>JAOPSE010000009.1:123134545-126104578 GCA_029449295.1 Zea luxurians
GTTTTTCATACGCCTTAAGATTCATTGCCTGTTTTCTTTCTTCATCATTATGATATATACATGTTAGCGCATTTTCACTACTTTGCAAGCTCTGTTACATACAGTTCCCTTATATTTGATACAAGTTTGTAATGCTGTTGCTTTTTTTATGAATCCATGCCGGTGCATACAATTTTCTAGGCACTATTTTGTGGGAACTTTATTCATTCCATGAATGCTTCTGCTTTTTAAGGGTTTGCACATGTTACTTCATATATCAAATGTTTGCAGCGCATTTGATCATGGCATCCTCGACAGAAGATAAGATGAAGGGTTTGTTGAAAGTCCTTGTAGACTGTGCAGAGGATGCCACAAAATCCCTGGGGGGGTTAGTTGATCATGCAGTAGACCACATGCATGATGAAGAGATCCTAGCTAGGACATTGTTTTGCCATGAAAGAAAAAACTAGAGTTGCTTCAGCAGGATGCCTTAGAGGCAAAAGTCCAAGCCTTTCCAGAAATAGCTAAGTACGAGTGGGATGACATCATTGTTGAACCTCCCTCTCCATCACCCCTCCAACAGTTACTGATCCTTCTGTTGAAGAAGAGGAGTTCTACTGCCCCGACGTCAGTGACGAATGGTACTTCAGTGATTCGAATAGGTCTACCCGTAATAGCTACTGGAATATGTATTAGGTACATGTATTCCAGTGTTAGGTACATGACATGCTTTTCAACTACCATATGTCATGTATGTCTAAGTCTAAGTGGTACCCCAGTGACATTAAGTAGCAACTATGATGTAAGGAATTGTGTAGTGTGTGAACTATGTTCAGTACTATTTGTTATTATGTCCATCGTTTCCTACTGAAACCGTGAATGGGACCCTCTTATTTTTACTGTGGTCAGTTAAATGGTTCTTATATACTTCATTTGTTCAACTGCTTCTGTACATTTGAATAAGTTTAGAGCATATAACTAAATTTGTCCCATCTCCACAATTACTAGAATGGACCCAGCAAACAATGCCACTTCATCGCAGCCCATGTCAAATGCCTCAAGTGGCCAGCAGTTTCCTCCTCCACACCCTATGTGGCCTACAGGTTACATGCAGCAGAGTGGTATGGATTGTAACTTTATGGGAAACCTCAATTTTCCAAACCCTGCTCAAGGTCCGACAACAATGTGGGCGCCCATGCAGACAGGAAATACTACTTCCCAATCTAACATGATTCCGGCCTCACAATCAGCAATGTACTGGAATCATTACTTGAACTTTGTGAGGAATCCTCTTGGGTCAGCTGAAGGCAATCCTTTTGCTGAGTCCATTCCACCTTCCAATACTAGTACACCATTGCAGGGTTCGAATACTATACCTTCATTACCTGTGAACTTGGACTCAGATGCTGAACACAGTGTTCATGACATCAATCCAGAAAAGAATACACCTCCTGTGCAGAAACTAAGAAGTCTAAGGAACAAAACTTTACTGGACCTAAAGATCTTCTCCTTTGCACAACCTGGTTGCAAATAAGCAGTGACCCTGTTGTGCACACTGGCCAACGTAGGGAGGGGCTTTGGGCTCGAATTGAAAAAGATACAACGAACAGAAGGGCAAGTTTCCTTGTAGAGTTAACAGAGCCCTTAGCAGCAGATGGGACAAGATTAGAGCAGATGTTAGTAAGTTCTCTGGCTACTACTCAAGAGTTCTAAGGGAGAAACAAAGTGGCCTAACTGATGACGACAAGGTAACCCTTTTTACACATAGTATTATCCATGTTCATGACAGTGTACATGTTGCCACAATATTGTAATCAAACAACATTTTGTACAGACATCGAAGGCGGCAACATTGTTTGCACACGAGGAGACAAACCTTTCCATTACATGCATTGCTGGCACCAACTGAAGGGCGAACCCAAATGGGAGAGCATCTGTAGTGGACATTCGTTCCGAGGATTGAATGCAAATCCAATTGGATCTACAGGTACTCCATCTGAACATGCAAATGAAACTGATAGTGCATCTGCTGGTTTGACAGGAAAACGGCCGCGTGGTCGTGATTACAGTAAATCGGAGAGAAGAAATCAGCTTCTTGTTCATCTCCATAATACCTTAGCCGTTTGCAAGAAATAACTGAAAAACAAATTCAGAGGTCCATAGAAAAGGGGAAAAGAAAGAAAAGTGCTCCGAAGAAGACAGGGAAATAGAGAAAAAGGTTGCAATTGGAAGCAGAAAGGTAATCATTCGAAAAAGGGAATTGAAACTTGAAGAACTGGCTTCGGCCGAAAAGAGATTGGAAAGGCTGGAGGCAACAAATGAAGAAGATGTGGATCCAGAAGTATGGATTATGATGAAAGAACAAAAATTGCAACAATTCATATTTAGGTTTGAGTAAACGCTTTGTTCGGTGCCTCAAAACTTGAGCTTGAGAACGAAACCGGTTTGCGTTATTTGTTTAAGTTTTCAGAAATATGTTTTTGAAACCATTATATTCTTGTTGGAACCATAAGTCGTCAAGGACAATTGTGCTGTCACTGATGTTGTATCGTCTTGTAAACCAAAATAAGTTTGTCTGCGTGCTGTGAACATTTTGATTATAATTTGTTGCATTAGTTTGTCATGGCCTTGTCGATCGAAATAATACGGCTACTTTGTTTCATTGCAAATGGTATGGTTTGCTTGGCACCCGGACTCATGTGTGTAGTCGTTTTGAAATTTTATTGTGTACATGACAACGTACTAGTTATGAATGTACATAGTTACTAAGCAAATTGGTGAAACATGATTCATATAATTCCGGATATTTATTTGAAGACCCATAAGTAGGACAGGGACAGTGCACAATACAAATCCTAAACTTGAACTTCAAAGTACGTAGCAATGAATAGAAATATTTACATGCTTCCAACGCTGAGCCCACAAATGCTCGACAAGATCATTTTGGAGGGAGCACGATCTATCTTTGGCGACGAAGATCGAAGTGGTTTATCACCCATTCGGCCCCTACCTTCTGCAATGAGTTGAGATGGTTGAATGCCTGAAGTGTTGTCTCCAAAATCAATATTAGCAGCAAATGCCCCTTCGTTCTTCGACAATCATGTTGTGCATGATGATGCAAGCTATGATTATCTCAGTTAAACGATTACGATCCCAACCATACGCTGGACCTCGCAGCACCGCCCACCGAGCTTGAAGAACTCCAAATGCACGCTCATATCCTTTCGACAACTTTCCCTGCATCTGCGTGAAATATACTTTCTTTTGCTCATTATGGATGTCTGATTGCTTTTACAAAAGTTGGCCAGTTCGGATAAATACCATCAGCTAGGTAATAACCGAAGTTGTAAGCATTACCATTGATTGTGTAATTGACTGGTGGCAATTCGACCGGTTGTCATGGGGTCGAATACAGGTGATCGGTGCAGCACGTTGACGTCGTTGTTTGTCCCTGGCATGCCAAAAAAAGCATGCCAAATCCAAAGATCATACGTTGCTACCGCTTCTAGTATCATGGAAGGTCGACCATTTCTGCCACAAAACTGACCACAGCCAAGACGTAGGACAGTTCCCGCCACTTCCCAATGCATGCAATCTATAGAACCCAACATACCAGGAAAACCCTTGATTCGCTATGGTGCATGATGCGGGTTATGTCAGCTTCATTAGGAGTTCGTAGATACCACCCACTAAAGTATGCAATGATTGCTCGACAAAAAATGGTGAAGGCAGTCCCTAGCTGTGGACTCGCCAATTTGAATGTACTCGTCTACTGCATCAGAAGGTAACCCATATGCAGTACCTGCATTGCCGCACATACTTTTGTAGGGGAACCTAGTCCTGGCATGCCTGTTGCGTCACCCATTGTGTAAAGTACGAATCCTGTTGTTGAAGTCCTTGCAAGATACGTAGAAAGAGAGGCCTACTCATGCGGAACCTAATATATCAACATACGATAGTATTAAATAATTTGCAAATATCAAAAAGTCTTCGAATACCATTTAGTGCGTACCTTCTACGAAACACGTGGGGTGGATACACTGGGTTCAGGCCGAAGTAGTGATGGTGGATAAGATTTTCTCCAGCAAAATGATCCCTGTGAATGACGCGGCGAGGTAAACGGACCGTCGTCGGTGAAGGCGTCTGGCCTCTATGTTGAGGGTAAGAAGATTGACTAGCATAAGTGTTTCGTCGTCACTATCACTCGAATCAGAATTATGATCCCTATGCCTGTGAGACATGCCGTGAAATGGCTAAAATGTTGAACAACTAGACTTTGTGGGTGCATATGTCAAGAGATGGATTGCATATATATAGGGGAGACCAATGTGGCTTCAGGGGGAAGCAAGTGTCTTGCGTTGAAAGCCAAGCGCGGCGTTCGTTGCAAGACTAGTGCGGCTTGCCGGGCACGACTCGTCCAATTTGCTTGTACCGTATGCTTGGTTTTTATATATTGCGTACGAATATATTTCAAAACTTAAGACGGACCATAATTGAGCACAAAAGTTTGCAATTACGAATTTATTTTAAAATGCAATTGTGTGATATATATTTTTGCGCTATTTAAATGCTACAAATAATTATTTAATTTTTTTTGTTAAACATGCGCAAAATGTCCGACGTGTGCAAATAAATAAAATGAAAACAAAAAATGAAGTCGGTTAAGTTAGTTGTATGGAAATGTATATTTAATGAGTAGAGGGGATATATAGGGGGAAAATTTAGGGGGAACGGTTGCGGGACGAGTGAATATAGGGGATGGAATCTTGCTGACGTGGCTGCATAGTAACATTTAGGGGGAAAATTTAGGGGGAACGGTTGCAGCCAGTCTCAACCCGCAACGACATCCTCTATGGCGCCCCCTAGGTGGTGCTCCTCTTCTCTCTCACGCCAGATGAGGAGGAGCACTGTTCTCCCCCTACGCTGCTTCGCGGAGACACCTTCGGTCGCGCGCTCCAGAAGAAATCACCGGCTCCGCTTCGTGGCAGTTGCAACCACGGGACGATGTAGTCGTTGATGGTGAGGCTGTCGCCGGCGGCGGAGGTCGTGGAGAGCTCGGCCGTCACCTGGTTGGGGGCCTCGAACGCCAGGGCCACCGGGGCGTGGCCGGCGCCGTGGAGCGCGGCGTTGATCCTGGCGATGAGCTCCTGGCCGCAGGTCTCGTCGCACACCTTCCAGACGCACTGCAGCCGCGCGGGACGCTGCTCGTCGCCGTCGCCGTCGGAGAGGACGAGCCTCCACCCGACGACCTTGAAGAGGAGCCTGCGCGCGTCGTCGAGGGAGAGCGGCTCTGCGTTGGGCTGCAGCGAGAGGTTCGAGAGGGGGAGCGCGGAGAGGGTGGGGATGAGGATCTGGTGGAGCGTGTCATGGAAAATATCAAGCACTTCCATTTTTGTCCATATAAATGTATACACGAATTTGTCACTTCGATGGATGTATTTTGTTCAAATGTTTGGATGAATGGACATAGTCAATGTTCCCAAGCGTGCATAGTTCAAAACAAAGTAAAATGATTTTTAATAATTTTTTATAATGAAATAGTGGAGAGCCAACTTGAAAAAAAAATTCTAAACTTAATGCGTAGCCGGCCAAGCGTTTGAAAGAAAAGAAAAGAAAATAGAAAATGAAGTTAGTTATGTTAGTTATGTGGAAATGTATATTTAATGTGTAGAGGGATATATAGAGGAATTTATAGGGGGAACGGTTGCGGGACGAGTGAATATAGGGGAGAGAATCTTGGTGACGTGACTGCATAGTAACATTTAGGGGGAAAATTTAGGGGGAACGCTTGCGGATAGCCTTATGTTCACTCGCTACAACATATGATGGTGTCCTCCTCTATAAATATAGTGCAAAATTATAGTTTCAGCTAGATAGACCATATGGGCCTTTAGGACCCAAACTGGTTTATTAACACTCCCCCTTGGCCCTTTTGCCGTGAGATGCACATGTCCTAAAACTCCACAAAACTCCATTGAAAAAAATTTGAAGAAAGAGTACATGGCTCACGCTAGCTGCATTGCATGATTTGCCTCTTTAAAAACATCGCGTGAGAAACTTCTATTGAAAACTCACTTAAGGGAAAAATAGTACAAATCACCCTTATCTTTATTTAATCTTCAAGATTATTGTAAGGAAAATGGATCCTGGGCCATTTGGCTAAGTGATTTTGGTGTTTGATGATTAACATAACATGTGGACTAATGTGTTTGCTAGTGTTTGTATTTATAATTCACAGGATGCGAAGAGGATTAGACTAAGACTCTGAGGATGCAACACTTCAAAAGAAAACATAAAAGATGTGTAGAATTCCAAGACTCAAGAACAAAAGAAGCCCAAGGAAACAGCGAAGAAATCCATGAAGTGTGCAGTTAGCCAGAGCTCTGTTAGCGCACTGGACAGTGAATAGTACTTGTCCGGTGGGACACCGGACAGTCTGCGTAGAGAGACCCATAACTAGGCGCCCTCGGGCTGTGTGCATCGGATAGTCTAGATAACAGTCGGATCCAACGGTCGACTGCTACAGACCTCAACGGTCGGCTGACGTGGCCAGGGCACCAGACATGTCCGTGTGCACCGGACTGTCCGGTGCGCCCCACGACAGAAGCAGTAGCTTTTCTGTCCAATGGCTAGAATTGTGGGGGAGGCTATAAATACCCCACCAAGTGGCCATTTGAAAATGTGGGAGCCCAAGCAATATACCAAGACATATTGTAGACATTTTCAAGTGTTTATACACCCAAGTGCTTAATAGAATCACTCGGTGATTAGCATAAGTGCTTTGCGAAGTGCTTGGATTAGTTAGACCGCTTATGTGCTTGCTCTAGGTGAATCCTAGTTAGTTGAGTGAGTTTAGAAAAACCACACAACCCCCCGGCTCTTGTGCGAGCCGTTGTAATTGTACCGAGTGGGGCGACAGTCTTGTGAGACCGTGACAACTGAGTTTGTGTCACGGTCGCCACCATGTACCAGAAGGAACAAGGCTTGCGACATTTTAGCCGGAAGCTCGATAGTGGAGACGGCGGGGAGCGTCCGAGAGGAGCCGGAAGCGGAGCACCACTTGCGAGTGGAGAAGGCCCACGACTCTCTATGGAGTTACTCGACCAAGGTGCTTGGCCCTTTGCGTGGGCTACCCTTTGCATAGGGGCACCAACGAGGATTAGTCGGGACACTGCGTGGTTTCGGATACCTCGGTAAAAATACTCATGTCATCCACAAGAGTTTGCATCTCTACCTTGCTCTTTACCTTTTGCATTTATATTAAGTATTTAAGTTTTAATCTTGCCTTTCTAGTTAGATTATTTTGGATTGAAATTTAGGATTTACGGTAGAGATAGCAACACTTAGACAAAACCTCGTTTGCACATTCTAGATTGATTATTTGCATAGGTTTTGCTCTAGAGATTTATTTGTGGTCGAGTTTAGAAAGAATTTTTAGAAGTCCTAATTCACCCCCTCTTACGCGTCACCGTTTACAACAAGTGGTATCAAAGCTCGGTTTGGATCATTTGAAACATTTTAGCTTCACTGCTAATCGAGTCGACGCTTTTTAGAGGAAGGGGATGGATACCCATAGGCCACCACACTTCGACGACACTAACTTCCCATATTATAGTGCTAGACTGGCTTGTTACCTAGAGGCCATTGATCTAGGTGTTTGGAGAGTCACTCATGATAGGATGAAACCACCTAAAAATCCCGAGAAGCTCACCACGAGTGTGGAAAAAGAAATTCATTTGAATGCTAGAGCTAAAAATTGCTTGTATGAGTCTTTTAACATGGAAAATTTCAATCAAATATTTACATTGAAAACTTCTAATGAGATTTGGCTAAAATTGATGAGCTCTATGACGACACATCCAATGTTCATGAGCAAAAGCATTGCCTACTATTAAATGATTACAATTCTTTTGCCATGAAAGAAAATGAGCTTGTTAGAGACATATGTTCTCGTTTGAATCTAATTATCAATGAGCTCAATTCTATTGGTATTCATAAGCTAGGTGATGCAGACATTGTGAGGAAGATTATCTCCCTGCTACCACAACAAAAATATGAGAGCATCATCACCATTCTCCACAACATGGAGGACTTGAGTCAAATGACCCCAACAACTATGATTGGTAAAATTGCGGCATTTGAAATGTCGCAAAAAATGAATCAACAAGAGGAGCCAACTTTTTCAAGGCCATATGCTTTTGCATGTGATGAAAAGAAGAAAGGCAAGAAAAAGGCTCCCACTCCTAGCTCCTCAAGTGAAGAAGATGAAGAAGAATAAAGTGATGATGAAGATGATCCACCCTCAACATCATCCTCCGAGGACGAAGAAACAATCTAACATGTCGAAAAGGTAATGTGGATGATCCACAAGATTAATCTAATGGGTGTGCCTTTGTAGGTCGACGATCTTCTCTTTAACATTGATCGAAAAAAATCAAAGAAAGAGAGGATGCTTCGCATGCGGGGAGAAGGGCTACTTCAGGGACAATTGTCCAAATATGGTCGAACCCACAAAGAGGAGGAGCAAAAGGCAAGGCGCTTACAAGTGTAAAGACTTGGGATGACTCTTCAAGCGAAGATGAACCACCAAGGACATGCAGTCACCGATCCTCATCACGCTCATCACAGTCATCACACAAGTGCCTTATGTCAAGAGGTAAAACTAGTATCCCATCCTCTAGTGATGATAGTAGTGGTGATGATGTTGAAGGTGAGAGAAAACCCTCCTTAGAAGAACTTGCGGAAGTCATTAAGTTTTTTGAGGATGTATGCACTAAAAAAGGCTCAACTTAAAACATTGAAAAAAAGTTGATTTGCTCTCAAAATAATTATAAATATTTGCTAGAAAAATTTGAAACATTTCTAAATTTGAATTGTGAGCTAACGACTAAAATTGAGCAATTAGAGTGTAATGCTCGATCCTCAACTATCGATGATAGCCTTATTAAAAAGAATGAAAAACTTAAGGCTAAGTTAGCTAGCTCTCAAGAAGCCATTGAAAATTTGCTAGAGAAAATATAAATTCTTAACATACACAACAATGAGCTAATCACTAAGCTAGAAAACATCGGTAGCACCCCATGAGCATCTTTAGTTGAAATTCCTGAAATTATTAAGAAAGATGCTTCTACTTCTTGCTTTGATTTAATTGATGATTCTAACCTCTGCAACCAAGTTCTTGTTGAGAATGCTATAGAAACATGTTCGAATGAGGTTGTAATGGAGAATGAGCAATTAAGGCAAGAGGTGGCTCGCCTTGGCAAGGCTTTATATGACAAGAAAAGAAAATCCAAACAAATCCAAACTCTTCAGGATAACACCACTGCGGGAGCGAACAAGCCTATGGAGGAAGAAATTGTGATTTGTAGGCTATGCCACAAGGAAGGCCACAAGTCTTACCAATGCAAGGTGAAGACTGGGGATAACCAAAAGCAAAAGCTCAAGCAAAATCTCCAACACCTACGTCAACAAGGTGGCAAAGGTCGCATCACCATATTTGATCAAGAAGAAAAAGAATGGTAAGGTGATAGCAATCAAGGCCAACAAGCAACCCAACAAATGAAACGGGGCCAAACGCATCTGGGTGCCAAAGAAAATTATTTCAACCATGAAAAACACCAAGAAGGTTTGGATCCCAAGAGGGAAGTGAGAAGTCCAAAGAACTTCAGGGAATTTGGAGACTTGGCAAATTGGGATGTATATCATGGGATGCATCATAGTGGATCAAGTCTATTACCAAGTGGGTTAGTGAATACTTTGGACCCAAATTCCCCACCCATGACTAAGGTAACTAGATTTATTGCATTTCTTTGTTTTTAGATATGCGTATCTATTTTCTTATATCTAGTTTTTACCTTACATGCCTAGTTTTACATGTGGTATTTACTTTTCATTAGAATTGCATGCATACTAGATCAATCATATGGTAGGAATGATCGCTTTCAATTCATATTCTTGAAGCAAACCTACATGGTTTAAAATGATTAGTTAAGCACGTCACATAGCTTATTTAACATGCCTAAGTAAATGATACTCTCACTCCAATTGGTATATTCATAGAATATATCTGAAAAGTGGTGTCATTTAACGTATATGTGCCAAAGCTCGGATTATAGATAATTTGCCTCTCTTGATATCAAAACTAAAGTGCATGTATCCTACAAGTATTCAAAACTTTTATGCACACTTTCGCGGGGAGGTTACTCTATAATATAAGTCTTTGAGACTAATACCTGTTTTCAAGTCTATTATATGTAGTAGTCTCATTAAAGGAAAATGGAGTCCCCGGAGAAAGACAATAAGTTTCCACTTCAAATCTACAAGAAGTTTCAAAATCTTCAATTGGTTCCACAAGTGGTTTCATTCCACAATTGGTTCCACAAGTGGTTTCATTCCACAATTGGTATCATTTACATGTCTTCTCCAGTTTTTTTATTAGAATATATTTCATATCTTATGCTTCCCATGTTTCTATAAATGCATATGTTGTCAAAATATATCTTTTACCTATGCATAGGGGGAGTTATTGTAATCAAATCATATCTTGTACATCTATTTCTCATATGCTTTTTCCTAAGTAGAGGATCTCCGACAGGGGAAGTATTTCTTCGTCTATGATAAAGGGGGAGAATATTCTTTTAAAGGGGGAGAACACTCTTTTAGGGGGAGTAATCCTTTAGAGCTTCAATTGGAAAAACTTTTAGATGGCAAGTCTTTTTTGCTTCTTATATGCTTTTAATGTCTTCCTTTTAGGTGCTTGATTCCAAAGGGGAGAAGTTTTAGGACCAAAGCAACGTAAAATATATCAAACACCAAACACCACCCAATTTAAAAAAAAACAATCTTGACCTTACAAGTGGTTTTGGTTCTTCAAAGTATCTTTGGGATAAAAATAGGAAGTAGGTGGATTATGGAGTTAGGGGGGCCTAAGTCCATAATCTCACTTTGTGGGGACATTCATGCATCCTAGCAAGTAGATTGCAAATTTTCATCAAAATATTTGTTATATTTGCTTGCTTTGGTTGTGTTGTCATCAATCACCAAAAAGAGAGAGATTGTAAGGAAAATGGACCTCGAGCCATTTGGCTAAGTGTTTTGGTGTTTGATGATCAACATAACCTATGGACTAATGTGTTTGCTAGTGTTCGTATTTATAGTTCACATGATGCTAAGAGGACTGGACTAAGGCTTTGAGGAAGCAACACCACAAAAGAAGACATAAAAGATGTCTAGAAGTCCAAGACTCAAGAACAAAAGAAGCCCAAGGAAACAACGAACAAATCCATGAAGTGGGCAGTCAGCCAGCGCTCTGGTGGTGCACTGGACAATGAACAGTGCTTGTCCGGTGTGCACTGGACAGTCTGCGTAGAGAGGCCCGCAACTAGACGCTCTCGGGTTGTAGTATCGGACTATCCGGTGTACATAGGACAGTCTGGTTAACGGTCGGATCCAATGGTCGGCTGTTACAGACCTCAACGGTCGGCTGACATGGCCAGGGCACCAGACTGTCTGGTGCGCCAGACGACAGAAGCAACAACTTTTCTATCCAATGGCTAGAATTGTGGGGGAGGCTATAAATACCCCACCAACCAGCCATTTGAAGTATGGGAGCCCAAGCAATATACCAATACATATTGTAGACATTTCCAAGTGCTCATACACCCAAGTGCTTAATAGAATCACTCAGTGATTAGCATAGGTGCTTTGCAAAGTGTTTAGGCTTGTTAGAATGCTTATGCGCTTGCTCTAGGTGAATCCTAGTTAGTTGACTGAGTTTAGAAAAAACACATAACCCCTCGGCTCTTGCGCGAACCGTTGTAATTGTACCGAGTGGTGCGAGACTCTTGCGAGACCGTGACAACCGAGTTTATGTCACGGCCGCCACCGTGTACCGGAGGGAATAAGGCCCACGATGTTTGAGCTGGAAGCTCGATAGTGGAGACGGCAGGGAGCGTCCGAGAGGAGCCAGAAGTAGAGCACCACTTTCGCATGGAGAAGGCATGTGGCTCTCTATGGAGTTACTCGACCGAGGTGCTTGGCCCTCGCGTGGGCTACCCTTTGCGTAGCGGCACCAACGAGGATTAGTCGGGACGTTGAGTGGTTCCGAATACCTCGGTAAAAATACCTGCGTCATCCACGAGAGTTTGCAACTGAACCTTGCTCTTTACCTTCTGCATTTATATTAAGTATTTAAATTTCAATCTTGCCTTTCTAGTTAGATTATTTAGGATTGAAACATAGGCGTTGTGGTAGAGATAGCAACACTTACACAAAACCTAGTTTGCACATTCTAGATTGATTATTTGCATAGG
Organism: Zea luxurians; assembly: GCA_029449295.1. Classification (NCBI taxonomy): domain Eukaryota; kingdom Viridiplantae; phylum Streptophyta; class Magnoliopsida; order Poales; family Poaceae; genus Zea; species Zea luxurians. The sequence goes on from JAOPSE010000009.1 coordinate 123,146,836, forward strand.
TTTTGCTCTAGGGATTTATTTGTGGCCGAGTTTAGAAAGAATTTTTAGAAGTCCTAATTAACCCCCCTCTTAGGCGTTATCGCTTCCAACAATTATGATTGGGTACTTGAACTTTGTGCTCAATATTTGATTTAGGAGTATGCAAATTCCCCCTGAGAACCACACTTCTAAGTCTTCTATAATTGCTTCAAACACATCCTTTCAATGATGGATGCAACGCTTAAATGAAGATCTACAAGATCCTCTTATGACTTATTATGCAATATTCTAAAGTGGTTCATCATATACCTTCATGATCATATAGTACTGGGGTTTTGATACGTAGCACCTATCCTAGCATTACTTATGCAACACTAGCTTCTTTATTTTGTAAGTTGATAGTGGGGATTTCTTAATCCACATCGCTTATAACGTGGAGTGTTTCTTATTCAAATTATACTAGACTTTGGTTCCCAAGTGGTTTTGTCATTGCTGACACAAAGGTCTACTTTTGACTTTAATACAATTCTAATTTACCACAAAGGGAATTCATGTTCATATTTAGATGCATGTCTTGATTTTCAATTCAAAATTTTCTCAGCCCTTTGGATATATGAGAGGATATTCATGATTCATATACATGCTATTTGTTTATATTTAGTGCCATTACCGATCCAACACAATGACACATGTAGTGTTATCTTCATGGTGTATGGGAATGTTATTTCCTCCCCTCATCCATAGGTGCTTATAGGTCTAGGTTCTTCACAAATGTCCGATCTATTAATAGTATTTTCATAATGCACATTTCTATATTTATGCTTTCAGTATGATAAGGTATAGGTTTTAAATATTCATTCAAGCATGCCTCAAGCTATATGCCTAAGCTGTGGCTTACTCATATTTCAAGTATGTTTGCATACTTTTAAGATTCTTTCAATACTTGTGGTAACTTTTTCAAAGTTACACTATGCTTAATTCTATTTGCCTTTCTTAGGTTATGGGCAATGACACTTCCATGTGCATATAAATATATAAAGTCCAAATCCATATCTTTTCTTTGTTTAACCATCCTTGTATTCAACTTCAAGTTGATTTCTGCCAATGAGATACACATTCATGCAAAGGGGATAGTGAGAGCGCCTTGAGGGGGGGTGAATAGGTGATCCTGCAAAAATCAACTCTAAACAAGACCAACTTGGTTTTTAAACAAGTGTTAGTGTAAACAAAAACCAAGTTGTAACAAATATAGGTAGAGAGGAGAAGAGAACTCTTCACTTGATTGTTCATTTAAGATTTGTAATTAACTAAGGAACAATAACACAAGTGAATATGTGAGAACTCTTGGATGAAAAATAATCGCAATAGAAAGATGCACAAGAGACACGACGATTTTTTCCTTTGGTTCGACCAATGCCTACTCCATGTTGTGGTGACCTCCTTCGGTCAAGGGTTGCACTCAACCCCTCTCGAGTGATCCAAAGATCAAACTTGAGTACCACGATTTTCTTCCTTATATCTCTTTTTTCCGTTTGCGAGGAATCTCCACACGTTGGAGTCTCTCACACCTTACATGCAGGATCTTGATCAATGTACAAGAGTAAGGGGGAAGTAGCAACACACACAAGAGTTCAAATCACAGAAACACACGTACACGAATCAGGAAGGGAGCACAAGAGAAAACATAGCAGAGTTACAACTCGAAAATATGCTCAAATATCTATCTAACACAAAGCATGATCGCAATGTCTTGGTGTTGTATGATGTTCCAAGTATGTTTGCTATTCAGCTCTATGCACCTAGGGGATCCTTTTATAGCCCCAAGGGCCAAACGAGTCGTTTGTTCTTCAATTAGAAGGCATTGATTGCCTTCTGTCTGCATGTGCACCAGACACTGAATAGTGCGTGATTTCTTTCCTTCTTTGACGAAGCCGACCGTTGCCAGCCGTTGGCTCATGGCACACTGGACAGTCCGGTACGACCTGGTGACCATTGGCTCGGCACACGTGGCGTCCGCTGATCACGTGGCCAACCGTTGGCCAGGCACGCGGCTGGCACACCGGATAGTCCGATAAATTATAGCTGTTGTGCCTCAACGATTTCCTGAGAGTAGTCTGTTCACCGGGTGTGCCAGCCTAGGCACCGGACACTGTCCGATGCACCACAGGCTGGTGCAAGTTTTGCCAATTCTAGCCAAACTTCTCAGTTCTGATTTACCTTGACTTGTGAAGTTTCCTATCACTTAGATAAACATAATTAGTAGTAAAAACAAACTGTTAAGTGCTAGATTCTTACCTTTGCTCCTCTATTCCACTAGGATTAGCAATGTAATCTTTTAACCCTTAATTTTCCTTTCTTTAATCATGTGCTCATACTCAGATGTGTTCGACACTTAATCACCAAAACAGTTAGAAATGGCCCAAGGGCACATTTTCCTTTCAGATAGTGCCCATGATTAGGGAAATAGATCTTTAATACCTTGAGCTACTAATCATTATTGTATCCTTACTCAGTAATTGCCTTCTTTTCAACATAGTTCATATTTAACAATAGATACATAATGACTATTGCTCTTGTTCAAGTATACCATTTCTTTTCATTGTTTACGGTCGTTATTCATGGGGGTGCTTTATGCACTTTAACTTGCTTTACTCTAATATTTCTCAATATGGTAGCAAGCGCTTTACTAGCTGATGAGCTCATATTTGTTTCAGTTTTTCTCTTCTTTTATCGGTATATTCATATCCTGAAAAGCGCCTCGCTAGTAGGCTACTCTCTAGTTACCAGCTCTCAACCGGTTCCCCATTATTTTGTTGGGGTGTTTTGTGACTAGACTGTGATAAGCTCTCTTATCCATTTTTCTCCAGGCGTCCCCCAGTACATGGGATTAGAGTAACTAGATTTCTTATCCTTTTCTTTGAGGCCTCGGAATAGGATGAGGAATAACATTCATGGTATTTAAGTCCTCTCTAGTGCACTAAACAATAGTGCGACTTGATCATGCTCTACAAATCACAAAACAAAATGGCAGTTCAATACTTTATTTCTTCCAATGTCTTCTTGACATTCCAATTTACTTAATAGTATTGCACGGGAATATTCTTAGTTTCCATGTGAATTCCTGGCTTCTTGGTTTTCTAGTTTTCTTATCAATGTGGGCCTTGCACGTGGACCTTTTTGGCTTTTCGAGGGATTTCCCGGTATTCTTATTTTAAGTATTCTATTCCTCCCCCTAATATCGTGGAATAGATCATTAGGCATTATATGATAAGTACATATACCATAAATTCAAATTTGGGGGGTTATTCTTGTCGGGGACCATAATTAGGGGTACCCTCAAGGCCCCTAAATCTCAGCTGGTAACCCCCATCAGCACAAAGCTGCAAAGGCCTGATGGGTGCGATTAAGTCAAGGATCGGTCCATTCAAGGGACACGATCGTGCCTCGCCCGAGCCTAGCCTCGGGCAAGGGAAGCCGACCCCGGAGAACCTACGTCTCGCCCGAGGACCCCCCCTCCAGCAACGGGCACGCTATCGGCTCGCCCGAGGCCCAGTCTTCACCGAGAAGCAACCTTAGCCACGTCGCCGCGCCAACCGACCAAATCGCAAGGACATTTAATGCAAAGGTGGCCTGACACCTTTATCCTGACGCACGCCCTCCAATCGACAGAGCCAAAGTGACCATAGTCACTTCGCCGCTCTACTGACTGGTCTGACAAGAGGACAGCGTCGCCTGCGCCGCTCCGACTGCTGAGCCACCTGACAGAGTGAGGCTGACAGCAGCCAAGGCCGGCCTCGGGCGTCATAGGAAACTCCGCCTCGCCCAACCCCAGGGCTCGGACTCGGGCTCAGCCCCGGAAGACGGCAAACTCCGCTCCGCCCGACCCAGGGCTCGGACTCGGGCTCAGCCCCGGAAGACGGCGAACTCCGCTCCGCCCAACCCAGGGCTCAGACTCAGGCTCAGCCCCGGAAGACGGCGAACTCCGCTCTGCCCGACCCAGGGCTCGGACTTAGGCTCAGCCCCGGAAGACAGCGAACTCCGCTCCGCCCGACCCAGGGCTCGGACTCGGGCTCAGCCCCGGAAGACGGCGAACTCCGCTCCACCCGACCCAGGGCTCGGACTCGGGCTCAGCCCCGGAAGACGGCGAACTCCGCTCTGCCCGACCCAGGGCTCGGACTTGGGCTCAGCCCCAGGAGACGACGGACTCCGCTTCGCCCGACCCCAGGGCTCGGACTCGGCCGTGGCCTCAGTCGATGGTCTCCGCCTCACCCGACCCAGGGGCTCGGACTCGACCATGGCCACAGAAGACAGACTCGACCTCGACCTCGGAGGAGCCTCCACATCGCCCAACCTAGGGCACAGACCGACCACGTCGACAGGAGGCGCCATCATTACCCTACCCCGAGCTGACTCGGGCTACGGAGAACAAGACCGGCATCCCATCTGGCTCGCTCCGCAAGATAGGCAATGATGGCGTCCCTCACGCCCTGTGACGACGGCGGCTCTCGGCCCCCTTATGGAAGCAAGAGGACGTCAGCAAGGACTCGACAGCCCCAACAACTGTCCTCTCGCCAGGCTCCAGCACTCCTCCGATAGCCACAACACCACACGAACCGGGTGCCAAAACCTCTCCGGCTGCCACGACGGCATGTACTTAGGGCGCTAGCTCTCCTCCGCTAGACACGTAGCACTCTGCTACACCCCCCATTGTACACCTGGATCCTCTCCATACGCCTATAAAAGGAAGGACCAGGGCCCTCTTACAGAGGATTGGCCCGCGCGGAGAAGGACGGGACGGCGCTCGCGCAAGGCCGCTCGCTCCCACTCCCGCGTGGACGCTTGTATCCCCCTACTGCAAGCGCACCCGACTCAGGTGCGGGGCTAACACGAAGGCCGCGGGATCCACTCTCTCATGTCCGCCTCCCTCCGGCTGCTTCCTTTCCCCCTTCGCGTTCCGCCTCGCGTCGACCCATCTGGGCTAGGGCACGCGGCGACAATTCACTCGTTGGTCCAGGAACCCCCCGGGTTTCGAAACACCGACAGTTGGCGCGCCAGGTAGGGGCCTGCTGCGTGTTGACGAACAGCTTCCCGTCAAGCTCCAGATGGGCAGTCTCCAGCAACCTTTCTAGCCCGGGACGGTGCTCCGTTTCGGGAATCTTGAGTTCATGTCCCTCGACGGCAGCTATGACATGATACTCCTTCCCCCGCCGTGCGACAGCGACAATGGCGGTCGACAACCCGCTCGCCGGCGGGGAAATCGACGACGCCTTTCCCCACGTGGTGGAAGGACGACATTCGAGCTTGTCCCGTCCCCTCCCCCGCCGACGGAGGGGGAGGCGGGGCAACCAAGGCCAAGCGGGAAGCGGCACCTCGTTGGATGTTGAGCGAGTCGATGGCGTCGGCGCCCCAACGGAGGGCGCGTCGGGCATCGATCTCGCGTCTGAGACGAAGACGAGCACCGCCTTCCCGCAACACGCCGATCTCAAGCAAACGCACGACGCCAGCACGCTCGCGAAGGACTTGCTGGGTGTCACCCTCGTACCCGAGACAACGGTGCAGTCAGTCCCAGACGCGACCTCATCACCGACCGTCGACCGAAAGGTACCGACCGATTCCCATCTCGTGTCTTTTGGATTCGGCCTTGACCCACCAAGCGGCTCCGCTTCGGTGAGCACTCTCTTAGAGGCGAGTCCCAACCCTCTGGGGTATCGTGTGCAGTCACCCTGGGACCGACTGACGGCCGACTCGACCTATGAGCCCTCGGGGTCCGAGGAAGATGGCGAGCCCGACCTCTGTTGGGATTTCTCCGGACTTGGTAACCCCAGTGCCGTGCGGGACTTCATGACCGCATGTGACTACTGCCTTTTCGACTGTTCCGACGGCAGTCGCGGCCTCGACAATGAGGACCGCGGCCCAAGTCGTGAATGTTTTCACGTCGATCTAGGGGGTCCCGGCGAAGGCAACCATCTTGGTATGCCAGAAAACAGTGATCCCCCTAGGCCTGTGCCTCGCGTTGACATCCTTCGGGAGCTAGCTGTGGTCCCCGTCCCGGCGGGGGGTCCTGACCCACATCTTGAGCAAATCCGCGAGAGGCAGGCCAGGCTCGACGAGGGAGCAGGAACGCTTGTGCCGATCCGCCGGGACATCGGGCAGGAATGGGCGATCCAACCCCTGGCCGGAGAAGCGCGTCATCTCCCCTAGGACATCCAGCACCGCATCACCGACGACGTCAGGGTGAGGCCGCCGCCGGATTCCAGTGGAGTCGGCCAGAACCTGGCTGCAGCGGCATTACTCCTTTGCGCGATGCCGGAGCCATCAACCACCGAGGGGCGGCGTATCCAGGGAGAGCTCAGGAATCTCCTAGAGGACGCCGCGGTCCGACGGGCCGAAAGCTCTGCCTCCCGAAGGCAGGGGTTCCCCTCGGAACATCACGCCGCGACTTCCCGATTCATGCGGGAAGCCTTGGTCCACTCCGGACGCACGCGCAACACAGCGCCTGCACTCCCGGGTCGCCTCGACAACGAGCGTCATCATCACAGCCGTCGGGCCCACCTCGACGACAGGGCTCGCCGAGGCTACCACCCCAGGCATGGGGGACGCTACGGCAGCGGGGAGGATCGGAGTCCTTCGCCCGAACCACCCGGTCCGCAGGCTTTCAGCCGCGCCATACGACGGGCACCGTTCCCAACCCGGTTCCGAACCCCGACTACTATCACAAAGTACTTGGGGGAGACGAGACCGGAACTGTGGCTCGCGGACTATCGGCTGGCCTGCCAACTAGGTGAAACGGACGATGACAACCTCATCATCCGCAACCTCCCCCTGTTCCTCTCCGACACCGCTTGAGCCTGGCTGGAGCACCTGCCCCCGGGGCAGATCTCCAACTGGGACGACCTGGTCCAAGCCTTCGCCGGCAATTTCCAGGGCACGTGCGTGCGCCCTGGGAACTCCTGGGATCTCCGAAGCTGCCGCCAGCAGCCGCGAGAGTCTCTCCGGGACTACATCCGGCGATTCTCGAAGTAGCGCACGGAGCTGCCCGACGTCACCGATTCAGATGTCATCGGCGCGTTCCTCGCCGGCACCACTTGCCACGACCTGGTGAGCAAGCTGTGTCGCAAGACCCCCACCAGGGCGACCGAGCTGATGGACATCGCCACCAAGTTCGCCTCTGGCCAGGAGGCGGTTGAGGCCATCTTCCGGAAGGACAAGTAGCCCCAGGGCCGCCCACCGGAAGATGCTCCCGAGGCGTCAACTCAGCGCGGCGCCAAGAAGAAGGGCAAGAAGAAGTCGCAAGCGAAACGCGACGCCACCGACGCGGACCTCGTCGCCGCCGCCGAGCACAAGAACCCTCGGAAACCTCTCGGAGGTGCCAACCTTTTTGACAAGATGCTCAAGGAGCCATGCCCCTATCATCAGGGGCCCGTCAAGCACACCCTTGAGGAGTGTGCCATGCTTCGACGACACTTCCACAAGGCTGGGCCACCCGCAGAGGGTGGCAAGGCCCTCGACGACGCAAAGGAGGAAGATCACAAGGCAGGAGGGTTCCCCGAGATCCACGACTGCTTCATGATCTATGACGGGCAAGTGGCGAACGCCTCGGCTCGGCACCACAAGCAAGAGCGTCGGGAGGTCTGCTCGGTAAAGGTGGCGACGCCAGTCTACCTAGACTGGTCCGACAAGCCCATCACCTTCGACTAGGCCGACCATCCAGACTACGTGCTGAGCCCGGGGAGATACCCACTCGTTGTCGACCCCATCATCGGCAATGTCAAGCTCACCAAGGTCCTCATGGACGGAGGCAGCAGCCTCAACATCATCTACGCCGAGACCCTCGGGCTCCTGCGGATCGACCTATCCTCGGTCCGGACGGGCGCTGCGCCTTTCCACGGGATCGTCCCCGGGAAGCGCGTTCAGCCCCTCAGACAACTTGACCTACCCGTCTGCTTCGGGACGCCCTCCAACTTTCGAAAGGAGACCCTCACGTTCGAAGTGGTCGGGTTTCGAGGAACCTACCACGCAGTGCTGGGGAGGCCATGCTACGCCAAGTTCATGGTCGTCCCCAACTACACCTACCTCAAGCTCAAGATGTCGGGCCCCAACGGGGTAATCACCATCGGGCCCACGTACCGACACGCATTCGAATGCGATGTGGAGTGCGTGGAGTACGCCGAGGCCCTCGCCGAATCCGAGGCCCTCATCGCTGACCTGGAGAGCCTCTCTAGGGAGGCGCCCGACGTGAAGCGCCACGCCGGCAACTTCGAACCAGCAGAGACGGTCAAGTCCGTCCCTCTCGACCCCTGCAACGACGCCTCCAAGCAGATCCGGATCGGTTCCGAGCTCGACCCCAAATAGGAAGCAGTGCTCGTCGACTTTCTCCGCGCAAACGCCGATGTTTTCGCGTGGAGTCCCTCGTACATGCCCGGCATACCGAGGGAAGTTGCCGAGCACTCTCTGGATATTCGAGCTGGGACCCGACCCATGAAGCAGCCTCTGCGCCGATTCGACAAAGAGAAGCGCAGAAGCCATAGGCGAGGAGATCCACAAGCTACTAGCAGCAGGTTTCATCAAAGAGGTATTCCATCCCGAATGGCTTGCCAACCCTGTGCTTGTGAGAAAGAAAGGGGGGAAATGGCGGATGTGTGTAGACTACACTGGTCTAAACAAAGCATGTCCGAAGGTTCCCTACCCTCTGCCTCGCATCGATCAGATCGTGGATTCCACTGCTGGGTGCGAAACCCTGTCTTTCCTCGATGCCTACTCAGGGTATCACCAGATCAAGATGAAGGAGTCTGACCAGCTCGCGACTTCATTCATCACACCCTTCGGCATGTACTGCTATGTTACAATGCCGTTTGGTTTGAGGAATGCGGGGGCAACGTACCAGCGATGCATGAACCATGTGTTTGGCGAACACATTGGCCGAACGGTCGAGGCCTACGTCGATGACATCGTATTCAAGATGAGGAAGGCCTCCGACCTCCTTTTCGACCTTGAAGCGACATTCCAATGTCTCAAGGCGAAAGGCGTGAAGCTTAATCCCGAAAAGTGTGTCTTCGGGATCCCCTGAGGCATGCTCTTGGGGTTCATCGTCTCCGAGCGGGGCATCGAAGCCAACCCGGAGAAGATCGCAGCCATCACCAGCATGGGGCCAATCAAGGACTTGAAAGGCGTACAGAGGGTCATGGGATGTCTCGCAGCTCTGAGCCGCTTCATCTCCCGCCTCGGCGAAAGAGGTCTGCCTCTGTACCGCCTCTTAAGGAAAGCTGAGTGCTTCGCTTGGACTCCCGAGGCCAAGGAAGCCCTCAGGAACCTGAAGGCGCTCCTCACGAACGCGCCCATCTTGGTGCCCCCTGCTGCCGGAGAAGCCCTCTTGATCTACGTCGCCACAACCACCCAGGTGGTTAGTGCCGCGATCGTGGTTGAGAGACGAGAAGTTGCATGCATTGCCCGTCCAGAGGCCAGTCTACTTCATCAGTGAGGTACTGTCTGAGACCAAGATCCGCTACCCACAAATCCAGAAGCTGCTGTACGCGGTGATCCTGACACGGCGGAAGTTGCGACACTACTTCGAGTCTCATCCGGTGACTGTGGTGTCATCCTTCCCCCTGGGAGAGATCATCCAGTCCCGAGAGGCCTCGGGTAGAATTGCGAAGTGGGCGGTGGAGATCATGGGCGAGACGATCTCGTTCGCCCCTCGGAAGGACATCAAGTCCCAGGTCTTGGCGGACTTCGTGGCTGAATGGGCCGACACCCAGCTCCCGACAGCTCCGATCCAACCGGAGCTCTGGACCATGTTTTTCGATGGGTCGCTGATGAAGATGGGGGCCGACGCAGGCCTCCTCTTCGTCTCGCCCCTCGGAAAGCACCTACGCTACGTGCTACACCTCCACTTCTCGGCGTCCAACAATGTGGCAGAGTACGAGGCTCTGGTAAATGGGTTGCGAATCGCCATCGAGCTAGGGGTCCGACGCCTCGACGCTCGCGGTGACTCGCAGCTCGTCATCGACTAAGTCATGAAGAACTCCCACTGCCGCGACCCGAAGATGGAAGCCTACTGCGATGAGGTTCGGCGCCTGGAAGACAAGTTCTACGGGCTCGAGCTCAACCACATCGCCCGACGCTACAACGAGACTGCGGACGAGCTGGCTAAAATAGCCTCGGGATGAACAACAGTTCCCCCGGACGTATTCTCCCGAGACCTGCATCAACCCTCCGACAAGACCGAGGACACGCCCGAACCCGAGGCACCTTCGGCTCAGTCCGAGGTACCCTCAGCCCAGTCCGAGGTACCCTCGGCCCAGTCCGAGGTACCCTCAGCATGGTCCGAGGTACCCTCGGCTCAGCCCGAGGTACCCTCGGCCCCCAAGGGTGAGGCACTGCGCGTCGAGGAGGAGCGAAGCGGGGTCACACCTAATCAAAGCTGGCAGACCCCGTACCTGCAATATCTCCACCGAGGGGAGCTGCCCCTCGACCAAGCCGAAGCTCGGCGGTTGGCGCAGCGCGCCAAGTCTTTCGTCTTGCTGGGAGATGGGAAGGAGCTCTACCACCGCAGCCCCTCAGGCATCCTCCAGCGATGCATTTCCATCGCCGAAGGCCAGGAGCTCTTGCAAGAGATACACTCAGGGGCTTGCGGCCACCACGCAGCACCTCGAACCCTAGTTGGGAACGCCTTCCGACAAGGATTCTACTGGCCGACGGCGGTGGCCAACGCTACTAGAATTGTCCGCACCTGCGAAGGGTGTCAGTTCTACGCGAGGTAGACCCACCTGCCCGCTCAGGCTCTGCAAACCATACCCATCACCTGGCCGTTTGCTGTGTGGGGTCTGGACCTCGTTGGCCCCTTGCAGAAGGCATCCGGGGGCTACACGCACCTGTTGGTCGCCATCGATAAATTCTCCAAATGGATCGAGGTCCGACCCCTAAACAGCATCAAGTCCGAACAGGCGGTGGCGTTCTTCACCAACATCATCCATCGCTTTGGGGTCCCGAACTCCATCATCACTGACAACGGCACCCAGTTCACCGGTAGAAAGTTCCTGGACTTCTGCGAGGATCACCACATCCGGGTGGACTGGGCTGCCGTGGCTCACCCCATGACGAATGGGCAAGTGGAGCGGGCTAACGGCATGATCCTACAAGGACTCAAGCCTCGGATCTACAACAACCTCAACAAGTTCGGCAAGCGGTGGATGAAGGAACTCCCCTCGGTGGTCTGGAGTCTGAGGACAACACCAAGCCGAGCCACGGGCTTCACACCGTTCTTTCTAGTCTATGGGGCCGAGGCCATCTTGCCCACAGACTTGGAATACGGTTCCCCGAGGGCGAGGGCCTACTCCAACCAAAGCAACCAAGCCAACCGAGAGGACTCACTGGACCAGCTGGAGGAGGCTCGGGACATGGCCATACTACACTCGGCGCGGTACCAGCAGTCCCTGCGACGCTACCACGCCCGAGGGGTTAGGTCCCGAGACCTCCAGGTGGGTGACCTGGTGCTTCGGCTGCGACAAGACGCCCGAGGGCGGCACAAACTCACGCCTCCCTAGGAAGGGCCGTTCGTCATCGCCAAGGTTCTGAAGCCCGGAACATACAAGCTGGCCAACAGTCAAGGCAAGGTCTACAGCAACGCTTGGAACATCCAACAGCTACGTCGCTTCTACCCTTAAGATGCTTTCAAGTTGCTCGTATACCTCGTTCACACACCAAGTTTGGTCGTCAAGGAAGGGTCAGCCTTGCCTCGGCAAAGCCCGACCCTCCCTCGGGGGCTAGAAGGGGGCAACCCCCTCTGCGTCAAAATTTTCCTCGAAAAAAGAAAAAAATCTTTTCTGCCAGAATGCCTTTCGTGCTCTTCGACTACTTCAAAAGTGGATCCTAAAAACAACGGAGTACACGTAAGCAGCCAAGGCTGACCGAGCCGAGGGACTCCTACGCCTCCGGGATACGGATACCTCACTCATCACCTTCTGCGATAAATAACTCGCGCTCAGATAAGTGACTCCGCGGACCGAACAAGTCTTCATGCCCGAGAGCTCCTCTGCCGAAATGATTTTTCGGGCCTTCTCGACTGCGTCGGTAGCAGAACCCTATGGACGAGTAAGAGCGCGCGTAAGCAGCAAGGCCGACCGAGCCGAGGGATTCCTACGCCTCCGAGATACGGATACCTCACTCATTGCCTTCCGTGAAAAGCAACTCTCGCCCGCACAAACAATTCTGTTACCGACAAATGAGTCCAGATACTCGAAATAAGAGGAAAAGAAACGCAGCTTTACAACACGACGACGGTGTGTTTTTAGGCCTCAGCGGCCGCAGATGACATACACACACTACAAGACAACCTGATCCTGCAGGCTCGGACGTCGACAGCCGAAGGGGGCAGCAGCACCCTCGGCACCAACTACACCTTCGGTGGGGTCTGACCTAGCCTCGGACGGTGACGCGGTCGGAGGACGACATCAGCACCACGCCCGGACCATCGCCGCCAGGGTCTTCTTCGAGAATCCGGCCCGAGCAGGCGGCTCGGCCGGCCACCCCGAGGCCTCGGCCAGCTGTCCCCCAAAGACATCAGCTCGGCTTGTGGCCTCGACGACTCAACTCCGGTGTCGGCTCCGCCAGTGGACGACCCGGCCAGGCTCTGGCCAACTACACCTCCTTTTCGAAGCCAACTCTGCCTCCGTCCGTGCTGACACCGCTACCTCCAGCTTCGGCTCATCGAAGAGCGGCCGAGGGGTTCCTTTAACTAAGCAAGAGGGGCCTCGGACAGCAAGGCCGACCGAGCCGAGGGACTCCTACTCCTCCGGGATACGGATACCTCACTCGTCACCTTTGCACGAGGCAACTCACGCACGGTAAAGCGGTTCAGATAATCGACAAGGCGAGTCTTAGTGCTCGAAATGAAGAAAAAACACGGCTCCAAGCCGAAAATACATACACGTTCAGGCCTCGACAGCCGCATTGAACAAAACACCGGCACTTAAGGTGCCTTTACAAACGGAACTCCGGTTCCACCTCCGCAGGTACGAACAACCCCACGCGACTGGGGGAGCCTGCGGAGCAACAGAAGACCGATGAACAGCTCGCCGTCGCCCGCCCCGGCAGCGGCAACGACGACGACTTCTGCCCCGGAGGGCCGAACAGCAACAGCGATGACCTCAGGGCGGATGCTGCTGCCATGAGGCCCTCGCCCATGCCCCAACTCGAGAGGCAAGGACGGGCAGAAGGCCGACGAGTTGGAGGTCAGTCCGTGGGTGGCGCCGGCTAGCTCGTCGGTGGCGGAACCTCTTCCAGCTGCCGTGGCGGAAGGCGGCACCGGGAGCGGCTCCGAAGCCGCTCAGCTCAGAGAGCCGGGCACGCGGCAGCTGCCCATGCCATAGACGGCGGACGCCCTTCCCCCCGATCACTGAGGGAAGGAGCGGGCCGCCGCCCACGCAGGGACCGACCCCAACTCGGCACACTCCCCTCCCCAGCACTGGTGATGAAAATCCTTGAGGCTGAGGGAGGGGCAGAGGCCGCAGCCTGGCTTGCTTTCCCCCGCCATCGAACTGGAGGTCACCGTCTTGGGTGACCGCCGGCGGAGGGGTGCAGCCGGGCTGCATGATGAAAATTCTTGAAGCCAAATGACGGCTGAGAGGTACCAACTTCCACGAAGTTGCGTTCCTCTGATGATAAGGCGGAAGGACTGCGAGCGTCCCCCATCCGGGGGGCTCGGAAGATGCAAAGGCACGATGCATGAGGGGAGCGCGAAGACACGGTTGCCCTCCAAGGGGGTAACCCCCCTTTTAAAGGCGATTCTCCCCACTTGCGTCCTCAACCGTTGCGGGTCGAGTCTCCTCCAACACGCTCCAAGATTCTCCCCCCACGGCGTGGGGGCTGGGTCCCACACGTCATGCAAGCCGGTCCAGGGGAGAAGAAGCCAAACCGCCACGCGCGCGCGGTGCATGCAACTGCCCGGCGGTTACAAGCAGTTCTCCACTTTTGCCTAGACCAGCGGGCGAAAGGGCGGGCAGCCATGTAGGCGGCATGCAACCGCGCCAGGTGGGCGCACCCCTTCGACTCCAACGAGCCCAGCATGGAGGTCTAGGCCCACGCGTCATGCAACCGGCACGCCAGCTGCTACGTGTGAGCAACTGCACCGCCACTCAGGCCACTACCGCGCCTCCTCGACTGCGGAGTCAATACCGCGACTCGAGGCAGCCCTGCAGTGCCAGCCAAGCGCGACGGTCAAATGCGGTCAAAATTGGGCCGGCAGTAATGGCGGTGATAGGCGGGCAGAAGCAGCGGTCACGTCGTCAGCCAAGCTCATGCCCCATCTAGGGGCAGCAGGGGAGCCCTCTCTCACGGCATGAAGACGGTGCGCCCGTGATCCGTTCCTCGAACGGCTCGCGCACGCGCAACGGCCGCCCCGCGAACCGCTCGTCCCATCGCATTAACTCCGCGGCAGGATAGGCGACGCCTTAGGCGGGAGAAGCAAGCAACGCTTCGCCTTCGCCATAATGACCGTGTCGAAAAAGGTACGCCACGTCATTCAACTTCGCATCCTTTTCCTTTTCCTCTTTCTCTCTCTCACAACAGGGACCGGGAAAGGGGGATACCCCGAAAAGGACCCTTCTCCGTGAAGGAAACAGGCTCCGAGCCTCCCTACTGATCAGAGGTTCGAAGGCCGGCCCCTCGGAGGGGTTCAACGGCCGCCTCAGATCGATTGGGTTCTGCGCCCACTACTGGTCAGAGGTTCGATGGCCGGCCCTTCGAAGGGTTCAACGGCTGCCTCAGGCCACTCGGGCTCCGCGCCCACTACTGATCAGGGGTTCGTAGGCTGGCCCTCGAAGGGTTCACAGTCGCCTCAGACACAGAGCGAGGGATGACCATGGGTACGTTCGATACATAACCAAGGCTCGGGCTACGCTCCCGAGGTACCCTAGGACATTTCCAAGACCAGCGGGAATGATCTTGTAACGGAATCCCATCAGAGGGAGGCATCGAGCCCTCGAACCCCGTCGACAGGGGACCGGGTCCGGCAGATCACCCGCAGGTACTTTTGGGCGCGCCTCTGGGCCTCTAGCCGACCCCTAATAAATGGGGCATGGACGTCCGCTCGGATGACCCGCCAGCAGCTCACCGGAAACACCATGTTCGGCGCCCTCCAAGGACAACATGGCGCTTTCCCCCCCCTCCTCCTTGCGGAAAGGCGACGCAGGGGCGTATGTAAATAAGACGAGTCTGTCCTTGACCGTCCTCTCGCCAGAGGCTCGGGGGCTGCTCTCGCAAACCCGGCTCCGGCCAAACCGTTGACAGCGTCAACATACCAGCCCGAGAACTTGGGACCTGACCGTGCACTCGGGCTACGGCCAGCTCGCATGAGGGAACAACTAGACCAGCCGAAGTGTTGCGAAACGCACTAAGACCTCGAAGGAGTAAAACTACTCCTCCGAGGCCTCGGGGGCTACACCCGGCGGGTGCGCTCGCGCGCACCCACCGGAATAGAATGCAACCGAAAAAGGCTAGTCCCCTTGCAAAAAGATGCGGCAAAAGCCTCCAAGCGAGTATTAGTACTCCCATGGAGGCTCGGGGGCTACTGTCGGGGACCATAATTAGGGGTACCCTCAAGGCCCGTAAATCTCAGCTGGTAACCCCCATCATCACAAAGCTGCAAAGGCCTGATGGGTGCGATTAAGTCAAGGATCGGTCCATTCAAGGGACACGATCCTGCCTCGCCCGAGCCTAGCCTCGGGCAAGGGAAGCCGACCCCGGAGAACCTACGTCTCGCCCGAGGACCCCCCTCTAGCAACGGGCACGCTATCGGCTCGCCCGAGGCCCAGTCTTCACCGAGAAGCAACCTTGGCCACGTCGCCGCGCCAACCGACCAAATCGCAAGGACATTTAATGCAAAGGTGGCCTGACACCTTTATCCTGACGCACGCCCTTCAGTCGACAGAGCCAAAGTGACCGCAGTCACTTCGCCGCTCTACTGACCGGTCTGACAAGAGGACAGCGCCGCCTGCGCCGCTCTGACTGCTGAGCCACCCGACAGAGTGAGGATGATAGCAGCCAAGGCCGGCCTCGGGCGTCATAAGAAACTCCGCCTCGCCTGACCCTAGGGCTCGGACTCGGGCTCAGCCCCGGAAGACGGCGAACTCCGCTCCGCCCGACCCAGGGCTCGGACTCGGGCTCAGCCCCGGAAGACGGCGAACTCCGCTCCGCCCGACCCAGGGCTCAGACTCGGGCTCAGCCCCGGAAGACGGCAAACTCCGCTCCGCCCGACCCAGGGCTCGGACTCGGGCTCAGCCCCGGAAGACGGCGAACTCCGCTCCGCCCGACCTAGGGCTCGGACTCGGGCTCAACCCCGGAAGACGGCGAACTCCGCTCCGCCCGACCCAGGGCTCGGACTTGGGCTCAGCCCCAGGAGACGACGGACTCCGCTTCGCCCGACCCCAGGGCTCGGACTCGACCATGGCCACGGAAGACAGACTCGACCTCGACCTCGGAGGAGCCTCCACATCGCCCAACCTAGGGCGCGGACTGACCACGTCGACAGGAGACGCCATCATTACCCTACCCCGAGCTGACTCATGCTACGGAGAACAAGACCGGCGTCCCATCTGGCTCGCTCCGCCAGATAGGCAATGATGGCATCCCTCACACCCTGTGACGACGGCGGCTCTCGGCCCCCTTACGGAAGCAAGAGGACGTCAGCAAGGACTCGACAGCCCCAACAGCTGTCCTCTCGCCAGGCTCCAGCACTCCTCCGACAGCCATAACACCACACGAACCGGGTGCCAAAACCTCTCCGGCTGCCACGACGGCATGTACTTAGGGCGCTAGCTCTCCTCCGCTAGACACGTAGCACTCTGCTACACCCCCCATTGTACACCTGGATCCTCTCCATACGCCTATAAAAGGAAGGACCAGAGCCCTCTTACAGAGGATTGGCCCGCGCGGAGAAGGACGGGACGGCGCTCGCGCAAGGCCGCTCGCTCCCACTCCCGCGTGGACGCTTGTATCCCCCTACTGCAAGCGCACCCGACTCAGGCGCGGGGCTAACACGAAGGCCGCGGGATCCACTCTCTCACGTCCGCCTCCCTCCGGCTGCTTCCTTCCCCCCTTCGCGTTCCGCCTCGCGTCGACCCATCTGGGCTGGGGCACGCGGCGACAATTCACTCGTCGGTCCAGGAACCCCCCGGGTTTCAAAACACCGACAATTTTTATGACGACTTGCACCAGTCATATGCAATAGGACCATACGTTCCTTTTTTAAAAAAAATATGGACTTCATGTCCTTTTTATTGAAAAGAAATAACTTCTCAAGTGTGACCATATTTTCTAAGTGCATCCTTATTCCATTTTGCATCTTCCTTCGTACTACTAGGCTTCGTAGCGATGATTACCCATTATATCCATAATTTTTATGAGCAATGCTATCAATTTCATTAGCATGTGGTTTTCTAAGGAGCGCACTCACTTTTGACCACTTCGATGAAGCATATGGCACATATAATTTCTTAAGATCCCTAACAAGGGTTTTACACCACCATGGATATCACCTAGATGCATTCTAGGTAAGGAGTATTCTTTAAATTGCACTTTTCATGAGAGAGTATTGTATTATTAGTTTCCTGCATGGCTCAAAGAGTGCTCATATGAATCTTCTTGATTGAGAGGATACTAATGTGGTGGTCATGCAATTTGATTGCTTCTCATTATTTGCGAACATAACTGAGATTTCTATTATGCAAAGGAAGAAGATATTTGAGCTTATAAAATCTATCCAAATAACAAATTGATAATTCAAGTGTGCATATTCTAATAGAATGGAACTGGGGTTCAAAAAAAGGAATTTTTTCATAAATAATTTTCACATCCAATCTTTATTGACACTTCCTTTGTGATTAGCCACAAACTAGTAAAGAAATACTCACTTGTCAGTTGTCGACTGGTCTATAAGCAACAATTATCAATTTAAGGCATATGAAATGCTTGCAGTCACGGTTGTAGATAAATTTATGCGACGAAGGCGTGAACTGTAAAAGTTTTCATAGTTTTATATCAGAGCACAGTAGCACAACCATTCTATCATGCTCCATCCAATGCCAATGGAGTCAGTTGCGGTCGTGTAAAATAAAGAATTTTTATTATAAATGTTACTATTTGTAAATTAAAGTTTAAAATAATAAAGAATTTTTATTATAAATGTTACTATTTGTAAAATAAAGTTTAAAGTAGAGGAAAGATAAAAGTTGAGATACTAGACCTAACGGAGACACCATTATTTAGATGTCTATAAAAGACCTGCTTAACTGGTGCCACGAAGGTGACGAAGCCGTGAAATATACAAATACAAGTATTCGCAGTTTCATACCAGTAGAAGGAGGACCATTCTGTTGTGCTCACCCAATGCCAATGGAGTCGGTTGCGGTCGTGGCGGTGCCGTTCCCGGCGCAGGGCCACCTGAATGCGCTGCTGCACCTGTCGCTGCAGCTGGCGGCGCGCGGGGTGCCCGTGCACTACGCGGCGCCCATGGAGCACGTCCGCCAGGCCCGGTCGCGCGTCCAAGGCTGGGGCGACGACACCCTCTGCCGCGTACACTTCCACGAGCTCTCCGTCTCCGCGTACGCCTCCCCGCCGCCAGACCCTGCCGCCGAATCGGCCTTCCCCACGCACCTCGTGCCCATGTGGGAGGCCTTCACCACCGACGCGCCCGCCCCGCTCGCGGCGCTCCTTGGCGGGATCTCCGCCTCCTGCCGCCGCGTCGTCGTCCTGTACGACATCGCCAACGGGTTCGCCGCCGAAGAGGCCGCGCGGCTACCCAACGGCGAGGGGTTCGGGCTGGTGTGCACCGCGGTGTCGTGCATCGTCGGGCGGACGGACGGCGGCAGCCGGCTCGTGCGTGAGCGCGGGCTCGACTTCTTCCCCGTCAACTCCTTTGTGACGGAGGAGTTTCTGGCTACCGTCGGCAAGCGGGCGAAATGGGCGCAGTCCATACCGTGCAGCGTCGGTATCCTCGCCAACACCTGCCGCGCGCTCGAGGGTGAGTTCATCGATGTTTTCGCGCAGCAGCTTGCCGCCGCCGGCAAGAACCTCTTTGTCGTCGGCCCCTTGAACCCACTACTGCTGCCGGACGCGAGGTCGCCCAAGCATGGAATTAGCAAGGAGCGGCACGAGTGCCTGGACTGGCTCGACCTGCAGCCGTCGGCATCGGTGGTCTACGTGTCGTTGGGTTCTACGTCGTCGCTGCGAGACGAGCAAGTCGAGGAGCTCGCATCAGCGCTGCGCGACAGCAAGCAGCGGTTCATCTGGGTGCTGCGCGACGCCGACCGGGCCAACATATTCGCGGACCACGGCGAGAGCCCCCGGCACGCCAAGTTCCTGCCCGAGTTCGCTGAGCACACCCAGGACAGGGGGCTGGTGATCACCGGGTGGGCGCCGCAGCTGGAGATCCTGGCGCACGGCGCCACTGCGGCGTTCCTGAGCCACTGCGGCTGGAACTCGATCATGGAGAGCATGGGACACGGGAAGCCCATCCTCGCCTGGCCCATGCACTCCGACCAGCCATGGGACGCTGAGCTCCTATGCAAGCACCACAAGGCGGGCATCCTGATCCGCCCGATGGAGAAGCAAAGGGAGGTGATTTCGGCAGCGGCCATACAGGAGGCAATCGAGAAGATGATGGTCTCTGATGAAGGCTACAAGATCCAACAGCGCGCAATGGCGCTGGGCCAAGCTATCCGTGCGTCAGCAGCAGTAGGCGTTGGGTCAGAGAACAAGGACCTGGATAAGTTCATTGCCCACATCTCAAGGTGATTTGGGGATTCCTGGTTGGTTTGGGAAATGTCAAGCATATTTCAGTAGAAAATTTTAATTCAATTTCAGTGTTATTTGGAATGTTCTCAATTTATGAACCGGAGATTCAACTTTAGAGTTGGAAATCATCTCATTGCCCACACATTCGTTTTAGGCATTTATAGGAGTGAGAATGGACTTCAATTTGCTCGACACCCCGGAAAACACACATGGGCCAGTTCACAAGCAACCACAGCGCTGGATCTGGCAATCCCAATCAACTGTTTCCTTTCACCATTTAAGAACCGGAAAAATCAGTTAGCGCCATCAAATTTGTACTAAACTCTTTGGACTAGTTTGGTAAGGATCACGAGAGTATCTATAGGTAAGGAATCTTCTTGTTCCTTTCTATAGATCTCCTGCGATCTCTTGTCACTAAATCAGTTCTTATAGGCATCAAAAATTTGTGAGGCACCGACTAGACATTAACGGAAGCAGTTCAGTGTGGCTCTAGACAAATGCTTGCATCTGAATATACCAAGACAAACGTTGTAAGATGACCGTCTTTCAAAAATCATTGTTTAACAAAGGTCGTCTTAGACGTTAGTATTCGTAAATCAATTTTTTGAGGTCACTTAAACGTTTGCCTCTATTAATCAATTAATGTTTTGTTAATCAATTATTTTTAGAGGTTGTCATTTTAAGGGTTTCTTCCCTAAAATTGTTTTATAAAGACACAAATGGCTCCTTTAAAAAAGGATCTATATTTTTCACATCAACTTAGACGAAGATAAACTTTATATCAAAAAAGTATAGTCCACAAAAGGATCTATAATTTTGTTGTTCAATTATTTGAATTGAAACTGTTATTGTCCTAAAATATTGTAAGTTCATAGATTTTAAAATTTAAAATTTCAAACAATCTTGAGCGATGATATGTTCCATTTGAAAATTATAGTTTCAATAAGATCTACAACTGTGTAGTTGATAAGTTTTTTTTATTTAAAATCATTTAGTGTCTGTCAGGTACCGTAATTAGGGGTACCCCCAACACTCTTAAACACGGCTGATAAACACCTTCAAAACAAACCATAAAGACTGACAGTTCGGGTCAAAGTCAAAGCTTCGTCTACCAAGGGACGCGATCTCGCCTCGACCGAGCCCAGCCTCGGGCGGAAACAGTAGTCCCGGACGAATTCACGTCTCGCCCGAGGGTCTCCTCAGGCAATGAGTACACCCTCGGCTCAGCCAAAGGCAAGCCTTGTCGTGCAAGCGACCTTAGCCAAATCGCCTTACCAGCCGACCATATTGCATGCGCATTTAATGCTGGGATCGCCTGACACCTTATCCTGACACGCGTGCCTCAGTCGACAAGGTCGAAGTGACCGCACTCACTTCGCTCTTTCACTGACCGATCTGACAGGGAAACAGCGTCGCCCGCCCCGCTCCGGCTGCTGTGCCAACCACCCGGGTGAAACCGACAACAGCCAAGTTCAGCCTCGGGCGCAACAGGAAGCTCCGCCTCGCCCGACCTTCGGCCTCGGCCTCGGGAGGAGATCTCCGCCTCGTCCGACCCCGGGGCTCGGCCTCAGCCTCGGTCTCGAGAAGAGTCACGTCCTCGCCCGACCCTGGGCCTCGGCCTCAGCCTCGGCCTCGGAGGGGCCGCCGCCTCGCCCGACCTCAGGCTCAGATCGACCGCGCCACAAGGGATACATCATTACCCTACTCCTAGCTAGCTTAGGCTACGAAGGAACAAGACCGGCGTCCCATCTAGCTTACCCCGGTAACAAGCAATGATGGTTCCCCGCATGCGTCCATGACGTCGGTGGTTCTCAAGCCCCCTACGAAAGCAAGGAGACGTCAGCAGGATCCATGCAGTGCCAACAGCTGTGCTTCTACAGGGCTCATGCACTTCTCCAACGGACACGTTAACACGTGCATAGCGACTAGGCACTTCCCCGCTGGCCACGTAGCACATAGCTACACCCCCATTGTACAACTGGGCTATCTCCTTATGTCTATAAAAGGGGATATCCAGGAGCAGAAAGAAGAAGAAGAAGAGGAGGAAGACGGGTAGACGCACGACAAAGGGATGGGAGAAGACGGGCAGGGCCAGACCCTCTCTCTCTCTCGCTCTCTCCTACTCGCTCTCCCGCTCTCGCTCTCTCGCAACGCTTGTAACCCCTACTACGAGCACCCTGGTGCAGGATAATACAAGGCTCATTTCCCCCTTGTGTTCCATCTCGCACCAACCCATCTGGGCAGGGACACGCAGCGATAAATTTACTAGTCGGTCCAGGGACCCCCCGGGTCCGAAACGCCGACAGTTGGCGCGCCAGGTAGGGGCCTGCTATGTGTTAACGAACACTTTCTCGTTGAGTTCCAGATGGATTGACTTCAGCAACCTCTTCAGCCCAGGACGGTGCTCCGCTTCGGGAGTCTCGAGTTCATGTCCCTCGACGGCAACTACGATATGGTACTCCTCCCCTCGCAGCACGACAACAACGATAGTCGGCTCACCCGGCGGCGGCGAACTCGACGACGGCATCCCTCCGCGGCAGAGGAGGAACACTCGGGTCGTCCCTGCCACCCTCCTCGCCGGAGGAGACGGAGACGGGGCAACCGTGGCCACGCAGGAGGCGGCACCTTATCGGCTGTCGAACCGGAGCGAGTCGACGACGCCGGCACTCCTCCGGGGGACATGTCGGGAGTTGTCCTCGTGCCTGAGACAATGACGAGCGTCGCTTCCCCGCAACGTGCCAGCCCCAAGCGGGCTGATGACGCCAGCACCCTCGCAAAGGACCTGTTGGGCATTAGCCTCGTACCTACGATGACGGTGTGTTCCGTCCCCGACGCGACTTCACCACCATCCATCGACCAAGAGGTACCGTCCGTATTCCACCCTGTTCCCTTTCGATTCAGCTTCGATCCACCTAGCGACCCCGCTTCGGTGAGCGCTTTCGCAAGGGCATATCCAGACCTTTCGGGTACCATATGTGGTCAACCTGGGACCGACTGACAGCCGTCTCAACCTCCGGACCGGCGGGTTCCAAGGAACAGGATGACCCCGACTTCGGTTGGGATTTCTCTGGCCTTGGTGATCCCGGTGCCATGTGGGACTTCATGTCCGCATGTGACCACTGCCTCTCCGGTTGCTCTGACGATGGCCACAGCCTTGACGACGAGGGTTATGGCCTGAGTCGCGAATGTTACCACGTCGATCAGGGAGATAACGACGAAGGCAACCACCTCGGCATGCCAGAGGTTGGCGATCCCCCTGGGCCCGCAACTCGCGTTGACATCCCGCGGGAGCTAGCTGTGGTCCCAGTCCCTGCGAGGGGTCAGGACACACAGCTCGAGCAAATCTGTGAGATGTAGGCCAAGGTCGACGAGGAAGCAGGGCAACTTGTGCAGCTCCGACAGAACATCGAGCAGGAGTGGGCAGGCTGAACACTCGCCGGAGGAGCCCGTCATCGGGCCCGGGACGTCCAACGTCGTATCGTTGACAATGCCAGGGCAGCGCTGCCCCCGGCCGTCAGCGGGTCCGGCCAGGACCTAGCCGCAGCGGCGATGCTACTTCGAACCATGCCGGAGCCATCCACCACCGAGGGACGGCGTATCCAGGGCGAACTCAAGGATCTCCTAGAAGGTGCCCGCAATTCGATGAGCCGAGAGCTCTGCCTCCCGAAGGCGAGCTGACCCCTCGGAGCATCACGCGGCGTCCTCCCGACGCAAGCGGGAGGCCTCGGTCCATCCCGAGCACACGCGGGACGAGGCACCTGCCGCCCGGGATCGCCTCGGCGACGA
The DNA here is from genome assembly GCA_029449295.1 of Zea luxurians. NCBI lineage: Eukaryota > Viridiplantae > Streptophyta > Magnoliopsida > Poales > Poaceae > Zea > Zea luxurians. The sequence continues at coordinate 123,170,389 of JAOPSE010000009.1, forward strand.
GCAACACCGTCGCGACCATCGAGCCTGCCTCGAGGAGAAGATGTGCCGAGGCTACCACCCTAGGCGCGGGGGATGCTGCGATAGTGAGGAGGATCGGAGTCCCTCGCCCGTGCCACCCGGTCCGCGAGTCTTCAGCCGGGCCATACGACGAGCGTCGTTCCCCGCCCGGTTCCGAGCCCCGACTACCATCACCAAGTACTCGGGGGAGACGAGGCCGGAGTTGTGGCTCGCGGATTACCGGCTGGCATGCCAGCTGGGAGGGGCGGACGACGACAACCTCATCATCCGCAACCTCCCCCTTTTCCTCTCTGACGCTGCCCGGGCCTGGCTAGATCATCTGCCTCCTGCGCAGATCTCCGACTGGGACGACCTGGTCAAGGCTTTCGCGGGAAATTTCCAAGGCACAAACGTGTGCCCTGGGAACTCATGGGATCTCCGAAGCTGCCGCCAGCAGCCAGGGGAATCCCTCCGAGAGTACATCCGACGGTTTTCGAAGCAGCGCACCGAGCTGCCCAACATTACCGACTCAGATGTCATCGGGGCTTTCCTCGCCGGCACCACTTGCCGAGACTTGGTGAGCAAACTGGGGCGCAAGACTCCCACCAAGGCGAGCGAATTGATGGACATCGCCACCAAGTTCGCCTCGGGTCAGGAGGTGGTCGAAGCCATCTTTCGGAAAGACAAGCAGTCTCAGGGAGAGCCGAAGGAACACGCCCCCGAGGCGTCCGCCCAGCGTGACGCGAAGAAGAAGACCAGGAAGAAGGCGCAAGCAAAGCGCGACGCTGCTGACACGAATCTCGTCGCTGCTGCCGAGCACAAGAACCCTCGGAAGCCTCCTGGAGGGGCCGGCGCGTTCGACAAGATGCTCAAGGAGTCGTGCCCCTATCACCAAGGTCCCGTCAAGCACACCCTTGAAGAATGTGTCATGCTCCAGCGCTACTTCCATAAGGCTGGGCCCCCGGCGGAAGATGGCAAGGGCCAAGTGAGAGCACCTAGAGGAGGGGGGTGAATAGGTGATCCTATAAAACTTGAGAACTTAAGCCACAAAAACTTGGTTAAGCGTTAGCACAGTAAATGCCAAGTGGCTAGAGAGGAGACAAAACACAATAACCACAAGAAATCAATCACAGAGATGGCACGGTGGTTATCCCGTGGTTTGGCCAAGACCAACGCTTGCCTACTCCACGTTGTGGCGTCCCAACGGACGAGGGTTGCAATCAACCCCTCTCAAGCGGTCCAAAGACCCACTTGAATACCACGGTGTTTTGCTTGCTTTTTCTCAATCCCGTTTGCGAGGAATCTCCACAACTTGGAGCCTCTCGCTGTGGCGGAACCGCCCGAATTATTCCCGCTTAAGTGCCCAAGTCACGCCCGTAAGGGCAGCAACACACTTAAACCGGAATAGCCCGTCAGTCCCTCGGATCTAGTCCGATAAAGCCACTTATCCAGGATCGAATACCACTAGCTCACTCGAAGGTGAGGCACAGAGAAATACAATAAAGCATAATACCACAAATTTAAGAAAGTACCATTAGTGATTACATTATCAGAGTTTCAGAAATAGTAACCATAGTTTTTAATGCAGCGGAAATCACTAATGGAGAAGAACCGAGCAACATGGCGAAGCCTGGCCACGCTACTCCTCCTGGTCCTCTCCTGCGAAAGCAGTAACCCACTCGACCATCTATCCCGGTGGCAGGGATGGAGGCCAAGTCACACCAGCAACAAATCACCCTAAGGGGTACCTGCAAAAATTGTGCCACAAGCAAGGCTGAGTATACTAATACTCAGCTAGACTTACCCGGTGTGAGGAGTCTACTCCTCTACCTCTAGACATGCAGCTGTTTGGCTGAGGGGTTTGGTTCGCCAAAAGCACTAGCTGAGTCTAAAAACAAGTTTTAGCTTTTCCAATTCTAGTATCATTAATTCAGCTAAGTTTGCTTTTTCTAAGCATACATGGTAACAATCATTATATCAATCAACATCCTTTTGCCAGTATCTCATTTCCACTTATTACTCAATGCAGTACAAGGGGTCAAGCAGTCTCATTAGCTGCGAGAAGCAGACGATTCGAATCGAGTTTTAACCTTGCAAGGTAAACCTAAACACACGGCATGTCAGGGTACTCCGACCCTGCACATGACAACCGTCCCCATCGATTCCCCGTTCGCGTCCAGGCCTCACCGCCTTGGCATACAATGCTCCACTGACCCCGGCTGCCGCCGTGCAGTGGCCGCACTTGTACCCACCATATCTAGAATGGGAGACCCAGTCTCAGGACAAGTGAGGGATAAAGTTCGCGCCCGGCTTCACTCAGGTACTAGGTTTACCGGTTACCATATTTCCCGACATGTGTTTAGTACATTCAAACGCTTGACACAGGTATCCGCACGTTAATCCTTATTCCAATTTCGTCTTGTAGACAACGAATCCCCATGGATCCGTGTCCACAGACCATCATCATTCTGTTATCAAACTGGATACAACCAATTCCTGACCTCGCGCGAGTGCTAGAAAAATCACTCGACTTCTACCGAGATCCTAATTTAGCATAGCAGCTACTCGACCTAGCATACTAGTATTCATCTCGAAAAGGAATCCTGAGTTCATGCAACTAGGGTTTCAAGCAACTCCTACACTTAAGTGCACAGTACAAGCCTACAAACATTAAGTGTAGTAAAATAGCATATATAAACGGTTATGCATAAAACCGGGGCTTGCCTTTAATTTAACACTTAGACAGTGTTTGCTGGGTGGCACTCGCTTGGCGAGCATCCACTGGTTAAGTCCATCCTTCCTTGGGTCGTCCACCAACTCCATCCTGTGGGTGGCACCACATCACTTGTACGATCATTCTCTCTCGGTCCTAAATGAGATGCAAGATGCATATGTATGAATATAATGAAATTGCACAAGGTACTCCAAGTACATGATAGCGAATTAAACACTAAGTAGCGAGACACCATAAGCAACCACACACACTAGTGTTAGCTAACTACATATCATCGAGCGCACAACATTAACACCACTAAAAGACGACAACATTTTATTTATTTACGCAACCCGACTATGACATCACAAGTACACGTATTTACTACGTTCACTTTTATCCTTTCTTAGTTACTCTATTATTAAACTAGTTAAGTACACCTAAATTTGCTAGGACTTATATATAGACAAACATAGTTAAAAAGGAATAGTCACTTAATCGGGTTTTATAGTTGTTCGTAATACTCTAATGCAAGCATACACCCCAGAGAACACACATGAGGAGATAGTTTATTCACAATTACAAATTGTACTACTTTAATGACGTTGGTTACTTCGTAGTATTAGCAGAAAGCCAAAGACATGACATTATTCATTTTGTTTCCCTAATATATAACTGCACTTGCTAACTGTTGATTAAGCTAAGCAACTTAGTAGACCTTAACCAATTTAGTTCACTAACTTAGTGAGATGTGTACTACTTACTTATATATAACTCAAATTATATTAGTCACTCTCATTATTACTCATGTTCAATTAAAACCAAAACAAGCAAGCAGTCACTCAAGTCAAACACAATAGAGTAGAGTAATCAATCACTTCTAACACATTTAGGACAGCAGCACAGCAGTTGCTCGTTTCAGTCATAACTCTTCAAATATTTATCCAAAAATAGTGAACAAATACTTTTTGGAAAGCTTGGGAAACGCCCTACAACTTTGGTATTTTCATCTCCAGGTGATTAGACACTTAGCAAAGTCAAACTGTGTAAAAATAACAGGTCTGTCCAGGTTGGACAGATTCGGACTTGCGACTTCAAAAATTCACAGCTACAGGTTCAGACATCCAAACAAATTGATCCTAGACTTTCTGGAAAGGTAATAAAATTGTCTACATATCATTTATAAACATCTCAAGGTGGTTCAATGTTTAACTAAGGACAAAAGACACTAGAAGGCTTTGCTGTCCAGAATTGGACAGATTCAGTCTTCAGACTTTAAACATCCATAACTTAATCTTCAGATCACCAAAAAGAGTGATCCAAGACTTTTTGGAAAGCTTGGCAAAAGCACTACATACTTTTATAATCACCAAGAATTGATTCTATGCTGAACTGAATCAAACAATTCAGTTTTCGAAATTTGTTCTGTCAGTGGACAGAACACAGCAACCCAGTTGTAAAATTCATAACTCTTAAACCGTCAGGCCTTTAGTTATGAAATTTTAACACAAGTAAGATAAGAAAAGCATCTACAACTTTCTTATAATCTACAAGGACTGATTCAAACATTAACTTAGGCAAACAGTACAGTCTCTGAAATCTGTACAGAAATTGGACAGATTCAGTTACTGAATTTGTAAAAAGCATAACTCCTAAACTGTCAGACCTATGGCTGTCAAATTTTAACACAAGTAAGATAATAGAGTTGTCTACAACTTTATTATGAACACCAATAACTGATTTCAACATTAACTTAAGCAACCATTGCAATGTCTGAAATCTGTTCTGAAATTCGACAGATTCAGACGCTGTGCTTGCGGAAAACACAACTCCTAAACGATCAGGTTTATGGCTGTCAAATTTTAGTACAAGCAAGATAATAATGTTATCTACAACTCTTCTACATGACTTTTCTACAGAAAATATGATTTGGTTCATCAAACAAACAGCACAACTAAAACAGTGCGTGCAGCCCAAAACAGCAACCAATAAAATTCAGCTCCTATTCACTTCAAAAATTGCCGCGTTCTAGAGACTTAAATCATTTTAACGCTTTACCATTTATTAGAGTTGAAACAATCAAATTAGGACCAACAAGTAGACTTACTAACTTTTTATACAAGTTATTTCGCGTGTTAGAATTACCGTACACAATCAACAAACACATTCACCACAATAATCAAACCCGGTATAAATGTGTATATCGATTGCGCCCTTCACACACTAATTTGCATTTTAAATTAGACATCACATAAGCACCACTAATTTTACCCGTGACCATAACCATGCACATCTAGACTACAATAAGCCAATCATTGTGATCACGAGCTTAACCAAAGTCGTCTAACAATTCAGCTAACTAGAGCATCGACTTAGCTCGCTAAATAATATACACGTCGGCTTGCCTGTCACTACATACATTACAACATCCTTATAAATATACACATTCACACGTGTATTCAAACATCGACCAATTTATACGAACCGTAAACCACTAATCTACAATTTGCCAACACCATGCATTCACTTCCCCAAATTATGAACGCATACGTGTTTATCATACGAGCCGAGCATTTCAATAATTATCCTAAAAACAACTAATCTCCATTACACACTTGTATCATAAACCTATTTGACTCACTTGAAGCGTCTACTCGAAATCGTAAGCACAATCATACACTATATGCGAAGCCTAATTTATCAAACGCACAATGCGCATCGTCTCGGCTCGAGTTATAAATATAGAGAAAGCGACGACTACCTTGGCATGTCACCACCTCTCTATATAAGTCAAAGTAATTTCTATCTACAACGACCAATCATTCATGTCGAGCACACTTTATTTTACCATGTCTCGCATACAACCATATGGTGGCGTGCACTCGAGACACTTCAATCAACATGGCGCGACCACTAATATATGAACTCCAACACTCATGTATTAATAATTCATCCTCCACGCAAATTAGCATTGTCTAAACTACTCATCACATTAATAAATATACTCCCGATATAATCATGAATCCCATCACATTGTATAAAACAATTACACTTTTCACATAAACATATATCGATGTATTTTCCAAAACATAATCCGCATTTTGTAACTTAGTTTTCGCATCAAACAACGCATCACCTATTTTCCCATCAAAATAAAAATACCCGAGTTCTTTTCTGTTTCATTTGCTTCCCTACACGTGTCCATTCATACAAATATATTTTTACACACATATAAACACACAGGCACATCATCGACCAAATACGTAAATAAAACAAATCGCGAATCATTCAAGGCAACAACCTGGAGGACTCATGCATGCCATTAGTTCGAGCTCTTTGTCGACGAGCGATGCGCGAGGCGTGACGTCGACAAGGGCTGCGATTAAACGACATACACAATCATTACATAATTTATTTGTTCAGACACTTTGTAAAATCAAGGAACACGGGACAGCGAGGAGCTCACCACGGGTTTCGACTACGACGCGCAGGCGCCGCGCAGATTGACGGCGGAGCGAGACGCGGAGACGTCGTGGCTGCACGAATCGACGACGCGGCTACTCCCGACGAACACTCGCGCAGGCGACATAGCATGGGGGCAGCAGCGTGCACTGAGGGGCATTTCGTCGAGCGGACCGAGCGAAGAGGAGAGTGGCTTGGGGCTTGCTGTTGTGGTTAGCATGGTGAGTAGAGCACCACCATGGCTACGCATGGGGGGAACTGATGCACGAGCTGCTGCTCGGATTCAGATGGGGCGGACAGCGAGGTAGGGCATGTCGACAACGGTGCGCAGGGTGCGCCATGAGAGGAAACGCAGGGGCAAGTGACCATGGGGATATCAGCAGGGGAGGCATCGATGAGATGGAGGATCGGACTAGCTCGGCACCGCTACAGCGCGCCATAGGGAGCAGGAGCGAGGAGGGGCACCGTGAAGCGAGGCAGTCAGCCGCCGGCGAGATCTCCATGGACGAGCAGGAAAGGCATCGGCCGTCAATGGAGAGCTGGGATTGGATGGAGCAGAGCAGCGCCAAGAGATGGTGCCCTCGCCAGCACTCCACCATGGAGGAGCAGAGGCAGGGGGCCGAGAGGGAGAAGCCCGAGCTCACAGGGAGAGACACAGCAAGAGCGCGCGCCGGCCATGGGAACCTCCTGCTCGGCAAATCCCACGCACGAGCAGAGAGAGTCATGGCGTGCTGCTGAGGGAGAGGCACCGGCGTTGGGGAGGAGATAGCAGGGGCGCCGCGCCACTGAGCTTGGCCATGGCGGCTGCCGGGGGATGGGGGCCGCTGCTGATTTCCATGAGGGAGGAGGAATCCTGCTGGGGGAAGGCACCGAGGGAAAGGGTGGCGCCATGGGAGAAGCCATAGCTCGGCTAGGGAAGGAGCAGGGCGGCCATGGAGCTTCGATGTCCGAGGAGTCAGGGAGATGGAGTCGCTGCCTGCCGCCGTGTGGGAGAGAGGGGATTGTGTAGGGAGAAGACACGGAGAGGGAGAGCTCAGGGACGATTTAACGAGGCATCATTGGAATTCTATTGGCCGAAGGCGCGGTTGCTCGGCACTGGTTGAATGGAGCGGCTGCAGACCATTGGCTGCTCTGCGGGTGCGCCCAGAGCAGGTGCTTGCGTGCGTGAGAAGCCTGGTGGCCAGGAAATGGAAGAAGGGAGCGACTGTCAGGGGCTTCTGCGCGCTGCGGAAGAACGGCAACGCTCCACGGCTGGTTTTGGGGAAGGAGAGGAGCATCTGCTGGTTGATTTAACAGGACCCTGCTGGCAGCAGCCATTGGCTTGCGATTGGACGGCGCGGGCTATTGGAGGCTTTGGCCGGCTACTGCTGGTTGGCTGGTGCCAAGCATTGGCCAAGAAAATGGCGTCCAACGACTGGCTGAGGAGGATGGCGACGCTGACTGGTTAGGAGGGAGGTGGTCAGCTGTTGGTTGATTTGCGCAGCTCACTCGTTGGCTGAGACCGACGTAGGGAACAGAGCGAACTGGGGTATGGATGAACGAGAGGCCACAGAATAAAATAGACCAAGACATTTTATTTGGGTGTTGCTTTGAAATTAAATTCTCGCGCATAAGTAGAATAAAATGAATCGAGATTGATTGGCTTCGGATTCGTTATCGAAATAAAACGAGTCAGATTAATAAAAATCATTGTCGATGTTGATTTTCGAATTTAGATTGGACACAGGGATTTTTAGCCGAGTTGGATAAAAATTTATTAGAGGACAACACATTGGAGATTCCGCTTGAGAGTACGGACTCCGATTAATTTTTGGACATAGATCGAACATCGAGAAATTGGATTTGGACACAGCTCGACTAGCAACTGTCGAGCGCTTGATCAAATGAGCTTTAGACGAGATTTATAAATCGAGATTGATTATCGAGTTTGCATTCGCGTTGAGAAGAAAAGTTTTAACAGGTTCCAAATTCGGCCTTTCTAGAGATTGAATAAAATCAGAAATCGGTGAAACCTTCACAAGTAACTTGTTAATTGGAGATAAACGCGATCGAGAAATAGAATTTTTCACTGAGCATTAGAGATTAGGATAAATCTCCCGACATAACGCGAAATAGACACCTGGGGTGTCACAGCCTTCCCCCCTTAAAGGAATCTCGTCCCGAGATTCGAATGAGGATCTTTAAGGGTGGAGAAGCATGTAACTTCCAAGCTGAAGATAGAATGAAATTCATGAGATGTCATCTAACACGATACTGAAGATAGATTTGGACCGAATACCGTGACATATTGAGACAAATGCCACAACCATTCTGAGAGAATGTTCACAAAACACAGCACATCGGTGTAGTTCCATAATGGATCACAACTATTAACCACGATACCTGCGCGTGCCGAGCAGCTCAACCATGTGTGCACCATAGAAGGCTCTCGGTTTCGTCGCGGCACCATCGGTCGTTAGTCATAACACCATTACCAAACGTAACCAATGAGAAATCCACATAGCACAGATAGATGGAGCCCATGAGAATATGGCTCAGAAAATGTGACTGAAGTTGAAGCAAAGATTGTTGGCAAAAGAGCATCACATGAGAATTTTCTTCAACTCAGAGAATTATTTTATGATTAACACAAAGATTATTAGGTCAGAGATTTATACGAGAGTGGATATGAGGGGAACCAACCATGAGATCAAGATTGGCAACTTGCTGAGACATGAGAGAACTAAAGACAACAGCAACACCCATTGAGCCAAATGGGTACACTGTCGATAGATGAAATCGATAAAACAGCGTCATGATCCTCAGAGAAGAGTATGAGAACGATCATAATGAGATATTAGACTGATCCACATTTGATACATGAGAACAGGTTATAGAGGATAACCAGATAACGAAGCAGAATCAATAAGGGATCCAGAGATTCGGGTGATAATGTCGCAACATGATTCACAAGGAAAAGAGTACCAGATCCAGGTGAAAGGAGAGGTCATCAAACAAGATCAGCTAGGATGATCAACATAAATGCTATGAAGTTTTTTTTTGGTAAGGATTTATGGAAAGAAACATGGCCTTGATAGGGTTTGGGCAACTATACATCAAACAACATGTGCACAAGGAGACTTGGGTTGGTCTAGCGGTCAAGCTACGGGGGTCTATAAGCTGTGTAGGTGTAACTTCAAGGGTAAAACACGCAAGGGTTCGAAAAACCAACACAAGCATGTGATTTGATTTTTTTAAGGTTTTACTTGCTAACCACTAGGTTGTTTGGAGTGGGGGTCTTTTTATGAACAAGCATTTTTTTGCTAGTTATGGGCAAAAAGGGTTGAATAATTACAATACCATCTAGATAGCAAGACAAGAAAACACAGAACACAACCTAGTCAAGACTATCATGACACACAGGATAAGGCATGTCTTATAGTTCATACATAGCAATACATCACATTATTCCCAATTTCTTATTATTGGAATAAAGGTGAGAGAAGCATGTTGGTGCACAAGAGACAATGATGCGACAATCATGATGCATGCTCATTCTAGACGTCTTCTCAGACCTAACTAATTTTTCGGGTGCTTCTATAGCATCCCTATTAATAGTATTAGTAGCCTTTATGGCCTATATAAATAGCCACCTAGCTACCCATCTATTTCCTAAGGCTTCACGTCCTAGGTCTATCCTTATCGTCCTGATATCTATCCAACTCGGGTTTCTAAGCAAGTTTTACTTTAGAAAAGGTTGGTAATCATGACTTATTGACTTCTCTGTACTGGTATTCGCTCCGATACCAGCTGTGGCGGAACCGCCCGAATTATTCCCGCTTAAGTGCCCAAGTCACGCCCGTAAGGGCAGCAACACACTTAAACCGGAATAGCCCGTCAGTCCCTCGGATCTAGTCCGATAAAGCCACTTATCCAGGATCGAATACCACTAGCTCACTCGAAGGTGAGGCACAGAGAAATACAATAAAGCATAATACCACAAATTTAAGAAAGTACCATTAGTGATTACATTATCGGAGTTTCAGAAATAGTAACCATAGTTTTTAATGCAGCGGAAATCACTAATGGAGAAGAACCGAGCAACATGGCGAAGCCTGGCCACGCTACTCCTCCTGGTCCTCTCCTGCGAAAGCAGTAACCCACTCGACCATCTATCCCGGTGGCAGGGATGGAGGCCAAGTCACACCAGCAACAAATCACCCTAAGGGGTACCTGCAAAAATTGTGCCACAAGCAAGGCTGAGTATACTAATACTCAGCTAGACTTACCCGGTGTGAGGAGTCTACTCCTCTACCTCTAGACATGCAGCTGTTTGGCTGAGGGGTTTGGTTCGCCAAAAGCACTAGCTGAGTCTAAAAACAAGTTTTAGCTTTTCCAATTCTAGTATCATTAATTCAGCTAAGTTTGCTTTTTCTAAGCATACATGGTAACAATCATTATATCAATCAACATCCTTTTGCCAGTATCTCATTTCCACTTATTACTCAATGCAGTACAAGGGGTCAAGCAGTCTCATTAGCTGCGAGAAGCAGACGATTCGAATCGAGTTTTAACCTTGCAAGGTAAACCTAAACACACGGCATGTCAGGGTACTCCGACCCTGCACATGACAACCGTCCCCATCGATTCCCCGTTCGCGTCCAGGCCTCACCGCCTTGGCATACAATGCTCCACTGACCCCGGCTGCCGCCGTGCAGTGGCCGCACTTGTACCCACCATATCTAGAATGGGAGACCCAGTCTCAGGACAAGTGAGGGATAAAGTCCGCGCCCGGCTTCACTCAGGTACTAGGTTTACCGGTTACCATATTTCCCGACATGTGTTTAGTACATTCAAACGCTTGACACAGGTATCCGCACGTTAATCCTTATTCCAATTTCGTCTTGTAGACAACGAATCCCCATGGATCCGTGTCCACAGACCATCATCATTCTGTTATCAAACTGGATACAACCAATTCCTGACCTCGCGCGAGTGCTAGAAAAATCACTCGACTTCTACCGAGATCCTAATTTAGCATAGCAGCTACTCGACCTAGCATACTAGTATTCATCTCGAAAAGGAATCCTGAGTTCATGCAACTAGGGTTTCAAGCAACTCCTACACTTAAGTGCACAGTACAAGCCTACAAACATTAAGTGTAGTAAAATAGCATATATAAACGGTTATGCATAAAACCGGGGCTTGCCTTTAATTTAACACTTAGACAGTGTTTGCTGGGTGGCACTCGCTTGGCGAGCATCCACTGGTTAAGTCCATCCTTCCTTGGGTCGTCCACCAACTCCATCCTGTGGGTGGCACCACATCACTTGTACGATCATTCTCTCTCGGTCCTAAATGAGATGCAAGATGCATATGTATGAATATAATGAAATTGCACAAGGTACTCCAAGTACATGATAGCGAATTAAACACTAAGTAGCGAGACACCATAAGCAACCACACACACTAGTGTTAGCTAACTACATATCATCGAGCGCACAACATTAACACCACTAAAAGACGACAACATTTTATTTATTTACGCAACCCGACTATGACATCACAAGTACACGTATTTACTACGTTCACTTTTATCCTTTCTTAGTTACTCTATTATTAAACTAGTTAAGTACACCTAAATTTGCTAGGACTTATATATAGACAAACATAGTTAAAAAGGAATAGTCACTTAATCGGGTTTTATAGTTGTTCGTAATACTCTAATGCAAGCATACACCCCAGAGAACACATATGAGGAGATAGTTTATTCACAATTACAAATTGTACTACTTTAATGACGTTGGTTACTTCGTAGTATTAGCAGAAAGCCAAAGACATGACATTATTCATTTTGTTTCCCTAATATATAACTGCACTTGCTAACTGTTGATTAAGCTAAGCAACTTAGTAGACCTTAACCAATTTAGTTCACTAACTTAGTGAGATGTGTACTACTTACTTATATATAACTCAAATTATATTAGTCACTCTCATTATTACTCATGTTCAATTAAAACCAAAACAAGCAAGCAGTCACTCAAGTCAAACACAATAGAGTAGAGTAATCAATCACTTCTAACACATTTAGGACAGCAGCACAGCAGTTGCTCGTTTCAGTCATAACTCTTCAAATATTTATCCAAAAATAGTGAACAAATACTTTTTGGAAAGCTTGGGAAACGCCCTACAACTTTGGTATTTTCATCTCCAGGTGATTAGACACTTAGCAAAGTCAAACTGTGTAAAAATAACAGGCCTGTCCAGGTTGGACAGATTCGGACTTGCGACTTCAAAAATTCACAGCTACAGGTTCAGACATCCAAACAAATTGATCCTAGACTTTCTGGAAAGGTAATAAAATTGTCTACATATCATTTATAAACATCTCAAGGTGGTTCAATGTTTAACTAAGGACAAAAGACACTAGAAGGCTTTGCTGTCCAGAATTGGACAGATTCAGTCTTCAGACTTTAAACATCCATAACTTAATCTTCAGATCACCAAAAAGAGTGATCCAAGACTTTTTGGAAAGCTTGGCAAAAGCACTACATACTTTTATAATCACCAAGAATTGATTCTATGCTGAACTGAATCAAACAATTCAGTTTTCGAAATTTGTTCTGTCAGTGGACAGAACACAGCAACCCAGTTGTAAAATTCATAACTCTTAAACCGTCAGGCCTTTAGTTATGAAATTTTAACACAAGTAAGATAAGGAAAGCATCTACAACTTTCTTATAATCTACAAGGACTGATTCAAACATTAACTTAGGCAAACAGTACAGTCTCTGAAATCTGTACAGAAATTGGACAGATTCAGTTACTGAATTTGTAAAAAGCATAACTCCTAAACTGTCAGACCTATGGCTGTCAAATTTTAACACAAGTAAGATAATAGAGTTGTCTACAACTTTATTATGAACACCAATAACTGATTTCAACATTAACTTAAGCAACCATTGCAATGTCTGAAATCTGTTCTGAAATTCGACAGATTCAGACGCTGTGCTTGCGGAAAACACAACTCCTAAACGATCAGGTTTATGGCTGTCAAATTTTAGTACAAGCAAGATAATAATGTTATCTACAACTCTTCTACATGACTTTTCTACAGAAAATATGATTTGGTTCATCAAACAAACAGCACAACTAAAACAGTGCGTGCAGCCCAAAACAGCAACCAATAAAATTCAGCTCCTATTCACTTCAAAAATTGCCGCGTTCTAGAGACTTAAATCATTTTAACGCTTTACCATTTATTAGAGTTGAAACAATCAAATTAGGACCAACAAGTAGACTTACTAACTTTTTATACAAGTTATTTCGCGTGTTAGAATTACCGTACACAATCAACAAACACATTCACCACAATAATCAAACCCGGTATAAATGTGTATATCGATTGCGCCCTTCACACACTAATTTGCATTTTAAATTAGACATCACATAAGCACCACTAATTTTACCCGTGACCATAACCATGCACATCTAGACTACAACAAGCCAATCATTGTGATCACGAGCTTAACCAAAGTCGTCTAACAATTCAGCTAACTAGAGCATCGACTTAGCTCGCTAAATAATATACACGTCGGCTTGCCTGTCACTACATACATTACAACATCCTTATAAATATACACATTCACACGTGTATTCAAACATCGACCAATTTATACGAACCGTAAACCACTAATCTACAATTTGCCAACACCATGCATTCACTTCCCCAAATTATGAACGCATACGTGTTTATCATACGAGCCGAGCATTTCAATAATTATCCTAAAAACAACTAATCTCCATTACACACTTGTATCATAAACCTATTTGACTCACTTGAAGCGTCTACTCGAAATCGTAAGCACAATCATACACTATATGCGAAGCCTAATTTATCGAACGCACAATGCGCATCGTCTCGGCTCGAGTTATAAATATAGAGAAAGCGACGACTACCTTGGCATGTCACCACCTCTCTATATAAGCCAAAGTAATTTCTATCTACAACGACCAATCATTCATGTCGAGCACACTTTATTTTACCATGTCTCGCATACAACCATATGGTGGCGTGCACTCGAGACACTTCAATCAACATGGCGCGACCACTAATATATGAACTCCAACACTCATGTATTAATAATTCATCCTCCACGCAAATTAGCATTGTCTAAACTACTCATCACATTAATAAATATACTCCCGATATAATCATGAATCCCATCACATTGTATAAAACAATTACACTTTTCACATAAACATATATCGATGTATTTTCCAAAACATAATCCGCATTTTGTAACTTAGTTTTCGCATCAAACAACGCATCACCTATTTTCCCATCAAAATAAAAATACCCGAGTTCTTTTCTGTTTCATTTGCTTCCCTACACGTGTCCATTCATACAAATATATTTTTACACACATATAAACACACAGGCACATCATCGACCAAATACGTAAATAAAACAAATCGCGAATCATTCAAGGCAACAACCTGGAGGACTCATGCATGCCATTAGTTCGAGCTCTTTGTCGACGAGCGATGCGCGAGGCGTGACGTCGACAAGGGCTGCGATTAAACGACATACACAATCATTACATAATTTATTTGTTCAGACACTTTGTAAAATCAAGGAACACGGGACAGCGAGGAGCTCACCACGGGTTTCGACTACGACGCGCAGGCGCCGCGCAGATTGACGGCGGAGCGAGACGCGGAGACGTCGTGGCTGCACGAATCGACGACGCGGCTACTCCCGACGAACACTCGCGCAGGCGACATAGCATGGGGGCAGCAGCGTGCACTGAGGGGCATTTCGTCGAGCGGACCGAGCGAAGAGGAGAGTGGCTTGGGGCTTGCTGTTGTGGTTAGCATGGTGAGTAGAGCACCACCATGGCTACGCATGGGGGGAACTGATGCACGAGCTGCTGCTCGGATTCAGATGGGGCGGACAGCGAGGTAGGGCATGTCGACAACGGTGCGCAGGGTGCGCCATGAGAGGAAACGCAGGGGCAAGTGACCATGGGGATATCAGCAGGGGAGGCATCGATGAGATGGAGGATCGGACTAGCTCGGCACCGCTACAGCGCGCCATAGGGAGCAGGAGCGAGGAGGGGCACCGTGAAGCGAGGCAGTCAGCCGCCGGCGAGATCTCCATGGACGAGCAGGAAAGGCATCGGCCGTCAATGGAGAGCTGGGATTGGATGGAGCAGAGCAGCGCCAAGAGATGGTGCCCTCGCCAGCACTCCACCATGGAGGAGCAGAGGCAGGGGGCCGAGAGGGAGAAGCCCGAGCTCACAGGGAGAGACACAGCAAGAGCGCGCGCCGGCCATGGGAACCTCCTGCTCGGCAAATCCCACGCACGAGCAGAGAGAGTCATGGCGTGCTGCTGAGGGAGAGGCACCGGCGTTGGGGAGGAGATAGCAGGGGCGCCGCGCCACTGAGCTTGGCCATGGCGGCTGCCGGGGGATGGGGGCCGCTGCTGATTTCCATGAGGGAGGAGGAATCCTGCTGGGGGAAGGCACCGAGGGAAAGGGTGGCGCCATGGGAGAAGCCATAGCTCGGCTAGGGAAGGAGCAGGGCGGCCATGGAGCTTCGATGTCCGAGGAGTCAGGGAGATGGAGTCGCTGCCTGCCGCCGTGTGGGAGAGAGGGGATTGTGTAGGGAGAAGACACGGAGAGGGAGAGCGCAGGGACGATTTAACGAGGCATCATTGGAATTCTATTGGCCGAAGGCGCGGTTGCTCGGCACTGGTTGAATGGAGCGGCTGCAGACCATTGGCTGCTCTGCGGGTGCGCCCAGAGCAGGTGCTTGCGTGCGTGAGAAGCCTGGTGGCCAGGAAATGGAAGAAGGGAGCGACTGTCAGGGGCTTCTGCGCGCTGGGGAAGAACGGCAACGCTCCATGGCTGGTTTTGGGGAAGGAGAGGAGCATCTGCTGGTTGATTTAACAGGACCCTGCTGGCAGCAGCCATTGGCTTGCGATTGGACGGCGCGGGCTATTGGAGGCTTTGGCCGGCTACTGCTGGTTGGCTGGTGCCAAGCATTGGCCAAGAAAATGGCGTCCAACGACTGGCTGAGGAGGATGGCGACGCTGACTGGTTAGGAGGGAGGTGGTCAGCTGTTGGTTGATTTGCGCAGCTCACTCGTTGGCTGAGACCGACGTAGGGAACAGAGCGAACTGGGGTATGGATGAACGAGAGGCCACAGAATAAAATAGACCAAGACATTTTATTTGGGTGTTGCTTTGAAATTAAATTCTCGCGCATAAGTAGAATAAAATGAATCGAGATTGATTGGCTTCGGATTCGTTATCGAAATAAAACGAGTCAGATTAATAAAAATCATTGTCGATGTTGATTTTCGAATTTAGATTGGACACAGGGATTTTTAGCCGAGTTGGATAAAAATTTATTAGAGGACAACACATTGGAGATTCCGCTTGAGAGTACGGACTCCGATTAATTTTTGGACATAGATCGAACATCGAGAAATTGGATTTGGACACAGCTCGACTAGCAACTGTCGAGCGCTTGATCAAATGAGCTTTAGACGAGATTTATAAATCGAGATTGATTATCGAGTTTGCATTCGCGTTGAGAAGAAAAGTTTTAACAGGTTCCAAATTCGGCCTTTCTAGAGATTGAATAAAATCAGAAATCGGTGAAACCTTCACAAGTAACTTGTTAATTGGAGATAAACGCGATCGAGAAATAGAATTTTTCACTGAGCATCAGAGATTAGGATAAATCTCCCGACATAACGCGAAATAGACACCTGGGGTGTCACACTCGCCCTTACACTTAAAGTTCACAAAGAAGCACGGAGCAAGGGAGGGATTAGCAACGCACTCAAGACAAGAAATCACAGCAACACCACGCACACAAGTCGCAACGAGAGCTCACAACACAACTCAATGAGTTCACCACTCAACTAGAGCTCTAATTGCTATCACAAAGAATCAAAGGCGCGGAATCGATGTCTTGGTGCTTAGGAATGTTGTAGGAATGCTTGGTGTGCTCCTCCATGCGCCTAGGGGTCCCTTTTATAGCCCCAAGGCAGCTAGGAGCCGTTGAGAGCAATCTAGGAAGGCTGATCTTGCCTTCTGTCGACTGGTGCACCGGACAGTCCGGTGCACACCGGACACTGTCCGGTGCCCGATTTCCTTCCACAAATGGCGCAGTCAACCGTTGGCAGCCTGAGAGCCGTTGGCGCACCGGACAGTCCGGTGCCTCCTACTAGCCGTTGGCTCGGCCACGTGTCCCACGCAGATCGCGCGGCCGACCGTTGGCCCTGCCGACCGTTGGCTCACCGGACAGTCCGGTGCACACCGGACAGTCCGGTGAATTATAGCCGTACGTCGCCGATGAATTCCCGAGAGCGACGAGTTCGCCTGTGAACGACCCACCGGACAGTCCGGTGCACCACCGGACAGTCCGGTGAATTATAGCCGTACACCGCCGTCGAAGTCTCGAGAGCAGCCACTTTGCTCGAGCCAGCCTGGCGCACCGGACACTGTCCGGTGCACCACCGAACAGTCCGGTGCTCCCAGACTGAGCAGATTCTTGGCTGCTCGAGCCAAGACATTTCCAATTGGATTTTTCCTGTTTCCAGCACTTAGACACAATACATTAGTCTCTAAAACAATGTACTAAGTCTGAGAAACATACCTTTATCCTTGATTTGTACTTTGTCCACCATTTTATACTTAGGCACTTGTGTTGGACACTAAACCACCAAAATACTTAGAAATGGCCCAAGGGCACATTTCCCTTTCAATCTCCCCCTTTTTGGTGATTTATGCCAACACAACATAAAGCAAGTAGAACAAGTACAAAATAACTTCAAATAAGAACTCAAATTGTTTTGATTCAAATTTGACATATATGGATCACTCTTTGCCACCACTTGGTTTGTTTTTGCAAATCAAACTCAAATTTCTATCTCTAAGTCAAACACACATGTTAAGACATAAAGAGAGTCATTCCAAGAGAAATTGATTCAAGATTTCAAAAACTCCCCTTTTTCCCATAATCAACACTTCTCCCCACAAGAAGCCAACTTTTGACAAGAGAGACAACAAAGGAGTTTTGACAAACCAAAAAGCTCTATTCTACTATTTTCAAAATCTCTCAAGTGGTAGCTGATCCATTTATCGCTTTGGCCTTTATTTTCTCCCCCTTTGGCATCAAGCACCAAAACGGGATCAATCTTGGCCCTTAAACCCCATTGCCTCACCAAAATCTTCAAATAAGAACACAAAGGCAATAAGAGTACATGAGATGAACTTGGAATAAGTTACCCTCTCATCGGAGTGCAGTGGAAGTCTTTCATGGTCCAAGTCCACCTTTTCCCTTTCAAACCTCCTTTGAGACTAAATCAAGCAAACTCAAGCATACGGTTAGTCTCAAAGGGTCAAGTTGTAGCACAACTCCCCCTAAATATGTGCATCACTTGCACAAGGACTTGTGAGGTCCGGGGAGTGTTTGTACAACTTGAGCACCATAGTAAGCAACAAAATGCAGAATGAACATGATCAAAGGCATAAATACATGTATGCTACAATTCAATCCAAGTTCCGCGAATCTAAGACATTTAGCTCACTACGCAGCCTGCAAAAGGTCTTTTCATCTAAAGGCTTAGTGAAGATATCGGCTAGCTGGTTCTCGGTGCTAACATGAAACACTTCGATATCTCCCTTTTGCTGGTGGTCTCTCAAAAAGTGATGCCGGATGTCAATGTGCTTTGTGCGGCTGTGCTCAACAGGATTTTCCGCTATGCGGATAGCACTCTCATTGTCACATAGGAGTGGGACTTTGCTCAGATTGTAGCCAAAGTCCCGGAGGGTTTGCCTCATCCAAAGTAGTTGCGCACAACACTGTCCTGCGGCAACGTACTCGGCCTCAGCGGTGGATAGGGCAACAGAAGTTTGTTTCTTAGAATTCCATGACACCAGGGACCTTCCTAAGAATTGGCACGTCCCCGATGTACTCTTCCTATCGACCTTACATCCAGCATAGTCGGAATCTGAGTACCCAATCAAGTCAAAGTTAGACCCCTTTGGATACCAGATCCCGAAGCAAGGCGTAGCGACTAAATATCGAAGAATTCGCTTCACAGCCACTAAGTGACACTCCTTAGGATCGGATTGAAATCTAGCACACATGCATACGCTAAGCATAATATCCGGTCTACTAGCACACAAATAAAGTAAAGACCCTATCATAGACCGGTATGCTTTTTTATCAACAGACTTACCACCTTTGTTGAGGTCGGTGTGTCTGTCGGTTCCCATCGGCGTCTTGGCGGGCTTGGCGTCCTTCATCCCAAACCGCTTTAGCAAGTCTTGCGTGTACTTCGTTTGGGAGATGAAAGTGCCGTCCTTGAGTTGCTTCACTTGGAACCCAAGGAAGTAGTTCAACTCGCCCATCATTGACATCTCGAATTCTACGTCATCACCCTGCTAAACTCTTCACAAGACTTTGGTTAGTAGAACCAAATATTATGTCATCGACATAAATTTGGCACACAAAAAGATCACCATCGCAAGTCTTAGTAAAAAGAGTTGGATCGGCTTTCCCAACCTTGAAAGCATTAGCAATTAAAAAGTCTCTAAGGCATTCATACCATGCTCTTGGGGCTTGCTTAAGTCCATAGAGTGCCTTAGAGAGCTTACACACGTGGTCGGGGTACCGTTCATCCTCGAAGCCAGGGGGTTGCTCCACGTACACCTCCTCCTTGATTGGCCCGTTGAGGAAAGCGCTCTTCACATCCATTTGGTACAACCTGAAAGAGTGGTGAGCGGCATATGCTAGCAAGATACGAATTGATTCTAGCCTAGCCACAGGAGCAAAAGTCTCCTCAAAGTCCAAACCTGCGACTTGGGCATAACCTTTTGCCACAAGTCGAGCCTTGTTCCTCGTCACCACCCCGTGCTCGTCCTGTTTGTTGCGGAACACCCACTTGGTTCCCTCAACAATTTGCTTGGGACGAGGCACCAGTGTCCAAACTTCATTGCGCTTGAAGTTGTTGAGTTCCTCCTGCATGGCCAACACCCAGTCCGGATCTAGCAAGGCCTCTTCTACCCTGAAAGGCTCAATAGAAGAGACAAAGGAGTAATGCTCACAAAAATTAACTAATCTCGAGCGAGTAGTTACTCCCTTGCTAATATCACCCAATATTTGGTCGACGGGATGATCCCTTTGAATCGTCGCTCGAACTTGGGTTGGAGGTGCCTGAGGTGCTTCTTCCTCCTCAACTTGAACATCCTGTGCTCCCCCTTGATCATGCGCCTCCACTTGAGGTACCTGTTCGTCATCTTGGGATGGGGAAGCACCTTTGTTGAGGAAGACGGTTGATCTTGTTCCAATTGTTCCTGAGGCCGTACATCTCCAATCGCCATGGTGCGTATCGCGGCCGTTGGAACATCTTCTTCATCTACATCATCAAGATCAACAACTTGCTCTCTTGGAGAGCCATTAGTCTCATCAAATACAACGTCGCTAGAGACTTCAACCAAACCCGATGATTTGTTGAAGACCCTATACGCCTTTGTATTTGAATCATAACCTAATAAAAACCCTTCTACAGCTTTGGGAGCAAATTTAGAGGTCCTACCTTTCTTCACAAGAATATAACACTTGCTCCCAAATACACGAAAATAAGACACATTGGGTTTGTTACCAGTTAGCAGCTCATATAAAGTCTTCTTGAGGAGGCGGTGAAGGTAGACCCTGTTGATGGCGTGGCAAGCCGTGTTCACGGCTTCCGACGAAAAACGCTCGGGGGTCTTGAACTCGCCAAGCATAGTCCTCGCCATATCAATGAGCGTCCTGTTCTTCCTCTCTACCACACCATTTTGCTGAGGTGTGTAGGGAGCGGAGAACTCGTGCTTGATCCCCTCCTCCTCAAGGAACTCCTCCACTTGAAGATTCTTGAATTCGGACCCGTTGTCGCTTCTTATCTTCTTCACCTTGAGCTCAAACTCATTTTGAGCTCTCCTTAGGAAGCGCTTGAGGGTACCTTGGGTTTCAGACTTATCCTGCAAAAAGAACACCCAAGTGAAGCGAGAAAAGTCATCAACAATAACTAGTCCATACTTACTTCCTCCTATGCTCAGATAGGCGACGGGTCCGAAGAGGTCCATATGCAGCAGCTCCAGAGGTCTTGAAGTGGTCATCACATTCTTGCTGTGATGTGCTCCTCCCACCTGTTTACCTGCTTAACAAGCTGCACAAGGTCTATCTTTTTCGAAATGTACATTGGTTAGACCTATCACGTGTTCTCCCTTTAGAAGCTTGTGGAGGTTCTTCATCCCCACATGTGCTAAGCGGCGATGCCACAACCAGCCCATGCAAGTCTTAGCCATTAAGCATGCATCTAGACCGGCCTCTTCTTTTGCAAAATCAACTAAATAAAGTTTGCCGTCTAGTACACCCTTAAAAGCTAGTGAACCATCACATCTTCTAAAGACAGACACATCTACATTTGTAAATAGACAATTATATCCCATATTACATAATTGACTGACAGAGAGTACATTATATCCAAGAGACTCAACTAAAAACACATTAGAGATAGAGTGCTCATTAGATATTGCAATCTTGCCTAAACCTTTCACCTTGCCTTGGTTCCCATCACCGAATATGATTGAATCTTGGGAATCCTTATTCTTGACGTAGGAGGTGAACATCTTCTTCTCCCCCGTCATATGGTTTGTGCATCCGCTGTCGATAATCCAGCTTGAACCCCCGGATGCATAAACCTGCAAGGCAAATTTAGGCTTGGGTCTTAGGTACCCAACTCTTGTTGGGTCCTACAAGGTTAGTCACAATTTCCTTAGGGACCCAAATGCAAGTTTTATCACCCTTGCATTTTGCCCCTAATTTCCTAGCAACTATCTTCCTATCCTTTCTACAAATAGCAAAGGAAGCATTTAAAGCATGATAAATTGTAGAGGGTCCATCCATAACTTTCCTAGGAACATGAACAATATTCTTTCTAGGCACATGATGAATATTCTTCCTAGGCATATCTCTACCATGCATATAGGAAGAACTGGGAGCAAACATAGCATAAGAATCATAGGTATGTGAATCAAAAGCATTACAACTCCTATGAGACTGTCTTTTATCATTGTACATAAAAGCATGGTTCTTTTTAGTACTACATGCCGTAGGGGCCTTCCCTTTCTCCTTGACGGAGATGGGAGCCTTATGGCTTGTTAAGTTCTTGGCTTCCCTCTTGAAGCCAAGCCCATCCTTAATTGAGGGGTGTCTACCAATCATGTAGGCATCCCTAGCAAATTTTAGTTTATCAAAATCACTTTTGCTAGCCTTAAGTTGGGCATTAAGGCTAGCCATTTCATTATTTAACTTTGCAATAGAAGCTATGTGTTCACTACAAGCATCAATATCAAAATCTTTACATCTATTGCAAATAACAACATTTTCTACACAAGTTGTTGATTTACTAGCTATTTCTAACTTAGCATTCAAATCATCATTAATGCTCCTTAAGCTAGAAATTGTCTCATGGCATGAAGATAATTCATAAGAAAGCATTTCATTTCTCTTAACTTCTAAGGCATGAGATTTTTGTGCTTCTACAAATTTGTCATGTTCTTCATATAGCAAGTCCTCTTGTTTTTCTAAAAGCCTATTCTTATCGTTCAAGGCATCAATCAATTTATTAATTTTATCTACCTTGGTTCTATCTAGGCCCTTAAATAAACATGAATAATCTATTTCATCCTCATCACTAGATTCGTCCTCACTTGAAGAAGCATAAGTAGAGTTTCGAGTACATACCTTCTTCTCCCTTGCCATAAGGCATGTGTGACGCTTGTTGGGGAAGAGGGATGACTTGTTGAAGGCGGTGGCGGCGAGTCCTTCATTGTCGGAGTCGAACGAGGAGCAATCCGAATCCCACTCCTTGCCAAGATGTGCCTCGCCCTTTGCCTTCTTATAGTTCTTCTTCTTCTCCCTCTTGTTCCCTTGATCCTGATCACTATCATTGTCGGGACAGTTAGCAATAAAATGACCAAGCTTACCACATTTGAAGCATGAGCGCTTCCCCTTTGTTTGGTCTTGCTTGGCTGCCCCTTGCGACCCTTTAGCGCCGTCTTGAATCTTTTGATGATGAGGGCCATCTCTTCATTATTAAGTCCGGCCGCCTCAATTTGTGCTACCTTGCTAGGTAGCGCCTCCTTGCTTCTTGTTGCCTTGAGAGCAAGGGGTTGAGGCTCGTTGATTGGACCGTTCAACGCGTCGTCCACGTACCTTGCCTCCTTGATCATCATTCGCCCACTTACGAATTTTCCAAGGACTTCTTCGGGCGACATTTTGGTGTACCTGGGATTCTCACGAATATTATTCACCAAATGAGGATCAAGAACGGTAAAAGACCTTAGCATCAGTCGGACGACGTCGTGGTCCGTCCATCGCGTGCTTCCGTAGCTCCTTATTTTGTTGATAAGGGTCTTGAGCCGGTTGTATGTTTGGGTTGGCTCCTCGCCCCTTATCATCGCGAACCATCCAAGCTCGCCCTCCACCAACTCCATCTTGGTGAGCAATGTGACGTCGTTCCCCTCATGAGAAATCTTGAGGGTGTCCCATATTTGCTTGGCGTTATCCAAGCCGCTCACTTTGTGGTATTCGTCCCTGCACAATGAAGCTAGAAGAACAGTAGTAGCTTGTGCATTCTTATGAATTTGCTCATTAATGAACATGGGACTATCCGTACTATCAAAGTGCATTCCACTCTCTACTATCTCCCATATACTAGGATGGAGAGAGAATAGGTGACTACGCATTTTGTGGCTCCAAAATCCGTAGTCCTCCCCATCAAAGTGTGGAGGCTTTCCGAGAGGAATGGAGAGCAAATGTGAATTTGAACTTTGCAGAATACGAGAGTAGTCAAAAGAAAAGTTTGAATTGACCGGTTTCCTTCTCTCGTAGTCGTTGTGGTCGTCGTCCTTTTGGGAAGAAGTAGACTCATCGCTGTCGTCGTAGTAGACAATTTCCTTGATGCACCTTGTCTTCTTCTTCTTCCCATCTTTCCGTCTATGGCCCGAGCCGGAGTCGGTAGGCTTGTCGTCCTTCGGCTCGTTGACGAAGGATTCCTTCTCTTTATCGTTGATCACGATACCCTTCCCCTTAGGATCCATCTCTTCGGGCGGTTAGTCCCTTTGTGAAGAGAACGACTCTGATACCAATTGAGAGCACCTAGAGGGGGGGTGAATAGGTGATCCTGTAAAACTTGAGAACTTAAGCCACAAAAACTTGGTTAAGCGTTAGCACAGTAAATGCCAAGTGGCTAGAGAGGAGACAAAACACAATAACCACAAGAAATCAATCACAGAGATGGCACGGTGGTTATCCCGTGGTTCGGCCAAGACCAACGCTTGCCTACTCCACGTTGTGGCGTCCCAACGGACGAGGGTTGCAATCAACCCCTCTCAAGCGGTCCAAAGACCCACTTGAATACCACGGTGTTTTGCTTGCTTTTTCTCAATCCCGTTTGCGAGGAATCTCCACAACTTGGAGCCTCTCGCCCTTACACTTAAAGTTCACAAAGAAGCACGGAGCAAGGGAGGGATTAGCAACACACTCAAGACAAGAAATCACATCAACACCACGCACACAAGTCGCAACGAGAGCTCACAACACAACTCAATGAGTTCACCACTCAACTAGAGCTCTAATTGCTATCGCAAAGAATCAAAGGCGCGGAATCGATGTCTTGGTGCTTAGGAATGTTGTAGGAATGCTTGGTGTGCTCCTCCATGCGCCTAGGGGTCCCTTTTATAGCCCCAAGGCAGCTAGGAGTCGTTGAGAGCAATCTAGGAAGGCTGATCTTGCCTTCTGTAGACTGGTGCACCGGACAGTCCGGTGCACACCGGACACTGTCCGGTGCCCGATTTCCTTCCACAAATGGCGCATTCGACCGTTGGCAGCCTGAGAGCCGTTGGCGCACCGGACATGTCCGATGCACACCGGACAGTCCGGTGCCTCCTACTAGCCGTTGGCTCGGCCACGTGTCCCGCGCAGATCGCGCGGTCGACCGTTGGCCCTGCCGACCGTTGGCTCACCGGACAGTCCGGTGCACACCGGACAGTCCGGTGAATTATAGCCGTACGTCGCCGATGAATTCCCGAGAGCGACGAGTTCGCCTGTGAACGACCCACCGGACAGTCCGGTGAATTATAACCGTACACCGCCGTCGAAGTCCCGAGAGCAGCCACTTTGCTCGAGCCAGCCTGGCGCACCAGACACTGTCTGGTGCACCACCGGACAGTCCGGTGCTCCCAGACTGAGCAGATTCTTGGCTGCTCGAGCCAAGACATTTCCAATTGGATTTTTCCTGTTTCCAGCACTTAGACACAATACATTAGTCTCTAAAACAATGTACTAAGTCTGAGAAACATACCTTTATCCTTGATTTGTACTTTGTCCACCATTTTATACTTAGGCACTTGTGTTGGACACTAAACCACCAAAATACTTAGAAATGGCCCAAGGGCACATTTCCCTTTCACCAAGGCAACAACAAGAAGGAGGGCGACAAGGAGGAGGAGTTCCCGGAGGTCCACAACTGCTTCATGATCTACGGCGGGCAGGTGGCGAACGCCTCAGCTCGGCACCGCAAGCAAGAGCGCCGGGAGGTCTGCTCGGTGAAGGTGGTAGCGCCAGTCTACCTAGACTGGTCTGACAAGCCTATCACCTTTGACCAAGGCTGAAAGGGAAATGTGCCCTTGGGCCATTTCTAAGTATTTTGGTGATTGAGTGCCAACACAAGTGGACTTATGGTAATATATGCAAAGTGATGGATAAAGTGCAAATCATGTCTGAAGGTATGTTTCTAAGACTTAGTACATTGTTTTAGAGACTAATGTATTGTGTCTAAGTGCTAGAAACAGGAAAAGATCACTTTGGAAAAGACTTGGCTGTACAGCTAAGACTCTGCTCAGTCTGGGTGCACCGGACTGTCCGGTGGTGCACCGGACAGTGTCCGGTGCGCTAGGCTGGCGACTGTCAACTGGCTGCTCTCGGGAGGCGATCAACGGCGTACGACTATAAATCACCGGACTGTCCGGTGGTGCACCGGACTGTCCGGTGAGCCGTTCACAGGCGAAGTCATCGCTCTCGGGAAGTGATTAACGGCGTACGGCTAAAAATCACCAGACTGTCCGGTGGTGCACCGACTGTCCGGTGAGCCAACGGTCAGCCGGGCCAACGGTCGGCCGAGGATTCCGCGCGTGACGCGTGGCCGAGCCAACGGTCACAAGGGGGCACCGGACTGTCCGGAGTGCACCGGATAGTGTCCGGTGCGCCAATGACTCTGAATCTGCAACGGTCGGCTTCGCCAAATAAGGAAAGAGATCCGCACTGGACATTGTCCGGTGGTGCACCGGACTGTCCGGTGCGCCAGGCGACTGAAGGCAAGAATTGCCTTCCTGGAATGCTCTCAACGGCTCCTAGCTGCCTTGGGGCTATAAAAAGGACCCCTAGGCGCATGGAGGAGAACACCAAGCATCCTTTGAGCATTGTTGATCAATCACATTTCATTCTTGCGCACTTGTTCGACATTCTTAGTGATTTGAGCTCCGTTCTAGTGAGAACCTCGTGATATTCTTTTGAGCTCAAGTCTGGGTCTTGTGTGTGCGTATTTGCTGTGATTTTTGTGTCTTGTGTGCGTTGCTCATCCCTCCCTTACTCCGTGCTTCTTTGTGAACATCAAAGTGTAAGGGCGAGAGACTCCAAGTTGTGGAGATTCCTCGCGAGCGGGATATAGTAAACAAAGCAAAACACCGTGGTATTCAAGTGGGTCTTTGGACCGCTTGAGAGGGGTTGATTGCAACCCTCGTCCGTTGGGACGCCACAACGTGGAGTAGGCAAGTGTTTGACTTGGCCGAACCACGGGATAAACCACTGTGCCATCTCTGTGTTGTTCTCTTTGTGGTTATTGTGTTTTGCTAAGAATCCTCTCTAGCCACTTGGCCTTATTGGTGCTAACTCCTAATCAAGTTTTTGTGGCACTAAGTTTCAAGTTTTACAGGATCACCTATTCACCCCCCCTCTAGGTGCTCTCAATTGGTATCGGAGCCGTTCTCTTCAAAAGGGACTAATCGCCCGAAGAGATGGATCCTAAGGGCAAGGGGATTGTGATCAATGATAAGGAGAAGGAGTCCTTCGTCAACGAGTCGAAGGATGACAAGCCTACCGACTCAGGCTCGGGCTACAAACGAAAAGATGGGAAGAAGAAGAAGAAGACAAGACGCATCAAGGAGATCGTCTACTACGACGACAGCGACGAGTCCTCTTCTTCCCAAAAGGACAACGATGACAACGACTACGAGAAAAAGAAAACGGTCAATTCGAACTTTTCTTTTGATTACTCTCGTATTCCGCATAGTACCAATGCTCATTTACTCTCCATTCCACTTGGTAAACCTCCTCACTTTGATGGAGAGGACTACGGATTTTGGAGTCACAAAATGCGTAGTCACTTGTTCTCTCTCCATCCAAGCATATGGGAGATAGTAGAGAGTGGAATGAAATTTGATAGTACTGATAGTCCCATGTTCATTAATGAGCAAATTCACAAAAATGCACAAGCTACTACTGTTCTTCTAGCTTCTTTGTGCAGGGACGAATACCATAAGGTGAGCGGCTTGGATAACGCCAAGCAGATTTGGGACACCCTCAAGATCTCACATGAGAGGAACGATGTCACCATGCTCACCAAGATGGAGTTGGTGGAGGGCGAACTTGGGAGATTCGCAATGATCAGGGGCGAGGAGCCAACCCAAATGTACAATCGGCTCAAGACCCTCATCAACAAAATAAGGAGCTATGGAAGCACGCGATGGACGGACCACGACGTCGTCCGCCTAATGCTAAGGTCTTTTATCGTCCTTGATCCACATCTTGTGAACAATATTCGTGAGAATCCTAGGTACACGAAGATGACGCCCGAGGAGATCCTTCGAAAGTTTGTAAGCGGGCGGATGATGATCAAGGAGGCAAGATACGTTGACGATGCATTGAATGGCCCAATCCAAGAGCCTCAAACTATTGCTCTCAAGGCAATGAGGAGCAAGGAGGCGCTACCTAGAAAGGTGGCACAAGTTGAGGTGGCTGGGCTTAATGATGAAGAGATGGCCCTCATCATCAAGCGCTTCAAGACGGCGCTAAAGGGTCGCAAGGGGCATCCCAACAAGAACAAGACGAAGGGGAAGCGCTCATGCTTCAAATGTGGTAAGATTGGTCATTTTATCGCTAATTGCCCCGATAATGATAGTGACCAGGAACAAGGGAACAAGAGGGAAAAGAAGAAGTCTTACAAGAAGGCTAAGGGCGAGGCACACCTTGGCAAGGAGTGGGACTCGGATTGTTCGTCGTCCGACTCCAACAACGAAGGACTCACCGCCACCGCCTTCAACAAGTCGTCCCTCTTCCCCAACGAGCATCACACTTGCCTCATGGCAAGGGAAAATAAGGTAAGCACTCGTAATACTAGTACGTATGCTTCCTCAAGTGATGAAAAATCTAGCGATGATGAAATAGACTATTCATGTTTATTCAAGGGCCTAGATAGAACTAAGGTTGATAAGATTAATGAATTAATTGATGCCTTGAATGATAAGAATATATTATTAGAAAAGCAAGAGGATCTTTTGTATGAAGAACATGATAAGTTTGTAGAGGCTCAAAAATCCCTTGCTTTAGAAATTAAAAGGAATGAAATGCTTTCCTGTGAATTGTCTACATGCCATGACTCTATTTCTATCTTAAAGAGCATAAATGATGATTTGTATGCTAAGTTAGAAATAGCTAATAAATCAACATCTTGTGTAGAATAGGTTACAATTTGCAATAGGTGTAAAGATTTCAATATTGATGCTTGTAGCGAACACCTAGCTTCAATTTCTAAATTGAATGATGAAGTGGCTAGTCTTAATGCCCAACTTAAGACTAGCAAAAGTGAATTTGATAAGCTAAAATTTGCAAGGGATGCCTACACGATTGGTAGACACCCCTCAATTAAGGATGGTCTTGGCTTCAAGAGGGAAGTCAAGAACTTAACAAGCCATAAGGCTTCCATCTCCACCAAGGTGAAAGGGAAGGCCCCTATGGCTCATAGTGCTCAAAAGAATCATGCATTTATTTATAGGAAATTTTTAGAAATATTCATCATGATAGGAGTTGTAATGCTTATGATTCAAATGCAATGTTTGCTTCAAGTTCTTCCTATATGCATGGTAGAGATATGCCTAGGAGAAATGTCATTCATCATATGCCTAGGAGAAATGTTGCTCATGTTCCTAGGAAGATTAATGAACCTTCTACAATTTATCATGCTTGCAATGCTTCCTTTGCAATTTATAGAAAGGATAGAAAGGTGATTGCTAGGAAATTAGGGGCAAAATGCAAGGGATATAAAACTTGCATTTGGGTCCCTAAGACCATTGTGACTAACCTTGTAGGACCCAACAAGAGTTGGGTACCTAAAACCCAAGCCTAAATTTGCCTTGCAGGTTTATGCATCCGGGGGTTCAAGCTGGATTATCGACAGCGGATGCACAAACCACATGACGGGGGAGAAGAAGATGTTCACCTCCTACGTCAAGAACAAGGATTCCCAAGATTCAATCATATTCGGTGATGGGAGCCAAAGCAAGGTGAAAGGGTTAGGAAAGATTGCTATTTCATCCGAGCACTCCATTTCCAATGTGTTTTTAGTTGAGTCGCTTGGATATAACTTGTTGTCTATGAGTCAGCTTTGTAATATGGGATATAACTGTTTATTCACAAATGTAGATGTGTCAGTCTTTAGAAGAAGTGATGGTTCATTAGCTTTTAAGGGTGTATTAGACGACAAACTCTATTTAGTTGATTTTGCAAAAGAGGAGGCCGGTCTAGATGCATGCTTAATTGCTAAGACTAGCATGGGCTGGCTGTGGCATCGTCGTTTAGCTCATGTGGGAATGAAGAACCTTCACAAGCTTCTAAAGGGAGAACACATGATAGGTCTAACGAATGTAACTTTCGAAAAAGATAGACCTTGTGCAGCTTGTCAAGCAGGTAAACAGGTGGGAAGCTCTCATCATACCAAAAATGTGATGACCACATCAAGACCCCTGGAGCTGCTATATATGGACCTCTTCGGACCCATCGCCTACCTAAGCATCAGGGGAAGTAAGTATGGTTTAGTAATTGTTGATGATTTTTCCCGCTTCACTTGGGTATTCTTTTTGCAGGATAAATCTGAAACCCAAGGGACCCTCAAGCGCTTCCTAAGGAGAGCACAAAATGAGTTTGAGCTCAAGGTGAAGAAGATAAGGAGTGACAACGGGTCCGAGTTCAAGAACCTTCAAGTGGAGGAGTACCTTGAGGAGGAAGGGATCAAGCACGAGTTCTCCGCTCCCTACACACCACACCAAAATGGTGTGGTAGAGAGGAAGAACAGGACACTCATAGACATGGCGAGGACGATGCTTGGAGAGTTCAAGACCCCCGAGCGGTTTTGGTCGGAAGCCGTGAACACAGCTTGCCACGCCATCAACCGGGTCTACCTTCACCGCCTCCTCAAGAAGACTTCGTATGAGCTACTAACCGGTAACAAACCCAATGTGTCTTACTTTCGTGTATTTGGGAGCAAATGCTATATTCTAGTGAAGAAAGGTAGAAATTCTAAGTTTGCTCCCAAAGCTGTAGAAGGGTTTTTGTTAGGTTATGACTCAAATACAAAGGCGTATAGGGTCTTCAACAAATCATCGGGTTTGGTTGAAGTCTCTAGCAACGTTGTATTTGATGAGACTAATGGCTCTCCAAGAGAGCAAGTTGTTGATCTTGATGATGTAGATGAAGGAGACGTTCCAACGGCCGCAATACGCACCATGGTGATTGGCGATGTGCGACCACAGGAACTCGAGGAGCAAGATCAACCTTCTTCCTCAACGATGGTGCATCCCCCAACTCAAGACGATGAACAGGGTCATCAAGAGAAGGCATGTGATCAAGGGGGAGCACAGGATGTCCAAGTTGAAGAGGAAGAAGCACAACCGGCACCTCCAACCCAAGTTCGAGCGACGATTCAAAGGAATCATCCCGTCGACCAAATTTTGGGTGACATTAGCAAGGGAGTAACTACTCGTTCTAGATTAGTTAATTTTTGTGAGCATTACTCCTTTGTCTCTTCTATTGAGCCTTTCAGGGTAGAAGAGGCCTTGCTAGATCCGGACTGGGTGTTGGCCATGCAGGAAGAGCTCAACAACTTCAAGCGTAATGAAGTTTGGACACTGGTGCCGCATCCCAAGCAAAATGTTGTGGGAACCAAGTGGGTGTTCTGCAACAAACAGGACGAGCACGGGGTGGTGACGAGGAACAAGGCTCGACTTGTGGCAAAAGGTTATGCCCAAGTCATAGGTTTGGACTTTGAGGAGACTTTTGCTCCTGTGGCTAGGCTAGAGTCTATTCGTATTTTGCTAGCATATGCCGCTCACCATTCTTTCAGGTTGTTCCAAATGGATGTGAAGAGCGCTTTCCTCAACGGGCCGATCAAGGAGGAGGTGTACGTGGAGCAACCCCCTGGCTTTGAGGATGAACGGTACCCCGACCACGTATGTAAGCTCTCTAAGGCGCTCTATGGACTTAAGCAAGCCCCAAGAGCATGGTATGAATGCCTTAGAGACTTTTTAATTGCTAATGCTTTCAAGGTTGGGAAAGCCGATCCAACTTTATTCACTAAGACATGTGATGGTGACTTATTTGTGTGCCAAATTTATGTCGATGACATAATATTTGGTTCTACTAACCAAAAGTCTTGTGAAGAGTTTAGCAGGGTGATGACTCAGAAATTCGAGATGTCGATGATGGGCGAGTTGAACTACTTCCTTGGGTTCCAAGTGAAGCAACTCAAGGACGGCACCTTCATCTCCCAAACGAAGTACACGCAAGACTTGCTAAAGCGGTTTGGGATGAAGGACGCCAAGCCCGCAAAGACTCCGATGGGAACTGACGGACATGTTGACCTCAACAAAGGAGGTAAGTCCGTTGATCAAAAAGCATACCGGTCCATGATAGGTTCCTTGCTTTATTTATGTGCTAGTAGACCGGATATTATGCTTAGTGTATGCATGTGTGCTAGATTTCAATCCGATCCAAGGGAGTGTCACTTAGTGGTTGTGAAGCGAATTCTTAGATATTTAGTCGCTACGCCTTGCTTCGGGATCTGGTATCTAAAGGGGTCTACCTTTGACTTAATTGGATATTCAGACTCCGATTATGCTGGATGTAAGGTCGATAGGAAGAGTACATCAGGGACGTGCCAATTCTTAGGAAGGTCCCTGGTGTCATGGAGTTCTAAGAAACAAACCTCCATTGCCCTATCCACCGCTGAGGCCGAGTATGTTGCCGCAGGACAGTGTTGCGCGCAACTACTTTGGATGAGGCAAACCCTCTGGTACTTTGGCTACAATCTGAGCAAAGTCCCACTCCTATGTGATAATGAGAGTGCTATCCGTATAGCGGACAATCCTGTTGAGCACAGCCGCACAAAGCACATTGACATCCGGCATCACTTTTTGAGAGACCACCAGCAAAAGGGGGATATCGAAGTGTTCTATATTAGCACCGAGAACTAGCTAGCCGATATCTTTACCAAGCCTTTAGATGAGAAGACCTTTTGCAGGCTGCGTAGTGAGCTAAATGTCTTAGATTCGCGGAACTTGGATTGATTTGTAGCATACATGTGTATTATGCCTTTGATCATGTTCCTTGTGCATTTTGTTGTTTACTTATGGTGCTCAAGTTGTACAAACACTCCCCGAACCTCATAAGTTCTTTTGCAAGTGATGCAATATTTAGGGGGAGATGTGCTACAACTTGACCCTTTGAGACTAACCATGTGCTTGAGTTTGCTTGATTTAGTCTCAAAGGTGGATTGAAAGGGAAAGGTGGACTTGGACCATGAAAGACTTCCACTGCACTCCGATGAGAGGGTAACTTACTCCAAGTCCATCTCAATATCCTTATTGCCTTTGTACTCTTATTTGAAGATTTTGGTGAGGCAATGGGGTTAAAGGGCCAAGATTGATCTCGTTTTGGTGCTTGATGCCAAAGGGGGAGAAAATAAGGCCAAAGCAATAAATGGATCAGCTACCAGCTACCACTTGAGAATTTTGAAAATAGTAGAATAGAGCTTTTGGTTTGTCAAAACTCTCTTGTTGCCTCTATTGTCAAAAGTTGGCTTCTTGTGGGGAGAGTAGTTGATTATGGAAAAAAGGGTAGTTGATTATGGGAAAAAGGGGGAGTTTTTGAATCTTTTGATCAATTTCTCTTGGAATACCTCTCTTTATGTCTCTACAAGTGAATTTGACTTAGAGATATGAAATTGAGTTTGATTTGCAAAAACAAACCAAGTGGTGGCAAAGTATAATCCAAATATGCCAAAGTTGAATCAAAACAATTTGTGTTCTTATTTGCATGGATATTGCACTTGTTTTAGTTGCTTTTTATTATGTTGGCATAAATCACCAAAAAGGGGGAGATTGAAAGGGAAATGTGCCCTTGGGCCATTTCTATGTATTTTGGTGATTGAGTGCCAACACAAGTGGACTTATGGCAATATATGCAAAGTGATGGACAAAGTGCAAATCATGTCTAAAGGTATGTTTCTAAGACTTAGTACATTGTTTTAGAGACTAATGTATTGTGTCTAAGTGCTAGAAATAGGAAAAGATCACTTTGGAAAAGACTTGGCTGTACAGCCAAGACTCTGCTCAGTCTGGGTGCACCGGACTGTCCGGTGGTGCACCGGACAGTGTCCGGTGCGCCAGGCTGGCGACTGTCAACTGGCTGCTCTCGGGAGGCGATCAACGGCGTATGGCTATAAATCACCGGACTGTCTAGTGGTGCACCGGACTGTCCGGTGAGCCATTCACAGGCGAAGTCATCGCTCTCGGGAAGTGATTAATGGCGTACGGCTAAAAATCACCGGACTGTCCGGTGAGCCAACGGTCAGCCGGGCCAACGGTCGGCCGAGGATTTCGCGCGTGACGCGTGGCCGAGCCAACGGTCACAAGGGGGAACCGTACTGTCCGATGTGCACCGGACAGTGTCTGGTGCGCCAACGACTCTGAATCTGCAACGGTCGGCTTCGCCAAATAAGGAAAGAGATCCGCACCGGACAGTGTCCGGTGGTGCACCGGACTGTCCGGTGCGCCAGGCGACTGAAGGCAAGAATTGCCTTCCTGGAATGCTCTCAACGGCTCCTAGCTGCCTTGGGGCTATAAAAAGGACCCCTAGGCGCATGGAAGAGAACACCAAGTATCCTTTGAGCATTGTTGATCACTCACATTTCATTCTTGCGCACTTGTTCGACATTCTTAGTGATTTGAGCTCCGTTCTAGTGAGAACCTCGTGATATTCTTTTAAGCTCATGTCTGGGTCTTGTGTGTGTGTATTTGCTGTGATTTTTGTGTCTTGTGTGCGTTGCTCATCCCTCCCTTACTCCATGCTTCTTTGTGAACATCAAAGTGTAAGGGCGAGAGACTCCAAGTTGTGGAGATTCCTCGCGAGCGGGATATAGTAAACAAAGCAAAACACCGTGGTATTCAAGTGGGTCTTTGGACCACTTGAGAGGGGTTGATTGCAACCCTCGTTCGTTGGGATGCCACAACGTGGAGTAGGCAAGCGTTGGACTTGGCCGAACCACGGGATAAACCACTGTGCCATCTCTGTGTTGATCTCTTTGTGGTTATTGTGTTTTGCTATGACTCCTCTCTAGCCACTTGGCCTTATTGGTGCTAACTCCTAATCAAGTTTTTGTGGCACTAAGTTTCAAGTTTTACAGGATCACCTATTCACCCCCCCTCTAGGTGCTCTCAGAGGCGACCACCCTGACTTCATGCCAAGCCCAGAGAAGTACCCGCTCGTCGTCGATCCGATCATCGGCAACGTTAGGCTCTCCAAGGTCCTCATGGACGGAGGCAGCAGCCTCAACATCAACTATGCCGAGACCTTGGAACTCTTGGGGGTTGATCGGTTCGAGGTCCGGGCCGGTGCGGCACCCTTCCACGGGATAGCACCCGGAAAGCGTATCCTACCCCTCGGGCAGATTAACTTGCCCGTCTGCTTCGGAACTCCCTCCAACTTCCGAAAGGAAACCCTCACCTTCGAGGTAGTTGGGTTCCAAGGGACATACCACGCGGTGTTGGGAAGACCGTGCTACGCCAAGTTTATGGCCGTCCCCAACTACACCTACCTCAAGCTCAAGATGCCATGCCCCAACGGGTTCATCACCGTCGGATCCACGTACCGCCACGCGTACGAATGCAACTTGGAATGCGTGGAGTACGCTAAGGCCCTCGCCGAGTCTGAGGCCCTCATCGCCGACCTGGAACGCCTCTCCAAGGAGGCGCCTGATGCGAAGCACCACGCCGGCAACTTCGAACCAGCTGAGGCGGTTAAGTCCGTCCCTCTCGACCCCAGCAACGACGCCAGCAAGAAAGTCCGGATCGGCTCCGAGCTCGACCCCAAATAGGAAGCAGTGCTCGTCGACTTTCTCCGCGCAAACATCAAAGTTTTTGCGTGGAGTCCCTCGGACATGCCAGACATACCAAGGGAGGTCGCCGAGCACTCACTAGACATCAGAGCTGGAGCCCGACCCGTGAAGCAATCCCTACGCCGTTTTGATGAAGAAAAGCGCAGGGCCATAGGCGAGGAGGTCCACAAGCTACTGGCTGCAGGGTTCATCAAAGAGGTATTCCATCCTGAATGGTTAGCTAACCCTGTTCTTGTAAAGAAAAAGGGCGGGAAATGGAGGATATGTGTAGACTACACTGGTCTAAACAAGGCATGTCTGAAGGTTCCCTACCCTCTGCCCCGCATCGATCAAATTGTGGACTCCACTGCTAGGTGCGAAACCCTGTCTTTTCTCGACGCCTACTCAGGCTATCACCAAATCAAGATGAAAGAGTCCGACCAGCTCGCGACTTCTTTTATCACACCTTTTGGCATGTATTGTTATACTACAATGCCATTTGGCTTGAGGAATGCAGGTGCCACCTACCAGAGGTGCATGAACCACGTGTTCGGAGAGCACATCGGCAGAACGGTCGAGGCTTACGTCGATGACATCGTTGTCAAGACAAAGAAAGCCTCTGACCTCCTCTCTGACCTTGAGACGACATTCAAGTGTCTGAGAGCGAAAGGCGTGAAACTCAATCCCGAGAAGTGTGTCTTCGGAGTCCCCCGATGCATGCTCCTGGGATTCATCTTCTCCGAGCGGGGCATAGAGGCCAACCCGGAGAAAATCGCGACCATCACCAACATGGGACCAATCAAATATTTAAAAGGAGTACAGAGGGTCATGGGATGCCTTGCGGCTCTGAGCCGCTTCATCTCACGCATTGGCGAAAAAGGATTGCCCCTGTACCGCCTCTTAAGGAAGGCCGAGCGCTTCACTTGGACCCCCGAGGCCGAGGAAGCCCTCGGAAACTTAAAGGCACTCCTTACCAATGCGCCCATCTTGGTGCCCCCCGCTGCGGGAGAAGCCCTCTTGATCTATGTAGCCGCAACCACTCAGGTGGTCAGCACCGCGATCATAGTCGAGAGACGAGAAGAAGGGCACGCGCTACTCGTCCAGAGGCCAGTCTACTTCACCAGCGAAGTGCTATCCGAGACCAAAGTCTGCTACCCGCAGATCCAGAAGCTGCTCTACGCAGTGATTCTGACACGGCGAAAGTTGCGACACTACTTCGAGTCCTATCCGGTGACTGTGGTATCATCCTTCCCCCTGGGAGAGATCATCCAGTCCTGAGAGGTCTCGGGTAGGATAGCAAAATGGGCAGTGGAACTCATGGGCGAAACACTCTCATTCGCCCCTCGGAAGGCCATAAAATCCCAAGTCTTGGCCGACTTCCTGGCTGAATGGACTGACACCCAGTTACCGACGGCCCCAATACAGCCCAAACTTTGGACCATGTACTTCGACGGGCTGCTGATGAAAACCAGAGTAGGCACGGGCTTGCTCTTCATCTCACCCCTCGGAGAACGTGTTCATTATGTACTGCGCCTCCATTTCCCGGCGTCAAACGACGTGGCCGAGTACGAAGCCTTGGTTAATGGCCTGCGCATCGCCGTCGAGCAAGGGGTTCGGCGCCTCGACGCTCGTGGCGACTCGCAGCTCGTCATTGACCAGGTCATGAAGAACTCCCACTGCCGCGATCGAAAAATGGAGGCCTACTGCGACGAAGTTCGATGCTTGGAAGATAAGTTCTCTGGGCTGGAACTCAACCATGTTGCTCGACGGTACAACAAAACCGCAGATGAGCTAGCGAAAATAGCCTCAGGGCGAATGACAGTTCCCCCGGACGTCTTCTCCAAGGATATATATCAGCCATCCGTCAAAGTCGACGACGCGCCCGAGCCCGAGGAGGCCTTGGCCCAGCCCGAGGTACCCTCGGTCGCCAAGGGTGAGGCCCTGCGCGTTGAGGGGGAGCGGAATGGGGTCACACCGGTCCCGAACTGGCAGGCCCCGTACCTGGAATATCTCCTCCGAGGAGAGCTGCCCCTCGGCAAGGCCGAAGCTCGACGACTGGCTCGGCACGCCAAGTCGTTCGTTTTGCTGGGTGATGAAAAGGAGCTGTACCACCGCAGCCCCTCGGGCATTCTCCAGCGATGCATATCCATTGCCCAAGGACAAGAGCTGATACAAGAAATACACTCAGGGGCTTGTGGTCACCATGCAGCACCTCGAGCCCTCGTGGGAAACGCTTTCCGACAAGGTTTCTACTGGTCAACCGCGGTGGCCAACGCCACTAGGATTGTACGCTCCTGCCGGGGGTGTCAGTTCTGCGCGAGACAGACGCACCTACCCGCTCAGTCACTGCAGACAATACCTATCACTTGGCCGTTTGCCGTGTGGGGTCTAGACCTTGTCGGTCCCTTGCAGAAGGCACCCGGGGGCTTCACGCACCTGCTGGTCGCCATCGACAAATTCTCCAAGTGGATCGAGGTTTGACCCTTAACCAGCATCAAGTCCGAGCAGGCAGTGGCGTTCTTCACAAATATCATCCATCGCTTTGGAGTCCCAAATTCCATCATCATCGACAATGGCACGCAGTTCACAATGAAAAAGTTCCTGTACTTCTGCGAGGACCACCACATCCGTGTGGACTGGGCCGCCGTAGCTCACCCGATGACAAATGGGCAGGTGGAGCGCGCCAACGGTATGATTTTGTAGGGACTAAAACCGAGGATCTACAACGACCTCAACAAGTTTGGTAAGTGGTGGATGAAAGAGCTACCCTCGGTGGTCTGGAGTCTAAGGACGACGCCGAGCCGGGCCACGGGCTTCACGCCGTTTTCCTAGTCTATGGGGCCGAGGCCTTCTTACCCACGGACTTAGAATACGGTTCCCCGAGGACAAAGGCGTACGACGACCGAGGCAACCAGACCAGCCGAGAAGATTCCTTGGACCAGCTGGAAGAGGCTCGGGACGTGGCCTTACTACACTCAGCGCAGTATCAGCAGTCTCTGCGACTCTACCACGCCCGAAGGGTTCGGCCCCGAGACTTCCAAGTGGGGGACTTGGTACTTCGGCTGCGACAAGACGCCCGAGGGCGCCACAAGCTTACTCCTCCTTAGGAGGGGCCATTCATCATCACCAAAGTTCTGAAGCTCAGGACATACAAGCTGGCCAACGATCAAGGCGAGGTCTACAGCAACGCTTGGAACATCGAACAGCTACGTCGCTTTTACCCTTAAAATGTTTCAAGTCGTTCATGTATCTCGCTTTCTTTACATACACAAATAAAGTCTAACCATCAAGGAAGGATCGGCCTTGCCTCGGCAAAGCCCGACCCTCCCTCAAGGGCTAGAAGGGGGGAACCCCCTCTGTGTCAAAATTTTCTTCGGAAAAGTTTTCTACCAAGAAAAGTTTTCTACCAAAACGACTTTCGTGCTTTCGACTATATCGATAGCAGGATCCTACAAACGAGTGAGAGAGCACGTAAACGGCAAGGCCGACCGAGCCAAGGGACTCCTATGCCTCCGAGATACGGATACCTCACTCGTCACCTTCCGCGAAAAGTAACTCACACTCGGATAAGTGATCCTGCTACCGAACAAGTTCTAACGCTCGGGTAGAAAACGACTTCCGTGCTTTCGACTATATCGATAGCAGGATCCTACAAACGAGTGAGAGAGCACGTAAACGGTAAGGCCGACCAAGCCGAGGGACTCCTACGCCTCCGGGATACAGATACCTCACTCGTCACCTTCTGTGAAAAGTAACTCATGCTCGGATAAGTGATCCTGCTACCGAACAAGTCCTAATGCTCGGGTAGAAAACGACTTTCGTGCATTTTCGACTATATCGATAACAGGATCCTAAAAACGAGCGAGAGAGCACGTAAACGGCAAGGCCGACCGAGCCGAGGGACTCCTACGCCTCTGGGATACGGATACCTCACTCATCACCTTCCGCGAAAAGTAACTCTCGCTCGGATAAAGCAATTCTGCTACCGACAAACAAGTCCAAATGCTCGAAACGAGAGGAAAGAAAACACAGCTTTATAATCTAAACGCTAAATATGTTTAGGCCTCAGCGGCCGCAAAAAACATACGCATGCTTCGGACAAACTGTTCCTGCAGGAATCAGACATCGGCAGGGGGAGGAGCAGCACCCTCGGCGTCGTTTCCACCCTCGGCGGGATCTGGCCCAGCCTCAGACGGCAACACGGGTCAGTCAGCCGCGCGCGTGACCCAACAGTGCCAATTAAGTGCAGCGATCACGGGTCAGTCAGCCGCGGGGGTAGGCGCGGCAGTTGATATGGCCGAAAGCGGACCGGCAATAACTGCTGCAACAGACGAGCGAGAGCAGCGGTCAAATCACCCCCAGGCTCGCGTCCTTTCCTGAAGCGGCAGGGGTGCCCTCGCCCACGACGTAAAGACAACGCGCCCGTGCTCCGTTCCTCGAACGACTCACGCACGCGCAACAGACGCCCCGCGAATCACCCGTCCCGTTGCATTAACTCCTTGGCAGAGAAAGCGACACCTTTGGCAGGCGAAGCGGGCGACGTTTCACCTCCGTCATGATGACCGCGTCAAAAAAGGTGTGCCACGTTATTTAAATTCATATCCTCCGTTTCCTCTCTCTCTCTCTCTCTTGCCATAGGGACTGGGAAAGGGATATTTTGAAAAGGATCCTTCTCCGCGATGGAAACGGGCCCTCGAGCCCTCCTACTGATCAGGGGTTCGAAGGTTGCGCCCTGCGGGGTCCAGCAGCCGCCCTAGAGCACTCGGGCCCCCGAGCCCTCCTACTGATCAGGGGTTCGAATGTTGCGCCCCGCGGGGTCCAGCAGCCGTCCCAGAGCACTCGGGCCCCGAGCCCTCCTACTGATCAGGGGTCCGAAGGTTGCGCCCTGCGGGGTCCAGCAACCGCCCCAGAGCACTCGGGCCCCTGAGCCCTCCTACTGATCAGGGGTTCGAAGGTTGCGCCCTGCAGGGTCCAGCAGCGGCCCCAGAGCACTCGGGCCCCCGAGCCCTCCTACTGATCAGGGGTTCGAAGGTTGCGCCCTGCGGGGTCCAGCAGCCGCCCCAGAGCACTCGGCCCCCCCGAGCCCTCCTACTGATCAGGGGTTCGAAGGTTGCGCCCTACGGGGTCCAGCAGCCGCCCCAGAGCACACGGGCCCCCGAGCCCTCCTACTGATCAGGGGTTCAAAGGTTGCGCCCTGCGGGGTCCAACAGCCGCCCCAGAGCACTCGGGCCCTCGAGCCCTCCTACTGATCAGGGGTTCGAAGGTTGCGCCCTACGGGGTCCAGCAACCGCCCCAGAGCACTCGGGCTCCACGCCCATTACAGATCAGGGGTTCAAAGGCTGGCCCCTCGGAAGGGCTCGATAGCCGCCCTAGAGCACTCAGGCTTCGCGCCCA
The DNA here is from genome assembly GCA_029449295.1 of Zea luxurians. Classification (NCBI taxonomy): domain Eukaryota; kingdom Viridiplantae; phylum Streptophyta; class Magnoliopsida; order Poales; family Poaceae; genus Zea; species Zea luxurians. The sequence continues at coordinate 123,211,484 of JAOPSE010000009.1, forward strand.
TTACTGATCAGGGGTTCGAAGGCTGGCCCCTCGGAAGGGTTTGACAGCCGCCCCAGAGCACGCAGAGTGAGGGATGACCCTGGGTACGTCCGTTACATGGCCGAGGCTCGGGCTACGTTCCCGAGGTACCCTAGGACATTTCCGAGACCAGCGGGAACGATTTGTAGTGGAATCCCACCGGAGGGAGGCACTGAGCCCTCGGACCCTATCGAATTGGGTCTGGGTCCAGCAAATCCCCTGTAGGTACTTTTGGAGCGTGCCTCTGGGCCACTAGCCGACCCTTAACAAACGGGGCACGGGCGTCCACTCGGATCACACGTTAGCAACTCACTGGAAACACCATGATCGGTACCCTCCAAGGGTAACGTGGCGCTTTCCCCTCCTTCCTCCTTGCGAAAAGGCGACGAAGGGGCGTATAATAAAAGTCGAGACAGTCCTTGATCATCCTCTCGCTCCGTGCAGAGGCTTGGGGGCTGCCCTCGCACCCGGCTGCGGCCAAAACTGTTGACAGCGTCAACAAACCAGCTCAAAAACTCAGAGCCTGACCATGCACCCAGGCTGTGGCCAGGCTGCATGAGGTAACAACCAGGCTGACTGAGGCATCACAGCAAGAATTAAGACCTCAGAGGAGTCAAACCACTCCTCCGAGGCCTCGAGGGCTACACCCGGCGGGTGCGCTCGAGCGCACCCATCGGAACGAAACATAACCGAGAAAGGCTGGTCCCCTCGCTAATATCCGGCAAAACCTCCAAGCGAGTGCCTACACTCCCTTCGAGGCTCGGGGGCTACTGTCGGGTACCGTAATTAGGGGTACCCCCAACACTCCTAAACACGGCTGATAAACACCTTCAGAACAAACCATAAAGACTGACAGTTTGGGTCAAAGTCAAAGCTTCGTCTACCAAGGGACGCGATCTCGCCTCGGCCGAGCCCGGCCTCGGGCGGGAACAGAAGTCCCGGACGAATTCACGTCTCGCCCGAGGGTCTCCTCAGGCAGTGAGCACACCCTCGGCTCAGCCAAAGGCAAGCCTTGTCGTGCAAGCGACCTTGGCCAAATCGCCTTACTAGCCGACCGTATTGCATGCGCATTTAATGCTGGGATCGCCTGACACCTTATCCTGACACGCGTGCCTTAGTCGACAAGGTCGAAGTGACCTCAGTCACTTCACCCTTTCACTGACCGATCTGACAGGGAAACAGCGCCGCCCGTCCCACTCCGGCTGCTGTGCCAACCACCCGGGTGAAACCAACAACAGCCAAGTTCAGCCTCGGGCGCAACAGGAAACTCCACCTCGCCCGACCTTAGGCCTCGGCCTCGGCCTCGGGAGGAGATCTTCGCCTCGCCCGACCCTAGGGCTCGGCCTCAGCCTCGGCCTTGGGAAGAGTCACGTCCTCGCCCGACCCTGGGCCTCGGCCTCAGCCTCGGCCTCGGAGGAGCCACCGCCTCGCCCGACCTCAGGCTCAGATCGACCGCGCCACAAGGGATACATCATTACCCTACTCCTAGCTAGCTCAGGCAACGAAGGAACAAGACCGGCGTCCCATCTAGCTTACCTCGGTAACAAGCAATGATGGTTCCCCACATGCGTCCATGACGTCGGTGGTTCTCAAGCCCCCTACGAAAGCAAGGAGACGTCAGCAGGATCCATGCAGCGCCAACAGCTGTGCTTCTACAGGGCTCATGCACTTCTCCAACGGACACGTTAACACGTGCATAGCGACCAGGCACTTCCCCGCTGGCCACGTAGCATATAGCTACACCCCCATTGTACAGCTGGATCATCTCCTTATGTCTATAAAAGGGGATGTCCAGGAGCAGAAAGAAGAAGAAGAAGAGGAGGAAGATGGGTAGACGCACGACAAAGGGACGGGAGAAGACGGGCAGGGCCAGACCCTCTCTCTCTCGCTCTCTCCTACTCGCTCTCCCGCTCTCGCTCTCTCGCAACGCTTATAACCCCTACTACGAGCACCCTGGTGTAGGATAATACAAGGCTCATTTTCCCCTTGTGTTCCATCTCGCACCAACCCATTTGGGTAGGGACACGCAGCGATAAATTTACTAGTCGGTCTAGGGACCCCCCGTGTCCGAAACGCCGACAGTGTCCTAAATATGCATTCTAAGGTGGTGTTGGGGAGTGCTCCAGCTTTAGAAAATTCGGTGGAGTTGATCGAGTAGGACAGTAAGTGCTCCAGAAAATCGTAGAGTTAAAGTTGTGAATATTAGAAGACATTTAGATAAGTCATTTTATTTATTATTTAGGTTACATTTAAAGCTATCTAAATTTATATTATAAACTACCGCTCCACACGTAGGAATTGAACCTGTAGCAGTCACAAATACCCTCTAAAATTTAGAATTTCTAAAATGTTCACATACTTAATACCAAAGTTGTAGTGGATGATCGGAGCTACATGTTTGTTGCTGACATGTTTTTTATTTGTAGTTGTTTATAGTCTCAAGCATTTCTTTTAAATTCAACTATTTTGAGATTCATTTATTAGATTTTTAATTGAGCGAGAGTTGTTCTTGGTGAGAGCTATGCAGGCTCACAAAGAGCTATTCCAAGCAATGGCCGGTAGCAAGCTGAGTGTTGATTAAATGAGGGGGACGAAAGTCTTTGCTTTGAAGAGGCTTATGTCATGATGTTTCCATTCCTGAATACACAAGATCGATGGGGCAAATAATTGGATCGGACCACAAACAACCGAGTACTTGGGCGGCTGCTGATCCATGATAAATTTTATCCTCTAAAAAATATTTTTGTACTTTACAACATTATCTAAAAGATTTCGTCATCTATATTTTCTTCATCTCAACATTTCCTAAATTTTATCCTTTATATAAATATTTATATAAGTGTTATTGGATTTCGTAATCTACAACGTTTTCTTATCTGACGTTTAGAAAAAAAAGATCTTCGTATGTCGCTAAATTAAAATATGATACATAATATAATATTCATTTTTTTGGAAATTACGCATCCTTCATATTTAGCCAACTAATTTACTGGAAATTTATATTATATAATTTATTCCTTGTCATACCCGCATACAACAATCGTTCGTGAATGCCCAAATTAAATTACAGACTAATTGAACTAATTATGTTTTATGTATCCTACATTATTGAATCTTTTTTCCGAAGAAAATACTACAGACTTTGTTTTGTACATATTATTCGGGTTGACCTGACGAGATCCGGTGGAAACACTACCGGAATCAGTTCCTTTGCCGTGTGTCTCACACACACGGCAAAGGCAAATTTACACTCGGCAAATGCTTTGGCAAAGAACGATCGGTAAACTGTACATCGACAACAGCCTCTTTGCCGAGTACTATTTGTCGGGCACTGCCGAGTGCCAAACGGCACTCGGCAAACAAAAGTCACCGTCACGGTGCCAAGTAACGGTGACGGATCCTTTGCCGAGTGCCGTCTGTGGCACTCGGCAAAGAGGTCAATGTTGCCGAGTGTTTGCTCGAGAGGCCCTCGGCAAAGACTGACCCAGTGGGCCCCACTGCCAGTCCTTGTGCCGAGTGCTCTAGTAGGCACTCGGCAAAAGAGGCTTCTTTGCCGAGTGTCTGTTGGACAGGTACTCGGCAAAGAACCCTCCAGTGGGCCCCTTTGCCAGTCCCTTTGCCGAGTGCCTTGGCAATGGCACTCGGCAAAGATGTCTTTGTCGGTTCCCAGGTTTCCTTCTTTGCCGAGTGTCATTGTCAGCACTCGGCAAAGATGGCTTTACCGGTTCCCAGGTTGCCTTCTTTGCCGAGTGCCGTGGTCATAGCACTCGGCAAAGCGACCCTTTGCCGAGTGTTACACTCGGCAAAGTGACCAGAATGTCCTTTTTTTATTTGCTTTTGTTGTTCCATCCAAACAAACAAAAGATATATATGATTCACATCACATTATATATCAATCACATCACAGAATGAACACATTTATCATCAACATCATATATATCACAAAGTCTCACTAAAGTCTCACAAATATAAGTCAGGATCATCACAAAACAGATATAAGTCTGCATCATCACTGACATCACCAAGTATCTCACAAGACAAAGTCTAACTAACATCACCAACACTCATAAAGGTAAGTCTGGATCATCACAAAACAGATCATCAACGAGGTGGGCATCTGGACTGGTTCGGCGAAGGGCTGGACGAAGCATGAGGGTTGTTCGACGCCGCCGATTGACCCTGCATAGAGAACATATTGTATGTGTGAGAACATATGAATATATATCATGCAGTACTAAAATTTTGATACTCACAGGAGTAGTGAACTCTGTAGGGTCAGCTGTAGGGAACAACGGAGGTGGTGGAGCATGACCCTGTGCGGCGCCAAGGCTATGCATGTACGCGAACATCTCCGCCATCCTCTTCTCCAGCTCCTCACGTTGCCTCCTCTCATCATCTAGCTGAGTTTGTAATATTTCGCCCTAATGTTACGATAATGCAAAGAGAAGATATATAAAAATCAATGAACGATGAATAGATAAGGAATAACCTGGAGTTGCTGGATACGATGCTGTGAGGTGTCCTGCCGAGGTCGTATGGCTGGGCTCACGCTCGTGCTCCTTGCTCGCACCTGAGAGAGAGTGGGAGTGGAGGACGAGTCGATTGCCCCGTCGGCAATCCAGTACCGCCCATGCCTCTTGCCTCCTCCGACCCTCATGAGGACATCTCCGTCGATGTCCTCGGTCCTCGGATCGTAATCTGGCCCATGGACCTCCTTGGCCATGGCGGTGTACTCACTGAGTCGGTTGTGGATGGCGGGGTTGGTGTACGCCTCGGGCCCGTCATCCGGGTTGTAGGTGACGTCGGACGTCGCCTTCCCCTTGTGGGCCATGGCATATGCCGAGAACGTGGAGCAAGGCGCGCCACCATGTGCCGCCGACTGCGAGAAAACCAACGATATGGTTAGAAATCATGTCTAATCGAAAGTTATATACCTAAATAAAAAAGAGCGCGTACCCATGCTTCCGCGTATTTGCCCAGGCTGCGGCTGCCTTGATGGTGGGAGGGACCTTGCATCAGCAAACGCCGTTCCCGGCTAGCGTTGTGCGCCTCGTCCCACTCAGCCGAGCACCACCTCTGCACCATCTTCTCCCAGCACTCAGGATGCGCGGCGCACCAATGAGGAATCATCTAAAAAAATATAAGTACACCGCATATCAGAAGATAAGAATAAGCACATTTAGTACCAATAATAAAGTTTTGTATTTACCTGCAAGTACTGGTCCGCAGTCAATGACATGGTTCGGGCATCCTTCTTGTTCACCTTCTCCCCAAGGACGGAGCCGTGGTAAGTGACGATGGCCTGGATGCGCGCCTCGTAGTGCATGTCCACGACGAGCTTCTTACAGCACGTCGTAGACACCACATCCGCCCTGGCCTCGTATCCAGCATCGCACCTGAAGAAATCCTACATACAAAGACGATGTATCCATACATTATTTCAAGAATATGCAACAAATGCGACTTATTAAACAATATAGTGTGAGGAAGACTTACCCACAGCTCTTGCTTGACCCGCTCCGCCTTGTTGTTGAATTGTCTGCCGTCCCGATCTACTGCATCGGGGGCGACGGCGTAGTGGTCGAAGGTGTATGCTGGGCTCGTCACTCCGGCGTACTCGACAAGTCCAAGGAAGTGTTCCCGGCATAGAAGGCCGAGGATGCCATTGGGGTTGCGGCCGTGACCCCCTGCAGTCTCCAAAACCATCCAAGACCTGTCCAAGTGATTAAGATGAAGTATTAGTTTCTATTATTAATTTGAACATATAATATGAAAAAGCAGCAACAACATCTAAAGTTACCTACCTCTCTCCATCGGGTCGTATCAGCGGACGTCTGTCACGAAGTATGGGTCGCTTAGGTAGGCTCGCGGGACCTCGCAGGTAGATACTCCTCGAACCTGAGGAGCCAGAACCTGAGACGTCCTGCTGAGCGGCGTCATCGTCGTCGTCGTCCTGCTGCGCCGCATCGTCGTCGTCCTGCTATGCCGCATCGACAGCGGCTTGCTGCTCCACCTGCTGCTGTACGGCGTCGTCCTGCTGCGCCTCCTCCTCCGTCCTACGGGTGCTCCTCCTCCCCCTCCCCCCTCCCCCTCCTCGTCCTCATCCCACCGCCCACCATCTTTGTCCAACAACCTGCAATTAAGAGTAAACAATTAAGCACAGATAAAAAAATATGTATTTAGAAACATATGCAAAATAAATGAAATATAGCATTACATCGATTAAAAATAATCTTCATATGTGTCCGGGTTAGCCGGATCATAAGTGTCATCATCACTATCAACCATTTCATAGTCAACATCATCTGAAGGCGCAATTTCGTCATTGGCATTGCCTTCAAGTATTTCTAAGTCATTCTCATTTTGCACCTCATCATCCTCGTCATCAACAACCATTTCAATATCTACTTCCATTCCGATCGCTTCGGTTAAGTCTATCTCAAATTGCCCTTCGAGCCCATCTTCTTGGAAGAACTCTCCGTCATATGTGTCCGGGTCTAAGTTATAATCTTCATCGTTTGGAACAGGTAATTTAGCGTGCGGTGATACCTTATACACAACATCCCAACCCTTAAGATGTTGTTTCGTTTGGCACGCATATGGAAGATAATACACTTGTGTGGCCTGTTGGGCCACAATATAGACATCGTCTCCTGTTAAGGTGGAATCCTGTCGAATTTCGACTATCCCAAGATTAGAATGTGTCCGTCTCGTAACTTCAGGGTCAAACCAATGACATTTGAATATCACTGGAGTAAGAGGTTTGGAACCATAAAAATTGAGTTCATATATTTCTTCAATTCTTCCATAATACTCGACCTCGTCAAGCCCGGGCGTAAAGACTCCAGAACACGTGGTTTTTCGATTGGGCCGACTTTGGTCGTAGCTTGTTGTGCGAAAACGGTATCCATTGACGTCATACCCAGAAAATTTCCTGACCCTATAGGCAAAGCCATTGGCTACTTGTCTCAACTCGGCACTCATAGACGGCTCTCTTTGGCCCTGCAAGTTCAAACACGCTAGATTGTTATATTATTCGCATGTAAGAGCAACTTGGAATAACAAACTAAGCACGTACCTTATGTTTAAACCATGAAATGAAATCGGGCAATCCATTTCCCGCACCCTTTCTAAGAAGGGTATCATATTCCTATGGAGTTGGGTCCCTTGATCGACGCCAGAATTCATGAAGAAATTGCTCCATGTATGGCGTCACCTCTTCAAGGTTGGTCAATACATATAGCATGATATGGCGCCACTCTTCATGTCTCAGGGTCTTGGTGGTCGAACCACTCGCGCTTCCGAGTTGCCCTCGAAAAATGCTGAGGTTCGATTCATTGCCGCCATCATTGTAACGAGGGGGTGGATTATGCACGCTCGGCAGTTTGTCACCATAGTAAGTTGTTGTGAAGTTTGACACCTCCTCCAGTATGTATGCCTCTGCAATGGAAGCCTCGATTTTGCATTTATTTCTACATTTCTTTCGGATACTCTTTAGACATCTCTCGATTGGATAGCACCAACGTCCCTGCACGGGCCCCCCCATTCGTGCCTCATACGGGAGATGAATAATCAAATGCTGCATCGGATTGAAGAAGCCGGGTGGAAAGATCTTCTCCAGCTTACACAGTAACACGGGTGCCATCCTTTCCAAGTCTGCAATCATGGTTCGAGCTAACTCTTTTGCACAAAGCTGGCGGAAGAAATAGCTCAACTCTGCAAGCGCTAGCCAGACATGCTCAGGGACATAGCCTCGAACCATCGCCGGAAGAATTCGTTCAATCCATATGTGGAAGTCATGACTCTTCATCCCTAAGACTCGCAGAGTAGATAAGTTCACCCCCCTACTAAGGTTAGCTGCATACCCATCAGGGAACATTAACATCTTGATCCACTGTAGTACTTCCTTCCTCTGGGCCCTGCTCAGGACGAAATCGGCCTTAGGCCTTCTCCATGTCTTACCACCACTAGGCGGCTTCATCTCTTGGTTTGGTCTATCACATAACTCTGCCAGATCCACTCTTGCCTTTACGTTATCCTTTGACTTATCAGGAATCTCCATAATTGTCGCCCAAAGTGCCTCGGCGACATTCTTTTCAGTGTGCATCACGTCAATGTTGTGTGGAAGGAGCAGGTCATCATAATAGGGGAGCCGAGTCAAGCCCGACTTATGTGTCCACATATGTTGCTCACCATATCCCACAAAACCACCTTCTGGGTTGGCCACGAGACCATCTATCTGTTCGCGAACTTCGGCACCAGTCATCATTGCAGGTGGGCGGTCTGTCACCACGACACCTTTCGTAAAGTTCTTGATGTCTAGTCGGAATGCATGGTCAGGAGGGAGAAATTGTCGATGTTTATCGAATGATGAATATTTGCCACCCTTCTTCAACCAAATGAACCTAAGAGCTTCCTTGCAAACTGGGCATGGGAACTTACCGTGAACACACTAGGCGCAAAATAGCCTTCTTTGGTTTTCTTTTCCGGTTGTCACATTTGCTGCACGGACAAGGGACTAGGCTAGCTCCTTTAGCAGCTTCGCCATATGCCCGTTCCACGAAAGCATCGGTCTTCCTAATCCATTCTGGGGTGACATCATTACGTCGAACGCGGCCCGTGTACATCCACTCACGGTCCTCCATCCTCTAACATATATAACCGAGTATAGTTTAATATAGACATGTAATGCATGTACACTATGTTCCTACCTTCTAATAGGTGAGGATAGGTCCTAATCCCACCCGCGGTTGCGTAGATGGAGTTAGTTTCCATGCTCTACTCCGATCCGAGATAGAATTTCGGCAGCACCTCCCCGCTGTTCTCCGGATACACGTCCTGGCAGGGAGAGTGTACTGTCCGGAGAACAACAGGGAGGTGACGCCGAAACTCTTTCTCGGACCGGAGTAGAGCATGGAAACTAACACCATCTACGCAACCACGGGCTGTCCAAAAAACATGGACAATTCGAAACTGATACATTTGTAGATATGCAAAGATCTGCATATCTACACCGTATCTCTTTCGAACGGGAGACGCCTAACTGGGTTACGTGATCTACGACCATGATGCGGAAATAGAGGTTATACCTAGGGTGGCGGTGGAGTCAGGCTAGTGGGGCTGTGGCGGGTCGGTGCAGTGGCGACGCGACGCGGTGCAGGCAGACCCGCAGCGGCTAGGAAGACAAGTATCTTCTCTGTAAAAAAGAAACACAAGTCTATTAATACAAAAAAAAATCGACAGCACCTCCCCTGTACGTTGAGGTTTTTAAAACCTGCAAATAACACTAACAACACGATGGCTGACATGCACATAGTAACAAAAAATTCACCTAAAGTATACACTGCAAAGGTAATAGAGCAATCTAATTAGTGCTGAGAACAAGTGAGCAAAGGTAAAAGCAGCTCCGACTTTGCCAGACGGGCCGCACACGGCCAAAAGAGCATGATGACGCCTATACCTTACACCTGGCACAAAAGGAGGAAGACCGAGACGCGCTATCGTTCCCGGGCCTCAACACACCCAGACTCGAGGCAGCTCCAATTTTTCGCCAGCGATCTTGATCCAACACCCACCTCTGGTTTTTACCCGACCTCCAAAACAATCCAGACCACAAGGAAAGGGTTTGCCTCATGTTATCGTTGTCGAGCACATCGATCCCCTAACGTGACAGCTTTGACTTCATGTTGCAAACCCCACCTCCACTCGCAATCTAGACACTGGGAAGCGAAAGCATCAACCAAGGGCTGGAGCCGCTTCGTCAAGGAGAAGCGCCTCGACGCCGGGGACACAGTCTCCTTCGGCCGCGGCGTCGGCATACCAGGTGGCCATGGCCGGTGCTGAGATGGATCAGAATCAGAACAACATTCCGGCCATCCCCATCCCCATGCCGCTGCAGCTGCCACTGCCCGTGCCCATGCAGATGCAATTTCCCATCCTGCCAGATTTTGCCATGGACCCGGTGCCCCCCTACTACCCCAACCCAAATGCCGGCGCGGGGATGATGCTGCCTATGGCAGGTATGGGTGGCGCCGGCGGGCTCCAGATCAACGACGCTCTGTTCGGCAATCCGATGCCCGCACCGCTGCCGATGAACTTCTACCACCACCAGATGGGCATGGGGGCAGCAGCTGGCCAGGTGGACATGGGGGCAGCGGCTGCCGATGAACCTAGTATGTTGTTTAATTTTATGAACTTGATTGCCAAATTAAACTTTAAAAATGTATGCATTTAAATTGTAATCTTTTTTCTTAAGGCTACTTACCAAATATGTATGTGATAGTTGTCACGCCTACATACTTTTTGTGGCGCCCGGATAGGAACAAAACAAATCCTGCGGCGCTGGCTCAGCCTTATATTCGCTTTCTATCAATAACAGCTTGTAACACGTTTTTCTGACCCACCCCACCCCCAATAACCCCCACGCCCGACCCGTGCACTCCATATGTAAACCATCAACTCTTCATGAGGTAGGTTGTCCTCCTTCGAACTTAAGCATGTCGGGGCTACGATTCTCATGTGTGTATGTGTGTGTGTGTGTGTGTATGAGGCTGGTTCACCGATAGTTGAGGAGGAAGTGTGAGGGTGTGAGATTTGAAGTAGTTTGCATTGATGTCAAAAAAGAGGCTAGCGATGATTTGTCAGTAGAGTTATGCGAGATCAGCAGACGTGGTGGATACTAGCGAGCGTGTGACCTCCTTTATTAGCGGATTGGAGAGCGTTGTGAAGGATCATGCATACGGTGGGCGGTATGGTAGAAGTTGTCGGTAACACGGATTGCCAAAAATATTTATAATATTATTTATATCCTAATTATTTATTTTTTGTCTATAAGATATATGGTTGTGCATTATAGATACATCCTTCTAGGAAAGTTCAATTGTTAGCGGCTACACCGTTTCATTTGTTTGTCCTCCTTTCTTTCTCTTTTGTTTCCATTCGAAGAGATTCTGTGGACAGTGCCCATGAAGTCGCAGGCACTAACAATGACCTAGGCAATCCATAAGGTGCCCCCATTGCCCTCCCTTTCCTCCACCCAATTTTAATAGCATATTTTTCCTCCGCCCGATTCTTGATAGCATAATTTTAACATGCATCAGAGAACGGTATTGTGCTAATTAATGGAAATTGGGACAAATAGGAATATACCAGCTGGGAGGCCGGCGGCGCGACGACAGCGGCGGTGGTCGCAACGGGCGCGCGACGACGGCGGTGGGCGCGGCGGTGCTCGCCGTGCGCGACGACGGCGGTGGGCGCGACGGCCGTGGGCGCGGCGAGCGCGAGCGGCCGGCGGTGCTCGCCGCGGGCGCGACGACGGGTGGCGGCGCGACGGCGGGCGGTGGTGCTCGCCGCGGGCGCGACAGCGGGCAGCGGTGCTCGCCGCAGGCGCGACGGCGGGCGGCTCGACGGCGGGCGCCTCGACGGCGGGCGGCTCGACGGCGGGTGGCGGCGCGACGATGGGCGGTTCGACGGCGGGGTGGCGCGACGGCGGCGAGCGAGCGAGCGTGAGAGAGAGAGTGAGAGTGAGAGTGAGAGAGAGACAGTGAGTGAGGGCGCCGTAACGCTATTAAAACGTTCTTTGCCGAGTGCCCGCGATCCGGCACTCGGCAAAGATTTTTTAAAAATTAAAAAATAAACTTTGCCGAGTGCTGGATCTCGGGCACTCGGCAAAGTCGCCTTTGCCGAGTGCTGGATCTCGAGCACTCGGCAAAGTCGCCTTTGCCGAGTGCTAGCTGTAGAGCACTCGGCAAAGATGTGTTGTACAGACTTTGCCGAGTGCCCAAGGACAGGCACTCGGCAAAGTTGTCTTTGCCGAGTGCTAACTGGACAGCACTCGGCAAAGTATATTTTATTTTTTTTATTTTTGGCAACCAAACTTTTTGTGGTGTGTTCCTATACTATGTAGACCTACAAGTACCATTTTGGTATAATTATAAAAGTGTTTTTTATAACTATTAGATTTAGTTCGTTTATTTGAATTTCTTCGGAAAATTTAGATTTGAACTGTAGGTCACTCGAAACTTGGAAAACAGTGCATGCAAAAATGGTATTCATGTTACTTAGCATAAGTTACGACCGATTCCAGGAGCGGACCGGAAACTTCGAGCAACATGCTCACTAAACATGGTCGTGAACTTGCCATCCACATGTTTAAAAATTGTATAAAACACAAACAAAGTCAGAAAATCCTGAAACTTGTCCACGTGTCATGATATCATATGTACAGGCTGCGATAAAAATTTTAGAATGTTTGGAGAAAGTTGTGGGACACTATGTGTAGAAACCTAGGAGAACTACATTGAAACTCTATGATTTCATGTGTAGTTCTCTTAGGTTTCTACACATAGTGTCCCACAACTTTCTCCAAACATTCAAAAATTTTTATCGCAGCCTGTACATATGATATCATGACACGTGGACAAGTTTCAGGATTTTCTGACTTTGTTTGTGTTTTATACAATTTTTAAACATGTGGATGGCAAGTTCACGGCCATGTTTAGTGAGCATGTTGCTCGAAGTTTCCGGTCCGCTCCTGGAATCGGTCGTAACTTATGCTAAGTAACATGAATATCATTTTTGAATGCACGGTTTTCCAAGTTTCGAGTGACCTACAGTTCAAATCTAAATTTTCCGAAGAAATTCAAATAAACGAACTAAATCTACTAACGATTGAAAACTCTGTTAAAATTGTCCACAAATGATACATGTAGGTCTACATAGTGTAGGAACATACCACAAAAATTTTGAGAGACAAAATAAAAAAAATAAAAATATACTTTGCCGAGTGTCTAGAGATGACACTCGGCAAAGTATGCTTTGCCGAGTGCCTACTATGTGGCGCTCGGCACAGAACCTCTTTGCCGAGTGCCAGCCGTTGACTCTCGGCAAAGACTTACGGCCGTCAGCTTTGGGACGGCCGCTGACGGCCGTTTGCCGAGAGCCCCCTTTGCCGAGAGTTTGACACTCGGCAAAGTTGTCTTTGCCGAGTGTCGCCCTGTGCCGAGTGTTCAGCACTCGGTAAAGGTCGCTTTGCCGAGTGCCTAACTTTACCGAGTGCGGCACTTGGCAAAGCCTTGTTTGCCGAGTGCCCGACAAAAGACACTCGGCAAAGAATACAACACTCGGCAAAGCCTGCGATTCCGGTAGTGAAAATATTGTTTTTTCAAACCCGCAAGACAAAAATTGTATTTTAGAGATTATGAAAAAGAATAATAAATGTTAAGCCACTGCCCACGTGCGCTTGCTGCAAAAACTGACGAGCGCTGGCTGACGAAACCGAACACGGTGAATAGCGAGCACGAGGAGAACCACCAGATTTAGAGGAGGAAACGCCCCCGCTAAATTTTATCGGATGTTTTAGCGGTTGCTGCTAGAGGCATAGAGAAGTACGGTATTCACTTTATTTATCGAACAATGCGTTTTAGCGGGTTGGAGGCGGTCTTATTTCACGACAGAACCGAGAGGGAATGATTGGAAACATTATTCATTGATAACAAAGTAGCACCTAAGACCCAAGCAACAGAAACTCATGGCGGAAGCAGTTGTCAAAAACAGCACCCAGTTGCTAAAACAAAGTGAACTCCATGAGATAGGAGATCAGACGTTGTCTTCACTCCCACATATGCAACACTGGTGCAACTAACCCTAGCAGCTGAAACCAGCTTATGAATTTCCGTGACAGCCACTTGTGGATACATGATTTGGACTAGGGATAAAAGTGGTAATCCGAACTTTTAGAATAAATTTAATATTTTAAAGTAGATATACATAAAATTTGATGTTAATCTTTTCTTATGTCATCTAGCACATTAGTACAAATATGAATAAAATATTACATAATTTTTTTATATATTATTTGCTCCCTATAACACAAAAAGTTGAAAAAATTACCGATTTTTTTTCGAATCCATACCGAAGTTTAAATCTATTATTTGAGAAAATATAGGATGAATTTAATGTTTATTTTTTTATGAATCTTTATAAGCTAGATGTTAAAAATAAAAATACAAATTTGTATTATAGATTCTATATCCTATTTATTCGCAATCAAAGAAAAATGACTAAAAAACTGATTACCGAATAAATACTGTTTCCGACCGTTTTCATCCCTAATTTAGACGATGGGTGTTTGAAATTTTAGTGGAACATAATTTTTGACAACATAAATCCTATTTTAGTAGTCTTTATGTATATGAATTTTTTATAGTATCACATAGAAGTATTTTTATAGCATATAAAATATACAAAATATAATTGAGCATACCCGTTACATAACTAATAAACTAGATCATGACTCAAGCAACAAAAAATATGTCATAAGATGATATAATTCAACACTTAATATATTAAAGTATTAATTATTTGATATAATCAAGTGGCTAGTGGCAATAATATCTTAAAAATATAGAGTATCAAATAGCATAAGAAATCTTATATATTACATGACAACTTTTCAATCCTTCAAGCTTTGAAATTGAGTAACAATGTCCTTGATTTACATGAAGAACTCTCTTTTAACAAAAGCAACCTAAATCGATTAAAGGTAATATTGACTAAATCATAGAGTTGACTGGGCGGCCATGGGAGCCGATGACCACGAGAGATAGGAGATCAAACGTTGTCGTCATTCCACGACGTCGGTCAGTCACCACTCCCGCAGATGCAACACTGGTACTGCAGCTAACCCTAGCCGCTGAAACCAGCTTGCGAATGTCCGTGACGACCACGGGCGAACAAAGGATTTGGAGGATGAGTATTCGAAATTTTAGTAGAACATAATTTTTTGACAACGTAAATCCTAGTCTAGTAGCCTTTAGGCATATGAAATTTATTATAGTATCACATAGAAGTATTTTTATAGCATATAAAATATATAGAACATAATTGAGCATACTCACTACATAACTAGTAAACTTGATCATAACTCACGCAACATAGAATGAGTCATAAGATGATATAATTCAACACTCAATATATCAAAGTATTAATTATTTGATATAATCAAGTAGCTAGTGGCAATATCTTAAATATATAGATAATATTAAATAGCATAAGAAAACTTATATATTACAAGATAACTTATCAATCCTTCAAACTTTGAAACTGAGTGACAATATTCTTGACTTACATGAAGAACTCTCTTTTAATAAAAGCAACCCAACATCCATTTAAGAATTTTTATTCCATCTTTCTTTTTACCTTGTTTTTTATGAAGTTCATTGAAGAAAAGATTAGGATTGTATCACCGCTGAGCCGCCGTTGCATGTGGGCAGTCGCAGCCCCTTGCTCTCAGGCTGTTAGGCGTCCATGCATGGTAGAGATCTCCAACACACTTATGGGCAAAAGCTGATGACTGATGACCTATTGTGCTGCTTGATGGACCACGAGGTACAGAAATTGAAACAGGTAGTGAAAAGCAAATGTTGGACCAAACAACCATAAACCATTGTTGTATTTTGTTTTTGTAATATTTTACTGTGTACATAGTTGGCTCGATATTCAACCGATAGAGTGCATATTTACTTAAATATCCGGATATTCAATTGAATGCCCTTGCTTTAAGATGGGCCCGCTTGCTTTAAGATGGGTCCGCCACACTAAGCGGTAGCTTGTTACGCGGGAGGATGTTTCTCTTGTTGACCTAGCCGGGAGACGGGTGCCTGGAATCGGTTGTATCAGGATCGAAGGGCTGAATTGAGACTCCTTTTCAATTTTAAATAGTAAGAGATTTAATTTTTTTTTCTAATTTCCTTTGATCCATTTCTAACCAAATAAGGCCGGAGAGGGCGTATTCCGCCACGTTCTACGCCGCCAGAGCTAGCCTTGATTTTGTCCTCCTACTAGTGTTTCATTTGGAAAGTCTAGCATGTTGACGTAGGCGAGCCAGAACGGGATCTGGTAAAAGCGGCTGGGGCACTCTTTAGGGCATTCGATCGAGAGCTGGTCCCCTTCATGGTGGATCGGGCTGTGGCTTGTTCAGTTTCATGTCTTTGAAAGAAAGGCTTCATGTGTTCTTCAGCGTGAACAGGTTTTCTGTTCTCCAGAAGAAGCTCAAGTTAGAACACGAGGTATACAACATAGAAGAACTAATGGACTCCTTTCTTTTTGTCAAATAGCTAAACATAAGACTGCACGACACGTATAGCTTCTCTCTTGGAGAATCTAAATGTTTTCTCTGCAATGTCCAGAGCTGAAAGTCTGCAATGCACCTTGTCAAACCAGGCCTGTATATTTTTACCCTACATTATCTTTCCTTTTAACCTTTTTTCTTTAGCAGAGTACACCGCTCAAAACGTGTATGTACACGCGCCTCCGCAGCCTATTAAAATCTGTTCTCCTCTTCTTTACAAAATCATAACTTGGCACCGTAATGCTTGCTCGCTTTATCCTTCTGCTCCTTTTTCTTTTTTCTTCTTCCTGCAGGATGTGAAGCTACGCTTCCAGATGAAGGTTGGGAGGCAGCCTGACCCTGATGACTTCTTCGGTTTCTCATTTCTGCGACGAGTCCTCGTGTGTTCTTCTGCTTCTTCTTCTTCGGCATGAACTGCGCTACATTCCAGATCATTGCTAGCATCGTTGACGCTGTCATCCTCGTCGTCATAATGCTGCTCCTCCTGAAGAAGCTCGAGGAGTCTCTGCTTCTTTTTGACCAGAGAAGGGCCCGACCTGTCTGCCAGCATCCGCCCACTTGAGGGCGTTAATCTCGGATGAACGGGTGTGCTGCCTCTTGACGGAGTGAAATCTTCAGCCAATACGAGGAAACATGCCAAAATAATGAGAAAATTTTGACTTGCAGTGCTCCGGAACATGGTGTGGACCTGTAGTTCAGGTTTTTACCTCCTCTCACGCTGTAGAAATCGTCTTCGCTGTCGGAATCTAGCCAGGGCCTTGCTTCGAAGAACGACTCGTCTTTGCTTCCTGGTGGCCACATGAAGAGAGGCATGTTACTACGTTAACAGAACGAAATGGAGCGCAGTTTAATTTGGCACCTACGTTGATGCATCAAAGGCAGGTACACAAGTCTTGTTGCAATTGAAACATAGTAACAGACACAGAGCAATGAATTGCAGCTACGACTTCATTTACAAGGTAAAGCAAGTGCGTCAAGCGTTATAAATACAAGAAACAGTTGCGGTGACATTGGAACTAAAAAGAAAAGAAAGAAAATTCCCATGGACAGAGAGTTGGCACTAACTACTGTTATCAGAAAAGGTGAGACACTTGACCTTTTGTTGTGAAAGAATGGATGTAGACACCATTGACTTTCCAGTTTGTAGGAAGCATGGTATGATGGTATCACAAGGTCTATGTGTGTGTGTGTTTTTGTCAGGGTAGAAGATTTGTCCATTGACTGCTAGAGAAAAGTACATTTGGACATCGATTTTTATTTGTCCATTAATACTAATTCGTCATAGTATTCAGGACACCTCACATTGAAGTCCCCAACTACAGAATACGACGGCGCATCTATTTATTGGACGAAATTAATAAGTTCTTCCCCCTCAAGGTTTGCAAACAGAGAGAGAAGGCAGTACAACCTCGCCCCATATAGAATAGAAGTCAAAGAAACGGGCCACAGCCACAGGACGGCATTAAGGTCAGATAGTTGCAAAGCACATCCGTCTCCGATCCTTCGAATTCACCGGCATTAACCTTCTCCTTAGGCTCGTCAAAACAATCAGGTGACCTAACGCACGAGCTACCTGTCTTGTTCTTCTGGATGATATGACCGTGCATCCCCTCACACCTTACCGGATGAACAATCCTACCAAAATAGAATCGACAGCTTTGTGTTATGCTGTCGCTAAATGTGCCGGCCCACCGAACACGGTGTAGTAGTCTTGCGCTTGCCTAGGTTCCTAGATAACATACAGCTAACTTGATTCATCGCTTTTTTTTGCCCCCATCAATCCATAACAACCCCGACCCAGTAGAGTTATTAAAGAGTTTCTGTAAACAGGATAAGTAAATAGATTTTGTTATATAGATAGATAAACGTAACAGAGGGAAAGGAATATACAGTGACGAAGATATACTAAAAATGTGCGGCATTGTGGACGATGCGTAAATAGCCCAGCCCTCCATTAACCAGCGATTGAAGACGGTGGCAAAAGCGGACGCGATTTTTTAATAAGAGAGAAAAAACGATCGGCAGACGCGTACCATTAACCGCGCCGTCGATGCTGTGATCTGCGCCTGCCCCGACGACGGTTACCGCCCCGGCACGATCCGTTTCGTACTTGCCATCCGGCAAAGGCTCCGCCGCCGCCGACGGCATGGAGTGGGAGGAGGCGCAGTCGCCGACGATCGTAAGCAGCCTCGTGTCGCCGCCGCCCCTGGCGCGCTCCGGGGATGGTTGGGATGTTGACGCCAGGAGCAGGGATGGGGAGCCGGGGCGACGATGGACGGCAGAATGCTACAGCGCCGCGCGCGGCGAGCAGAGGCTGGAGGAGGGGGTTGAGTAGTTGATGGATTTTTTGTGTGGAGAGATTGACGGTGCTTGCCCGCGATGTGGGTTTTTGCCGTTTTTGTGTGGTGGTGGCCAGCTGCGGTGGAATGGAAGAGGGAAGGGAAGGAGCAGGGCCACGGAAGGAATTGTCGAATTCGAAGCATCGCGTGGTGCGTGCGGAGACGGAGCATTCTCCTCCTCCTCGTCTGTGATCTGTCCCTCCCACCCACGCGCTCTCACTTTCTCTCATGGCGCGACCCGGGGTTGAGGGGAGCCGTGTCCGTGGCGTGGGTGTGGTGGGTACACACGCGGCCAGACTGATCGTGGTGGATCAGAATCAGATGATGATTTCATCGAATAATCTCGTCCACCGGATGGAATCATGTTGGCCACAAATCAATGATTAAACTCAACAACGCGCTCTTGCTTCGATTATATGTATTGTATACACACAGCCACCGTCCACACGTTTCTCACGGATCTTTTATGTACTACGCCCGTATTTCCGCTCTGGTCAGACAAACATCTGGCTCCAGCTGATTCGCCTACCCAACGTGCGCTCTGGCTGTCGCCCGTATTTCAACTCCGTGCTTCAGTGTGCACCCGCGCTGGCTGCATCTGCATAGAGATGGATTCGGATCGGATACGCATGGAAACGGATTCGAATGTCACTATTTACCATATTTTAATTCGAATACGGATACGAATACGAATACTATCGAATACGAATACAAAACGGATAGTTCGAATTCGGATTTACATTCGGATATTTACTTGATTTGGAACATAGCATCATAACAAATAATAATTTGTTTTATCGATGGATTTATAGTTGATAAAAATCATATTACAAGCAAATTATAAATATTATTTAGTTGAAACTTAGTTGAATATTATATTTTAAATAAATTATTTATACTTGGTATATTTATATTTTTGACTCTAATTATAACCTTTTTGTTTATTAATTATATTTATATTTTGGACTCTAAAACTCCAATAATCTAACGTATTCAAAATTATTAATTAAAATTTATCATTGCATATCACTAGTAATGTAAGATTAACACCGTCATTTTATTTATGATATAAATATTTTTAACATTTTAAATGGTGTACTTTAGCTTTTAGTATATTATTTAATGTTTAAAATCACTTGTAATGAGTAATTAGTAGTAAAAGTAAGTTCAAATTGATTTTATTGAATACTTTTTTCTTTCGAATACGAATAGTATCGGATATTTCATGGTTTTGTCGAATGTTGTCGAATACGAATCTTAAATCGGATAGAGAAAAAACGAATTCGAATATGTCTGTTTAACATCCATATTAAAATCGAATACGGATACGGATATCCATATTAACACTTTATCCGAATACGAATTCGAATATTTCGGATCTCCAGACATCGAATCCATCCCTACATCTGCATGCCTAGCAACGGCCTAGATCGGTTGCTATGAGTAGCCAGTAAGGCCATCTCTAGAAGATCATGTAAAGAGCTGTGTAAAGTACTGTTATGTACGGTAGATTTTACTATTTACATAGTGAAGTTTAAAATAAAGGGTGAGATATGAAATAGAATAAAGAGTCCGCTGGAGATAGTCTAATGTATTAGCACCCAACTGCTGATAGATGGAACCCACGTGCCAGTGGGCCCATCCTATAGTGGCCCAACCTAGGTTCAGACTCGTACCCGAGATGCCTCGTCTCCTGATCCCGTCCACACGTGATCTTAGATTTGTCGTTCTTATTATAAGGTCGTCTCCTGCAGCTCCACTATCTCATCCACTATCTCATCTGCTATTTCAAATTTCACTCAACAAACAGTGCCATCTACATTACCGCGTCCTCTATTTTACACGATCCACCGAAGACAGCCTAAAAACTTGTTTGGTTAGGAGTGGGCGAAAGGGATTAGGAAAGGATTTAGACGCAACTCTATGCACACGCAATCTCTTACTAGTTTAAATTGAATAGGAAGAGATTGAATCCCTATCAATCCCCTGTGATCCTCACGCAACTGAATAAGTGAAACAGAAATGTGTCTGTTGATCACTTGTTCTCAAATGTTGTGAATCAAGAACAAGGCAACACAATAGTTAAAGGTCAGAGACCTTCGTCCTCCGAAGCATTATCTTCTCTTAGATATAATGATCTTCAGATGAAGATCATGAAGGACATGCCTTCTTCATTCATGAGGATAAGAGTACATAAAGATAATGAATGTAATCCATCGGCTCATGCACATATACATTTCATAATTCACACATGAACATTAATAGAATTTACATTACATTGATACCTTCGGCTTGTTCGAAGGTGTTGATGCAAGAGCGATTACAATTCAACATAAACAGTACGGTGGTACTGTTCATCTATTTATAGACACGGGACACAGTTCGGGTAAAAGTACATTTATGACCTCAACATTTATTCATAAATGTAACATAAATCATTAGGGACTAGTTAGTCTTTTCTTCTTCAGCTCAGCACCATGCTTGGTCTTCGTCATCAATTTAAGTCGAAGTTGTTATTCTTCGGCTATAGCTTCAGCGTTCATTCTTATCATCCTCAGGCTATACTTTCGTCTTGTATACCTCCGACATGGGAGAAGGCTCCCATCATGAACCGAAGCTCCCTGTAGTGATCAATATTATGCTAGAAGCAAATGGTTAGTCATGTTTTTAAGGACCTTCGGAAGAGTAAGGCCCCCAACAATAGCCCCTCACAGTATTAATTTGTTTCTTTGTAACAAATTCAGACTGCGATACGAACGAAGGCCTTTAGCCGAAGGTCCGAAAAAACACCTTCCTCTTCGCTAGAATAGCAAATTGTTCTGAATCGTAGGACCCACCGACCAATGGATTTCTATGTATATATATAGAGGCCTATGCTGTGAATATTTTACGTGTCATCTAGCTCTTTGCGTTGTGATTGCCATTTTAGCCTTCTTCTTTTGCGAGCGCGTTTGTTTTTTGAGCTTCAGCATTTACTGTGATCATCATCCAAATGGCTGAGGATAAGAAGATTGTAGACCCCATAGTTGCTGGTTTTTACGAAGCAATGGAAAAGACCAACATTGAAAAAATCACCAATGAGATGCTGGCTGGGCTATCTAGGGATTCCAGCGACAGTGATAGCTTTGATGTGGAGAGTGAAAATGAAAATGCCGAAGGTCGACCGTGGAGGCCGAGCCATGTTGTTTTTGGAAAGTCCAATGTTAAACAAGGACATATTGAAGGGATGAAGGGAAAATATTTTCATGATATATCCATTGTGAGAGCTGGATGAGAAAGCATTGTTCCTATTCCCGAAGCAAATGAAGTGGTGGTTTTTAAAAGCTTCATGAAGGCTAGGCTTTGTTTTCCACTGCACAAGATGCTGGTTGAAGTACTGAGGACGTTCAAAATATACCTTCATCAACTTACTCCCGAAGCTTTGATTAAAGTGGGGGTTTCATTTGGGCTATGAGGAGCCAAGTGCTAGAGCCAGATGCTAGGTGCTTTTGTAATATACATGAATTATCTTACCAGACAAAGGCGACTGGGATGGAGCAGTACCATAACAACTTCGGATGCTACAGCTTCGTGCCCCGCTCTGAGGCAAGTTATCCCATGCCAACATTTCAGAAGAAATGATCGGGTTCTTGGATGAAGCAATGGTTCTATGTGAAAGTAGCCTAGAGGGGGGGGGTGAATAGGCTACACCTGAAATTTCTCACCAAAAACTTCGAGATAATGTCAAATTTCAAGTTGCACTGGTGCAAACTAGTTCAGCTGGTACTATTCACAACTGAACAAGTTTGAACCTGCTCAACTTAGATTAGATAAATAATTAAACAAATAGCACGAAGTAATGAGAGATTCTTTCTTATGTCTTGCCCTAGAGAAGATCCACTCAAATGGGTGTCAAATCGATGTGGACCGTTTCCACAAGATTCACACATAAGATAAAATAAATCTAAACTGACCAACAATTTAAAGCACTTCTCAAGAACACACCAAGAACGCACGATTTAACCCGAGGTTCGGCAACCACCACAAAGGTGTCCTACTCCTCGTTGAGGAGCCCACAAAGAGTTAGGTCTTTTCCAATCCTAATCCTCCATAAGCCGACCACCAAGGTCAAGGCAATCTCTTCTTAACTTAGCTCAACAAGCGGGAGATACAAACTTCTTGGGGTCGTCCACAAATTTGGAGACTCCCAAGAAACCTCTATCCATCAAGGAACACAAGGTTCCAAGAGTAACAAATCCGCGGTGTGCACCTGTTGCTGGTTGCGGTTGTCCCTGCCGGAGTCTGACTACGCCGGCCTAACCCAAGTTCTGCTGGACTGTGGAGGGTCCTTGGGCTTCCTCTGGGATTCGACCTTGCGCTGGTGGAGCTCTTCGGTCCTGGCATATTTTTCGAACAATTGGTAGAGCTCTTGCAGATGCTTGGGCGGGTCCCTGATACAATGACTATACAAAACGCCAGCCCGAAGGCCGATGATGGCATAATGGATCACTATGTGATCGTCAAGTGATGTCAATTGCGATTTGAGCATGAGGAATTTTTGTAGTATTCACGAAGGGTTTCCTTCTCTTGCTGCTTGCAGAGTGATAACTCGACCAATGCATCTGTGTCTAGCCGGTATCCTTGGAAATTCAGTAGGAACTTGTCGTGAAGTCCCTTCCATGTCTCGATTGAAAGTGGCGGTAGCCAAGTATACCAAGTTAGGGCTGGGCCTTCGAGTGTGATGATGAAAGACATGGCCATGGTGGCGTCGTCCCCTCCGGATGATGCAACGGTGACTTGGTAGCTCATGATGTACTAAGCCGGGTCGGTGCTGCCGTTGTATTGGGGGTAAGTGCTGGCCCTGAAGTTGGCTGGCTAGGGTGACGCTTGGAGCTGCAGAGCCAGAGGACTTCGCTCGTCGGGGTAGTTTATTCCCTAGAAAGCGGCAGCTAGGGGGATGATGGGACCACGTTGCGGGTGGAATGGGTCTCTGCCTTGTGTGTTTTGCTGGAAAGCCACTGGCGGTGTGAGGGGGCCGCGCTGCAGGTTGTACGGTCCTTCGCCTTGTATAAGTGTGATTTCTTGTTCTAGCTCCCGAGCCTTTTGTTCTTCATCTAATATCATCTGTCGTACTTTGGCTTGCATGGTGACTCGTTGACGCTTGGCTTCAAGTATCTCTTTTTGCGTTTGCAGGTGGTTGTTCTTGATGCGCAGGGCTCGCAGTTTTAGCTGGTCTTCAGCCGAGATGCCTATGACCTCGTCGTCCTCTATGGTGTCTTCGCCTTCTGGGGGAGCGAAGCCTGGTGGTGGTGCCCGCGATGCGCCCTCGGAACTGCAAGTGCGCATAGTGCCATCGGGGGTGGGGTTGTCCTGGCGTTGCCTCTTGCTGTTGACAACGTCATCTTCGAAGGCCTTCTGAAGGGTGCTGTCCGCGAGGGCTTTGCCTTTCTTCTCCGCCAGGAGCGCTGCCTTCGCCGCGTCATCGATGGAAGCGGTGGCCTTTGAGCTTGCTCTCTTAGGGGCCATCGTGGGATGTTGTTTCGTCGCACGAACGGTGGGCGCCAAATGTTGGAACATGCCTCCTAGGACAGTTGAATCCAATGGGGAAATAGTGGAAGAAGATTAATGCCTCTAACATAGGGTGTCAAAAGCAATAGCGTTCTCTCTGGGCTTTGGCACACTACGGGGGTATTTATAGGTAACCGAGGGACCGTCCGATCTTGTCAAGGACAATTAGGCCCTCAGTTATCTAGTTTATCTCCGGAATATTCCCTTGTAGAGGGGGTTACAGTGAGTCATTACAACATACTTTATTACAGACGCGGCCCAACCCGCTCTACCCACATGGCATCCGAGGGCGGGGCCCCACAACATGGGTCGAATTGCACATGGCCCCCTCCTCGCGCTGAGGGGGACAAAGCCTTATGGTCTTCGCGGCCTCGGCCGCCCGATCCTTGAAGTCGTTGGGGGTCTTCATCTCGGCTTGTCAGAGCTAAGAGGGGCACTTGGGCCTTCACACGGACAACGTCCGCGGCCTGGCCGGCGGGGCCTGCTGGCATGGACTTCGGCCTGCGGAATGTTGAGGTAGAGGTCGGCGAGCGAGGGGTGGCGTGTTCGCCTTCGCCCCAACAATCACCTTCATGAGATATCTTGAGGATACTCCATATGTCATGAGCATCCTGTCTTTCTTGAACCTTGCGGTACTCTTCCGCACTTAAACTCCCTTTGATAATGCTCAAGGCTTGAGCATTGCGTGCACATCTTGCATCATCTCTAGTGTCATGTCACACTGGGTTTTGGAAGGCAAACCGAATGCGAGCCATGTACGTGCCAAGATCAGCAATTCACGTACACAGTAGTTACATAACCGGACATCATCACACATTGCTCAAATAATAACATAAAGAGGTAATAGTTGATTACATCATGATGCCTGAGACATCCACATAGTCATTAACATATATCAAAGTGCGAAAATGAAACGTAGCTAAACACGGCCTTCACAGGCATCCGACTGGGGGTTTGCCGCTAACCCATGCCTAGAACTCCTCATACTCTTGAAACTCCTAGAAATCCTCCACCACAGCTTCATCTTCTTCTGAGCAGTGGTTGCAATATGGACAACCTGGAGGTTTGGTGTGTAAAGCAAGGATGAGTACACATCAACATACTCAGCAATTGTCCCGTTTGGATGTAGTGGACTGGTTTTATGTGGGGTTAAGTTCAAGCAGTTGCTTTTAGTTGGTCAGGTAATTATTACTAGTAGAGAGTCAGGGTTTAGCATTAAACCCAAGTTGTTAGCCCAGAAGTACTCCTTCCAAACGAAAAGAATACCAGAAACCATAATCATAATCATAATCATCAAAAAAGAATTATCCTCATCATCATCTGTAATCATAGTATCTCGAATCAATGTGTCTCTAATCAATGGAGCTCCCAAGGCCGCTCATAACCGTGAGCACAACTAACATATCAGTTTCATAACACTCTGCAGAGGTTGTACACTTTACCCACGAGCCATGATCCCTTTTTGCCTCGGGCCGATCAAACCCTTAAACACTACCAAGGTGAATAGGCAAGGTTTCACTACATAGCCTTTACAAAGATTCCCTGAGGCTATAGCCGCCCGTTAGGATTCCTAAATGTACCGCACACCTCCATAAGGGGCAAACCACCCTCGGTAAAGCGAGCCACATACACCGAGCCCTATTGACGGCACGACAACGAAGCAAACTATACCTCAGTTCCTCTAATTAATTAGCTAAGGACGTCCCATACCACCCTCATAGCTGTATTGTTTTTCCGGGTGGTCATCCAATGAACCAGTCCTTACGGAGAGGCATTTGAGAAACCGCTTGAGTCCCTTTAAATGTCGCAATCCATCATCATAATCAAAAGGGGTAAACAGCGTATCATAAATAATCTCATCATGTTCATTGATTAGGGTGAAGCACTGGCATAGAGCTAAATCAAAATGATCCAACTCACATAGGTGAACAAGGACAAGATAAACAAAGCTAGTCAATCCTTAGGTATAAATTATGTAAAATGTGGGAAGGTGAATTATAAAATATATAGGACATAGATGGGTCAGAGGACACTTGCCTTCACCAACCAGCAGCTGCTCAGGGTCTTCATCTACAACTCCTTCGGATTCTGCCAACAGACCGTTATCTATACGAGTTCAACTCCTTCGGATTCCATGAACTTTATATAAAAAGAAACAATACACCACACAATAGAATGCAACAAATAAGCAAACGCTTGGCGCAGGGCTCGCATGTACGACTATGCGAGAAATAAAAAGACGACAGTCGAGGCTACGGTCGAAAAGTGATTACGTTAAGCAGCTATAGATTAAAATACTTGTGTGAACATAACGATATTAATTTAACAATCGCACTATGCATAAACTAAAGTTACACTACGCACTTAATTATTATAAGCAAATCTATGTAAATTTAAAAAGGATTGTCGCGCGACGAAGTGCACGACAACACACGTGATCTAAACTAAAATTAAGACGAGTTGTCGCGCGACAAGGCACGCGACAGCACACAAGAATTAATGCTGAAATTAGGATGGACCGCCGCGCAGCGAAGCACGCGACAACACACATGAACTTAACTTGAAATTAAAATGAATTGTCACGCGGCGAAGCGCGTGACGCAACACTTAGACTAAACTGAAATTAAAGCGACTCGTCGTGTGACGAAGCGCGTGACACAACACTTGAACTAAATCTGAAATTAACACGAAGCGTCGGGCGACGTCACACACTAATTAAATTGAATTTAAAACGAAACGTCACGCGACGATGCGCGCGACACAATGCAACACCTAAACTAAAATTAAATGAATCATCGCGCGACGAAGCGCGCGACGCAACGCACTAAATAATCGAAATTTAAAATGAATCGTCGTGCGACGAAACGCGCGACGCAGCACATGAATTAAACTGAATTTAAATGCTAAGCGCGCTAGGGCTATGCGCGTCGAGGGTTGGGCAGCGCGCGATGGGGGGCCACGCTGGGGGCCGCGTTGGGGGCCACGCGGGATAGGGCCACATCAGGGTAGGACCATGCCGGGGTAGGGGCCACACCGGGGGCCGCGCCGCCACGCTGGGAGCGGGTTGGGCAGGGCCGGCCGCGCTAGGGTGGGTTGCACAGGGGTCGTCGGGGGTGCTACGCTCAGGGAGAGGGAAGGGGAAGAGGGAGAGAAGAGAGGGGAGAGAAAGCTCACCTCGGGGCTCAACGATCGGCGGCAACCGCTCACCGGAATCCCACCTAGGTTATACACAACATCAGACAAAATAAATATGATTTGGCATGAAGCAACAACCATGTCAACTTAGGTTTTTTTGTTTACAAGAGATACGAACACCAGTCTCTATATTGCTTTGAAAATGGGAAGAAAGAGAGAAACGGGAAGAGAAAAGAGAGTAACGCCTGAATTTGGTGAATATCGGAAACAGAAATTTATACCCCCAAATTCAGGGCGTTACAAACCTATCTCCATTAAAAGAATCTCGCCCTTGAGATTCAAGGTTGGCTAGCAGAGAGCTCGGGACACCTGGCCATCAGATCATCTTCACGGTCCCAAGTTGCTTCTTCCTCAGAGTGGGGACCCCACCTGACTTTGCACATCCTGATAGTGTTCCTCCAGGTGACCCTTTCTGCAGTCTCAAGAATCTGCATTAGCTTCTCTATGTAGGTCAAGTCTTCTTGGACTTCTAGACTTTCCGCTGGCAACTACTCCTCTGGCACACGTAGACATTTCTTCAACTGAGACACATGAAAGACATCATGCACCACTGACAAATCTTCTAGCAAAAAGAGCTGATAGGCCACTTCTCCACGCTTTGCGAGAATCTGATACGGACCAACATATCGAGGTGCTAGCTTGCCTTTGACTCTGAATCTTCTGACTCCTGTGATAGGTGATACCTTCAGGTAGACAAAATCTTCCACTTCAAAAACTTAGCTCTCTTCTTCTTATGTCTGCATAACTTCGCTGCCTTGACTGCGCTATCTTCAGATTCTATTGAACCATCTTGATGTTCTCTTCAACTTCGAGCAAAATGTCGGGTCCAAACACCTGCTTTTCTCTAGGTTGATCCTAATGCAACAGAGTTCTACAACTCTTCCCATAAAACGCCTAAAATGGTGACATCTTCAAACTGGCCTGGTAACTGTTGTTGTAGGAGAATTCTAAATAAGGTAACCTCTTATCCCATCCAGACTTATCTTGCAACGCATAGGCTCTCAACATATCTTCTAGGACTTGGTTCGTTCTTTCGGTCTGACCGTCTGTCTACAGGTGATAAGCTGAACTCAAATTCAAATGCATGCCCAAAGCTTCATGCAACTGTTGCCAGAAATGAGAGGTGAACTGCGTTCCTCGGTCTGACACTATCTTCTTTGACACACCATGAAGACAAACAATCCAGGACATGTACAGCTCTGCCAACACTGCACTGCTATAGCTGGTCTTGACAGGTATGAAGTGGGCTGACTTGGTCAAATGGTCCACTACTACCCAAATGGAATCATAGCCAGCTCGAGTGTGAGGCAACCCAACTATGAAGTCCATTCTGATCTCATCCCATTTCCACTAAGGAATTTGCAACGGCTGCAACAAACCTGCGGGCCTCTGATGCTCTGCTTTGATTATTTGAGAACTGTCACATATAGCCACATGCTCTGCGATCTCTCTTTTCATTTCGTACCACCAGAATTTCTTCTTCAGGTCCTGATACATCTTCTCGCTTTTAGGATGTATGGAATATGCTGTCTCATGAGCTTCCTCGAGGATCAACTCCCGAATGGATTGGACATTGGGAACACACAAGCGATCCTTGAACCATACCACACCTTCTGCATCTTCCCAAAAATCTTTGCCTCTTCCTTCTAGAATTAGCTGTCGGACTTCATTGATCTTCTCATCGTTCTTTTGTGCTTCTTTGATTTCTTGCTCTAAGGTGGGTTCTAACTCAACTGTTACTCCTTGCGTGTTGTTCAAAAATACAAGGCTTTTAGTCTATCAAATTCTTTAGCTAACTCATAAGG
This sequence comes from Zea luxurians, assembly GCA_029449295.1. NCBI lineage: Eukaryota > Viridiplantae > Streptophyta > Magnoliopsida > Poales > Poaceae > Zea > Zea luxurians. Next base: position 123,240,517 of record JAOPSE010000009.1, read on the forward strand.
CATCGGGTGAGCGACCATCATATTGACTTGACTCTTTCTACTTAGAGCATCTACCACCATGTTCTCTTTGCCTAGATGGTAGTGAATCTCCAATTCATAGTCTTTAATCAGCTCTAATCATCTTTGTTGCCTCATATTCAGCTCCGACTGGGTGAATATGTACTTCAGACTCGTGGTCTGTATAAACATTGCACTTCTGCCCGTACAGATAATGCCTCCAAGTCTTTAGTGCATGAACCACTACTAACTCTAGGTCATGGATTGGATAATTCTTCTCATGGACCTTTAGCTCTCGGGACGAGTAAGCCACAACTCTTCCCTCTTGCATCAATACACATCCCAAGCTGGTGTAGCAAGCATCGCAATACACCGAGAAGGGCTTGTGCACATCAGGCAAGACTAAAACAGGCGATGTAATCAACTTATCTTTCAGCGCTTCAAAGGCCTCTTGGCACTTCTGGGTCCACTTAAACATGACTTTATTTGCTAGCAAAGCTGTCATTGGTCTCGCAATCTTCGAAAACCCTTCAATGAATCGCCAATAATATCCGGCCATTCCAATGAAGCTCTTGATTCCTCGAACGTCTGTTGGCGCTTTATAGTTCAGAATGTCTGTCACTTTCTTCGGATCCACAACCAATCCATCTTTATTTATAATGTGACCCAAGAACAGGACTTCATCAATCTAGAACTCGCACTTGCTCAACTTTGCATACAGCTGGTGCTCTCGCAGTCTCTGCAATACCATCATTAGATGATCCACATGCTCTTCCTCACTTTGAGAATATATGAGAATGTCATCAATGAATACCACCACAAATTTATCGAGATAGTCCATAAACACACTATTCATCAGATTCATGAAGAAGGCTGGCGCATTCGTTAGGCCAAAAGACAAAACTATGTACTCATACAACCCATACTTGGGATGTCCGAAGGTTGTATCCTGAGCTGATGATAACCTGAGCTCATATCTATATTTGAGAACATGCTGGCTCCTCTCAGCTGGTCAAACAGATGTTCTATTCTAGGCAAGCGGTACTTGTTCTTGATTGTGACTTCATTCAAAGCTCGATAATTGATGCACATCTTCCTAGTGCCATATTTCTTCTCCACGAACAGGACAGGGGTGGCCCAAGGTGAGGTACTTGGTCTGATGTAACCTTTCTCTGATAGCTCATCTATTTGCTTCTTGAGCTCGACCAACTCTGGTCTAGATACCTTGTAGGCTCTTTTATAAATAGGGGCGGTGCCAGAAATAAGCTCTATGACAAACTCAATTTTCCACTCAGGTGGCATACCTGGTAGATGTTTAGGGAACACATTAGGAAATTCTGACACAACCTTGATAGCCTCGAGTGTGTGACGGAACCTCCCAAGGTATTAGGCCCACCTACAGTTGTCCTTGTCCTAAGGACCTTGGACAACCCTGTAGATGCACATAATCACTCGACAAGTTCGGTAACTGTATCCTCATCATTTCGCCCAAGAGCGCTTCACCCATCACGCAGATATTACATGTCATCAGAGGAAAGGATAAGCGGAAGAAGAATACAATAACTTAATTTACATTCATAAATGTATAGAGAGAGTATTATTATTACAATACCATGGTATTAAGAGTGCATAAAGTATTATTACAAACCAGGGAGACAAAACATCTCCCGCATAAAAGTTTATTGTTTTCAAGGTGGGAGGCAAACACCCTCCCGCACCAACTTCACTGCTGGGGCTCCTCCTTAGGTACCACCTTTGAACAGAAACAACAAAACTCTGCTGTTTCCTCACCTACAATAACATGGGTTCGAAAACCCTAAGTACGGAGTGTACTTTCGCAAGTCTTACCCGACAAAGAAAAAGACTCTCAAGGATATGATGGCTTGAGGGAGTCAAGGTAAGGTTATTCAAGAATCAAAGACTCTGTTTGCAAAAATGCTTACTAACAGTGGATCCTTAAAAATCCAATTTTATTATTAGGTTAAGTCATTACCTGCATCTAGAGTTCTTTCTAACCTAGATCAAGCACTTGGCCTACACTAGCCGTCTTTTATCAATCCTTCATTACACTGGATTGCTTCGTGTAGGGCAGTGACCAAGTCTTCATATCTGAGAAGTAACTGTGGGGGACAGATATCCCCTGGGTCCACTGGAAGGGTAAAAGACCTCACGAAAGGCCCAAGGGCCCAATAAATCGTAAGGTCATTCCTTCATGGGCCTGGGGAGGGACAATCAGTAAAGCAGATCGACGTAAGGCCGGATCGGTGCAAGGCCGGACGGCCCCACAACGTTGAGCAAGAAACCACAACAGAAGATCCGACTTTCCCGCGCTGGAGCCCCATGCAACGGAACCAGGCGAGGATAGGTCGGCAGAATCATAGGAAGATAGACCCGAACAGTTCACTATCTTTTAGGTGCACGTTGTTATCATATCCACATGTATTGCCCCACGGTCGAATATATAAGGCCCGGGGAGCACCCCTTCAGAACAATCGATCCCAACTCTACTACTACTTAGCCATCCACTTCAACTCTATACCTTGTAACCCGTTACACAAAGCATATTCGCCAGGACGTAGGGTGTTACGCATCTCAAAGCGGCCCGAACCTATAAACACTGTCCATTGTCTCTCGTGCATCTGGCACGAACCATTCTGCTACAGTCGGCGACACCGTCCTACTCCTAAAACACCTCGAGGGGCAACCCCAGGTGTGCGGTCGGACCCAAAACACCGACAGCTGGCGCGCCAGGTAGGGGGTGTGTCGACGATCTAAGCTAGCTCAATGGCCATCACCTTCCACGACAAGATCACCTTCCGTCCCGGATCCATGTTCTGCTTTGGAACGATCTCGTCCATAGCAGACGAAGAGGGAACTCTACACCGCATTGCAGATCCGCCAAGAAAGAAGTCTCCTCCAACAAACTCCAAAGATACCGGAGAAGCGCAACCTCTAGCTCTCCGAAGGAAGATCGCCACGACAGCCGCGCCATTCTACCCCGACGTTCTTTTCATCGGGAGAGTGGAGTCGCCTCCCATCTCCGATGACGAGCCAACCGTGCCTGGGGAAGAACCACCTCAGCGGGAGTCCCGTCGACGAAGAAATCGGCGCCGAAACATTCGGCGACATCACCAAGCCGGAGAACGGGATCCGGAGCAGCCTGTCTCACGAGACGAGGTCTCGGAGATGGGAGAAACTCCGAAAGAACGCGTCTTCAGAGAACGAAGTAACTCCCAACGACGTGATCGTCGACGAGCTCAGGAACAAGCCGAGCAAGACGCAAGGCAGCGCCGGGAAAATCCACTCTTCGGTCGCAACCTGAACCCCGACTTCGCCCGAGCCATGAACACACCGAGTGAAGTCGGAGGAGTACTAGCTCGGATAGCTGATGGACTCCCTCGGACTCCCGATGCCGAGGGCTATCGACGCCTGTTCACCCAAGCAGCCAACCATCTTCTACCTCTCGCTCACCCGCCGAACGATTTGCGACACGCCATCAACAGTCGCTGAGACGCGCGGAGCTCCATCAACACTTCGCGTGAACGACGGCATGAGAACGAGATCTGCCGCCGGGAAGAGTACGACAGGGATCATGGCATCCCAACTCGGAGTCAAGCCACCAGAGCCGAATCAACGATGGCCTCGACTGGTGGAACTACCCGGGGACGGTCGAGGAACCACAACAACTACTCCCCTCCCCGGGACAGACATCACCCCCGACGACAGGAGGACACATGTGGAGTGTCCGCCCTTACTCCACGCCTTAGGGCCATTCAGTGGCCCCCTAACTTCAAGGTATCCAATGTCGACAAGTATGAACCTAAGCAGGATCCAGGAGGCTGGCTGGCCGTCTACACCACCGCCGCTCGAGCCGCCGGAGCATCCGAAGACGTAATGACTATGTACTTACCCATTGTCCTCGAGCAAGACGCACTGCAATGGCTGCGACATCTACCTCGACACTGCATCGACGACTGGAGCGACTTCAGTCGACGCTTCACCGCCAATTTTCAGTCCCTCTCCAACAAACCGGCGCAACCATGGGACCTCAAATCCATCAAGCGTCGGGGGGACGAAACTCTCCGGTCGTACCTCAAAAGGTTCCAGACCATGAGAAATCGTATCCCCGAGGTCACGGAGGCGGCCGTGATCGAGGACTTCTACAGAGGATCCAATGACTCGACCTTCGTCCGAGCCATATTGCAGAAGGCGCCTACTACCTCCGAGGAGCTGTTCCGGGAAGCCGACCTCTACATCACCACCGACGAGCGAGCCCAGGACCTCATCGAGGGAGCGAAGCCCGCACCGGCAGCACCACGACGCGATGCGAACCAGCAACCTGACAAACACTGGGAGAAGAGACCTCACGAAGAAGTGCACGCCGCCGGACCACCTGCCTCTCGCGCCCGGGGAGGACCTCGCGGAGGCGAACGCACGCTGGACGACATCCTCGACGCCTAGTGCCCGTACCACAAGGACATGCGCCACACTCTTCGGAACTACCGAGACTTCAAGCACTCCGTCGGGCACGGCCGACCCTTCCAACCTCTACCTCCTCCTCCACCGCGGGGAGGACCAGAAGAACCACGACAACCCCAGCAACAGGAGGAGGGAGGAGGAGGAGCTTTCCAGCGCGTTGACAGGGAGGTCAACGTCATCTTCGGCGGACACGGGTCGCAGGAGAACAAAAGACAGCAAAAGCTCAATGATCGCCAGATACTGGTGGCAACCACCGGTCCTCCCGCTCCGTACCGATGGTCGGAGCACCCGATCACCTTCACTCGGGCAGACCAATGGCTCAACTTCGACCACCCAGGCAAATACCCGCTCCTCGTCGATCCGGTGATCCGAGAGAGCAGGGTGAAGAAGGTGTTAGTGGACGGGGGGAGCAGCATCAACGTCACTTTCCCTCGGACACTCCGAGGCTTGGGAGTTCACCTCAAAGAACTCCACGAGTCAGACACTCCTTTCTTCGGCATCGTGCCGACTGAAGGGGAATATCCGCTGGGCCACATCTACATGCCCGTCACCTTCGGAACTCCGGAGAACTACAGAACCGAGTTCCTGAGGTTCGAAGTGGCGAATTTCGACTGCGGGTACAACGCCATCATCGGGAGGCCGGGATTGGCAAAATTCATGGCCATTCCGCATTACACGTACATGATATTAAAGATGCCGGGACCACAAGGAATCATAACTATGCGTGCTAACCTCCAAGGCGCTGCAGAATGTTTCCGAGTGGCCATCCAGGCGGCCCTCACCACCAAACCGTCGGCGGCTTCTTCGATCCAGGCAAACTCTAAGCCTGAGGAAGACCTTACCACACCAGCGAATGAAGCTCAAGCCGCGACCTCTATGCGGCCGACTGAGGAAACCAAAAGAATCAACCTTGGATTCGCTGATGAGCGCAAAACTGCCATCATCAGCTCCAGCCTGGACGATAAATAGGAAGGCGCGCTCGTCCGGTTCCTGCAAGACAACCGAGACGTATTCGCATGGCAACCTGCGGATATGTCGGGAGTCCCGAGAGAACTGGCCGAGCACAAACTGAAGGTCTATCCCCAGGCAAGGCCGATCCGGCAAAAACTACGTCGTTTCACGCCTGACAAGAGAGACGCCATTCGCGCTGAGCTGGCCCGCTTGGTCGCGGCTGGGTTTATCAGAGAGGTGTTACATCCCGAGTGGTTAGCCAACCCTGTTCTTGTACTCAAAAAGAATAAAGTGGATTGGCGCATGTGCGTCGACTATACTGATCTCAACAAACATTGTCCGAAGGATCCCTTCGGGCTCCCAAGGATAGATCAGGTGGTAGACTCCACCGCTGGATGTTCTGTGCCGTCTTTCCTGGATTGCTATTCCGGATACCATCAGATCAGCTTGGCGAAGGAAGACGAGGAAAAAACAGTGTTCATCACTCCGTTTGGTGCTTTCTGTTATACCTCCATGTCGTTTGGCCTCAAAAACGCTGGAGCGACTTATCAGAGAGCCATTCAAACATTCTTAGCCGACCACTAGGGCAAGCGTGTGGAAGCCTATGTAGATGATGTGGTAATCAAAACGGAGAACTCGGAAAACTTCATCGAAGACTTGCAGCTGGTTTTCAACAGTCTACGGCGGTATCGGTGGAAGCTTAATCCCGAAAAATGTGTTTTTGGGGTACCAGCAGGAAAGTTACTCGGATTTATTGTCAGTCGCCGGGGAATTGAAGCTAATCCGGATAAAATTGAAGCTATCATGAAAATGGAGGCACCACAATCACAAAAGAAGGTTCAGCGACTTACCGGATGTATGGCAGCTCTGAGCAGATTTATATCCAGGTTGGGAGAAAAAGGTTTACCATTTTACAAGCTACTCAAGAAAGTGGATAAGTTTCAGTGGACTTCAGAAGCACAGGAAGCCCTAGATGCACTGAAGAAATTCTTGACAACCCCGCCAGTACTGAAACCACCACGGCGAGCCACATCGACTCAACCGGCTGAAGATCTGCTGCTGTATATCTCTTGCACGACTCATGTGGTAAGCACCGCGTTGGTAATCGAGCAAGCAGAAGAAGGACATGCCTACCCAGTACAACACCCTGTTTATTTCATCAGTGAAGTTCTGGGTCCCTCAAAGAAAAAGTATCCTCAAGTTCAGAAGCTATTATACGCAGTACTTCTAACTGCCCGCAAGCTACGTCACTACTTTGATGACCACAAAGTCATAGTAGTCACCGGTTTTCTGATAGGGGATATTCTTCACAACAAGGAAGCCATTGGCCGAATAGCCAAGTGGGCCTGTGAACTGGGATCTCATGACATCGAATTTCGACCTCGTACTGCCATTAAAACTCAAGCACTGATTGACTTCGTATCAGAATGGACTGAACAACAAGTACCAGAGAACCCAGAAACTGCAGAAGTATGGAGGATGTATTTTGATGGCTCGCTGAAGCTACAGGGAGCAGGCGCGGGAATTCTCTTCATCGCACCTGGAGGCGAACACCTCAAATACGCCCTCCAGTTGTTATTTCCAGCCTCTAACAATGCAGCCGAGTATGAAGCTCTGATCCATGGACTAAACATCGCCATATCATTAGGCATCAAGAGATTAATGGTATACGGAGATTCTCTGGTAGTCATAAGCCAGATAAACAAAGAATGAGACTGTTCGAATGATTCAATGGGAAAGTACTGCACTGCCGTCCGGAAACTAGAAGATAAATTTGAAGGCCTAGAATTTCATCATGTAGAAAGAGATCGAAACACGGCAGCCGATGTATTGTCCAAGCTAGGATCCAGTCAAACTCAGGTCCCACCCGGAGTCTTTGTACAAGAAATACCACAACCAAGCATCTCAATGGATCAGGTAGAAGAGTGTAATATCGTGAATCAACCAGAGTCAGACTCTGATGACTGGAGAAGGCCGATCGTCAGATACATCAAGAATGAAGAGGAACCAGATGACAAAAGTGTAGCCGAGCGCATCGCCAGATAGTCAGCCCACTACACACTCATTGGGGAAACATTATACAGAAGGGGTGCATTAGGCGTCTTCATGAAATGCATTCTCTCAGCTACTGGGAAGCGACTTCTGGATGAGGTCCATGCTGGGCAATGCGGAATACACGTAGCATCCAAGACACTAGTCGGAAAGGTCTTCAGATCAGGATTCTATTGGCCAACGGCGAAAAGCGATGCAGCCGAGTTAGTTCAGAGGTGCGAAGCTTGCCAGTACTTGTCAAAGCAACAACATCTACCAGCACAACAATTGCAGACCATACCAGTAACTTGGCCCTTCGCATGCTGGGGACTGGATATGATTGGACCTTTCAAGAAAGCTCAAGGAGGATACACTCATGTACTGGTAGCAATCGACAAATTCACTAAATGGATTGAGCTCAAGCCCATTGCTTCTTTAACCTCGGCTAAGGCCGTGGAATTCGTACAAGACATAATATTCAGATTCGGAATACCAAACAATATCATAACTGACTTAGGATCCAACTTCACAAGTTCAGAATTCTTCGATTTCCGCGAGCAAAAGAGCATTCAGATCAAGTATGCTTCGGTAGCACACCCGAGGGCCAACGGGCAGGTTGAGCGAGCTAACGGGATGATACTGGAGGCACTCAGGAAAAGGGTCTTCGAAAAGAATGAAAAGTTCGCAGGAAAGTGGATAAGGGAATTGCCCTACGTCGTTTGGAGCCTAAGAACCCAACCTAGCCGAGCTCTACATGGAAACACTCCTTTCTTCATGGTCTATGGGTCAGAGGCAGTATTACCCGCTGATCTCAAGTTCGGGGCGCCGAGGTTGGTCTTCGAAAGCATAGCAGAAGCCGAAACTACTAGGCTGGAGGACATTGATGTACTCGAAGAAGAACGGCTAAATGCAGTAATTCAATCAGCACGATACCAGCAGACTCTGAGACGCTATCACGACAAGGCCGTGTGACAACGATCCTTCTCAGTGGGAGATCTCGTCCTCCGCCAAATTCTAACGGGGGAGGGACGGCACAAGTTGTCGCCCTTATGGGAAGGACCATTCATAGTAGCAGAAGTCACTCGGCCGGGATCATATCGTCTCACTCAAATGGACGACACAGAAATCAGGAATTCCTGGAATGTAGAACACCTCAGGAAGTTTTACCCCTAGCTGAATTTCAAAAGCTATCGGGACGGCAATGTACTCTGTAAAACGGGAGATATGTCATCAATAAAGAAGGCTTCAAAGATACTCAATTTGTTCATGATTGACTAGCACGCTTACTTAACTCAGGGTGACCACTATGCCCTGCTAACGGAGCAATCGGCTTAAGTCGGCAAAGACTTAAGACGGTGCAACATGCTCACGCTTACTTAACTCGGGGTGACCACTATGCCCTGCTAACGGAGCAATCGGCTTAAGTCGGCGAAGACTTAAGATGGTGCAACATGCTCACGCTTACTTAACTCGGGGTGACCACTATGCCCTGCTAACGGAGCAATCGGCTTAAGTCGGCAAAGACTTAAGACGGTGCAACATGCTCACGCTTACTTAACTCGGGGTGACCACTATGCCCTGCTAACGGAGCAATCAGCTTAAGTCGGCAAAGACTTAAGACGGTGCAACATGCTCACGCTTACTTAACTCGGGGTGACCACTATGCCCCACTAATGGAGCAACCGCTTAAGTCGGCGACGACTTAAGGCAGTGCAACATGCTCGCGTTTACTTAGCTCAGGGTGACCACTATACCCTACTAGCAAAAGCAACCGACTTAAGTCGGTAACGGCTTAAGGCGATCTCGCATGTTTACGATTACTCATATAGGGGTGACTTCTATACCCCATAAACAAGTTTCAAAGCTGTCACTCAGTATTTTACTACTGCAAATTTACGTACTGTTGAATTCTAAAACAATAGGAGAGTAGCAATATCATTCAAATGCTGAACTGGTGTCCTCTAGCAAATATTCGACCATGCTAACCGCGCGCTCAAAGCATGCAAAATATTTCTCTATTTCGCGATATCTTTCTCAGGAGCAACCGACGAGGAAGGGCGACTTGAGGAATCGGGAGCAGCATTCACGTCAGCCCTTATATCTTCAGGAACAACCACACCGGGTCTCCTCATCAAGATTCGTCCCGCCCGAATGGCCTTATCCATGGCTTTGTCGCGCTGGGCTCTCAGAGTAATGGAAGTTTCTTCAGCAACCTTGGCAGCCAATTGAGCGGTTTCTAGCTCCTGGGCGATGGATTTTTTGGAAGCATGGAGTTCTTTGATAGTAGCATCCTTAGCCGATATCAACTGCCTGAGACGGATCACGTCATCCGTGGATTCCTGCAGCCTATAGCGAAGATTATCTAACTCCTCCATGGTGAAACGATGACTCCTTTAGAGAATAGTCAACGAGTTGCTAGAGTCACGATACAGTCTGTCCAGATTGTCGCGAGATGCAGCGAGGACACGTTTTTCTTTCTGCAAACAAGAATCAACTCCTTCAAACATCAAGCAAGCAATAGGAACACAGCAATGCAAGGCACAGTTTCACAAGTCACCTTTTCAGAATCAAGCTGAGCGCGAAGGGAAGAGCTCAGTGCATTGGCGTCATCAAGGGCAGCAGAGACCTGGGCTAGTTCAGTCTGGCTTTGAGAATACTTTTCTTCAAAATCAGAGCACCGTTGGACCAATTCAGCCTGATCTCGAGAATGTTTTTCTTCAAGAGAGGAAATTTGCCGGGTCATATCTAGCGGGAGACAATCAAACAAAAGGGTCAGAATGTAAGGCAGTCCAATAAGGCAGACGAAAGGAGTCAAAAGAGCACTAACTAGCATTCGTCGTTTCCAAGACAGAGACACACTGTTGAAGTAACACCAGATTCCAACGTGCAAGAGACAAAGCTCCTTCTGGAACAGAAGCACCCTGCAACCTCAGCTGGCTAGCCATCCCGTCCACCAAAGCCTGATAAGGAGAACAGACGAATGTAATGACAGCAGTTCATACGGTGCAAAAGTCGGGGCAGAATATATCACAGTACCTGGAGATTGGAGAAGAACGAAGGGACTCCCAAATCATGAGAGATCAATTGATGACCGGGCGTAAGGTCGCCACCCGAAGCAGCTTGCAACAAACCAGCAGGAACCAACTCAGTGCCATCAACAGAGCTCAAAACTTGACCAGCGGGGACGCTGCCCTCTAAAGCGACTCCCTGGTCCAAAGCTTGGGCTACCACCATGCAGCCGGAGTGCGGAGGTGATCCCGCATGAACGTCCATGGAAGTACAAGAGGGAGACCCCGCTCGGACACCCTCGGGGGCTGGGTCATAGTTCGCGCTACCCACGTGAGCTGGATCATCTCCGGCAGTACCCTCGGGGGCTGGGCAGTAACTTGCACTTCCCACACGAGCCGAGTCACCCTCGGCAACACCCTCGGGGGCTGGGTAAGCGTCAGTACCATCCCTGAGTGCCAGATTCTCTACAGTAGCCGCCTCTAAGGCTGAAAGCCCCTCAGTTGCTTCCATGGGACCGAGATGATCCAAGTCAGTCCCCTGACCCTCAAGACCGCGCTCTAAGGTCGATGAGGCGCGGGATGACCTCAACCCAGCATCAAGCACATCAGCACAAACCTCCATCACACCATCATCCGCTGGCTCTGATAAAAGATCCTCCGGAACCATATCCTCTAGAGTCTGATCAAAGTTCGCCAGAGATAACTCCTGTAGGCCAACGAGAGCTGACAGAGCAGGAGAAGGAACCCCACTACTTTCCCCACTGACAATATACTGCCGACTGTTCTTCTGAGTCAGAGGGACCTCATCTTCTTCCTCCTTGTCGTTTTCATCAGCAACGTAGGCAACACACCCATTGGGATCAGCATCGGATGGAGCACACCCATTGGGATCAGCAGCAGATGGAGCACCCCCATTGGGGTCGGCGACAGTAAAATCAAGCACGGGAACCTCCTCAGCAGCAGGAACCGAAGGACCAGCGCCCCGATCCAAACTAGATACTTGCCGAAGACGTCTCTTTTTCTTTTTCTGCTCATCAGCAGAAGGATCAAGTTGATTGGCTCGGCAAGGGCGTCTCGGGCGAGCACTGGCAGGCTTCTGAATATCCAAAGTTGTACCAGCTTCTAGGAGAGGCGCCACCACCAATGTCCCGGCAGGAGCAGCATCAGGAGAGTCCTCAGCCAGCAAATCAAGCATAGCACTTATTTCTGCGTCACTAGGATCCAAAGGCACCTCAAAGTGGACTTGCTGTTCGTCATCAGGAATTTCCCCGAGCGAGGCAACCAAAGTGTTAACTTCTTTGGCAGAGGGTCGCACTCTAAGGCCCAAACCGCCATCAGCAACAGGTGGATTCGACACAAAAAGAGTGAAGGCCTTGGGAGGAGGCAGGTTCCATGCTGAGTATGCCACTGGAGCACCAATATTTGATACCTTGCCTCTAAGAATCATCTCAAGACGGTTCACCATGTCTACAGAGGGAATCTTTCTGTTGGTAACCCGAGTTGAATCAGCTAGACCTCGGTACAGATAAGCCGGGTATGCCCTGTCCTTCAACGGCTGAATATTCTTGAAAACAAAATCAGCAACCACAGCCTCAGCAGTCAGACCCCTTTCTTTCAGCAGTCCAACTTCAGCAAGCAAAGCCCTCGCCTCAGCTACCTCCTGATCCGTGGGAGACTCGGTCCAACTCGGAGTGCGAACATCCGGCTGTCTTCCAGACCGTGGGGGGAGAGAATTTCCATGGTTCTCAACAATAAACCATTCCAAGCACCATCCCTTGATACTGTCTTTGAGAGGGATTTCAGGATACTCAGTCTTCCTCCCACGGCGCATCTCCAAACTAGCACCCCCAACCAGCTGATGCTGCCACCCGGCCATCCCAGGGCGACAGTGATACAAGTACTTCCACAACCCAAAATGTGGTAGGACGCCAAGAAAAGCCTCGCACAAATGAACGTAAATGGAAATTTGCAGAATAGAATTGGGATTCAGGTGGGTCAAGTTAAGGCGATAAAAATCAAGGAGGCCGCGGAAAAAGGGAGAAATGGGGAGAGCGAGACCGCGAAGAAGAAAAGGAACGTAAATCACGGATTCATGGGTATCCTCTGTCGGGACAGTGACCCCATGACAAATCCGCCAAGAACAAAGCTCCCTCGGGGGAAGGACCCCGATGGACACGAGGTGGAGAAGGTCAGTCTCGGAGACAACAGACATGTGGTTACCTGCGAAAGGCAACTGGCTGTTGGGGTCGATGGGGGGAATTACCGCAGTGGATGAACTCGAGGCCTTTCTCTTGGGCGCCATCTCAACTCTACTGGCGAACAGAGCGAGTGCCGAATTGCAGAGAGGATCTGGAGGCAGGAAAGCAAGAACTAGGGCACGGAAAGCAGAGGCGGCTGAAAGCGCAGTATATGCGGGATATTCCCGAGTCAGATACCGTCTCCAAAAGCGCCCAGTGAGCACCCGACAGTTACTTCTAAAACATCGGCGTGCCACGTTGGCATCCGGCGGCTACTTCTAAAAACCCCGGTGTGCCACATCATCACTCGGCTATTATCCTCAAAAGTGGCCGACATGGCCCGTTTTAACTCGACTGTTATTTCTAAGACGCTGACGTTGTCACCAGTCGCTCGGCATTTATCTCTAAAGTGCCGACGATGTCTTCAGTCTCTCGGCGGTTACCTCTAAAGCGCCGACGATGCCCTCAGCACCCGGCAGTTACTTCTAAAACACCGGCGTGCCACGTCGGCATCCGGTGGCTACTTCTAAAAACCCCGGTGTGCCACATCATCACTTGGCTATTATCCTCAAAATGGCCGGCGCAACCTGTTCTAACTCGGCTATTATCTCTAAAACGCCGATGTTACCTCCAGTCGCTCGGCGGCTACCTCTAAGGCGCCGACGACGTCATAAGTCACTCGGCAGTTACCTCTAAAACGCCGACGCGGTCATCAGTCATTCCGTCGCTGACACGGCTTCGTCATCACTCGGACGCTATTTCATACGCGCAAATGTTGACAATAATGGCTCGGCCATCACCCCTAAAAGCGTCGGTGTGATGCCCGAGTTATTTAATTACTATCCCAAAGGAGTCAACTTCATAAATAAGGCGGGCGAAGGAATGATTCAAAAACTCTAAGTTATGCCACAAACACGACAGCAAGATAATCTGCATAGAGGAGACGAAACTATTCTTCATTAAGGGAAGTTGTCATACTTACAAATCAACTCATTATGAGTTGATACTTCCCTATTGCTACTACTACTACTACTACTACACTACACTATACTACTCTACATTACTAATACTACTACATTATTTCACTATACTACTTCTAATCTATACTAATATTTAAAAACCAGTGGCATTTAGCCACTGGCCTTGTTGCTGCCCTTGCTGCTGCCGCCGCCGCTGCCCCTGCTGCCGCCGTTGCCGCCCCTGCTGCCGCCCCTGCTGCCGCCGTCGCCGCCGTCACCGTCGTCATCGCCGCCATCGCCTCCGTCGTCGTCGTCGTCGCCTTCGCCACCGCCGCCACCGTCCTCCTCGGACGAGTCCTCCTCGTCCGAGTAGTACTCCAACTCATCCGAGCCCGCGAGCCCGGAGCGCTCGACGGCCCGGATGTAAGTCTAGACCTCCGCGGCGATCCCCTGAGAGTCGTCCGAGTCATCGGATGACGCTGGGGGAGGGACGGGAGCTGGAGACCCCTGGGACTCAGAGGAGAACTCCTCCTCTGAGTATTCCGAGTCGCCAAAGTCCTCAGACGGAGGAGTCGGCTCGCGCTTGCGTTTCTTGCCCATGGCGGAAATGCAAGGAGAGGAAGAAAGCAAGTAGTGGGGAACAGCAAGAGATGTGAAAAAACCAGAGAGGCAAAGGCAGTATTTATAGAAGAAGGCAACCGCTCACCTCCAACCGCGGTCACTGAACAGTCGCGAAGCATTCGATACACACTTCAACCCGTCTGAAGACGCGCGGCTGACGCCGTTTCACGCAACGCAACACCCATTGGGACTCCTGTCAACAGCGCGGATGATATGATTACGCCCGCCGTCACATCACATTACTACTCAGAAGCACCCGGCTAAAACGCTCAGCGTACCAAGCCGTCCCTTGCCCACACCCATTGGGGGGGGATGCCCAGGAATTATCAGTATATTTTTCAAAAACTGTCACATCCGTGCAGGGCGTGCAATGAACACCTCAAGACAAAAATGAGATATCAGTAAGGATCAAAGGAAAGCCAAATATAGCCGGTGAAGTACAAAATCTGACCGACGGAAGCGACGTGAAGACTAGCCAGGGAACGTCCATCAAATGTCCAATCAGTCGCAGAGCAAATAAATTGCACCACCTAGCAAGATATGGGCGGATCACGAACTCGGCTGCAAAAGACAAAATACATGCTGACCTCGGATGCATAATATTGATGACATAATGCTGACCTCTAAAGCATAATATGGATGACATAATGCCGACTTCTAAGGCATTCAAAAAAAAAAGAAAGAGAAAATATGACTCTCGGCAAAAGGACACGAAGTAAAGACCTTTGAGAGGATTGTTTTCAAAAATCCACTCAAAGCTCGGGGGCTACACCCATTGGGTGCACCTTCGGTGCACCCCATGGATCACCATTTCAAGCCAAGATAATGCTGACTTCTAAGGCATAGGGCAAGATTAAAGACAAGGCCGACCTCCAACCAAAGTGCAAGTGGGAAATAAAAGTGATTTCTGATGAAGACCTTCGGGTGGATTATTATCCAGAATCCACTCGAAGCTCGGGGGCTACACCCATTGGGTGCACCTCCGGTGCACCCAATGAAATTCAAGGTCCTACAAAATGAAATGCCGACCTCTAAGGCACAAGTCTGAGGCAAAACTACAGATTTCGAGTGAAGCAAAGCAGAAGAAGACAGTAAGAAATCGTTTTCACCAAACTGCCTGAGAAGCATTTCTTGTCGTAAACAAAGCCTGCAAGTTGGGCCTAGGATCTTTGGGCCGATTATCTCAAAATCAACCCAAAAATCGGGGGCTTGTGGGGGACAGATATCCCCCGGGTCCACTGGAAGTGTAAAAGACCTCACGAAAGGCCCAAGGGCCCAATAAATCGTAAGGTCATTCCTTCATGGGCCTGGGGAGGGACAATCAGTAAAGAAGATCGACGTAAGGCCGGATCGATGCAAGGCCGGACGGCCCCACAACGTTGAGCAAGAAACCACAACAGAAGATCCGACTTTCCCGCGCTGGAGCCCCATGCAACGGAACCAGGCGAGGATAGGTCGGCAGAATCATAGGAAGATAGACCCGAACAGTTCACTATCTTTTAGGTGCATGTTGTTATCATATCCACATGTATTGCCCCACGGTCGAATATATAAGGCCCGGGGAGCACCCCTTCAGAACAATCGATCCCAACTCTACTACTACTTAGCCATCCACTTCAACTCTCTACCTTGTAACCCATTACACAAAGCATATTCACCAGGACGTAGGGTGTTACGCATATCAAAGCGGCCCGAACCTATAAACACTGTCCATTGTCTCTCGTGCATCTGGCATGAACCATTCTGCTACAGTCGGCGACACCGTCCTACTCCTAAAACACCTCGAGGGGCAACCCTAGGTGTGCGGTCGGACCCAAAACACCGACAGTAACGGCAATCTGAATCGATTAATACCCAGCTGGGGATCTCCAACCACACGACATATGTAGCACTTAACCCTTGCATATGTCAACTCGCCACCGGGTTTCTCAAGACCAGACCGGGTTCACGCCAACCGAGAGCACAGATACACCACCGTCCAGCCTCTTGCCACGGAGGGTACACGCTACTCTCGCCATCTCTCCACTCCCATTGCGTGTTGGCCTTTTTGGTAATGGTTCGACCGAGGCAAAGCTTACCCATGATGAGGCATGTGGCCAGTTAAAAGGTCCTCAATCATCAAGCCTACATCGACACAGACCTTAATCGACTCAGACGGAGAAACTACACCGAGATTTCCTTCTCGTGCAAGTCACCCGCCCGGTCTCATCTTTATCATTTACAATCCCAAAGTTTGGTACCTGGCAGAGGTACATCTTTTCTGATGTTGAACCCATCACGGCCATGATGGATTCACCATCAAGTTTTATTTTTGAAAACATCCCATTCCATCTGAAGTATCATCTTTTGTTTAAAACAAAACATTTTGTTTTCTAAGCAAGACTAAGCATCAGAAAACCTTTTTAAGTAAAACAGGTATCAAGGAATGGTAATCAATTTCAAGGTAGGAAATATAGCAATTGTGTAGCACTCAACTCCTATCACTTAATGCATCATTTCGAGTGATAAAGGATTTAAAACAACAAGGAAGGGGTAAATGCACCGGGGCTTGCCTTGTGTCGTAGTGGACTCGGGATCTGTTCCACAAATGCCAAAGTAGAAACTGTCCGTGACAGGTGGATTTCAGTCGGTGGTGCAACTTCCTCTTCAACAACTACTTCTTCTTTGTTTTATAAACATAACAATATATACACATAAATGCCCATGTGATGCTATGATCATGCAGTTATGATAGAATATAGTAAGTTATGTCTTGAATATAACTTTCCTTCATGGTACTCCTAAGTCACTAGGGTTTCCTAGCTTAATACCCTATCAGGATTAGGCCAATTTTACCTTAGGAAGCTAGGGTTTTGGGTTTTGGGATCAAACAATGTCCAAAACATGCCAAACTTTACCCAAGGGCTTTAATTATCATATTAAGCTTACCCAAAAAGTTTTATGATTTTTGGAGCTTGTAATCAAATTCTAAAATTCTAAAAGACTAGGTTTGGGCCTTCTTAAATGCTAAATATTTCATGGTTGTGGCTAAAATCTTGGAATTATTTTTATTAAATACTAGAGGAATTTAGGAGTCTAGTACAATTGGTCCCATGATTTATCATTCTTCTAGAATTTTCTATAAATTTCCTAATTCTGGCTAAAAAAGAAAAAGGAAATGAATGAATAGTAACAAGCTCAAACCAGCCCGAGCCGACCCACGAACGGAGGAAACGTGCCCGCGCGCACCCGCGCTGGCGGCTTTCCACAAAGGTCCCTGTCGATTTGAACAACCCGAAAAGAGGTCGCGGCACTATTCCTGTGTTTCACTAACATTTGCGTAAAACCCCTTCTACTTCTATTTCTTCACAGCGTCAAGTCCACGACGTGAACGACGGTGAGCGCGCCCTCCAGCGAGCTTGTACCGGTCAGGATGCGCAACGATTGATGCCCTAATTTGGTTGACACCTGTTCCTACCCCTGGCGAACCTAAGCCCTCCGTTAATTGCACAAATCTAGCTTGGAGCTTGTCTGCCCACGATGACGGCGAACGCTAAGGACAAACCGAGGTGTTCCCAATGATTGGGTGCGGTCTAGCTCAATTGATCGGGTTGACAAGCATGCCAAGCGTGCTTGAGTGCTAAAACAAGGGTGAGGAGGGCGAGAACGAACCTGGAGACGGCGGTCCACGGTGCAGTGGCTCACGACGGTGTGGATTACCGATTTGGGAGAGAAAGGAATTGGGGCGGTACGGTGGCTAATCGGAGGCGAGGGCTGGTGCTCTAGCTTCATAACAACCTAGCGGAGCTCACTGGGGCATCAATTTATAGAGTGCGATCGCGAATACAACGAATTTAGGCGGGGAAGGGCGGGCAGTGAGAAAGGGGAGGAGTCACCGGAGTTATCTATCATTGCATTCATCGGGGCTCTGTCACAAGCGATGGATAGACTACCTACGGCGGTCTACTGCAACATGGTAACACCACTGACTACGTGGCGCACGGGCGGCAAGTGGCTAATGCCGGCGAGGATCATCTCGGCCGGCTGCAGAGCAAGTGGGTATGGTGAACCTTCCAGTGACCGGGTCTGAGCTTATCCTGGCGCCAAGATCTTTTACTCCCCGCGGTGATCCACTTTGCGCCGAGCACGAATCGTGGCGGCCGGCGCGAATCCAAGCACGGGGATCACTGGTGGCAAGGTTCAGTGAACACAAGATCTTCAGACTACTGTACCATTGAAACCTTCCTTCAGGGCGCCTGACAGAGTGAATTAGAGGGCTTAGTTCTTCAATTTTTATGTGACAACTTGACCAGCCCTCTGTAGCGAAGTTGTTAATCTATAATCCAGCTACTGTTCGACTATAGGAACCTTGGCCATTTGCTTACTCGATTAAGCTCAAATCAATTGCAAAGTTCATCAGTGTTCATTATCAGCCAAGTTCAGTCTTCAGTAGTGACTGACAGCCAGAATTTAAGTCCATCTATCTCCAATTTTTATACAGCATCAATGCTTAGTCTCTTAATCAAAACTGTGCCCCTAACACAGCTCTACAAATTTTATGTATTGACCCAGGGCAAAATCCTCATGAATCAAAAACTACAAGGCTCCAAAGTTGACTCCATTTCACTGAATTTCAGACTTAGCCACATGGGTGTCCATGAGATATTTTTGCAAATAAGTCCAAATTTCTGCATACTACATGAAAATCCTTCAATGTGAAAGTTACTTGGTTTTTGATGTTCTATTACTTTAATATTTGCACTTTGGTACAAAAGTGCATATAATTTGCATTTACCCCCCTTAGGGTATAAATTAGGGTTTTCTAGGGTTTCTTTTAAAGTTTTGGGCACATTAGGGCTTTTGTGCCACTTAAGTTCATCAAACTTGATATCTTGTGAACATTTCTAATGAATCTTGAGATTTTACTTATTTTGGCTTACTACTACTTATATGCCCTAATCCTAGGGTTGGTTATCCTACCCTAGGGTTAGGCACACTTCAAGTCACCACATCACAACTTGTTTTGAAATTTTACCTAGTGAATGCATTCTAGGTGTGACAAACAAAATGAAATGTCAATGCATATGATGTCATGCTCAAGTTTTAGTGCCAGTAACACCAGGGGTGTTACAGAGTGGATTGGCCTCTTTGCTATTAATAGTCATCTGGTGACAACCTCCTTTCCTTGGCTCGGGTGAGACTTGCTCAGCCACCACTTCTCCTAGTGGGGACACCAACTTCACTATCCTCTTATCACAGCTGATAACTGCTTGATAATTATCTAGCCAATTTATCCCTAGGATAACATCTATTCCTTGAGTACCCATCACTATGAGGTTAGCGGGAAACTCTATCCCCCTTATTTCAACACTTACATTGAAGCATACACTATCGGCTTAGACTTCTCCATCCGCTGAGTCAATTTGAATTGGTGTTGTCATGGTGGTTATTGGAAGATTATGCGCTTCTATCCATGATGCAGTAATAAATGAATGTGTTGCTCTAGTATCAAATGACACTTCTACATGATGGGATTTAACTAGAAATGTACCTACTATCATGCCCGGTGTTTCCTGGACTACTTCAGCCTCCAAATGGTTCAGTCTCCCATGGTTGTAGCGCGTCTGAACATGATTGCCTGCTCCTGGCTGAGGCACATTCTATTTCGCTGGGGCACTGGGGCCTGGCTGCTGCTGATCTACCTTCTTCGGACAATGCATCGCCCAATGGCCTTGCTCTCCACAATGGGAGCATCCTCTGCCTCTTTCTTGCACTGGGGCTGCTTGACTGCTCTGTTTGGTTGCTGGGGCAGGAAGACGAGGTGCCTACTGATTTTGCCTTTGGAACTAACTTCCTCTTGGCTGGTTGTTCTGGCGGTACTGCTGTTGATGCTGAGGGTACTGCCTCTAGAACTGTTGCTGAGGTGGGCACTGATTCTACTTGAACTGCTGAGGTGGGTTACCGAAGAAACAGGGGAGATTACTACACCCAGGCTGCGGTCCACCAATCTTACGCTTGTGATCCTCCATCTCCTTGCGCTCCTTCTCAGTCATGATTGCTCTGTCGATCAGGTGCTGAAATATGGGGTAGGTATGATTCATCAGCTGATAGTGCAGGGGATCGACTAAACCTCCCAAGAAATGATACTGTCTCTTGGCATCTGTGTTGATATCTTCAGGAGCATAGCGGGACAGCTGCAGAAACCTGTCTCTGTACTCACTCACTAACATGGGCCCTTGCTTTTGTGCCAGAAATTCCTCCTTCTTCACTGTCATCAGACCTGCTGGAACATGATACCGACAGAAATTATCTCTAAATTCTTCCCAAGTAATGGCGTCAGGGTCGACATGGGTGGCGAGGTAAGACTCCCAATAAGACTAAGCTGCTCCACTCAATAGACAGGGACCATATAGAACCTTCTCTCTGTCATCAAACTAAGCGGTGTGCAACTCCCGCTCCACGGTACGTAGCCAATCTTCAGCATCCATGGGATCAGCAGAGTGAGCAAACACTGTAGGGTGACCTCTCATGAATTATGCACGCTTATCTCTGGGCATCTGAGGCATCTACACTTGCATCTGAGGTTGAGGCCGGGGCTGCTGCTGCACTTGTTGCATGGCGGCCGAAGTCTGACCAATCGCCTGGACTATCTGAGTCTGCATCTAAAACATCTGCTCCATGGTCATTGGGGGCGGTGGTGGCAACTGCTGCTGAGGTGCCTCATCTTGTAGTGCATGCTGCTCCTGCTGAGCACACCTCCCTCCTATGCGCCTGTTGTCTGACATCTGCGGTAGGCAATGACACATCAGAACTGGTCTCGCAAATCTTGCAGCATAAGAAAAGGGTATAGAGTTCTTCACAACACTAAACAAACAAGCATCTTCACTGACTTCCAACACAAACAGACATAGCTCCTTAGATATAGATGAAAGTAGAGATAAAAAGGCTTCCAAACTAAATAACTAATTTCATTAACATTAACAGCTAAACCAAAATGCAGGGGGTCCCACACTCTGGCAACAGTCATTACATAAATCCAAATCCAACGTAGTTCATCATGACAAGCATAAAAACATAGGATAAGCAAACTATCCTGACTAACTAAGACTAACTGAGAATAATACTAAGACTAAGACTTCTATTTTAAACATTAATTACAAGATCCAACACTAACGATCTATGGTCCCAAATTTATCCTAGTTCTGTTGTCGGGAATGCTAGAGGCATCCGCTAGGTAACGACGCTCCGCGCGCTCAGCCTGCATCTGGGCGATCTCAGCACGAGCCCTCTATAGCTCGTCTAAAGCGTTGTTGTAACGCCCTAGATTTGGGGTATAAATTTTCGTCTCTGATATTCACCAAATTTTCCCGTGGTGCCCCCTGGCGCCCTCCCCCCCATGCGCGCGCACACCCCCTCCCTCTCTCATTTTCTTTTCCCGCGTAGCAACTTCCCTCTCCCTCTCTTCCACCTCTCTTCCATCTCCCTTGCCCTAGGTGGGATTCCAGTGAGCGGTTGCCGCCGATCGTCAAGACCCGAGGTGAGCCCCCTCTCCTCTCCTCTCCTCTCCCTCCTTCCTCCCTCCCCCACACGGCCCCTGCCCGCCATCCCCTACTCAACCCCCGCGCGGCGCCCCCGCCCTGCCCGCCACCCCCTGCTCAGCCCCTCGCACCGTGCCCCTGCCCCGGCGTGGCCCCTGGCGCGCGCAGCGCGTCCCCGTGCGCGCAGTCCCGTTCCCGCTCGCGCAGCCCTAGCGCGTGTAGCATTTAAATTCAGCTTGAATTCAGTTATAAATTTAGTTTAATTCATGTGTTGCGTCGCGCGCTTTGCCGCGCGACGATCCAACCTAAATTCAGATTTATTTGTGTGCTACGCGATTCATTTTAATTTCAGATTGTTTAATGTGTTGCGTCACGCGACGTTTTGTTTTAAATTTAGTTTAAGTAGCGGACGCCGTCGTGCGCTTCGTCGTGCGACGCTTCACGTTATTTTCAGATTTAATTTAAGTGTTTCGTCGCGCGCTCCGTCGCGCGACGATTCGTTTAATTTCAGTTTAGTCTAAGTGTTGTTTCACGAGCTTCGCCGCGCGACGATTCATTTTAATTTCAGCTTAATTCGTACATGATGTCGCGCGCCTCGTCGCACGACAACTCGTCCCAATTCTCAGTTTAGTTCGCGTGTGCCGTCGCGCGCTTCGCCGCGCGACAATCCTTTTAAATTTACCTTGAGTTGCTTATAGTAATTAAGTGCATAGCGTAAATTTATTTTATACATAGTGTGATTGTTAAATTAATATGGCTATGTTTAGACAAGTATTTTAATCCATAGCTGCTTAACGTAATCGTCTTTCGACCGTAGCCTCGACCGTTGTTTTCTCTTTCTCGCATAGTCGTAGATACGAGCCTGCGCCTAGAAGTGTCCGCTTATTTGTTGTATACTACTGCATGGTGTGTTGTTCTTTTTACATTAAGTTTGTGGAATGCATGTTTGAACTCGTATAGATAACAGTCTGTTGGCGGAGTCCAAAGGAGTTGCAGGTGAAGATCCTGAGTAGCAGCTGGTTGGTGAAGGCAAGTGTCTGTTGACCCATCTATGTCCTATACATTTTATAATTCACTCCCCGCATTTACACAATTTATACCTAAGGATTGACTAGCTTTGTTTATCATGTCCTTGTTTACCTATGTGGGTTGGATCATTTTGGTTTAGCTCTATGTTAGCGCTTCATCCTGATCATTGAACATGATGAGAATATTTATGATACGTTGTTTTCCCCTTTTGATTATGATGATGTCTTTGTGACATTTAAGGGGACTCAGTGGTTTCTCGAGTGCCTCTCCGTAAGGACTGGTTCATTGGATGATCACCCAGAAAACAGTACAACCATGAGGGTGGTATGGAACGTTCTTAGCTGAATAATTTGAGGAACTAAGGTGTAGTTTGCTTCACCATCGTGCCATCAATGGGGCTCGGTGTATGCGGCTCGCTCCACCGAGGGTGGTTTGCCCCTTAGGGAGGAGTGCGGTACATTTTGGATACCTAACGGGCGACTACAGACTCAGGGAATCTTTGTAAAGGCTACATAGTGAAACCTTGCCTATTCACCTTGGTAGTGTTTAAGGGTTTGATCGACCCAAGGCAAAAGGGAATCATGGCTCGTGGGTAAAGTGTGCAACCTCTGCAGAGTGTTATGAAACTGATATATCAGTCGTGCTCGTGGTTATGAGCGGCCTTGGGAGCTCCACTGATTAGAGACACATTGATCAAAGATACTTTATTTACAAATGATGATAAGGGTAATGTTGGTTTCTATTGTGATTATGATTATGATTATGGTCTCTGGTATTCTTTCCGTTTAGAAAGAGCACTTTTGGGTTAACAACTTGGGTTAATGCTAAAACATGGCTCTCTACTAGTAATAATTATCTGACCAACTAAAAGCAATTGCTTGATCTTAACCCCACATAAAGCTAGTCCACTACAGCCAAACAAGACATTTGCTGAGTATGTTGATGTGTACTCACCCTTGCTTTACACACCAACCCCCCAGGTTGTCCACATTGCAACCACTACTCTGGAGAAGATGGAGTCATGGTGGAGGATTTCCAGGTGTTCCTAGAGTACGATGAGTTCTAGGAGTGGGTTAGCGGTAAACCCCCCGTCGGCTACATGTGAAGGTCGTGTTTAGCTATGTTTCGTTTTCGCACTTTGATATATGTTAATGACTATGTGGATTTCTCGGACATCATGATGTAATTAACTATTACCCTCTTTATGTTATTATTTGAGCACTGTGTGATGATGTCCGGTTATGTAACTGCTGTGTACGTGAATTGCTGATCCTGGCACGTACATGGTTCGCATTCGGTTTACCTTCTAAAACTGGGTGTGACATAAGTGGTATAAAACCCATGCTGACTGTAGGATCGCTAACCTAGAGTAGAATGGTTGTTCTAAGGATTATAGACACCTATTCTCACCTTAACCTTGGTGTCACTTCAAAAGTTGGTCATCTCGACCAATTCTATGTTCTATTATATATATTAAACCTTGCTGAAAATTTTGTTTTATTTTATTTCCTAACTTTTTTATGGTTTACTTCCTAGTCATATTAGTTTTGTTCATACTCTTATGTTTACGATGTCTTTTGTAGATGGCTCGTCTTAGACACACACCACGGAAGTCAGTCATTCCTTTCTTGCCCTCTTGTCTCGTGGAGCTTCGCCTGGTGACTAGTCAATCCAACCATTTGGAGAGGTTGCACCACCGCCTGCACAAGGAGCAGGAGCGTCGGCGATAGGATTTTGAGCAATAGGGCTCTTCTTCCTCGCCTTAGCAGGAGGTGGAGTCTACGAGGCGCTGCTCTCCCGTGCCCCCGCTAGAGGCGCCCCTACACCACCATTGGGCATCCTGACCGTTGGAATAGCTATTGGAGCGACGATGGAGGCGGTGATGATAGCAGCTCGAGCCACAACACCGACCTTTCAGAGGAGCAGGAGTCGAAGGGATGGGTTGTCCGACCCATCACTCGTGATGTCGCTCGCGGCTGTCACTTCCACGATGCGCTCGACACCTTGCTGTGCTAGGCACTCGGCTGGCGCACTTGGTCCATCGAGTATCACTGTGCTGTCTTCTAGCATAGTCACGGGGCATACCCAGACCGCTGGGAGGTGACTTGTTTGGTGCATCGTTCAGAGGATAGTCTCTAGGGTGAGGAGGTCTGCTCGGAGCATTATTATATCTCTGAGCGGGACTCAGCTGAGGCGACCATGCAAGATGCCACATGGCGTGCGCTTTCGCACTATTGCTCAGTGCTCGGTGGGGTGGCCGATGGTGTTGCTGAGGTATTACCCCCCGTCCATCTGGCAGCACAGGAGGCGTGGTGGTCTCACCTATTGGTGAGGACAATCCTAGGTTGAGCAGCACAGTCAACCTAGCCACCGTGCTAAACCCGGAGCTAGACCACACTTTAGATGAGCTGTGTAGGGCTCGTGCTGAGATCACCCAGTTGCGGGTGGAGCGCGCGGAGCATCGTCACCTAGCGGATGGCTCTCCCACCCTTGCCAGGACTCGGCACCATTACCGCTCGCCTCAGCGTGGGCGCCATGTCTACGGCAACCCTGACTGTAGGACCAGGATAAATTTAGGACCATAGATCGTCAGCGTTGGATCTTGTAATTAATGTTTAAAATAGAAGTCTTAGTCTTAGTATTATTCTCAGTTAGTCTTAGTTAGTCAGGGTAGTTTGCTTATCCTATGTTTTTATGCTTGTCATGATGAACCTTGATGGATTTGATCTTTGTAATGACTGTCGCCAGAGTGTGGGTACCCCCTGCATTTTGGTTTACCTGTTAATGTTAATAAAATTAGTTATTTAGTTGGGAAGCCTTTCTCTACTTTCCTCTTTATCTGAGGAGCTGTGTTTGCTTGTGTTGGAAGCCAGTGAAGATGTTTATCTGTTCAATGTTGTGGAGGAATTCTATACTCTTTTCTTATGCTGGAAGCTTTGCGAGATCAGTTCTGATGTGTGATTGCATTCCACAAATGTCAGACAACAGGCGTAGAGGAGGGAGGCATGCTCAACAGGAGCAGCAGGCACCGCAAGATGAGGCACCTCAGCAGCAGTTGCCACCATCGCCCTATTTACAATAGAGCAGATGTTTATGATGCAGACTCAGGCAGTCCAAGCGATTGGTCAGACTCTAGCCGCCATGCAGCAAGTGTAGCAGCAACAGCCCCACCTCATCCTCAGATGCAAGTGCAGATGCCTTAGATGCCCAGAGATAAGCGTGCTGAATTCATGAGAGGTCATCCCCCAGTGTTCGCTCACTCTACTAACCCCATGGATGCTGAAGATTGGCTGCATACTGTGGAGCGGGAGTTGCACACCGCTCAGTGTGAGGACAGAGAGAAGTTTCTATATGGTCCCCGTCTGTTGAGGGGAGCAACTCAGTCTTGGTGGGAGTCCTACCTCGCCACCCATGTCGACCCCGACGCCATCACTTGGGAAGAATTCAGAGACAATTTCGTCCGGTATCATGTTTTAGCAGGTCTAATGACAGTGAAGAAAGAAGAATTTCTAGCGCTCAAGCAAGGACCCATGTTGGTCAGTGAGTACCGAGACAGGTTTTTGTAGCTGTCCCGCTATGCTCCCAAAGATGTCAACACAGATGCCAAGAGGCAGTATCATTTCCTGAGAGGCTTAGTCAATCCCCTGCACTATCAGTTGATGAACCATACCTTCCCCACATTTCATCACCTAATCAATAGAGCAATTATGACTGAGAAGAAGCACAAGGATATGGAGGATCGCAAGCACAAGATTGGTGGACCTCAGCCTAGGAGCAACAATCGCCCCCGTTTCTCAGGCAACCCACCTCAGCAGTTCAAGCAGAATCAGCGCCCACCTTAGTAGCAGTTTCAGAGGCAGTACCATCAGCATCAGCAGAAGTATCGCTAGAACATCCAGCTAGGAGGAAGTCAGTTCTAGAGGCAAAATCAATAGGCACCTCGTCTTCCTGCCCCAGCAACCAACCAGAGCTGTCAAGCAGCCCTAGTGCAAGGAGGAGGCAGAGCATGCTTCCATTGTGGAGAGCAGGGCCTTTGGGCGATGCATTGTCTAAAGAAGGTGGCTCAGCAGCAACCAGGCCCTAGTGCCCCAGCAAAGCAGAATGTTCCTCACCCAGGAGCAGGCAATCGTGTTCAGATGCACTACAACCATGGGAGACTGAACCATTTGGAGGCTAAAGCAGTCCAGGAAACACCAGGCATGATAGTAGGTATGTTTCCAGTCGAATCCCATCTTGCAGGAGTGTTATTTGATACTGGAGCAACACATTCATTTATTACTGCATCATGGGTAGAAGCGCATAATCTTCCAATAAGCACCATGTCAACACTAATCCAAATTGACTCAGCCGGTGGAAAAGTTCGAGCCGATAGTGTATGCTTGAATGTAAGTGTGGAAATAAGGGGGATAGAGTTTCCCGCTAACATCATAGTGATGGGTACTCAGGGAATAGACGTTATCTTAGGGATAAATTGGCTAGATAAGAACCAAGCAGTTATCAACTGTGATAAGAGGACAGTGAAATTGGTGTCCCCACTAGGAGAAGAAGTGGTGACTGAGCTAGTCTCACTTGAGCCAAGGAAAGGAAGTTGTCACCAGATGGCTATTGATAGCAAAGAGGTTGATCCACTCGAGACTATCAAGGTTGTGTTAGAATTTCTGGATGTGTTCCCTAAAGATTTACCAGGTATGCCACCTGAGCGGAAAGTTAAGTTTGCCATAGAGCTTATTCCTAGCACCGCCCCCATTTCTAAAAGAGCCTACAGGGTATCTGGACCAGAGTTGGTGGAACTCAAGAAGCAAATAGATGAGTTGTTAGAGAAAGGTTACATCAGACCGAGTACCTCACCTTAGGCCGCCCCTGTCTTGTTCGTGGAGAAGAAAGATGGCAATAGGAGAATGTGCATCGATTATCGAGCTCTGAATGAAGTCATAATAAAGAACAAGTACCTCTTGCCCAGAATAGAAGATCTGTTCGACCAGCTGAGAGGAGCCAACATGTTTTCAAAGATAGATCTGAGGTCAGGTTACCATCAGCTTAGAATCCGACCTTCAGATATCCCAAAGACGGTATTTATTACCAAGTATGGGTTGTATGAGTACACCGTTATGTCTTTTGGCCTGATGAATGCGCCAACCTTCTTCATGAATCTGATGAACAGTGTGTTCATGGATTATCTCAACAAGTTTGTGGTGGTATTCATTGATGACATTCTCATATATTCTCAAAGTGAGGAGGAGCATGTGGATCATCTGAAGATGGTATTGCATAGATTGCGAGAGCACCAGCTGTATGCAAAGTTGAGCAAGTGCGAGTTCTGGATTGATGAAGTCCTGTTATTGGGTCACATTATAAAGAAATATGGATTGGCCATGGATCTAAAGAAAGTGGCAGACATTCTGAACTGGAAAGCGCCAACAGATGCTCGAGGAATCAAGAGCTTCAATGAATGGCCAAATATTATCGATGATTCATTGAAAGATTTTTGAAGATTGCGAGACCAATGACAGATTTGCTAGCAAACGAAGTTGAGTTCAAGTGGACCCAGAAGTGCCAAGAGGCCTTTGAAGCACTAAAAGAGAAGTTGACTACGGCGCCTGTCTTAGTCTTGTATGATGTGCACAATCCCTTCTCGGTGTATTGAGACGTTGCTACACTGGCTTGGGATGTGTATTGATGCAAGAGGGAAGAGTTGTGGCTTACTCGTCTCGATAGCTGAAGGTTCATGAGAAGAATTATCCAATCCATGACCTAGAGTTAGCATCAGTGGTTCATGCACTGAAGACATGGAGGCATTATTTGTATGGGCAGAAGTGTGATGTTTATACAGACCACAACAGTCTGAAGTACATATTCACCCAGTCGAAGCTGAATCTGAGGCAGCGAAGATGGTTAGAGCTGATCAAAGATTATGGATTGGAAATTCACTACCATCCAGGCAAAGCGAACGTGGTAGCAAATGCTTTAAGCAGGAAAAGTCAAGTCAATATGATGGTCGCTCACCCGATGCCTTATGAGTTGGCCAAAGAATTTGACAGGTTGAGCCTCAGATTTTTGAATAACACAAGAGGAGTAACAGTTGAATTAGAACCCACCTTAGAGCGAAAAATCAAAGAAGCATAGAAGAATGATGAGAAGATCAATGAAATTCGGCAACTGATTCTAGAAGGAAGAGGCAAAGATTTTTAGGAGGATGTAGAAGGTGTAGTACGGTTCAAGGATCGCTTGTGTGTTCCCAATGTCCAATCCATTCGAGAGTTGATCCTCAAGGAAGCTCATGAGTCAGCTTATTCCATACATCCTGGAAGTGAGAAGATGTATCAGGATCTGAAAAAGAAACTCTGGTGGTACGGAATGAAAAGAGAGAACGAGAGCATGTGGCTATATGTGATAGTTGTTAGAGGATCAAGGCAGAGCATCAGAGGCCAGCCAGTTTGTTGCAGTCGTTGCGAATTCCTCAGTGGAAATGAGATGAGATCGGAATGGACTTCATAGTCGGGTTGCCTCGCACTCGAGCCGACCATGATTCCATTTGGGTAGTAGTGGACCGCTTGACAAAGTTGGCCCACTTCATCCCTGTCAAGACTAGCTACAGCAGTGCAGTATTGACAGAGTTGTACATGTCCCGGATCATTTGTCTTTATGATGTGCCAAAGAAGATAGTGTCAGACAGAGGAACATAGTTCACCTCTCATTTCTGGCAGCAGTTGCATAAAGCTTTGGGTACACATTTGAATTTCAGTTCAGCTTATCACCCGCAGGCAGACGACCAGACTGAAAGAACTAACCAAGTCCTGGAAGATATGTTGAGAGCCTGTGCGTTGAAAGGTAAGTTTGGATGGGACAAGAGGTTATCTTATGCAGAATTTTCCTACAACAACAGTTATCAGGCCAGTTTGAAGATGTCACTGTTTTAGGCATTTTATGGGAGGAGTTGTAGAACTTTGTTGCATTGGGATCAGCCTAGAGAAAAGCAAGTATTTGGGCTTGACATTTTGCTCGAAGCCGAAGAGAACATCAAGATAGTTCGAGGGAATCTAAAGATAGCGAAATCAAGGCAGCAAAGTTATGCAGACATAAGAAAGAGAGAGCTGAGTTATGAAGTGGTGGATTTTGTCTACCTGAAGGTATCGCCTATCAGAGGAGTCAGAAGGTTCGGAGTCAAGGGCAAGTTAGCACCCCGATATGTTGGTCAGTATCAGATTCTCGCGAGGTGTGGAGAAGTGGCCTATTAGCTCAGTTTGCCAGAAGATTTGTCAGCGGTGCATGATGTCTTTCATGTGTCTCAGTTGAAGAAGTGTTTGCGTGTGCCAGAGGAGCAGTTGCGAGTGGAAGGTCTGGAAGTCCAATAAGACTTAACCTACATAAAGAAGCCAACACAGATTCTGGAGACTGCAGACAGGGTCACCCGGAGGAACACTGTCAGAATGTGCAAAGTTAGGTGGGGTTACCACTCCGAGGAAGAAGCAACTTGGGAGCGTGAAGATGATCTGATGGCCAAGTACCCCGAACTCTTTGCTGGCCAACCTTGAATCTCGAGATCGAGATTCTTTTAAGGGGATTGGTTTGTAACGCCTGAATTTGGGGGTATAAATTTTTGTCTCCGATATTAACCAAATTCAGGCGTTATTCTCTTTTCTCTTCCCGTTTCGCTCCTTCTTCCCATTTTCAAAGCAGTATATAGACTGGTGTCTGTATCGTGTGTAAACAAAAACCTAAGTTGACATGGGTGTAGCATCATGCCGAAGCATATTTCTTTTATCTCATGTGGTGTCTAATCGCATGTTTGTCTCGTTTCGGTTTTCGATTCATGATTTAATTTCAATTAGAGGTTAGTGCGAGCGGTGGGTTCCCGGCCCGGCCCGCGGTCTGACCCGGCCTAGCCCCTAGCGTCCTCCCCCCATGCATGCACCCACCCCGTCCCTCTCTCATTTTCTTTTCCCATGCAATAACTTCCCTCTCCTTCTCTTCCGCCTCTCTTCCATCTCCCTTGCCCTAGGTGGCCTTCCAGTGAGCGGTTGCCGCCGATCGTCGAGCCCCGAGGTGAGCCCCCTCTCTTCCCCTCTCCTCTCCTCTCCCTCCTTCCTCCCTCCCCGTGCGGCCCCTGCCCGCCGCTCCCTACTCGGCCCTCGCGAGGCGCCCCCACCCTTGCACGCCGCCCCCTGCTCAGCCCCTCGCGTGGCACCCCCGCCCCTGCCCCGGTGCGGCCCCTGGCGCGCGTAGCGTGTCCCCGTGCGCGCAGTCCCATTCCCGCGCGCGCAGCCCTAGCGCACGTAGCGTTTAAATTCAGCTTGAATTCAGTTTTAAATTTAGTTTAATTCATGTGTTGCGTCGTGCGCTTCACCGCGCGACGATCCATTCTAAATTTAGATTTATTAGTTTGCTGCGTCGTGCGGCGATTCATTTTAATTTCAGATTATTTAATGTGTTGTGTCGCGCGTTTCGTCGCGCAACATTTTGTTTTAAATTCATTTTAAGTAGCGGATGTCGTCTTGCGCTTCGTCGTGCGACACTTTACCTTATTTTTAGATTTAATTCAAGTGTTTCATTGCACGCTCCGTCGCACGATGATTCGTTTAATTTCAGTTTAGTCTAAGTGTTGCGTCGATTCATTTTAATTTCAGCTTAATTCATGCGTGCTGTTGTAACACCCCTGGTGTTACTAGAACTAAAACTTGAGCATGGCATCATATGCATTGACATGTCATTATGTTTGTTACACCTAGAATGCATTCACTATGCTAAAACTTCAACACAAGTTGTGATGTGGTGATTTGAAGTGTTCTTAATCCTAGAGTAGGGTACTTAACCTTGGGATTAGGGCATATGAGTAAATGTGAAGCCAAATTGAGTAGTACCTCAAAAGCTATTGGAAGTGTTCACAAGAGATTAAGTTTTATGGATTTGAGTGGCACAAAAACCCTAAAGCACCCAAAACCCTAAATGGAACCCTGGAAACCCTAATTTGTGCCTATATGGTGATTTTAAATTCTAGGCACTTTTGGACCAAAGTGTATATATCAATGTGGTAGAACATCAAAAACCAAACAACTTTTACATTGGAGGATTTTCAAGTGATGTGGAGCAAATTAGACTTAATTGCAAAAAGCCTCAAGGGCATCTATGTGGTTAACTCTGAAAAATCAGTGTAATTAGGCCATGTTTGGAGCCCTGTATTTCTTAATCCATAAAGGTTTTGCCCTAGGTTAATACATCAAACTTGTAGAGCCATGTTAGGAGTACAATTTTGATTAAGAGACTAAGCCTTGATGCTGTATGAAAATGGGAGATAATTGGGTCTAAAGTTGGACTATCAGTCGCCAGTGAAGACTGAAACTTGGCTGACAGTGAACCCTGATGAACTTTGGAGCCGATTTGAGCTTGATCGAGTGAGCAAATGACCAAGGTTCCTATGATTGAATTGGAGCTGGTATATATGTTAATAACTTTGATGTAGTCCGGTCGGTAGCTTATGACATAGAAATCAAAGGAAAACGCCCCTGATGATACTCTGTCAGAACAACTGAAGAAGATCCCGATGGTACATTAGTGAAAAGATCTTCAGATTCAGTATATCTCACTGCTGGTGAATTGGCGTCGCGATCCTCGCTGGCGCTGCGATTCGTGTGCTCTGGCGTGCGGATAACGGTCGACGGTGAAAAGGTCTTGCGCGAGGATGAATTCGGGGTACTGTTTTGCACTGTCACCATACCCACTTGTGCCGGCGACGTGGCTGCGCGACCATCGCCATCGTGCCGCCGTTTATCTCGGTTGTGACATGCCTTAAGTCATCCTACCACCCGTCACAAGTCGTGAAGGCTCGGTAGTAAGTGTCATATATTGTAAACCAGTGAATGCCACAGTAGTTCGCGCCGGTGACTCACCCCTTCTCTTCGGCCGCCAGGTTTCCTCTTCCAAATTCAGAGCCACCGCTCACGGATACTATAAATTGAGTGCACAGCTAGCTCCGCTAGATTGTTACGAAGCCAGAGCACCAACCCTCGCCCTCGATTAGCCACCATAGCTGGAGAATTTCATTCTTCCCCCAAATCTGTCGTTTGTGCCACCATGTGTCACCCCACCGCGGCCAGCCGCTCTCAGGTCCGCCCTCGCCCTCCTTATCCGTGTTTCAGCGCTCTCGTGTGCTTGTGATGCTCGTTGGCTCAGCCAATTTGGCTATACCATGCTAGAACATCGGGAACGCGTCGAGAATGTCTCAACCTCCGCGGGTGTGCGTGGACCAAGCTCTAGGGCGGTGTTCAGGTTAAATTAGTGACTCCTAGTGGATCGCCAAGGTTAGAATTAGGCGTAGACCGAACTAGAGCATGGTTGGTTGGGTATTACGGCCGGTACGAGTTCGCCGGAGAGCGCGCACGCCGTCATCCATCATCGGGGACTCGGTCTTGCGAAGGAGAGAATGGAGAGGGGTTTAAGTGTGATTGTCAGTGAGACAGGGAATAGTGTCGAGGGTTCTTTACTGTTTCATCAAATGATCGAGGGCCCCTACGCAAAATCATCAGTGCGGGCGCGCGCGGGCGCATTTCGCCTGGTCATGGGATTAGACTTCTAAAATCATCTAGTATTTAATGAAAATAGTTCCAAGATTTTTAGTCCAAACCTGGATTTATTTGGCATTTAAAGATGCCTAAACCTAGCCTTTTAGAATTTTAGGATTATTTTGGTAGCTCCAAAAATAATAAAACTTTTTGGGTAAGCTTAATTTGATGATTAGAGCCCTTGGGTAAAGTTTGGTATGCTTTGGACATTGTTTGGTCCCAAACCCAAGATACTAACTTCCTAGGATATAAGTGCCTAACCCTAATAGAGTACTAACCTAGGAAACTCTAGTGACTAGTGTGTACCGTGAAGGAAAGTTTTATTCAAGATACAACTTAATGTGCTTCTATTGTAACTGCATATTCATAGCATCACATAAGCATTCATGTATATGTATTGTTATGTATAGAAAATGAAGAAGAAGTGGTAGTCGAAGAAGAAGTTGCCCTGTAAGCTAAAATTCCACCTATCGTGAACAACTTCTACTTTGATATCTATGGGACAGACCCTGAGCCTCCTACAACACAAGGCAATCCCCGGTGCATTTACCCCTTTCCTTGTTTCAAACTCTGTATCACTTGAAATGATGCATTAGGTGATAGGAGTTGTGTGCTAAACAATTGCTGCATTCCCTTCCTTGGAACTGATTAGCATTCCTTGATACCTGTTTATTTAAAAGTTTTCCGATGCTTAGACTTGCCTTAGGAAACAAAATGTTTTGTTTTAAACAAAGATGATGCTTCATATGGGATAGGAAGTTTTCAAAAGAAAAGACTTGATGGTGAATCCATCATGGCCATGATGGGTTCGACATCAGAAAATATGTACCTCTATCAGGTACCAAACTTTGGGTTGTAAATGATAAAGACGAGACCGGGCGGGTGACTTGCACGAGAAGAGAGTCTCGGTGTAGTGTCTCTGTCTGAGTCGCTTAAGGACCATGTCGATGTGGGCCTGCTGACCAAGGACCCTTTAACTGGCCATATGCCTCGTCATGGGTAAGCTTTGCCTCGGTCGGACCAATAGCACAAAGGCCACCACGTAATGGGAGTGGAGAGATGGCGAGAGTAGCGTGTACCCTCCGTGGCAAGAGGCTGGACGGTGGTGTATCTGTGATCTCGGTTGATGTGAACCCATTCTAGTCTTGAGAAACCCGATGGCGAGTTGACATATGCAAGGGTTAAGTGCTACATATGTCGTGTGGTTGGAGATCCTCAGCTAAGTATTAATCGATTCGGATCGCCGTTACTTCTCGGACATGAAGACTTGGTCACTGGCTTACACGTAGCAATCCAGTGAACACAAGGGGTGATAAAAGATGGCTAGTGTAGGCCAAGTGCTTGAACTAGGATAGAAAGAACTCTAGATGCAGGTAATGACTTAACCTGATAATAAAAATGGATTTTTAAGGACCCATTGTTAGTAAGCTTTTCTGCAAACAGAGTCTTTGATTCTTGAAAGGGAATTAGGCTTACACCTAGTCCCTAAATAATTTTGGTGGTTGAATTGCCCAACACAAATATTGGACTAACTAGTTTGCTCTAGTGTATAAGTTATACAGGTGCAAAAGGTTCACACTCAGCAAATAAAAAGATCAAGTTTTGGATTCAACAAAGAAGCAAAGAGGCAACCGAAGGCACCTCTGGTCTGAGGCACCGGACTGTCCGGTGTACACCGGACAGTGTCCGGTGCGCCACCAGAGGACTCCAACTCGAACTCGCCACCTTCGGGAATTTCTCAGGCCGCTCCGCTATAATTCACCGGACTGTCTGGTGTACACCGGACAGTGTCCGGTGCTCCATGGAAGCGCGGCCTCCTCAACTCGCCAGCCTCGGGTTCGCGCAGCAGCCGCTCCGCTATAATTCACCGGACATGTCCGGTGTGCACCGGACTGTCCGGTGTAACCACGGAGCAACGGCTATTTCGGCGCCAACGGTCACCTGCAGGCGCATTTAATGCGCGCTCTACGCGCGCAGAAGTCAGGCGCGCCCATACTGGCGCACCGGACAATGAACAGGTGATGTCCGGTGTGCACCGGACATCCAGGCGGGCCCAGAAGTCAGAAGCTCCAACGGTCAGAATCCAACGACACTGGTGACGTGGCGGGCACCGGACATGTCCGGTGTGCACCGGACTGTCCGGTGCGCCATCGACAGACAGCCTCCACCAACGGCCACTTTTGGTGGTTGGGGCTATAAATACCCCAACCACCCCACCATTCATTGCATCCAAGTTTTCCAACTTCCAACCACTATACAAGAGCTAGCATTCATTGCAAAGCACAACAAAAGAGATCAAATCCTCTCCCAACTCCACACAAAGCCCTAGTGACTAGAGAGAGTGATTTGTAGTGTTCATTTGAGCTCTTGCGCTTGGATCGCTTCTTTTTCTTTGGCATTCTTTCTTGTGATCAAACACTCACTTGTAATTGAGGCAAGAGACACCAATTGTGTGGTGGTCCTTGCGGGAACTTTGTGTTCCCAAGTGATTTGAGAAAGAGAAGCTCACTCGGTCCGAGGGACCGTTTGAGAGAGGGAAGGGTTGAAAGAGACCCGGCCTTTGTGGCCTCCTCAACGGGGAGTAGGTTTGAGAGAACCAAACCTCGGTAAAACAAATCCGTGTGTCTCACTTCATTATTCGCTTGCGATTTGTTTTGCGCCCTCTCTCGCGGACTCTATTATATTTCTAACGCTAACCCGGCTTGTAGTTGTGATTATTTTTGAGATTTTCAGTTTCGCCCTATTCACCCCCCCTCTAGGCGACTTTCAATTGGTATCGGAGCCCGGTGCTTCATTAGAGCCTAACCGCTCGAAGTGATGTCGGGAGATCACACCAAGAGGGAGATGGAGACCGGCGACAAGCCCACTACAAGCCAAGGGAGCACTTCATCGGAAGAGTCCCGCACCAAGAGAAGGGACAAGAAGAAAAACTCCTCCAAGCGGAAGGAGAAAAGATCTTCCTATTCTCACCACAAGGAGAAGAAGGAAAAATCTTCTTCTCACAAGCCGCATCGGAGTGGGGACAAGCACAAGAGGATGAGGAAGGTGGTCTACTACGAGACCGACACTTCATCAACATCCACCTCCGACTCCGATGCACCGTCCGTAACTTCTAAGCGCCAAGAGCGCAAGAAGTTTAGTAAGATCCCCTTACACTATCCCCGTACATCTAGACATACTCCTTTACTTTCCGTTCCATTAGGCAAACCGCCGACTTTTGATGGCGAAGATTATGCTAGGTGGAGTGATTTAATGAAATTTCATCTAACCTCACTCCACAAAAGTATATGGAATGTTGTTGAGTTTGGAGCACAGGTACCATCAATAGGGGATGAGGATTATGATACGGACGAAGTGGCCCAAATCGAGCACTTCAACTCCCAAGCCACAACCATTCTCCTCGCCTCTCTAAGCAAGGAGGAATACAACAAAGTGCAAGGGTTGAAGAATGCTAAGGAGATTTGGGACCTACTCAAGACGGCGCACGAGGGTGATGAACTCACCAAGATCACCAAGCGGGAAACGATCGTGGGGGAGCTCGGTCGCTTTCGTCTTCGCCAAGGGGAGGAGCCACAAGACATGTACAATTGGCTCAAGACCTTGGTGAACCAAGTGCGCAACCTCGGGAGCAAAAAGTGGGACGACCATGAGGTGGTTAAGGTTATTCTAAGAGCTCTTATTTTCCTTAACCCCACTCAAGTTCAATTAATTCGTGGTAGTCCTAGATATCCACTAATGACCCCCGAGGAAGTTATCGGGAATTTTGTGAGTTTTGAATGCATGATTAAGGGCTCAAAGAAAATCAACGAGCTTGACGAACCTTCCACATCCGAGGCGCAACCGGTGGCCTTCAAGGCAATGGAGGAGAAGAAGGAGGAGTCTACACCAAGTAGACAACCAATTGACGCCTCCAAGCTCGACAATGAGGAGATGGCCCTAATTATCAAAAGCTTTCGGCAAATCCTCAAGCAACGGAAGGGGAAGGACTACAAATCCCGTTCCAAGAAGGTTTGCTACAAATGTGGTAAGCCCGGTCATTTTATTGCAAAATGTCCTATGTCTAGTGACAGTGACAGGGGCGACGACAAGAAGGGAAAGAGGAGAGAAAAGAAGAAGTATTACAAGAAGAAGGGCGGCGATGCCCATGTTTGCCGGGAATGGGACTCCGACGAGAGCTCCACCGAGTCCTCCTCCGACGAGGACGCCACCAACATCGCCGTCACCAAGGGACTCCTCTTCCCCAACGTCGGTCACAAGTGCCTCATGGCAAAAGACGGCAAAAGGAAGAAGGTTAAATCTAACTCCTCCACTAAATATGAATCTTCTAGTGATGATAATGCTAGTGGTGAGGAAGATAATTTGCCTATCCTTTTTGCCAACCTTAACATGGAACAAAAAGAAAAATTAAATGAGCTAATTAGTGCCATCCATGAAAAGGATGATCTCTTGGACTCCCAAGAGGACTTCCTAATCAAAGAAAATAAGAAACATGTTAAGGTTAAAAATGCTTATGCTCTAGAGGTAGAAAAATGTAACAAATTATCTAAAGAGCTAAACACTTGCCATGACATTATTGCCAACCTTAGAAATGAAAATGCTAATTTAATTGCTAAGGTTGATTCTCATGTTTGTATTGATTCAATTCCCAATCTTAGAAATGTTAATGATGATTTGCTTACTAAGATTAAGGAATTGAATGGGTCTCTTGCTAGCCTTAAGATTGAGAATGAAAAATTGCTTGCTAAGGCTAAAGATTTTGATGTTTGCAATGCCACTATTTCCGACCTTAGAACTAAAAATGATTTATTACATGTTAAGGTTATTGAATTAAAATCTTGCAAACCCTCTACATCTAATGTTGAGCATGTTTCTATTTGTACTAGATGTAGAGATGTTGATATCAATGCTATTCATGATCACATGGCTTTAATTAAACAACAAAATGATCATATAGCATTATTAGACGCTAAAATTGCCGAGCATAACTTAGAAAATGAAAAGTTTAAATTTGCTAGAAGTATGCTCTATAATGGGAGACGCCCTGGCATCAAGGATGGCATTGGCTTCCAAAGGGGAGACAATGTCAAACTTAATGCCCCTCCTAAGAACTTGTCTAACTTTGTTAAGGGCAAGGCTCCCATGCCTCAGGATAACGAGGGTTACATTTTGTATCCTGCCGGTTATCCCGAGAGCAAAATTAGGAGAACTCATTCTAGGAAGTCTCACTCTGGCCCTAACCATGCTTTCATATATAAGGGTGAGACATCTAGCTCTAGGCAACCAACCCGTGCCAAGTTGCCTAAAAGGAAAACTCCTAATGCATCAAATGATCATGCTATTTCATTTAAAACTTTTGATGCTTCTTATGTGCTTACTAGCAAATCCGGCAAAGTAGTTGCCAATATTGTT
The DNA here is from genome assembly GCA_029449295.1 of Zea luxurians. Lineage (NCBI taxonomy): Eukaryota > Viridiplantae > Streptophyta > Magnoliopsida > Poales > Poaceae > Zea > Zea luxurians. The sequence goes on from JAOPSE010000009.1 coordinate 123,279,311, forward strand.
GGGGGCAAACACAAGGGCTCCAAGACTTGTGTTTGGGTACCCAAAGTTCTTGTTTCTAATGCTAAAGGACCCAAAACCGTTTGGGTACCTAAAGTCAAGAACTAAAATTGTTTTGTAGGTTTATGCATCCGGGGGCTCAAGTTGGATACTCGACAGCGGGTGCACAAACCACATGACAGGGGAGAAAAAGATGTTCTCCTCATATGAGAAAAACCAAGATCCCCAACGAGCTATCACATTCGGGGATGGAAATCAAGGTTTGGTCAAAGGATTGGGTAAAATTGCTATATCACCTGACCATACTATTTCCAATGTTTTTCTTGTAGATTCTTTAGATTACAATTTGCTTTCCGTATCTCAATTATGTCAAATGGGCTACAACTGTCTATTTACTGATATAGGTGTTACTGTCTTTAGAAGAAGTGATGATTCAATAGCATTCAAGGGAGTGTTAGAGGGTCAGCTATACTTGGTAGATTTTGATAGAGCTGAACTCGACACTTGCTTGGTTGCTAAGACTAACTTGGGTTGGCTCTGGCACCGCCGACTAGCCCATGTTGGAATGAAGAATCTTCACAAGCTTCTAAAGGGAGAACACATTTTAGGACTAACCAATGTTCATTTTGAGAAAGACAGGATTTGTAGCGCATGCCAAGCCGGGAAGCAAGTTGGCACTCATCATCCACACAAGAACATCATGACTAGTGACAGGCCACTAGAGCTCCTACACATGGACCTATTCGGCCCGATCGCTTACATAAGCATCGGCGGGAGTAAGTACTGTCTAGTTATTGTGGATGATTATTCTCGCTTCACTTGGGTGTTCTTTTTGCAGGAAAAATCTCATACCCAAGAGACCTTAAAGGGATTCTTGAGACGAGCTCAAAATGAGTTCGGCTTAAGGATCAAGAAAATTAGAAGCGACAATGGGACGGAGTTCAAGAACTCTCAAGTTGAAGGCTTCCTTGAGGAGGAGGGCATCAAGCATGAGTTCTCATCTCCCTACACCCCACAACAAAATGGTGTAGTGGAGAGGAAGAATCGAACTCTATTGGACATGGCAAGAACCATGCTTGATGAGTACAAGACACCGGATCGGTTTTGGGCCGAAGCAGTCAACACCGCTTGCTACGCCATCAACCGGTTATATCTTCACCGAATCCTCAAGAAGACATCCTATGAACTCCTAACCGGTAAAAAGCCAAATATTTCATATTTTAGAGTTTTTGGTAGCAAATGTTTTATACTTGTTAAAAGAGGTAGAAAATCTAAATTTGCTCCTAAAACTGTAGAAGGCTTTTTACTAGGATATGACTCAAACACAAGGGCATATAGAGTCTTTAACAAGTCCTCAGGACTTGTTGAAGTTTCTTGTGACGTTGTGTTTGATGAGACTAACGGCTCTCAAGTAGAGCATGTTGATCTTGATGAGATAGGTGAAGAACAGGCTCCATGCATAGCGCTAAGGAACATGTCCATTGGGGATGTGTGTCCTAAGGAATCCGAAGAGCCTCCACATGCACAAGATCAACCATCCTCCTCCATTCAAGCATCTCCACCAACTCAAATTGAGGATGAGGCTCAAGATGTTGAACAAGAAGATCAAGAAGATGAGCCACCTCAAAATGACGACAACGATCAAGGGGGAGATGCAAATGATGAAGACAAGGAGGATGAACAACCAAGGCTGCCACACCCAAGAGTCCACCAAGCAATACAACGAGATCACCCCGTCGACACCATCCTCGGCGACATTCATAAGGGGGTAACTACTCGATCTCGTGTTGCACATTTTTGTGAACATTACTCTTTTGTTTCCTCTATTGAGCCACACAGGGTAGAGGAAGCACTTCAAGATTCGGATTGGGTGATGGCGATGCAAGAGGAGCTCAACAATTTCACAAGGAATGAGGTATGGCATTTAGTTCCACGTCCTAATCAAAATGTTGTAGGAACCAAGTGGGTCTTCCGCAACAAGCAAGACGAGCATGGTGTGGTGACAAGGAACAAAGCTCGACTCGTAGCCAAGGGGTATTCACAAGTCGAAGGTTTGGATTTTGGAGAAACCTATGCACCCGTAGCTAGGCTTGAGTCAATTCGCATATTATTGGCCTATGCTACTTACCATGGCTTCAAGCTGTATCAAATGGACGTGAAGAGTGCCTTCCTCAACGGACCAATCAAGGAGGAGGTCTATGTTGAGCAACCTCCCGGCTTTGAAGACAGTGAGTACCCTAACCATGTTTATAGGCTCTCTAAGGCGCTTTATGGGCTCAAGCAAGCCCCAAGAGCATGGTATGAATGCCTTAGAGATTTCCTTATTGCAAATGGCTTCAAAGTTGGCAAGGCCGATCCTACTTTATTCACTAAAACTCTTGACAATGATTTGTTCGTATGCCAAATTTATGTTGATGATATTATATTTGGGTCTACTAACCAATCTACATGTGAAGAATTTAGTAGGATCATGACACAGAAATTCGAGATGTCTATGATGGGGGAGTTGAAGTATTTTCTAGGATTTCAAGTCAAACAACTCCAAGAGGGCACATTCATTTGCCAAACAAAGTATACTCAAGACATTCTAAGCAAGTTTGGAATGAAGGATGCCAAGCCCATCAAGACTCCCATGGGAACAAATGGGCATCTCGACCTCGACACGGGAGGTAAGTCCGTGGATCAAAAGGTATACCGGTCGATGATTGGTTCATTGCTTTATTTATGTGCATCTCGACCAGACATTATGCTTTCCGTATGCATGTGTGCAAGATTCCAAGCCGACCCTAAGGAATCACACCTTACGGCCGTAAAACGAATCTTGAGATATTTGGCTTATACTCCTAAGTTTGGGCTTTGGTACCCTCGGGGATCCACTTTTGATTTGATTGGTTATTCGGATGCCGATTGGGCGGGGTGTAAGATTAATAGAAAGAGCACATCGGGGACTTGCCAGTTCTTGGGAAGATCCTTGGTGTCTTGGGCTTCAAAGAAGCAAAATTCGGTCGCTCTTTCTACCGCCGAAGCCGAGTATATTGCCGCAGGACATTGTTGCGCGCAATTGCTTTGGATGAGGCAAACCCTGCGGGACTACGGTTACAAATTAACCAAAGTTCCTCTTCTATGTGATAATGAGAGTGCAATCCGCATGGCGGATAATCCCGTTGAGCATAGCCGCACTAAACACATAGCCATTCGGTATCATTTTCTTCGGGATCACCAACAAAAGGGGGATATCGAGATTTCTTACATTAACACTAAAGATCAATTAGCCGATATCTTTACCAAGCCACTTGATGAACAATCTTTTACCAGACTTAGGCATGAGCTTAATATTCTTGACTCTAGGAATTTCTTTTGCTAAACTTGCACACATAGCTCATAAGAATACCTTTGATCGTGTCTCTTTTATATACTATGACTAATGTGTTTTCAAGTGTATTTCAAACCAAGTCATAGGTATATTGAAATGGAATTGGAGTCTTCGGCGAAGACAAAGGCTTCCACTTCGCTCTACCACTCATCCTTCGCCGTCACTCCGCATCACTCTCCATCTTTGGTATAATCTTTACTCATATATTTTATGACCAAAGGAGGAGAAAGTACTTTTATGGGCTCTAATGATTCCGTTTTTGGCGATTCATGCCAAAGGGGGAGAAAATATGAGCCCAAAGCAAAAGGACCGCACCACCACCCTAATTTTAAAATTGATGATTTTCAATTAGTAAATTTCAAAATTGGTATCTCTTTGCTTTCTAAAGGGGGAGCAAGTAGGATTTTTAAAAAAACTTGATATCTTAAAACCCTCTTGAACACTAAGAGGAGACTTTATTTGAGGGGGAGTTTTGTTTAGTCAAAGGAAAAGCATTTGATCAAAGGAAGAAAATTTCAAAACTTGAAAATGCTTTGCAAAATCTTATTCATTTACCTTTGACTATCTTGCAAAAGGACTTCGAAAAGAATTTACAAAAGACTTTGCAAAAACAAAACTTTTGGTGCAAATTTGGTCCAATATGTCAAAAACAAAGAAAACAATCCATGCGCATCATGTAAGTATTGGCTCAATTCCAAGCAACCTTTGCACTTACATTATGAAAACTAGTTCAATTATGCACTTCTATATTTGCTTTGGTTTGTGTTGGCATCAATCACCAAAAAGGGGGAGATTGAAAAGGAATTAGGCTTACACCTAGTCCCTAAATAATTTTGGTGGTTGAATTGCCCAACACAAATATTGGACTAACTAGTTTGCTCTAGTGTATAAGTTATACATGTGCAAAAGGTTCACACTCAGCAAATAAAAAGATCAAGTTTTGGATTCAACAAAGGAGCAAAGAGGCAACCGAAGGCACCTCTGGTCTGAGGCACCGGACTGTCCGGTGTACACCGGACAGTGTCCGGTGCGCCACCAGAGGACTCCAACTCGAACTCGCCACCTTCGGGAATTTCTCAGGCCGCTCCGCTATAATTCACCGGACTGTCCGGTGTACACCGGACAGTGTCCGGTGCTCCATGGAAGCGCGGCCTCCTCAACTCGCCAGCCTCGGGTTCGCGCAGCAGCCGCTCTGCTATAATTCACCGGACATGTCCGGTGTGCACCGGACTGTCCGGTGTAACCACGGAGCAACGGCTATTTCGGCGCCAACGGTCACCTGCAGGCGCATTTAATGCGCGCTCTGCGCGTAGAAGTCAGGCGCGCCCATACTGGCGCACCGGACAATGAACAGGTGATGTCTGGTGTGCACCGGACATCCAGGCGGGCCCAGAAGTCAGAAGCTCCAACGGTCAGAATCCAACGGCACTGGTGACGTGGCGGGCACCGGACATGTCCGGTGTGCACCGGACTGTCCGGTGCGCCATCGACAGACAGCCTCCACCAACGGCCACTTTTGGTGGTTGGGGCTATAAATACCCCAACCACCCCACCATTCATTGCATCCAAGTTTTCCAACTTCCAACCACTATACAAGAGCTAGCATTCATTGCAAAGCACAACAAAAGAGATCAAATCCTCTCCCAACTCCACACAAAGCCCTAGTGACTAGAGAGAGTGATTTGTAGTGTTCATTTGAGCTCTTGCGCTTGGATCGCTTCTTTTTCTTTGGCATTCTTTCTTGTGATCAAACACTCACTTGTAATTGAGGCAAGAGACCCAATTGTGTGGTGGTCCTTGCGGGAACTTTGTGTTCCCAAGTGATTTGAGAAAGAGAAGCTCACTCGGTCCGAGGGACCGTTTGAGAGAGGGAAGGGTTGAAAGAGACCCGGCCTTTGTGGCCTCCTCAACGGGGAGTAGGTTTGAGAGAACCAAACCTCGGTAAAACAAATCCGTGTGTCTCACTTCATTATTCGCTTGCGATTTGTTTTGCGCCCTCTCTCGCGGACTCTATTATATTTCTAACGCTAACCCGGCTTGTAGTTGTGATTATTTTTGAGATTTTCAGTTTCGCCCTATTCACCCCCCTCTAGGCGACTTTCAATTCTTGATCAGCCTTACCTTGAATCCCACAAGCCAGCATATCCTTGAGAGTCTTTTCCGTTGTCGGGTAAGACTTGTGAAAGTACACTCCGTACTCAGGGTTTTCGAACCCATGTTGTTGTAGGTGATGAAACAGCTGAGTTTTGCTGTTTCTGCTCGAAGGTGGTGCCAAAGGAGGAGGCTAATCAGTAAACTTGTTGGCGGGAGGATGTTTTACCTCCTTGATATGTAATAATATATTATGCACTCAGACACCCGGTATTGTAATAAATACTCTCCCTATATTTTATGAATGTAAATTAAGTTATTGTAATCCGCTTCCGCTTATTCTTTGCTTCGACTATGTGTGTAATGTCTGTGTGATGGGTGAAACGCTCTTGGGCGATATGATGATGATACAGATGACCGAACTTGTTGAGTGATTATGCACATCTACATGGTTGTTCGAGGTCCTTAGGACAAGGACATCTGTAGGTGGGCCTAATACCTTGGGAGGTGGGAATACATGCACCTCTTCATGCAGGGTGTTGCAATATGCTTGCAGGTTTTCCAGGGATGCGCTAAGTTCTGCTACTCGGGCCAGAGCTTTGGCTTCACAATCCTAGGCGAAAGAGCGCAAATTTACGGCATAGTCAATGGCCGTATCGCGTTCCGTAATTTCCTATTGGAGGCGAATAACTTTTGCTAATAGTTCAGCAATGCGGTGGCTATCGCGCGCACGCTCCCTACACCTTTGGCGCAGTTCAGACCTGAGTTGCTCCACTCTAGCCTCCAAATCCCCTATTGGGTCGTTGCTTCCACTACTGCTTCCTTCATGTCTAGAGGCCAGCTGATGCCGGGGTACACCATGAGGCCCGGTTGATTTGCGCTGAGTGGTCTTGGTTCGTGCCATATCTCCATAAGAGGGGAAATTTTTATTTAGTGTAGTTTAATCATGATGCATGCATAACCTAATAATCATGGGATCAACATTTCATGGATGCCCTATTTCCTACATATACCTTTATTTAGCAATCTGTTACCCAACTTTAAAAGGTAAGTGACTACCAGAAAGTGGTAAGATAAGAATGAAAGAATGTTTCAAGATAAGTATTTTAAAAATTCTTTTGAAGTACTACGTAATGTCCGAAGAGACAGGCTTCGCTCCGATACCAGATGTCACGAAACCTCCCAAGGTATTAGGCCCACCTATAGATGTCCTTGTCGTAAGTACCTCGAATAGCCATGCAGGTGTGCATAATCACTCGACAAGTTTGGTTACCTGTATCTTCATCATATCGCCCAAGAGCGCTTCACTCATCACACATACATTACACACATAATTAGAGTAAAGAATAAGCGGAAATGGATTACAATAACATAATTTACATTCATAAAATATATAGAGAGAGTATTTATTAAAACACCGGTTGTATGAGTGCATAACTTATTATTACATAACAGGGAGGTAAAACATCCTCCCGCCAACAAGTTTACTGATTTTCCTCCTGCTTTGGCACCACCTTCGAGCAGAAACAGCAAAACTCGGCTGTTTCATCACCTACAACAACATGGGTTCAAAAACCCTGAGTACGTAGTGTACTTTCACAAGACTTATCCGACAAAGGAAAAGACTCTCAAGGATATGTTGGCTTGTGGGATTCAAGGTAAAGTTGATTAAGAATCAAAGACTCTGTTTGCAGAAAAGCTTACTAACAGTGGATCCTTAAAAATCCAGTTTTTATTATCAGGTTAAGTCATTACCTATATCTAGAATTCTTTCTATCCTAGTTCAGACACTTAGCCTATACTAGCCATCTTTTATCACCCTTCAATTCACTGGATTGCTACGTGTAGGGCAGTGACCAAGTCTTCATGTCCGAGAAGTAACGACGACCCGAATCGATTAATACTCAGCTGGGAATCTCCAACCACACGACATATGTAGCACTTAACCCTTCCATATGTCAACTCGCCACAGGGTTTCTCAAAACCAGAATGGGTTCACGCCAACCGAGAGCACAGATACACCACTGTCCAGCCTCTTGCCACAGAGGGTACACGCTACTCTCGCCATCTCGCCACTCCCATTGCGTGGTGGCCTTTCCGGTATTGATCTGACCGAGGCAAAGCTTACCCATGACGAGGCATGTGGCTAGTTAAAAGGTCCTCGATCAGCAAGCCTACATCGACTCTGTGGCAGAACCTCTCAAGTTATTAGGCCCACATGCACCTGTCCTTGTCTCAAAGACCTCAGACGACTATGCATGTGCACCAGATAACTTAACAGGATCCGTCCGATTGCCCCAAGGACATCGGATAAACCACGAACAACCAGGACTGCAAGATTAAGTAACCCAAATCACATACACCAATATTTTTGCAGCGGAAATCTTATTATCAAATTTTACAAGTATAATTATCGGAGTGATTACAAAGTATAAGTTTGAAATATATGCTAGCTCAAGTGACCATCCTCAATAAGAAGTATAGAAGAGTTACTTAGACATATAAGAAGGCCGAGCCCACCGGCACTTAACACCATCACAACAGCACAAGGTTAGACCTGAAAAACAACAGGGAATAAAACCCTGAGTATGGAATTACTCAGCAAGACATACCCGACTAAAGAAAAGACTCTCAAGGTTATGTTGGCTAGAGGGATTCAAGGTATGGCTTATCAAGATTGAAAGACTCTATTTTGCAGAAAAGCTTACTATAAGTGGATCCTTAAAAATCCAGTTTTATTGTCAGGTTAAGTAAAATTACCTGCAGCTAGAGTTCTTTCTACCCTAGTTCAATCACTTGACCTATACTAGTCAATTTCTTAACAATCCTTCATCTTTACTGGAGTTCTACGTAAAGGGGCAGTGACCAAGTCTTCATAACCGTGAAGGTACGGTGATCCGAATCGATTATACTCAGCTGAGGATCTCCAATCACACGACATATGTATCACTTAACCCTTGCATATGTCAACTCGCCACCGGGGTTCTTAAGACCAGATCAGGTTCACGGCAACAGAGAGCACAGATACACCAACGTCCAGCCTCTTGCCACGGAGGGTACACGCTACTCTCGCCATCTCTCCACTCCCATTGTGTGGTATCTTATTCTGGCCTTAGTCTGCGCGAGGCAAAGCTTACCCATGACGAGGCATGTGACCAGTTAAAGGGTCCTCGATCGTCAAGCCTACATCGACACGGTCCTTAATCGACTCGGACGGAGACACTACACCGAGACTCCCTTCTCGTGCAAGTCAACCGCCTGGTCTCAGCTTTATTATTTTCAACCCAAAGTTTGGTACCTGGCAGAGGTACATCTTTTCCAGATGTTGAATCCATCAAGGCCTTTGACAGATCCACCATCAAGTTTTTCTTTTTGAAAACATTCCCACCCATTGAAGCATCCCCTTTGTTTTAAAACAAAACATTTTTGTATGCTAAAGCAAGGCTAAGCATCATAAAATTCTTTTCAAAACGGATATCAAGGAAGGGAAATCAATTTTCAAGGAAGGAAATGCATCAACGGTTTTAGCACTCAACTCCTATCACCTAATGCAGCAAACAAGGTGATAAAGATTTTAAAACACATGGAGGTGGCGAATGCACCGGGGCTTGCCTGAATAACACTAGGTTAGTGTCGTTAGGTGACGTCCACTTGGCGATTAGCTTTTGGGTCTAACACTTGTTCAGTTTATCCGTCTTCAGATTCGTCCATCCGCATCATCCTGCGGATTAACCCGCGCTTGGGGTCGACTTGGCTCGTCTTCCGCATCACGTGATTATTTATCGTACCTCATGAGATGCACGATGCACATGTATGAGCACGAGTATAACAAGTATAACATAGATAACCTACACTAAAAAGGACGAAACACTTAAAACCAAGCATTAAGCATCACATATATCACAGCACGGCATCGACTACATCCATTAACCAAATTGACATATTGCACTAGAAAATCTATTTTTATTCCTAGCTTTTTATTAACTCTTTAAACTATGTATCTTAATTACTTGATTTACCGATTTATCTAAATCGATCATCACAATATACGCATGCTAAATTAATAACATTTATTGAGACCAATAATTTTATTTACTCTATTTATAGACCTAGTTAACGGGAATATGAATCAACTTACCCTGACTAATTCAACACGATAGTCACAAGCACGACTACGGGTTCCGGTTGACGTCATCCAGGGGTCTTCTTTTTTTCTGTAATCAATTGCTGAAGATCTTTTCCCCGATTGAATAATTTTGACGAATTGAACTTGAGTCGCGCAGGATGCCCGAGCTTTTTGTCGCGCACTTGGTGAACACCATGCTGCTAGATCCGTCTTCACCCGACTCTTGCGATTTCTTGCTGACGCGCGGAACGACGACGAGATCGTGTTTGGAGCAAGCTGGTGAGGTGGGGGTCGAGCAGGGGATGACATGTTTGACGACTCGACAACAAACGACGCGACGATGAGCTGGGCAGGATCTGAGCTATTAGGTACAGTATGGGACAGCGACCAGTGTGTCGGACAAACTAAGTCGCGAGGTCGACCGACGAGGGATTTCAAGGAACACGATGGTCAGTCGGCGAGCTGGCAAGTTCGGATAGGGACGGCTGACGTGAGGACCATGACGAATATGAAATCGATGACCGACCAAAATATGATTGGTGAGTTGAGCGACTCCGATGATTTGACGGCAGTCGCGACAGCGAATAGGAGGACGCACGCAGAGAAACAGCACGACACGGTACCAAGCGCCATGGCCAGGGCGAGTTCGGACACCAGCACACGCAACGTTTTACCGTGTCCAACGCACGCGTCATGGACTTGATATTGACTGCAAGCAGTTTCGTGTGTACGACGACGCGACGAAGGCAAACTGAACAGGGAGCTTCGTGGCAGCACGCGTAGGAACAATGGAACGCTACACGCGCGACGCAAAGGAACAGGGCACGCACGCACGAACCGATGGTGGGCGCAGCACAGGGAGATCCGACTGAGCTAGGGACGACGAGGAAAAGCTCCGCGAGCTGTGCGCGAGCGAGCAGAGAGAAACACGTGGGGAAGTAGGCCGAGCTAGGCCGACGCCAGGGCTGGGCGTGATGAACAGAGAACTCAGACGATGGCGAGGGAGCCAGGGCACACAACACACGACTGACAGAGAGCAGGGCAGGGATGCTCGGCAAACAGAAAGGGTGAGCAGAAATTCGGGCGCCGAGCAGGAAGACAGGGGCGAGCTCGACGAGATGTCGAGCTTATGACGAGCGCGCTAGAACCTAGGCACCAGAGCAGCGCGATCGCCAGGCCCGGACAGGGATCAAGGCAGGGGCATGGCCAGGACGCGACATGGGAGGGCTCCGGCTGTGACGGAACCTCCCAAGTAATTAGGCCCACCTACAGTTGTCCTTGTCCAACGGACTTCAGACAACCCTGTAGGTGCCCCTGAATTACTTGACGAGTTCGGTATCTTTCCTTACCTTACCAGGAACGATTCACCCGTCTTGTAGACATTACAGAACATCGGAGATGCGGAAGCGTTTTACATAACTTACATTTATTTTAAAAGCAAGCTCAAGTTGTTTTATTACAGACCAGAACTAAAAACGAGTGCAGAGTAATAGTATTGTACAAACCAAGGGAGGCAAAACCCCTCCCGAAAAGTTTTAAGCAAAAGATCCTATGTGGAGGACCAAGTCCTCCCGCACTTCAGTCTTGGGTTTCTTCTTTGGGAACCACCTTGGCACAGAAGCAGCAGAAATCTGCTACTTCCTCACCTAAAAACAACGAAGGGATAAACCCTGAGTATGGAATTACTCAGCAAGACTTACCCGTCTAAAGAAAAGACTCTCAAGGGTATGCTGGTTATATGGGGGTCAAGGTAAGGCTTCTCAATAATCAAAGACTCTGATTTGCAGAAATGCTTACTAAAGTGGATCCTTAAAAATCAAATTTTATTTGTCAAGTTAAGTTCAATTACCTGCAACTAGAGTTCTTTCTACCCTAGTTCAATCACTGGTCCTGTACTAGCCAATTTCTTAACAAAAACCCATCATCTTTAGTGGAATGCTACGTGTAGGTCAGTGACCAAGTCTTCATAACCGCGAAGGTACGGCGATCCGAATCGATTATACTCAGCTGAGGATCTCCAATCACACGACATATGTAGCACTTAACCCTTGCATATGTCAACCCGCCACCGGGGTTCTTAAGACCAGATCAGGTTCACGCAAACCGAGAGCACAGATACACCACCGTCCAGCCTCTTGCTACGGAGGGTACACGCTACTCTCGCCACCGCTCCACGCCCATTTCGTGTTATCTTATTCCGGCCTTAGTCTGCCCGTGGCAAGGCTTACCCATGATGAGGCATGTGACCAGTTAAAGGGTCCTCGATCATCAAGCCTACATCGAGACGGTCCTTAATCGACTCAGACGGAGACACTACACCGAGACTCTCTTTCTCGTGCAAGTCACCCACCCGGTCTCAGCTTAATCTTTTTAACCCAAAAACTTGGTACCTGACAGAGGTACATCTTTTCCGATGTTGAATCCATCACGGCCATGATGGATTCACCATCAAGTTCTATTTTTGAAAACAACCCTCCCACCTTTGCCACATCAACTTTTGTAAAAACAAAACATTTTGTTTTTCTAAAGCAATGCTAAGCATCAAAACCTTTTGTAAAACAGGTGATCAAGGAAGGTAATCAAATTCAAGGAAGGTAATGCAGGAATTGTTTTATCAATCAACTCCTATCACCTAATGCATCAAACAGGTGAGAAAGATTTTAAAAACGACAAGGAGGGTGGCAAATGCACCGGGGCTTGCCTTTGTTATCAGGTGAGTCCTGCTCGGATCCACAAATATCGAAATAAAAGCAGTTGCCTGCTTCAGGATCTGAGGATGGTGGTATCCCTTCTTCAGTGACTTCTTCTTCTTCGTGTTCTAACATAACCATATATATGCATAAGAATGGATGCCATGGGATGCTCATGAGGATGCAAAGATGATATGAACTTATTATTTAAGTCTTGAATACAACTTTCCTTCACGGTACTCCGAGAACCTAGGGTTTCTGGAGTCGGTAAAGGAGTTCATAGGGCAGGGGGGGGGGGGTGTTTTGGGGTTTGGTGATCAAACAAGGTCCAAAACAATTCAAACTCTACCCAAGGTTCCTAAATATTGTTTTAAATTCCCACAAAAAGTTTGGGAATTATTGGACTTTCCAATTATTTTCTAAAAATCCATAACTAATACTTTTAACTACTTTAAATACCCTAAAATTTCTTATTTCCACTAAAAATCACAAAACTATTTTTATTAAATTTTAGGGAAAATAACAAGCCTAGGAAAATTAGTTTCACAATTTTAGCATTTTTCTACATTTTTCTACATATTTCTAAAGCTTTGCTGAAAAAGAAAAAGAAAAGGATTAAACAGAGCTGGGCCGGTTCTGGCCCAAACGGCCCAGGACCAGGGCAAAACGCGCCCGCGCGCGCCCGCGTCCTGGCATCTTTGCAGAAGAGACCCCGAGTTTTTGACTAACTGAAAACGAGCTTCTTCACTGTTCCTCTGTGTCGCTGACCGATTACAAAAAGGCCCCTGCACCTCAACCTATTCACGATTGGAAGTCCACGACGGCGCTCGCGCAAAGCCGTGCTCCGGCGAGCACTAACACCGGCCGATTAGGGCAACGGCAGGGTTCTCCGAGCAGCGGACACAAAATTAGCACTACCCCGAGCATTTCCCCCAACATAATTTCACTAATGGTCACAAGGTTTGGTCTAGCCACGGCGACCGTGGACAAGGCGGACCGATGAGTGCGTTCCCGTCGATTCATGGCGGTCTAATTCGATTTAACGGGTCGGTGAGCATCAAGAGCAAGCAAGGATGTTGAAACAAGGAAACTGAGGGTGAGATTGGACCTGAATCGGGCTGACCACGGCGAGGTGTTCTTCGCGGAGTTCTTCAACGATTTTGGGGAAATCCCAAATTCACGTGCTCTGGTGGGGGTTTCGGGATGCCGGTGGGTGCAGTAGGTGCTTGGATACATGGCGGAGCTGGGGGTACGGGCAATTTATAGAGCCCGCGGGCGGTGGTGCTCAATTTGGCTGAGCCGTGTTGGCGGCCGGAGCTGGAGAGGAACGTGGGTACGGTGAATTCGTGTCCACCGCCGTGGCAACCTCCCCGTCGACGATGGGACGGGTATAGGGAGTCATGGCGACGCGGTGGAAAAGCTTGGACACGCGGCGCACAGCCGGGAAGCGGCGGTCACCGGCGAGTTAATCTGCTCAGCCGCAAAGAGGGAGAGAGGGCCACGGGGGTCACCGGAGTGATCGCCAGCTCACCGACGGCGAAGATCTTTTACCGTGTGCCCTTATCCGCCCATCCCGAGCACAAGTCGGGCCGGCAACGGCATGAATCACGGCGGAATTGGTCGTCGGCGGTGGGTTTGCTGGCGTCCATATCTGTTTCAGTTGAACACTGTACCATGGTGAACACCAATTCAGAGCGACTGACAGAGCACATTGGAGCTTCATTTTCTCCCAGTTTCATGTGACAACAGGTCCAAGTCTCTGCATCAAAGTTGTAGTGCTACATACCAGCTACAACTTTGCTACATGGTGTTGTCACAAAAAGTCACTGAATCTGGTTTGAAATTGGGCTTGAAGTTCAGGGCATGAATCTGTTAGTCTGATATTCAGACAGAACCAGACTGACAGTCCAACTTGGGTTGAGATTTTCTCCACATTTTTCATAAGAACATGGCTTGAATCCTTAAACAAAGTTGTTCTCCAATGATTGGTCTTCAACTTTGATGTGGTCACCTAACATGAATTCTCACTATTTTGAAAGCTACACAGCCTCAAAGTTGGGCCTACAACCCTGTTTTCAGACTTAGCATAGGAATCAAAATCAAGGTCCTTTTTGCAAATAAGTCCAAAACTTAGGGTTTAGCTTTCAAGTCCACATATTTGTGAACTAAATGACTTAAGATACTTATTTGGCTTGGTTTTTGCACTTTAGCCCAAAAGTGGACTAATTTTGCACATAAGCCCCTAGGGTTTGGTTTCAGGGTTTTCCAGGGTTCCAATTAGGGTTTCTGGTATCCCAGGGGTATAAAAGTGATTCAAGTTTATTCTTGGGGTCATTTTATGACTTTTACCCTAAAGTCTTTAGGTTTTCTCATTTTAAGTGAAGTTTTACCCCTTTAACCTCTATTTAGGGTTAAGTTCCTAAACCAGGGTGCTATTTGCAAAAACACTTAAAACAATACAACTTGTTTGAAATTTTTGCCTAGTGAATGCATTCTAGGTGTATCAAACATATACAATGCCAATGTTATGATGTCATGCTCAAGTTTTAATTATAGTAACACCAGGGGTGTTACATCCTTCCCCCCATAACAGAATCTCGTCCCAAGATTTAAAGTCCTAGGGTGAGTAATGGAAAAGGAAATGTGTCACATTTTTATTTCCTTATTTCTGGTACAAGGCAGGGTGGTGTGGGGGTTCATTCCTTTATTGCACTAACTATATACATTTTACAAATTACATGAGGCTAGAAAGCCTGGGAAATTCTTATTCAAGAAGTCTTGAGTTTCCCACGTAGCCTCTTCCTTAGAATGCTGGTTCCATTGTACCTTGTAGAACTTGAGAGTCTTTCTCCGGGTAACCCTGTCCTTTTGATCCAGAACTCGA
Source organism: Zea luxurians (assembly GCA_029449295.1). NCBI lineage: Eukaryota > Viridiplantae > Streptophyta > Magnoliopsida > Poales > Poaceae > Zea > Zea luxurians. The sequence continues at coordinate 123,294,472 of JAOPSE010000009.1, forward strand.
ATAGGATGTTCCGAGTATGTTAAGTCTGGTTCCAGGACAACATCTGTCACTTCAATGGTTCGATCGGGAACCCGAAGACACTTCTTCAATTGCGATACATGGAACACATTATGTACAGCAGACAATGTTTCGGGAAGTTGAAGTCGATACGCTACTGGCCCATATCTTTGAAGAATAGGAAATGGACCAATATACCTGGGTGCAAGTTTTCCCTTTACCCCGAAACGCGATACCCCCTTCATTGGTGAAACCTTTAAGTAGACGTAGTCTCCTTCTAAGAAGTATAAGGGCATTCGCCGTTTGTCTGCATAACTTTTCTGACGAGCTTGTGCTTTCTTTAGATTATGAATAATTTTCTGAACCTTATCCTCGGTTTCTTTCACTAGATCAGGTCTAAAGAAGCACCTCTCACCAGGTTCAGACCAGTTTAGCGGAGTCCGACACCGTCGTCCATATAAAGCTTCAAAGGGTGCCATCTGGATACTGTCTTGATAGCTATTATTATATGAAAACTCCGCCAAAGGTAAACATTCATCCCATTTCTGTGAGAAATCCAGGACACATGCCCGCAGCATATCTTCAAGTATTTGGTTCACTCTCTCAGTTTGTCCACTGGTTTGAGGATGATAGGCCGAACTGTGGAGTAACTTAGTACCCAGGGATTTATGAAGTTCTTCCCAAAATTTAGATACAAATTGTGGCCCACGGTCCGACACTATAGTCTTTGGAACACCATGCAAACTGAGAATACGAGCAATATATAATTCCGCATAGGTAAGTACCGGGTAATATGTCTTGACCGGCAGAAAATGAGCAACCTTTGTAAGTCGATCAACAATCACCCAGATAGAGTCATACCCTTTTGCGGTCCTGGGCAATCCCACAATGAAGTCCATGCTTATGTCTTCCCATTTCCATGTTGGTATTGATAATGACTGCAATGGACCGGCAGTTTTCATGTGTATGGCTTTGACACGTCTGCAAGTGTCACACTTAGCCACATAGCGTGCAATTTCAATTTTCATCTTCGTCCACCAGTAGTGCTGTTTTAGATCATGATACATCTTAGTGCTTCCCGGATGAATAGAATAGCGACTAAGATGCGCTTCATCTAAGATTTGCTGGCGGAGTTCTTCATTCTTTGGCACTACTATGCGGTTGTTAAACCATAACACACCTTGATCGTCTTCCTTGAAACATTTGGCTGTTCCAGCCCTTATCTTCTCTCGTATGTGCTTCATACCCAGATTATCCTTTTGAGCATCAATTATCTTCTGCAGAATGATTGACTTAAGCCTTAGCTGATTTAGAGTCCCATGCTGGATTATCCCCAGGTTTAGCTTCTCCATTTCTTGACATAAAGTGTTCTCGGAGGCCTTCGCCATAAGACAGTGGCAGGAAGTCTTACGACTCAGTGCATCTGCCACCACATTGGCCTTGCCTGGGTGATAATGGATCTCCAGATCATAGTCTTTAATGAGCTCAAGCCATCGTCTTTGCCTCATATTTAACTCTGACTGGGTGAAGATGTACTTCAAACTTTTATGATCTGTATATATGTGACAGATATTTCCCAGCAGATAGTGACGCCATATTTTCAGGGCATGAACCACAGCAGCTAGCTCCAGATCATGAGTTGGATAATGCTCCTCATGTCGGCGCAGCTGCCTTGAAGCATACGCAATTACTCGGCCTTCTTGCATCAGTACACAGCCGAGCCCACTGCCAGATGCATCACAATACACATCAAAAGGCTTAGTGATGTCCGGTTGAGCCAGTACCGGAGCAGTGGTTAATAATGTCTTCAATTGCTCAAAGGCTACATTACACTTAGAAGACCAATTGAATTTAATATCATTCTTCAATAAACTTGTGATTGGCTTCACAAGCTTAGAAAAATCGGGTATGAATCTGCGATAATATCCAGCTAGTCCAAGAAAACTCCGGACTTGGTGAACAGTGGTTGGGGGTTTCCATTCCAGAATATCTTTGACCTTGCTAGGATCTACCGCAATTCCTTTAGCTGATAACACGTGCCCCAAAAATTGAATTTCCTCCAGCCAGAACGCGCACTTGCTGAACTTGGCATACAGCTGATGTTCCCTCAGGCGCGTCAATACAATCCGTAGATGCTGAGCATGCTCCTCTTCATTTTTAGAGTATATCAAAATATCGTCGATGAAGACCACCACAAACTTGTCCAACTCGGGCATGAACACCGAGTTCATCAAATAGGTGAAGTGGGCAGGAGCATTTGTGAGCCCGAAAGACATTACCAAGTATTCAAACAATCCATACCGCGTAGTAAACGCGGTTTTCGGTATATCCTCGGGCCGAATACGGATTTGGTGATAGCCCCACCTGAGATCAATTTTGGAAAATACCCTTGCCCCAGTCAGTTGATCAAATAAGATGTCGATCCTTGGAAGAGGGTACTTATTCTTGATGGTGACCTCATTCAGGGGTCGATAATCCACGCACATCCGCAAGGTTTGATCCTTCTTCTTCACAAAGATGGCGGGGCAACCCCATGGGGACGAGCTTGGCTGGATAAATCCCTTATTCAGTAGATCTTGTAATTGAATCTTCAATTCTGCCAACTCATTAGGGGGCATACGGTACGACCTTCGGGAGATGGGAGCCGTACCGGGTTTTAGCTCAATTACGAATTCTACATCTCTTTCAGGGGGCAGTCCAGGCAAATCTTCCAGAAATATATCTGGAAACTCACATACTACCGTAATGTTCTTGATCTCCGGTACAATGGCTTCAAATATTCTACCAGAAGCTTTGGCTGGATTGGTTTTGGGGAGAGACAAAAGAATTTCTTCTTGATTATAGCTCAACCTGACAGTTCTGAGTTCAGTGTTGAGGATTGCCTTGTGTTGGGTTAACCAATTCATACCCAAAATTACATCTATATCCTGGCCTTTCAGAACAATCATGTTAGCAGGAAAGTTCCGTCCGGCCATTGTTACTGGCACACCATAGGCCACTTCTCTAGTAAAAATGTGTCCCCTAGGTGAATGAATTTTAAATCCCTCTTTTGATTCATGACATGCAATGTGATGTTGCTCCACAAATTTCTTGCTAATGAAGGTATGCGAAGCACCAGAATCAAAAAGAATAATTGCAGGGTGACTGGCCACGGGAAACGTACCCATCATCACCGGCTCTCCCTCCGGTGTAGTGGCCACCTGAGTGTAGTATACACGCCCCGTTTTCTTGGTATTTTTCCCCACAGCATTTCCCTTGGGCTGAGTAGACTTCCCAGTTCCTTGCTGAGCATTGGATTGATTTTGCTTGGGGTACGGGCAGTCTTTGATAAAATGTCCTGACTTGCCGCAGTTGAAACACCCAGTTGAAGAGCTGGGCAAGGCGGGGAATCGAGTGCCTGGGGCACCCGGCTGATTTGGGGAAGTGGAGGTATTGTTGGGGCGGATAATAATGGGCTGTTTGAAAGGGAATGCTGGTGGACGGGAAAAAGTACGGTTTTGGCTAGAAGGCCGGATGACGAACCGTTGCCTCTTCGCCTGGCCCTGATTAGGCCTCTCACCACCGAATCCCTTATTCTTCCCAGAACTGGCATATTTTGCTTCCACAGATAAGGCTGTACTGACAGCCTTTCCATATGTGAGATCAATACATGTGGCCATCTTTCGCTGCAACCAGTCATTTAGACCTCTCATAAAACAGTTCTTTTTCTTCAAATCAGTATTCACCTGATCGATGGCATACTGCGACAGGTGACTAAACTTGTTAAGATACTGATTGATGGTGTCTCCTCCCTGTTTCAGCTTCATGAATTCCTCTTGTTTCATATACAGCACTCCTTCCGGTATGTAGTGCTCACGGAAGGCTGCTTTAAATTCTTCCCAGGTGATTTGATGGTTGTCAGGTTGGATAGCCACAAAATTTCCCCACCAAGTACTGGCAGGGCAACGTAGTTGCTGTGCCGCGAACAATGGCTTCTGCGTTTCAGAACAACGAAGAAGGCCAAACTTTTGTTCAATAACTCGTATCCACTCGTCGGCTTCTAGCGGGTCTTCTGCTTTGGTGAATAGAGGTGGACGAGTCTCGGAGAAGTCCAGATAGGTGGTTTCACGGGGACCTTGCTGAAAACCTCTTCCTGCCTGCTGCTGGAACTGCTGCTGACCCGCCATTTCCCTAAGGAAGCGGGTATTATCGGCGGTGGCATTCACCAAGGCGGCAATCGCCTCGGCTAGTGTGGGTGGAACCGGGGGTGGATTTGGGGTGACATCCCGACCCCCAGAAGTTCCGGCTGCGTCCTGTCCGCGAGTCCTGGTCGGCATCTGAGGCAAAAACATTTGAATAAACATAATATGCCAAAGAGACCTTCCATTTTACATTACTATAAAAAGTAATGATACAGACTCGATATTACATAACAGGATACATTACCCATTATACAAAAGTTCAACCTATTATACAACCGTGCATTCTACCATACACTATTTGTCGGCGTTTCGAGACCGGGGGGTCCCTAAGCCGACGAGTGAGTGTGCCGCGTGCCCCAGCCCAGATGGGTCGAGCGCGTGGGCGAGCGCGAAGGGGGGAAAGCGAGGTGGCCGGAGCCGAGTCGTGAGGGAGGTGGAGATCCCGTGGCCTTCGTGTTCGTACCGCGCCCAGGTCGGGTGCGCTTGCAGTAGGGGGTTACAAGCGTCCACGCGGGTGAGGGAAGCGAGTGGCCCCAAGAGAGCGCCTGCCCCTGCCCTCGTTCCCGCGGGGCCCAACCTTCTCTAAGAAGGCCCTGGTCCTTCCTTTTATAGGCGTAAGGAAAGGATCCAGGTGTACAATGGGGGTGCAGCAGAGTGCTACGTGTCTAGCGGGGGAGAGCTAGCGCCCTAGGTACATGCCAATGTGGCAGCCGGAGAGAACTTGGCACCCAGCTGGTGTGGTGTCGTGGCTGTCGGAGGAGTGACGGAGCCTGGTGGAGGGACAGCTGTCGGAACAGTTGGGCTCTTGCTGACGTCCCCCTACTTCCGTAAGGGAGCTGAGGGCCGCCGTCGTCATGGGTCTAGCGGGGCGCCATCATTGCCTATCTGGCGGAGCTAGCCAGATGGGACGTCGGTCTTGTTCTCTGCGGCCCAAGTCGGCTCGGGGTAGGGTGATGATGGCGCTTCCTATTGACGTGGCGGACTTGTGCCCTAGGTCGGGCGACGTGGAGGCTCCTCCGAGGCCGAGGTCGAGTCTGTCTTCCATGGCCGAGGCCGAGCCCGAGCTCCTGGGTCGGGCGAAGCGGAGGTCGTTCGGCAGAGGCCAGGGCGGAGTCCGACCCCAGGGGTCGGGCGAAGCGGAGTTCGCCGTCTTCCGGGGCCTTAGCCCGAGTCCGAGCCCTGGGTCGGGCGGAGCGGAGTTCGCCGTCTTCCGGGGCCTTAGCCCGAGACCGAGCCCTGGGTCAGGCGGAGCGGAGTTCGCCGTCTTCCGGGGCCTTAGCCCGAGTCCGAGCCCTGGGTCGGGCGGAGCGGAGTTCGCCGTCTTCCGGGGCCTTAGCCCGAGTCCGAGCCCTGGGTCGGGCGGAGCGGAGTTCGCCGTCTTTCGGGGCCTTAGCCCGAGTCCGAGCCCTGGGTCAGGCGGAGCTTCCTATGGCGCCTTTGGCAAGGCCTGACTGCCTGTCAGTCTCACTCTGTCAAGTGGCACCGCAGTCGGGATGGCGCAGGCGGCGCTGTCCTTTTGTCAGACCGGTCAGTGGAGCGGCGAAGTGACGGCGGTCACTTCGGCTCTGCCAGGGGGCGCGCGTCAGGATAAAGGTGCCAGGCTACCTTTGCGTTAAATGCCCCTGCGACTTGGTCGGTCGACGCGGCGATTTAGTCAGGGTTGCTTCTTAACGAAGGCAAGGCCTCGGGCGAGCCGGAGATGCGTCTGCCGTAAAAAAGGGGGCCTCGGGCGAGACGGAAACACCTCAGGGTCGGCTGCCCTTGCCCGAGGCTAGGCTCGGGCGAGGCGTGATCGAGTCGCTCGTATGGACTGATCCCTGACTTAATCGCACCCATCAGGCCTCTGCAGCTTTATGCTGATGGGGGTTACCAGCTGAGAATTAGGCGTCTTGAGGGTGCCCCTAATTATGGTCCCCGACAGTAGCCCCCGAGCCTCGAAGGGAGTGTTAGCACTCGCTTGGAGGCTTTCGTCGCACTTTTTTGCACGGGGACCAGCCTTTCTCGGTTGCATTTTGTTCCGGTGGGTGCGCGCGAGCGCACCCACCGGGTGTAGCCCCCGAGGCCTCGGAGGAGTGGTTTCACTCCTTCGAGGTCTTAATGCCTTGCGTAATGCTTCGGCTGGTCTGGTGATTCCCTCATGCGAACTGGCAGTAGCCCGGGTGCACTGTCGGGGCCCAAGTTCTCGGGCTGGTATGTTGACGCTGTCAACGGTTTGGCCTGAGCCGGGTTTGCGAGAGCAGCCCCCGAGCCTCCGCACAGGGCGAGAGGGCGATCAGGGACAGACTCGGCTTTTTTACATACGCCCCTACGTCGCCTTTCCGCAAGGAGTAGGGGGGAGAGCGCCATGTTACCCTCGATGGGCACCGAACATGGTGTCTCCGGTGAGCTGCAAGCGGGTAATCCGAGTGGACGTCCGTGCCCCGTTCGTTGGGGGTCGGCTAGGGGCCCGGAGGCACGCCCAAAAGTACCTGCGGGTGATCTGCCGGACCCGGTCCCCTGGCGACGGGGTCCGAGGGCTCGATGCCTCCCTCCGATGGGATTCCGTTACAGGATCGTTCCCGCTGGTCTCGGAAATGTCCTAGGGTACCTCGGGAGCGCAGCCCGAGCCTCGGTTATGTATCGAACGTACCCCTGGTCATCCCTCGCTCGGTGTCTGAGGCGACTGTGAACCCTTCGGGGGGCCAGCCTTCGAACCCCTGATCAGTAATGGGCGCAGAGCCCGAGTAGCCTGAGGCGGCCGTGGAACCTTTCGGGAGGCCGACCTTCGAACCTCTGACCAGTAGTGGGTGTCGGGCCCACGCGATCTGAGGCGGCTGTTGAACCCTTCGGGGGGCCAGCCTTCGAACCCCTGATCAGTAAGGAGGCTCGGAGCCTAGTTCCTTCACGGGGAAGGATCCCTTTAGGGGTATCCCCTTTCCCGGTCCCTGTTGCAAGAGATAGAGAAAGAGGAAAAAGGAAAAAGGATACGAAATTGAACGACGCGGCGTACCTTTTTCGGCGCGGTTGTTTTGGCGAAGGCGAAGCGTCGCCAGCTGCTCCTGCCAGAAGCGCCGCCTGTCCAGCCGCGGAGTTAATGCGACGGGGCGAGTAGTTGGCGAGGCTGCCGTTGCGCGTGCGCGAGCCGTTCGAGGAACGGGTCACGGGCGCGTCGTCTTCACGCCGTGAGAGGGGGTTCTCTCGCTGCCTCCGGATGGGACGTGAGCTTGGCTGACGGCGTGACCGCTGCTCCCGCGTGCCTGCCACCGTCATTGCTGCCGGCCCACTTTTGACCGTGTTTGACCGCTGCGTTAGGCTGGCGCTGCTGGGTCGCCTCGGGTCGCAGTATCGGTTCCGCAATCGAGGAGGTGCGGTGGTGGCGCAAGTGGTACAGTTGCTTGCATGCAGCATCCGGCGCGCCGGTCGCGCGACGCGTGGGCTTGGGCCTCCGTGCTGGCATGTCAGGAGTCGGAGAGGCGCGTCCACTTGGCGCGGTTGCATGCCGCCTGCATGGCTGCCTGCCCCTTTCGCCCGTTGGTCTGGGCAAAAGTGGAGGGTCACTTGTAACCGCTGGGTGGTTGCGAGCGCCGTGCGCGGCGGTTTGGCTTCTTCTGCTCGGAGCCGGTCTGCATGACATGCGGGGCCCAGCCCCCGCGCCGCAGGGGAGGGCTTTGGAGGCGTGTTGGAGAAGACTCAGCCCGTGACGGTTGGGGGCGCAAGCAGGGAGAGTCGCCTTTAAAAGGAGGGCGACCCCTTCCGTAAGGCGACCACGTCTTCTTTCTCCCTTATGCACTGTGTTTCTCCACCTTCCGAGCCCCCGGATGGGGGAAACCGCCGTCTTTTCGCCTCATCGTTGGAGGAACGCAACTCCGTGGGAGTTGGTACCTTTCAGCCATCGTTCGGCTTCAAAGATTTTCATCATGCAGCCCGGCTGCACCCCTCCACCGGCGGTCACCCAAGATGGTGACCTCCGGCTTTATGGTGGGGGAAAGCGAGCCGGGCTGCGGCCTCTGCCCCTCCCTCAGCCTCAAGGATTTTCATCACCAGGGCTGGGGAGGGGAGTGTGCCGAGTTGAGGTCGGCCCCCGTGTGGGCGGCGGCCCGCTCCTTCACTCAGTGATCGGAGGGAGGAGCGGTTGTCGTCCATGGCGCTGGCATCTGCAGCGTGCCTGGCCTTCGGACGCGAGTGGCTTCGGAGCCGCTCGCGGCGCCGGCGTCTGCCACGGCAGCTAGAAGAGGTTCTTCTGCCGGCGTGATAGCCAAGGCTGGCCACGGACCGACCTCCAACTCTACGGCCTTCTGCCCGTCCTTGCCTCTCGAGTTCGGGCATGGGCGGGGGCCTCCCAGCAGCAGCATCCGCCCTGAGGTCATCACTGCTGCTGTTCGCCCCCCCGGGACAGAAGTCTTCATCGTCGCCACTGTCGGGGCAGGCGATGACGTGTCGTTCGTCGGTCTTCTGTTGCTCCACAGGCCCACCCCTATCGAGTGGGGTTGTTCGTACCTGCAGAGGGGGAACCGGAGTTCCGTTTGTAATGGCACTTCGAATGCCAGGATTTTTTGTTCATTACGGCTTTCGAGGCCTGAACATGTATGTAATTACGGCACGGAGCCGTGTTTTTTTCCTCGTTCGTGAGCGCTAAGACTCGTCTGCTGACTATCTGAACCGCTTCACCAAGTATGAGTCACCCCGTGTCAAGGTGACGAGTGAGGTATCTGTATCCCAGAGGCGTAGGAGTCCCTCGGCTCGGTCGGCCTTGCTGTCCGAGGTTCCTCTAGCTTAGTTAAAGAGACCCCTCGGCCGCTCTTCGATGAGCCGAGGCCAGGGGTAGCGATATCAGCATGAACAGAGGCGGGGTTGGCTCGAAAATGAAACCTGGTTGGCCGGAGCCTAGCCGGGTTGTCCGTTGGCAGGATCGACGCCGGAGTTGATCAGCCGAGGCTTCGGACCGGGCCGGCGCCCTTGGAAGATGGTTGGCCGAGGCCCCAGAGGTGGCCGGCTGAGCCGCCTGCTCGGGCCGGATTCCCGGAGAAGTCCCTGGCAGCGATAGCCCGGGCGTGGTGATGACGTCGTCCTTCGGAGCGGAGAGCCTCGGACCACGTCGCCGTCCGAGGCTAGGTCGGGCCTTGCTGAAGGTGCCGTCGATGCCGAGGGTGCTGCTGCCCTCTTCCGACGTCAAGACCCGAGCCTGCAGGATCAGATTGTCTTGTAGCGTGTGCCTTGTGCGGCCGTCGAGGCCAGAACACACACCCTCGCTGCGTTTTAAAGCTGCGTCTCTTTTCCTCTTGTTTCGAGTATCTGGACTTTTTGTCGGTAACAGGGATGTTAGTGCGAGCGAGAGTTGCTTCTCGCGGAAGGTGATGAGTGAGGTATCCGTATCCCGGAGGCGTGGGAGTCCCTCGGCTTGGTCAGCCTTGCCGCTTACGCGTACTTTCACCCGTCCGTGAGGCCCTATCGCCGACTCGGTCGAGAAGGCTCGAAGGATCGCTTCGGCAGAAGGGCTTCCGAACGTAAAGACTTGTTCGATCCGCGGAGCCACTTTATCCGAACGCGAGTTACTTATCGCAGAAGGTGATGAGTGAGGTATCCGTATCCCGGAGGCGTAGGAGTCCCTCGGCTCGGTCAGCCTTGACTGCTTACGTGTACTCCGTCGTTTCCAGGACCCACTTTTCGAAGTAGTCAAAAAGCACGAAAGATATTCTGGTAAAAGAGATTTTTTTTCGAGGAAAATTTTGACGCAGAGGGGGTTTCCCCCCTTTTAGCCCCCGAGGGAGGGTCGGGCTTTGCCGAGGCGAGGCCGACCCTTCCTTGTTGACTAAACTTTGCGTGGGTGCGAGGTATATGAACAACTTGGAAACATCTTAAGGGTAGAAGCGACGTAGCTGTTGGATGTTCCAAGCGTTGCCGTAGACTTCGCCTTGACTGTTGGCCAGCTTGTACGTTCCGGGCTTCAGAACTTTGGCGATGACGAATGGCCCCTCCCAGGGGGGCGTGAGCTTGTGCCTCCCTCGGGCGTCTTGCCGCAGCCGAAGCACCAGGTCGCCCACCTGGAGGTCTCGGGGTCGGACCCCTCGGGCGTGGTAGCGTCGCAGGGACTGCTGATACCGCGCCGAGTGTAGTAAGGCCCTGTCCCGAGCCTCTTCCAGCTGGTCCAGCGAGTCTTCTCGGCTAGCTTGGTTGCTTTGATCGTCGTAGGCCCTCGTCCTTGGGGAGCCATATTCCAGGTCAGTGGGCAAGACGGCCTCGGCCCCGTAGACTAGGAAGAACGGCGTGAAACCCGTGGCTCGGCTCGGCGTCGTCCTCAGGCTCTAGACCACCGAGGGGAGTTCCTTCATCCATCGCTTGCCGAACTTGTTGTGGTCATTGTAAATCCGAGGCTTGAGCCCTTGTAGAATCATGCCGTTGGCACGCTCTACTTGCCCATTCGACATGGGATGAGCTACGGCAGCCCGGTCCACCCGGATGTGGTGATCCTCGCAAAAATCCAAGAATTTTCTGCCGGTGAACTGGGTGTCGTTGTCGGTGATGATGGAGTTTGGGACCCCGAAGCGATGGATGATGTTGGTGAAGAACGCCACCGCCTGCTCGGACCTGATGCTGTTCAGGGGTCGGACCTCGATCCACTTGGAGAATTTGTCGACGGCGACCAGCAGGTGCGTGTAGCCCCCGGGCGCCTTCTGCAGAGGGCCGACGAGGTCCAGACCCCACACAGCGAAGGGCCAGGTGATGGGTATCGTCTGCAGAGCCTGAGCGGGCAGGTGGGTCGATCTGCTTCGCATAGAATTGACACCTTTCGCAGGTGCGGACAATTCTAGTGGCGTCAGCCACCGCCGTCGGCCAGTAGAAGCCTTGCCGGAAAGCATTCCCGACGAGGGCTCGAGGCGCTGCATGATGGCCGCAAGCCCCCGAGTGTATCTCTTGCAGGAGTTCCTGACTTTCGGCGATGGAGATGCATCGCTGGAGGATGCCCGAGGGGCTGCGGTGGTAGAGCTCCTTCTTATCGCCCAGCAAGACGACCGACTTGGCGCGTCGCGCTACCCGCCGTGCCTCGGCCTGGTCGAGGGGTAGCTCTCCTTGGCGGAGATATTGCAAGTACGGGGCCTGCCAATCTTGATCAGGCGTGACCCCGCTCCGCTCCTCCTCGATGCGCAGCGCCTCGCCCTCGGGAGCCGGGGGTTCCTCGGGCTGAACCGAGGACGGCTCGGGCTGGGCCGAGGTTACCTCGGACGGGGCCGAGGGCGCCTCGGGCTCGGGCGTGTCGCTGATCTTGACGGAGGGTTGGTGCAGATCCCGGGAGAAGACGTCCGGGGGAACCGTCGTTCGCACCGAGGCTATCTTTGCCAGCTCGTCCGCAGTCTCGTTGTAGCTCCGGGCGATGTGGTTAAGCTCGAGCCCGTAGAACTTGTCTTCCAGGCATCGAACCTCATCACAGTAGGCCTCCATCTTCGGGTCGCGGCAGTGGGAGTTCTTCATGACCTGGTCGATGACGAGCTGCGAGTCGCCGCGAGCGTCGAGGCGTCGGACCCCTAGCTCGATGGCGATTCGCAATCCGTTGATCAGAGCTTCGTACTCAGCCACATTGTTGGACGCCGGGAAATGGAGGCGCAGCACGTAGCGCAGGTGTTTCCCGAGGGGCGAGACGAAGAGTAGGCCCGCGCCGGCTCCCGTCTTCATCAGCGACCCGTCGAAAAACATGGTCCAGAGCTCCGGTTGGATCGGAGCCGTCGGCAACTGTGTGTCGACCCATTCGGCTACGAAGTCCGCCAGTACCTGGGACTTGATGGCCTTCCGAGGGGCGAACGAGATTGTCTCGCCCATGATTTCCACCGCCCACTTTGCGATCTGTCCCGAGGCCTCTCGGCACTGGATGATCTCCCCCAGGGGGAAGGATGACACCACAGTTACCGGATGAGACTCGAAGTAATGTCGCAACTTTCGCCTTGTCAGGATCACTGCATACAGCAGCTTCTGAACTTGTGGGTAGCGGATCTTGGTTTCGGACAGCACCTCGCTGACGAAGTAAACTGGCCTCTGAATGGGCAATGTATGCCCCTTTTCTTGCCTTTCGACCACGATCGCGGCGCTAACCACCTGAGTGGTAGCGGCGACGTAGACCAAGAGGGCTTCTCCATCAGCTGGGGGTACCAAGACGGGCGCCTGGGTGAGGAGCGCCTTCAGGTTCCCGAGAGCTTCCTCGGCCTCGGGGGTCCAAGTGAAGCACTCGGCCTTCCTTAAGAGACGGTACAGAGGCAGGCCTCTTTCGCCGAGGCGCGAGATGAAACGGCTCAAGGCCGCGAGACATCCCATGACCCTCTGTACGCCTTTTAAGTTCTTGATGGGCCCCATGCTGGTGATGGCTGCGATCTTCTCCGGGTTGGCTTCGATGCCCCGCTCGGAGACGATGAATCCCAGGAGCATGCCTCGGGGCACCCCGAAGACACACTTCTCGGGATTGAGCTTGACGTCCTTTGCCTTGAGACACCGGAATGTCACTTCAAGGTCGGAGAGAAGGTCGGAGGCTTTCCTTGTCTTGACTACGATGTCATCGACGTAGGCCTCGACCGTGCGACCGATGTGTTCGCCGAACACATGGTTCATGCACCGCTGGTACGTTGCACCCGCGTTTCTCAAACCGAACGGCATGGTGACATAGCAGTACATGCCGAAGGGCGTGATGAAAGAAGTCGCGAGCTGGTCGGACTCTTTCATCTTGATTTGATGATACCCTGAGTAGGCATCGAAGAAAGACAGGGTTTCGCACCCAGCAGTGGAATCCACGATTTGATCGATGCGAGGTAGAGGGTAGGGAACCTTCGGACATGCTTTGTTGAGACCAGTGTAGTCTACACACATCCGCCATTTCCCCCCTTTCTTCCTCACAAGCACAGGGTTGGCAAGCCATTCGGGATGGAATACCTCTTTGATGAACCCTGCTGCCATCAGCTTGTGGATCTCCTCGCCTATCACCCTGCGCCTTTCCTCATCGAATCGGCGCAGAGGCTGCCTGACCGATCGGGCTCCGGCCCGAATATCTAGCGAGTGCTCGGCGACATCCCTTGGTATGCCGGGCATGTCCGAGGGACTCCACGCAAAGACGTCGGTGTTTGCGTGGAGGAAGTCGACGAGCACTGCTTCCTATTTGGGGTCGAGCCCGGAACCGATCCGGATCTGCTTGGAGGTGTCGCCACTGGGGTCGAGAGGGACGGCCTTAACCGTCTCCGCTGGCTCGAAGTTGCCGGCGTGTCGCTTCACGTCCGGCATCTCTCGGGAGAGGTTTTCCAGGTCGGCGATGAGGGCCTCGGACTCGGCGAGGGCCTCGGTGTACTCCACGCACTCCACATCGCATTCGAACGCGTGTTTGTACGTGGGGCCGACGGTGATGACCCCGTTGGGGCCCGGCATCTTGAGCTTCAAGTAGGTGTAGTTGGGGATGGCCATGAACTTCGCGTAGCATGGCCTCCCCAATACTGCATGGTAGGTTCGTCGGAACCCGACCACCTCGAACGTCAAAGTCTCCCTTCGGAAGTTGGAGGGTGTTCCGAAGCAGACAGGAAGGTCAAGCCGTCCGAGGGGCTGGACGCGCTTCCCAGGAATGATCCCGTGGAAGGGCGCAGCGCCTGCTCGGACGGAGGATAGATCGACGCGCAGGAGCCTGAGGGTCTCGGCGTAGATGATATTGAGGCAGCTGCCCCCATCCATCAGGACCTTGGTGAGCCTAACGTCGCCGATGATGGGGTCGACGATGAGCGGGTACTTCCCCGGGCTCGGCATGTGGTCGGGGTGGTCATCTTGGTCGAAGGTGATGGGCTTGTCGGACCAGTCTAGGTAGACTAGCGCCGCCACCTTCACCGAGCAGACCTCCCGACGCTCTTGCTTACGATACCGAGCCGAGGCATTCGCCGCATGCCCTCCGCAGATCATGAAGCAGTCGCGGACCTCGGGGAACTCTCCAGCTTGGTGATCTTCCTTTTTGTCGTCGTCGTGGGCCCTGCCACCCTCTGCGGGTGGCCCGGCCTTGTGGAAGTGGCGCCGAAGCATGACGCACTCCTCGAGGGTGTGCTTGACGGGCCCCTGATGGTAAGGGCACGTCTCCTTGAGCATCTTGTCGAAGAGGTTAGCCCCTCCGGGGGGCTTCCGAGGGTTCTTGTACTCGGTGGCGGCGACAAGGTCCGTGTTGGCGGCGTCGCGTTTCGCTTGCGACTTCCTCCTACCTTTCTTCTTGGCGCCGAGCGGAGTAGACGCCTCGGGAGCATCCTCCGACGGGCGGCCCTGGGGCTGCTTGTCCTTTCGGAAGATGGCCTCGACCGCCTCCTGGCCAGAGGCGAACTTGGTGGCGATGTCCATCAGCTCGCTCACCCTGGTGGGGGTCTTGCGACCCAACTTGCTCACCAGGTCACGGCAAGTGGTGCCGGCAAGGAACGCGCCGATGACATCTGAGTCGGTGATGTTGGGCAGCTCGGTGCGCTGCTTCGAGAACCGCAGGATGTAGTCCCGAAGAGACTCTCCCGGCTGTTGCCGGCAGCTTCGGAGGTCCCAGGAATTCCCGGGGCGCACGTACGTGCCCTGGAAGTTGCCGGCGAGAGCTTGGACCAAATCCTCCCAATTGGAAATCTGCCCCGGAGGCAGGTGCTCCAACCAAGCGCGAGCAGTGTCGGAGAGGAACAGGGGGAGGTTGCGGATGATGAGGTTGTCGTCGTCCGTTCCACCCAGTTGACAGGCCAGGCGGTAGTCCGCGAGCCACAATTCCGGTCTTGTTTCCCCCGAGTACTTTGTGATAGTAGTCGGGGGTCGGAATCGAGCCGGAAACGGCGCCCGCCGAATGGCCCGGCTGAAGACCTGCGGACCGGGTGGTTCGGGCGAGGGACTCCGATCCTCCCCGCTGTCGTAGCGTCCCCCACGCCTGGGGTGATAGCCTCGGCGCACCCTTTCGTCGAGGCGGGCCCGACGGTCGCGATGAGGGTGCTCGTCGTCGAGGTGGCCCGGGGCCGCAGGCGCGGTGTTGCGCGTGCGCCCGGTGTAGGCCGAGGCTTCCCGCATGAGTCGGGAAGTCGCGGCACGAGGTTCCGAGGGGTACCCCTGCCTTCGGGAGGCAGAGCTCTCGGCCCGACGGGCCGCAGCGCCTTCCAGGAGATGCTTGAGCTCTCCCTGGATTCGCCGGCCCTCGGTGGTTGATGACTCCGGCATCGCGCGGAGGAGCATCGCTGCGGCTGCCAGGTCCTGACCGGTCCCGCTGGACGCGGGTGGCGGCCTGTCCCTGGCATCGTTGGTGATGCGGTGCTGGAGACCCTGGGGCAGGTGACGTATTTCTCCGGCCGGGGGCTGGCCCGCCCATACCTGCCCGACGTCCCGGTGGATCGACTCGAGCGCTCCTGCCCCCTCGTCGAGCCCGGCCTGCGCCCCGCGGACTTGCTCGAGCTGTGGGTCGTGACCCCCCGCCGAAACGGGGACCACAGCTAGCTCCCGCGGGATGTCGGCGCGAGGCACTGGCCTAGGGAGATCACCATCCTCCGGCATGCCGAGACGGCTGCCTCCAGAGGGATCCCCTAGCTCGAAGTGGAAACATTCGCGGCTCGGGCCGCAGTCCTTGTCGTCAAGGCTGCGGCTGCCGTCGGAACAGTCGGAGAGGCAGTAGTTGCATGCGGTCATGAAGTCCCGCATGGCACTGGGGTTGCCAGATCCAGAGAAATCCCAGCAGATGCTGGGGTCGTCATCTTCCTCAGACCCAGAGGGCCCGTAGGTCGAGACGCCCGTCAATCGGTCCCAAGGCGACCGCACATGAAACCCAAGAGAGGTTGCACTCGCCTCAACGTGAGCGCCCGCCAGAGCGAGGTCGCTAGGCGGGTTGAGGTTGAGTCAAAATGACGAAGGATGGGAATCAGTCGGTACCTTTTGGTCGACGAGGAGCGATGAAGTCACATCGGGGACTGATCGCGCCGTCGTCTTGGGTACGAGGGCGACGTCCTGCAGGCCCTCCGTGAGCGTGCTGGCGTCGTCCACTTGCTCGGGGTTGGTGTGTTGCGGGGGGACGGCGCTCGCCTTCGCCTCAAACGCGAGGGTGACGCCCGACGCGTCCTCCGTTGGGGCGCTGGGGATGTCGATTCGCTCGACAGCCCATGGAGCGCAGCCTCCCGCTCGGCCCTGGTTGCCCCGCCTCCTCCTCCGATGGCGAGGGAGAGGATGGGGCGAGCTCGAATGTTGTTCTTCCCCCACGCGGGGAAGACGTCGTCGATTCCGCCGCCGGCGGGCAGGCTGTCGGCCACCATTGTCGCCGTCGCGCGGCGGTGGAAGGAGTATCATGTCGTAGCTGCCGTCGAAAGACATGAACTCGAGGCTCCCGAAATGGAGCACCGTCTCGGGTTGGAGAGGTCGTTGGAGACTGCCCATCTGGAGCTTGACGTGAAACTGCTCGTCAACACGCAGCAGGCCCCTACCTGGCACGCCAACTGTCGGCGTTTCGAGACCGGGGGGTCCCTAAGCCGACGAGTGAGTGTGCCGCGTGCCCCAGCCCAGATGGGTCAAGCACGTGGGCGAGCGCGAAGGGGGGAAAGCGAGGTGGCCGGAGCCGAGTCGTGAGGGAGGTGGAGATCCCGCGGCCTTCGTGTTCGTCCCGCGCCCAGGTCGGGTGCGCTTGCAGTAGGGGGTTACAAGCGTCCACGCGGGTGAGGGAAGCGAGCGGCCCCAAGAGAGCGCCTGCCCCTGCCCTCGTTCCCGCGGGGCCCAACCATCTCTAAGAAGGCCCTGGTCCTTCCTTTTATAGGCGTAAGGAGAGGATCCAGGTGTACAATGGGGGTGCAGCAGAGTGCTACGTGTCTAGCGGGGGAGAGCTAGCGCCCTAGGTACATGCCAATGTGGCAGCCGGAGAGAACTTGGCACCCAGCTGGTGTGGTGTCGTGGCTGTCGGAGGAGTGACGGAGCCTGGTGGAGGGACAGCTGTCGGAACAGTTGGGCTCTTGCTGACGTCCCCCTGCTTCCGTAAGGGAGCTGAGGGCCGCCGTCGTCATGGGTCTAGCGGGGCGCCATCATTGCCTATCTGGCGGAGCTAGCCAGATGGGACGTCGGTCTTGTTCTCTGCGGCCCAAGTCGGCTCGGGGTAGGGTGATGATGGCACTTCCTGTTGATGTGGCGGACTTGTGCCCTAGGTCGGGCGACGTGGAGGCTCCTCCGAGGCCGAGGTCGAGTCTGTCTTCCATGGCCGAGGCCGAGCCCGAGCTCCTGGGTCGGGCGAGGCGGAGGTCGTTCGGCAGAGGCCAGGGCGGAGTCCGACCCCAGGGGTCGGGCGAAGCGGAGTTCGCCGTCTTCCGGGGCCTTAGCCCGAGTCCGAGCCCTGGGTCGGGCGGAGCGGAGTTCGCCGTCTTCCGGGGCCTTAGCCCGAGTCCGAGCCCTGGGTCGGGCGAAGCGGAGTTCGCCGTCTTCCGGGGCCTTAGCCCGAGTCCGAGCCCTGGGTCGGGCGGAGCGGAGTTCGCCGTCTTCCGGGGCCTTAGCCCGAGTCCGAGCCCTGAGTCGGGCGGAGCGGAGTTCGCCGTCTTCCGGGGCCTTAGCCCGAGTCCGAGCCCTGGGTCGGGTGGAGCGGAGTTCGCCGTCTTCCGGGGCCTTAGCCTGAGTCCGAGCCCTGGGTCGGGCGGAGCTTCCTATGGCGCCTTTGGCAAGGCCTGACTGCCTGTCAGTCTCACTCTGTCAAGTGGCACCGCAGTCGGGACGGCGCAGGCGGCGCTGTCCTTTTGTCAGACCGGTCAGTGGAGCGGCGAAGTGACGGCGGTCACTTCGGCTCTACCAGGGGGCGCGTGTCAGGATAAAGGTGCCAGGCTACCTTTGCGTTAAATGCCCCTGCGACTTGGTCGGTCGACGCGGCGATTTAGTTAGGGTTGCTTCTTAACGAAGGCAAGGCCTCGGGCGAGCCGGAGATGCGTCTGCCGTAAAAAAGGGGGCCTCGGGCGAGACGGAAACACCTCAGGGTCGGCTGCCCTTGCCCGAGGCTAGGCTCGGGCGAGGCGTGATCGAGTCGCTCGTATGGACTGATCCCTGACTTAATCGCACCCATCAGGCCTCTGCAGCTTTATGCTGATGGGGGTTACCAGCTGAGAATTAGGCGTCTTGAGGGTACCCCTAATTATGGTCCCCGACACTATTCTACTTCTATTACACCATTAGTCCTGCTTTCCGTTACTTTTGGCGGCCTCATCATCAGGTGTGGGAGTCCAGGCGTCAACCAACCTCAAAGAAGGAGGGGGTTCAAAAAGGTCTAACTCCCCACCCAGCGCACGTCCCGCGACGTGAGAGGGTCTGGCTTCCGCCTCAGCAGAGTGTGTAGGCTCACTAGGGTGTAATTGTGAGTATAGTATATGGACTTCCTCATGCAACGTATTGCAGTAGACCTGCAGGTTGTCAACAGCTGAGCTAAGTTCTTTAATCCGGGCCTGAGCCCTCGCTTCCTTAGCACATGCCAGCATATGAGACTGTACTGCCCAGTCAAGTGCTAAGTCTCGATCAGCAAGCTGATCCTGCAGGTGACGGATGTCCCTTCTTAGTTCATTGATTCTATCTCCCTCTGCGATCCAAGCATTGGTCCTGTGTTGCAGCGTTGCTTGAAGTCAACTCACTTGGGCTTCAAGGTCTCCTATGGGGTCATTACTTCCGCTGCTGCTACTTTCGTGTCGAGGGGCTAATTGATGCCGAGGTACTCCAATTGGTCCCGTTGACTTACGTGCCGTTAGCCTTGTGCGTGGCGGCGTCTTTCTAAGGGGGGAAATTTATTAATATACTTCTTAGCATGATGCATGTGTAAGTACAGAATCAACCTTAGTCAATTCAACCTTCTATACATTGCACTCTTCCTATCCGGTCTTTAAGATAAACTCTTCAGAGTACTTAGGTAAGAAGAGAAAAGAGTTTTTAGGTAAGATTTTCGAAAATCCTTTTGAAGATGCCTCATAATATCTGCAAAGAAGGGCTACGCTCCGATACCAGCTGTGACGGAACCTCCCAAGTAATTAGGCCCACCTATAGTTGTCCTTGTCCAACGGACTTCAGACAACCCTGTAGGTGCCCCTGAATTACTTGACGAGTTCGGTATCTTTCCTTACCTTACCAGGAACGATTCACCCGTCTTGCAGACATTACAGAACATCGGAGATGCGGAAGCGTTTTACATAACTTACATTTATTTTAAAAGCAAGCTCAAGTTGTTTTATTACAGACCAGAACTAAAAACGAGTGCAGAGTAATAGTATTGTACAAACCAAGGGAGGCAAAACCCCTCCCGAAAAGTTTTAAGCAAAAGATCCTATGTGGAGGACCAAGTCCTCCCGCACTTCAGTCTTGGGTTTCTTCTTTGGGAACCACCTTGGCACAGAAGCAGCAGAAATCTGCTACTTCCTCACCTAAAAACAACGAAGGGATAAACCCTGAGTATGGAATTACTCAGCAAGACTTACCCGTCTAAAGAAAAGACTCTCAAGGGTATGCTGGTTATATGGGGGTCAAGGTAAGGCTTCTCAATAATCAAAGACTCTGATTTGCAGAAATGCTCACTAAAGTGGATCCTTAAAAATCAAATTTTATTTGTCAAGTTAAGTTCAATTACCTACAACTAGAGTTCTTTCTACCCTAGTTCAATCACTGGTCCTGTACTAGCCAATTTCTTAACAAAAACCCATCATCTTTAGTGGAATGCTACGTGTAGGTCAGTGACCAAGTCTTCATAACCGCGAAGGTACGGCGATCCGAATCGATTATACTCAGCTGAGGATCTCCAATCACACGACATATGTAGCACTTAACCCTTGCATATGTCAACCCGCCACCGGGGTTCTTAAGACCGGATCAGGTTCACGCAAACCGAGAGCACAGATACACCACCGTCCAGCCTCTTGCTACGGAGGGTACACGCTACTCTCGCCACCGCTCCACGCCCATTTCGTGTTATCTTATTCCGGCCTTAGTCTGCCCGTGGCAAGGCTTACCCATGACGAGGCATGTGACCAGTTAAAGGGTCCTCGATCATCAAGCCTACATCGAGACGGTACTTAATCGACTCAGACGGAGACACTACACCGAGACTCTCTTTCTCGTGCAAGTCACCCGCCCGGTCTCAGCTTAATCTTTTTAACCCAAAAACTTGGTACCTGACAGAGGTACATCTTTTCCGATGTTGAATCCATCACGGCCGTGATGGATTCACCATCAAGTTTTATTTTTGAAAACAACCCTCCCACCTTTGCCACATCAACTTTTGTAAAAACAAAACATTTTGTTTTTCTAAAGCAATGCTAAGCATCAAAACCTTTTGTAAAACAGGTGATCAAGGAAGGTAATCAAATTCAAGGTAATGCAGGAATTGTTTTATCAATCAACTCCTATCACCTAATGCATCAAACAGGTGAGAAAGATTTTAAAAACGACAAGGAGGGTGGCAAATGCACCGGGGCTTGCCTTTGTTATCAGGTGAGTCCTGCTCGGATCCACAAATATCGAAATAAAAGCAGTTGCCTGCTTCAGGATCTGAGGATGGTGGTATCCCTTCTTCAGTGACTTCTTCTTCTTCTTCGTGTTCTAACATAACCATATATATGCATAAGAATGGATGCCATGGGATGCTCATGAGGATGCAAAGATGATATGAACTTATTATTTAAGTCTTGAATACAACTTTCCTTCACGGTACTCCGAGAACCTAGGGTTTCCGGAGTCGGTAAAGGAGTTCATAGGGCAGGGGGGGTGTTTTGGGGTTTGGTGATCAAACAAGGTACAAAACAATTCAAACTCTACCCAAGGTTCCTAAATATTGTTTTAAATTCCCACAAAAAGTTTGGGAATTATTGGACTTACCAATTATTTTCTAAAAATCCATAACTAATACTTTTAACTACTTTAAATACCCTAAAATTTCTTATTTCCACTAAAAATCACAAAACTATTTTTATTAAATTTTAGGGAAAATAACAAGCCTAGGAAAATTAGTTTCACAATTTTAGCATTTTTCTACATTTTTCTACATATTTCTAAAGCTTTGCTGAAAAAGAAAAAGAAAAGGATTAAACAGAGCTGGGCCGGTTCTGGCCCAAACGGCCCAGGACCAGGGCAAAACGCGCCCGCGCGCGCCCGCGTCCTGGCATCTTTGCAGAAGAGACCCCGAGTTTTTGACTAACTGAAAACGAGCTTCTTCACTGTTCCTCTGTGTCGCTGACCGATTACAAAAAGGCCCCTGCACCTCAACCTATTCACGATTGGAAGTCCACGACGGCGCTCGCGCACAGCCGTGCTCCGGCGAGCACTAACACCGGCCGATTAGGGCAACGGCAGGGTTCTCCGAGCAGCGGACACAAAATTAGCACTACCCCGAGCATTTCCCCCAACATAATTTCACTAATGGTCACAAGGTTTGGTCTAGCCACGGCGACCGTGGACAAGGCGGACTGATGAGTGTGTTCCCGTCGATTCATGGTGGTCTAATTTGATTTAACGGGTCGGTGAGCATCAAGAGCAAGCAAGGATGTTGAAACAAGGAAACCGAGGGTGAGATTGGACCTGAATCGGGCTGACCACGGCGAGGTGTTCTTCGCGGAGTTCTTCAACGATTTTGGGGAAATCCCAAATTCACGTGCTCTGGTGGGGGTTTCGGGATGCCGGTGGGTGCAGTAGGTGCTTGGATACATGGCGGAGCTGGGGGTACGGGCAATTTATAGAGCCCGCGGGCGGTGGTGCTCAATTTGGCTGAGCCGTGTTGGCGGCCGGAGCTGGAGAGGAACGTGGGTACGGTGAATTCGTGTCCACCGCCGTGGCAACCTCCCCGTCGACGATGGGACGGGTATAGGGAGTCATGGCGACGCGGTGGAAAAGCTTGGACACGCGGCGCACAGCCGGGAAGCGGCGGTCACCGGCGAGTTAATCTGCTCAGCCGCAAAGAGGGAGAGAGGGCCACGGGGGTCACCGGAGTGATCGCCAGCTCACCGACGGCGAAGATCTTTTACCGTGTGCCCTTATCCGCCCATCCCGAGCACAAGTCGGGCCGGCAATGGCACAAATCACGGCGGAATTGGTCGTCGGCGGTGGGTTTGCTGGCGTCCATATCTGTTTCAGTTGAACACTGTACCATGGTGAACACCAATTCAGAGCGACTGACAGAGCACATTGGAGCTTCATTTTCTCCCAGTTTCATGTGACAACAGGTCCAAGTCTCTGCATCAAAGTTGTAGTGCTACATACCAGCTACAACTTTGCTACATGGTGTTGTCACAAAAAGTCACTGAATCTGGTTTGAAATTGGGCTTGAAGTTCAGGGCATGAATCTGTTAGTCTGATATTCAGACAGAACCAGACTGACAGTCCAACTTGGGTTGAGATTTTCTCCACATTTTTCATAAGAACATGGCTTGAATCCTTAAACAAAGTTGTTCTCCAATGATTGGTCTTCAACTTTGATGTGGTCACCTAACATGAATTCTCACTATTTTGAAAGCTACACAGCCTCAAAGTTGGGCCTACAACCTTGTTTTCAGACTTAGCATAGGAATCAAAATCAAGGTCCTTTTTGCAAATAAGTCCAAAACTTAGGGTTTAGCTTTCAAGTCCACATATTTGTGAACTAAATGACTTAAGATACTTATTTGGCTTGGTTTTTGCACTTTAGCCCAAAAGTGGACTAATTTTGCACATAAGCCCCTAGGGTTTGGTTTCAGGGTTTTCCAGGGTTCCAATTAGGGTTTCTGGTATCCCAGGGGTATAAAAGTGATTCAAGTTTATTCTTGGGGTCATTTTATGACTTTTACCCTAAAGTCTTTAGGTTTTCTCATTTTAAGTGAAGTTTTACCCCTTTAACCTCTATTTAGGGTTAAATTCCTAAACCAGGGTGCTATTTGCAAAAAACACTTAAAACAATACATCTTGTTTGAAATTTTTGCCTAGTGAATGCATTCTAGGTGTATCAAACATATACAATGCCAATGTTATGATGTCATGCTCAAGTTTTAATTATAGTAACACCAGGGGTGTTACACCGGCCATGGATGAAAGCTGGGCAAGCAGGACGCCATGGGGATGGAGAGGGACTCGGTAGGACGCGTCGGCTGAAGAACGCAGCAGCCATGGAGCAGGGCGCGGTGGAACACTGAGGGAGGGGGCGGCTTCCTTGGGAGGGATAGGAGCAGGGAGCAGGGACCTTCTCGGCGAGCAGAGGGATGCGAGCGAGCTGGAGAGAGCGCCGGCTGAGAGGAGATTTGTAGAAGCCCAAGGGCGGTGGCGGGGATAAGGATAGGAATGAGCGGCTAGGAGATTTTTTTTGAAGCTGAGCGCGCGCTAGGAGATCCGGCCGGGCTGGGAGAGAGCAGCGCAGAAAAATCCGGCGCCGAGAGCAGGGGATCGAGCAGGGAGGATGCGCCATGGGAGGAGGAGCGGCTGCCTGCAGAGGAAACGCGCAGGGAAGCAACGCGTGTGTAGAAAAAATCAAGGAAGATGGAGGGCGGCAGGAATTTCACGGGAGCTGAGCGGTGCGTGAAAAAAATAAGGATTGGGGCAGCGTGAGGATAGGCTAGGAGATGTAATCCGTAGATTTTTTTATTTTTTTCTTTTTCTCTTTTTTTTACAGAATCCCAGATATTTTTGAATTGTGATTTTTAGCGACGATTAAAGTGTCGACGCGTAATACGGCAAACGGCTACACACTCTATTTTTCGAATCACGAAACAAAAAATCAGAGGGTTAACAGCTTAGATGGTTCTGTCCGAATCTCGTTGGATAATTTTTGTGACTATTCCGGCCACGATGTAAACGGACCAAATTGCAACGAGTTCGGCTTCGGTATTTTAATCTGCTCTGCGTGATTAGCCGAAACCAGAGCCGCTAATGTATACGCGATTTCGTCGCCGAAACAGCGTGCTGAAGAATAAATTGGATAATTACTTCGCGCACGATTTTTTTTCTCAGACAACACGCGATTCAGACTATTTTGCCCCGAACATTTTAGTCGTCGAGTTTAAACTAATTTGCTCGGGATAAAAATCGTCCAAGTGGTTCGGGCTTCCGAATTCGTATTCGCGCGAGCGGTGAATTTTAAATAATCACCGGACGCACCGATTTTCAAAACAAATATGTTCCGAATAGCACGAAAATTTAGGAAGAGCCCGGATAAATAAATTTGATGCTGAACTCGTGATAAATAAAACAGAAGCGATATTAAAATCGCGAAAGGTGAAGATGTTTAAAATTTAGCATTTGTTTTATCCACTGATATTACGTGCTTAAATCCATACTCGTTGTCGAGCGGATTATAAACACCTGGGGTGTTACAGCCCTCCCCTCTTAAAAGAATCTCGTCCTGAGATTCGGAGCGAAAAACTTTTAAGGGTAGAGAAGCATGTAACCCGTGTCCATATCAGCGATCATCATAAGACAATCCTAAGCGAAGGTGAGTGTCTCAGGATGTGTTTTTTCTAGTGGATATAGCATGTATTGCCACAAGCTAAATTAGAGATGTCCATCAGTAGAGACGACGTCTGCCATGAGAACATATAAGGTTCTATATGTGCAGTTTGCCTTTTTCTGATGACACTGTACTATTTGAGTCTGTTGAGCAAGCGGCAGATATGCAACTTTACCCAAACAGAACCAAATGCACCATCTTGGGTAAAACACACAGAAGGAGGTTTACCAACAAGTGGTTACAGGAAATTTATAGCACAGGGGACGGGTGTGGATGTCGAATACTGTCGCGGTTAACATGTGGTTAGCCCGAGAATTCAAGTCCACAAAAGATGGTATAGATTCGAGAAAATCACCAGCGGAGGGATCTGTAGATGTTGCCTTTGCAACCAATCCATTTTAGCAAGCACTAACCATGGCTCGACTTGATCACACATGCTAGAAAAGCACACGTGAGGCGATCAAGGCATGACTAGAGCGATGATTAGGTGGTTACTAGTTGACTTAATCTCGATTCTTATAACTACTTTCTTCAGGGTGGGTTAAACCAGAGTGAGTTTAGACAACTCAACAAAACGATCTCTAAACTCAACCTTTGTTCACTGGGTAGTTACAAGTTAGTCAAAACCAACTTGTTGAACCACTTTTGACATTGGGCATGTCCTCTCAGTACCATCGGTAAGCCAACGGTCGAGAGTTCACTCATACTAACAGTTGGTCATGCATCTGGGTAGAAATTCATTTGGTTAGGTTGTTTGTCCGTTCTTCCATGCGAGATGAACTGACTTGGTTTGGGAATACATGGATTAAATAAGAGAGCGAATGAACAAACTCCTGCATCTCAACAGCAGGGGAAAGAGATCTCCATTTTGAGAGCTAATCGGTTGTCTCTCGACACTAAAAAGCTCCAAGGCTCCACCTTTACACAAAGGATGTAAAGGGAACTTGTATGAGTAGTCACTACCAAGATCAAAAGAAATAAGACCACACATGAAAGTGGTATGCCCTTTTGATCCAACGGAGATGACAGATGTTGCTTGATCATTTCACAAACAACATAGAAATGGTTTCAAGGAGGAGGTCTATGGAAGATAACATATTGATATAATCTCATAATGGATTATGACTACCAACTGTGATACTAACGTGTGCCGAGTAGCGCAACCATGTGCGCACACACAGAGGCCCTCGGTTTCGTCACGGCACCACTGGTTTTAGTCATAACACCATTATCAGACATATCCAATAAGAAAACTCACGTGACACAAATGAATTGGGCAAGGGTGACAATATGCAAAGAGATACTCCACCTGTAAGGAGTTACAAGTAGAGAGCCAAATAGATCATAGCCCAATGAAATGAACAAGACGTGGCCATAACCTAAACTTGTTAATGAAGGGAATACGATGGGAGACTAATAATTTAGCCCCAAGCATATTTCTATGCCCATCGTAGAGATTACGAGGTCAAAGATTAAGTTGATATGCCTTCGATAGATATGGGGAAACCAAAGGCATCAAATTCAAAAAAATACTCGGATAGGTCTTTTCTGGGTTAGGTTGATAAAGCAACATGACGATCCTTAAGAACAGGCAATCTGGATAAGGTACACCAACTTGTGTCAATCGAATAAGGGCATGGTCTAAGATGAAAATATGACTTGAGATTCTTATTTTTAAGGTTGCATGCATTTTACGACCAACAAACGGATTACCAAAGAATGGAGGACAACTATCTCATTGGGGTTCATAACACCACATTATATCACATTATTTACAATCACTGGTTACTGGAATAAAGATGACAAAAGCATCTTGGGTGTATAGGTGACAAACATGATGCAACAATCAGGATGCATGCTCGTCCTATTCGTCCTCACGAGTTTTGCCAACATACTGTGGCAATAACGTTCTATATCAGTGGCATACTTACGACTCTCATGGTATATTGCTAGTCGTCAGCTACACATACGTTTTCGAGGTTAGTGTACCTACAGAAAAATCCATCACAACCCATTTCCCAATGATGCAATTCACACATGACAGTTTATCATAGTTTATACTCCATATATTGCTATATGGAGGCCAGCTCATCATTAAGCGCCGAGCCACGCATAGGCGCCGTTGCCACACTTTAACCATAGGGCAACTCATTATGGTAACTCACCTTCTTACCTAGGCGTAGGTGCGTCGTTACAAGTACGTTACACTTCTTAGTATTCCCATGTCTGTATACCCTTACACATCCATGGGGCACTGAATTCCTAGAAAGTAATTACTCCACATCGCAGCCTTCATATATACATATGTAGAACATGTATATAGTCAAGCGCTTTTTATACTCTTCCCTAGACCGACGTTTGTTCGGTCATGCTCTCACATCTCACCTTACCTTGAGCATCGATCCATTCAAAACTGAATGGCCTCAAAAATAACAATACACATGTATGCAATACCCCCGGTTGTGGGTTAGTGGTTTTTAAATAAGCCACCTGATAGTCCTTAATTTAGGGCTTAATAGAGGATGTCGCTAGCATTATAGTTTTTCAAAACTGTTTTTCAAAGCCAAACAATGCGTTCAGTTGAAAATAGGTTTTTTCAAAACCAAAACTTTGTTTTTAAAATACGTATGTGACCGTATTATACTTAATCTTGCTCCGATACCAGCCTGTGGCAGAACCTCCCAAGTTATTGGGCCCACATGCACCTGTCCTTGTCTCAAAGACCTCAGACGGCTATGCATGTGCACCAGATAACTTAACAGGATCCGTCCGATTGCCCCAAGGACATCGGATAAACCACGAACAACCAGGACCGCAAGATTAAGTAACACAAATCACACACACCAATATTTTTGCAGCGGAAATCTTATTATCAAATTTTACAAGTATAATTATCGGAGTGATTACAAAAGTATAAGTTTGAAATATATGCTAGCTCAAGTGACCATCCTCAATAAGAAGTATAGAAGAGTTACTTAGACTTATAAGAAGGCCGAGCCCACCGGCACTTAACACCATCACAACAGCACAAGGTTAGACCTAAAAAACAACAGGAAATAAAACCCTGAGTATGGAATTACTCAGCAAGACTTACCCGACTAAAGAAAAGACTCTCAAGGGTATGCTGGCTAGAGGGATTCAAGGTATGGCTTATCAAGATTCAAAGACTCTGTTTTGCAGAAAAGCTTACTATAAGTGGTTCCTTAAAAATCCAGTTTTATTGTCAGGTTAAGTAAAATTGCCTGCAGCTAGAGTTCTTTCTACCCTAGTTCAATCACTTGACCTATACTAGTCAATTTCTTAACAATCCTTCATCTTTACTGGAGTTCTACGTATAGGGCAGTGACCAAGTCTTCATAACCGCGAAGGTACGGCGATCCGAATCGATTATACTCAGCTGAGGATCTCCAATAACACGACATATGTAGCACTTAACCCTTGCATATGTCAACTCACCACCGGGGTTCTTAAGAACAGATCAGGTTCACGCCAACCGAGAGCACAGATACACCACCGTCCAGCCTCTTGCCACGGAGGGTACATGCTACTCTCGCCATCTCTCCACTCCTGTTGCGTGGTATCTTATTCTGGCCTTAGTCTGCCCGAGGCAAAGCTTACCCATGATGAGGCATGTGACCAGTTAAAGGGTCCTCGATCATCAAGCCTACATCGACACGGTCCTTAATCGACTCAAACGGAGACACTACACCGAGACTCCCTTCTCGTGCAAGTCAACCGCCCGGTCTCAGCTTTATTATTTTCAACCCAAAGTTTGGTACCTAGCAGAGGTACATCTTTTCCAGATGTTGAATCCATCAAGGCCTTTGACAGATCCACCATCAAGTTTTTCTTTTTGAAAACATTCCCACCCACTGAAGCATCACCTTTGTTTTAAAACAAAACATTTTTGTATGCTAAAGCAAGGCTAAGCATCATAAAATTCTTTTCAAAACGGATATCAAGGAAGGGAAATCAATTTTCAAGGAAGGAAATGCATCAACGGTTTTAGCACTCAACTCCTATCACCTAATGCAGCAAACAAGGTGATAAAGATTTTAAAACACAAGGAGGTGGCGAATGCACCGAGGCTTGCCTGAATAACACTAGGTTAGTGTTGTTAGGTGACGTCCACTTGGCGATCAGCTTTTGGGTCTCACACTTGTTCAGTTTATCCGTCTTCAGATTCGTCCATCCGCATCATCCTGCGGATTAGCCCGCGCTTGGGGTCGACTTGGCTCGTCTTCCGCATCACGTGATTATTTATCGTACCTCATGAGATGCACGATGCACATGTATGAGCACGAGTATAACAAGTATAATGTAGATAACCTACACTAAAAAGGACGAAACACTTAAAACCAAGCATTAAGCATCACGAATATCATAGCAGGGCATCGACTGCATCCATTAACCAAATGGACATATTACACTAGAAAATCTATTTTTATTCCTAGCTTTTTATTAACTCTTTAAACTATGTATCTTAATTACTTGATTTACCGAGTTATCTAAATCGATCATCACAATATACGCATGCTAAATTAATAACATTTATTGAGACCAATAATTTTATTTACTCTATTTATAGACCTAGTTAACGGGAATACGAATCAACTTACCCTGACTAATTCGACGCGATAGTCGCAAGCACGACTACGGGTTCCGGTTGACGTCATCCAGGGGTCTTCTTTTCTTCGGTAATCAATTGCTGAAGATCTTTTCCCCGATTGAATAATTTTGACGAATTGAACATGAGTCGCGCAGGATGCCCGAGCTTTTTGTCGCGCACTTGGTGAACACCATGCTGCTGGATTCGTCTTCACCTGACTCTTGCGATTTCTTGCTGACGCGCGGAATGACGACGAGATCGTGTTTGGAGCAAGCTGGTGAGGTGGGGGTCGAGCAAGGGATGACGTGTTTGACGACTCGACGGCAAACGACGCGACGACGAGCTGGGCAGGATCCGAGCTAATAGGTACAGTATGGGACAGCGACCAGCACGACGAACGAACTAAGTTGTGAGGTCGGCCGATGAGGGATTTCAAGGAACACGACGGTCAGTCGGCGAGCTGGCAAGTTCGGATAGGGACGGCTGACGTGAGGACCATGACGAATATGAAATCGATGACCAACCAAAATATGATTGGTGAGTTGAGCGACTCCGATGATTTGACGGCATTCGCGACAGCGAACAGGAGGACGCGCGCAGAGAAACAACACGGCACGGTACCAAGCGCCATGGCTAGGGCGAGTTCGGACACTAGCACACGCAGCGTTTTACCGTGTCCAACGCACGCGTCATGGACTTGATATCGACTGCAAGCAGTTTTGCGTGTACGACAACGCGACGGAGGTGAACTGAATAGCGAGCTTCGTGGCAGCACGCATAAGAACAACGGAACGCTACGCGCGCGACGCAAAGGAACAGGGCACGCACGCACAAACCGACGATGGGCGCAGCACAGGGAGATCCGACTGAGCTGGGGACGACGAGGAAAAGCTCTGCGAGATGTGCACGAGCGAGCAGAGAGAAACGTGTGGGGAAGTAGGCCGAGCTGGGCCGATGCCAGGGCTGGGCGCGATGAACAGAGAACTCCGACGATGGTGAGGGAGCCAGGGCGCACAGCACACAGCTGACAGAGAGCATGGCAGGGACGCTCGGCAAACAGAAAGGGTGAGCAGAAATTCAGGTGCCGAGCAGGAAGACAGGGGCGAGCTCGAGAGCAGCGCAGAAAAATCCGGCGCCGAGAGCAGGGGATCGAGCAGGGAGGATGCGCCATGGGAGGAGGAGCGGCTGCCTGCAGAGGAAACGCGCAGGGAAGCAACGCGTGTGTAGAAAAAATCAAGGAAGATGGAGGGCGGCAGGAATTTCACGGGAGCTGAGCTGTGCGTGAAAAAAAATAAGGATTGGGGCGGCGTGAGGATAGGCTAGGAGATGTAATCCGTAGATTTTTTTATTTTTTTCTTTTTCTCTTTTTTTTTACAGAATCCCAGATATTTTTGAATTGTGATTTTTAGCGACGATTAAAATGTCGACGCATAATACGGCAAACGGCTACACACTCTATTTTCCGAATCACGAAACGAAAAATCAGAGGGATAACAGCTTAGACGGTTCTGTCCGAATCTCGTTGGGTAATTTTTGTGACTATTCTGGCCACGATGTAAACGGACCAAATTGCAACGAGTTCGGCTTCGGTATTTTAATCTGCTCTACGTGATTAGCCGAAACCAGAGCCGCTAATGTATACACGATTTCGTCGCCGAAACAGCGTGCTGAAGAATAAATTGGATAATAACTTCGCGCACGATTTTTTTTCTCAGACAACGCGCGATTCAGACTATTTTGCCCCGAACATTTTAGTCGTCGAGTTCAAACTAATTTGCTCGGGATAAAAATCATCCAAGTGGTTCGGGCTTCCGAATTCGTATTCGCGCGAGCGGTGAATTTTAAATAATCACCGGACGCACCGATTTTCGGAACAAATATGTTTCGAATAGCACGAAAATTTAGGAAGAGCCCAGATAAATAAATTTGATGCCGAACTCGCGACAAATAAAACAGAAGCGATATGAAAATCGAGAAAGGTGAAGATGTTTAAAATTTAGCATCTATTTTATCCACTGATATTACGTTCTTAAATCCATACTCGTTGTTGAGCAGATTATAAACACCTGGGGTGTTACAGACTCGGTCCTTAAGCGACTCAGACGGAGACACTACACCGTGACTTCCTTCTCGTGCAAGTCACCCACCGGTCTCGTCTTTATCATTTACAACCCTAAAGTTTGGTACCTGACAGAGGTACATCTTTTCAGATGTTGAACCCATCATGGCCATGATGGATTCACCATCAAGTCTTTTCTTTGAAAAAAACTTCCCATCCCATATGAAGCATCATCTTTTGTTTAAAACAAAACATTTTGTTTTCTAAAGCAAAGCTAAGCATCAGAAAACTTTTAAGTAAAACAGGTATCAAGGGATGGTAATCAATTCCAAGGAAGGAAATGCAGCAATTGTTTAGCACACAACTCTTATCACCTAATTCATCATCTCAAGTGACAAAGAGTTTAAAACAACAAGGAAAGGGGTAAATGCACCAGGGCTTGCCTTGTGTTGCAGGAGGCTCTAGGTCTGTCCCACAAATGTCAAAATAGAAGTTGTTCTCAACTGGGGAACTCTCAGCTTGCGGGACAACTTCTTCCTCGACTACAACTTCTTCTTCGTTTTCTATACATAACAATACATATACATGAATGCTTATGTGATGCTATGAATATGCAGGTATATAATAGACACATACTAGGTTGTATCTTGAATACAACTTTCCTTTACGGTACAAACTAGTCACTAGGGTTTCCTGAGTTAGTATTCTATTAGGGTTAGGCAATTATACCCTAGGAAGCTAGTGTATTGGGTTTGGTACCAAACAATGTCCAAGCTCAAATCAGCTCCAACGTTCATCAGGGTTCACTGTAAGCCAAGTTTCAGTCTTCAGTGGTGACTGACAGCCCGTCTTTAGATTCATTTTCTCCAATTTCCATACAGTTCCAAGGCTTAGTCACTTAATCAAACTTGTACCTCTATAGTAGCTCTACAAATTTGTTGTATTGACCTAGGGAAAAACCTTCATGGATGAAGAAATACAAAGTCCCAAAGTTAACCCAATCACACTGATTTCAGAGTTAACCACATGGGTGCTATTAGGGCTTTTTGCAATTAACTCCAATTTGTTCCACATTACATGAAAATCTACCAATGTAAAAGTTATTTAGTTTTTGATACTCTACCACTTTGATATATACACTTTGGTCCAAAAGTGTATAGAAATTGAAATCACCACATAGGGCACAAATTAGGGTTTCTAGGGTTCCATTTAGGGTTTTGAGTACTCCAAGTTTGGTTTCCTATGCCATTTCCACTAATCTTTAAAGTAATACTCATTTTGATACCACACACACCCATATGCCTCTACTCCTTGGTTGAGTACCCTATTCTAGGGTTTAGGAGCACTTCAAGTTATCACATCACAACTTGTTTTGAAATTTTAGCCTAGTGGATGCATTCTAGGTGTAACAAACATAATGACATGTCAATGCATATGATGTCGTTCTCAAATTTTAGTTCTGGTAACACCAGGGGTGTTACATTAAATGTCACAATACCATCATCATAATCAAAAGGGGTAAGCAGCTTATCATAAATAATCTCATCATGTTCATTGATTAGGGTGAAGCACTACATAGAGCTAAATCAAAATGATCCAACCCACATAGGTGAACAAGGACACGATAAACAAAGCTAGTCAATCCTTAGGTATAAGTTATGTAAATGCGGGAAGCTGAATCATAAAATGTGTAGGACATAGATGGGTCAAAGGACACTTGCCTTCACCAACCAGCAGCTGCTCAGGGTCTTCACCTAACTCCTTCAGATTCTGCCAACGGACCGTTATCTATATGAGTTTAAACATACATTCCATGAACTTAATATAAAAAAACAATACACCACACAATAGAATGCAACAAATAAGCAGATGCTTGGCGCAGGGCTCGCATCTACGACTATGCGAGAAAGAAAAAGACGACGATCGAGGCTACGGTCGAAAAGTGATTACATTAAGCAGCTATGGATTAAAATACTTGTCTGAACATAACCATATTAATTTAACAATCGTGCTATGTATAAACTAAAGTTACACTACACACTTAATTATTATAAGCAAATCTATGTAAATTTAAAAGGATTATCGTGCGACGAAGCGCACTACAGCACAAGCGATCTAAACTGAAATTAAGATGAGTTGTCGCACGATGAGGCGCGCGACAGCACGCACGAATTAATGTTGAAATTAGGACGGACTGTCACGCAGCGAAGCACGCGACAACACACATGAACTTAACTTGAAATTAAAATGAGTCGTCACGCGACGAAGCGCGCGACGCAACACTTAGACTAAACTGAAATTAAAGCGACTTGTCACACAACAAAGTGCGCGACACAACACTTGAATTAAATCTAAAATTAACACGAAGCGTCGCGCAACGGCACACGCTAATTAAACTGAATGCGTGATGCAACGCATCACCTAAACTGAAATTAAACGAATCGTCGTGCGACGAAGCGCGTGACGCAACACACTAAATAATTTGAATTTAGAATGAATTGCCGTGCCACGAAGCGTGCGACGCAACACATGAATTAAACTGGATTTAAAACTGAATTTAAACGCTAATCACGCTAGGGCTGCGCGCACTGGACAGCTGCGCCGGGGGCCACGTCGCCACGCCGGGTGCGGGCCATGCCAGGGTGGGTTGCACAGGATCACCAAGGGAGCTGCGCGCAGGGAGAGGGAAGGGGAAGAGGGAGAAGAGAGGGGAGGGAAAGCTCACCTCAGGGCTCGACAATCGGCAACAATCGCTCACCGGAATCCCACCTAGGGCAAAGGGAGGTGGAGGAAGGTGGAAGAGAGGGAGAGGGAAGTTTCTGTGCGGGAAAGGAAAAATGAGAGGGAGAGGGGGTGGGGGCACGCATGGGGGGAGAGGGGCACCAGGGGCACGCCTGGGCCGGGTCGGGTCGGGGTGGGCCACGCTACGGGTCGGACTGGGCTACGGGCCGGGCCGACGACCCACTGCTCGCTCTCGCTTACCTCTAATCAAATTTAAATCGTGAATCGAAAACTGAAACGAGACGAACGCGCGATTAGACACAACATCGGACAAAATAAATATGCTTCGGTATGATGCAACAACCATGTCAACTTAGATTTTTTGTTTACATGCGATACGGACACCAATCTCTATATTGCTTTGAAAATGGGAAGAAGGAGCGAGACCGGAAGAGAAAAGAGAGTAACACCTGAATTCGGTGAATATCAAAAACATAAATTTATACCCCCAAATTCAGGGCATTACATGTCATCTCTTCACCTAAGACGGGCTTGCACACACCTATATGAACAATCTCCCAAATACTTGGATCCACACCGATTACATGAGACTTCATCTTATCGGCCCACTCGTCATAGTTTAACTTATTAAGAGTTGGAAGCTTTTTGAGGGGTGCTGAAGCGAATTATGTTAAGACTTACCTTCTTCATCACATTAGAAACCAAGAGGTCAACCAAATCATCATTGTACTCCAACTTCTTTCATTTGTCTTCTTTGGCCTTTCTTCTAGATTGTTCTTCTTCGAACCTTCTCTTGATTTCTTATTTCTTGGACTTTCTCTTTGCATATTCCTCTTACGTCTTTTGGAACATTGTATCGACGAGCTTCATAGCAAAGTCGAGAATCTTGGAATCCACTTCCTCCCCACTAGATGTAGTTAGGAGCTCCTTGAGATGAGGATCTTCATTGTTCCTTGGAGTCGACATGATTGTTTCCCCATGCGGTTAAGCACTATAAATAAGGCACGAAGCTTCTATACCAATTGAAAGTAGCCTAGAGGAGGGTGAGTAGGCTACACCTAAAAATATCACCACAAACTTCGAAATAATGTCAAATTGATAGTTTGACTGGTGTAGGCCGGTTCAACAGGGGCAGTTGAACCACTCTAAACATGTCCAACTACGAGAATAGATCTAGGCTAAGAACAACACGGTGTATAATGAGAGAATCCTTTAGAAGAATAACTCAAGGGATAATCTAAGTAAAAATTATGATGGATTCGAGTGGAGCATCTCCACAAAATCCACACACACAGCGAATCGTATGATGCCTTGCTTGCCAAAGATAAATTGCAATGGATGAATAAAGCAAGAACACAAAAACACGAGATTTGTACCGAGGTTTGCCCACTCCACAAAGGTGTCCTACTTCCCAATGGCTATGGACTGTCCGGTGCGCCCATCGACAGCAGCCTCCCCAATGGCTACCTTGGTGGTTGGGGGCTATAAATACCCTCCAACCACTACAACTTCAAGTATCCAAGTTTTTTGAATATCACATTCAATACAAGAGCTCTAGCATTCACTCCAAGACACAATACAAAAGATCAAATCCTCTCCGGGTCCCAAATTCACTCCAAACACTTAGTGGCTTGTGAGAGAGAGATTTTTGTGTTCATTTGAGTTCTTGTCGCTTGGATTGCCTTTCTTCTTTTCCCACTCTTATTCTCAAGTGCTTTGTAAGCGAGGCAAGAGACACCAAGTGTGTGGTGGTCCTTGCGGGGTCTTATTGACCCATGAGATTAAGGAAGAAGGCTCACTCGGTCTAAGTGACCGTTTG
This sequence comes from Zea luxurians, assembly GCA_029449295.1. Taxonomy (NCBI): domain Eukaryota; kingdom Viridiplantae; phylum Streptophyta; class Magnoliopsida; order Poales; family Poaceae; genus Zea; species Zea luxurians. The sequence goes on from JAOPSE010000009.1 coordinate 123,330,265, forward strand.
AGAGAGGGAAAGGGTTGGAATAGACCCGGTCTTTGTGACCTCCTCAACGGGGACTAGGTTCTTTGGAACCGAACCTCGGTAAAACAAATCACCGTGTTCACTCACCTTATTTCTTGGTTGATTTGTTTTCCTTCTCTTTGTGACTTAAGTTTAACTGTAACGCTAACCCCCGACCTTAGTGCGTGTTTCAGTTTATAAATTTCAGGTTTCGCCTATTCACCCCCCTAGGCGACTTTCAATTGGTATCAGTGCCCAGTGCTTCATTAGTCTAACAACTCGAAGTGATGTCGGGAGATCACGCCAAGAGGGAGATAATGACCGGCGACAAGTCCACAAGCTCGGGGAGGACTCTTTCAAGAGAGTCCGACAACAAGAACAAGGAGGCATCCTCTTCCTCCATCAAGTTGCTTCAGAAAGGTGACAGGAAGAAGATGAAAAAGGTCGTCTACTACGAGACCGACTCTTTGTCACCCTCCACATCAAGCTCCGAGTCGTCCGTCGCTTCTAAGTGCCATGAGCGCAAGAAGTATAGTAAGATGTCTCTTCGCTATCCACGTATTTCTAAGCACGCTCCATTACTTTCTATTCCCTTAGGCAAACCACCATATTTTGATGGTGAAGATTATTGTATGTGGAGTGATAAAATGAGGCACCATGATGAGGACATCACTTCTATACATACAATGAATGGACCATCGCGTGCACAACAGCTAAATCTCTAGGTACGTTCTACCCTAGTCAATTGTGTTTTAGAGCTTACACTTGGGGCCATGGATGTTTTGATGATTAGGAACCTTGGAGAGGACCAGCAAGGACTTGGGAAAGGCCTAGGTGTTGAGGAGGAGCAGCAAGGGCGCCCACAACAGGAAGGAGATCAAGTCCGACTCGGCTGCGACTCCATCTCGGGTTACAGGACCAGTCTACACTAAAATGGACACCCAAGATGCATCCAGACTCCAATTGCGACGGATTTGATATGGTTGGAAAGATAAAGAGATTATCTAACCAACCCAACTAGTTCCATCCTAAAATTCATCCGGAGTCAACAGGAATCGTCGAAACAATTCAGCGTTCAGTTTCTGTTTTGGTGCTGCGACACCGTTTGTTGGGCCGTTGGCCGTGTATCGCGTCGGAGCCCATTAGGGGCGAGTCCAGGGGTCACGCACGCCCTAATACTCTATTTATTCAGCAGCCGCCGCCACATTAGGTTTGGGTTTTGCTTAGATCAATTCTGTCATCGAACAGTGTCGCCGTCATCGGTTTGTCAGACCCCATCGCGTAATCAATACAATTTTGGTTGCGTTTCTTTCCTGTTCTTGCTTGTGTTCTTGATTGCGCTTGCAGGGATAAGCCTTCGTGGCGAGGTCACTCGTGTGTCACAGGTGATAACCAACGGAGCCGTGGTGTAGTGATTGCGAGGAACCGTTCACTCGGAGCCTTGGATCATCAACGTCGAGATCTCCACTCAATCAAGTTATCGTACCTCACGGAAGATCGGACCGCGTCTTCTATCAATTGGTATCAGATTTCCAGGTTGCCTGTGTGGTATAATCCTACCTTTAGATTAGTTTTGTTTCATCCCATAGTCCACAAAAAGCCAAAAAAAATAATTACGATCAGTTTATTCTGACCTAAAACCATCGCCTTAGCCTTTGCACAATTCAGTTTTAGAGTCTGCAGTTCTGAGTTCGTGTTCTAGGTTGAGTTTGGTTGCTGGTTTAGATTTGTTTTGGTTTAGTTTGATTCTGTCCATCCGCTTCCATCCTACAGAACCGACCATATCTACAAAATAGATCCTATCTCTAAAACCAACCCTATCCACAAGACAGATCCTATCTCTAAAACCGACCCTATCCACAAAACAAATCCTGTATCTAAACCGACCATATCCATAAAACAAATCTTATCTCTAAAACTGACCCTATCCACAAAATAGATCCTATCTCTACAACCGACCCTATCCACAAAATAGATCCTATCTCTAAAACTGACCCTATCCACAAAATCGAACCCCCACCCTTCCAACACCTCGCCAGAAACCCTAATTCGGAGTCCAAACTTAAAACGACCATAACTTTCGCCTCGGAACTCGAATCGGGCCCATTTTTTCGAATCGCACAGAATTAAATTTTGCATCCGATTCTTCCCGGCTTTGCCAGATTCGCTGTTTTTAAAATTCCCAAATTCGGCTTGGAAATAGGACTTCTCATTTTCCAAACATTTATTCTGATTTTAGGGAAAACTTGTAGAAATTCTAGAGAACACGTCATTGCACAAATAAATCTGAAACTTGGTGTGTTATCTTCTTATGTGCTGCTGCAAAATAGAAAAATATAAAAAAAATATTTGAAAAAAAAATCGCAAAAAAGGGTAGCACATAACCAGAAACGCCAGTGTTTTGTGCACCTCTGTGATTATTTTGCCCCAAGCCTGTTTTCTTGCTGCACCCATATACTTGTATCTCCTTTCTTGTGCTTTGGTCCAACTGTTCTATTACTTTTTCTAGGCCAACAACTAGGACGAGTACTTGGAACACTTATTCAGCATTGCTATCTGTTACTGACTTGTGTGCCACATATATATATTTAGTCAGCCTTCCCAGAACTCTAGCTTTCTCTCGAGCAAAACAGGTACTCCTTTGCAATCACACCCACGCTCGTTGGACAGTCACACCGGTCACCATTTGCCACCTGCAGTGCTGGTAAGAACCTTGTAAGAGCGGGGTAAGACGCTTTATAATTTGTATTCCACCACCACCCTGAGAGATAGTTGTAGGGTTCACATTGTTTGTTGCCTTTTTGTCTTTGTTTTATGCTAACAATGACAGGACCAAAGAATCAAATGGACAAGGACAAGGGGACTAAGCTTAATGACGATGAGTGTGTCTCTTAGCTGGAATTGAAGGAGATGATGCACGCGATGACTGAAGCTTTTAAAAAATACCAGGACTCTGCGGTGACATCCTATGAGCAGCTTGATCGACAAGTTGCTGAACTTGTTACACGCATGGACGTACTGAAGGCTCATCCCCCACCACCAACTCCAGCGCCAGCTCACTCTCCTATGGACGATGACGATGATGACGACGATGTTTATGCATCGCTGCTACAACGCCTCGCACGTAATCGACAAGGTATGGGAGGTAATGGTAAACATCATCATCATAATCCTGAACCAGACCATGATCCATTTGCTAAGATTAAGTTCTCTATTCCACCGTTCATGGGTTCTTATGATGCTGAAGCTTACTTAGACTGGGAGATGACGGTAGAACAAAAATTTAATTCCCATCTTGTTCCTGAGCAGCATAGGGTTAGACAAGTCACTAGTGAATTTAGAGATTTTGCTATCATTTGGTGGAATGAACTTGTTAACACATGTGTTGCACCATAAACATGGAATGCGTTAAAAGAGGAGATGCGAGCTCGCTTTGTTCCCCCTTCTTATAGATGTGATCTTCGAAAAAATTGCAACGCTTAGATCAGGGAGACATGTCGATACAGGAATACTACCAAGAGCTTCAGAAAGGTATGCTACGATGTGGGGTAGTTGAGGATCCGGAGGATCAAATGGTTAGGTTTTATGGGGGATTGAGGCGGGAGATTCAAGATATTGTTGATTATAAAGAATATTATTCTATACAATGCTTGTTCCATCTTTCTATGTTGGCAGAAAAAGAATTGCAGGGTCGTTAACAGCGGAGGAGCAGCACTTTCGCGCCAAGCCAACCACCGGCGCCAACCAAGGCGTCATCCTCTTCGGGCGTACGGACGTCCACATCTTCCGCCACCAGTGGCACATGCATCACCGCACCTTCGGCATCACAGGGACATGACAACAGCAAGTCCTTGGTGCCTTCAGGTGTTGCAGCAAAACCTGCTACGACCACCTCTTTTACAGGCCGCTCCTCCGACATCAAGTGCCACCGCTGCTAGGGACTTGGCCATATTCAGTGAGATTGCCCCAGCAAACAGGCATACATTGCTACTGGTGATGGTGGGTATGTTAGTGCTTCTGATGTTGAAGATGAAGATACTGTTGGAGCTAACATTGCAGAGACTTATGATGGTGATGAAGAGGTTCTTGGTACAACAGCGACCGAGACCTATAAAGCCTTGATTGTGCAACGAGCTTTGAGTGCCACGGCTAGTGACGATGACAACAGACAGTGCCACAACCTCTTCAACATGTTCCTCATCGTCAAGGACTACCGTGTACATACCATCATTGATGGTGGTAGCTGCAACAACTTGGTGAACATTGAGGTGGTCAAGAAGCTTGGCTTGACCACACGAGAGCATCCCCACCCTTATCACATTCAATGGTTTAACAATAGCGGTAAGTTCAAGGTAACAAAAATAGCAAGGGTGCATTTTTCTATTGGCTCTTACCATGACTTTGCTGATTTCGATGTGGTGACTATGGATGCTTGCTCTCTTTTACTGGGACGTCCTTGGGAGTTTGATACCGATGCTATTCACCATGGTAGATCTAATAAATATACTTTCATGCATAAGGGAAAGAAAATTGTGTTGCTTCCTATGACTCCCACTGAAATTGTCCACTTTGAACATGAGAAAAAGACTAATGCTAAGCAAAAAGATGTTTTGAACTCTGAAAATCAGCAACCTATTAAGTTAAAAACTCCTACTTTGCTAGCCACTAAATCTGATCTTGATGAGTTACATGCCTCTGTTGGACTTTGCTATGCCTTAGTGTGCAAAAATGCTTTCTATTCCATTGATGATACGTCTATTGCTTTGCCACCGGCTATTGCTAACCTTTTGCAAGAGTATATGGATGTGTTTCCCTCTGAGATACCCCCTAGATTACCACCTGAGTTGCCTCCAGATTTTCGGGTTAGTCCCACCTTTAACATTTTAGATTTGAAGCCATATATGGGTGACGAAGATGAGATCGAGTCGAGGACGACTCCAATTCAAGAGGAGGAGGATGATGAGTACATCACCCCTATACATACAATGAATGGACCGATAACACGATCGCGTGCACGACAGCTAAATCTCCAGGTACGTTCTACCCTAGTCAATTGTGTTTCAGAGCTTACGCTTGGGGCCATGGATGTTTTGATGATTAGGAATCTTGGAGAGGACCAGCAAGGACTTGGGAAAGTCCTAGGTGTTGAGGAGGAGCAGCAAGGGCGCCCACAACAGGAAGGAGATCAAGTCTGACTCGGCTGCGACTCCATCTCGGGTTCCAGGACCAGTCTGCACTAAAATGGACGCCCAAGATGCATCCAGACTCCGATTGCAACGGACTTGATATGGTTGGAAATATAAAGAGATTATCTAACCAACCCAACTAGTTCCACCCTAAAATTCATCCGGAGTCAACGGGAATCGTGGAAACAATTCAGCATTCAGATTCTGTTTTGGTGCTGCGACACCGTCTGTTGGGACGTTGGGCCGTGTATCGCGTCGGAGCCCATTAGGGGCGAGTCCAGGGGTCACGCACGCCCTAATACTCTATTTATTCAGCAGCCGCCGCCACATTAGGTTTGGGTTTTTCTTAGATCAATTCTGTCATCGAACAGTGTCGTCGTCATCGGTTTGTGAGACCCCATCGCATAATCAATACAATTTTGGTTGCGTTTCTTTCCTGTTCTTACTTGTGTTCTTGATTGCGCTTGCAGGGATAAGCCTTTGTGGTGAGGTCACTCGTGTGTCACGGGTGATAAGCAACGGAGCCGTGGTGTAGTGATTGCGAGGAACCATTTGCTCGGAGCCTTGGATCATCAACGTCGAGATCTGCACTCAATCAAGTTATCATATCTCACGGAAGATCGGGTCGCGTCTTCTATCACACCATCTAACCTCACTCCACGAAAGTATATGTGATATTGTTGAGTTTGGAGCGCAGGCACCACAAGTGGGGGATAAGGATTACGACTCGGACGAGGCTGCCCAAATTAGGCACTTTAACTCCCAAGCCACGTCTATACTCCTCGCCTCCTTGTATCGAGAGGAGTATAACAAGGTGCAAGGATTAAAGACGGCCAAGGAAATTTGGGACGTCCTCAAGACCGCGCACGAAGGGGACGAGGTGACCAAGATCACCAAGCGGGAGACGATCGAGGGGGAGCTCGGTCGATTCGTCCTCAACAAAGGAGAAGAGCCGCAAGCAATGTACAACTGGCTAAAAACAATGGTGAACCAATTGCGCAACCTCGGGAGCACTAAATGGGATGACCATGAGATGGTCAAGGTTATTCTTAGATCTCTCGTATTTCGTAATCCTACTCAAATTCAATTAATACATGGGGATCCTAGATATAAACTAATGTCTCCCAAGGAGGTGATTGGGAAGTTTGTGAGCTTTGAGCTAATGATCAAAGAATCCAAACACATCGTCAACTTGGAGCAAGGCACCACCTCTACACCCGAGGTGCAACCCGTCGCATTCAAAGTGACGGAAGAAAAGAAGGAGGAGTCTACATCGAGTAGGCTTCCAATCGATGCCTCCAAGCTCGACAACAAGGAAATGGCGCTCATCATCAAGAGCTTCCGCTAAATCCTCAAGCAAAGGAGAGAAAAAAACTACAAGTCCCACTCCAAGAAGGTGTGCTACCGGTGTGGTAAGTTTGGTCGCTTTATTGCTAAATGCCCTATTTCTAGTGATAGTGACAGGAATGACGACAAAAATGGGAAGAAGGAAAAGAAGAGGTACTACAAGAAGAAGGGCGGTGATGCCCACATTTGTCGGGAATGGGACCCCGATGAGAGCTCCACCGACTCCTCCTCCGACGAGGACGCCACCAACATTGCCATCAACAAGGGCCTCCTCTTCCCCAACGTCGGGCACAAGTGTCTAATGGCTAAGGACAGCAAGAAAAAGAAGGTACACTATAGAGCCACCCCAAAATATACAACATCTAGTGATGATGGTAGCTCTAGTGATAGTGAAGACAATTTAATGTCTCTTTTTGCCAACCTTAGCATGGACCAAAAGAAGAAATTCAATGAGTTAATAGAAGCTATTAATGAGAAGGATGAACTCTTGGATAGCCAAGAGGACTTCCTAATTAAAGAGAATAAAAAAATTGTTAAGTTGAAAAATGCTTATGCTCAGGAAGTAGAAAAATGTGAAAACTTATCTAAGGAGCTTAGCATTTGCCATGATTCAATTTCTAGTCTTAGAACTGAAAATGCTAATTTAATTTCTAAGATTGAAAAGTTGAATGTTTGCAATGATTCTATTTCCTGTCTTAGAGATGAGAATGTTAGATTAAGTGCTAAGATAGAGGAATTAAATGTTTGCAAACCCTCTACATCTACTGTCGAGCATGTTTCCATTTGCACTAGATGTAGAGACATTAATGTAGAAGCTATTGATGATCACCTTGCTATGATTAAACAACAAAATGATCACATAGCTAAATTAACTACAAAAATTAATGAGCATGAGCTAAAAATGAAAATTTTAAATTTGCTAGAAGCATGCTTTATGATGGGAGACGCCCTGGCATTAAGGATGGTATTAGTTTCCAACAGGGGAGCAATGTCAAATTTAATGCCCCTAAAAGAATGTCTAACTTTGTAAAGGGCAAGGCTCCCATGGTTTAGGATAGTGAGGGCCATATTTTATATCCTGCTAACTATCCTGAGCACAAGATTAGAAAGATTCATGCTAAGAAACCTCATACTATTTCTCACTATGCTTTTATGTATAAAAATGAGGCTTCTAGCTCTAGGCATACCACTCATGTTAAAATGCCTAGAAAGAAAATTCCTACTGCATCAAATGAACATAATATATTTTTTCAAGACTTTTGATGCATCATATGTGCTTACTAACAAATCAGGCAAAATAGTTGCCAAATATGTTGGGGGCAAACACAAGAGTCCAAAGACTTGTGTTTGGGTACCCAAGGTGCTTGTTTCTAACATTAAAGGACCCAAGACTGTTTGGGTACCTAAGAACAAGGCCTAAAATTGTTTTGTAGGTTTATTCATCCGGTGGTTCAAGTTAGATAATCGATAGCGGGTGCACAAACCACATGACAGAGGATAAAAGGATGTTCTCCTCCTATGAGAAAAATGAAGATCCCCAACGAGCTATCACATTCGGGGATGGAAATCAAGGTTTGGTCAAAGGTTTGGGTAAAATAGCTATATCACCTGACCATTCTATTTCCAATGTTTTCTTGTAGATTCTTTAGATTATAATTTGCTTCATGTTTCTCAATTATGCAAAATGGGCTACAACTGTCTTTTTACAGATGTAGATGTTACTGTCTTTAGAAGAAGTGATGATTCAATAGCATTTAAGGGAGTGTTAGAGGGTCAGCTATATTTAGTTGATTTTAATGAGAACAAAGCTGAACTCAACACTTGTTTAATTGCTAAGACTAATATGGGTTGGCTCTAGCATCGCCTACTGGCCCATGTTGGAATGAAGAATCTTCACAAACTTCTAAAGGGAGAGCACATTTTGGGACTAACCAATGTTCATTTTGAGAAAGACAGGGTTTGTAGTGCATGCCAAGTAGGAAATCAAGTTGGCACCCATCATGCACACAAGAACATAATGACGACTGACAGGCCGCTCGAGCTTCTCCACATGGATTTATTCGGCCCGATAGCTTACATAAGCATCGGTGGGAGTAAGTACTGTCTAGTTATTGTGGATGATTATTCTCATTTCACTTGGGTGTTCCTTTTGCAGGAAAAATCACAAACCCAAGAGACCTTAAAAGGATTCTTAGGACATGCTCAAAATGAGTTCGGATTGAGGATGTCACACCCGGTTTTGGAAGGCAAACCGAATGCGAACCATGTACGTGCCAGGATCAGAACTCACGTACACAGTGATTACATAATTGGACATCATCACACAATGCTTGAAATAAATAGCGGAAAGGTACTTTATTACATCAAGATGTCCAAGACATCCACATAGTCTATTACATAACCATTGCTCAACATAAATATCAAAGTGCGGAAATACGAAATGTAGATGCTAAGCCTACAAAGGCAGCTGACTGGGGGTTTGCCACTAAGGTAAACTAGAACTCGTCGTAGTCCTGAAACTCCTCGAAATCTTCCATGTTGCCAGCATCACCGCCTGAGTACTGAGAACAGTGGGGACAACCTGGGGTGGGGTGGTTTGTAAAGCAAGGGTGAGTACACATCAACGTACTCAGCAAATGTCCCATTTGGCTAAAGTGGACTAGCTGTATGTGGAGTTGAGGTTAAGCAGTTGCTTTTAGGTTAGTCAAGTATTTATTATTATTAGTAGAGCCAACTTTTAGTAATAAACCCAGTAATTACCGAAAGGTACTTCCTCAAACGAGAGAATACCAGAGATCAAATTTTATAGCATCATTGCTAATCATCATCATAAAAGTATTCATAGTTTTTCTAATCAAAGAGGATCCTAAGGCTGCTCTTAACAGTGAGCTCGGCTGATATACCAGTTCTTAACACTCTGTAGAGGTTGTACACTTTACCCACAAGTCACGATTCCCATTCTGTCTGGAGATCATGACTCTCCATTGATCACTTCCAAGGTGACCTAGCAGGGTCTCACTACGAGGCCTTTACAAAGACTCCCCTGGTGCATAGCTGCTCGTTAGGTTTCGCCAGTCGTACAAACGCAGTACACCTCCCCAAGGTGGGTGACTAACAAAAACCAAATCGAATGAACCTCTGCACCCCAACCTTGGCAGAGCGAGCACTATGCCCCGACCCCCATTGACGGCCCTCTGGCAAAGCCAACTACACCCCCAGGTTCATCTAATTAATTAGCTAAGGGCGTCCCATTCCACCCTCATGGTTGTACTGTTATCTCGGGTTGTCCCCTAAGGTACTCAGGAAAAAGGCCTGAGTCCCCTAAGGTATCACAAAATCATGCACATATTTAGGATAACAGCATCGTATCATAAATGTTCACATCATGTTCATTGATTAAGTTAAGGCAATAGCAACATGCTAACCATGATAACCCAAAAGGTAAACAAGGATAAGTGAATACAGACTAGTCAATCCTTAGGTTTCATAAAGTAATTGCGGGACAGTGAATTATAAAGTATGTAGAACATAATAGGTTAGAGGACACTTGTCTTCACCAGGTTGCTGCTCAGGGAGGTCTCCAACAACACACTCAGGAACCTCAGACTGCTCATTGTCTAAATAAAGCGAGCATGCATTCAATACATTTGGAAAGTACAAATGAACATCACACCAAACATGTACAAACATCGGAACACATCTTAAAAAGACATAATACTACATAAGGGATAATGAATTCAAGGTATAAAATGAACTATGGCATATATTAACTTTATTTGAAAATAGATTATTATTTCCCTAAGTGTTATTTACAAGTACATAATCATAGATCAATTTATTTTATTGTGACCTATAATTCGAAACAGAGATGAACTCATGCAATACCTATCATTAAGCTCACAAGTTTAAAAAAGGTTTGAATCCCTAAGGTTCTCCTTTATTTATTTATTAAATAAATAAAACATACACCTACATTAGTTCATATTCAATCATAAAAATTAGAATGTGCAGACAGTAAGTGAAACCATTTTATTTAAATAGAGAATAATTCTAAGAGCATTTTGCAATTTGAATCACTAAATTTGGAGTTCATATGCAAAAGTTATAAATAACCAAGTTTGGGAATTCAAAATATGAAATTAAGTCTAATTCTGTGAATATTTAAAAGTCCAGGGCTAAATCTGCAAGATTACAGGGGCCTGCGTGCGGAAACCAGGGACGGCGGGTTGATTTCCAATAAACTGAGGGTCTCTTTAAGAAAACTACCGCGCGAAGGGGTATCGGGTGAATCTAACCGTCAGATCTAAAACCAACGGCTGAGATTAGATCTACGACCGAGAGCGCGCGCGAGGGCGTGAATGAGCACTGACAAGTGGGCCAGGGGGTGTCAGCGATAGAGGGGGAGAGCGCGCTGACCGAGTGGGCCCAGCGCTAGAGGGAAATGGACGGCTACAGAGGTCCGAGGGGGTCCGAGTGGGTCCGAGCGGGTCCGAAGGGGTCCAAGCAGGTCCGAGCGGGTCCGAGCCGTTCAATCAAGATCGGACGGGGAAAAACAGACCGGGAAGGATGAGCGGCTACGGGCGGTGCTGACAGGTGGGCCAGGGCGTCAGGCGCGCGTGCGCGAAGCGGTATCCCGCAGTCCGGGCCGTGCGATCAAGATCGAACAAAGGAAAACAGACCGTGGAAACGAACGTGCACGAAGTGGCGCTGCTCCTCTCCGCGGCGGTGAGGTCACCGGAGCTGAGGCAGGCGCGAGCTAGGGTGGCTCCAGGGTCGCCGGAGTTGGGCAGAGGGGAAGAGGGCGCCATGGCGAACTCGATGGCGAGGAAGAGGCCATGAATCCACGGGCAGGGAGGGGAGAGCGGCGGTGAGGAGGTCTCAGGCAGGCCAGAGAAACTCTGGTGAGCCATTCCGACCATGGGGAGGGGGCTTAAGGCGCGCTAAGGTCTTGGCTAACTTCAGCAGAGGCAGGGGTGACACAGGGACCTACTCCGGTGAACTAATACGGGCCAAATCGGTTCGCCACCGTGCGAGCACGGTGGACCGCAGCGGTCGAGCACCGGCGAAGGCGAAATTGGCCAAACATAGGGCGCAATAAGGAAAATTGGGCATGGGGACGGGTGTCTCACCTCGAGGCGGAGCTCGGGGAGGCTTGGCACGGTCACCGGTCAGCTGGATGGCCGAGAATGCGGGCGCGGGTCTCCGGCGGCGGCTGGCGGTGTGGGCAGAGCGAGAGAGGGTGAAGCTGCGCAAAATGAGGTGAGGGGTGTGCGCGGGGCACAGGCGGGGCTACAAGAAGGGAGTTGGATGAGAGGGTGGGCATCGTGGCCGAGAAACCCAGCGACGTGCGCGTGTGCGCATGCGTCGGTCCACGGCGACGCGTGGAGAGGGCGGAGCTGACAGGGCTGGCCCACGACGCAAAGAGAGAAAAGAGGGACGCTCGGGGCAACGGCTCAACGACTGGCAATCCGGGCCTGCAAGATAGAGAGAGAGAGCGCGGTTGAGAAAAATGGGCGCCGACAGATCAGCCCCACTGGGCAGAGAGCGAGAGAGAGTGAGCGCGCGCGGGTGAGGGGATCTGCCGCTGACAGGCGGGGTCCGCCTGTCAGGGGCGGCAAGCACGCGGGCGCGCGGCCTGGCTGGGCTACTTTCTCTTTTCCTTTTTCTCTGGATTTTCTAATTCCTTTTCTATTTATTTTTCTATAGGGCTTTTCAAATCCAAATTCAAACTAGGTTTCAAATCCAAATAAATTCAAACATGTGCAACACCTCAAAGAATATTTTAAGCTCAGCATGATGCAACATGTCATGACCCAAAATGTTTTGTCAGAAATAAATAATTAACCCCACTAGTTTAGGCTGTCTATAATCAAAAAAGGAGAAAGGGAGAAAGAATCTAAGGAGAGGGAAAACCTAGAGTGAGAAAAGGAAGAGTAACACCTGATTTTGGGTGATAATTAGAAAGAAATTTTATACCCCCAAAATAAGGGTGTTACAGACCTATCCCCCTTAAAAGAATCTCGCCCTCGAGATTCAGGGCTGGCTAGAAAAGAGCTCAGGGTACTTGGCTTTTAATTCATCTTCTCTTTCCCAGGTTGCTTCTTCTTCTGAGTGGTGACCCCATTTGACTTTGAACATCCTGATAATACTTCTCCGAGTGACCCGATCTACTGTCTCCAGAATTTGAGTTGGCTTCTCAATATAAGTCATATCTTCTTGAACTTCAAGATCCTCTGCTAGCAACTGCTCTTCCAGCACTCTTAAGCATTTCTTTAATTGTGACACATGGAACACATCGTGCACAGCAGACTGATTCTCTAGTAAGCTGAGTTGATAAGCCACTTCTCCACGTCTTGCTTGAATCTGATACGGCCCAATATATAGGGGTGCTAGCTTGCATTTGACTCCAAACCTTTTGGTTCCTTTGATAGGTGACACCTTTAAGTAGACGTAGTCTCCCACTTCAAAACTGAGTTCTCTTCTTCTGATGTCAACATAGCTTCGTTGTCTGGACTGCGCTGCCTTTAAATTCTCTCGGACCATTCTGATGTTTTCTTCGGCTTCAAGCAAAATATCTGGACCGAACACCTGTCTTTTGCCAGGTTGGTCCCAATGCAATGGAGTTCTGCAATTCCTTCCATAAAGCGCTTCAAATGGTGACATCTTCAGACTGGCTTGGTAGCTGTTGTTGAAAGAGAATTCTGCATATGGTAATCTCTTGTCCCAACCTATTTTGTCTTGCAAAGCACAAGCCCTCAACATATCTTCCAGAATCTGATTGGTTCTCTCTATTTGACCATCTGTCTACGGGTGGTAAGCTGAGCTGAACTTCAAATGCGTGCCCAAAGCTTCATGTAACTGCTGCCAAAAATGAGAGGTGAACTGGGTGCCTCTATTTGATACTATCTTCTTTGGAATACCATGCAAGCACACAATCCGAGACATGTACAGTTCAGCCAACACCGCACTATTGTACGTGGTCTTGACTGGTATGAAATGGGTCGCCTTTGTCAAACGATCCACTACTACCCAGATAGAGTCATAACCAGTACGAGTGCGGGCAAACCGACTATAAAGTCCATTCCGGTCTCATCCCATTTCCACTGAGGAATCTGCAACGGTTGCAACAAACCTGCAAGTTTCTAATGTTCTGCTTTAATCCTCTGACAACTGTCACATACAGCCACATACTCTGCTATCTCCCTTTTCATACCGTACCTCCAAAATCTTTTCTTCAGGTCTTGGTACATCTTCTCACTACCAGGGTGTATAGAGTATGGTGTCTCATGGGCTTCCTTGAGAATCAGTTCCCGGATCGATTTGATGTCGGGAACACACAGTCTATCCTTGAACCATACCACTCCTTCTGCATCTTCATGGAAATCCTTGCCTTTCCCATCTATGATCAACTGTCGGATCTCGTTGATCTTCTCATCATCCTTCTGACCTTTCCTAATGTCTTGCTCTAGAGTGGGTTCCAACTCGATTGCCACTCCTTGGGTGTTCTTTACAAATCCGAGACTCAATCTGTTGAACTCCTTCGCTAGCTCATATGGCATCGGGTGAGCGGCCAACATATTGACTTGACTTTTTCTACTAAGAGCATCTGCAACCACATTTGCTTTGCCTGGGTGGTAATGAATCTCCAGCTCATAATCTTTGATCAACTCTAGCCATCTTCGTTGTCTCATGTTTAACTCTGACTGAGTGAATATGTACTTGAGGCTCTTGTGGTCTGTTTAGATATCACACTTCTGCCCATAAAAATAATGTCTCCAGGTCTTCAATGCATGAACCACGGCTGCTAACTCTAGATCATGAGTAGGATAATTCTTCTCATGAATCTTCAATCGTCGGGACGAGTATGCCACTACTCTCCCTTCCTGCATCAACACACATCCCAGTCTGGTGTACGAAGCATCACAATACACTGAGAATGGCTTGTGAACATCTGGTAGAATCAGTACTGGTGCCATTGTCAACTTCTCCTTCAATGTCTCAAAGGACTTCTGGCATGCTGGGGTCCACTTGAACTCAACACTGTCATTGGCCTGGCAATCTTGGAGAAACCTTCAATAAAACGCCGATAATAACCGGCCATTCCGATGAAACTCTTGATTCCTCAGACATCTTTTGGTGCTTTCCAGTCCAAGATAGTTGTTACCTTCTTCGGATCTACAGCTAATCCCTCTCGGTTTATAATATGACCCAAGAATAGAACTTTGTTGATCCAGAACTCACACTTGCTAAGCTTGGCATACAGCTAACAATCTCGTAGCCTCTGGAGTACTTTCCTCAAATGCTCCTCATGCTCTTGCTCATTCTGGGAATATACAAGGATATCATCAATGAACACCACCATGAACTTGTCGAGGTAGTCCATGAACACACTATTCATCAAGTACATGAAGTAAGCTGGTGCATTTGTCAAACCGAATGACATGACCGTGAACTCATATAGTCCATACTTAGTGATGAATGCTGTCTTCGGTATATCTGAAGGTCGGATTCTGAGCTGATGGTAGCCTGACCTCAGATCTATCTTCGAGAACACACTAGCTCCTCTCAATTGATTGAATAAATCTTCAATTCTGGGCAGGGGGTACTTGTTCTTGATAGTAACTTCATTCAAGGAAATGTAATTGATGCACATCCTCTTCGTTCCATCCTTCTTTTCCACAAATAACACTGGGGCTGCCCAAGGCGAAGTACTCGGTCTGATGTAGCCTTTCTCTAACAACTCATCAATCTGCTTCTTGAGTTCCACCAACTCTAGGTCGGACACTCGATAAGCTCTCTTGGAAATAGGGGCGGTGCCTGGAATAAGCTCTATGGCAAATTCAACCTTCCTCTCAGGTGGCATACCTCGTAACTCTTTGGGAAACACATCCGAGAAATCTGATACTACACGAATAGCCTCTAATGGTTTAATCTCCTCAATGTGAGCGGTGACTTGGTGACAACATTCTTTTCTGGGTTCTGACAAGATCAACTCCACTAACACTTCTTCCCCTGATAAGGACACTAACTTCACTGTTCTCTTGTCACAACTAAGGCTGGCTTGATACTTGGTTAACCAATTCATCCCTAGGATGACATCTATAGCTGTATCCTGGTTACCCATAACTATTAAATCGGCGGGGAACTCTATCCCCCTTATTTGAACCTTTGCAGTAGGGCAAAATATATCAGTTTGGGTCTTTCCACCAACTGAACTAACTCTCATAGGTGGATACATGGGTGCTACTGGTATGTTATGTGATTCTACCCATGATGCAGTCACAAAAGAATGTGTTGCTCCAGTATCGAATAAGACATTTGCAGAATGGTACTCGACTGAAAATGTACCTAGTGCCACTCCTGGAGTCTCCTAGACTGTGTCAGCCTCCAAGTGGTTCACCCTTCCATACTGGGCACGAGGTTGCCCACGGTTGTTGCCTCCTTGCTGCATTGCATTCTATCTAACTGGGGCATTGGGAGCTGGCTGCTGCTGAGCTTTTTTCTTTAGGCAGTGATTCACCCAATGGCCTTGTTCACCATAGTGGAAACACGCACGACTTCCTCCTTGAGCTGGCGCTGCTTGGTTGGTCTGGTTGGTTGCTGGGGCAGGAAGATGGCCTGCCTGGTTGCTCTGACGCTAGTATTGATTTCCTCCTTGCTGGTTGTTCTGACAGTACTGCTGCTGCTGCTGCTGAGGAAACTACCTCTGGTACTGCTGCTACTGGCTCTGACGCTGATGCTGGTGCTGATGCTGGTGACCTTGCTTGAATTGCTGAGGTGGGTTTCCTGAGTAGCGAGGACCACTTATGTCACACCCGGTTTTGGAAGGCAAACCGAATGCGAACCATGTACGTGCCAGGATCAGAACTCACATACACAATGATTACATAATTGGACATCATCACACAATGCTTAAAATAAATAGCAGAAAGGTACTTTATTACATCAAGATGTCCAAGACATCCACATAGTCTACTACATAACCATTGCTCAACATAAATATCAAAGTGCGGAAATACAAAATGTAGATGCTAAGCCTACACAGGCAGCTGACTGGGGGTTTGCCACTAAGGTAAACTAGAACTCGTTGTAGTCCTAAAACTCCTCGAAATCTTCCATGTTGCCAGCATCACCTCCTGAGTATTGAGAACAGTGGGGACAACCTGGGGTGGGGTGGTTTGTAAAGCAAGGGTGAGTACACATCAACGTACTCAGCAAATGTCCCGCTTGGCTAAAGTGGACTAGCTGTATGTGGAGTTGAGGTTAAGCAGTTGCTTTTAGGTTAGTCAAGTATTTATTATTAGTCGTAGAGCCAACTTTTAGTAATAAACCCAGTTATTACCCATAGGTACTTCCTGAAACGAGGGAATACCAGAGATCAAATTTCATAGCATCATTGTTAATCATCATCATAAAAGTATTCATAGTTCTTCTAATCAAAGAGGATCCCAATGCTGCTCTTAACCGTGAGCTCGGCTTATATACCAGTTCTTAACACTCTGCAGAGGTTGTACACTTTACCCACAAGTCGCGATTCCCATTCTGCCCGGAGATCATGACTCTCCATTGATCACTTCCAAGGTGACCTAGCAGGGTCTCACTATGTAGCCTTTACAAAGACTCCCCTAGTGCATAGCTGCTCGTTAGGTTTCGCCAGTCGTACAAACGCAGTACACCTCCCCAAGGTGGGTGACTAACAAAAACCAAATCGAATGAACCTCTGCACCCCAACCTTGGCAGAGCGAGCACTACTCCCCGGCCCCCATTGACGGCCCTCCGGCAAAGCCAACTACACCCCTAGGTTCATCTAATTAATCAGCTAAGGGCGTCCCATTCCACCCTCATGGTTGTACTATTATCCCGGGTGGTCATTCCACGAACAGGTCCTTACGGAGATGTACTCAAGAAAAAGGCCTGAGTCCCCTAATGTATCACAAAATCATCCACATATTCAGGATAATAGCATCGTATCATAAATGTTCACATCATGTTCATTACACCAAACATGTTCAGGATAAAGCGAGCATCACACCAAACATCACACCAAACATGTACAAACATTGGATAAAGCGAGCATGCATTCAATACATTTGGAAAGTACAAATGAACATCACACCAAACATGTACAAACATTGGAACACAACTTAAAAGACATTGTTGGTACCCTGAAACTAGGGTACCCCCTGCTAATGTAAAAGACGCAGAACCCATGCGGCTATCCCTTAGTCGTGTGGCAGAAGAGCTGTGTGGGACCAGGCTACGCCTCGCCCCAGTCACGAGCGGCTACTCTAGGTCCACAGCAGCGCCCGACTCTGCCAGATGGGCGGGTCCGAAGCCATCATGTGTCTAGAGAAGGCGGCGTGCTCCAAGGCATCAACAGTGAGTCCGGACCCCCACGGGAGAGCGCCGAACCCCGTGGATATATAGTTCGGACCCTCAAGGTTGGTCCCAGACCCCCGGATATACAGTCTGGAACTCCACTTGTGCAAGCCGGACCCCTGGGATGGGATCTAAACCCCCCCCCCCGTATGGGGTCCGGGCCGCCCACAGGGGGGTCCCAGGGTCTCAGGACAGAACATACCCAGGCCCTAAACAGGACCCAGGTGGGGGTCCGGTGTCGACACGTGTCCAGACTCAGTCTGGTGCGGACCTGTCCGCGTGCGCTACTGCTCCCCGCCCAGGCGGAGAACCGATGCTACCACGTGGCCTACCGCTCGTGACGTAAGCCAATGGGCGGAGCCTGACGTAAGGCCTCCGGGTTACACGGCCCCTGCATTTATTGTGGATAAGGCGCGCCGTCTGTCCATCCCGTTGACAGGCGATGTGCTGCCTCAGCATTTAATGAGACCTGTCCATTCCGCAGGTGGCGTGCCTGTCCATTCCACTGGCAGGCGATGTGCCGCCTCCGCATTAAATGAGACCTGTCCATTCCACTGACAGGCAGCGACCTATCCACCCCACAGGCGGCATGCCTGTCCTTTCCACTGGCAGACTACACGCCCATACTGCCGCGTGCACTACGCCCATCATTACTCGTATGTTACCAAGGAAGCTGCCGCCGCATGTCAACGCTGCGCGTGCAGCGGACAACATGGGCCGAGAGGTTGCACAGACGTCGATTGCATTAGTTGCTCTATGTATTCCATCCATTATGTTCCTAGGCCCACATGTCGGGGCTCAGTATCCTTGTATGTGCCTCCCTTGAGCTATAAAAGGGAAGGCACATGACGTTACAAGGCAAGTCACTCAGACTCACTTAGACCCTCGGGAAGTTCTCCAAGCTCTCGAGCATCAGCAATACTACACACAGTGGAGTAGGGTTTTAAGCTCTGGCGGCCTAAACCACTCTAAATCCTCATGTTCAGTCGTGTTCTTCATCCATCTAGCAGACAGGCAAAACGCTTAAGCCCCCTCCTTATCTTAGGATTTAGGGCGGGTGCGTTCCGCCACCCGGCCGGAGAATTTCCTCTTCGACATCTGGCGCACCAGGTAGGGGGTCTTGGCATTAGGTTTTTGCTTGATTTCCTGCTCGGCACATTGGTCCACATTGTTGAGCACCACGACTTCATTCCCGAGGACTTCTCGATGGAGGAAGAAGCTGCCTCCTCCACACCACGGGCCTCCAGCCGCCCTGCGCCCGGTGCAGCTGCTGTGCGCTCTGCGCGGCAGCACACTCCTGCGTAGACATCCAGGGCGTCAAGGGCTGCGCTTGGGGCCTTGTCAGCAGCCAGGGAGTTGCTGCGCCACCCTCCTAGCTCCACGGCCTCGCCAGGGGCCATGAAGCAGTGGTGTGACGACGTTGACCGATTGCTCGACATGGTGCATTTTGGCTCAGCCAGGCCTAGGCCTCGGTCATCCCGGCGTCAACATGAGGCATCTGCATCGGTGCGCTCGCCTTCAGTAAGGGCTGCACCGACCGAGGACCTGCGGGTGGAGCTCAACCGCAGGCATGCGGTAGAGGACGCTCCAGTTTCTCTGGAGAGGCCTGATGATCTATGGGCAGAACTTAACCGCAGGCATGCGGGCGAGGATGCTCGTGTCTCTCTGGAGAGGGCGCGCGAGCGCCGACAGAACATTGAGGGTCGCAACCTCGACCAAGACTTCGCTGCAGTTGCACCGCAAACTCCAAGGGGCGCCCAGATTCTAGCGGGTGTCCCATTGGCCGGCGTCGGCTGCGCCGCTCTGGTGGATCATCTCCACGCGGCGACGTGGCCATCTAAGTTCTGGTCGCGTCTGCCAGAAAAGTACGATGGTAAGTCCAACCCGTCGGAATTTTTGCAGGTATATGTCACCGCCATTACGGCAGTGGGTGGAGACACCACCGTAATGGCAACATACTTCCATGTAACCTTGTCTGGGCCGGCCCGGACCTGGCTCATGAACCTGGCCCCAGGATCGATCTACTCCTGGGAAGAGCTTTGTGCGCGGTTCACAGCGAACTTCACCAGCGCTTATCAGTAGCATGGCATGGAGGTCCACCTCCATGCAGTGAGGCAGGAACCCGGGGAGACCCTCTGGGCTTTCATCTCCCGCTTCACCAAGGTACGAGGCACTATACCTCGTATCTCTGATGCTTCCATCATCACCGCTTTCTACCAGGGGGTGCGTGATGAAAAGATGCTGGAGAAGTTGGCCACGCATGACGTGGAGACTGTCACCACGCTCTTCGCTCTGGCCGACAAGTGTGTCAGGGCCGCAGAGGGCCACGCATGGCACTCGGCACCATAGACCGGGGTTGCCCAAACGGGTGGCTCCAGTGCTGTCGCCCAGGACGGCAAGAAGAAAAGAAGAAGAACCGCAGCCACGAGAGGCCGCAGGCTGCTGCTCCGGTCGTTGCAGCAGTGACTGGGGGTCGGAGCGAGCGCAACAAGCGCCCACGGCCACAGGGGGCAATAGCGGCTCATGCCCTATGCACCCAACAGCCGCCACAGCGCCGCGGAATGCCGCGAGATTATCAAGCTCGTGAAGCACGTCAGCGAACGGTGTGACCAGACCTCCAAGGATGGCTCCCCACCCTGTCGCCGGCCTAGCAAGGAGAAGGCCGACGACGGTGATGTGGCCGCCAGAGAACCGGACCTCAAGTACCAGTCACCCGAGGGGGTCCTGAAGGACGTCTTCACCAGGGACTCCGACTCCGGTGGCGAGAGCGACCGCCGCAAGAAGCTGTACGTCATGTACGGTGGAAGCTGGGAGCTCACCTCTCGTAGGAACGTCAAGTCCCTGCGCCGGGAGGTCCTGTCGGCGACCCCAGGGGTCCCGAAGGCTGCTCCACACCAGCGGTGGCGGAGCACCACCATCTCCTTCAGGTTATCCGACTACCCTGACAACATGGCAGGGGCCTGTATACTACCGCTCATCACCGCCCCTGTCATCGCCAACATGCGGCTGCACCATGTGCTGATCGACGGTGGGGCTGGCCTCAACGTCATCAGCCATGCAGCATTCAAGCAGCTACAGATCCTGGGGTCCCTCCTAGGACCCTTACGCCCATTCTCCGGAATGGGCCCACAGCCGGTGTATCTGAAAGTTCCCTTTGGCCCGGGAACAGGATCTAGATGTCGCCTAGAGGGGGGGGGTGAATAGGCGAATAAAAATTATCACTTTAAAACTTAAATCTTACTCTACTCGAAGACAGGATCGCAGTGGAGTGAAGAACCCTTCGAGTAGGTTGCAGTGGAATTGAAGTTCCTGTCTTACAAATATCCTGCACTTCAAGGAAAGCTAGTACCACAAGTAAGTAGTGAAGTGCAGATATATAAGCGAGTAAGACAGAGAGTCAGAGTACAATACAGAACAGAGCACACAGACGCAAGGATTTATCCCGAGGTTTGGCCAAGCCTGAAATGCTTGCCTAGTCCTCGTTGGAGTAAGCCACACCTGGGCTTGGAGTCTATTTCAACTCCTTCCTCCGTTTGCTCAGATCTGTCAGTATGACAGATAGAGCCTTTCACTATTGAGTGGGGTTACAACAGAACCGCGGCTGCTTACAAATTTCTTGGCAGCACCCCGGCAGAGTAACGATATGCTCAAGACCTTGCTCTAGCTCTAAGCAGCACTTCTCCTCTCTCTTAAGGCTTATAGCTGTGCCTTCTACACAAACTAGAGAGTTACACACAAGAGGGAGAGTGAGAATTGATTCGAGTGAAGTCTACACTTGTTGGCTGTACTTCTATCTAGCTTGAGGCGCCTAGGGTCCCTTTTATAGGCACAAGGGGCCTAGGAGCCGTTGGAATCCCATTTGGAAGGCAATACTTTCTTTCTGTCGGGTGGCGCACCGGACAGTCCGGTGCACACCGGACACTGTCCGGTGCCCGATTTCTTTCCTTCTATGTCGAAGCCGACCGTTGGCAGTCTTGGAGCCATTGGCGCACCGGACATGTCCGGTGCACACAGGACAGTCCGGTGCCTCCATCTAGCCGTTGGCACGGCCACGTGTCCCGCGCAGATCGCGCGGCCGACCGTTGGCCCGGCCGACCGTTGGCTCACCGGACAGTCCGGTGCACACCGGACAGTCCGGTAAATTTTAGCCGTTCGCCGTCGGCGAATTCCCGAGAGCGGCCACTTCACGCCGAGCCAGCCTGGCGCACCGGACACTGTCCGGTGCACCACCGGACAGTCCGGTGCACCCAGACTGGACAGACTTTGGCTGCTCGAGCCATCTCTTTTCCAACTCGATTTTTTCTGTTTCCAGCACTTAGACACAATACATTAGTCCATAAAACAATGTACTAAGTCTGAGAAACATACCTTCTCTTAATTATTACATCTATAGCATATCACATGCTTGAGCTTTGATGTTGGACTCATAAATCATCAAGTCGGTTTGACTTGATCTAGATTGACATTTCTTAGCTCCAACATCCTGCAAAGGTCACATAGAACATCTCCAAACATAGGAACAACCCAAACTAAAGATCAAGGTGAACTTAGCTCTTTTGGGCTGCTTCCAGTTCTGGTTTTGACACTTGTTCTCCTTCTAGTGACATTGATCTCCTTCTTAGAGCTTGATCTTGAGCCTTATGACTTACACCACATAACTGTAGCTGTTACCTCATTGGTTGTAAGTCATGTCCTTATGTAGTGATCCTTGATGTGCCATAGCTGTTCTCAACTCGATCACCCTTGACTTTGCAAGCCTTCTTCTTCACCCTTGGCTTTGGGTTCCTCAGCCTCCTTGACCTTCTCCCGTGCACTTGGTACCTCGAAGCTCTTCTTGCCTCCGTCCTTGGCTTGATCAGTTGTCTCCGAGCTACGCACCCGAGTCTCACTTTATGCAATGTCCATCTTACTTGTGATGTCCATTATGTATCCATAATCTAGTTCTTGGACCATCACATTTGTTCACTTGTGTTGAACCTTGTAGACTTTATCTTAAGCACCTGTTCAACACTTAGTACACTTGTTAGTCCTTTAATTGAGTTGTCATCCAAACACCAAAACTCACAAGAGAGCTTTCAATCTCCCCCTTTTTGGTGATTGATGGCAACACAATTAAAGCTTACATAAGAATAAGATTTGAAGCACAAATTTTGAATTCTAAGTTTATAGAATGCTCCCCCTAAATATGTGCTTATTTCAAGAACCTAATTTTGGCCTCAGACGCCAATTTGCCTATACTTAGGCAGTTTGAAACATTTCTACACCTTAGCACATTTTAGGAAGCATTGAGACAAGATTCAAACCATGATGCTATAACACACAAATGCACATAATCAGAGTTAAACACCATTCAAAATAGTGGATATATCACAGTAATATCAACCTACCACTATTCATCATTAAGATACCAATTCAAACTAACACCAATTTAAACTAAGACACTAATTTAAGACAATCTTAAAGCACCATTAACCACATGACTATCTATTTCAGAAAGAACACAATAGATGCCAATTAATTCATAGCAGCACAAGCACTAGTCCATATGATGCAACACATATAATACTGCAAGAAACATATGAATAACACATCACCCCTTAGGATAAGCTTTCCTCTCAGGTTGAGATAAGCTTTAATACATAAATTCTCCCCCTTTGACATCAAACACCAAAAACCATACTCAAGCAAGAACATAGGATGATGTCAAGGGACAGCAGGGTGTTAAGGAGGAAAAATGACTATCAAAACTCCCCCTTACTTATTGAACATATGCACTATCAACATTTAGGTAAGATACATATATGCAAAAAGATTAATACTTCCTTTTGTACCTTTACCATGTTGTAGTGTACTTCCCATCTTGAAAGTATTTAATCTCTCGAGAGCTTCTCCACACTTGTGCCTGATTCTTTATCCTAACTTTTCCTTGTTGCTAAGACACCAAACTTAGAACAAGTTATAGTATTGGGCACAAGAAGAAACTTCTATTCTAATGATTATCAAAAGATGTCAATTGAAGCAAACTATCACGGCTACCAATTGAAAGATACCAATTGCAAAGTTCATTTATTATCATAGCTCCATGATATTTAAGAATAAGCATCTATTATCACCAGATATTATAGAGCATGAGCAATCTAAAAATATGTACTTACTCACGACTTGAGATACCAATTTCTTGACTTACAGAGGTACCCAAGTCCTGATTGCTCCATTTCTTGCTTATCTTCTCTTTTCCACCTAGAGATTATACAAGATTGCTCAAGAAACAGTTAGTCTCAAAAGACACAAGTTATGTGTGCTCCCCCTCAAGTTGTGCATCAAGTATTTGAATGACTTGCACTTTGCACATTCTAGCTTCCTTAGAACTAGAGGGGATCACAACATACCTTGGTCAAGGCATACTCTATCACTTTCATCCCAAAGAGATATCAATTAAATACCAAATTGAAAGCCACTTAATACAAATTGAAGGCTAAATGAAAGGTTGACTAACTACAACAATGCATGCCTTAGGAGCACCTAAGCCAATTGAATGCTCACAGGAAGTCTAACATTTACACGCAACTTAGACATGCTTCATATTTAACTATCATTGCATATACCAATTGAAGATCAACACAATCATATATATAAAGCGAAATATCTAAGCATGTCATGATTAAGAAGGTTTCTTAGGTGCACAAAAGAAACAACATTTAAAAGGCATAAATTACCTAAGCCAAGATATTACCAATTGAAAGACAAGAACATAGCTATGATCACAATGAATGGAATTTCAAGAATATTTAATGAAATTGCATAGCTCAATTTTCCATACCTTTGCCTTTATGAGAGCCCTTGTTATCACCAATTCAGGGCTCCTTTTGCTTACGCACCTCATAGCTCAAAAGGGCACGACATGGATTTGAAATTCACACAGTACCAAACTAGGGTAATCATGTGAACATGGACTAAACAAAATGTCATATTTGCACATAGCATTACTTACAAAAAGTTACAGGTTTATCCATATACACCAAGAGAGTTAATCGTTGTGGATATAACAAATGAAAGAGCTACCAATGAATGATTCAAAAGATATATCCTATAGAGCACCAGCCATGATTAAGCAACCATCATTATGATCCATTTAACACAGGCAATCATAAAGCATAACTATTCTAAGGACAGGTAGCATATCAAGCCAACTTAAGAGCAATACTAAATTGCAATGATGTACTTAAAATACACGGGTACCGTCCTTTGGAGAGCAGGTTGTAGATTCTCATCAAGGTCCTTTACTTGATTCACCAATAATGATTCAGGACCTACACACTTTATTTCACTTGAGATGAACATGGGATTAGTGTTTCACAATAAAGACACCAAAACAATTAACACCAAAACAATTAACAGCTTAAGCATAGAGTTTAAGATAACTGTTTTAAGCTCTCCATGGTCTCCAGTCCATCTCAAGGTACCTGTTTGTCTAGTTAGCACAGTTTGGTACCCATCTCGGGATGGGTCCATAATGATCATCTAAATGTGCCTTTGGTACCCAAATGGCCTTTGTGCTAGTTCTAGGTGATCTCATTATGGATCTAGCACAAGTGTATGATTTGGGTCTCCTAAGTGAATGAGATTGACACACATTCACTTCTTTAGGAATCTTACCTTTATAACATACCTTTGATATATGACCCTGCTCACCACACTTGTAGCAGAAGCGTCGCTGACATAACGCTTGCTGTTTGTCATTTTCCTTGGTGAGGGTCATCTTGGAGGATGCACATCCTTGATTCTTCATGACCGGACATGAAGTGATAATGTGGTCCTTATTTTTGCATCCAAAGCAACTTCTTGTCCCTTCATCCTTGTCTTTGTACGGACAGGATGCGATGAGGTGGCATATCTCCTTGCATTTGAAACACCTCCTTTTTCCTCTTCCCTTTTTGTGCTTGAAGGACATGGAGAGATGATTAGTACAAACAACATGACTAATTGAATTTTTTCCTTTTTCCTTGTTCATGTTGATTTCTTCATTTATAGCTTTGGGAACATTCTTCTTATTGAGCTTAACACTTGCTGCAGTTTTTCCTTTCTCAAGCTTCTTCACCACGCGTCCGTGGATATCTTGAGAGAGTTGAGCTAAGCGTCTTCTCCTCAGTTGTCGTTGCTTCTTATTCCCACAGAATTTCTTTTGTGACCCTAAAACTTGTTGCTCAATCAATGATTGGCTTTGTTTTGAGCAACAGGGGTTAGCACATGATGATATACAATTCAAATGCGCACACGTGCGAGAATGAGGTTCACATGAATTTAAGTTTGAAATTACAACCTCATGAGCAACATTAAGCATGATATGGTCATCAACTAATTCATTATGAGAATAAGATAGCATATCATATTTTTCACTTAGAGCAAGTTTTTCTAAATTTATCATTTCTACTTGACTCTTAAGCATAGAATTCTCAGTTTTAAGATGAGCAACATCAGATAATACATCATGATTATTTCTTTCCTCAAATGAAATAGATTCATACCGTTGGACCAAATTATCATGAGAGCACTTTAGCTCCTCATGTTCTTTGGTCATCTTCTCCAGGCTATCGTTGGTTTTGATGAGAGTCTCCTCTAGCCTGAGAAGCGTCTCGCCTTGTTCCTTATTCCTCCTCAACAACTTAACCAAGAGCACTTTGTCCTCTTTGTTGAGATGGGTGTAGAACCGGCGAATCTCCTCTTCTTCCATATCACCGGTCTCATTTTCCCTGTCATTATTATTAGTGGAAGCAATACAGGAAAATGTACCTAGTGGTGATAAAGACTCATCCTCGCTATCATCCTCATATTCCTCCTCATCATCGCTTTCATCTCCACTATCATTGTTAGCAATAAGACATTTATGACTAGTGGAAGACAAACCTGTCGGTGAGGTGGATTCATCGTTTGGGTGCCATCGTTCTTGTTCTTCTCCCTTTGAATGGTTAGTATCACAAGCAATATAGGGAGTAGAAGTAGTACAATTTGCCACAAAATATTTTACTTTAATTCTATTCCATAAATCATGAGCATCAACAAACGAATCATTATCACTACTAATGATGGCAAAATAGGCACTTCTAGAAAGAGACTCAACTAAGATGTTGCAAGCACGGTGATTGAGAGATAAACATCTTAGTTCATCATTAGAGGGATTTTTACTAATATCAGATGGAAAAATACTTCTACTAAAGATCTGTCTCAAATCAGAATCAACACTCATGAAAGCATTATAAATAGAGACAGACCAAGATTTGTAATTAGAGCCATCGCCTAAAAGAATTTCTACAGTTACCTCTTGTGACGACATCGTTATCTCTGGACGGCTAAGCCCACACTGGAGAGGCCTAGCTCTGATACCAATTGAAAGTTCCCTTTGGCCCGGGAACAGGATCTAGATGTCGCCTAGAGGGGGGTGAATAGGCGAATAAAAATTATCACTTTAAAACTTAAATCTTACTCTACTCGAAGACAGGATCGCAGTGGAGTGAAGAACCCTTCGAGTAGGTTGCAGTGGAATTGAAGTTCCTGTCTTACAAATATCCTGCACTTCAAGGAAAGCTAGTACCACAAGTAAGTAGTGAAGTGCAGATATATAAGCGAGTAAGATAGAGAGTCAGAGTACAATACAGAACAGAGCACACAGACGCAAGGATTTATCCCGAGGTTCGGCCAAGCCTGAAATGCTTGCCTAGTCCTCGTTGGAGTTAGCCACACCTGGGCTTGGAGTCTATTTCAACTCCTTCCTCCGTTTGCTCAGATCTGTCAGTATGACAGATAGAGCCTTTCACTATTGAGTGGGGTTACAACAGAACCGCGGCTGCTTACAAATTTCTTGGCAGCACCCCGGCAGAGTAACGATATGCTCAAGACCTTGCTCTAGCTCTAAGCAGCACTTCTCCTCTCTCTTAAGGCTTATAGCTGTGCCTTCTACACAAACTAGAGAGTTACACAAAAGAGGGAGAGTGAGAATTGATTCGAGTGAAGTCTACACTTGTTGGCTGTACTTCTATCTAGCTTGAGGCACCTAGGGGTCCCTTTTATAGGCACAAGGGGCCTAGGAGCCGTTGGAATCCCATTTGGAAGGCAATACTTTCTTTCTGTCGGGTGGCGCACCGGACAGTCCGGTGCACACCGGACACTGTCCGGTGCCCGATTTCTTTCCTTCTATGTCAAAGCCGACCGTTGGCAGTCTTGGAGCCGTTGGCGCACCGGACATGTCCGGTGCACACAGGACAGTCCGGTGCCTCCATCTAGCCGTTGGCACGGCCACGTGTCCCGCGCAGATCGCGCGGCCGACCGTTGGCCCGGCCGACCGTTGGCTCACCGGACAGTCCGGTGCACACCGGACAGTCCGGTGAATTTTAGCCGTATGCCGTCGGCGAATTCCCGAGAGCGGCCACTTCACGCCGAGCCAGGCTGGCGCACCGGACACTGTCCGGTGCACCACCGGACAGTCCGGTGCACCCAGACTGGACAGACTTTGGCTGCTCGAGCCATCTCTTTTCCAACTCGATTTTTTCTGTTTCCAGCACTTAGACACAATACATTAGTCCATAAAACAATGTACTAAGTCTGAGAAACATACCTTCTCTTAATTATTACATCTATAGCATATCACATGCTTGAGCTTTGATGTTGGACTCATAAATCATCAAGTCGGTTTGACTTGATCTAGATTGACATTTCTTAGCTCCAACATCCTGCAAAGGTCACATAGAACATCTCCAAACATAGGAACAACCCAAACTAAAGATCAAGGTGAACTTAGCTCTTTTGGGCTGCTTCCAGTTCTGGTTTTGACACTTGTTCTCCTTCTAGTGACCTTGATCTCCTTCTTAGAGCTTGATCTTGAGCCTTATGACTTACACCACATAACTGTAGCTGTTACCTCATTGGTTGTAAGTCATGTCCTTATGTAGTGATCCTTGATGTGCCATAGCTGTTCTCAACTCGATCACCCTTGACTTTGCAAGCCTTCTTCTTCACCCTTGGCTTTGGGTTCCTCAGCCTCCTTGACCTTCTCCCGTGCACTTGGTACCTCGAAGCTCTTCTTGCCTCCGTCCTTGGCTTGATCAGTTGTCTCCGAGCTACGCACCCGAGTCTCATTTTATGCAATGTCCATCTTACTTGTGATGTCCATTATGTATCCATAATCTAGTTCTTGGACCATCACATTTGTTCACTTGTGTTGAACCTTGTAGACTTTATCTTAAGCACATGTTCAACACTTAGTACACTTGTTAGTCCTTTAATTGAGTTGTCATCCAAACACCAAAACTCACAAGAGAGCTTTCAGTATCCCCTAGGGAGCATCACACTCCCGGTAACATTTGGGACCGAGGAAAACTTCCGCATGGAGAACGTCCAGTTCGACGTCGCGGAGGTTAACCTCCCCTTCAACGTCATCATTGGCAGGCTGGCCCTGTACCGGTTCATGGCCATTGCCCATTACGGGTATTTGGTCCTCAAGATGCTGTCCCCGGCTGGGGTCCTCACCGTGCGAGGCGACCACGCCGCTGCAGTGTCAGCGGTCGAGAAGCTGCATGCCCTGGCGGCGGAAGCTACTCGCCCGGATGATAGAGGGAAGGACCCCTCGACCTCCGGTACCAAGGCGCCAGCCAAGGTGCCAAAGGTGCAACCGTCCAGAGCAGACGGTGGACCCGTGAAGACCATCCAGGTCAGCACGGACTCCTCCTAGACCACCCGCATCACGA
Organism: Zea luxurians; assembly: GCA_029449295.1. Taxonomy (NCBI): domain Eukaryota; kingdom Viridiplantae; phylum Streptophyta; class Magnoliopsida; order Poales; family Poaceae; genus Zea; species Zea luxurians. The sequence continues at coordinate 123,359,912 of JAOPSE010000009.1, forward strand.
GCAATCTGGGGGACAAATAGGAACTCGCGCTCGTCGCCTTCCTCCGAGCAAATGTCGATGTTTTCGCATGGGAACTGTCACAGATGCCTGGGATCCCTAGGGAGGTGATTGAGCATCATCTGAAGATCCACCCCGATGCCAGGCCGGTGAGTCAGAAGCCTCGAAGACAGTCCGTTGAGCGGCAGGACTTCATTCTCTAAGAGGTCCGGAAGCTGCTTGACGCCGGCTTTATTGAAGAGGTCCACCACCCCGTGTGGCTGGCCAACCCGGTTATCGTTCCAAAGGCGAACGGGAAGCTTCGGATGTGCATCGACTACACTAGCCTGAATAAGGCTTGTCCCAAGGACCCGTATCCACTTCCACGCATAGACCAAATTGTGGACTCTACCTCTGGGTGTGACCTCTTGTCCTTCTTAGATGCCTACTCGGGTTTCCATCAGATCTGGATGGCTAGGGAGGATAGGAAGCATATCGCTTTTGTAACAGTGGATGGGCTCTACTGCTATGTTGTAATGCCCTATGGTCTGAAGAACGCCTTGCCAACAGTTGTACAGGCGATGAGTAAGACCTTCGGGGACCTGATTAGGGACAAGGTTGAGATATATGTCAATGACATCATGGTCAAGACTAGGAGGGGGTCGACTCTGGTGGAAGACCTGACCCTGGTCTTTGACAAGCTGTGGGCGACGCACACGAAGCTGAACCCGGACAAGTGTGTCTTTGGCGTCTCCGCTGGGAAGTTGCTGGGATTCCTAGTTTCACACCGGGGCATTGAAGCAAACCCAGAGAAGATCAGGGCAATCGAGGCGATGAGGCCCCTGACCCGAATCAAGGATGTCCAGAAGCTTACGGGGTCATTAGCCGCCCTTAGTCGCTTCATTTCGAGGCTAGCTGAGAGGGCGCTGCCCTTCTTCAAGCTCCTGCGAAAATCCGGTCCATTCTCTTAGACCGAAGAGGCAGAACGTGCCTTCCAAGAATTGAAGCAGCACCTTGTGTCCCTGCCGATACTGGTAGCTCCAGGGCCAGGGGAGCCACTGTACTTGTACATCGTAGTGGCTGCGGAGGTGGTGAGCATGGTGCTGGTCGTCGAAAGGATGGAGCAGCATTCACAGGGGAGTCAGGAGGTTCCCCCAGGGGAAGCTGGTGGTCCGACCACCACGGAGCCTAAGGGCTCATAACCAGCTACAGGGGTCCGGACCGTTCAGAGGCCAGTCTACTACATCAGCAAGGTCCTCCATGAGGCAAAGAACAAGTACCTTGAGACGCACAAGCTCCTCTATGCTGTACTTGTTGCGTCCAGGAAGATGTGCCACTATTTCTAGGCACATAGGGTTGTGGCGGTGACCTCCTTTCTGTTAAGGGCCATCCTCTACAACTCTAATGCCACAGGCAACATTGCAAAGTGGGCCATGGAGCTCGCTGAGTTCCTGCTGGACTTTCAACCTCGCCACGCCATCAAGAGCCAGGTCCTGGCTGACTTCATCGTGGAGTGGACGCCTCCCCCGAGCGCCCCTGGGGGTCCGGATCCCGATTCGGACCCCACACCTGCGGAGCCCAGGGGTCCGGTCTTCACTGAGCCCCACTAGACACTTTTCTTCGACGGATCCGCTCGTCAGCAAGGTGGCGGAGCCAGAGTGGTCCTCATCGACCCAAGCAGGGATCAAGTGAAGTACATGGTGCACCTTGAGTTCAAGGCCACCAACAACATGGCGGAGTATGAAGCACTGATCTTCGGCTTGACGGCCACCCTCTCTGGGGATCCGCCACCTCCTCGTGAAGGGGGACTCCCAGCTGATCATCAAGCAAGTACACGGGGAATGTAGCTGCAATGAGCCTAGGCTCGCAGCTTACGTCCTCCACGTAAGGAAGCTGGAGAAGGACTTCACGACCCTGGAACTACAACATGTTCCTCGGGCTGACAACTCGGCGGCAGATGAACTCTCCCAGAGGGCATCAACTCGGGCACCCGTGCCCGAGGGTGTCTTCCAAAGACGACTGCTGAGAACCACTGCCCAGCCTGCCAAACTGGGCGAAGGGGGCGAGACTAGCACCTCGAAGCTAGCGGTCCCGGTGGCGTGCCATCTACAGAACCCACCGAAGACTATGTGTGCTGTAGAGGGTCCTGCCTATCCCTTAGCGCCACAGCCATTGACTCAGACTGGTCCCGATGCATGGATCTCCGAGATCCGGGACTACCTGAAGGAAAACATCCTTCCTGAAGATCATGTGACCGCAGAGCGCATAGTGCGGTTGGCTAAACGACACACGGTGGTGGAAGGGGATCTCTACCACTGTGGCGCCAACGGCATTCTCATGCAGTGCATCACTCAGGAGGAGGGCCGTGAGTTGCTCACGGAGATCCATGGAGGAGAGTGTGGAAGTCATTCCTCATCCCGCACGCTGGTCGGTAAGGCCTTCCGGCATGGCTTTTACTGGCCAACCACCCTCCAGGATGCAGCTGAGATGGTAAAGTCCTACAAGGCGTGTCAATTCCATGCAAAGCAGATACACACACCAGCTCAGGCTCTGAAGATGATTCCGCCCTCCTGGCCATTCGCTGTATGGGGGGTGGATATCCTGGGACCGTTCCCTAGGGCCATCGGTGGGTACCGGTACATCTTCGTCGCCATCGACAAGTTCACCAAGTGTCCAGAGGCCACCCCTGTGGTCAACATCACCCAGGGTGCTGTTGTTGCTTTCCTCAAGTCGATTGTCTATAGATTTGGGGTCTCAAGCCGTATCATTACGGACAATGGGACCCAGATTACAAGTCGGCTTTTCTAGGAGTATTGCGAGGGCATCGGCACCCAGCTCTACTTTGCGTCCGTGGCTCATCCTAGGAGCAACGGCCAAGTGGAGAGGGCAAACGCAGAGATCCTCAGGGGACTCAAGACACGCACCTACGACTACTTGAAGAAGCACGATGCAAATTGGGTCAGTGAGCTTTCGTCCATGCTTTGGGGGAACCGGACCACACCTAGCCGAGCTAACGAGGAGACCCCATTCTTCCTGGTCTACGGGGCCGAAGCCTACCTTCCCCCAGAAATCATTATGGGCTCCCCATGGGTCCAGGCTTTCGATGAGTCTATGCAGGAACAGCTACGGCGTGAGGACGTGGACTTCATCGACGAGCGCAGGTGGCAAGCAACGATCCGAAATGCACGGTACAACCAAGCGCTCCGACGCTACCACCAACGGTTCGTGCATAGTAGGGAGCTCCGGGTCGGGGACCTAGTCCCAAGGCGAGTACTGAACCGAGAAGGGCTCCACAAGCTCTCCCCCAGTTGGGAGGGACCCTTCAAGGTGACGGAAATATGCCGACCCGGGTGTGTCCGCCTTGCTACAACTGAAGGAGCCTCTTCCCAATCCTTGGAACATAAAGCATCTCCATAAGTTTTTCCCATAAAAACAAGCCTGGGGACCCGGTCTTCTTCCTTTGTAACTAGGTAGCGCATACATGTACGTTAGCCTGGTAAGGTCCATCCTCATAAACCCGGTCTGTTGGCCTACACTCATGAATATCAAGTTATAAAGAAAAGATTCGCCCCCAGATTTGTTTTTGAGATGGTCTTATTTTGCTTTAATTTGCGAGCACCATTTTTTATCTAAACCACCCATACGGTTCCCACCCTTGCTGGTATAGTGACATCCGAATTGAGTAGCCAGGCTTGCAGTTTGGGACCCCTCGGCAGGGGGGTCCGACAGCCTAGGGCCAGTTCTGGAAAACGGGTACTTGTCTCCTGGGGTGGTCCGGAGCCGTGTAGTCGCTTAGCTTTGTTCCGTACGCTAAGCCTGCACGCTTCACCACTCTATGACGGGTACCCTGGTATTTGGAACTATAGTCCTGTGGGTCCAGCAACCCGGGGTCCGGTTCTAGATAATGGACGGATGTCTCCTGGGGTGGTCCGGAGCTGTGTAGCCGCTTAGCCTGGTCCTGCACCCTAAGCCTACACGCTCCACCACTCTGCGATGGGTGCCCTAGTATTTGGAGCTGTGGTCCAAGGGGTCCGGACACACGGATTGGCATCCTAGTCTAAGTCCTGCAGGTCCTATGGCGTGAATCAAAGGATAAAAGATACCAGTTAGTGGGTCCTATGGATGCTCTACTAAAGCTTCCTAGCCAAGGCTGTGTGCAGGTCTAGGTCCCAGTCGAGACTACCTCCTAGGGGCCAGGTCACCAATTCTTTCTTAAGTATACTGGCATCCAGCCTCGACACGTCGAGCCTGCATCCCAGGGGGCCCAAGTACCAGGGAGAAGTTGATAACGACACACATAGCAAAGACAAATAGCATACAGATAAGTTATGCCATTGTTAGATCAATACTTCCCAAAAGTATCTTACAAAACCAAAGAATATTACAAGCCACACCACAGCGGAACCCTTGCCCTGTTTCTGCAGATCTAGCTACTAATCATCGCTAGGATCCCGCTGGAAGCGCTCAGCTAACACCTCCATGGTGTCTTGTATGCCCTCCCGGGCGGCGTCTTTAGTGTCGACCACCGAACCAGCAATCACTAGCTCCAAGAAGATGTCCGGGTCGTGGCTCCGAAAGCACGTGAGGATGTACTCTATCACCGCCCGGCAGAGCCTGCTGCCCTCGGCCTCCAAGCGGGTGCCAAGGATTTGGTCCAGGTGTCGGAGGCGGTCCACGGCGGAGTCCAACACCGGGAGCGCGTCAGAGATGGACGTCGGTGGCTCCGACACTGGGATGGGGCTCACCCCTAGCGGCACCAGTGCCATGCTCACCTCACCGGCCTAGGCGGTGATGCGCTGGACCCCGGCGCGCTGCTCCGCCCGGAGGTCTTCAAGTGTTTTCTTCATCTCCTCCACCGCCTAGGGGCCCGGTGCTCCCTGCGCCGCCTGGAACTGGCAGACCCGCTCCTCCAGCGTCCGCTCCTTCTCCTCTGCCTCGAGCTCATGCTCAGCCAACGACTTCTCCTGCCTCTCAAGCATTTCCTCTTTGAAGGCGACATCCTTCCCCCGCCTAGCGAGGTCCGCCTCCCGCCTGTCCAAGGACTCTCCTTTCGCTTTAAGCTTCTCCTCGGCGAGGGCGGCGTCGTGGGCCTTGCCATAGAGCTCCCGCTGCAACTTTTGCAGGTTCTCCACAACCGCGGACTGCTGGGCCCGCTGCTCATCTAAGATCTTGTTCATGGCACTCAGCTCTGTGACGACCTCCTCCCTCTAGTTCAAGTGCTCCTCCTTCTTGGCCAGCCTCTTCTCCTTTTGGCTCGCCTCCATCTTCCTGGTGTACACCTTCTGGAGGTCTTTCTTGTAGTCTTTGTGGTCCCACGCCAGTTCGGACCGCTCAAAGGCGAACTGCTAGGATGCCGACTTGGTGTGCTCCTCAAGCTAGGTACGCCAGTCGCTGAGGCGCCGGTGCTCGAATTCCAGTGCCTCCCATTCCCGCCGGATCGCCACCTCGGTCTCTTGAAGGGCCTGATGTGCACGAGACAGCACCCAGGGGAGGGGAACCGGTGCTGCTTCTGGCTCGGCGCCGGATCGGAGCCGCCTCCCAAGAACCACCTCCGGCTCCTCTAGAGTGGGCGACGGGTTGGAGCTGGACGCGCCCCCTGCGTCACCCCCCATGGCGGGGGCGGGCGCAGCTGGGACCTCCTCGGCCGCTGCCGACAGTGTGCTCGACGGCGTCGCTGTCATTGAGGCTGTGGTTGCCGTCGGTGCGGTTGCAGCGGCCGGAGGCGGACCGCCAGCACCACTCCCAGCAGACGCCTACTACTGAGAGCCAGACCCTCCGGTGGGCATGGTATCTGGCGGAGGAGGTGCACCCTTGGGAGCAGAGGGGGAGGAAGCCCTGGCAAACAAGGATGGGTTAAGACCCGTCGGCAAGTTAACTACACTCGCAAAAACAAAGATGGGGCTACATTTACTTGGGGCCCTGGACCTTCCAGCGACCCTGGGAGCGGGACATCCGCTGCTGTTGTGGTTGCTGCTGCTGGTGCCCCTAGGGGAGGTCACCCCCAGGTGGTGGTGGTGGTGGCAGCGGGACTAACGGTGGTGGTGGCGGCGGTGGCGGTGGATCCGATGGTGGTGGCGATGGAGGACTGACGCTCCTCTACGTGCCCTAGGCCTAGGAGCCGATCTCCTCGGCCCCACCAAAGGTCCTCTGACGCTTCTGGGGTGGGTCCGAATCAAGGGGCAGATCCGTAACACGCAACCCATCGGTGCGACGCAGCTGCCTCTCTTCCTCCAACTCCCTGGTGCCACCCGAGGCAGAGGAGCTACTTGTAGCCCCTTTGCCCTTGTCCAAGGGGCTAGGGGCCGCGAAGGGAGATCTGGAACCCACACCGGCAGGCTGGGAACCTCTGGCCGGTACACCGGGGATCTGGATCCCGCGGTGGGGGTCCCAGTCGCTAGTCTGGCGAACCGCCACGCCGCTCTCGTCGAGGGTCGGCAGCCAGTCCAAGATCACCGACCTCAATCCTAAGTCATCACAGAGCACAGGGATGCCCCGGGGAGGGATTAGGGACTCAAGGATGAAGGACTCATCAGTGATCCCCTTCACCAGGAGCTCCAGTTCCTCCTAGGATAGGTCGGTGCCTGGCCCACGCTGGATCCGGCTGATGTCGTTTGAGTCGGTGAACCAGCAACACAGACGCGCCCTCCTCTACAGCGACACGATCCGGCACTTCAGGAAGTCGCCGACCACGTGCATCGACATTAGGCCACCGGTTTCCAGGGTCTTGATCCTATCCAGCATGGGCTCGAACTCCGGCGCCAGCGATGGCTTGGCCCTCCATTGCTTCCGGTCGAGCCTTGGCCCATCGCTCGGCAACGCGAGGCGGTCGTTGGCCTCGGTGCTGACAATCACCCAGTCAGCACGCCAGTTTTCCCACCTCGGGCCACCGAGGTAGGAGATGTAGGCACCGGCTGAATCCGGCCTCGTCTAGAAATAGTAGGCGCCGAGATGGTCCTTGGCCTTCCCGGACTTCACCAGCACGAAGAAATGACGGAAGAGGGAGGTACAGGGCGCCACCCTCATGAACATCTCGCATAGGTGGGCGAAGATGGCCGCCTAGAGGATGGAGTGGGGCGTGAGGTGCTGAAGCTGAAGGCCGAGCTCCTCCAGCAGCAGCAGGAAGAAAGGCGAGATCGGCAGCGCCAACCCGTAGGAGAGGTAGGAGACGAAGAGCACGAACTCCCCAGCGGTGAGATCGCCGAGGGGGGTGGCACCAGCGCAGATCCTTCCGGCGAACGTCGGCGCGCTCCATCCGAGCAGGTTGCGCACCAGGTTGAGTGCCCCCTCGTTTTGGAAAAGCTCAAGATGAACCAGTGAGGCCATGGCGACAACGGTGGTGGAAAGCAGAAGAGCGTGAATGCAAAGGGGCACAGAGGGCTCGGAGGCGAAAGGGCGCAGTAGTTGGAGGAAATGCGAAAGCGTAACTGCTGCACGCGGGGTGAATCCCTTTTCAAGGAAGACTCTCCCGCTCGTGCCCCGAGAAATCCCGACCGACGCGCACCTAGAGCCCAAGCGACCCAGCCTCTGACATGGGGGCCCGGGCCCACAAGTCATGCAGCTAGCGTGCCGGTCTCCGAGTGCGAAAGAAGCGAACCGCCGCACAGGGAGCGAACCGCCACGCACGATCGTGCGCCCCCTTGGGGCCGTTGCGGAGGAATATTTTTAACCTAGGCGGCGGCAATGAGGCGCCCCGCGCGTGGCCCGACGGAACCGCCAGACGTGGGGCCGTGGTTCAGTCAGTCGCGGGGACAGATGTGGCGGTTGACATGACCGAGGGCGGACTGACAGCGCGTGCGTCACCAGATGCGCTGAGTTAAAGTGGCGCGCGCTGAGGTGGCACCCCAGTCACCGGTAATGCCATGTGGACGAGAAGAACAAGTTTTGGCCCCACCTGCAGGCTCGCATCCTCCCCTGAGGTGGGCCCGGGGGCCACTGTCGGTACCCTGAAACTAGGGTACCCCTGCTACTGTACAAAGACGCAAAACCCACACGGTTATCCCTTAGTCGCGTGGCAGAAGAGCTGTGCTGGAGCAGGCTGCGCCTCGCCCTAGTCGCGAGCGGCTACTCTGGGTCCACAGTAGCGCCCGCCTCCGCCAGATGGGTGGGTCCGAAGCCACCACGTGTCCAGAGAAGGTGGTGTGCTCCAAGGCATCAACAGTGAGTCTGGACCCCCATGGGAGAGCGCCAGACCCCCTGGATATATAGTTCGGACCCTCAAGGTTGTTCCCGAAAACCCGGATATACAGTCCGGACCTCCAAGGTTGGTCCCAAACCTCCACTTGTGCAAGCCGAACCCCTGGGATGGGATCCGGACCCCCCCATATGGGGTCCGAGCCGCCGATAGGGGGGTCCCAGGGTCTCAGGACAGAACATACCCGGGCCCTGAACAGGACCCAGGCGGGGGTCCGGTGTCGACATGTGTCCAGACCCAGTCTGGTGTGGACCTATCCGTGTGCGCTACTGCTCCCCGCCCAGGCGGAGACCCGATGCTGCCACATGGCCTACCGCACGTGACGTAAGCCAACGGGCAGAGCCTAACGTAAGGCCTCCGGGTTACGCGGCCCCTGCATTTATTGCGGATAAGGCGCGCCGCCTGTCCATCCCACTGACAGGCGATGTGCTGCCTCAGCAATTAATGAGACCTGTCCATTCCGCAGGAGGCATGCCTGTCCATTCCACTGGCAGGCGATGTGCCGCCTTCGCATTAAATGAGACCTGTCCATTCCGCTGACAGGCAGCAACCTGCCCATTCCACTGGCAGACTACACGCCATACTATCGCGTGCACTACACCCATCATTACTCATACGTTACCAAGGAAGCTGCAGCCGCATGTCAACGCTGCGCGTGCTGTGGACAACATGGGCCTAGAGATTGCACAGACGTCGACTGCATTAGTTGCTCTAGGTATTCCATCCATTATGTTCCTGGGCCCACATGTCGGGGCTCAGCATCCTTGTATGTGCCTCCCTTGAGCTATAAAAGGGAAGGCACACGACGTTACAAGGCAAGTCACACAGACTCACTTAGACCCTCGGGAAGTTCTCCAAGCTCTCAAGCATCAACAATACTACACACAGTGGAGTAGGGTTTTACGCTCCGGCGACCTAAACCACTCAAAATCCTCGTGTTCACTCGTGTTCTTCGTCCATCTAGCAGACAGGCAAAACGTATAAAATGAACTATGGCATATATTAACTTTATTTGAAAATAGATTATTATTTCCGTAAGTGTTATTTATAAGTACATAATCATAGATCAATTTATTTTATTGTGACCTATAATTCAGAACAGAGATGAACTCATGCAATACCTATCATTAAGCTCACAAGTTTAAAAAAGGTTTGAATCCCTAAGGTTCTCCTTTATTTATTTATTAAATAAATAAAAAATACACCTACATTAGTTCATATTCAATCATAAAAAATAGAATGTGCAGATAGTAAGTGAAACCATTTTATTTAAACTGAGAATAATTCTAAGAGCATTTTGCAATTTGAATCACTAAATTTAGAGTTCATATGCAAAATTTATGAAATAACCAAGTTTGGGAATTCAAAATATGAAATTAAGTCTAATTCTGTGAATATTTAAAAGTCCAAGGCTAAATCTGCAAGATTACAGGGGCCTGCATGCGAAAACCAGGGACGGCGGGTTGATTTCCAATAAACCGAGGGTATCTTTAAGAAAACTACCGCGCGAAGGGGTATCGGGTGAATCTAACCGTCAGATCTAAAACCAATGGCTGAGATTAGATCTGCGGCCGAGAGCGCGCGCGAGGGCGTGGGCGAGCACTGACAAGCGGGCTAGGGGGTGTCAGCGACAGAGGGGGAGAGCGCGCTGACTGAGTGGGCCTAGCGCCAGAGGGAAACGGACGGCTGCAGGGATCCGAGCGGGTCCGAGCGGGTCCGAGTGGGTCCGAGCGGGTCCAAGCGGGCCAGAGCGGGTCCGAGCCGTTCGATCAAGATTGGATGTGGAAAAACAGACCGGGAAGGATGAGCGGCTGCGGGCGGCGCTGACAGGCGGGCCAGGGCATCAGGCACGCGTGCGTGAAGCGGTATCCCGCGGACCAGGCCGTGCGATCAAGATTGTCGGGGTTTCGGACCCGGGGGGTCCCTGGACTGACGAGTAAATTTGTCACTGCGTGCCCCTGCCCAGATGGGTTGGTGCGAGATGGAACACAAGTGGGGGAATGAGCCTTGTATTATCCTGCACCAGGGTGCTCATAGTAGGGGTTACAAGCATTGCGAGAGAGCGAGGGCGAGAGAGAGTGAGTAGGAGAGAGCAAGAGAGAGAGAGGGGGTCCAGCCCCCGCTCGTCTTCTCCCGTCCCTTTGTCGTGCGTCTACTCGTCTCCCCTGCCGTGCATTCGTGTGTTCATATGCTCGTACGTTTGTTCATTTTCCCCCCTCCTCTCTCCCCTGCGGGGCCCTGGACACCTCCTTTTATAGACATAAGGAGATGCCCAGCTGTACAATGGGGTGTAGCTGGGAGCTAACGTGGCTGGCAGGGAAGTGCCTTGAGCCCTGTACAGCTAACAACGTGGCCGTTGGGGGGGGGCGTTTCGAGCCCTGTAGAGGTAGTATCGTGGCCGTCGGAGAAGTGCCTTGAGCCCTGTAGCAGTACAGCTGTTGGCGCTGCATGGATCCTGCTGACGTCTCCTTGCTTTCGTAGGGGGCTTGAGAACCGCCGACGTCATGGTTGCATGCGGGAAACCACCATTGCCTGTTACCGGGGTAAGCTGGATGGGACGCCGGTCTTGTTCCTTTGTAGCCTGAGCTAGCTAGGAGTAGGGTAATGATGCATCCTTGTGGCGCGGTTGATCCGAGCCTGAGGTCGGGCGAGGCGGCGACTCCTCCGAGGCCGAGGCTGGGGCCGAGACCCATGGTCGGGCGAGGATGTGACTCTTCTCGAGGCCGAAGTCGAGGCTGAGCCCTAGGGTCGGGCGAGGCGGAGCTTCCTGTTGCGCCCGAGGCTGAACTTGACCGTTGTCGGTTTCGCCAGGGTGGTTGGCACAGCAGCCGGAGCAGGGCAGGCGGCGCTGTTTTCCTGTCAGATCGGTCAGTGAAAGGGCAAAGTGACTACGGTCACTTCGACCTTGCCGATGGAGGCGCGTGTGTCAGGATAAGGTGTCAGGCGATCCCAGCATTAAATGCGCATGCAATACGGTCGGTTGGTAAGGCGATTTGGCCAAGGTCGCTTGCACGACAAGGCTTGCCTTTGGCTGACCCGAGGGTGCGCTCACTGCCTGAGGAGACCCTCGGGCGAGACGTGAATTCGTCCGGGACCACTGTTCCGCCCGAGGTCGGGCTCGGGTGAGGCGAGACCGCGTCCCTTAGTAGACGAAGCTTTGATTTTGACCCGAACTGTCAGTCTTCATGGTTTTTCTCTGAAGGTGTTTACTAGCCGTGATTAGGAGTGTTGGGGGTACCCCTAATTACGGTACCCGACAGTAGCCCCCGAGCCTCGAAGGGAGTGTAGGCACTCGCTTGGAGGTTCTGCCGAATTTTTGCGAGGGGACCAACTTTTCTCGGTTATGTTTCGTTCCGGTGGGTGCACACGAGCGCACCCGCCGGGTGTAGCCCCCGAGGCCTCGGAGGAGTGTTTTGACTCCTCTGAGGTCTTAATTCGTGCTGTGATGCCTCGGTCGGCCTGGTTGTTCCCTCATACGGCCTGGCCGCAGCCTGGGTGCACGGTCAGGCTCTGAGTTTTTGAGCTGGTTTGTTGACGCTGTCAACAGTTTTGGCTGCAGCCGGGTGCGAGGGCAGCCCCCGAGCCTCTGCACGGAGCAAGAGGACGATCAAGGATTGTCTCGACTTTTATTGTACGCCCCTTTGTCGCCTTTTCGCAAGGAGGAAGGGGGGGAAAGCACCACGTTACCCTCGGAGGGCACCGATCATGGTGTTTCCAGTGAGTTGCTAACGGGTGATCCGAGTGGACGCACGTGCCCCATTCGTTAGGGGTCGGCTAGTGGCCCAGAGGCATGCTCCAAAAGTACCTGCAGGTGATTCGCTAGACCCGGACCCTTTTCGACAGGGTCAGAGGGCTCGATGCCTCCCTCCGAATCCAGTCGACCGAGGCATAGCCCGAGCCTCGGCCATGTAACAAACGTACCCAGAGTCATCCCTCACTCTGCGTGCTCTGGGCCGGCTGTTGAACCCTTTCGAGGGGCCAGCCTTCAAACCCCTGATCAGTAATGGGCGCGGAGCTCGAGTGCTCTGGAGCGGTTGTCGAACCCTTCTGAGGGGCCAGCCTTCGAACCCCTGATCAGTAATGGGTGTGGAGCCCGAGTGCTCTAGAGCGGCTGTCGAACCCTTCTGAGGGGCCAGCCTTCGAACCCCTGATCAGTAATGGGCGCAGAGCCCGGGTGCTCTGGGGCGGCTGTCGAACCCTTCCGAGGGGCCAGCCTTCGAACCCCTGATCAGTAGGAGGGCTCGGGGGCCCATTTCCTTCGTGGGGAAGGATCCCTTTCAAAATATCCCCTTTCTCGGTCCCTGTGGCAAGAGAGAGAGAGGAAACGGAAAAGGGTATGAATTTAAAAATCGTGGCGCACCTTTTTTGACGCAGTCATCATGACAGAGGTGAAACGTCGCCTGCTTCGCCTGCCTCGCCTGCCAACGGTGTCGCTGGCTCTGCCAGGGAGTTAATGCGATGGGACGGGCGATTCACGGGGCGTCTGTTGCGCGTGTGCGGGCCATTCGAGGAATGGGGCACGGGCGCGTCATTCTTACGCCGTGGGAGAGGGCTCCCCTGCTGCTTTAGGAAAGGACGCGAGCCTGGGGGTGATTTGACCGCCGCTTCCTCCCGTCTGTTGCAGCAATTATTGTCGGTCCGCTTTTGGCCATATCAACTGCCGTGCCTACCCCCGTGACTGGCTGACCCGTGACCGCTACACTCAATTGGCACTGTTGGGTCACGCGCAGGGCTGCCTCGAGTCGCTGCACTGGTTCCGCAGTCGAGAAGACGCAGCATTGGCGCAGGTGACGGTGTGATTTCCTTGCACGTAGTGACCATCGCGCCGGTTGCATGGTATGTGGGACCGGGCCTTCATGCTGGTCCACCAGAAGTGATGAAGTTGAAAGGGTGCATAACCGCGGTGCGGTTGCATGCTCCCTGCGTGGTGGCTCGCTCTTTCGTCCACTGGTTCTGGCGAGGATGAGGGAACGCTTATAACCGCAGGGCGGTTTCATGCCTCGCATGCGGTGGTTTGCCTTCTTCGCGTCTCGGGTCAATTCTGATGACGTGTGGGACCCAACCCCCGTGTCGTAGGGGGAGAACCCTGGAGCACGTCAGTGGAGACTTTGCCCATGACGCTTGGGGGCGCAAGTGAGGAGATCTGCCTATAAAAAGGGGATCGATCCCCCGGGCAGTGGCCATGCCTTCATTCTCCCCTCATGCATTGCGCCCTTCCACCTTTCGAGCCCCCAGATGGGGTGCACCGGTGTCGCCTTGCTCCTGCTACTGTCGGAGGAGCGCGGCCTCGTGGAGATCGGCGCTCTTCAGCCATCGCTCGGCTTCAAGGATTTTCGTCATGCAGCCCGGCTGCATTCCCTCACCAATGGTCAGTTTGGTGGGGAGAAGCAAGCCGGGCTGCGGCCTCTGCCCCGCCCTCAGCTTCAAGGATCTTCGTCATCCGGGCTAAGGCGGAGGAGCGCACCGAGTGGGGGGCCGCCTCCGCGTGGGTCGGTGACCCTTTTCTTCCCCTAGAGTTCGGGGGAGAAGGGCATCCTCCAGCCCTACGGAGGTGTCCTCCAGCCATGCGGGGGAAGGCGAACTGCTGCTCCCTGGCTAGGGTGCAGCTTTCCGTCCTCCTCCTGGGCGGCGGTCGTGCCGCGCGCTGGTGGCTGCTATCACCGCCCTTGTGGAGGGGGCGGACTTCGACAACGCGGGTCCGGTCGGCCGTAGGCGTCATCATCTGCAGCGTGCCCGGCTCGCTGGCTCGAGCGCGCCTCTGACGCTGCCTCCTGCTGCTCGGCCCATCTGCGAGGAGTTGAGTGGGGATCTGCCGGCGCAGGCTGGGGCGGCCGCCGTTCGCTGGCACGGTGTTGGCGCGCAGGTGGCCGCTGTCGTTGGTACTGTTGGGGACTTGTTCTCAAATGCTATAAATTAAGAACAAGGCAACACAGAAAGAAATTAATGGTAAACATTCTTCGCCCTCCGAAGTGTTATTTCCCTTAGGATATAACAATCTTCAGACGAAGATCATGAAGGTCATACCTTCATCATTGTAGTTTATATCGATAAAAAGGAGAAGCATATGAAACATGAAAGAATAACGTGAATAATCATATAACATCATTATGTGTCCTTATTATATAATCGTGAAAGAATAAGAACAACATTGAATTACATTTGTACCTTCGGCTTGGTAGAAGGCAAAAACACAGGCGTGACGTGCGAGCGTGTACAGGTCAGCGTGAACAGTACAGGGGTACTGTTCATCTATTTATAGACGTAGGACACAGCCTGTGAAGAATTACAATTATGCCCCTCATAAAAGTTTACAACATTGACTTAGACCTTTACGGACTAAAAGGTCATTCTATCTTTAAGTCGGTTTGTAATACCGAAGCTTCATGAAGAGGAACCTTCGGTCACCTCCTGTAGACAGCTTCAGCCGAAGCTGCTTCTTCCTACCAGACCTTCAGCGCGACGAAGCATAGTCCCAACAGTAGCCCCTTTCGCGGCGCTAGATCGTTTTTCGTAACGAGCTTGATCCGTGAAAAAAGTCTCTTAAACTTCGGGAAGCCGAAGGTCCAAAAAACACCTTCCCTGAGCTCGTTGTCGAGAAACGATTCAGTTTCCGAGGACGTAGTAGTCCCACCTTGCAGAGTTACTGTTTGGTCTCTGCGGTCCACCGCGCAGCGAGTGCAAGCGGCTGTCCGCCTGGTGTAAAAATCCTGGCGTTTCGCCTTCTTACCTGCAGCACTATATAAACAGACAGGTAGGTGTGAAGTTACCACAGCATTCATTGCTATTTGCACTGTTTTGCTGCCAAAATTTTTAACCATAGCCGAAGCTTGACTCTCGGAATCAAACGAAGCTCCAGCCTGAAGCCTACTTCGTCATAAGAAGAAACTTCGGAAGAAAAGGTTTTTAATTCCCGCAAATTCAGAATTAGATGGCCAGAGTGCGCTCTATCGCTAGGGTTGAGCGTGAGGGGGGCGAAGTTGAAGGTTCGGAGACTGTTCCTATCTCCGAAGCAATGCAACGATCTGGACTGGTAACTTCGGAAGAAATCCCTACTGTTGAAGCAGAACAAGCAACTGCCGAAGCAGAAGAAGAGAACGTTGAAGAAACTGATCCCGAAGATGATTATCGCATTGCCATGCCCAGTAAGCCCAGCCACTTGGACTTCGGAAAGTCGACCGTTTCGAAGGCTGATCTCTCCAAGATGGTAAAGTCAGGTTATTTCAGTGAAAGTCAGAAGAAGCTACTTCGCTTCGGGGGGGAAGAAACTACCCCGAAGCCAGAGAAGGATGAAATAGTCATTTTCAAGAGCTTTCTAAAGGCTGGGTTGAGATTCCCCCTTCATAGGATTATTGCAGATGTATTGAAGAGGTTTGGTATCTACTTTCATCAGTTGACTCCTAACGCTATCGTTAGGCTTAGTGTTTATATCTGGGCCCTCCGAAGCCAGGCGGTGGAGCCGTTTGCCGACAGCTTTTGTCGAGTTCATGAGCTGCATTACCAAACGAAGGCTAGAAAAGATGGATTACATGATAACTTTGGTTGCTACAATTTTGCCTATCGGAAAACCACAAAGTTTCCTGTAATCAGCTACTGAAGCAAATGGCCGGCAGGCTGGAAATCAGAATGGTTTTATGTGAGAGTTGATGAAGACAAAGAGAAGCTGGTACAAAGCCCTCTTGAATTGATCTTCGGAGAAACAAGACCATGATGCCAAATGTCATTAGAAGGTTCCACTTGGGCTGCACTGGCTGAGTTTAAAATTATTTCAGAGCATATCAGTACTAGGGACCTGGTTCAAGAGTTCTTGGCCTTCAGGGTTTTTCCCACTTTAAAAGAATGGGAAATGCCGAAGCTAGAGGGGGAGAAAAAAGAAGGGGAACTTGTGCGGTTACCTTACTATTACAAGTTTAAGAAATACTTTAAAAAACCTTGCCAAGAATGGCTGGACACAGTTGAAATAATGTGCAATGAAATACTCGGTAATTACTCCAAAAAAGAAGATCAGTTGATGACCGCGGCCTTCGGTACCCGTCCGAAGCGAAGACTGAATCGAGTGCTGGACGCCCTGGGTTTTGAATACCCTGACTACGAAAATCTGAATAAAGGTGCCGAAGGTCGGAAAAGGAAAAGGGGTGCCGAAGCTTTAAATGAAGATGAGGAAGAACCACCAAAAAAGAAGAATATTCCGAAGAAGAAAATATCATCTCCGAAGCGAAAAGTATCTGACGAAGAGGAGACTCCCGCATCACGCTCTGCCACTGACGTGGAAGAGATTTTAAAGGTAATGACTGAATCCCTGCCTGCGAAGCTAAGTCCATTGGGGCCTCAACTAACAAAGTTTTTTCAGAAGGAAAAGGAGCCCGAAAAAACGAAGAAAACAACTAAAACAAAGAGACAAAGAATCATCGCAGTGACAGAAGTCATTGACAAGACACCACCGAGAGCTTCAGCTCAAAAGATACCAGCGGCTGAAGAAATAACAAATATTGAAATCCCACCTTCGGAGGTCGCGGCTGCCGAAGCTACCTCACCTGAAGGTTTGAACTTGGAAAGCACAATTGAACATATCGACAAAATACTGCTAGACATGGCTACAGAAGAAGCTACTGCTGCCGCCGAAGAGGCCATGGCCGCAGTGTCTGGGAAAGAAAAGGAAATTGTTGACGAAGCTTCAGAGGACAAAGCCTTCATGTTCCAAAATTTGGTTGGAGAAGAATTGTCAAAAACCGAAATAGAAGAGCTTAAAGAGTATGCCAAATCCTGCGGATATAAACCAGGAGCACTCCTCTTCGGGGGTATTGACGATGAAAAATTAGACTGCATTCGGGATCAAACTGGAGCTAAGGTCATCGGTACTCTATCAAAGAGTATCGGTTTTCCGAAGCTGGAAATGGACATTAGCCGCTACCGACGACAACATATCGTTGGTAGTTTATTTTATTCCAATTTCAAGGTGAACTACTATTCCCTTGACTTTTATTGTTTTCAATAATGTAGACCTGTCTTAACAAAGGTTGTTTACGTGCAGAGTATGCTGCTGAGCAAGGCTTTGAAAATGCTGCAAGATCTAGAAGACAAAAAGCACGAGGTTATAATTGAAAATTTAGAGAGCAAAACGAAAGAGCAATTAGCTACTATTGAAAAGAAGAACTTTGAGCTTCAGGCAACTGAAGGCTTATTGGCAGAAGCCGAAGCTAAAATAGCGGAATTGAATACGAAGCTTCTCTGCCAATCTGAACAGTTTGAACAAGAAAAACAAGAACTAAATGCGAAACTTGAAGCCGAAGTCCAAGAAAATTCAGTTTTGAAAAAATTATTGGCGAGCCTTCAAGATAAATGTTTGGAATTTAGCAACAAATGTATTGAACGACTGAGAAAAATCTTCCACTCAGTTGGAGCTAGCAGTGAGAAATTCACCCCGTCAGCTGAAGATTTACCAAAGACCTTCGAACATATTGAAGGTGAAATTGATGAGCTTGACGAAGTTATAGCCGGGCATGGTGACTTCTGTGCCTGGGTAGCTTCTCGGGGCACTGCTGCTGCCTTCCTAAAAGCTGGCTGTGATCATGGAAAAATTGTCAATAGGCCCAATTTCACTTTATCACCAACAATTTTAGATGATATTCCTGACCTCGCCCGAAGCATTTCTAACAGATTTGTAAAGATGATATGGACAAAAGGCGGGCGAGAAAAGGCTGGAGACGAAGCTCGGAGTCATCTTGAACCAGTAAGAAATCATACCTTGTGCTTACCTTTTCCTTCAATCTTGGTTTTGACCCACAACAACTTAATTCATGTAGGATGACGAAGCCGAAGTTGATGATTAAAAAGAGTGACGCCGAAGCTAAAATCCCTCGAAGATCAAGTAGGAGTAGACTGTAGACAGACTCAGGAAACTTTTGAGATAACTTGTGTAAATGTAACTAAACTTGTCTTTAATGAGTTTTGTTCATACCTTGTATTATGCTCTTACCCTTCTATTGATGTATGTGACGTGCTTTGTTGTGGACGAAATTATCTTTTTTGAGCCGAAGGAGAAAAAACACCTTCCCTTCTTTTCGTACACAGCGAAGCATAGAAAACAACATTTCCCTTTCTTCCGAAGCTCTCTTTTTTGTACGCGAAGAAGCTTTTCTCTTATGCCGAAGCAACCACTTATGCCATGATGATGATTATCCTATATATGCCTGGATGAATGTTTATGAATGCAAATGCTATGATGTAATGTGATGTGCGAATGAATGTCCAAACACATATCCTAAGCCATACCCTCAGCCATTATTTCCTTAGAAACAATCACACATCAGCTCTGCATTCCCTTAGGAACGACTTTGGAGCTTCTTCGCCTTTTACTTTCAGCGTAATCAGCGTTGACTTTTCGCTGTAAGCTCTACATTCGCTTAGGAACGACTTTGGAGCTTCTTCGCCTTTTACTTTCGGCGGAATCAGCGTTGACTTTTCGCTGTAAGCTCTGCATTCGCTTAGGAACGACTTTGGAGCTTCTTCGCCTTTTACTTTCGGCGGAATCAGCGTTGACTTTTCGCTGTAAGCTCTGCATTCCCTTAGGAACGACTTTGGAGCTTCTTCGCTTTTGCAGTTTTCGGCACTCAATGGTGCGTTCTTAGCTTTTACATTTACATTCCTTGGGGGATTTTGCTCTTATAGAACTAAAAAAGGAAATTACAGATGATGGCCCCATTAAAAACCTTTCTCCCCCTTTAGAAAGGAAAAGGGTGCCATGAAAAAGAAAAGAAAAAACATAAAAAGTTACATCAAGTTACACATAATATCGCCGAAGCTCATCCGCGTTCCAAGATCTTGGAATGTCGTTGCCGTCCATGTCCTTCAATCTGTATGAACCAGGTCTTGACGAAGATGCTACCAAGAAAGGTCCCTCCCATTTCAACTGTAACTTGCCCACTGTGTCTGGGTTGGCCACTCTACGAAGCACCAAGTGTCCTGGCTCAATATTCTTTAGCCGAACTTTTCTATCTCGCCATTTGACTGTTTCGGCTTGATATTTATTGATATTCTCCACAGCTTGAAGCCTGATCCCTTCTAAAGCATCTTTTTCCACAGAACAAGCAACTTCAGAACCTGATTCTGCCGAAGCTACTGCTCTTATTGATCCAGTTTTAGCTTCTTCCGGAGTTATTGCTTCGTCACCGAATAATAACTTGAATGGAGTAAAGCCTGTAGACCTTGATGTTGTTGTATTGTGGCTCCACACCACTTTGGTTAACTGATCTGGCCATTTTCCCTTGGGTTGATTGAAGATTAACTTCATTATTCCTGTCATTATAATGCCATTGGCTCTTTCAACGAGCCCATTTGACTCCGGATGCCTGACTGATGCAAAATGGATCTTCGTACCAATTTGATCACAGAAATCTCTGAAGGCTTCGGAGTCGAATTGTGTCCCATTGTCTACAGTGATGGCCTTTGGTACCCCAAAACGACAAACAATATTCTGCCAGAAAAACTTTTGGACAGTGGCCGAAGTTATTGTGGCTAATGGCTTTGCCTCAATCCATTTAGAAAAATACTCCACAGCCACTACAACATATCTTAAATTCCCTTGAGCTGGTGGCAATGGACCTAACAAGTCAAGGCCCCACCTTTGCAATGGCCAGATGGGTTGTATGAGCTGTGTTAAAGACGAAGGTTGTTTTTGATCTCTTGCACATTTCTGACAGCCTTCGCACTTTTGAACTAATTCCGCTGCATCCGAAGCTGCCTTCGGCCAATAAAAACCTTGGCGGAAAACCTTTCCAAGTAACGGCCTAGGTCCAATGTGAGATCCACACAGGCCTGCATGTATTTCTTTCATCAACTCTATACCTTCGGTTCTAGATAAACACTTGAGTAGCGGAGCGCAAACTCCATGCTTGTACAACTCCCCTTCTATCATGACATATGGACGAGCTCTTGCTTCTATCCTCCTGTTATAAGCTTCGTCATCTGAAAGGAACTTACCCTGAAGGTAAGAGATGATCTCAGTTCTCCAATCTTCGCTATAAACAGGAGATATATTGAGGACTGCTCTTTCAAGGAGTTCCACTGAAGGTGCCTTTATTGTTTCGAAGAACACATCCGAAGGTAAAGGCAGCCCCTGTGCTGCTGACTTAGCGAGCAAATCAGCATGCTCATTTTGCCCTCGAGGGATATTTTTGACAGAAAATCCTTCGAAGGAAGCTTCGATTCTTCGGACCGTGTCTAGGTATTTTTCAAGCTTCGGATCTTTAGCCTTGCAACTCTTGTCGACATGACCCGAAACAACCTGGGAATCAGTTTTAAGGATGGCCCTTCTGATTCCCATTGCTTTTAATTTCCGAAGGCCCAAAAGCAGGGCTTCGTACTCAGTAATATTGTTTGTACAGCTAAAATCGAGTCTTGCCGCATAACAAGTTTTAACTTTGGATGGTGAAACCAACACAGCGGCTGCTCCTGCTCCGAAGGTTCCCCAAGACCCATCGCAAAACACTGTCCAAACTTCAGCATCTTTATTTGTTTCTTCATCCTGAGCCCCTGGCGTCCAATCGGCAATGAAATCTGCCAACGCTTGAGACTGGATCGAGGATCTATGCACATAATCAATGCAAAATTCATTGAGCTCTGCAGCCCATTTTCCAATCCGTCCAGTAGCTTCTCTATTTCTCATAATATCCTTCAACGGTTGCGAAGAAGGAACAATAATATTGTATGCTTGAAAATAATGCCGAAGCTTCCTGGATGCCATCAAAACAGCATATAATACCTTCTCCAATTCTGTATAGTTTTTCTTTGATATACTAAGAACTTCAGATACAAAATACACTGGGACCTGCTTCTTGACTTGGCCATCAAGCTTCTCCTGGACAAGTGCTGCACTTACCGCTGAGTGCGAAGCTGCCACGTATAACAACAAAGGAGCCCCTGGCGTTGGTGGAGTTAATGTTGTTAAATCTATCAAATATTGCTTCAGTTCTTCAAAGGCTTTTTGTTGGCTTGGTCCCCATTGAAAGACTTCGGCTGATTTCAGCACTTCGAAGAATGGTAAATTTCTTTCTGCTGATCTGGATATAAATCTATTGAGAGATGCCAGCCTCCCTGTCAATCTTTGGGCCCCCTTTCTTGTAGTTGGTGGCTCCATTCGAAGTATAGCTTCAATTTTACTTGGATTAGCTTCAATTCCCTTTGTTGAAACCAAGCATCCAAGAAATTTCCCCTTCTTTACTCCGAAGACACATTTTTCTGGATTCAACTTTAAGCCAGCTTGTCTGAAACTGGCGAAGGTCTCCTGCAAATCAGCAATATGATTTTCCTGTTTCGTGCTTTTTACAATGATATCATCAACATAAGTTAGCACATTTCTGCCTATCTGAGACTGGAGGACCTTCGCAGTCATTCTGCTGAAACTTCCTCCAGCATTTTTGAGCCCCTCAGGCATCCGAAGATAGCAATATGTGCCACTTGGGGTTATGAAGCTAGTCTTCAGCTCATCTTCCTTCTTCATCCAGATTTGGTGATAGCCTGAGTAACAATCTAACAGACTCATGAGTTCTGAAGAAGCTGCTACATCAACTAAAGAGTCTATCCTTGGCAACGGAAATTCGTCCTTCGGACAAGCCTTGTTGAGATCTATAAAATCGATACACATTCGCCACTTGCCATTGGCCTTTTTTACCATAACAGTGTTAGCTAGCCATTCTGGGTACTTTACTTCTCTGATGACTCCTGCACTGAGGAGTCTTTTGACTTCATTACGAGCACCTTCGGCCTTATCATCAGACATTTTCCGAAGCCTCTGCTTTCTGGGTCTGAAGGATGGGTCAACATTGAGCGAGTGTTCAATAACATCCCTATTTACTCCGCAGAGGTCATTGGCTGACCATGCAAAAACATCTTTGTTGTTGAACAAAAACCTTATCAAGGTTTTCTCCTGCTCTTCGGACAATTGAGAGCCCAATAGCACCTTCTGCTCTGCTATGTCCTCACATAAGAGCATGGGCTTCGGCTGATCTGCTGAAGCTGCTTTCTCCCTTCTGAATTTGTACTGTTCACAAGCTTCAACTCCATCTATGTTATGGATTGCTTTTGAGTCAGTCCAGCTTCCTTCGGCCCTTCTGGCAGCTTCCTGACTTCCATGAATAGCGATGGGTCCTTGATCCGAAGGTATCTTCATGCAAAGATAGGCAGGATGAAGAATTGCTTCGAAAGCATTGAGGGTGCCACGACCAATAATTGCATTGTAAGGGTATTCCATGTCAACAATGTCAAACACAACTTGCTCAGTTCTAGTATTGTTAATGAACCCGAAGGTCACTGACATGGTGATCTTGCCCAGCGCTACAATCTGTCTTCCTCCAAAGCCACAGAGAGGGTGCGTAGCATCATGAATCTTATCTTCTGGCTCTTGCATTTGCCTGAAGGCCTTAGCAAATATGATATCAGCTGCACTGCCTGTATCAACCAAGACATTGTGGACCAGAAATCCTTTGATAACACAAGAGATAACCATGGCATCGTTGTGTGGGTAATCCTTGAGTTGAAGGTCCTCTTGGGAGAAGGTAATAGGAATGTGAGACCATCTCGACTTGATGAAGGGTCCTTGCACCCCAACATGTTGTACCCTTCTCTGTGCTTCCTTCTTCTGCTTCTTGTTGGCTGGCTCTGAACATGAACCGCCTGTTATCGGGAACAGCAGCTTCGGAGCCGAAGCAGCTCCAGCTTGATCGTTGAACGAATCCATCAGCTCAAAGAAGTGGAAGTGAGTTCACCGGAGGTGGGCGCCAATGTTGGGGACTTGTTCTCAAATGCTATAAATTAAGAACAAGGCAACACAGAAAGAAATTAATGGTAAACATTCTTCACCCTCCGAAGTGTTATTTCCCTTAGGATATAACAATCTTCAGACGAAGATCATGAAGGTCATACCTTCATCATTGTAGTTTATATCGATAAAAAGGAGAAGCATATGAAACATGAAAGAATAACGTGAATAATCATATAACATCATTATGTGTCCTTATTATATAATCGTGAAAGAATAAGAACAACATTGAATTACATTTGTACCTTCGGCTTGGTAGAAGGCAAAAACACAGGCGTGACGTGCGAGCGTGTACAGGTCAGCGTGAACAGTATAGGGGTACTGTTCATCTATTTATAGACGTAGGACACAGCCTGTGAAGAATTACAATTATGCCCCTCATAAAAGTTTACAACATTGACTCAGACCTTTACGGACTAAAAGGTCATTCTATCTTTAAGTCGGTTTGTAATACCGAAGCTTCATGAAGAGGAACCTTCGGTCACCTCCTGTAGACAGCTTCAGCCGAAGCTGCTTCTTCCTACCAGACCTTCGGCGCGATGAAGCATAGTCCCAACAGGTACTGAGGTGGTGGCAGCCAGAGGAGGTTGTCTCTGCCGACGAGATCGTCAGCGCCTCCTGTGGCCGGACCTCCGACTCTTCGGCCTTAACGGCTTGTCCTCGCCCATCGTGTGGGGACGTGGGCGAGGGCCTTTTCACAGCAGCGTCTGTCCTGAGGTCATCGTTGCTGCTGTTTAGCCGCCCGAGGCGGAGATCGTTGTCGCTGCTGCTGCAGAGGTCGTCGGCGAGCTGCTTGGAGTTTGTTATCCCGTGGGCCCCCTGGTGTGGAGGTTGTTCATACCCGCGGGAATGGAACCGGAGTCCCGTTTGTAAGGGAATATACTGGGTCTTTGCCTGAGCAAAATGTAACTGCTTCAAGGACTTAGACATTTGTCGTAGGCCGGGAGAACCGTCGAGGGTCCTGTCGACGTGTAAGTCTATGTAGCATAGTTACCCCAAGCATATGTATTTGTTCTTTGTGGCTGTCGAGGCCTGAACATTTGGGCATTCGAGTATAAAGCTGTGTTTCTTCCTCATTTCGAGCACTAGGACTTGCCTGTCGATGGCCGAACCGCTTAATCGAGCGTGAGTTGCCTTGCGCGGAAGGTAACGAGTGAGGTATCCGTATCCCGGAGGCGTAGGAGTCCCTCGGCTCGGTCGGCCTTGCCGCTTAAAGCCTCTCTTGCTCGGTTTTAGAACCTTCGGCTGCTCTGCGATGAGCCAAAGCAGAAGGCAGCGGTGGCATGGACAGAGGCAATGTCGGCTCGAACAGAGGCTTTCTCGGCGCGGGAGCAGGTGGCTTCCCAGGCCGAGGAGGTGCAGCAGCGGCAGCTGGGGTTTGGCCAGATCACTCGCGAGTAGGACCAATCCCGGAGCCAAGCCGCCGAAGCCGTGAGCCGGGCTGAGATCCTCGGGGGACAGCTGGCTAGGGCTTCGGAGCGGCTGGCCGAGGCGCCTGCTCGCATCGCCGTCTGAGGTTGGGCCAGATTCCGCCGAGGGTGGAAACGACACCGAGGGTGCCGCTCCTCCCCCTACTGATGTTTGAGCCTGCATGAATAGTTTGTCTGAAGTATGCGTATGTTTCTTGCGGCCACCGAGGCCTAAACATATTTAGCGTTCGAATTATAAAGCTGCGTGTTCTTTCCTCTTGTTTCGAGCATTTAGGACTTGTTCGTCGGTAGCAGAATCGCATTATCCGAGCGAGAGTTACTTTTCGTGGAAGGTGACGAGTGAAGTATCCGTATCCCGGAGGCGTAGGAGTCCCTCGGCTCAGTCGGCCTTGCCGCTTACATGCTCTCTCACCCGTTCGTAGGATTCTGCTATCGATATAGTCGAAAAATGCACGAAAGTCGTTTTCTACCCGAGCGTTAGGACTTGTTCGGCAGCAGGATCGCTTATCCGAGCGTGAGTCACTTTTCGCGGAAGGTGATGAGTGAGGTATCCGTATCCCGGAGGCGTAGGAGTCCCTCGGCTCGGTCGGCCTTGCCGCTTACGTGCTCTCTCACCCGTTCGTAGGACCCTGCTATCGATATAGTCGAAGGCACGAAAGTCGTTTTCTACCTGAGCGTTAGGACTTGTTTGATAACAGAACCGCTTATCCGAGCGTGATTTACTTTTCGCGGAAGGTGACGAGTGAGGTGTCCGTATCCCAGAGGCGTAGGAGTCCCTCGGCTCGGTCGGCCTTGCCACTTAAAGTATCTCCCGCTCGTTTTCAGGGTTCCGTTATCGATATAGTCGGAAGGCACGGGAGTTGTTTCGGTAGAAAACTTTTCTTGGTAGAAAACTTTTCCGAAGAAAATTTTGACGCAGAGGGGGTTCCCCCCTTCTAGCCCCCGAGGGAGGGTCGGGCTTTGCCGAGGCAAGGCTGACCCTTCCTTGAAGGTTAGACTTTATTTAAGCGTGTAAAAACGAGGAACATGAACGACTTGAAACATTTTAAGGGTAGAAGCCATGTAGATATTCGATGTTCCAAGCGTTGTTGTAGACCTTGCCTTGATCGTTGGCCAGCTTGTATGTCCCGGGCTTCAGAATTTTGGCGATGATGAACGGCCCCTCCCAGGGAGGAGCAAGCTTGTGGCGCCCTCGGGCGTCTTGTCGCAGCCGAAGCACCAAGTCTCCCACTTGGAAGCTTCAGGGCCGAACCCTTCGGGCGTGGTAGCGTCGTAGAGACTGCTTATATCGCGCCGAGTGTAGTAAGGCCACGTCCCGAGCCTCTTCCAGCTGGTCCAAGGAATCTTCTCGGTTGGTCTGGTTGCTTCGGTCGTCGTACGCCTTCGTCCTCGGGGAACCATATTCCAAGTCCGTGGGTAAGATAGCCTCGGCCCCATAGACTAGGAAAAACGGCGTGAAGCCTGTGGCCCGACTTGGCGTCGTCTTCCGACTCCAGACCACCGAGGGTAGCTCCTTCATCCATCGCTTGCCAAACTTGTTGAGGTCGTTGAAGATCCACAGTTTTAGTCCCTGCAAAATCATACAATTGGCGCGCTCCACATGCCCATTTGTCATCGAGTGGGCTACGGCGGCCCAGTCCACACGGATGTGGTGGCCCTCGCAAAAGTCCAAGAACTTTTCTCGGTGAACTGCGTGCCATTGTCGGTGATGATGGAGTTTGGGACTCCAAAGCGATGGATGATATTGGTGAAGAACGCCACCGCCTGCTCGGACCTGATGCTGGTTAAGGGTTGCACCTCGATCCACTTGGAGAATTTGTCGATGGCGACCAACAGGTGCGTGAAGCCCCCGGGTGCCTTCTGCAAGGGACCGACGAGGTCCAAACCCCACACAGCAAACGGCCAAGTGATAGGTATCGTCTGTAATGCCTGAGCGGGCAGGTGCGCCTATCGCGCGTAGAATTGACACCCCCGGCAGGAGCGTACAATCCTAGTGGCGTCGGCCACTGCGGTTGGCCAGTAGAAACCTTATCGGAAAGTGTTTCCCACGAGGGCTCGAGGTGCTGCATGGTGACCACAAGCCCCCGAGTGTATTTCTTGTAACAGCTCTTGTCCTTGGGCAATGGATATGCTTCGCTGGAGAATGCCCGAGGGGCTGCGGTGATATAGCTCCTTTTCATCACCCAGCAAAACGAACGACTTGGCGCGCCGAGCCAGTTGCCGAGCTTCGGCCTTGTCGAGGGACAGCTCTCCTCGGAGGAAATATTCCAGGTACGGGGTCTGCCAGCTCAGGACCGGTGTGACCCCATTCCGCTCCTCCTCGACACAGAGGGCCTCACCCTCGGCGGCCGAGGGTACCTCGGGCTGGGCCGAGGCCTCCCTAGGCTCGGGAACATCATCGACTTGGGCGGATGGCTGATATATATCCTTGGAAAAGACATTCGGGGGAACCGTCATTCGCCCTGAGGCTATTTTTGCCAGCTCATCTGCAGTTTCGTTGTACCGTCGAGCAACATGGTTGAGTTCCAATCCGTAGAACTTGTCTTCCAAGCGCCGAACTTCGTCGCAGTAGGCCTCCATTTTTTGATCGCGGCAGTGGGAGTTCTTCATGACCTGGTCGATGACGAGTTGCGAGTCGCCACGAGCGTCAAGGCGCCGAACCCCTAGCTCGACGGCGATGCGCAGGCCATTAACCAAGGCTTCGTTCTCGGCCACATTGTTTGATGCCGAGAAATGGAGGCGTAGCACGTAGCGAACATGTTCTCCGAGGGGTGAGATGAAGAGCAAGCCCGCGCCTGCTCCGGTTTTCATCAGTGACCCGTCGAAGTACATGGTCCAAAGCTCGAGTTGGATTGGGGCCGTTGGTAACTGGGTGTCAGTCCACTCAGCGAGGAAGTCGGCCAAGACTTGGAATTTTATGGCCTTCTGAGGGGCAAATGAAAGTGTTTCGCCCATGAGTTCCACCGCCCATTTCACTATCCTACCTGAGGCCTCTCGGCTCTGGATGATTTCTCCTAGGGGGAAAGATGACACCACAGTAACCGGATGAGACTTGAAGTAGCGTCGCAGCTTCCGCCGCATCAGAATCACTGCGTAGAGCAGCTTCTGGATCTGTGGGTAGCGGACTTTGGTCTCGGATAGCACTTCGCTGATGAAGTATACTGGCCTCTGGACGAGCAGTGCATGCCCTTCTTCTTGTCTCTCGACTACGACCGCGGCGCTGACCACCTGAGTGGTTGCGGCTACGTAGATCAAGAGGGCTTCTCCCACAGCGGGGGGCACCATGATGGGTGCATTTGTAAGGAGTGCCTTTAAGTTTCTGAGGGCTTCCTCGGCCTCGGGGGTCCAAGTGAAGCGCTCGGCCTTCCTTAAGAGGCGGTACAGGGGCAATCCTTTTTCGCCAAGGCATCCCATGACCCTCTGTACTCCTTTCAAATCTTTTATTGGTCCCATGTTGGTGATGGCCACGATTTTCTCCGGGTTGGCCTCTATGCCCCGCTCGAAGACGATGAACCCTAGGAGCATGCATCGGGGGACTCCGAAGACACACTTCTCGGGGTTGAGTTTCATGCCTTTTGCTCTCAGTCACTTGAATGTCGTTTCAAGGTCAGAGAGGAGGTCGGAGGCTTTCTTCGTCTTGACAACGATGTCATCGACGTAAGCCTCGACCGTTCTGCCGATGTATTCTCCGAACACATGGTTCATGCACCTCTGGTAGATGGCGCCTGCATTCCTCAAACCAAATGGCATTGTAGTGTAACAATACATGCCAAAAGGTGTGACAAAAGAAGTCGCGAGCTGGTCGGATTCTTTCATCTTGATTTGATGATAGCCTGAGTAGGCATCGAGGAATGACAGGGTTTCGCACCCAGCAGTGGAGTCCACAATTTGATCGATGCAAGGCAGAGGGTAGGGAACCTTCGGACATGCTTTGTTTAGACCAGTGTAGTCTACGCACATCCTCCATTTCCCATCCTTTTTCTTTACAAGAACAGGGTTGGCTAACCATTCGGGATGGAATACCTCTTTGATGAACTCTGCCGCGAGTAGCTTGTGGATCTCCTCGTCTATGGCCCTGCGCTTTTCTTCGTCAAAACGGTGCAGGGTCTGCTTCATGGGTCGGGCTCCAGCTCAGATGTCTAGTGAGTGCTCGGCGACATCACTTGGTATGCCTGGCATGTCCGAGGGACTCCACGCAAAAACTTCGGCGTTTGCGCGGAGAAAGTTGACGAGCACTTCTTCCTATTTGGGGTCGAGCTCAGAGCCGATCCGGACTTTCTTGTTGGCGTCGTTGCTGGGGTCGAGAGGGACGGACTTAACCGCCTCGACTGGTTCGAAGTTGCCGGCGTGCCGCTTCACGTCGGGCGCCTCCTTGGAGAGGCATTCCAGGTCGGAGATGAGGGCCTCGGACTCGGCGAGGGCCTCAGCGTACTCCACGCATTCCACGTCGCATTCGTACGTGTGGCGGTACGTGGATCCGACGGTGATGATCTCGTTGGGGCCTGGCATCTTGAGCTTGAGGTAGGTGTAGTTGGGGACGGCCATGAACTTGGCGTAGCACGGCCTTCTCAACACCGCGTGGTAGGTCCCTCGGAACCCGACCACCTCGAAGGTGAGGGTTTCCCTTTGGAAGTTGGAGGGAGTTCTGAAGCAGACAGGCAAGTCAATCCGTCCGAGGGGCAGGATACGCTTTCCGGGTGCGATCCCGTGGAAGGGTGCCGCACCGACCTGGACCTCGGACCGATCAACCCCCAAGAGTTCTAGGGTCTCGGCGTAGATGATGTTGAGGCTGTTGCCTCCGTCCATGAGGACCTTGGAGAGCCTAACGTTGCTGATGATTGGATTGACGACAAGCGGGTACCTTCCTGGGCTTGGCACGAAGTCGGGGTGGTCGTCTCGGTCGAAGGTAATTGTGACGGAACCTCCCAAGTAATTAGGTCCACCTACAGTTGTCCTTGTCCAACGGACCTCAGACAACCCTATAGGTGCCCCTGAACTACTTGATAAGCTCGGTATCTTTCCTTACCTTACCAGGAACGTTTCACCCGTCATGCAGACATTACAGAACATCGGAGATAAGGAAATGCGGAAGCGATTACATAAGCTTACATTTATTAAAAAGTAAGATCACATTGTTTATTACAGACCAGGAGTATATAACGAGTGCAGAGTAATATTATTACACATACCAAGGGAGGTAAAAACTCCTCCCGACAGTTATCACACAAAAGTTCTGATGGAGGATCCTTTCCTCCCGCACTTCATTCTTGTTTATCTTCATTAGTAACCACCTTGGTACAGAAGCAACAGAACTCTGCTGCTTCCTCACCTAAAAACAACAAGGGGATAAACCCTGAGTATGGAATTACTCAGCAAGTCTTACCCGACTAAGGAAAAGACTCTCAAGGGTATGCTGGATAAATGGGAATCAAGGAGAGGCTTTAGCAAGAATCAACTTAGATACTTTTGCAGAAATAGCTTACTAAGGTGAGTCCTTACTTTCAATCTTTTAATGCCAGGTTAAGTATTAATAGACTCTGTTGGCCTCTAGTCTAATTTCATCATTTCATCAGTACAACATCATTTTTATCCATACTGTTCACATCCTGACTCTAGGTTGCAGGGAAGTGACCAAGTCTTCATAACCGCGAAGGTACGGCGATCCGAATCGATTATACTCAGCTGAGGATCTCCAATCACACGACATATGTAGCACTTAACCCTTGCATATGTCAACCCGCCACCGAGTTTCTTAAGACCAGATCAGGTTCACGCAAACCGAGAGCACAGATACACCACCGTCCAGCCTCTTGCCACGGTGGGTACACGCTACTCCCGCCACCGCTCCACGCCCATTTCGTGTTATCTTATTCTGGCCTTAGTCTGCCCGAGGCAAGGCTTACCCATGACGAGGCATGTGACCAGTTAAAGGGTCCTCGATCAGCACGCCTACATACACGTTCAATCCTTAATCAACCTGGGTAGAACATCACCTGTTCCTAACCCAAGCTTCGATTTAAGTACTTCCATCCTTAGGATTGTTTCTGTTCCTTAGGATGAAAAGAGCATCACAGGGAACTTTGCAGGAAGATCCCACCATTGCTCCAAAAGAAAATATTCTTGCAGGTAGAAGTCATCTTTCCTCAGGATAACCCCTGAGCTAGGCAGTACAGCAAAAGACAACCTCTATCCACAAGACCTAAGAAGGGCTAAGCATTTTTGTAAAACAATTTTGATACTTCACCAGAAGTATCCTTAAGGGTGTGGATACCAAGGAAAGCAATGCATCAAAAAGTTTCAAGCAATCCTGATAACCTAATGCACAATTTTACTAGACTTAAAGTGTGCGAAAAGTATTTAAAAACACAAGGAAAAGGGTTGCATGCACCGGGGCTTGCCTTTGTTAACAGGTGAGTCTGGCTCGGATCCGCAAATATCAAAGTAAAAGCAGTTGCCTGCTTGAGAATCCGAGGGTGGTGGTGTCCTTTCTTCGGTGATTTCCTCTTCTTCTTCGTGTTCTAACATAACCATATATATGTATAAGAATGGATGCCATGGGATGCTCATGAGGGTGCAAAGATAGTATAAACTTATTATCTAAGTCTTGAATACAACTTTCCTTCACGGTACTCCGAGAACTTAGGGTTTTCGGAGTCAGTAAAGGAGTTCATAGGGCAGGGGGGTGTTTTGGGGTTTGGTGATCAAACAAGGTCCAAATCCATCCAAACTCTACCCAAGGCTTCTAAGTATTGTTTCAAGTTCATATAAAAAGTTTGGGCATTTTTGGACTTATTATCTATTTTCTAAAAATCCAGAACCAAAAGTTTAAGCTATTTTAAATACTCTAAAATTCCCTATTTAATCCAAAAATCATGAGATTATTTTTATTAAATACTACAGGAAATTAGGGATCTAACAAAATTGGTCTCCTATTTTGAGGATTTTTCTACAATTTATGACAGACTTCCAAAGCCTGCTAAGAAAAGAAAAAGGAAATTTATGAATAGTCTCGGGCCGAAAGCAGCCCGAGCCGGCCCAATTAGCGCAGAAACGCGTCAGCGCGCGCCCGCGCTGCGGGTTTTGCAGAAAAGGCCCTGACTAACAGAATAACTTAAAGCGGGGTCAGAGCACTGTTTCGGCGAGTCGCTGACATTCGCAGAAAGACCCCCATACTTCTAATTCTTCTCCAACTACACCCCTGTCCACGGCGCGCTCGCCGTTCATCCTGGACGGGGTCTGTACCGGCCATGGCCGGCGATAATTGCCCGAACTAACCATCGGGGAGGCTTCACTGAGCCAAGATGGCTTCGGAACACGCATTAATTTGACCCGAACGTACTGGGAATGGCCTGTCCACATGCACGGCGAAAACCGTGACCATGGGCACGCGTTCCTGCTTAACCATGGCCAAATTGGGCTAACGGGTGCCACGGTAAGCTTCACTAGCACACAGAGCAATAAAAACAACATATGAATTGGACAGAGTCTTACCCGAGTGGGTTGGCCGCGATAGAGCTGTTCACGGTGGCGCGGCGGACTGATTTGGGAGAAAATGGCGTCACAGCGTGCTCGGTTGAAATTGAGGGCAGAGCTTGGGGCTATACGACGACAAGGGACTCTAGTTTTACCGTGCTCAACCAATTTGGGAGGAGGGGGCAGAGATAGTGCGAATTTAGGCCTCAATCAACTCACTGTGTGTGAAGTTCATACCCCGCCATGGACCACCGTGCTATTTATAGCCACGGCGACCCGGCAGACGATCTCCAGCCTCGGATAGCTTTGCTAGCGCATGCTTACCACGTCAGTAGAAAACACAGTGAGGGAGATCGCGGCATGGGTGACACCGCGGCAAAGTCACTGGGTCTCGGTGGCCGCCGGTGAGGTCTCCGGCTGGACTCGGGAAATGGTGCCATGTATGCGTTATCTAACTCCAGCGTTATCCGTTCCTTACTGAGCCCAAATTGGAACGGCGGCGACACGAATCGCGGCGGCGAGTCACCGACGGTGAGATGCATGGCACCTCAGATCTTTTGTCATTGTACCATGGCGAAGATCATCAGCCGACCTGACAGAGTGATTTGCAGGGTTATTTACTCCCAATTTTGTGCAGTAACCGAGCAAGCTTTCTGTACCAAAGTTATAGGGCTACATACCAGCTACAAATCGACTATAGTGACTAAGCTCATTTGATAACTAGATCATGGTTGAATCCAACCCCAAAGATGGCTTTGTTACACTGTAAGTCTGAATTTCAGAATAAACCAGCCTGACAGCCAAGCTTTGAGCTTAATTATCTCTGAATTTTTCTTAACAAATGAGCTCACAACCTTAAGCAAAGTTGTTCTCCTATGATTGAGCTACAAACTTGATGTGGTGACCTAGGGCAAAAACCCTAGAATTTGAAAGATGCAAAGCTCCAAAGTTGAGCCAATTCTCTGATTTTCAGACTTAGAATAGAACCTAATTGAGGTCCATTTTGCATTTAAGTCCAAAACTCAACATTTGGCTTTCAAGTCCACACATTTGTGAACCAAGGGACTTAAGAAACTTATTTGACTTGGTTTTTTGCACTTTAGTCCAAAAGTGGACTAATTTTGCACTAGGCCCCTAGGGTTTAGTTTTAGGGTTTTCCAGGGTTCCAATTAGGGTTTTTAATATCCCAGGGGTATAAATGTGATTCCACCTTGTTTTTGGGGATATTTTATGACTCTTCCCTAAAGCCTTTAGGTTTTCTCACCTTGGGTTATGTTTTATCCCTTTTGAGCCTTATAAAGGGTTAGGTTCCCTATCCAGGGTCCTATTTGCAAAACACCAAAATCAATACACTTGTTTGAAATTTTTACCTAGTAAATGCACTCTAGGTGTATCAAACATATGCAATGCCCATGCTTATGATGTCATGCTCAAGTTTTTGCCATAGTAACACCAGGGGTGTTACATCCTTCCCCCCATAAAAGAATCTCGTCCCGAGATTTAAAGTCCTAGGGTGAGTAATGGAAAAGGAAATGCTTCACATTTGTATTTCCTTATTTTTGGTACAAGGCAGGGGTGGTGTGGAGGTTCACTCCTTTATTACAATAACTATATACACTTTATAAATTACATGAGGCTAGAAAGCCTGGGAAATTCTTATTCAAGAAGTCTTGAGTTTCCCATGTAGCCTCTTCCTCAGAATGTTGGTTCCATTGTATCTTGTAGAACTTGAGAGTCTTTCTTCGGGTAACCCTGTCCTTTTGATCCAAAACTCAAATAGGATGTTCCGAGTATGTTAAATCTGGTTCCAGGACAACATCTGTCACTTCAATGGTTCAATCGGGAACCCGAAGACACTTCTTCAACTGCGATACATGGAACACATTATGGATGGCAGACAGAATTTTGGGGAGTTGCAGTCGATATGCCACTGGCCCACATTGCTCAAGTACTAGAAATGGACCAATATACCTGGGTGCAAGTTTCCCTTTAACCCCGAAACGCGATACACCCTTCATTGGTGAGACTTTCAAGTAGACATAATCGCCTACCAGAAAGCATAAGGGTTGTCGTCGTCGGTCTGCATAACTCTTTTGTCGAGTCTGAGCTTTCTTCATATTGTGAATAATTTTCTGAACCTTTTCTTCGACCTCCTTTACCATATCAGGCCTAAAGAAATATCTTTCTCCAGGTTCAGACCAATTTAGCGGAGTTCGACACCGTCGCCCATGTAAAGCTTCAAAAGGTGCCATTTTGATACTTTCTTAATAACTGTTATTGTATGAAAACTCCACTAAGGGCAAACATTCATCCCATTTCTGTGAGAAGTCCAGAACACAAGCCCGCAGCATATCCTCAAGTATTTGATTGACCCTCTCAGTCTGTCCACTTGTTTGAGGATGATAGGCCGAACTGTGGAGCAATTTGGTACCCAAGGATTTATGAAGCTCTTCCCAAAACTTGGATACGAACTGAGGTCCACGATCCGACACTATAGTTTTTGGAACCCCATGCAAACTGAGAATACGGCCAATATATAATGCTGCATAAGTGGTCACTGTATATTTGGCCCTGACGGGTAAGAAGTGGGCAATCTTTGTGAGTCGATCAACGATAACCCAAATAGAATCATACCCTTTGGCCGTCCTGGGCAGTCCCACAATAAAGTCCATACTTATGTCTTCCCATTTCCATGTTGGGATTGGCAAAGATTGTAATGGACCAGCAGTTTTCATGTGTATGGCTTTGACACGTCTGCAAGTGTCACACTTAGCCACATAGCGTGCAATTTCGATCTTCATCTTTGTCCACCAGTAATGTTGTTTCAAGTCTTGGTACATCTTAGTGCTTCCGGGATGAATGGAATAACGACTAAGATGTGCTTCATCAAGAATTTGCTGGCGGAGTTCTTCATTCTTTGGCACAACTATGCGGTTATTAAACCATAACACACCTTGATCGTCTTCCTTGAAACATTTGGCTGTTCCAGCCCTTATCTTCTCTCGGATGTGTTTCATACCCAGATTATCCTTTTGTGCATCAATTATCCTTTGCAAAATGATTGACTCAAGCTTTAACTGATTCAGAGTCCCTTGTTGGATTATCCCCAGGTTTAACTTTTCCATTTCCTGACACAGAGTGTTGTCAGGGGTCTTCACCATAAGACAGTGGCAGGAAGCCTTACGGCTTAGTGCATCTGCCACCACATTGGCTTTGCCTGGGTGATAATGGATCTCCAGTTCATAGTCCTTGATAAGCTCAAGCCAACGTCTTTGCCTCATATTCAATTCTGACTGGGTGAAGATGTACTTCAAGCTTTTATGATCTGTATATATATGACAGATATTTCCCAGCAGATAGTGACGCCAAATTTTTAGGGCATGAACCACAGCAGCTAGCTCCAGATCATGAGTTGGGTAATGCTCCTCATGACGGCGCAACTGCCTTGAAGCATATGCAATTACTCGGCCCTCTTGCATTAATACACAGCCGAGTCCACTGCCAGACGCATCACAATACACATCAAAAGGCTTAGTGATGTCCGGTTGAGCCAATACCGGAGCAGTGGTTAATAATGTCTTCAATTGCTCAAAGGCTTCATTACACTTCGAAGACCAATTGAATTTAATGTCATTTTCAATAAACTTGTGATTGGCTTCACAAGCTTAGAAAAATCTGGTATGAATCTGCGATAATATCCAGCTAGTCCAAGAAAACTCCGGACTTGGTGAACAGTGGTTGGGGGTTTCCACTCCAGAATATCCTTGACTTTGCTAGGATCTACCGCAATTCCTTTGGCCGATAACACGTGCCCCAAAAATTGAATTTCCTCCAGCCAAAACGCGCACTTGCTGAACTTGGCATAAAGCTGATGTTCCCTTAGGCGCGTCAAAACAATCCGTAGATGTTGAGCATGCTCCTCTTCATTTTTAGAATATATCAAGATATCATCGATGAAGACCACCACGAACTTGTCCAACTCGGGCATGAACACCGAGTTCATCAAATAGGTGAAGTGGGCAGGAGCATTAGTGAGCCCGAAAGACATTACCAAGTATTCAAACAATCCATACCATGTGGTAAACGCGGTCTTCGGTATATCCTCGGGCCGAATACGGATTTGGTGATAGCCCGACCTGAGATCAATTTTGGAAAATACCCTCGCCCCAGTTAATTGATCAAATAAGATGTCGATCCTTGGAAGCGGGTACTTATTCTTGATAGTGACCTCATTTAGGGGTCGATAATCCACGCACATTCGCAAGGTTTGATCCTTCTTCTTAACAAAAATGGCGGGGCAACCCCATGGGGACGAGCTTGGCCGGATGAATCCCTTATTCAGTAGATCTTGTAATTGAATCTTCAATTCCGCCAACTCATTAGGGGGCATACGGTACGATCTTCGAGAGATGGGAGCCGTACCGGGCTTTAGCTCAATTACAAATTCTACATCTCTTACAGGGGGCAGTCCAGGCAAATCTTCCGGAAATACATCTGGAAACTCACATACTACCGGAATATCCTTGATTTCCGGTACAATGGCTTCGTATACTCTACCAGAAGCTTTGGCTGGATTTGTCACGGGGAGAGACAAAAGAATCTCTTCTTGATTATAGCTCAACCTGACGGTTCTGAGTTCAGTGTTGAGTATTGCCTTGTATTGGGTTAACCAATTCATACCCAAAATTACATCTATATCCTGGCCTTTCAGAACAATCATGTTAGCAGGAAAGTTCCGTCCGGCCATTGTTACTGGCACTTCATAGGCCACTTCTCGAGTAAAAATATGTCCCCCAGGTGAATGAATTTTAAATCCCTCTTTTGATTCATGGCATGCAATGTGATGTTGCTCCACAAATTTCTTGCTAATGAAGGTATGCGAAGCACCAGAATCAAAAAAAATAATTGCAGTGTAACTGGCCACGGGAAACATACCCATCATCACCGGCTCTCCTTCCGGTGTAGTGGCCACTTGGGTGTAATATACATGCCCCGTCTTCTTGGTATTCCTCCCCACAGTATTCCCCTTGGGCTGAGTTGACTTCCCAGTTCCTTGCTGAGCATTGGATTGATTTTGCTTGGGATATGGGCAGTCTTTGATAAAATGTCCCGACTTGCCGCAATTGAAACACCCAGTTGAAGAGCTGGGCAAGGCAGGGAATCGAGTGCCTGGGGCACCCGGCTGATTTGGGGGAGTGGGGGTATTGTTGGGGCGAATAATAATTGGCTGTTTGAAAGGGACTGCAGGTGGACGTGAGAAAGTGCGATTTTGGCTAGAAGGCCGGATGATGAACCGTTGCCTCTTCGCCTGGCCCTGATTAGGCCTCTCACCACCGACTCCCTTGTTCTTCCCAGAGCTTGTGTATTTTGCTTCCACAGATAAGGCTGTACTGACAGCCTTTCCATATGTGAGATCAATACATGTGGCCATCTTTCGCTGCAACCGGTCATTTAGACCCCTCATGAAGCAGTTCTTTTTCTTCAAATCAGTATTCACCTGGTCGATGGCATACTGTGACAGGTGATTAAACTTGTTGAGATACTGGTTGACGGTATCTCCTCCTTGTTTCAGCTTCATGAATTCCTCTTGTTTCATATGCAGCACACCCTCAGGTATGTAGTGCTCACGGAATGCTGCTTTAAATTCCTCCCAGGTGATTTGATGGTTGACAGGTTGAATAGCCACAAGATTTCCCCACCAGGTACTGGCAGGGCCACGTAGTTGCTGTGCTGCGAACAATGGCTTCTGCGTTTCTGAACAACGGAGAAGACCAAACTTTTGTTCGATGACCCGTATCCACTCGTCGGCTTCCAGCGGGTCCTCTGCCTTGACGAATAGGGGTGGACGAGTTTCTGAGAAGCCCAGATAGGTGGTTTCACGGGGGCCTTGCTGGTAACCCCTTCCTGCCTGCTGCTGGAATTGCTGCTGACCCGCCATTTCTCTAAGGAAGCGGGTATTGTCTACGGTGGCATTTACCAAGGCGGCGATCGCCTCGGCTAACGTGGGTGGAACCGGAGGTGGATTTGGGGTGACATCCCGACCCCCAGATGTTCCTGCTGCGTCCTGTCCGCGAGTCCTGGTCGGCATCTGAGGCAAAGAACATTTGAAATAAACATAATATGCCAAAAAGACCTTCCATTTTACATTACTATAAAAAGTAATGATACAGACTCGATTTTACATTACAGGACACATTACCCATTATACAAAAGTTCAACCTATTATACAACTTACTATTTCTACTCCTACAAGCTATACTACTACTCCTGCTTATTCTTGGTAGCTTCATCGTCAGGGGTGGGAGACCATACGTCGACCAGCCTCAAAGAAGGAGGGGGCCTAAAAAGGTCTAACTCCCCACCAAGCGCTTCGCCCGCAGTGTGCGAGGTTCCGGCTTTAGACCTGACGGGATCCGCAGGGACATTTGGGTGTAATTGTGAATACAGTACATGAACTTCTTAATGTAAAGTATTGCAATATACCTGCAAGTTATCAACAGCAACGCTAAGTTCGTTGACTCGTGCTCGAGCCTTCGCTTCCTTAGCTAAAGCTACCGAACGAGACTGCACTGCCCAATCAAGTGCCAAATCTCGGTCAGCTAGTTGATCTTGCAGGGTGCGGATGTAACTTCTTAAATCATTGATTCGGTCACCGTCCGCAACCCAAAGATTAGTCCTGTGCTGTAACTCCGCTTGGAGATGATTCACGCGAGCTTCGAGATCACCAATAGGATCGTTGCTCCCGCTACTGCTGTTTTGCTCTTGCTCTCGTGGGGCAAGTTGATGCCGGGGCACACCAATGGGTCCTGTGTGCTTACGTGCCGTTTTCCTTGTACGTGGCGGCATTTGCTAAGGGGGAAAATTTATTAGTATAATTCTTAGCATGATGCATGAATAAGTACAGAATCAACCTTAGTCGATTCAACCTTCTATACATTGCACTCTTCCTATCTGGTCCTTGAAATATACTCTTCAGAAATACTTAGGTAAGAAGAGAAGCAATTTTCTAGATAAGTCTTAGAAAATCCTTTTGAAGATGCCACATAATATCTGGCAAGAAGGGCTACGCTCCGATACCAGCTGTGACGGAACCTCCCAAGTAATTAGGTCCACCTACAGTTGTCCTTGTCCAACGGACCTCAGACAACCCTATAGGTGCCCCTGAACTACTTGACAAGCTCGGTATCTTTCCTTACCTTACCAGGAACGTTTCACCCGTCATGCATACATTACAGAACATCGGAGATAAGGAAATGCGGAAGCGATTACATAAGCTTACATTTATTAAAAAGTAAGATCACATTGTTTATTATAGACCAGGAGTATATAACGAGTGCAGAGTAATATTATTACACATACCAAGGGAGGTAAAAACTCCTCCCGACAGTTATCACACAAAAGTTCTGATGGAGGATCCTTTCCTCCCGCACTTCATTCTTGTTTATCTTCATTAGTAACCACCTTGGTACAGAAGCAACAGAACTCTGCTGCTTCCTCACCTAAAAACAACAAGGGGATAAACCCTGAGTATGGAATTACTCAGCAAGTCTTACCCGACTAAGGAAAAGACTCTCAAGGGTATGCTGGATAAATGGGAATCAAGGAGAGGCTTTAGCAAGAATCAACTTAGATACTTTTGCAGAAATAGCTTACTAAGGTGAGTCCTTACTTTCAATCTTTTAATGCCAGGTTAAGTATTAATAGACTCTGTTGGCCTCTAGTCTAATTTCATCATTTCATCAGTACAACATCATTTTTATCCATACTGTTCACATCCTGACTCTAGGTTGCAGGGAAGTGACCAAGTCTTCATAACCGCGAAGGTACGGCGATCCGAATCGATTATACTCAGCTGAGGATCTCCAATCACACGACATATGTAGCACTTAATCCTTGCATATGTCAACCCGCCACCGAGTTTCTTAAGACCAGATCAGGTTCACGCAAACCGAGAGCACAGATACACCACCGTCCAGCCTCTTGCCACGGTGGGTACACGCTACTCCCGCCACTGCTCCACGCCCATTTCGTGTTATCTTATTCTGGCCTTAGTCTGCCCGAGGCAAGGCTTACCCATGACGAGGCATGTGACCAGTTAAAGGGTCCTCGATCAGCACGCCTACATACACGTTCAATCCTTAATCAACCTGGGTAGAACATCACCTGTTCCTAACCCAAGCTTCGATTTAAGTACTTCCATCCTTAGGATTGTTTCTGTTCCTTAGGATGAAAAGAGCATCACAGGGAACTTTGCAGGAAGATCCCACCATTGCTCCAAAAGAAAATATTCTTGCAAGTAGAAGTCATCTTTCCTCAGGATAACCCCTGAGCTAGGCAGTACAGCAAAAGACAACCTCTATCCACAAGACCTAAGAAGGGCTAAGCATTTTTGTAAAACAATTTTGATACTTCACCAGAAGTATCCTTAAGGGTGTGGATACCAAGGAAAGCAATGCATCAAAAAGTTTCAAGCAATCCTGATAACCTAATGCACAATTTTACTAGACTTAAAGTGTGCGAAAAGTATTTAAAAACACAAGGAAAAGGGTTGCATGCACCGGGGCTTGCCTTTGTTAACAGGTGAGTCTGGCTCAGATCCGCAAATATCAAAGTAAAAGCAGTTGCCTGCTTGAGAATCCGAGGGTGGTGGTGTCCTTTCTTCGGTGATTTCCTCTTCTTCTTCGTGTTCTAACATAACCATATATATGTATAAGAATGGATGCCATGGGATGCTCATGAGGGTGCAAAGATAGTATAAACTTATTATCTAAGTCTTGAATACAACTTTCCTTCACGGTACTCCGAGAACTTAGGGTTTCCGGAGTCAGTAAAGGAGTTCATAGGGCAGGGGGGTGTTTTGGGGTTTGGTGATCAAACAAGGTCCAAATCCATCCAAACTCTACCCAAGGCTTCTAAGTATTGTTTCAAGTTCATATAAAAAGTTTGGGCATTTTTGGACTTATTATCTATTTTCTAAAAATCCAGAACCAAAAGTTTAAGCTATTTTAAATACTCTAAAATTCCCTATTTAATCCAAAAATCATGAGATTATTTTTATTAAATACTACAGGAAATTAGGGATCTAACAAAATTGGTCTCCTACTTTTAGGATTTTTCTACAAATTATGACAGATTTCCAAAGCCTGCTAAGAAAAGAAAAAGGAAATTTATGAATAGTCTCGGGCCGAAAGCAGCCCGAGCCGGCCCAATTAGCGCAGAAACGCGTCAGCGCGCGCCCGCGCTGCGGGTTTTGCAGAAAAGGCCCTGACTAACAGAATAACTTAAAGCGGGGTCAGAGCACTGTTTCGGCGAGTCGCTGACATTCGCAGAAAGACCCCCATA
The DNA here is from genome assembly GCA_029449295.1 of Zea luxurians. NCBI lineage: Eukaryota > Viridiplantae > Streptophyta > Magnoliopsida > Poales > Poaceae > Zea > Zea luxurians. Next base: position 123,401,136 of record JAOPSE010000009.1, read on the forward strand.
CTTCTAATTCTTCTCCAACTACACCCCTGTCTACGGCGCGCTCGCCGTTCATCCTGGACGGGGTCTGTACCGGCCATGGCCGGCGATAATTGCCCGAACTAACCATCGGGGAGGCTTCACTGAGCCAAGATGGCTTCGGAACACGCATTAATTTGACCCGAACGTACTGGGAATGGCCTGTCCACATGCACGGCGAAAACCGTGACCATGGGCACGCGTTCCTGCTTAACCATGGCCAAATTGGGCTAACGGGTGCCACGGTAAGCTTCACTAGCACACAGAGCAATAAAAACAACATATGAATTGGACAGAGTCTTACCCGAGTGGGCTGGCCACGATAGAGCTGTTCACGGTGGCGCGGCGGACTGATTTGGGGGAAAACGGCGTCACAGCGTGCTCGGTTGAAATTGAGGGCGGAGCTTGGGGCTATACGACGACAAGGGACTCTAGTTTTACCGTGCTCAACCAATTTGGGAGGAGGGGCAGAGATAGTGCGAATTTATGCCTCAATCAACTCACTGTGTGTGCGAAGTTCATACCCCGCCGTGGACCACCGTGCTATTTATAGCCACGGCGACCCGGCAGACGATCTCCGGCCCCGGATAGCTTTGCTAGCGCATGCTTACCACGTCGGTAGAAAACACAGTGAGGGAGATCGCGGCATGGGTGACACCGCGGCAAAGTCACTGGGTCTCGGTGGCCACCAGTGAGGTCTCCGGCTGGACTCGGGAAATGGTGCCATGTATGCGTTATCTAACTCCTGCGTTATCCGTTCCTTACCGAGCCCAAATTGGAACGGCGGCGACACGAATCGCGGCGGCGAGTCACCGACGGTGAGATGCATGGCACCTCAGATCTTTTGTCATTGTACCATGGCGAAGATCATCAGCCGACCTGACAGAGTGATTTGCAGGGTTATTTACTCCCAATTTTGTGCAGTAACCGAGCAAGCTTTCTGTACCAAAGTTATAGGGCTACATACCAGCTACAAATCGACTATAGTGACTAAGCTCATTTGATAACTAGATCATGGTTGAATCCAACCCCAAAGATGGCTTTGTTACACTGTAAGTCTGAATTTCAGAATAAACCAGCCTGACAGCCAAGCTTTGAGCTTAATTATCTCTGAATTTTTCTTAACAAATGAGCTCACAACCTTAAGCAAAGTTGTTCTCCTATGATTGAGCTACAAACTTGATGTGGTGACCTAGGGCAAAAACCCTAGAATTTGAAAGATGCAAAGCTCCAAAGTTGAGCCAATTCTCTGATTTTCAGACTTAGAATAGAACCTAATTGAGGTCCATTTTGCATTTAAGTCCAAAACTCAACATTTGGCTTTCAAGTCCACACATTTGTGAACCAAGGGACTTAAGAAACTTATTTGACTTGGTTTTTTGCACTTTAGTCCAAAAGTGGACTAATTTTGCACTAGGCCCCTAGGGTTTAGTTTTAGGGTTTTCCAGGGTTCCAATTAGGGTTTTTAATATCCCAGGGGTATAAATGTGATTCCACCTTGTTTTTGGGGATATTTTATGACTCTTCCCTAAAGCCTTTAGGTTTTCTCACCTTGGGTTATGTTTTATCCCTTTTGAGCCTTATAAAGGGTTAGGTTCCCTATCCAGGGTCCTATTTGCAAAACACCAAAATCAATACACTTGTTTGAAATTTTTACCTAGTAAATGCACTCTAGGTGTATCAAACATATGCAATGCCCATGCTTATGATGTCATGCTCAAGTTTTTGCCATAGTAACACCAGGGGTGTTACAGTAATAGGCTTATCGGACCAGTCTAGGTAGGCTGGCGCTATCACCTTTACCGAGCAGACCTCCCGGCACTCCTGCTTGCGGTGCCAAGGAGGCGTTCTCCACCTGCCCGCCATAAATCATGAAGCAGTTGTGGACCTCTGGGAACTCCTCTTCCCTGCCGCCCTCCTTCTTGTTGTTGCCTTGGCCCTTGCCATCTTCCGCCGGGGGCCCGGCCTTATGGAAGTAGCGCCGGAGCATGACACATTCTTCAAGGGTGTGCTTGATGGGACCCTGGTGATAGGGGCACGGCTCCTTGAGCATCTTGTCGAATGCGCCGGCTCCTCCAGGAGGCTTCCGAAGGTTCCTATGCTCGGCAGCAGCGACAAGATTCGCGTCAGCGGCGTTGCGCTTCGCTTGCGCTTTCTTCTTCGCGCCACGCTGGGCAGACGCCTCGGGGGCGTATTCTTTTGGCTCCCCCTGAGGCTGCTTGTCTTTCCGGAAGATGGCCTCGACCGCCTCCTGACCCGAGGCGAACTTGGTGGCGACGTCCATCAATTCGCTCGTCTTGGTGGGAGTCTTGCACCCCAGTTTGTTCACCAGGTCTCTACAAGTGGTGCCGGTGAGGAAAGCTCCGATGACGTCCGAGTCGGTGATGTTAGGCAGCTCGGTGCGCTGCTTCAAAAACCGCCGGATGTACTCTCGGAGGGATTTTCCCTCCCCAGGCTGCTGGCGGTAGCTTCGGAGATCCCATGAGTTCCCAGGGTGCACGTACGTGCCCTAGAAATTTCCCGTGAAAGCCTTGACCAGGTCATCCCAGTCGGAGATCTACGTAGAAGGCAGATGCTCCAGCCAGGCCTGGGCGGCGTCGGAGAGGAAAAGGGGTAGATTACGGATGATGAGGTTGTCATCGTCCGCCCCTCCCAACTAGCATGCCAGTCGGTAGTCCGCGAGCCACAACTCCAGCCTCGTCTCCCCCGAGTACTTGGTGATGGTAGTCGGGGCTCGGAAACGGGTGGGGAACGGCGCTCATCGTATGGCCCGGCTGAAGACTCGTGGACCGGGTGGCTCAGGCGAGGGGCTCCGATCCTCCTCGCTGTCGCAGCGTCCCCCGCGCCTAGGATGGTAGCCTCGGCGCACCTTCTCCTCGAGGCAGGCTCGATGGTCATGATGGTGATGCTCGTTGCCGAGGCGATCCTAGGTGGCAGGTGCCTCGTCTCGCGTGCGCTCGGGATGGACCGAGGCCTCCCGCATGCGTCGAGAGGACGCCGCGTGATGCTCCGAGGGGTCAGCTTGCCTTCGGGAGGCAGAGCTCTCGGCACGTCGAACTGCAGCACCTTCCAGGAGATCCTTGAGTTCGCCCTGGATACGCTGTCCCTTGGTGGTGGATGGCTCCGGCATAGTTCGAAGTAGCATCGCCGCTGCAGCTAGGTCCTGGCCGGACCCGCTGACGACTGGGGGCAGCGCTGCCCTGGCATTATCGACGATGCGGCGCTGGACGTCCCGGGCCTGATGACGGGCTCCTCCGGCGAGTGTTCGGCCTGCCCACTCCTGCTCGATGTTTTGTTGGAGCTGCACAAGCCGGCCTACTTCCTCGTCGACCTTGGCCTGCATCTCACGGATTTGCTCGAGTTGTGTGTCCTGACCCCCCGTAGGGACTGGGACCACAGCTAGCTCTCGCGGGATGTCAACGCGAGATGCAGGCCCAGGGGGATCGTCAACCTCCGGCATACCAAGGTGGTTGCCTTCGTCGTGATCTCCCTGATCAACGTGGAAACATTCACGACATGGGCCATAACCCTCGTCGCCAAGGCCGTGGCCATCGTCAGAGCAACCGGAGAGGCAGTGGTCACAAGCGGACATGAAGTCCTGCATGGCACCGGGATCATCGAGGCCAGAGAAATCCCAACCGAAGTCGGGGTCGTCCTCTTCCTCGGAACCCGCCGGTCCGGAGGTTGAGACGGCTGTCAGTCGGTCCCAGGTTGACCACATATGGTACCCCAGAAGGTTTGGATATGCCCTTGCGAAAGCGCTCACCGTAGCGAGGTCGCTAGGTGGATCGAAACTAAATCGAAAGGGAACAGGGTGGAATACGGACGGTACCTCTTGGTCGATAGACGGTGGTGAAGTCACGTCGGGGACGGAACACACCGTCATCTCAGGTACGAGGGTGACGCCCAGCAGGTTCTTTGCGAGGGTGCTGGCGTCGTCAGTCCGCTTGGGGCTGGCACGTTGCGGGGAAGCGGCGCTCATCATCGTCTCAGGCGCGAGGACAACACCCGACATGTCCCCCGGAGGAGTGCCAGCGTCATCGACTCGATCTGGTTCGACAGCCGATAAGGTGCCGCCTCCTACGTGGCCACGGTTGCCCCGTCTCCGCCTCCTCCGACGAGGAGGGTGGCGGGGACGACCAGAGTGTTCCTCTTCTGCCGCGAGGAGATGTCATCGTGGAGGTCGCCTCCGCCGGGCGAGCCGACTGTCGTTGTCGTCGTGCCACGAGGAGAGGAGTACCATGTCGTAGCTGCCGTCGAGGGACATGATCTCGAGGCTCCCGAAGCGGAGCACCGTCCCGGGCTAAAGAGGTTGCTGAAGACTCCCCATCTGGAACTCAACGGGAAAGCGATTGTTAACACGCAGTAGGCCCCTACCTGGCGTGCCAACTGTCGGGGTTTCGGACCCGGGGGGTCCCTGGACCGACGAGTAAATTTGTCGCTGCGTGCCCCTGCCCAGATGGGTTGGTGTGAGATGGAACACAAGTGGGGGAATGAGCCTTGTATTATCCTGCACCAGGGTGCTCGTAGTAGGGGTTACAAGCATTACGAGAGAGCGAGGGCGAGAGAGAGCGAGTAGGAGAGAGCAAGAGAGAGAGAGAGGGGGTCCGGCCCCCGCTCGTCTTCTCCCGTCCCTTTGTTGTGCGTCTACTCGTCTCCCCTGCCGTGCGTTCGTGTGTTCGTATGCTCGTACGTTTGTTCGTTTTTCCCCCTCCTCTCTCCCCTGCGGGGCCATGGACACCTCCTTTTATAGACATAAGGAGATGCCCAGCTGTACAATGGGGTGTAGCTGGGAGCTAACGTGGCTGGCAGGGAAGTGCCCTGAGCCCTGTACAGATAATAACGTGGTCGTCGGGGGGCGTTTCGAGCCCTGTAGAGGTAGTATTGTGGCCGTCGAAGAAGTGCCTTAAGCCCTGTAGCAGCACAGCTGTTGGCGCTGCATGGATCCTGCTGACGTCTCCTTGCTTCCGTAGGGGGCTTGAGAACCGCCGATGTCATGGTTGCATGCGGGAAACCACCATCACCTGTTGCCGGGGTAAGCTGGATGGGACGCCGGTCTTGTTCCTTCGTAGCCTGAGCTAGCTAGGAGTACGGTAATGATGCATCCCTTATGGCACGGTTGATCCGAGCCTGAGGTCGGGCGAGGCAGCGACTCCTCCGAGGGCGAGGCTGGGGCCGAGACCCAGGGTCGGGCAAGGATGTGTCTCTTCCTGAGGCCGAAGTCAAGGCCGAGCCCTAGGGTCGGGCGAGGCAGAGATTTCCTCCCGAGGCCGAGGCCGAGCCCTGGGGTCGGGCAAGGCGAAGCTTCCTGTTGCGCCCGAGGCTGAACTTGACCGTTGTCGGTTTCGCCTGAGTGGTTGGCACAGCAGCCGGAGCGGGGCAGGCGGCGCTGTTTTCCTGTCAAATCGGTCAGTGAAAGGGCGAAGTGACTGCGGTCACTTCGACCTTGCCGACTGAGGCGCGCGTGTCAGGATAAGGTGTCAGGCGATCCCAGCATTAAATGCGCATGCAATACGGTCGGTTGGTAAGGCGATTTAGCCAAGGTCGCTTGCACGACAAGGCTTGCCTTCGGCTGACCCGAGGGTACGCTCACTGTCTGAGGAGACCCTCGGGCGAGACGTGAATTCGTCCGAGACCACTGTTCCGCCTGAGGCCGGGCTCGGGTGAGGCGAGACCGTGTCCCTTGGTAGACGAAGCTTTGATTTTGACCCGAACTGTCAGTCTTCACAGTTTTGCTCTGAAGGTGTTTACCAGCCGTGATTAGGAGTGTTGGGGGTACCCCTAATTACGGTACCCGACAAAGATCGGACAGGGGAAAACAGACCGGGGAAACGAACGTGCGCGAAGTGGCGTCGCTCCTCTCCACGGTGGTGATGTCGCCGGAGCTGAGGCAGGCGTGAGCTAGGGTGGCTCCGGGGTCGCCAGAGTTGGGCAGAGGGGAAGAGGGCGCCACGGCGAACTCGATGGCGAGGAAGAGGCCATGAATCCATGGGCAAAGAGGGGAGAGCGGCGGTGAGGAGGTCTCGGGCGGGCCGGAGAAACTCCGATGAGCCATTCCGACCATGGGGAGGGGACTTATGGCGCGCTAAGGTTTTGGCTAACTTCAGCAGAGGCAGGGGTGACACATGGACCTACTCCGGTGAACTAAACTGGGCCAAATCAGTCGGCCATCGTGCGAGCACGGCGGACCGCCGCGGTCGAGCACCAGCGAAGGCAAAATTGGCCGAACACAGGGCGCAATAAGGGAAATTGGGCACGGGGACGGGTGTCTCACCTCGGGGCGAAGCTCGGGGAGGCTTCGCGCAGTCTCCGGCGAGCTGGATGGCCGGGAATGCGGGCGCGGGTCTCCGGCAGCGACTGGCAGCGTGGGCAGAGCGCGAGAGAGGGTGAAGCTACACGAAATGAGGTGAGGGGTGTGCGCGGGGCACAGGCGAGGCTATAAGAAGGGAGCTGGACTCGAGGGTGGGCGTCATGGCCGAGAAACCCGGCGACGTGCACGAGTGCGCATGTGCTGGTCCACGGCGACGCGCGGAGAGGGCGGAGCTGACAGGGCTGGCCCACGACACAGAGAGAGAAAAGAGGGACGCTCAGGGCAATGGCTCGATGACTGGCGATCCGGGCCCGCGAGACAGAGAGAGAGAGAGAGAGAGCGGTTGAGAAAAACGGGCGCCAATAGATCAGCCCCACTGGGCAGAGAGCGAGAGAGAGTGAGCGCGCGCGGGTGAGGGGATCTGCCGCTGACAGGCGGGGTCCGCCTGTCAGGGGCGGCAGGCGCGCGAGCACATGGCCTGGCTGGGCTTACCTGGGCCGGCTGGGCTGCTTTCTCTTTTCCTTTTTCTCTGGATTTTCTAATTCATTTTCTATTTCTTTTTCTATAGGGCTTTTCAAATCCAAATTCAAACTAGGTTTCAAATCCAAATAAATTCAAACATGTGCAACACCTCAAAGAATATTTAAGCTCAGCATGATGCAACATGTCATGACCCAAAATGTTTTGTCAGAAATAAATAATTAACCCCACTAGTTTAGGCTATCTCTAATCAAAAAAAGGGAAAGGGAGAAAGAATCTAAGGAGAGGGAAAACCTAGAGTGAGAAAAGGAAGAGTAACACCTGATTTTGGGTGATAATTAGAAAGAAATTTTATACCCCTAAAATCAGGGTGTTACAGAGGATCAAAAAGATAAGAAGTGATAATAGGACGGAGTTCAAGAATTCTCAAATTGAAGGCTTTCTTGAGGAAGAGGGCATCAAGCATGAGTTCTCTTCTCCCTACACACCTCAACAAAATGGTGTAGTGGAGAGGAAGAATAGAACTCTACTTGATATGGCAAGAACCATGCTTGATGAGTACAAGACTCCGGACCCCGGTTTTGGGCCGAGGCGATTAATACCGCCTGCTACTCCATCAACCGGTTATATCTTCACCGAATCCTCAAAAAGACATCATACAAACTCCTCACTGGTAAAAAGCCCAATGTTTCATATTTTAGAGTCTTTGGAAGCAAATGTTTTATTCTTATTAAAGTGGTAGAAAATCTAAATTTGCTCCTAAGGCTGTAGAAGGCTTTTTACTTGGTTATGACTCAAACACAAGGGCATATAGAGTCTTCAACAAATCCACTGGATTGGTTGAGGTTTCTTGTGACATTGTGTTTGATGAGACTAATGGCTCCCAAGTGGAGCAAGTTGACCTTGATGAGCTAGATGATGAAGAGGCTCCGTGCGTCGCACTAAGGAACATGTCTATTGGAGATGTGTGTCCTAAGGAATCCAAAGAGCCTCCACAAGCACAAGATCAACCGTCATCTTCCAATCAAGCATCCCCACCAACTCAAGATAAGGATCAGGCTCAAGATGATAAAGATGAAGATCAAGAGGATGAGCCACCTCAATAGGAAGACATTGATCAAGGGGGAGATGAAGATAATGATGACAAGGAAGATGATCAAGAAATACAGGGTCAAAGACCGCCACACCCAAGAGTCCACCAAGCAATTCAACGAGATCACCCCATCAACTCCATCCTTGGTGGCATTCATAAGGGGGTGACTACTAGATCTCGAGTTGCTCATTTCTGTGAATATTACTCTTTTGTGTCCTCTATTGAGCCATACAAGGTGGAGGACGCACTAAGAGATCCGGATTGGGTGTTGGCAATGCAAGAGGAACTCAACAACTTCACGAGGAATGAAGTATGGCATTTAGTTCCACGTCCTAATCAAAATGTTGTAGGTACCAAATGGGTATTCCGCAACAAGCAAGATGAGCATGGTGTGGTGACAAGAAACAAAGCCCGACTTGTGGCCAAGGGTTATTCACAAGTCGAAGGTTTGGACTTTGATGAAACTTATGCACCCGTAGCTAGGCTTGAGTCAATTCGAATATTACTTGCCTATGCTACTTACCATGGCTTTAAGCTGTATCAAATGGACGTGAAAAGTGCCTTTCTCAATGGACCAATCAAGGAAAAGGTCTATGTTGAGCAACCTTCCGGCTTTGAAGATAGTGAGTACCCTAACCATGTTTATAAACTCTCAAAGGCGCTTTACGGGCTCAAGCAAGCCCTAAGAGCATGGTATGAATGCCTGCAAGATTTCCTTATCACTAATGGCTTCAAAGTCGGTAAAGCCAATCCTACACTCTTTACTAAAACTGTTGCAAAAGATTTGTTTGTATGCCAAATTTATGTTGATGATATTATATTTGGGTCTACTAACAAATCAACTTGTGAAGAGTTTAGTAGGATCATGATTCAAAAATTCGAGATGTCTATGATGGGGGAGTTGAAGTATTTCCTAGGATTTCAAATCAAGCAACTCCAAGAGGGCACCTTCATCAGCCAAACAAAGTACATTCAAGACATACTTAAGAAGTTTGTGATGAAGGATGGCAAACCCATCAAGACACCCATGGGAACTAATGGTCATCTCGACCTCGACACGGGAGGTAAATCCGTAGATCAAAAGGTATACCGGTCAATGATAGGATCTTTACTCTACTTATGTGCATCTCGACCGGATATTATGCTTTCTGTATGCATGTGTGCAAGGTTCTAGGCTGATCCTAAGGAAGTTCACCTTAGGGCCGTGAAGAGAATCATGAGGTATTTAGTTTACACTCCTAAGTTTGGGCTTTGGTACCCTAAGGGATCCACTTTTGATTTAATAGGATATTTCGATGCCGATTGGGCAGGGTGTAAAATTGATAGGAAGAGCACATCAGGGACTTGACAGTTTCTGGAGAGATCCCTGATGTCATGGGCTTCAAAGAAACAAAACTCAGTAGCTCCACTACAGGAAACACCTAAATTTTCGTGGGCCAAAAGCCCACGAAAATAAGCCTAAACCGACGAAAATAGACTACCGAAAATAAGTTCGACGAAAATAGGCACCTATTTCCGTCGGTACCGACGAAAAATACCTATTTTCGTCGGCTTTCCCAAGGTCGACGAAAATAGTTGGTCGACTGACTATATTCGTCGGCCCGGTGCTGGCCGACGAATATACGTGCCCAGGCTATTTTCGTCGGCCAGGTGGGGCCGACGAAAATACATGCCCAATATTTTCGTCGGCCCGCTGATGGCCGATGAAAATATGTTCCTAGGATATTTTCGTCGGCCACCACCGAGGCCGACGAAAATTGATGGTTCCCCCCCCCCCCAAAAACAGATTTTTCTGCACGTATTAATAATTCACAGCAAAATACACAATATCACAATTCACATATATACAGATTCACAAGCAAAATACATAATTCACAAAACACATTCACATATACATATCACAAAACACATTGACATATACATATCACAAAACACATTCACATATACATAAATAGTCCATAGTCCATAAGTCCATCATAGTTTCAATACCATAAGTCCATAGTTTCAAACAAACTCACTACTCACTAATCACTCCTGTGGGCTGTGGGAGTTTTGGCCACTCCCTCCTCCACCACCAGGAAGGTGGCCACTCCCTCCAGAACCATGGACGAGAAAGTCGTGGACGTTGACAGCACCCTCCTGAGCATGTGACGCTGAACCCTGCAATTCATCAATCATTCAAATAAGGCTGTGTTTTGCTATCCCTATACCTATACTGGCTATGTTTGGTCACTATTTGCATAAAACTAAACATGGAACGTCACCTGTGATCCATGGTGATAAGGAGGTTGTCATGCATCCACGGGTACTGTTGTGCTGGCCACCCCTGAGGTGGTGGCACCCACCCCGTCGGTGGCGGTGCCATCCACGCTTGAAATGGCTGTGATCCTTGGGGTGGTGGAGGCGTCCAAGTGCCTGGAGGTGCCTGCGTCCACCCAACACCGATCCACTGTGGTTGCGACGCTGGAGCTTGTCCTGGCCACTGTCCCCATCCTTGTGCCTGCGAGCCATTTTTGATAATAAAAAAAGAGTTGCTATGGAATTGAAGTGTTCAGATAGTGTTACCTGGGGAGGGCGAAAAGCGGGCAAGTTCATATCAGGGCCGAGTCGAGTAGTCATTTCCTGCAAATGGATGAAACGTTAGAATCGCAACACTATACTTTGAATTCAATGACACGTGATGAGATAGACGAATTACCTGAAAATAAGAAGTCATATACTGCGTCAGCTGTCCGACCTGCTCCTACGCTGCTCGAGCCTGCTCCTGTGCTGCTTGAGCCTGCTCCTGTGCTGCCCGAGTCTCCTCCTCCAGCTGAGCCTCTCGAGCAGACTTGGAGGAGCAAGAACTCCCTGCCGAAGACGATGCCTTCCCTTGACCTATGGTCCTGTTGTACTCCACAACGCCGGTGCCAAAGGCAAACCTGCATGATACACATAGTTGAGCCATTAAGTGGACACATTCTTGTTAATGAAATTGTCGAATCAAAGACAACCACCTCACCTGCCATGCTTTCTACCCCCACCACTGTGGTACAACGCCGAGGCATCTAAGTCTGAATGCATCCAGTCGAAATTAGGCCCATGGCGTTGAGTCATTTCCTCCACATATGCATTCTGCAAAGAAAGTTAGAGTTGGAGTTAGACACAAAACATGCAATTTAATTCATAAATACAAACTCGTTTACCATTTTCTCCCTTGCCGCCTCGCTGCATAGCTCATCAGGGTTCGCCGGATCAGGGCCACGGTGACCACGGACGTAAACCTCCATAAAACTTGGAGCAACTCCACTTTCAGCTTCCTGCATGAAAAAGAAGAGTTAAACCATAGAATTGTAATAGATGTAACATACAAGTTTGATTTATACACTTACCATGGGGCGTGCGGTACCAAGGTGTCCATCAGCGCCGTACCTGTGCCCTGGTCCTTCAGTGCCACGGTTGGCACGGTGCTTGTTGGACTCTGCAATCCACTCAGGCGACGCCCATCTCTTAGCCAACCACCTACAGGCTTCCATGTCCTTCGCCAGCCAATCGACAACGCTCTCCAAGTACTGCTCCTCTGTGAGGTAGATCTCATTGGCACCTAATGCTTTGCTCATTTTCTGCCCCTTTATCTTCTTGTAGTAGTAGTTGACGGCCGCGATGCGAGCATTGTACATGGCATCCTTGATGACCTTATCAGCGCACTTCCGAAAGTGTCTCTTCACACGTGCCCACTGAGCCTGATCCGCCTCGATGTCATCCGGCAATTGGAACCTCCCCTACATATCAATGGAGAAGTTAAGTTAAAGTAAGATTAGGAGAAGCAATAATGCAGTGAATTGCTTATATACGAAAGTAAACTCACCTAGAACTCGTCCCACACAGCCACCTGACAAGTCCTTGGTTTTTGTTCTGAACTTCCCCCTCCGCTACTGCTTTCCCCTGGCTCCCCTGGCTGGACATAGTCCTTCAGACCCCAGTCGGCCCACTGCATAGCCGCGAACCTCTCGCCATTGAGCTCCACCATGCCAGGGTAGTAGAAGCGACAGAGGCTACCCAACACCGTGTTCACCTTGGGACGTCTGTCTGTACCGTCCCAAGTCAAGTCTTCCCATGACCTACAAACATTAATAAAACAAGTAAACCAGTGCAATCACGTTCATATTAAAAAATTAACACAACAGAAATAAGCCCCACCATTCTCCATGTGGCCGGATGAGCCTCCTCTCAGCAGGCCTCGGACCAAGCGCATTGCTCTTCTTATACCTAAGTATACAAGTAAATTAAATATGATGAAATGATTTAAAACTAATATCAATTAAACTAATATGCATAATAATACCTGAAGGATGTAGAACCATCTGACGTGTCGCCCGCGCTGCCTGCCCCCATAGGGTCAACCTCCTCATCCTGCTCACCCTCCTCACCCTGGACATGAGCATCCTGCTGAGGAGCCTCCTGCTCACCCTCCTCACCATGCATTTCGTCTAGACAGTCGAGAAGTTGCTGCTGCCTCTGTCGGCTCTGTGAGGTGCCCTGAAAAAGCCCACTGCCCGAGCTGTCCTTGCTGGCCGCGCTGCCCCCACTCCTCCTCGATCTCCTATGCTTGAACATGTTCAACTGTAGATAAATTAATGTCAAACCACAGTATATGAAACAAATAATATGAAAATTAATAATGTGAAAATTGGAATACATAGCTTAATTGATTAACTAAAAGAAACATACTAATCAAAAGTCATCCGCATCCGATGATGCTTCTTCGGCTCGTTGTTTATTCATACGCTCTTGATTTCGTTGGATCCTTACTGATCTTCTAACGACGATAGGTCGTTTGCGCTTTGACCTAGGTTCTTCAATTAAGTCGCTTGAATTGCAACAGAGATTTTCTAGGCCTTCTCCATTGGTCACATGGAATCGGTGAGCTATGTCTTGATTCGACGCTGCTTCTGGTTGAAAAACAGCATCATCGTTGTCCCTGCTCATACTCACGTAGTCAGCACTCTCTGGAGCGATGACTTGTGGGTTGACTTTGATTGCAACCCACCAAGCCCTAAGGCTTGGGTGAGGATATGGCAGGTAGTACACCTGTTTTGCCTGATTTGCAAGGACAACATCGCACATACTGCTCGGAATCCTAAAGCTATGCTTCACCTCGACATTACCATACTTGTCAACACGAGTCCCACTATGAGCATCAAACCAGTCGCACTCGAAAAACATGACTTTAAGTTCCTTGGGGCCATCAAAAATCAACTGTACAATGTTTTGAAGAACACCGTAATAGTCCACTACTTTGTCATCGTCAACATATGAACTTGCCAACACACCATTATTGGTGGTGGCTGCCAATGGTCGACTCTTCTCCAATTTCGCGGTTCGGAAGCGATATCCATTTACATCATAACGAGTATAGTTCCGGACGGACACAGAGGTATGTGCCATTTGCTGCAAGTCCGGGTGCACAGAGTTTTTTCGAAACCTATACAAGGAATTAGTATATGCATTATATCTTCCAAGTCCAAAATTCAAAGATTAAGTATGGACAATGAGAGAACGACAATTACTAACATAATTACGAAACCACTGCATGAAGTTTGGTTCACCTTTCAACCCATCACGTCGAAGATTTTCTAATTGGATGGCCGTAGGTTTACTAGTAGATTTCCAACATTCTTCATCAAACATGCTGGACATATTAGAAACATGGAGATTACACACTATAGAAATTATGAGATGAGAAAATGGACGTAACTATGAGGAAAACTTACTCGAACGCCTCCTGTGTGCTGTCAATATTGCTATACATATATAGCATTAGCGTGTTCAAATCTGATGCTTCAATGTGACGTACACTCCCTTTTCCAACTGCTTTACCCGGATTCGCAAAAATTTGAAGGGTGCTTTGGGGTGATTCATTTTCGACATGAAGTCGCACTGAAGGCGCAAACACATTGTTCGCTCGAGCGAAATACCTGGTTGAGAATTGAGATATCTCCTTAAGGGCAAAAGCCTCTGCAATACACCCTTCGACTCTAGCCTTGTTGCGAACAGACGCCCTAAGCTTTTTCAACGCCCTTTCTATAGGATACATCCACCTGAATTGCACTGGTCCACCTACCAAAGCTTCCCAAGGCAAATGCACAATTAGATGTTGCATCACATTGAAGAATCCTGGCGGGAAAACCTTTTCAAATTTACAAATAAGAATTGGAATTTCTTTCTCAAATTTCTGCATCAACCTCTTCGATACCGTCTTTGCGCATACTTCCCTATAGAAGTAACTCAGCTCTGCAAATATGCTCCAAAGCTCATCCTTAAAATAGCCTCGAAACATCACGGGCATCAGCCTCTCCATAATAATATGGTAGTCATGGCTTTTCAAACCGATCAATTTACCGGTCTTCAGATTGACTGTCCGTTTTAGATTTGCGGCATATCGATCTGGAAATTTCAGATTCTTCAACCACTTAAATATTTCTTTCCTTTCATCTGGCTTGAGGCAGTAATCAGCTCGCGTCCTACTCTCATGCCCTTTATCGCTTACTTTCAACTCGAGCATCGGTCTCTTACAAATTTCAGCCATGTCTTTTCTTGCCTTCATATTATCTTTCGTTTTATCAGTCACATCGAAACATGTGCTTATGATGCTTTCAGCAACGTTACGCTCTTGGTGCATCAAGTCTATGTTGTGCGGCATGATCAAGGCTTTTGCATACGGAAGCTCCCATATTGATGAAATATGGGTCTAGTTGTGGTCCTCCCCGTAGCCTTGGAACCTATCATTTTCTCCTTGCTTCAAACAAGCATGCCATGCCATTATCTGCGGTGCAGTTTGCCTCTTTGGTGGCCCATTTCTGATTTTGGCTCCACTTCTGAATGCAGTAAGCGAATTCCTGAAATCATGCTTGAATGGAGTCCAACGTCGATGAGCATCAAAGAATGACACTTTCCCACCATGCTTCAATCTGAATGCATCAGTATCATTCATACATATGGGACAGCACAACCGACCATGAACACACCATCCAAACCAATCTCCATATGCCAGCAGATCATGCACTGACCACAAATAAGCAGCGCGCATGGTAAACTCCTTTTTAGTATGGCTGTCATAAGCCTTCACACCTCTCCACAATTGTTTCAGCTCTTCAATTAAAGGGCGAACAAACATATTCAGCTTTGGCCCTGGATGCTCGGGGCCTGGGATGACTAGTGCAAGGAACATGAACTCTTCTTTATTGACCAACTCAGGAGGAAGATTATATGGCACAATGAAGACAGGCCAACACGAGTAAGGGCTTGCACTGGTATTGAAAGGTGTAAATCCGTCCGTCGATAGACCAAGCCGTACAATCCTAGGGTCGTTTGCAAATTCGGGATCAAACTCGTCAAATGCCTTCCACGCATCACCGTCTGACGGATGGACCATTATGTCTGGATCAGTGACGAGACGTACACCATTCTTTGGCCACGTCATATGCAGAGCTATTTCCTTGTTGAGGAACAACCTTGAAAGCCGAGGAATGATGGGCAACCGACGAAGTTGCTTAGCTACAACCTTCGTAACTACCAATTCACCCTCATCATTTGTCACCTCAACATATCTAGAAGCTTCACAATGCTTACAACGGTCCAGCTTGTCATCCTCCTCAAAGAATAGCATGCAACTGTTGGGACACACGTCGATCTTCTCATATGTCATCCCAAGACCAGCCAACATCTTCTTTGCGAAGTACATATTCTTTGGCAACTTATGATTCTCCGGGAGAACCTCGCCCATCAGTTGGACGATGTCGTTGTAAGCACTGTTTGAAATGTTGTGCTTCGACTTTATCGCCATTAGTCTTGTGAGAGTCCCAAGAACTGACATCTGAGTGTGCTCGTGCAGTCTCTCTTCTCCCGCGGCGAGTAGCCGGAAGAATTCCTGAGCATCGTGTGGAAGCTGCCCCGGCTCCTCAGCGTTCATTTCAACATCCCTACCAAGATCATGCAACATGTCGTCCATCCTATCATGATCGTCATCAAGTTCCACCTCCGCGTCAACGTGTCTAATAGACTCTCCATGCCGGTACCATACAAGGTAGTTCGGCATAAACCCACTTTTGCAAAGGTGTTTCTCCATTTCTTCCTTCTTCTGAGGCCACTTGTTCTCGCAGCGATTGCAAGGACACTTCACTAGACGACCAGTTGCATCTTTGAAAGCGTGCCCAAGAAAAGCCTTTGTTACAACCATCCATTCATTGGAATGTGCCCCATCCTTTCTCCACCCGTCATACATCACCCTCCGATCACCGTTCATTTCAAAGGCTAAACGAAAGACAAAGAACACCAACGATCGTCCGTGGCTTAGGTGAACTCCCTATTAGGTAAAGGCCCTAAACCCACCCAAGAGTGTAGACCGATGCTTGTGATTTGTGACGTGTAGCCTACGATTGCCGCGAAATTTCGGCAGCATAACCCTGCTGCTCTCCAAGCACACGCCTGAACATGGTGTGTTGGAGAACAACTGAGTTACACAACCAAAATTCCGCGTAAATCGTAAGGCACATAACACAAATCACAAGCATCGGTCTACACTCTCAGGCTGTCCAAAATACGTGGACAATTCCGGAGCGGCGAACCTCACAAGATAATGTGACGTTCGCCGTTCCCGAACGGGTGACGCATACGGTTCGCTACGGTTAACGATTAAAACTAAACTCTAAACATTAAAACATAACTCGGAGACAAATATGAATTTGAATTAAAGCAATCAACAGTTAAACTAATCACAACACGACAAGATGACTAATATAAATTAATGACCTCGGAGCCTCGGCAATTATACTTGCCTGATGGCAAAAATGCGGGCGAGGCGAGGCGGGCGACGGCGCAGCTGGGAGACCTTCGCGACGGAGCGGGCGGGCGTGTGGGCGGCGGCACGGCGCAGGGAGGCCGTCGCAATGCGGTGCAGCGCGCCTCGGGCGGGACGACGGCGCGGTGAGGGGCGGGCGGGGTGCCTCGGACGACGGGCGTGCGGGCAGCGGCGTGGGGCGGCGTGGGGCTCGGCGGGGCAGGCGTGGGGCTCGGCAGGCGTGCACGGGCGAGGGGCGCGGCGTGCAGGGGCTAGTGGCACGGCGTGCAGGGGTGGGCGTGGGGCATGGGCCTCGGCGGCGTGGCAGCGTGGGGCTCGGCTACGTGGCGGCGTGCAGGGGCGGGGCGGCGTGGGGCTCGGCGGCGGCGTGGGCGTGCGGCGGCGCGGGCCCGCGACGGCGCTGCTGTGAGGGCGCGCGGGCTCCCTTAGCGCGCGGGGCGGCGGCATGGCGCGTCGGCGCGGGCTAAGCGGGCAGCGGTGTGGGGCGGCGGGCAGCGTGCGGCGGCGCGACGAGGCGAGGGCGGGCGTGGGGCGGCGGCGCAGCGAGGCGACAGTGGATTGAAACGAGCGGTTTGAAACGCGCGATTGAAACGAGCGAGAGAAGGCCGAGGACGACGATGTAGGGCCTCTATTTTCGTCGGCCTCAGTGAGGCCGACGAAAATACAGGACGTTAATGACGTATTTTCGTCGGTGTGGCCTCGGCCCACGAAAATACGCGTTATTTTCGTCGGCCTAGTGGCCGACGAAAATAAGTTTCTATATTTTCGTGGGCCTGCCGACGAAAATATTGGTGGGCCCACGAAAATACGCATTATTTTCGTCGGCCTAGTGACCGACGAAAATAACGTCATTATTTTCGTGGGCCGGTCGACGAAAATATCTCGGCCCACGAAAATTTAGGCGTTTCCTGTAGTGCTCTTTCCACCACTGAAGCCGAGTATATTGCTGCAGGGCACTGTTGTGTGCAATTACTTTGGATGAGGCAAACCCTTAGGGACTATGGCTACAAATTGAGCAAAGTCCCTCTTCTATGCGACAATGAGAGTGCAATCCGCATGGTAGATAATCCCGTTGAACACAGCAGCACTAAGCACATAG
Organism: Zea luxurians; assembly: GCA_029449295.1. NCBI lineage: Eukaryota > Viridiplantae > Streptophyta > Magnoliopsida > Poales > Poaceae > Zea > Zea luxurians. The sequence goes on from JAOPSE010000009.1 coordinate 123,418,972, forward strand.
ACATTCGGTATCACTTTCTGAGGGATCACCAGCAAAAGGGGGATATCGAGATAGCTTATGTAAACACCAAGAATCAATTAGCCGATATCTTTACCAAACCATTAGATGAAAAAACCTTTAGCAAACTTAGGAATGAGCTAAATATACTTGATTCTCGGAACTTTGATTGAAACATTGCACACATAGCTCATTTACATACCTTTGATCATATCTCTTTCATTATGGTACAAATGCATATCTCTTATTTATTTCTTGTACCAAGGCTACGACTATTATGTTTTCAAGTGTATTTCTATACCAAGTCATAGATTGAAAAGGAAATGGAGTCTTCGGCAAAGACAATGCTTCCACTCCATCTCTGATGGTATCATTTACCCTTTGTCGTTGTTCTTCCACACTCTCAATTGGTATAACCCTTCACTCATATTTCCTTTACCAATGGGGGAGAAAATATAAAGATGGCTCTCAAAGTCTCCGTTTTTGGCGATTAATGCCAAAGGGGGAGAGAATATTAAGCCCAAAGCAAAAGGACCACACCACCACCATTTCAAATTTTCAAAATCAAGTTTTAATTGGTATTTCTTAATTAGTATTTAAGCTTCACTTAAGTTGTGGAAATAAAATTTCAATTGGTATCTAATTTATAATTAATCCTTCAATTGGAATCTATTTCAAAAACCCTCTTGAAAGCTAAGAGGAGAATTTCATTCAGGGGGAGTTTTATCTAGTCAAAGGAAAAGCATTTGAAACAGGGGGAAAATTTCAAATCTTAAAAATGCTTCTCACAATCTTATTCATATACCTTTGACCATTTGCAAAAGACTTTGAAAAGATTTTCCAAAAGGATTTGTAAAAACAGAATAAGTGGTGCAAATGTGGTCCAAAATATTAAATAAAAGAAAAGCAATCCATTCATATCTAAAAAGATTATCAATTGGTTTAATTCCAAGTAACCTATGCACTTACCATATGAAAACTAGTTCATTTCTGCACTTTATATATTTGTTTTGGTTTGTGTTGGCATCAATCATCAAAAAGGGGAGATTGAAAGGGAAATAGGGTTAACCTTTTCCTACAATTAATTTTGGTGGTTGAATGTCCAACACAAACATATGGACTAACTAGTTTTCTCTAGAACTCATGTATTACAGGTGCATAAGGTTCAACACAAACCAATAAAAGATTCAAGTTAGGGACTAAATTGAACCGGAGCAAAGAACTGAGTGTGCTGTGGTCTGGCGCACCAGACTGTCCGGTGTGCCACCGGACAGTGTCCTGTGCACCAGGGCCGTACAGGAGCCAAGTAGCCACTCTCGGGAAAATGCAGGTGAGCCAGCGGAGCAACGACTACCTCTGCACAACGGTCAACTCGGACAGCGGGAACAGTGCAGCATAGTGCGCGGCAGAAGTCAGAGCAGCCGGTCAGAGGGGCACCGGACTGTCCGGTGCACCACCAGACTGTCCGGTGCCATAAGAATACAAGGGCGCCAACGGTCAACTGCTCTAGCACCCTAACAATTGGGTGACATGGCGGTGCACCGGACACTGAACAGTGAGTGTCCGGTGGCGCACCGGACTGTCCGATGCGCCCATCGACAGTAGCCTCCCCAACGGCTACCTTGGTGGTTGGGGGCTATAAATACCCCCAACCACCACAACTTCAAGTATCCAAGTTTTCTGAATATCACATTCAATACAAGGGCTCTAGCATTCACTCTAAGACACAATACAAAAGATCTAATCCTCTCCGGGTCCCAAATTCACTCCAAACACTTAGTGGCTTGTGAGAGAGAGATTTTTGAGTTCATTTGAGTTCTTGTTGTTTGGATTGCCTTTCTTCTTTTCTCATTCTTATTCTCAAGTGCTTTGTAAGCGAGGCAAGAGACACCAAGTGTGTGGTGGTCCTTGCGGGGTCTTAGTGACCCGTGAGATTAAGGAAGAAGGCTCACTCGGTCTAAGTGACCGTTTGAGAGAGGGAAAGGGTTAGAATAGACCCAGTCTTTGTGACCTCCTCAACGGGGACTAGGTTCTTTGGAACCGAACCTCGGTAAAGCAAATCACCGTGTTCACTCGCCTTATTTCTTGGTTGATTTGTTTTCCCTCTCTTTGCGACTTAAGTTTAACTCTAACGCTAACCCCTGACCTTAGTGCATGTTTTAGTTTATAAATTTTAGGTTTTGCCTATTAACCCCCCTCTAGGCGACTTTCAAGTACGCCTACCCTAGTTGAACCATCCCTTAGGGCCAGTTCAACTGCTTACTCAGTAGGACTTTGCAGAGCGGTCCTCTATCCGAGGGCCGGTTGAACCACCCCTGAGGGTCGGTTCAATCGCTTGAGCAACAATGTGACCAGATTATGTTGTAGGGGTTAGTAGCATGGCCAACTGCACAAACACCGGTTGAACCTCCCTTGTGGGCCGATTCAATTGGTTTGAGCAGAGAGGTCCAGGGTCAAAACTCGGTTGAACAACCCCTAGGGCCAGTTTAACGGGTTTTAAGCTGAGAGCTCCAATGGCTTGCGCCAGTTGAGCAACCCCTGAGGGCAGGTTAAACTACCTTTGACCAGAGAGGACTCCAACACCAAAACCTCGAACCAGTTGAACTCGTAGAAAAGATCAATAGACTTGGTTTTTGAAATTAGCTTTTGAAACTGAGAAACTTGAGCTTTACAAACACCGTTACCTTTGTGAATCCCTCTTTATATGGTAATTGCTATGACTCAAGAAATGTAAAATTTGAATACGTTGATGCTTGGAATCACATGAAGCACGCCATATGATGTAAATAACTTAGCCACAACACGTTCCTTTTTTGTTCACAATTAATGCTTGTACTTCTTTTGTCTTTGAAATAACTGAACATATACTAGGAGCAAACTTATTAGATACTTTATTTGTTTTATCATTTAATCACCAAAACCCTCAAATGGATTGATTGCACTTACACAAAAAGTGAGCTGGGAGCGCGTAATTTCTTGTCAAGTGTGTCTTGTGCGGCTACATGACAGAGGTATTTATAGGGGTAGTCAAGGGTTGGTGGACCTAAGTATAGTAATACCCTCGGCTACCAACTATATTCACGATGTGCACTATACAATGGGGTAATTACAGGACTGTAAGTACAAGTCTCCCTATCACACCAGAATTGGTACCCTCTCCAGTCGTTGACAGGTGAACCCAGAGTAGTTGAGTGCCGTTTCACAGTGATCGTACGGTGCAAGGACCTGGCGCATGCCTTTTGTCCTTCCTCATGGAGACGTGGACTTGTTGCTCATGTCGACACGACGAAGTCGACCACCTTCGACTTTGTTAGGCCTTTGTGTAGTACTCAAAGGCTGACCCCTTCGTAGGTCACCCGATTGACTTTGCTGTCAGGGTGGAAGGGGTGGATCCCATCACCTTTGAGATATGTTACCAGACATTCGCTTCTTTCTTGCTTGAATGGTCGCCTGACACTTCGGTAGCAGGTTAGTGTGCAAAGCAAAGAGATCGAGGGGTCGTTCTGTCTTCGCTCCAACACACAACACAACAGAAAGCCACACGTAGCACAATGCTCCTATATATAGTACCATCTCGCTAGCTGAAAAGGGATGAACAACCGAGCGACCTATAAAAAAAGGTCGATCTCTTTTTCAACTCATACATTTCTTGGCTTTTTGTTAAGATAAGTGTAATATTTATTATTAATAATTTAATATCTGATGTGAATCATATGTTTACTCCGATATTAAATTTATTTTATGAATATCAAATATGATTATATTGTGACGGATATTTTACTAGTGTTTTTTCTAATATAAGAGTTTCATCAACAAAATACTCGCTCCGTTCCAATTTATATTTCGTTTGACTTTTTAACCTTAAGTTTGACTGACTCGTATTATTCAAAAATTTAATAATTATTATTAATTTTTGTTGTGATATTGTTTAGTGTATAATATACTTCAAATGTGGCTTTAAATATTTTTTTTCAAAAAAATTGATTAGGACAAGCCAGTTAAATGTATTTTAAAAAAAATCAAATAAATTATAATTTAGAATAGAGGAAGTATTTTGTTAATCCAAACAACCGGGCCTAATTTATTTTCTGCACAAATGAACCGGTTGCATCGGATCCGGATCATCGGCAGTCGAACAGTCTGACAGGTCCTCCGCCGTCGACGCGTGAGAGCAGTCGACTGCCGAGTATCCCAATCCGTTGCATCCGTCGGTGACGGGCGAACTTTGAATGCACGCTACCAAAAGAGGTTGGAAACGCTGACTACTCAGCACTGGAAAAAGTACACTGAAAAACTTGTTGAAGTGAAATAACGACAAAAAGAAAATATGGAGTTTTTCATGGCGGAAAGGAGCCTGCCAGCCTGGGCGACCCTTTTCAATAGCCGACACGTCGAGAGGAACCCCTTGTTGCAGCGTGAGTGCAGCAGGCACAGGGAAGGGGACAACGTCAAGATCCTGTCCTCTGCGTCGACTGTCGAGGGATCGGCATGGCGTTGAGGGTGTCCCCCGTGTCGCATGGCGCCGCGGCAGCGCCGCTGCCGCCGCTCGCGCGGAGGAGGATGGCCCGTGGGGTGGTGGTGGCCATGGCGTCCACCATCAACAGGTGAGCACAGCGGATCCCTCGCCTCTCGCTGTCTTCCTGACCGTGAGATGCTTTTTTGCGGAAACGTGTCGGTTGTTGGGAGCCACAATCGTTGGGGTAAGTGATATTCCCGATCTGCATTGACTTGGTCCGCTGGATCGAAGCAAATCACTGGTGAAAGTTTTACCTTTGCGATTGATTCGTGATCTGGGCGGGGCAGCGATGCCACCTTGTTTTTTTTTCCACCTCCCACCCCCTCGTTTTTATCGAGATCCACGATTTTGGATACATTTGTGACTGATTTGTTGTATTCATCTCTCAGTTGATTTTTTTTATCTCAGTCGATTTTTTTTTGTTTCATCTCTCGGTCGATTGCGGCGGTATTAGTACATGCAGAAAGTAGTTGGCTGTTGATGTCTCAAGCTTGTTCAAATCTGCTGATGGCGATTGAGATGTCGTGAGCTTAAGAAACGATTGGTTTACATCAGGGACTACCATCCCATTTTGAAATCGAATTCCGCCAGGCGCCGAAAACGAGATTACCGTCCCGTTTACATCAGGGATTACCATCCCGTTTTGACTTTACATTCTTTCTAAGGCTATCTCCGGCAACTCTCCTGTCTCATTCCCTATTGCATCTTTTATTTTAAACTCCACTAAACAAACAATGCTATCTACAGCAAACATTGTTTTAGACAACCATATACATGATCTGTATTACATCCTAATTTATCAATTAAACAACTAGATTTTGTCACTCTCTATTTGATGATGATAATAAATGTGTTCGTTTTAGAGACTATGCTGTAAGAATTGTCAAACTTCACCCCAATCATAACATAACTTAAGTTCGCCGGATGAAATTAGGATTCATATAATCGTTACCAATGTTTTCAAGTCGGATGACTTGTTGGTCGTTCTGGCTGACCGACTAGGTCGATTAATCACGATTAGTCGGATGACTTGAGCGATTAATCGTGATTGGTCCAAACCGACTTGGACGATTAATCGTGACTAATCGTTATTAATCGGACGAGTAAACATTGAGCGTCACAAGAACACTTCTGAAATATAGATGATTATCAATAGTCAAACTGATGCATTTGATACTCTGAAACAGTAAGAAAGCAATCACTACCTGCCATCAAACATGAGAAGTGGTTACTAAACTGAGGATGAAATGATAAAGATGTATTGTTACTTGTGGAGTGCCGTATATTTATTAACATGAATTTTGCAGTGTGTTGGTTGTGCTTTAGTTGATCAAACATTGCAATTGGTACTCCTACCTTAATGTAGCATATATGTTGCAATTTTTAGCACTTAAACCTACCCCATTCGATAATACTCCCTCTGTTTCAAATTATACGACATTTTGACTCTTTTGCGTACATAATTTTGTTATGCACTTAGATATAAATCATGTCTAGATACATAACAAAAAGAATGAATCTAGAAAAGCCAAAATGTCTTATAAATGGGAACGGAGAGAGTGTTCATGTTTGGAAAATTCCAGTAATGATTATTGCTTCAGATGGTTGCTTTGTTTAGGTTAAATTGTAAATGCCCGAGGCAAGCTGTCTATGCAAAGATCAGAAGCCCTTCCTACCATTGTAAATAAGTTGTTTCACTCTGCTCCATGTGGCTTATGAATTGCTAAAGAAATCTCTTGGTCACTGTAACTTTTTTCCCAAGAAATATATGGAAATTTCCAGTCCCCAGGTTTTGTGTTAGATAGTTTGTTTCCTAAATTTTCTGCAAGAAACAAGTGGAAGTTCCCAGTCTATAGTATAGTTTGTTCTCTAAGTTTTCTGGAAGAAATATGTGGAAATTTACTTCCTGAAGATTTCGTGGTAGATAGTTTGTTGTGAATTGCACACATTTCTTTTTGTTTTCTCTTATGAATGGATCACCTTGCCAACTACTTCCCTTACTCTGCAATGTTCATTTTCCATTTTTCGATTACTTGGGTGCTTTTACTAGGGTCAAGACTGTCAAAGAACCCTATACTCCTCCACGTTCAGTACATCGCCAAATTACCCATTCACTACCACCTCAGAAGCGGGAGATTTTTGATTCACTTCAACCTTGGGCCAAGGATAACCTATTGAACCTGCTGAAGCCAGTTGAAAAGTCATGGCAGCCACAGGACTTCCTACCAGAGCCGTCTTCTGATGGATTTTATGACGAGGTTAAAGAACTGAGGGAACGGGCAAATGAAATACCTGATGAGTACTTTGTTTGCTTAGTTGGTGATATGGTTACTGAGGAAGCCTTACCAACCTACCAAACAATGCTTAACACCCTTGATGGAGTCCGGGATGAAACTGGTGCAAGTCCAACCACGTGGGCAGTTTGGACAAGGGCATGGACAGCTGAAGAGAACAGACATGGTGACCTCCTTAATAAGTACATGTACCTTACTGGACGGGTTGACATGAAACAAATTGAGAAGACCATTCAGTATCTGATTGGTTCCGGAATGGTGAGCGATTAAGTACTATTATATATTTTCAAGGATTTTGATATCTATTTTTCCCTTTCCTTCTATTTATAGCTTTTCAATGAATCATGAAATCATCGACATTTTCTTTTGATAATCATGTGACAACTGTTGTATAGTAACATGCAATGTTTTCAAGTCGTTCGATTAATCGCGATTATTCGTCCAAGTCGGCTTGGACCAATCATGATTAATCACCCAAGTCGGTTAGCCAGAACGACCAGCAAGTCGTCCGACTTGAAAACACTGGTAACATGTTGAAGAATTGGAGAAACGGGGAAAAATAATGATGTGGAGTGAGCTGTTTTGGATAACTTGTAGTCATAAGTGTAATTTATATTTTTCATTTCTTTCTTATGCAGGATCCTGGGACTGAGAACAACCCGTACTTGGGTTTCCTTTACACATCATTTCAAGAAAGAGCAACATTTGTATCACATGGAAACACTGCAAGACATGCCAAGGAGTATGGTGATCTCAAGCTGGCACAGATATGTGGTACGATAGCAGCTGACGAAAAGCGCCACGAAACAGCCTACACGAAGATAGTCGAGAAGCTCTTCGAGACTGATCCTGACTACACGGTGCTTGCGTTTGCTGACATGATGAGGAAGAAGATCACAATGCCTGCTCATCTCATGTACGATGGCAAGGACGACAACCTGTTTGAGCACTTCAGCGCAGTGGCACAGAGGATGGGCGTGTACACTGCTAAAGATTATGCCGACATCCTCGAGTTCTTGGTCCAGAGGTGGAAAGTCGCAGATCTCTCCGGGCTGTCTGGAGAAGGGAGAAGGGCGCAAGATTTCGTCTGTACCTTGGCACCGAGAATCAGGCGGTTGGATGAAAGAGCTCAGGCAAGGGCGAAGCAAGCACCGGCTATTCCTTTCAGTTGGATTTATGACCGCAAGGTGCAGCTTTAATCAAGAACACTTGGCAATGTTGGCACTTACTATACCATTTTCAGTCCTGGGGTTCTCTGTAAGAAACAGTCTCTAGGTTATCTAGCAGGGTAGACGACTAATGGATCTCACTCACGCAAAGTATGCTGTCTGCTATTGTGAAAGTTGCAAAGTTTGGATTACTATGTGGGCCTGGTGAAGACTTCTGTGGGGGGGCCTGCATCCAGTTATGAATGGTGGCTCCATCACAACTGAGTGAACTTTTGTTGAACATGTTACAGGACTTGCGTAATAATATGGAGTTTGTATATGGACAAGCTTGCTTTGATGCATCATGAGAATCTGAAGTTAGTTTTTTTTTTTTTTTTGTGTGTGTGTGTGTGTGTGTGTTGGTGTCTGAATTGGTCCCAACTTCTGATATCATCTCGACAATGTCTTTACCATGTTTTGGTTGCCTGCACAAGCTGAGCTTTGCATGATTATCTGCCATCCGTGTTTGGTTCGTTGTACGCGTGCTGTTGTAGTTGTCACAAGTTCTAGGTGTAGGTGAAGATTTCGTACTCTAGTTTTGATGTTCTCTTCCATTTATGTCACATAGGAACAAAGGGAGTTTTGATGTTCTCTTCAAATTTAGGGAAATTTGGATCCATACCATTAAAAGATCACCACTTTGGATCCATACCATTACTATCTCACTTACATGTGGGTCCACATGAGTCAATGACATGTGGGGTCCATGGTATATATCTAAAGTTTGGATCTTTTAATGGTATAGATCCAATTGTTCCTCAAATTTATGTCACATAGGAAAAACATGTGGGGTCCATGGTATATATCTAAAGTTTGGATCTTTTAATGGTATAGATCCAATTGTTCCTCAAATTTATGTCACATAGGAACAAAGAGAACGTACATATGCAATCAAACTGTTGTGAAAAGATGTCTCCCCACAGACAACTCTTCAAGTGATTTTATCTATCACAAGACATCTCTTCAAGCAATGGGATTAGACATAGATTAATTAGTTAATCATGTAACCAAAAGACATGTCCTCTGGCTTGGATGCAGTGAACAGTTGTCTCCTAGGATTAGGCACCTATTCACTGCACCATTTCCCCTTTATAAATATGTGTTGGATCTTTTATGGGCTTGGCCCATTTATTCAATAAACTCTATGATGTGTAGTGGTAGAGAATACCAATAATACTATATTGTAAGTTCAAGGGTCGTTGGCTTGACTTATATGGTGGGAATTATTCCACTTAATTTAAGAAGTCAAGAAACGGACAAGTGCGTGTCACACCGCACGCGCGTGCGCCGTCGCCAACGCCGCCGCCGGGCGTGGCGAGGCGAGCGGGCGTGGTGTGGTTGTGTGTGACGGAACCTCCCAAGTCATTAGGCCCACCTACAGTTGTCCTTGTCCAACAGACCTCAGACAACCCTGTAGATGTTCCTGAATCACTTGACATGTTCGGTATCTTTATCTTACCTTTCCAGGAACGTTTCACCCGACAATATGTTCATCGGAGATGCGGAAATGCGGAAGTGATTACATAAACTTACATTTATTTAAAAGTAAGAGTAAGTCGTTTAATACAGACCAGAGTATAAGCGAGTGCAGAAAAGTATTATTACAATACCTGGGAGGTAAAAGCTCCTCCCATTAAGTTCTTTACATAAAAGTTTTTAAGGAGGACCCGGTCCTCCGGCAGCTTCATTCTTGATTATCTTCACTTTTCACCACCTTGGTACAGAAACAACAAAAGTTTGTTGTCTCCTCACCTAAAAACAACGGGGGAATAAACCCTGAGTATGGAATTACTCAGCAAGACTTACCCGACTAAAGAAAAGACTCTCAAGGGTATGCTAGTTATATGGAGTCAAGGTAAGGCCTTTCAATAATCAAAGACTCTGTTTGCAGGATTGCTTACTAAAGTGGATCCTTAAAATCCAATTTTATTGTCAAGTTAAGTAAAATTACCTGCAGCTAGAGTTCTTTCTACCCTAGTTCAATCACTTGACCTACACTAGCCAATTTCTTATCAACCCTTAAGCTTCAGTGGTTTGCTACGTGTAAGTCAGTGGCCAAGTCTCCATAACCGCGGAGGTACGGCGATCCGAATCGATTATACTCAGCTGAGGATCTCCGATCACACGACATATGTAGCACTTAACCCTTGCATATGTCAACCCGCCACCGAGTTTCTTAAGACCAGATCAGGTTCACGCAAACCGAGAGCACAGATACACCACCGTCCAGCCTCTTGCCACGGAGGGTACACGCTACTCTCGCCACCGCTCCACGCCCATTTCGTGTTATCTTATTCTGGCCTTAGTCCACCCGAGGCAAAGCTTACCCATGACGAGGCATGTGACCAGTTAAAGGGTCCTCGGTCAGCAGGCCTACATCGACAAGGTCCTTAATCGACTCAGACGGAGACACTACACCGAGACTCCTTTCTCGTGCAAGTCACCCGCCCGGTCTCAGCTTAATTATTTCAACCCAAAGTTTGGTACCTGGCAGAGGTACATCTTTTCTGATGTTGAACCCATCAAGGCCTTTGACAGATTCACCATCAAGTTTTATTTTCGAAAACAACCCTCCCACTTTGCCAAACATCTTTTGTAAAACAAATCCTTTTACTTTTCTAGAGCAATACTAAGCATAGTAAAACCTTTTTATAAAAACAGGGTTTCAAGGTAATCAAATCCAAGGAAAATAATGCAGGAATTGTTTAAGCAATCAACACCTATCACCTAGTGCATCAAGCAAGTGAGAAAGATTTTTAAAACACAAGGGGGGTGGCAAATGCACCGGGGCTTGCCTTTGTTTATGGGTGAGTCAGGCTCAGATCCACAAATATCGAAGTAGAAATAGTTCTCAGCCTGTGTTTCCAAAGGTGGTGGTACTTGCTCTTCAGTGGCTTCCACTTCTTCTTCCTGTTCTAATCATAACCATACATAGGTATATAAGAATGAATGTCATGTAATGCTCATGAGGGTGCAAAGATACTATAAACTTGTTATCTAAGTCTTGAATACAATTTTCCTTCACGGAACTCCGAGAACTTAGGGTTTCCGGAGTCAGTAAAGGAGTTCACAGGGCAGGGGGGGTGTTTTGGGGTTTGGTGATCAAACAAGGTCCAAATCAATCCAAACTCTACCCAAGGCTTCTAAATACTATGAGGAATTCATATAAAAAGTTTGGGCATTTTTGGGGTTACCATTTATCTTTTAAAAATCCAGAACCATTACCTTAAATTACTTTAAATGCTTTAAAATTCCTTATTTCCTCTAAAAATCATAGAACTATTTTTATTAAATTCTAGGGAAAATAAGAAGTCTAGGAAAATTGGTTTCACAATTTTAGGATTTTTCTACAATTTTTAACAAATTTCCAAAGTTATTCTGAAAAAGAAAAGGAGAAAGAGTGAATAGTATTGGGCTGATTTCAGCCCAATCGGCCCAGACCCAGGCAGAAACGTGCTCGCGCGCGCCCGCGCTGGCCGTTTTGCACAGAGGACCCCGGGTTTTTGGTTTACTGGAAACAAGTTCTTTTACTATTCCTACGTGTCGCTGACGATTTACAGAAAGCCCCCTTGATTTCTATTTCTTCGCACGGCCACGTCCACGACGGCGCTCCGCACGGGAAGCTTAACTCCGGCGAGCTAGACCGGCCGGAGGGGACCAAGACCGGCGCTAGTCTTCGGTTTACCCCAAAATCTACCCCGGAGAGGCATTTCCCCTCATTCAATTTCAGAATTGGAGCTCTACAACCCTCTGCCCACGGTGACAGCGGAAAAACTTAAAGGAATCGCGTGTTCCAAGCGATTCATGGCGGTATAATCCAATTAAAGGGGTCGGGGAGCATCACGGGTACCTGAGGATACTCAATTGAGGGATCAGAGGGCGTGAGTTGGCTTGAATTGCACTGGCCGCGGTAAGGCTGGATTTCGGTGTTCTTGAACCGAATTGGGGAGAATGCGGAATTGGAGCTTGTTGATGATCGGCTGGATGCAATACTAAGTGTGGGGGTGCGCAATGACGTTGTGAAGCTAGTCCCGAGCTCAATTTATAGGGAGAACGGGCGGTGGCTGCGAATTTTGGACGAGACGCGCGGTGGTCAGAAGTGAGGAAGAACGCGGGTGTAGTGAACACGTGTTCACCGTCGTGGCAGTAACTCTGGTGGTCGACGGAAAGTTTAGAGGGAGTCACGGCGATGCGGTGGCGCGGTTAGGACACGCGGCGCAGGGCCGAGACACGGCGGTTCACCGGCGAGCTAATCCGCTTCCGCCGCAAAGCAGAAGGGGCAGCCACGGTGAGTCACCGGAGTTATCCCCAGGGGGTGGCTTTTACCTGGCGGCCCTATCGGGTCATCGGCGACGCGAATCCTACAGCGGTGGCGTGAATCACGGCAAGGCTTCATCGGCGGTGAGATGACGGAGCTGGCGTTCTGATCTTCGTACTGTACCATGGCAAAATCGGATTCAGTCGCCTAACAGCCCAACTTGGAGCGAGATTTTCTCTAAATTCCTAGTGACAACACAAGTCCAACTCTGCAGCAAACTTGTAGAGCATTATACCAACTATAACTTTGCTATATGGTGTTGTCCCAAAAAGGCAGCAGATCATGCATGAACTTGGTCTTGAAGTTGATGTCAGTCCACTGTCAGTCTGATTTTCAGACTTAATCAGCCTGACAGCCTGATTTTAGGCATGATTATCTTCAAATTTCTCACAAGAACATGGCTTGCACTCTTAAGCAAATTTGTTATCCATTAATAGGTCTACAAGTTTTATGTGGTGACCTAGGGCAAAAACCCTTTTGTTTAGAAGTTACAAGGTCACAAAGATGAGCACATTACACTGAAATTCAGACTTAGTCAAAAGAGTTCAAATGTGGCTCTTTTGCAAATGAGTCCAAAACTCAGGGTTTGACTTGCAAATTCACATATTTGTGACCCAAATGTCTTAAGATACTTATTTAACTTGGTTTTTGCACTTTAGTCCAAAAGTGGGCTAATTTTGCACATAGGTCCCTAGGGTTTGGTTTTAGGGTTTTCCAGGGTTCCAATTAGGGTTTCTGGTATCCCAAGGGTATAAATGTGATTTAACTTTGTTTTTGGGGACATTTTATGACCCTTTCCCTAAAGCCTTTAGGTTTTTCTCATCTTGGGTTAAGTTTTACCCCTTTAACCCCTAGTTAGGGTTAAGTTCCCTATCTAGGGTTCTATTTGCAAAATGTTATAACAATACAACTTGTTTGAAATTTTTACCTAGTAAATGCACTCTAGGTGTGTCAAACATATGCAATGCTAATGCTTATGATGCCATGTGCAAGTTTTAGTTACAGTAACACCAGGGGTGTTACATCCTTCCCCCCATAAAAGAATCTCGTCCCGAGATTTAAAGTCCTAGGGTGAGTAATGGAAAAGGAAATGTGTCACATCTTTATTCCCTTATTTCTGGTACAAGGCAGGGGTGGTGTGGGGGTTCACTCCTTTATTCAGTAACTAAATACACTTTACAAATTACATGAGGCTAGAAAGCCTAGGAAATTCTTATCTAAAAAATCTTGAGTTTCCCATGTAGCCTCTTCCTCAGAATGTTGGTTCCATTGTATCTTGTAGAACTTGAGAGTTTTTCTCCGGGTAACCCTGTCCTTTTGATCCAGAACTCGAATAGGATGTTTCGAGTATGTTAAATCTGGTTCCAAGACAACGTCTGTTACTTCAACGGTTCGATCGGGAACCCGAAGACACTTCTTCAATTGCGACACATGGAACACATTATGGATAGCAGACAGAATTTCGGGGAGCTGCAGTCGATACGCCACTGGTCCACATTGCTCAAGTACCAGGAATGGACCAATGTACCTGGGTGCAAGTTTCCCTTTAACCCCGAAACGCGATACTTCCTTCATGGGTGAAACTTTCAGGTAGACATAGTCCCCTTCATGAAAATATAAGGGCATTCGCCGTTTGTCTGCATAACCCTTCTGACGGGCTTGTGCTTTCTTCATATTATGAATAATTTTCTGAACCTTTTCCTCGGCCTCCTTCACTATATCAGGCCTAAAGAAGTACCTTTCTCCAGGTTCAGACCAATTTAGCGGAGTTCGACACCGTCGCCCATATAAGGCTTCAAAAGGTGTCATCTTGATACTTTCTTGATAGCTGTTGTTATATGAAAACTCCGCCAAAGGCAAACATTCATCCCAATTTGGGGAAAAGTCCAGAACACATGCTCGCAACATATCTTCGAGTACTTGATTAATCCTCTCAGTCTGCCCACTAGTTTGTGGATGATATGCCGAACTATGGAGCAACTTAGTACCCAAGGATTTGTGAAGTGCTTCCCAAAACTTGGCTACAAATTGAGGTCCACGATCCGACACAATGGTTTTTGGAACACCATGCAGACTAAGAATACGAGCAATGTACAATTGGGCATAGGCCGTAACCGGGTAATTTGTCTTGACCGACAAAAAGTGAGCAATCTTCGTAAGCCGATCATTTATAACCCAGATAGAATCATACCCCTTTGTAGTTCTGGGCAATCCCACGATAAAGTCCATACTTATATCTTCCCATTTCCATGTTGGGATTGGCAAAGATTGTAATGGACCAACAGTTTTCATGTGTATGGCTTTGACACGTCTGCAAGTGTCACACTTAGCCACATAGCGTGCAATTTCAATTTTCATCTTCGTCCACCAGTAGTGCTGCTTTAGATCATGATACATCTTAGTGCTTCCCGGATGAATAGAATAGCGACTAAGATGCGCTTCATCTAAGATTTGCTGGTGGAGTTCTTCATTCTTCGGCACTACTATGCGGTTATTGAACCATATCACACCTTGATCGTCTTCTTTGAAATATTTGGCTGTTCCAGCCCTTATCTTTTCCCGTATGTGCTTCATACCCACATTATCCTTTTGAGCATCAATTATCCTTTGCAAGATGATAGACTCAAGCTTTAGCTGATTCAGGGTTCCTTGTTGGACCATCCCCAGGTTCAGCTTTTCCATTTCTTGACATAAAGTGTCGTCGGAGGTCTTCACCATAAGACAGTGGCAGGAAGCCTTACGGCTCAGTGCATCTGCCACAACATTGGCTTTACCTGGGTGATAATGAATTTCTAGTTCATAGTCCTTAATAAGCTCAAGCCATCGCCTTTGCCTCATATTTAATTCTGACTGGGTGAAGATATACTTCAAGCTTTTATGATCTGTATAAATATGACAGATATTTCCCAGCAGATAGTGACGCCAAATTTTCAGGGCATGAACCACAACAGCTAGCTCCAGATCATGAGTTGGGTAATGCTCCTCATGTCGGCGCAACTGCCTTGAAGTATATGCAATTACTCGGCCCTCTTGCATTAATACACAGCCGAGTCCACTGCCTAACGCATCACAATATACATCAAAAGGCTTGGTGATGTCCGGTTGAGCCAATACCGGAGTAGTGGTTAATAATGTTTTCAATTGCTCAAAGGCTTCATTACACTTAGAAGACCAATTGAATTTAATGTCATTCTTCAATAAACTTGTGATTGGCTTCACAAGCTTAGAAAAATCTGGTATGAATCTGCGATAATATCTAGCTAGTCCAAGAAAACTCCGGACTTGGTGAACAGTGGTTGGGGGTTTCCACTCCAGAATATCCTTGACTTTGCTAGGATCTACCGCAATTCCCTTGGCAGATAACACGTGCCCCAAAAATTGAATTTCCTCCAGCCAGAACGCGCACTTGCTGAACTTGGCATACAACTGATGTTCCCTCAAGCGCGTCAATACAATCCGCAAATGTTGAGCATGCTCCTCTTCATTTTTAGAATATATCAAGATATCGTCGATGAAGACCACCACGAACTTGTCTAACTCGGGCATGAACACCGAGTTCATCAAATAAGTGAAATGGGCAGGAGCATTTGTTAGCCCAAAGGACATTACCAAATATTCAAATAAACCATACCGCGTAGTAAACGCGGTCTTCGGTATATCCTCGGGCCGAATACGGATTTGATGATAGCCCGACCTTAGATCAATTTTGGAGAACACCCTCGCCCCAGTCAGTTGATCAAATAAGATGTCGATCCTTGGAAGAGGGTACTTGTTCTTGATGGTGACCTCATTCAGGGGTCGATAATCCACGCACATTCGTAAGGTTTGATCCTTCTTCTTAACAAAAATGGCGGGGCAACCCCATGGAGACGAGCTTGGCCGGATAAATCCTTTATTCAGTAGGTCTTGTAATTGAATCTTCAATTCTGCCAACCCATTAGGGGGCATACGGTACGATCTTCGGGAAACGGGAGCCGTACCGGGCTTTAACTCAATTACAAATTCTACATCTCTCTCAGGGGGCAGTCCAGGCAAATCTTCCGGAAATACATCTGGAAACTCACATACTACCAGAATATCCTTGATCTCCGGTACAATGGCTTCATATATTCTACCAGAAGCTTTGGCTGGATTGGTTACGGGGATGGACAAAAGAATCTCTTCTTGATTATAGCTCAACCTGACGGTTCTCAGTTTAGTGTTGAGAATTGCCTTATGTTGGGTTAACCAATTCATACCCAAAATTACATCTATATCCTGGCCTTTCAGAACAATCATGTTAGCAGGAAAGTTCCGTCCGGCCATTGTTACTGGCACTTGGTAGGCCACTTCTCTAGTAAAAATGTGTC
The DNA here is from genome assembly GCA_029449295.1 of Zea luxurians. Taxonomy (NCBI): domain Eukaryota; kingdom Viridiplantae; phylum Streptophyta; class Magnoliopsida; order Poales; family Poaceae; genus Zea; species Zea luxurians. The sequence goes on from JAOPSE010000009.1 coordinate 123,435,654, forward strand.
CCCCAGGTGAATGGATTTTAAACCCTTCTTTTGATTCATGATATGAAATGTGATGTTGCTCCACAAATGTCTTGCTAATAAATGTATGCGAAGCACCAGAATCAAAAAGAACAATTGCAGGGTGACTGGCCACGAGAAACGTACCCATCATCACCGGTTCACCTTCCGGTGTAGTGGCCACTTGAGTATAGTATATCCGCCCCGTCTTCTTTGTATTCTTCCCCACATTATTTCCCTTGGGCTGAGTCGATTTCCCAGATCCTTGCTGAGCATTTGATTGATTCTGCTTGGGATATGGGCAGTCTTTGATGAAATGTCCAGACTTGCCACAATTAAAACATCCGGTTGAGGAGCTGGGCAATGCAGGGAATCGAGTGCCTGGGGCACCCGGCTGATTTGGGGTAGTGGGGGCATTGTTGGGGCGAATAATGATTGGCTGCTTGAAAGGAAATGAGGGCGGTCGAGAAAAAGAGCGATTTTGGCTAGAAGGCCGGATCACAAACCGTTGCCTTTTTGTCTGGCCCTGATTAGGCTTCTCACCACCAAATCCCTTGTTCTTCCCGGAACCTGCATATTTTGCTTCAACAGATAGGGTTGTGCTGACAGCCTTTCCATACGTGAGATCTATGCAGGTGGCCATTTTTCTCTGCAATCGATCATTTAGCCCTCTCATAAAGCAGTTCTTCTTCTTTACATCAGTATTTACCTGATCGATGGCATACTGTGACAGATGATTAAACTTGTTGAGATATTGATTGACAGTATCTCCCCCTTGTTTCAGCTTCATGAACTCTTCTTGCTTCATATGCAGAACACCTTCGGGTATGTAGTGCTCGCGGAAGGCCACTTTAAATTCTTCCCATGTGACTTGATGGTTGGCAGGTTGAATAGCCACAAAATTTCCCCACCAGGTACTGGCAGGGCCGCGCAGTTGTTGCGCTGCGAACAACGGCTTCTGTGTCTCTGAACAGCGGAGAAGACCAAATTTTTGCTCAATAACCCGTATCCACTCATCAGCTTCCAACGGGTCCTCAGCCTTGACAAATAGTGGTGGACGGGTTTCAGAGAAATCCAGATATGTGGTTTCACGGGGGCCTTGCTGATAACCCCTTCCTCCCTGCTGCTGGAATTGTTGGCCCGCCATTTCTCTCAAAAAGCGGGTATTGTCTGCAGTTGCGTTCACCAAGGCGGCAATCGCCTCGGCCAATGTGGGAGGAACCGGAGGTGGATTTGTGGTAACATCCCTTCCCCCAGAAGTTCCTGCTGCATCCTGTCCTCGAGTCCTGGTAGGCATCTGAGGCAAAGAACATTTGGAATAAATATAATATGCCAGAGAAACCTTCCATTTTACATTACTATCAAAAGTAATGATACAGACTCGATATTATACAACAGGATACATTACCCATTATACAAAAGTTCAACCTATTATACAACATACTACTTCTACTTCTACAACTACACTACTCCTGCTTCTGATTGCTCTTGGCAGCTTCATCGTCAGGTGTGGGAGACCATACGTCGACCAGCCTCATAGAAGGAGGGGGCCTAAAAAGGTCTAACTCGCCACCAAGCGCTTCTCCCGCATTATGCGAGGGTCCGGCTTCCGACCTGACGGGATCCGCAAGGACATGTGGGTGTAATTGCGAATACAGTACATGAACTTCCTCATGTAAAGTATTGCAATATACTTGCAAGTTATCAATAGCAGTGCTAAGGTCTTTGACTCGTGCTCGAGCCTTCGCTTCCTTATCCCAAGCTACTGAACGAGACTGTACTGCCCAATCAAGTGCCAGATCTCGATCAGTAAGTTGATCTTGTAGGGTGCGAATGTAACTTCTTAATTCATTTATTCGGTCACCGTCCGCAACCCATAAATTGGTCCTGCGATGTAACTCTGTTTGAAGTTGATTCACGCGGGCTTCGAGATCTCCAATTGGGTCGTTGCTCCCGCTACTGCTATCTTGCTCCCGTGGGGCAAGTTGGTGTTGAGGTACACCGATAGGTCCAGTATGTTTTCGCGCCGTTTTCCTTGTACGCGGCGGCATTTTCTAAGGGGAAAATTTATTAGTACAATTCTTAGCATGATACATGAATAATTACAGAATCAACCTTAATTGATTCAACCTTCTATACATAGCACTCTTCCTATCTGGTCTTTGAAATAAACTCCTCAAAAATACTTAGGTAAGAAGAGAAGAAATTTTCTAGATAAGTCTAAGAAAATATTTTTGAATATGCTACATAAGATCTGCCAAGAAGGGCTACGCTCCGATACCAGCTGTGACGGAACCTCCCAAGTCATTAGGCCCACCTACAGTTGTCCTTGTCCAACAGACCTCAGACAACCCTGTAGATGTTCCTGAATCACTTGACATGTTCGGTATCTTTATCCTTACCTTTCCAGGAACGTTTCACCCATCTGACAGACAATATGTTCATCGGAGATGCGGAAATGCGGAAGTGATTACATAAACTTACATTTATTTAAAAGTAAGAGTAAGTCGTTTAATACAGACCAGAGTATAATCGAGTGCAGAAAAGTATTATTACAATACCTGGGGGGTAAAAGCTCCTCCCATTAAGTTCTTTACATAAAAGTTTTTAAGGAGGACCCGGTCCTCCGGCAGCTTCATTCTTGATTATCTTCACTTTTCACCACCTTGGTACAGAAACAACAAAAGTTTGTTGTCTCCTCACCTAAAAACAACGGGGGAATAAACCCTGAGTATGGAATTACTCAGCAAGACTTACCCGACTAAAGAAAAGACTCTCAAGGGTATGCTGGTTATATGGGAGTCAGGGTAAGGCCTTTCAATAATCAAAGACTCTGTTTGCAGGATTGCTTACTAAAGTGGATCCTTAAAATCCAATTTTATTGTCAAGTTAAGTAAAATTACCTGCAGCTAGAGTTCTTTCTACCCTAGTTCAATCACTTGACCTACACTAGCCAATTTCTAATCAACCCTTAAGCTTCAGTGGTTTGCTACGTGTAAGTCAGTGGCCAAGTCTCCATAACCGCGGAGGTACGGCGATCTGAATCGATTATACTCAGCTGAGGATCTCCGATCACACGACATATGTAGCACTTAACCCTTGCATATGTCAACCCGCCACCGAGTTTCTTAAGACCAGATCAGGTTCACGCAAACCGAGAGCACAGATACACCACCGTCCAGCCTCTTGCCACGGAGGGTACACGCTACTCTCGCCATCGCTCCACGCCCATTTCGTGTTATCTTATTCTGGCCTTAGTCCACCCGAGGCAAAGCTTACCCATGACGAGGCATGTGACCAGTTAAAGGGTCCTCGGTCAACAGGCCTACTTCGACAAGGTCCTTAATCGACTCAGACGGAGACACTACACCGAGACTCCTTTCTCGTGCAAGTCACCCGCCCGGTCTCAGCTTAATTGTCTCAACCCAAAGTTTGGTACCTGGCAGAGGTACATCTTTTCTGATGTTGAACCCATCAAGGCCTTTGACAGATTCACCATCAAGTTTTATTTTCGAAAACAACCCTCCCACTTTGCCAAACATCTTTTGTAAAACAAATCCTTTTACTTTTCTAGAGCAATACTAAGCATAGTAAAACCTTTTTATAAAAACAGGGTTTCAAGGTAATCAAATCCAAGGAAAATAATGCAGGAATTGTTTAAGCAATCAACACCTATCACCTAGTGCATCAAGCAAGTGAGAAAGATTTTTAAAACACAAGGGGGGTGGCAAATGCACCGGGGCTTGCCTTTGTTTATGGGTGAGTCAGGCTCAGATCCACAAATATCGAAGTAGAAACAGTTCTCAGCATGTGTTTCCAAAGGTGGTGGTACTTGCTCTTCAGTGGCTTCCACTTCTTCTTCGTGTTCTAATCATAACCATACATAGGTATATAAGAATGAATGCCATGTAATGCTCATGAGGGTGCAAAGATACTATAAACTTGTTATCTAAGTATTGAATACAATTTTCCTTCACGGAACTCCGAGAACTTAGGGTTTCCGGAGTCAGTAAAGGAGTTCACAGGGCAGGGGGGTGTTTTGGGGTTTGGTGATCAAACAAGGTCCAAATCAATCCAAACTCTACCCAAGGCTTCTAAATACTATGAGGAACTCATATAAAAAGTTTGGGCATTTTTGGGGTTACCATTTATCTTTTAAAAATCCAGAACCATTACCTTAAATTACTTTAAATGCTTTAAAATTCCTTATTTCCTCTAAAAATCATAGAACTATTTTTATTAAACTCTAGGGAAAATAAGAAGTCTAGGAAAATTGGTTTCACAATTTTAGGATTTTTCTACAATTTTTAACAAATTTCCAAAGTTATTCTGAAAAAGAAAAGGAGAAAGAGTGAATAGTATTGGGCTGATTTCAGCCCAATCGGCCTAGACCAGGCAGAAACGTGCCCGCGCGCGCGCCCGCGCTGGCCGTTTTGCACAGAGGACCCTGGGTTTTTGGTTTACTGGAAACAAGTTCTTTTACTATTCCTACGTGTCACTGACGATTTACAGAAAGCCCCCTTGATTTCTATTTCTTCGCACGGCCACGTCCACGACGGCGCTCCACAAGGGAAGCTTAACTCCGGCGAGCTAGACCGGCCGGAGGGGACCAAGACCGGCGCTAGTCTTCGGTTTACCCCAAAATCTACCCCAGAGAGGCATTTCCCCTCATTCAATTTCAGAATTGGAGCTCTACAACCCTCTGCCCACGGTGACAGCGGAAAAACTTAAAGGAATCGCGTGTTCCAAGCGATTAATGGCGGTATAATCCAATTAAAGGGGTCGGGGAGCATCACGGGTACCTGAGGATACTCAATTGAGGGATCAGAGGGCGTGAGTTGGCTTGAATTGCACTGGCCGCGGTAAGGCTGGATTTCAGTGTTCTTGAACCGAATTGGGGAGAATGCGGAATTGGAGCTTGTTGATGATCAGCTGGATGCAATACTAAGTGTGGGGGTGCGCAATGACGTTGTGAAGCTAGTCCCGAGCTCAATTTATAGGGAGAACAGGCGGTGGCCGCGAATTTTGGACGAGACGCGCGGTGGTCGGAAGTGAGGAAGAACGCGGGTGTAGTGAACACGTGTTCACCGTCGTGGCAGTAACTCTGGTGGTCGACGGGGAGTTTAGAGGGAGTCACGGCGATGCGGTGGTGCGGTTAGGACACGCGGCGCAGGGCCGAGACACGGCGGTTCACCGGCGAGCTAATCCGCTTCCGCCGCAAAGCAGAAGGGGCAGCCACGGTGAGTCACCAGAGTTATCCCAGGGGGTGGCTTTTACCTGGTGGCCCTATCGGGTCATCGGTGACGCGAATCCTACAGCGGTGGCGTGAATCACGGCGAGGCTTCATCGGCGGTGAGATGACGGAGCTGGCGTTCTGATCTTCGTACTGTACCATGGCAAAACCGGATTCAGTCGCCTGACAGCCCAACTTGGAGCGAGATTTTCTCTAAATTCCTAGTGACAACACAAGTCCAACTCTGCAGCAAACTTGTAGAGCATTATACCAACTATAACTTTGCTATATGGTGTTGTCCCAAAAAGGCAGCAGATCATGCATGAACTTGGTCTTGAAGTTGATGTCAGTCCACTGTCAGTCTGATTTTCAGACTTAATCAGCCTGACAGCCTGATTTTAGGCATGATTATCTTCAAATTTCTCACAAGAACATGGCTTGCACTCTTAAGCAAATTTGTTATCCATTAATAGGTCTACATGTTTGATGTGGTGACCTAGGGCAAAAACCCTTTTGTTTAGAAGTTACAAGGTCACAAAATGAGCACATTACACTGAAATTCAGACTTAGTTAAAAGAGTTCAAATGTGGCTCTTTTGCAAATGAGTCCAAAACTCGGGGTTTGACTTGCAAATTCACATATTTGTGACCCAAATGTCTTAAGATACTTATTTAACTTGGTTTTTGCACTTTAGTCCAAAAGTGGGCTAATTTTGCACATAGGTCCCTAGGGTTTGGTTTTAGGGTTTTCCAGGGTTCCAATTAGGGTTTCTGGTATCCCAAGGGTATAAATGTGATTTAACTTTGTTTTTGGGGACATTTTATGACCCTTTCCCTAAAGCCTTTAGGTTTTTCTCATCTTGGGTTAAGTTTTACCCCTTTAACCCCTAGTTAGGGTTAAGTTCCCTATATAGGGTTCTATTTGCAAAATGTTATAACAATACAACTTGTTTGAAATTTTTACCTAGTAAATGCACTCTAGGTGTGTCAAACATATGCAATGCCAATGCTTATGATGCCATGTGCAAGTTTTAGTTACAGTAACACCAGGGGTGTTACATTGTGTTAATTTTTAGCACTCATTAACCACGGGAGTTTCAACTCCGGGTTAAACCTTTCATATGCCTGTCTCTTGATCAGCCGCATGCGAGACCCTTCTCCTTCAGCTTCCCTTCCGCGACGAGGTTAAAAGGGGAGAACGCCTGTCACTTGGGACACGCGAGCTAGTGAGGGTATTTCTATCTCGTAACTCTACGCGCAAAGAGGAGCGAGAGGGCAGGTGCCTTCGAAGCCCTTGCCGTTCGAGACCTTGCACGGGGATCGACAATTAGGTTTTTGGGGAGCATCTACACGACTGCCCAACGTCCGTCGCTGCCTTTTTTCACTGGTTCCTGGCGTCTTCATCTCGTACGGATGACAAGAGAAGTTGGACAATGATCAGGATCCTCGGAGCGCATGGGAGGGTATAATCAATTCAGTTCTTTACTGTTTTATGTTCTGCAGATTATATATGTTTCATATGTTCATCTCTGCTATTTCGTATGTAGCCATAGAATTATCCAAACTGTTCTGTCATATCATATCATGATATTAGTAATGCCTGTTCATACTATTAAAATACCATATTTGTTTGTTTTAATTTTACAGTCATGTTATTTATGTTGCTATCTATTTATTTTCAATTGTTCCATTAGTTTATATGCTTACTATATTTATATGATTTATATGATTCATATGTTTTATGTTCTCATGATCCATATTGTTATGGATATATTTGATATCATGATTTCTTTGATTAATCATCTTTTATATGTCATCATCATAATGTTAATTTATGGAATTAAAATGATATGGAAAATGCCTATATTTCTAACAATCCAAAAACCTAATGTTAGACATTTTTCTGTCAGAGGTTTTCCTGCTGTGTTAAAGCCTGATCCTTTTGATGGTAAAAACTTCTTGATTTGGAAAGCTAAGATGGAATTGTGGCTTACTGCAATGTCTTGTTATCATGCCGCTGAGGGCAAGCCTGCCAACTTACCTCCTAGGGATGAGGCTAAGTTTAAGGCTGATGACAACCTCTTTAAAGGAGCAGTGATTAGCGCACTTGATACAAAATTCCAGAAAAGCTATATCATCCTTCCTACAGGGAAAGAGCTATGGGATGCACTTGTTGGAAAGTTTGGAGTAACTGACGCTGGTAGCGAGTTGTATCTCATGGAGCAGCTGTATGACTACAAGATGGTTGAGAACCGATCTGTAGTGGAACAGGCTCATGAGTTTCAGGCACTAGCTAAGGAACTTGAGCTTTTTCCTTGTCCTTTGCCTGACAAGTTTGTGGCTGGCGGTATAATCGCCAAGTTTCCACCCTCTTAGAAGGACTTTGCTACCTCTCTCAAACATAAGAGACAAGAGTTCAATGTGGAAGAGCTCATTGGTACTCTTGATGTTGAGGAAAGAGCTAGAACAAAGGACAATGGAAAAGGTGTTGAGACCTCTACTGCTAATGTGGTGCAAAAGATAAACTTCCGCAAGTTTATCAAGAAGAAAAACCAGAATAAACAAGAGAACACAAATAAACCTGTTCAAACAGCACAGTTTAAAAAGAAGAACAACAACAATAACAAGGGAAAGGGAGGATGCTTTGTCTGTGGCAGTGATCAACATTGGGCTAGAGAGTGCCCTGATCGCAAGTTCACACAGGACAAGAAATCAGCTAATGTTGTAACCACTAAAACTGGAGATGGAACATCTGGGTATGGTAATTCTTTACCATTTGTTCTTCCAGTTTGTAATTCAACTGAGTGGTGGATGGACAGTGGTGCAAATATTCATGTGTGTGCTGATGTCTCTATGTTCTCTTCCTAACAGGTCAGGAGGTCTGGCGCCTTGTTAATGGGAAATGAGTCGCGTGCTCATGTTCTTGGTGTTGGTACGGTCATTCTGAAGTTTACTTCGGGAAAGACGGTATCATTGAAGAGCGTGCAACAAGTGCCCTCTATCAAGAAGAATCTCGTTAGTGCTTCTTTGCTATGTCGAGATGGGTACAAAGTTGTTCTTGAATCAAATAAAAGTGTTGTGTCGAAACATGGTACTTTTGTTGGTAAAGGATATGACTGCGGAGGCTTGTTCCGCTTATCACTGCATGATGTGTGTAATAAAATGGTGAATTCTATTAATATTTCTGATGAGTCAGATTTATGGCATTCACATTTTTGTCATGCAAGCTTTGGCTGTCTTATGCGGTTAGCAAATCTAAATCTAATTCCTAAATTTAATTTGGTCAAAAAGTCTAAGTGTCATGTGTGTGTTGAATCAAAACAACCCCGCAAATCTCATAAGGCTACTGAGGCGGGGAATTTGGCACCTCTAGAACTTGTTCATTTTGATCTATGTGAGATGAATGGAATTTTGACAAAAGGTGGTAAAAGATACTTTCTCACTTTTATAGATGACTCCATTAGATTTTGCTATGTGTATCTCTTAAAAACAAAAGATGAAGCGTTTAATTATTTTAAGACCTATAAAGCTAAAGTTGAGAACCAACTTGAGAGGAAAATAAAACGGTTAAGGTCCGATCGAGGTGGAGAATATTTCTCTAATGTGTTCGATGAGTTCTGCGTGGAACATGGTATTATTCATGAGAGGACACCGCCATTCTCACCACAATCCAATGGGATTGCTGAAAGGAAAAACCGCACTATAACAGATTTGGTGAATGCCATGTTGAGTACAGCGGGGTTATCCAAGGCATGGTGGGGTGAGGCGATTTTGATAGCGTGTCATGTCCTGAACAGAGTTCCAACAAAGAACAAAGAGATCACACCATTTGAGGAATGGGAAAAGAGAAGATTAAATCTCTCATATTTGTGCTCTTGGGGTTGCTTGGCTAAAGTGAATGTGCCAATCAACAAAAAGCGTAAACTTGGGCCTAAAACTGTTGATTGTATATTCCTTGGTTACTCTTTTCACAGCACTGGGTATATGTTCTTAATTATAAAATCTGATGTGCCTGATATGTATGTTGATACTATCATGGAATCAAGAGAAGCAACATTTTTTGAGAATGAGTTTCCCATTAAGAATACACCTAGTGATACAAGTCATGAGACTATAATTCCCCATGAGCACGAACTGTCTATTTCTATAGATCATGCTGAGGATTCTCACGTGCACATCCCTAAGGAGGATGACACTATAGTCACTTGAAAGAGCAAGAGACAGAGGGTTACAAAATCCTTTGGTAATGACTTTATAGTGTACCTTGTGGAAGACACACCAACTACCATTAGTGAGGCATATTCCTCTCCTGATGCTGACTTATGGAAGGAAGCAATAAGGAGTGAGATGGAATCTATTATGTCTAATGGAACTTGGGAGGTCATCGACCGTCCTTATGGTTGTCAATATATAGGCTGCAAATGGATCTTCAAGAAAAAGCTTAGGCCTGATGGTACAATCAAAAGGTACAAGGCAAGGCTTGTGGCCAAAGGATATACCCAAAAGGAGGGTGAAAATTTCTTTGATGCCTACTCACCAGTTGCTCGATTGACTACAATTCGCACATTAATAGCCGTGGCAGCCTCTTATGGTCTTATTATTCATCAGATGGATGTTAAGACAACTTTCCTAAATGGAGAGTTGGATGAGGAGATCTACATGGATCAGCCAGAAGGGTTCATTGCAAATGGTCAAGAGAACAAGGTGTGCAGGTTGATAAAATCATTGTATGGCCTAAAACAAGCACCTAAGCAATGGCATGAAAAGTTTGATAATACTCTTACAACTGCTGGTTTTGCTGTAAATGAATCTGACACGTGTGTATATTATCAGTATGGTGGGGGTGAGTCTGTTATGCTGTGCCTTTATGTTGATGACATCTTGATTTTTGGATCAAATCTCAATGTGATTGAGGAAGTTAAAAGTCTTCTATCGAGCAATTTCGAAATGAAAGATTTGGGAGAAGCTGATGTCATTCTAAACATCAAGCTTGTTAGAGAAGGTGATGGTGGGGTAACTTTGTTACAATCTCATTATGTGGAAAAGGTATTGAATCGCTTTGGTTTTAGTGACTATGATCCTGCTCCAACACCTTATGACCCTAGCATGCTATTGAGAAAGAATCGGAGAATAGCAAGGGATCAATTGACATACTCCCAAATCATTGGCTCGCTCATGTACCTTGCAAGTGCAACAAGGCCGGACATCTCATATGCTATGAGTAAGCTGAGTCGGTTTGTGTCAAAACCAGGAGATGATCACTGTCGTGCTCTTGAGAGAGTGTTGCGGTATTTGAAAGGTACTATGACATACGGTATTCATTATACTAGAAACCCAAAAGTGCTGGAAGGCTATTGTGATGCTAACTGGATTTCTGATGCTGATGAGCTTTATGCCACAAGCGGATATGTGTTTCTGTTTGGAGGTGGCACTGTTTCCTAGAAGTCTTGCAAGCAGACTATCTTAACGAAGTCTACAATGGAAGCAGAACTCGCAGCATTAGACACTGCTGGGGCTGAGGCCGAGTGGCTTCGTGATTTCCTATTGGATTTACCGGTAGTTGAAAAAACAGATACCGGCTATTTCCATGAACTGTGACAACCAAACGGTGATTACAAAGGTTAACAGTTCTAGGAATAACATGAAGTCTACAAGGCATGTTAAGAGAAGATTGAAATCTGTCAGAAAGCTAAAAAACTCCAGAGTTATTACAGTGGATTATGTCCACACATCGAATAATCTGGCAGATCAATTCACTAATGGTCTGTCACACAATGTGATAGAAAGAGCATTGAGAGAAATGGGTATGAGACCCATGTGAAATCTACTATAGTGGTAACCTGCTCTATGTGATCGAAGATCCCGTGAAGTAGAGTGGAGAAACAAGCTAGTAGTAGGTTGTGAGGAAAGATCCCTTCTTTAACTCATTTCTAATGCACATCTTTCCTATCTGTAAGACAGGATGGTATTTACCTTAATGTATTCCAAGAGTCTTATAAAGGTGAGATGTCCTACAGAACATCTTCTGAGGAGTACACATATACGAGTCAGACTGCTGGTCACAGTCTATGGGACTTGGGTAATCCCTAAATACTCATGAAAGGCACTGAAGTGTGACTTATATGCTTCTAAACAGCGGGAATGCCCTTTTGCAGCCTAGTATCAGCAAAGGATTTGAGCGAATATCACTTCGCACAAAACTGTCAATTCAAGGCTTAGTCCATTGTTCAGTTGTGAATGAGTGAAACTCTTATTCTAGATGGATGTTCAACTTAACAGTCTCCATCGAAACACTGGTATATCAAAGGATTGTGATTCTGATACTTCATCATTACAAACCCCAGAGTTTGGTGGGGATTGTTGGATCTTTTATGGGCTTGGCCCATTTATTCAATAAACTCTATGGTGTGTAATTATGGAGAATACTAATAGTACCATATTGGAAGTCCAAGAGTCGTTGGCTTGACTTATATGGTGGGAATTATTCCACTTAATTTGAGAAGTCAAGAAACGGACAAGGGCGTGTCACACGCGCACGCACGCACGCCGCCGACGCCCCCGCTGGCCGGGCCGAGCGTGGCGTGGTGTGGCGAGGCGAGGCAGGCAGGCAGGCACGCACGCAAGAGGGCGTGGTGTGGTTGTGTTAATTTTTAGCACTCATTAACCGCGGGAGTTTCAACTCCGGGTTAAACCTTTCAGATGCCCGTCTCTTGATCAGTCGCATGTGAGACCCTTCTCCTTCAGCTTCCCTTCCTCGACGAGGTTAAAAGGGGAGAACGCCTGTCACTTGGGACACGCGAGCAGAACACTTTCAGAATCACAGTCCAGTCACTAGTGAGGGTATTTCCATCTCGTAACTCTGCGCGCACAGAGGAGCGAGAGGGCAGGTGCCTCTGAAGCCCTTGTCGTTCAAGACTTTGCATGGGGGATCAGCAATTAGGTTTCTGGGGAGCGTCTACGCGACTGCCCAACGTCCGTCGCTGCCTTTTTTCACTGGTTCCTAGCGTCTTCATCTCGTACGGATGACAAGAGAAGTCGGACAAGGATCAGGATCCTCGGAGCGCATGGGAGGGTATGATCAATTCAGTTCTTTACTGTTTTACGTTCTGCAGATTATATATGTTTCATATGTTCATCTCTGCTATTTCGTATGTAGCCATAGAATTATCCAAACTGTTCTATCATATCATATTATGATATTTGTAATGCCTGTTCATACTATTAAAATACCATATCTGTTATTTCGTATGTAGCCATAGAATTATCCAAACTGTTCTGTCATATCATACCATGATATTTGTTTTAATTTTACAGTCATGCTGTTTATGTTGCTATCTGTTTATTTTCAATTGTTCCGTCAGTTTATATGCTTATTATATTTATATGATTTATATGATTCATATGTTTTATGTTCTCATGATCCATATTGTTATGGATATATTTGATATCATGATTTCTTTGATTAATCATCTTTTATATGTCATCATCATAATGTTAATTTATGGAATTAAAATGATATGGAAAATGCCTATATTTCTAACAATATGTACAGAGATCAATACAAAAACACACTTCTTCCATTCTCTACTTTTACTTTACATTTTAGTTCTTAACATGTTATCATGCACGCTCACCTCTGAGCACAATAGAAAGAAGAATAGAGGCACTCAAGCCTCTAATCCATCTATGCCACTAGATCGTCTATGTTCTTCGCTGTCAGAAGCACAAGAACTAGTTGTTCTTCACCATGAGAACATTGAAAGAGATAAGTAGTATTATATGAGTAACTACCTTTTGATTGTCTTCTACTCTATTTTTTTATTCTTGGTTTTTTTCCAACTGCATCTATATGCATCGAGGACATTTTCAATGTTCTCCCCAAATCACAACAATGTGAACAAGATGAAGTATGGTCTTAACAAGAAGAATAATGACACTGGTATCCACCGTGAGTACCTATGGCAAGAATTCACTTGCCCTTTCGGACTTTTCCAATTTTCTGTTCAACACTCTACATCTTGTTGGTAGAGTTTGTCCATTGTTCCGGCTGACTTTAACAATAATTGTGCCACTAATGTTTTACAAGTGTAAAATATCCACTATAAGTGTTGTTCAAAGAGTTTGTATGCAACAAACCCAATAAACATACACTTATTTTATCCAACGATCCATTTATTGCACTTCATGCAATTTTTGTTTATGCACATATGCTTTTATCATTAAAAGCCAAAAGCGCTTAATCCATTTAAATGCAAAACTATTTATATGTTTAACTCACTTTGTATAACACAATGTTCACAATAAACATTTAGTTAGCAATACACAATGTAACATTTAGTTGTTGCTACAGGATACCTATCCTCAACGTGCGTACCCAATATCTAAATTTGGAACAACGGTCTACACTTTTCTTAAAGGTGACTACCATATTCATAATTCCTATTGACCATACACAAGGTAGTATCATAGTTACTACTGCGGGATATTAATCCTCAACGTGTGTACCCAATACGAAAAATGAATTAGTTAATAAGGTCTACACTTTTATGAGTGATTACCTAATGTGTTAATACGAACTTGCAAACCACAAGTGGCACTTACTATGCCCCACAATGAGATCTACACTATTTGTAGTGATTACCTCCAAAGTATTTGCACATATTGAGATTTACACTCATGATGTGACAGTTTTCCTTGTACCATCACTTTTGCATATTATACAACTATACCATAGTCGTTTTAATTTACCCACAATGTAAATTAAATAAATATATGGTTTGACCCAAACAAGGATAGTGGTCAAGGAAGAGTTTTTCAATTTACTCACTCCTGATGGTCCCAAATATCACACATGGTCAATTGATGTAAATTTCATCCTATTGATCTATAGATTCACAGTGGTATTAATGCCCCTGTAATGTAGCAAAACTAGTTATAGATCAAGTAAAATATCGACTTTATCTCAATAAAGTACATATGAAGTTCATAAATCTATGTATATCATGGATAAAAACCTATACACTTTATGGTTTGCTCTCAAAGAGTGATATGAACAACAAATGATAGATAATTGTCCAATGCCAATTTTTATTGCCACAAGTTAATCTCTAGGACTTTTAATCCATGAGAGAATTGTTGTTCACAAAATATCCTCTAAGTAGCACTTTTGTATATGGCCTCAATTTTGACCAATTTGGTCAATACTATTTGTGATTCAAGACTCATCTTGATTTCATAAATATTATCCATACACCAATTCAATACTCATCTTGAATTAAGGATTATTTGAGCAACAATTTTGCTTAAATAAGTAGCAAGAAAGGTTTGCATTATTTTGGTGACAACCCCTATTTACGTTTTGGTAATGATTCTTACATCACTTATTCCCATAGGAATTGAGTCCAAAACATTAGTAACAACTTTACTGTTTGTTCAAATGGTTAGTCCAAACTCAAGTACCATCTTGAGACCAAAAATCTACACCACAATGCTTTATTGTTGTATAATTTACTAATATAGTAAATTTATTACTCACATGATTACATCATGTAGGATATGGCTAATATTTCTAGTAGGAAAATTGTTATAACTCGCATTGGATGGGATTCTCCAACATTGACATTGTATATCAAAAGATATCATTGGTGTCTTATAGCCTCATTGTCATGGTGGCTCATTCTCCACAAGTGTGTCCACCCACTAAACCCACCACACGTGTGCATATGCATTTTTATACATTTCCTCCAATCAGTTTTCTAAAAGAAAATTGAATATGTTGAGGAGTATGGTCCATCCACTCTCTGCGACTTCTCTATTGAAGTAGTCAACAAAGAGCATAACATTGCCCAAATCATAAATGATTGTTTACTCAACTTGTTTATCAGGACTTTAATGTCCATGACAATTTATTACGTAATGGATCCTACAAATGCATGATGTCGTTTTTTTGAAAAACAAATGTAACAATAGTGACAAATGTCACATTTGTTCACACGTATGGTTGTATGCTTAGCATACTCATATATTCCAAATTCACATATTTGGATCACATATACCTCTAACTTATTAGAGGCAAGCGAGTCATTGGACCAAATTTAAGGTATAGTTCAACAAATGAGATTTCCAAAATCTCCAAATTATCCTTGGAAATATAACTAGCCCAATTTTCTACTACCACAAGTAATACATTGTGTATCACCAGACGTTATCATGTCCTATAGCATGAAATTCAAATTCAATATGATTCAAAAAATTATATTTAGTTTTGGTTTACTCTATATAGAATTATTTGGGATTCAACTATATGGAAAAGGAAATTTATTTAGTGTGCCATTGAACCACTAAAATAAGAGAGATTGTACTCTCTCTAGGGTATTCAAATTAATCGAATACACATATGTATCCTGATTCAATAAATACTCTACTTTGTTTTCATGATATCCAGTTGTATGGTTTCCATATTAAAACCCAATACTAAGAGTAGATAAAATCTACACTCAACTTAGTCCAACGGATATGAAAACCAAATATATGTGCAATTTCCTTCCATTCTAGAATGTATTATATATACATTAATCCCATATTACATGTTGCATACAAATAATTTTCTCTTTTGATTCAATCAAGATATGGCAAAATTGCTTTTGGTTATTCTACCTTAGGGATGATGATAAAATTATTATCAAAATTCTATTGGTCACAATAACATTTCTCCAAATCCAAAGATTTGTTGTGCACTCCTTGTGCCATAAGGGAAAAAATGTTAAGGCCCTCTTACCTTAAAATTCGAACATGGACCAACTTAGTGTTATATTTTGCCCATATGCATTTACAACATAGTCCTATGTGTGTCCTTATTGATAGGGCTGGGCAAAAAACCCGTAACCCGAAACCCAAACCCGGAATACTGGAACCCAAACCTGAAATACCCGAAACCCGAATTTTGTTCTGGAATTTTGGGTAGCAACTTGCAAAACCCGAATTTATTTCGGGTAATTTAGGTACCCGAAATACCCGAATTACTCGAACTTTCATGTGTCATGTACTCATATCATGCTTAATTATTAATTTGTACATCTATAATTATATGTAAGTGTGCATAACTTGTGATTGTAGATTGCTTGTGTTTTCTATGTCCATGTATATCATTATTCAAACTATATTTATATACTAATTTAATAGGGTGTGTGTTTTTATGAAGCCAACACAACAGTTTGGGTAGTTCTGGAATACCCGAACCCGAAATTCCGGGTACCCGAATTTTCGGGTATTGTAAAACCCATTGTAATTTCGGGTATCAATTCTCAAAACTCGAAATTTTAAATACCCGAATTACCCGACCAAAATTTTCGGGTAACCCGAACGCCCACCCCTACTTATTGATCATAAGGATCACCAAATTTTCCAAATTCGTAGTTCAAATTTATCAAATTTGAGCAAAATTACCGTGGATGCAGGATAGAATCCATCCACATGGAATTATTTGGCTCTATTTGACTAGAACACTGTAACACTATAAAAATCACCAAATAAAAATAATACAATTAGTTTATTAATGGTATTTATGGTAATAAATTTTCTTTTAAGTGTTTGTTAATTATTTGCATTTGGAATGATTTTTTATTGCTCATAAGTGATTTTGGATTTTGAATATCATTTCTTCTTAAATGAAAAACCAAATAATTAATATAATAATTACTGGTCCAAAATAAATATTTCATTTATAAATAATTTTGGTTTAATTATTATGAATTTTAGGGTTATTTAAAAATATATTTTTAAATTTAACAAAGGAAATAGAAAAAAATAAAAAAACCTAACCCTAACCCTAAAGCCCACTAGGGGCCCAACAAACCTCACAGCCGCGTGTGCCCCTCTCCCCTGGCTTTCCTAGCCGCAGCCGCCTCTAACCCCCTCCTTTCTCTCTCTTGTGCATCACCTGGGACCCACCCGCGCCCTCCTCTGTTCTCTCCTCCCTTGCTCTCTCCCAACGCAACCCGGCCACCCGATCGCGCCGCCAGCTGTCGAGCAGCCCCGCCCGTAGACGTGCCCGCCGAGCCAACCCAGTGCCCCTGGCCCGACGCGCCCGACGCCACCAAGGATCGACGCCAAGCACCCGACGCACCAGGAGCTCGCGCGCCAGGACACAGACCCGACCTCCCCGACCCCACGCAGCACCGCGCCATGCGCGCCGAGCCCAGCCAGCCAACCCCGACCGATGCCGAGCAGCCCATGCGACCCGCCGTCCGTTTCTTCACCGCGTTATGAGCTGCAATGCGTCTGTTTCCTCTCCCTCCCCCATTACGCCATCTCCCCATTAATGAACGCCATCAATGGCGCCTTGAACCTGCCGGCCATACCTCTCTCTCCCCAGCGCCCTCTCCCTATAAAATCCACCAAGCCCTTGCTCCTCCCTACATGAGCTCTCTTCCTCCCCAACCTCCCTCCCTCTCTCTCACACTCCTTGCTCGCCCACACCATCGCCGGAGTCCGTGGAGCCTCGCCGGAGCTTGTACCTCGCCGTTCCCTGCCCACCGAGACCGCCGAGCCCTCCCTGCTTATCGAGTTCATCCCTACACATGAGCAAGAACCCAAGGTTGAAGACAACCCGTTAATTTATTTTCTAAAGCATGTTTTGAATTTTGTGAATTATTGTTGTAATATTGAGATGATTTGACGATTCACGTGTATGATTTTAGAGATTTTGATGTGTACGTGTAGCCAAAATCGAACCCCGCGACAATGCTTTGAAAATGTGTATGATTTTATAATTTAAAAAATGAATACGGTCACTATTCACTAACTCAGTGATTTGCATACTAGAAATGTTTATAATTAATTTCAATTTAGTGTGTGGAACGATATTGGGTAGTATTGATATAAGTATAATTTTATTGATATAAGAAATTGAAATAGGTATTAAGCCACGTGTCAAATGAAGATATAAATTTTACTATTCATAATAAATGTATTCATATGTATAGCACTTAATTACTTAGAATTAGTAAAATGCTTATTTATGTCATAATAACCATGAATATGTTATTCATATGTATAGCACTTAATTACTTTGAACCCTGTGGATCATTTAGAACATCTCATTTCCAAAGTTAACTGGGTGAATTTTGAGATCAATTCAGTTTTATATCTCATTGTTTAGTTGAGCTCGTGCAAACCAGTTGAACCGGTTTTGACACCTGTTGAACTGTTTTTACCCAGTTTGTTTCTAGTTTTTTTTAAAAAAAGTTTTAACTTGCCTATTCACCCCCTCTAGGCAACTTTCAATTGGTATCAGAGCCTAATCCTCGTTCTAACGCTTAACCGCGTGAGGAAAAGATCATGTCAGGGGGGGCTAAGAAATGAAAGTGCTTCTAAGCTTGAAAAAGTTGAGGTTGCCTCGACTTTATCTTTTGTTGCAGATATTGATCCTAGGGCAATAGATCTTGCCATGAGGATCGTCAAAATGATGTTCCTCAAAATAAAGGAAGATGAGGCGAAGAACAAGATTGAAGAAGAAGAAAATGATCGATGGAGACTAAACCATGAATCCACCTCTTCACAAGGTTCGTCTTTCAAATCCACTTCTCATATGTGCTTTGTCGCTAATGGGAGTGACAGTGAAAGCGAAAGTGAGGATGAGGATGAACATGAAAGTGACAGTGAAGATGAGGATGATCTTCAAAAATTATTCGCTCAACTAAGCAAGAAGAACCTGATGAGCTTGCTCAAACTCATGAAAAGAGCAGAAGAACAAAAGGAAATGCTTCATAAGCAAGAAGATATCCTCATCAAAAAAATCAAAGACTTGGAGAAGTTGACCAAAGAGCATGAGAAGCTAAAGTGCTCTCATGATGATTTGGTCCAAAGGTATGAAGACATTTCAATTGAGCAAATTAAAGCTGTTAATCATTCATCAAATATTGCTCAATTAGAAAATAAAAATGCTATGCTCAAGAACACAATAGAAAAGCTAAATATTAAAAACCTAGCTTTGCAAGAAAAACATGATATGCTTGTGTGCTCTCATAATAAATTGATGGATTCACATATCATGTTAGAAATGACTCATGAGGTTGTGTTAACTAACTTAAAATCATATCAACCTCACATATGCACATGTACTCAAATAGAAATTTATTATCATGTGCTAACAAATGTTGCTCTCAAGAAAGTCAATCTTCCATTGAGCAAGAATTTTTAGGAACAAGTAATGTTTCCTATGCAAAAGAAAACAATGAGCTCAAGGAAGAAAATGAGAGGCTAAAAAGGAGCTTGACTCAATTGAAGGGAAAGTGTCATGCTCAACCTTCTCAAGATAACCGTGATAATATGGTGAAAAAGCTTGAGAAGGGGACAACCGTAGCATGCACAAAACCCCTTCAAAAGTATACCAAGCTTTCCAAGAAGTGCAGGAGCAAAATTCAAGGTGAGAAAATTAATGCTCATACTATTTACTCTAATGATGTACCTATGTGCTCCAACAAAGAAAGATCAAAAAGAAGCGATAGGAGGTGCTATGGATGCAAGAAGGGTCATGAAATTGGTTCATGCCCCCACATGAAGAACCAAGATCTTACATGATCAAGGAAGATGACCATAAAAAATGATGAAAGCAAAAGGCAAATGCATTGCAAGGACAAGCACCGCATTTGCTACAATTGCCATGAAAAAGGTCATCTATTCAAGGTTTGTCCAAAGGGTAAAACTCTTAAGCCTAACTTGTCAATTCACTCAAATATGCTTAGGAGACCCAAATTTGACTCTTGTGCTAGAAAGGTGATGAGTTCACCACATTCTAGGACAAAGACTATTTGGGTGCCTAAGTCCATATTGGCTAACCTTGATGGACCCATCATGAGATGGGTACCAAAATGTACTTAATAAGTTTTGCAGGTACCCAGAGATGATATGAAGCTTTGGGGTGCTTGAGCAGTTTAACTCAATTCTTATCTCAAGCTATCAATCTTACATTGTCTATCCTTTAAGATTGACCCAAAGATAAATTGAGTTATTATATCACTAACTTCATATTCATCTCTAGCAAGAACTTGTGTTGTAGGGAATGAGGATGAACTTTTGTGGGAATCAAGCAAAAGGCCTACAACTATGTGATATCCAAAGGATTTAAATCTTAAGTGCACATTGTTTTTAATTAGTATATTCCTTTGTGTCTTTGTAGCCACATAGGAAAAATGAAGCACTTGAGAATGAACTTAAAATATTTTACCTTGTCTTCAAAAAGTTCCAATCATATGGTAGATTGCAAGTTTATATTTTTATATTGTGACAATCCACATGCTTTAAAATTAGTTGTATGTATCTTGCGGCATATTTCAAATTAATTATCGTATTATTGCCATGACCTAGACATAAAGAGGATTATCTCAGATTCTTAAATGGATAGAGTGCTATGTAAGAAATTCGAATTCTTAAAGCATTTATCAAAAGGGGAATTCTCTATATGACTAGAGTTGTGAGACTAATGATTCTATCTAAGTGTTTATGTAGTCTCACAACATGAGAATGTGTTTCTCATATGGAATGTGCCATTCAACATTCAAAGAAGATCAATCCAATACTATGTGATGTATTCCTTCTTGTTTAAATTGGTTTTGAGTCTTCTACATTAATCACTCATCATGCTATGAATTAAACTTGCCATGTAAACTTAACTAAATAATCATGCTATTTTCACCTTGTTTAAATCAGTGTTATGCATGATGCTTGTAAGGGTAATTTAGTTCATATCATGAGGTTTCCTTATTTTAGTAAGCTTCTTGTCATTCATATACTAGAGGTTGCTAAATAGGAAACTATCGCTTGTGTTTCTAATGCAATCTCTTTTAAGCTATTTCATGAAAAATCATAAGTAGAGATTGTACTCTTTCAATTGGAAAAATCATAAGCATTAAAGGTTAATCTTCACCTAAAAGAAAGATTAGGAATACTCAAGGCAAAGGTATGGAACTAGTTTTTTCATTTGGTAAGTGGCATTCTTTCAATTGGTAATAATCTATTCCATGGAAAGAAATATTAATATAAAGCTTAAAATTCCTTTTGGCTTAAATTTGTAAATTGGTGCATATTGTTAATTCACTCCTCCATGTGCATTAACTTAAAAGGAATTTAACTTATGCCTTTATGCCTCATAAATGATGATTTGTTTGCAATTCATATCTAAAGATCACCATTCATTAAATACTTCCTTGTACTACTAATATCTCTTTTCAAAGTTCTTTTTCAACTAGTATTAAAAGGAAAAGAGATAACAAGCTAAAGAAGGAAGTCTCCACAAATGATGAAAAGAAGAATACTACGATGACACCACCACAGATAGTAAGATCTTTCAAATTGGTATAACAAATGGTACACTCTACTTGGCGGTAAGTATTCTTAAAGATAAGTTAATTCATTGCAAATTTGTCATTCCTTGACCATGATATGTAATGTACTCCTCATGAGACTCTTAACTGAATTGAAAGTGCATGTGGCAAGTCATTCAAATACTTGATGCACATATCTAGTGGGAGAACATTATATATCTTGTGTCATAGAGAATAAGTTTCCCTTGAGTAAGCTATACTAAGACAATTCAAAAAGGTAAATTTGTATCTCATTCATATGGATTGTAATCTTTGTTTTCTAAATAGCTACTCTTGATGCAATTTAAAATTCCCTTATCATTAAATCTAAAAGTGCATAAGGATCCTTTTTGTTGATATTCATCACATACATATGCACTAACATGGATATGATTTTTAAACTGTAAAAGGTACAATTAGCGATCCATACTCTCTAAATTTTGAAAACCCATATTTTGATATCTTAGAAATCTACTTCAATCGGTATCCATATGCTTCACATTAAATTGGATCACTAAGTTGTAAATTCCATGCACAACTTGTCTTCATAATATGAATGCTTGTGCGACTAACCTTGATAATCTAGGTGCACCCAAGGTCAAGCTAGGTTCATCATCAAGAAGGCAACACAACGATGTATTAAGAAAAGGAGAAAAAGTTCCTATTCTTAACACTATTTTTTATCTATGTGATTAAATATTGACTTGAAACCATGTAAGATGGTTGTCAAGTATATGTGGGTGCCTACACAAAGAGAAAGGCCACAATAAGGATTGTGTGGGTGCTCAAGGCTCTTACTACTAATCTCAAAGGACCCAATTCATGTTGGGTACCAAGATATGAAGCTTAAACATGTTTTGCAGGATCACTCCTTCAATGGATCAAGTTGGGTGCTCGATAATGAATGTATAAATCATATTTGGAGATAGTAGCAAGGGTGGTAACAACTGAATCTCAAGTGCATATTATTTTCAAATCTTATCTCTTTTGTGACTTGTGTAGCCACTAAGGAAAAAGAAGCACTTGAGGATATACATCAGTTGTTGACTATGAAATAAAGGTCCAATTGGAAGATGAATGAATATTATCATATGGTCAACAATCCAAAATTATGTGACATATTCTCTATCTAGTTAATTTGGATTTGATTCTTCTATATTAGACACTGACCATAATATGGATTAAGTCAGCCCTTTAGACTTCATTGAACAACCATGCATATTATCCATGTCATTCAAAATATATTGTGCATTAGGGCTCAAGGGAAATTTAGTCCATATTATGAGGTTTCTCTATTTTAGCAACTCGCTTGTCCTCCTCATATAAAGGGTTGCTAAATAAAAAACTAGTGCTTGTGCTACTAATGTCATCTCTTGTGTTGAGTTTTTCCATAGAAAATCTATGTTAAGAGATGGTGCTTGTTTTAAATTGGATAAATCACAAGCTTAAAGGATACTATTCAACTAAAGTAAGAAGAAGTTGATAAGAGGCCAAGGTATGAAAACTTCCTCTCATTCAGTTGTTTTAGTATTTTATCCTTAGTGGAATGTACCATAATATAGGTTAATTTCCTTGCAATATAAAATGTTCAATAGTGCATATAACTTTGACATCAACCGTATGTGTGCACTAATTTAAAGGAATTTAATCTATCCTTATGGGTTTCAAGAATGATGATTCATTTGTTATCGACATATAAGGATCATCATTTGTGAAACCCTCTCTTGTGTTTTTAATGCTCTCTTTTCTAAGTGTTTCAACAAGGTCCTTCCAAGTGCTTTCAAGATGGATTCAAAATCTACAAATATAAGAGACTTGGTTCTTTCAATCATTGAGTTTCAATTGATCTCATATCAAGTATGATCGAATCAAGAAAAGATGAAAGAAGTTCATGATCACTTGGTTGGATGAAATCGTAAAGAGAAAAGAAATCACAGTGATTCAAGAAGGGAATTATATTTTTTGTCAACCAAATAATGAAGATGTAGTGACATATTTATGTGATATCCTTCATTATGAGGTTTGAGGTTCATATTAGCATGCTTTACCCTTCAGGATTTCAATTGATATACTTTCAGTTCTTAAATTTTCAATTGGTTTAATTTTCATAATCTATGTAAAGCATGTTATGTTAAACCAAGATATAGTGCAAACATCTTATTTAACCTCGTATTTTGATGTGCATAAGTGTACTCTTGCATGCACAAATTGAGGGAGAGTTTAGACTATATCTTGTGAGACTAATGATTTCTTTTAAGCTCATGTTGTGTAGTCTCACACCTTGGAGAAAGGAGAACATCAAATGAGGATGAGTGGTTCCATGAAAATGGTTAATGAAATTATGTAGTTCTATGAAGAGGATAAGTTTATCTTTGGTATGCTAAATTGACTCAATCCAAGTCATGATGAAGACTGATGGGCATCAATGAAAATCATCATGCTTTGTGTAAAGAAGTCTCAAGTCCGTCAAAGCACTAAGTTGAAAAATGATGATTATGGTAGAGACAATGTGGAGTAGAACAAAGGTGTGTCACTCCATGAACTATTATATTACATTTGTGTATCTAGGCTCTTACATGTTAGTGTGTGCATGTATATGCAATATCTTAAGTCACGCCATAAGGTTGCACTTGTGGTGATGATTAAAGAATCTTTAGATATTTGATTAATACCTCTTGTGGTGGTGTCATAAGTTTGTCCTAAGTCATCTTAGTGAGGTATGAGTCAAACATGCTAACTTCTCAAGAATCTTGGCTTAAAATATTGCATATCATGTATATTAGTATACCTTTTGATTATCAGCAATTCCTTCAATTAGTACAATTTCATAGTTTATTTGTACCAAGGTTCAAATTGTAGAACTTAATCCCCTGGCCTCACAAATCTAAGTGCATAAGCTAAACAAGTATTCATCACTTGTATGCACACATTTAGGGGGAGAATGGTCTATAATTTGAATCTTTGAGACTAACTTCATTTTCAAGTCTATTATGTGTGTAGTCTCGAATTAGAAAGGAACCTTCGGGCAAAGACAATCGCTTCCACTGCAAATTTGATGGGTATCAAAGATTCTTTGCTCCAATAAATGTATCTTTTATACATTTCATAAGAGAATGAGTTTCTCTTGTATATGCTACTCCAACGTCATCTAAAACTGGTAAATATGTATCATATCCTTTTGGATTGCAAATGTCTAAAGTAGCATAGCTTATAAATTCTCCTTTCTAGAACTTAATTGATTAAATAGTGCACATGTTCCTTATGTTGTATGATTATATTCAATTGATACTCTTTTTATGCCAATGGTACTTTAAATTGCAAATAAGTACTCTCAATAGGTATCAATTGAATATAAATATATATGAGTGCAATAAAACTTAAGGAGAACTTAATGTAATATGAAATTAGTGATATGTTTATCTATCAAATTGTATCAATTGGTGTTTTTCAATTGATATTCTCGTAAATGATCACTAGTTGTATAATCCATACTTGTGCAATTTTCATGTTGCCTCTTGTTATGATAAGAAAATGCTAGGTGGCATCTAGACTCCAGGTAACAAGATTTATCTTTCAATTAGTATGACAATATTCAATTGATATCTTGGACCTATGTCACAATTATGCCAACAAGAGCCTGCAAATGAATTCTAATTCTAACAAAAGTCTGGAAACCCTTGAAAAGGTAAAACGCGAAGGTACAACCCTTATGACACTTATCCATTACCTTTGTGCCATCTAAGGATCCTTTTCATGATAGTGTGTTCAAATCTCGCTTAGTCATAATTTCTACCCTTTATATTCTTTGTATCCTTTTTGGAGATTTATGACAAAGGGGGAGAAATTTTGCATTAAAGCTTACCTTCAGTCTTATGTAACTAAGTGTTAGAAGACTTTTAAGAAGGGAAGATATATATAATTAACAAAAGGGGGGAATCATAAGAAAAACATAAGATGTAGAAAGTTGAAAGTGCATTCTATGTCATGAGCATCACGTTTATTTTATGACACACTGCACCCCATGAATAGTATGATATAAGTTGTCTCCATACTTTGACCCAAATATGTGATTTTGGCATTTGAGTACAAAAGTGTTATTTTCTGAAATGCACATATTTAGGGGGAGGAAACTATATCATAGGATTCAAAATCTTATTTATCAAATCTTATGTAAGCTTTAAATGTGTTGTCATCAATCACCAAAAAGGGGAAGATTGAAAGTGCATTCATCCCTTTTGTGAGTTTTGGTGATTTGGATAACAACACATTTAAAGGTCTAACGAGTTTGCTAAGTGTTGAACAGGAAATTCAGTATGACTTCGCCCGAGCCATGAACACACCGAGCGAGGTCGGTGGAGTGCTGGCTCAGATAGCTGATGGCCTCCCCCGGACTCCAGACGCCGAGGGATACCAGCGGCTGCTCACTCGGACAGCTAATCATCTTCTGCCTCTCGCTCATCCTCCGAGCGATCTACGACACGCCATCAATAGTCGACGGGACGCACGGAGCTCCATCAATGCTTCACGCGAATGATGACATGAGAACGAGATCCGGCACCGAGAAGAGTATGATCGTGATCACGGCGTCCCTGTGCGAAGTCAGGCCAC
The DNA here is from genome assembly GCA_029449295.1 of Zea luxurians. Taxonomy (NCBI): domain Eukaryota; kingdom Viridiplantae; phylum Streptophyta; class Magnoliopsida; order Poales; family Poaceae; genus Zea; species Zea luxurians. Next base: position 123,461,852 of record JAOPSE010000009.1, read on the forward strand.
CAGGGTTGAGTCGGCGATAGCTTCAACTGGCGGCATGACCCAGGGACGGTTGAAGCAGCACATCGACAACTCCCCTCCTCGGGACCGACACCACCATCATCGATAGGAGGACACGTGTGGAGTATCGGCGCTCACTCCACGTCTCAGGGCCATTCAGTGGCCCCCTAACTTCAAAGTCTCCAACGTCGACAAGTACGAGCCTAAGCAGGACCCGAGAGGCTGGTTGGCCATCTATATCATCGCTGCCCGGGCCGCTGGGGCAACTGAAGATGTGATGACTGCGTACTTTCCCATCGTCCTCGAGCAAGATGCGCTGCAATGGCTACGACATCTACCCCGACACTGCATCGACGACTGGAGCGACTTCAGTCGGTGCTTCATCGCCAACTTCCAATCTCTCTCCGACAAGCCGACACAGCCATGGGACCTCAAATCCATCAGGCGCCGAGAGGATGAGACTCTCCGGTCGTACCTCAAAAGGTTTCAGACCATGAGAAATCATATCCCCGAGGTTGCGGAAGCAGCAATGATCGAGGACTTCTACCGGGGATCTAATGATTCGGCCTTCATCCGAGCCATACTGCAAAAGGCGCCAACTACCTCCAAACAGCTATTCAGGGAAGCGGACCTCTACATCACCACCGATGAACGGGCTCAGGACCTCATTGGGGGGAACAAAGCCCGCACCGCCGGCACCACAACGCGACGTGAACCAGCAACCCGACAAGCGTTGGGAGAAGAGGCCTCGCGAAGAAGTCCATGCCGCCGGACCACCCGTCTCTCGTGCTCGAGGGGCACCCCGCAGAGGCGAGCGAACATTGGACGACATCCTCGACGCCCAATGTCCGTATCACAAGGACATGCGCCACACCCTCCGGAACTGCAGAGACTTCAAGCACTCCATCTGGAATGGTTGACCCTTCCAACCTCTGCCACCTCCCCCACCGCGAGGAGGACCCAGAGAACCTCGACAACCCCAGCAGTAGGAGGGGGGAGGAGGCAGAGCCTTCCCGCACGTCGACAGAGAAGTCAACGTCATTTTCGGCGGACACGGATCGCAAGAGAGCAAGAGGCAGCAAAAGCTCAACGACCGTCAGATACTGGTGGCGGCCACCAGTCCTCCCGCCCAGTATCGATGGTCCGAACACCCGATCACCTTCACTCGAGCGAATCAATGGCTCAACTTCGATCATCCGAGCAAGTACCCGCTCCTCGTCGATCCGATGATCCGAGAGAGCAGGGTAAAAAAGGTGCTAGTGGACGGGGGAAGCAGCATCAACGTCACCTTCCCTCGGACACTTCTAGGCTTGGGAGTCACACTCAAAGAGCTCCACGAGTCAGACACTCCTTTCTTCGGCATTGTGCCGACTGAAGGAGAATATCCACTCGGACATATCTACATGCCAGTTACCTTCGGAACTCTGGAAAACTATAGAACCGAGTTCTTGAGGTTCGAGGTAGCGAGCATCGACTGCGGATACAACGCCATCATCGGCAGGCCGGGATTGGCGAAATTCATGGCCATTCCGCACTATTCATACATGATATTGAAGATGCCGGGACCACAAGGAATCATCACCGTGCGCGCTGACTTCCAAGGTGCCGCAGAATGCTTCCGAGTGGCCATTCAGGCAGCTCTCACTACCAAACCACCAACGACTTCCTCCACGTGGGTGAACTCAAAGCCTGAGGAGGACCTCGCAATACCTACAAATGAAGCTCAAGCCGTGACCTCTATGTGGTCGACTGAGGAAACGAAGAGGATCAACCACGGGTTCGCAGACGAACGCAAGACTGCCATCATCAGCTCTAGCCTAGATAACAAATAGGAAGGCGCGCTCGTCCAGTTTCTGCAAGATAACCGAGACATATTTGCATGGCAACCTGCGGATATGCCGGGAGTCCCGAGAGAGCTGGCCGAGCACAAATTGAAGGTCTATCCCCAGGCGAGGCCGATCCGACAAAAGTTGTGTCATTTCACGCCTGACAAGAGAGAAGCTATTCGTGCCGAGCTAGCTCGCTTAGTCGTAGCAGGGTTCATTAGAGAAGTACTGCATCCTGAGTGGTTGGCAAATCCTATTCTTGTACTCAAAAAGAATAAAGTGGATTAGCGCATGTGCGTTGACTATACAGATCTCAACAAGCACTGTCCGAAGAATAGATCAAGTGGTAGATTCAACCGCCGGATGCTCTATGCTGTCATTCTTGGATTGCTACTCCGGGTACCATCAGATCAGCCTGGCAAAAGAAGACGAGGAAAAAACTGCATTCATCACCCCGTTTGGAGCTTTCTGCTAAACCTCCATGTCGTTCGGCCTCAAAAACGTTGGAGCAACTTACCAGAGCCATTCAAACATGCTTAGCCGATCACTGGGGCAAGCGTGTAGAAGCTTATGTTGATGATGTGGTGATCAAAACGGAAAACTTAGAAAATTTCATTGAAGATTTACAGCTGGTCTTCAACAGTCTGAGAGGGTATCGGTGGAAGCTCAATCCAGAAAAATGTGTCTTTGGAGTGCCAGCAGGAAAGTTGCTCGGATTCATTGTCAGCCGCCGAGGAATTGAAGCTAACCCAGAAAAAATTGAGGCTATCATGAGGATGGAAGCACCACGATCACAGAAGAAAGTACAAAGGCTTACTGGATGCATGGCAGCTTTAAGCAGATTCATATCAAGGTTAGGAGAAAAAGGCCTACCATTCTACAAATTGCTCAAGAAGGTGGACAAGTTCCAGTGGACCTCAGAGGCTCAGGAAGCCCTTGATGCACTGAAGAAGTTCCTGACCACACCGCCAGTGTTAAAGCCGCCATACCGAGCCACGCCGAATCAGCCGGCCAAAGATCTGTTGTTGTACATCTCTTGCACGACTCACGTGGTGAGCACCGCGTTGGTAGTCGAGCGAGCAGAGGAAGGACACGCATATCCAGTACAGCACCTCGTCTATTTCATCAGTGAAGTTCTGGGACCCTCTAAAAAGAAGTATCCTCAAGTTCAAAAACTATTGTATGTAGTACTTCTAACTGCACGCAAGCTCCATCACTACTTTGACGACCACAAAGTCATAGTAGTCACCGGGTTTCCAATAGGGGATATTCTCCACAACAAAGAAGCCATTGGAAGAATAGCCAATTGGGCCTGCGAGTTGGGAGCTCATGACATTGAGTTTCAGCCTCGCACTGCAATAAAGACCCAAGCGCTAGTCGACTTTGTATCAGAGTGGACCGAGCAACAAGTACCAGATAACCCGAAGATTGCAGAAGTGTGGCGGATGTACTTTGATGGTTCGCTGAAACTATAGGGAGCAAGCGCAGGAATCCTCTTCATTGCCCCTGGAGGTGAACAACTCAAATATGCTCTTCAGTTATCATTTTTAGCATCCAACAATGCAGCAGAATATGAAGCTCTAATCCACGGATTGAACATTGCCATATCACTGGGCATTAAGAGATTAATGGTATACGGAGATTCACTGGTGGTCATAAGTCAGATAAATAAAGAGTGGCATTGCTCGAATGACTCTATGGGCAAGTACTGCGCAGCCGTCCGAAAACTGGAGGACAAATTTGAAGGGCTGGAATTTCATCACGTGGAAAGAGACCGCAATGCCGCCGGAGACGCATTGTCGAAATTAGGATCCAGTCGGACTCAAGTCCCACCTAGAGTTTTCGTCTAAGAGGTGCCATGCCCGAGCATTTCCTCAGATCAAGCAGAAGTGTGCAATGTTTTGAGCCAGCCAGAGTCAGATGTTGGAACTTGCTCTCCTGGGCAAGCGGATCCAACAGGGAAGTGGAAAGAGTGCAAGCAAAGTTTAACGCGGGATGGCAATTGCTCTGTTAATATGGCCTCTCAAGGGCACTATACGGGGGTATTTGTAGGTACTCGAGCGGCCAACATCCCGAGGCAAGGACGTTTATGCCCTCGGGTACCCGGGTTATCCCCAGAATATTCCCGTAAAGGGAGGTTACAAGCTGTCATTACAGAAAAGCTACTACAGATTAGGCCCATAACACGCTTGTCCACGCGGGGCCCGCTACAGTGGGCCGAATTCCACGTGGGCCTCTAGGCGAGATGAACCCGTGGGATTGGCAGACTTCGTCGGAGTGTAGCCTTCGTCTTGCCATGGAGAGGACGAAGGGCAACCGTGCCGATCATCTCGCCTTCGTAGGTGTAGAGGGGCGTCGAAGGCTTCTTGCGAAGGGTAGCGTCTTCGCCTTCGCCCCAACATCAGACTCTAATGACTAGAGGGAGCCCATCATCAGATATATAAATAATGAAGAAGAACCAGATGATAAAGCCGCGGCAGAACACATCGCAAGGCAGTCAGCCCACTACACCCTCATTGGGGACGCACTGTACAGAAGAGGCGTAGCAGGAGTCCTCATGAAATGCATTCCTTCGGTTACTGGGAAGCAACTGTTAGATGAGATCCATGCCGGACAGTGCGGGATACACGTAGCATCTAGAACTCTAGTGGGGAAGGTCTTCAGGTCTGGTTTCTACTAGCCAACAGCAAAAGGTGATGCAGCTGAGTTAGTCCAGAGGTGTGAAGCTTGCCAATTCTTATCAAAGCAGCAGCATTTACTAGCACAACAACTGCAAATCATACCGGTAATGTGGCCATTTGCGTGCTGGGGACTGGACATGATTGGACCCTTCAATAAAACTCAGGGAGGATACACTCATGTGTTGGTCGCCATTGACAAATTCACCAAATGGATAGAATACAAACCCATTGCTTCTCTAACTTCAGCCAAGGCAGTGGAATTCATACAAGACATAATATTCAGGTTTGGGATACCGAATAGCATCATAACCGACCTGGGATCCAATTTCACTAGCTCTGAATTCTTTGATTTCTGCGAACAACGGAGCATCCAGATCAAATATGCGTCAGTAGCACATCCAAGAGCCAACGGTCAGGTAGAAAGGGCTAATGGAATGATACTAGAAGCACTCAGGAAGAAGTCTTTGACAAGAATGAAAAGTTCGTGGGAAAGTGGATCAGAGAGTTGTCGTATGTGGTTTGGAGCCTAAGAACTCAACCTAGTCAAGCTCTGCATGGAAATACCCCCTTCTTCATGGTCTACGATTCGGAGGCAGTGCTACCTACCGACCTCAGGTTTGGGGCACCAAGGCTGGTCTTCGAAAACATAGCTGAGGCAGAAGCTACCAGACTAGAGGATATTGACGTATTGGAAGAAGAGTGATTGAATACAGTAATTCAGTCAGCTAGATACCAGCAAACCCTGAGGCGCTATCATGATAAGGCTATACGACATTGATCTTTCGCAGTGGGAGACTTGGTCCTTCGCCGAATTCTATTCGGGGAAGGACGACACAAATTGTCACCACTATGGGAAGGGCCATTTGTGGTAGCGGAAGTCACTCGGCCAGGATCATATCGGCTTACTCGAATGGGTGGCACGGAAGTAGGGAATTCATGGAATATAGAGCATCTCAGGAAGTTTTACCCTTAGCAAGATTTCAAAAGCTATCGGGGCAGCATTGTATTCTGTAATTGGAAAATACATCATCAATAAAAAGACTTCATTCTCAAGGGCACTCGAACTGTTTATTATCAATCAGCACGCTTACTCAACTTAGGGTGACCAGTATACCCTACCAACGGAGCAATCGGCTTAAGTCGGCAGTGACTTAAGACAGTGCAACATGCTCACGCTTACTCGGCTTAGGGTGACCACTATACCCTACTAACGGAGCAATCGGCTTAAGTCGGCAGTGACTTAAGACGGTGCAACATGCTCACGCTTACTCGGCTTAGGGTGACCACTATACCCTACTAACGGAGCAATCGGCTTAAGTCGGCAGTGACTTAAGACGGTGCAACATGCTCACGCTTACTCGGCTTAGGGTGACCACTATACCCTACTAACGGAGCAATCGGCTTAAGTCGGCAGTGACTTAAGACGGTGCAACATGCTCACGTTTACTCGGCTTAGGGTGACCACTATACCCTATTAACGGAGCAATTGGCTTAAGTCGGCAATGACTTAAGACGATGCAACATGCTCACGCTTACTTGACTTAGTGTAACATGCTTACGTTTACTCATCTTAAGGCGATCTCTATGCCTCATCAGCTAATCAATTAGCATGAAATAGGAAAAAACTTCAAAACCAGCACGCTGCATCTACTTCTGCAATCATCCATAACAACTGTTGAATTCTAACGACAGAAAACAAACATAGCATTCGGTGTCAAGAACATGTTCTAACTGAATATTCGAGCACATTGGACACACACACATATAGTTCACAAATGTATTCAGTATCTCTACTTGGCAATGTCTTTCTCAGGAGCAACTGAGGAAGAAGGGCGACTCGAGGAGTCAGGAGCAGCTTTGACATCGGCCACTATATCATCAGGAACAACTACACCCGGCCTTCTCATCAGGATCTGCCCTATGCGAATGGCTTTGTCCATAGCCTTGTCGCGCTGGGCCTTCAGAATGGTGGAATTGTCTTCTGCAACTTTGGTAGCCAGTCAAGCGACCTCTAGCTCCTGGGCGACTGATCTATTGGAGGCACACAGATCCTTGATGATGGAGTCCTTGCTCGACACCAACTACCTAAGACGCAGGGTCTCATCCTAGGATACTTGCAGCTCATGACGATGATGGTCCAGATCTTCCATGGTAAAGTGGTGGCTCCTCTCCAAGATGGTCAGAGAATTGCTGGCGTCACGATACAACCTATCAAGATTATCGCGAGAAGCCGCAAGTGCTCGTTTCTCCCCCTATAGACGAGAATCAGCTCTCAAGTATCCAGTAAACAGTAAAGTCACAAGCAAATCCAGTCAAGTAAGCTTACCTCGTTAGCTGCCCTTTTAGAGTCAAGCTGAACACTAAGAGAGGAATTCAAGGAATTTGCATCATTTAAAGAAGCAGAAACCCGGGCCAGGTCGATCTGACCTTGAGAATACTTCCCCTCAAGCTCTGAGTACCACTGGGTTGAGTCGGCTTGGTACTGAAGATGTTTCTCCTCAAGTTCAGAGTACCGCTGGGTCATATCTAACAAAAAGCAGTCGAAGAAGGATACACAGTTAAAAACAGACTAATCAATCAGCCAGGGAGGAAACAAAGACACTAACCAGCATTTGACATTTTCAAATCAGATATCTGCTTCTGAAGCAGCAACGGGTTCCACTGCGTTAGAGATAGAGCTCCTTCTGGGATAGAGGCACCATGTGATCTTAATTGATCAGCCATCCCGTTGACCAAAGCCTGATATTAAAAACAAATGAGTACAAAGAAAGTGATTTGCCAGAAGTATTGACAGAACAGAAAAAGCCAATTTACCTGGAGATTAGAAAAGAATGAAGGCAATCCCAAGTCATGAGAAGTTGTGTTATAGCTCGACGAAGGAAGGTCAACTGGAACAATCTGAAGAGCATCGCCAGGGGTTGATTCAGCTCCACTAGCAGATATCAGAATTCTGGCATCCAGTGCGCTGACCTCTAAGGCGACTCCTTTGCTTGAAGCTAAAGAAGCATGCGTCGTTATCGCCCCATCAGAACGTGGTGGAGACGACCCGACGTGGACATCCATGGAGGTATGGGAAGGGGAGCTCGCCCGGACACCCTCGGGGGCTGGGTTGCAGTTTGCGCTACTCACTTGAGCCGGATCATTACCGGTAACACCCTCGGGGGCTGGGTAATCGCCGGCACCACCCTCGGGGGCTGGGTTTTCTGCAACAGCCACCTCTGCGGCAGAAGGACCCTTAGCCACCTCCATGGGAGTCAAGCAATCGTGATCAACCTCTTAACATTGAAGACTGCCCTCCAAAGTCGACGATGCGCGAGATGCTGCTCGGGAGACCTCTAATCCCGTGTCTGGAATTTCAGAGCAAACATCCATCATAATACCATCAGTCGGCTCTGACAGCATATCTTCAGGGACAACATCCTCAAGAGCCCGATCAAAATCTGTTATAGACAATTCTTGAAGGTTGACGAGAGTAGACAGAGCTGGAGAAGGAATATCACTGTCCTCTCCACTACCCCTGTAACGCTGGCTATTCTTGTGAACTAGTGGAATTTCTTCCTCTTCTTCTTCTTCGTCCTCATCAAAAATGCGGACAAAAGATGGTGCAGGATCACACCCATTGGAGTCAGCTAGCGCACGGATACATTCATTGGGATCAGTTGGTGCAGGGTCAGACCCATTGGGGTCAGCTTCAACAGGATCACACCCATTGGGGTCAGCTGCATTGGGATCAACTTCATCAGGTACACCACCAGTGGGATCAACTCCAGTAAAGACCTCTGCCGGTACTTTTTCAGCAATAGGAGCAGAAGGGCCAGCATCCTGGTCCAAGCACGACAATCACCGAAGCCGTCTCTTTTTCTTCTTCTTTCCTTCAGCAGGCACAGTCAGACGACTAACCTGATGAAGACGCTTTGGATGAGTACCCTCAGGCTTTCAGATGTCCACTGTTCTGTCAATCTCCGGTATAACAGCAATAGTCATTGTTTCAGTAGGGGTCGAGTCTGAAGAATCTCCAGCCAACATGTCAAGCACAACATTCATTTCTACATCATCTGGACTTGCTGGCATCTCAAAATGAACTTGCCTCTCATCATTGGGAAGATCACAAAGAGAAGCAACCAAGACCTCAATATCTTCGGGAGAGGGTCGCACTCTAAGACCTAGACCACTATCACCAGCAGGAGGATTGGACACGAAACTGAAAAAGGACTTAGGAGGTGGCAAATTCCAAGCAGAGTAGGCAATAGGAGCACCAACATTTGACACTTTGCCTCTCAAGATCATGTCTAGTCGGCTCACCAGATCCTCAGCAGGAATTGTCCTATTAGTAACTCGGGTTGGGTCGGTTACACCGCTATACAAGTAAGCTGGGTATGCTCTGTCCTTCAAGGGCTGAATATTCTTAAAAACAAAGTCAGCAACCACAGCCTCGGCGGTCAGACCTCTCTCCTTCAGAATACAGATTTCAGTAAGCAGAACCTTGGCTTCTGTTACTTTCAAGGCAGTAGGAGAATCAATCCAACTTGGAGTGCGCACATCTGGTTGTCTCCCCGACTGAGGGAGGAGGGACTGGTCGTGGTTTTCCACAATAAACCACTCCAGGCACCATCCTTTAATACTATCCTTAAGCGGGATATCAAGATATTCTGTTTTCCTCCTGCGGCGCATCTCCAGACTCGCACCACCCACGAGTTGGTGCTGACCCCCAGCCATCCCAGGTCGACAGTGATACAGATATTTCCATAAACCAAAGTGGGGAAGAATTCCGAGGTAGGCCTCACATAGATGAACAAAGATAGAAATTTGTAAAATGGAATTGGGATTCAGATGAGTCAGGTTCAGATTATAAAAGTCGAGGAGACCGTGGAAGAAGGGAGAAATGGGAAGAGCAAGGCCGCAGATAAGAAAATGAACATAGACAACAGACTCGTGGGTATCCTCTATTGGGACAGTAACCCCACGGCAAATACGCCAAGAACAAAGCTCTTTCGGAGGAAGAATTCCAACACCAACAAGGTGGAGGAGATCCGACTCCGAAACAACAGACATATGGTTACCTGTGAAAGGCAACTGGCTATTGGGGTCGATGGGAGGAATGACCACCACAGCAGAATTTTGGTTCTTCCGCTTGGGCGCCATCACTATCTCGTCTGCGGATCAAAAGAAAGCGAAATCAGAGGGAAGCAAAATAATGTTCGAAAGCAGAAAGGTGAAGTTAGGGCTTGAAACACAGAGGCGTGCAATGACGTGATATAAATGGGGTTTTCCTGGGTCAGGCACCGTTGCTAAAAAGCGCTAAGTCATCACTCAGAAAAAGCAAGGTGTCCTGTAGCTACTTCTAAAGCGCCGACGTGGCTCAGTATAACTCGGCGGCTACCTCTAAAGCGCCGACGCGGCTCGACTGTTACCTCTAAAACGCTGATGTCACCAAATACCACTCGGTTGTTACTTCTAAAACGCCGACGTGATCCAGCATGACTCGGCTGTTACCTCTAAAACGCTGACGTCGCCAATCACCACTCGGCTGTTACTTCTAAAACGCCGACGTGATCCAGCATGACTCGGTTGTTACCTCTAAAACGCTGACGTCAATCACCACTCGGCTGTTACTTCTAAAACGCCGGTGTGGCCCAGCATAGCTTAGATGCTACATCTAAAACGCCAACGTTATCTAGCATAATCCAGTTGTTACCTCTAAAGACACCAGCAGTAACTCAGCCGTTTTCTCTACGTAAATGCAGGCAGAATCAAATATGACTCAGCAATTACCAGTCGTTACTCGGGTGTTATCTCTAAAAACAACGTTAACGCTGGGCATGAATACAAGCTATCGATTGACTATAAAGGAACGATGGGAAAGTGAAAGATATGCATAGAACAAGCTGAAATTTTCTTCATTATATAAAAGGGAAGTCCTTCCACAAACTCAAAGACCAACTCATTATGAGCCGGCCTTCTTCCCCTTTTTCGCTACATTACATTAATACATCACTACACTACTTAAACTACACTATACTACTAACTACTACTATATTATTTCACTACTACTAATATTATTTCTACTACTACTTATCTATACTAATATTTAAGCTAGTGGCGCTTTGCCACTGGCCCTGCCGCTGCCACTGTCGCCCTTGCCGCTGCCACCGTCGCCCTTGCTGCCGTCGCACTTGCCGTCACCGTCGCCTCCATCGCCGCCGTCGCCCTCGTCGTCGCCGTCACCACCGCTCCCCTCCTCCGATGAGTCGGAGGAGTTCTCCTCGTCCGAGGAGATCTCTGACTCATCCGAGCCCCCGAGCCTGGAGCGCTCGATGGCCCGGATGTACATCCACACCTCGGCAGCGATCTCCTGGGAATCGTCCGAGTCATTAGACGACACCAGGGGAGAGGCGTAGACTGGCGACCCCTTGGACTCGGAGGAGAACTCCTCCTCCGAGTACTCGGAGTCACCAAAGTCCTCTGAAGGGGGACTCGGCTCGCGCTTCCTCTTATCACCAGAATGGTGCGACAAACTCCCGCTCTTCTTGCTCTTGCCCGTGGTTGAGTAGAAGAGAAGAGAAAAGAGGAGAATAAGCAACAAATGGTCGAAAGATGTGTGAAGACACCAGCAAAGCAAGTAGGCTATTTATAGAGGCGGGAGGCAACCGCTCATCTCCTACCACGGTCACTGAACAGTCGCAAATATTCAATAAGCCATTCAAATCGTCTGGAAACAAGTCAGGCAGCAGACGCCATTTCACGCAACATGACACCCATTGATACTGAAGTCAACTGCTTGGACGATATGATTACACCCCGCGGTCACGTCAAGTTACTACTCAAGGGCAGTTTGCTAAACGCTCAACACACCAAGCCGTCCCTTGGCTACACCCATTGGGGGGGACGTCTAGGAATTTTCAATAGATTTTCCCAAACAGTCACATCCATACAGTATACGCAATGAATAAGACAGAAGGAAGATATTGATAGGGATCGGAGGAAAGCCAAAAATAGCTGCCAAAGTACAAGTCTAATCGACAGAAGCATTGAAGCACCAAGTGAAATGAAGACCAGCCAAGAGCCATCTACTAGACGTCCAATCTGTCGCCGATCAAATAAATTTCAAACCTAACCGGGCATGGGCGGACCGCGTTGCTGATCTCAAAGGCAAAAACAAATGTTGATCTCTAAAGCATGAACTGACGGTAAAATGTTGATTTCTAAAGCATGAGATGAAGACCTTTGAGTGGATTATTTTCAATAATCCACTCAAAGCTTGGGGGCTACACCCATTGGGTGCACATCATTAACCCCAAAAAGATAGAACGTTGATCTCTAAAGCATGAACTGATGACAAAATGCTAATTTCTAAAGCATGAGATGAAGACCTTTGAGTGGATTATTTCCAGTAACCCACTCAAAGCTCGGGGGCTACACCCATTGGGTGCACCTTCGGTGCACCCAATGAATCCTGAACCCCAGATAGCAGAATGCTGATCTCCAAAGCATAAACCAGAGACAGATCACTGATTTCTGAAGAATAAAGCGAAGACCAATGAATAATGGCAGGAGAGAAGATCGTTTTTACCAAGTTACTTAGAGTTTAGAAGCAACAACTCGATAGGCATATTTTCAAAGCATTCCTAACCAAAATCAAAAACTACAAGCTAGACCTAGAATCTTTGGGCCGATTATTTCAAAATAACTCAAAGATTGGGGGCTTGTGGAGGACAGATATCCCCCGGATCCACTAGAAGGCAAGAAGGCCTCGCGAAAGGCCTTGGGCCCATTATTTCACAAGGCCATCCCTTCGTTGGCCAGGGGAAGAATGTCTAGCAGAATGGATCGACACAGAATCAGATCGACTTGAGCCCGTGCGGCTCACTGAATTCAAATGTTATCCACAGTAGTAATCTGATTCTCCCGCGCAGCGCCCCTAGACGTCGGAACTAAATGATGACAAGTCGGCAGGATTATAAGAAGATAAGCTCAATCGGTTCACTATTACTTAGGTGCATATTATTATCATATCCGTATGTAATGCCCCATGGTCGAGTATATAAGGCCTAGGGGCACCCCATCAAACAACAACTCTCTCATTAGCCGTCTACTCAGCTCTCTAGCATCCCTCATACTAGAGAAACACCCTGTAACCCACTACATAAAAGATCCACACCAGGAAGTAGGGTATTACGCCTCTCTAAGCGACCTGAACCTGTATAAAATTGTCCACTGTCTCTCGTGTGTCTAGCACGAACCATCGAGCTACAGTCGGTAACACCGTCCTACTCCAAAAAGCACCTGGAGGGGCAACCCTAGGTGCGCGGTCGGACCCAAAACACTGACAAGCAAGGTTCACAATATTGAAGAAATGATTCTCTCAATGGATGCTCAATATGATGTGACTCAAGAATGGCTTGATAGGGTGAAGATAGCAAGGAAAGGGCTTCGAGGAACTAAGCGAAGGTGAAGGCCAAACGACGGCTTGTGGACCGAGGTACCATGGCTAAAGTGAAGAAAAGAGTACTTGCACTAAGTCGATGAACTAATCAGCTATGAAGAGTTATAACATGTTGATGCATCAGTAAGGTGACTTGAAGCCATGATTTGAACACATATATGGTGATATGGTACAAGTCACAGGGTTTGATTTGTGTTTGCTTCAAAAGGTGAGACAAAGATGTTTGTGATCCTTATGAAGCAATGCCATGGAGAAATCACACATGAGACACCAATGACTCAAGGAGTTTACTTAATTAATTTTATTTAATTTGAGTATAGGAATCGTCGTGCTATAAAGGGGGATCCAAAAAGAAGGTTGGTGTTTGCCAAAGCTCAAGCCTCTATATTCAAATGCTATTTTTTGAAAACCAAATCTCTTGAACGTTCTATGGTTGACCATGGTTAGGTTTGAGAAACCTAGAGTGTTCTTGTTGAAAAGCAGCTGAACTTCAGCTGAGTTGAGCTTCTTTAGCTACAGCTGAGCTGAACTTCAGCTGAGTTGAGCTTTCTCAACTCCAGCTGAACTCAACTTCAGTTGTGAACCTCTTTGACCATACACTAGCTAAACTTGTCTCCGGGCAGTTGAGCTGGGGTTTTCTCCCCTAAACTCTCTGGTCAAGACCAGTTGAACTAGTCCTGAGGGGCAGTTCAGCTAGTCTCTGACCCCAAAGACCTCTGACCAATAGTCTATCAGTCAGACTGACAAACAAGTCGCTAGAGGTGTCAGGGGCGGTTCAACCGGTCTGGTCAACCTTGGTCAGACTGCAGGTCAGTCTGCCAGTCAGTCTAACAATCAGACTGGCAGACAGTCTGCCTGACCTGCCAGGGGCGGTTCAACCGGTCTCAGGCAGAAAAATCTGCCCAACAGCTAGTTTTGAGCTCCACCTATATATACTCACTCCTACCTCTCTCCCCACACAAGAGAGCACGACCCAAACTCTATTTCTAACTTGAAAAACACCTCCCACTCTCTCTCACACATCTCTTGCCTCTCCCATTTCAAATCTTTGGAGAGAAATCTTTGAGTGAGTTTGAGAGCTGCGGTTTTTGTGCTTCATCTCCAAATCTCTCTTGATCTTCTTCATTCAAGCTTTGGTACTACATCGAGTTCTTTGTGGATTCATTACTCTTGGAGCTTCTAGCTCCTATACGACTAGGTGTCTCTTGTAAGTCTCCAAATCTTGTGGAAGACTACAAGAAAGTTTGTATTACCCGCTCGTTCGAGCAAAGATTATTGTGTGGGCTTGACCTTTGTGGTCAGCGAAGGGAGGATTAGGGTTGAAAGAGACTCGGCTCTTTGTGGGCGCCTCAACAAGGAAGTAGGGCACCCTTTGTGGTGTGACCGAACCTCGGGATAAATCTTGTGTCTCTTGTGTTCTTGTTCATTGTGTTTGTTCATGTTCTTCGTTCTCTTACCCTTCCGTGGAAGATTTGTTCATATCTTTTTAGTGTGTGGATTTTGAGAAGTGCCCTTCTCAGATCTACTACTTTGAACCCTGTGGATCATTTAGAACATCTCATTTCCAAATTTAACTGGGTGAATTTTGAGATCAATTCAGTTTTATATCTCATCATTTAGTTGAGCTCGTGCAAACCAGTTGAACCGGTTTTGACACCTGTTGAACTGGTTTTACCCAGTTTGTTTCTAGTTCTTTTTTAAAAGTTTTAACTTGCCTATTCACCCCCTCTAGGCAACTTTCACTTACTAATGAAGTAGATAACTTGTTTCTAATTTTAAAATGACATTTTTAATAGATGTCATATTTAACAAGGTTCGTTATAGATATTTAAGTATAGCCGTATTAAATAGAAACTTAAAAGAATATGTAGACCATATGTTTCTTAATAAAAATAGAAGATAAATATATGTCCAATTAATAGATTATTTATATTTTCTTAATTAAAAGATAACAAGGGTCATTGCTTTTATAAACTAAAATGATAGTTTATACATAATTTCCTTTCTAATGAATTAGATCATTTGTTCCTACAATAGAATTAAAGATAATTAATAGATTAATTATCCTTTATCATAATTTATTAATCAAACCGATAATCAATTTGTTCTTAACTAGATTTATGGCATGATTAATGATTTCATAGAATTTAGTCCACATTATATACGAATCACTTAGCTTTTCCTAAAGGATAAATAAAATAAGAAGAGTTTAAGTTCTATTATAACTTAAAATGTTACTTTATATATGGACTTCGAATATAATAATATAGGCTATGTGTTTTCTAATGAAATTAAAAGATAGTTATGCATTCATTATCTTTTACATGACAATCCACTTAAGGGCCTATAACCTAGTTTTTCATAAAATAGGTGTTTAATAATAATGATCTTTTCACGTAAAACTTATTTAGACTTATATCTTAGTTTATCATAAGTGAAGGTCTAACAATGAATAATAATACGTTCCATAATGCTTCTAAAATTAATAATGTATTTCATAACGCATTAACCTTAGATATATAACTTATATCTTTTCTAAAAGGTTAAAAAGGTTTAATATCGTTATAACGTGTTTTATCATCTTATAAACCCTTAATATTAGACATATCACATATGACGTTTTATAAAAGATTAAATTGGTGAACCTAATATTTGTAGATTTTAATTAAGATATTTTTAAGCTCATGTCTTATTATAAAGTATAGATCACACATTTTTTAAAAGAATACCTTTTTATTATAACCCTTGCGTGTAATGTTTTTTGAAAAGCGAACACTCTTTTCGTTAGGCTTTCTTTTAGCTTTACGTATGGTGAATGTGGTATGTTATTGAGTGGTGTTTGTTCTTCTTGTTTGTTTGTGTGATATTCAGTGGTTGATCTAGTAGTTAAGAATCAAGATCTATTCCTATCCGTGGAAGAACCTCAAGTTTTCAATAAGCAAGCCAAGTGGACTTCTCCCTCTGCATACGCTGTTTGATCCCAAATAATACATTTAATGAAGTTTATTCTTGGATATATATGCATAATTTGATGGGTTACCTATTCGGATACACCTAACCTTTTCTACCATATTCCTTGATCAAACTTGGGTATTATACTTTACCTTCGTAGCTATGCTATTGCTACAACTTAACTTTATGCAGTCACTCCTGTTTATGATATTAATGTTCCAAATGGTAAGTTTACATTATTGTTGCTAATTCGACGATTAAGCAAGATCATATGATTTAATTGGAACATGGAGTGACCACCCGGGAAAACAGTGCTACTATGAGGGTGGTATGGGACGCCCTTAGCTAAATAACTGGGGAAGACTTATGTTGCGTGCTGGTCGTTGTTGGGGACTTGTTCTCAAATGCTTCGGATTAAGAACAAGGCAACATAAAAAGTGTTAAATGTTAAGTCCCTTCGTCCTATCAAACATTATTTCCCTTCAGAAATAATGAGTTCCGGACGAAGGTCACAAGAAACATACCTTCGTAAATATAACAAGTAATAACGAAGGATTCATACAGAACATGAAATGTAAATCATAGAATCATTTCTATTTTTATTTAATTAACACAGAGAAATAGAAATGATTACAAATTACAAATGTACCTTCGGTCTTGAGAGAAGGTAAAAAAGTACAAGCGTGACGCAAATGCCGATGCCAGGTCAGCGTGAACAGTACGGGAGTACTGTTCATCTATTTATAGACGCGGGACGCAGCCCACGTAAAATTACATCCATGTCCATTACATTTGCTAATGACTTATGGAAATCTGTCAAGGCCCACGTAGTCTTTTCATCTTTAAGTCGGTTCCCCTTTCCGCTATCGCGACGAAGCTTCCTTGCACACAGCTTCGGCTGTGCACCTTCGTAGAGCTTGGTAATCAGCTCATCCTTCGTCTGGTTCATGCTTCGTCCTGACCGTGCTTTATGTTCATAATTCTGAGTCCGAAGATACCTGTTCACATAATCCACTTGGAAAACATTGTCAAATCATGTTTTTGAGGACCTTCGGAGGACGAAGGCCCCCAACAGTAGCCCCTCGCAATATTAATTTGTTAATATTAAATTCAGATTGCGATTTGGACGAAGGCCTTGAGCCGAAGGTCCGAAAAAACACCTTCCCTTTGCTAGAATAGCAACATTCACTGACAAGCGGGGTCTTTCAATTTTCAACGCCCTGGGCATATAAATAAGATCACATCACGAACTCATTTGGTACGCACACTTGCCATCTGCTTCGGTCCACTAAATTTTTAGCTCTTGTGCTTTAAGATTTGCTGGTCTTTTTGATTTTGAAGCTTCGGCCTCGAGGGCAGTTTTTAGCATTTCCGAAGATGTCTGAAGGTAAGAAGATTCCTGCTGATACGAAGCTGAGTCTCGAGGAAGAGAAGAATCTGGGGTTCCTGATTGCGATGGCGGAGACCAATACAGAGAAAATCACCAAAGAGATTCTCGAAGGTTTGTCCGAAGATACTGATGACAGCGACAGCTATGATGTAGAAAGTGGTGGAGAAGAGGCCGAAGATCGACCATGGCGGCCAAGTCACACGGTTTTCGGGAAGACCACTATCAGGCGGGGTCATATTGATAATATGAGGGGGCGGTATTTTCGAGATATATCTATTGTGAGGGCTGACGCTGGAGAAAAGACTTCTCCCACCCCCGAAGAAGATGAAGTTGTAATCTTCCGAAGCTTTCTCAAGGCTGGGCTTCGATTCCCCTTGAGCAACTTTGTTATTGAGGTACTGAAAACATTTCAAGTCTACCTTCATCAACTGACTCCTGAAGCTATCATAAGAATGGGGATGTTTGTCTGGGCTGCAAGAAGCCAAGGTTTAGAGCCAAATGCTAAAAGTTTTTGCAACATTCATGAACTGTTATATGAGACGAAGCCGTGGGGAAAAGAACAATATCACAATAATTTTGGGTGTTACAGCTTCGATGCCCGCTCCGGGTCAAGCCGCCCTGTGCCAACCTTTCGGAAGAGATGGCCCGGAGCCTGGATGACTGAATGGTTCTATGTAAAAAATGACTTAACAGCGCAAGAAAATGTCAAGAGTATCATTATGCGCCCCATCTGGCAACGCTTCGGACTTCGAAGGCCGAAGGTTGAAATGGACGAAGCAGCCGAGGAATGCCAAAGAGCCTTCGGCATAGTCTGCTCTTTCATTGGGACAAGGGACTTGGTCCAAGAGCACATTGCCTTCAGGGTATGGCCACTTGCAGAAAAGTGGGAAATGCCGAAGGAGACCATTAGAGAGTCCGACGAAGGCGGACTGGTCAGACTGAAATACACATTTAAATATGCAGATAAATTTGTTGAACCTGATGATGACTGGCTGAAAAGCATTGAAACATTAAGTGATGAACTACTTGGGGCATATTCGAAGGCCGAAAATACTGCGCTATCAGCAGCCTTCGGAGGCCGAAAGAAGAAAAGGTTCAACCGTGTGTTTGACGCAGTCGGGTTTATGTACCCTGACTATCACTATCCGGTATTGGGTCGCAAAAGGAAAAATACTTCTCCTGCGACCGAAGCTACCACGAGTGCCCCTAGTGAGCCAGCGCCTCAAAGAAAAAAGATGAAGGTGCTCACCCATCGGACACGCTTTATTGAGCCGGCCACAGTGCCAGAATTAATTGGTGAAGTTTATTTGGCCTCTGAAGCTACAGAACCAGCTCCAGCGCCGAAGATGGAAGAAAAGACTGAAGCGCCTTCAGCAGTAGAAAAACCGAAGATTGAAGGGCCAAAAACATCAGAAATTTTAAGTCCTTCAACAAATGTCGACACAACAAAAAATCAAAAGGGCCCATTGGTGACCCCAAGAAGAAAAAGAATGGTGAACGTACTGGATGTCTTGGAGACAATTAAGTCTTCAAGCACAACCGCAAAGGAGTCTGTTGAACTCGCTGAAGCATCTACGGAAGCTTCGAAACAACAAGCTGAAGCTGAAGCAGAAGCTGGGCCTTCAGAGCCCGCCAAAGAACAATCCGAGAAAATATCAGAACCAGCTTTAGTTGAAGAAATTGACACTGCCGCCCCCGAAGCTCCCTCCAGCATACGCGATTACATCGTGCGACATGCTTCGGGGAAGAAACTGTCTGAAGAAGAAATCTATGAAGCGAATCATTATGCTAGAGAGTTGAAATATCCGAAGGGGGCAGTAGTATTCAATGGGACAAACGAAGATGATTTCCTGTACTGCCTCCCAGACAATAAAGAATTATCCGTGTGCCGGGAAATGGCTAGAAGCATGGGGTTCCCGAAACTCGAAGCTGGATTATGCGCCATGACGAAAGAGGATCTCGCAGACAGCCTTGCATATAATAGCCTAAAGGTATGGAAATTAAGCGTTTGAAAAAACTTTTTAATGCGTAATTCATTCCTTTATTCTTATATGGATTCTTTTTCATACAGGGCCTGATTCTGAGCAACGCATTAAGAGCCCAAAAAAGCGCCGAAGATGAAAGCTATGATATTGCGTTTAACAATTTACGCTCCGAAGTTATCAAACTAAGAAACGAAGCTTTGGAAAAGGATAAGATTCTGCTTACATTGGTGGATAAAGTAAAGAAAGACGAAGCTGCTTCAAAAACCCAGGCCGAAGCCCAAAAGCGTGAAATTAAAGATCTTCAGAAACAGCTGGCTAGAGCTAAAGAGGAACGTGTGCTTGAGGAAACAAAACGAGAACTCAGTGATCATATGGTCAACAAATTGGAGTTAAGAGTTAAAGAGCTTCGTGCATCTCAGAGGAAATGTTATATTAAATCTGTAGAATGCGTGAAAAAGATAAAATCAAGCTTCACCAGCGTTGGCGCCTTTTCTAGTGAAGAGGACTTTTCAAGAGGCAATCCCGAAGGTCCACTGGACTGGATTAGTCACGAAGCAGAAGCCTTCGAAGAAATTCTGAGCAGCCGTGGTGATATCTGCGCTTTTTCAGGCGCCAGAGGAGTTGCTGCTGTTTTGGAGAAAAAAGGTTGTGAACATATAAAATCCTTAGCTCAGTCCGAAGCTGCCCTGTCCCCTGAAGACATCAAGGATCCCTCAACCGAAGCAAGCATGGTTGGCGGTAAATTCTTCACTGATATCTGGGACAATGGTGGCCGAGAAATGGCGCAAGAAATAATGCAAAGAAGCGAAAAAGGCATCCATGATGCTAGGAAAGTGGCAGAAGCTGCCGAAAAAAGTACAGAGCCCGAAAGGCAATTAGGTATTAATTAGTGGTTCTTATTGTGTTGTAATTTTTATTTCAAACTTTGCTCACGGTTTGTAATAGTAATGAAGAAATGTTCTCTTCCCTCAGAAGCTGCTGGATCGACTGCCGACCCCCACACAAAAGGGGATGATGAAATTAAACAAATGGCCGAAGCTATCATGGACAAAGTTGTTGATCAACTTCTAAATGAAGCCGCCGAAGCAGTATTAAGAGAAGACTAGATGCTATTTAGAAAAAACATTTAAATTGTGATCTATGTAACATTTTGTACATTTGAATGTAATATACAAGTTTCTTTTCATTATTCAATTCTTTACGATGCATGAAACTCTACATACATACCTTTTTGAGCCTTCGGCGAAAAAACACCTTCCCTTCTTTTCATGCTTCGTGAAGAAGACATTCTCCGTTAAAATTATTCTGATGAAACACGTTCATACTTCATGAAAACATTCTCCGAAGCTATACAACTTCGATATTGCTCTGATGAAGCTTGTCCATGCTTCGTAAAAATATTCTCCGAAGCTGTATTCCGAAGATTATCATTGTATTCCCTCGTGACTTTACACAATTTTCACTTTCTTAAAGCGTTCTTTCGAAGGTTGATGCTGTGTCCCCTTCTTTTGCCAAATGCAACATGATGTATGATGCTTATGTTATGCAAAATGATGTGATGATGTTATGTTATGCAAATGACATTTGTTCCAAAGATACACACAAAATATATTCGTAAGCTCTGCATTCCCTTAGGAACGTCTTTGGAGCTTCTTCGCCTTTCACTTAGACGGTATAAGCTCTGCATTCCCTTAGGAACGTCTTTGGAGCTTCTTCGCCTTTTACTTAGACGGTATAAGCTCTGCATTCCCTTAGGAACGTCTTTGGAGCTTCTTCGCCTTTTACTTAGGCGGTATCAGCGTTGACTTTTCGCTGTATGCTCTGCATTCCCTTAGGAACGTCTTTGGAGCAAAAAACTTACACTGCGCTCCCTTTGGAACGGCTTTTTGTAACTTCGGCAACTTACTCTGCGCTCCTTAGAACGACTTTTTGTTGCTTCGAAGAATTTTTAATAATCCGAAGACCCTCCTTGTTACCGCAAATTTTTAAGCTTCAGCAACTTAAGCCTGTAGAGAAGATAGGTTTTTCTGATAACCAACCATGAAACTATTATATGAAAACTGAAGTGTTCTTTATTACACCGAAAACAGAACTTAAACGGAAAATACTGCTATCAAAGTAGGATATTTGTCAATAAATGTGCTTCGACTCCGGCACGGTACTGTTGACTGTGCGAGCTTCAGATTGCTCTCTGAGATCCCTTTGGTGCGGAACATATTGGCTCCCTTCTGGCTGCTGGCCTTGTTGCAGCGGAGGTGGAGGCGGGGGCTGTTGCCATGAAGCTTGAGGTTGACTTGCCGAAGCTACGGAAACTGCAGGGTGGTTGCCCACGTACTCCGGGATGTAAGGCTGATGGTACGAAGCAGTATGCATGACCTGCTTCGGCTGTCCCTGTTGCGCTGCAGCTTCTGCTAGCTCCTTTTGTTTCTGGATGGTAACATGGCACATCCTGGTGGTATGGCCCTTGTTCTCACCGCAGAATAAGCAAAATGTCCTCCTTGGTTGATCTCCAAATCTCCCGCCGAAGCCCCTGGCGCCTCTGCCTCTTGGAGCTGGTGGCCGAAAGAAAGTTTGCTGTTGCCCCGAAGCCTGTGAGGAGCACTGCAGCCTGCTTTGCTGACTCCCCTTGTCATCATTTTGAGTGGAGTTGTGGATGGACCTGACATGCCTCGGATAGAATCTTCCCCCGAAGCCCCTAGTCATCTCAGAAAATCTGAAGGCCTCCTCCCTTCTTTGGCGAAAGTCATTATCAGCACGAATGTACTCGTCCATCTTTTGGAGCAGCTTCTCCAGGGTCTGAGGAGGCTTCCTAGCAAAGTATTGGGCTGCAGGTCCAGGACGAAGCCCCTTGATCATGGCTTCGATGACAATTTCATTGGGCACCGTTGGTGCCTGCGCCCTCAAACGCAAGAACCTTCTGACATATGCCTGAAGGTATTCTTCATGTTCCTGAGTGCACTGGAACAAGGCTTGAGCAGTGACCGGCTTCGTCTGAAACCCTTGAAAGCTGGTCAACAACATATCCTTCAGCTTCTGCCATGAAGTGATCGTTCCTGGTCGGAGGGAGGAATACCAGGTCTGAGCAACACTCCTGACAGCCATAACAAAAGACTTTGCCATGACTGCAGCATTGCCACCATACGAAGACACTGTTGCTTCGTAGCTCATCAAGAACTGCTTCGGGTCTGAGTGGCCGTCGAACATGGGAAGCTGGGGTGGCTTATAGGATGGAGGCCAAGGTGTAGCCTGCAGCTCAGCGGACAGAGGAGAAGCATCATCGAAAACAAAATTTCCATGATGGAAATTGTCATACCAGTCATCTTCATTGACGAAGCCTTCCTGATGAAGGTCTTTCTGCTGAGGCCTTCTGTTCTGCTCATCATGAGTAAGATGGCGAACTTCCTCAGAGGCTTCGTCTATCTGCCTTTGCAACTCAGCTAGACGGGCCATCTTCTCCTTCTTCCTCTGCACCTGTTGATGTAGCATCTCCATATCCCTGATTTCTTGGTCTAGCTCTTCCTCCTGAAGCGTCGGGCTAACGGCCTTTCTCTTCTGGCTTCGGGCCTCCCGAAGAGAGACGGTCTCCTGGTTGTGGTCCAGCGGTTGCAGTGCTGAAGCCCCAGTCGCTGAAGCTTTCTTCGGCGCCATAGCGAAGGTCTATAGCTTCCGAAGGTGTTCAAAAAAGCTCGAAGTGGAAGTGGAAGTGAGTTCACCGGAGGTGGGCGCCAATGTTGGGGACTTGTTCTCAAATGCTTCGGATTAAGAACAAGGCAACATAAAAAGTGTTAAATGTTAAGTCCCTTCGTCCTATCAAACATTATTTCCCTTCGGAAATAATGAGTTCCGGACGAAGGTCACAAGAAACATACCTTCGTAAATATAACAAGTAATAACGAAGGATTCATACAGAACATGAAATGTAAATCATAGAATCATTTCTATTTTTATTTAATTAACACAGAGAAATAGAAATGATTACAAATTACAAATGTACCTTCGGTCTTGAGAGAAGGTAAAAAAGTACAAGCGTGACGCAAATGCCGATGCCAGGTCAGCGTGAACAGTACGGGAGTACTGTTCATCTATTTATAGACGCGGGACGCAGCCCACGTAAAATTACATCCATGTCCATTACATTTGCTAATGACTTATGGAAATCTGTCAAGGCCCACGTAGTCTTTTCATCTTTAAGTCGGTTCCCCTTTCCGCTATCGCGACGAAGCTTCCTTGCACACAGCTTCGGCTGTGCACCTTCGTAGAGCTTGGTAATCAGCTCGTCCTTCGTCTGGTTCATGCTTCGTCCTGACCGTGCTTTATGTTCATAATTCTGAGTCCGAAGATACCTGTTCACATAATCCACTTGGAAAACATTGTCAAATCATGTTTTTGAGGACCTTCGGAGGACGAAGGCCCCCAACAGTCGTGGTCAACCGGAACGGGGGCATCTGGCAAGCGCTTATAGTTCCGACTCAGGCAGATTGGATACGGGCATAGTTCCTAAAGCTTTACCCTGCAGTCTGGACTATAAGTTAGGTGTACACTATGCAGTTTGACCATTTCCAGCATTTGCATAATGAGGACTCTAGGGAAAAGCCTCGTAGTGAGACCCTAGCCATTCACCTCGAAAGTGAATACGGGTCTAGCTAACCCGGGCTAAAAGGGAATCGTGACTCATGGGTAAAGATGTGCCACCTCTGCAGAGTGTAAAACTGATATATCAGTCGTGCTCACGGTTATGAGCAGCCTGGACTCCTTACATGATAATTGAACTTGAAGATGGAAATAAATCGTGATCCGATGATCTGCCAATAGTTTGCTTAAGTGGCTTCACTTAAGTGTTTTTTATATACTTTTATACCTTTGTTTAAAGGGAATACTTGGGATTCACACTTATTAGTAAGACAGGTGTTGTTAATAAAATGTTGACCAACTAAAATGCTTACTGCTCAACCTTAGCCTCACCTTGTTAAACTTGCATTAATTTTTCCCCCACTTGCTGAGCCTCGACCATAAGTGAGCTCACCCTTGCTTAAATTTTGATCAGAAGTTTGTAGATGAAGTTATGATGCTGAGCTCCATGGATGCTAGTCTAGTGATACCCCGGTCATCTTCCTGTGGATGGATGTCCATGTTTCGCTATACTTTGATGAATAAAGGTTAAGACATTATGTTTGTTCGAAGTGTAATATGTTAATATAATCTTTATTTACGCTCTTATGCATTGTTCTTTTGATATATTACACTTGCGACGTCAACATATGCGTGGAAATAGATCTTGGCACACATATGCGATGCACCCGGCTCTGCCCTAGAAACGGTTGTGACAAACACTAAGTACCTTATGTCTATATTCATAGTTGTATAATTGATTCTCTTATCAAGAGAATTGTATTGTTGACCAATCAAAAGAATTGCAAATTACTAACACCTTATAGGGTACATGCAGCCTTACACACCGCATCATTAATTCAAATTCATCAAACTGCAAGTATATGGCTCCCTTCGTTGAAGTAAGTACGTGCGAAATTGGTCTCAACCAAACATTTCCCATCTATGAATTGTGTATGTTTCTTACATACCCATATCACCACCTCAACATACCAATGGGTATTGGGGACCCCAATGAGGTATCATTATCTGTAATTCATATAATATCTCGGGTCCTCCGTAAGGGATTCATAAATAGCATGTATGTTGATTATACTTTGAGGATGATTCCAATCATTAGGAGGAGATTCATACCACATAAAGAATACCATGAATCCAAATAGAATATCACATATGTTGTTGTTCACTCCTCATATCCACGTACCTAAAAATCTGAACCAAATCATTCAGAACATCTTAAGTTTGCATCATAATGCAAATAATCTGCCAAATATATTTACTTGTCTTAAAGGTGTCGCTCAATCCGATTCCCACAATGTATCAGAAAGAGTGGAGGTACCAAATGAAACCACTCAACTCCCATATCAAAATAAGAGGGAGAGAAGTATGATCACATGGCATACAACTTCTTGCAAGCATACTCGAAACAGGGGGAGATCATCCTCCAAGACAGTAAATACAAATTAAATAAACTCCATGTTGATAGACATCTTATGCATATTTATTATCCAAAGCCTATGGATGTAAAGCATTCAAAAGGCCAGCACAAATGTGCATATATTTCAGACACTGGGTCACTGGAACACCCTTAGCTCAATTGTTGTAATGACATTGAGTTCAAAAGGTTAATATTTTCATAAACTATATTGGTTCCATTGAATCAATCATATAAATACTACAAAATGTTGACGCAATACTCTCTCCTCAAAAATTGACATACACCTCCAACTGGATCTAGACCAAAAGTCCTAGGCAGAGTATCCGTACACTCAAAATTGGGTCAAATCAAAGGTCAAAATTAAGGAGAATCTCTCTCATTCAATATGAGAAGTATTTACCATAGTAAATCTTCCCCTAATAATGTTTTCCTAATGAAAACAATGCGGTGAGATAATGAGAGCTTTAGCACATGGTTTCACACAGAGACCCAACAACTATATCCTTTTGTATGTGTGTATAAATTATGTTCCCATATCTTATTTATGGTAGATCAAATAAATTCAATAGATTCAGACATATTAGTCTCATATGGACTTGACATTCTAAATCCAAAACAAAAATCGCAACATATATTGTGCAAACCTCAAGTCACACTATGATTTAGGATAGTCAAGTTGATGGTGGTACAACTGATAGAGTAAATCCCTTCCTCAGAAGGATTTCTCCAATGTGATGATCGCAAATGTGTGTTCATAATAAAATTCCAAATTTGGGTTTTATCATCTCCTATCACACGATAAAATATGAAATCATCCAAGACGAAATTTGAGACGAAAGATTTGTTTATGACCAAATTATGCTTAAGTCTATACTTAAGTGCATATATCAATATAACAATATTCAATTGATATTGTCTACCAATATCCTAATAATATTGGACAAATATATCCATCAATACGTATGGTCATTAAATCCCTAAAGATGGATCAATATCCATTTAGACTCTGGGATGACAACTTTTGTTCCATCAAAGCGCTTATGTATCTTGCAAATCGCAACGTGCCTGATATTGCATTTGCAAATACCAAGCTAGCTCAAAAATAGCACAACTCCAATAATGTCAATTTTTTGGAGTGAAACAGATGTCTATCGATATCTATATAGCAACGAAAGAACTTGATTTTGTTATCAAGATGCAACCATAATGGCATATCAAAATACTAGCCATTTTTATTCCCCATATTGCCAAATCACATACTGATTCTATAGTGGTAAAGTTTCGTCACAAGAGTCACTAGCTAGACTCCAATCGTTACTTCCACCTATCATTCTGAAGCTCAAACATGTATGACTTGATTGAATGATCAATAGTGATTCCATCGAATCACCACCCATTATCTGCAAAGATAATGTTGCTTGTATTGTCAAGATGCAAATAGGTCTCATATGAGCAATATCAAATATATTGCCCCAATAAATGTTTTGTGCCTATAACAAGGATATAAACATCTTGCAAAACTAAATCTTGCGATAACTTCGCATATCTACTCAACAAGTCTATACCTACACCACACCTATGGAATTGGTATACTATGATTATAAGAGTTAAAAGGTTCAGGGAGAGTCCTCCTTGTGAATAATAACTAGTTCAAACATCATATTGTACTCTTTTTCCTTCTATGAGTTTTTCCCCACAAAGGTTTCTCATAAAAGGTTTTTAACGAGGCAATATCAATACAAGAACATGTCATATCTCATATTTTCCCCATCAAGGTTTTTAAGGGAGATATACAAGGCATGATATATGTCATATCTTATATTTCCCCAAAGAGGTTTTTGAGAAGATATCAAAGACATAGTATTCCTCCTCATTTTTTTCCCATGAGGTTTTGGGGAGGTTATTATAGTCACGATCCACAGATCATAACATATGTCATGTTATCATGTTTTCCCCATTAGGGCTTATTCGGTTATTTTCAATCCATATGGATTGGAGGGGACTGATATGGATTGGGAGGGATTTTGACTTACTAGGAATTAAAACCCCCTCAATCCCCCTCAATCCATATGGATTGGGGTAGAACCGAACATGCCCTTAGAGTTTTTAAGGAGAATATCAAAGACATGTATTGTCCTCACTAGCTCCGATATGAGCTCATTAGGGATAATCACTTAAATATATTGTATCAGTTTTCTCCTAATTTTTTCCACTAGGTTTTTATAGGAGTTTTCAACAGTATATCAACTTATTAACTTCTCATATTTTTCCTATATGGTTTTTAGGAAAGTTCAATATATTATATCGTATCTCCCATTTTTTTCTCCCACAGGGTTTTACAAGGTGCTACCGAATACATAAGTGGTTTATTAATCACAACTATATATGCCATATTATTTCTCCTTATATTCCCACTAAATTTAAAGGAGTTTTTATAGCATATCAATATATTCCTCAGATTTTTCCCATAAGGTCTTTTCGAGGAATTAACAACGCATTGATCTCAGGAAAGATTCGATCAAAGGGGAGTGTTGTGAAAAGATGTCTCCCCAAAGAGACACCTCTTCAAGTGATCTCATCTATCACAAGACATCTCTTCAAACAATGGGATTAGACATAGATTAGTTAGTTAATTATATAACCAAAGGGCATGTCCTTCGGCATGGATGCAGTGAACAGTTATCTCCTACGATTAGGCATCTATTCACTTCATCCCTTCCCCTTGTATAAATATGTACAAAGATCAATACAAAAACACATTTCCTCCATTCTCTACTTTTACTTTACATTTCAGTTCTTAACACAAACTAATTAGTACAACCGTGCAAAACACAAGGATAAAGGTGGAATGACCTTTTTAAAAATATCAGAGAGGAGAAAGAATTGTTTTGAAAAATGGTACTTTTAAAAAGGCTTTTTCACCTTCCTCATTATGTCTTGGTTGCACCGGTTACATCAGTTGGTTCGGTTATATTTGATATGTTCCTTAGTAACAAAGCATGGCAATGATTGTACAACCTAATATCATTCGATGAATAATACTGTTACTATGTTGGGCAAGGCCAATAATCCAGCCGAGATTCAACTGAGCATGCCAAGGATCAGAAGTTTATCTCATGACAGTTCGCACCATGTTTTGGAAGAATCAGACGTTTATTCCATGACAATGCGCACTACATTTGCAGATGACGGGCACTGCAGCCTGACATGCGGATCACGTATGATGTGCATCTTGACCTAACATTGCAGTGAGATCCCAGTACATTTTTGCAATGGAAACGAGAGTGTATTCTCGTAATAATACATGCCGCAAAAAAAAGGATGAAGGCAAGTATAGGAATCAGGCATGACTGGTCAAATTTGCTACGGTTCAAACTTAATAAAGTTGAACAAGATTCTCTTTTCTGGCAACGCGCCAGACACTAAAAAATCAGCCGTAGATGCGTAACGGTGATAGAGTCGCTTCTGTACAAAATGTGAAAGTGAAACATTGATCCACGAGTCAGTAGAGGCTGTCTATTATCCCCCAAAGCTATTCCTGTCGACAGCGTGGTCCTAACGAGACCGCAGCTCTCGAATTAGAATATCTTCAACAGCATCCACAAGCGTTAGAAGATGTTGCCGAATCTGCGGCTCCAATTCGTTGGCCAGTTCCTAGCACCCAAAAGGACCCAACATTAGTGTAGTTTTTTTTTCCTTTTCTTTTCAGAAAGTGGAAAAAATGCATTAATGCAGCATGCACGCCTCAGTTGGCCGACCAACAGCAGTAATGCATCCATGCCCATTAGAGGATGGCTGATATGATGCATCAGTTTTAGTGCTGCCAAACAACAACAAAGCTTTTTATTCCTAATCAAATTAGGATAGACTAAGTTGAAATCCAGCAAAAGCCTCAGATTAAAGTTCATGTATTTCGACAGTTATTTTTCATTGGCTCCTATTCAAGACTAAATATTTAGATATATTTCATCATTTTAAATCTTTTACTTTCTCTTTTCCTATCAATTTTGACATTTCCCTGCGTCTCTCCCTATTATTATCATGCCTTAGAATCTCACTACACAGTGTTGTCTAAAAATCTTTGTTGGATATATCTGAACCATCTCAATAGATGTTGATCAAACTTTTTTTTCTATTGGGGCTACCTCTAGCTGGCTTATCACGTATATCATCGTTTCAGATTCGATCTCTTGTATGACCATAATTTCAACACATTTTTGCAAAAATTATCTGTTCCACATAATCCCAACTAACTCCCTTAACTTAGTCTAAGTGCCGCCAAAACATTCAATTTTTCTATTTAGTAAATATGATGAGCCTAGATGCTCTACTACCTCATTCTAGAAGGCTGTTTGATACCGATCCATCTTCTATGTACTAAGCTGAAGGCCATGCTAAACCATACAAACACTTTAGCTTCGAATTTCATGACCCCAAGCCAATTGGAAAAAATAGGTTCAGCAGTCAGCAGAAATTTTGGTGGTATGATCACCATACAACTTTTACCCCAAATTGCAACAGATTATCAGGTCTCTGTTCCACGGTTAACATATTTCCATCCTAACAGATGTTAATGTATGTCTACTGTTAATTTGAAATAAATTGGTATTTCAGAAAGAATTTGTACCACTTCAGGCCTTGTTCGTCCCCTGCCCCCAAACCAAGGGGCTGGGAGGGATTTTTTTGGGTGTGTGCGTGGGGGGTGGGGGGTGGTTAAATCAAGTCAGAAGCCTCCTCGATCCCCATGGTTTAAAGATGAAATGAACAAGACCTCAGACGGGTTCAAAACAGCAATGAGTTTAGGCCTTCGTCCCAGACTAGAAGCAACCATTTTTTACCTTGGTCTTACAAAGTATAGTTGAAGCAATATTTGTTGGACGATCCCCTGCATTGCGGATCGAAATTAGCTTCAGGCCATAGGAACAAAGAGGCCAATCTGAAGACATCTTGATGGAGACATCAATACCACGATCTAAGTGAGCAACAATCATCTCCTTTTGTTTAAGTACTCAAAACAATGCCTGAGAAAAAAAAAGAAGTTTCTCCAAAAAGGTTAAGTTGAATACTAGGAGACGGTTTAGGATCCATGCTCTCTAAATATTAGGTCAAGCTTCACTAGACAAATCTTGCATCAACATTGTCATGTGCAATTGTAAAGAGAATAATTTTATGATTGTACAATAATGCTGAGATAACTGATTTTAAGATGTAAAGGGATAAAAGGACTGATAAACAAATACATGGAAAGTTTAGGTTATTTCATGAGTCAAATGTTTTTTTGACATACACTGCTGTTTTTCAAATTATTAGTGAGATGTCACTGATTTGAATGCCATGAGCCCTAACACCATCCATCCAAGCTGTTGGCCGTGACAAAATAACCTTAAGATCCCTCATGTCTATACCCTCCCCCTTCTCTCTATGTTTCCCTCTCTAGTTTACTGCCAGGAGCACAGAACAGGATCGACCTCTTCTCTGCTTATGGTACTTGTTCCTCTCTCAGACCTCTTCGCATTCCACTCTTTGTTCTCTCCTGAACGCAAGTCATTTTCCTCCCCACTTTTATGCTTGGCGCTGTC
This sequence comes from Zea luxurians, assembly GCA_029449295.1. Classification (NCBI taxonomy): domain Eukaryota; kingdom Viridiplantae; phylum Streptophyta; class Magnoliopsida; order Poales; family Poaceae; genus Zea; species Zea luxurians. Next base: position 123,492,751 of record JAOPSE010000009.1, read on the forward strand.
AGCAGTACCAGTGACTGCATGATTCCATGCAGCACTTCAGCATCGATTATGCACTGCAAGAAGGGGGCTATGGCTGTGGCTGAGATAGTGTCCTTGACCTCTGTGCTATGGTTCCAGGCAGGTGAAACCTTGGTGGGATGAATCACTCAGGCCTAGAGGTGCTTGACCACATTAGGGAGCAAAACCAAGGACAGTTCCCGTAATAATTGTTACTAACCTTGGGATTAACAAATGATGATTAGTCTCTAAGGACTATCTGATATATATAGGTTGTAGGCCTAGGCCTAATGGGCCTTAACACCCCTCCTCAAACTCAATGTGGAGAAGGAGGATCTGAAGCATTGAGTTTGATCAAGTAAAATTGATGTTGTGCTCTTGTTTGTGCTTTGGTGAAGAAATCTGCCAATTGAGATTCTAAGGGTACATATTGAAGGTCAATAGTCTTCTGCTGACAATGAGACCGAGTAAATGATGCATCGACACCAATATGTTTAGTAAGTTCATGCTTCACAGGATCATGAGAAATCTGTATAGCACTCATGTTATCACATAATAGAGGTGTAGGAGTGTCACAAGAAACACCAAGATCAGCCAATCACCAGCGCAACCAAATGATTTCAGCAGTGCTAGTAACAAGAGCCCGAAGTTCGGCTTCAGCACTAGAACGAGATATGGTCGCTTGCTTCTTGGATTTCCAAGCAATAGGAGAGGATCCAAGAAGAATACAGTAACCTGTAGTAGAACAACGGTCAACAGGGTCACTTGCCCAAGTGGCATCAGAATACGCATGTAGCTGAAGAGGACTAGCAGAATCATAGAGTAAACATCTTGATTGTGTCCCACGTAAGTATCGAAGCACACGAAGCAAATGACCATAATAAACTGAGGTTGGTTTGGATACAAATTGGCTCAACATATGAACAGCATGAGCAATATCAGGTCTGGTGATGGTGAGATAAACAAGACTACCCACAATATGACGATATCGAGTGAGGTCTGCTAGAGGTGTCCCATCCTGCGGTCGAAGTTTTAAATGAATATCCATTGGTGTTGCAACTGTCCGAGTATCAGTAAATCCAGAGCGATCGAGAAGATCTTGTATATACTTGGATTGAGACAGATAAGAACCTTTTGAAGTCTGCTGAACTTCAATACCCAAGAAATAGCTAAGTGGACCCAAATAAGACATCTGAAATTACTTACTAAGATGCTGCTTGACATAAGAAATGTGTTCTGAGTTGTTACCTGTAATTAGCATATCATCCACATATAATAGAAGTAAAGTGCGCCCTTTTGGAGAGACATGAACAAACAATGCAGGATCATGTTCACTAGAAGAGAAACCAGCAGCTGTGATGACAGAGATGAATCGCTCAAACCAAGCACGAGGGGCTTGTTTCAGCCCGTACAATGCGCGACGAAGACGACAAACGTGTCCTGAGGGAGTATCAACCCCCGGAGGAGGATGCATATACACTTCTTTACGTAGATCGCCATTGAGAAAAGCATTCTTGACATTCATCTGGGAGATAGTCCAAGAAGATGAGGCTGCAACTGCAATCAAGGTTCGAACAGTAGTCATATGTGCAACAGGAGCAAAAGCCTCATCATAATCAAGTCCTTGAGTCTGTTAGAAACCACGAGCCACAAGACGAGCTTTATACCTTTCAATGGAACCATCTGATTTTGTCTTAATTTTGAAGACCCATTTGCATGTAATAGGAACAACATGCGAGGGTAAAGGAACGATATCCCATGTACCAGTGCATTCAAGAGCAGCCAATTCATTTTTTTTTTCTCAAAAACGCAGGAGGACTGCGTTTTAGATATATATTAAGAAGAGAGAAAGGTCTAAGAGACCCAAAAATACAGAACAACGCACTCCCTATGGAGGCCAGTAACACTCGTACATGAAAGGATCCATAAAAAACACCCACACACACTCCCTACATCAACCTATGCAAGGGGGCAGCCAAGAAGGAGAGCCCTTTGGCTCCCGCAATTTCCCAGCCTCTTCTTTCCTCATCTGCATGCTTCATAATCAGAGGAAGGCTGGGAGACCCTCCATCAAAAATGACTCTATTACGATGCTTCCAAATCATCCACGACCCTAAAATGATGAGGGAGTCAAGACCTTCCCTGACCAATCCATTTACTGACTCTGAAACCATCTCCCACCAATCCATAAAAGAGACTGCATCTGGCTGTGGGGCTAAACTATGCAGCCCGAACTTTCTTAGCAGGTTGTACCAGAAAATCCTTGAGAAGACACAATTCACAAGCAAGTGGTTCAGGGTTTCCCCTTGCTGGTCACATAAAGGACATCTGATGGGGTGAATCAATCCCCTTTTTGCCAAGCGATCAGCTGTCCAGCATCTATTTTGGGCCACCAACCAAATGAAAAAACAGCATTTTGGTGGAGCCCAAGATCTCCAAACCCTTTCATAGTGCCCAAAGGTGGTAGATCCAAGGAAAAGACCCATATAAGCTGATTTTGCAGAGTATCTACCATTCGAAGATAAGCTGAAAATATGTCTATCCTCAGTGTTAGGCTGCAGCACAAAATTTGCAAGAATATTCCAGAGGTGTAGATAATCTACAATGGCACCAACTGTAAGAGCTCCTTTGATGTCTGCAATCCATCGTCTGTCCAATAGGGCCTGCTGCACAGTTCTTCTGTTAATAATTCTTTTTGGAATAATGCTGAATAATCTTGGAGCAATATCAGATATCCTTTTGCCATGGATCCATTTATCTATCCAGAACATGGTGTTGGTCCCATTCCCCACCTCAGAGATCAACACCTTGGAGAAGAAGGAACGGGCCATGCTAGGAACTTGAATGGACAGGCTAGACCAAGGGCGTCTTGGGTCAGTTTTTTGCAACCAAAGCCATCGCATGCGGAGGGCCCAGCAGAGCTCAGGAAGGCTAGCAATACCTAGACCTCCAAGCTGCAGCGGACGACATACTTTTCCCCAAGCCACCATACAATGCCCTCCTCAATCATAGCTAGCTGCCACACAAGAATCCCAAAAGCTTCCTGATAAGTAGTGGGTTCAACAATTGCCACACCAACTCGTGGGAAACCATAGCGATCTGGAGGTTCAATGGTACCACGATCACGAAGACGATATCCCTGATTAAAAACATCGTTAGACTCATAATTGTTAGTACAAGAATCAGGTACAGGATCAGGATCAGGACCAGCTACAAGAATAGACCGGGAACGACGAATGTAGGTTTGGATGATAGGAGGTTTGGAAGAGTAAGTAGAGGATGACGTGGAGGTGGAAGGTGGTGTTATGGGAATGAGAACATCAGATGTGGATGTAGAAGGTGATGGTTCAGCGGCAGGAATGGAAGGAAGACACATGAAAGAAGTAGATTCTATGGGATAATATGAGGAGTGAGTAGACTGGTTGTGAAAGAAGGGTCGATTTTCATTGCAGCTCACATCTCTAGAAATTCGAATACGACGAGTAGATGGATCATAACAACAATATCCTTTGTGTTCAGGACTGTATCCAAGGAATACACACTCTACAGATTGAGCAGTCAATTTAGTCCGCTCACGAGGTGGTAACAAGACATAACATATACATCCAAACACACGAAGATGATCATATCGTGGAGAAGTCCCAAAAATAACTTCACCTGGTGATTTGCCAGAAAGTTTAAATGATGGTTGTCTATTAATGAGATACACGGCAATGAAAACAGCTTCACTCCAAAAGTGTGAAGGAACAAAAGAAGATATCAAAAGAGTACGAGCACTCTCAATAATATGACGGTGTTTGCGTTCAGCAACACCATTTTGGGCATAAGCACCAGGACAAGAAAGTTGAGCTAGAGTACCCTCTATGGTCAATATCTGGCGAAAATTATCAGATAAAAATTCACCACCAGAATCGGAACGAAAAAATTTAATAGTAGCAGAAAACTGGGTGTGAACCATGCGAGTGAAAGACTTGTAAATAGAAGACAATTCGGAGCAACGTTTCATGAAGTAAATCCAAGTATAACGAGAATGATCATCAATAAAAATGACATAATATTTATGACCACATTTAGAAACAAACAGAGCTGGACCCCAAACATCAGAGTGAATTAGATCAAAAGGTTTAGCAGAATGGGAATTACTAGTAAAATATGGGAGTTGTATTTGTTTTCAAAGATGACAACCTTTACAATGAAAACTAGACTCAACATGTGTAGGACCTAAACATCCTGACTTTATTAGAGTAGACAGACGAGATCCACATAAATGACCAAGACAATGATGCCACTGGGCGAATGACGTCGTGGGGCCCGAAGCAGCAAGCACATGAGGTGTAGTGGTATGGTTTGAAGGAAGACGCAAAGTATCCAAGATGTAGAGGCGAGGTGAAGTTTTACGGCGACAGCAAGTCCCAATCACATCCCTTGTTTTGCGATCCTGTATAAAACAAGATGAGTCATCCAATCCAACAAAACAATTGTGATCGGTAATTTGACCAACTGATAGTAGATCCATGGATAACTGAGGTACAAAAAATATATTTGGGACAATAAAATTTGGATCAGAAAGAGAACCCTTGTGGGTGACATGACATAATGTACCATCAGCAGTCTGAACAGAAGTACCCTCGGTGACAGGTGTACTAGTTGCCAGCCGTGACTGATCAGATGTCACATGAAATGAAGCTCCAGAATCAAGAACCCAAGATGATGACAAAGCACCAGCAGATGAAGTAGCAGCCACTACAACTGAGCCTCTAGGAGATGGTCCTGTACCACGACCACGAGTAGCACGACGAACACGAAAATCAGCCAGCTTCTCTGGAAACTTAGCGAAGCAGTTCTCAGATCGATGAGTGGTCTTTTTGCAATGTTCACAAGGAGGAAAAGAGGTGTTTCTGGACTTCTGAGCAGCAGCCAACACACTGTGAGAACTAACACCAGTAATAGAAGACATGGACTTAAGACGAGTCTCTTCAGCAAGTAATTCAGATAACGTCTGAGCCATGGTGAGAGTATCAAAACTGTGAAGCAGCCTTGCACGTAGAGTATCAAATTCAGATCGAACTCCCATAACAAATCTGTATGTGAAAAACTTCTCAATGAACTTGTGGGCTGGGCAAGACACAGTTGCACAAGCAGGCACCATGGAAGTCAAGGCATTCATAAGACGATCAAAGGCTGAATAGTATTCATCAATGGACATATCATGTTGCTCAATGAAATGAGTCTGTTGCATAAGGGTATGTAAAAGGGCACCACTGTCCTGAACAAACCGGTAGATGTGACCAGATAGCCTTAGCAGTGGTGAATTTAGACGGACTCATAATCATGGTTGGTTTAGTGCTATTGACCATTGCAGCCATTACCTTGCCATCATTGATTTGCCAAGTCTTGATTGCAGCAGCATTGCTTCTATCGGCTGCTAGGACTGGTGAATCTTCAGTCAAATGAAATAGTAAACCATGACCTCTTAATGCAATCTGAACACAGAAAACCCATTCGGGATAATTCTGACCATCAAGCACAACATTGACAACAATAGCATTGGTCGACATAATGAAGAGCAAGAGAACAGTCAGAGAATACCGAAATTCCTGGCAGCAAGCCTGAATAAAGCTGACTCCCAGCAGATCAGCACAAGTGGCAGGCGAATTCTGGACTGATCGGAGGTGACCACGTCGCCGAATCAGATCTAGGCGAGGTGACCGTGTTGGAGCAGGCAGACGGTGGACAGATCTGCGCAGGGTTGGTGCAGAGGACAGCAGGCAGACGGATCCGCGCAGGGTTGGTGCAGAGGACAGCAGGTAGACGAATCTGCGCAGGGGAGGGATCTGCGACGTCCAGGGGAGGGATCTGCGACGTCCCAGCAAGCGAGCAAAGGAGTCTGGCCCGTGGGTGGCCGGATTCTGGCGAGTGCGCGGCGCCTCGCGCACAGGGGCGGCTGGATCAGGCGAGCACGCGGCGCGCAGAGAGGTGAGGACGACCCCGCAGGCGACCTCGCGACGGATGCAGAGGAGCGCAGGGGCTACCGCGGCCGAAACGGGCGAGCGCGCGGCCTCGACGGCGAACGGGAGGAAGGAGTCTCGGGCGGCCGATTCTGGCGAGCGCGCGGCCTCGACGGCGGACGGGAGGAAAAGCGACGACGGCTGCAGAACAGACCTGCGGCCGCGACGGCAGTGGAAGAAAAAAAATCCGCGGTCGCGACGGCAGCCGGGAGGGACGCCACCGCGACGGCGGCCGGGAGGGAGGTGGAGGGCCAGAGGAAGGGCTGCGACAGCAGCGGGAGGAAGACCGCGACGGCGGCTAGGAGATTTGAGAAACCCTAGTCGTAACCTGCTCTGGTACCATGTTACTAACCTAGGGATTAACAAATGATGATTAGTCCCTAAGGACTATCTAATATATATAGGTTGTAGGCCTGGCCCTAATGGGCCTTAACAATAATTACCAATAAACAGCAACAAAAGGCAAGGTTACACGGTATAAACTCAAGGAACAAGTTTTGGGAGCATGGTTCCATTGCAGTTAACAGCATAAACAACAGTTATATGTTCACAATGTCCTAATAAAATATTGCAAACTTTTAAGAACAGTTTGATATGAAGATATTCCTAACTAATTATACTACGGTGCTAGCAGATGGACAAATAATGTCACCTCGAACTATTAGCATCATTCACCAATGATCGTCTCAAAGCATTGATTATAGACTGGTGTTGACATTGCTGAATTAGCCATATCAAGGTTGGAGAACAAACTGTATCTCTACAAAAACAGGCAAACACTTTTTTTAGTACGAACACATAATGGAAGAAAGAACACAAAGTAGTAGAAATGTAGAATAACACTGCACAGTCATTTTTCTGACTTACATATAAAAGAAACACGAGGGAAAAGAAATAACAATGAATCTGCATAAAATAAGTTCTATGTCATCAACATGAAAGTATGATATAAGAACTCCGTACCTGGAGGACTCCATCCTCTCAATCAGTATATCTACAGACATGTCATCAGGAATGATCTGAATATCCCAAAACATAAATAAGATAAATGCAAAAAAAAAATCCTTTAAGTACAATTTATAGGCAAAAACAATGCCATAGTAGTAATAAAGCCAAAACACTAAGAGAATCATCATAAAATAAGGTCACCTGTACTTTCTTTGGTTCCATATTTCTTTTATCAATTTCTATCAGCAGCTCATGGTCTGAAATAAACGAATCAATAGAACAATTAAACTTCTGTCCATAAATTTCACAATCTGAGGTCAATATTGGTGCCTTGAGGAACATCCTGAGACAGTCGTCTTTAAAGTCTAAGATCTTCGCTCCAAATGGCAATAACTTAGATTCAAGTTGAAACATTTCATCATCCCTGGATATAGAGGTTTAGGGATGTCAGAAAGAAATTCATCGATCCATAGCATAGTAAACTCATAACTGCTAACATAGGATACCTGCTATGATTGCTCACAACAGTACCGGAAAAAAGAAGACATTGATTTAATGGAAATAGACAACACTTGCTGACTAATGATAATAACAGTAAGCAATTATGACGAAGAGTAGAAGATGACACAAACCTTTAATTTGCTTGAGTTGAAAACAGATCAACCATGCAAAGATATAGTTTGAAGGACATTGGACATTGAACAGTACAAACTGAATAATTAACCATGAGTTCATGACTATATGAATATATGCACAACAAAAAACGAGCAATGAATTCAAAACTGATTCAGGCATGCATATACGAGCATATTGTTGGGACTAGAAGTCCCTGCAAAAGATTTCGAATGCTGAAAGGATGGGTGTGAAGTAAAGATGAATGAAGACTCCAGAAAACAATCCATTAACTGAGTTAGTTAGGTGGTCTAAGTAGACCTCCTCAGGTCCTGAGTTCGACTCCTTGTGGGAGTAAATTTAAGGTTGTGGTTATAAAAAATCCTCTTGTTTATTCTATGACGGGACAAAGCACGGGTCTAAGGCCCGGTCCCGGTTGCGGTCATTCTCACATGGGCTACGGTGTCACTGTGTATGGGTGGAGTATGCTCGACCTGAATGAGAAGGTCTTCTTAAATGAAATGGTGTGGGGATGGTCTTACCTCCACAGGTCGAGTTCTTTAGTAATACTCTCATCAGTCAACATAGGTGCATAAGAAATTCAAGATGTGCTACCAATCATAGTTTAGTATGTGTTAAAATGCTTTACTTAGAACTGATAAAAAAATAACAAACCCAGTGCCGAAGGCTCCACATGAGTGGTGTCTAAGGAAGGGATAAACCGAAGCAATCCTTCCCTCGAGAGATTGCTTCGAACCCGCTTAAGCTTTTGGGTTGAACTGGTTATTGCGTCCACTCTAACACAGACTTACAAAGTAATACTCACTACTACTTAGAATTGATATTGATATCCCTACTACTATTAAGAACGGAAGGTGGACACCTGGTGCTACCACGGCTTCACCCCGCCTGACACACTGGGCCCGCCCCACGTGACCCCCGCCTCGGCGTCGTGCCCTGTTGGCCCCACGCTCAGCACGCTCTCAGCTACTGCCCTATGGACCCCAACGCCCGCGCAGCCACCACCAGACCACACGTACCTTAGTGTTTAGAAATAAATAATAATTATATAAAAATTAGTGCAAAGTGAGCATTTGAACACACGTCCACTACTCTAGAAATTTAGGGCTAACCACCAAACTACATGTAATTTAGCGTTTAGCAATGTTCAAAAAAGCGCGATTAAGCGCCCGCCTAATCACGATTGGACGCAAAGCGGCATGGTAACGCTGCGCTTAGGCCCTAGGCGGTTGTTTCCGCGTGAGCGCGCGTAGGCGGCGCTTTTTTTGCGTTGCGCGCGCTGAGGCGGTGCTCAGCGCGCGGAAAAGATGTGCGGGAAAAGAAGAGCGGGAAAAGAAGGGCGGGAGCTGTTGCGTGAAAGAACGTGAATAATTGGAAAGAAGGCGGGAGCAGCTGGTGTCGCATGTGAGAGGAGGAAAACAGAACCGCCAGCCCGCCACCAGATTCGTCCTCTTCCCCACCCGTCCAAGGTCCCCGCCGCCGGTGTCCTCTTCCCCAGCTGTCCAGGGCCGCCGGTGTCCTCTTCCCCTTCTGGTCAAGTTATCCATAACGCTAGGGTCAGCGCGCTGAGGTGATGCTACTGCTGTTTGGTGAAGGGCTGAAGGCAAGAAGCTAGGAACATGCAGCACGGCTGCAAAAACATGTCCACTAGTCTAGGTAAGTACCCCACTAATTCCTAGATAAACCTGTTTTTCTGTGCAAATATATATATTATATTGTATATTACTACAAATGCTTAAGCACGATTAATCTACGCTTAAGCTTTATAGGCGCTAAATAGTGGCCTAACGCCCGCCTAACGCCTAGCGCTTAATATAACCTTGGCATTTAGAAATAAATAAAAAAATAATTATATTTGAATAAATATCTCAATACCTATTTATATGATATATTTAGGGTCCGTAGCAAAAGCACGGGCAACTGGCTAGTATATAGACTAAAGGTGAATGATATCTTTAGTTCCTTGTGTTCAATATAAAAAAGAACATGTGCAATACATTACCTTTGTAGATGTTGTAAAATTTCAAGTTCCATCGTACTTTTTTCTATTTGGTGATCAAGTTCCAACTAAAAAAATAAATCAAGTAAGTTCAGTAATTCTAAGAAAATAGAACATGTCATTGTAAACATACAAGCACACCTCATATATGTAGTCCTTGTCAGCAATGCTTCCATTTCTGCATGAATCAGTTGAGTCTGACAGCCCCAGAACAGAACTTTCATCAAAATGGTTCAAAGCCTACATCATGAGGGATGGAAGACTTTAAATGTCTTCATCTAAACTATGCTATTATTTTGGAAAATAAGAGAATCAAAACAACTGATTTGTTGTGACGAAAATTAATTAGTTTTCCTCTAGACTTCGGTTCAATAGAAATACAATGCAGCTTATGAGTTGCAAATAATACAACATTGATGTTGAGGCCATATAGTACATAAGGTTAAAATTGTACTACAACTCAATAGTTGTTGAGCTGTATATTATATCATATCGTAAGTGTTGAAGTGTATAAGGGAATTGTCTATCTTCTCCTAACAGCTTAAGCTTTTAGGTTGAACTGGTTAGTGCATCCACTCTAACAGGGTATTAAAGCCAAAGGTCTTGAGTTCAAATCCTGGCAGAGCCTTTATTTGTGTCTTCGCCCCTTTATTTTTCACGTTTATGCCTTTCTCTCTGGCTGCTCGTGAGGGCGTTGAAATGTATAAGTAGATTGCCTACCTTTTCCTAACAGCTTAAGCTTTTGGGTAGAACTAGTTAGTCCGCCCACTCTAAAGGTAAGAAATGCCAAAAGGATGCAAATCAACATAATACAGTTTCATGATTATAAAAATCAATGTCCATATTCAACTACTATAAAAATTATATTTTAGGCTACTTACTGTAAGGAAAAAACAATTTGGCTACTTACCTTTGGACCAAGATTCGAAATCAAAGACTCCAGCATTTCAATACCAACATCCAATTGAATCATATCTGAATAACAAAGACTGTTGGTTATTAACCCAGCAAACTGCCAGAGCTCAAGAAAGAAAAACATGGCAAATAAACAAACCAACCATTGAATGTTGTCTCTGCAGTGACATTAATCTCACCAGATACCTTCTGATTCCCCTGCTCTGCCATGGCTACATCCTTTCTCAGTTGTTCCAGGTATGCATCTGACCACAATAATGGCATTGTAATTTGTAAGTGATGCATTCGAAGCAAAAAAAAAACAATTGAAAGCAAAGAAGCATCTTCATAATTGCACTGAACAAAGGGCCACTGCAGTAACAAGCAAATTTCAAAAGGGATGAATAAATCATTAATACATAAGAAGAATCTGTAAGGAAAATAAAGGAGACACCGCATTTACAAGCTACAATCTCGGAGCTTATATTTGATGATTCCTCTCCCTCGTTGTGTTCAATTGAGTCCACTAAGCAAATCTGCATCATGATGCTTATCGCTGTGACAGTGTACTTTGCATCGCATGGAACAAGCAAGTGTTGAAAACAAATCACACAGCCATGCTTACCCAAATCATCAATTGAAACCGCAGCAGTGGCCGAGTCCCACTCATCCATCGCATCCTGAGCCGCCTAAAACAGGTATCCCAGAAGAAGGGAAACGTAATAATAGAAAACAAATCCAACAATTAGGCCACAATTCCGGCAAACCAAAGTGAATCCTCGCCCTCGCATGTGTCACAGAATCGACCCTGAGTAGCGACGACCTTACCTTGTGCGTGGAGTCCAAACCCAGTGCCACCTCATCCTCCGCAACCTCCGCCTCCGGCTCCACCTCCAGCCTTTTCAATGAGAGCTGCTCCACCCGGCTGAAACGAACACGCAAACAAAACAAAAGGGGAACAATGCAGATTGAAGAACCAGATCCACGGGAAGGAGGAACCCACCAAGCAGAGACGGAAAAGGAGGATCGCTGGCTAACCTCTGAATGGCGGATGCATCGAGGGGCGCCTCGTCGGGACCCTGCGCCGGTACTAGGGCTTGCGCCTCCGCCATGGCCGTCTCTCTCCCGCCTAGTAGACAGAGAGATTTGGCTTTCGAAACGGAGGGGAGAGAAGGAAAGCGAGCACGTGACTAACGTGATACAGATGAACGACTGCGATTCGTCCGGGCATGCCCGACTCCCTTCAGCCGGATGCCTGGACTGGATCCGTTTGCGCTTAACGGGGCCCGTTTGGTCGGCCCGTGATAAGCAGGAGGCCAGGAGCAGCCGCCAGCCAGCTAGCAGCGTCCCTGCTGCTCCGCGCCACACCTCTCCGCTTCATTCCTATCCGTCTCCCCTGCTCTATCGTCGTCCTCCTCCGTCGGGCCGGAGGAGCGTCTCTTTGTCGGCGCAGCGTGCAGAGCACCGCAGGTTCGGCTCTTGGCTTGCTCATCCCTTCCCCTCCTCTCCTAGGTTCTCCATCCCGCGCCACCTTCTTGTTCCAGTTGCGTCTGCATTCAGGGCTACGTAGCATCATTAGACGAAGGTTTCGTGCGCGGTTAATCATGCTTGGAAGTGAGAATTTTGTGACCCGGATCGATCTTGGCGCATATTTTGGACCTAGTGATTGCGAGGATATAAACGCGCTAGAATTCAGCTGCGGACACTTCTTGTCAGATGTCTGGCGGCAGATTGGTAGTTCAGTCTTATTAATAAAATAAAACAAAAAAGAGATGAGTCATGGCTGCAATCCATAAACACAAACTGAGAATGTACTCTAATGTTTATCTAGAGAAAACCTGAAACTTTTTCTGCGAACATTTCTGCTTGAATTGGTTTGAGTTCTATACTGAACTTTCCCTCATGAGCTGCAGATTCAGAGACACGATGATGTCGCGACAGTGTGCAAACCGCATCTTTCTTACCGGAGGTTCCAGCTTCCTCCATGGCCTCAAATCTAGAGTTGCATCCAGTAGGAGTCACGGCACCGTCAGACTCAACTGGCGCTGCGTGAGAACTAATCTCTGGAGGGCCGAGCGCCTTGGTGTCAAGGCTACTCCGTCTGAGGTAATACGATTGCTTATTCGTTGCTACTGACCAATTCACCTCTTGTTATACCACTAAGAAGTAAGAACAGCAAGTTTTTGTCTCCTCCAGCATATCATTGCAGTACTGCAAGCGTCAGATATTTTCAGTGGCATCAGGAAATGGAGCAAGTTGCAATTGGTCGCCATGACAGGGGTGATGGCATGTGTAGTTCTGGTAGTCCCTTCTTCTGATGCAGTCGATGCTCTCAAGACATGCACTTGCCTGCTAAAGGAATGCAGGTGACTCTTCATCATACTGTCAACATAGTTTTGACACCATATAGGGGCTGCTTGGTTCGGAAATAGTCTCGCCTGGCCAAGCAAGCCTTGCCTTGCCAGCGTAGCCGAGTGTAATTCTCTCGTAGAAACTAGCCAAAATCATGCCTACAGACCACAAAGGTTTGTGTGAATTTATATTCAGTATGTAGCCAATATAGGTCAAGAAGAAGTTAGTTACTACTTGAAACTAAGAGCTCCCCGATGACAAGTTTGTCATCTTTTGGATGAGAGTAACCTTAGATCATTTTATACATTTCTTACTCAATTGGTTTCTCTCTCTCTCTCTTTCAGAATAGAGCTGGCTAAATGCATAGCGAACCCATCCTGTGCAGCAAACGTAGCATGCTTGAACACGTGCAACAATCGACCTGATGAAACTGAATGCCAGGTTATTCCCATAAACCTTGAGCTCACTGAAATCTGCCAGAAAAAATAAGTTTTTTATGCCCTGCTTTTGTCATCCATCAGATAAAATGCGGAGACCTGTTTGAGAACAGTGTAGTCGATGAATTCAATGATTGTGCTGTTTCACGCAAGAAATGTGTTCCAAAAAAATCCGACGTCGGCGAGTTCCCCGTCCCCGATCCATCTTCGCTGGTTAAGAGCTTCAACATGGCAGATTTTAATGGCAAATGGTACATTTCAAGTGGCTTAAACCCGACGTTTGACACATTCGATTGTCAGCTTCACGAGTTTCATGTCGAGGGAGACAAATTGATCGCGAACATCACATGGAGAGTCCGCACCCCAGACTCCGGCTTCTTTACCAGGTCAACCGTGCAGCGTTTTGTGCAGGACCCATCGCAGCCCGGCATACTCTACAACCATGACAATGAGTTCCTGCACTATCAAGATGACTGGTAAACCCTCTTAGAAATTCTTTCTCACTACTGCCAATGTGCCCATTCCTCAAGGTTTATCGACTTGGTATTTGCTGACCTGTAGGTACATTATCTCATCCAAGGTTGAGAACAAGGATGACGACTACATATTTGTGTACTACCGTGGGCGAAATGACGCATGGGATGGTTATGGTGGTTCTGTATTGTACACAAGAAGTAAAACTGTACCTGAAACAATAATACCGGAGCTGGAAAGAGCTGCAAAGAGCGTAGGTCGGGACTTCTCGACGTTCATCATGACCGACAACACCTGTGGTCCTGAGCCTCCTCTTGTGGAGAGAATCGAGAAAACTGTGGTGGAAGGAGAGAAGACCATCGTCAGGGAGGTGAAGGAGATCGAGGAGGAGGTTGAGGAGCTGGAGAAGGAGGAGGCGTCACTGTTTCAGAAGCTGGCAGAAGGTCTCATGGAGGTGAAACAGGATTTCATGAACTTCTTGCAGGGGCTGAGCAAGGAGGAGATGGAGCTGTTGGATCAGCTCAACTTGGAAGCGACTGAAGTTGAGCAAGTCTTCAGCCGTGCACTACCGTTGAGGAAGCTAAGGTAGCTGCAGCAGTAAAGGACTTGGAGAAAACAAGCCATCAAGTAGTGGCTGAAATGGATTCTATTTGCCACAGCAGTACCCACAGTAGAGATTGTTGAACAGATACAACAAACATTTCGAATTCTCTTTTCTTTTTCTTTTCTTTTCTTTTTTTACCCTTTTCTGTGGTCAAAACACATTCCTACGTTAGCCCTATTTGTAAAGCATCAAGAGACAACGTAACTTTTTTCTTGCCAAACAGAGAAAAAAACAAGTGTACTTAAGACTACGCTGATCATCTCTTGCATGACAATTGTTTGTTGTTATAGTTTCCTTTGCCATTCCATCTAAATTTAAGTCATTTCCCTATGTAAAATGCAAAATGAAAAGGAACTCTTATATTTGTACGCCCTAGTGCAGTATGGGACCTCTACCCCAGTTTTAAAGTAGAAGTAAAAAACGGTATAGTTACATATCACCGAATTTCATGGGGTTTTTTCAAGGAGACTCTATGGAAAAGTTGATTATACTAAAAATCTTCTTCAGGAAGACACCAACTAGAAAAATGGTAGTAAAAGGATAACTGGTTAACTTGTATGGATTTTACTAGCTGTGGTATGCAGTATTTTTTGTGTTTATAATCTTATCATAGCTATTAAAAATAACAAGGAAGCACACTGTAGCTTATTTCTACATACTCCCTCTGTCCCAAACTAAAATTCATTTTAGATAATTAATAGTACATTTTTGCAATATTTGATATATGTATTTTATATATGTGTCTAAATTTATCATCATCCATGTTAGAATACTCGATTAGAGTTTGAGGTTCTTCCCGTGTAATTACTGTCTCGCCCCTCTGTAATGGGTCTGGCCCAGTTACTCCAGTCTATTTAATAGATTGTCCAACCCCTGTTAGGGTTAAGGTTTCCAATATCGTATAGAGCTAGTGTTTTTTTTTCTCTCTCCCCTCCCAGCCGCCGCCAACTCCTGCTGGCCGCCGCCAGCCCCTTCCCCTCAGCCGCCGCCAGCCCTCCTCCTCTGGCCGCCTCTCCTCCCCTGCCGGTCGCGCCCCAGCCGCCACCCGCCCCTCCTCTGCTGTCCGCCGCTCCTCCCCTGCTGGTCGCCGCCCCTTCACGTCCTCCATCTCCGACCTGCTCCGGCGCCACCGTCCTGCGACATCCAGGAGAACCCGCCAGGAGGATGCCCGACGCCAAGCACTCGGTCGCGCCGCCCTTCGTGTCGCAGTGCGCGCTCCTGCGGCTGTCCAGGCCGCGCCTCCCTACGCCCGCGCCCCAGTCAGGTCCAGGAGTACTCGTCAGGCGGACCCGCGCCCCTGCCGAGGAGGGCGAGGGGTGAGAAGATCTTGCTGCCGCCGCGTGCACTCCCCACCGCGCCCCCCTGTTCCCTGCCATCGAGCGCCATCGGCTCCAGCTCCCGTCCTCGCCGCCCGACCCGTTCTCGGCGGCTGCGCACGCCCTTCTTGACGCCCCCCAGTGGTCGTCCCCTCACCATCCCTCCTCGCTACTCGCGCTGTTGCGCTTCTCCCACCAGTGTTGCCTCTACCCTCACCGATTTCATGACATCACCCCCACCATACATGAACTTTACCTCACCCGCTGCTCTCGTGACTGTGCGTGCACTCCTCCACGACGGCCAGCTCATTCAGGGCAAGTTCGTGTCCTTCGATCCGGCCTGGAACCCTATTCTCCAGGACTGCGTCGAGCTCCACCCTCAGGCGGGTCGTCACGTGCCTGGACCGCTTGTCTTCCCACGTGCTCACCTCCTTTGGCCCTCTCCGCTCACACCGTACCTTCGCCGCCACCACCTCCCCCAACCACCACCGATTGGGTGGTTGACTCCGGGGCCTCCTTCCACACTACCCCCACAACTAGTTCGTTACTCCACTCCCATCCACCCCACCCCTCACATCCTTCCTCCATCGTCGTCGGCAACGGTTCCACCCTCCCGGTCACCTTAGTAGGTACATCGGTTCTTCCAGGACCATTCTACCTTAACGACGTCCTTATTGCTCCCGGACTGACTCATCCCCTTCTCTCGGTTCGTCGCTTCACTAGTGACAACTAGTGCTCTATGGAGTTCGACCCCTGGGGTCTCACCATACGCCACCTTCCCTCACATGTTGTGCTCGCTCGCTGTGACAGCTTCGCCCCCCTCTATTCTCTTCACTTGCCCTCCACTCCCCACACCAGAGTAGCATCATCTCCTGCACTTACTACTACCACCACATCACATGTTCTTGCTACTACCACCACCTCCTCCGCCATTTGGCATCGTCGCCTCGGGCACCCTGGACCTGACGTCATGTCCCAGCTTTCCGGCCACTCAGACATATTAAAAGGGAAATGTGCCCTTGGGCCATTTCTAAGTATTTTGGTGATTGAGTGCCAACACAAGTGCTTAAGTGTAAATCTATGCCAATTGATGGACAAAGTGAAAATCAAGTCTAAAGGTATGTTTCTAGACTTAGTACATTGTTTTTAGAACTAATGTATTGTGTCTAAGTGCTGGAAACAGGAGACATCGAATTGAAAAAGACTTAGCTTTGTTCAGCCAAAGTCTGCTCAGTCTGGGTGCACCGGACTGTCCGGTGGTGCACCAGACAGTGTCCGGTGTGCCAGGCTGGCTCTGGCAAACTTACTGTTCTCGGGACTTCGACGGCGATGTACGGCTATAAATCACTGGACTGTCCGGTGAGCCATTCACAGGCGAACTCGTCGCTCTCGGGAGATGATTAACGGCGTACGGCTATAATTCACCGGACTGTCCGGTGGTGCACCGGACTGTCCGGTGATCCAACGGTCAGCCGGGCCAACGGCCGGCCGAGGATTACGCGCGTGACACGTGGCCGAGCCAACAGCTAGAATGGGGCACCGGACTGTCCGGTGCGCCAACGGCTCTCAATCTGCAACGGTCGGCTTCGCCAAATAAGGAAAGAAATCCGCACCGGACTGTCCGGTGGTGCACCGGACTGTCCGGTGCGCCAGGCGACTGAAGGCAAGAATTGCCTTTCTGGAATGCTCTCAACGGCTCCTAGCTGCCTTGGGGCTATAAAAGGGACCCCTAGGCGCATGGAGGAGCACACCAAGCATTCTCAAAGCATTTCTAAGCACCAAGACTTCGATTCTGCGCATTTGATTCTTTGTGAGAGCAACTAGAGCTCTATTTGAGTTGTGAACTCGTCGGATTGTGTTGTGAGCTCTTGTTACGACTTGTGTGCGTGTTGTCGTTCTGATTTTGTGTCTTGTGTGCGTTGCTCATCCCTCCCTTACTCCGTGCTTCTTTGTGAACATCTTTGTAAGGGCGAGAGACTCCAAGTTGTGGAGATTCCTCGCAAGCGGGATATAGAAAAGCAAAGCAAAACACCGTGGTATTCAAGTGGGTCTTTGGACCGCTTGAGAGGGGTTGATTGCAACCCTTGTCCGTTGGGACGCCACAACGTGGAGTAGGCAAGCGTTGGACTTGGCCGAACCACGGGATAAACCATTGTGCCATCTCTGTGTTGATATCTTTGTGGTTATTGTGTTTTGTTGAGACTCCTCTCTGGCCACTTGGCATTATTGGGCTAACGATTAATCAAGTTTTTGTGGCTTTAAGTTTAAGTTTTCACAGGATCACCTATTCACCCCCCCCCTCTCTAGGTGCTCTCAATTGGTATCAGAACCGTTCTCTTCAAGAAAGGGACTAACCGCCTGAAGAGATGGATCCTAAGGGCAAGGGGATTGTGATCAATGATAAGGAGAAGGAGTCCTTCGTCAACGAGCCGAAGGATGACAAGCCTACCGACTCGGGCTCGGGCCACAAACGAAAAGATGGGAAGAAGAAGAAGACAAGGCGCATCAAGGAGATCGTCTACTACGACGACAGCGACGAATCTTCCTCTTCCCAAAAGGACGACGACAACTACTACGAGAAAAGGAAGACGGTTAATTCAAACTTCTCTTTCGATTATTCTCGTATTCCGCATAGTTCAAATACACATTTGCTTTCCATTCCTCTTGGCAAACCTCCACACTTTGATGGGGAGGACTACGGATTTTGGAGTCACAAAATGCGTAGTCACTTGTTCTCTCTCCATCCAAGCATATGGGAGATTGTAGAGAGTGGAATGAAATTTGATAGCTCGGATAGTCCCATGTTTATAAATGAACAAATCCATAGAAATGCACAAGCTAGTACTGTCCTTTTAGCATCTTTGTGTAGGGAAGAGTACAATAAGGTGAGCGGCTTGGACAATGCCAAGCAGATCTGGGACACCCTCAGGATCTCACATGAGGGGAACGACGTCACCATGCTCACCAAGATGGAGTTGGTGGAGGGTGAGCTCGGGAGATTTGCAATTATAAGGGGAGAGGAGCCAACTCAAACATACAACCGGCTCAAGACCCTCATCAACAAAATAAGGAGCTACGGAAGCACGCGATGGACGGACCACGACGTCGTTCGCCTAATGCTAAGGTCTTTTACTGTCCTTGATCCACATCTTGTGAACAATATTCGTGAAAATCCTAGGTACACCAAGATGTCACCCGAAGAAGTACTTGGGAAGTTTGTAAGCGGGAGAATGATGATCAAGGAGGCGAGATACGTGGACGACGCGTTGAATGGTCCAATCCATGAGCCTCAACCTATTGCTCTCAAGGCAACGAGTAGCAAGGAGGCGCTACCTAGCAAGGTGGCGCAAGTTGAGGCGGCGAGACTTAATGATGAAGAGATGGCCCTCATCATCAAGCGCTTCAAGACGGCGCTAAAGGGTTGCAAGGGGCAGCCCAACAAGACCAAGACAAAGGGGAAGCGCTCATACTTCAAATGCGGTAAGATTGGTCATTTCATCGCTAATTGTCCCGATAATAATAGTGACCAGGAACAAGAGAAGAAAGGGGGAAAGAAGAAGAAGTACAAGAAGGCTAAGGGCGAGGCACATCTTGGCAAGGAGTGGGACTCGGATTGCTCTTCATCCGACGATGAAGGACTTGCCGCCTCAGCCTTCGACAAATTATCCCTCTTCTCCAATGAGCATCACACATGCCTCATGGCGAAGGAGAAGAAGGTATGTACTCGGAATACTACTTATGCTTCTTCAAGTGAGGATGAGTCTAGTGATGATGATGAAATAGATTATTCATGTTTGTTCAAGGGCCTAGATAGAACCAAGGTCGATAAAATTAATGAATTAATTGATGCCTTGAATGATAAGAATAGGTTATTAGAAAAGCAAGAGGATCTTTTGTATGAAGAACATGATAAGTTCGTAGAGGCACAAAAATCCCTTGCCTTAGAAATTAAAAGGAATGAGATGCTTTCTTGTGAATTGTCTGCATGCCATGACTCAATTTGTAGTTTAAAAAGTGTTAATGATGATTTAAATGCTAAATTAGAAATAGCTAGTAAATCAACATCTTGTGTAGAAAATGTTGTAATTTGCAATAGGTGTAAAGATTTTAATGTTGATGCTTGTAGTGAACACCTAGTTTCAATTTCTAAATTGAATGATGAAGTGGCTAGTCTTAATGCCCAACTTAAGACTAGCAAGAGTGAATTTGACAAGCTAAAATTTGCAAGGGATGCCTACACAATTGGTAGACACCCCTCAATTAAGGATGGTCTTGGCTTCAAGAGGGAAGTCAAGAACTTAACAAGCCATAAGGCTTCCATCTCCGCAAAGGAGAAAGGAAAGGCCCCTATGGCTAGTAATGCTAAAAAGAACCATGCTTTCATGTATCATGACAGGAGACATCCTATGAATGTTTATAGGAGTTATGATGTTTTTAACTCACATGCCATGATTGCTTCTAGTTTTTCTATTATGTATAATAGAAACTTGACTAGGAAAAATGTTGATTGTTCAGGCTCCTAGGAAAGTAATGAATGAACCTTCTACAATTTATTATGCTTGCAATGCTTTCTTTGTTATTTGTAGAAAGGATAAAAAGGTAATTGCTAGGAAGTTAGGGGCCAAATGTAAGGGAGACAAAACTTGCATTTGGGTCCCTAAGACTATTGTAACTAACCTTGTAGGACCCAACATGAGTTGGATACCTAAGACGCAAGCCTAAATTTGCCTTGCAGGTTTATGCATCCGGGGCTCAAGCTGGATTATCGACAGCGGATGCACAAACCACATGACGGGGGAAAAGAGGATGTTCTCTTCCTACGTCAAGAACAAGGATCCCCAAGATTCAATTATTTTCGGTGATGGGAACCAAGGCAAGGTGAAAGGGTTAGGAAAAATTGCTATTTCATCCGAGCACTCTATTTCTAATGTGTTCTTAGTTGAGTGGCTTGGATATAACTTGTTATCTGTGAGTCAACTCTGTAATATGGGATATAATTGTTTATTCACAAATGTAGATGTGTCTATCTTTAGAAGGTGTGATGGTTCACTAGCTTTTAAGGGTGTACTAGACGACAAACTTTATTTAGTTGATTTTGCAAAAGAAGAGGCCAGTCTAGATGCATGCTTAATTGCTAAGACTTGCATGGGCTGGCTGTGGCATCGTCATTTAGCACATGTGGGGATGAAGAACCTTCACAAGCTTCTAAAGGGAGAACACGTGATAGGTCTAACTAATGTGCATTTCGAAAAAGATAGACCTTGTGCAGCTTGTCAAGCAGGTAAACAGGTGGGAAGCTCTCATCATGCCAAAAATGTGATGACAACATCAAGACCCCTGGAGTTACTTCATATGGACCTCTTCGGACCCGTCGCCTATCTAAGCATAGGAGGAAGTAAGTATGGTCTTGTTATAGTTGATGATTTTTCCCGCTTCACTTGGGTATTCTTTTTGCAGGATAAATCTGAAACCCAAGGGACCCTCAAGCGCTTCCTAAGGAGAGCTCAAAATGAGTTTGAGCTCAAGGTGAAGAAGATAAGGAGCGATAACGGGTCCGAGTTCAAGAACCTTCAAGTGGAGTGTTAGAAAGTGTATCCTGGCTGACGCCTGGCAGATATGTCGGCCGCCCTATATGGAAGTGTTGTCTCTGATATAGATAGAGAGGATTAGGGGAGGATCTCAATCACTATGATTGAGGATCTGATTGTACTCTAGATCTTTCCTTAGGTGTAGAAGGCTTCCTTTTACCTCTCACCTTCCTCCCCTATATATACTTGTACATGTGCTGTCTATCATGAATATACAAACACACGCTTCCAACTCTCTCACATGGTATCAGCCGCCTAGGTCCCGATTCCTGCCCTCCACCCCAGCGCGCCTCCTCTACGGCGCTGCTTCTCCCCATGGCCGACCTTCAGCCCACCTCTCCGGTCATCACTGATTCTGACGGCGACGCCTCTGCCGACTCCGAGCGCGCGGCCCTGGCTGCCCGTGAGGCGGCTTTGGCTCGCGCCACTGCCGCAGAGCAGGACGCCGCCCTCGCCCAACGAGAGCGCGACGCCGCCGACGCCCGCATCCGCGCGGCTCTCACCCGTGCAGCTCACGAGCGCGTAGCGGCGGCCCTCTCTCCCCCCATCAATGACATCACCTCCGACGGCACTGGTGCTGACTCCGTCGCCCATCTTTCTGCCGCTCTTCTCCAACACGAAGCGGCTGCTCTTCTCAATCTGCACGCTCAAGCCCTCGCCGTGCAGAACATCCGGGCCCTCGTCCCACTCCTCCTCGACGTCAACTCCACCTTCTACTCTCAGTGGCGTGAGTCCTTCCTGCTAACCCTCACCAAATTCTCTCTGGACTGCCACGTGCTTTCCGATGCTGTCCACCACTTGCCCGACTGGACTCGCATGAACGCCGTTGTTCTGTCTTGGATCAACGGCTCCATCACTGACAACCTCGCCGATACGATCTCCGAGCGTGGTGCATCTGCTCGCGTCCTGTGGCTCGCCATCGAGTCCCAATTTCTTGGGAACCGCACGACACGCACCCTATACGCCGACCAAGCTTTCCGCTCCTTCACTCAGGGCGACCTCTCCGCTGCTGATTATTGTCGCCGCTACAAAAAGCTTGCCGAAGATCTTCGCGATCTTGGCGAGCCGGTCTCCGACAAGACCCTTGTCCTCAACATCATTCGCGGCCTCAACGAACGCTTTCAAGCGCTTGGCCTTCACCTCCGTCGCACCTCTCCTCTCCCCACTTTTTTGCAGGTCCGCGATGATCTTACTCTCGAGGAACTCACCATGACCAATGCTGCTCCTGCAGCAGCCCTCGCTGCTGTTACTACACCACCTGGCGAGAACGGCAGCTCCAAGTCACCTACACCCACTACTCCCGCTGGGCGCTCTTCACATCAGCGCCCTCCCTCCCACCATTCCGGGGGCGGTTCCGGTCATGGCTCCTCCTCCGGACAACGCGGCAAGCGAGGCAAACGCGGTGGTAGAACCTCTAGCAACAGCAGCAACGGCATCATTGGCCCTACACCATCTTCCAACTACAACTACTACAACCCTTGGACGGGGGCCATCTACATGTGGCCTGGCCAACGTCCACCTTCGACTCCTCATCCGCCTGCTGCCTCGCCCCCACCACCGCATGCCTTCGTCGCCGGCACTCCTGGTCAGTGGGCAGTTCCCGCTGCAGCATATGGGTCGCCCCCTGCCTACGCCGATCCTTCTACGCCTGCACCCGTCTGGGATCAACACACCCTCGCTGCCAACTTCCAAACTGTCACTCTTCAGCAGCCGCCTCAACAAGAGTGGCACTTTGATACTGGTGCCTCCAGTCACATGACATCTGACGCTGGTATAATATCTCATCCCCCCTCTTCCCAGCATCTTCCTACTCATATTGTCGTTGGCAACTGAAAGTTGCCTAGAGGGGGGGTGAATAGGCAAGTTAAAACTTTTTCAACAAAAACTAGAAGCAAACTGGGTAAAACTGAATTGATCTTGAAATTCACCCAGTTAACTTTGGAAATGAGATGTTCTAAATGATCCACAGGGTTCAAAGTAGTAGATCTGAGAAGGGCACTTCTCAAAATCCACACACCAAAAAGATATAAACAATTTTTCACGGAATGGTGAGAGAACGAAGAACATAAACAAACACAATGAGCAAGAACACAAAAGACACAAGATTTATCCCGAGGTTCGGTCACACCACCAAGGTGCCCTACTTCCTCGTTGAGGCGCCCACAAAGAGCCGGGTCTCTTTCAACCCTAATCCTCCCTTTGCCGACCACAAAGGTCAAGCCCACACAATAATCTTTGCTCAAACGAGCGGGTAATACAAACTTTCTTGTGGTCTTCCACAAAATTTGGAGACTCACAAGAGACACCTAGTCGTCTAGGAGCTAGAAGCTCCAAGAGTAATGAATCCACAAAGAACTCGATGTAGTACCAAAGCTCGAATGAAGAAGAGTAAGAGAGATTTGGAGATGAAGCACAAAAACCGCAGCTCTCAAACTCACTCAAAGATTTCTCTCCAAAGATTTGAAATGGGAGAGGCAAGAGGTGTGTGAGAGAGAGTGGGAGGTGTTTCTCAGGTTGGGAATGAAGTTTTGTGCGTGCTCTACTGTGGGGAGAGAGGTAGGAGTGAGTATATATAGGTGGGGCTCCAAAACTAGCCGTTTTTTACTTTTCTGCCCAAAAACCGGTTGAACCGGTCCCAAAACCGGTTGAACCGGTTTTCAAAAAGCTACGTACAGCTACAGCTTTTTGGCTGACACAACAGACTGGCAGAAAAAAGTGAACAGTGCAAAAACCAGTTGAACCGGTTTCCACCAGACAAAAACCGGTTGAGTGTCCGGTTGAGTGTCCGGCTGAACCAGTATTTTGAAAAAAGGTGAACAGTGCAAAAACCGGTTGAACCTGTTTTTCCAAAAAGCAATTTTGGCCAAGATAGACTTTAAAAGGTTGTACTACATACTTTCACTAAGGATTAACAAGGGTAAAATGGAAGTTTTGGATCAAGGATTTTTGAGCTTTAGTACCAACACCAACCTTCTTTTTGGATCCCCCTTGATAGTACGACGATTCCTATACTCAAGTTAAATAAAATATAATTAAGTAAACTCCTTGAGTCATTGGTGTCTCAAGTGTGATTTCTCCATGGTGTTGCTTCATAAGGATCATAAACATCTTTGTCTCACCTTTTGAAGCAAACACAAATCGAGCCTGTGACTTGTGCCATTTCACCATATATGAGTTCAAATCATGGCTTCAAGTCACCTTACTGATGCATCAACATGTTGTAACTCTTCATAGCTGATTAGTTCATCGACTTAGTGCAAGTACTCCCTTCTTCACCTTAGCCATGGTACCTCGGTCTACAAGCCGTCGCTTGGCCTTCACCTTTGCTTAGTTCCTCGAAGCCCTTTCCTTGCTATCTTCACCCTATCAAGCCATTCTTGAGTCACATCCTATTGAGCATCCATTGAGAGAATCATTTCTTCAATATTGTGAACCTTGCTTGAATGTCATCTAGATATAACTGCTAAGATCAATCAAGCTCTAGTTTGATTCTCATATATTCATATATGGACTAATAGTAATATGGTCAAGCCAATTCACGATTCCTCATATCTTATTCACTTTGGCTTGACCAATCCTCTTAATCACTTCAACCTCTATTATGATCATATTTATGCATAGTGATTTCTCAGGACTTGTCCATATATTCAAACCAATATAGAGACCATATTATATCCATTTGCATTGTCTCACTGGTTATTTAACCTTGTGTTGAACTTTGTTCACTGATCATTATACACTATTCAAGTATGTTCATCATACTGAATTCCCTATTCGACACTTAGCAAACTTGTTAGACCTTTAAATGTGTTGTTATCCAAATCACCAAAACTCACAAAAGGGATGAATGCACTTTCAGCAACGGTCATCTAATCCCTGTTACCTCCACTGGCACCACCCGTCTTCCCTATAATCTTTCTCTTCACAATGTTTTAGTTTCCCCCTCCCTCATTAAGGATCTGATTTCTGTCCGTCAATTTACCACTAATAATAATTGCTCTGTTGAATTTGATCCTTTTGGCTGCTCTGTGAAGGATCTACCCACTCGGCGCGAGATCTTCAGATGTAACAGCTCTGGTCCACTATACCCCCTGCAGTTCCCGACTTTTGCTCTTCTTGCATCTACCCTATGGCACCAACGACTTGGACATCCCGGTCACGCCGTTTTATCACATTTAGCGCAGTCATACGCAATTTCTTGTAATAAAAATACTAGTACTCATCCTTGTCATGCTTGTCAACTCGGACGACATGTCCGTCTACCATTCCCTACTTCTTCCTCCCGCGCCACCTGTAATTTTCAGTTAATTCACTGTGATCTCTGGACATCACCCATCACTAGTGTGTCTGGCCACAAATATTACCTTGTTATCTTGGATGACTGCTCTCACTATTTATGGACTTTTCCTTTACGTCTCAAATCTGACACCCTTTCCACCCTAACCAATTTCTTTGCCTAAATTCGTACGCAGTTTGGTGTCCCTATCTAGAGCATCCAGTGCGACAATGGTCGCGAATTTGACAACCTTCAAGCCCGCACTTTTTTCTCCTCCCATGGAGTCCATCTGCGCATGTCTTGCCCCTACACTTCAGCTCAAAATGGTAAGGCTGAACGTGTCATCCGTTCCATCAACAACATCATCCGCACCCTCCTCATTCAATCCAGTGTTCCCCCCAGTTTTTGGGCTGCGGCTCTTGGGACCGCAACAT
The DNA here is from genome assembly GCA_029449295.1 of Zea luxurians. Lineage (NCBI taxonomy): Eukaryota > Viridiplantae > Streptophyta > Magnoliopsida > Poales > Poaceae > Zea > Zea luxurians. Next base: position 123,518,711 of record JAOPSE010000009.1, read on the forward strand.
ATCTCCTCAACATACTACCCACCAAAACACTCGCACTCTCTACACCACACTTTGCTCTCTTCGGCCACAACCCATCCTATGAGCACCTTCGCGTTTTCGGCTGCAAATGCTACCCCAACCTTTCTGCCACCACTCCACATAAATTATCCCCTCGCTCAACCCTCTGTGTCTTCCTTGGCTATTCCCCCCACCACAAAGGCTACCTATGCTTTGATCGCCAATCCAATCGTACCATTATCTCCCGTCATGTGGTTTTTGATGAAACCTCGTTTCCCTTTTCTGAGGCTTCCAATCCACCCCCACCAGCGGCCTTCGACTTTCTTGATGATTACTCTAACCCGGTTGCAGCTCCTTTTGGACTGTCGCCCGTGTCTTCTTTTTCAGGTACTCGTATGACACCACCACCCCCACCGGTGGCTTCTTCGCCGGCTGTGCCACTCGCTCCTTCAGAGAGTATCTTGAGGAGGAAGGGATCAAGCACGAGTTCTCCGCTCCCTACACACCACAGCAAAATGGCGTGGTAGAGAGGAAGAATAGGACGCTCATCGATATGGCAAGGACGATGCTTGGAGAGTTCAAGACTCCCGAGTGCTTTTGGTCGGAAGCCGTGAACACGGCTTGTCACGCCATCAACCTGGTGTATCTTCATCGCCTCCTCAAGAAGACTTCGTATGAGCTTCTAATCGGTAACAAACCCAATGTATCTTACTTTCGTGTATTTGGGAGCAAATGTTACATTCTAGTGAAGAAAGGTAGAAATTCTAAGTTTGCTCCCAAAGCTGTAGAAGGGCTTTTGTTAGGTTATGACTCAAATACAAAGGCGTATAGGGTCTTCAACAAATCATCGGGTTTGGTTGAAGTCTCTAGCGACGTTGTATTTGATGAGACTAATGGCTCTCCAAGAGAGCAAGTTGTTGATCTTGATGATGTAGATGAAGAAGACATTCCAACAGCCGCAATACGCACCATGGCGATTGGAGATGTGCGACCACAGGAACAAAAGGAGCAAGATCAACCTTCTTCCTCAACGATGGTGAATCCCTCAACTCAAGATGATGAACAGGTTCATCAAAAGGAGGCGTGTGATCAAGGGGGAGCACAAGATGATCATGTGATGGAGGAAGAAGCACAACCGGCACCTCCAACCCAAGTTCGAGCGACGATTCAAAGGAATCATCCCGTCGACCAAATTTTGGGTGACATTAGCAAGGGAGTAACTACTCGTTCTAGATTAGTTAATTTTTGTGAGCATTACTCCTTTGTCTCTTCTATTGAGCCTTTCAGGGTAGAAGAGGCCTTGCTAGATGCGGACTGGGTGTTGGCCATGCAGGAGGAGCTTAATAATTTCAAGAGGAATGAAGTTTGGACACTGGTGCCTCGTCCCAAGCAAAATGTTGTGGGAACCAAGTGGGTGTTCCGCAACAAACAGGACGAGCACGGGGTGGTGACGAGGAACAAGGCTCGACTTGTGGCAAAAGGTTATGCCCAAGTCGCAGGTTTGGACTTTGAGGAGACTTTTGCTCCTGTTGCTAGGCTAGAGTCCATTCGTATTTTGCTAGCATATGCCGCTCACCATTCTTCCAGGTTGTTCCAAATGGATGTAAAGAGCGCTTTCCTCAACGGGCCAATCAAGGAGGAGGTGTACGTGGAGCAACCCCCTGGCTTCGAGGATGAACGGTACCCCGACCACGTATGTAAGCTCTCTAAGGCGCTCTATGGACTTAAGCAAGCCCCAAGAACATGGTATGAATGCCTTAGAGACTTTTTAATTGCTAATGCTTTCAAGGTTGGGAAAGCCGATCCAACTTTATTCACTAAGACTTGCGATGGTGATCTTTTTGTGTGCCAAATTTATGTCGATGACATAATATTTGGTTCTACTAATCAAAAGTCTTGTGAAGAGTTTAGCAGGGTGATGACGCAGAAATTCGAGATGTCAATGATGGGCGAGTTGAACTACTTCCTTGGGTTCCAAGTGAAGCAACTCAAGGACGGCACCTTCATCTGCCAAGCGAAGTACACGCAAGACTTGCTAAAGCGGTTTGGGATGAAGGACGTCAAGCCCGCGAAGACTCCAATGGGAACAGACGGACACACCGACCTCAACAAAGGAGGTAAGTCCGTTGATCAAAAGACATACCGGTCAATGATAGGGTCTTTACTTTATTTATGTGCCAGTAGACCGGATATTATGCTTAGCGTATGCATGTGTGCTAGATTTCAATCCGATCCAAGTGAGTGTCACTTAGTGGCCATGAAGCGAATTCTTAGATATTTAGTCGCTACGCCTTGCTTCGGGATCTGGTATCTAAAGGGGTCTAACTTTGACTTGATTGGATATTCAGACTCCGACTATGCTGGATGTAAGGTCGATAGGAAGAGTACATCGGGGACGTACCAATTCTTAGGAAGGTCCCTGGTGTCATGGAATTCTAAGAAACAAACTTCCGTTGCCCTATCCACCGCTGAGGCCGAGTACGTTGCCGCAGGACAGTGTTGCGCACAACTACTTTGGATGAGGCAAACCCTCCGGGACTTTGGCTACAATCTGAGCAAAGTCCCACTCCTATGTGACAATGAGAGTGCTATCCGCATAGCGGAAAATCCTATTGAGCACAGCCGCACAAAGCACATTGACATCCGGCATCACTTTTTGAGAGACCACCAGCAAAAGGGAGATATCGAAGTGTTTTATGTTAGCACCGAGAACCAGCTAGTCGATATCTTTACCAAGCCTTTAGATGAGAAGACCTTTTGCAGGCTGCGTAGTGAGCTAAATGTTCTAGATTCGCGGAACTTGGATTGATTTATAGCATACATGTGTTTATGTCTTGATCATGTTCCTTATGCATTTTACTGTTTATTTATGGTACTCAAGTTGTACAAACACTCCCCGGACCTCAAAAGTCCATGTGTGAGTGATGCACATATTCAGGGGGGGATGTGCTACAACTTGACCCTTTGAGACTAACCGTGTGCTTGAGTTTGCTTGATTTAGTCTCAAAGGTGGATTGAAAGGGAAATGTGGACTTGGACCATGAAAGACTTCCACTGCACTCCGATGAGAGGGTAACTTATTCCAAGTTCATCTCATGTACTCTTATTGCCTTTGTATTCTTATTTGAAGATTTTGGTGAGGCAATGGGGCTAAGGGGCCAAAATTGATCCCGTTTTGGTGCTTGATGCCAAATGGGGGAGAAAATAAGGCCAAAGCAATAAATGGATCAGCTACCACTTGAGAAATTTTGAAAATAGTAGAATAGAGCTTTTGGTTTGTCAAAACTCTCTTGTTGTCTCTATTGCCAAAAGTTGGTTTCTTGTGGGAGAGTAGTTGATTATGGGAAAAAGGGGGAGGTTGTGAATCTTTGATCAATTTCTCTTGGAATATCTCTCTTTATGTCTCTACAAGTGAATTTGACTTAGAGATAGGAAATTGAGTTTGATTTGCAAAAACAAACCAAGTGGTGGCAAAGTATGATCCATATATGCCAATTTTGAATCAAAACTATTTTGAGTTCTCATTTGCATTGATATTGCACTTGTTCTATTTGCTTTTTGTTGTGTTGGCATAAATCACCAAAAAGGGGGAGATTGAAAGGGAAATGTGCCCTTGGGCCATTTCTAAGTATTTTGGTGATTGAGTGCCAACACAAGTGCTTAAGTGTAAATCTATGCCAATTGATGGACAAAGTGAAAATCAAGTCTAAAGGTATGTTTCTAGACTTAGTACATTGTTTTTAGAACTAATGTATTGCGTCTAAGTGCTGGAAACAGGAGAAATCGAATTGGAAAAGACTTAGCTTTGTTCAGCCAAAGTCTGCTCAGTCTGGGTGCACCGGACTGTCCGGTGGTGCACCGGACAGTGTCTGGTGTGCCAGACTGGCTCTGGCGAACTTACTGTTCTCGGGACTTCGACGGCGGTGTACGGCTATAAATCACCGGACTGTCCGGTGGTGCACCGGACTGTCCGGTGATCCAACGGCCAGCCGGGCCAACGGTCGGCCGAGGATTCCGCGCGTGACACGTGGCCGAGCCAACAACTAGAATGGGGCACCGGACTGTCCGGTGTGCACCGGACAGTGTCCGGTGCGCCAGCGGCTCTCAATCTGCAACGGTCGGCTTCGCCAAATAAGGAAAGAAATCCGCACCGGACAGTGTCCGGTGGTGCACCGGACTGTCCGGTGCGCCAGACGACTGATGGCAAGAATTGCCTTCCTGGAATGCTCTCAACGGCTCCTAGCTGCCTTGGGGCTATAAAAGGGACCCCTAGGCGCATGGAGGAGCACACCAAGCATTCTCAAAGCATTCCTAAGCACCAAGACTTCAATTCCGCGCATTTGATTCTTTGTGAGAGCAACTAGAGCTCTATTTGAGTTGTGAACTCGTCGGGTTGTGTTGTGAGCTCTTGTTGCGACTTGTGTGCGTGTTGTCGTTCTGATTTTGTGTCTTGTGTGCGTTGCTCATCCCTCCCTTACTCCGTGCTTCTTTGTGAACATCTTTGTAAGGGCGAGAGACTCCAAGTTGTGGAGATTCCTCGCAGGCAGGATATATAAAAGCAAAGCAAAACACCGTGGTATTCAAGTGGGTCTTTGGACCGCTTGAGAGGGGTTGATTGCAACCCTCGTCCGTTGGGACGCCACAACGTGGAGTAGGCAAGCGTTGGACTTGGCCGAACCACGGGATAAACCACTGTGCCATCTTTGTGTTGATATCTTTGTGGTTATTGTGTTTTGTTGAGACTCCTCTCTGGCCACTTGGCATTATTGGGCTAACGATTAATCAAGTTTTTGTGGCTTTAAGTTTAAGTTTTCACAGGATCACCTATTCACCCCCTCTAGGTGCTCTCACATATCCTATACTCAGGGCTCTTCTGAGCGCCTCTGTCATGCTTGTCAGCTCGGCCTTCACTCTCGTCTTCCCTTTTCCACTTCCACGTCCAGGGCTGTTCAGGCCTTTGATCTTGTCCACTGTGATCTCTGGACGTCTCCTGTCCTTAGCCTCTCCGGCTACAAATACTATCTGGTCATTCTAGACGACTACTCCCATTTTCTTTGGACTTTCCCCCTTCGGCTGAAGTCCGACACGTTTACCACCCTCACTCACTTCTTCGCCTGGGTATCCACCCAGTTCCGACGCCCAGTCTGTGCCCTGCAGTGCGACAATGGCCGCGAGTTCGACAACAACGCCTCCCGTTCTTTCTTCCTCACTCACGGCGTCCAGTTCCGTCTCTCGTGTCCCTACACCTCTGCTCAGAATGGCTGGGCCGAGCGCATGATTCGCACCACCACCAACATGATCCGCTGCCTTCTCTTTCAGGCGTCTCTCCCTGCCACCTACTGGGCAGAGGCCCTTCATACCGCCACGCATCTCCTCAACCGTCTTCCCTCGAAGGCGGTTAGCCACCCTACACCTCACTTCGCCCTGTACGACACAACCCCTTCCTACGACCACCTGCGCGTGTTTGGCTGTGCCTGCTACCCTAACACTTCCGCTACCGCCCCTAACAAGCTTTCTCCTCGCTCCACTCGCTGTCTCTTCCTCGGCTACTCCCCTGAACACAAGGGGTATCGGTGTCTGGACCTCACCTCCCACCGCATCATCATCTCTCGTCACGTCGTCTTCGACGAAGATGTGTTTCCCCTTGCAGGCTCCACCCCACCGACCGATCTCGACTCACTCCTCGAGTCCGATCCGGTTCCCCCACCCCCGGCGCCTCGCCTTGCGCCATTACCAGTACCTCGTGCGGCCACATCGACCACACCTGCGCCACGCGCGGCCCCGTCGATCATGCCTGCGACACGCGCGGCCCCGACGACCCCGCCTGCGCCACGCGCGGCCCCGTTGATCACGCCTGCGCCCTGCGCGGCCCCGCCGATCATGCCTGCGCCACGCGCGGCCCTGTCGATCACGCCTGCGCCTCGCGCGGCCCTATCACCCCTGCCTGCGCCACGCGTGGCCTTGTCGACCCCGCCTGCGCCACGCGCGGCCCCGTCGACCCCGGCTCGCTTCACCGACCCCACGCTCATCTACCACCGTCGCGGCCACACCGCTACCTCAGCGCCTGCTGACTCGGGCCCGTCGACGAGCGCGGCCCGCTTTGCCGACCCCGCCGTCGTCTATCACCGCCATGAGCTGGCCATACCCGCCGCTCCCGACATTCCGATGACCCGCTCCGAGCTGACAGTATACCACCCGGTCGCCATCCACCGCGACCCCGGGCACGTCCACCCGATGGTGACTCGGCGCGCCGCTGGCATTCTTCGCCCCGTCGACCGGCTGATCCTGGCAGCTGATACGACCTGCACTCCACCAGACGCATCCCGGGTGCCCTCCTCCGTTCGCACTGCCCTCGCCGACCCACATTGGCGTCGTGCTATGGAGGAGGAGTATGTGGCCCTCTTGGCCAACCACACCTGGGACCTGGTGCCGTGTCCACCAGGCACCAACGTGGTCACCGGCAAGTGGCTCTTTCGCCACAAGCTGACCTCGGACGGCTCCCTCGACCGCTACAAGGCCTGTTGGGTCATTCGGGGCTTCACCCAGCGCCCCGGAGTAGACTACGACGAGACCTTCAGCCCCGTCGTCAAATTTGCCACTGTCCGCGCCGTCCTCTCCCGCGACTAGGCGATCCATCAGCTCGACGTCAAGAATGTCTTCCTCCATGGCACTCTGACGGAGACTGTTTACTGCAGCCAGCCCACTGGCTTCGTCGACGCCGATCGTCCGGATCTGGTCTGTCGGCTGAACCAATCCCTGTACGGCCTCAAGCAGGAACCGCGGGCATGGTACAGTCGCTTCGCCTCCTACTTGGCCTCCATCGGTTTCGTCGAGGCCAAGTCGGACACGTCCCTGTTCATCTACCGGCGTGGCGACGACACCGTCTACATCCTGCTCTACGTCGACGACATTGTGCTCACGGCATCCACCGCCGACCTTCTACATCGCACGATCGTCGCCCTTCAGCGGGAGTTCGCGATGAAGGACCTGGGGCCCCTACACCACTTCCTCGGCATCACCGCCGAGCGTCGGCCTCAGGGTCTCTTCCTCCACCAGCGTCGGTATGCCATCGACATCCTGGAGCAGGCTGGCATGTCTGACTGCAAGCCCTGCTCCACGCTTGTCGACACTTAGGCAAAGCTCTCTGAGGACGACGGGCCTCCGGTCGCCGACGCGACGTCCTACCGGAGCCTGACCGACGCGCTCCAGTACCTCACCTTCTTCAGGCCCGACATCGCCTACGCCGTCCAGCAGGTGTGCCTACATATGCACACTCCGCGGGAGCCCCACCTCACCGCTCTCAAGCGGATACTGCGCTACCTCCGCGGCTCCCTCGACTACGGCCTCCTACTTCGACCATCCCCAACGTCGGAGCTCATGGTCTACACCGACGCTGACTGGGCTGGCTGTCCCGACACGCGCCGGTCCACTTCCGGTTACGCCGTGTTCCTGGGCGCCAACCTCGTCTCTTGGGCTGCCAAACAGTAGCCCGTCGTCTCTCGCTCCAGCGCTGAGGCCGAGTACCGCGCTGTGGCCAACGGCGTGGCAGAGGCCTCCTGGCTACGACAGCTCCTCCACGAGCTCCACAGTCCCCTTCAGTGCGCCACCCTCGTCTACTGTGACAACGTCAGCGCGGTCTACCTCTCCACCAATCCCGTGCAGCATCAGCGCACGAAGCACGTGGAGATCGACCTGCACTTCGTCCGCGAGTGTGTCGCTGCCGGTGACGTTCGGGTTCTCAGCGTCCCCACCACGCTGCAGTTCGCTGACATCTTCACCAAGGGGTTACCATCGAGTGTATTTTTAGACTTCCAGTCCAGTCTCAACATCTGTACAGGATAGAGTTGTGACTGCGGGGGGTGTTAGAATACCCGATTAGGGTTTGGGGTTCTCCCCGTGTAATTACTGTCTCGCCCCTCTGTAATGGACCTGACCCAGTTACTCCAGTCTATTTAATAGATTGCCCAACCCCTGTTAGGGTTAAGGTTTCCAATAATCTATTTGAATATAGTCATAAAAAAGAGCTAAACGGATGTTATTTTGGAACCGAGGGAGTATATTTTATTTTCGAACACCGCAGTTGGTATGCATGTCATTTCATTAAAAAGAAAAAAAGAAACGGTTGTCCAGCTACGGACGGACAAGATACACTAGACCCACATGTGACCTGAAAACTAGAAAAAACAGATTTGATACAAAGCTCTATACGTGACCAACAGAAATGCTCTAAAAACAGTGGAGGACCATCCAGTCCTGGACAGCGACCAGACAACAAATTCTTGCAGTTTTGAAGCCCAAGCCCACCACCACATCCTGCCCCCCACCCCTATCTGTGGAAAGGAGATCGGGTATGCATGGCCTTGCTTTTTCAAGAACTGAAAGCACATTGTTGGTGTCTTGCTGATATCCACATTAACTAACTATGGAATTCCAGAGCCCATTCGATAAACCTTTTATTGTTGCAAGGAAATTGCTCACTCCATACTTTACAATTCTAGGTATCATATATATGTTCCTTGTAATAATTGAAGAGCTCAAATGAAACAATCCATCTACAGATACATAATCACACCAACAATAACAAACATGACAACTAGCACAGGAAGAGTTACAAGATAGGGATCTCATCACAGGAGCAGCATAGGAAGTTGTCTAGAACTCTTCGAGATCCTGTCCTTGTTTTCTCAAAGTATGCAGCAAGAACATTTCTGTAGATATAAGAGACAAGGATCAGTCGATAAGATATCCCTGTATGACATACAGAGTTTTAGGGAATTTTAAATAAAAAACATATTTGTGTTTTTAAAATTTCCATGTTTATTTATCTGGATAAATTCAAGGGAAAATCACTCATCTTAACAACAGTTCAACATTCTGTACCAAAAGAATGCCACGATTACTAGTTTACTACTGTTGACAGAGCAGCAAGGAATATGTCTCAGTATTTGAGTGCTGGCTGAATCAAAACAAACAAATGAAGATAATTACTTAATTAGCAAATCATGCAGCTGATGTATTTATGTAACATATCTTTAATACATATCTATCATGTAAGAATTTGACAATGAAGTTGGCAGTTTTTTTTTAAAAAAAGGAAGATGCCACTTGCCAATATTTTTTACTTGCAGAATACATATAATTGTGTGTGGTTTCCATAAAAATAACCTGTTCTCTACGCTACCAATCCACCAGCTGTATGCATACAAATATTGCTACTGATACTTTAAATAAACTTAAGGTCACAAAATTAAATCTTTAAGGAACATATAGAATGAACTATATAGAAAACATTTATTGTTTAGTAATCAGACCAAGATTCAAGGTCGCATAGCTGGATGTCACAGTTGATTACCAGACAATTAATTTTTACTGGTAGCTTGTTGATCACTTGCTGTTGAAAAGGGCAATTTGTTTCCAGTTGCAGTGTGGCTGTGAGTTTTGGGTGTGTTTCAGGGACTTTGTCCCTCTTGCGTACTCTTTTCTTTCTTGATAATAAAATGATATGTAACTCACTTGCGTGTTAGAGAAAATAAAAATAAAAGATGAACCTTGGACATTTCTGATGCTAGTGCAATAATATAGTCAGGATATGTTCTATTGGAGAACATAGGGAAGATTAAATGCCAAAGAGTTCTAAAAGCAAATAGCATAAATATATTTTTGTTATATATGATCTATCAGATACAATACTTAATATTAAGTTAGCATCAACATCATAGAGATTATGATACTTTTTTTGCATAATTGCATTTGCATATGTGGTGTGCAATAATATACAATGAAGAATTGAACATATAAACTGAATTTTCAACTTTACTCTGGACAAGCTTTTGCATACCTGTTGCACCTTACTCTCGTCACTACGAGTAGTAGACGGTAGCCTAGCAGAAGAGGTAGGTGACAACCTATCATCCCTCACCCTGTTGAAGATACCAGTGTACTTTTCACCTGATGCTGCATTTGCATCATCCCATTCGCCAAAGGGTGGTACAGCCACTTCTTCAGGCTGGATTTACCAATGCAGAAGCAAGAGTAATTACTCTATAGGCATTTCTAGCCCACATTCATTGAAATATTATTGAAAAAATGAAGTATAGTAAGGTATTATTACCTCATAGCCACCCGGCTTCATCCTGCTCCTTCCAGGTGTATGCTGGCCAAGCCCCTCTGAAGATGCCCTCCTCTCTGGAGTCTGCATTCCAGTTGACCTGTGCTTTGGCTTTGATTGGTTGTTTGGCTGCATTGGTGAAGCAGACCCAGCAGCTGTTCTGTAGGGGCTTCTTGGTGTCCCAGCATTACTCCCTTGTTCTCTCTGAAGATTTGAATGTCTTCGTGGTGCAGACTCACGGTGAGTAGGCCGGTCAGAGTGTCGTTGGTTGTCAAGTTCAGGTCTTGGTCGATGTGGTGGGTTCCTTGGACCTTGGTCTTGAGGATTAGTTTTGTAGACCGTTGGGTGCAAAGGCGACTTGTGAGGAGGTTCCAGATCCCTCCTTGGATCATTTGGTTGTGCAGGAATTCCTGTTTTCTTGTTCTTCCGTGCATCCTCGAACTTTTGTGTGTAAGGTGTGTTTCCAGTGGTTTCCCAATCCCCAAATGCAGGAATTTCAGGTTGCTGTACAGAGCAGATTAATCGGTAGCTTTAGTCAACTTTCTGGAGGGCTATGAGTTATGATATATAAAAATGTAAAAGCATCCATCTGTTGCTAGGATAGTTATCATTTTGTGGGAGAAGAATTAGCAAAGACAAAAAGATTCTCAAACATCCCAAAGTATGCTGAATACCCTGCAGCAGGATTCAGGAAATTATCATTTCTGAGAAAACTAAGACTGAACCCCCTAAATATTTGGGATGTCTATGATACATGCTAACATGCAAAAGAAGAGTATAATGCATATACTGGATCAAGTGCACACAGGTCTAGAATTGTGGCATTTGCAGTTTACTAGTTTCAACAAGGATTTATTCTGGGAAATTATCTGCCACACTCACAGCATGAATAGGCCTAGCATACACAGCACACCAATCACCACATGAACAGACAAAGGTGGGTTTATAACTACCAAACCAGCTAAAGTACACTACTCATTCAGCAGTACTTATAGGTCCCATTATGTCTCCCTCTGTCTTCCATACGGATACATACATATTGTATTACATTTTGAGTCAACTGTAAGAAATCTGGAATTGGTCTGTCCTGTGATGACTAATTGTCTGGTTAAATAAGAACTAGTGTAAATGATACTTCGATTCTGCCTTGACTTGTTCAGGCTGGAGAATTTTTTTACATTTTACAAGTGGACGTGTTTTCGCTCTAGTTTTATTAAAAAAAAAGTCCAAATTACTCCCCTCAATTTTGACATTGGTCTAATTAACCCTAAGATGATATTTGGTTCGATTTACTCACCCAACTATTTGAGTTAGTCCAGTTTACCCTTAACAAGATTTGTTATTTCTGTTTCATCACGTATAAGTTAAGTACTAATATCAAATTTTGTGATGTGATAGAGGACATTATGAGTTATATTAGGAAAACAATCTATATTCTTTTCTGCCACTATTTTTGATAGCTTAGGAAATTTAATAGTAAATGACACTAGAGATATAATATCATGCAAAATATAGTGATGAAACGTTCATGATATATTTTTCTAACACAAACTATGATGACCTCTATAATCACACAATTTATACACAGAGAAACAAAACAAAAAATCTTTTTAAGGTGTAAATTAGACCAACTGAAATAGTTAGAGGTAGTAAATTGAACTAAATGTTAGTTTAAGGGATAGGCAAACTTGGATGGAGTAATTTGGACTTTTTACTACAGACATCAAGAGGTCAAAGACATGATAAATATGCGAAAATCAGAAACGATTTACTCACCGCCATTGGATCTGCAAGGTGGAATCGAGCTTCTCCTGTGCAAAAATTGTAGAAATCTAGAATTACCACCCTTTTTACACAAATTCTTGCAGGAACAGACCGCAGTCCTCCAAAGAAAAGCACAGAAATGTCAGCTTTTCCTTAGAACAGTACTGACTGTGCTGTTCTTTCCTCGATGAGTTAGCATAGTACTCCTTTCATCTCAACCACCTCACCAAGAACCAACAGAATCAAGATCAAATCCTCACAAGAAATGGATATCATAGGAACTCCCATGTTTATAGTCTTTTTGCAGCGAGGATAAAGTGAAGATATCCCCAACCACCCAAATCCATAAAAAACAAGGAGGGAGGATTGAAGGAAGCTCTGTCCTGCAACGAAATCCACCAAATCTTCCCAAGAAAACGAGAAGTAAGAACTGCAAATGGTTACTTTGACCCTCAATTATTCAGCAGATAAGCACCAAAATCACCAGGATTAATGGTGTCGTCTGCTACCCTTTCAACTGCAACTTGAACAAGCATCCAACCCAATTAAATAAAGATTAAATTGTCTCCTCGACAACACAGAGTAGTAGAAGAAGAAGCCACCACGGAGAAGTCAAAGTTGGATGCTTTGACGCTGTATAAGAGCAATTCGACTACCCAAGAAAATGGACCGAAGACGACGTCCTTCGCACGAATCTCTCAAGAGAAAACACAAAAAATAAACTCTCGAAGAAACACAAATTTATCAAGGAAAACGCTCAAACCCCCCGAGGTAGAAGGACTTGAGCCACCGAAAATCGAACTGAGAGGTGGATCCTCTCTTCTGACCTTGCGGCTTGAAAAGTAGTACAGGCGCGCGAGAGAGAGGAAGTGGGAAGGAACAATCGAACGAGGAAGGAATTGAGAGTGGGGAGGAGAGGAAGAAAAGGAGAAGGAAGCGAGAAAGCAGACAAAGGCGTTGACGAGGGGGTGAGCGCCGTTTTGCTTGTCAGTTCGAAAGCCTTGGAAGCTTCCATTTTCTCTTTTTCGGATAAAATTTGGTACGGATATTTTAAAGTACGGACTACGGAGAGTTTCTTCGTTTCCGTTTTGAGGTGAGAGTAGGCGTGCAAATTATTAGGATAAATTTAATATTTTAAAAAGATATACATAAAATTTAATGTTAATTTTTAATTATGTTATTAAAAAACATTATAAAAAATATATAATTTGTTTTGTGTATTATTTGTTTCCTACAATGGAAAAGGTGAAAACCCATCAAATTCAAATCTGTATCTGATCTACCATTTTAGAAAATATAGGACCAATTTAAAGTTTATTTTTTTATAAATTTTAACAAACTCAAAAATAGGAATACAAATTCATATAGTAGATTATATATCCTATATTCAATAAAAATTTAAATAAATTGAGATCTGAATAAGTATATGTTTCCTTGTTCCGTGATTTTTTTTCATTTCACATTTTTTCCTTTTTTCAGTTCCAGTTTCTTTCATTCCATAATTTTTGTTTGTATTCTCACAGTACAAAAAACGAGTTATATATATAACTATTTTTTAGACGTCTTGCTATATGAGTTATCTATCTTCCGTGATCTTGCATTTAAGATATAAAATTTCTGGTCAACCAAGATTTTTTCTAGACCCATAACTAATAGACAGCACAATCCCATAACCCTATAATTCCATAATCCTAAAAGGAAAAAAAGAAAAAACTAAACACACATGATTTTTGGCGTGTTTGTTTCGACTTCTTTAATTGATTATGGGCCAGATTCTGGCCGCCAAAGTCCACTTTAAATCAACATGAATCTAGAATCCGTCAAGTCTCGCCACTCTTATACTCTAAACCATATTGATCTTTTTATCTTTCTCTGCACGTAAGCCATGTGATATTCAATTTCTCGTAATAGCTAGATTATTTATGAATAAAGCTTCTAGAAAAAGCTGAACCAAATAGTTTGTTACGGCAAAAAAAAAAAAACTAGCATATGAGGAAGATATCGTGCTTCAAATCCAGGCTTATATCGCACAGCATATTTGTTGGCCTTTCTACGCATTTCGATACTTGTGATTACTTAGGTTATCTTAGTAATCTTATTATGTTCTTTATTTTAAACTCCATTATATAAAAATATTAGTACAGAAGATTCTGAAACATTGTTTTATACGGTTATACGTAGGGTAAGTTACTCGTCTAGGGTAACAGGAGCCCTTGAGCCCGTGTCCACTACTCTTTCCAACCACTCTTTGAGCCAATGTTTTATAGGGGTAGTTTAGTGATTTAGGGTGAGGTAAGCCTAACAATGATTACGTGACGATCTGCCTACGATATTCATTTTAGATTGCGAGACATTAGATGTGGTCAGACCGAAGAATTATTGCAAGAGATATAGAAAATCTCAAACGTCTCGCGATCTTTTGGAAAACTTAGCGTGACAGTGCCTTTCCCAGTAGCCGGCATCAACGGGGTAAAGTCAAGACTCAAGACCACGCATGTTTAGGATGTAAACTGCATGAATTTGTGGCCATCAGTAGTTGACCTTGATAGAGCTCATTCTTACAAGGATTAGATTAGACACCAGAGCAGCTCTGCTTATATTTACATTGCTTTTTCATAACCAATGGTAGTGACGAATAAATAACATAAAACTACACGTCTAGGTTGATTTTAAGGATTTCAAAGAAAAAAAGGTACTTTAAAATTTTGTACGATACCACTCAAAAATTTATAGAGTTTACAACTATGAAGTTATGGTATTTGGCCAACTATGATCAACTTCCCTTAGTGCTAGTTTAGGAGCCACAAAACCAGAGGGGTAGGAGAGGCTAAAATTCACTTCTTATTCAAAATTGAATAAGGAGGGGATTTTAGCCCCTCCAACCCCCTCTGGGTTTTATACTCCCAAAATAGTTCTTAGAGTTTTTGTTTTGGAGCCATGCCAAACACACTCGATCATGTATATATGGGTGTGTGTTAACTTATGTTATTGTGAGGCCTTTGTTTTTTTTCTTGTTTTCTATGTGTTTGGCACCAAAATGAGCTTGCGGACGGTCCGGCCCTAAGGCCGGACAATCCACGCCTGTGGGCCGGACGGTACGCGCGTGCACAGAGCAGATTAGGGTTCCGAGTTTTGTGCTATGGTTGTTAGCTAGATTCGCGGAATTAGCTCGAAAATCAGTTGTGTAAAGGGTCCAGCCCCCTCCTCTATAAATAGAGAGGTATACGGCCGATTTGGAAGAATCAATCAAATCAATAAAATTTCTATCTCGCATTTATTTCTTATACAATTAGGAGTAGTTCTAGTCTAGTTCTAGTTTAGCCTCTCAATTCCCAAATTCTCTGTCTCTCTTCGACTCTACGTCGATTAGAGGAGTCTAGGTCGGCCTGCCCGAGCCTAGACAACTCCTAGGATCTCTCCTCCCCGACGGGGTCCCTCCCGAGAGTGAGATCCAAGCGCCGTCGGCGATCCTCTGTCGCCCCTGTGCACGCGCGGACCGTCCGACCCTAGGGTGCGGACCGTCCGGCCGTCAGGCAGGAAACCCTAGCCTCGCGCCAGGTCGCGGACCGTCCGCGCCTGACCAGAGAGCACCGCCGCAGGTTCTTATTGAGTGTTTGGCGCTCCAAAAAGGTGCCAACACACTTTTTGGCGACTCCGCTAGGGAAAACAAATATAGACTCATCAAATCGGCCCTCAATGGCCGGTTCAAGGGATAGCTCTAATATTTCCCCAAGCAACATCATAGAGCTGACTTGGGAGACCTTGCCGGCTGACGAACAGCTCCAGTTCGAGGAGCACAAGGAGCAGATGATCCAGGAGGCAAAAGCAAAGTTCTTGGCCAACTTCAAAGTGGACAGGAACAACAAGGTCGTCCGACATCGGGCGACAGATCCGGCTTCGCTCCGACCCACACCAGATATCCCCAATGTAAGTAATACAAACGAGCTGCAATCTCTTAAGAATTATGTAGATGAACAGCGTGAACAAATGCAAAATATCATAGGAGGTATGCAAAACGATTATAGGAGACTAGTACGTGCATTTGATAAATCTAATATCACAAATTTTCCTTCGCACGATGTTGAATTAGGGGGTAACACGCGTAATACATCGGCTACAGGTTGTCACGACCAGTCACAACCCCTTTATGGGATGCCGATGGACACATACCCTGAGCAACCGCAAATCGACAGCAAATCAGCTGATCTGCACATGCCCGGACCGTCCGCACGTGAGCGCGGACCATCTGGGCCAGCAACGGCCAGGCCCATTTTTAATGAATTACCAACACATGTGCCCGAGCCACATCGTTTTGCGCAAAATTCAAATTACCCAGTCGGACCGTTCGCATACCACGACGGACGGTCCGCATATAATCATGGATGGTCCGGGCCAATGTCCAGACAGTCTGCACATGACCTTTTTGAGGAGGATTTACCCGAATCCTCACCCGTCCCAGCAACACTTCCCATCACACTATGCGATGCATCAGCCCAATAATACAAAATTTAGAGCCCAAGAAAGCTTTCTGGCCCCGCCTAGAAGGCTGGAAAGGAACGATCAATCCTATGAACCATATAGGGCAAACGGTAATGCACCACATAGCTCAAACCAATGGGGGGGAAGACAACATGCCAATATCCAGCCAACCCCACCTATGTTTGACCAGAGAGCCGGTGGTCTCGCACCGGCTGCCATTGATATAGTGAGGGAGGAAATAGCTGGGGCGTTTCAAGATAAGCATGGAGTAAGCATGGTCCCTGGGGGTGTAATCATATCGAAAACCTTATGACAGCCGATTTGATCACCACCCATACCCACAGGGAACCAGGATACCCGAATTCTCAAAATTTTCGGGTGACCAGGGAAAGAGCACGCGCGAACACATAGGCCAGTTCCTAGCACAATTAGGAGACTTGGTCGACACAGAAGCATTTCGCATGCATTTATTTTCATTATCTTTAATAGGAACCGCATTCGCATGGTACGCCACTTTACCTCCTAATTCTATTTTGTGATGGGGGATTTAGAACAAAAATTCCATGATCACTTTTTCTCCAGTGACTATGAGTTAGATTTAGTAGACCTAGTGGCCTTGCGACAAGCGAAAGATGAATCGGTTAATGACTATATCCGGAGATTCCGAGATACCAAAAACCGATGCTTCCAAATTCATTTGGCAGGAAAATAGTTAGCAGGACTAGCTTTTAATGGATTGCGATATTATTTAAAGGAAAGATTAGAAGGCATTCAATTTTTTACGCTAGCACAATTACACCAAAGAGCTTTGGCCTATGAAAGCCGAAGCAAAGAGACTGCCAAAACTATTCGTCATAATGTCCATATAGTAGAGTGTGACCAAAGTAGCTCGTACGACGAATCAATAGAAATTTATGCTGCTGAAATGGTTTGGCCAAAGCAGGCCAAATTTTCGGCTTGTTCCTCCTTGCAGCCGGTTCAAAAGAAACGGCAAGAGGAGGTTAAGTTTACATTTAATGTTGGTAAATGTGATAAAATATTTGATGAATTACTTAAGAATGGCAACTTTAAAATAACTCACACTGTTCCATCCGCCGATGAGCTAAAACGTCGGGCATACTGCAAGTGGCATAACTCATTTTCTCATGCCACTAATGATTGTAATGTATTCCGTCGACATATTCAATCGGCCATTAACGAGGGACGATTGAAATTTCAGGAAATGCAGGTGGATATAGAGCCCTTTCGAATGAACATGATCGACTTCGAGGGCAAAAAGGTCCTAATTCGGCCCAGCACAGCCAATAAAGGAAAAGGCAAAGAAGTCATCATCGGCAACGCACGGAAGGCCGATGGAAATAAAGTTTCTTGCAGGAAAGTAGTGGCAGAAAAGACTCCTGATGGAGGGGAGACCCTGAAGGTGACCATCACAGCCTCTGACACTGGGGGGCAAGCACAAACAGGGAGGCAGGCGCGGGAACCCGTGCTGCGCATCATGGACGGTCCGCCATCCAGACGCGGACGGTCCGAAGCTTCTCCGGACGGTCCAAAGGCTTTCGGCGGACGGTCCGGCTACACTCAACAACCACGTACGTTCAAACCACGACGACCAGAGATAGGTACGTGGAAAACAAATACATTTAAAGCAGCTGGCCGGATGGTCAAATTCGACCCGACTTTCATTCAATTGTTGTCCAAATATGTGAAAAAAAAGGCCAACACCAATGACCGGCCAACAAAGCGACCCCGCTCACCCATTCATGAGCAACGTCAGGTCAGGCCGATTGGACCATCCCACCAATTGGAAGAAATGAAAGGTCATACCGTACAATTGAGACCTAACATACCTACATGGACACCTCCACCCCCTTATCCGCCTACGCCATATCCATACACATATTTACCTCCACCATATGTCCCAAATCAAATGTGGGGCATGCCACCATATCCATTTGGGATGCCACAGTACCCCGCTTGGGGGGCACCCCAAACATCTGTATTCAATAGGTTGGCACCTCCAGTACAAGACCGATTGAGCGCCGCTCAATCCGGTCACTAAGCATAGGCCCAACAAGAGTGCCGGAGTACTCGGCCTCAAAGGCCGACCAATCCGGCAGGGGGCATATACCTGCAATGACCAAAAGAACAACAAAAAAGGATATCATTAAAATAGGTACTGCAGATGTCATCGTACAAGAAGATAATGAAGGGCCGATGATTTTTGGGGAATCGGCCAACACGACCAAAAAAGAAGATACGGCTACCATCAAAGCAGCCGATCCAAAATACTCCATGCCTCGATGGTGCCCAGCGGGATTGACACGGTCCAAAAGCGAAAATTACAACGCCTAAGAGCAAAAGAAAACCAGGAAAAGGAGGCGGAAAAGATATTCAATGATACACATCTGTAACACCCCAGGTATTTATATTCCGCTCGACAACGAGTATGGATTTAAGCACGTAATATCAGTGGATAAAATGGATGCTAAATTCTAATCATCTTCGCTATCGCGATTTTAATATCGTATCTATTTCGTTTGTCGCGAGTGCGACCTCGTTTTTATTTTTTATCTATCCGGGCTCCTCCTAAATTTTTGTGATATTCGGAACATAGTTGTCCCGAAAATCGGTGTGTCTGATGATCATTTAAAACTCATCGCTCGTGCGAATACGAAATCGGAAGCCTGACCCACTCGGATGATTTTTATCCCGGGCAATATAATTAGAACTTAACGACAACGGTTTTTGTCCAAAACAAGATTTATTAGAACTCGGCAATTGAAGTTTTTGGTGCAAAATATTCCGTCTTTGCCCGTCAGCCGGGAAATCATGTCCGAGGATCTATAATTGAGATTTCTTCAGTAAATTATCTGCTCAAGCGCAGTCTGTACTAATTTGACTAGCATTTTTTTGTTTCGTCTGATTTACATCTCCCACAGACTTAATCTGAGAATTTAATCATCGCTAAAGATCCTAATTCAAAAATATCTATGAAATTCTGAAAATCTGAAAAAGAGAAAATATTTTTCTAACCGCCTCCTGCTGATTTTTCTCGTGTGAAGTTTATCTTCACCAGATTTTTACTTGCGCGCGTTCATCTGTGGGGGGGGGGAATCTTCTCTGTCGCCGCTCAGCTTCAAAAAAAATCGCGCAGCTCAACGCAGGGAGAAAATCCCACCGCCCCTCTCCTTGATCCTTATCTCTGTGCACGTAGGCTACTTATCCCCAGTCATCTTCTCCTTCCCTGCAGCGGCATGCTCCTCTGCTCCTCCCCAGCGTCCCTCGCCGAGCGCCGCTCGCCCAGCCATCTCCCATGGCGCTTGGCGTCCTCCCTGCCCAGTCCGTCTCCAAGCTCCGGCGCCCGGTTCCTTGCCCCGTCCATGGCCACGTCCTGCTCGGATCCCTTCCCTCTGCTCGGATCTCGGCCCTGCCTAGCTCCCTCTTCTCCCTCCCATGCCGTGTCCCGTGTTCTTTCTTTGCGCGCGCTCTTCTTCTTCCCCACGCTGTGCGCCCTGCTGTGCTCCCAGCCTGCACGCTCTCTGCCGTGAAGTCCCTGGCGCGTGGAGCTTTTCCTCCAACTTCACCCTGAATTCCGCCCCTCCCATGGCGCACAGCTTCGATTTCACCGCGTCCAGCTCTGCCATGGCCGCACCGGCTTGGAGTTTCCATGGCCGCCGTCGAACTTCGTGCGCGCACCTGCTCCTATGCCGCGCGCCCCCCTGCTCGGCTGTCCATATCCATAGCCCGCGTCCTCTGCTCCCTGGAACTCGCCACTGCGCGCGCCGTGGTGCTCAGCTCTCCTGCGCCGGTGCCCAGCTCGCCAGGGCCGCGTGTGCTCCAGCGCCACGCTCTGCTCGCGGAGCCCCTCTTCTCCCTGGTGCTCGCCCCTGCAACCTTGCCAGCAACCGCGCCCAGCAGAGCTCCCTACGCGCGGATCTCTCCTCTCCCTGATTTCTGCTCGCCGCGCGCGCTCATCTCCCTCGGCTCCCTTCAGCTCGAATCCGCCGTCGCGTTCTGTTCCCTGGTGGCCAAGCATAGCCCTTGCGCTCGCGCCTTCTCTGTTCAATTTCTAAAACACCTAGGCATGTCCATGGTCGCTCCCTTCATCGTTGGTGTTCGGCTCCCTGTTTCAGCTTGCTGTGTCGCGCTTGTCCAAATCGTCACCATGGAGTTTCCTATCGAGCTCCTCTGTTGTGCGTGCGAAGTTCTCTACTTGCCATGGTGCGTCGAGCTCCCGCGCCGAATCTTTTTCTAGCTTGTCGTGAAGCTCCCTATTTAGTTCGCTTTCCGTTGCGTTGTTGTGCGTGAAACTGCTCGCAGTCGACATCGAGTCCGTGACGCGCGCGTTGGACACGGTGAAACGCTGCGTGTGCTTGTGTCCGAGCCCGCCCGACCACAACCTCGCTTTGCTTTCCGCGTCGCTGTTCGCCGGGTCAAGCCCCATGTTGTCGCGTCCCTGTTTCAGTTTGTCGTGCCGCGCCATCATCGCTTCTGTCGCAAGCTCGTTAGCCACAGTTATCTTGACCGCGTCAGCACGCGAATATGGTCGTGTTCATCAAATTCGCCAACACTCTGTTGCCGATTCGACTGTCGTCGCTGGTGATAGCTTCGCGTGTTGTCGAGCCGGTCGTTTTCCCTGTCCTGTGCTCGCGCAGTTTCCTGCTCGCCACCGCGCACTCTCGGCTCGCTCGGCCTTAATTCCCAACACGTCGTCAACCTCGCTGGTTGTCGTCGTGTCGTGTATGCAGCAGCCCCGGATCTGTGCAGCTCTATATACGTCACTCTTCTGTATTGTCGTCGAACCGTCGAACCTCGTTCTTCCCTGCTCGATCTCATCGTACCCCAAACCCCAGACGTTAGGCAAAAATAAGCGAGGTCCTTGTGCATCGCTTATCAAGTGCTCGGTCGAAGACTTCAATCGAAGGTCTTTGTCGTTCGTGCATCCCCAAGAAATCCCAAGAATCAGGTGAAGACAAAGCTAGCCGGGTGGTATTCACCAGGTGCTCGACAAAAGCTCGAACAAGTCGTCGATTACGTGGTTTCAAGTCGGATGTCATAAGGGTAAGTTGATTTGTATTCCAGTCAACAAGGTCTATAAATAGGTTAAATAAAATTGTTGGTCACAATAAATGTTATTAATTTAGCATGCGCATATTGTGATGATCGATTTAGATAAATCGGTAAATCAAGTAATTAAGATACACAGCTTAAAAAGTTAATAAAAAGCTAGGAATAAAAATAGATTTTGTAGTGTATTATGTTAATTTGGTTAATGGATGTAGTTGATGCCCTACTATGATATCCATGGTGCTTAATGCTTGGTTTTAAGTGTTTCATCCTTTTTAGTGTAGATTATCTATATTATACTCGTTATACTCGTGCTCATACATGTGCATCGTGCATCTCATGAGGTACGATAAATAATCGCGTGATGCGGAAGACGACTTAAGTCGACCCCAAGCGCGGGCTACTCCGCATGGTGATGTTGAAGAACGAACCCACCTGATCAAGTGCTAGGACAAGGATGATCGTCAAGTGGACGTCATCTAACAACACTAACCTAGTGTTACCCAGGCAAGCCTCGGTGCATTCTCCACCTCCTTGATGTTTTAAAAATCTTTATCACCTTGTTTGATGCATTAGGTGATAGGAGTTGTGTGCTAAACCGTTGATGCATTTCCTTCCTTAAAAAATTGATTACCCTTCCTTGATCACCTGTTTTATAAAAATAATTTTCTAATGCTTAGCCTTGCTTTAGTAAACAAAAATGTTTTGTATTAAAACAAAGGTGATGCTTCAGTGGGTGGGAATGTTTTCAAAAATAGAACTTGATGGTGGATCCATCAGGGCCTTGATGGGTTCAACATCTGGAAAAGATGTACCTCTGCCAGGTACCAAACTTTGGGTTGAAAATAATAAAGCTGAGACCGGGCGGTTTACTTGCACGAGAAAGGAGTCTCGGTGTAGTGTCTCCGTCTGAGTCGATTAAGGACCGTGTCGATGTAGGCTTGATGATCGAGGACCCTTTAACTGGTCACATGCCTCGTCATGGGTAAACTTTGCCTCAGGCAGACTAATACCAGAATAAGATAACACACAATAGGAGTGGAGAGATGGCGAGAGTAGCGTGTACCCTCCGTGCCAAGAGGCTAGACGGTGGTGTATCTGTGCTCTCGGTTGTCGTGAACCTGATCTAGTCTTAAGAACCCTGGTGGCGAGTTGACATATACAAGGGTTAACTGCTACATATGTCGTGTGATTGGAGATCCTCAGTTGAGTATAATCGATTCGGATCGCCGTAACTTCGCGGATATGAAGACTTGGTCACTGCCCTATATGTAGCAATCCAGTGAACAAGAAGGGTTGATAAGAAATTGGCTAGTATAGGTCAAGTGATTGAACTAGGATAGAAAGAACTCTAGATGCAGGTAACTTTACTTAACCTGACAAGTAAAACTGGATTTTTAAGGATCCACTATTAGTAAGCTTTTCTGCAAACAGAG
The DNA here is from genome assembly GCA_029449295.1 of Zea luxurians. NCBI lineage: Eukaryota > Viridiplantae > Streptophyta > Magnoliopsida > Poales > Poaceae > Zea > Zea luxurians. Next base: position 123,541,562 of record JAOPSE010000009.1, read on the forward strand.
TCTTTGATTCTTGATAAGCCATACCTTGACTCCCTCTAGCCAGCATATCCTTGAGAGTCTTTTCTTTAGTCGGGTAAGTCTTACTGAGTAATTCCGTACTCAGGGTTTTTTTCCCTGTTGTTTTTCAGGTTCTAACCTTGTGCTGCTGTTGATGGTGTTAAGTGCCGGTAGGCTCGGCCTTCTTATAAGTTTAAGTAACTCCCTTATACTTCTTATTGAGGATGGTCACTTGAGCTAGCATATATTTCAAACTTATACTTTTGTAATCACTCCGATAAAATAATGTAAATTTTTTTTGTAACTTGTAAAATTTGGTAATAAGATTTCCACTGCAAAAATATTGGTGTGTGTGATTTGTGTTACTTAATCTTGCGATCTTGGTTGTAAGTGGTTTATCTGATGCCCTTGGGGCAATCGGACGGATCCTGTTAAGTCATCTGGTGCACCTGCATAGCAGTCTGAGGTCTTTGAGACTAGGACAGGTGCATGTGGGCCCGATAACTTGGGAGGTTTTGCCACATGCTAGTATCGAAGCAGGATTAAGTATATACGGTCACATACATATTTTCAAAACAGAAGTTTTGGTTTCGAAAACCTATTTTCAATTTAACACATTGTTTGGCTTTGAAAAACAGCTTTGAAAAACTATAATGCTAGCGACATCCTCTATTAAGCCCTAAATTAAGGACTATCAGGTGGCTTATTTAAAAACCACTAACCCACAACTAGGGGTATTGCATACATGTGTATTGTTATTTTTGAGGCCATTCAGTTTTGAATGGATCGACGCTCAGGTAAGGTGAGATGTGAGGGCATGACCGAACAACCGTCGGTCTAGGGAAGAGTGTAAAAAGCGCTTGATTATATACATGTTCCACATATGTATATATGAAGGCTGTGATGTGGAGTATTTACTTTTCTGGGAATTCAGTACCCCATGGATGTGTATGGGTATACAGACATGGGAATACTGAAAGGTGTAATGTACTTATAACGACGCACCTACGCTCAGGTAAGAAAGTAAGTTACCATAATGAGTTGCCCTATGGTTAAAGTGTGGCAACGGCGCCTATGCGTGGCTTAGCGCTTAATGATGAGCTGGCCTCTATATATGGAGTATAAACTTTGATAAACTATCATGTGTGAACTGCATCATTGGGAAATTGGGTTGTGATGGAATTTTCTGCAGGTACACTAACCTCGAAAATGTATGTGTAGCTGACGACTAGCAAAATACCATGAGAGTCGTAAATATGCCACCGATATAGAACGTTATTGCCACATTATGTTGGCAAAATCAGTGAGGACGTATAGGACGAGCATGCATCCTGATTGTTGCATCATGTTTGTCACCTATACACCCAAAATGCTTCTCTCATCTTTATTCCAGTAACCAGTGATTGTAGATAATGTGGTGTAATGTTGTGTTATGAACCCCAATGAAATAGGTGTCCTCCATTCTTTAGGTGACCTCTTAGTGTGCTTTATGTGCCTGCTCTTGTGCTTGATGTGCTGATAGAAAGTTGGTAATTGATTGCCTAAACCCAAAACTAGGCCATGTTCTTAATTTGTGAACCATGACCCAAATTTGAATTTTCCATTATCGCTCCATGACCAAGCACATGCAAATAAATGCGTAGCAAATTTCCTTATTGGACATAAAGTGTACCCAAGCTTAAAACAAGAACCTCGAGTCATGTCTCCTTCTAGAACCATGCCCTTGCTCGATTGGCACAAGCTGATGTCCCTTATCCAGTTTGTCTATTCTTAAGGATCGCCATGTCGCTTTATCAACCTAACTTAGGAAAGACATGTCTCATCATCTTCTTTAATTTGATGCCTTTGGTTTCCTCATATCTATCAAAAGGCATACTACTTTCATGTGTGGTCTCTATCCTGTTGATCTTGGTAGTGACTACTTATACAAGTTCCCTTTACATTCTTTGTGGAAAGGTGAAGCTCTGGAGCTTTTTAGTGTTGAGAAACAACTGATTAGCTCTCGAAATGGAGATTGACTTTTCCTGCTGCTGAGATGCAGGAGTTTGTTCATTCGCTCTCTTATCTAATCCATGTATTCCCTAACCAAGTGGATAATTCATCTCGCATGAGGAAACAGATGAACAATTTGACCAAATAGATTTTTACCCAAATACATAATCTCTTGTTAGTATGGGTGAACTCTCAACCCTTGGCTTGTCGATGGTACTAAGAAGGCTTACCCAATGTCAAAAGTAGTTCAACAAGTTGGTTTTACTAACTTGTAACTGCCCAATGAATGGAGGTTGAGTTTAGAGATCGTTTTATCGATTTGTCTAAACTCACTTTGGTTCAACCCACCCTGAAGAAAGCACTTATAAGAATCGAGATTAAGTCGGCCAGTAACCACCTAATGATCGCTCTAGTCATGCCTCGATTGCCTCACGTGTGCTTTTCTAGCGTGTGTAATCATGTCGAGCCATGCCTAGTGCTTGATAAAATGGATTGGTTGTAAAGTCAACATCAACGGATCTCTTCGTTGATATTTCCCGAGTCTTTATCATTTTTCTTGGACTTGGATTCTCTAGCTAACACGAGTTAACTATGATGTTGTTCGACATCCACACTCGCCTCGTGTGCTATGAACTTACCGTGACCACTTGTTGGTAAACCTCTTTCTGTGTGTTTTACCCAAGATGGTGCATTTGATTCTGTTTGGGGAAAATCGCGTATTTGCCGCTCGCTCAACAGACTCAGATAGTACAGTGTCATCAGAAAAAGCAAACTGCTCACATGGAACCTTATGTGTTCCTCTAGCAGACAATGTCCCTATTGGTGGACATTTCTTAATTAGCCTAAGGCAATACATGTTATGTCCGCTAGAGAAACCACATTCTGAGACACTCGCCTTTGCTCAGGACTGTCTCACGATTATTGCTGATATGGACATGGGTTACATGCTGCACTACTCTTAGAAGTCTTTCGTTCCGAATCTCGGGACAAGATTCTTTTAAGGGGGAGGGCTGTAACACCCCAGGTGTTTATATTCCGCTCGACAACGAGTACGGATTTAAGCACGTAATATCAGTGGATAAAACAGATGCTAAATTCTAATCATCTTCGCTATCGCGATTTTAATATCGCATCTGTTTCGTTTGTTGCGAGTGCGACCTCATTTTTATTTTTATCTATCCGGGCTCCTCCTAAATTTTTGTGATATTCGGAACATAGTTGTCCCGAAAATCGGTGCGTCCGATGATCATTTAAAACTCATCGCTCGCGCGAATACGAAAATGGAAGCCTGACCCACTCGGATGATTTTTATACCAGGCAATATAATTAGAACTTAATGACAATGGTTTTTGTCCGAAACAAGATTTATTAGAACTCGGTAATTGAAGTTTTTGGTGCAAAATATTCCGTCTTCGCCCGTCAGCCGGGAAATCATGTCCAAGGATCTATAATTGAGATTTCTTCAGTAAATTATCTGCTCAAGCGCAGTCTGTACTAATTTGACTAGCATTTTTTTGTTTCGTCTGATTTACATCTCCCACAGACTTAATCTGAGAATTTAATCATCGCTAAAGATCCTAATTCAAAAATATCTATGAAATTCTGAAAATCTGAAAAAGATAAAATATTTTTCTAACCGCCTCCTGCTGATTTTTCTCGTGTGAAGTTTATCTTCACCAGATTTTTACTTGCGCGCATTCATCTGCGGGGGAAAAAGTCTTCTCTACCGTTGCTCAGCTTCAAAAAAAAATCGCGCCGCTCAACGCAGGGAGAAAATCCCACCGCCCCTCTCCCTGGTCCTTATCTCTGCGCACGCAGGCTACTTATCCCCAGTCATCTTCTCCTTCCCTGCAGCGGCGTGCTCCTCTGCTCCTCCCCAGCGTCCCTCGCCGAGCGCCGCTCGCCTAGCCATCTCCCATGGCGCTTGGCGTCCTCCCTGCCCAGTCTGTCTCCAAGCTTCGGCGCCCGGTTCCTTGCCCCATCCATGGTCGCGTCCTGCTCGGATCCCTTCCCTCTGCTTGGATCTTGGCCCTGCCTAGCTCCCTCTTCTCCCTCCCATACTGCGCACCGTGTTCTTTCTTTGCGCGCGCACTTCTTCATCCCCGCGCTGTGCACCCTGCCGTGGTCCCAGCCTGCGCGCTCTCTGCCGTGAAGTCCCCGGCGCGCAGAGCTTTTCCTCCAGCTTCACCCTGAACTCCACCCCTCCCATGGCGCACGACTTCGATTTCACCACGTCTAGCTCTGCCATGGTTGCGCCGGCTTGGAGTTTCCATGGCCGCCGTCGAACTCCGTGCGCGCGCCTGCTCCTATGCCGCACCCCCCTACTCGGTTGTCCATATCCATAGCCGGCGTCCTCTACTCCCTGGAACTCGCCACTGTGCGCGCCGTGGTGCTCAGCTCTCCTGCGCCGGTGCCCAGCTCGCCAGGGCCGCGTGTGCTCTAGCGCCGCGCTCTGCTCGCGGAGCCCCTCTTCTCCCTGGTGCTCGCCCCTGCATCCTTGCCAGCAACCGTGCCCAGCAGAGCTCCCTACGCGAGGATCTCTCCTCTCCCTAATTTCTGCTCGCCGCACGCGCTCATCTCCCTCGGCTCCCTTCAGCTCGGATCCACCGTCGTGTTCTGTTCCCTGGTGGCCGAGCATAGCCCTTACGCTCGCGCCTTCTCTGTTCAATTTCTAAAACACCTAGGCCTGTCCATGGTTGCTCCCTTCGTCGTTGGTGTTCGGCTCCCTATTTCAGCTTGCTGTGTCGCGCTCGTCCAAATCGCCGCCATGGAGTTTCCTATCAAGCTCCTCTGTTGTGCGCGCGAAGTTCTCTACTCGCCACGACGCGTCGAGCTCCCGCGCTGAATCTTTTTCTAGCCTACCACGAAGCTCCCTGTTCAGTTCACCTTCGTCGCGTTGTCGTGCGTGCGAAACTGCTCGCAGTCGACATCGAGTCCATGACGCGCGCGTTAGACACGGTGAAACGCTGCGTGTGCTTGTGTCCGAGCCCGCTCGGCCGCAACCTCGCTTTGCTCTCCGCGTCGCTGTTCGCCGGGTCAAGCCCTATGTTGTCACGTCCTCTGTTTCAGTTTGTCGTGCCGCGCCATCATCGCTTTTGTCGCAAGCTCGTTAGCCACAGTTATCTTGACCGCGTCAGCACGCGACTGTGGTCGTGTTCATCGAATTCACCAACACTCTGTTGCCGATTCGACCGTCGTCGCTGGTGATAGCTTCATGTGTTGTAGAGTCGGTCGTTTTCCCTGTCCTGTGCTCGCGCGGTTTCCTACTCGCCAGCGTGCCCTCTCGGCTCGCTCGGCCTTAATTCCCAACGCGTCGTCAACCTCGCTGGTTGTCGTCGTTCATCGTTGCGTTGTGTATGCAGCAGCCCTGGATCTGTGCAGCTCTATATATGTCACTCTTCCGTATTGTCGTCGAACCGTCGAACCTCGTTCTTCCCTGCTCGATCTCGTCGTACCCCAAACCCCAGACGTTAGGCAAAAATAAGCGAGGTCCCTGTGCATCGCTTATCAAGTGCTCGGTCAAAACTTCAATCGAAGGTCGTCATCATTCGTGCATCCCCAAGAAATCCCAAGAATTAGGTGAAGGCGAAGCTAGCCGGGTGGTATTCACCAGGTGCTCGACAAAAGCTCGAACAAGTCGTCGATTACGTGGTTTCAAGTCAGATATCATAAGGGTAAGTTGATTCGTATTCCAGTCAACTAGGTCTATAAATAGGTTAAATAAAATTGTTGGTCACAATAAATGTTATTAATTTAGCATGCACATATTGTGATGATCGATTTAGATAAATCAGTAAATCAAGTAATTAAGATACACAGTTTAAAGAGTTAATAAAAAGCTAGGAATGAAAATAGATTTTGTAGTGTATTATGTTAATTTGGTTAATGGATGTAGTCGATGCCCTACTGTGATATCCATGGTGCTTAATTCTTGGTTTTAAGTGTTTCATCCTTTTTAGTGTAGATTATCTATATTATACTCATTATACTCGTGCTCATACATGTGCATCGTGCATCTCATGAGGTACGATAAATAATCGCGTGATGTGGAAGACGACCCAAGTCGACCCCAAGCGTGGGCTACTCCGCATGGTGATGTTGAAGAACGAACCCGCCTGATCAAGTGCTAGGACAAGGATGATCGTCAAGTGGACGTCGTCTAACAACACTAACCTAGTGTTACCCAGGCAAGCCTCGGTGCATTCGCCACCTCCTTGATGTTTTAAAAATCTTTATCACCTTGTTTGATGCATTAGGTGATAGGAGTTGTGTGCTAAATCGTTGATGCATTTCCTTCCTTAAAAAATTGATTACCCTTCCTTGATCACCTGTTTTATGAAAAGAATTTTCTAATGCTTAGCCTTGCTTTAGTAAACAAAAATGTTTTGTATTAAAACAAAGGTGATGCTTCAGTGGGTGGGAATGTTTTCAAAAATAAAACTTGATGGTGGATCCATCAGGGCCTTGATGGGTTCAACATCTAGGAAAAGATGTACCTCTACCAGGTACCAAACTTTGGGTTGAAAATAATAAAGCTGAGACTGGGCGGTTGACTTGCACGAGAAAGGAGTCTCGGTGTAGTGTCTCCGTTTGAGTCGATTAAGGATCGTGTCGATGTAGGCTTGATGATCGAGGACCCTTTAACTGGTCACATGCCTCGTCATGGGTAAGCTTTGCCTCGGGCAGACTAATACCAGAATAAGATAACACGCAATAGGAGTGGAGAGATGGCGAGAGAGTAGCGTGTACCCTCCGTGCCAAGAGGCTGGACGGTGGTGTATCTGTGCTCTCGGTTGGCGTGAACCTGATCTAGTCTTAAGAACCCCGGTGGCGAGTTGACATATGCAAGGGTTATGTGCTACATATGTCATGTGATTGGAGATCCTCAGTTGAGTATAATCGATTCATATCGCCTTAACTTCACGGATATGAAGACTTGGTCACTGCCCTACACGTAGCAATCTAGTGAACAAGAAGGGTGAGAGCACCTAGAGGGGGGTGAATAGGTGATCCTATAAAAACTTGAAACTTAATCCCACGAAACTTGATTAGGCGTTAGCACAATAAAGCCAAGTGGCTAGAGAGGAGTTCTTGCAAAACACAATAACCACAAAGAGATCAACACAGAGATGGCACAGTGGTTTATCCCGTGGTTCGGCCAAGTCCAACACTTGCCTACTCCACGTTGTGGCGTCCCAACGGACGAGGGTTGCACTCAACCCCTTTCAAGCGGTCCAAAGACCCACTTGAATACCACGGTGTTTTGCTTTCACTTTACTATATCCCGCTTGCGAGGAATCTCCACACTTTGGAGCCTCTCGCCCTTACAATTTGATTATCACAAAGAAGCACGGAAGTAAGGATGGGATGAGCAACGCACACAAGACACAAAATCAGAGCAACAACACGCACACAAGTCACAACTTGAGCTCTCAACACAACTCGACAAGTTATCTACTCAAATGGAGATCTAGTTGCTATCACAAAGAATCGAATGCGCGGAATTGGAGTCTTGGTGCTTAGGAATGCTTAGAGAATGCTTGTTATTCTCCTCCATGCGCCTAGGGGTCCCTTTTATAGCCTTAAGGCAGCTAGGAGCCGTTGAGAGCATTCTAGGAAGGCAAATCTTGCCTTCAGTCGACTGGCGCACCGGACAGTTCGGTGCACCACTGGACACTGTTTGGTGCGGATTTCTTTCCTGTTTTGGCACAGCCGACCGTTGGCGATTTGGAGCCGTTGGCGCACAGGACACTGTCCGGTGCACACCGGACAGTCCGGTGCCCCCTTCAGACCGTTGGCCCGGCCACGCGTCACGCGCGGATTACGCGGCCGACCGTTGGCTCACCAGACAGTCCGGTGCACCACCGGACAGTCCGGTGATTTATAGCCGTACGCCGTTGATCGCTTCCCGAGAGCGACGACTTCGCCTGTGAATGGCTCATCAGACAGTTCGGTGCACCACCGGACAGTCCGGTGATTTATAGCCGTACACCGCCGTCGAAGTCCCGAGAGCAGCCATTTCACCTAGAGCCAGCCCGGCGCACCGGACACTGTCCGGTACACCACCGGACACTGTCCGGTGTACCACCGGACAGTCCGGTGCACCCAGACCGAGCAGAGTCTTGGCTGCTCGAGCCAAGACTTATCCAATTGTATTTTCTCTGATTCTAGCACTTAGACAAATATGTTAGTACACAAAAACCAATGTACTAAGTCTAGAATCATACCTTTGTATTGATTTGCACTTTGTCCGTCATTTGGCATAGTTTAACACTTAAGCACTTGTGTTGGACACTAAATCACCAAAATACTTAGAAATGGCCCAAGGGCACATTTCCCTTTCAAAGGTTTGATAAGAAATTGGCTAGTATAGGTCAAGTGATTGAACTAGGATAGAAAGAACTCTAGATGCAGGTAACTTTACTTAACCTGACAAGTAAAACTGAATTTTTAAGGATCCACTATTAGTAAGCTTTTCTGCAAACAGAGTCTTTGATTGTTGATAAGCCATACCTTGACTCCCTCTAGCTAGCATATCCTTGAGAGTCTTTTCTTTAGTCGGGGTAAGCCTTGCTGAGTAATTCCGTACTCAGGGTTTTTTTCCCTGTTGTTTTTCAGGTTCTAACCTTGTGCTGCTGTTGATGGTGTTAAGTGCCGGTGGGCTCGGCCTTCTTATAAGTTTAAGTAACTCCATTATACTTCTTATTGAGGATGGTCACTTGAGCTAGCATATATTTCAAACTTATACTTTTGTAATTACTCCGATAAAATAATGTAAAATTTTTTGTAACTTGTAAAATTTGGTAATAAAATTTCCACTGCAAAAATATTGGTGTGTGTGATTTGTGTTACTTAATCTTGCGATCTTGGTTGTAAGTGGTTTATCCGATGCCCTTGGGGCAATCGGACGGATCCTATTAAGTTATCTGGTGCACCTGCATAGCAGTCTGAGGTCTTTGAGACCAGGTTAGGTGCATGTGGGCCCGATAACTTGGGAGGTTTTGCCACAACATCCACAATACCCGCCACCGCAAAAGAAATGGAGACCAAAGGCCGTTGAGGAAAAACAAACGGCTACAAAAATAGAAAATAAAACTACACTTGTGCAGCACCCTGCAGGTATGGAAGACAGCCTGGACTAACAAGGCTGGACAATCTGCACCAGGCGCAGATCGTCCGACCCCTGAGTCCGAACCGTCCGCACCACACTAGGGCACCTCCGACGACGTATCGACATCAATGGAGGTGGACGACCTACTGGGAAAGACCTGGTCGACTACGAAGCCTCTCTAGAGCGCCCAGGTATGGATGTAAATGTTATTATATTTTCCGCCGATTGTACTATTGTCGGCGATGATGAACCTGTTGTTGCCCAGTTTGATTTTGGTCCTAAAGAAGCTGCCTTTACTAAACCAAAGGAATCGGTAAACCATTTAAAGCCGCTCTTCGTGCGTGGTCACATTGATGGGATACCGATTTCTAAAATGTTAGTAGATGGAGGGGCGACTATAAATCTAATGCCTTATTCATTATACAGAAAATTAGGTAAACAAGATGACGAACTTGTCAAGACCAAAATGACCCTTAGTGGTGTTGGAAATGATAGTTCGATTAAAGCCAGGGGAGTCACGTCCGTTGAATTAACCATCGGGACTAAGACCCTTGCTGCTGCATTCTTCGTCGCTGATGTAGAAGGAAATTACAGTCTAATCCTAGGTAGAGATTGGATTCATGCCAACCAATGTATACCTTCTACATTACATCAAATGTTAATACAATGGGTAGGCGATGATGTATAACAGGTACATGCTGATGTATCGGCCTATATCGCTGTGGCCGATGCCCCTGTACTCTGGACTTATGAGACTGCTACATGTCTCACAGGAGTAGATTTTTCTGATTACCATTTCATAAGTATAGATAAGAAGGGTTTCATTCCTGTAATGCTAGAGCCGATGGAGAATCGGCTAAATCCTAAGTAAAGTTTAAATGATGAGTACACACAAAATTTATGAGTCCTTGGTCACGGACAGTTCGGTTTCTAAAGCCGGATCGTCTGGTCTTTCACCAAACAGTTCGGACTTTAAGACCGAACATCTACCACAGCGTAAAGTCGGTATTACGGATGATCCGACCCTCGAGATCGGAGAGTCCGCCATCACACAAAGAAAATCTAATTCCTCTATGGGGGACATGATAGAGGAATTCAGAGATCTCGATAAACTAGGATATGTGTTTACATCGGCCGATCCTTTGGAGGAGATCGACATATGAGATGGTAAAACTCCAAGGCCGACTTTTATAAACTAAGACCCTGGAGACCGATTCTAGAAGTGAAATGATCGGTCTATTGAAGGAATATTCGGATTGCTTTGCTTGGAATTACACTGAGATGCCAGGACTAAGCCGAGAGATCGTAGAGCATCGACTGCCCATTAAGTCCGGTTTTAGACCTTTCAAGCAGAGAGCTACAACATTTCGTCCAGATCTTCTCCCACGAATCAAGGACGAAATCCACTGGCTGCTAGAAGCTAATTTTATTAGACCTTGCAGATACGCAGAGTGGGTCTCCAATATTTTGCCGGTGGAGAAGGAGTCAGGTAAGCTTAGAGTATGCATTGATTTTCGCAATTTAAATAGAGCAACTCCTAAAGATGAATATCCCATGCCCATAACTGATACATTAATCAATAATGTGTTAGGAAATATAATTATTAGCTTTCTTGATGGTAATGCTGGATATAATCAGATTTTTATGGCCGAAGAAGATGCGTCTAAGACGACCTTTATATGTCCAGGCTTCATCGGTTTATTTGAGTGGGTTGTCATGACATTTGGTTTGAAAAATGCTAGGTGCTACTTATCAGAGGGCTATGAATTTGATCTTTCACGAGCTGTTAGGAAACACTATGGAAGTCTACATTGATGATATTGTAGTAAAATTAGCTGAGTTTAGTTCTCATATAGCTGATTTGCGTAAAGCCTTTGATAAAATGCGTCGGTATGGTTTGAAAATGAACCCACGTAAATGTGCTTTCGAAGTATCGCTGGTAAGTTTTTAGGATTTATCATCCATGAACATGGTATAGAGATAGACCCTGATCGAATCAAGTCTATTCGGAATGTGGGACCTCTGACCTGTAAGGTTGAAGTGCAAAAGTTTCTCGGCAAGGTAAATTATTTACTAAGGTTTATTTCTAACCTAGCCGGGAAGATTGATGCCTTCACCCCTATCCTCCGGCTTAAAAATGATGCCGAATTCACTTGGGGGGTAGAACAGTAGGAAGCATTTGATCTCATCAGAAAATACTTGTCTTCAACTCCTGTATTAAAAGCACCACAAGTAGGAGTACCATTTCGATTATACATTGCAGCTGAAGATAAGGCTATTGGGGCTGTTCTGGCACAAGAGACTGAGGGAAAGGAGCATGTGGTGACATATTTAAGTCGGAGGTTGGTGGATGCGGAAACAAGGTACACTTTTATTGAGAAGTTATGTTTATGCTTATTTTATGCATGCACCAAGTGTAGATGTTATTTACTGTCTAGTCATTGCACTACTTCTGGTCAAGCCGATGTGATCAAATACATGTTGCATAACCCAATTATGAGTGGTAGAATTGGTAAGTGGGCTTATGCACTCATAGAATATGACTTGGCCTATGAACCATTGAGATCTATGAAAGGCCAGGTCGTAGCAGATTTTATTGTAGAACATCGGATTAATGATACTCATAAACTAGACATGTCATACCTCACCATTACTCTTAGGAGTTTATATTTTGATGGATCGGTTTGCAATGAAGGGCAAGGAATTGGCATCGTACTTGTTTCACCAAGCAATGTCTCCTTCGACTTCTCTAGCCGATTGAAAAACTTATTGCACTAACAATCAAGCCGAATATGAGGCCCTTTTTTTCGGCTTGGAACTTTTAAGTTGTATGGGAGTAAAACATGTGAAGGCATTTGGTGATTCTCAGCTGATCGTCCAACAGGTGTTAGAAGAATATCAATGTTTTGATGGTACTCTAAATAGTTACCTTGAAAAATGTTGGGGCATAATTCATTCTTTTGACGAATTCAGTATTCGGCATATATCTAGAGTTGAGAATCATAGAGCTAACAATTTGGCACAAGATGCATCAGGTTATCGGATAAAGCGAGGGAGATTTCACAACACTGAAAATCTGATAACCAGTGCAGGGCCAATTCCCCAGGTCGCGGACCGTCCACGTGAAGACGCCGGACCGTCCGGGGTTACCAGGAAAGTTCTCCTAATTGATTCGGCTGATAATGAAGCCGATGCAAGTGATTGGAGGACGCCTATAGCTAATTATTTATGAAATCCCAATATCAGGACAGATAAGAACATTTGGCGTACAACTTTCAAGTATGTCTTGATGAGTGATGAACTCTACCACCGAACAGTCAACAACATCCTGCTTAAGTGCTTGGGCCCAGAAGATGCTATATTAGCCATGGCCGAAGTACATGAAGGAATTTGTGGTACCCATCAATCGGCTCCAAAGATGAAGTGGTTGTTGCGAAGGTCTGGTTTTTATTGGCCTAACATGATAGCTGATTGTTTCAAGTACTACAAGGGTTGCTAAGTGTGTAAAAAATTCAGCGACCTACAGTTGGTCCCTACAGCCGAATTACATCCTATTATCAAGCCTTGGCCTTTCAGAGGATGGGGACTAGACTTTATTGGAGAAATTCATCCTTCATCATCAATGGGGCATCGGTTCGTGTTAGTTGCCACTGACTACTTTACCAAATGGACTGAAGGCATTGCTCTGAAAAACATGGCACACAAGGAGGTAATTGAGTTCATAACTGAGCATATTATTCATAGATTCGACATTCCCTAGACCTTGACTACAGATCAAGGGACTTCTTTTATGTCAAAGGAGGTACGTGAATTTGCTGAATTATATAGAATTAAGTTGTTTAATTCATCTCCATATTATGCTCAGGCCAATGGACATGCCGAGTCTAGTAATAGGACATTGCTTAACTTGATAAAAAAAGATATCTGATAATCCTAAGCATTGGCATAAGATTTTTTTCGAAGCTTTATGGGCTCATAGAATATCTAAGCATAGTGCTACTAAAGTATCTCCTTTTGAGCTTGTCTATGGGCATGAAGCAGTGTTGCCTGTGGAAATAAGTTTGAATGATGTCAGGTTCGCCAGACAAAATGATCTAACCATCACTGATTATTATAATTCGATGATGGTTAATATTGATGAGGTGACCGACAAGAGGGTGATAGCTTTGGGAGCAAAAGAAAAGGACAAGATCATGGTAGCCAGAGCCTACAACAAGAAGGTCAAAGCAAAGTCATTTCAAGTAGGGGACCTGGTGTGGAAGACCATCCTGCCTCTAAGGAATAAAGACCGGAAGTTTGGAAATGGTCGCCAAGCTGGGAGGGTCCTTATAAAGTAAAACAGGTAATGTCTGGTAACACCTATTTACTACAAACATTACAAGGCAAGGATTTACCTAAGGCTTTGAATGGGCGTTTCCTCAAACAGTACCATCCTAGTATGTGGCAAGATGCCTAAGAGAACCGATGTAATCACATCGAGTTAGTTGCTTTTGGTTTGCTCAGCTCCACCAAAAGGCAGGGGCATATGTTTGGCAACAAAATGAGCGTTCGGACGGTCCGGCCCTGAGGCCGGACAATCCGCGCCTGTGGGCCGGACGGTTCGCGCGTGCGCAGAGCAGATTTGGGTTCCGAGTTTTGTGCTACAGTTGTTAGCTAGAGTCGCGGAATTAGCTCGGAAATCAGTTGTGTAAAGGGTCCAGCCCCCTCCTCTATAAATAGAGAGGTATATGGCCGATTTGGAAGAATCAATCGAATCAATAAAACTTCTATCTCGCGTTTATTTCCTGTACAATTAGGAGTAGTTCTAGTCTAGTTCTAGTTTAGCCTCTCAATCCCCAAATTCTCCGTCTCTCTTCGACTCTACGTCGATTAGAGGAGTCTAGGTCGGCCTGCCCGAGCCTAGACAACTTCTAGGATCTCTCCTCCCTGACGGGGTCCCTCTCGGGAGTGAGATCCAGGCGCCGTCGACGATCCTCCGCCGCCCCTGCGCACACGCGGACCGTCCGGCCCTAGGGCGCGGACCGTCCGACCGTCAGGCAGGAAACCCTAGCCTCGCGCCAGGTCGTGGACCGTCCGACCCTATGCCGCGGACCGTCCGTGCCTGACCAGAGAGCACCGCCGCAGGTTCTTATTGAGTGTTTGGCGCTCCAAAAAGGTGCCAACACTATGTTTTTGTATACATCTAAATGAATTGTTTTTCATAACTCTTAAGATTTATGTAAACTTTATAGTTCAAGAGGCCCACCTAACTTGAGAGCCAATTTTCATGCATAAAAAAATGTCTACTATAATATAGTCGCTAGAAGAGAGTAGCTTGAATAGGAAGGACCATATAAGTGTTGTCTAGACAAATCCCCAAACATGTGAGCTAATGCTCTAAATATATGTGGACATACAAACCTTCTAGTATGGGTAGTTCCATCCATAAAAAATGGTGGCTTGCCAATGCTACGCTCCATGTTGCCTTCTTGAATAAAGGATCTACTAAGGTGGATTGAACATTAGCCCCATTTGATACCAATTGAAGAACCAAAATAGACAACCACATGGGGTGAATAAGAGGCAATAAAAAACTTTGCACAAGGCAATTTGTCTTGCTTCCAAAATTTTCTCCCAATTCCCCATCACAACAAAACTCAAAGATGAGATGCTCCTAGTCCAATAAGTGAATAGATGTTCTCAATGATAACCAATAGACACAGTGAAGCACTTGAATCAATCAAAACCAAGTGCATGAGAGAAACTTTCCAAAATCTAAAAATTAAGCTCTCTATTCCAATAGGAATGAAGAAAGAGGTCAAACAAAAAACACCGTAACCAACTAGTGGTTGAATGCTTTTGAAAATTTTCAAGGGTATATAAGAACCTAAATAAACAAAAGTACCACAAAATAGGCATCCAAAACTTTGAAAGCATTCAAAATGGTGAGCTATCCAGAGGAACACTGTAGTGCTGCACTCATGGTCCACATTGCTGCTCCCTGGCACTGTTGTACCGCGGCACTGCTGCTCCATGCGCGATAATGCCAAGCTGCTTGTTGCCAACATCCTCAGCCAAAGCTCTAAAAGACAAAAACGGCCCAAACAAACTATGATAAAGCTAGAATTTTTCACACCATCTTATGGAAGTTTCAGAGGTGTTCACAAAATTTAAGCTCCAAAAGGTTAGAACTTCAAGCACAAATTTAAAAAATACCCTCTCAACTTGGGGTTTTCGCAAAAATGGTTAAAAGGTTGGATTTTTGTGCTCGATTTGAATCTGCCTAAAACACTTGGTGGGAATAATCCATGGATGTCCTTGCACATTTCTATGCAACCCAAAAGTTCCCAAGAACTTATATTCAAAAGATCCAACAAAAGATCAAAGATAGGATATAAGGAAGGGAAAATCCAAAGTGAAAACTTCAAAGAACTCAATGGAGCATGAAAATGGACTTCACTTCACCATGAACCATCGTGGTAAGCGCCACATTTCCTAGATCTCAGGTTACATAGATGAATATTTTCCTGATGTGGATCCCAATAATAGTCTAGAGGGAGAGACCTACATGAGAGAAAGCCTAAAAACTAAACCACTAAGTTGATGTTAGGGATGGTTAGTTGGAAGCATCTCTACTCTTATTTATAGAGGCTATCACACATTCTCAACATACCTCTAGATTTTAGAGCTAAACCAATTAGTCAGGTGTATAATGGTCTAACTCTCAAACTGTAGATCTGACAACCATGCTCCCTTCATGGATTTTTGTCGCCTTGATGCAACCTCCACGATGGCTTCATGTGCTACCTTCGATTCCCGCCAGAACTACGCATCATATTTTAATGCTAAACTCTATGAAAACCTTCATTAGATGGTTTTGAGGCTCAAACATCAAACCGCCATAGATAGCATACTTCATATATATACATGTCTCCCATATATTGGACATGTGTCCCATTAGTCCTCAAATGCACCAGTGACATGATCGACATGATGTGCCATGTTGTCGTGCCTCTATGTGTCCCCGGGTCTTAGCTAGTGTAGCTTGTCACCTGACTTCTCTAGTTCTCTCGGTCAAGTTCTAACCCTCGTCCTTCACATCTCCTAGGCCATTGGCACGAACCCACATGACTTTCACTTTCGTTGTCGACCATCTCTTCCGGACTTCACACTTGCACACCATAAACCAAAAAACATATTGCACACATATATGCCCTGGTTAGTTCATCTGACTCAACCCAATACACTACTTTGATGATAATAACTCATTAGAAATTCAAATCATAGCACATATCTACCTTGTTTTCATAGAAATGTATAGATATTTTTTTCTGAGCCAACGTTTGAATGCATTTTAGTACTGTCGGGGACCATAATTAGGGGTACCCCCAAGACTCCTAATCTCAGCTGGTAACCCCCATCAGCACAAAGCTGCAAAGGCCTGATGGGCGCGATTAAGGTCAAGGCTCAGTCCACTCAAGGGACACGATCTCGCCTCGCCCGAGCCTAGCCACGGGCAAAGGCAGCCGACCCCGAAGGATTCACGTCTCGCCCGAGGGCCCCCTCAAGCAACGGACACACCTTCGGCTCGCCCGAGGCCCAGTCTTCACAGAGAAGCAACCTTGGCCAGATCGCCACGCCAACCGACCGTATCACAGGAGCATATAATGCAAGGATCGCCTGACATCTTATCCTGACGCGCGCTCCAGTAGACAGAGCCGAAGTGACCGCAGTCACTTCGCTGCTCCACTGACCGACCTGACAGGAGTACAACGCCGCCTGCCCCACTCCGACTGCCGTGCCACTCGCCAGAGTGAGGTCGACAGCGGCTAAGTCCAGCCTCAGGCGACATAGGAAGCTCCGCCTCGCCTGACCCCAGGGCTCGGCCCCCGTCTCGGCCTCGGAAGATGGACTCCGCCTCGCCCGACCCCAGGGCTCAGACTCGGCCTCAGCTCCGGAAGACGACGAACTCTGCCTCGCCCGACCCTAGGGCTCGGACTCGGCCTCGGCTCCGGAAGACGACGAACTCCGCCTCGCCCAACCCTAGGGCTCGGACTCGGCCTCGACTCTGGAAGACGACGAACTCCGCCTTGCCCAACCTAGGGCTCGGACTCGGCCTCGGCTCTGGAAGATGACGGACTCCGCCACGCCCGACCCCAGGGCTCGGACTCAACCTCGACCTCAGAGGAATCGCCAGCTCGCCCCAACTCGGGTTTGGACCAACCACGTCGCCAGGAGGGCCATCATTACCCTACCCCTAACTAGCTCAGGCTACGGGGAACAAGACCGACGTCCCATCTGGCTCGCCCCGGTAAACAAGTAATGATGACACCCCGCACGCTCCATGACGGCGGCAGGCTCCCAGCCTCTTATGTCAGTAAGGAGACGTCAGCAAGGACTCGACAGCCCCGACAGCTGTACTTCCGCAGGGCTCCAGCGCTCCTCCGACGACCACGACATCACATGAACAGGGTGCCAAAACCTCTCCGACTGCCACGACGACATGTACTTAGGGCTCTAGCTCCTCTCTGCTAGACACGTTAGCACACTGCTACACCCCCCATTGTACACCTAGGCCCTCTCCTTACGTCTATAAAAGGAAGGTCCAGGGCTCCCGTACGGAGAGGTTGGCCGTGCGGGAGAACGGGCTGGCACATAAGGCTCTCGCTCGCTCTCTCTCTCACTACCGCGTGAACGCTTGTAACCCCGTACTGCAAGCCCATCCAGCCGCCCTGGGCGCAGGACAACACGAAGGCCACGGTTTCCCCTCGCTATTCTCCCCCCTTTGTGTCCCATCTCGCACCGACCCATCTAGGCTGGGGCACGCAGCGACAATTTACTCGTCGGTCCAGGGACCCCCCGGGGTCGAAACGCCGATAGTTGGTGCGCCAGGTAGGGGCCTGCTGCGTGTTGACGAACAGCTTCCCGTCAAGCTCTAGATGGGTAGTCCCCAGCAACCTTTCCAACCCGGGACGACGCTCCGTTTCGGGAGTCTCGAGTTCATGTCTCTCGACGGCAGCTACGACATGGTACTCCTTCTTCCGCCGCGCGACGACGACAATGGCGGCCGTCAGCCCGCCCGCCGGCGGTGGAATCGACGACGTCTTCCCCACGTGGCGGAAGAGCAACATTCAGTTCTGTCCCTGTCACCTCCCCCAGCCGATGGAGGAGGAGGCGGGGCAGGCATGGCCAAGCAGGGGGCGACACCTCATCGGCTGTCGAGCGAGACGACGGCGCCGGCGCCCCAGCGGAGGACACGCCGGGCGTTGACCTCGCGTCGGAGACGAAGACGAGCGCCGTTTCCTCGCAACACGCCAACATCGAGCTAACGGATGACGCCAGCACGCTCGCGAAGGGCTTGCTGGGCGTCGCCCTCGTACCTGAGACAACGGTGCAGTCCGCCCCTGACGCGACTTCGTCACCACCCGTCGATCAAGAGGTACCGTCCGTTTCCCATCCCATGCCTTTCAGATTCAGCTTCGATCCACCAAGCGACCCCGCTTCGGTGGAGGCTTTCGCAAAGGCATGTCCAAACCCTCCGGGGTACCATGTGCGGTCACCCTAGGACAGGCTGACGGCCGTCTCGACCTACAGGCCCTCGGGTTCCGAGGAAGATGACGAGCCCGACTCTGGTTGGGATTTCTCCGGGCTTGGTAACCTCAGTACCATGCGGGACTGCATGACCGCATGTGACTACTGCCTCTCCGATTGTTCCGATGGTAGCCACAGCCTCGGCGACGAGGACTGTGGCCCAAGTCGCGAATGTTTCCACGTCGATCTAGGGGGTCTCAGCGAAGGTAACCATCTTAGGTATGCCGGAAAACGGCGATCCCCCTAGGCCTGCGCCTCGCGTTGACATCCTTCGGGAGCTAGCTGTGGTCCCACTCCCTGCGGAGGGTCAGGACGCACAACTCGAGCAAATCCGCGAGATGCAGGCCAGGCTCGACGAGGAGGCAGGAACATTTGCGCATCCTCGACTGAACCTCGGACAGGAGTGGGCTAGGTCGAGCTCCGGCCGGAGAAGCGCGCCATCTGGCCCAGGACGTCCAACACCGCATCGCCGACGATACCAGGCCAAGGCTGCCCCCAGCTTCCAGTGGGGTCGGCCAGAACCTAGCTGCAGCTGCGATACTACTCCGAGCGATGCCGGAACCTTCCACCACCGAGGGGCGGCGTATCCAGGGAGAGCTCAAGAATCTCCTGGAAGATGCCGCAGTCCGACGGGCCGAAAGCTCTGCCTCCCGAAGGCAGGGGTACCCCCCGGAGCATCACGCCGCGACTTCCGGATTCGTGCGAGAAGCCTCAGTCCACATCGGGCGCACGCGCAACACGGTGCCTGCGGCCCCGGGTCGCCTCAGCAACGAGCACCACCACCGCAACCGTCGAGCCCACCTCGACGAAAGGGTGCGCCAAGGCTACCACCCCAGGCGTGGGGGACGCTACGACAGCGGGGAGGATCGGAGCCCCTCGCCCTGAACCACCCGATCCACAGGCTTTCAGCCGGGCCATACGACGGGCGCCGTTCCCGACCCGGTTCCGAACCCCGACTACCATCACAAAGTAGTCGGGGGAGACAAGGCCGGAACTGTGGCTCGCGGACTACCGACTGGCCTGCCAACTGGGTGGAACGGACGATGACAACCTCATCATCCGCAACCTCCCCCTGTTCCTCTCCGACACCGCTCGAGCCTAGCTGGAGCATATGCCTCCAGGACAGATCTCCAACTGGGATGACCTCGTCCAAGCCTTCGCCGGCAACTTCCAGGGCACGTACGTGCGCCCTGGGAACTCCTGGGATCTCCGAAGCTGCCGCCAGCAGCCGGGAGAGTCTCTCCGGGACTATATCCGGCGATTCTCGAAGCAGCGCACCGAGCTGCCCAACATCACCGATTCCGACGTCATCGGCGCGTTCCTCACCGGCACCACTTGCCGCGACCTGGTGAGCAAGCTGTGTCGCAAGACCCCCACTAGGGCGAGCGAGCTAATGGACATCGCCACCAAGTTCGCCTCTGGCCAGGAGGCGGTTGAGGCCATCTTCCGGAAGGACAAGCAGCCCCAGGCCGCCAGCCGGAAGACGTCCCCGAGCCGTCCGCTCAGCGCGACACCAAGAAGAAGAACAAGAAGAAGTCGCAAGTGAAACGCGACGCCACCGACGCAGACCTTGTCGCCGCCGCTGAGTACAAGAACCCTCGGAAACCTCCTAGAGGTGCCAATCTCTTCGACAAGATGCTCAAGGAGTCGTGCCCCTATCATCAGGGGCCCGTCAAGCACACCCTTGAGGAGTGCGTCATGCTTCGGCGCCACTTTCACAAGGCCGGGCCACCGGCGGAAGGTGGCAGGGCCCACAACAACGACAAGAAGGAGGACCACAAGGCAGAGGAGTTTCCCGAGGTCCACGACTGCTTCATGATCTACGGTGGGCAAGTGGCGAACGCCTCGGCTCGGCGCCGCAAGCAAGAGCGTCGGGAGGTCTGCTCGGTAAAGGTGGCGGCGCCAGTCTATCTAGACTAGTCCGACAAGCCCATCACCTTCGACCAAGGCGACCACCCCGACCGCATGCCGAGCCCGGGGAAATATCCGCTCGTTGTCGACCCCGTCATCGGCAACGTCAGGCTCACCAAGGTCCTCATGGACGGAGGCAGCAGCCCCAACATCATCTACGCCGAGACCCTCGGGCTCCTGCAGATCGATCTGTCCTCGATCCGGGCAGGCGCGGCGCCTTTTCACGGGATCATCCCCGGGAAACGCGTCCAACCCCTCGGACAACTCGATCTGCCCGTCTGCTTCGGGACTCCCTCCAACTTCCGAAGGGAAACCCTCACGTTCGAGGTGGTCGGGTTCCGAGGAACCTACCACACAGTGCTGGGGAGACCATGTTACGCCAAGTTCATGGCCGTCCCCAACTACACCTACCTCAAGCTCAAGATGCTGGGCCCCAACGGGGTCATCACCGTCGGCCCCACGTACCGACACACGTACGAATGCAACGTAGAGTGCGTGGAGTACGCCGAGGCCCTCGCCGAATCTGAGGCCCTCATCGCCGACATGGAAACCCTCCCCAAGGAGGTTCTAGATGCGAAGCGCCACGCCGACAACTTCGAACCAGCAGAGGCGGTTAAATCCGTCCCTCTCGACCCCAGCAACGACACCTCCAAGCAGATCCGGATCGGCTCCGAGCTCGACCCCAAATAGGAATCAGTGCTCATCGACTTTCTCCGCGTGAACGCCGAGGTTTTTGCGTGGAGTCCCTCGGACATGCCTGGCATACCGAGGGAAGTCGCCGAGCACTCACTGGATATCCGAGCTGGAGCCCGACCCGTGAAGCAGCCTCTGCGCCGATTCGACGAAGAAAAGCGCAGAGCCATAGGCGAGGAGATTCACAAGCTGATGCCCGCTGGGTTCATCAAAGAGGTATTCCATCCCAAATGGCTTGCTAACCCTGTGCTTGTGAAAAAGAAAGATGGGAAATGGCGGATGTGTGTAGACTACACTGGTCTAAACAAAGCATGTCTGAAGGTTCCCTACCCTCTGCCTCGTATCGACCAAATCGTGGATTCCACTGCTGGGTGCGAAACCCTTGTCGTTCCTCGATGCCTACTCAGGGTATCACCAAATCAGGATGAAAGAGTCCGACCAGCTCGCGACTTCTTTCATCACACCTTTTGGCATGTACTGCTACGTTACTATGCCATTTTGTTTGAGGAATGCGGGTGCGACGTACCAAAGGTGCATGAACCACGTGTTCGGAGAGCACATTGGTCGAACGGTCGAGGCTTACGTCGATGACATCGTAGTCAAGACGAGGAGAGCCTCCGACCTCCTCTCCGACCTTGAAACGACATTCAAGTGTCTCAAGGCGAAAGGCGTAAAACTCAACCCCGAGAAGTGTGTCTTCGGAGTCCCCCGAGGCATGCTCTTGGCGTTCATCGTTTCCGAGCGGGCATCGAGGCCAACCCGAAAAAAATCACGGCCATCACCAACATGGGGCCCATCAAGGACTTGAAAGGCGTACAGAGGGTCATGGGATGCCTTGCGGCTCTGAGCCGCTTCATCTCGCGCCTCGGCGAAAGAGGCCTACCTCTGTACCGCCTCTTAAGAAAGACCGAGTGCTTCACTTAGACCCCCGAGGCCGAGGAAGCTCTCAGGAACCTAAAGGCGCTCCTTACGAACGCACCCATCCTGGTGCCCCCGCTGCCGGAGAAGCCCTCTTGATCTACGTCGCTGCTACCACTCAGGTGGTCAGCGCCACGATCGTGGTCGAGAGACGATAAGAAGGGCATGCATTGCCCGTCCAGAGGCCGGTCTACTTCATCAGTGAGGTACTGTCCGAGACAAAGATCCGCTACCCACAAATTCAGAAGCTACTGTATGCGGTAATTCTGACGCGGTGAAAGTTTCGACACTACTTCGAGTCTCATCCAGTAACTGTGGTGTCATCCTTCCCCCTCGGGGAGATCATCCAGTGCCGAGAGGCCTCGGGTAGGATTGCAAAGTGGGCGGTGGAAATCATGGGCGAGACAATCTCGTTCGCCCCTCGGAAGGCCATCAAGTCCCAAGTCTTGGCAGACTTTGTGGCTGAATGGGTCGACACCCAGCTTCCGACAGCTCTGATCCAACCAGAACTCTGGACCATGTTTTTCGATGGGTCGCTGATGAAAACAGGGGCAGGCACGGGCCTGCTCTTCATCTCGCCCCTCGAGAAGCACCTCCGCTACGTGCTGCGCCTCCATTTCCCGGCGTCCAACAACGTGGCTGAGTACGAGGCTCTGGTCAACGGGTTGTGCATCGCCATCGAGCTAGGGGTCCGATGCCTTGACGCTCACGGTGACTCGTAGCTTGTCATCGACCAAGTCATGAAGAACTCCCACTGCCGCGACCCGAAGATGGAAGCCTACTGTGACGAGGTTCGGCGCCTGGAAGACAAGTTCTATGGGCTCGAGGTCAACCACGTCGCCCGATGATACAACAAAACTGCGGACGAGCTGGCAAAGATAGCTTTGGGGCGGACAACGGTTCCCCCGGACGTCTTCTCCCGAGACCTACATCAACCCTCGGTCTAGACCAGCGACACGACCGAGCCCGAGGCACCCTCGGCTCAGCCCGAGGCGCCCTCGGCTCGGCCCGAGGCGCCCTCGGCTCAACCCGAGGCACCCTTGGCCCCCGAGGGTGAGGCACTGCACGTCGAGGGAGAGCGGAATGAGGTTCCGCCTTGATCGAGACTGGTAGGCCCCGTATCTGCAATATCTCCACCAAGGAGAGCTGCCCCTCGATCGAGCCGAAGCTCGGTGACTAGCGCGGCGCGCCAAGTCATTCGTCTTGCTGGGTGACGGGAAGGAGCTCTACCACCGCAGCCCCTCCGGTATCCTCCAGCGATGCATATCCATCGCCGAAGGCCAGGAACTCTTGCAAGAAATACACTCGGGGGCTGTCGGTCATCACGCAGCGCCCCGAGCCCTTGTTGGAAACGCTTTCCGACAAGGTTTCTACTGGCCGACCGCGGTGGCCGACGCCACTAGAATTGTCCGCACCTGCCAAGGGTGTCAGTTCTACGCAAGGCAGACGCACCAACCCGCTCAGGCTCTACAAACAATACTCATCACCTGGCCATTTGCTGTGTGGGGTCTGGACCTCGTCGGTCTCTTGCAGAAGGCACCAGGGGGCTACACGCACCTACTGGTCGCCATCGATAAATTCTCCAAGTGGATCGAGGTCCGACCCCTAAACAGCATCAGGTCCGAACAGGCGGTGGCGTTCTTCACCAACATCATCCATCGCTTCGGGGTCCCGAACTCCATCATCACCGACAACGGCACCCAGTTCACCGGCAGAAAGTTCCTGGACTTCTGCGAGGATCCCCACATCCGGGTGGACTGGGCCGCCGTGGCTCAACCCATGACGAATGGGCAGGTAGAGCGTGCCAACGGCATGATTCTGCAAGGACTCAAGCCGAGGATCTACAACTGACCTCCACAAGTTTGGCATGCGATGGATGAAGGAACTCCCCTTGGTGGTCTGGAGCCTGAGGACGATGCCAAGTCGAGCCACGGGCTTCACGCCGTTCTTTCTAGTCTACGGGGCCGAGGCCATCTTGCCCACAGACTTAGAATACGGTTCCCCAAGGACGAGGGCCTACGACGACCGACACAACCAGACCAACCGAGAAGACTCACTGGACCAGCTGGAAGAGGCTCGGGACGTGGCCTTACTACACTCGGCGCGGTATCAGCAGTCCCTACGACGCTACCACGCCCGAGGGGTTCGGTCCCGAGACCTCCAGGTGGGCGACTTGGTGCTTCGACTACGACAAGACGCCCGAGGGCGGCACAAGCTCATGCCTCCCTGGGAAGGGCCATTCATCATCGCCAAGGTTTTAAAGCCCGGGACATACAAGCTGGCCAATAGTCAAGGCGAGGTCTACAACAACGCTTGGAACATCCGACAGCTACGTCGCTTCTACCCTTAAGATGTTTTCAAGCCATTCATATACCTCGTTTACATATGAAGTCTAACCATCAAGGAAGGGTCGGCCTTACCTCGGCAAAGCCCGACCCTCCCTCGGGGGCTAGAAGGGGCGAACCCCCTCTGCATCAAAATTTTCCTCGAAAAAAAAGTCTTTCGGCAAGAACATTTTTCGTGTTTTTCGACTACTTCGATGGTGGGATCCTGAAAACGACGGAGTACACGTAAGCAGGCAAGGCTGACCGAGCCAAGGGACTCCTACGCCTCCGGGATACGGATACCTCACTCATCACCTTCTGCGATAAGTAACTCGCGCTCGGATAAACGGTTCCGCTGACCGAACAAGTCTTAACGCTCGAAGACTCTTCTGCCGAAACGATTTTTCGTGCCATCTCGACCATGTCGACAAAAGAATCCTACGGACGAGTAAGAGTACACGTAAGCGGCAAGGCCGACCGAGCCAAGGGACTCCTACGCCTCCAGGATACGGATACCTCACTCATCACCTTCCGTGAGAAGTAACTCTCCCTCGGATGAACGATTCTGCCACCGACAAGCAAGTCTTGACAGCTGAAACAAGGGGAAAAAGAAACGCAGCTTTACAACACGACGACAGTATGTTTGGGCCTCGGCAGCCACAAAAAACACATGCATACTATAGGCGAACCGATGCTGCAGGCTCAGATGTCGATGGAGAGGGAGCAGCAGCACCCTCGGCGTCAACTCCACCTTCGGCGAAGTCCGACCGAGCCTCAGACGGCAACACGGGCGAAGGATTTCTGAGGCCTCGGGGGCTACACCGAAGAACGACGTCAGCACTACGCCCGGGCCATCGCCGCCAGGGTCTCCTCTAAGAACTCGGCCCGGGCAGACGCCTTGGCCGGCTGCCCCGAAGCCTCAGCCAGCCGTCCCCCGAGGACACCAGCCCGGCTCGTGGCCTCGGCGACTCGACTCTGGCGTTGGTCCCGGCCAAGCCTCGGCCGTTGAAGCTCCCTTTTTCGAGCCAACTCTGCCTCTGTCCGTGCTGGCACCGCTGCCTCCGGCTCCGGCTCATCGAAGAGCGGCTGAGGGTTTCTTTGACTAAACAAGTGAAGCCTTGTGCGGCAAGGCCGACCGAGCCAAGGGATTCCTACGCCTCCGGGATACGGATACCTCACTCATCACCTTCCGCACAGAGCAACTCACATTTGGTTAAGTGGTTCGACTAGCCGACAGGCGAGTCTCAGTGCTCGAAAATGAGGGAAAAAACATGGTATTACACCCAAAAATACCCACATGTTCAGGCCTCGACAGCCACAATGAACAAACACCGGCACTCCAGGTGCCATTACAAACGGAACTCCGGTTCCACCCCTGCAGGTACGAACAACCCCCCACACTGGAGGGCCTGCGGGGCGACAAAACCCCTGGTGGCTCGCCTGACGCCCGCTCCGGTAGCAGCGACAACGACCCCCGCTCCGAAGTGGCCAAACAGCAGCAGCGATGACCTCAGGGCGGACGCTGCTGCGACTGAGCTCCTCGCCCACGCCCCCACTCGAGGGGCGAGGACAAGCAGAAGGCCGTAGAGTCAGAGGTTAGTCTGCGGGTGGCACCGACTATCCCGTCGGCAGAGAAACCTCTTTCGGCTGCCTCGGTGGGAGGTGGCACCAGAAGTAGCGCCGAAGCCGCTTAGGCCGGGGAGCCGGGCACACGGCAGTTGCCAGCGCCACGAACGGTGAACACCCTTCCCCCCGATCACTGAGGGAAGGAGCGGGCCGCTGCCCGTGCGGAGACAGGCCCCAACTCAGCGCACTCCCCGCCCCAGCAAGGATGACGAAAATCCTTGAAGCTGAGGGCGGGGTGGAGGCCGCAGCCCTGGCTTGCTTCCCTCCACCAAACTGCCCATTGGTGGGGGAATGCAGCCGGGCTGCACGACGAAAATCCTTGAAGCCGAGCGATGGCTGAAAGGTACCAACTTCCACGAAGTTGTGTTCCTCCAACGACAGCAAGGACAAAGCGACGCAAGCGCTCCCCATCCGGGGGCTCGGAAGGTGGAAGGATGCGACACATGAGGAAAGTGCGAAGACATGGTTGCCGTCCAAGGGGGTCACCCTCCTTTTAAAGGCGAATCTCCCCACTTGCATCCTCAGCTGTCGCGGACTGAGTCTTCTCCAACATGCTCCAAGGTCCTCCCCCTACGACACGGGGGCTGGGTCCCACGCGTCATGCAAGTTGCCCCAGGACAGAAGGAGCCAAACCGCCGCGCGCGGAGCGCACAACAGCCCAGCGGTTACAAGCATTCCTCCACTATCGCCCAGACCAGCGGGTGAAAAAGCGGACCGCCATGCAAGCGGCATGCAACCGCACCAAGAGGGCGCACCCTTCCGACTTTGCCGCATCCAGCATGGAGGCCCAGGCCCACACGTCATGTAACCGGCGCGCCGGTTACTACGTGCGAGAAACTGCACCACCACTCGCGCCAGTCCCGCGCCTCCTCGACTGCGGAACCAGTGCCGCAACTTGAGGCAACCCTACGCACGGCCCAGCAGTGCCAACCACGCACGCCGGTCACGGGTCAGTCAGCCGCGGGAGAAGGCGTGATGGTCGATACGGCCAAAAATAGGCCGGCAGTAAGGGCGATGGCAGGCGGGCGGAAGCAGCAGTCAAATCATCTGTAGGCTCACGTCCCCTCCTGGAACAGCGAGAGAACCCTCTCCCACGGCGTGAAGACGATGCGCCCGTGTTCCGTTCCTCGAACGGCTTGCGCACGCACAACGGCTGCCCCACGAACCACTCGTCCCGTCGCATTAACTCTGCGGCAGGGCAGGCGGCACCTTTGGCAGGCAAAGCGGGCAACGCTTCACCTCCGCTATAATGACCACGTCAAAAAGGTACGCCACGACGTTCGATTTCATATCCTTTTCCACTTCCTCTTTCTCTCTCTTGCCACAGGGACCGGGAAAGGGGATACTCCGAAAGGGATCCTTCTTCACGAAGGAAACAGGCCCCGAGCCCCCCTACTGATCAGAGGTTCGAAGGCTGGCCCATCGGAAGGGTTTGACAGCCGCCTCAGAGCACTCGGGCTCCGCGCCCACTACTGGTCAGAGGTTCGAAGGCTGGCCCCTCGAAAGGGTTCAACAGCCACCTCAGGCCACTCGGGCTCCGTGCCCACTACTGATCAGGGGTTCGTAGGCTGGCCCCCGAAGGGTTCGACAGCCGCCTCAGAGCACACAGAGCGAGGGATGACCCTGGGTACGTTCGATACATAACCAAGGCTCGGGCTACGCTTTCGAGGTACCCTAGGACATTTCCGAGACCAGTGGGAGCGATTTTCGTAACGGAATCCCACCAGAGGGAGGCTCGAGCCCTCGGACCCCGTCAAAATGGGACCGGGTCCGGCGAATCACCCGCAGGTACTTTTGGAGCGCGCCTCCGGGCCACTAGCCGACCCTAACGAATGGGGCACGGGCGTCCACTCGGATTACCCACTAGCAACTCACTGGAGACACCATGTTCGGCGCCCTCGGAGGGCAGCATGGCGCTTTCCCCCCCTCCTCTTTGCGGAAAGGCGACGCAGGGGCGTATGAAAAAAGCCGAGTCTGTCCTTGACCGTCCTCTCGCTCTGTGCGAAGGCTCGGGGGCTGCTCTCGCAAACCCGGCTCCGGCCAAACCGTTGACAGCGTCAACATACCAGCCCGAGAACTTGGGACTCGACTATGCACCCGGGCTACGGCCAGTTCGCATGAGGAAACGACCAAACCGGCTGAGCCATCACGAAAGGCACTAAGACCTCGAAGGAGTCAAAACACTCCTTCGAGGCCTCGGGGGCTACACCCGGCGGGTGCGCTCGCGCGCACCCACCGGAACAAAATGCAACCGAGAAAGGCCGGTCCCCTTGCAAAAAAGTGCGACAAAAGCCTCCAAGCGAGTGCCAACACTCCCTTCGAGGCTCGGGGGCTACTGTCGGGGACCATAATTAGGGGTACCCCCAAGACTCCTAATGTCAGCTGGTAACCCCCATCAGCACAAAGCTGCAAAGGCCTGATGGGCGCGATTAAGGTCAAGGCTCAGTCCACTCAAGGGACACAATCTTGCCTCGCCCGAGCCTAGCCTCGGGCAAAGGCAGCCGACCCCGAAGGATTCACGTCTCGCCCGAGGGCCCCCTCAAGCAACGGACACACCTTCAGCTCGCCCAAGGCCCAGTCTTCGCAGAGAAGCAACCTTGGCCAGATCGCCACGCCAACCGACCGTATCGCAGGAGCATTTAATGCAAGGATCGCTAGACATCTTATCCTGACGCGCGCTCCAGTCGACAGAGCCGAAGTGATCGCAGTCACTTCGCCGCTCCACTGACTGACCTGACAGGAGTACAGCGCCGTCTGCCCCGCTCCGACTGCCGTGCCACTCGCCAGAGTGAGGTCGACAGCGACTAAGTCCAGCCTCGGGCGACATAGGAAGCTCCGCCTCGCCCGACCCCAGGGCTCGACCCCCGTCTCGGCCTCGGAAGATGGACTCCACCTCGCCCGACCCCAGGGCTTGGACTCGGCCTCGGCTCCGGAAGACGACGAACTCCGCCTCGCCCGACCCCAGGGCTCGGACTCGGCCTCGGCTCCGGAAGACGACGAACTCCGCCTCGCCCAACCCCAGGGCTCGAACTCGGCCTCGGCTCCGGAAGACGACGAACTCCACCTCGCCCGACCCAGGGCTCGGACTCGGCCTCGGCTCTGGAAGACGACGGACTCCGCCTCGCCCGACCCTAGGGCTCGGACTCAACCTCGACCTCGGAGGAATCGCCACCTCGCCCCAACTCAGGTTCGGGCCAGCCACGTCGCCAGGAGGGCCATCATTACCCTACCCCTAGCTAGCTCAGGCTACGGGAAACAAGACCGGCGTCCCATCTGGCTCGCCCCGGTAAACAAGTAATGATGACACCCTGCATGCTCCATGACGGCGGCAGCTCCCAGCCTCTTATGTCAGCAAGGATACGTCAGCATGGACCCGACAGCCCCGACAGCTGTACTTCCGCAGGGCTCCAGCGCTCCTTCGACGACCACGACATCACATGAACAGGGTGCCAAAACCTCTTCGACTGCCACGACGGCATGTACTTAGGGCTCTAGCTCCTCTTTGCTAGACACGTTAGCACACTGCTACACCCCCTATTGTACACCTGGGCCCTCTCCTTACGTCTATAAAAGGAAGGTCCAGGGCTCCCGTACGGAGAGGTTGGCCGCGTGGGAGAACGGGCCGGCGCATAAGGCTCTTGCTCGCTCTCTCTCACTCTCGCGCGAACGCTTGTAACCCCCTACTACAAGCGCATCCAGCCGCCCTGGGCGCAGGACAACACGAAGGCCACAGTTTCCCCTCGCTGTTCTCCCCCCTTTGTGTCCCGTCTCGCGCCGACCCATCTGGGCTGGGGCACGCAGCGACAATTTACTCGTCGGTACAGGGACCCCCCGGGGTCGAAACGCCGACAAGTACGAATACAATGAAGGTGATCAATCAAAGCAGGTGACCTTAGCACGAACTCTCAATTTTCTAAGAGCAAGTATGCCACATCAGATTTGTCATGTCATAAAAGAAATAGAAATGGAGAGAAAGAAAATGGACTGCTCACTAGTAGCCAGTTGAAAGTGTGTGAGCGTAGGAGGTGGACCAAGTATTAAATGTACATCATGTATTATGAATTGGTGAGAGTGTTATTATATGGCTAAACTTTTAACAGGCTACATATATATATGACATGACAATATCATAAAACATGCTATATTCTATATTATTAACCTTATTCTAAGATTAAGCGCACGTACAACCCAGCTTTCATAGATTAGCCAAAATTTATAAACCTACGTAGATCATCTCCATCGTGCAAATTCTATTTGTCCACTCGTCTGTTTTATATCTGTACAACATCACTCT
Source organism: Zea luxurians (assembly GCA_029449295.1). Lineage (NCBI taxonomy): Eukaryota > Viridiplantae > Streptophyta > Magnoliopsida > Poales > Poaceae > Zea > Zea luxurians. The sequence goes on from JAOPSE010000009.1 coordinate 123,571,998, forward strand.
GTTTTGTCATCCCTTCAAAGTTGGCAAGACAAGAGGTGATTGGGTGGGGTGGGGTGGGGGTGTTAAGAGTTTCAGCAGGCGTTCTAATTTCTACTAAACCATATCTGGTGGATACAAACGGATGGCGTTCGCCATCGTCGACACTACTGCTGCGTCTAGATTATTTATTTCTACTTGTAGGCATCTCTCACATCACATGAGGAAGCAAATGGAACCTCTTTTACGTCGTCGTCTTCAAGCTGCTGTGCTGTACAGGCGTTGGAAGACCTACAAAAGAAAGTTGATACAGCTAAACTATTAGTGGTATTTTGAGCCGAAAAGTTCCGAAATTTGGACCATCATTTACGGATTGATGTTTTGAACAGACATTTTCTTTCAAGTTTCAGTTGAACCAATTAATCAAAGTAGTCCAGATCTTAAACAAAAGTTTCTAATACATACTCCTATGGGGGTAATAGGAACACATCCAAATATTTATTTACAATAAGTTAAGATTCTTAATTAATTCCAGTTCAAAAATGAATAGGAATATGATTTAATCTTTACATTTTATAATGTAAAATCTAGAGGACACCACCACCCATACATACTCCTGTAACCTGGTCCTGCTTAGGCCTCCTTTGGAACCCTGAAAATTCCCTTTTTTAATGAAAAATCGTTCCAAAAGGGAGTCTTTGTTCGATTTGTTCTTGTTGGTGCCTTTTTTAGGCAGTCAATCACTGCGTGAGAACCGGCGGCAGGTGCTCTCTGCATAGGCGCGGACGGTCCACGGCTAGGGACCGGACGGTCCGCGACCTGGCGTAGGGCTAGGGTTCCTTGCCTGACGAGCCGGACGGTCCGCGCCTATAGGCCGGACGGTTTGCGCGTGTGCAGGGGCGGCGAAAGTTGCCGGCGGCGCCTAGATCTCGCTCCCGGGAGGGACCCCATTGGGGAGGAAAGAACCTAGGAGTTGTCTAGGCTCGGCAGGCCGACCTAGACTCCTCTAATCGACGTAGAGTCGAAGAGAAGCGGAGAATTTGGGGATTGGAATACTAAACTAGGGCTAAACTAGAACTACTCCTAATGCATAAGGTAAAAACGAGAAATAGACTTGATTTGATCGATTGTTGGGGGGTTCAATCGACCGTAGCCCTTCATCTATATAAAGGGGAGGTCTGAATCCGCTTCAAACTGTTTCCCGAGTTAATCCCGCGGTTTTAGGTAACAAATCCCGTGAGAAACTAGGAACCCTAACTGTCTCTGCATACGCGCGGACCGTCCGCGCCACCACCGTGGACAGTCTAGACCGCGGACCGTCCGGCCTCAGGGCCGGACCGTCCGCGAGCTCCTTTTGGTTTCCAACATATGCCCCCTTGCCTTTTGGTGAAGGTTGACGAACCAAAAGCATATGAACTAAACCTGATGTAAGTTATCGGCTTTTCAAAATGGAAGTCATTAAATAAAGCACCAATGTATAAAGGCCGTTTTAGATTGTATCTTGCTCGGCCATGACCATTTGATGAATGGATCAAAAGGAATATAATGGAGGTGCCCCCCAGTCTGGATAGACAAAGGGACTATACATGTGCCATTGATTCATCATCGTACCATTCCATATTTGAACAGGATAATATACCAACGATGAATAAACGGGTGGAAAGTACCCTGGTCTCATAGGATGAACAAGCGATGCTTGTTGTGTCGCCTTTTGGGCCGTTTTGTTCGGCCGTTTCGTTTTAGCAAGTGACCGGGGTTTCTTCATTGACCGATCACATGGAACAGTCTTCTTGCTAGCATTTTTGGCTGGCAATTGATCGAAAGTAGGGCTGGCTTTTACTAGCCGACCATGTGCGTCATGTTGGCTTTGCCCTCGCGTCTCTTTCCTTGCTTTGTGTGGACGCTGACGCCTCTGGCCATGGGCGGACTGTTTGGCTGAGCCAGCCGGACCGTCTTTATGAGTGCCGGACTGCCCGCACGTAGGTGCCGGACCATCCGCGATGCTCAGGTCAGGTTGTCGTGCTCGGCTCCTTAATTGTGTCTGCCCCCCGGCGCTTCCGGATTTGTTAGTCTTATTGTCCAGAGCTTTTCGAGCATCCTCCTTCTGTGATATATTTGATGTGCGAGGATCGTCAATGATGATGTCTTTGCTTTTTGCTTTTATCGGCCATTTTGGGTCGAACTAAGACCTTTTCGCATGCGACATCTATTGTATTAACAGGAAATGGCTGTGTGTCCACTTGCATTTCCTGAAAAACCAACCGGCCCTCATTTATGGCCGATTGTACCTGTCGACGAAAAACGTTACAGTCATTGGTGGCATGAGAAAAAGAATTATGCCACTTACAGTAAGCACGTCTCTTTAATTCATCTATAGGAGGGATAGTATGAGTTAATTTAATGTTGCCATTTTAAGTAGCTCATCAAATATCTTATCGCATTTGGCAACATTAAAGGTAAATTTAATCTCTTCTTGCCGATTCTTTTGAACCAGTTGCAAGGAAGAACATGCTGAAGATTTGGCCTTTGTTGGCCAAATAAACTCAGCGGTATATACATCTGCGGATTCATCATCTGAACTATCACGCTCTATTAGATGTATAGTACGGGCGGCCGATTTTGATGTCTCTTTAAATCGGCTTTCATAGGCTAAAGCCCGCTGATGTAGCTGGGCTATCGAAAAGAACTGGGTCCCATCTAATTTGTCTCTTAAGTATGATAACAACCCATTAAAAGCTAGCCCTGCTAGCTCTTTATCTGCAACATGGATTCGAAAGCATTGGTTTCTAGTGTCCCGAAATCTCCAGATATAATCATTAACCGATTCTTCGCGTTCTTGTCGGACTGAAGCTAAGTCAGCTAATCCTAATTCATATTCCCCAGCAAAGAAATGTTCATGAAATTTATTTTCTAACTCACTCCAGGAATTAATGGAATTAAGAGGCAGGGCGGCGTACCATGCAAAAGTGGTACCAGTAAGGATAAAGAAAATAACCGAACACGAAATGCTTCTCCATCGGCCAATTCGCCTAGGTGTGTTAGGAACTAGCCTATGTGTTCGTGTGTGCTTCTCGCATTCTCACCAGAAAACTTAGAAAATTCCGGTATCCTTGCCCTTGTGGGTATGGGACAGTGTCAAACCGGTGATTATATGGCTTTTGGTATGATTGGCCCACTCTAGCTACACTAACTCCAAACTGATCTCGAAATAGTTCAGTCATCTCTTCCCTAATTTTTTCCATTGCACCCGATGGCAGACCACCGGATCCTAGGCTTTGGGGCTCATTTGGTCGGGCGTTAGTATATCGACCTTCTTGCCGTGACCGATCGATAGTGTTGATCGGTCTGTGATTATATGGTGCGTTATAGTTTAAATATGTAGAGGGCAAAACATACTCCTGCTGTGGTGTGTAATAATTTGGTGCATTGTGTGCAATAGCAGGTTCTGCATATGCGTATCCGGTTTGTTCGGTGGTAAATCCGAACTGACCGGTTGTGTTTGCCATTATCGGGACGCCACGTGGTAGTCCTGGTGCGGCCCCGGACTGTCCGGACAGGGAAAGCCGGACGGTCCGAGCAGAAGCTCAGACGGTCCGACTACGTCCAGGGTCGTCGATCTGCCGATCAGGGATGGCGGCGGCCCTAGGGCGGCCCCGGACTGTCCGACAGAGCAAGTCGGACGGTCCGCGTATGGGCCAGACAGTCCGGGCAGAGGCTTGGACGGCCTGATCGCGTTCAGGGGTGTCGATCTGCCAAGCAGGGACGTCGGTGGTTGTATTTGCCCTGAATATGAGTTCATCGGCATACCATATAAAGGTTGGGGTTGCAAATCCCCATTTGTTGCCAATGCATCAGACATAAATACCCTATTACTAGTTTCATATGATGGAAAACTAGGAGCAACAGACTTTTCCACCGTACGTGTTAATTTTCTAATTGACTCTTCTAACCCTACAATCTGTTGTTTCATTTGATCCTGCCGCTGATTCACATAATATTTAATAGATTGAATATCGTCGGGTTTACTTACGTTGGGGACTTGAAGCGAAGATAGAAGAGATGCGACGTCGGTCTCTCCATGTTTGATAACCTTTTGGTGGTGATCCACCATGTATTGTGATAAGAATTTCTCCTTCGTTTGACGCATGTAGTCCTCGAATTGTTGTTGCTCATTGGCCGTCAGATTTTCAATAGCCGTCTTCAGGATATTATCTGGGGAGATATCGATGTGATCTTTAGAACCGGCCATTTGAGGGCTTGATTTTTAGTAAATCTAGACACCAGGGTCTCCAGCGGAGTCACCAAAAGTGTGTTGGTGCCTTTTTTGGGCGCCAATCACTGCGTGAGAACCGGCGGCGGTGCTGTCTGCACAGGCGCGGACGGTCCGCGACCTGGCGCAGGGCTAGGGTTCCCTGCCTGATGGGCCGGACGGTCCATGCCTACAGGCCGGACGGTCCGCGCCTACAGGCCGACGGTCCGCGCGTGCGCAGGGGCGACGAAAGTCACTGGCGGCGCCTGGATCTCGCTCCCGGGAGGGACCCCGTCGATAGAGTCGAAGAGAAAAGATCCTAGGAGTTGTCTAGGCTCGGCAGGCCGACCTAGACTTCTCTAATCGACGTAGAGTCGAAGAGAAGCGGAGAATTTGGGGATTGGAATACTAAACTAGGGCCAAACTAGAACTACTCCTAATGCATAAGGTAAAAACGAGAAATAGACATGATTTGGTCGATTGTTGGGGGGTTTCAATCGCCCGTAGCCCTTCATCTATATAAAGGGGAGGTCTGGATCCGCTTCAAACTGTTTCCCGAGTTAATCCCGCGGTTTTAGGTAACAAATCCCACGAGAAACTAGGAACCCTAATTGTCTCTGCGCATGCGCGGACCATCCGCGCCACTACCGCGGACAGTCCGGACCACGGACCGTCCGGCCTTAGAGCCAGACGGTCCGCGAGCTCCTTTTGGTTTCCAACAGTTCTTATCGGAAATCCGATTTTCTTCTCTGTCAAGTCGTGAGACTGGAGTTGGTGGCACGGCGCACTCAGGTTTGTTTAGGGCATGTTTGGTGTGGCGCTTATGCGGCCACACCATGCTTAACACGCGGCGGCCAAATCGGCCACCACACCTACGGCTTGAAAAGTGTGACACGATATAGCGGCGTAGGCACCACACCAAACTTGCCTAGTCTCTTTGACGTTACTGCTCATGTCGGAGCTACCGTCGTATAACCGCCGTGTAACAGGGGCAAAGAAATTGGCCGTTTTCTAACGAAAATGTAATTGGACATGAAGTGTTTCCTAACGAAAATGTAATTAGTTTGGACCATACGCATATCATATAATATGATTATGAAGCTATTCTTTTAGGAACGATTCTTATCTCGTTCCTTGCATTTTCATTCATGGCTGCCTCACTTCTTAATTAGGGCATGTTTATCTACCCTCTAGACTATATAATCCACGTTAAATAAGTTGAGAGTTAAATAAACAATATAAATTATTAGATAGATAATATAAATTATTAGATAGATTACGTAATCTATGTATCTAGATTATAATAATCCATAAGCAAATTAATAGATACTTATATAATCTATAAGCTGGATTATGTAATCCTAGAAGTAAACAAACATGGCCTTAGCCTACACACGATTTTACCACACCGAAATTCATGGAGGATAGATTTACCCATGATTACTATCCCACCTAGCTAGACTCTCTAAAAGCATGTTTAGTTCGCAACCTAACATGCCACATTTTGTCTAACTTTTCTACCTAAGGTTAGTTATTCAGGGCCTATTTGGTCCGTGGCTAACTGTGCCACACTTTGTCTAAGGTTAGTCAATTCGGACGATTAACTAGCACACTTAGCTACAAACCAAAGAGACCCTAAATACAAACAGCTGACAGTTTCAAATGCAAGAAAAGTATTCCAATCCCTAACGCATTAAATATATATAAATGAGTGTGATTCGTGGCGCGCGTAATGCGTGTGAGAAGCATGGATATTGTTTTCTATCGGAAGGTCCGAATGCCAGCTCGTTACGAAGACACCAAAGTCGATTGAATCATTGAAAAGAGTAGGTACGGCCATCAGCAAACTTTTCTCCTTCTTGTCATTCAACTGCGCCGCTTGAATAAAATATCGTTGTGGTGGTCTCCATGCACACGGCGTACACAAATAATATTGATCACGGATCCAGCGATATCCTAAAAAAAATCTGTCGTCTACTGTACCAAACCTGATCAACTAATATGTGCATGCATGGAATTTCTTATCGATACCGTGACGCCTGTTTAGTATGGAGGGTGTATTAAAGTTTGTCATATGGATTCTGAAGATTTATCCTTTGGTCTCAAATGAAATCAACAAAACATTCGGAAGCCAACTAAAGCAAGCTACTGCCAGAAGCCATATCGGACATTCGCCACACCCACCTGTTAAACCTGCCCATAATTTCTTTCTACGAGTTTTCCATCCAAACGTAGAATTCAAATTTCTCCCTCAAGCTTCCGGATACCATCCAGGCAAAAGCAGACGAGCAGGGCAACCCGTCCACCAATCTCATCGCTCTCCTGCCGGTGAATTTGCCGTCTCATGTCATGAACTTTGGGACTTGGGAGGCTGTTCCGAGCCGAGCGCGTAAACGGCCACGAATAGGTGAAATAAGGCCGTGTACAATCTTATTTAATATAAGATTTGTTAAAAATATACTAAGTGACTAATAAAAAATACAAGAGATAGACTGTTCGTCAAGAGCAAGTTTCTACATAATTAATTCTCCATACATATTATCTCTTACCTGCATTTATAATCTGGAGACTCAGTCTCACTCAGGCTTGTATTGTCCAGTCTTCTACGTAATTCTCTTATGTTTCGAAAACCGATCCGTGGTCTCAAGGTTGTACATACCCTAGATGCTCACAAGCAACTATTCACGTTTTTCAGCACACTACGAATGAAGACACGGAAAAAGAGTGTTGCTCTCTCGTATCTTAAATATACCTTCTGCTTCCTTAAGATTACAAGATAAATGTAAATAAAATACAACTTCGTCCACAAAGCAATTCGTTTATTCTCTCTGATCAAAGAGTGTGTCTAATGCATGACATTGTTCCTCTATTTATAGTCAAGGGTACAACTTCGATAAAATTATAATTATGCCCTCTAGCCTATACATTTGAGCTAGTGATCGAACTAAGGGTAGTGTTGTCCTTTCCTCTTGTCGTCTCGTTGAGTAAACCTTGAGGACTTCTCATAGCTTCGTCTTGCTTTGTTAGTTACGCATACACACCGTTAATCCGAAGTTGGTGCCTTCGTACTCATGTCTGCGACAGTTCCGACCGACGATGACCTTCGATATTGTACCTATAACATTTAAAACAGGCTAAAGAATAGGAGTTAAGTTAGTGTTTTGAGGACCTTCGAAAAAAGAAGGCCCCTAATAGTAGCCCCTATGGCATAAGTTCATTTTTTATAACGAGCTCAGACTATAAAATAAACAAAGGCCTTGTGTCGAAGGTCCAAAAAATACCTTCCCTTGAGTTTGTTAGCAAAAAATAAAATAATGAAAACATGCCTTCATAAGAACCTATCAGGAGGGACCTGTTTGCAGTGAGAAGCCAAGTTTTGATTTTATTTGACTCCCGTGTTTTTGGATGCATTGTGTATAAAATGGGATGGGGTTCACGTGCATCAATCACAATATTCTTTTTCTTTTGCCAGCCAGTGACTTCCATTTGCTAGAACTCCGAAGCTTGCTTCGAAGGACTCACTTGCCACACAACTTCGAGCTTTGTGAGTTCTCAAATGGCTAAGGAAAAGAAGAGTGAGGAGCTTGCTCTTGTTGCATATCATGATGCCATAGAGAGGACTAATGTTGAGAAGATTACCGATGAATTTATGGTTGGTCTGTCTGATGATTCTGTCTGATGATTCTGATGAAACCGAGGAGTTTAATTTTGAGGAAGATATCAATTTCACCCTCATGGCTGCATTGTTTTTCTAGGTGGTCTCTCAACGAACCGATCCTTATGGACAAGTACTCGGGAGACAGCCCGAGCCTCCTTCAGCGTCACAAGTTCATAATCATATCTAGAATAAAAGCATTGTATCATAAATGTATCTCATCATGTTCATTGATTAAGTTAGAGCACTAGTGTTGGTCACTTGTTCTCAAATGCTGTGAATCAAGAACAAGGCAACACAATTGTTAAGTATTAGAGACCTTCGTCTGCCGAAGCATTATCTTCTCATGGACATAATGATCATCAGATGAAGGTCATGAAGGACATGTCTTCATCATCTTATTGATAAACAAGAATATCAACAAGATTTATATTACATTGATACCTTCGGCTTGCTCGAAGGTGTTGATGCGAGAGAGATTACAAATCAGCGTGAACAGTACGGTGCTACTGTTCATCTATTTATAGACACGGGATGCAACCCGGGTAAAAGTACATTTATGTCCCTGATATTCACTTATGATCATAATATAATTCATTAAGGACTAAGTAGTCTTTTTCCCCTTCGGCCAGCATCATCATCAGACTTCATCACCATTACAAGCCGAAGTTGTCACTCTGGCAATAGCTTCGGCGTTTATTCTTATCATTCTTAGATCATATCTTCATCTCGTATGCCTTCATCATGACGGAAAGACTTCCATCGTGAAGACGAAGCTCCCTGTAATAGCTTATACTGAAAGCAAATGGTTAATTATGTTTTTGAGGACCTTCGGAAGAGGAAGGCCCCAACAGTAGCCCCTCGCAGTATTAATTTGTTACTTTGCAACAAATTTAGACTGCGACGTGAACGATGACCTTTAGTCGAAGGTCAAAAAAACACCTTCCCTTCGCTAGAATAGCGAATCATTCTGAGTCGTGGGACCCACCGAACTGTGGGGCTCTGAGTATATATAGAGGGTTGTGTTGCTGCAATACCCAAACTTATAAAACATGGTAATGGATGTAATTCTCTTATGTGCTTTGCTTCTATTTAACTAAGCATGTGAACAACCACAATTAAAGAGATTAAATGACTAATGTCAACTAAACAACATCTAAAGTCTTAAAAGCCAATGAAGATTGATGCCTCCTCCGCGTTTTCGGCATACGGACGCTCACGCGTGTCAACACGTATCCAGTCTCAGGACTTGAAAGCTTTGTCTAAATTGCCTATAGGTCATTCCTTTTCTGTTCCACGTCTCTCTCCTGGTTGTTTCTCCTCCTCCGACTCCGCCGCTACCTCGCTCCCCTCTGACCCTCCCGTCGCACGCGCGCTCTACCTCGCTTCTCTAGCCCCAGCCCCCACCCGCTCTCCCTCCTCTGCCCGGTGCCCCGTCCAGGCCTAGGCCAGTCAGGGGTGGACTCTAGCACAGAAGTTGGCCGGATTTTGCTTACTGGTTCGCTCAGGGACGAGCAAAGGCACGACCAACAAGTGGAGCAGTCAAGACAGCGCATGGGGGCGCAAGGCGGACAGTAGCCTAGGCGTGGGCGCTATTGCCAGGAGCGAGCACATGGAGGTGCGGAGGCGGCATGCTCGCCAGACCGCCGTGGGTGGGGTCGTATGGGGGCGCCAATCGCGCGGGGAGGACTTGTCCGCGTAGGAGCCCTATGAGCTGGCGACGGGGACAATGTTGGGCTCGGCGGCGGTGATGTTGCCATGGACGCAATCTTCATCATTAGGGGAGGGGGCCGCTTGGTCGTCAAGCGCGACAGAGAGCTTGACCCTGATGAGGAGGAAGCAGGTCTGCTTGGTGGTCATTGGCGTTATGGATGGGGTCGCCGCAGTTGGGGCACAAGATGTCACAGAGAGGAGAGGAGCCAGACTTGGGAGACCTTGCCCCGCCTGTCCTCTTGTCTTCTCCCTTGATTTTCGTAAATGAAAGTGATTCAACTCGAGATGTCGCTTTTGGTCCTCAGCATTTGTGGATTTGTTTCGAGACATTTGATTTTTTAGGGGATCATGTGTTTCTATGTGCTTTTGTAGCAATGCAATTCATCTCACATGGGATGGGATTCCTATGTTATCGTGCCTGCAAGATGTGTCTGCAGGATGTTGTTTCAGTCATTACTCAACTGACATCTTAAAATGTGCTGCAGATGCGGTGTCGTGATTGCTATTTTTAGGTGAGGTATATGCTCAAGAAAAAAACATGGAATTGCGTGTGGAATAGCAATAGTCTTCTCATTAGGAATACCTTCTTCCTTTTCAGGCTTTCAGAAGAAGAGGAAACTCCTTCAGATTACCAGGTCACCTCTCCTAGGACCTTTATCACCATGCTCGTGGTTCATGCTTGTTCCATTTTTTGAGGTTTTCCCCTTTGATTTTCTGAACAAGGAATTTCTGTACCACTAAGGTTCTCTCCTGTTAGGAGAGTGAATTGTTAACTACTATTTTTATTTTGTAAACAAACTCGATTTGACATAATATCTCATATAAGAACAAGGATATGTCTAGAATCACATGTGTAGCTGGGTGTGTATGAGTATCAAATCTAATCACGTGGGTTTACTTAGAGGGTTTCCTTTCTTTGTCTAACAAAAATAATGGCAAAGCTTTTACCGTTCTTTAAAAAGATCTCTATTAAACAAGGTTTCAATACTCTATGTGGTATTTTGGTTTGAACTTGCATACACTGTTTCATTTTTCTTCAAATCTATTTAAAATTAGAAATCTTTAATTTAAGACATGGTTAAAATATATATGATGCAGACAATGAAATTTAAGATCTTAGCATAACTAATACATTAGACATTTACCAAACCAACCAATTCATTCGTAGGACACTGGTAAGGTCTTCAATATGACACATTTGTATATTTGCAAGTTATAGTTTAGGTGGGTAAGATTTGCCTGTTGGCGGAACCCTTTGTGGTCAGACCAATTTGTGATATAATGAGAACCAAATGGTATCTCACTCTGCCCCTAATGGCTGAATATGGAAAGCAAGCTGAGAAGATTGTTCCTTCCTACTGCACTATAAAAAAGTCAAAAGAGCATGAAAATACAAAAAAGCTAAAACTAGAAATGAGAGGGAGGAGTTGGCATTAGGATATGACTTATCATTCTGGTAACTGGATTGGGTCATCTTCGCTATATGCGAGTAGAATGACAGGTTGAATTTTCATGGACTCCAGGTATCTGCAAAAGGATTCACATTTGAAATAATCACAACTTTTTGGTTGTGTTGGATGAAAGATTCTTATTAGTAGAACGATATGGGCAGATTTTTTGGATGAGGTAAGCCTGAATTGTATAGAGGTAATCTATCAAAAGGCAGCACATAGAATGTGTTCTCTTCTATTTTTACTTAGATTGTACTGATAGTTTATTTTTTAGTTGGACATTTGTTTTTTGTCAAACATTTTAACAATGATTCTTCTGTGTGGTTTGTAATCAGATTCACCATGCTACCTGATTTTTCTTGTTTTAAGTTACAAAATCCAGTTTAGTGCCTAATGAATGCAGTTTAGTCTCGCAAAGTCTTACCAAGGTTCTTGTAGATTTATGGGTTGGCCTCTTTGATCTAACAGTAGATCTGAGGAGTTTGGGAGGTAACCTTCTAGGCTGAGGAATTTACCTTGCTTTTTTGGTTAATTAACACTGAATTGCCACAGGTACGCCATACCCCGATGAATTCTGAGAATTCTCTCGCTGATTTAGTATCAAATGCAGAATATTGGACTACAAATAGGACTGAATGACTAATGAGTGATGACTGTTGAATTGAGTATTTTGTTGCAGATTGTGCATGATACAAACCCCATATAGCGACATTGAGGCAATTTTTAGGACTAATGCAAACTGTAATTTTCAAATCCTCTACACTATTATTTTTGCCTTGTGCTGTCCAGACGTGTTGGATAAGGCGCCCGAAGGGGCACCGCCTGATCTAGTATGCATCATGATGGAGTTTGTTTGATTGTGCATGTATGAATAATAAAAATAATAGTGTTAATAACAATATATTAATGGACCAATAGAATTTAAACCCTAATTTGAAATGAAAACTTTGAAAAATGGAGAAGAAGAAAGAGAGATACTATAAAAATACAAAATAAATATTATAAATAAAATTAATACTAGTATGTTCAAATTATGTATTTAATTGAGAATAATAAATCCACAACAGCTTTTGAACTCAAATTTAAAGTTTCAAATCAAAAGGAAAGAAAATAGAGGAGAAAAGAAAAAGAAAAACAAAACTGTGCGCAAAATGGGCCGCCCGCCACCTATTCGGCCCATTTCCACTCTCGCCCCGTGCGGCTCATGCGAGTGCACCGTGCCCGGATGAGGCACTGGTTGGTGGGTCCGAGAGGTCGGCGTCCTTGTGAATCCGTGTGATGGGGGATGCTCGCTGTTCAGTGGACCCGGGTGTCGCGCGACGCAGTGTCTGGCTTCACTGACGGGTGGGCCACGTCGGTCAGGTCATCATCCTCAACAACCGAGACCGGGTCTCCGCGAGATCACTGGGGAAAGCGAGCAGGAGGTTGCGAACTAGCTCGGTGCGCAGGAAGGCGGTCCGGGTGAATAAGTATTGGTGCCCTGCGACCCGTGGGGTTATTGGAGCGAAAAAAGGGAGGTCTATCCGCCGGACAGTGAGAGACACCTCGGTGGGCAGAAGAAGGTGTGCCACCGCCGCACCATTGCTCCTCTCGACATCGCTCCGCCCCTGATACTGGGTCTAGGAGTGCGACAGGGATTCCGAGTGCGTGTGCATCGAGAATCATGACGGTTGGGCGCTCTGGGACTCGGCGATTGCTCGTCGGAGTTCGTTTCCCCTCGTCAAGCTGTTGGCCACTGCGGACGGCTCGGACTGGCACCCTAATTCGTGGTGATGATAGCCTCTCTTGATTTCCCATACTTCCCTCACTGTTTTGCATTCCGCCGCGTCCGCGTAGGAGCTCCGAATCGGGCAAATTGCATGCGCGGGGGTCGCACTCGCCGTTGACCACCATGGACGCCGTCGTCGTGTGCTCTATTGGGGAAGGGAAGATTAGGGCTGTCGATCGGCTAGTGAATGATTAGGATCAGTGCAGGGAGTGGGAATGCTTCGGGCCGTTGATGGACGATCCAGTGGCCATCATCACGTACCGATTCGTTTTAAGTGAAGACAGATCCTGGCGCTTGTTTTCTGATCGAATGGATTAGATTTAAAATGTACTTCGACAGATTGTGATCGTAGATCTCCAATCCAAGGGTTGTGTGTGGGGGACAGATATCCCTCGGGTCCACTGGAAGGATGAAAGACCTCACGAAAGGCCCAAGGGCCCAATAAATCGTAAGGTCATCCCTTCGTGGGCCTGGGGAAGAACGACCACTGAAGCAGATCGACATAAGGCCGGATCGGCGCGAGCCTGGATGGCCCCAACAACGTTGAGCAAGCAACCACAACAGAGACCCGACTTTCCTGCGCTAGAGCCCTGTACAATGGAACCAGGCGAGGATAAGTCGGCAGAATTATAGTAAGATAGACTCGATCAGTTCACTATCTCTTAGGCGCGCATTGTTATCATATCTGCATGTATTGCCTCACGGTCGAATATATAAGGCCTAGGGGGCACCCCTTCAGAACAATCGATCTCACCGCTCAGCCATCCACCCCAACTCTTTACGTTCTAGCTTTAAAGAGCTTCCTCGTAATCTACCACATAAAGCATACTCACCAGGACGTAGGGTGTTACGCATCTCAAAGCAGGCCCGAACCTGTAAACATTGTCCATTGTTCCTCGTGCATCCGGCACGAACCATTTAGCTACAATCGGCGACACCGTCCTACTCCTAAAAACACCTTGAGGGGCAACCCCGGGTGTGCGGTCGGACCCAAAACACCGACATTGTGATCGCATACCGTTTGGGGTGTGGACAGTCTAATCTGCGCCGTCTGTTTCTAATCCAACGGCGGGGAAACATCCATACCCCTTCGCGGCTAACCTTTTGCGTATGAACCCCTCAGGTTTCCGTAATTGATCTCGCGGTCCTGCGTGAGATACGCTGAGTCTTGGAAACTTTTGCGGAGTGAACACTGTATTTTCTGTAAATGATGCGCTCGGTCCAGAGAACAGAAAATCAAATAAAATCAATTAGAAAATGCCTTTTTGTGTAAAAATAATTATAGGAACTTAATTAATTCCTAGCAAATGCATTTTAACTCCTTTTTAGTCCATTCAAGTTCCTATAGTTTTGTATTAATATTGTCCATCACATAGTGTCTCTATTTTAATATGAAAATTGTATTAAATTGATCTCTTAATTAATCTTGTACCAAATACATAAAACCTTCGGAAATTCATAACTCGGAATCCGTAATTCCGAATTTAGTGATTCTTGTTCCTACGATCTCCTTTCGATGCATAGATTATTATTATGTATTCTGTATTCATGTTTGGTGTGATGTTAATTTCTGCTATACCATGTTTTTTTGTATTGTTGCGAGTAGACGAGCAAGCCAAAGAGGATCCGGGTGTTCAGCAGGTAGAAGTTGCTGAGCAGGAGCTCATTGAAGGCAAGTTGTGCCCTTGACCACTTTTATTTACCCAATAATATTCTCTATATAATCATTTTATCTTGCATAGGCTTAATTTTGATGGGACCCAATAGGTCACCCTAGTCTGGTTACCTTTTCACCTTGTTTACCCCTGAACTTTTGGGTAGTCTTTGCTATTGCTATATATGATTTTGGGTGTTGAGATAACTATTACACTTGATCATTCTTTATTACTGTTCTACTTCTGTTCATGATAAGACAATTATGTTAATTGGAACATCGAGTTTAATTGAGAAACACGTGCCACCATAAGGGTAGAATGGGATGCCCTTGGCTAACTAACTAGGAAAGCTAGTGGAGGACTACCTTACCCAAAAGGGGCAAGGGAAGTAGGGGAGTAGGCGTGTAGGGAGGTTCTCGGGTTGATTTTGCTGCGATGGCGGTCAGACGGGGGATTCCTGCATTGCTCTTCCTAGAAATTGTAGCGGGTTTTTCTGAAGCTAGTGGAACTTTGTAAAGGCCTCGTAGTGGATCCCTAGCCATTCACCTCGGCAGTGTCTAAGTGTAACACCCCAGGTGTTACTCAGAGTTTTTCCCTTAGTACCCACATTGTGACCATTATCACATGTGGATTAATTTGAGCAAAAGACACCAAACTTGAGGAGCTAAAACTTAATCAAGTATTTTTCATCTCAAGAATCATATCCTAACCACATCATGCACCTCAAAGTGGGAAAAATACTCAAAACCCTAGAACTACCCTATTTAAGCCATTTGAGTACCAAAAGGAAATATTAGTAAAAAGGCTATGTGAAACTCAAAATCATGGTTTGGACCAATTAACAAAGTTGTAGTACACTAAATAATCTACAAGATATAGTAAGAAAGTTTACCCAAAAGAGTTTTGCAAAATTCTCAAACAAGCCACTCAAGTGGGGACTTCAAATAAAAATCGGGATTTTAGATTTCTGAATTCCAACCCTCTCACAAGGATCAACCGCATTCACCTCGTTCCAAAACTCAAAATCAAAGGGTCCAAATAATAAAATGGCGCAAAAAATACCTTAGACACACTCTGGCAAAATTTGAAATCAAACCAAAATCATTTGACATGATTTGGCTTGACTTTGGTCTCGGATTCTAGCTGGGCGACAGACCCAACTTCGCCTCCTCGTATCTCGCTAACCCGAGACCTAATCCACTCGAGCGCTGCATGAGAAACAAAGGGTAAACGACAAGGAAGATATCTTGTGCAGGGATGTTGGAGAGTTATGAGAAGATCGTGGGCCAATTAGCGCTTGAAAGTGACCAGACCGAGTGCTGCCACGCGCTCGATGGCTTGCGTTACCGGCCGAGCGCGGACTGTCCACGGCAGCGCGCGCCCTCGCATGCGGTCGACCCGCCCCGCGCCCACGCCCGCGTCGTGCCTGCGAGCGTCTATAAAGCCTGCCCTCATGCATGGCCACCCTCCCTGTCACTCTCTCCGCACCGCGCCTAGTTTTCCCGAGTCACTCCGCAGCTCCGGCGACCTCCCCGCGACCCGCCTCCTCCTCCGATGACCGGCCGCCGTGGCCAACCTTTCCTGTAGACCCCAACCTCGCCCGAGCCCTTGGACAGCTTCCCCGAGAGGCCGTGAAGCTTTTCCACGCTTGACCCAAGGCCCTTACCGCCGGAACAGTGAGAGCGACCTCACCGGACTTTGGCCGCACGCCGCCGCACATGGACCGGGCTACAAGGTGAGCCATTCCCAAATTCCTTGCACCGACAACCTCACTGACTTTCTGTGGTGCTCCCCGACTCACTAGATCAAACTATACCGCCGTGTTCAACCCAAGCTTCTCGCCGTCGACGAGCTTGCCCGCCTGCGCTCGAGGCCAGACCAGCTCCGGCCACAGCAGGCGATGAGCCGACCATCGACGTGACCCTCATGACCTCCCCGACATCACCGACCACCCCGCCAGAACTTCACCGTTGCCGGTAAGTCGCACCACGATGTTTTCCCTCTTGGTTACTATTCCGGTGAACTAAGGACCACGAGTTAGATGCTAGAGAAGTTCAGGGGGTTAAGTGTTTAGCCGCAGACTCAGTTGAATAGTTGACCAAGGACTCGTTTGTAAGGAAAGAAGAAAATTTTAACCAGGGACCCGAGTGCAAAGATGCTTTTCTTTTCCTTTTCGAATTTATAAGTTATTTTAAATCTGCAGTAAACTTGATAAATGCATATCTTGAAGAGTATTCATCCAAATTTGGTCAAATCAATTTTGCTAGACTTAGTAAAATGTGAACTATCAAACAAAAATAGTAAACCCCATGTTTCCTATACTATTTTCTAGAGTTTTGAATTAAATTAGAAAACGACCCAAAACTTAATAATGAAGAGAAAAATAGAAATGCTTTTAGACTAGGCTTGAGAAAATTTATGGAGATACTTGACCAATAGTTACACTGTTTAAAAATGTTAAGTACCCCAATACCCAAGCTTAGACAAATTTTATCCCTTAGAATATGTTTTTACCCAAACCCTGGGAAAATAGAAAAGGACACTAAAAATGGAAACGAGAGAGCAATATTATTTTTCCTAGCATGATTAAGTGATAAAGTTCATAAGAAAAATATATGAAACCCTAGTCGAGTACTGATCTGGAATTTATGATTTTATTTAGGTATTAAGTATTTAGGAAAGATAATGATTAAAAATATGAGGTCATATGCAATGGTGATAAGAAAAATTTAGTAGACCCTTGACCACTATTGTACCATTGTAAAAATGGTAACCACCCCAAAATACCACAGTAAGTGGGTTAAATAAATAAAACTAGGATTTTGCTAATACTTCAAATAAATCAAAAGATAGACTAAAATTGGGAAACAGTGAACAACCCTATCTTTCCCTAAGTACTTATGATGTGTACTACAAGGGAAAAATATAAAACTAAGGTGAAAACATAGTGGAATACACCCCACCACCTGCCCAATGAGAAAGATCATATATCCTAAGAAATCATACAACCCATCCCCTATCAGTAAAAATAACCAACTTTAGGAATGATTGCTCTTGCACAAAGAAGAAACTGGAAAAATTAGGAAATCTGTTGTTTGATATTTTTCAAATAGAGTGGTAGTAGAAAGCACCACTAAGCCCCAAACTTTAGAAAATCACCATTAATTAACCATTAGGTATCTTTGGCTAAAATTTTCCATAGAATCATGTTGCTACATCTAGATATTAGCAAAAATAACCCTTTGGGTAGAATCCACTCCTAGATAAGAGTTATAGTTCAAAGTACCCCCTTTGCCCTTGGTTTTAATATTTTTTACAGAGAAAACCATTCTCATTTTAGGCCTCAATTTTTGAGACAGGCTTATGTGAGCCAGTGGGAAGTCACTATAATTTTTATAGAATTTTTGGAAAGTTTTAAATCAATGTTGTAGTTCAAATCCACTCTAAAAGTATAAATAGAAAAGGAAAAAGAGATGATTAGGAGAAGTGATAAATCTTACCATAATAACTTCAGCAAAAACCTTGTTAAGTCTTCACTAAGACATTAAATATTAGTTAAATACTAAATTAATCCAACCTCCTAGTCCTTGGCCACACCGGATTCTAATCACTAAGTATATTACTAAAACCTTCAATAGTAAGACTAAGCTCTGTCTTGCTAACTTAGTTACTTCACCTTGCATCATAGTTACTAAATTTGCATATCTAGCATACATGTATCTTATTCATTGCATTCATTAGATTGCAACCTCACTGACGGAGAGTACGTGCTCATTTTGCACCACAGGGGACTCCACAGACTCCACATACTCGTCCGTCTGCCCCCACTAGCACCCCAACGAGGTTCGCAGGATAGAGTGCAGGCGCCACATGCTAAAAGTGCGGTCAGGTTGGGCACTATGCCAATGTTTGTCCATAGAGGATTGCCAGCACCCCCGTCCAAAACAAGCAAGAAACTCCAGGTTCTAGCAAGGGATTCAGCATTGCCAGGGTCAATCAAGTCAGTGCTGATGCTACCGCAGCCGGAGTTGACATCACTATTGGTATGTTTTATATTAGTTCAATTCCTACAGCAATACTATTTGATTCTGGTGCTACACATTCATTTATTTCTGCTTGATATGCCAACACAAATGAGTTACCACTACAAAATATGCAAAAACCACTAGTAGTAATTACCCCTAAAGGGCCTATCGAAGCAAATTATATGACCAACAAATTAACCTTGACAATTATGGGAAGAGAATTCTGGGCTACCCTTATAGTATTAGAGGAAAGCAGTATAGATCTGATACTTGGTATGTCGTGGTTAAGGAAGGCCAAGACAGTTATACATTGTGCTAGGGGAACTGTAGAACTCACCATCTCTAAAGGAGAAAGGTTCAAAGTTGAGATTACCATAACCGCCTCTACCAGACCCACCATATTTCTAGTAGATGGGAAATTTGTAGGCAACAACATCCGTGTGGTTAGAGACTTTCCTAATGTATTTCCAGAGGAGTTACCCAGAATGCCATCAGACAGGGAAGTTGAGTTTGTCTTTGACCTCTTACCTGGAACTGCTCCTATTTCAAAAAGGCCAGACATGATGTCAGTAGAAGAACTAAAAGAACTTAAGAAACAGTTAACAGAATTACAAGAGGCTGTGTACATTCATCCGAGTTCCTCACCTTGGGGAGCGTCGGTTCTGTTTGTATAGAAGAAGGATGGATCACAGAGGATGTGTGTGGATTATATATCACTTAATGATGTCACCATTAAAAACAAGTATCCTTTACCTCGTGTTGAAGATTTAATTGATCAGATGAGAGGTGCTAGGGTATTCTCAAAGATAGATCTCAGATCAGGGTACTATTGGGGACTTGTTCTCAACTACTTCGAATTAAGAACAAGGCAACATAGAAAGAAGTTAATGATTAATGTCCTTCATCCCTCGAAGCATTATTTCCCTTAGGATATAATGATCTTCGGACGAAGGTCATGAAGGACATACCTTCATTACCACAATTTACATTGATAAATGGAGAAGCATATGAAACATAAGAGAATGACATGAATAATCACATAACATTATTTACATATCTTTATTATATAATCATGGATGAAATAAGAACAATATTGAATTACATTTGTACCTTCAGCTCTACAGAAGGTGAAAGTACAAGCGTGACGCACGAGCGAGTATAAGTCAGCGTGAACAGTACGAGGGTACAGTCATCTATTTATAGGCACAGGACACAGCCTGTGTAAAATTACATTCATGCCCTTCATATTCATTACTGACTTAAGAACAATCTATCGAGGGCTAAATAGCCTTTTCCTCTTTAAGTTGGTTCCTTTTTCTGCTATCAAGTCGAAGCTCCCTTACGCACAGCTTCGGCGCTGATTCAATCTTTGTTCTGACCCTGCTCTCCATATTGTGTATAGCTTCATCCCGAGTCCGAAGGTTCCTGTATATATATTATACTTGGGAAACATTGTTAATCATGTTTCTGAGGACCTTCGGAAGACGAAGGCCCCTAATAGTAGCCCCTCACAGTATTAATTTATTATGAATTCAGACTGCGATGTGAACGAAGGCCTTAAGTTGAAGGTCCGAAAAAACACCTTCTCTTTGCTAGAATAGCAACAATCAATGACCGACGGGGCCCTCCAAGTTGTAGCGTACGAGGCGTATAAATATGAACTCACACCGGCTGCATCTGATACACTGTCTCTGCCATTTGCATTATTTTCTCAAACTTTTAGCTCTTGCTCACTAGCGCTCGCTAAATTTTCAAGCTTTTTGAGCTTCGGTTAAAAGACGCGTTTTTACCATGTCTGGTGAAAAAATGACTGAGAAGGAGAAGCTGACTGAGGAGACAAAGTTGTTTGAGGAGAAGATGGTTGCTGATCCTTATATTGCTGGATTCATTGAGTCGATGGAAAAGACAAACACAGAGAAGATTACTAAAGAGATACTGGAAGGTTTATCTGAAGATACTGGTGACGGCGATAGCTGTGATGTGGAAAGTGGGGATGAAGATTCTGAAGATCGGCCCTGGCGGCCAAGCCATGCTGTCTTCGGAAAATCGACCATTAAACAGAGTCATCTTGGGAACATGAGAGGAAGGTACTTTACGGGATATGTCTATTGTGAGGGCTGGCGGAGACAACAACGTCCCTGCCCCTGAGGAAAACAAAGTTGTTATTTACCGAAGCTTCTTCAAGGCTGGACTTCGGTTCCCTTTGAGCAAGTTTGTAGTTGAAGTGCTGAAAATCTACCAGATCTTCCTCCATCAGATCACCCCCGAAGCTATAATGAGGATGGGGATTTTTGTCTGGGCAGTAAGGAGTCAAGGGCTAGAGCCAAGCCGAAGTGCTTCTGCAGTATGCACAAACTTTTATATGAGACGAAGGCCATTGGTAAAGAACAGTACCACAACAACTTCGGTTGTTATGGATTTATTGCTCGCCCCAACGCAAGCCACCCGGTGCCAACATTTCGGAAAAGATGGCCCAGAGCCTGGATGGAAGAATGGTTTTATGTGAAGAATGATTTAAAGGAAAGGGAGGACATTAAAGAAATCATCATGCACCCCATCTGGTCCCGCTTTGGCCTCTGAAGGCCGAAAGTGGAAATTGATGACGCCGCTGAAGCGTGTCAGAAGGCTTTCAGCACTGTTTGCTCCTTCATTGGTACAAGAGATTTGATTCAAGAACATATAGCCTTCAGGGTATGGCCGCTTGTGGAAAGCTGGGAAATGCCGAAGGAGACCATCTCTGGCTCCAGTGAGGGTAGTTTAGTCCGATTGAAGTATACCTTCAGGTTTGGGGATAAGTTTGATGAGCCAAATGATGACTGGCTAAAGTGTATTGAAGCTACTAGCGACGAGCTACTTGGGGCATATTCCAAGACCGAGGACATTGCCTTGTCCGCAGCTTTCGGGGGTCGAAATAAGAAAAGATTGAACAGGGTGTTTGATGCTATTGGCTTTGTATACCCTGACTATTGCTACCCTCTGCGAGGGCAAGGAATAAATAGAAAGATTGCTGCTTCGGGAAAGGTTGCTGCTTTGGCCATCACAGCTGAGCCGAAGGGCAAGAAGATGAAGGTTCTGACTCACCGGCCACGTTATATTGAACCAGCCGTGATACCTAAATTTGGCAAATGTATTTCTTCAGCTGCTAAAGCAAAAGAAACTATTCCAATTATGCAGAGCATTGAAGAGGCGACCGTAATGCCGAAGGTGTCCATAGCCGAGCCAGTCAAAGATAAGGCTGGTAAGGCTGAAGAATCAAAGGCTGAAAAATAATGCAATTTCCAAAAATTTTGAGCCCTCCGACAGAGGCAACACTACCGAAGGTACAAAAGGCTTATGTTGCAACTCCCAAGAGGAGAAGGATGGCGAATGTGCTAGATGTTGTGCTAGAAACGACAAAAGCCTTGAGTCCTGCTCCTACAAGGAAAGTTGCTGAAGCTACCAAAGCGCAACCCAAAACTGATACTAAGCAGGCAGAAGTCGAAGCTACAAAAACTCAGGCTGAAACCGAAGCTGGGCCTTCAACGCCCGCCACGACGAAGCCTATCACATATGAGGAAAAGATGATAGGACAGACTGCACCTGAAAAGGTCTGTTGGGGACTTGTTCTAAAATGCTATGAATTAAGAACAAGGCAACATAAAAATGTTAAATGTTAATGCCCTTCGTCCGCTGAAGCATTATCTCCCCAAGGATTTAATGAACTTTGGACGAAGGTCGCGGGTAAAGTATCACGAAGGTCATACCTTCATAACTAGACTTATACAACAATGTAAAATAAAGTATAAAATGTAAAACATATGTCAGGAACAGATAACATTATTCATATATCTCATTATATGGATCTGAATATTAAAACATAATATTTAGGTACATTTATACCTTTTCCTTGACGGAAAATAATAACTCCAGTGTGATGCGTCAGCAATTACAAGATTGCGTGAACAATATAGGGGTACTGTTCATCTATTTATAGGCATAGGACGCAGCCTATGTGAAATTACATTTATGCCCTTTATAACCAATTACAATACTGACACAAAACATCATGGGTCTTTGAGTCATTTCATCTTTAAGTCGGTTCGCCCCCTTCGTCTTGAGATTTGTCACTGTGCCGAAGCTCTACCGGTGATAACTTCGGCGCTGCTTCTGAAAGGATCTGCCGAAGGTGTTTTCCTCTTTTAGGATCTTCAGCTACAAAGCATACCCCCAACAGTAGCCCCTTCGCGGTGCTAGATCATTTTTTGTGACGAGCTTGATCCGTGAAAAAGTCTTCTAGGCTTCGGGATGCCGAAGATCCGAAAAACACCTTCCCTGAGCTCGTTGATGAGAAACGATTAAAATAATCCGCGCGCGAGGTGGCCCCATCTTGCAGCAGTTGCGCGCGCCCTGGCGATTCACCTTCCCGGACCTTGTGGCCCACCGTTCAATGAGTGTGGGTGGCTATTTTTCCGGTGCGGAATACCTTGACAATTCACCTTCCCACCTGCGGCACTATATAAACAGACGGGTAGGTGTGTAGTTACCACAACATTCATTGGTATTGTACTGTTGTGCTGCCAAAAATTTAACCATAGCCGAAGCTTGATCATCGTGCTCAAACGAAGCACCGCTTTCGATTCTGCTTCGTCACAAGAGGAAGAACTTCGGAGAAATCGAGAAAGTCAACAACTTCAAAAAATTTTAAAAAATTCATAATCAGATGGCAAGAGTGCGTTCTACTGCTAGGGTTGACCATGAGGGAGATGAGACCGAAGCTACTGAAACTGTTCCAATTTCCGAAGCAATGAAGCGGTCTGGGCTGGCAACATCGGAGGATATACCTACCGCCGAAGCAGAACGGGCTGATGCTGAAGAAACTGATTCCGAAGATGATTACAGCAGTGCAGTGCCGAGCAAACCTAGCCACCTAGACTTCGGAAAGTCCATCTCCGAAGCTGATCTTCCTAAGTTGGTGAAGTTGGGCTATTTTAGTGAAGCAAATAAGGAGTTGATTCGTTTTGGTGGAAAAGAATCTATCCCGAAGCCGGGAAAGAATGAAGTAGTGGTTTTCAAAAGTCTTTTTAAGGCTGGTTTAAGATTCCCTTTGAACAAGATGATTGCTGATGTACTGAAGAAATTTGGGATCTACCTTCATCAGCTAACCCCTAACACTATCGTTAGGCTAAATGTTTATATCTGGGCTCTCCGAAGCCAGGGGTGGAACCATTCACTGAAGGTTTCTGCCGAGTAGACGAACTGCACTACCAGACCAAGGCTAGAGGAGATGGTCTTCATAAAAATTTTGGCTGCTACAACTTTGCTTACCGCAAGACTATAAAGTTTCCAGTGATCAGTTACTGAAGCAAATGGCCAGCTGGATGGAAATCTGAGTGGTTCTACGTCAGAGTTGACGAAGATGAAGATAAGCTGGTCCAGAGTCTGTTAGAATTGGTCCTCGGAGAGACCCGACCCCCGTGTAACATGTTACCAGGGGGTCCAACTCAAATTGCTCTAGCTGAATTTAGAGTGATTGCAGATCATATTGGCACTAGGGACTTGGTGCAGGAATTTCTGGCCTTCAGAGTATTCCCGACTTTGAAGGAGTGGGAAATGCCGAAGCTAGAGGGGGAAAAGAAGATAGGGGAACTTGTTTGGTTGCCCTACCATTATAAATTCAAGAAACTTTTCAAAGTGCCTTGTCAAGAGTGGCTGGACACAATCGAAGTAATGTGTAATGAAATACTCAGAAATTATTCTAAAAAAGAAGACCAATTGATGACTGCGGCCTTCGGCACCCGTCCGAAGCGAAGGCTAAACCGTGTAATGGATGCCCTGGGTTTTGAATATCCTGACTACGAGCGGCTAGATAAGGGTGCTGAAGGCCAAAAGAGAAAAAGAGTAGCTGATGTTCTGAACAAAGACGATGAAGAACAACAAAAAAAAAGCCGGAGTCTGAGCCGAAAACAGGTGTTTCGAAGAAGAGAAAAGCTTCGACTCCGAAGCAAAAAGCAATTGACGAAGAAGAAGGAACTCCTGCAACACCCTCTACTACCGAAGTAGAGGAAATTTTAAAGGTAATGACTGAATCTTTGCCTGTCAAGCTAAGTCCACTGGGACCACAACTGACGAAGCTTTTTCAGAAGGAAAAGGAGCCCGCGAAATCAAAGAAAGCAGCTAAAGCAAAAAGCAAAGAATCATCACGGTGACAGAAGTCATTGAAAAGACACCATCAGGAGCTTCAGCTCCGAAGGCGCCAGCTGCTAAAAGTTCGACAGCTACCGAAGCTGCACCTTTGGAGGCCACAGATGCCGAAGCTACTAGAGCCGAAGATATTAATTTAGAAAGCATGGTTGCTGATATAGATAAAATTCTGCTAGACATGGCCGCAGAAGAAGCTGCTGGAGCCACTGAAGAAGCTTCGACCCCAGAACCCAAGAAAAAGAAAGAAATTGCCGAAGAAACATCGGAAGATGAAATTTTCAATTTTCAAAACTTGATTGGGCAAGAACTGACGAAAGCTGAAAAAGAAGAACTAAAAGAGTATGCCATATCTTGCGGCTATCGGCCAGGGGCGGTTCTCTTCGGGGGTGTTGATGATGAAAAGCTAGGCTGCATCCGGGATCAGGCCGGAGCGAAGGTAATCAGTACTCTATCAAAGAGTATCGGTTTTTCGAAGCTCGAAGCCGATATTAGCCTCTACCGACGACAACACATCGTCGGTAGTTTGTTTTATTCCAATTTCAAGGTAAACAATTTCTCTCTAACTTTTTATTTTTCATAACAAAAATGTTTTCTAACAAAGGTTGTTCGTGTACAGAGTATGCTACTGAGCAAAGCTTTGAAGATGCAATAGGATTTAGAAGATAAAAAGCACGAGGTTATAATTGAAAACTTAGAAAGCAAAATAAAAGAACAATCAGCTGCTTTTGAGAAGAAAGAGTTCGAACTCCAGACAACTGAAGGCTTATTAGCAGAAGCCGAAGCTAAAATAACAGAACTTAATACGAAGCTTCTCTGCCAATCAGAAAGTTTCAAACAGGAAAAGCTGAAGCTTAATGAAAAACTTGAGGCCGAAGTCCAGAAAGGTTTAGATTTGAAAAAATCATTGATAAGCCTTCAAAACAAATGTTTGGAATTCAGCAATCAATATGTTCAACGGCTGAAGAAGGTATTTTATTCGGTCGAGGCCAGCAGTGAAAAATTTACTCCTTCAGCTGAAGATCTACCAGGAGCCTTCGAACACATCGAAGGTGAGATTGATGACCTCGATGATGTCATTGCTGGACACGGTGACTTCTGTGCCCTGGTAGCTTCTCGGGGCACCGCTGCTGCGTTCCTGAAATCTGGCTGCGAGCAGGAAAAATTATCAACAGCCCAATTTCAGCCTATCACCAGCAGTTTTGGATGATATTCCCAGCCTCGCCCGAAGCATTGCGAATAAATTTATAAAGGTGGTATGGACAAAGGGTGGGCGAGAGAAAGCTGGTGACGAAGCTCGGAGTCATCTTAAGCCGGTAGCAAAATCATACCTTCGTGCTTACCTCTTCCTTCGAAATTGAATTTTGCTTATAATACTTTAATTCGTGTAGGATGATGAAGCCGAAACCAAAGCTTAAAGAGTAAGAAGATGACGCCGAAGCTTTTACTGGATGACAATGCTGAAGCTGAAGCTCAATGAATATTGATGAAGCTTAGATGAATGACTGTAGAAGAGATTCTAAAAACTTTCTATAATAACTTTTACAAATGTAATTAAATTGTATTCTGTGAACTATGTCCATACCTTGTAATATATTCTTACCTTTCCATCGATGTATGAAGTGCTTTGGTGTGGACGAAATTATCATTTTTGAGCCAAAGGCGAAAAAACACCTTCCCTTCTTTTCGTACGCAGCGAAGCAAAAAAAACTGCTTCTTTTTCCTCTTTTGCCGAAGCATGGTCTTTAGAGGCAAAGCGATTGCTTGTGTTATGATGATAATGATCCTACGTATGTCTAAATGAATGTTTATGAATGCAAATGCTATGATGTGATGTATCGTGCAAATGAATGTCCAAACACATATCCGAAGCCATAACGATAGTCTCCGTTCCCTTAGGAATAGACACAGTCTCTTTGCCGTTTATTTTTCGGCTTCACCGTTTACTTTTCGGTGAATCAGCGCTGACTTTTCGCTGTAAGCCTCCCTTAGGAGCTTCTTCGCCTTTTACTTCGGTGGAATCAACGTTTATTTTTCGCTGTAAGCCTCCCTTAGGAGCTTCTTCGCCTTTTACTTCGGCGGAATCAGCGTTTATTTTTCGCTGTAAGCTCTGCATTCCCTTAGGAACGACTTTTGAGCAGAAAACTTACGTTGTGCCCCCTTAGGAACGACTTTTTTTGTAGCTTCGTCATGCTCTGCATCCCCTTAGGGACGTCTTTTGAGCTTCTCCCTGTTTTCTTTTCTTTTTTTCTTTGCACTTGATGGTGCGTGCTCAGCCTTTACATTTACATCTTTGGGGGATATTGCTCTTATAGAGCTGAAATAAGAAAAAGAGAAATTACATGCTATGGCCCCATTAGAAACCTTTCTCCCCCTTTAGAAAGGAAAAGGGTGCCATAGGAAAGAACAAAAAAAATTACATCAAGCTAGACATAATATCGCCGAAGCTCATCCACATTCCATGATCTAGGAATGTCGTTGCCGTCCATATCCTTCAATCTATAAGAACCAGGTCTTGATGAAGATACTACCAAAAAAGGTCCTTCCCATTTCAGCTGTAGCTTGCCTATTGTATCTGGGTTGGCCACTCTCCGAAGCACCAAATGTCCTGGCTTAATGTTCTTTAGCCGAACCTTTCTATCACGCCATTTTATTGTTTCGGCTTGATATTTATTGATGTTTTCCACAGCCTGAAGCCTGATCCCTTCTATAGCATCTTTCTCCACTGAGTAATCAACTTCGTCCTCTGCCGAAGCCACTGTTCTTATTGATCCCGCTTTTGCTTCTTCTGGAGTTATTGCTTCGTCACCAAATAATAACTTGAATGGTGTAAAGCCTATTGACCTTGATGCTGTTGTATTGTGGCTCCACACCACTTTAATTAATTCATCTGGCCATTTTCCTTTGGGCTGATTGAAGATTAATTTCATTATTCCCATCATTATGATGCCGTTAGCTCTTTCGACAAGTCCATTTGACTCTGGATGCCTAACTGATGCAAAATGGATCTTCGTGCCAATTTGTCCACAGAACTCTTTAAAAGCTTCGGCATCAAACTGTGTTCTGTTATCCACAGTAATGGCCTTCGGCACTCCGAAGCGACAAACAATATTCTGCCAGAAAAATTTCTGAATGGTAACCTAAGTTATTGTGGCTAAAGGCTTTGCCTCAATCCACTTAGAAAAATATACTACTGCCACCACAACATATTTTAAATTTCCTTGTGCTGGTGGTAGCGGGCCTAACAAATCAAGGCCCCACCTTTGCAATGGCCAAGTGGGCTGTATTAACTGAGTCATAGACGAAAGTTGTTTTTGATCTCTTGCGCATTTCTGACGGCCTTCGCATTTTTGAACTAATTCTGCTGCATCCGAAGCTGCCTTCGGCCAATAAAATCCTTGACGAAAAACTTTTCCCAGCAAGGGCCTAGATCCAATGTGAGATCCACACAGGCCTGCGTGTATTTCCTTCATCAATTCTATACCTTCAGCTCTGGATAAACATTTGAGCAATGGAGAACAGACTCCATGCTTGTATAGCTCCCCTTCTATTATGACATATGGTCGGGCTCTTGCCTCTATTCTCTTATTATAGGCTTCGTCATCTGAAAGGAAATTACCCTAGAGGAAAGACATAATCTCAGTTCTCCAATCTTCACTATGAACAGGAGATATATTGAGCACTGCTCTTTCAAGAAGTTCCACCGAAGGTGCTTTTATTGTTTCAAAAAATACTTCCGAAGGTATGGGCAGCCCCTGTGCCGCTGACTTGGCTAGCAAATCAGCATGATCATTTTCTCCTCGAGGAATATTCTTGACAGAAAACCCTTCGAAGGAAGCTTCAATCCTTCGGACCGTGTCCAAGTATTTCTCAAGCTTCGGGTCTCTTGCTTTACAACTCTTGTCAACATGACCAGAAATAACTTGGGAATCGGTTTTAAGAACCGCCCTTCTAATGCCCATTGCCTTTAACTTCCGAAGCCCCAAAAGCAAAGCTTTGTACTCAGCAATATTATTTGTGCAACTAAAATCAAGTTTCACTGCGTAACAAGTTCTAACTTTGGAAGGTGCAACTAACACAGCAGCTGCTCCTGCCCCGAAGGTTCCCAAAGAACCGTCGCAGAATACTGTCCAAGCTTCGGCATCTTTAGTTGTTTCTTCTCCCTGAGCCCCTGGCGTCCAATCAGCGATGAAGTCTGCTAACGCCTGGGACTGTATTGAGGATCTATGCACATAATCAATGCTGAACTCGTTGAGTTCCGTAGCCCACTTTCCAATTCTTCCAGTAGCTTCTCTGTTTCTCATGATGTCCTTCAAAGGTTGTGACGAAGGAACAATTATATGATATGCTTGAAAGTAATGTCGAAGCTTCCTGGAGGCCATTAAGACAGCATATAACACCTTCTCCAATTCTGTATAGTTCTTCTTTGATAGACTGAGGACTTCAGAGATGAAGTATATCAGGGCTTGCCTTTTGGTTTGTCCCTCAAGCTTTTCTTGGACAAGTGCCGCACTCACTGCTGAGTGCGAAGCTGCCACATACAACAATAGAGGAGCCCCTGGCGCTGGTGGAGCTAGCGTCGTTAGATTTATCAGATACTGCTTCAGCTATTCGAAGGCTTTCTGCTGAGCTGATCCCCATTGAAAGACTTCGGCTGACTTCAACACTTCAAAGAATGGTAAATTTCTCTCTGCTGATCTAGATATGAATCGATTCAGAGATGCCAGTCTTCCTGTCAGCCGTTGAGCCCCCTTCTTTGTGCTTGGCGGCTCCATCCGAAGAATAGCTTTGATTTTATTTGGATTAGCTTCGATTCCTTTTGTTGAAACCAGACAACCAAGGAACTTCCCCTTCTTCACACCGAAGACACACTTCTCTGGATTCAGCTTCATACCAGCTTGTCTAAAATTAGCGAATGTCTCCTGCAGATCAGCAATGTGATTTTCTTGCTTCGTGCTTTTTACTATAATATCATCAACATAGGTTAGCACATTTCTGCCTATCTGAGAATGAAGAACCTTCGCTATCATTCTACTGAAGCTTCCTCCAGCATTCATGAGCCCCTCAGGCATCCGAAGATAACAATATGTTCCACTAGGGGTTATGAAGCTGGTTTTTGGCTCATCCTCTTTCTTCATCCAAATTTGATGATAGCCTGAATAACAATCTAGCAGACTCATAAGCTCTGACGAAGCTGCTGCGTCTACTAGAGAATCTATCCTTGGTAATGGAAACTCATCCTTCGGACAAGCCTTGTTGAGATCAGTAAAATCAATACACATCCTCCATTTTCCATTGGCCTTCTTCACCATAACTGTGTTGGCTAGCCATTCTGGGTATTTCACTTCTCTGATGACTCCAGCGCTAAGAAGTCTTTTCACTTCATTCCAAGCACCTTCGGCTTTATCATCAGACATTTTTTGAAGCCTCTGCTTTCTGGGTCTGAAGGATGGATCAACATTGAGCGAGTGTTCAATGACATCCCTGTTAACACCACAGAGATCATTGGCTGACCATGCAAAGACATCTTTGTTGTTGAACAGAAACCTTATCAGGGTTTTCTCCTGTTCTTCAGACAATTGAGATCCTAGCAGCACCTTCTGCTCTGCGATATCTTCACATAAAAGCATGGGCTTCGGCTGATCGGCCGAAGCAGCCTTCTCCCTTCTGTACTTGTACTGCTCACAAGCTTTGGCTCCATCTATATTATGGATTGCCTTTGAATCTGTCCAGTTCCCCTCAGCCTTTCTGGCAGCTTCCTGACTTCCATGAATAGCAATAGGTCCTTGATCCGAAGGTATCTTCATGCAAAGATATGCTGGATGAAGAATTGCTTCGAAAGCATTGAGTGTTCCACGACCAATGATTGCATTGTAGGGGTACTCCATGTCGACAATATCAAACACAACTTGCTCAGTTCTAGTGTTATTAACAAATCCGAAGGTCACTAGCATCATGATCTTGCCAAGTGCTACAATCTGTCTTCCTCCAAAGCCACAGAGAGGGTGTGTAGCATCATGAATCTTATCTTCTGGCTCTTGCATTTGTCTGAAGGCCTTAGCAAATACAATATCCGCTGCACTGCCTATATCAACCAGAACATTGTGGACCAGAAACCCTTTGATAACACAAGAAATAACCATAGCATCATTGTGAGGGTAATCCTTGAGCTGAAGGTCCTCTTGGGAGAAGGTAATTGG
Source organism: Zea luxurians (assembly GCA_029449295.1). Lineage (NCBI taxonomy): Eukaryota > Viridiplantae > Streptophyta > Magnoliopsida > Poales > Poaceae > Zea > Zea luxurians. The sequence goes on from JAOPSE010000009.1 coordinate 123,602,867, forward strand.
GATGTGAGACCATCTTGACTTGATGAAGGGTCCCTGCACCCTGACATGCTGTACCCTTCTCTGTGCCTCCTTCTTCTGCTTCTTGTTGGCCGGTTCTGAGCACGATCCACCTGTTATCGGGAGCACCAACTTCGTAGCCGAAGCAGCTCCAGCTTGGTTGTTGAACGAAGCCATTAGCTCAGAAAGTGGAAGTGAGTTCACCGACGGTGGGCGCCAATGTTGGGGACTTGTTCTCAAATGCTATGAATTAAGAACAAGGCAACATAAAAATGTTAAATGTTAATGCCCTTCGTCTGCTGAAGCATTATCTCCCCAAGGATTTAATGAACTTCAGACGAAGGTCGCGGGTAAAGTATCACGAAGGTCATACCTTCATAACTAGACTTATACAACAATGTAAAATAAAGTATAAAATGTAAAACATATGTCAGGAACAGATAACATTATTCATATATCTCATTATATGGATCTGAATATTAAAACATAATATTTAGGTACATTTATACCTTTTCCTTGACGGAAAACAATAACTCCAGTGTGATGCGTCAGCAATTACAAGATTGCGTGAACAGTATAGGGGTACTGTTCATCTATTTATAGGCATAGGACGCAGCCTATGTGAAATTACATTTATGCCCTTTATAACCAATTACAATACTGACACAAAACATCATGGGTCTTTGAGTCATTTCATCTTTAAGTCGGTTCGCCCCCTTCGTCTTGAGATTTGTCACTGTGCCGAAGCTCTACCGGTGATAACTTCGGCGCTGCTTCTGAAAGGATCTGCCGAAGGTGTTTTCCTCTTTTAGGATCTTTGGCTACGAAGCATACCCCCAACAAGGTCGAAGCTCCTGCTCCCGAAGCTTCGAACAAAAACATTGACTACATTATTCGTCATGCTCCGGGAAAAGAACTATCCCAAGAAGAAATGCTAGAAGCACGACACTACGCCCAAAAATTGAAATACCCAAAGGGGGCGTTAGTGTTCAATGGTAGTGACGAAGAAGATTTTTTGTATTGTCTCCCGGATAACAAAGAAATATTCGTTTGTCGGGAGATAGGTAAAAGCATCGGATTCCCGAAGCTAGAAGACAGCCTTTCGATTTTATCGAAGGATGAACTTGCTGACAGTCTAGCATACAATAGCATAAAGGTATAAAAGTTAGCTTTGAATTTGAAAATGAGATATTTCATTTGGTATACTCAATTTTTCCCTCCTCTTGCAGGGCTTGATTCTTAGTAATGCCCTCAGGGCGCAGAAAAATATTGAAGACGAAGGCTATACGATGGCTCTGAACAACCTTCGTTCGGAGGTGATAGAATTGAGAAACGAAGGTCTTGAAAAAGAGAAAATTTTAATTTCTCTAATTAACAAAGTGAAAGAAGACGAAGCTAGCTACAAAATTCAAGCCAAAGCCCAAAAGATTGAAATTGAAGACCTTCGGAGGCAACTGGCCGAAGCTAAAGAAAAAGACGCACTCGTAGAAGCTAACCAAGAAATCAGCAAATATTGGAAAAATCATTTAGAGAAAAATATTGAAGAACTTCGCACATCCAAGGAAAGATGCTTTGAAAAATCCTTGGACTATGTGAAGAAAATAAAAGCTAGTTTCGCCAAAGTGGGTGCCTATTCTACCGATGAAAACCTCATACGAGGCGACCTGAAGGCGTTATTGAATGGATAAGTGGAGAGGCCGATACCTTCGAAGAAATTTTAAGTGATCGCGTGGATGTTTGTGCATTTTCCGGTGCGCGGGGAATTTCAGCCATCTTGGAGAAGGCAGGATGCGATCATATTAAAGCTGTGGCCCAGGCCGAAGCTGCCTTCTCCGTAGATGATACGAAGGATCCTTCAGCTGAAGCAACCTTGATGGGCGGAAAATTTTATAATGATGTCTGGGTGAATGGTGGCCGAGAGATGGCTCACGAAATTATAAAGAAAAGTGAAAAGGATACCCATGAAGCTCGAGCAGAAGCAAGGCGTGCTGAAGAAGCTGCAGAGCGCAAAAAACGTACAGGTAATGCTTTTTGGCTTTTAGCTTCGGCATTTGTTTTTGTGGCTTTGGACTGATTAACTTTTCCTACTTCAGCTGAATTATCTCTGCCGCCGGAACCGCTCGATCCCCTAGCGGATCCAGGAATGAAGGAAGCGCTGGACATTATAAACATGGCTGAATCCATGGTTGACAAAGTTGTTAACAAATTACTGCACGAAGTTGCAGAGAAGGTCCTTAAAGAGGAATAGCACTCATTGTAAAAATATTTTGAGATGGTCAATGTATGAGACACTAAAATGGACATTGTACTTTTATTGTAACAAGACTATAATATTTGATATGTGTAGCTTTGAATCGAATATGTAAATTATTGTAAGTCATTTCTTTACGATGCATGAAACTTTATATACATACCGTTTTTGAGCCTTCGGCGAAAAAAACACCACCCCTTCTTTTCATGCTTTGTAAATAAAAAGATCCATGCTTCGTAAAAAATATCCATGCTTCACAAAAAGGGATCCCTTCTTTTGTGATAAGGCTGATGAATCTGTATTTCCCGAAGCTTACTTCGTGCCTTAGCATATTTTCATTTTCATGAAGCATTCGCCGAAGATCAACTCCGTGTTCGATTCTCAAGTCATTGATGCAATATGATGTATGATGTGATGCTATGCGGAATGATGTTATGATATGATGCAAAATGATGCTGATGCCGAAGACACACACCCACACACCCACACTGAAACACACAAGCTTTGCATCCCCTTAGGAACGACTTTGGAGCCTTCTTCACCGTTTATTTTTCGGTGTTCACTATTTATTTTTCGGTGTAAGTTCTGCACCCCCTTAGGAACGTCTTTTGAACTTCTTCGCTTTCTATTTCGACGGTATAAGTTCTGCATCCCCTTAGGAACAACTTTTGAACTTCTTCACCTTATATTTCGGTGGTACTTGGCTCTGCATTCCCATTGGAACGACTTTTGAGCAGAAAACTTACGCTGCGCTCCCTTAGGAACGACTTTTTGTAGCTTCAGCAATTTTAGCTCTGCGTTCCCTTAGGAATGACTTTTGAGCTTCTTTACCTTATATTTAGGCGATACTTGGCTCTGCATTCCCTTTGGAACGACTTTTGAGCTTCGTAACTTTTGAGCTTCGTAAGTCCGTGAAAAAGATATATTCCATTCTGATAGAAGCAAAATCATTACAAGAAATTAAAACTAAATTTACATTTCTTGTTCCTTATTAAAAAACAAAATGACATAGAACATAAAAGCATTTCAGAGGCAGGATATCGCTCAATAAATTTGCTTTGATTCTAGCACAGTACTGTTGACTGTACGAGCTTCAGATTCCTCCCTAAATTCATGTTGCTGTTGAGAGTGCTGGCGCCCTTCTGGCTGCTAGCTTCGGGAATAGGTAGGTTGCAGTGGTGGTGGCGGTGGGAGCTGAGGCCAAGAAGCCTGTGAATGGCTAGCCAAAGCAACATAAGCTGCAGAATGATTGCCCACATATTCTGGTATGTAGGGAGAGTGGCACGAAGTAGTGTGCAAGACCTGCTTCAGCTGATTCTGCCGAGCTTCGGCTTCTGCGATCTCCTTTTGCTTCAGAATAGTGATTTGGCACATTCTTGTAGTATGGACCTTGTCCTCACCATAGAATAAACAATAGATTTTCCTAGGCTGATCTCCATATCTTCCTCCGAAGCCCCTGGCGCCTTTGCCCCTTGGAACTGGCGGCCTGAAGGAGCTTTGCTGCTGCCCCGAAGACTATGAGGTGTACTGTGGCCTCTAAAGCTGGCTTCCTTTGTCATCATTCTGACTGGAGCTGTGGATTGATTTGACATGCCTATGGTGGACTCTTCCTCCAAAGTCCCTGGTCATCTCAGAGAATCTGTAAGCTTCCTCCCTTCTTTGGCGAAAGTCGTTGTCAGCCCGGATGTACTCATCTATTTTCTGAAGCAGCTTCTCCACAGTCTAGGGGGGCTTCCTGGTGAAATATTGAGCTGTAGGTCCTAGCCGAAGACCCTTGATCATGGCCTCAATGATAATTTCATTGGGCACTGTGGGCGCTTGTGCTCTCAGTCGCAAGAACCTTCGGACATACGCCTGAAGGTATTCCTCATGGTCTTGCATGCACTGGAACAAGGCCTGAGCTCTGACTAGCTTCGTTTGAATGCCTTGGAAACTGGTAACCAGCATGTCCTTAAGCTTCTGCCATGACGTGATTGTCCCTGGCCGAAGGGAAGAATACCATGTCTGGGCTACGTTCCGGATTGCCATGACGAAGGACTTTGCCATGACAGCTACATTCCCTCCGTATGAGGATATTGTTGCCTCATAGCTCATCAAGAATTGCTTTAGGTTAGAGTGCCCATCGTACATGGGAAGCTGGGGTGGCTTGTAGGATTGTGGCCATGGGATAGCCTGCAATTCTGCTGCCAAGGGAGAAGCATCATCAAAAGTAAAGGTATCATGATTAAAATCATTGTACCATCCATCTTCGTTGAACAAGCCCTCTTGATGAAGCTCCCTGTGTTGGGGCCTTTGGTCTTGATCATCTTGAGCAAGATGACACACTTCCTCAGTAGCTTCATCGATCTTCCTTTGAAGATCGGCCAGCCGAGCCATCTTCTCCTTTTTCCTTAGCACCTGTTGGTGGATGATTTCCATGTCCCTGATATCCTGGTCCAACTCCACCTCCTGGAATGTTGGACTAGTGGCCTTTCTCTTCTGGCTTCGAGCCTCTCGGAGAGAGAGAGAGAGAGTCTCCTAGTTTGTGTCCAGTGGCTGCAGTGCAGCCCCTGACACTGTAATCTTCTTCGGCGACATGATGAAGGTTGATGCTTTGCCGAAGATTGTGGAAGTGGGTACACCAGAGGTGGGCGCCAATGTTGGGGACTTGTTCTCAATTACTTCGAATTAAGAACAAGGCAACATAGAAAGAAGTTAATGATTAATGTCCTTCGTCCCTCGAAGCATTATTTCCCTTAGGATATAACGATCTTCGGATGAAGGTCATGAAGGACATACCTTCATTACCACCATTTACATTGATAAATGGAGAAGCATATGAAACATAAGAGAATGACATGAATAATCACATAACATTATTTACATATCTTTATTATATAATCATGGATGAAATAAGAACAATATTGAATTACATTTGTACCTTCGGCTCTACAGAAGGTGAAAGTACAAGCGTGACACACGAGCGAGTATAAGTCAGCGTGAACAGTACGGGGGTACTGTTCATCTATTTATAGGCACAGGACACAGCCTGTGTAAAATTACATTCATGCCCTTCATATTCATTACTGACTTAAGAACAATCTATCGAGGGCTAAATAGCCTTTTCCTCTTTAAGTCGGTTCCTTTTTCTGATATCAAGCTGAAGCTCCCTTACGCACAGCTTCGGCGCTGATTCAATCTTCATATTGTGTACAGCTTCATCCCGAGTCCGAAGGTTCCTGTACATATATTATACTTGGGAAACATTGTTAATCATGTTTTTGAGGACCTTCGGAAGACGAAGGCCCCCAACAGGTACCATCAAATGAAGATTAGGCCATCTGATATTCCCAAGACGACTTTCTCTACCCGATATGGTCTATAAGAATTCACAGTCATGTCGTTTGGCTTAACCAATGCACCAGCCTACTTCATTAATCTGATGAATAAGGTGTTCATGAAGTATCTTGATAGATTCGTAGTGGTATTCATCTGCGACATTGTCGTTTATTCCAAGAATGATAGTGATCACGAGGAACATCTGTGGATGGTGCTACAGAAGCTACGAGATAATCAACTTTATGCCAAGTTCAACAAGTGTGAGTTTTGGCTTGATGAAATACCATTCCTTGGGCACATCATATCCAAGGGTGGAATCTCAGTGGATTCAGCTAAAGTAATGGCGATGGTAGGTTGGAAGATACCGAGTTCGGTCACGGAGGTCTGGAGTTTCCTAGGGCTCGCAGGCTATTACCGGTGATTTATTGAAGGGTTCTCCAAGATTGCTAAGCCTATGACCTCATAGTTAGAGAAGGGGAAGGAGTTTAAATGGACCTAGGAATGCCAAGAGAGTTTCAATCAACTGAGGTTTAAATTGATGGCAGCCCTAGTGTTGATTATGCTAGATCTACAGAAGGGCTTTGATATATATTGTGATTCAAGCCGCTAGGGCTTGGGATGTGTTCTTATGCAAGAAGAACATGTTATCGCCTATGCGTCTCGCCAGTTGCATAATCATGAGTTGAACGACCCCAGTCATGACTTAGAATTGGCAGCCGTAGTGCATGCGCTCAAGATATGGAGACATTATATAATGGGAACAAAGTGCCAAGTCTACACTGGTCATAAGAGCTTAAAGTACATCTTCACTCAGAAAGATCTCAACCTCAGGCAACGCCATTGGTTGGAGGTCATCAAAGACTATGACTTGGAGATTCATTACCATCCGGGCAAGGCGAATTTGGTTGCGGATGCCTTGAGTCGAAAGGAGCATGTCCATGCAGCTATTGTTGCCCAGCTACCCGATGAGTTTGTTGAAGATTTTAGATGGCTCAACCTAGGGAATAGTTGCACACACTGAAGGAATCACTATTGAAGTAGAACCTACCTTGGAGCAGGAAACACACAAGGGTCAGATCGGTGATGCTAAAATCCAAGAGATCAAAGATCTGATTGATGAAGGTAGAGGTCTAGAATTTACGGAGGATGATCAAGGCACAATATGGTTTAAGAACTGAATATGTGTTCTTGAGATCGACAGCCTTTGTGAGACTATATTAAAGGAAGTCCATGACTCTGATTACTCTATTCATCCTGGTAGCACTAAGATGTATAAGGATCTGAAGCAAAAGTACTGGTGGTATGGGCTAAAAAGAGATGTGGCTGCACATGTGGTTGTGTGTGATGTATGTCAAAGAGTCAAAGCGGAACACCAAAGACCAACTGGACTACTACAACCGTTAGAGGTACCCGAATGGAAGTGGGAAGAAATTGGTATGGATTTCATTACCGGGTTGCCTCGCACCTTGAAGGGTCATGATTCTATATGGGTGATCATGGGCAGATTGACCAAAGTGGATCACTTTATTCTAGTCAATACTACTTATAAAGGTTCTCAGCTGACAGAGTTATACATGGCCCGAATTGTGTGTTTACACGGGGTACCGAAGAAGATTGTTTCTGATAGTGGATCCCAATTCACCTCAAGGTTTTGGAAGAGCCTTCATGAGAACATTGGTACGAAGTTGAACTTCAGTTCAGCCTATCATCCTCAAACTGATGGCCAAACTGAGAGAACTTGGAGGATATGTTGAGAGCCTATGCCCTTAAGCATGGATGTAGTTGGGACAAGAGTCTACCATATGCTGAGTTTTCTTATAATATTAGTTACCAGGCTAGTCTAAAGATATCACCATTTGAAGCTTTATATGGTAGAAAGTGCAAGACTCCTCTCTATTGGGATCAGACCAGAGAAAGACAGTTCTTTGGGCCTGAGATTATCCAAGAGGCAGAAGAACAAGTTCACATAATCCGGGAGAACTTGAGGGTGGCACAACTCGGCAGAAAAATTATGCGGATAATCGAAGAAGACCACTGGAGTTTGAAGTGGGTGATCACGTGTATCTAAAGGTGTCACCAATTCGTGGGATGAGGAGAATTAAGGTTAAAGGCAAGCTATCCCCTCGCTTTATTGGGCCCTTCAGAATCTTTAGGCGAGTTGGGGAGATGGCCTACCAGCTTGAACTACCCGATCATCTGTCTGATGTGCACGATGTGTTCCACGTGTCTCAACTCAAGAAGTGTCTCCGTGTCCCTGAGGAACAGTTACCAATGGAAGAACTCAGTGTATAAGTGATTTAACTTATATGGAGTATCCTATCAAGATTATTGACACTGACTCGAGTTACAAGGAATAAAGTGATCAAGATGTGCAAAGAGCAATGGAGCCACAATGGTTAAGATGAGGCTACTTGGGAGAGAGAAGTGCTTCAAATAGAATTCCCCACCTCTTTTCTAGTCCTTCCTAATCTCAAAGACGCGATTCCTTTTAAGGGGGGATAGGATTTGTAATACCCAAATTTGTAAAACATGGTAATGGAGATAATTCTCTTATGTGCTTTGCTTCTATTTAACTAAGCATGTGAATAACCACAATTAAAGGGATTAAATGACTAATGTCAACTAAACAACATATGCATCATGATGGAGTTTATTTGATTGTGCATGTATGAATAATAAAAATAGTAGTGTCAATAACAATATATTAATGGACCAATAGAATTTAAACCCTAATTTGAAATCAAAACATTGAAAAATGCAGAAGAAGAAAGAGAGATACTATAAAATACAAAATAAATATTGTAAATAAAATTAATACTAGTATGTTCAAATTATGTATTTAATTGAGAATAATAAGTCCACAACAGCTTTTGAATTCAAATTTAAAGTTTAAAATCAAATGGAAAGAAAACAGAGGACAAGAAAAGGAAAAACAAAACTGTGCGCAAAATGGGTCGGCCGCCACCTATTCGGCCCATTTCCACTCTCGCCCCACGTGGCCCATGCGAGTGCACCGTGCTCGGATGAGCCACTGGTTGGTGGGCACAAGAGATCGGCGTCCCCATGAATCTGTGTGTGATGGGGGATGCTCGCTATTTAGTGGACCCAGGTGTCGCACGGCGCAGTGTCTGGCTTCACTGACTGTGGGCCGCGTCGGTCAGGTCATCATCCTCAACAACTGAGACCGGGTCTTCGTGAGATCGCCGGGGAAAGCGGGCAGGAGGTTGCGAACCATGTCGGTGTGCAGGAAGGCGGTCCGGGTGAATATGTATTGGTGCCCCGCGACCCGTTGGGTTATTGGAGCGAAAAAAGGGAGGTCTATCCACCAGACAAGGAGAGACACCTCGGTGGGCGGAAGAAGGTGTGCCACCGGCGCACCATTGCGCCTCTCGACATTACTCTGCCCCTGATACCGGGTCTAGGTGTGCGGTAGGGATTTCGAGTGCGTATGCATCGAGAATCAGGACAGTTGGGCGCTCTGGGACTCGATGATTGCTCGTCGGAGTTCGTTTCCCCTCATCAAGCTGTTGACCACTGCGGACGGCTCAGACCGACACCCTAATTCGTGGTAATGATAGCCTCTCTGGATTTCCCATACTTCTCTCACTGTTTTGCATTTCGCTGCATCCGCGTAGGAGCTTCGAATCGGGCAAATTGCATGCGCGGGGGTCGCGCTCGCCGTTGACCACCATGGCCACCACCGTGGTGTGCTCTGTTGGGGAAGAGGAGATTAGGGCCGTCGATCGGCTAGTGAACAGTTAGGATCAGTGCAGGGAGTGGGAATGCTTCAGGCCTGTTAGGGGCCTTCATCTTCTGAAGGTCCTCAAAAACACGAGTAACATGTTTTCCAGTATAGTATACTGTCACAGAAAGCTTCGGCTTTAAGATGAAGGTGTGCATGGTATGAAAAGCGTGATCTGGAAGAAGGATGAACCAACTCCGAAGCTGTGGCTGGAGAAGCTTCGGCTTAGCGCAAGGATGGTGGTGGAGGATGAAACCAACCTAAAGCGGAAAAGACTGCTTAGTCCTCGACATCTTGCCTTTTGGCTAATAGTAAATGTCAGGGTCATGAATGTAATTTTGCTCGAGCTACGTCCTATGCTTATAAATAGATGAACAGTAACACCGTACTGTTCACGCTGATTGGTAATCACTCACGCGTCACTTCTGGTTTTTCACCTTGTGTCAAGCCGAAGGTACAAATGTAATCTAAATATCATTGATGTTTGTTCATGATTAAATAATAAGAATATGAATAGTATAATGATTTAAAATGATTATTCATATTCCCTTCACGTTTCATATATCTCTTTTTATACTTTTTCTTATTGAAATAATGAAGGTATGTCCTTCATGACGTTCGTCCAAAGATCATTATATCCTAAGGGAGATAATGTTGTGAAGGATGAAGGTTTTTAATCATTAACACTTGTGTTGCCTTGTTCTTGACTCATAGCATTTGAGAACAAATGACCAACATTGGCGCCCACCTCCGGTGAACTCACTCGACCACCTTCGGCAAGCTTTGACCTTCGTCATGCCGCCAAAGAAGACAGCAGGGCTAGGGGCTGCACTGTAGCCACTGGACGTTAACCAGGAAATGCTACATGAAGCAAGGAGCCAGAAGAGGAAGGCTACCAGCCCAACACCTCAGGAGGAGGAGTTGGATCAAGAAATCAGGGACCTCGAAGCTATCCATCAGCAGGTTCAAAACAAGAAGGAAAAAATGCTTTGTCTCGCCGATCTTCAGAGGAAAATTGACGAGGCCGCTGAGGAAATGCGTCATCTCATCCAGGATGACCAAGACCGAAGGCCCCAACACAAAGAGCTTTGTCAAGACAATTCATACAATGATGATGAATGGTATGATGATTTTCATCATGCCAATTTTGCTTTTGATGATGCTTCTCCTTTGGCAGCAGAGTTGCAGGCTACCCCATGGCCCCCATCATACAAGCCACCTCAGCTTCCAATGTATGATGGGCACTCAGACCCGAAGCAGTTCCTAATGAGCTATGAGGCAACCATATCTTCATATGGGGGCAATACTGCAGTCATAGCGAAATCCTTCGTCATAGCAGTCAAAAGTGTCGCACAAACTTGGTACTCATCCCTCCGGCCAAGGACAATCACATCATGATAGAAGCTCAAAGATATGCTAATCACTAGCTTCCAAGGCTTTCAGACGAAGCCAGTCACTGCTCAGGCTTTATTTCAGTCCATGCAAGACCATGAGGAGTATCTTCAGGCGTATGTCCAAAGGTTCCTACATCTAAGAGCACAAGCGCCTATAGTGCCCAAGGGGCTTCGGCCAGGACCTACGGCTCAATATTTTGCCAAGAAGCCCTCACAAACCTTGGAGAAGCTTCTTCAAAAGATGGATGAGTATATCCGGGCCGACAATGATTTCCTCCAAAGAAGGGAAGAAGCATATAGGTTTTCTAAGATGACCAGGGGCTTCGGAGGAAGAATTCACCCTAGGCACGTCAGGTCAATCCACAATTCCTACCCGAGTGATGACAGAGGAAGTCAACCTCAAAGGCAGCAACACAGCTCCCAATCATCAGGGCCACAACAAAACTCTTTTAGGCCACCAGCCCCAAGAGGTAGAGGGGGCAGAAGCTTCGGAGGAAGATACGGAGATCAGCCCAGAAGACTATATTGCTTATTCTATGGTGAAGACAAGGGCCACACCACAAGAACATGCCAAGTCACAATTCAGAAGCAAAAGGAGATTGCCGAAGCTAAGGCATGATAGAATCAGCCGAAGCAGGTCCTACATACTGCCTCATGCTACTCTCCCTATGTCCTAGAGTACGTAGGTAATCAACAACCTATGGCCTCTGTCGCTTCGGCGAGCTACTCTCAAGCTTCCTGGGCTCAGCTCCCACCACCACCACCGCTACCACCTACTCTGAGCCAAAACCAACAGCCAGAAGGGCACCAACACGCTCAACAGCAGCGTGACTTTCGGGAGGAGTCTGAAGCTCGCACAGTTAACAACACTGTGCCTGAATCCAAACACATCTGCTAAAGAATATCCTACTCTTTATGTATCTTTATCTTTTTTGCTATTTTATTTTTTGTATGAAAAACAAGTCACGAAGGACTAAATTTCGATTTCATGTAATAATTGTGCCCGTATCAATGAGTAAAATGCGTCCTCCTAACAGACTTCTGAAGTTACAAAAGCCGTTCATAAGGGAGCGGAGTAAGTTCCGAAGTTACAAAAGTCGTTCCTAAGGGAGCGCAGAGTAAGTTCCAAAGCTACAAAAGCCGTTCCTAAGAGAGCGCATAGTAAGTTCTGAAGCTCAGAAGTCATTCCTAAGGGAATACAGAGCCAAAAATTCCACCGAAATAGAAGGTGAAGAAGCTCCAAAGTCGTTCCTAAGGGGATGCAGAGCTTAAATACCACCGAAATAGAAGGTGAAGAAGCTCCAAAGTCATTCCTAAGGGGATGCAGAGCTTAAATACCACCGAAATATAACGTGAAGAAGCTCCAAAGTCGTTCCTAAGGGGATGCAGAGCTTAAAGACTCCAAAGACGTCCCTAAGGAAATGCAGAGTTTTGAGTGTTTCAGTGTGGGCTTGTGTGTGTGTTCGGCATAAACATCATGTTGCATCATATCATCGCACCATTCCGCATAACAATACATCATACATCATATCACATCAATAGCCAAGATTGGGTACGAAGCAGGTCTTCGGCAATAATTTGTTGGGTGAAAATGTGCTGAGGCATGAAGCAAACCTTCGACAAATACAATTTTTATCAGGAAAATCGGTTGACAGTATCACACAACAGATTTGCCATAAAAGGGGCTTCTTTCTTTACGAAGCATGAAAAGAAGGGAAGGTGTTTTTTCGTCGAAGGCTCAAAAACGGTACGTGCGTAAATTTTATGGATTACAAAGAAATATATTACATTAGTTTACATGTCTGTTAATTGTCTCATACACAAATGTTACATTGTATCATTACAACAAAAGCCTAATCTTCTTTAAGAATTTTCTCAGCGGCCTCATTCAGAAGTCTATCGATGACTTTGTCGACGATGGAATTGACAACACTCATCACATCCAGTGCCTCTTTCATGACGGGATCGGCCTGGGGGTCGTATGGCTCGGGTAGCAGTGAGAGTTCGGCTGTAGTAAACAAACTGTTAGTCCGAAGCCAGAAAATAAACACTGAAGCTAAAATTCAATAATAATACCTATACGCCTTGCACGCTCGGTAGCTTCTTCGGCTCACTTAGCTTCTTCTCGAGCGTCATGGGTTTCTTTTTCATTTTTCTTTATGATTTTATTGGCCAATTCTCGGCCATCGTTCACCCAGACATTGGAATAAAACTTTCTGCCCACCAAAGTAGCTTCGGTCGAGGGGTCCTTCGTGTCGTCTGTGGAGAAGGCGGCTTCTCCAGAATTGCTGCCACCCCTCGAGCGCCGGCGAAGGCACAAATATCACCGCGATCACTAAGGATCTCCTCGAAGGCTTCAGCTTCTTCACCTATCCAATCAAGGACCCACTCGGGATCACCTCGAATGAACTTTTCCTCGGAAGAATACACACCCACCTTGGCAAAGCTGGTTTCAATTCTCTTATGCAATCCAAGGATTTTCTCAAAGCATCTCTCCTTGGATTCACGAAGCTCCTCAACATTCTTTTCTAGCCTAACATTCGACCATTCACTTATTTCTTCCTTTACTTTTGTAAGTTCAAAATTTTTGTTAGCTTCGGCAAGTTTCTTTTGAAGATTCTCAACTTTGGCTTTATGGACTTCAGATTGAGCATTGAATTTTGCCTCATCTTTCTTCATTCTGTCCACTAAGGAAAGCAGAATTTTGTCTTTTTCCAAAGCTTCGTTCCTTAATCTGATAACCTCCGACTGAAGGTTGCTAAGCGCTATTTGAAAACTTTCATCTTCAGCATTTTTCTGCTCCTCAAAGCATTGCTAAGTATTAAACCCTACAAAAAGAAGGGAGATAAAGGATCAGCACGAGAATAAAAGACAAAAGATAATCTATTTAAAAGTCCATAACTTCCGTACCTTCAGACTATTGTATGCAAGGCTGTGTGCGAGGTCATCCTTCGACATGGCACAGAGGCCAGCTTCAAGCTTCGGAAATCCCATATTTTTGGCCATCTCCCAGCGGCAAACAGATATTTCCTTGTTATCTAGGAGACAGTATAAAAAATCATCTTTGTCAGTACCATTGTACACCAAGGCCCCCTTCGGGTATTTCAGTTCCCGGGCATAGTGTTTGGCTTCCACAATTTCTTCTTCAGACAACCTTTTACCCGAAGAATGTCGTATAATAAAATCAAGTCCTTCGGAGGATGCTTCGGGTATAGGATATTTAACTTTCTCAGGCGCCTTTTTCTTCTCCAGAGCCAGGCCAGCATCTGAAGATTCTTGTTCAGTTGTTTGCTTAGTTCCAACAGGCTTCGCCTCAGTGGGCACTGAGGGCCCAGCTTTGGCTTCAACAAGAGCTGTAGTAGCTACAACCACCTTCGTTACAGGGGCAGGAGTTAACGCCCTTGTCGACTCCATGACAGCGTCCAGCACGCTAGCCATCCTCCTCCTCTTGGGAGTTATTGCAGGAGTTTTTGCCACCTTCGGCAATTTTGGCTCCGGTGGTCCTACCGTTTCCTCTCAGTCTGGCTTTTCGGCTGCCTTTCCTTTAGCTTCGGCAGTATGTTTCGGCACTTCTGTCGATCCGGTTGTAGAAACCTTGGGCACTACAACCGATTCTTCGATGCTTCGGCCGGCAGGACCGCAGGAGCAACTTGTTTTGCCTCGGCAGTGGAAGACGCCCCTTCACCAAGCTTCGGCACTGTGGCCGTTTCAATGTATCTTGGCTGGTGGGTCAAGACCTTGATCTTTTTGCCCTTCGGCACAACAGAGATGGCCGAGGCGGAAGTTTTCCTTTTCTTCCCTTGCTTTCGCGAGGGGTAAGTGTAGTCCGGGTACACGAAGCCGATAACGTCAAAAACTCTATTCAACCTTTTCTTCCCTCATCCTTCGAAGGCTAAGGTCATGACAGCTTACCTTTTGGCTAATGGTAAATGTCAGAGACATGAATGTAATTTTGCCCAAGCTGCGTCCTGTGCCTATAAATAGATGAACAGTAACACCATACTGTTCACGCTGACTTGTAATTGCTTACATGTCACTTTCAGACTTTTATCTTCTGTCAAGCCGAAGGTACAAATGTATTTTTGTATCATTAATGTTTGTTCATGGATATGTGATAATGATATGAATAATCTAATGATTTAAAATGATTATTCATGCTCTTTTTATGTTTCATGTGTCCCCATTTATATCTTTGCATATTAGAATGATGAAGGTATGTCCTTCATGACCTTCGTCCAAAGATCATTATATCCTAAGGGAGATAATGTAACAAAGGACGAAGGTCTTTAATCATTAACATTTGTGTTGCCTTGTTCTTGATTCATAGCTTTTGAGAACAAGTGACCAACATTGGCGCCCACCTCCGGTAAACTCACTCAACCACCTTCAGCAAGCTTTGACCTTCGTTAGGCCGCCGAAGAAGTCATCAGGGCTAGGGGCTGCATTGAAGCCACTGGATGTTAATCAAGAAACATTACGTGAAGCTAGGAGCCAGAAAAGGAAGGCTACCTGTCCAACACCTCAGGAGGAGTTGGACCAAGAAATCAGGGACCTCGAGACCATTCATCAACAAGTTTAGAGGAAGAAGGAAAAGATGCTTCGTCTCGCCGATCTTCAGAAGAAGATTGATGAGGCCATTGAGGAAATGCATCATCTCACCCAAGATGATCAAGACCGAAGACCTCAACACAGAGAGCTTCGTCAAGACAATTCATACAACGATGATGAATGGTATGATGATTTCCATCATAGCAATTTTGCTTTTGATGATGCTTCTCCTCTAGTAGCAGAGTTGCAGGCTACCCCATGGCCCCCATCAAACAAGCCACCTCAGCTTCCTATGTATGATGGGCACTCAGACCCAAAGCAGTTCCTAATGAGCTACGAGGCAACCATATCTTCATATGGGGGCAATACTGCAGTCATGGCGAAATCCTTCATCATGGCAGTCAAAAGTGTAGCTCAAACCTGGTATTTGTCTCTCAGGCCAGGGACAATCACATCATGGTAGAAGCTCAAGGATATGTTGATCACCAGCTTCCAAGGTTTTCAGACGAAGCCAGTCACTGCTCAGGCTCTGTTTCAGTGCACGCAGGACCATGAGGAGTACCTTCAAGCGTATGTCCGAAGGTTCCTGCGTCTAAGAGCACAAGCGCCTACAGTGCCCAATGAAATTTTCATTGAGGCCATGATCAAGGGGATTCGGCCAGGACCTACGGCTCAGTATTTTGCTAGGAAACCCCCACAAACCCTGGAGAAGCTTCTTCAGAACATGGATGAGTACATCTGGGCGGATAATGATTTCCACCAAAGAAGGGAAGAAGCATACATGTTTTCAGAGATGACTAGGGGCTTCGGAGGAAGAATCCACCCTAGGCATGTCAGATCGATTCATAATTCTAACCCAAATGATGACAGAGGAAGTCAACCTCAAAGGTAGCAACACAGCTCCTAATCTTTAGGGTCACAGCAAAGCTCCTTCAGGCCACCAGCCCCAAGGGGCAGAGGCGGCAGAGGCTTCGGAGGAAGATACAGAGATCAGCCCAGAAGACTATACTGCTTATTTTGCATTGAAGACAAGGGCCATACCACAAGAACTTGTCAAGTCACAATTCAGAAGCAAAAAGAGATCGCCGAAGCTGAGGCACGGCAGAATCAGCCGTAGCAGGTCTTACATACTGCTTCATGCTACTCTCCCTACATCCCAGAGTACGTAGGTAATCAACAACCTACGACCTCTCTTGCTTCGGCAAGCCACTCTCAAGCTTCCTAGGCTCAGCTCCCACCACCACCACCTTTACCACCTACTCTGACCCGAAGCCAGTAGCCAGAAGGGCACCAGCACGCTTAGCAGCAGCGCGACTTTCAGGAGGAGTCTGAAGCTCACAGAGTTAACATCACTGTGCCAGAATCCAAGCATATCTATTAAAGAATATCCTATTCTTGATGTATCTTTATCTTTTATGCCATTTTAATTTTTGTATGAGAAACAAGTCATGAAGGACTAAATTTCGATTTTATGTAATAATTGTGCCTGTATCAACGAGTAAAATACGTCTTAAATAAACTTCTGAAGCTATAGAACTCGTTCCTAAGGGAGCACAGAGTAAGTTTCGAAGCTACAAAAGTCATTCCTAAGGGAGCACAGAGTAAGTCCCGAAGCTACAAAAGTCGTTCCTAAGGGAGCGTAGAGTAAGTTTTTGAAGCTCAGATGTCGTTCCTAAGGGAATGCAGAGCCAAAAATTCCACCAAAATAGAAGGTGAAGAAATTCCAAAGTCGTTCCTAAGGGGATGTAGAGCTTAAATACCACCGAAATATAAGGTGAAGAAGCTCCAAAGTCGTTCCTAAGGGGATGTAGAGCTTAAAGACTCCAAAGACGTCCCTAAGGGGATGCAGAGTCTTGGTTGTTTCAGTGTGGATGTGTGTGAGTGTGTTTGGCATAACCATCATATTACATCTTATCATTGCACCATTCCACATAACATTACATCATACATCATATCGCATCAACAGACTGGGTACGAAGCAAATTTTCGACAACAATTTGTTGAATGAAAATGTGCTGAGGCACGAACCAGATCTTCGCCAATATTTTGTTGAATGAAAATGTGCTGAGGCACGAAGGCAACCTTCGGAAAATACAAATTTATTAGATTTGCCATAGAAGGGGCTTCTTTCTTTACGAAGCATGAAAAGAAGGGAAGGTGTTTTTTTGCCGAAGGCTCAAAAACGGTATGTGCGTAAATTTCATGCATCGCAAAGAAATATATTACAACAATTTACATGTCTGATTAATTGTTTCATACACTAAATGTTACATCGTATCATAAAAAAAGAGCTTAATATTCCTTAAGGATCTTCTCGGTGGCTTCGTTCAGCAGCCTATCGATGACTTCGTCGATGATGGAGTTAGCAACACTCATTACATCCAGCGCTTCTTTCATAACCGGATTGGCTAGGGGGTTGTATGGCTCGGGCAGCGGTGACAGTTCAGATGTAATAGGCAAACTGTTAGTTTGAAACCAAGAAATAAGCACTGAAGCTAAGATTCAAAAACAATACCTATACGCCTTGCGCGCTCGGCAGCCTCTTCAGCTCGCCTAGCTTCTTCTCGGGCATCATGGGTTTCTTTTTCATTTTTCTTTATGATTTCGTTGGCCAATTCTCGGCCACCGTTCACCCAGACATAAGAATAAAACTTTCCACCCAACAAAGTAGCTTCGGCTGAAGGGTCTCTCGTGTCGTCTGTGGAGAAGGCGGCTTCGGTCTGGGCCGTAGCTTTAACGTGGTCGCAACTAGCCTTCTCCAGAATTGCCGCAACCCCTCGAGCGCCAGCGAAAGCACATATGTCCTCGCGATCGGTCAGGATCTCTTCAAAAGCTTCGGCTTCCCCGCTTATCCAATCAATAACACCCTCGGGGTCACCTCGAATGAAATTCTCTTCGAAAGAATAAGCACCCACTCTGGCAAAGCTAGTTTTTAGTTTTCTTACGCAATCCAAGGATTTCTCGAAGCACCTTTCCTTGGATTCACAAAGCTCCTCAACATTTTTCTCTAGCCTAGTTTTCGACCATTCACTAATTTCTTGACTAGCTGTTGCAAGTGCAAAATTTTCATTGGCTTCAGCATGTTTTTTCCGAAGGTCTTCAATTTCGGCTTTATAAGCTTCAGATTGATTGTTAAATTTTGCTTCATCTTCTTTCACTTTATCCACCAATGAAAGTAGAATTTTATCCTTCTCCAAAGCTTCATTTCTCAGCTTCATAACTTCTGATCGAAGGTTGCCGAGGGCTATCACGCAGCTTTCATCTCAGCATTCTTTCGCACCCTCAAAGCGTTGCTAAGAATTAAGCCCTGCAAGAAGATAGAATCAGCACGAGAACACAAGGCAAGATAATTTATTTTTAAGTTCATCACTTTCATACCTTCAGACTGTTGTATGCAAGGCTGTCTGCAAGATCATCTTTTGACATGGCGTAGAGGCTAGCTTCAAGCTTTGGAAAAACCATATTTCTGGACATCTCCCGGCAGACGGATTTCTCCTTGTTGTCTGGAAGACAGTATAAGAAATCATCTTCGTCTGTGCCATTGTACACTAAGGCCCCCTTCAGATATTTCAGTTCCCGGGCGTAGTGCTTGGCTTCCATGATTTCTTCTTCAGATAACTTTTTTCCCGAAGCATGATGAATAATAAAGTCAGAATCTTCGGACGGTGCTTCGGGAGTGGGAGATTTAGCTTTTCCTACTGCATCCTTCTCCAGAGCTATGCCAGTATCTGGAGATTCCTGCTCAGCTCTATCAGTTGCAGCAGGCTCTGCCTCCGTGGACGCTGAGGGCTCAGCTTCGGTCTCAGCACGAGTCGCCACAACTTTGGTAATCTTTCTTGCACGCACAGGAGTCAATGCCCTTGTCATCTCCATGACAGTGTTGGGGACTTGTTCTCAAATGCTTCGGATTAAGAACAAGGCAACATAAAAAGTGTTAAATGATGAGGTCCTTCGTCCCTCGAAACATTATTTCCCTTCAGGATATAATGTACTCCGGACGAAGGTCACAAATAATATACCTTCGTAAGTGCGATAAGTTATGACGAAGGACTTATGAGCAACATTAAAAGTAATATAAACATTTAAACTTTATTATCATGTCATTTCTATTTTATTATCGTATATCAATAGAAATGACTTCAAATTACAAGTGTACCTTCGGATTGCAGAAAGACAAAAGTACACGGATGACGCAAAAGTAAAATGCCAGATCAGCCTGAACAGTACGGGAGTACTGTTCATCTATTTATAGACGCAGGACGCAGCCCACGTAAAATTACATTCATGTCCATTACATTTGCCAATGACTTATGGAAATCTGTCAAGGCCCAAGTAGTCTTTTCATCTTTAAGTCGGTTCCCCTCTCTGCTATCGCGACGAAGCTTCCCTGCGCACAGCTTCGGCTGTGCACCATCCTTCGTGGAGCTTGGTAATCAGCCCGTCCTCCATTTTAATCCCCCTTCGTCTGGTTCAGGCTTCGTCCTAGCCGTACTTCATGTTCATAATTCTGAGTCCGAAGATACCTGTTCACATAATCCACTTGGAAAACATTGTCAAATCATGTTTTTGAGGACCTTCGGAGGACGAAGGCCCCCAACAGTAGCCCCTCGCAATATTAATTTGTTAATGATAAATTCAGATTGCGATATGGACGAAGGCCTTGAGCCGAAGGTCCGAAAAAACACCTTCCCTTTGCTAGAATAGCAACATTCACTGACAAGCGGGGTCTTTCAATTTTCAACGCCCTGGGGGTATAAATAAGATCATACCGCAAACTTATTTGGTACGCACACTTGCCATCTGCTTCGGCCCACTAAATTTTTAGCTCTTGTGCACTAAGATTTGCTGATCTTTTTGATTTTGAAGCTTCGGCCTTGAAAACAGTTTTTTAGCGTTTCCGAAGATGTCTGAAGGTAAGAAGATCCCTGCTGAGACGAAGCTGAGTCTTGACGAAGAGAAGAACTTGGGGTTCCTTATAGCGATGGCGGAGACCAATACGGAGAAAATTACCAAGGAGATTCTTGAAGGTTTGTCCGAAGATACTGGTGACAGCGACAGTTATGATGTAGAAAGTGGTGGGGAAGAGTCCGAAGATCGACCATGGCGGCCAAGTCACACGGTTTTCGGGAAAACCACTATTAAGCAGAATCATATTGATAATATGAGGGGGAGGTATTTTCGAGATATATCTATTGTGAGGGTTGATGCTGGAGAAAAGACTTCTCCCACCCCCGAAGAAGATGAAGTCGTAATCTTCCGAAGCTTTCTCAAGGCTGGGCTTCGATTCCCCCTAAGCAACTTTGTTGTTGAAGTCCTGAAGACATTTCAAGTCTACCTTCATCAAATTACTCCCGAAGCTATCATAAGAATGGGGATGTTTGTCTGGGCTGCGAGAAGCCAAGGCTTAGAACCAAATGCTAAAAGCTTTTGCAATATTCATGAGTTGTTATATGAGACGAAGCCCTGGGGGAAAGAACAATATCACAACAACTTTGGGTGCTACAGCTTCGGTGCCCGCTCCGGGTCAAGCCGCCCTGTGCCGACCTTTCGGAAGAGGTGGCCCGGAGCCTGGATGACTGAATGGTTCTATGTAAAGAATGACTTAACAGCGCAAGAAGATGTCAAGAGTATCATTATGCGCCCCATCTGGCAACGCTTCGGACTTCGAAGGCCGAAGGTCGAAATGGATGAAGCAGCCGAGGAATGCCAAAGAGCCTTCGGCGTAGTCTGCTCTTTTATTGGGACAAGGGACTTGATTCAAGAACATATTGCCTTCAGGGTGTGGCCACTTGCAGGAAAGTGGGAAATGCCGAAGGAGACCATCAAAGAGTCCGACGAAGGCGGACTGGTCAGACTGAAATACACATTCAAATACGGAGATAAATTTGTTGAACCTGATGACGACTGGTTGAAAAACATTGAAACATTAAGTGACGAACTGCTTGGGGTGTACTCGAAGGCCGAGAACACTGCGTTATCAGCAGCCTTCGGAGGCCGAAAGAAGAAAAGGCTCAACCGGGTATTTGACGCAGTCGGGTTTGTCTACCCTGACTATCACTATCCGGTGTCGGGTCGCAAAAGAAAAAATACTTCTCCTGCGACAGAAGCTACCACGAGTGCCACTAGCGAGCCAGCGCCGCAAAGGAAAAAGATAAAGGTGCTCACTCACCGAGCGCGTTTTATTGAGCCGGCCACAGTGCCAGAATTTATTGGTGAAGTCTCTTTGGCCTCTGAAGCTACAAAACCAGCTCCAGTGCCGAAGATGGAAGAAAAAACTGAAGCGCCTTCAGCAGAAAAAGCAGAGAAACCGAAGATTGAAGAGCGAAAAATATCGGAAATCTTAAGTCCTTCAGCAAATGTCGAAACAATAAAAAATCAAAAGGGCCCGTCGGTGACCCCGAAAAGAAAAAGAATGGTGAACGTGCTAGATGTTTTGGAGACAATTAAGTCTTCAAGCACAACTCCAAAGAAGACTATTGAAGTTGCTGAAGTGTCTACCGAAGCTGTAGTTGCTGAAGCTTCGAAGCAACAACCTGAAGCTGAAGCTGGGCCTTCAGAGCCCACCAAGGAACAATCTTCGGAAACAAAAATATCAGAACCAAATTTGGTCGAAGAAATTGACACTGCCGCCCCCGAAGCTCCTTCCAGCATATGCGATTACATCGTACAACATGCTTCGGGGTAGAAATTATCTGAAGAAGAGACTTACGAAGCCAACTACTATGCCAGAGAGCTAAAATATCCGAAGGGGGCAGTAGTGTTTAATGGGACAAATGAAGATGACTTCCTGTACTGCCTTCCTGATAATAAAGAACTATCTGTCTGCCGAGAGATGGCTAGAAGTATGGGGTTCCCGAAGCTCGAAACTGGATTATGTGCTATGACAAAGGAGGATCTCGCGGACAGTCTTGCGTACAATAGCCTAAAGGTATGGGAATTAAACGCTTGAAAAAATTTTTTAATACATAATTCATTCTTTTATTCTTATATGGATTCTTTTTCGTATAGGGCTTAATCCTAAGCAACGCATTAAGAGCACAAAAAAGTGCCGAAGATGAGAGCTATGAAATTGCGTTCAACAATTTACGCTCAGAAGTTATTAAACTGAGAAACGAAGCTCTAGAAAAAGATAAAATTCTGCTTACATTAGTAGACAAAATAAAAAAGGACGAAGCTGCTGCAAAGGTTCAGGCCGAAGCTCAGAGACGCGAAATAAAAGATCTTCAGAAGCAACTGGCCCGGGCGAAAGAAGAACGCATACTTGAAGAAACAAGACGGGAATGCAGCGACCAATGGGCTGATCATTTGGAAGCAACCGTGGAAGAGCTTCGGTCTTCTAAGAAAAAATGCTACGAAAAATCCATGGAATGCGTAAAGAAAATCAAGACCAGCTTCGCCAGCGTGGGCGCATTTTCCAGTGAAGAGAATTTCTCAAGAGGCAATCCCGAAGGTCCAATAGAATGGATCAGTCACGAAGCAGAGGCCTTCGAGGAAATCCTGAGTAGCCGCGGTGACATCTGCGCTTTTTCGGGCGCCAGGGGAGTTGCTACTGTCTTGGAGAAGAAAGGTTGTGAACATGTAAAATCTTTAGCTCAGTCCGAAGCTGCCTTATCCTCCGAAGACATCAAAGACCTCTCGGCCGAAGCAAGCATGGTTGGTGGCAAATTCTTTACTGATGTCTGGGACAACGGCGGCCGAGAAATGGCGCAAGAAATTATTCAAAGGAGTGAAAAAGGCATCCATGATGCTAGGAAAGTGACAGAAGTTGCCGAAGGGCAAATAGGTATTAATTAGTCGCTTTTATTGTGTTGTAATTTTTATTTCAAACTTTGCTCGCGGTTTGTAATAGTAATGCAAAAATATTCTCTTCCCTCAGAACCTGCTGGATCGTCTGTTGACCCTCACACAAAAGAGGATGACGAAATCAAACAAATGGCCGAAGCTATCATGGATAAAGTTGTTGAACAACTTCTAAATGAGGCTGCCGAAGTAATATTAAGAGAAGACTAGGTGTTATTAGAAAAAACATTTGAAGTGTGATCTATGTAATATTTTGTACATTTGAATGTAATATACAAGTCTCTTTTCATTATTCAATTCTTTACGATGCATGAAATTCTACATACATACCATTTTTGAGCCTTCGGCGAAAAAACACCTTCCCTTCTTTTCATGCTTCGTGAAGAAGACATTCTCCGTTAAAACTATTCTGATGACTTATGTCCACGCTTCGTGAAAACATTCTCCAAAGCTGTGCAATTTCGATATTACTCTGATGAAGCACGTCCATGCTTTGTGAAAACATTCTCCGAAGCTGTATTCCGAAGATTATCATTGTATTCCCTCGTGACTTTACACAATTTTCACTTTCTCAAAGCGTCCTTTCGAAGGTTGATACTGTGTCCCCTTCTTTTGCCATATGCAACATGATGTATGATGCTTATGCTATGCAAAATGATGTGATGATGTTATGTTATGCAAATGACGTTTGTTCCGAAGATACACACAAAATATATTTGTAAGCTCTGCATTCCCTTAGGAACGTCTTTGGAGCTTCTTCGCCTTTTACTTAGGCGGTATCAGCGTTGACTTTTCGCTGTAAGCTCTGCATTCCCTTAGGAACGTCTTTGGAGCTTCTTCGCCTTTTACTTTAGGCGGTATCAGCGTTGACTTTTCGCTGTATGCTCTGCATTCCCTTAGGAACGTCTTTGGAGCAAAAAACTTACACTACGCTCCCTTTGGAACGGCTTTTTGTAACTTCGGCAACTTACTCTGCGTTCCTTAGAACGACTTTTTGTTGCTTCGAAGGATTTTTAATAATTCGAAGGTCCTCCTTGTTACCGCAAATTTTTAAGCTTCAGCAACTTAAGCCTGTGGAGAAGATAGGTTTTCCTGATAACCAACCACGAAATTATTACATGAAAACTAAAATACTCTTTATTACACAGAAAATAGAACTAAACGGAAAAGACTGCTATCAAAGTAGGATATTTGTCAATAAATGTGCTTCGACTCTGGCACAGTACTATTGACTGTGCGAGCTTCAGATTGCTCTCTGAGATCCCTTTGGTGCGGAACATATTGGCTCCCTTCTGGCTGTTGGCCTTGTTGCAGCGGAGGTGGGGGCGGGGGCTGTTGCCATGAAGCTTGAGGTTGACTCGCCGAAGCTACGGAAACTGCAGGGTGGTTGCCCACGTATTCCGGGATGTAAGGCTGATGGTACGAAGAAGTATGCATGACCTGCTTCGGCTGGCCCTGTTGCGCTGCAGCTTCTGCTAGCTCCTTTTGTTTCTGGATGGTAACATGGCACATCCTGGTGGTATGGCCCTTGTTTTCACCACAGAATAAGCAAAATACCCTCCTTGGTTGATCTCCAAATCTTCCGCCGAAGCCCCTGGCGCCTCTGCCTCTTGGAGCTGGTGGCCGGAAGAAAGTTTGCTGTTGCCCCGAAGCCTGTGAGGAGCTCTGCGGTCTGTTCTGCTGACTCCCCTTATCATCATTTTGAGTAGAGTTGTGGATGGACCTGACATGCCGCGGATAAAATCTTCCTCCGAAGCCCCTGGTCATTTCAGAAAATCTGAAAGCCTCCTCCCTTCTTTGGCGAAAGTCATTGTCGGCACGAATGTACTCGTCCATCTTTTGGAGCAGCTTCTCCAGAGTCTGAGGAGGCTTCCTAGCAAAGTATTGAGCTGCAGGTCCAGGACGAAGCCCCTTGATCATGGCTTCGATGACAATTTCATTGGGCACCGTTGGTGCTTGCGCCCTCAAACGCAAGAATCTTCTGACATACGCCTGAAGGTATTCTTCATGATCCTGAGTACACTAGAACAAGGCTTGAGCAGTGACCGGGTTCGTCTGAAATCCTTGAAAGCTGGTTAACAACATATCCTTTAGCTTCTGCCATGAAGTGATCGTTCCTGGTCGAAGGGAGGAATACCAGGTCTGAGCAACACTCCTGACGGCCATAACAAAAGACTTTGCCATGACTGCAGCATTGCCACCATACGAAGACACTGTTGCTTCGTAACTCATCAAGAACTGCTTCGGGTCTGAATGGCCATCAAACATGGGAAGCTGGGGTGGCTTATTCTCAAATGCTTCGGATTAAGAACAAGGCAACATAAAAAGTGTTAAATGATGAGGTCCTTCGTCCCTCGAAACATTATTTCCCTTCAGGATATAATGTACTCCGGACGAAGGTCACAAATAATATACCTTCGTAAGTGCGATAAGTTATGACGAAGGACTTATGAGCAACATTAAAAGTAATATAAACATTTAAACTTTATTATCATGTCATTTCTATTTTATTATCGTATATCAATAGAAATGACTTCAAATTACAAGTGTACCTTCGGATTGCAGAAAGACAAAAGTACACGGATGACGCAAAAGTAAAATGCCAGATCAGCCTGAACAGTACGGGAGTACTGTTCATCTATTTATAGACGCGGGACACAGCCCACGTAAAATTACATTCATGTCCATTACATTTGCCAATGACTTATGGAAATCTGTCAAGGCCCAAGTAGTCTTTTCATCTTTAAGTCGGTTCCCCTCTCTGCTATCGCGACGAAGCTTCCCTGCGCACAGCTTCGGCTGTGCACCATCCTTCGTGGAGCTTGGTAATCAGCCCGTCCTCCATTTTAATCCCCCTTCGTCTGGTTCAGGCTTCGTCCTAGCCGTACTTCATGTTCATAATTCTGAGTCCGAAGATACCTGTTCACATAATCCACTTGGAAAACATTGTCAAATCATGTTTTTGAGGACCTTCGGAGGACGAAGGCCCCCAACAGACAGCATCCAGCACACTTGCCATTCTTCTCCTCTTGGGAGTTGTTGCGGGAACCTTTGCAACCTTCGACAATTCTACTTCTGCCGGTGGGCTCAAAATTTCTGGCAGCACTATTGCTTTTTCTAGCTCTGGTTTTTTGGCTGCCTCTTCTTTAGCTTCGACTGGCTCGGCTATATGCACCTTCGGCAATTCAATCGGTCTTGCCTCGGCAGTGGAAGATGCTCCTTCATCAAATTTCAGCACTGTGGCCGTCTCAATGTATCTCGGTCGGTGCGTCAAAACCTTGATCTTTTTCCCCTTTGGCACAACAGAGATGGCCGAAGCGGGAATTTTCCTCTTTTTCCCTGCTTTCGCAAGGGATAGCAATAATCAGGGTATATGAAACCAATCACATCGAAAACTCTGTTCAACCTTTTCTTGCCTCGACCTCTGAAGGCTGAGGTCAAAGCATCATCTTTGGCTCTAGTGTATGCCCCAAGTAACTCGTCGCTAGTAGCCTCAATACATTTCAGCCACTCGTCGTTTGGTTCGTCAAACCGGTCTATGTACCTGAAGGTGTATTTCAAGTAAACCAAGCCACCTTGACTGGACCCGGCAGCAGTCTCCTTCGGCATCTCCCACTTATCTACATGTGGCCATACCCTATAGGCTATGTGTTCCTAAACCAGGTCTCTTGTGCCAATGAAGGCACAAACACTATTGAAAGCCTTCTGGCACACTTCAGTATCATTCTCGAGCGCAGTAGTCGGTGTTCGGAGGCCGAAGCGAGACCATATGGGGCGTTGGATAATCCCTTTTATGTCTTCCCTTTCAATCAAATTGTTCTTGACATAAAACCATTCCTCCATTCAGGCTCCGGGCCACCTTTTTTGAAAGGTTGGAACATGATAACTCACATCGGAGCAAGGAACGAAGCC
Source organism: Zea luxurians (assembly GCA_029449295.1). Lineage (NCBI taxonomy): Eukaryota > Viridiplantae > Streptophyta > Magnoliopsida > Poales > Poaceae > Zea > Zea luxurians. The sequence goes on from JAOPSE010000009.1 coordinate 123,629,829, forward strand.
ATAACAACCGAAGTTGTTGTGATATTGCTCTTTACCAGTGGCCTTAGTCTCGTACAGTTGTTCATGCATGCTGCAGAAACACTTCGCGCTCGGCTCCAGCCCTTGGCTCCTCACGACCCAAACAAAAATACCCATTCTGATTATAGCTTCGGGAGTGATTTGATGAAGGAAGATTTCAAATGTCTTCAATACTTCAACCAAAAATTTGCTCAAGGGGAATCGAAGACCTGTCTTCATAATGCTTCTGTAAATGACAACTTCATCTTCTTCAGGTGCGGGGGCGGTGTTGTCTCCCCCAACCCTCACAATAGACATGTCACAAAAGTATCTTCCCTCCATGGCATCAATCTGACTCTGTTTTATGGTCGACTTTCCAAAGATGGTATGACTTGGCCACCAGGGCTGGTCTTCGGCATCTTCATCCCCACTTTCCACATCAAAATCATCACTATCATCAGAGTCTTCAGATAAATCAGCTAGTATCTCGCTTGTAATCTTCTCTATGTTTGTTTTTTCCATGGTCTCGTAAAAACCAGCCAGGGCAGGATCAGCCAGGGCAGGATCAGCAACCTTCTTCTCATCAGCCATTTGGTGGAAAATATAACAATTGCCGAAGCTCGCAAAACAAGTGAAATCTGACAGCAACAAATTTAAAACTTGATAAAATAGCACAAGCAATTGAAATGGCGCAGCAGATGCTGTCGCTGTGGGTTTATATTTATATGCCTAGTGCATTGCAACTTGGCAGGCCCCATTTGTCATTGACTTTCGCTATTCTAGCGAAGGGAAGGTGTTTTTTCGAACCTTCGGCTAAAGGCCTTCGTTCACGTCGTAGCCTGAATTTGTTAGATACAAGAACAAATTAATACTGTGAGGGGCTACCATTGGGGGCCTTTGTCATCTGAAGGTCCTCAAAAACACGACTAACATGCTTTCCAGTATAATATACTGTCATAGGAAGCTTCGGCCTTGAGATGAAGGTGTACATGGCATGAAAGGCGCAATTTGGAAGAAGGATGAACCAGTTCCGAAGCTGTGAATGGAGAAGCTTTGGCTTAGCACAAAGACGATGATGGAGAATGAAACCGACCTAAAGGGGAAAAGACTGTTTAGTCCTCGACAGCTTACCTTTTGGCTAATGGTAAATGTCAGGGACATGAATGTAATTTTTCTCGGGCTGCATCATGTGCCTATAAATAGATGAATAGTAACACTGTACTATTCACGCTGACTTGTAATTGCTTACACGTCACTTTCGGACTTTTATCTTCTGTCAAGCCGAAGGTACAAATGTAATTTTGTACCATTAATGTTTGTTCATGGATATATGATAATGATATGAATAATCTAATGATTTAAAATGATTATTCATGCTCTTTTTATGTTTCATGTGTCCCTATTTATATCTTCGCTTATTAGAATGATGAAGGTATGTCCTTCATGACCTTCGTCCAAAGATCATTATATTCTAAGGGAGATAATGTAACAAAGGACGAAGGTCTTTAATCATTAACATTTGTGTTGCCTTGTTCTTGATTCATAGCTTTTGAGAACAAGTGACCAACATAGCCCTTGGCTCCTCACGGCCCAAACAAAAATACCCATTATGATTATAGCTTCGGGAGTAATTTGATGAAGAAAGATCTCAAATGTCTTCAAAACTTCAACCAAAAATTTGCTCAATGGGAACCGAAGACCTGCTTTCATAAAGCTTCTGTAGTCAACAACATCATCTTCCTCGGGTGCAGGGGCAGCGCTGTCCCCCCAACTCTCACAATAGACATGTCACGAAAATATCTTCCCTTCATGGCATCAATCTGACTCTGTTTGATGGACGACTTTCCAAAGATGGTATGTCTTGGCCACCAGGGCTGATCTTCGGCATATTCATTCCCGCTTACCACATCAAAGTTATCACTATCATCAGAATCCTTAGACAACCCAGCTCATATTTCATTTGTAATCTTTTCTGTGTTTATTTTTTCCATAGCTTCGTAAAACCCAGCTAGAGCAGGGTCCACAATCTTCTTCTCCTCAGACATCTTCTCTTCAGACATCTAGCGAGCACTTGTGCAAATGACGAAGCTCACAAATCAAGCGAGATCTGATAGCAAGAAATTTCAAGCTTGAAACAATAGCACAAGCAATTGAAAAGGCGCAACAAATGCTATCGCTGCAGGTTCCTATTTATATACCTAGCGCATTGCAACTTGGCGGGCCCCACTTGTCATTGACTTTCGCTATTCTAGCAAAGGGAAGGTGTTTTTTCGGACCTTCGGCTAAAGGCCTTCGTTCACGTCGCAGTCTAAATTTGTTAGACGAAGAAACAAATTAATACTACGAGGGGCTACTGTTGGGGGCCTTCATCTTTTGAAGGTCCTCAAAAAGCACGAGTAACATGTTTCCAGTATAGTATACTGTCACAGGAAGCTTTGGCTTTAAGATGAAGGTGTGCATGGTATGAAAAGCGTGATCTGGAAGAAGGATGAACCAACTCCAAAGCTGTGGCTGGAGAAGCTGTGGCTGGAGAAGCTTCGGCTTAGCGCAAGGATGGTGGTGGTGGATGAAACCGACCTAAAGGGGAAAAGACTGCTTAGTCCTCGACAACTTGTCTTTTGGCTAACAGTAAATGTCAGGGTCATGAATGTAATTTTGCTCGGGCTGCGTCATGTGCCTATAAATAGATGAACAGTAACACCGTACTGTTCACGCTGATTGGTAATCACTCACGCGTCACTTCTGGTTTTTCACCTTCTGTCAAGCCGAAGGTACAAATGTAATCTAAATATCATTGATGTTTATTCATGATTAAATAATAAGAATATGAATAGTATAATGATTTAAAATGATTATTCATATTCCCTTCACGTTTCATATATCTCTATTTATACTTTTGCTTATTGAAATAATGAAGGTATGTCCTTCATGACCTTCGTCCGAAGATCATTATATCCTAAGGGAGATAATGTTGCGAAGAACAAAGGTTTTTAATCATTAACACTTGTGTTGCCTTGTTCTTGACTCATAGCATTTGAGAACAAGTGACCAACAGGGCCGTTGATGGATGATCCAGTGGCCATCATCACGTGCCGATTCGTTTTATGTGAAGATAGATCCTGGCGCTTGTTTTCTGATCGGACGGATTAGATTTAAAATGTACTTCGACAGATTGTGATCGTAGATCTCCAATCCAAGGGTTGTGATTGCGTACGGGTTCGAGGTGTGGACAGTCTAATCCGCGCTGTCTGTTTCTAATCCGACGGCGGGGAAACACCCATACCCCTTCGCGGCCAACATTTTGCGTATGGACCCCTCGGGTTTCCGTAAATGAACCCACAGTCCTGCGTGAGATACGCGGAGTCTTGGAAACTTTTGCGGAGTGAACCCTATATTTTATATAAATGATGTGCTCGGTCCAGAGAACAGAAAATCAAATAAAATCAATTAGAAAATGCCTTTTTTGTGTAAAAATATTTATATGAACTTAATTAATTCCTAGCAAATGCATTTTAACTCCTTTTTAGTCCATTCCACTTCCTATAGTTTTGTATTAATATTGTTTATCACATAGTGTCTCTATTTTAACATGAAAACTGTATTAAATTGATCTCTTAATTAATCTTGTACCAAACACATAAAACCTTCGGAAATTCATAACTCGAAATCTGTAACTCCGAATTTAGTGATTCCTGTTCCTACGATCTTGTTCCGATGCGTAGATTATTTTTATGTATTTTGTATTCATGCTTGGTGTGATGTTAATTTCTGCTATACCATGTTTGTTTGTACTGTTGCGAGTAGACGAGCAAGCCACAAAGGATCCAGGTGTTTAGCAGGTAGAAGTTGCTGAGCAGGAGTTCATTGAAGGCAAGTTGTGCCCTTGACCACTTTTATTTACCCAATAATGTTCTCTATATAATCATTTTATCATGCATAGTCTTAATTTTGATAGGACCCAATAGGTCACCCTAGTCTGGTTACCTTTTCACCTTGATTACCCCTGAATTTTGCATAGTCTTTGCTATTGCTATATATAGGGTTGGGTGTTGAGATAACTATTACACTTGATCATTCTTTATTATTGTTCTACTTCTGTTCATGATAAGATAACTATGTTAATTAGAACGTCGAGCTTAACTTGAGAAACACGTGCCACCATAAGGGTGGAATGGGACGCCCTTGGCTGACTAACTAGGAAAGCTAGTGGAGGACTACCTTACCCAAAAGCAGCAAGGGAAGTAGGGGAGTAGGCGTGTAGGGAGGTTCTCGGGTTGATTTTGCTGCGATGGCGATCAAACGGGGGATTCCTGCATTGCTCTTCCTAGAAACTTTAGCGGGTTTTCTAAAGCTAGTGGAACTTTGTAAAGGCCTCGTGGTGGATCCGTAGCCATTCACCTCGGTAGTGTCTAAGGGCCTTCCAAACCTAGGCTAGATGGGATACACGACTTGTGGGTACAGGGTACAACTTCTGCAAAGTGTAAAACTGGTATACTAGCCGTGCTCGCGGTCATGAGCAACTCAAGACTCTTGCATGATTAATTTATGGAACTAAATTCAATTTGTCATTTGCATCGCATTGGGATTTATTATTAATTTTGATCTATTATTACTCTGGTTTGGTATCTACTTACATTTAGTAACTGCTAATAAAACTTGACCAACTTACTAAAAGCAATGCTCAGCTTAAACCCTTATTTGTTGATCAGCCTTACACCTCACATGAACTCTCACCTTTGGCGAGTTCATGCACATTATTCCCCACAACTTGTTGAGCTATGATCTTTTGTGAGCTCACCCTTGCGATATATAACCCCCACACAGGAGAAGAACAGGTGGTCCAGGAGGATCCTTACAATGAAGAGTACGAGCTCATCTAGGTGGCGTCTCCCAGTCAGCTTTATGGCGCCAAGGAATAATACTTAGTTTGCTTTATTATTATCATTTATTTTTGCAAGACTTCCGCTATGTAATAATGATATTTATGATATTTGTGACATTTATCTCTATACACTTTGTCATTATATGTGATGTTCTTCTTTGGCGCACATATGAGACGCATCCGGCTTTATCCCTTAAATTCGGGTGTGACAGTTGCAGATATTTTTCATGCCATCTAGCTTTCGTGTTGTGGCTGTCGTTTTAGCTTTCCTGTTCTGTGAGTGCAATTGTTTTTTAGCTTCGGCTTTCTGCAGTGATCATCACCAAAATGGCTGAGGACAAGAAAAGTGTGGATCTCGCACTCGTTGGCTTCGGCTTCTACGAAGCCATGGAAAGGACCAACGTAGAAAAAATCACCAATGAAATGCTAGCTGGACTATCTAGTGATTCTAGCGACAGTGAGAGCTTTGATGTTGAGAGTGAGAACGAAGATGCCGAAGATCGGCCATGGAGGCCAAGCCACGTTGTTTTTGGGAAATCGACTATCAGACAAGGGCAAATTGAAGCGATGAAAGGCAAATATTTTCATGATGTGTCCATAGTGAGGGCCGGGGGAGAAGACATTGTTCCCCTTCCTGAAGGTGATTAAGTGGTGGTCTTCAGGAGCTTCATGAAAGCTGGGCATCGCTATCGGCTCCACAAAATGATGGTCGAAGTTTTGAAGACATTCGAGATATACCTTCATCAGCTTACCCCCGAAGCTCTTATCATAGTGGGGGTTTTTATATGGGCCATGAGGAGTCAGGGACTAGAGCCGGATGCGAGATGCTTCTGCAACATCCATGAACTATCTTACCAGACGAAGGCGACCAGAAAAAAACAATATCATAACAACTTTGGCTGCTATGGCGTCGTGCCTCGCTCTGAGGCGAATTACCCTGTGCATACATTTCGGAAGAAGTGGCCAGGTTCTTGGATGAAGGAATGGTTTTGCGTGAAGAATGACCTGAATTAGAGGGAGGATGTGAGGGGCGTTATCCAACGTCCTATATGGTCACGCCTCGGCATTAAAAGGCCATCCATCACACTTGGGAATGAAGTGCAGGCGTGCTAAATTGCTTTCAACACCATATGCACCTACATTGGCACGAGGGATTTAGTTCAAGAGCACATTCCTTATGAAGTATGGCCTCTTGCAAACGAATGGGAAATGCCGAAGGAAGTCGCTGCTGGCTCCAGCCAGAGTGGCTTAGTGTATCTTAAGTATACCTTTCAGTTCCGAAACCAATTTGATGAGCCAAATGATGATTGGCTAGACTCTATAGAGGCAACAAATGATGAACTACTTGGAGCGTATTCGAGGGCAGAAGACGAAGTTATGATAACTGCCTTCAGCGCTCGCGGGAAAAAGAGGTTGAATAGGGTGTTCGATGTCATTGGGTTTGTTTACCCAGATTACTGCTTTCCCGTCCAAAGGCAAGGGAGAAAAAGGAAAGTCGCTGCTTCGACATCTTCTGGTGCGCCGAAGGAGAAGAAAGTCAAGGTCTTGACACGTACCGAAGCGCATCGAAACGGTCGATGTGCCAATGTTAATTGAAAAAGCAGAAACTGTCCCCCTAGCCACAGAGATGGCTCCTGTGATGTCGATTGAAGCTAGAGTAGAACCGGTCAAAGAGCCAGAATCAGAGAAGGCAGTAGAGCAGCCAAAGGTGCTAGTGACAGCGCTGCCGAAGCTATCAGCTACTGCAACAACAACTTTGAGGAAGAGGAGGATGGCTAGTGTTTTGAATGCTATTTTGGAATCTGTGAAAATGCCACCTCCTACTTCTGCCGAAGCTCCTAGTGGGAAAATTGAAGATGCCAGAGAAGTGGTTACTACAAGCATCTCTTCTGTTCACGCTGAAGCGAGACCTTCAGAAGCTGCGCCATAAAAACTTGTGGAAGAGAGCCCTCTAGAAAGACCCACAATACCTTCTCGCAAAGCACCTCCCCAGAGTGATCTGAATTACATTGTTCGACATGCTTCGGGAAAACAGCTATCAGCAGAGCAAGTTGCCGAAACACAACACTATGCTAAGGAGCTAATATATCCCAAGGGGTCCTTGGTATACGGAGGGGATAATGATGATGACTTCCTCTACTATCTGCCAGACAATAAGGAGGTCAATGTTTGCCATGAAATGATGGATAACATGGGGTATCCGAAGCTTGAAGTTGGTTTATCTGCCATGACAAAGCATCAGCTTGCAGATAGCCTCGCCTACAACAGCTTAAAGGTTTGTATACTTTGGCTTGTCATTTTGTAATTTTTGTTACAGTGAACTATTTTTGTGGTAATTCTTATTGTCGTTATGTGTTCACTCTTTGTTTGTCAGGGCTTAATTCTAAGCAAGGCTCTGAAGGCCCAAATGGATACGGAGGATGAGAGCTGTCGAATAGCACATGGAAACCTTCGCTCGGTGGTCATATCATTGAGAAACGAAGCTCTTGAGAAGAATAAGATCCTACTCTCTTTGGTAGAGAGATTAAAATCTAGCGAAGCCAAGCTTTCTGCTCAAGCTGAAACTCATGAAGCCGAGATGCAAGAGCTAAAGAAGAAAGTTGCCGAAGCAACTGAGAATTTTGATGTTGAAGTAGTGTCGGGGACCATAATTAGGGGTACCCTCAAGACGCCTAATTCTCAGCTGGTAACCCCCATCAGCATAAAGCTGCAGAGGCCTGATGGGTGCGATTAAGTCAGGGATCAGTCCATACGAGCGACTCGATCACGCCTCGCCCGAGCCTAGCCTCGGGCAAGGGCAGCCGACCCTGAGGTGTTTCCGTCTCGCCCGAGGCCCCCTTTTTTTACGGTAGACGCATCTCCGGCTCGCCCGAGGCCTTGCCTTCGTTAAGAAGCAACCCTGACTAAATCGCCGCGCCGACCGACCAAGTCACAGGGGCATTTAACGCAAAGGTAGCCTGGCACCTTTATCTTGACGCGCGCCCCCTGGCAGAGCCGAAGTGACCGCCGTCACTTCGCCGCTCCACTGACCGGTCTGACAAAAGGATAGCGCCGCCTGCGCCGTCCCGACTACGGTGCCACTTGACAGAGTGAGACTGACAGGCAGCCAGGCCTTGCCAAAGGCACCATAGGAAGCTCCGCCCGACCTAGGGCTTGGACTCGGGGTAAGGCCCCGGAAGACGGCGAACTCCGCTCCGCCCGACCCAGGGCTCGGACTCGGGCTAAGGCCCCGGAAGACGGCGAACTCCGCTCCGCCCGACCCAGGGCTCGGACTCGGGCTAAGGCCCCGGAAGACGGCGAACTCCGCTCCGCCCGACCCAGGGCTCGGACTCGGGCTAAGGCCCGGGAAGACGGCGAACTCCGCTCCGCCCGACCCAGGGCTCGGACACGGGCTAAGGCCCCGGAAGACGGCGAACTCCGCTCCGCCCGACCCAGGGCTCGGACTCGGGCTAAGGCCCCGGAAGACGGCGAACCCCGCTTCGCCCGACCCCTGGGGTCGGACTCCACCCTGGCCTCTGCCAAACGACCTCTGCCTCGCCCGACCCAGGAGCTCGGGCTCGGCCTCGGCCATGGAAGACAGACTCGACCTCGGCCTCGGAGGAGCCTCCACGTCGCCCGACCTAGGGCACAAGTCCGCCACGTCAACAGGAAGCGCCATCATCACCCTACCCCGAGCCGACTTGGGCCGCAGAGAACAAGACCGACGTCCCATCTGGATAGCTCCGCCAGATAGGCAATGATGGCGCCCCGCTAGACCCATGACGACGGCGGCTCTCAGCTCCCTTACGGAAGCAGGGGGACGTCAGCAAGAGCCCAACTGTTCCGACAGCTGTCCCTCCACCAGGCTCCGTTACTCCTCCGACAGCCACGACACCACACCAGCTGGGTGCCAAGTTCTCTCCGGCTGCCACATTGGCATGTACCTAGGGCGCTAGCTCTCCCCCGCTAGACACGTAGCACTCTGCTGCACCCCCATTGTACACCTGGATCCTCTCCTTACGCCTATAAAAGGAAGGACCAGGGCCTTCTTAGAGAAGGTTGGCCCCGCGGGAACGAGGGCAAGGGCAGGCGCTCTCTTGGGGCCGCTCGCTTACCTCACCCGCGTGGACGCTTGTAACCCCCTACTGCAAGCGCACCCGACCTGGGCGCGGGACGAACACGAAGGCCGCAGGATCTCCACCTCCCTCACGACTCGGCTCCGGCCACCTCGCTTTCCCCCCTTCGCGCTCGCCCACGCGCTCGACCCATCTGGGCTGGGGCACGCGGCACACTCACTCGTCGGCTTAGGGACCCCCCGGTCTCGAAACGCCGACAGTTGGCGCGCCAGGTAGGGGCCTGTTGCGTGTTGACGAGCAGTTTCTCGTCAAGCTCCAGATGGGTAGTCTCCAACGACCTCTCCAACCTGGGACGGTGCTCCGTTTCGGGAGTCTCGAGTTCATGTCTTTCGACGGCAGCTACGACATGATACTCCTTCCACCGCCGCGCGACGGCGACAATGGTGGCCGACAGCCCGCCCGCTGGTGGCGGAATCGACGACGTCTTCCCCGCATGGGGGAAGAACAACATTCGAGCTCGCCCCATCCTCTCCCTCGCCATCGGAGGAGGAGGCGGGGCAACCAGGGCCGAGCGGGAGGCTGCGCTCCGTCGGATGTCGAGCGAGTCGACATCCCCAGCGCCCCAACGGAGGACGCGTCGGGCGTCACCCTCGCGTTTGAGGCGAAGGCGAGCGCCGTCCCCCCACAACACGCCAACCCCGAGCAAGTGGACGACGCCAGCACGCTCACGGAGGGCCTGCAGGACGTCGCCCTCGTACCCAAGACGACGGCACGATCAGTCCCTGATGTGACCTCGTCGCTCCTTGTCGACCAAAAGGTACCGACTGATTCCCATCCTTCGTCATTTCGACTCGACCCCGACCCGCCTAGCGACCTCGCACTGGCGGGCGCTCATGTTGAGGCGAGTGCAACCTCTCTTGGGTTTCGTGTGCGGTCGCCTTGGGACCGATTGACGGGCGTCTCGACCTACGGGCCCTTTGGGTCCGAGGAAGATGACGACCCCAGCACCTGCTGGGATTTCTCTGGATCTGGCAACCCCAGTGCCATGCGGGACTTCATGACCGCATGCAACTACTGCCTCTCCGACTGTTCCGACGGCAGCCGCAGCCTTGACGACAAGGACTGCGGCCCGAGCCGCGAATGTTTCCACGTCGAGCTAGGGGATCCCTCCGGAGGCAACCGTCTCGGCATGCCGGAGGATGGTGATCTCCCTAGGCCGGTGCCTCGCGCCGACATCCCGCGGGAGCTAGCTGTGGTCCCCGTTCCGGCGGGGGGTCACGACCCACAGCTCGAGCAAGTCCGTGGGGCGCAGGCCGGGCTCGACGAGGGGGCAGGAGCGCTCGAGTCGATCCGCCGGGACGTCGGGCAGGTATGGGCGGGCCAGCCCCCGGCCGGAGAAATACGTCACCTGCCCCAGGGTCTCCAGCACCGCATCGCCAACGATGCCAGGGACAGGCCGCCACCCGCATCCAGCGGGACCGGTCAGGACCTGGCAGCCGCAGCGATGCTCCTCCGCGCGATGCCGGAGTCATCAACCACCGAGGGTCGGCGAATCCAGGGAGAGCTCAAGCATCTCCTGGAAGGCGCTGCGGCCCGGCGGGCCGAGAGCTCTGCCTCCCGAAGGCAGGGGTACCCCTCGGAACCTCGCGCCGCGACTTCCCGACTCATGCGGGAAGCCTCGGCCTACACCGGGCGCACGCGCAACACCACGCCTGCGGCCCCGGGCCACCTCGGCGACGAGCACCCTCATCGCGACCGTCGGGCCCGCCTCGACGAAAGGGTGCACCGAGGCTATCACCCCAGGCGTGGGGGACGCTACGACAGCGGGGAGGATCGGAGTCCCTCGCCCGAACCACCCGGTCCGCAGGTCTTCAGCCGGGCCATTCGGCGGGCGCCGTTTCCGGCCTGATTCTGACCCCCGACTACTATCACAAAGTACTCGGGGGAAACAAGACCGGAATTGTGGCTCGCGGACTACCGCCTGGCCTGTCAACTGGGTGGAACGGACGACGACAACCTCATCATCCCCAACCTCCCCCTGTTCCTCTCCGACACTGCTCGCGCTTGGTTGGAGCACCTGCCTCCGGGGCAGATTTCCAACTGGGAGGATTTGGTCCAAGCTTTCGCCGGCAACTTCCAGGGCACGTACGTGCGCCCCGGGAATTCCTGGGACCTCCGAAGCTGCCGGCAACAGCCGGGAGAGTCTCTTCAGGACTACATCCGGCGATTCTCGAAGCAGCGCACCGAGCTGCCCAACATCACCGACTCCGATGTCATCGGCGCGTTCCTTGCCGGCACCACCTGCCGTGACCTGGTGAGCAAGTTGGGTCGCAAGACCCCCACCAGGGCGAGCGAGCTGATGGACATCGCCACCAAGTTTGCCTCTGGCCAGGAAGCGGTCGAGGCCATCTTCCGAAAGGACAAGCAGCCCCAGGGCCGCCCGTCGGAAGATGCTCCCGAGGCGTCTACTCCGCGCGGCGCCAAGAAGAAAGGCAAGAAGAAGTCGCAAGCGAAACGCGACGCCGCCGACGCAGACCTTGTCGCCGCCACCGAGTACAAGAACCCTCGGAAGCCCCCCGGAGGTGCTAACCTCTTCGACAAGATGCTCAAGGAGACGTGCCCTTACCATCAGGGGCCCGTCAAGCACACCCTCGAGGAGTGCGTCATGCCTCGGCGCCACTTCCACCGGGCCGGGCCACCCGCAGAGGGTGGCAGGGCCCGCGACGACGACAAAAAGGAAGATCACCAAGCAGGAGAGTTCCCCGAGGTCCGCGACTGCTTCATGATCTACGGAGGGCATGCGGCGAATGCCTCAGCTCGGCATCGCAAGCGAGAGCGTCGGGAGGTCTGCTCGGTGAAGGTGGCGGCGCCAGTCTACCTAGACTGGTCCGACAAGCCCATCACCTTCGACCAAGATGACCACCCCGACCACGTGCCGAGCCCGGGGAAATACCTGCTCGTCGTCGACCCCATCATCGGCGACGTTAGGCTCACCAAGGTCCTGATGGATGGGGGCAGCTGCCTCAATATCATCTACGCCGAGACCCTCAGGCTCCTGCGCGTCGATCTGTCCTCCGTCCGAGCAGGCGCTGCGCCCTTCCACGGGATCATTCCTGGGAAGCGCGTCCAGCCCCTCGGACGGCTCGACCTTCCTGTCTGCTTCAGAACACCCTCCAACTTCCGAAGGGAGACTTTGACGTTCGAGGTGGTCGGGTTCCGAGGAACCTACCACGCAGTATTGGGGAGGCCATGCTACACGAAGTTCATGGCCATCCCCAACTACACCTACCTGAAGCTCAAGATGCCGGGCCCCAACGGGGTCATCACCGTCGGCCCCACGTACAAACACGCGTTCGAATGCGATGTGGAGTGCGTGGAGTACGCCGAGGCCCTCGCCGAGTCCGAGGCCCTCATCGCCGACCTAGAAAACCTCTCCCGAGAGGTGCCGGACGTGAAGCGACACGCCGGCAACTTCGAGCCAGCAGAGACGGTTAAGGCCGTCCCTCTCGACCCCAGTGGCGACACCTCCAAGCAGATCCGGATCGGTTCCGGGCTCGACCCCAAATAGGAAGCAGTGCTCGTTGACTTTCTCCGCGCGAACGCCGACGTCTTTGCGTGGAGTCCCTCGGACATGCCCGGCATACCGAGGGATGTCGCCGAGCACTCGCTGGATATTCGGGCCGGAGCCCGACCGGTCAGGCAGCCTCTGCGCCGATTCGACGAGGAAAGGCGCAGGGTGATAGGCGAGGAGATCCACAAGCTGATGGCAGCAGGGTTCATCAAAGAGGTATTCCATCCCGAATGGCTTGCCAACCCTGTGCTTGTGAGGAAGAAAGGGGGGAAATGGCGGATGTGTGTAGACTACACTGGTCTCAACAAAGGATGTCCGAAGGTTCCCTACCCTCTACCTCGCATCGATCAAATCATGGATTCCACTGCTGGGTGCGAAACCCTGTCTTTCCTCGATGCCTACTCAGGGTATCATCAAATCAAGATGAAAGAGTCCGACCAGCTCGCGACTTCTTTCATCACGCCCTTCAGCATGTACTGCTATGTCACCATGCCGTTCGGTTTGAGGAACGCGGGTGCAACGTACCAGCGGTGCATGAACCATGTGTTCGGCGAACACATCGGTCGCACGGTCGAGGCCTACGTCGATGACATCGTAGTCAAGACAAGGAAAGCCTCCGACCTTCTCTCCGACCTTGAAGTGACATTCCGGTGTCTCAAGGCAAAGGGCGTCAAGCTCAATCCCGAGAAGTGTGTCTTCGGGGTGCCCCGAGGCATGCTCCTGGGATTCATCGTCTCCGAGCGGGGCATCGAAGCCAACCCGGAGAAGATCGCAGCCATCACCAGCATGGGGCCCATCAAGGACTTAAAAGGCGTACAGAGGGTCATGGGATGTCTCGCGGCCTTGAGCCGTTTCATCTCGCGCCTCGGCGAAAGAGGCCTGCCTCTGTACCGTCTCTTAAGGAAGGCCGAGTGCTTCACTTGGACCCCCGAGGCCGAGGAAGCTCTCGGGAACCTGAAGGCGCCCCTCACCCAGGCGCCCGTCTTGGTACCCCCAGCTGATGGAGAAGCCCTCTTGGTCTACGTCGCCGCTACCACTCAGGTGGTTAGCGCCGTGATCGTGGTCGAAAGGCAAGAAGAGGGGCATGCATTGCCCATTCAGAGGCCAGTTTACTTCGTCAGCGAGGTGCTGTCCGAAACGAAGATCCGCTACCCACAAGTTCAGAAGCTGCTGTACGCAGTGATCCTGACGAGGCGAAAGTTGCGACATTACTTCGAGTCTCATCCGGTAACTGTGGTGTCATCCTTCCCCTGGGGGAGATCATCCAGTGCCGAGAGGCCTCGGGACGGATCGCAAAGTGGGCTGTGGAAATCATGGGCGAGACAATCTCGTTCGCCCCTCGGAAGGCCATCAATTCCTAGGTACTGGCGGACTTCGTAGCCGAATGGGTCGACACCCAGTTGCCGACGGCTCCGATCCAACCGGAGCTCTGGACCATGTTTTTCGACGGGTCGCTGATGAAGACGGGAGCCGGCGCGGGCCTGCTCTTCGTCTCGCCCCTCAGGAAACACCTGCGCTACGTGTTGCGCCTCCATTTCCCGGCGTCCAACAATGTGGCTGAGTATGAAGCTCTGATCAACGGATTGCGAATCGCCATCGAGCTGGGGGTCCGACGCCTCGACGCTCGCGGCGACTCGCAGCTTGTCATCGACCAGGTCATGAAGAACTCCCACTGCCGCGACCCGAAGATGGAGGCCTACTGTGATGAGGTTCGACGCCTGGAAGACAAGTTCTACGGGCTCGAGCTTAACCACATCGCCCGACGCTACAACGAGACTGCGGACGAGCTGGCAAAGATAGCCTCGGGGCGAACGGCGGTTCCCCCGGACGTCTTCTCCCGGGATCTGCACCAACCCTCCGTCAAGATCAGCGACATGCCCGAGCCCGAGGCGCCCTCGGCCCCGTCCGAGGTAACCTCGGCCCAGCCCGAGCCGTCCTCGGTTCGGCCCGAGGAACCCTCGGCTCCCGAGGGCGAGGCGCTGCGCATCGAGGAGGAGCGGAGCGGGGTCACGCCTGATCAAGATTGGCAGGCCCCGTACCTGCAATATCTCCGCCGAGGAGAGCTACCCCTCGACCAGGCCGAGGCACGGCAGGGTAGCGCGACGCTCCAAGTCGTTCGTCTTGCTGGGCGATGAGAAGGAGCTCTACCACCGCAGCCCCTCGGGCATCCTCCAGCGATGCATCTCCATCGCCGAAGGTCAGGAACTCCTGCAAGAGATACACTCGGGGGCTTGCGGCCATCATGCAGCGCCTCGAGCCCTCGTCGGGAACGCTTTCCGGCAAGGCTTCTACTGGCCGACGGCGGTGGCTGACGCCACTAGAATTGTCCGCACCTGCGAAGGGTGTCAATTCTATGCGAAGCAGACCCACCTGCCCGCTCAGGCTCTGCAGACGATACCCATCACCTGACCCTTCGCTGTGTGGGGTCTGGACCTCGTCGGCCCTCTGCAGAAGGCGCCCGGGGGCTACATGCACCTGCTGGTCGCCGTCGACAAATTCTCCAAGTGGATCGAGGTCCGACCCCTGAACAGCATCAGGTCCGAGCAGGCGGTGGCGTTCTTCACCAACATCATCCATCGCTTCGGGGTCCCAAACTCCATCATCACCGACAACGGCACCCAGTTCACCGGCAGAAAATTCTTGGATTTTTGCGAGGATCACCACATCCGGGTGGACTGGGCTGCCGTAGCTCATCCCATGTCGAATGGGCAAGTAGAGCGTGCCAACGGCATGATTCTACAAGGGCTCAAGCCTCGGATTTACAACGACCTCAACAAGTTCGGCAAGCGATGGATGAAGGAACTCCCCTCGGATGGTCTGGAGCCTGAGGACGACGCCGAGCCGAGCCACGGGTTTCACGTCGTTCTTCTTGGTCTACGGGGCCGAGGCCGTCTTGCCCACTGACCTGGAATACGGCTCCCCAAGGACGAGGGCCTACGACGATCAAAGCAACCAAGCTAGCCAAGAAGACTCGCTGGACCAGCTGGAAGAGGCTCGGGACAGGGCCTTACTACACTCGGCACGGTATCAGCAGTCCCTGCGACGCTACCACGCCCGAGGGGTCCGACCCCGAGACCTCCAGGCGGGCGACCTGGTGCTTCGGCTGCGGCAAGACGCCCGAGGGAGGCACAAGCTCACACCCCCCTGGGAGGGGCCATTCGTCATCGCCAAAGTTCTGAAGCCCGGAACGTACAAGCTGGCCAACAGTCAAGGCGAGGTCTACGGCAACGCTTGGAACATCCAACAGCTACTGTCGCTTCTACCCTTAAGATGTTTCCAAGTTGTTCATATACCTCGCACCCACGCAAAGTTTAGTCAACAAGGAAGGGTCGGCCTCGCCTCGGCAAAGCCCGACCCTCCCTCGGGGGCTAAAAGGGGGGAAAACCCCCTCTGCGTCAAAATTTTCCTCGAAAAAAAATCTCTTTTACCAGAATATCTTTCGTGCTTTTTGACTACTTCGAAAAGTGGGTCCTGGAAACGACGGAGTACACGTAAGCAGTCAAGGCTGACCGAGCCGAGGGACTCCTACGCCTCCGGGATACGGATACCTCACTCATCACCTTCTGCGATAAGTAACTCGCGTTCGGATAAAGTGGCTCCGCGGATCGAACAAGTCTTTACGTTCGGAAGCCCTTCTGCCGAAGCGATCCTTCGAGCCTTCTCGACCGAGTCGGCGACAGGGCCTCACGGATGGGTGAAAGTACGCGTAAGCGGCAAGGCCGACCGAGCCGAGGGACTCCCACGCCTCCGGGATACGGATACCTCACTCATCACCTTCCGCGAGAAGCAGCTCACTCGAACGGGTCGCGCACGCGCAACGGCAGCCTCGCCAACTACTCGCCCCGTCGCGTTAACTCCGCGGCTGGACAGGCGGCGCTTCTGGCAGGAGCAGCTGGCGACGCTTCGCCTTCGCCAAAACAACCGCGCCAAAAAAGGTACGCCGCGTCGTTCAATTTCGTATCCTTTTCCTTTTTCCTCTTTCTCTATCTCTTGCAACAGGGACCGGGAAAGGGGATACCCCTAAAGGGATCCTTCCCCCTGAGGGAACTAGGCTCCGAGCCTCCTTACTGATCAGGGGTTCGAAGGCTAGCCCCCCAAAGGGTTCAACAGCCGCCTCAGATCGCGTGGGCCCGACACCCACTACTGGTCAGAGGTTCGAAGGTCGGCCTCCCGAAAGGTTCCACGGCTGCCTCAGGCTACTCGGGCTCCGCACCCATTACTGATCAGGGGTTCGAAGGCTGGCCCCCCGAAGGGTTCACAGTCGCCTCAGACACCGAGCGAGGGATAACCAGGGGTACGTTCGATACATAACCGAGGCTCGGGCTAGCGCTCCCGAGGTACCCTAGGACATTTCCGAGACCAGCGGGAACGATCCTGTAACGGAATCCCATCGGAGGGAGGCATCGAGCCCTCGGACCCCGTCGCCAGGGGACCGGGTCCGGCAGATCACCCGCAGGTACTTTTGGGCGTGCCTCCGGGCCCTTAGCTGACCCCCAACGAACGGGGCACGGACGTCCACTCGGATTACCCGCTTGCAGCTCACCGGAGACACCATGTTCGGTGCCCATCGAGGGTAACATGGCGCTCTCCCCCCCTCCTCCTTGCGGAAAGGCGACGTAGGGGCGTATGTAAAAAAGCCGAGTCTGTCCCTGATCGCCCTCTCGCCCTGTGCGGAGGCTCGGGGGCTGCTCTCGCAAACCCGGCTCTGGCCAAACCGTTGACAGCGTCAACATACCAGCCCGAGAACTTGGGCCCCGACAGTGCACCCGGGCTACGGCCAGTTCGCATGAGGGAACCACCAGACCAGCTGAAGCATTACGCAAGGCATTAAGACCTCGAAGGAGTGAAACCACTCCTCCGAGGCCTCGGGGGCTACACCCGGCGGGTGCGCTCGCGCGCACCCACCGGAACAAAATGCAACCGAGAAAGGCTGGTCCCCTTGCAAAAATAGTGCGACGAAAGCCTCCAAGCGAGTGCTAACACTCCCTTCGAGGCTCGGGGGCTACTGTCGGGGACCATAATTAGGGGTACCCTCAAGACGCCTAATTCTCAGCTGGTAACCCCCATCAGCATAAAGCTGCAGAGGCCTGATGGGTGCGATTAAGTCAGGGATCAGTCCATACGAGCGACTCGATCACGCCTCGCTCGAGCCTAGCCTCGGGCAAGGGCAGCCGACCCTGAGGTGTTTCCGTCTCACCCAAGGCCCCCTTTTTTTACGGTAGAAGCATCTCCGGCTCGCCCTGAGGCCTTGCCTTCGTTAAGAAGCAACCCTGACTAAATCGCCGCGCCGACCGACCAAGTCACAGGGGCATTTAACGCAAAGGTAGCCTGGCACCTTTATCCTGACGCGCGCCCCCTGGCAGAGCCAAAGTGACCGCCGTCACTTCGCCGCTCCACTGACCGGTCTGACAAAAGGACAGCGCCGCCTGCGCCGTCCCGACTGCGGTGCCACTTGACAGAGTGAGACTGACAGGCAGCCAGGCCTTGCCAAAGGCGCCATAGGAAGCTCCGCCCGACCCAGGGCTCGGACTCGGGCTAAGGCCCCGGAAGACGGCGAACTCCGCTCCGCCCGACCCAGGGCTCGGACTCGGGCTAAGGCCCCGGAAGACGGCGAACTCCGCTCCGCCCGACCCAGGGCTCGGACTCGTGCTAAGGCCCCAGAAGACGGCGAACTCCGCTCCGCCCGACCCAGGGCTCGGACTCGGGCTAAGGCCCCGGAAGACGGCGAACTCCGCTCCGCCCGACCCAGGGCTCGGACTCGGGCTAAGGCCCCGGAAGACGGCGAACTCCGCTCCGCCCGACCCAGGGCTCGGACTCGGGCTAAGGCCCCGGAAGACGGCGAACCCCGCTTCGCCCGACCCCTGGGGTCGGACTCCTGCCCTGGCCTCTGCCAAACGACCTCCGCCTCGCCCGACCCTGGAGCTCGGGCTCGGCCTCGGCCATGGAAGACAGACTCGACCTCGGCCTCGGAGGAGCCTCCACGTCGCCCGACCTAGGGCACAAGTCCGCCACGTCAACAGGAAGCGCCATCATCACCCTACCCCGAGCCGACTTGGGCCGCAGAGAACAAGACCGACGTCCCATCTGGATAGCTCCGCCAGATAGGCAATGATGGCGCCCCGCTAGACCCATGACGACGGCGGCTCTCAGCTCCCTTACGGAAGCAGGGGGATGTCAGCAAGAGCCCAACTGTTCCGACAGCTGTCCCTCCACCAGGCTCCGTTACTCCTCCGACAGCCACGACACCACACCAGCTGGGTGCCAAGTTCTCTCCGGCTGCCACATTGGCATGTACCTAGGGCGCTAGCTCTCCCCCGCTAGACACGTAGCACTCTGCTGCACCCCCATTGTACACCTGGATCCTCTCCTTACGCCTATAAAAGGAAGGACCAGGGCCTTCTTAGAGAAGGTTGGCCCCGCGGGAACGAGGGCAGGGGCGGGCGCTCTCTTGGGGCCGCTCGCTTCCCTCACCCGCGTGGACGCTTGTAACCCCCTACTGCAAGCGCACCCGACCTGGGCGCGGGACGAACACGAAGGCCGCGGGATCTCCACCTCCCTCACGACTCGGCTCCGGCCACCTCGCTTTCCCCCCTTCGCGCTCGCCCACGCGCTCGACCCATCTGGGCTGGGGCACGCGGCACACTCACTCATCGGCTTAGGGACCCCCCGGTCTCGAAACGCCGACAAGTAGTAAAACACGAAATATGCGAAATTGAAAGATCAAGGGCACAAAAAATGTTGATGAGCTTCATGCTGCTAAGGAAAAATGCTATGAAATAGCTATGGAATGTGCTAAAAATCTGAAGAACAGGTTTTCAAAAGTTGGTGCATTTTCTTTCGAGCAGAAATTCATTCGTGGAAATCCTGATGAAGTTATTCAATGGATAAACAGTGAGGTCGTAGCTTTCGAGGAAATTCTTAGTGATAGAGTGGACTTCTGTGCCTTTGCCGGTGCCTGTGGGGCTACATCCATTTTGGAGAAGGTTGGTTGTGATCATGCAAAGGCTGTAGCTCAGCCAAGTTTTGCCTTCTCAGCTAATGATGTTAGAAACCCTTAAGCCGAAGCTACTACCTTTGGTGGGAAATTTTATTCTGAAGTATGGCTGAAGGGTGGACAAGAAATTGCTGATGAAGTCATTAAAAAGAATGTGAAAGAATCTCATTATGCCTTAGAAGAGGCTAAAAGAGTTGAAGAAGCTGCCGAGCGGGCCAGACTTATCGGTATGCCCTTTATAACTCATCTTTGTAAGTTTTTTCAATTTCGGCATTGATAGATATTTGTGTTTCAATGCAGCTGAGATTTCTCCCCTCCTGAGCCATATAATCCTGAAGGTGACCCATCTGTCAAGGAGGCGCTCGATATAATCAAAATTGCTAACGATGCTATTGACGAAGCTGTCGACAAGCTGCTAAATGAAGCTGCCGACAAAGTCCTAAACGAAGACTGAAGCTTTGTATTCTCGATAGTTTACTATCCTTGTACATAACTCCTGGTTTTGTAAGAAACACTTATAAACAATTTGCATGTATGTTGATGTAATATATTTCTTTGTGAAGCGTGGAACCTTCGTACATACCGTTTTTGAGCCGTCGGCGAAAAAACACCTTCCCTTCTTTTCACGCTTCAAAAAGAAATCCTCCCTCTTTGCAGAAGCAACTGTATGATGTTTGATTCTTGTCGTAGACGTTGCATAGGAATAGCATTGTCGGAAGCATGGACCATGCCTTTTTCAATACTCTTTCATGAGTCTTTGTCGAAGCTAAAAGAGGAATTTTCCTTTGTTTTTTTCACTGTTTTTGTCGATGCAAAATGATGTATGATGCAATGTCATGATGCAATATGATGTGATGGCATGATGTAGATGATGTTGACGCATGAAACATAAAATATAAGACTCTTCATCCCCTTAAGAATGACTTTGGAGTCTCTTCGTCTTTTACTTAGGTGGTATTTTAGCTCTACATTCCCTTAGGAACAACTTTGGAGTTAAGCTCTACATCCCCTTAGGAATGACTTTGAAGTTTCTTCACCTTTTACTTAGGTGGTATTTTAGCTCTGCATTCCCTTAGGAACGACTTTGGAGCTTCTTCACCTTTTACTTAGGTGGTATTTTAGCTCTGCATCCCCTTAGGAACGACTTTGGAGCTTCTTCACCCTTTTTGTTACACTCGATGGTGTAACCACAGATTTATTACATGAGGCTAAAGGTTAAACCTCCTTATATTGCCTTTTGAGAGGGAAATATAATCGGCAAAAAAGTAAAATTACATTGAATTAGAAGACTCTCTGGTCAAAGCCCTGCACTATTTTCAGTAGATGTGCCTTGATTTGGGCACAATGCTATTGACTGTGCGAGCTTCGGAGTCCTCCCGAGATCACGCCACTGCTGCGCTTGGCAATGCCCTTCTGGCTGCTGATTATGAACCAAGGTAGGCTGTAGTGGTGGAGGAGGTGGTAACTGAGCCCAAGCAGCTTGAGAATGACTCGCCGAAGCAACCAACGTCGTGGGTTGCTTGTTGCCCACATATTCAGGGATATATGGTGAATAGCATGAAGCAGTATGCAAGACCTACTTTGGCTAACTCTGTCGTGCTTTGGCTTCAGCGATCTCCTTCTGCTTTTGGATCATGACCTGGCACGTCCTTATTGTGTGTCCCTTATCCTCTCCACAGAATAACCAGAACAATCTCCTGGGTTGAGTGCCAAACCTTCCTCCGAAGCTTCTCCCCACTCCGCCTCTTGGGGCTGGTGGCTTGTAGGAAGTTTATTGCATTCCCAAAGATTGTGAGCTTGGGATTGTGGATTGTTCTAACATGCCTGGGGTGGAGTCTTCCTTTTAAGCCCCTAGTCATCTCAGAATACCTGTAAGCTTCCTCCCTTCTCGTGCGAAAATCATTGTCTGCTCGGATGTACTCATCCATCTTCTAGAGAAGCTTCTCTAAGGTTTGTTGTGGCTTCCTTGCAAAATATTGCACTGTCGGTCCTGGTCGGAGCCCCTTGATCATGGCTTCGATGACAATCTCATTAGGCACTGTTGGCGCCTAGGCTCTAAGTCGCAAGAATCTTCGGACGTACTCCTGCAAGTACTCCTCATGGTCTTGTGTGCATTGGAATAGAGCCTGAGTAGTCACTGGCTTCGTTTGGAAACCCTGAAAGCTTGTGACTAGCATATCCTTCAGCTTCTGCCATGATGTGATTGTTCCCGGTCGAAGAGAGGAATACCAAGTTTGAGCCACACTTCTGGTTGCCATGACGAAGGACTTTGCCATGACAGCAGTGTTGCCACCATATGATCATATTGTTGCTTCGTAGCTCATGAGGAATTGCTTTGGGTCAGAATGCCCGTCATACATGGGGAACTATGGCAGTTTGTACGAAGGTGGCCATGGGGTAGCCTGTAATTCTGTTGCCAGGGGTGTGGGGGACATATATCCCTCGGGTGTACTATAAGGCAAAAGATCCTTGCGCCAGGCCTCGGGCCAGTTACCCAGCAAGGCCATCTCTTCGTGGGCCAGGCAAAAACTACTAGCAGAATGAGCTGATCCGAGAAGGCGATGGACTCGATCCCAGATGGTCTGTCAAATCGTGCGCTATCTCAAGAAACCGACCGACTTTCCCGCGCTTGGCACCCTCGAATGTCGGGGCGGATCAGGGATAAGTCGACGGGATTTTCGGGAGTTTGGTTCAGTCGGTTCACTATTAGTTAGGAGATACGTGATCATCATGTATGTAAGGAGTGCCCCACATTCGTGTATATAAGGCCCAGGGGGAACCCCATCATTTTCATCTATTCATCTCATTAGCCTCCCTCCATTCAGGAGACACCACTTGTAACACACCACAAACAGATCCATCCCAGGAAGTAGGGTATTACGCCTCTCAACGTGGCCTGAACCTGAAGAAAATCATCTATCTCTCTCTCTCGTGCTCCTAGCACGAACCATTGAGCTACAATCAACAACACCGTCCTACCCAAAAGCACCGCAAGGTAACCCTGGGTATGCGGTCGAACACTAAACATCGATAGCTAGCTCGCTAGGTAGGGGGTGTGTTGTTGATTAGAGCTAGCTCAATGGCCATCACCTTCAAGTGCAAGATCGCCCTTCGCCCCGGAGCTATGTTCTGCTTTGGAACCATCTCGTGCATAGCGGATGAAGAGGGAACTCTACACCGCGTGGTGGATCCGCCTGACAAAAAGCTTTCCTCAGGGATCCCAAGGGAAGCCGAAGCACAACAGCGGGCGGTGCCATCACCCGCAGCTCCGGGGAAAATGATCCCTCACAAACCGATGGTTGGAAACCCTTGGGAGAAGAAAGATAAACCGGTCGGGATCTCTCTTACCGGAAAACTCCACTATCCACCTCGCCCACAAAGGAGTGGACATGGATCACTCGAAAGAAAGAAATAAACGTCCCGAGTCAGGGGATGAGAACACGTCGAGCCATCTTTCTGATACCTTCGCCCTCAAAGGAAGACAGGAAGAAGAGCACCATCACGCCGGTTCCCTTCTACCCCGACGTCCTCTTCATCTAGGGAAGAGTGGAGTCAGCAACCGTCTCCGATGATGAGCCTACAATGCAAGGGGAAGAACCTCCCCAGCGTGAAGCGCGGCAACAGAGGAACAGACGTCGGAACATACAACGACATCATGAAGCTAGGGAATAGGATCCGACGCAGCCCATGTCCCGAGACAAAGCCTCGGAGATGGGAGAGACTCCTGATGAGCGAGTGCACGACGAGAGAACCCTCTCTTCGCTCAGAACCTGTACCCTGACTTTGCTCATGCAATGAACACGCCAAGTGAAGTCAGAGGGGTGCTGGCTCAGATAGCCGATGGACTCCAGCAAACTCTAGACGTGAAAGGCTATCGACGACTGCTTACTCAGGCAGCTAATCACCTTCTACCCCTCGCTCACCCTACGAACGACCTGCGTCACACCATCAATAGCCCATGAGACACGTGGAGCTCCATCAACGCTTCACGCGATCGATGGCACGAAAATGAGATAAGGCGCCGGGAGGCGTACGACAGGGATCACGGTGTACTAGCACGGAGTCGCACCACCCGAGTTGAGTCGGCTGCAGCCTCAACTAATGGGTCGTTCCAAGGACGGTCGAGATGACATACTACCGACTCCCCTCCCCAGGACCGACAACACGAACATTGACAGGAAGACACATGCGGAGTCTCCGCGCTTACTCCGCGTCTTTGGGCCATCTAGTGGCCTCCCAAATTCAAGGTCTCCAACGTCGACAAGTACGAGCCCAAGCAGGATCCGGGCGGCTAGTTGGCTGTCTACACGACTGCTGCCCAGGCTGCCGGGGCAACGGAGGACGTGATGACAGTGTACTTGCCCATTGTCCTAGGGCAAGACGCGTTGTAGTGGCTCCGACATCTACCTCGGCACTACATCGATGATTGGAGTGACTTTAGTCGGCGCTTCATCGCCAATTTCCAGTTCCTCTTCGACAAGCCGGCGCAGCCATGGGACCTCAAATCCATCAGGCGCCAAAATGATGAAACTCTCCGATTGTTCCTCAAGAGGTTTCAGACGATGAGGAACCGCATCCCCGAAGTCACTGAGGCGGCAGTAATTGAGGACTTTTGTCGGGGATCCAACGACTCGGCCTTCGTCTAAGCCATACTCCAAAAAGCACCAGCCACTTCCGAGCAATTGTTCCTGGAGCCAGACATCTACATCACCGCGGATGAACGGGCCCAGTACCTCATCGGAGGCACGAAACCCGCGCCACGGTGAGATGCGAACCAGTAGCCGGACAGGCGCTGAGAGAAGAGGCCCTGAGAGGAGGTGCACACTGCCGGGCCACCTGCCGCTCAGGCACGCGGCGCATCCCATGGAGGGGTACGGACACTGGATGAAATTCTTGACGCCTAGTGCCCGTACCACAAGGACATGCGCCACACCCTACGGAACTGCAGGGACTTCAAGCACTCCGTCGGGCAAGGTCGACCATTCCAGCCTCTACCGCCTCCCCCGCCACAAGGAGAGCATGGCGAGCCCAGACAGCCTCAGCAGCAGGAAGGGGGGAGGGGTGGATCTTTCCTGCGTGTTGATAGGGAGGTCAATGTCATCTTCGAAGGTCACGGAGCACAAGAAAATAGGAGGCAGCAAAAGCTCAACAGCTGGCAGGTCCAGGTGGCCACCACCAATGCCCCAGCTCCTTACCGGTTGTTAGAGCACGCGATAACCTTCAGCCGAGCTGATCAATGGCTTAACTTTGATCATCATGGCAGGTACCCGCTCCTCGTTGATCCGGTGATCCGAGAGAGCTGGGTAAAGAAAGTATTGGTGGATGGGGGAAGCAGCATCAACGTCACCTTCCCCCGGACGCTCCATGCCCTGGGTGTCACAATCAAAGACCTCACCGAGTCAATTACTCCTTTCTTTGGCATCGTGCCGACTGAAGTGGAGTACCCACTCGGACACATCTACCTGCCCATCACCTTTGGGACCCCAGAGAACTACATAACTAAGTTCCTGAGGTTCAAGGTGGCATGTTTCGACTGCGGGTACAACACCATCATCGAAAGGCCAACACTGGCAAAGTTCATGGCCATTCCACATTACCCGTACATGATACTGAAGATGCCGGGACCTCTGGGAGTCATCACCGTGCACACTGATTTCCAAGGCGCTGCAGAGTGCTTCCGGGGAGCCATTCAAACAGCTCTCACCGTCGGGCCCCCGGTAGCTCTTATCGCGCAGGCGAACAGCAGGCTGGAGGAGGATAATCTCACGATACCCAGTAACGAAGCTCAGGTCGTGACCTCTATATTGCCGACTAAAGAAACTAAGAGGACTAATCTGGGATTCTCTAATGAACGCAAGACTGCCACCATCAGCTCCAGCCTTGATGACAAATAGGAAAGCACGCTCATTCGGTTCCTGCAAGATAACCAGGATGTATTCACATGGCAACCTGGGGATATGCTTGGAGTCCCGAGAGAACTGGCCGAGCACAAATTGAAGGTGTATCCACAAGCAAGGCCGATTCGATAGAAGCTACGTCGTTTCACGCCTGATAAAAGGAAGCTATTCACGCTGAGTTAGCTCGCTTAGTGTCAGCATGATTCATTAGAGAAGTACTGCACCCTGAGTGGCTAGCAAATATTGTTCTTATACTAAAAAAGAATAAAGTTGATTGGCGCATGTGCGTCGACTATACTGATCTCAACAAACAGTGCCCGAAGGATCCCTTCAGGCTCCTGAGGATAGATCAGGTAGTTGACTCGACCGCTGGCTACTCTATGCTCTCCTTCCTAGACTGCTACTCCTGGTATCATCAGGTCAGCTTGGCAAAAGAAGAGGAGGAGAAGACTGCTTTCATCACACCATTTGGAGCTTTCTACTATACCTCCATGCCGTTCGGCCTCAAGAACGCTGGAGCGACATACCAGAGAGCCATCCAAACGTGCTTAGCCGATCACTGGGGCAAGCGGGTGGAAGCTTACGTTGATGAGGTGGTTATCAAGACAGAAAATTCAGAAAACTTCATCGAGGATTTGCAATTGGTCTTCAACAGCCTAAGGCGCTACCGGTGGAAGCTGAACCCGGAAAAGTGTGTCTTTAGAGTACCAGCCAGAAAGCTGCTTGGATTCATTGTCAGTCATCGAGGAATAGAAGCAAATCTGGAGAAGGTTGAGGCCATCATGAGAATGGAAGCGCTGCGGTCATAGAAAAAGTGCAAAGGCTCACTCGGTGCATGGTAGCATTGAGCAGGTTCATATCAAGGCTAGGCGAGAAAGGAATGCCATTCTATAAATTGCTCAAGAAGGTGGACAAGTTTCAGTGGACCATAGAAGTAGAGGAGGCTCTAGAGGCACTGAAGAAGTTCTTGACCACTCCGCCAGTACTCAAGCCACCACGCCGAGCTACGCTCAGTCAGCCGGCAGAAGATCTGCTCCTCTATATCTCCTGCACGACTCATGTGGTAAGCACCGCGTTAGTAGTCGAGCGGGCGAAAGAAGGACATGCATAACTGGTACAACATCCAGTTTACATCATCAGCGAAGTCCTTGAGCCCTCTAAGATAAGGTATCATTAAGTCCAAAAGTTGTTGTACGTGGTACTTCTAACCGCTTGCAAGCTCTGGCACTACTTTGACGACCACAAATTAATAGTAGTCACGGGATTTCTGATAGGTGATATTCTTCATAACTAAGAAGCTATTGGAAGAATAGCTAAGTGGGCATGCGAGCTCGGAGCTCTTAACATAGAGTTCCGACCCCGCACGGCGATAAAAACTAAGGCATTGGTTGACTTCATATCAGAATGGACTGAGGACCAGGTCCCGGAAAGCCCAGAGGTCACTGAAGTATGGACAATGTACTTTGATGGCTCGCTAAAACTGCAAGGAGCGAGGACATGGATTCTCTTTATTGCTCACGAAGATGAACAACTCAAGTATGCACTCTAGCTTTTGTTTCTGGCTCCAATAGTGCGAAGAATGATGCTGCCGAGTTAGTCTAGAAGTGCGAGGCGTGCCAATTCTTGTCAAAACAACAGCACTTACCTGTGCAATAGCTGCAGACCATTCCTGTGACCTGGTCGTTTGCATGCTGGGGGCTGGACATGATCAGGCCTTTCAAGAAAGCTCAAGGAGGGTATACTCACATACTGGTTGCCATCGACAAATTTACGAAGTGGATAGAATATAAGCCAATAGCTTCCTTGACCTCAGCAAAGACAGTGAAGTTCATTCAAGAGATAACGTTCAGGTTTGGAATACCTAACAACATCATCACTAACCTGGGGTCCAACTTCATCAGCTCGAAGTTCTTCGATTTCTGCGAGCAAAGGAGCATTTAGATCAAGTACGCATCAATGGCACACCCAAGAGCTAATGGGCAGGTGGAAAGAGCCAACAACATGATACTGGATGCACTCAGAAAGAAGGTGTTCGATAAAAGCGAGAAGCTTGCCGTGAAGTGGATCAAGGAACTACCATATGTGGTCTGGAGCCTGCGAACCCAGCCAAGTCGAGCTCTGCATGGAAACACACTGTTCTTCATGGTGTATGGGTCGGAGGCAGTGCTACCAGCCGATCTGATCTTTGGGGCGCCCAGGTTGACCTTTGAAAGCATAGCTGAGGCAAAAGCAACCAGGCTAGAGGACATCGACGTGCTGGAGGAGGAGCGGTTAAATATGGTATTTCAGTCAGCCAGATACCAGCAGACCTTGAGGCGCTACCATGACAAAGCTATGTGGCATCAATCCTTCATAGTGGGAGACTTGGTCCTCCGCCGAGTACTAACGGGGGAGGGACGACACAAACTGTCACCACCATGAGAGGGACCATTCGTTGTTGCAGAGGTCACACGACCGGGATCCTATCGGCTCACTCAGATGGACGACGCCGAAGTGGGGAATACATGGAATATTGAGAACCTTAGGAAATTCTACCCCTAGCAATACCTCGAAAGTCTCGAGGACAAGTTGTATTATGTATGCAGAAGGTTTCATCATCAATAAAGCTTTCATCTTCCAAGGCATTCAAGTTCTTGATAGACAATTGACTTAGATTGGGCTCAACTCGAAATCAGCATAACACAACTCAGGGTGATCACTATGCCCTACTAACAGGAGCAATCGGCTTAAGTCGGAAACGCCTTAAGTCGGTGCGACATGCTCACGCTAACACAACTCAGGGTGATCACTATGCCCTACTAACGGAGCAATCGGCTTAAGTGGGAAATGCCTTAAGTCGGTGCGACATGCTTACACTTACATGACTTGGGGTGATCACTATACCCTACTAATGGAGCAATTGTCTTAAGTCAGAAATGCCTTAAGTCGGTGTGACATGCTCACACTTACATGACTTATGGTGATCACTATACCCTACTAACGGAGCAATCGACTTAAGTCGAAAATGCCTTAAGTCAGTGCGACATGCTCACCCTTACATGACTTAGGGTGATCACTATACCCTACTAACAGAGCAATCGACTTAAGTCGGAAACGCCTTAAGTCGGTGCGACATGCTCACGCTTACATGACTTAAGGTGATCACCATACCCTACTAACGGAGCAATCGGCTTAAGTCGGAAACGCTTTAAGTCAGTGCGACATGCTCATGCTTGCACAACTCAGGGTGATCACTATGCCCTACTAACAGAGTAATTGACTTAAGTCATAAACGCCTTAAGTCGGCACGGCTTGCTCATACATACACAAGTTAGGGTGATCACTATACCCTAGTAACAAAATAGCCAACTCGAATCGGGAGCGCTTCGAAGGAAAATATCTCGCTCGCATTGTCAAGGGTGTTTTCAGCACCCTGCTAATAGAATGATCAGTCCAAACATAATACAATTACATACACACAAAACTCATACAACACTTTTTCTCTAAAAAGTACTAACTCAATGAACAAGTGTTTTCAAGCAAATCATTGCGCTGGAGCATTCTTGCAGGAAGCCTCGACTGCAGGAGTAGCGGAAGAAGATGGTCAGCTCACGACATCAGGCATGGCAACAACATCAGCGACAAATGTCTTTAGGCACCACAACGCCAGGCCTCCTCATTAGGATCTGCCCGGTGCGAACATCCTTATCCATGGCCTTGTCGCGCATCGCCTTCATAACGACGCAATCGTCTTCCAAGGCCTTGATATGGAGGCGGGCGACCTCTAGCTCCTGAGTAACTAGCTTCTTGGAAGTGCGTAGCTCCTTGATGACAGAATCTTTAGTATACAACAGCTTACCAAGTCGGAACACTTCATTCGGGGATGCCCTCAGTTTGTCACGATGATGGTCCAAGTCTGACATGGTAAAACGGTGACTCCTCTCCAAAATGGTCAAGGAAGTGCTGACATCACGGTATAGCCTGTCCAGATTGTCATGAGAAGCAACAAGTGCTTGCTTTTCCTCTTGCAAGCAAGAACAACACTGAGCATTGAAGCAAGGGAAGCAAAACAGAAGCAGCCAAGAAAGTTTACCTCATAAGCTATCTTCTCGGAGTCAAGCTGTGCAGTCAGAGAAGAGTTTGAGGAGCTAACACTGTCCAAGAAAGCAGAGGTTTGGCTCAAGTCGGCCTTACTCTGGGTATACTTCTCTTCAGTATCAGAGCATTGCCGAACCAAATTTGATAAAGCAGCAGAGAAAAGCACAAGATATAAGATAAGCAAGGCAATAAAAATGAAAAAAGAAAACTATGAGCTCACTAACCAATGTTTGAGGCCTTCAGATCTTCTATCTGTTTTTGATGCAGCAAAAGATTCCACTGCATCAAGGATAAACTTGGTCGGGGACAGGAGCGCCACAGGATTTCAGTTGGGTAGATACAGAACCAAGAACATCCTGTGATTATGAAAAAATAAGCAAGAAAGCTAGTTTGCCAGCATGAATGGTAAAAAGGGAAAGTTAATTCACCTAAAGGTTTGAGAGGAACAAGGGAAGACCCAAAGCCGGAAGAATTGGTGCATTGCTTGATGAGGGGATGTCAGCAGGAACAATATCGAAGGCATAACTTGGAGAAACTTCAGCCTCGTCAGCAGGCGGCAGACTCCTGGCGTCTAGGTCACTGGCCTTTAAAGTGACCAGACCAGCGAGAGCAGCTGATAGTCGTGTCACTGTGGGCTCCTCAGATTAGACCGACGACGATCCAACATGGATGTCCATGGAGGCAGCAGAAGAGGAACCTGCCGCAACACCCTCGGGGGCTGGGTCGCTCCTAGCACCACCCTTGGGGGTTGGGCCCTCCACAGCAGCCACTTTCAAGGCTGGAGATCCCTCATCCATATCCAGATGAGCCCGGTGACTCAGATCAGCGGCATTGAGGGTCGTACGTCTTCGCGAGCTAGACCGCCCTCCAAGGTAGACCAAGCACGAGAGGCTGTTCAGGTTACTTCTTGCCCAACAGGATCATGCGGCAGAAGAATATCATCTAGGACCTCTGAACAGATGATGGGATTGTCAACCTCAGGAGGCTCCGATAAAAGGTTCTCGAGGATGATCTCTTCCAATGCCTGGTCAAAATCAGATATCGACAACCCCTAAAGGCTGACAAGTGCAGATAAGGCCTGCATCGGAATGTCGCTGCCCCTGTTGCGATGACTGTTCTTGTTGATTAATGGAACTTCTTATTCTTCCTCCTCATCCTCATCAAGCACACCACTGGCAACCCGAACATCATCACAACCTCTGACATTGTCCTTGAGGATGGTGCTCACCGGGCCATCGCCGAGGAATAATGTGGAGGGGCCAGCATCTTGTTCGAAGCATGATAACCACCGGAGTCATCTTTTCTTCTTTCTCTCCTTGTTAGGCACAACTGGATGGTTCACTCGGAGTGATCGCTTGCGATGAGCACCTTCAGGTTTCCAAATTTCCTCGTCCTCACCAAGGTCCTGCCCAATTGCAACCGCCATTGGCTCAGTACGGGCAGAGTCAGATGATTCCCCAGCTAGCATGCTAAGGACAACGTTCATCTCAGCATCGTTAGTACTGGTCGGCATCTCAAAATGGGTCTGCCTCTCAGCCTCGGGAAGATTCCGGAAGGGAGCAATGAAAGCCTCAATGTCCTCTAAGGAGGGTCGCACTCTATGGCCCGGACTGCCATCTCGAACATGAGGATTGGAAACGAAATCGGAAAAGGGACTCTGCGGGGGTAGATTCCAAGCAGAATAAGACGAGGGGGCACCAGCATTTGACACCCTGCCCCTTAGCATCAAGTCAAGTCAGTTCAGCAGGTCCTCATTGGGAATTTGTCTGTTGGTAATTCTGGTAGGGTCGTTGACCCCAGTGTACAGATAAGCAGGGTAGACTCTGTCTTTCAGAGACTGAATGTTCTTGAAGACAAAGTCAGCGACCACAGCTTCAGTAGTCAGGACTCTGTCTTTCAACGAGCAAATCTCAGCAAGCAGCAACCTAGACTTGACTACCTCTGAGCTGGTGGGGGACTCTGTCTAGCTGGGCGTGCGGACATCGGGTTGCCTCCCTAATCGAAGAGGGAGGGACTTGTTGTGGTTCTCCATGGTGAACCACTCGAGGCGCCATCCTTTAACGCTGTCCTTGAGGGGGATGGCAAGGTACTCTACTTTCCTCCCCCGGTGAAGCTCCAAACTGGCACCACCAACAAGTTGATGTTGTCCTCCAACCATACCGGGCCAACAATGGTAAAGATATCTCCAAAGCCCAAAGTGAGGAAGAATTCCAAGGAATGCCTCACAAAGGTGCACAAAAATGGCAATTTGAAGAATAGAGTTCGGATTAAGATGTGTAAGATTCAAATCGTAGAAATCAAAAAGGCCACGAAACAATGGAGAAACAGGCAAGGCAAGCCCTCGGATGAGGAAAGGCACAAAGATGACGGCTTTGTGGGTGTCCTCTGTCGGAACGGTAACCCCGCGCCAGATTCACCAAGAACACAGCTCTTTCGACGACAAAACCCCAGTTTCCACAAGATGTAGGAGATCAGACTCAGAAATGACAGACATGTGATTACTGGCAAATGGAAGCTGCCTATTGGGATCAATGGGTGGAATTATTGGAGTAGCAACGCTCTGTCTCTTCCTCTTAGGGGCCATCGCAATCTCTCGGGCGGAGTGGGAGGACTTGAGAACTCAGAAAATAGAGAAGTGGCAGAGGAGAAAAGCAAGATTTAGGGTTCGGAACTCAAGAAGACACATCGGCATAAGTATAAGATTGGCTCCATAAGTCGGGCGCAAAGAGTGCCAGATCATAACTCGGAAAAGCAAGAATCACAATCATCACTCGGGCATTACCTCTAAAATGTCGGCAAGCCTTCAAGCACACGAACAAAAAGTGTGCAACAATGGTTAAGTGAAATAACTGCGTTCTTCATTCATAAAGGGGGGTTCATCACAAACTTGAAGCCGACTCATTATGAGTCGGCCTCTTCTACCCCTGGTCATTACATTACATTACTCTACTACTTACACTATGCTATACTAATACTACTCTAATCCACTATTACTTACTAGTACTTATTGCTACTACTACTACTATTATCTATACTAATATTTAAACCAGCGGCATTATGCTAGTGGCCTTGTCGTTGTCGCCGTCGCCGTCGCCATCACCGTCGCCCTTGCTGCCATCGTTGTCGCCCTTGCTACCGTCGTTGTCGCTGTCGTCGCCCCTGCTGCTATCGTCATCGCCCTCGCCGTCACCGTCGCCCTTGCTGCCGTCGCCGTCGGCATCGCCCTCGCCGCCGCCACCACCCTCGCCACCGTCGTCACCACTGCTGCCATCGCCCTCGCCGTCACCATCGCCGCCGCTCCACTCCTCGGAGGAGTCCACCTCTTCTGAGGAGACCTCCTCCGAGTCATCCGATCCACCGAGCCCAGCACGCTTGATGGACCGCCAGTACACTCGGACCGCGGTGGACAGTCCCATGGAGTCATCCGAATCCTCGGACGACACCACTAGAGAAGCAGGAGCGATCGATCGATCATACTCGGAGGAGGCCTCCTTCGAGTACTCCGAGTCACCGAAGTCCTCCGAAGGAGAACTTGGGGCGCGCTTGGTTTGCCGTCAGCATGGCAAGGCCATCCTCTGCCCCTCCTACCCCTACCTATGGTCGGGTGGAAAGTGAGGGAGTGAAGAAGAAGAAGAAGAAAGCAAGTAATCAAAGAACAAGTGAAGAAAACAGCCAGGGCAAGCGGGCTATTTATAGAAGCCGGGGGTGACCGTCCACTTCCTACCCCGCTCGCCGAACAGTCGCAAGAATTCAATAAGAGATTCAAGCTGCTTGAAATGAAGTCAGGCAACTGGCGCCGTTTCACGTAACACGACATCAGTTGGACCTGAGTCAACAACTTAGGCAAATGATTACACCTCTCTATCACATCAAGTTACTACTCCAAGACAACGCGATAAACACTCTGTGCACCAAGACACCCCTTAGGCACACCCATTGGGTGTGTCGCATAGAATTTTCAATGGTTTTCTGAAGAAGTGATATCCACAAAATATACGCAATGAATGTACCATGAGAAAAGGAGGAGATCGACTGAGACTGGAGGAAGTCCAAATGTGGTTACTAAAGTGAAAGTCCAATCAATAGAAGCACTAAAGCACAAAGCAGGGTGATGTCCAGCTGAGGGCCATCTGCCTCAACTAGCTAGACATCCAATCTGTCACCGATCAAATTGATTTCAGACCTAACAAGGCATGGACAGATGGCATCGTTTGTATATTCAGAAAATGCGGATTTCAAAAACATAAGATGAAGACCTTTGAATGAATTATTTCTAAAATCCACTCAAAGCTCGGGGGCTACACCCATTGGGCGCACCTTCGGTGCACCCTATAGATCTACAGTACCTCGAGACCAAAATGTTGATTTCAAAAGCATAAGATGAAGACCCTTCAATGGATTATTTCTAAAATCCACTCAAAGCTCGGGGGCTACAACCAATGGGTGCCCAACAGCAGAACATAAATCAGGCCAAACAACAAACCCATAGGCCGGACCAAGAATCTTTGGGCTGATTATTTCAAAATCAACTTAAAGATTGGGGCTTGTGGGGGACAAATATCCCATGGGTCCACTAGAAGGCGAAAGATCCTTGCGTCAGGCCTCGAGCCAGTTACCCCGCAAGGCTATCTCTTCGTGGTCCAAGCAAAAACTACTGGCGGAATGGGTCGGTCCGAGAAGGCGATGGAATCGAGTCCAAATGGTCCATCAAATCGTGCGCTATCTTAAGAAACCGACCAACTTTCCCATGCCTGACACCCTTGAATGTCGAGGCAGATCGGGGATGAGTCGGTGGGATTTTCGGGAGATTGGTTCAGTCAGTTCACTATTAGTTAGGAGATACATGATCATCATGTATGTAATATGTGCCCCACGGTCGTGTATATAAGGCAGGGGGAACCCCATCATTTTCATCTATCCATCTCATTAGCCTCTCTCCATTCAGGAGACACCACTTGTAACACACCACATACAGATCCATCCCAGGATGTAGGGTATTACGCCTCTCAACGCAGCCCGAACCTGAAGAAAATCACTTGTCTCTCTCTCTCTCTCTCGTGCTCCTAGAACGAACCATTGAGCTACAATCAACAACACCGTCCTAGCCAAAATCACCGCAAGGGTAACCCTGGGTGTGTGGTCAGACACTAAACACCGACAAGAAGCATCATCAAAAGCAAAGTTACCATGATAAAGGTCATCATACCATCCATCATTGTTAGTTGGAGTTTCTTGACGAAGCTCTCTGTGTTGAGGCCCTCGTCCTTGATCATCCTGCGTGATGTGGCGCATTTCTTCAGCAGCTTCGTCGATCCTCCTCTAAAGTTTGGCTAGCCGAAGCATCTTCTCACGTTTCCTCTATACTTGCTGATGTATAGCCTCTAGATCTCTAATTTCCTGATCTAGCTCCTCCTCCTAACGTGTTGGGCTGGTAGCCTTTCTTTTCTGGCTCCTAGCTTCTCTCAGTGAGAGTGTCTCCTGATTGGTGTCCAGTGGCTGCAGAGCAGCCCCTGGCACTATTGCCTTCTTTGGTGGCATGGCGAAGGTGAACGCTTTGCCGAAGGTTGTGAAAGTGAGTTCACCGGAGTTGGTTGCCAATGTTGGTCACTTGTTCTCAAATGCTATTAATCAAGAACAAGGCAACACAATTGTTAAGTATTAGAGACCTTCGTCTTTCAAAGCATTATCTCCTCATGGACATAATGATCATCAGACGAAGGTCAGGAAGGACATGCCTTCATCATCTTATATATAAACAAGAATACAAAGAGATGAAGACAAAAAGTATAACCCATTGGTTCATTCGTATTTGCATTCTATAAAACATGTATGAATATCAACACGATTTATATTACATTGATACCTTCGACTTGCTCGAAGGTGTTGATGCGAGAGAGATTACAAATCAGCATGAACAGTACGGTGCTACTGTTCATCTATTTATAGGCATGGGACGCAGCCTGGGTAAAAGTACATTTATGTCCCTGATATTCACTTATGATCATAATATAAATCATTAAGGACTAAATAGTCTTTTTCCCCTTCGGTCAGCATCATCATCAGACTTCATCACCATTACAAGTTGAAGCTGTCACTCTAGCAATAGCTTTGGCATTTATGCTTATCATCCTTAGATCATATCTTCATCTCGTATGCCTTCATCATGAGGGAAAGACTTCCATCCTGAAGACGAAGCTCCCTGTAATAGCTTATACTGAAAGCAAATGGTTAATTATGTTTTTGAGGACCTTCGGAAGAGGAAGGCCCCCAACAAATAGTATAAAGCTAATCATAATAGCCCAACCCAAAAAAGGTAACAAGGACAAAGTAAATAGAAAGCTAGTCAGCCCTTAAATTGATCATGTTATGTGGGAATATGAATTCTCATGTGAATAGGACATAAGTAGGTCGGAGGACACTTGCCTTCACCAAATAGTTGCTGCTCAGGGACTTCTCCTGCTACTCCTTTGGGAACCACAGACTGCTCGTTGTCTACGGAAACCAATCAATCATTCATTCAACACACTTGGAAAATAGCAAGAGAACAATACACCAAACATATGCAATAGAACAATCACATGTTTAACAGAAGTTGTCACAATAACTATGGAGTTCTTTCTAAGTTATGGATGGGTCACTGCACAAGGTTATCTTTTACTTTGCTATTCATTAGCCAAATATATATCACAACAATATTGTTCAGATAGAGTTAATTTGTTGATGTCATGAATCACTAGGTTTGTTGTATTTCAAGAATGAGACCTTCACTAGAACTTTCTATCTATGAATTATACTAAACAAAGTTCTATTTACTTTAAATACAATAAATATTACTATTCATTAGACACATTAAAACAAGGGTTAAACATGTTGCTATCTTGTAGACAAAAACATAATGAAAATAATGCAATTTGAACCATTTAATTTGGAGTTCATATGCAAAAGTTATGATTTTCCTAAGTTGTTATGCTTGAATTGTATTTAATTATACTTTTCTAGGCTAAACCAAGAAGTTTGAGGACCTATTTGTATTGAACCAAGGACATTGGCGAAAATTCGAGGGACGACGAGTTGATTTACCAGAACTCAGGGGTCTCTTAAGCAAAAAGCCACAAGTCAAAGGGGTACCGGGGCTCTTCAGTCGCCGAATCGGGCGCAGGTGGTCAATATTAGAAGGGGGGCGTGGCGGCTGACAGGCGAGGCCCAGGGATTGACTGGTACTGATCTAGGGGGAAAGAGAAGGGGTTATAGTGAGGAGGTTATCCGGTAGGCCCTGGATGTTAGGGTCACCGTCTACCTCCAGCCACACCCAAAATAAAGAGAAGGGGGGCTCTCGGCGAGGTGCTAGCCGGCGTCGAGGCTCAGCGTGCGGCATGGTCGCTTAGCCTAGCAGCCACGATGAGAGAAAGGGGGAGGGGGAGTGTCAGACATTGGCATTTGGCCAAAGAAACGCAGGGCAGCTAGTCTGCGTAGTGGCTAGCCATGGCCACCGACGGTGATCAGGGCATGGGGGAGGCACACAACAGGCACGGACCAGCCTACAAGCGAGCGTGGCATCGCTGCATGGCCTTGGGCTACGAAGGCCCAACCGTTCTACCTAATGGCCACGACAGGGGAGAAGGGAAGGAGGGGGTAGACAAGGAAGGAGGGGGAGTAGATGCTCAGCCACGACGCAGACACGAGACGACGAGCTCGGCGGTCGGTAGCGAGGGCATGGATCACGACGGCTCCAAGCACGTCGGGGCTAAAAGTTCCCTTAGTTTGGGAACATGATCTATATGTCGCCTAGAGGTGGGTGAATAGGCAAATAAAAATTAACACTTAAAAACAAAAAAAATTCTTACTCTACTTGAAGACTGAATCACAGTGGAATGAAAGACTCTTCGAGTAGATTGCAGCAGAATTGAAATTCTTGTATTAAAATACCCTGCACTTTAAAGACAGCTTGTACCACATATAAGTATTGAAGTGTAAGTATAAAAAGCTCGGGGTAGATTGGAGTGCTAATTTATTACAACACCTGGGAAGAAGCTATCTTCCCACAGTACACACATAATAAACATAAGCAAAAGTAGAAGCCTTCAGTGTGAGTTTAGCAAAACTCAAAGGTTTTAATAGTCTCTCCTGCAGCAACAATGAGAATAAAACCCTGAGTACGCAATTAATCAGTGAGACTTACCCGACTAAAGAAAAGACACTCAAGGGTATGCTGGTTTGTTGGGAATCAAGGTAAAGTTTACCAAATTTCAAAGACTCCATTTTGCAGAAAAGCTTACTAGTCATGGATCCTTATGCCACATTTTACTTCACAGGTTAAGTACTTTTTCTAAATCTAGATTTGCCTAATCTAGAGCATTCACTTGTCCTACACTAGCTTCATTTTAGCAGCTTTAGTTTCACTTGTTATCTATGATGAGGGTCGAAGATCTAGTCTTCACATCCGAGAAGTTCGGCGATCAGAATCGATTAATACCCAGCTGGGGATCTCCAACCACACGACATATGTAGCACTTAACCCTTGCATATGTCAACTCGCCACCGGGTTTATCAAGACCAGAATGGGTTCACGTGACCCGAGAGCACAATACCCCACCATCCAGCCACTTGCCAGGTAGGCACATGTTACCCCTGCCATCTCTCCACTCCCAGTGCGTGCGAGTTGTTCTGGCATTGGTCCGCCCGAGGCTAAGCTTACCCATGATGAGGCATGTGGCCAGTTAAAGGGTCCTAAATCAGCAGGCCAACAATCATGCGGTCCTTAAACGACACAGATGGGCGACCTTTCCTGCTCAACGTCTGGTCTCATATTAAACCATTTCTAAAAACCTGGTACCTGTCAGAGGTACCATACTGAAATG
Source organism: Zea luxurians (assembly GCA_029449295.1). Classification (NCBI taxonomy): domain Eukaryota; kingdom Viridiplantae; phylum Streptophyta; class Magnoliopsida; order Poales; family Poaceae; genus Zea; species Zea luxurians. The sequence continues at coordinate 123,668,160 of JAOPSE010000009.1, forward strand.
ATGGAGTCATCAAGGCCTTTGACACCTTCATCATTTCAGCCCCTTTTTCTTTGTAAAAATATGATTCATAGATCAAAACATTTTGTTCCTAGTCTATGAGCATACTAAGCACATCTGGCTTTTCAAATCAGGTATCAAGGATGATAATCAATAATTCAAGGAAGTTATGCAGCAAAGGTTTAATCATTCAACTCCTACTACCTAATGTAACATATAAGTAATAAAAGCTTTAAAAAACAAGGAGGTAGCAAATGCACCAGGGCTTGCCTTAATTAGGAGAGTCAGACTCTTCTACTAGGATATTGCAGTTAGCAGCAAACCCTATTGGAGCACCTTCAGAAAGAACTTCAGTTGGAGAAACCTCAAATTGAGGAGATGGCTCCTCTTCCACTTCCACTTCAATTTCTTCTTCTAGGTGCTCTACAAGTCAATTATACGTATATGAATGCTTATGTAATGATATGCTACGCAATCTCTCATTTAGAGAGAGGTGGAAAGCTCACATATTCTTAACTAAGGATATGACAATTACTCTCATGTTTCTAGGTAATATAGTCTTTGCCTAAAGGGATCAAATTAAGCTTACTTTAAAAAATCAGAGAACTATATATTCTAAAGTTGATCAACTTGTTGCTTAGCATTTTATATAATTGAGTTTGACCTAACCTTAGATTAGTATCAAAACTTAGGGTTTATAATATTTATACTTAGCTAGTTTCTGGTTCTCTAGGTAAAACAACTCCAAACAGGCTCAACTTTTTACCAGGAGCTATTCTAAGGGTATATAATTTTTCCACCAATTTTTATGATTTTTGGACCTATGGTTTTATTTCTAAAATCTTTTTAAGCCTCTTAGGGGTACTTTTAAATAATCAAAAATTTACTTGTTGCTGCAAAAATCATGAGAATCATTTTATTAGGAACTACATAATTTTGTGAACTCTATAAAAATGGTTTCATAATTTTAGCTTCCCTAATAATATCTACGTTGATCTGTGCATGAATCTTCACGGCGAGCTTGAATCGCGGCGCCAATCACACCCGGTTCTGGGGGCAAAACCGAATGCATAGCGCATGTGGGCCAGGATCCATTTTCCCCACATATGTTAACGTCACAAGTGTAATATATCAAAAGACAATGCCATAAAGGCATAACGAGAGTAGAGTAACTTTATTACATCATCTGAATCATAGTATCCTAAACAAGTTTCATAATCAAAGTACGATGGAATTAAACATGGACACTCTTCCACAGGAAGGTGATTGGCGCATCGTTAGATTCAAAACTCATCAATGTCATCTGCGAAGTCTTTGTCATCACCCTCTGATCAAAATATTAGCAAGGATGAGCTCACTTATGGTAGGGGCTCAGCAAGTGGGGGAGATAATGCAAAGTTAACAAGGTAGGCTACGGATAAGCGGTAAGCATTTTAGTTGGTCAAAATTTTATTAGCAACACCTGTCTTACTAATAAGTGTGTCCCAAAAACCCCAATTAATCAAAAGCATAAGATTATATCAAAAACACTAAGTGAAATCACTTAAGCAAACCACTAGTAGATCATCCGATCACGATTTATTTTCCATCTTTAAGTTCAATTATCATGTGAGGGTCCAGGTTGCTCTTAACTGTGAGCACGGCTGACATATCAGTTTTACACTCTGCAGAGGTGGTACAACTTTACCCACAAGCCATGTATCCCATCTATCCTGGGTTGATCGAACTCATAAACACTACCTAGGTGAATGGCTAGGGATCCACTATGAGGTTTTCACAAAATAGCCTTAGTACAAAGCCACCCGCTAAGGTTTCCACGTCAGTATTGATGGCCCTCTCGGTGAGGTAACTTCGCCAAGACTACCACCCCATGTTAACATGAGCTGCCATCAAACCACTGTCGCCCCCTCTAGCCCATCTTTCAGGTAGGGTTGCTAAGCACTAAGTCTATAGAGCTAATTACCAAAGCCAGAGCCATTATAGCACTTGTGGTTGCACTGTTATCCTAGGTGGTCACTTCATGTTCCATTTAACACAAAATGTTCTTGTTTAACCATCGGGTTAACATCATAAATAAAACTTCATTTCTAGAACATAGTTTCATTAAAAGAGTGACATCATATTTATTAAGTTCAGCAATAGCAAAAATTGCTAAGCATAGCTTTTATCCCAGGGTAATTCAACGAATAAGGTTGGTAATTCTAGTAAATCCTTATTTAGGCAAATCCCATCAAATTATGCAATATATCCATAAAGTAAATATTATTATATGCATTATTTGGGTACAAATAGAAATGCAGAGGGAGAATCCACTTGCCTTGTTCGAAAGTGTCATGTGGGTCGTCCTCGAACGAGTTAGGTTCGTCTACCTCACAGTCAACTTCTAGCATCGATTTGCGTATCGTACATACAAAAGAATACGTGCGCCAAATAAATAAACAAACACCATTACATCGGTAATAATTCACCATTACATACACATTCATATATCACACAACTATACTCATAAATATGTCTACAACATAAATATTTATTAATCCACTATATCTTCCACTTTGAGTTATCATTGGTAAAAATATGAGTAGGTGACTACGACGCTAGTTTATCTAGTATAATGTAGATAAAATATCTTAACAAACTTTATGGAAAATAACTTTATTACTAATAATAGTCCTTTGGGTTTTACCCTTTTCTTTCTAAATAGAAATTATACGTATAGCTAAAAATGTTTATTTCTAAATCACCTAACATTAATATTCTAAGAGTTAATGTAGATTACTAATTTTGGACTTTAGTAATATAATCATGGTGATTTTGACATAAATAAATATTTTACTAATTCTAAGTAATTAAGTGCTATACGCATGAACACATTTATCATGACTAGTAATAATCTAGATTTTAACATGACCAAGAAAATGGGACCTAGTACTTATTTTAATTTCTTATATCATTAAAAACTATACTTAAACAATTACTAACATATGCTAAAAATGAGCAGTTAATCAAAAAGGATTCTAGTACCAAATCACAAAATTAAAGAATCCTGACAATCTATGTATTTTTCAAATTATAAAAATAATATCCATATTCAAAATACTATTGCCGTGGTTGATTCCAAATTACATGTATACTTTGGGGAGTAGCACATAAGATTTTAGGACTTCTTTTTGATACATTTGTACTACAGAAAATACAGGAATAATTTCTAGAAAATCGGAGGGCCAAAACACAAAATGGTCGTCTTCTACCTTGAGTTCGTGCTTGTTTGCAGGGAGGAGCTCGATGGGGGGGGTGGGAATCGGTCGGGCAGGGAGCAAAGAAGGGGACTTGGTCGAGGTGGCCGAGGAGGGGCGTGGTGCGAGGCAGACGGTCCGGGCGCGATCGAGGGCGAGCAGAGCACGGCGCGGGTGAGAGAGAGGAGAGGGAGAGCTTGAGCAAGGGAGAGGGAGAGAGCACGACCGGTCCTTTTATAGAGGGAGAGGGCGCCGGGGGGATAAGCAATGGCCCTAATGGCGGCAGCGACAGTTTCTTCAATAATGGCGAGGAGAAGTGGGGGAGGGAGAGGAGGACGTGGCGCGACGGTTTCTGGTGCAGAGGAAACCAAGGGGACGCGGGGTCGATGTCCGGGCAGCTCGGCCGGGGCATGGAAACGGCGGCGCGTACGGGCACTCCTGCGCGGGCGCAGACGAGGAGGAAGAAATGGCGCCTGGCGGCTGGGGCCCACTGGTAAGTGAGAGAGGGAGGGAGTAGATGGGGAGATGGCAGTCGGTTTGGGCCTAATGGGCCAAATTGGCCAGAAGTCTAGGGTTTCAAAATTTTCATTTTTTTCTTTTTTTATTTTTACCAAAAATATAACCAAATATATTTTTAAATATCTACAAAAATCATAATAATTATCTAAAATTATTTATGACCAAAATATTTATTTTTGGACCAATATTTCTATATTAATTAATTGGATTTTCAATATAAAAGAAATTCTACGAAACAACCATAAATCAAATATGAGCAAACAAAATTATTCTAAATGCAAATAAAAATCAAACACTTGAAAGAAAAATTCATTACTATATTTACCACTAATAATCTAAATAAATTATTTTTAGTTGATGGTTTTGTGGTGTTACAAACCTACCCCTTTAAAAGAATCTCGTCCTCGAGATTAAGGAACTTCTGAGAATAACTGGGGGAATTCTGCTCTGAGTTCATCTTCTCTTTCCTAAGTGGCCTCATCTTCCGAATGATGACTCCACTGAACTTTACACATGTTGATAACTTTACTTTGTGTAATTCTGCGAGATGTTTCCAAAATTCTGATAGGGTACTCTGAATAAGTCAAATCCTCATTAACATTGTGTTCTTCCATAGATAATTGTTCTTCAGGTACTCTTAAGCATTTCTTAAGTTGTGACACATGAAATACGTCATTGAGTTCTTTCCAATATTTTGAACGGGCCAATGTAGTGAGGAGATAGTTTACCCTTAACCTTAAATCTTTTCGTTCCTCTCACTGGTGAAACTTTAAGGTATACGAAGTCTCCTACTTCAAAGATCAACTCTCTTCTTCTATTGTCAGCATAGCTTTTCTGTCTCGACTGTGTTGTTTTCAAATTCTCTCTGATAATTTGTACTTGCTTTTCTGATTCTTGGAGAATTTCTAGACAAAATACATGACTTTCTCCGGTCTGATTCCAATAAAGCGGTGTTCTACACTTTTGTCCATAAAGTGCTTCAAACGGTGCCATTTTTAGACTTGCCTGGTAACTATTATTGTACGAGAATTCTGCATAAGGCAAACTCTTATCCCAGCTTCTACCATGCTTTAGAGCGCAAGCTCTTAACATATCTTCCAACACTTGGTTTGTTCTTTCTGTTTGCCCATCCGTTTGCAGATGATAAGACGAGCTAAAATTTGGCTTGGTATCCATGGACTCATGTAGTCTTTCCAAAAGCGTGAGGTAAACTGGGTTCCTCGATCCGATACGATCTTCTTTGGTACTCCATGCAGACAAACAATCCTTGACATGTATAACTTTGCTAATCGGGCTCCTGAGTAAGTTGTCTTCACAGGTATAAAGTGTGCCACTTTAGTCAACCTGTCCACTATAACCCATATTGAATCATAGCCATCCCGTGTACGGGGTAATCCAACTTTGAAATCCATACCGATTTCTTCCCATTTCCATTTCGGTACTTTGAGAGGTTGTAGCAATCCTGCTGGTCTTTGGTGTTTGGCTTTAACTCGTTGACACACATCACATAGTGCAACATGAGTAGCCACATCTCTTTTCAAACTGTACCACCAATATTTTTCCTTTAGGTCATGGTACATCTTTGTACTTCCAGGGTGAATAGAATAAGCCGAATCATGAGCTTCTCTTAAGATGAGTTGGCGTAGGTGTTTGATTTCTGGTACACAGATTCTCCTTTTAAACCATACTGTGCCTTGTTCATCTTCTATAAAATCTAGGGCTTTACCCAAACTAATTTATGCCTTAATTTCCTTGATTTTCTCATCAGATTCTTGTCCTTTACGAATCTCTTGTTCCAAAGTAGATTCAACTTCCATAATTGTTGCTTACATAGTAATGAGCATTCCAAGGTTGAGTTGTTCCATTTCCCAGCACAATTCTTGTGACATCAAATGAGTAGTGATGCTGTTCACTTGACCTTTACGGCTTAAAGCATCTGCCACTACATTCGCTTTTCCTGGGTGATATTGTATTTCCAAATCATAGTATTTGATTAACTCAAGCCATCTTCTTTGTCTTAGGTTGAGTTCTTTCTGCGTGAAGATATATTTCAAGCTTTTGTGATCCGTGAAAATTTTACACTTGTTTCCAATCATGTAGTGCCTCCAAATCTTCAAAGCATGCAATACAGCAGCTAATTCTAAATCATGCGTAGGATAATTCTTTTCATGCTTCCATAACTGCCTTGAAGCATATGCAATTACTTTTCCTTCTTGCATTAACACACATCCAAGTCCTAGATATGATGCGTCGCAATACACATCAAACCCTTTATGAATATCAGGCATAATTAACACTGGTGCAGTGGTAAGCCTTTCCTTTAATTCCTCAAAACATTTCTGACATGATTCATCCCACTTAAACTCTTTGCCTTTCTCCAACAGTGAAGTAAGGGGTTTCACTATTTTGGAGAAGCCTTCGATAAATCTTCTGTAGTATCCTGCTAATCCAAGAAAACTCCTGATCTTGGACATATCTGTGGGTTGTTTCCAATTTAGTATTTCACTTATTTTACTGGGGTCTACTTGATTCCACCATTGGTGATAATATCACCTAGGAAAGCGACTTCCTTCAGCCAAAAATCACACTTCAAAAAATTTCACATACAACTGATTGTCTCGAAGTTTCTGTAGAACTAATCTCAGATGATCTTCATGTGCTTTCTCACTCTGAGAGTATACTAGTATGTCGTCGATGAATACCACAACAAACTGTTTGAGGTATTCCATGAATACTTTATTCATCAAGTTCATAAAGTAAGCTGGTGCATTAGTCAGTCCAAAAGACATGACCAAAAACTCATATAGTCCATATCTTGTGGTGAAGGCTGTTTAGGTATATCTTCGGTTCGAATCTTCAACTGATGATAGCCTGATCTTAGATCTATTTTTGAGAATACCGTAGCTCCTCTCATCTTATCAAACAGATCTTCAATCCGATATAATGGGTACTTATTCTTAATTGTTACTTCGTTCAAGCTTCTATAGTCCACACACATTCTCCTTGAACCATCTTTCTTGTTCACAAATAGCACTGGGGCTCCCCATGGAGACGAACTAGGGCAAATAAAACCTTTTTCTAGTAATTCTTCTATTTGTTTCTTCAGTTCAGTTAAATATTTGACATCCATTCGGTAAGCTCTTTTTGAAATTGGTGTGGTTCCAGGTAATAGTTCAATAGAAAACTCTATATCACGATCAGGTGGCATACTTGGTAATTCTTCCGAAAATACGTCTGGTATTCACACACTATTCTGATGTTCTCCAAAGATTTCTCTTCCAACTGATTTACCATTGCCTCTACTGTTGCTGGCATACTAACTTTGACTTCAATTCTTTTTCCTTGCGGACTGGTTAATGTAACCATCCTTTTGGCATAGGATATTACTCCACCATACTTGGTCAAGTAGTCTATTCCAAGTATCACATCGATTCTAAAATTATCAACTCTACTAGAAAGCTGAAGCCTCTAATTTCAATGTAAGTCTGAGGGCATGAGTGAGTGGCTCTAAGTTCACCTCCCGGTGATCGAATTAATAGTTTCTTCTTCAAGGGATAGTTTGGTATATTATGTTTTTCCACAAATGACTTTGTTACGAAGGAGTGAGATGTTCCAGAATCAAATAAAACTGATGCAGGTATGGAGTTAATAAGAAACATACCATACACCACGTCGGCATCCTCATGAAATGATTTTGCTGTCACGTGATTAACTCTTCCCCTACTCTGGTTCTCTGGAGTCTTGTTCTGTGCAAATCCACGAGCAGGTGTGTTCTGGTCAGTCCTCTGGTTGCTGTTCTTCTGGGGTGTTTGTTGATTACGCCTTAGGCAGTTGTTGGCATAGTGGTCAAGTTTGCCACACTTGTAACAACCATTAGGTTGGACTGGGGAGTTGTGTTGTTGTTCTTGGCCGGTGTGTTCACGACGCTTCCTTGACGATTTTGTTGTTGACCACTAGACCTTTGACCGGTCTGAGTGTTGTTCCTCTGTTGGTTCTGATATTGGTTGCACCTCTGACCTTGTTGTCCAGAGCATTGTGCTTGATAGTTGTTGTTCCCACTCTGATTTTCGGGGCGGAACTGAGAACCTTGGGAGTTGTTCTGATGGGTATTCCTGCTGTCTACCCTTGGAACTTTCTCTTGTGATCCGACAACTCTTTCCTTTTGCTTTCAAGGCCAATTGCCTTGTTAAGCGAAGTCTGAAAGTTGGGAAAGTTGTGGCTCTATAGCTGGTAGTTCAAAGGTCCAATCAAGCTTTCCAAGAAACATTCTTGGCGCTTCTCGTCAGTGTCCACTTCTTCTAGGGCGTAATGTGAAAGCTGGGTGAAGCGATCACGGTACTCACTAACAGACATGTTCCCTTGTGTGAGGGAAAGGAACTCCTTCTTCTTGTGCTTCATGATTCCTGAGGGAATATGGTGAGCATAGAAGTTCTCTTGGAATTCCTGCCAGGTTATGGCATCAGCATTAGCATGTGCCGCGATGAAGGCATCCCACCAATTGGACACGACACCTTCGAATCTTCCTGAAGCATACAAGACCTTCTCTCGGTCATTGCACTGGGTGATGTTCAATTTCTTCACAATGACCTTAAGCCAGTCATCGGCATCCAAGGAGTCAACTACATGAGAGAAAGCAGGCGGGTGATGGCTCATGAAATCCCAATGCTTGTCTCTAGCTTGTGGTGCTTGTTGTTGTTGATGCTGGTGCTGCTGGTTCTACTGATTCTGTTGTATCTGCTGCATAGAAGCAGTGAGTCCTTGTAGAAGTTGCATCTGCGCTGCGATGAATTGGTCCATATTGGGATTGGGTGGCGGTGGTGGCAACTGCTGACCACGCTGGTTCTGGTGGTTACTAGGACCTGAGCGAGTGTTCACCATCTGGTTGGTTAGGAAGTGCAATTCTGGGGTAAGTGAGGAGTAGAGAAGATTCTAGGGGGAATAGCTTATTATTAAGGTTAAGTTTATATAATTTTTTATGCTCTTCTGGACATCATTCCATAAGACCATTACACTCAACAAAACTCCAACTCAAACATTGCAAACAACACCATCACATGGTTGTTATTATTAAAAGTGTAGTATTATAAGATGTTCATCGTCTAACGTGAAATCTAACTTGTTACAATGTAAATGAAAAATCTATAGCAGCCTAGTGATGGATCCTGGTTCTCCATAGCGGATCCTCTTACGGGGAGGGGACAGTGCCATGGAAGGAACTTGAGCTTTAGGGGGATTCCTTCCATCTAGTTGAGCTTCCAGAGCTGCGATCCTTGTGTGTGCATCCTCCAGCTCCAAGTGTACCCTAGAGAGGTACAGGGTAGCACTATCCAGGTCGGTGTTAAGACTTGCCACCACACCAGCTAGGGTGTTGAGGCGATGTTCTTCAACTCCACCTAGAACAATGCTGGTCTGGCTTTCTCCATGAATACGCAGAGGAAGATGCCTGTACTTCGTGTTGTGTAGCAGCTACCGGTAGGGTGGCTAAGGGACCACATAGTTCGCCTAGCAGCATCGCTGACCGAAGCAGCGTAGGTGGATAGCGTTGTCAGAGACTCATGAGCTAATAGAGTCCTGAACCCTGTATCACCTGCATCCATCACCCTAACATGAATGCGAGTGATGTAGTAGCAAGCTCGAGGAGGCTCGCACACTCGCCTGGTCTCATACAGGGGTCGGACGTAGGTTCCCAACGCATGCAGAACATCCTGCAGCAGGTTAGGGAAGCACCCCGTCTCGAACATTGATGTATAATGTTCGATGATAGGCCATAACCCCACGTAGTGGTCTTGCTGTTCGTCGTTGGCTTACTCATTGATGTTTTCCTTTTCTTCTTCTTCTTCATCGTCTTCATCATCATCACTAGAGTGATCCAGGTCATCGCCTCCGGGAGCAGGGGCTTGGACTGCTGGTGTTGACGGTGCTTAAGCTGACGATCCAGCTATGAAGGCTAGTGATTCTGCCAACAGGGTGGGTGTAGGCAGAAACTCCTCCGAGCTGTCTTCCAGAATAACTCCATTCTCCACACAAATGTGAGGGAGATCCACAAGGATTTCCTCGACTACCACTTGGTAGACAAGAACTTGCCGTGGTGGAGGGATGTAGTTGGTGTTGGTCCGAGGTGGTTTGGATTGTACGAACCATCTACAAGAGAAAATGTCAACTCAGTTGAATTTTAAAGAGGTAAGATTAATAAAATAATTTTGTAAGAACAAAATTAGCATGTTTTGAATAGACTAGGCTTTCCATTTCTAACTAGTCTAACGACCTAGAGTCAGCTTTGGCTTTGATACCATTTCTGTCACAATCAGTTTTGGGGGCAAAACCGAATGCATAGCACATGTGGGCCAGGATCCATTTTCCCCACATATGTTGATGTCACAAGTGTAATATATCAAAAGACAATGCAATAAAGGCGTAAAGAGAGTAGAGTAACTTTATTACATCATCTGAATCATAGTATCTTAAACAAGTTTCATAATCAAAGTACGGCGGAATTAAACATGTTCACTCTTCCACTGGAAGGTGACTGGCGCATCGTTAGACTCAAAATTCATCAACGTCATCTGTGAAGTCTTCGACATCACCCTCTGATCAAAATATTAGCAAGGGTGAGCTCACTTATGGTCGAGGCTCAGCAAGTGGGGGAGATAATGTAAAGTTAATAAGGTAGGCTATGGATAAGCGGTAAGTATTTTAGTTGGTCAATATTTTATTAGCAACACCTGTGTTACTAATAAGTGTGTCCCAAAAATCCCAATTAATCAAAAGCATAAGATTATATCAAAAAAACTTAAGTGAAATCACTTAAGCAAACCACTGGTAGATCATCAGATCACGATTTATTTTCCATCTTTAAGTTCAATTATCATGTGAGGGTCCAGGTTGCTCTTAACCGTGAGCACGACTGACATATCAGTTTTACACTCTATAGAGGTGGTACAACTTTACCCACAAGCCATGTATCCCATCTAGCTTGGGTTGATCGGACCCATAAACACTGCCTAGGTGAATGACTAGGGATCCACTATGAGGTTTTCACAATATAGCCTTAGTACAAAGCCACCCGCTAAGGTTTTCACGTTAGTATTGATGGCCCTCTGGATGAGGTAACTTAGCCAAGACTACCGCCCCCTCTTGCCCATCTTTTAGGTAGGGTTGCTATGCACTAAGTCTATAGCGCTAATTACCAAAGCCAGAGCCATTATAGCACTCGTGGTTGCACTGTTATCCTGGGTGGTCACTCCATGTTCAATTTAATACAAAATGTTCTTGTTTAACCATCGGGTTAACATCATAAATAAAACTTCATTTCCAGAACATAATATCATTAAAAGAGTGACATCAAATTTATCAAGTTGAGTAATAGCAAAAATTGTTAAGCATAGCTTTGATTAGTCCACTATATCTTCCACTTTGAGTTATTATTCATGAAAATATGAGTAGGTGACTACGACGCTAGTTTATCTAGTATAATGTAGATAAAATATCTTAACAAACTTTATTACTAATAATAGTCCTTTGGGTTTTATTCTTTCCTTTCTAAATAGAAATTATACGTATAGCTAAAAATGTTTATTTCTAAATCACCTAACATTAATATTCTAAGAGTTAATGTAGATTACTAATTTTGGACTTTAGTAATATAATCATGGTCATAAATAAATATTTTACTAATTCTAACTAATTAAGTGCTATATGCATGAACACATTTATCGTGACTAGTAATAATCTAGATTTTAACATGACCAAGAAAATGGGACCTATTACTTATTTTAATTTCTTATATCATTATAAACTATACTTAAACAATTACTAACATAATATTATTTTATATGCTAAAAATGAGCAGCTAATCATAAAGGATTCTAGTACCTAATCACAAAATTAAAGAATCATGACAATCTATGTATTTTCAAATTATAAAAATAATATCCATATTCAAAATACTATTGCTGGGGTTGATTCCAAATTACATGTATACTTCGAGGAGTAGCACATAAGATTTTGGGACTTATTTTTGATACATTTGTACTGCAGAAAATACAGGAATAATTTCTAGAAAACTGGAGGGCTAAAACGCAAAATGGTCGTCTTCTACCTTGAGTTCGTGCTTGTGTGCAGGGAGGAGCTTGACGGGGGGAATCGGCTGGGCAGGGAGAAGGGAGCAGGAAAGGGGAAGGGGACTCGGTCATGGTGGCCTAGGACGGGCGTGGCCGGGGGAGCGGTGCGAGGCGGACGGTCTGGGCGCGTCCTAGGGCGAGCAGAGCACGACACAGGTGAGAGAGAGGAGAGGAAGAGCTTGAGTAGGGGAGAGGGAGAGAGCTCGGCTGGTCCTTTTATAGAGGGAGAGGGGAATATGAGAGGGCGCCGGGGGGAAGAAGCAATGGTCGGCCATCAATGGCCCTAATGGCGACGGTGACTGTTTCTTCAATAATGGCGAGGGGAAGTGGAGGAGGAGAGGAGGAGGTGGCGCGACAGTTTCTAGTGTAGAGGAAATCGAGGGGACACGGGCCGGAGCGTGGGGTCGACGTCCGGGCGGCTCGGCCGGGGCGCGGAAACGGTGGCGCGGTGGCGCGTACGGGCGCTCCTGCGCGGCTGCGCGGGCGCAGGCAAGGAGGAAGAAAGGGCGCCTGGCGGGTGGGACCCGTAGGTAAGTGAGAGAGGGAGGGAGTAGATGGGGAGATGGCAGCCTGTTTGGGCCTAATGGGCCAAATTGGCCAGCACGTCTCAGGTTTCAAAATTTTCTTTTTTTTTCTTTTTACCAAAAATATTATCAAATATATTTTTAAATATCTACAAAAATCATAATAATTATCTAAAATTATTTATGACTAAAATATTTATTTTTGGATCAATATTTCTATATTAATTAATTGGATTTTCAATATAAAAGAAATTCTACGAAACAACCATAAATCAAATATGAGCAAACAAAATTATTCTAAATGCAAATAAAAATCAAACACTTGAAAGAAAAATTCATTACTATATTTACCACTAATAATCTAAATGTATTATTTTTAGTTGATGGTTTTGTGGTGTTACTGAGAGCACCTAGAGGGGGGATGAATAGGTGATCCTGTAGCACTTCAAAAACATAAGCCACAAAACTTGGTTACTTGTTAGCACAGTAATATGCCAAGTGGCTAGAGAAGGATCTCAACACAACACAATAACCAAGAGATATCAATCACAGAGATGGCACAGTGGTTATCCCGTGGTTCGGCCAAGACCAATGCTTGCCTACTCTACGTTGTGGCGTCCCAATGGACGAGGGTTGCAATCAACCCCTCTCAAGCGGTCCAAAGACCAACTTGAATACCACGGTGTTGCTTTGCTTCTCTTAATCCCGTTTGCGAGGAATCTCCACAGCTTGGAGCCTCTCGCCCTTACACAAGATGTTCACGAAGAATCACAGAGCAAGGAAGGGATTAGCAACTCACACACGACACAAAGATCACAGTGAATACGCACACGCAAAACCCAGACTTGAGCTCAAGAGACTATCACACTAGAACGGAGCTCAAATCACTAAAATGTCGAACAAGTGCGCGAGAATGAAGTATGAGTGATCAATGATGCTCAAAGGATGCTTGGTATACTCCTCCATGCGCCTAGGGGTCCATTTTATAGCCCCAAGGCAGCTAGGAGCCGTTGAGCACAAGTTTGGAAAGCCATTCTTGCCTTCTGTCATCAGGGGCACCGGACAGTCCGGTGCACACCGGACACTGTCCGGTGCCCGATTTCCTTCCTTAAATAGCGAAGCCGACCGTTGGCAGCCTGAGAGCCGTTGGCGCACCGGACATGTCCGGTGCACACCGGACAGTCCGGTGCCGTCTTCTAGCCGTTGGCTCGGCCACGTGTCCCGCGCAGATTGCGCGGCCGACCGTTGGCCCGGCCGACCGTTGGCTCACCGGACAGTCCGGTGCACACCGGACAGTCCGGTGAATTTTAGCCGTACGTCGCCGGTGAATTCCCGAGAGCAGCCACTTCGCTCGAGCCAGCCTGACGCACCGGACACTGTCCGGTGCACCACCGGACAGTCCGGTGCTTGCAGACTCAGCAGATTCTTGGCTGCTCGAGCCAAGATATTTCCAATTGGATTTTTCCTGTTTCCAGCACTTAGACACAATACATTAGTCCATAAAACAATGTACTAAGTCTGAGAAACATACCTTAATTCTTGATTTGTACCTTGTCCACCTTTTTACACTTAGGCACTTGTGTTGGACACTAAATCACCAAAATACTTAGAAATGGCCCAAGGGCACATTTCCCTTTCAATCTCCCCCTTTTTGGTGATTTATGCCAACACAACATAAAGCAAGTAGAACAAGTACAAAATCAAATCAAATAAGAACTCAAAATTGTTTTGATTCAATTTTGACATATATGGATCACTCTATGCCACCACTTGGTTTGTTTTTGCAAATCAAACTCAAATTTCTATCTCTAAGTCAAACACACATGTTAAGACATAAAGAGAGTCATTCTGAGAGAAATTGACTTAAGATTTCAAAAACTCCCCCTTTTTCCCATAATCAATACTTCTCCCCACAAGAAGCCAACTTTTGACAAGAGAGACAACAAAAGAGTTTTGACAAACCAAAAGCTCTATTCTACTATTTTCAAAATCTCTCAAGTGGTAGCTGATCCATTTATCGCTTTGGCCTTTATTTTCTCCCCCTTTGGCATCAAGCACCAAAACGGGATCAATCTTGGCCCTTTAACCCCATTGCCTCACTTGCATGGTACAAGTCCACCTTTTCCCTTTCAATTTTCCTTGGAGACTAAAACAACGAAACTCAAGTACATGGTTAGTCTCAAAGGGTCAAGTTGTAGCACAGCTCCCCCTAAATATGTGCATTACTTGCAAACATGACTTGTGAGGTCCAGGGAGTGTTTGTACAACTTGAGCACCACAATAAGCAACAAAATGCAGAATGAACATGATCAAAGGCATAAACACATGTATGCTACATTTCAATCCAAGTTCCGCGAATCTAAGATATTGAGCTCACTACGCAGCCTGCAAAAGGTCTTCTCATCTAGAGGCTTGGTAAAGATATCGGCTAGCTGGTTCTCGGTGCTAACATGAAACACTTCGATATCTCCCTTTTGCTGGTGGTCTCTCAAAAAGTGATGCCGGATGTCAATGTGCTTTGTGAGGCTGTGCTTAAAAGGATTTTCCGCTATTCGGATAGCACTCTCATTGTCACATAGGAGTGGGACTTTGCTCAGATTGTAGCCAAAGTCCCTGAGGGTTTGCCTCATCCAAAGTAGTTGCGCACAACACTGTCCTGCGGCAACGTACTCGGCCTCAGCGGTGGATAGGGCAACGGAGGTTTGTTTCTTAGAGTTCCATGACACCAGGGACCTTCCTAAGAATTGGCACGTCCCCGATGTACTCTTCCTATCGACCTTACATCCAGCATAGTCGGAATCTGAGTACCCAATCAAGTCAAAGTTAGACCCCTTTGGATACCAGATCCCGAAGCAAGGCGTAGCGACTAAATATCGAAGAATTCGCTTCACAGCCACTAAGTGACACTCCTTCGGATCGGATTGAAATCTAGCACACATGCATATGCTAAGCATAATATCCGGTCTACTAGCACATAAATAAAGCAAAGAACCTATCATGGACCGGTATGCTTTTTGATCAACGGACTTACCTCCTTTGTTGAGGTCGGTGTGTCCGTCGGTTCCCATCGGCGTTTTTGCGGGCTTGGCGTCCTTCATCCCAAACCTCTTTAGCAAATCTTGTGTGTACTTTGTTTGGGAGATGAAGGTGCCGTCCTTGAGTTGCTTCACTTGGAACCCAAGGAAGTAGGTCAACTCGCCCATCATCGACATCTCGTATTTCTGCGTCATCACCCTGCTAAACTCTTCACAAGACTTTTGGTTAGTAGAACCAAATATTATGTCGTCGACATAAATTTGGCACACAAAAAGATCACCATCGCAAGTCTTAGTAAAAAGAGTTGGATCGGCTTTCCCAACCTTGAAAGCATTAGCAATTAAAAAGTCTCTAAGGCATTCATACCATGCTCTTGGGGCTTGCTTAAGTCCATAGAGCGCCTTAGAGAGCTTACACACGTGGTCGGGGTACCGTTCATCCTCGAAGCCAGGGGGCTGCTCCACGTACACCTCCTCCTTGATTGGCCCGTTGAGGAAAGCGCTCTTCACATCCATTTGGTACAACCTAAAAGAATGGTGAGCGGCATATGCTAGCAAGATACGAATTGATTCTAGCCTAGCCACAGGAGCAAAAGTCCCATCAAAGTCCAAACCTGCGACTTGGGCATAACCTTTTGCCACAAGTCGAGCCTTGTTCCTCGTCACCACCCCGTGCTCGTCCTGTTTGTTGCGGAACACCCACTTGGTTCCTACAACATTTTGCTTGGGACGAGGCACCTGTAACACCCTGAATTTGGGGGTATAAAATTTCTTTGCTCATATTCACAAATTCAGGTGTTACTTCCCTTTTCTCATCCTTCCCCAATCTTCTCTTTCTCATTTCTATAGGAGAAAAGTGGTTATTTTATTTATAACTATAGTCTATTAGCTCAAACTCCAAGGGAGTATGAATTGTTGCATCATGTTGAACCCTAGATTTCACTTTTGTTTGGTGCATAATTCTTAGAAGGTCTAATTTGAATTTGTGGCTCATTTGGATTTCAATCAAATAGAGAAAATAAAAAGAAAAGGGAAAAACAATTCCAGAATAAAAAGAAAAAGGGAAGAAGCCCACTCCCCTGCTCTCCTCGGCCTTTCGGCCCAGCTAGGCCCATCCCGCGCGCGCGCGCCCTCCCCCCCCCCTCTCTCTGCGCCGCGGGCCCGGCCTGTCAGCGCGGCCGCCGTCTCCGCGCCCGCCTCCCTCTCTCTCTGCCCGCGGGCCCCGCCTGTCGGCGCAACCGTTCCCCGCGTGCGCCCGCTCCCTCGCTCTCTCTCTGCCCGTGGGCCCCCTCAGTCAGCCCCGTCGTCTCCGCGTAACCGCCGCCGCGCGTGCCGCGGACTCCGCGCCCACGTCGCGCGTGGAGCTCGCAACTACCTCGCCCTCGGCCACTTGAGCTCAGGATCTCGCTCGCCATCTCCCCCCCTCATTTGCGCACCTGCCGACCCCTCTCTCACCTCCCCCTCGCTGCGCGCACGCCAAAGCGCCATCGCCGCGAACCGCCGCCGTCCCGAGCTCGTTTCCCCGTCGTCGTGGGAGCTCCGCCGTGTCTTTTGCCACGGTAAGCTTCACCCCGACGTCCACAACCTGGAACGCGCTCCAATTTCCCCTTCCCCTCCCTATTTCTCTCTGCCCGCGCTCACCCGCCGTCCGCCGTGCAGCCGTGGAGGTCCGCCACCGTCGCCCCGGGTCACCGTCGCGTCATCGCCGCCACCGAGGAGTCCCCGGAGCCCGCCTTGAGGTAAAGAACCTCTACCGCCCCTATTGACCCTTGTTCTGCACTCTGACGCGTTTAATTGCTCGCCGGAATCCCTTAACGCCGCCGCCGAGCCGCTTCGCCGTGAACCGCCCCCCTCCGGTGCCCCTGCCCCGACCCAGACCCCACCAAAGGATTCCTCGTGCCCTCCCCAATCTTCCCGGCCACTCAGGTCGCCCCAGGGACCCGCAGGGCCCCCGCGCCCCTCGTCTCCGGCGAGCTCCTCCGCCGCGGGGACGGGCGCCGCCGCCCCAGCTGGCTGGGGAAGGAGACAGAAGCCAGCCGCCCCATCTCCGTCGTCCATCTTAGATCGGACGGCCCTGTTTCAAATAGCCCGAACCCAACCTCAGCCGTTCGCCTGAGATCCGACGGCCCAGAGCCGTTTCCCCCGCGCCCCGCCCCCCTGCCAATTGGGCCCCGCCTGTCACCCCGCCTGCGCCCCGCGCTGCTCGCCCGACCCCGCCTGTCAGCCCGCCCGCGCCCCGCGCTGCCCGCCCGGTCCCGCCTGTCAGCCACCCAGGCCGCCGCGCACTCGCGCGCCCGCCCGCAGGATCTAATCCTGGCCGTCCGACTGAGATCTAACGGCTATTAACGTCCGATACCCCTTCGCCCGCGCGTTTTCTTAAAGAGCCCCCCGGTTTTCTGGAAATTGAACCCGCCGTCCCTGGTTTCTTACAGTTAGGTCCTCGGACCTTTTATTTAATTCAAAATAGGTCCTTAGGGTATATTTTTAACCCCTAAACTTGTAAAATTCATAACTTTGCCATATGAACTCCAAATTAGGTGCTTCAAATTGCAAAATGTTCATAATATTATTATCTATCTGTTTATGCAATGTTTCCCTGCTGTTTCTATGTCCCAATTAATAGTTGATCATTAGGGTAAAATTAATGTTATGGGAAACCTATTTGAGATAAATAAAAGATAGTAGACTTTAATAAAAGTTGGAGCACTTAAGTTTATGGACTTAACACTATGTAATGATTTAACCCCCACCACTGACTTAAACCTGATTAGTGGATGATGAATCACTTTGTATAGTCCTCTACCCTAGACCTAGAGAATACCAGAGTGCCTATCCCTTTTCTATTATGAACTTGTGATCTCTCTCTGCTGCATATGTTTGGTATATTGTTTTTGCTTGTTATTTCCCAAGTGCATAGTGTGAATGATTACTTTACGTAGACAACGAGCAGTCTGTGTTTCCCGAGGAAGTTGCAGAGGAAGTCCCTGATCAGCAGTTTGGTGAAGGCAAGTGTCCTCTGACCCATTATGTCCTATTCATTTATAACTTACCACCCCGCATTACTTAATTGAAACCTAAGGATTGACTAGCTTTATACTTTACCTTATCCTTGATGACCTTTTGGGTTATTATTATGGTTAGCATTTTGCTATTGCCTTAACCTAATCAATGAACATGATGTGACTATTTATGATACGATACTGTTATCCTGATTATGTTGATGATCTTGTGATACTCTAGGGGGCTCAGGCTGTTTCCTGAGTACCTCTCCGTAAGGACCTGTTCGTTGAGAGACCACCCGGGATAACAGTGCAACCATGAGGGTGAAATGGGGTGCCCTTAGCTAATTAATTAGAGGAACTAGAGGTGTAGTTGCTTCGCCGTCGTGCCGTCAATGGGGTCCAGGCACAGTGCTTGCTCTGCCGAGGCTGAGTGCCGAGGTTCTTTCGTTTTGCTTTGGTTAGTCACTCTCCTGCGGGGAGGAGTACTGTGTTTATCAAACTGGAGAAACCTAAAGGGCAGCTATGATCTCTAGGGAATCTTTGTAACAGCTACGTAGTGATACCCTGCCGGATCACCTAGGTAGTGGTCAATGGGGATTAGCTCTCCCCGGGCAGAAAGGGAATCATGACTCATGGGTAAAGTGTGCGACCTCTGCAGAGGGTAGTGAAACTGATATATCAGCCGTGCTCACGGTGAAGAGCAGCCTTGGGATCCTCTTTGATTAGAGATACAGATGGTTCGAGATACAAGGATTATGTTATGGTTATGGTTCGAATATGATGATGTTGTTCCTCGATGAGGAAATGGTTCATGGGATTGGTTAATGCTAAAATCTGGCTTCTACTAATGATAAATACCTGACCAACTAAAAGCAACTGCTTGAGCCTAACCCCACATAAAGCTAGTCCACCTCAGCCAAACGGGACATTTGCTGAGTACGTTGATGTGTACTCATCCTTGCTTTACCACAAAACACCAGGTTGTCCGCATTGTAACCACTGCTCAGGAGAAGGCGAAGCCGTGGAAGGAGACTTCCAGGAGTTCCAAGACTACGACGAATTCTAGGTGTGGGTTGGCGGCAACCCCCAGTCAGCTGCCTGTGAAGGCCTTATCTTTACTGCGTTTCGCTAGCACTTTGATTTACCTGTTAAGTCGATGACTATGTGGATGTCTATGACTCTGTGATGTAATAAGTTAATACTCTTTTAAATTATTATTCGAGCAATGTGCATTGATGTTCATTTATGTAATCGCTGTGTACGTGAGTTCTGATCCTGGCACGTACATAAGTATTGTTTGGTTTTCTACTTAAGGCGCCACAGATTGCCTAAGCTTAGTCGCTCGAATTGAAGAACTAAGCTTAGGCAGAAAAGTTAGGCACATTGTGGCGTCTTAGGCACCAAACCAAACATGCCTATAGTTCGCACCTGGTTTGCCTTCCAAAACCGGGTGTGACATAAGTGGTATCAAAGCCGTGCTGAATGTAGGGCCGCTGACCTAGAGTAGCACTGGTCGTACTAAGGACTATTGACCTTCCCTCTCACCTTGACCTCTGATGTTACTTCAAAAGTCGGTCACCTCGACCAACCCTATGTTTTACTACATATATATATATACTATATTATACCTTGTTAAAATTTTTATCTTATTCTGTCTATGGTTTATTCACTTGTCATATTAGTTCTGCTCTTACTCTTATGCTTACAGTGTCTTTTGTAGATGGCTCGTCTTAGACACACAGCACGTAAGTCGGTGATTCCTTTCCTGCCGTCTCGACTTGCGGAGCGTCCTCTGCACCGCACCGTGTCCGGTCAGTCGAGTCACCTGGAGAGACTGCACCACCGCCTGCGTGAGGAGCAGGAACACCGGCGCCAGCACAGAGAGCAGCAGGGCTCTTCCTCCTCATCCCAGCGAGAGGTGGAGTCCGTGAGGCCCCGTTCCTCTGTTGCCCAGCTGGAGGCGCCCCCTGCACCACCGCGGGACGCCCCGGCTGTTGGAGGAGCTACTGGAAGAGACCCCGACGACGACGACTCAGACCACAGCACGGAGTCTTCTGAGCCGCAGGAGGCGGAAGGATGGGTCGTCCGACCCATCACCCGTGACGCCGCCCGCGGTTGTCACTTCCACGACGCGCTCGACACCTTGCTGCGCCAGGCTTTTGACCGGCACACCTGGTCGATCGAGTATCATTGTGTAGTCTACCAGCACAGTCGCGGGAGGTACCCGGACCGCTGGGAGGCTACCTGCCTAGTTCGCCGTCCGGAGGATGACCTCCGGGGTGCGGAGGCCGTTTCGGAGCACTATTCCATCTCCGAGAGGGACACTGCAGAGGCGGCTATGCAGGATGCAGCACGACGTGCACTCTCCCAGTACTGTTCTTTGTTCGGTGGGGTGGCCGACGGTCTTAACCTTTGGTACTACCCCCGCCGCCCTACTGGCAGCACAGAGAGTGTGGTTGTCTCACCTGTTGGTGAGGCTAACCCTAGGTTGAGCAGCACAGTCAACCTAGTCGCAGTGCTTAACACTGAGCTGGATCACTCCCTGGACGAGCTGAGCAGGGCTCGAACGGAGATTGCGGAGTTGCGTGCTGAGCTGGCAGAGCGCCATCACCAGGAGGGTGGTTCTCCCGCTCCTGTTGGGACTCAGCACCCATACCGCTCGCCGCCACGTGGTCACCACACTTATGGTTCCCCTGCCTGTAAGACCAGGATAGATCTGGATCCTTAGATCGTTAGCGTCGAAGTTTGTATTACTTCTTAAGTCAGATGTCTCAGTCTTAGATAGTTAGTTTAGTTTGCTTATCAGTTGCTTCCAATTAGCTTAGTTTGCTTATCAGTTGCTTGCATGCTTGTTATGATGAACTTGTGCTGGATTCGAATCTTTGTAATGACTGTTGCCAACCTGTGGGTTTCCCCTGCAGTTTGGCCTAGCTATAATGATTAATAAAGTCAGTTATTTAGTTGGGAAGCCATTTACTTCTACTTTCCTTTCTATCTGAGAAGCTGTGTTGAATCGTAATGAGGATCAGTGAAGCTCCTTGTTCACTCAGTGTCATGAAGAATTCTGGGTTCTCTTTTCTTATGCTGGAGGGTTGTAAGATCAATGCTGATGTATGAATGTCTTCCACAGATGTCTGACAACAGGCGCCGATGCAACAGGCGTGCTCAGCAAGAGCAGCATGACCAACAGGAGGAACAACAGAGGCAGCCTCCCCCGCCACCCCCGATGACAGTGGAGCAGATGTTCTTGATGCAGACTCAGGCAGTGCAGGCCATTGGGCAGACTCTGGCAGCCATGCAGCAGGCTCAACAGCAACCCCAACCCCAATTGCAAGTGCAGATGCCCCAGATGCCACGAGATAAGCGTGGTGAGTTCATGAGAGGGCACCCTCCTACCTTCGCCCATTCTACCGACCCCATGGATGCAGAAGACTGGCTGCGTGCAGTGGAAAGGGAACTGCGCACCGCTCAATGTAACGACAGGGGGAAGGTTCTGTATGGTCCCCGTCAGCTAAGGGGAGCAGCCCAGTCCTGGTGGGAGTCCTACCTCGCCACACATGCTGACCCCGAAGCCATCACCTGGGAAGAATTCAGCGAGAGTTTGCGCAGGTACCATGTGCCAGAGGGACTGATGATCGTGAAGAAGGAGGAGTTTCTGGCTCTGAAGCAGGGACCCCTGTCTGTTAGTGAATACAGAGACAAGTTTCTGCAGCTATCTCGGTATGCACCTGAGGATGTCAACTCTGATGCTAAAAGGCAGTACAGGTTCATGAGGGGTTTGGTGGATCCCCTGCACTACCAGCTGATGAACCACACCTTCCCCACCTTCCAGCACCTGATCGATAGGGCAGTTATGACTGAGAAGAAGCGTAAGGATATGGAAGATCGGAAGCGCAAGATGAGTGGACCCCAGTCCGGAAGCATCAGCCGTCCACGTTTCTCAGGCAGTTCATCTCAGCAAGGCAGGCCTGGTCACCCACAGGGATATCAGAATCAGAATCAGCGTCCGCATCAGCAGCAGTTTCAGAGGCAGCACCCACAGCAGCAGCAGCAGTATCGTCAGCACAGCCAGCAGGGAGGTAATCAGTATCAGAAGCAGAACAACCAGGCACCTCGCCTTCCTGCCCCAGCAACAAACCAGAGCAACCAAGCAGCCCCAGCACAAGGAGGAGGCAGAGGATGTTTCCACTGTGGAGAACAAGGCCACTGGGCGATGCAGTGCCCGAAGAAGGTGGCGCAGCAGCAGACCAACCCCAATGCTCCAACAAGGCAAGGTGTACTGCAGCCAACAGCAGGCAATCGTAACCAAGCGTACAACCGTGGAAAGGTGAACCACTTGGAGGCCGAAGCGATCCAGGATGCACCAGATGTGGCAGTAGGTATGTTCTCAGTCGAATCTCATCCCACGAAAGTGCTATTTGATACTGGTGCAACTCATTCTTTTGTCACTGCAACCTGGGTAGAATTGCATAACATCTCAGTAGAGGCAATGATGCCGCCCATGAGGATTAATTCGGTTGGTGGCAAGGTGCAAACAGATAAAATATGCTCAAATATAAGGGTGGAAATAAGGGGGATAGGGTTCCCCAGTGACTTAATAGTAATAGACACCCCTGGGATAGATGTTATTCTAGGGATGAATTGGTTAATGAAGTATGAAGCAAATGTTAGTTGTGACAAGAGGACCGTAACATTGAAGTCCCCGTCAGGAGAAGAGGTAGTGGCCGAGCTAAGGATGCCTAAATCAGCGGAGGGTGTCTGTCACCAGATTTCAGTTGATAGTAAGGAGCCCAACCCGCTCGAGGCTATCAAGGTTGTGTCGGACTTTCCGGACGTATTTCCCGAGGAGCTAACGGGCATGCCACCCGAGAGAAAAGTCGAATTTGCCATAGAGCTTATCCCTGGTACCGCCCCCATTTCCAAAAGAGCCTACCGAGTGTCTGGACCAGAATTGGTGGAACTCAAGAAGCAGATAGATGAGATGTTAGAGAAGGGTTACATCAGACCAAGTACCTCGCCTTGGGCCGCTCCGGTGTTGTTTGTAGAGAAGAAAGATGGTACCAAAAGGATGTGCATAGACTACAGAGCCTTGAATGATGTCACTATCAAGAACAAGTACCCCCTGCCAAGGATAGAAGATTTGTTCGACCAGCTCAGAGGTGCCAGCGTATTCTCGAAGATAGATCTGAGATCAGGTTACCATCAACTCAGAATCCGACCCTCGGACATACCGAAGACGGCATTCATCACCAAGTACGGGTTATATGAATTCACAGTTATGTCCTTTGGTTTGACAAATGCGCCAGCTTTCTTTATGTACCTGATGAACAGTGTGTTCATGGACTATCTGGACAAGTTTGTGGTAGTGTTTATCGATGATATTCTTATATACTCTCAAAGTGAGGAAGATCATGTAGAGCATTTGAAGATGGTATTGCAAAGACTTCGAGAGCATCAGCTGTATGCCAAGCTGAGTAAATGCGAGTTCTGGATTCATGAAGTCTTGTTTCTGGGTCACATCATAAATCAAGATGGGTTGGCAGTGGATCCAAAGAAAGTGGCAGATATCCTGAACTGGAAAGCACCAAAGGATGTTCGTGGGATCAAGAGCTTCATTGGAATGGCTGGGTATTACAGGCGTTTCATCGAAGGCTTCTCAAAGATTGCTAGACCAATGACAGCGTTACTAGCGAAGAAAGTTGAGTTCAAGTGGACCCAAAAGTGTCAGGAAGCATTTGAAGAACTGAAAAATAGATTGACTACAGCTCCGGTGTTAGTCCTGCCTGATGTTCACAAGCCATTCTCAGTGTATTGCGATGCTTCTTACACCGGATTGGGATGTGTGCTAATGCAAGAAGGAAGAGTTGTAGCATATTCATCTCGGCAGCTGAAGATCCATGAGAAAAATTATCCCACACATGACCTGGAGTTGGCAGCAGTAGTTCATGCTTTGAAGACCTGGAGACATTACCTGTATGGGCAGAAGTGTGACATTTACACAGATCATAAAAGTCTGAAGTACATATTCACCCAGTCAGAGTTAAACATGAGACAGCGAAGATGGTTGGAATTGATCAAAGACTATGAGTTGGAGATACATTACCATCCAGGCAAAGCCAATGTTGTTGCAGATGCTCTGAGCAGGAAGAGCCAAGTCAATATGATGGCCACGTACCCAATGCCATATGAGTTAGCCAAGGAGTTCGACAGACTGAGTCTCGGTTTCCTGAACAGTACGCAAGGAGTAACAGTGGAATTAGAGCCCACCCTAGAGCGGGAGATCAAAGAAGGGCAGAAGGATGATGAAAGCATCAACAAGATCCGGCAGCTAATCTTAGAAGGAAGAGGCAAAGACTTTCGAGAGGATGAAGAGGGAGTAATATGGTTCAAGGACCGATTGTGTGTCCCCGACCTCAAACCTATTCGGGAGCTGATCCTAAAGGAAGCTCATGAGACAGCCTACTCCATACACCCGGGAAGTGAAAAGATGTATCAGGATTTAAAAAGGAGGTTTTGGTGGTATGGCATGAAAAGAGAAATCGCAGAATATGTCGCCATCTGTGATAGCTGTCAGAGGACCAAAGCAGAGCATCAAAGGCCCGCTGGATTGTTGCAGCCATTGCGGATTCCTCAGTGGAAGTGGGATGAGATCGGGATGGATTTTATAGTTGGCCTACCTCGTACCCGGGCCGGCTATGATTCCATCTGGGTGGTTGTGGACCGCTTAACAAAGGTGGCCCATTTCATACCTGTGAAGACCACATACACCGGAGCAACGTTAGCTGAGTTATACATGTCACGGATAGTTTGCTTTCATGGTGTGCCGAAGAAGATAGTGTCAGATCGAGGAACGCAGTTCACCTCTCATTTTTGGCAGCAGCTACAAGAAGCTTTGGGCACCCATTTGAACTTCAGCTCGGCTTATCATCCACAGACAGACGGTCAGACTGAAAGAACTAATCAGATCCTAGAAGATATGCTGAGAGCCTGTGCGTTGCAAGACAAGTCAGGATGGGACAAAAGGTTACCTTATGCAGAATTCTCCTATAAGAATAGTTACCAGGCCAGCTTGAAGATGTCGCCGTTTCAGGCACTCTATGGGCGGAGTTGTAGGACTCCGCTGCATTGGGACCAGCCTGGAGAGAGACAGGTGTTTGGCCCCGACATTTTGCTTGAAGCCGAAGAGAATATCAAAATGGTTCGGGAGAACCTGAAGATAGCCCAGTCAAGACAGCGAAGCTATGCGGACCGAAGGAGAAGAGAACTGAGTTTCGAAGTGGGGGATTTCGTCTATCTGAAGGTGTCACCTATCAGGGGAGTTAGAAGGTTCGGAGTTAAAGGCAAGTTAGCACCCCGGTACGTTGGACCATATCAGATTCAAGCAAAACGTGGAGAAGTGGCTTACCAACTCAACCTACCAGAAAGTTTGTCAGCAGTGCACAATGTGTTCTAGGTGTCGCAATTGAAGAAGTGTCTGCGAGTACCAGAAGAACAGTTGCCAGTGGAGGGTTTGGAAGTCCAGGAGGATCTAACATACATAGAGAAGCCAACGCAGATTCTAGAGTTTGCAGACAGAGTCACCCGGAGGAACACCATCAGAATGTGCAAAGTCAGATGGGGTCACCACTCCGAGGAAGAAGCAACCTGGGAACGAGAGGATGATCTGAAAGCCAAATACCCTGAACTCTTTGCTGACCAACCCTGAATCTCGGGGCGAGATTCTTTTAAGGGGGATAGGTTTGTAACACCCTGAATTTGGGGGTATAAAATTTCTTTGCTCATATTCACAAATTCAGGTGTTACTTCCCTTTTCTCATCCTTCCCCAATCTTCTCTTTCTCATTTCTATAGGAGAAAAGTGGTTATTTTATTTATAACTATAGTCTATTAGCTCAAACTCCAAGGGAGTATGAATTGTTGCATCATGTTGAACCCTAGATTTCACTTTTGTTTGGTGCATAATTCTTAGAAGGTCTAATTTGAATTTGTGGCTCATTTGGATTTCAATCAAATAGAGAAAATAAAAAGAAAAGGGAAAAACAATTCCAGAATAAAAAGAAAAAGGGAAGAAGCCCACTCCCCTGCTCTCCTCGGCCTTTCGGCCCAGCTAGGCCCATCCCGCGCGCGCGCGCGCCCTCCCCCCCCTCTCTCTGCGCCGCGGGCCCGGCCTGTCAGCGCGGCCGCCGTCTCCGCGCCCGCCTCCCTCTCTCTCTGCCCGCGGGCCCCGCCTGTCGGCGCAACCGTTCCCCGCGTGCGCCCGCTCCCTCGCTCTCTCTCTGCCCGTGGGCCCCCTCAGTCAGCCCCGTCGTCTCCGCGTAACCGCCGCCGCGCGTGCCGCGGACTCCGCGCCCACGTCGCGCGTGGAGCTCGCAACTACCTCGCCCTCGGCCACTTGAGCTCAGGATCTCGCTCGCCATCTCCCCCCCTCATTTGCGCACCTGCCGACCCCTCTCTCACCTCCCCCTCGCTGCGCGCACGCCAAAGCGCCATCGCCGCGAACCGCCGCCGTCCCGAGCTCGTTTCCCCGTCGTCGTGGGAGCTCCGCCGTGTCTTTTGCCACGGTAAGCTTCACCCCGACGTCCACAACCTGGAACGCGCTCCAATTTCCCCTTCCCCTCCCTATTTCTCTCTGCCCGCGCTCACCCGCCGTCCGCCGTGCAGCCGCGGAGGTCCGCCACCGTCGCCCCGGGTCACCGTCGCGTCATCGCCGCCACCGAGGAGTCCCCGGAGCCCGCCTTGAGGTAAAGAACCTCTCCCGCCCCTATTGACCCTTGTTCTGCACTCTGACGCGTTTAATTGCTCGCCGGAATCCCTTAACGCCGCCGCCGAGCCGCTTCACCGTGAACCGCCCCCCTCCGGTGCCCCTGCCCCGACCCAGACCCCACCAAAGGATTCCCCGTACCCTCCCCAATCTTCCTGGCCACTCAGGTCGCCCCAAGGACCCGCAGGGCCCCCGCGCTCCTCGTCTCCGGCGAGCTCCTCCGCCGCGGGGACGGGTGCCGCCGCCCCAGCTGGCTGGGGAAGGAGACAGAAGCCAGCCGCCCCATCTCCGCCGTCCATCTTAGATCGGACGGCCCTGTTTCAAATAGCCCGAACCCAACCTCAGCCGTTCGCCTGAGATCCGACGGCCCAGAGCCGTTTCCCCCGCGCCCCGCCCCCCCTGCCAATTGGGCCCCGCCTATCAGCCTGCCTGCGCCCCGCGCTGCTCGCCCGACCCCGCCTGTCAGCCCGCCCGCGCCCCGCGCTGCCCGCCCGGTCCCGCCTGTCAGCCACCCAGGCCGCCGCGCACTCGCGCGCCCGCCCGCAGGATCTAATCCTGGCCGTCCGACTGAGATCTAACGGCTATTAACGTCCGATACCCCTTCGCCCGCGCGTTTTCTTAAAGAGCCCCCCGGTTTTCTGGAAATTGAACCCGCCGTCCCTGGTTTCTTACAGTTAGGTCCTCGGACCTTTTATTTAATTCAAAATAGGTCCTTAGGGTATATTTTTAACCCCTAAACTTGTAAAATTCATAACTTTGCCATATGAACTCTAAATTAGGTGCTTCAAATTGCAAAATGTTCATAATATTATTATCTATCTGTTTATGCAATGTTTCCCTGCTGTTTCTATGTCCCAATTAATAGTTGATCATTAGGGTAAAATTAATGTTATGGGAAACCTATTTGAGATAAATAAAAGATAGTAGACTTTAATAAAAGTTGGAGCACTTAAGTTTATGGACTTAACACTATGTAATGATTTAACCCCCACCACTGACTTAAACCTGATTAGTGGATGATGAATCACTTTGTATAGTCCTCTACCCCAGACCTAGAGAATACCAGAGTGCCTATCCCTTTTCTATTATGAACTTGTGATCTCTCTCTGCTGCATATGTTTGGTATATTGTTTTTGCTTGTTATTTCCCAAGTGCATAGTGTGAATGATTACTTTACGTAGACAACGAGCAGTCTGTGTTTCCCGAGGAAGTTGCAGAGGAAGTCCCTGATCAGCAGTTTGGTGAAGGCAAGTGTCCTCTGACCCATTATGTCCTATTCATTTATAACTTACCACCCCGCATTACTTAATTGAAACCTAAGGATTGACTAGCTTTATACTTTACCTTATCCTTGATGACCTTTTGGGTTATTATTATGGTTAGCATTTTGCTATTGCCTTAACCTAATCAATGAACATGATGTGACTATTTATGATACGATACTGTTATCCTGATTATGTTGATGATCTTGTGATACTCTAGGGGGCTCAGGCTGTTTCCTGAGTACCTCTCCGTAAGGACCTGTTCGTTGAGAGACCACCCGGGATAACAGTGCAACCATGAGGGTGAAATGGGGTGCCCTTAGCTAATTAATTAGAGGAACTAGAGGTGTAGTTGCTTCGCCGTCGTGCCGTCAATGGGGTCCAGGCACAGTGCTTGCTCTGCCGAGGCTGAGTGCCGAGGTTCTTTCGTTTTGCTTTGGTTAGTCACTCTCCTGCGGGGAGGAGTACTGTGTTTATCAAACTGGAGAAACCTAACGGGCAGCTATGATCTCTAGGGAATCTTTGTAACAGCTACGTAGTGATACCCTGCCGGATCACCTAGGTAGTGGTCAATGGGGATTAGCTCTCCCCGGGCAGAAAGGGAATCATGACTCATGGGTAAAGTGTGCGACCTCTGCAGAGGGTAGTGAAACTGATATATCAGCCGTGCTCACGGTTAAGAGCAGCCTTGGGATCCTCTTTGATTAGAGATACAGATGGTTCGAGATACAAGGATTATGTTATGGTTATGGTTCGAATATGATGATGTTGTTCCTCGATGAGGAAATGGTTCATGGGATTGGTTAATGCTAAAATCTGGCTTCTACTAATGATAAATACCTGACCAACTAAAAGCAACTGCTTGAGCCTAACCCCACATAAAGCTAGTCCACCTCAGCCAAACGGGACATTTGCTGAGTACGTTGATGTGTACTCATCCTTGCTTTACCACAAAACACCAGGTTGTCCGCATTGTAACCACTGCTCAGGAGAAGGCGAAGCCGTGGAAGGAGACTTCCAGGAGTTCCAAGACTACGACGAATTCTAGGTGTGGGTTGGCGGCAACCCCCAGTCAGCTGCCTGTGAAGGCCTTATCTTTACTGCGTTTCGCTAGCACTTTGATTTACCTGTTAAGTCGATGACTATGTGGATGTCTATGACTCTGTGATGTAATAAGTTAATACTCTTTTAAATTATTATTCGAGCAATGTGCATTGATGTTCATTTATGTAATCGCTGTGTACGTGAGTTCTGATCCTGGCACGTACATAGTTCGCACCTGGTTTGCCTTCCAAAACCGGGTGTGACAGCACCAGTGTCCAAACTTCGTTGCGCTTGAAGTTGTTGAGTTCCTCTTGCATGGCCAACACCCAGTCCGGATCTAGCAAGGCCTCTTCTACCCTGAAAGGCTCAATAGAAGAGACAAAAGAGTAATGCTCACAAAAATTAACTAATCTTGAGCGAGTAGTTACTCCCTTGCTAATATCACCCAATATCTGGTCGACGGGATGATCCCTTTGAATTGTCGCTCGAACTTGGGTTGGAGGTGCCTGAGGTGCTTCTTCCTCTTGAACATCCTGTGCTCCCCCTTGATCATGTGCCTCCACTTGAGATACCTGTTCATCATCTTGGGTTGGGGGATGCACCATAGTTGAGGAAGACGGTTGATCTTGCTCCAAATGTTCCTGAGGCCGTACATCTCCAATCGCCATGGTGCGTATTGCGGCCGTTGGAACGTCTTCTTCATCTACATCATCAAGATCAACAACTTGCTCTCTTGGAGAGCCATTAGTCTCATCAAATACAACGTCGCTAGAGACTTCAACCAAACCCGATGATTTGTTGAAGACCCTATACGCCTTTGTATTTGAATCATAACCTAATAAAAATCCTTCTACGGCTTTGGGAGCAAATTTGGAATTCCTACCCTTCTTCACTAGAATGTAGAATTTACTCCCAAAAACACGAAAATACGATACATTAGGTTTGTTACCGGTTAGCAGCTCATACGACGTCTTCTTGAGGAGGCGGTGAAGGTAGACCCTGTTGATGGCGTGGCAAGCCGTGTTCACGGCTTCCGACCAAAAGCACTCGGGGGTCTTGAATTCTCCAAGCATAGTCCTCGCCATATCTATGAGCGTCCTGTTCTTCCTCTCTACCACACCATTTTGCTGAGGTGTGTAGGGAGCGGAGAACTCGTGCTTGATCCCCTCCTCCTCAAGAAACTCCTCCACTTGAAGGTTCTTGAATTCGGACCCGTTGTCGCTCCTTATCTTCTTCACCTTGAGCTCAAACTCATTTTGAACTCTCCTTAGGAAGCGCTTGAGGGTCCCTTGGGTTTCAGACTTATCCTGCAAAAAGAACACCCAAGTGAAGCGGGAAAAGTCATCAACGATAACTAGACCATACTTACTTCCTCCTATGCTCAGATAGGCGACGGGTCCGAAGAGGTCCATATGTAGCAGCTCCAGGGGTCTTGATGTTGTCATCACATTTTTGGTGTGATGAGAGCCTCCCACCTGTTTCCCTGCTTGACAAGCTGCACAAGGTCTATCTTTTTCGAAATGAACATTGGTTAGACCTATCACGTGTTCTCCCTTTAGAAGCTTGTGGAGGTTCTTCATCCCCACATGTGCTAAGCGGCGATGCCACAGCCAGCCCATGCAAGTCTTAGCCATTAAGCATGCATCTAGACCAGCCTCTTCTTTTGCAAAATCAACTAAGTAAAGCTTGCCGTCTAGTACACCCTTAAAAGCTAGTGAACCATCACATCTTCTAAAGACAGACACATCTACATTTGTAAACAAACAGTTATATCCCATATTGCATAATTGACTAACAGATAGCAAATTATATCCAAGAGACTCTACTAAAAACACATTAGAGATAGAGTGCTCATTTGAGATTGCAATTTTACCTAACCCTTTTACCTTGCCTTGATTCCCATCACCGAATATTATTGAATCTTGGGAATCTTTATTCTTGATGTAGGAGGTGAACATCTTCTTCTCCCCCGTCATATGGTTTGTGCATCCGCTGTCAATAATCCAGCTTGAACCCCCGGATGCATAAACCTGCAAGGCAAATTTAGGCTTGGGTCTTAGGTACCCAACTCATGTTGGGTCCTGCAAGGTTAGCACAAATATCCTTAGGGACCTAAATGCAAGTTTTGTCTCCCTTGCATCTTGCCCCTAATTTTCTAGCAACTATCTTCCTATCCTTTCTACAAATAGCAAAAGAACCATTTAAAGCATGATATATTGTAGAAGGTTCATTAACTTTCCTAGGAACATTAACGACATTTCTCCTAGGCATATTATGAATAACATTTCTCCTACCAACATTTCTATCATGCACATAAGAAGAACTAGAAGCAACCATGGCATGAGAATCAAAGGCATTATATACATTACAACTCCTATAGGCATTTCTAGGTTGTCTTCTATCGTAGTACATAAAGGCATGGTTCTTTTGCACACTACTAGCCATAGGGGCCTTCCCTTTCTCCTTGGCGGAGATGGGAGCCTTATGGCTTGTCAAGTTCTTGGCTTCCCTCTTGTAGCCAAGTCCATCCTTAATTGAGGGGTGTCTACCAATCGTGTAGGCATCCCTTGCAAATTTTAGCTTGTCAAATTCATTCTTGCTAGTCTTAAGTTGGGCATTAAGACTAGCTAATTCATCATTTAATTTGGAAATTGAAACTAAATGATCACTACAAGCATCAATGTCAAAATCTTTACACCTATTACAAGTTTCAACAATTTCTACACAAGAATTAGATTTACTAGCTACTTCTAGTTTAGCATTTAAATCATCATTAAAACTTTTTAACTTGGCAATAGTTTCATGACAAGAAGATAATTCACTAGAGAGCATTTCATTCCTCTTAACTTCTAGAGCAAGAGATTTCTGTGCTTCTACAAATTTGTCATGTTCTTCATACAACAAATCCTCTTGTTTTTCTAAAAGCATATTCTTGTCATTCAAGGCATCAATTAATTCATTAATTTTGTCTACCTTGGTTCTATCTAATCCCTTGAATAAGCATGAGTAATCTATCTCATCATCATCACTAGACTCATCTTCACTCGAAGAAGCATAAGTACTAGTATGAGTGCTTACTTTCTTCTCTCTTGCCATGAGGCAAGTGTGACGCTCGTTGGGGAAGAGGGATGACTTGTTGAAGGCGGTGGCGGCGAATCCTTCATTGTCAGAGTCGGAGGAGGAACAATCCGAATCCCACTCCTTTCCGATATGTGCCTCGCCCTTGGCCTTCTTGTAATGCTTCTTTTTCTCCCTCTTGTTCCCTTGGTCCTGATCACTATCATTGTCGGGACAGTTAGCAATAAAATGACCAAGCTTACCGCATTTGAAGCATGAGCGCTTCCCCTTGGCTTTGGTCTTGCTTGGCTGCCCCTTGCGACCTTTAAGCGCCGTCTTGAAGCGCTTAATGATGAGGGCCATCTCCTCATCATTGAGTCCGGCCGCCTCAACTTGTGCCACCTTGCTTGGTAGCGCCTCCTTGCTCCTTGTTGCCTTGAGAGCAATGGGTTGAGGCTCATGACTAGGACCGTTCAACGCGTCGTCCACGTATCTTGCCTCCTTGATCATCATTCGCCCGCTTACGAACTTCCCAAGAACTTCTTCGGGCGACATCTTGGTGTACCTGGGATTTTCACGTATATTGTTCACCAAATGAGGATCAAGAACGGTAAATGACCTTAGCATTAGGTGGACGATGTCGTGGTCCGTCCATCGCGTGCTCCCGTAGCTCCTTATTTTGTTGATGAGGGTCTTGAGCCGGTTGTATGTTTGTGTCGGCTCCTCGCCCCTTATCATCGCGAACCGTCCAAGCTCGCCCTCCACCAACTCCATTTTGGTGAGCAACGTGACGTCGTTTCCCTCATGAGAGATCTTGAGGGTGTCCCAGATCTGCTTGGCATTGTCCAAGCCGCTCACCTTGTGATACTCGTCCCTGCACAAAGAGGCTAGCAACACAGTAGTAGCTTGTGCATTTTTATGAATCTGTTCATTAATAAACACAGGGCTATCCGAGCTATCAAATTTCATTCCACTTTCCACAATCTCCCAAATGCTTGGATGGAGAGAAAACAGGTGAGTACGCATTTTGTGGCTCCAAAATCCATAATCCTCTCCATCAAAGTGAGGGGGCTTGCCAAGTGGAATGGGGAGCAATTGAGCATTTGAACTATGCGGGATGCGCGAATAATCGAAAGAAAAGTTTGAGTTAACCGTCTTTCGTCTATCGTAGTCGTCGTCGTCCTTTTGGGAGGAGGAAGATTCGTCGCTGTCATAGTAGACAATTTCCTTGATGCGCCTTGTCTTCTTCTTCCTCCCGTCTTTTCTTTTGTGGCCCGAGCCTGAGTCGGTGGGCCTATCATCATTGGGCTCGTTGACGAAGGACTCCTTCTCCTTGTCGTTGATCACCATCCCCTTGCCTTTAGGATCCATCTCTTCAGGCGGTTAGTCCCTTTCTTGAAGAGAACGGCTCTGATACCAATTGAGAGCACCTAGAGGGGGGTGAATAGGTGATCTTGTAGCACTTCAAAAACTTAAGCCACAAAACTTGGTTACTTGTTAGCACAGTAATATGCCAAGTGGCTAGAGAAGGATCTCAACACAACACAATAACCAAGAGATATCAATCACAGAGATGGCACAGTGGTTATCCCGTGGTTCGGCCAAGACCAATGCTTGCCTACTCCACGTTGTGGCGTCCCAACGGACGAGGGTTGCAATCAACCCCTCTCAAAAAGGTCCAAAGACCAACTTGAATACCACGGTGTTGCTTTGCTTCTCTTAATCCCGTTTGCGAGGAATCTCCACAGCTTGGAGCCTCTCGCCCTTACACAAGATGTTCACGAAGAATCACAGAGCAAGGAAGGGATTAGCAACTCACACACGACACAAAGATCACAGCGAATACGCACACGCAAAACCTAGACTTGAGCTCAAGAGACTATCACACTAGAATGGAGCTCAAATCACTAAAATGTCGAACAAGTGCGCGAGAATGAAGTATGAGTGATCAATGATGCTCAAAGGATGCTTGGTATACTCCTCCATGCGCCTAGGGGTCCATTTTATAGCCCCAAGACAGCTAGGAGCCGTTGAGCACAAGTTTGGAAAGCCATTCTTGCCTTCTGTCATCGGGGGCACCGGACAGTCCGGTGCACACCGGACACTGTTCGGTGCCCGATTTCCTTCCTTAAATAGCGAAGCCGACCGTTGGCAGCCTGAGAGCCGTTGGCGCACCGGACATGTCCGGTGCACACCGGACAGTCCGGTGCCGTCTTCTAGCCGTTGGCTCGGCCACGTGTCCTGCGCAGATTGCGCGGCCGACCGTTGGCCCGGCCGACCGTTGGCTCACCGGACAGTCCGGTGCACACCGGACAGTCCGGTGAATTTTAGCCGTACGTCGCCGGTGAATTCCCGAGAGCAGCCACTTCGCTCGAGCCAGCCTGACGCACCGGACACTGTCCGGTGCACCACCGGACAGTCCGGTGCTTGCAGACTCAGCAGATTCTTGGCTGCTCGAGCCAAGATATTTCCAATTGGATTTTTCCTGTTTCCAGCACTTAGACACAATACATTTGTCCATAAAACAATGTACTAAGTCTGAGAAACATACCTTAATTCTTGATTTGTACCTTGTCCACCTTTTTACACTTAGGCACTTGTGTTGGACACTAAATCACCAAAATACTTAGAAATGGCCCAAGGGCACATTTCCCTTTCAGTTACAAACCTACCCCCTTAAAAGAATCTCGTCCTCGAGATTAAGCAACTTCTGAGAATAACTGGGGGAATTCTGCTCTGAGTTCATCTTCTCTTTCCCGTGTGGCCTCATCTTCCGAATGATGACTCCACTGAACTTTACACATGTTGATAACTTTACTCCGTGTAATTCTTCGAGATGTTTCCAAAATTCTGATAGGTTACTCTGAATAAGTCAAATCCTCATTAACATTGAGTTCTTCCATAGATAATTGTTCTTCAGGTGGGGAAAACTAGAATTTGTGAACTCCGGTTGGTAATTGGAAGTGAGGAAGGGTGCGCTAGGTGCGTAACCAGAAGGCGGATCAGGGAGGGCCTTTAATTTATAGTAGCTACGTGAGTGCTTCGCAAATTTGGGATGAGATGATCTCACGGTCGGAAGGGAGGTGGGTCACCGGAGGGCAACTGTCGTGGTGCTCGGTGAAGTAAGGCCCCAGGCAGGGACGGAGCCAGGAAAAGTTTAGAAGGGACTGAACTAAATTGCTGCAGTATAATAGTCCATTCTACATTGTATTGTATACATTTTAGATTAGGGGAGGCTGTAGTGGGGCTCCATGGGATTCGAAGCGGTAGGGGGGCTCGAGCCCCGCCCCCCACCGCTGGATCCGTCCCTGGCCCCAAGCGATAAATGGATGTCCACAACAACCTAATGCGATGTGGTAATGTCTCCAAGCATGTGGCATCCTCGTGGCGAGCGGCGGACACCGACGATGACACCCTGGTCAGTCGCGAAGCAAGTGGTTACGGTGGACAGCTCACAAGTTTATCCACAACCACGATCTTTTCACTTCCCTGATAATATCCGCGTTGATCCGTGCACGAATCTTCACGGCAAGCTCGAATCGCGGTGCCCGATCACCGGTGGTGAGGTACACTGTACCTAGAATCTTCTTCAGTGTACTGTACCATGGCAATGTTCATTCAGCGTGCCTCACATAGCCATTTGAGAGTCATTTCTCTTCGACTTTCATTCAACAACCTACCAAGTCGACCATAGCAAAGTTGTTGTCCATCAAGTCAGCTTCAATTTTGTTATAGGGTTCTTGGTCATACCTCCACTCGATCAAGCACAATTCAGCTCTAAAGTTGATCTAATGCCACTGTCAGTCTAACCTTTAGGCCAACACCCGACTGACAGCCCAACTTCCAGGCCATTTTGCCCCAATTTCTGTACAGCTCTAGGGCTCAATCACTTAACCAAACTTGGACTACTTTAATAGCTCTACAAATTTGTTGTAGTGACCCCTAGCAAAATTTCCATAGATCAAGAGATACAGGGATCAAAAGTCAACACAATATCACTGTTTTTCAGAGTTAAACATTTGGGTGCCTTTGGGACCTTTTTGCAATTTACTCCAATTTGTTCCATAAAACATGGAAATCTCCAAATATAAAAGTTGCCAAGTTTTTGTTACTCTACCACTTTGATATATACACTTTGGTTCAAAAGTGCATAAAAATTGGAGTCACCTCATAAAGTACTAATTAGGGTTTCTAGGGTCCTTATTAGGGTTTGAGTGTTCTAGGGTTTATGTGCCACTCCAACACTCTAAATTTAGTCTCTTTTGAACATCTTCACTAACCTTTGAGTTCATACTCAAATTGCTATCTCACACACCCACATGCTTCTAGTGCTTGGGTAAGCACCCTATCCTAGGGTTAAGGATCAATTTAAGGCATCACATCACAACTTGTTTTGAAATTTTTACCTAGTGGATGCACTCTAGGTATATCATACATAATGAAATGCTAGTGCAAATGATGTCATGCCAAAGTTTTAGTTTTGGTAACACCAGAGGTGTTACATCGTTTCCCCCTAAAAATAAATCTCGTCCCGAGATAAAAGCTCGTGGCTAAGTAGTGGAAAAGGAAACACGTCACAATCTCATTTCCTTATTTCTATTACAAGGCAGGGGTGTGGGGGCCCCGGGTGGTTTGCATTAGAAATAGATTACAACAAACTTTAGAAATACAGGATTCTAAAAACTTAAGAAACTGACTATTTAGAAACTCTTCGGATTCCCATGTAGCTTCATCTTTAGAATGCTTATTCCATTGCACTTTGTAGAATTTGATTGTTTTTCTGCGGGTAAACTTTCTTGTTGATCCACAATCTTAACAGGATGCTCAGAATAAGTTAAATCTGGTTGTAGATTAATGTTGGGGACTTGTTCTCAAATGCTAAGAATTAAGAACAAGGCAACACAAAAAAGAGGTTAATGGTTAATGTCATTCGTCCTTTGAAACATTATTTCCCTTAGCATATAACGATCTTCAGACTAAGGTCATGAAGGATGTACCTTCATCATCTCAGTATGTGTTAATGAAAGACGAAGCATATGAAACATGAGAAATAACATGGATAATCATATGACATTATTAACATATCTTCGTTATATCATTATGAATAAATAAGAACAATATTGAATTACATTCGTACCTTTGGCTTAACAGAAGGTAAAAAATCCAAGCGTGACGCACGAGTGAATACAAGTCAGCGTGAAGAGTACGGGGGTATTGTTCATCTATTTATAGGCACAGGGCGCAGCCTATGTAAAATTACATTCATGCCCTTTATGTTTACTATTGGCTTAAGGACAATCTACCAAAGACTAGATGGCCTTTTCCCCTTTAAGTCGGTTTCTCTTTCTGCCATTGAGCCGAAGCACCCTTGCGCGTAGCTTTGGAACTGCATCAACCTTCGTCTCGATCATGCTTTCCATATTGTGTATAGTTTTATTCTGAGTCCGAAGGTGCCTGTATGTATATTACACTTGGGAAACATTGTTAAATCATATTTTTGAGGACCTTCGAAAGACGAAGGCCCCCAACAGTAGCCCCTAACAATATTAATTTGGTATAAGAATGAATTCAGACTGCGACATAAACAAAGGCCTTAAGCCGAAGGTCCGAAAAACACCTTCCCTTTGCTAGAATAGCAATATTCAATGACAAATGGGGCCCTACAAGTTGTAACGCGCTGGGCATATAAATATGGATCCACGCCGGCAGCATTTTACACGCCATCTCTGCCGTTTGCAATATTTTCTCAAACTTTTAGTTCTTGCTCATAGCTTCTCACTAGATTTTCAATCTTTTTGAGCTTCGGCTTAAAGACACGTTTTTGCCATGTCTGGAGAAAAAATGACTGAGGAAATGAAGCTAACTTCGGAAACGAAGGTAGCTGAAGAGACGAAGTTGGTTGAAGGAAAGAAAGTTGTGAATCCTTATGTTGCTGGATTCATTGAGTCCATGGCAAAAACAAACACAGAAAAGATTACGAAAGAGATACTAGAAGGTTTGTCTGAAGATACTGGTGACAGCGATAGCTATGACGTGGAAAGTGAGGATGAAGACTCTGAGGATCGATCGTGGTGCCCAAGCCATACTATCTTCGGAAAATCAACTATCAAGCAAAGTCATATTGATGCCATGAGAGGGAGATATTTTCGCGACATGTCTATTATCAGAGTTGGAGGAGACAGCACTACCCCTGCTCCAGAGGAAAACGAAGTTGTCATCTACCGAAGCTTTTTTAAGGCTGGTCTTCAGTTCCCTTTTAGCAAGTTTGTGGTTGAAGTGCTGAAGATATACCAGATTTTCCTCCATCAGATCACCCCTGAAGCTATAATGAGGATGGAGATTTTTGTCTGGGCTGCAAGAAGCCAGGTGTTGGAGCCGAGCGCGAAGTGATTTTGCAATATGCACGAGCTTTTATATGAGACGAAGGCCATTGGCAAAGAACAGTATCACAACAACTTCGGTTGTTATAGCTTCATTGCTCGCCCCAATGCAAGCCACCCAGTGCTAACATTCTGGAAGAGATGGCCTAGATCCTGGATGGAAGAGTGGTTTTATGTTAAAAATGATTTGAAGGTAAGGGAAGATATTAAAGAAATCATTCAGCGGCCTATCTGGTCTTGCTTCGGCCTCCGAAGGCCGAAGGTGAACATTGACAGCAGCGTTGAAGAGTGTCAGAAAGCATTTAGCACTGTGTGTTCCTTTATTGGCACAAGAGATTTAATTCAAGAGCACATAGCCTTTAGGGTATGGCCACTTGTGGAGAGCTGGGAAATGCCGAAAGAGACCACCGCTGATTCCATTGAGGGTGGTTTAGTCCGATTGGAATATACCTTCAGATTTGGGGAGAAGTTTGATGAGCCGAACAATGACTGGCTAAAGTGTATTGAAGCAACTAGCGACGAGCTACTTGGGGCATACTCCAAGGCCGAGGATAATGCATTGTCTGCAGCTTTTGGGGTCGGAAGAAGAAAAGATTGAACAGGGTATTTGATGCTATAGGCTTCGTATACCCTGATTATCGCTACCCACTGCGAGGACAAGGAAAAAAGAGAAAGATTGCCGCTCTAGTCATTACAGCTGAGCCGAAGGGCAAGAAGATGAAGGTTCTGACTCACCGGTCGCGCTATATTGAACCGGTCGTGATACCTAAATTTGGCAAAGGGACCTCTTCAGCTGCCGAAGCAAAAGAAACTGTTCCGATTATGCAGAGCACTGAAGAGCCGAATGTAGTGCCGAAGGTGCTTACAGTCGAGCCAGTTGAAACGAAGATTGATAGGGCTGATGAGCCAAAGATTGAAGAAATAATGAAAATGCCATAAATTTTGAGCCCTCCAACAGAGGCAACACTGTCGAATGTGTAGAAGGCTTCTGCCGCAACTCCCAAGAGGAGAAGGATGGCGAATGTGCTGGATGTTGTGCTGGAAACGGCGAAGGCCTTGAGTCCTGCTCCTACGAGGAAAGTTGTCGAAGCTGCCAAAGCGCAACCCGACATAGATACTAAGCAGGAAGAAGTCGAAGCTACAAAAACTCAGGCTGAAACCGAAGCTGGGCCTTCAACGCCCGCTATGACGAAGCCTATCGCGTGTGAGGAAGAGATGGCAAGACAGACTGCACTTGAAAAGGTCGAGACTGCCGCTTCCGAAGCTCTGACTGAAAATATCGACTACATCGTTCGACATGCTTCGGGGAAGAAATTGTCCGAAGATGAGATCGCTGAAGCAAGTCATTACGCTCAAAAACTGAAATATCCGAAGGGAGCCTTAGTTTTTAACGGAAGCAATGAAGATGACTTCTTATACTGTCTCCCAGACAACAAAGAAGTATCTGTTTGCCGGGAGATAGGCAAAAGCATGGGATTCCCGAAGCTGGAAGATGATCTTTCAATTTTGTCGAAGGATGATCTTGCTGATAGCCTAGCCTACAATAGTATAAAGGTATAAAGGTTAACTTTGAATTTTAGAACGAATTATTTTATCTGTCATACTCAATTCTTTCCTCCTCTTGCAGGGCTTAGTTCTTAGTAATGCCCTTAGGGCGCAGAAGAATATTGAAGACGAAGGCTATACAATGGATCTGAATAACCTTCATTTAGAGGTGATTGAATTAAGAAACGAAGGTCTTGAAAAAGACAAAATCTTAATTTCATTGGTACACAAAGTGAAAGAAGACAAAGCTAGTTTCAAGGGTCAAGCCGAAGCTCAAAAGACTGAAATTGAAGACCTTCGGAGACAGTTGGTCGAAGCTAAAGAAAACTGCGCGCTTGCGCAAGCTAACCAATAAATTAGCAAATATTGGAAAAATCATCTGGAGAAAAATGTTGAAGAACTTCGTGCATCTAGGGAAAGGTGCTTTGAAAAATCCTTAGATTGCGTAAAGAAAATAAAAGCTAGCTTCGCCAAAGTGGGTGCCTATTCTATTGAAGAAAACTTCATAAGAGGAGACCCTAAGGCATGTTGAATGGATAAGTGGAGAGGCCGAGACCTTCAAAGAAATTTTAAATGATCGCAGGGATGTTTGCGCGTTTTTCGGTGCGCAGGGAATTTCAGCCATCTTGGAGAAGGCGGGATGTGATCACATAAAAGCTATGGCCCAGGCCGAAGCTGCCTTCTCCGTAGATGATACGAAGGATCCTTCAGCTGAAGCGACCTTGATGGGCGGAAAATTTTACAATGATGTCTGGGTGAATGGTGGCCGATAGATGGCCCATGAAATTATAAAGAAAAGTGAAAAGGATACCCATGATGCCCGAGCAGAAGCAAGGCGAGCTGAAGAAGCTGTAGAGCGCAAAAAGCGTATAGGTATCGCTTTTTGGCTTTTAGCTTCGGCATTTGTTTTTGTGGCTTTGGACTGATTAACTTTTCCTACTTCAGCTGAATTATCTCTGCCGCCGGAATCGTTCGATCCCCTAGCCAATCCAGAAATGAAGGAAGCGTTGGACATTATAAAGATAGCTGAATCCATTGTTGATAAAGTTGTCAACAAATTACTGCACGAAGTTGTAGAGAAAGTCCTTAAAGAGGAATAGCACTTACTCTAAAAACATTTTGAAATGGTCAATGTATGAGACACTAGAATGGACATTGTACTTTTATTGTAACAAGACTGT
This sequence comes from Zea luxurians, assembly GCA_029449295.1. NCBI lineage: Eukaryota > Viridiplantae > Streptophyta > Magnoliopsida > Poales > Poaceae > Zea > Zea luxurians. The sequence continues at coordinate 123,709,822 of JAOPSE010000009.1, forward strand.
AATATTTGATGTATGAAGCTTTGAATCGAATATGTAAATTATTGTAATTCATTTCTTTGTGATGCATGAAATTTACACACATACCGTTTTTGAGCCTTTGGCGAAAAAACACCTTCCCTTCTTTTCATGCTTCGTAAAGAAAAATATCCATGCTTTGTAAAGAAAGATATCCATGCTTTGTAAAAAGAGATCCTTCTTGTGACAAGGCTGATAAGACTGAATTTCCTGAAACTTACTTCGTGCCTTAGCACCTTTTCATTTTGACGAAGCGTTTGCCGAAAATCAGCTTCGTATTCAATTCGTGTCATTGATGCAATATGATGTATGATGTGATGTTATGCGAGATGATGTGATGATATGATGCAAAATGATGGGGATACCGAAGACACACACCCACACGCCCACACTTGAACACACAAGCTCTGCATTCCCTTAGGAACGACTTTGGAGTCTTCTTCACCGTTTATTTTTCGGTGTTCACCATTTGTTCTTCGGTGTAAGTTCTGCATCTCCTTAGGAACGTCTTTTGAACTTCTTCGCCTTCTATTTCGGCGGTATAAGTTCTGCATCCCCTTTGGAACGACTTTGGAACTTCTTCGCCTTATATTTCGGCAGTATTTGGCTCTGCATTCCCTTTGGAACGACTTTTGAGCAGAAAACTTACGCTGCGCTCCCTTAGGAATAACTTTTTGTAGCTTCGGCAATTTTAGCTCTGCATTCCCTTAGGAACGTCTTTTTGAGCACAAAACTTACGCTGCGCTCCCTTAGGAACGACTTTTTGTAGCTTCGTAATTTTAGCTCTACATTCCCTTAGGAACGACTTTTGAGCTTCGTAAATCTGTGAAGAAGATATATTCCATTATGATAGAAGCAAAATCATTACAAGAAACTAAAACTAAATTTACATTGCTTGTTCCTTATAAAAAAGCAAAATGACATAGAACATAAAGGTATTTCAGAGGCAGGATATCGTTCAGTATATGTGCTTTGATTCTGGCACAGTACTGTTGACTGTACGAGCTTCGGATTCCTCTCTGAATTCACGTTGTTGTTGGGAGTGTTGGCGCCCTTCTGGCTGCTGGCTTCGGGAATAAGTAGGTTGCAGTGGTGGTGGCGGTGGGAGCTAAGGCCAAGAAGCCTGTGAATGGCTTGCCGAAGCAACAAAAGCTGCAAGATGATTGCCCACATATTCTGGTATGTAGGGAGAGTGGTATGAAGCAGTATGTAAGACTTGCTTCGGCTGATTCTACCGAGCTTCTACTTCGACAATCTCTTTTTGCTTCAGAATAGTGATCTGGCAGGCTCTTGTAGTGTGGCCTTTGTCCTCACCACAGAATAAGCAATAAATTTTTCTGGGCTAATCCTCATATCTTCCTCTGAAGCCTCTGTCGCCTCTGCCCCTTGGAGCTGGTGGCCTGAATGAGCTTTGCTGCTGTCCTGAAGACTGTGAGGTGTGCTGTGACCTCTGAAGCTGGCTTCCTTTGTCGTCATTCTAACTAGAGCTGTGGATTGATCTGACATGCCTAGGGTGGATTCTTCCTCCGAAGCCCCTAGTCATCTCAAAAAATCTGTAGGCTTCTTCCCTTCTTTGTCGAAAGTCATTATCAGCCCAGATGTACTCGTCCATCTTCTGAAGCAGCTTCTCCAGAGTTTGGAGAGGTTTCCTAGCGAAATATTGAGTCGTGGGTCCTGGCCAAAGACCCTTGATCATGGGCTTAATGACAATTTCATTGGGCACTGTGGGAGCTTGTGCTCTCAGTCTCAATAACCTTTGGACATATGCCTGAAGGTATTCCTCATGGTCTTGTGTGCACTGGAATAAGGCCTAAGATGTGACTGGCTTCGTCTGAAATTCTTGAAAACTGGTAACCAGCATGTACTTGAGCTTCTGCCACGACGTGATTGTCCCTAGCCGAAGGGAAGAATACCATGTCTAGGCCACGTTTCGGACTGCCATGACGAAGGACTTTGCCATGACAGCTGCATTGCCTCCGTATGAGGATATTGTTGCCTCATAGCTCATCAAGAATTGCTTTGGGTCTGAGTGCCCATCGTACATGGGTAGCTGGGGTGGCTTGTAGGATTGTGGCCATTGGATAGCCTGCAATTCTGTTGCCAGGGGAGAAGCATCATCAAAAGTAAAGGTACCATGATTAAAATCATCATTCCATTCATCTTCGTTGAATGAGCCCTCTTGACGAAGCTCCCTGTGTTTGGTCATGATCATCCTGAGCAAGATGATGCACTTCCTCAGTAGCTTCATCGATCTTCCTTTGAAGATCAGCTAGCCGAGCCATCTTCTCCTTTTTCCTTTGCACCTGCTGGTGGATGATTTCCATGTCCCTGATCTCCTGGTCCAACTGCTCCTCCTGGAATGTTGGACTAGTGGCCTTTCTCTTTTGGCTTTGGGCCTCTAGGAGAGAGAGAGTCTCCTGTTTTGTGTCCAGTGGCTGCAGTGCAGCCCCTGGCGCTGTTATCTTCTTCGATGGCATGACGAAAGTCGATGTTTTGCCGAAGGTTGTGGAAGTGAGTACACCGGAGGTGGGCGCAATGTTGGGGACTTGTTCTCAAATGCTAAGAATTAAGAATAAGGCAACACAAAAAAGAGGTTAATGGTTAATGTCCTTCGTCCTTCGAAACATTATTTCCCCTAGGATATAACGATCTTTGGATGAAGGTCATGAAGGACGTACCTTCATCATCTCTGTATGTGTTAATGAAAGACGAAGCATATGAAACATGAGAAATAACATGGATAATCATATGACATTATTAACATATCTTCGTTATATCATCATGAATAAATAAGAACAATATTGAATTACATTCATACCTTTGGCTTAACAGAAGGTAAAAAATCCAAGTGTGACGCACGAGTGAATACAAGTCAGCGTGAACAGTACGGGGGTACTGTTCATCTATTTATAGGCACAGGGCGCAGCCTATGTAAAATTACATTCATGCCCTTTATGTTTACTATTGGCTTAAGGACAATCTACCAAGGAGTAGATGGCCTTTTCCCCTTTAAGTCGATTTCTCTTTCTGCCATTGAGGCGAAGCACCCTTGCGCGTAGCTTCGGAACTGCATCAACCTTCGTCTCGATCATGCTTTTCCATATCGTGTATAGTTTTATTCCGAGTCCAAAGGTACCTGTATGTATACTACACTTGGGAAACATTGTTAAATCATGTTTTTGAGGACCTTCGGAAGATGAAGGCCCCCAACAATTAACATCAGAAGCTTCGACCACTTTGTCAGGTACTTGAAGGCATTTCTTTAGTTGGGATACGTGGAATACATTATGTATGACCGAAAGATGTTCAGGCAGCTTCACTTTGTAAGCCATGGATCCACACTGTGCTAGTATTTCAAAAGGACCAACATATCGTGGTGCCAGCTTTCCCTTGATGCCAAAACGAGTTACTCCTTTCATAGGTGAAACTTTTAGATACACAAAATCACCAACTTGGAAATACACGGGTCGTCTTCTCTTATCTACATAACGCTTGTGACGATGTTGTGCTATTTTCAAACGCTGTTGGATAAGTTTCACTTTCTCTTCCGCCTCCTTTACTAAATCTGGCCCAAAGAAAAACCGTTCACCGGGCCCTGACCAGTTCAATGGAGTTCTGCACCGCTGATCATAAAGAGCCTCAAAAGGTGCCATCTTGGTACTCTCTTGATAACTATTGTTATAGGAGAATTTAGCCAATGGCAAGCACTCATCCCATTTTCCAGAATAGGCTAATACACATGCTCTTAACATATCTTCTAAGATTTTGATTCACCCTTTCGGTTTTCCCACTAGTTTGGGAATCATAGGTTGAACTATGAATTAGCTTAGTATCAAGGGATTTGTGGAAGTCTTCCCAAAATCTAGAGACGAATTGAGGTCTTCGATCAGACACTATGGTCTTAGGCACACCATGCAGACTCATAATCCGACCAATATATAGTTCAGTATAAGTCTTCATTGGATACAAAGTCTTTACCGGTAAGAAGTGTGCGACTTTAGTAAAACAGTCCGCAATCACCCAGATAGAGTCATAACCCTTGGGAGTCTTTGGTAATCCTACGATAAAATCCATACTGATATCCTCCCATTTCCCTTATGAAATAGGCAACGATTGCAATGGTTCAGCAGACTTCAGATGTACAGCCTTTACTCGTTGGCATACATCACATTTAGCCACATAACGAGCAATCTCTATTTTCATCTTTGTCCACCAGAATCGCCATTTCAAATCTTGATACATCTTATTACTCCCACGATGAATAGAATACCAGGAGGTATGAGATTCATCAAGTATATGTTGCCTCAATGTCGGGACCTTTGGGACTACTAGTCAATTCTTAAACCAAAGAATACCTTTGTTATCAAGGTGGAAACACGTAGTGGGATCCATTGCCATACGCGCTTTAATATGGGCTATTCCGGCTTCAGTCTTTTGAGCTTCCACAATTTGAGTAACTAGGGTTGATTCCAACTGCAAATTGGCTAGTAGTGTTGGTTGGAACATACTCAGATTCAGTCGTTCCATTTCTTGACAGATTGTGGTTTCGAACGAACTAGATGACAGATAACACAAATGTTCCTTGCGACTGAGCGCATACGTGACCACATTTGCCTTTCCCGGATCATAATGTACTTCTAGATCATAATCATTGATCAGTTCAAGCCATCTCCGCTATCTCATATTTAATTTAGCTTGAGTAAAGATGTACTTGAGACTTTTGTGATCTGTATAAATATGGCAAGTATTGCCCAGAAGATAATGACACCAAATCTTCAAAGCATGAACAACTGCAGCAAGCTCCAAATCATGAGTAGGATAATGTTCTTCATGTCTCTTCAATTGCCGTGAAGCATAAGCTATTACATGGCCTTCTTGCATTAATACACATCCAATGCCCATATCCGAAGCATCACAATAGACGTCAAAGGACTTCTCAATGTCAAGTTGGGCTAACACCGGTATCATAGTTAACAATTTCTTTAGTTTCTCAAGCTTCATTACATTCTGGCATCCAATTAAACTTCACATTGTTCTTCAATAGTTCGGTAATAGGCTTGGAGATTTTTGAAAAATCGAGGATGAACCAACGATAATATTCAGCCATACCAAGAAAACTTCGAACAAGATGAACCGTGGTAGGTGGCTTCCATTCTGAAATATCCTTCACTTTACCCAGATCCACAGCTACCCCTTCAGCTGATAAGATATGACCAAGAAATGGAACTTGATCTAACCAGAACTCTCACTTGCTGAATTTGGCATATAACTTGTGTTCCTGAAGTCGAATCAGCACCACTCGAAGATGAGTGGCATGTTCTTCCTTACTTTTAGAATAAATCAGGATGTCATCAATAAAAACCACCACAAACTTATCTAACTCAGGCATAGACACCGAGTTCATTAAATAGGTGAAATGGACAGGAGCATTAGTAAGTCCAAATTACATCACTAAATACTCATACAACACATATCTTGTTGTGAAAGCTGTCTTTGGAATATCCTCCGGTCGAACCCGAATTTGATGACAACCTGAGCAGAGATCAATCTTTGAAAATACCTTTGCCCCAACAAGCTGGTCAAGCAAAAGGTCTATTCGCGGCAGCGGATACTTGTTCTTGATAGTTACTTCGTTTAAGGGTCTATAGTCGACGCACATCCTTAGGTTTGGTCTTTCTTTTTCACAAAAATTGTAGGGCAGCCCCATGTTGAGGAACTGGGTCGAATAAAACCCTTTTCTAGCAAATCTTGCAATTGAGTCTTCAACTCGGCCAGTTCATTTGGGGGCATTCTGTATGATCTCCAAGAAACAGGAGTTGTGTCAGGCTTAAGTTCAATAGAGAATTCCACATTCCGTTCTGGCGGCAAACCAGGCAATTCTTCTGGAAATACCTCCAGAAACTCTCACACGACTGGAATATTGGCTAACTCTTAAATTATAGCACTATAGGCTCTTTATGGAACTTCTTGTAGAGAGGGTAACTGAATTATTAACTGGCCCTCTCCTAACATGGTATTTAAGGTAATGGTCCGTTTTCTCGCATCAATAGTAGCCTCATGTTGGACTAACCAATTCATACCTAAGATCGCATCTATGTCTTGGCCTTTTAGCATGATCATATTGGTAGGGTAATCATGCCCAACCAATTCTATAGGCACCTGGAAACCCATTTCCTTCATAAACAATCGACCCTCAGGTGATCGTACTGCCACACCCCATCTTTCTTCTTGAATAGAAATGTTATGATGCATGGCAAAATCTTTACTGAGAAATGTATGGGTTGCACCAGTGTCAAAAAGTACTTTGGTAGGATGATGGGCAACAAGGAACGTACCCGTAAGCACCGGATGCCCTTTTGAAGTCACATCAACTTGAGTATAGAACACTCGTCCTGATTTCCTATTGTCCTTCCCTTTTGCACTGTTGCCAAAAGTATTCTTGTTCTGATTTAGGGAGTTGTTTCCTGTTGGTCTCTGAAAATTGGAGTTATTTTGGCGGGGATAGGGACAATCTTTAATAAAATGTACCGCCTTTCCATAGTTGTAATAAGGATATTTAGTGCCAGCGGGAGCAGGCAAGCGAGGAACTTGGGTATTTGTAGGTGGAAGCTGGTTTGGCCAGTTGGCGGGACGAATATAAGTGGGGTTTTTGAAAGGATAGGTAATTGAACGGTAAGGAACATTTGTAGAACCAGTAGTCCTGATTACCACCTTTTGGCGTTTCGCCGATGACTAAGCAAACCCTGACCTAGAACCTTTCCATGACCGCTTCACATTTTGATGTACTCGTGTCTTTTCTTCCACCGCTATAGCCACACTTATTGCCCAATTGAACGTAAGATCATAGCAAGTGGCCATCTTCTTTTGCAATTTTGAGTTGAGGCTTCTCATAAAACAATCTCTTTTCTTGATATCTGTGTTCACATGCTCTATAGCATACTGAGAAAGGTGGTTAAATTTCCCAATATACTGCATCACAGTATCAGCCCCTTGCCTAAGTCTTAGAAACTCCTCAAGCTTCATTTGCAAAACCCCATCAGGAACATGATGAGCACAGAAAGCTTCTTTAAATTCAACCCAAGTAATCTGATGATCTGTGAGGTTGTATGGCGACAAAGTTGGACCGCCAAGTGCTGGCAACTCTGCGTAGTTGTTGTGCAGCAAATAAAGACTTTTGTACCTCAGTGCACTGAATAAGGCCAAACTTCTGTTCAATCACCTGCAGCCACTCAATTGCGTCAAGAGGCTCTTCTCCTTTAGCAAACACTGGTGGCCAAGTCTCCATTAATTCCATGTATGTTGCATTCCTTTGCTGATTCTGGGGAATACGAGGCCCACCTTGATTGTTTTGGTGATGAGCAATCTCATGCAAAACCCTAGCATTATCAGCAGTGGCATTCACTAGGGTAGCAATGGCATCTGCTAGTGTAGGTGGAACTAGTGGTGGTGGAGGGTTGATATCAGCTTCTGCACCACCACACGATGTGCCAGCCTCATCCGACCCACGAGTACGCATAGGCATCTGGAGTAAAACAAACTCATGAATAAACATCCATAACCATGAAATTTATTACATGAGGCGGGTACATGGAGTATTATTCATTACAATACCAAAATTGACATAGCTTACTATCCTATGCCTACAATAGAGGTCACGACACCATACACGTCACATTAACCCTCTATATCACTAGCTATCTCAGAAGCATCACTACCTCCTAGAGACTCACCACCTGGTACAAGCATAGGAGCAGCTTCTTCTTCTAAGTCTGCATCAAGCTCACCCTCATCAGCTAGCACCACACCACCTGTAACACTCGGGCTTTAAGGGACAAAGCCGGGTGCATCTCATACAAACGCCAAAGAAGACAACATATATAATAACACAGTGTATAGAGATAAATGTCACAATATAATCAGAGTACTTATTACATAGCGGAAGTCTTACAAAATAAAAGATAAATATGGATCGAACTAAAATCCATCCTTAGCGCCAGAAAGTCAACTAGGAGACGCCACCTAGATAGAATCGAACTCCTCGATATGTGGTTCCTCTTGAACCACCTATTCTTCTCCTGTGGGGGTGTGAGACAGCAAGGGTGAGCTCACACATGTTCATCGCTCAACAAGTTGTGGGGAATAATGTGGCATGAACTCACCAAAGATGCGAGTTCATGTGATGTGTAAAGCTGATCAACAATAGGGGTTTAAAGCTGAGCATTGCTTTTAAAGTTGGTCAAAGTTTTATTAGCAATTACTAAATGTAAGTAAATACCAAACCATAATAGAAATAATAGAACAAAATTAATAATAAACCCATGCAAATGCATGTGACAAGTTGAATTTAAGTTTCATAATTTAATCATGCTAGAGCCCTGAGCTACTCATGACCATGAGCTCGGCTAGTATACGAGTTTTACACTCTGCAGAGGTTGTACCCTGTACCCACAAGTCATGTTACGCATCTACCAAGGGATCGTGACTCCCATACACCTCTACCAAGGAAGCGAGGCAGGGCAACACTACGAGGCCTTTACAAAGTTCCACTAGCTTTCGAAAACCCGCTACAGTTTATGGGAAGAGCACTTGCAAGAATCCCCCGTCTGACCGCCATCGCAGCAAAATCAACCCGAGAACCTCCTTGCATGCAACTCCCCTACTGCCCTTGCCCCTTTCGGTTAAGGTAGTCTTCCACTAGCTTTCCTAATTAGTCAGCCAAGGGCATCCCATACTACCCTTGTGGTGGCACGTGTTTCTCAAGTTAAGCTCCATGTTACAATTAACATTAATGATCTTTACATGAACATAAATAGAATAACAAAATAACTGGAACATGGATATAATGAAATATTATCCCGAAACCATGTAAAGTAATAGCAAAACTACCCAAGTGATTCAAGGATAACAAGGTAAAAATGGATAAACAGTCTAGGGTGACCTATTGGGTCCCATCAAAATTAAACCTATGCATGGTACATGAATTTAAAGAACATTATTGGGTATAAAAGTGGTCAAGGGCACAACTTGCCTGGCACTTGAGATTCCAGTTACCAGGGTGGTTCTTCGGATCCTTGTAACAGCATTGCTAGTCGTAGAAATACAAACAAACATAGTATAGACAAAATTAACATCACACCAAACATAAGAACAAACTGCATAATAATAATCTACGTGTTGCTACGAGATCGCGGGATCGAGAACTACTAAGATCGGAGTTACGATTAAGGAGTTATGATTTTTATAGAAGATATGTGTGATTAAAATATTAAACTATATTATAAATTGGTTAGTATAAATCATATGAGAGGTTATTCTATAAATAATTATCTCAACTTTAATCTAAGTCATAAATTGACCATAGATCATATTCTAGTAGATTATAATGATAAGCAGTTTAACCAGACTAACCAACATAAGTTAATAAAGATCTAATCATAAAATAATGAGACATGATGCAATAAATGTTGTTATTGCATAGCAAATATTTGTACGAGACTAACGCAACTGGAACGAGTTAATTCGGATTTAAAACGGAGGAGTTATGAATTTCCGAAGATTTTATGTGCTTGCTACAAAATTAATTGAGTAATCAATTCTAGTATAGGTTTCATATTAAAACAGTGTTACCAAGTAGTAGGCAATATTAATACAAAATTATAGGAACTTGAATGGACTAAAAGGATTAAATATAAATTTTCTATGATTTAAATGAGTTCTAGAATTATTCATACACTAGAAATTCATTTCCTAATTCATTTATCAATTTCCCACGGTCTTGGATTGCGCGCACAAATAGCAGAGAGTACAGGGGCCTCTGGGTAACTCTTCCCAAGGCCCAGAGTTGCACTGTGGGTTCATTTCATAATTTTCTAGGGGTCCTTCTGCAAGAGTTGCGCGGTGAACAGGTATGGGATGATATCAACCGTCCGATTATAAACCAACCACCAGGATCAGATCCCACTTATAATGAACCGGTACGCTACATGGGCCCTTGGATTTAGATCCAACGGTCGAGGTTTTGCATAGCGTGGATCGCCCAGCACCCTCCCGATGGGAAATCTGTGGCCCGCATTTAAAATAGTTGTAGCCTACGCGCGCGCGTCCGATCAACATCTAACGGAGTGGATTTAATCCCCAAATCGGTACACGATTTCTAATCGCAGTCATCCGCTAGCAAATCGACGGTGGACAATCGCAGAGCCAAGGGCGAACGAGGATCTAATCTAAGCCGTTGAGTACATGATCAACGGCCCAAATGTCATCTCCCTCCCCAGACTTAAGCGCGGCGGTGCTATGTGTTACGGCGGAGCTCCCGCCGGCGAACAGCGACTGGGCAATCCCGAGCCCCAATTACAAATCTGTTTGGATCTACTTGATGCTGGGATGGAAGCGAACTCAGAGAGAAGAGTTTTACTCATAGCGCCGATAGCCGTGACGTAGTCTGCGGCGTTGTGCGGCGCGGCGCCCTCTCCGATGACCAGCGATCAATTGCTTGAGTCCCGGTGGTGCACAGCTCAAATTGATGGCACGGGCGGTTACCCTCGGATCGGGTGCACCCACACAGCTGCGCACCAGGAGTGGATTACCGAAGAACCAGCAATTTTGCTAGTGGCGCGGCGGCGGATTCCCCCCCCCCTCGCGATTTCTCTCTCTGGTATCCGGCTGTTTCCTCCCTCCTTGCTCCGGTGAGGATGCACCCAGCGCTCAATGGATGATGGGGGCGCGGCCTCGGTTTTATACTCCGAGTGGTGCGCATTGGTCGGGAGGGCCGTTATAGCGGCGGCACGACCTCCGCGGAATCTGTTGCCCGGCCACTAGCATAGGCACAAGGTGGGGGGTCAAACCTGACCAGTAGGGCCCACAAAGCAGTGGCAAGGGAGCGCGAGCTCGTGGGGCTGAGGGGCTGGACAGTGGGGCCCAAGTGTCAGTTAGGAGATCTATGGCCCTTGCGGAAGTCCGCTGGTGGCGCTTAGGTGGGCCACGAGCTGCGGTGAAGTGGGCCAGCCGAGGCGATTTGAGCCCAAGGCATGGGTTTGAATTTTGTTTTCTCATTTTCCATTTTGCATTTCTAATTAATTTTCAAACTGAAATTTGAGTTTTGAATTTAAACTTGATGCACAAACAAAAGAAATCCAGCATGCACAATATAATTTATGATAGTAATTTATCAACCATTTCATTTATTTATGCAAATGTTTTCTAGATGCCTACTCAAAATCAATCATAATGCAATAGATATATATTTATTTTAATTAATTTATTTATTTGGTCGATGTTTGAAATATGTAGCACACTCATATTGTTTCTTTATTTTTAGGTAGATAGCATTTTGAATGTGAGATAAGAATTAAAAATTACTTCAAAAATGAATATTCATTTTCTATTTATTTTGAAAGAAGGTAGTGTATTCTTTCATTCTTTCATTTAAGGGTTTCTTGATTGTTTTAAGAGTATGCATAAAATTTTCTATTACTCCTTTTCTAAAATAATTCTTGGTTTTTAGAATTCAGTCCTCAAGTATAATTTGAGCTACCTGAATTTGCTATTTTATTTCATCATACATTTATTTTATTATTGTTTTCTTATATTTTGGGCCTTACAAATCCTACCCCCTTAATAGAAATCTCGTCCTCGAGATTTGTAAGAGAATGGTGTATAATCATATTGTCTCAGAACATATGCACAAACAAAAATTTCAGCATGATGCATCATTTATTAGCAACACATGGGGTCAGTTATACCTTATTATTCCTCATAAAATAGTATCATACCAAATACTAACTAAAGTAACATTTTGTAACACCCGGATTTTAGGGGTCCAAAACCCGGGGTTAACATAAACACCAGGTATGCTGGGACCAAGTCTCATACATATGATGTATAGTGGCACAGGATCGAATGTCACATCTTTATACATAACAGGAGTTCCATACAAAATAAATAATTACATTATAAGGAGACAACGGTCCAGCAACCCAAAGTTGACTGGGAGACGACGACCTAGACCTCTCACGAACTCATCGCAGCATCCTCCATGAGCATCATCCTGCAGTACCTGGTCTTGACCTGTGGTGTATGTGAGACAGCAAGAGTGAGCTCACATACGTTCATCGCTCAACAAGTTGTGGGGAATAATGTGCATGAACTCGCCAAAGGTGGGAGCTCACGTGAAGTGTAAGGCTTACCAAAGAAGATGGTTAGAGCTGAGCATTGCTTTTAAAGTTGGTCAAAATTTTATTAGCAGTTACTAAGTATAAGTAAATACCAACCCAATTAAATAGTAGAACAGAAGTAATAACAACATCACCTGCAATGCAATGCATATGACAAATTGAATTTAGTTCCATAACTTAATCATGTGAGGGTCCGAGCTGCTCTTGACCGTGAGCACGGCTAGTATACCAGTTTTACACTCTGCAGAGGTTGCGCATCTTTACCCTGCTCATGACCGTGAGCACGGCTAGTATACCAGTTTTACACTCTGCAGAGGTTGCGCATCTTTACCCACAAGTCGTGTATCCCATGTCGCCAGGGTTTGCAAGGCCCTTAGACACTTCCGAGGTGAATGGCTAGGGATCCACTACGAGGCCTTTACAAAGTTCCACTAGCTTCCGAAAACCCGCTACAGTTTATAGGAAGATCCAGTGCAGGAATCCCTTGCAGGACCGCCATCGCAGCAAAATCCTCCCAAGGGCCTCCCTACACTGACCTCTCCCCTACTGCCCTTGCCCCTTTCGGGTAAGGTAGTCTTCCACTAGCTTTCCTAATTAATCAGCCAAGGGGTCCCATTCCTCCCTTGTGGTAGCACTGTTTTCCCGGGTGGTCGCTCCATGTTCCAATTAACATAATGATCTCATCATGAACAATAAATAACAACTGATAACAAAAGTGTAACCATGAATAGTGTATCTCCATACCCAAAACCACATATAGCACTAGCAAGTACTACCCAGAAGGTTCAGTGGTAAACAAGGTATAAAGATAGACAAACTAGGGTAACCTATTGGGTCCCATCAAAATTAACCTATGCAGATCATTATGATTAATCAGAACATGGCTGGGTAAAAAGAAGTGATCAAGGGCACAACTTGCCTGGGCCTTGAGATTCTAGGTACCAGGATGATCTTCAGATTCTCGTGACCTCACTGCTAGTCGTAGCAATGCAAACAAACAGTGTATAGGCAAAATTAACATTACACCAAACATGTATGCCAAAATACATATTAATGATCTACATATTAAAATAAGATCACAGGAAAAAGAATTATTAATTTTTGAGTTATAGAATTCAAGTTATGAATTTCCTAAGATTTAAGGTGATTATAATAGGGTTAGATGATAAATTAATTTCCTAACAGAGTTCATGTCAAAACAGTGATTCTAAATGATAGAGCATATTATTACAAAATTTTAGGAATTGGAATGACTCAATTTGGAGCTAAAATGAATTAAATATGAATTATACAAGTTTTAAGATTTATTTTTATACTAAAAATCAATTTTTAATATTAATAATCTTATTTCTCTGTTATCTGGACTGCGCGTCAAATAAAAAGAAACTCAGGGGCCACCGCGTAAGTTTCCCCCGACACAGAGCACAGTCATCCAGGACTGCGGGTTTATTTCAAATAAGTGGAGGGGCTCTTTAACAAAAGCGCCAGCGCGAAGGGGTATCGGATGGGCTGAGCCGTCCGATCAGAAACGGAGGGCTCAGATTAGATCGACTCCATCCCCAGTCGGTACGCGATCCAGTCCGTTGGATCGCGATCCGATGGTTCCGGATTCCTTTACCTTGCATTAAATCCAACGCGGTCGCCCCGCATCGGACGGTCCTAACAAACCCAGATCGAACCGTTACCCGGCTTCTAATCCTGGCCATCCGACTCCGCATCAACGGCCCCGGTGTCTCCCCCAATTCCTCGCCGAGCGATGGTGGCGTCGCCCAGGGCACACGGCGGAGCACGCCGGCGAGGTTTGCAATCGGCCGTTTCCGAACGCTAAACACGAATTGAACCGAGCTACACGTAGGGACGGGAAAGACGAACTGCAGGGTGGACTTAATACCTTGGTTTGGAACGGTGGCGGCACTGACCAGACGATCGCGCGGCCCGCGGTGGTTTCCTGGCGACGTCGAGCAATTCCCGGCCCCGAGAAGTCCCTCAGCGTCGGCCAAAGCTTCGTGTGGCTGCCCCACAACGTCGCCGAGCCAACCCGGTCCCAATCGAAGGACCAAATTGCCGGCCAAACCCACGCCGATGCTCACGACACTCACTCCTTCCCTTCCGCCTACGGTTCACTGGATACCCGTCGAGATGGATAAAGAAGCTAGCGCGGCCGGGTTATATAGGGGCGGGGCGAGTCCGAGTCCGCGCAATGTCCGTGGGCGAGGTGGTTGAAGGAGTCCCGAGTTCCCCGGCGAGGTCGACGTGGAGCGCGCGGTGTTCGTTGCGCCGTTGACGAAGGAAGGGGGAAAAGGAGCTGACCGATGGGGTCCCGTGGTCAGTGAAAGCGCAGCCAACGTGAGCCGGAGTCACTGACACGCGGGCCAGACCTGCCAGCGGAAGGTGTTCCACGCCTGTGATGTGTGTGTGAGGCTGACGGGTGGCCCCGGCCTGTCGGCGCCGAGTGGAGATGGTAATGGGCTGCGCGGTGGGTAAGTGGAGATGGGCCGAAATGCGTGGTTGCGGCCCAACAGCAGGTTTTTCTCTTTTTCCATTTTATTTTCTATTTCTTTTCTTCATTTTCAAATCCAATTTGAATTCAAGTTTGAGTTCAAACTTTGTGAATAACTTGTCCTCAGTTTGAAAGGTATAATTTAATAATATAAGTGTGAAGGATGTTTATTCTGATTTTTATTTTGTTTTATGTAGTATTTTTCTTAGTTCTCCCCTTTTCTTTTATTTTCTATTTTCTATTCCAAATTCAAATTTATACTTCTATTTTAGTTTTTCAGATTTTTCAAATGTATCAATTGAAATCCAAAGGTGAATATAAACCATATTATTTTATTATTACTAATTTAAGTTTTATTCTCCTTGTTATCTATTTCATGGGATGTACAAATGGTTTCCATTAAAAGATAAATCCCTTTTCTCATCATTCTTCTTATTTTCCTAATTTCCAAAGCATTATGATACTTTGTTTATATTATTATTTTTTTTTTCCTCTACTGATTTTGGGTCTTACAAATCCTACCCCCCTTAAAAATAATCTCGTCCTCGAGATTTGTAAGAAAAGGATGTATGTTCATATGGTTTCAACACATATGCATAAACGAAATCTCGGCATGATGCATATCTTATTAGCAAAACACAGGGTCAAATGAACCTTATTATTATTACTAAAATAGTAAAATACTACTAATAGCTAAACTAATATTTAGGTCTTACAAATAGTAATATATATATATATATATGTATTTATATTTATGTTTATCTCTCTATTCTTGTTGCTCGTTGACTTCTTCCCCGACTACTTCGTCTTCAACTGGCTCTTCTTCTTGAATTTCAAGTTCACTGGGTTCAGCTTCTACTTCTGTATGATGGGCATATCCCCGGTTGATGGATAGGGGCTGACTCTTTCCTGCCGAGGCTTGTCCTTGCTTCATCGGAGCCGGTGTAGTGTAGGCAGCTCTATTGGGACAGTAGTTGGCGTAGTGTCCCGGTTGTCCACACTTGAAGCATGTCCTGATGGCGGTTGTGTTGGGAGCAACGGTTCCTACTGGAGTGCTTGCCTTTGAAGGAGCAGTTGGAGCTTGTTGAGTTTGTTGTCCGGAACTGCCACTAGCTGGTGTACTTGGGGTGGTAGTATAGCGAGGACGGGAACTACTCCCAGCCTGCCCTTGGTTAGCAGCTTTTCTTTTCTCTCCAAATATACTCCTCTTGTTTTCTACAGCAATAGCTTTGTCAAGTAGCCTTTGGAAAGATGAGAATGTGTGCGATACCAGTTGATATTGCAAGGGTCCAATCAATCCGTCCAGAAAGAGCTCCTGCCTTTGCTCATCATCCTCAACATCTCTGGGAGCATAACGAGATAACTGGATGAATTTGTCCCTATATTCACTCACGGACATACTTCCTTGCTTGAGGGATAGAAACTCCTTCCTCTTAATCTTCATGAGTCCAGCAGGAATATGGTAATTCCTGAATTGTGTGGAGAATTCTTCCCAGGTAATTGTATCGGCAGCAGCATGAGCTGCACAGTACGCATCCCACCAATCCGCAGCGGGACCAGCAAGACGACCTGATGCATAGAGTACTTTCTCCCGGTCCGAGCACTGGGCTATGTTGAGCATCTTCTCTATGGACTTTAACCAGTCATCTGCTTGCAGTGGATCTGCGGAGTTGGAGAAGGTTGGTGGTTTGTGGCTCATGAATTCCCGGTGCTTGTCCCGGGGTGGAACTGGTGGTGGAGGTGGAGGCAATGGCACTTGTTGTTGTTGCTGCTGTTGTTGAAGTTGTTGCTGCAGCTGTTGTTGTTGTACCCTTCTCTCCTGGCGTATCTCTTCCCGTTCTTGGCGCATTTCCCGACGTGCATCCTCCCTTTCCTGGTGCATTTCTTGGTGTTCTTGCTGCATTTGGGTGCGCATATCTGCCATAGTGTCAGCCATTTGCTGCATCATTCTCATTTGAGCTGCGACTAGTGGATCAACTCCGCCTTGTGGAGGATTAGGAGGATTCATCTCTGCTGACTGCGGTTGAGGTTGTTGATTAGCAGGCAAATCAATTCCACCACCCCGCCTGGTATTGACCATTTAAGTTAGAAGCATATGGTAAGATAGCTTTGCAAGGGAATCATTTAGTAGACAGAATGAATAAGCTAATAGTTGGTTATGTACTGGAATTTCTTTGGCAGGGCTGGGCCAGATATTCTATGTCAAGACTAGGGTAATTAGTTGTACGAGGTGAATGTCCAAAGGTAAGATAGAATATGTCAAGATAAGATAGATACGGAATACTACATATATCTTCTAAGAGGATAATCTAGTTTGTCTAGTTATCTTACAAGTGCTATCCTTTATACCTAGATGTATATGCAGATGTAATTGTGGACATTACTCCACAACCCATCACACTCAATCAAAGATCCAAATCAGACAGATAACATAAGAACAAACATTCAAATACATAGACACTTATAGAAATAGTTTTGTTTTTGTTCCTAGGATTAGGTCTCCTATTCCTAAAGTCACTTTAGGCACAGGATTTCAAAGTGTGAAATCCAAGTTTGCCTTTGGAAAGAAAAGATAAGAATAATCAGAGTATAGCGGAAATAGATAAGAATAGATTAAGAAAAGTATAGAAAAGAATCAGAGTAGCAAAGGTAAGTAAGTATTGGTTGTCCAGTTCTATCTAGGTTTCGTCCTACAGTCAACATTCCTCTGATACCACTTCTGTAACACCCGGATTTTAGGGGTCCAAAACCCGGGGTTAACATAAACACCAGGTATGCTGGGACCAAGTCTCATACATATGATGTATAGTGGCACAGGATCGAATGTCACATCTTTATACATAACAGGAGTTCCATACAAAATAAATAATTACATTATAAGGAGACAACGGTCCAGCAACCCAAAGTTGACTGGGAGACGACGACCTAGACCTCTCACGAACTCATCGTAGCATCCTCCATGAGCATCATCCTGCAGTACCTGGTCTTGACCTGTGGTGTATGTGAGACAGCAAGAGTGAGCTCACATACGTTCATCGCTCAACAAGTTGTGGGGAATAATGTGCATGAACTCGCCAAAGGTGGGAGCTCACGTGAAGTGTAAGGCTTACCAAAGAAGATGGTTAGAGCTGAGCATTGCTTTTAAAGTTGGTCAAAATTTTATTAGCAGTTACTAAGTATAAGTAAATACCAACCCAATTAAATAGTAGAACAGAAGTAATAACAACATCACCTGCAATGCAATGCATATGACAAATTGAATTTAGTTCCATAACTTAATCATGTGAGGGTCCGAGCTGCTCTTGACCGTGAGCACGGCTAGTATACCAGTTTTACACTCTGCAGAGGTTGCGCATCTTTACCCTGCTCATGACCGTGAGCACGGCTAGTATACCAGTTTTACACTCTGCAGAGGTTGCGCATCTTTACCCACAAGTCGTGTATCCCATGTCGCCAGGGTTTGCAAGGCCCTTAGACACTTCCGAGGTGAATGGCTAGGGATCCACTACGAGGCCTTTACAAAGTTCCACTAGCTTCCGAAAACCCGCTACAGTTTATAGGAAGATCCAGTGCAGGAATCCCTTGCAGGACCGCCATCGCAGCAAAATCCTCCTGAGGGCCTCCCTACACTGACCTCTCCCCTACTGCCCTTGCCCCTTTCGGGTAAGGTAGTCTTCCACTAGCTTTCCTAATTAATCAGCCAAGGGGTCCCATTCCTCCCTTGTGGTAGCACTGTTTTCCCGGGTGGTCGCTCCATGTTCCAATTAACATAATGATCTCATCATGAACAATAAATAACAACTGATAACAAAAGTGTAACCATGAATAGTGTATCTCCATACCCAAAACCACATATAGCACTAGCAAGTACTACCCAGAAGGTTCAGTGGTAAACAAGGTATAAAGATAGACAAACTAGGGTAACCTATTGGGTCCCATCAAAATTAACCTATGCAGATCATTATGATTAATCAGAACATGGCTGGGTAAAAAGAAGTGATCAAGGGCACAACTTGCCTGGGCCTTGAGATTCCAGGTACCAGGATGATCTTCAGATTCTCGTGACCTCACTGCTAGTCGTAGCAATGCAAACAAACAGTGTATAGGCAAAATTAACATTACACCAAACATGTATGCCAAAATACATATTAATGATCTACATATTAAAATAAGATCACAGGAAAAAGAATTATTAATTTTTGAGTTATAGAATTCAAGTTATGAATTTCCTAAGATTTAAGGTGATTATAATAGGGTTAGATGATAAATTAATTTCCTAACAGAGTTCATGTCAAAACAGTGATTCTAAATGATAGAGCATATTATTACAAAATTTTAGGAATTGGAATGACTCAATTTGGAGCTAAAATGAATTAAATATGAATTATACAAGTTTTAAGATTTATTTTTATACTAAAAATCAATTTTTAATATTAATAATCTTATTTCTCTGTTATCTGGACTGCGCGTCAAATAAAAAGAAACTCAGGGGCCACCGCGTAAGTTTCCCCCGACACAGAGCACAGTCATCCAGGACTGCGGGTTTATTTCAAATAAGTGGAGGGGCTCTTTAACAAAAGCGCCAGCGCGAAGGGGTATCGGATGGGCTGAGCCGTCCGATCAGAAACGGAGGGCTCAGATTAGATCGACTCCATCCCCAGTCGGTACGCGATCCAGTCCGTTGGATCGCGATCCGATGGTTCCGGATTCCTTTACCTTGCATTAAATCCAACGCGGTCGCCCCGCATCGGACGGTCCTAACAAACCCAGATCGAACCGTTACCCGGCTTCTAATCCTGGCCATCCGACTCCGCATCAACGGCCCCGGTGTCTCCCCTAATTCCTCGCCGAGCGACGGTGGCGCCGCCCAGGGCACACGGCGGAGCACGCCGGCGAGGTTTGCAATCGGCCGTTTCCGAACGCTAAACACGAATTGAACCGAGCTACACGTAGGGACGGGAAAGACGAACTGAAGGGTGGACTTAATACCTTGGTTTGGAACGGTGGCGGCACTGACCAGACGATCGCGCGGCCCGCGGTGGTTTCCTGGCGACGTCGAGCAATTCCCGGCCCCGAGAAGTCCCTCAGCGTCGGCCAAAGCTTCGTGTGGCTGCCCCACAACGTCGCCGAGCCAACCCGGTCCCAATCGAAGGACCAAATCGCCGGCCAAACCCACGCCGATGCTCACGACACTCACTCCTTCCCTTCCGCCTACGGTTCACTGGATACCCGTCGAGATGGATAAAGAAGCTAGCGCGGCCGGGTTATATAGGGGCGGGGCGAGTCCGAGTCCGCGCAATGTCCGTGGGCGAGGTGGTTGAAGGAGTCCCGAGTTCCCCGGCGAGGTCGACGTGGAGCGCGCGGTGTTCGTTGCGCCGTTGACGAAGGAAGGGGGAAAAGGAGCTGACCGATGGGGTCCCGTGGTCAGTGAAAGCGCAGCCAACGTGAGCCGGAGTCACTGACACGCGGGCCAGACCTGCCAGCGGAAGGTGTTCCACGCCTGTGATGTGTGTGTGAGGCTGACGGGTGGCCCCGGCCTGTCGGCGCCGAGTGGAGATGGTAATGGGCTGCGCGGTGGGTAAGTGGAGATGGGCCGAAATGCGTGGTTGCGGCCCAACAGCAGGTTTTTCTCTTTTTCCATTTTATTTTCTATTTCTTTTCTTCATTTTCAAATCCAATTTGAATTCAAGTTTGAGTTCAAACTTTGTGAATAACTTGTCCTCAGTTTGAAAGGTATAATTTAATAATATAAGTGTGAAGGATGTTTATTCTGATTTTTATTTTGTTTTATGTAGTATTTTTCTTAGTTCTCCCCTTTTCTTTTATTTTCTATTTTCTATTCCAAATTCAAATTTATACTTCTATTTTAGTTTTTCAGATTTTTCAAATGTATCAATTGAAATCCAAAGGTGAATATAAACCATATTATTTTATTATTACTAATTTAAGTTTTATTCTCCTTGTTATCTATTTCATGGGATGTACAAATGGTTTCCATTAAAAGATAAATCCCTTTTCTCATCATTCTTCTTATTTTCCTAATTTCCAAAGCATTATGATACTTTGTTTATATTATTATTTTTTTTCCTCTACTAATTTTGGGTCTTACACATTTAGGTCCTACAAATGGTAGTAACGTGTGTGTGTGTGTATATATATATATGTAGTTTGGTGGAGCTGGTGGTGGTTGAGGAGGTTGTTGTTGTTGTTGTTGTTGTTGTTGTTGTCTTTCCAACCGTGCTTGCCTTATTTCTTGACGTATCTCCAGTCGGTCTTGACATATTTCTTCGCGTTCTTGTCTTATCTGATTTTGCATTTCGGTAACCATGTCTGCCATTAGTTGTATTACCAGCATTTGGGCGGCAACCACTTGATCGATTCCAACCGGTGGAGGATTTGGAGGATTCATTTCTGTTTGCTGTTGCCTGATAATCTTTCTTTCCTGGTATTGACCATCGAAGTTAGAGACATATGGTAAAAATAGTTTTGCAAGGGAAATTATTTGGTAGACAAAACAAATAGGCTAGTAGTTGGTTATGATCTAAGGATTCTTTAGCAGAGCTTAATCTTTGTTTTATGTCCAGATTGGGGTAACTACTCGTATAAGGTGAATACTCAAAGGTAGAATAGAATTTTTGTCAAGATGAGATAGTCTACCTGATGTAGGTTAAAATCTTGTTTGACATTTGGTGGGGACAGATAGATTATGCCATTCATCGTTACTCTATGGGTTGGGTTAGCTCTTATGCTCATGGTTGAGTTGGTCTAATGTGCTAAGTTAAGTTAACACATGGCTAGAAGGGTCCAAGTACCACTAATCTGTTTAAGCAGACCACATTGGATTAGATCACATTAGATTCTATAATCCCATTTAAGAATATCACTTAGTTAAGCTTAACAAGCTGACTTTATTTTTATGAAGTTCCAGTTTTTTTATCTCAATGGAACTTCCAATTTTTTTATACACCTAAAATTTTCATGCCATAACAGGTGTGGCATAGAGAACAAGGGTACATCATATTTTAGCTACTAGGTAAGTGTAGAGAAGTTTTGGGGCCAAATGAAAGTTAAGTAAGGGAGACTTTTATTCCGTGTGGTGGATCTTGATTCTTGTGAAGATCTGTTTCTACTCATATCCTTCATTGTCGAGGTTAACCTTCTTCTTGGGTCTGATTTAGGGACCATCGGTTGTGGTGTTAGATGTCGTTATCTGAGTTGGGATAACAATTGTGGTTACATGAGGTAGGTAGGTCAGAATCTCCGTTAGGTTAAAACAGAGGGGTTATGCAACTATATCGGGTGGTTGAGGTAGTTACATAAGGCCAGGTTGGACTAAGACTCTGATTTAGGTTAAAACATATTTATAAGAGTAGTGTTGGGGGCCTTTATCCTCCGAAGGTCCTCAAAAACGTAATTTAACAATGTCTTCCAAGCATGATTTACAGATAGGTACCTTTGGATTCAAGATTAAAGGAATATACGATGAGAAGGGCATGATCGTGACGAAGGTTGCCATTGCTTCGAAGCTATGCACAAGGGAGCTTCGGCTCAATCGCGGGAAAAGGAACCGACTTAAAGGGGAAAAGGCTATCCAGTCCTCATAGATTTTTCTATAAGCCAATAGTAAATGTAAAGGGCATGACTGTAATTTCTCACAGGCTGTGTCCTGTGCCTATAAATAGGTGAACAGTACCCACATACTGTTCACATTGACCGGTATTTGCTCGTGCATCACTCTTGTACTTTAACCTTCTGTCAAGCCGAAGGTACTTTTGTAATTCCATATCATTTCTATTTTTCCATGATAATAAAGTGGGAACGAGTTGATAATGTTATATAATTGTTCATGTTATCTCTTATATTTCATATGTTTCTCCTTTTATTAACATATGCTGCGATAATGAAGGTATGTCCTTCATGACCTTCGTCTGAAGATCATTATATCCTAAGGGAAATAATGTTTTGAAGGACGAAGGGCATTAACATTTAATATTTCTGTGTTGCCTTGTTCTTAACTCATAGCATTTAAGAACAAGTCCCCAACATTGGCGCCCACCTCCGGTGAACCATTTTCGACCACCTTTGGCAAGCACTGACCTTTGTCATGCTGCCGAAGAAAGCTTCAGCACCAGGGACCGCTACACTACAGCCGCTGGACCCAAACCAAGAAACTCTTTCTCTTTGAGAGGCTCGAAGCCAGAAGAGGAAAGCTACCAGTCCAACACTCCAGGAGGAGTTGGATCAAGAGATCAGGGATATGGAAATCATCCATCAACAAGTACAAAGGAAGAAGGAGAAGATGGCGCGATTGGCTGATCTTCAAAGCAAGATCGACGAAGCCACTGAAGAAGTGCATCATCTTATTCAAGATGAACAAGATCGAAGGCCCAAACACAGGGAGCTTCGTCAAGAAGGCCTATTCAACGAGGATGCATGGTATGATGATTTTAATCATGATGCCTTTACTTTTGACGATGCTTCTCCCTTGGCAGCAGAACTGCAGGCTACCCCATGGCCCCCATCATACAAGCCACCTCAGCTCCCCATGTATGATGGACATTCAGATCCAAAGCAGTGTTTGATGAGCTACGAAGCAACTATATCTTCGTATGGGGGTAACACTACAGTCATGGCGAAGTCCTTCGTCATGGCCGTCCGGAATGTAGCCCAAACATGGTATTCCTCTCTTCGACCAGGGACCATCACGTCGTGGCAGAAGCTTAAGGACATGTTGGTTACCAGCTTCCAAGGCTTTCAAACGAATTTGGTCATAGCTCAGGCTCTGTTCCAATGTATGCAAGACCACGAAGAATACCTTCAGGCATATGTACGAAGGTTCTTGCGACTAAGGGCACAAGTGCCTACAGTGCCCAATGAGATTTTCATTGAGGCCATGATTAAGGGCCTTCGGCCAGGACCTACGGCTCAGTACTTCGCAAGGAAGCCCCCGCAAACTCTAGAGAAACTGCTTCAGAAGATGGATGAGTATATCTGAGCTGACAACGACTTCCACCAAAGAAGGGAGGAAGCTTACAGATTCTCTGAAATGACCAGGGGCTTCGGAGGAAGAGTCCATCCGAGGCACGTCAGGTCAATTCATAACTCCACTCAAAGTGATGACAAAGGAAGTCAGTCTCAGAGGTCACAATATACCTCACAATCTTCGGGGCAACAGCAAAGCTCCTTCAAGCCACCAGTTCCAAGGGGCAGAGGCGCCAGAGGCTTCGGAAGAAGGTTTGGGGATCAGCCTAGAAAGATTTACTGCTTATTCTGTGGTGAGGACAAGGGCCATACTACAAGAATGTGCCATGTCACCATTCAGAAACAAAAGGAAATAGCAGAAGCAAAAGCCTGGCAGAACCAGCCGAAGCAGGTCTTACACACTGCTTCGTGTCACTCTCCTTACATACCAGAGTATGTGAACAATCATCCTGCAGCTTATGTCGCTTCGGCTAGCCATTCACAGGCTTCCTGGCCACAACTCCCGCCTCCACCACCACTACAACTGACCTATTCCAAAGCCAGCAGCCAGAAGGGCACCAGCACTCTCAACAGCAATGGGAATTCAGGGAGGAATCCGAAGCTCGCACAGTCAACAGTACTGTGCCAGAATCAAAGCACATCTATTGAGAGATATTCTACCCCTGAAACATTTTTACGTTCATTGTCATTTTGTTTTTAATAAGGAACAATCAATGTAAACCTAGTTTTAATTTCTTGTAATAGCCTCGCTCCTGTCATAATGAAATATATCTTCTTCACAGACTTACGAAGCTCTAAAATTGCTGAAGCTCAAAAGACGTTCCTAAGGGAATGCAGAGCCAAAAATTGTATTGCAAGTTTCACGGAAGCTACAAAAAAATCGTTCCTAAGGAGCGCAGCGTAAGTTTGCTGAAGCTACAAAAAGTCGTTCCTAAGGGAGCGCAGTGTAAGTTTTCTGCTCAAAAGTCATTCTAAAGGAAATGCAAAGCCAAATACCGCTGAAATATAAGGCGAAGCGCGAAAAGTCAACATGAAAAATACCGCCGAAATAGAAGGCGAAGAAGTTCAAAAGACGTTCCTAAGGGGATGCAGAACTTACACCAAAAAATAAGCGGCGAAGCCGAACAATAAGCGGCAAAGAGATTTTGATCGTTCCTAAGGGGACGCAAAGATTGTGTGTTTCAGCGTGTGTCTGTGTCTTCGGTATCGGCGTCATTCTTTGCATCATATCATCGCATCATATCGCATAGCATCACATCATACATCATATCACACCAATGACTCGAATTGAAAATGAAGTCAATCTTCGGAGAAGGCTTTACAAAAATGCAAAGGTGCTAAGGCACAAAGTAAGCTGAGAATTTTACAGCTTCATCAGCTCTGATGTGGAAGAAGAGATTTATCGCTTATGAAGCTTTGATGATTTTATGAAGCTTGGATGTTCTTTACGAAGTATGGATATTCTCACGAAGCATAAATATTCTTCTTTACGAGGCATGAAAAGAAGGGAAGGTGTTTTTCGCCGAAGGCTCAAAAACGGTATGTATATAAAAGTTTCATGCATCACAAAGAAGTAAATTGCAAAAATAGTTTACATATTGGATTCAAAACTATACACATCAAATGTTACAGACTTAGTTCAATAAATGTTACATTAATCACCTAAGAACGTTTTTACAATAACTACTACTCTTCCTTCAGAACCTTCTCCGCAGCTTCGTTAAGCAATTTGTTGACGACTTCGTCAACGATAGATTCGGTTATGTTGATAATTTCTATTGCTTTCTTCATCTCCGGGTCGGCCAGCGGGTCAAATGGCTCCGGTGGAGGAGATAGTTCAGCTACGATAGAAAAAATCAATCAGTTCGAAGCCACGAAAACAAACGACGAAGCTAGAGGCCGTTAAATGATACATATCCGTCTCTCGAATTCTGCAGCTTTCTCAACTTCTTTCGCTGCTTCACGAGCATCATGAATATCTTTTTCGCTTTTCTTCATTATTTTGTGAGCCATTTGTCGGCCACCATTTTCCCAGATATCAGTGAAAATTTTTCCGCCTATTAAACTTGCTTCGACCGAGGGGTCCTTCGTGTTATCCACGGAGAAGGCAGCTTCGGCCTGGGCCAAGGTTTTAACATGATTACAACCCACCTTATCCAAGATGGCTGAAACTCCTCTCACACCAGAGAATGCGCAAACATCCCCAAACATCCCCACGATCATTTAAAATTTCCTCAAAAGCCCCAGCTTCTCTGCGGATCCACTCGATGACACCCTCAGGGTCGCCTCGTATAAAGTTATCTTCGTTTGAATAGGCGCCCACATTGGCGAAGCTAGTTTTTATCTTCTTCACGTAGTCCAGAGATTTTTCAAAACATCTTTCCTTGGATGCGCGAAGTTCTTCAACTGTTTTTTCTAAATAGTTTTTCCAATATTCGCAGGCGTCTCGGTTAGCTTCGGCGAGAGCGCATTTTTTCTTGGTCTCGGCTAATTGTTTCTGAAGGTCTTCGATCTCATTCCTTTGGACCTCGGCTTTAGCTTTGGAATTAGCTTCATCTTCTTTTACTTTGTTTACCAATGAAATTAATATCTTGTCCTTTTCAAGGCCTTTGTTCCTTAGTTCAATCACCTCTGAACGAAGGTTGTTTAGAGCCATTGTACACCCTTCATCTTCGATGTTTTTCTGTGCTCTGAGGGCATTGCTAAGGATCAAGCCCTGTAAGAGGAGTACATCATTAAGTATAAACAAATGAAGTAATTCGTTTTCGAATACAAAATTGATTTTCATACCTTTATGCTATTATATGCTAAACTGTTAGCCAATTCATCCTTTGACAATACTGAGAGGCCATCTTATAGCTTCGAAAATCCGAAGCTTCTTCCTATCTCCCGACTGACGGATATCTCTTTGTTATCCGGGAGACAGTACAAAAAATATTCTTCCTCGCTGCCATTAAACATTAATGCCCCCTTCGGGTATTTCAGCTTTTGGGCATAATGTTGAGCTTCTCGTTCTTCTTCCTTAGAAAGTACCTTTCCCGAAGCATGGCGGATGATGTAATCAATGCTCTCTTTCAAAGCTTCGGGAGCAGGAGTAGCAACCTTTTCAGGCGAAATTTGCTCTGTGGCTTTTTCTTCTGTTGCCTTTTCTTCAATTTCCACAGGCTTTATCTCAGCGGGCTCCAAAGGCCCGGCTTTGGTACCAACTTGGATTACTGCAGCTTCAATTTCGGCCTGCTCTGTTTCAACTTCAGTTTGCGCCTTCGAGGCTTCGGCAATTTTCTTTGAAGGAGTCGAGTTCAAAGTCTTTACTGTTTCTAGCACATCTAGTACATTAGCCATCCTTCTTCTCTTGGGAGTTGCCGCAAAACTTTTTTGTGCCTTCGGCACTATTACTTCTGACGAAGGGCTTAAAATTTCTAACATTTTTGTTCCTTCAATTTTTGGCTCTTCGGCCTTATCTTTATCAGTCTTTGACTCAGCTAGCTCGGCTGAGGGTACCTTCGGCATTATAGCCGGATCTTCAGCCTTCTGTGTAGGAGGAATGGGCTCTTTTGGTTCAGCAACTGAAGAAGTCTCCCCGCCAAACTCAGGCACCACGGCCGGTTCAATATAGCATGGCTGGTGGGTAAGGACCTTCAACTTTTAGCTTGTAGCCTTCGGCACAGGTTCGGCCGAGGCAGCCACAGCAGTAGCTTTCCTTTTCTTCCCTTACCCCCGCAGCGGGTAACGGTAGTCGGGATAGACGAAGCCAATAGCGTCAAAAACTCTGTTCAATCTCTTTTTTCCTCGACCTTAGATGGCTATCGACAATGCATTATCTTCTGCCTTGGAATATGATCCAAGCAGTTCATCACTTGTCACTTCGATGCATTTTAACCAGTCATCGTTTGGTTCGTCAAACTTATCCCCATATCTGAAGGTGTACTTCAGCCGGACCAGCTCACCTTCGCTAGATTCGGTGACAGTTTCCTTCGGCATGTCCCAGTTCTCTACAAGCGGCCATACTCTGAAGGCTATATGATCTTGGATTAAATCTCTTGTACCAATGAAAAAGCAGACAGTACCAAATGCCTTCTGGCATGCTTTGGCGGCTTCGTCAATCTCAACCTTCGGCCTTCGAAGGCCGAAGCGGGACCAAATGGGGCACATAATAACTTCCTTAATATCTTCTCTTGCCTTCAAGTCATTCTTCACGTAAAACCATTCCTCCATCCAGGCTCCGGGCCACCTTTTCCAGAATGTAGGCACCGGATAGCTTGAGTTGGGCCGGGCGATAAATCCGTAGCAGCCAAAGTTGTTATGATATTGTTCTTTGCCCATGGCCTTCATCTCATATACAAGTTCATGCATGCTGCAAAAGCATTTCGCGCTTGGTTCCAGCCCCTGGCTCTTCACAACCCAAACAAAAATCCCCATTCTGATAATAGCTTCGGGGGTTATTTGATGAAGGTAAATCTGATAAATTTTCAACACTTCGACTACAAACCTGCTCAATGGAAACCGAAGCCCAGCTTTGAAGAAACTTTGGTAAATCACAACTTCGTCTTCCTCAGGGGCAGGGACGTTATTGTCTCCACCAACTCTCACAATAGACATATCTCGAAAGTACCTTCCTCTCATATTGTCAAGATGACTCTGCTTAATTGTCGATTTCCCAAAAATTGTATGACTTGGCCTCCACGGCCGATCCTCAGAATCTTCTCCCCCGCTTTCAGCATCATAATCATCACTATCACCGGTATCTTCAGACAGGCCTTCCAGGATCTCCTTAGTAATCTTCTCTATATTTGATTTCACCATTGACTCGATAAACCCAGCTGTGTAAGGATTTGCAACCTTCTTCTCTTCAAAGAGCTTCTCCTCTTCAGACAGCTTCGTCTCAGCAACAACCTTCTTATCGTGAGACATCTTTTCTTTGGAAATGATGAAAACGTGTCCTTCAAACCGAAGCTTAGAAAGCTTGAGAAACTAGCAAGCATTGGTGAGCAAGAGCTATAAAATTGAGAAAACAAAGCAAATGGCACAAGCAGCGTACCAAATGTGGTTGGTGCAAGTTCTTATTTATACGCTCGGCACGCCCCGAATTGGAGGGTCCCGTCTGTCATTGGCTGTTGCTATTCTAGCAAAGGGAAGGAGTTTTTTCGGAGCTTCGGCTCAAGGCCTTCGTCCATGTCGCAGTCTGAATTCGTTATCTTAAACAAACTAATACTGCAAGGGGCTACTGTTGGGGGCCTTCGTCCTCCAAAGGTCCTCAAAAACGTAATTTAACAATGTCTTCCAAGCATGATTTATAGACAGGTACCTTCGGATTCAGGATTAAAGGCATATACAATGGGAAGGGCATGATCGTGACGAAGGTTGTTGTTGGGGTCGTGCTTCGGTGCGCCGAAGGTCTCACACGAAGAAGCTGCTTCGGCTGAAGTCGTCTCCAAGAGATGGCCGAAGGTTCCTTTTCATGGAGCTTCGGCGTTTCAAACCGACATAGAAATAGAATGACCTTCTTATCCATAAGTGGTCTGAGTCAATGTTGTAAACCTTTGTAAGGGGCATAATTGTAATTTGTCACAGGCTGCGACCTGTGCCTATAAATAGATGAACAGTACCTCTGTACTGTTCACGCGAACCTGTCATTTGCCTTCACATCACACCTGTATTCTTGCCTTCCTCAAGACCGAAGGTATATCTGTCATTTATATTTATTCGTATTAATAAAAATAGAAATGATTCTATGTTAACATTTGAATGTCTATTTTATACCTCATAATTTATATGAAAGCTTCATCCCTCGCTGTTATGTTTATGAAGGTATGTCCTTCGTAACCTTCGTCCGAAATTCCTTATATCCCGAAGGGATATAATGTGATGGAGGACGAAGGACCTTAATATTTAACATTTTCTGTGTTGCCTTGTTCTTAACTCTTAGCATTTGAGAACAAGCCCCCAACATTGGCGCCCACCTCCGGTGAACTCACTTCCACTTTTCTGAGCTGATGGCTTCGTTCAACAACCAAGCTGGAGCTGCTTCGGCTTCGAAGCTGGTGCTCCCGATAACAGGCGGTTCTTGCTCAGAGCCGGCTAACAAGAAGCAGAAGAAGGAGGCTCAGAGAAGGGTGCAGCATGTTGGAGTGCAGGGACCTTTCATCAAGTCAAAATGGTCTCATATTCCAATTACCTTCTCTCAGGAAGACCTTCAGCTTAAGGATTATCCTCACAATGATGCTATGGTTATTTCTTGCGTGATCAAAGGATTTCTGGTCCACAATGTCCTAGTTGATACAGGCAGTGCAGCTGACATTATATTTGTTAAAGCCTTCAGACAAATGCAAGAGCCTGAAGACAAGATTCATGATGCTACGCACCCTCTTTGTGGCTTCGGAGGGCGGCAGATTGTGGCACTTGGGAAGATTACCATGCCGGTAACCTTCGGATTTATCAACAACACAAGAACTGAGCAAATTGTGTTTGATATTGTTGACATGGAGTATCCTTACAATGCTATCATCGGCCGTGGCACTCTTAATGCCTTCGAAGCAATTCTTCACCCAGCTTATCTCTGCATGAAGATACCTTCGGACCAAGGACCTATTGCTATTCATGGAAGTCAGGAAGCTGCTAGAAGGGCCGAAGGAAGCTGGACTGATTCCAAGGCAATCCATAACATAGATGGAGCTGAAGCTTGTGAACAGTACAAATTCAGGAGGGAGAAGGCAGCTTCAGCGGATCAGCCGAAGCCTATGTTATTGTGTGAAGATGTAGCAGAGCAGAAGGTGTTGTTGGGCTCGCAATTATCTGAAGACCAGGAGAAAACCTTGATAAGGTTTTTATTCAATAACAAAGATGTCTTTGCATGGTCAGCTAATGATCTCTGCGGAGTAAATCGGGATGTTATTGAACATTCGCTTAATGTTGATCCATCCTTCAGACCCCGAAAGCAGAGGCTTCGGAAAATGTCTGATGATAAGGCCGAAGGGGCTCGCAATGAAGTGAAAAGACTCCTCAGTGCAGGAGTTATCAGAGAAGTGAAGTACCCAGAGTGGCTAGCTAACACTGTTATGGTAAAGAAGGCCAATGGCAAGTGGAGAATGTGTATTGATTTCACAGATCTCAACAAGGCTTGTCCGAAGGATGAATTCCCGCTGCCAAGGATAGATTCTTTAGTTGATGCAGCAGCTTCTTCGGAGCTCATGAGTCTCCTGGACTGCTACTCAGGCTATCATCAAATCTGGATGAAGAAGGAAGATGAGCCGAAGACTAGCTTCATAACCCCAAGTGGTACATATTGCTATCTTCGGATGCCTGAGGGGCTCAAGAATGCTGGAGGGAGTTTCAGCAGAATGACTGCGAAGGTTCTCCAATCTCAGATAGGCAGAAATGTGTTGACCTATGTTGATGACATCATCGTAAAGAGCACGAAGCAAGAAAATCATATTGCTGATTTGCAGGAGACCTTCGCCAGTTTCAGACAAGCTGGGCTGAAGCTGAATCCAGAAAAATGTGTCTTCGGAGTGAAGAAGGGTAAATTTCTTGGATGTTTGGTCTCAACGAAGGGAATCGAAGCTAACCCAAATAAAATTGAAGCTATACTTCGAATGGAGCCACCAACCACAAGAAAGGGGGCCCAAAGATTGACAGGAAGGCTGGCATCCCTTAACAGATTTATATCCAGATCAGCGGAAAGAAACTTACCATTCTTCGAGGTGCTGAAGTCAGCCGAAGTCTTTCAATGGGGCCCAAGTCAACAAAAAGCCTTCGAAGAGCTGAAGCAATATTTAATAGATCTCACAACATTAACTCCACCAACACCAGGGGCTCCTCTGTTGTTGTATGTGGCAGCTTCGCACTCAGCGGTAAGTGCGGCACTTGTTCAAGAGAAGTTTGATGGACAAGTCAAGAAGCAGGTCCCAGTATATTTTGTGTCTGAGGTCCTCAGTGTCTCAAAGAAAAATTATACAGAGCTGGAGAAGGTGTTGTATGCCGTTTTAATGGCATCCAGGAAGCTTCGGCATTACTTTCAGGCATTCAACATTATTGTTCCCTCTTCGCAGCCGTTGAAGGACATCATGAGGAATAGAGAAGCTACTGGGCGTATTGGAAAATGGGTTGCGGAACTCAATGAATTTTACATTGATTATGTGCATAGATCCTCAATTCAGTCTCAAGCATTGGCAGATTTCATTGCCGACTGGACGCCAGGGGCTCAGGACGAAGAAGCGAATAAAGATGCCGAAGCATGGACAGTGTTTTGTGATGGCTCTTGGGGAACCTTCGGAGCAGGCGCAGCTGCTGTGTTGGTCTCTCCGTCCAAGGTTAAAACTTGCTATGCAGCAAGACTTGACTTCAGCTGCACAAATAATATCGCTGAGTACGAAGCCTTGCTCCTGGGTCTTCGGAAACTAAAGGCAATGGGGGTCAGAAGGGCGATCTTTAAAACTGATTCTCAGGTTGTTTCGGGTCATATTGACAAAAGTTGCAAGGCTAAAGACCCGAAGCTTGAAAAATACCTAGACACGGTCCGGAGGATCGAAGCTTCCTTCGAAGGATTTTCTGTTAAGAATATCCCTCGGGGACAGAATGAGCATGCTGATTTGTTGGCCAAGTCTGCAGCACAGAGGCTGCCGCTACCTTCGGATGTGTTCTTCGAAACAATAAAGGCACCTTCAGTGGAGCTACTTGAAAGAGCAGTCCTTAACATTTCTCCTGTGTACAGTGAAGATTGGAGAACTGAAATAATCTCTTACCTTCAGGGTAACTTCTTATCAGATGACGAAGCTTATAATAAAAGGATAGAGGCAAGAGCTCGTCCTTATGTCA
The DNA here is from genome assembly GCA_029449295.1 of Zea luxurians. Classification (NCBI taxonomy): domain Eukaryota; kingdom Viridiplantae; phylum Streptophyta; class Magnoliopsida; order Poales; family Poaceae; genus Zea; species Zea luxurians. Next base: position 123,742,306 of record JAOPSE010000009.1, read on the forward strand.
TGATACAAGGGGAGTTATACAAGCGTGGAGTTTGTGCCCCGCTGCTTAAGTGCTTGTCTAGAGCCGAAGGTATAGAGTTGATGAAGGAGATACATGCAGGCCTGTGCGGATCCCACATCGGATCCAGGCCGTTACTTGGAAAAGTATTCCGCCAAGGATTTTATTGGCCGAAGGCAGCTTCGGATGCAGCGGAGTTAGTTCAAAAAGTGCGAAGGTTGTCAAAAATGTGCAAGAGATCAAAAGCAACCTTCGTCTTTAACACAGCTAATACAACCCATCTGGCCATTGCAAAGGTGGGGCCTCGACCTGCTGGGTCCATTACCACCGGCTCAAGGCAATCTGAAATATGTTATAGTGGCTGTGGAGTATTTTTCCAAGTGGATTGAGGCGAAGCCATTAGCCACAATAACATCAGCCACTGTCCAAAAATTTTTCTGGCAGAACATTGTCTGTCGCTTCGGAGTGCCGAAGGCCATCACTGTAGATAATGGAACACAGTTCGACTCCGAAGATTTCAGAAATTTCTGTGATCAGATTGGCACGAAGATCCATTTTGCATCAGTTAGGCATCCGGAGTCGAATGGGCTTGTTGAAAGGGCCAACGGCATCATAATGACAGGAATAATGAAGCTAATCTTTAATCAACCAAGGGGAAAATGGCCAGATCAGTTGACCAAAGTGGTGTGGAGCCATAACACAACAACATCAAGGTCTACAGGCTTTACCCCATTCAAGTTGTTATTTGGTGACGAAGCAATAACTCCAGAAGAAGCTAAAGCTGGATCAATAAGAGTGGTAGCTTCGGCAGAACCAGGTGCCGAAGATACTTGTCTCGTGGAAAAAGATGCCTTAGAAGGGATCAGGCTCCAAGCCGTGGAGAATATCAATAAATACCAGGCCGAAACAGTAAAATGGCGAGATAGAAAGGTCCGGCTAAAAAATATTGAGCCAGGACACTTGGTGCTTCGGAGAGTGGCCAACCCGGATACAGTGGGCAAGTTGCAACTGAAATGGGAAGGGCCTTTCTTAGTAGTATCTTCGTCAAGGCCTGGTTCGTACAGACTAAAGGACATGGATGACTATGAAATTCCAAGATCTTGGAATGCGGATGAGCTTCGGCGGTTTTATATATAACTCGATGTAATTTTCTCTTTTCTTTTTCATGGCACCCTTTTCCTTTCTAAAGGGGGAGAAAGGTTTTTAATGGGGCCATCATATGTAATTTTCCTTTTTAGTTTTATAAGAGCAAAATCCCCCAAAGAATGTAAATGTAAAAGCTGAGAGCGCACCATCGAGTGCCGAAACTGAAAAAGAAAAAAAAAAGCTCCGAAGACGTCCCCAAGGGGATGCAGAGCTTACAGCGAAAAGTCAACGCTGATTCCGCCGAAAGTAAAAGGCGAAGAAGCTCCAAAGTCGTTCCCAAGGGAATGCAGAGCTTATACCGTCTAAGTAAAAGGCGAAGAAGCTCCAAAGACGTCCCTAAGGGGATGCAGAGCTTACAGCGAAAAGTCAACGCTGATATTGCCTAAGTAAAAGGCGAAGAGGCTCCGAAGACGTTCCTAAGGGAATGCAGAGCTAATGTGTGGTTGTTTCTAAGGAAGTAACGGCTGACAATGTGACTTCGGACATACGCTTCGGACATTCATTCGCACATTACATTACATCATAGCATTTGCATGCATAAGCATTCATTCATAGCATTTGTGTTCCCAAGTGGTTGCTTCGGCAAAAAGAAAAGCTTCGGTGAAGTGGTTTTTTATTTGTTACGCTATGTTGTGTACAAAAGAGAAAAGCTTCGTTGCTCGGCAAAAAGAAGAATTGTTTTTATGCTTCGTTGTGTACGAAAAGAAGGGAAGGTGTTTTTTCGCCTTCGGCTCAAAATACTGATTTCGTCCACATCTAAGCGCCTCAATCGAAGGGTAAGAATATATTACAAGGTATGTACAAAGTTCCTTGAAGAACAGTTTAATTCTATTTACAAGAGTTGTTACAAAATTATCCTGAGTTTCTCTATAGCACACTTCTACTAATCTTCATTAAGCTTCAGCTTCGGCGACAGCTTCGGCGACATATCTTAGGCATCATCTTCACCTTCCTCATCCTACATGAATCAAGGAATAGTGAGTAAAAATCAAGTCCAAAGGAAAAGGTAAGTACAAAATATCATTTCTTACCGGTTCAAGATGACTTCGGGCTTCATCTCCAGCCTTCTCCCGCCCGCCTTTTGTCCATATCATTTTTATAAATCTATTGGAGATACTTCGGGCGAGGTCAGGCATATCATCCAGGATTGATGGAGATAAGGTGAAGTTGGGCCTATTGACAATTTTTCCATGTTCGCAGCCGGCCTTCAGAAATGCAGCAGCGGTACCCCGAGAAGCTACCCAAGCACAGAAGTCGCCGTGCCCGGCTATAACTTCGTCAAGCTCTTCGATTTCAGCTTCAATATGGTCGAAGGTCTGGGGTAAATTTTCTGCTGAAGGGTTAAATTTCCCGCTGCTGGCTCCAACAGAGTAAAATATCTTCTTTAATCGTCCAACGCAATTATTGCCAAAGTTCAAGCATTTGTCTTGAAGGCTTGTTAATGTTTTCTTCAATTCTGAGCTGGTCTGGACTTCGGCTTGAAGCTTCGAATTCAGTTCTAGATTCTCCTGATCGAATTGTTTTGATTGATTGATAAGCTTCGAATTCAACTCTAATAATTTAGCCTCAGTCTCAGCCAGTAAGCCTTCGGCCGATTGGAGCTCGAAGTCCTTCTTTTCAATGATGGCAGATTGCTCTTTTATTTTGCTTTCTAAGTTTTCAATTATAGCTTCGTGCTTTTTGTCCTCCAAGTCTTGTTGCATCTTCAGAGCTTTGCTCAGTAGCATGCTCTGTACAGAAACAACTTATGTTAGTAATATTTTCATTGTTAACAGCAATAAAAACCAGAGAAAAGGTTGTTTACCCTGAAGTTAGAATAAAATAAGCTGCCGACGATATGTTGTCGTCGGTAGCGGCTGATGTCTGACTCTAGCTTCGGAAAACCGATACTCTTTGATAGAGTACCGATTACCTTAGCTCCAGTCTGGTCTCGAATGCAGCCTAGTTTTTCATCGTCTACACCTCCAAATAGGAGGGCACCTGACTTGTAGCCGCAAGATTTGGCATAATCTTTAAGTTCTTCTATTTCGTCCTTCGTCAGTTTTTGCCTAATTAAATTCTGAAAGGTGTAGGCTTCGTCATCCGAAGTATCTTCGGCTATTTCTTTTCCTTTTTCAGGCACTGTGGCCATGGATTTTTCAGTAGCAACACCAGCTTCTTCTGCATCTATGTCTTCCAAAATTTTGTTAATATCCTCAATGGTTGATTCCAAATTAACATCTTCGGCTGTAGCGGCTTCGGTAGCCGCGACCTCCGAAGGTGCGACTTCGACGTTTTTGGTGCTTTCGGCAGCTGCTGTTTTTTGAACTGACGCTCTTGGCGGTGTCTTATCGATAACTTCAGTTACCGCAATGATTCTTTGCCGTTTGGGTTTGCTTATCTTCGTCTGATCCGGCTCGTCCACCTTTTGAAAAAGCTTCGTCAGTTGGAGCCCTAATGGACTTAGCTTCGTGGGCATGGGTTCAGTCATTACCTTTAAAATTTCTTCCACGTCGCTGGTAGAAGGCGGTGTGGGGGTCATCTCTTCTTCGGATATTTTCCGTTTCGGAGTTGAAATTTTCCTTTTCTTCGGAATTTTCTTCTCTGCTGCCGGTTGCTCTTCATCCTTTGTCAGAGTTTCGACTACTCTTTTTCTTTTGTGGCCCTCGGCACCCTTGTTCAACTGCTCATAGTCTGGGTACTCGAAGCCCAGGGCATCGAATACTCGGTTTAGTCTTCGCTTCGGTCGGGTGCCGAAGGCCGCTGTCATTAATTGATCCTCTTTTTTGGAGTAATTCCCCAAGATTTCATTACACATTGTCTCAACTGTGTCTAACCACTCTTTGCAGGGCTTTTTAAAGTACTTCTTGAATTTAAAGTGATAGGGGAGACGAACCAACTCCCCCTTCTTCTTCTCTCCCTTCAGCTTCGGCATTTCCCACTCTTTTAGAGTAGGGAAAATTCTGAATGCCAAGAACTCCTGAACTAGATCCCTGGTGCCAATATTTTCCGAAATAATTTCAAATTCACCCAGAGCAGCCCAGGTGGGACCTTTTAGATCGCCGATGCGGCATCGTGGCCTCGTCTCTCCGAAGATCAAATCCAGAGGGCTTTGTACCAATTTTTCTTTGTCTTCGTCAACTTTTACATAAAACCATTCAGATTTCCAGCCTGCTGGCCATTTGCTTCGGTAGCTGATTACAGGACACTTTGTTGTCTTCCGGTAGGCAAAATTGTAGCAACCGAAATTATCATGTAGCCCATCTTTCCTGGCCTTGGTTTGGTAATGTAATTCGTGAACTCGGCAGAAGCTATCAGCAAACGGCTCCACAGCTTGGCTTCGGAGGGCCCAGATATAAACATTGAGCCTAACGATGGCGTTAGGAGTCAATTGATGGAAGTAGATGCCAAACCTCCTCAGTATCTCCGCAACAATATTGTGAAGAGGGAATCTTAGCCCAGCTTTTAAAAAACTCTTGAAGATAACAATCTCATCCTCCTCTGGCTTCGGGGTGGTTTCCTCTCCCCCGAAGCGAAGTAGCTTCTTCTGATCTTCATTGAAATAACCTGCTTTTACCATCTTCGAAAGGTCAGCCTTTGAGACAGTTGATTTCCCAAAATCCAGGTGACTGGGCTTGCTGGGCATGGCAATGTGGTAGTCATCCTCGGGGTCAGTCCCTTCAATATTTTCTTCTTCTCCTTCGGCTGTTGTTGGGTTTGCTTCGGCAGCAGGCCTTTCTTCCGCAGTCACTAGACCGGAGCGCTGCATCGCTTCGGAGATGGGCACAGTGTCCGAACCTTCGGCTTCGTCTCCCTCACGTACAACTTTGGCAGTAGACCGCACTCTCGCCATTTAAATTCTGAGTTTGGGGAAGTCAGAAACTTTTTTCTTTTTTCCTTTTCTCCGAAGCTCTCCTTTCTGACGAAGCAGACGTCGAGACTGACCTTCGTTCGATTCTGAGAGTCAAGCTTCGGTTATGGTGAAAAATTTTGGCAGCAAAACAGTGCAAATAGCAATGAATGCTGTGGTAACTTCACACCTACCCGCTTCTTTATATAGTACTGCAGGTAAGAAGGCGAAGCGGCAAGATTTTTACACCAGACGGGCGGTCACTTGTACTCGCTGAGCAGTGGACCGCAAAGATCAAACAGTAACTCTGCAAGGTGGGCCTGGCACGTGCTCGGAAGCCGGATCGTTTCTCCGCAACGAGCTCAGGAAAGGTGTTTTTTGGACCTTCGGCTTCCCGAAGCTGAAGAGGCTCTTTTTTCACGGGTCAAGCTCGTTACGAAAAACGATCTAGCACCGCGAAAGGGGCTACTGTTGGGGTCGTGCTTCGGTGCGCCGAAGGTCTCACACGAAGAAGCTGCTTCGGCTGAAGTCGTCTCCAAGAGATGGCCGAAGGTTCCTTTTCATGGAGCTTCGGCGTTTCAAACCGACATAGAAATAGAATGACCTTCTTATCCATAAGTGGTCTGAGTCAATGTTGTAAACCTTTGTAAGGGGCATAATTGTAATTTGTCACAGGCTGCGACCTGTGCCTATAAATAGATGAACAGTACCTCTGTACTGTTCACGCGAACCTGTCATTTGCCTTCACATCACACCTGTATTCTTGCCTTCCTCAAGACCGAAGGTATATCTGTCATTTATATTTATTCGTATTAATAAAAATAGAAATGATTCTATGTTAACATTTGAATGTCTATTTTATACCTCATAATTTATATGAAAGCTTCATCCCTCGCTGTTATGTTTATGAAGGTATGTCCTTCGTAACCTTCGTCCGAAATTCCTTATATCCCGAAGGGATATAATGTGATGGAGGACGGAGGACCTTAATATTTAACATTTTCTGTGTTGCCTTGTTCTTAACTCTTAGCATTTGAGAACAAGCCCCCAACAGTTGTCGTTGCTTCGAAGCTATGCACAAGGGAGCTTCGGCTCAATCGCGGGAAAAGGAACCGACTTAAAGGGGAAAAGGCTATCCAGTCCTCATAGATTTTTCTATAAGCCAATATTAAATGTAAAGGGCATGACTGTAATTTCTCACAGGCTGTGTCCTGTGCCTATAAATAGGTGAACAGTACCCACGTACTGTTCACGCTGACCGGTATTTGCTCGTGCGTCACTCTTGTACTTTAACCTTCTGTCAAGCCGAAGGTACTTTTGTAATTCCATATCATTTCTATTTTTCCAAGATAATAAAGTGGGAATGAGTTGATAATGTTATATAATTGTTCATGTTATCTCTTATATTTCATATGTTTCTCCTTTTATTAACATATGCTGTGATAATGAAGGTATGTCCTTCATGACCTTCGTCTGAAGACCATTATATCCTAAGGGAAATAATGTTTCGAAGGACGAAGGGCATTAACATTTAATATTTCTGTGTTGCCTTGTTCTTAACTCATAGCATTTGAGAACAAGTCCCCAACAAGTAGGATCCAATCTTATTTTACCAGTATTATCTAATATGTTTGTCCATTAGATTAGATCTGACCCGATCAGATGGGATCAGAATTAAATCGGTGTAATCAGAATAGACTAGATAAGATCTACTTTATTTATTTTAGAATAGATCATGTTTGTTACTATTAGAAGATAAGCAAAGTGGTGGGGATAAGTATGCTTATTAGGACAGGATGAGTCTCTAAGAATAGGATAGAATCTTTTGAGATTAGTTAGATCTATTAGGGCAAGATAAAATCTTTTCGAGATAAGATGGATCTATTAAGATAAGATAGAACCTTCTAAGGTAAGATGGATCTATTTGATATATTCTAGTGGGGGTAGCTTTAGTTGGTCTAGTTTATCTTTTAAACAATTTAAGAGGATAAGAATATTTTTAACATAAGAAGAACCTATTAGGATATGATAGATCCTTTTAAGTTAAGAGGGATCCATTAAAGTAAGAAAGAATCTTTTAAGGTAAGAAGGATCCATTTAAAATAGATACACTTTAATGGAGGATAATCTAAGTTGTTTAGTTATCTCATTAATTGTTTTTATATTTATGCCTATACGTATATGTAGATGTAATTGTGGACGTTACTCCACGACTCATCACACTCAATCAAAGATCCAAATCACACAAGTGTCATAAGCACAAACACTCAAGCGTATATATACCTATAAAAATATTTTTTTTGTTTTTGTTCCTAAGATTAGGTCTCCTATTCCAAAAGGTCACCTTAGGCACGAGATTTCAAAGTGTGAAATCCACATTTGTCTCTAGAAGGAAAAGGTAAGAATAATCAGAGTAAAGTAGGAATAGATGAGAAAAGATAATGTAACACCCCAGGTGTTACCATGGCTAGGGCACACCTATGCACTAATGACTATGATCACATGTGGAAGAAACTTAAGGAGCAAAAAGTGTAAGGGCCTTGGAAGCTAGGTTTTAACCAAGAGATGTGGATGACCAACAGCATTACCCAAATTGTGTGCACTTATCACCTTGGACCAGGGGGGAGTAAACCCTAGACCTCTCTTGAACCCTATCTCCTAAGCACCTTGGTTAAAGGGGGAGAGATTAAGCAAAGGTGCATGTCATGATTAAACTTTTGGCACAAAGTTAAGTAACTTATTAACCTACAATTATAGAGAGGAAACATTGCTAAAAGACCCCTTAAGAAACCCTAAATACATTCCCTAAGTAGAGAAAGAGCTAGAGCTCTCTAATTCTCTCTAAGTCAAAAACTACACCTAATCTAAAGATCCACCGTGTTCACCTTGAAGATGGCACCAAAACCACCTAAGTTCTATACCAAAAATGTGGCATACCACCTAGGGCACCCACTGGAAAAAGTTGAGCCCGAGACCATGACGTTTGACATGCCTTGGCATCGTTTTTATCGCGAGGTGGGCAGAGAGACATACCTGATTTGGCGTCCAAAGATCTCCCTACCTAGGGCATATCTGCCATGGCGACTCACGGATGAGAGACAGCCCTAGGTGCCAGGAAAAGACTCGCGCCGGATTTTTGCCAAGATTCGCACGCTTGCGACTTGGGCGAGCTGTGGAACACGGGCAGAAGAAAACCTACACGTGTTCGACGCGCTCTACGCACGCCAGAGCACGCCCGCGCCCGACCCCGCGCCGCACCGAGCCGCGCCAGTGTCCCCCGTGTGCGCCTGCGTCTATAAAGCCCACCCAGGCGTCAACCACACCACTCCGCACGCACTCAACCTCACCGGAGCTCAAACTCACCGTCGTTTGCCCGTGCACGGCGTGTCCGCGGCCACTCGAGCCCCTGCCGCCGTAGACCGGCCAACCAAGTCTTTCCCAACCCCGTCCAACCCTCGGAGACGACTGAGCACGCCTCAGTGAAGCCCTCCGAGCAAGGAATCGAAGTCTGTCCACGGTCGCCGGAGTTCACAACCCCGCCGGAGTGCATGGACAGGGTAATCCATTAAACCATTTTCCGATTCCTTGTGCACACAGTCTCTACTTCACCCCGTGGAGCTCACCGTGCCATTGGATTGAACTAGGTCGCCGTGTTTTGGCCAGCACACCCGCCGCCGACGAGGACCCCCGCCTGCGCACGTGGACCGAGCGATTCTGGCCATCCTCGTCGTCGAGCCGTACCTCGTTGTGACCGCCGGAGCCTCCCCGAGCCAACCCTACCCCTCGCCGGACCCCTCTCGCCGCCGGTAAGCCGCGCCACCCTTTTCTTTCTTGCGGGCACTGTTTAAACCTAGGGAAGGACCGCGGGGGAGAAGGAAAGAAGCCTGGGAGTTCTGTGAAATGTCAGTGACTCAAATGAATAGTAACGCGGGGGCATAACTGCGAGAGTTAGTTTGGGAATAACCCAGGGTCCTCGGCGCAAAGTAGTTTTTCCAGGAAACCTTTATTAAATCTGATTTTAAATTGAATAGAACTTGAATAATTCATAACTTCTGTTTTATTCATCCAAATTTGGTCAAACCAATTTTGTCAGACTTTAAATAATATAAACTGCTTAAGAAAAATATAAAACCCTTATGTACTACAGAAAACTATAAGGTTCTGATTTAATTATTTTTTTGACCAAAAGCTAAATAATAGGGAAAAAATAGTTGCACTATTTGACTAGGGTTAGAAAAATTTGGAGAAGTTTATATCCACCTACTGACCTGTTTAAAAATGCTAAACTTCTCTGTTAAGCCCATTAAGTTAGTTTTTGCCATTTATTTTACAATATGCTTAAGGTTAAGAAAAATAGAAAAGGTGATTTAAAGAATGAACCAGAGGGCACTCCTATTTTTGTTAGGACACTTATTCGGTGTAGTTCACTAGAAAAATCTAGGATACCCTGGTTTAGTATGAAATAAATAGGATACCTTTTATTTTAGGAAAACAAGGAAAACTTAGAAAAACCCTACAAAAATAACCCTAAGGTGATAACACCTCAAACCTTAGGATAACAAATGTTTTGTTATTATGAACATAGGAAAAATACAAAATCTGTTGTTTGATATTTTTCAAATAACAAGTTAGTTGCAAGCACCTTTTTGGCATTAAACTTTAGAAAATCACAACTAAATAACCACCAATTAACCTTCTGTGATTTTTGGCACAGAAGCTTATTATTACTTTTAGATGCCAACAAAAATAACCCTTAGGGCAGAACCTACTCCTAGTTAAGAGTTGTAGTACAAAGTGGCCCATTTACCCAACTTTTGTTATTTTTGTCTAAGGCATAGCCTTCTTAGTTTGAACCTCAATTTCCTAGAACAGTCTATATTGACCAATGGCAAGCCACTGTAATTTTTGCAGAATTTTTGGAAAAAAGTTAATTCACTATTGTAGTTCAAACCTACACTAGAATTCATAAATAGAAAATGAAGAAAGGGAAAATGAATAATGGAGATTTGTGTCAACCTAAAACCCTTGATTAATGGTCCACTAAAAAGTATAAGGGAAATACAAATCCACTATGCCTATCCTTAACAAAACCTAAACCTAGAGTGATAAGCCTAAACCACTAAAAGCCCCGCATGACCAAGAAAACCCTAAGTTACTGACTAACTCGGTTTTATCTTCCTTTAGCATAATGTTGTGAACTCGTGCATAATCCTGACATACATATTCATTGCATTCGATAGACTGCAACCTCGCTGACGGAGAGTACGTCCTCGTGCCGGAGCAAGGAGCTGCTCAGGAGGTAGCCCCGGATCCAGCACCAGAGCCTGCACCAGAGGATCTGCCTGCCACAGCCTTGGAAGGCAAGCCCCGGTTTTATGCATAACCTGTTATTTATGCTATTTTACTATACTTAATGATTGTAGGATTGATTGTGCACTTAAGTGTAGGAGTTGTTTGAAAACCTAGTTGCATGATCTCAGGAATCCTTTTGAGATGGATACTAGTATGCTAGGTCGAGTAGCTGCTTTACTAAATGGAGATCTCGTGTGGGGGACAGATATCCCCTGGGTCCACTGGAAGGGTAAAAGACCTCACTAAAGGCCCAAGGGCCCAATAAATCGTAAGGTCATTCCTTCATGGGCATGCGGAGGGACAATCAGTAAAGCAGATCAATATAAGGCCGGATCGACGCAAGTCCAGATGGCCCCACAACATTGAGCAAGAAACCACAACAGAAGATCTGACTTTCCCGCGCTGGAGCCCCATGCAGCAGAGCCAGGCGAGGATAGGTCGACTGAATCATAGGAAGATAGACTCAAACAGTTCGCTATCCTTTAGGCGCACGTTGTTATCATATCCATATGTATTGCCCCACGGTCGAATATATAAGGCCCAGGGGGCACCCCTTCAGAACGATCGATTCCAACTCTACACTACCCAGCCATCTACCTCAACCCTCCACGTCCACGCTCTAGAGAACTACCTTGTAACCCATTACACAAAGCATCTTCGCCAGGACGTAGGGTGTTACGCATCTCTAAGCGGCCCGAACCTGTAAACATTGTCTATTGTCTCTCGTGCGTCTGGCACGAACCATTTTGCTACAGTCGGCGACACCATCCTACTCCTAAAAACACCTCGAGGGATAACCCCGGGTGTGCGGTCGGACCCAAAACACCGACAGCTGGCGCGCCAGCTAGGGGGGTGTGTCGACGATCTAAGCTAGCTCAATGGCCGTCACCTTCCACGACAAGATCACCTTCCGTCCCGGATCCACGTTCTGCTTCGGAACGATCTTGTTCGTAGCAGACGAAGAGGGAACCCTACACCGCATTGCAGATCCGCCAAGAAAGAAGTCTCCCCCAACAAACTCTGAGGATATCGGAAAAGCGCAAACTCCAGCTCTCCGAAGGAAGATCGCCACGACAACCACGCTGTTCTACCCCGACGTTCTTTTCATCGGGAGAGTGGAGTCGCCTCCTGTCTCCGACGACGAGCCGACCGCGCCTGGGGAAGAACCACCTCAGCGGGAGTCCTGTCGATGAAGAAACCGGTGCCGAAACATCCGGCGACATCACTAAACCGGAGAACGAGATCCGGAGCAGCCTGTCTCACGAGACGAGGTCTCGGAGATGGGAGAAACTCCGGAAGAACGCGTCTTCAGAGAATGAAGGAACTCCCGACGACGTGATCGTCGACGAGCTTAGGAACAAGCCGAGCAAGACGCAAGGCAGCGCCGAGAAAATCCACTCTTCGGTCGCAACCTGAACCCCGACTTCGCCCGGGCCATGAACACGCCGAGTGAAGTCGGAGGAGTACTAGCTCGGATAGCTGACGGACTCCCTCGGACTCCCGATGCAGAGGGCTATCGACGCCTGTTCACCCAAGCCGCCAACCATCTTCTACCTCTCGCTCACCCGCGAAATGACTTGCGACACGCCATCAACAGTCGCCGAGACGTGCGGAGCTCCATCAACGCTTCGCGTGAACGACGGCATGAGAACGAGATCCGCCGCCGAGAAGAGTACGACAGGGATCACGGCATCCCAACTCGGCGTCAAGCCACCAGAGCCGAATCAACGACGGCCTCGACTGGTGGAACTACCTGGGGATGGTCGAGGAACCACAACAACTACTCCCCTCCTCGGGACAGGCATCATCCCCGACGACAAGAGGACACATGCGGGGTGTCCGCCCTTACTCCACGCCTTAGGGCCATTCAATGGCCCCCTAACTTCAAGGTATCCAATGTTGATAAGTATGAACCTAAGCAGGATCCAGGAGGCTGGCTGGCCGTCTACACCACCGCCGCTCGAGCCGCCGGAGCATCTGAAGACGTGATGACCGCGTACTTACCCATTGTCCTCGGGCAAGGCGCACTGCAATGGCTACGACATCTACCTCAACACTGCATCAACGACTGGAGCGACTTCAGTCGGTGCTTCACTGCCAATTTTCAGTCCCTCTCCGACAAACCGGCGCAACCATGGGACCTCAAATCCATCAAGCGCCGGGGGGACGAAACTCTCCGATCATACCTCAAAAGGTTCCAGACCATGAGAAATCATATCCCCGAGGTCACGGAGGCGGCCGTGATCGAAGACTTCTACAGAGGATCCAATGACTCGGCCTTCGTCCGAGCCATACTACAGAAGGCGCCAACTACCTCCGAGGAGCTGTTCCAGGAAGCCAACCTCTACATCACCACCGACGAGCGAGCCCAGGACCTCATCGGAGGAGCGAAGCCCGCACCGACAGCGCCACGACGCGACACGAACCAGCAACCTGACAAACGCTGGGAGAAGAGACCGCGCGAAGAGGTGCATGCCGCCGGACCACCTGCCTCTCGCGCCCGGGGAGGACCTCGCGGAGGCGAGCGCACGCTAGACGACATCCTCGACGCCCAGTGCCCGTACCACAAGGACATGTGCCACACCCTTCGGAACTGCCGGGACTTGCATTCCGTCGGGCACGACCGACCCTTCCAACCTCTACCTCCTCCTCCACCGCAGGGAGGACCAGAAGAACCACGACAACCCCAGCAGCAGGAGGAGGGAGGAGGAGGAGCTTTCCCGCGCGTTGACGGGGAGGTCAACGTCATCTTCGGCGGACACGGATCGCAGGAGAACAAAAGGCAGCAAAAGCTCAACGATCGCCAGATACTGGTGGCAACCACCGGACCACCAGCTCCGTACCGATGGTCGGAGCACCCAATCACCTTCACTCGGGCAGATCAATGGCTCAACTTCGACCACCCGGGCAAATACCCGCTCCTCGTCGATCCGGTGATCCGAGAGAGCAGGGTGAAGAAAGTGTTAGTGGACGGGGGGAGCAGCATCAACGTCACTTTCCCTCAGACACTCCGAGGCTTGGGAGTTCACCTCAAAGAACTCCACGAGTCAGACACTCCTTTCTTCGGCATCGTGCCGACTGAGGGGGAATACCCGCTGGGCCACATCTACATGCCCGTCACCTTCGGAACTCCGGAGAACTACAGAACCGAGTTCCTGAGGTTCGAGGTAGCAAACTTCGACTGCGGGTACAACGCCATCATTGGAAGGTCGGGATTGGCAAAGTTCATGGCCATCCCGCATTACACGTACATGATATTGAAGATGTCGGGACCACAAGGAATCATAACTGTCCGTGCTGACCTCCAAGGCGCCGCAGAATGTTTTCGAGTGGCCATCCAAGCAGCCCTCACCACTAAACCGTCGGCAACTTCTTCGATCCAGGCAAACTCTAAGCCTGAGGAAGACCATACGGCACCGGCGAATGAAGCTCAAGCCGCGACCTCTATGCGGCCGACTGAAGAAACTAAAAGGATCAATCTAGGGTTTGCTGATGAACGCAATACTGCCATCATCAGCTCTAGCCTGGATGATAAATAGGAAAGCGCGCTCATCCGGTTTCTGCAAGACAACCGAGACGTATTCGCATGGCAACCTGCGGATATGCCGGGAGTCCCGAGAGAACTGGCTGAGCACAAACTGAAGGTCTACCCCCAAGCAAGACCGATCCAGCAAAAACTACGTCGTTTCACGCCCGACAAGAGAGAGGCCATTCACGCTGAGCTGGCCCGCTTGGTCGTGGCTGGGTTTATCAGAGAGGTGTTACATCCCGAGTGGTTAGCCAACCCTGTTCTTGTACTCAAAAAGAATAAAGTGGATTGGCGCATGTGCGTTGACTATACTGATCTCAACAAACATTGTCCGAAGGATCCCTTCAGGCTCCCAAGGATAGATCAGGTGGTAGACTCCACCGCTGGATGTTCTGTGCTGTCTTTCCTGGATTGCTATTCCGGATACCATCAGATCAGCTTGGCAAAGGAAGACGAGGAAAAAAACGGCGTTCATCACTCCGTTTGGTGCTTTCTGTTATACCTCCATGTCGTTCGGCCTCAAAAACACTGGAGCAACTTATCAGAGAGCCATTCAAACATGCTTAGCTGATCACTGGGGCAAGCGTGTGGAAGCCTACATAGACGACGTGGTGATCAAAACGGAGAACTCGGAAAACTTCATCGAAGACTTGCAGCTGGTTTTCAACAGTCTACGGCAGTATCGGTGGAAGCTTAATCCCGAAAAATGTGTTTTTGGGGTACCAGCAGGGAAGCTACTCGGATTTATTGTCAGCCATCGGGGAATTGAAGCTAATCCAGAAAAGATTGAAGCTATCATGAAAATGGAAGCTCCACGATCACAAAAGAAGGTTCAACGACTTACCGGATGTATGGCAGCTCTGAGCAGATTTATATCCAGGCTGGGAGAAAAAGGTTTACCGTTTTACAAGCTACTCAAGAAGGTGGACAAGTTTCAGTGGAATTCAGAAGCGCAGGAAGCCTTGGACGCACTGAAGAAATTCTTGACAACCCCACCAATACTGAAACCACCACGGCGAGCCACATCAACTCAACCAGCTAAAGATCTGCTGCTATATATTTCTTGCACGACTCACGTGGTAAGCACCACATTGGTAGTCGAGCGAGCAGAAGAAGGACATGCTTACCCTGTGCAACATCCTGTTTATTTCATCAGTGAAGTTCTGGGTCCCTCGAAGAAAAAGTATTATCAAGTGCAGAAGCTATTATACGTAGTACTTCTAACTGCCCACAAGCTACGTCACTACTTTGATGACCACAAAGTCATAGTAGTCACCGGTTTTCCGATAGGGGATATTCTCCACAACAAGGAAGCCATTGGCCGAATAGCCAAGTGGGCCTGTGAACTGGGATCTCATGACATCGAATTTCGACCTCGTACTGCCATTAAGTCCCAAGCATTGGTTGACTTTGTATCAGAATGGACTGAACAGCAAATACCAGAGAACCCAGAAACTGCAGAAGTATGGAGGATGTATTTTGATGGCTCGCTGAAGCTGCAGGGAGCAGGCGCAGGAATTCTCTTCATCGCACCTGGAGGCGAACACCTCAAATACGCCCTCCAGTTGTTATTTCCAGCCTCTAACAACGCAGCCGAGTATGAAGCTCTGATCCATGGACTAAACATCGCCATATCATTGGGCATCAAGAGATTAATGGTATACGGAGATTCTCTGGTGGTCATAAGCCAGATAAACAAAGAATGGGACTGTTCGAATGATTCGATGGGAAAATACTGCACTGCCGTCCGGAAACTAGAAGACAAATTTGAAGGCCTAGAATTTCATCATGTAGAAAGAGATCGAAACACGGCAGCTGATGTATTGTCCAAGTTAGGATCCAGTCGAACCCAGGTCCCACCCGGAGTCTTTGTACAAGAAATACCCCAACCAAGCATCTCAATGGATCAAGCCGAACAGTGTAACATCATGAATCAACCAGAGTCAGACTCTGATGACTGGAGAAGGCCGATCATCAGATATATAAGGAACAAAGAGGAACTAGATGACGAAAGTATAGCCGAGCGCATCGCCAGACAGTCAGCCCACTACACACTCATTGGGGAAACATTATACAGAAGGGGTGCATCAGGCGTCCTCATGAAGTGCATTCTCTCATCTACTGGGAAGCAACTTCTAGATGAGGTCCATGCTGGGCAATGCGGAATACACGCAGCATCCAAGACACTAGTCGGGAAGGTCTTCAGGTCAGGATTCTATTAGCCAATAGCGAAAAGCGATGCAGCCGAGTTAGTTCAGAGGTGCGAAGCTTGCCAGTACTTGTCAAAGCAACAACATCTACCAGCACAGCAATTGTAGACCATACCAGTAACATGGCCCTTCGCATGTTGGGGACTGGATATGATTGGACCTTTTAAGAAAGCTCAAGGAGGATACACTCATGTACTGGTAGCAATCGACAAGTTCACCAAATGGATAGAATTCAAACCCATTGCTTCCTTAACCTCAGCCAAGGCCGTGGAATTCATACAGGACATAATATTCAGATTTGGAATACCAAACAATATCATAACTGACTTGGGATCCAACTTCACAAGTTCAGAATTCTTCGATTTCTGCGAACAAAAGGGCATTCAGATCAAGTATGCTTCGGTAGCGCACCCGAGGGCCAACGGGCAGGTTGAGCGAGCTAACGGGATGATACTGGAGGCTCTCAGGAAAAGGGTCTTCGAAAAGAATGAAAAGTTCGCAGGAAAGTGGATACGGGAATTGCCCTACGTCGTCTGGAGCCTAAGAACTCAACCTAGCCGAGCTCTACATGGAAACACTCCCTTCTTCATGGTCTATGGGTCAGAGGCAGTATTACCCGCCGATCTCAAGTTCGGGGCGCCGAGGTTGGTCTTCGAAAGCATAGCAGAAGCCGAAGCTACTAGACTAGAGGACATCGATGTACTCGAAGAAGAATGGCTGAATGCAGTAATTCAATCAGCACGGTACCAGCAGACTCTGAGACGCTATCACGACAAGGCCGTGCGACAACGATCCTTCTCAGTGGGAGATCTCGTCCTCCGCCGAACTCTAACCGGAGAGGGACGGCACAAGTTGTCGCCCTTATGGGAAGGACCATTCATAGTAGCAGAAGTCACTCGGCCGGGATCATATCGTCTAACTCAGATAGACGATACGGAAATTGGGAACTCCTGGAATATAGAACACCTCAGAAAGTTTTACCCCTAGCTAAATTTCAAAAGCTATCGGGACGACAAGGTACTCTGTAAAACGGGAGATGTGTCATCAATAAAGAAGGTTTCAAAGATACTCAATTTACTCATGATTGACTAGTGCTCTTACTTAACTCGGGGTGACCACTATGCCCTGCTAACGGAGCAATCGGCTTAAGTCGGCAATGACTTAAGTCGGTGCGACATGCTCACGCTTACTTAACTCGGGGTGACCACTATGCCCTGCTGATAGAGCAATCGGCTTAAGTCGGCAATGACTTGAGTCAGTGCGACATGCTCACGCTTACTTAACTCGGGGTGACCACTATGCCCTGCTAACGGAGCAATCGGCTTAAGTCGGCAATGACTTAAGTCGGTGCGACATGCTCACGCTTACTTAACTCGGGGTGACCACTATGCCCTGCTGACGGAGCAATCGGCTTAAGTCGGCAATGACTTAAGTCGGTGCGACATGCTCACGCTTACTTAACTCGGGGTGACCACTATGCCCTGCTAACGGAGCAATCGGCTTAAGTCGACAATGACTTAAGGCGGTGCAACATGCTCTTGCTTACGTAACTCGGGGTGACCACTATGCCCTGCTAACGGAGCAATCGGCTTAAGTCGGCAATAACTTAAGGCGGTGCAACATGCTCATGCTTACGTAACTCGGGGTGACCACTATGCCCTGCTAACGGAGCAATCGGCTTAAGTCGGCAATGACTTAAGGCGGTGCAACATGCTCATGCTTACGTAACTCGGGGTGACCATTATGCCCTATAAACAGAAGCAGTTGACTTATGCCAGCAGCGATTTAAGGCGATCTGACATGCTTACGACTACTCATACATGGATGACTTCTATATCCCGTAAACAAGTTTCAAAACCATCACACAGCCTTTTTACTACTACAAATTTATGCACTATTGAATTCTAAAACAGTAGGAGAATAGCAATATCATTCAAATGCTAAACTGGTGTCCTCTAACAAATATATGACCGTGCTAACTGCGTGCTCAAAGCACGCAAAACATTTCTCTATTTCGCGATGTCTTTCTCAGGAGCAGCCGACGAGGAAGGGCGACTTGAGGAATCAGGCGCAGCATTCACGTCAGCCCTTATATCTTCAGGAACGACTACACCGGGTCTCCTCATCAAGATTCGTCCCGCTCGAATGGCCTTATCCATGGCCCTGTCGCGCTGGGCTCTCAGAGTAGTGGAAGTTTCTTCAGCAACCTTGGCAGCCAATCGAGCGTTTTCTAGCTCCTGGGTGATGGATTTCTTGGAAGCACGGAGTTCTTTGATAGTAGCATCCTTAGCCGATATCAACTGTCTGAGACGGATCACGTCATCTATGGATTCCTGCAGTCTGCAGCGAAGATTATCTAACTCCTCCATGGAAAAGCGATGACTCCTCTCCAGGATGGTCAACGAGTTGCTAGAATCGTGATACAGTCTGTCAAGATTGTCGCGAGATGCAGCAAGGACACGTTTTTCTTCCTGCAAACAAGAATCAACTCCCTTCAAACATCAAACAAGCAATAAGAACACAGCAATGCAAGGTACAGCTTCACAAGTCACCTTTTCATAATCAAGCTGAGTGCGAAGGGAAGAGCTCAGTGCATTGGCATCATCTAGGGCAGCAGAAACCTGGGCTAGTTCAGTCTGGCTTTGAGAATACTCTTCTTCGAAATCAGAGCACCGCTGGACCAGTTCAGCTTGATCTCGAGAATGTTTTTCTTCAAGAGTGGAAATTTGTCGAGTCATATCTAGCAGGAGACAATCAAACAAAAAGGATCAGGATGTAAAGCAGTTCAATAATGCAGACAAAGAGAAGCAGAAAGGCACTAACCAGCATTGGTCGCCTCCAAGTCAGAGACACGTTGTTGAAGTAACACCGGATTCCAACGTGCAAGAGACAAAGCTCCTTCTGGAACAGAAGCACCCTGCAACCTCAGCTGGCTAGCCATCCCGTCCACCAAAGCCTGATAAAAAGAACAGACGAGTGCAATGACAGCAGTTCACACGGCGCAAAAGTCAAGACAAGATATATTACAGTACCTGGAGATTGGAAAAGAACGAAGGGACTCCCAAATCATGAGAGATCAATTGATGGCCTGGCGTAAGGTCACCACCCGAAGCAGTTTGCAACAAACCGGCAGAAACCAACTCAGTGTCATCAACAGAGCTCAAAACTTGGCCAGCGGGGACGATGCCCTCTAAAGCGACTCCCTGGTTTGAAGCTTGGGCAACCACCATGCAGTCAGAGTGCGGGGGTGATCCCGCATGAACGTCCATGGAAGTACAAGAGGGGGACTCCGCTCAGACACTCTCAGGGGCTGGGCCATAATTTGCGCTACCCACGCGAGCCGGATCATCTCCGGCAGTACCCTCGAGGGCTGGACAGTGGCTTGCACTTCCCACCTGGGCCGAGTCACCCTCGGCAACACCCTCGGGGGCTGGGTAAGCGTCAACACCATCCTTGAGAGCCGGGTTCTCTGCAGTGGCCACCTCTAAGGCTGAAGGCCCCTCGGTTACTTCCATGGGACCGAGACGATCCAAATCAGTCTCCTGGCCCTCAAGACCGCGCTCTAAGGTCGATGAGGCGCGGGATGACCTCAACCCAGCATCGAGCACATCAGCACAAACCTCCATCACACCATCATCCGCTGGCTCTAACAAAAGGTCCTCTGGAACCATGTCCTCCAGGGTTTGATCAAAGTTTGCCAGAGATAACTCCTGTAGGCCAACGAGGGCTGACAAAGCAGGAGAAGGAACTCCACTACTCTCCCCACTGGCAATATACTGCCGACTGTTCTTCCGAGTCAGAGGGACCTCATCTTCTTCCTCCCCGTCATTTTCATCAATAACATAAGCAGCACACCCATTGGGATCAGCATCGGATGGGGCACACCCATTGGGTTCGGCGTCAGTAAAATCAGGCACGGGAACCTCCTCAGCAGCAGGAGCCGAAGGACCAGCACCCCGATCCAAACTAGATACTTGCCGGAGATGTCTCTTTTTCTTTTTCTGCTCATCCGCGGAAGGATCAAGTTGATTGGCTCGGCAAGGGCGTCTCGGGCGAGCACTGGCAGGCTTCTGAACGTCCAAAGTTATACTAGCTTCTGGGAGAGGCGCCACCACCAATGTCCCGGCAGGAGCAGCATCAGGAGAGTCCTCAGCCAGCAAATCAAGCATAGCACTTATTTCTGCGTCACTAGGATCCAAAGGCACCTCAAAGTGGACTTGTCGTTCGTCGTCAGGAATTTCCCCGAGCGAAGCAACCAAAGTGTTAACCTCTTCGGCAGAGGGTCACACTCTATGGCCCAAACCGCCATCAGTGACAGGTGGGTTCGACACAAAAAGAGTGAAGGTCTTGGGAGAAGGCAGGTCCCATGCTGAATATGCCACTGGGGTGCCAATATTTGATACCTTGCCTCTAAGGATCATCTCAAGTCGGTTCACCAAGTCTACAGAGGGAATTCTCCTGTTGGTAACCCGAGTCGGGTCAGCTAGGCCTCTATACAGATAAGCCGGATATGCTCTGTCCTTCAACGGCTGAACATTCTTGAAAACAAAATCAACAACCACAGCTTCAGCAGTCAGACCCCTTTCTTTCAGCAGACCAACTTCAGCTAGCAAAGCCCTCGCTTCAGCTACCTCCTGATCCGTGGGAGACTCAGTCCAACTCGGAGTGCGAATATCCGGTTGTCTTCCCGACCATGGGGGGAGGGAATTCCCATGGTTCTCAACAATAAACCATTCCAAGCGCCACCCCTTGATACTGTCTTTGAGGGGAATTTCAAGATACTCAGTCTTCCTCCCACGGCGCATCTCCAAACTAGCACCCCCGACCAGCTGATGCTGACCCCCGGCCATTCCAGGGCGGCAGTGATACAAGTACTTCCACAACCCAAAATGTGGCAGCACGCCCAGGAAAGCTTCGCACAAATGAACGTAAATAGAAATTTGAAGAATAGAATTGGGATTCAGGTGGGTCAAGTTAAGGTGATAAAAATCAAGGAGGCCGCGGAAGAAAGGTGAAATGGGGAGAGCGAGACCGCAGAGAAGAAAAGGAACGTAAATCACGGACTCATGGGTATCCTCTGTCGAGACAGTGACCCCATGACAAATCCGCCAAGAACAAAGCTCCCTCGGGGGAAGAACCCCGATGGACACGAGGTGGAGGAGATCAGACTCGGAGACAACAGACATGTGATTACCTACGAAAGGCAATTGGCTGTTGGGGTCGATAGGGGGAATTACCACAGCAGATGAACTCGAGGCCTTTCTCTTGGGCGCCATCTCAAATCTATTGGCGAACGGAGTGAGAGCCGAATGGCAGGAAGGATTTGGAGGCAGAAAAGCAAGAACTAGGGCACGGAAAGCAGAGGCGGCTGAAAGCGCTGTATAAGCGGGATATTCCCGAGCTGGATACCGTCTCCAAAAGCGCCCAGTCAGCACCCGGCGGTTACTTCTAAAACGCCGGTGTGCCACGTCGTCACTCGGCGGTTACCTCTAAAACCCCGGTGTGCCACATCATCACTCAGCTATTATCCTCAAAAGTAGCCGACACGACCCGTTTTAACTCGGCTGTTATTTCTAAAACGCTGACGTTATCATCAGTCGCTCGGCAGCTATCTCTAAAGCGCCAACGATGTCCTTAGTCACTCGGCAGTTGCTCCTAAAACACAGACGATGCTACAAGTCACTCGGCTGTCACATCTAAGAAGCGCCGATGCAGTCAACAGTTATTCCGACGCTGACATGATTTCGTCATCACTCGAACTCTATGTCAAATACATAAATATCGACAATAATAACTCGGCCATCACCCCTGAAGCGGCGATATGATGCTCGAGTTGTTTAAGTCACTATCCCAAAGGAGTCAACTTCATGAATAAGGCAGGCGGAGGAAGGACTCAAAAACTCTAAGTTATGCCACAGACACAACAGCAAGATGATCTGCACAGAGGAGACGAAACTACTCTTCATTAAAGGGAAGTTGTTATACTTACAAATCAACTCATTATGAGTTGATAACTTCCCTACTTCTACTGCTACTACTACTACTACTACTACTACGCAACACTATACTACTTTACATTACTAATACTACTACATTATTTCACTATACTACTTCTAATCTATACTAATATTTAAAAACCAGTGGCATTTAGCCACTGGCCTTGTTGCCGCCCCTGCCGCTGCTGCTGCCGCCCCTGCTGCTGTCGTTGCCGCCCCTGCTGCCGCCATCGCCACCATCACCGTCGTTGTCGCCGCCACCGCCTCCATCATCATCGTCGTCGTCGTCGTCGCCTCCGCCACCGCCGCCGCCGTCCTCCTCGAACGAGTCCTCCTCATCCGACGAGTACTCCGACTCATCCGAGCCCGCGAGCCCAGAGCGCTCGACGGCCCAGATGTAAGTCCAGACCTCCGCCGCGAGCCCTTGGGAGTCGTCTGAATCGTCAGACGACTCACGGAGAGGGATGGGAGCCAGAGACCCCTCGGACTCAGAGGAGAACTCCTCCTCTGAGTATTCCGAGTCACCAAAGTCCTCAGACGGAGGAGTCGGCTCGCGCTTGCGTTTCTTGCCCATGGTGGAAATGCAGGGAGAAGAAGGAAACAAGCAGTGGAGAACAGCAAGAGATGTGAAAAATCAGAGAGGCAAAGGCACTATTTATAGGAGAACAAGGCAACCGCTCACCTCCAATCGCGGTCACTGAACAGTCGTGAGGCATTCAATACACACTTCAACCCGTCTGAAGACGCGCGACTGACGCCGTCTTACGCAATGCAACACCCATTGGGACTCCAGTCAACAGCACGGGGGATATGATTACGCTCGCCGTCACATCACATTACTACACAGAAGCAGCCGGCTAAAACACTCAGCGTACCAAGCCGTCCCTTGCCCACACCCATTGGGGGGACGCCCAGGAATTATCAGTATATTTTTCAAAAAAACTGTCACATCCGTGCAGAGCGTGCAATGAACACCTCAAGACAAAAATGAGATATCAGTAAGGATCAAAGGAAAGCCAAATATAGCCGGTGAAGTACAAAATCTGACCGACGGAAGCGATGTGAAGACTAGCCAGGGAACGTCCATCAAATGTCCAATCGGTCGCAGAGCAAATAAATTGCACCACCTAGCAAGATATGGGCGGATCACGAACTCGGCTGCAAAAGACAAAATACGTGCTGACCTCGGATGCATAATACTGATGACATAATGCTGACCTCTAAAGCATAATATGGATGACATAGCGCCGACTCCTAAGGCATTTAAAAAAAAGAAGAAGAAGAAAATATGACTCTCGGCAAAAAGGACATGAAGTAAAGACCTTCGAGAGGATTGTTTTCAAAAATCCACTCAAAGCTCGGGGGCTACACCCATTGGGTGCACCTCCGGTGCACCCCATGGATCACCATTTCAAGCCAAGATAGTGCCGACTTCTAAGGCATAAGACAAGATTAAAAGACAAGGCTGGCCCTCAACCAAAGTATGAGAATAAAATAAAAATAATCTCTTATGAAGACCTTCGAGTAGATTATCTTCTAAAATCTACTCGAAGCTCGAGGGCTACACCCATTGGGTGCACCTCTGGTGCACCCAATGAAGTTTAGGGTCCTACAAAATGAGAAGCCGACCTCTAAGGCACAAGTGTGAGGCAAAACTACAGATTTCGAGTGAAGCAGAGCAGAAGAAGACAGTAAGAAATCATTTTCACCAGACTGCCCGAGAAGCATTTCTTGTCGTAAACAAAACCTGCAAGTTGGGCCTAGGATCTTTGGGCCGATTATCTCAAAATCAACCCAAAGATCGGGGGCTTGTGGGGGACAGATATCCCCCGGGTCCACTGGAAGGGTAAAAGACCTCACTAAAGGCCCAAGGGCCCAATAAATCGTAAGGTCATTCCTTCATGGGCCTGGGGAGGGACAATCAGTAAAGCAGATCGATATAAGGCCGGATCGACGCAAGTCCAGATGGCCCCACAACATTGAGCAAGAAACCACAACAGAAGATCCGACTTTCCCGCGCTGGAGCCCCATGCAGCAGAGCCAGGCGAGGATAGGTCAGCTGAATCATAGGAAGATAGACTCAAACAGTTCACTATCCTTTAGGTGCACGTTGTTATCATATCCATATGTATTGCCCCACGGTCGAATATATAAGGCCCAGGGGGCACCCCTTTAGAACGATCGATTCCAACTCTACACTACCCAGCCATCTACCTCAACCCTCCACGTCCACGCTCTAGAGAACTACCTTGTAACCCATTACACAAAGCATCTTCGCCAGGACGTAGGGTGTTACGCATCTCTAAGCGGCCCGAACCTGTAAACATTGTCTATTGTCTCTCGTGCGTCTGGCACGAACCATTTTGCTACAGTCGGCGACACCATCCTACTCCTAAAAACACCTCGAGGGATAACCCCGGGTGTGCGGTCGGACCCAAAACACCGACATCTCGGTAGAAGTCGAGTGATTTTCCCAGCACTCGCGCGAGGTCAGGAATTGATTGTACCCACCTTCATATCATACTGAGGTTGGTCTGTGGACACGGATCCATGGGGATGCATGGTCTACGAGATAAAAGTTGAATAAGGATTAACATGCGGATACCTGTGTCAAGCGTTTGAATGTACTAAGCACATACCGAGAAATATGGTAAACTAGTAAGCCTAGTACCTAATTGAATCTGCCAGTGGACTTTACCCCTCACGCGACCTGAGACTTGGTCTCTCATTCCGGTTATGGTGGGTACATGTGCGGTCACTGCACGACGGCAGTCGGGGTCAGTGAGGCATTGTACGCCAAGGCGGTGAGCCCTTATCTGCTGCCAGGGAATCGATGGGGACGGTTGATGTGTGTGGGGACGGAGTGCCTCGCCACGTCGTGTGTTTAGGTTTACCTTGCAAGGATAAAAACTCGATTCGAATCGTCTGCTTCTCGCAGCTAATGAGACTGCTTGATCCATTGTACTGCATTGAGTAACAAGTGGAAAGATGATGAGTTGACACAAGTTGTTGATTGCTAAATATGTTTGATACCATGTCTGAGTAGATAGTACACATTTAGCCTTAAGAGAGTCACACTTAAACTTGACAAAGTTAAAACTTGATTTAGAAACTCAGCTAGTGCTTTTGGCAACCAAACCACACAGCCAAACAGCTGCATGTCTAGAGGTAGAGGAGTAGACTCCTCACACCGGGTAAGTCTAGCTGAGTATTAGTATACTTAGCCTTGCTTGTGGCATAATTTTACAGGTTCTCTAGAGGACATGGTTGTTGGAGTGACTTGGCCGTTCATCTTGCCACCGGGTTGGACGGCTGAGTGGGACCCCGCCTCGGCTGAGGAGGAGCATGAGGAGTGATGGGACAGGCTTCCCCATCTCTCTATTTATTTACCGTTAGTTTTATTCCGCTGCACTTGAATAATGATGGCTACTTTTGCAAAACTCCGATGGTGATGTAATAATTTAATACTCCTTAAATCATGGTTTTATGCTTTATTGTATTTGCTCTGTGACTCACCTTCGAGTGAGATTGTGGTACTTGATCCTGTTAGTGGCCTCGTCGGACTAGATCCGAGGGATTGACGGGTTATTTCCATTTAAGTGTGGTCTAGCCTCTAAGGCGGGACTTAGGCACTTAAGTCAGAATAATTCGGGCAGTTCCGCCATAGCTGGTATCGGAGCTTGTACCACCACAGAGGAATCAATAAACTGTAAATACCATCCTTTTTCAAAGTAAAATTTGATAGAAACAAATGTTGGATAGATCGTAGGACGATCAGGATAGACCTAGGACGTGAAGCCTTAGGATGATAGAAGGGTAGTTAGGTGGCTAAATGATTAAGCCCTACAGATTACCGTAAGGGATGGGAGTTCTTCCCTATTTTCCCTTTTTATTGATGTGAGGTCGTTCAGGGCGAGCATGCATGCATTCTTAAACTAAATTACACAAATATAAAAAGAAAAAAAAATTAGGTAAGGACTTAAATACAAAATGATGACCAACTAAGTACCCCAGTGCTATTCTATTTATTGGAGAGAAGCTGAGTCTTATTTTCTTGTTCTTTTTATAATTCTTTTTCTTTTACTTACATTTAACTATCCACAGATGACTTCCCACGGATCCTCAAACGACGGGAATGCACTATCCCACACTGACGGGCTTGCACGAGAGGGCTTTCCCCGCATTCTGTGGGAAGTACTTCAGGGGGCCGGATACACGACACCTCCTCAGTACGCAGTGCAGCAGTTCGAGAAGCACCGAGTGCCCCGCTGTAGGGTGAGGATGACCTTGGAGCCTCATCCCCTGCAGCCAGGCTGGCGTTCGCTGGACTCCGAGTCCTTTGGATACCGGGCTGAGGACACGATCGAGGCGATCGCTCTGCATGGGTTGACTACCTTCTGCGGATTCCACCCCTTGGAGCTTTCCACCCACCCCATTGGCTTGTTTCCCGTGGAGAGGGAGGACGACCCAATGTGGAAGGACAGGGTGGAGCATGCCAAGGATATCTGGGCTATCTACCCGGGTCAGACTGTGCACTTGACCGAACGGTGCATGAATGCTCTGTACCGTCTGCAAGTGATGCGTGGTGAGGCAATGTCCCATCTGATGGCATTATTGGAGGCGACAAAGATCACCTTGGACAACAGAGAGGAGCCGGTGGTTGACTTATCCACTGAGATGGTGGAAAAAGACTTACAAGTGGAGCAGTTGTCAGATGAGATCCAAGAGTTGGAGGAATTAGTGGGGACCAGGGAGAACACCATCGAGGTTCTCGAGGATCAGCTCATCAACACCCAGCAGCAGCTTGCCGAGGCTAATGAGCACCTGGATATGCATCACCAGGAGATCCAGGATGTGGAGGCTAATGAGGACGTCGACATTGAGGGAGGGGAGGAGCCTGCTTCTAGTGTGGACACTGCTGGCTCAGGGAGGCCACCTTCCCCCGAGTCGAGTGTTGCCTCGTTCGCTCACTAGGTATCAAGGGTAGAGCTAGAAGTCGGTAATGGTGGGACTCCTCGAGGCTAGCTTAGCTTTTGCGCCCCTTGGGTACTGGGCTAGATAGAGTTGAGTCTTTTTGGGACCATTGATGTAATTGTGATAAACTCTTTTAGAAGCATGGTTGATGGATGTTGTTAGTTTTAAATTGGGAAGGGAAGTTTATGCCTTTTGAAATCCTTTATGTTTACGTTGGAATCTATCAATTCGCCTTTGACTCTTTCACCGCAATTAAACCTTAAACTTCAAGATGTGTTATTGAGGATATATGTGATTTTTCAGATGGCCGGGAGAGCGCGTCGTGGACAGAATGAGCGCATTCCTCCACCCCCGCCTCCCACTTTGCAGGAGCTAATGGCTCAGCAGAATGAGATCTTGAGGCAGCTAGCTCAGCGTCAGCCACCACCTCAGCACTATGGTGGTGGAGATCATCAGTGTCACCCCGCAGTAGCCACTTACCAGGAGTTCCTCAGTACTCAGCCGCCTTTGTTCACCAGGGCAGAGGACCCACTTGATGCTGATGTATGGCTGAGGGTAGTGGAATCTAAATTCCCACTACTCAATGGAGTTTGTTCCGAGGTGACTAAGGTCAGGTTCGCCACCCAGCAGCTTCTTGGACCCACTCGGACGTGGTGGGACCACTACCTTGCTATGCAACTAGCTGACCATGAAGTGGATTGGAGAGAGTTCAAGGCAGCTTTCAGGGGACACCATATCCCAGCTGGCATTATGGACCGTAAGCTCAACGAGTTTCTGGCACTTACTCAGGGCAACAGGACAGTGTTGCAGTATGCTCAGGCTTTTAATGATCTGTGCCAGTATGCCGGGTACCATGCAGATACAGACGAGAAGAAGAGAGACAGGTTCAGAAGGGGGCTCAGCACTAAGCTCCGTGACCGTCTCAACACTGTTAGGGCCAATAGCTACAATGAGTTGGTCAACATGGCCATCTCCCAAGAGGACTGTATCACAGCTCGTCAGGCAGAGAAGAAGAGGAAGACCCCTGTGGCATGACCTTCAGCTCAGCCACAGCGTTTCAGGATTGTGTCTGACACTCAGAGCAGAGGACCTCAGCAGCAGCAAGGGCGTTGGGTGATCCGACCACACCAGCAGCAGGCACCCAACCGTACCCAGTTTCCAGCTCAGAGGAACAATTAGCAGCAGCAGTATCGCCAGGCAAATGACAACAGGTGTTTCACATGTGGCAACACCGAGCATTATGCCAAGAATTGCCCCAGAAACCAGCAGCGGCAGGGGCAGAATGTTAATCAGAATCAAGGCAAGAGACAGAAGGTGCAAGTGAGGCAGGGCAAGCTGAACTTTACCACCATGGCTGATATCCCAGAGGGAGCACCCGTCATGACTGGTATCTTTCTAGTTTTGAATTATCCTGCTATTATTCTTTTTGATTCTGGTGCATCCCATAGCTTTATTAGTGCCAAATTTAGTGTCAAGTGTCAATTGCCCTTTCATCACACCAATGGGGGTATCACAATTTCAACACCAGGAGGCAAGATTGCCACTAATCAAATCAGTAGGCATGTGCCCATAAAGTTTGGTAGTCTAATAATTAAAACCACCCTCCTCATTTTGGGTTTGGATAGCGTGGATATCATATTGGGAACTGACTGGTTAACAAGGCATCAGGCAGTTATTGATATTGCAGCTAGGGCCATTGAGGTGCATTCACCGACTTGTGGAGAAACCACACTATATTTGCCCGACCAGGGTTGTACCAGTTCTTGTGCCTTTGTTATGATAGAATCCCCAGTGGAAAAGATCCCAGTGGTCTGTAACTACCCAGATGTTTTTCCGGATGAATTGCCAGGAATGCCACCTGATAGAGACATTGAGTTCGCCATTGAATTGCAACCCGGGACTGCTCCTATCTCTAAGAGACCCTATAGGATGCCTCCCGCAGAATTGGCAGAGCTGAAAAAGCAACTGCAAGAATTGTTGGACAAGGGGTTCATTCGCCCAAGTACTTCACCTTGGGGATGTTCGGCTTTGTTTGTGAAGAAAAAGGATGAAAGCCTGAGAATGTGTGTTGACTACCGCCCTTTCAATGCGGTGACCATCAAAAACAAATACCCACTACCCCGCATCGATGTTCTGTTTGATCAGTTGGTGGGAGCCAAGGTATTCTCCAAGATAGACCTTCACTCGGGTTACCATCAGATCAAGATCCGTGCCAGTGATATTCCCAAGACAGCCTTCTCTACCAGATATGGACTCTATGAATTTTTGGTAATGTCTTTTGGATTGACCAATGCCCCAGCTTATTTCATGTACCTGATGAACTCGGTATTCATGCCAGAGTTGGACAAGTTCGTGGTCGTTTTCATTGATGATATTCTGGTCTATTCCAAGAATGAAGCCGAGCACACTAAACATTTGCATACTGTACTTCAGAGGCTGTGTGACCATCAGTTGTATGCCAAGTTGTCTAAATGTGAGTTCTGGCTGAAGGAAATTAAATTCTTAGGTCACACAATTTCTCAGGATGGGATATCTGTTGATCCTGAGAAGGTACAAGAGGTGATGGATTGGAAGCCCCCGACTACAGTGAGGCAAATCCGGAGCTTTCTGGGTTTGGCAGGGTATTATCGACGATTTATTCTGGATTTCTCCAGAATTGCCAAGCTAATGACGGAGTTGTTGAAGAAGGGAGCCAAATATGATTGGAACCAGAAGTGCGAAGATGCTTTTCATACACTAAGGCAGCATTTGACAACAGCCCCAGTGCTGGCTCAACCTGATAACACCAAGCCCTTCGAAGTCTATTGTGATGCTTCTGGTACAGGATTGGGATGTGTACTAATGCAAGACAACAGAGTAATTGCTTACGCTTCCCGAGCACTCAGACCCCATGAACAGAACTACCCTACACATGATCTGGAGTTGGCAGCTGTGGTTCATGCTCTTAAGATATGGAGACACTACTTGATGGGAGCTCACTGTAACATTTACACTGATCACAAGAGCCTCAAATACATTTTCACCCAGGCAGACCTGAACATGAGACAGAGGAGACGGTTAGAATTAATCAAGGACTATGATTTGGAGGTGCATTACCATCCCGGCAAGGCCAATGTTGTGGCAGATGCCTTGAGCAGGAAGGCCCAGTGCAATTGTATGAGCATGGATGCGAGAGTTACCACCCTGTGTGATGAATTGTGCAAGCTGAATCTAAAAGTTATTCCTTCAGGTGATTTGAACTATATTTCAGTGGAGCCCACCCTGCAAGAGCAAATAGTCCAGGCACAGATTGGGGATAAGGGTGTTCAGGTTATCAAAGACATGATCAAGCAGAAGGCAGAGAAAAACAAGTGCTTCCGTCAGGATAGCAAGGGAATTCTATGGTTTGGAGATCGATTGGTTGTTCCCAAGAACCCTGAGCTCAGAAAGAGGATATTGGATGAAGCTCACCTTTCAAAATTCTCCATGCACCCTGGTAGCAACAAGATGTACCATGACCTCAGATCCTTATACTGGTGGACCAGGATGAAGAGGGAAATTGCCAAGTACGTATCCGAGTGCGATACCTGCCAGAGAATCAAAACCAGTCATTTGAGGGCAGCAGGCCCTTTGCAACCCCTTCACATACCATCGTGGAAATGGGAGGACATTTGCATGGACTTTATCGTGGGATTGCCCAATACTTCCAGGCACCATGATTCCATTTGGGTTATTGTGGACAGATTGACCAAGACTGCTCATTTCTTACCAGTGCATACCACCCACATGACAGAGAAGTATGCAGAAATTTATGTTGATCAAATAGTGCGGTTGCATGGTATTCCAAAGACCATTGTATCTGACAGAGGAGCACTGTTTGTGGCACGCTTTTGGGAGCAGCTGCAAGAATCACTTGGGACCCAGGTAATACGAAGCTCAGCATACCATCCCCAAACCGATGGCCAGACAGAGCGGGTAAACCAGATTTTGGAAGACATGTTGCGGGCATGTGCACTACACTATGGAAAGGATTGGGACAAGTGTCTTTCTTTGGCAGAGTTTTCTTATAATAACAGCTATCAGTCCAGTCTAAAGATGGCACCTTTTGAAGCCTTATATGGGAGAAGGTGTAGGACCCCACTAAATTGGTCTCAAGCAGGAGAAAGAGAAATATTTGGGCCAGATTTGGTACTTGAGGCGGAAAAGAAGGTCAGAGTTATTACGAGGAACTTAGAAGCTGCTCAGGCCAGGCAAAAGAGCTACCATGACAAGAGGCAGAAGCCTCTACAGTTTGAAGTAGGAGATCATGTTTATCTTAAGGTGTCACCCACCAAGGGTGTCCAGAGATTGGGGATTAAGGGCAAGTTAGCTCCTCGCTACATTGGACCCTACAGGATTAAAGCAAGTTGTGGACCCATAGCCTATCAATTGGAATTGCCACCTCCCATGTCAGCCATTCATGATGTGTTCCATGTATCTCAGCTGCGGAAATGTGTTCGCCTACCCACTGAAGTGCTGCCTGAACTAGACATTGAGATAGAACCAGACTTGTCTTATCAAGAGTACCCCGTCAAGGTATTGGATCGGAAAGAAAGGTCAACGCGGGCAAAGTCCATCAGAATGTATAAGGTGCAGTGGAGTCACTATTCAGTAGAAGAAGCTACATGGGAGACTGAGGATTTTCTGCGCTCTCGCTTCCCCGACTTTCTACCCAAAGGAGTCGGTACGTAACCCAAAACCCCACCCCCCCACCTGCCCTTTGAATACAATTATAAGAAAAACTTAGATATTAAGGGTAGTCTAAGTTGTGGTTTTAACTTAAAAAGGACTTCCTTCTGAAGTTGCAAAGAGGGTGACATTCGAAGAACAGTTAACTAGAGAAACTCAAAGAAAAGCAGAAACCACACACCAGCACACCTTCATAGCACCCCTCTAGAGGACTCTGCCTAAAATCTCGGGACGAGATTCCTTTAAGGGGGGAGGGCTGTAACACCCCAGGTGTTACCATGGCTAGGGCACACCTATGCACTAATGACTATGATCACATGTGGAAGAAACTTAAGGAGCAAAAAGTGTAAGGGCCTTGGAAGCTAGGTTTTAACCAAGAGATGTGGATGACCAACAGCATTACCCAAATTGTGTGCACTTATCACCTTGGACCAGGGGGGAGTAAACCCTAGACCTCTCTTGAACCCTATCTCCTAACCACCTTGGTTAAAGGAGGAGAGATTAAGAAAAGGTGCATGTCATGATTAAACTTTTGGCATAAAGTTAAGTAACTTATTAACCTACAATTATAGAGAGGAAACATTGCTAAAACACCCCTTAAGAAACCCCAAATCCATTCCCTAAGTAGAGAAAGAGCTAGAGCTCTCTAATTCTCTCTAAGTCAAAAACTACACCTAATCTAAAAATCCACCGTGTTCACCTTGAAGATGGCACCAAAACCACCTAAGTTCTATACCAAAAATGTGGCATACCACTTAGGGCACCCACTGGAAAAAGTTGAGCCCGAGACCATGACGTTTGTCATGCCTTGGCATCGTTTTTGTCGCGAGGTGGGCAGAGAGACATACCTGATTTGGCGTCCAAAGATCTCCCTACCTAGGGCATATCTGCCATGGCGACTCACAGATGAGAGACAGCCCTAGGTGCCAAGAAAAGACTCGCGCCGGATTTTTGCCAAGATTCGCACGCTTGCGACTTGGGCGAGCTGTGGAACACGGGCAGAAGAAAACCTACACGTGTTCGACGCTCTCTGCGCACACCAGAGCACGCCCGCGCCCGACCCCGCGCCGCGCAAAGCCACGCCAGTGTCCCCCGTGTGTGCCTGCGTCTATAAAGCCCACCCAGGCGTCAACCACACCCCTCCGCACGCACTCAACCTCACCGGAGCTCAAACTCACCGTCGTTTGCCCGTGCACGGCGTGTTCGCGGCCACCCGAGCCCCTGCCGCCAGTAGACCGGCCAACCAATTCTTTCCCAACCCCGTCCGACCCTCGGAGATGACTGAGCACCCCTCAGTGAAGCCCTCCGAGCAAGGAATCGAAGTCTGCTTCGCCGGAGAGGTCAGTCCACGGTCGCCGGAGTTCACAACCCCACCGGAGTGCATGGACAGGGTAATCCATTAAACCATTTTCCGATTCCTTATGCACACAGTCTCTACTTCACCCCGTGGAGCTCACCGTGCCATTGGATTGAACTAGGTCGCCGTGTTTTGGCCGGCACACCCGCCGCTGACGAGGACCCCCGCCTGCGCACGTGGACCGAGCGATTCCGGCCATCCCCGTCGTCGAGCCGTACGTCGTTGTGACCGCCGGAGCCTCCTCGAGCCAACCCTACCCCTCGCCGGACCCCTCTCGCCGCCGGTAAGCCGCGCCACCCTTTTCTTTCTTGCGGGCACTGTTTAAACCTAGGGAAGGACCGCGGGGGAGAAGGAAAGAAGCCTGGGGGGTTCTGTGAAATGTCAGTGACTCAAATGAATAGTAACGTGGGGGTATAACTGCGAGAGTTAGTTTGGGAATAACCCAGGGTCCTCGGCGCAAAGTAGTTTTTCCAGGAAACCTTTATTAAATCTGATTTTAAATTGAATAGAACTTGAATAATTCATAACTTTTGTTTTATTCATCCAAATTTGGTCAAACCAATTTTGTCAGACTTTAAATAATATAAACTGCTTAAGAAAAATATAAAACCCTTATGTACTACAGAAAACTATAAGGTTCTGATTTAATTATTTTTTTGACCAAAAGCTAAATAATAGGGAAAAAAATAGTTGCACTATTTGACTAGGGTTAGAAAAATTTGGAGAAGTTTATATCACCTACTGACCTGTTTAAAAATGCTAAACTTCTCTGTCAAGCCCATTAAGTTAGTTTTTGCCATTTATTTTACAATATGCTTAAGGTTAAGAAAAATAGAAAAGGTGATTTAAAGAATGAACCAGAGGGCACTCCTATTTTTGTTAGGACACTTATTCAGTGTAGTTCACTAGAAAAATCTAGGATACCCTGGTTTAGTATGAAATAAATAGGATACCTTTTATTTTAGGAAAACAAGGAAAATTTAGAAAAAACCCTACAAAAATAACCCTAAGGTGATAACACCTCAAACCTTAGGATAACAAATGTTTTGTTATTATGAACATAGGAAAAATACAAAATCTGTTGTTTGATATTTTTCAAATAACAAGTTAGTTGCAAGCACCTTTTTGGCATTAAACTTTAGAAAATCACAACTAAACAACCACCAATTAACCTTCTGTGATTTTTGGCACAGAAGCTTATTATTACTGTTAGATGCCAACAAAAATAACCCTTAGGGCAGAACCTACTCCTAGTTAAGAGTTGTAGTACAAAGTGGCCCATTTACCCAACTTTTGTTATTTTTGTCTAAGGCATAGCCTTCTTAGTTTGAACCTCAATTTCCTAGAACAGACTATATTGACCAATGGCAAGCCACTGTAATTTTTGCAGAATTTTTGGAAAAAAGTTAATTCACTATTGTAGTTCAAACCTACACTAGAATTCATAAATAGAAAATGAAGAAAGGGAAAATGAATAATGGAGATTTGTGTCAACCTAAAACCCTTGATTAATGGTCCACTGAAAAGTATAAGGGAAATACAAATCCACTATGCCTATCCATAACAAAACCTAAACCTAGAGTGATAAGCCTAAACCACTAAAAGCCCCGCATGACCAAGAAAACCCTAAGTTACTGACTAACTCGGTTTTATCTTCCTTTAGCATAATGTTGTGAACTCCTGCATAATCTTGACATACATATTCATTGCATTCGATAGACTACAACCTCGCTGACGGAGAGTACGTCCTCGTGCCGGAGCAAGGAGCTGCTCAGGAGGTAGCCCCGGATCCAGCACCAGAGCCTGCACCAGAGGATCTGTCCTGCCACAGCCTTGGAAGGCAAGCCCCGGTTTTATGCATAACCTGTTATTTATGCTATTTTACTATACTTAATGATTGTAGGATTGATTGTGCACTTAAGTGTAGGAGTTGTTTGAAAACCTAGTTGCATGATCTCAGGAATCCTTTTGAGATGGATACCTAGTATGCTAGGTCGAGTAGCTGCTTTACTAAATGGAGATCTCGGTAGAAGTCAAGTGATTTTTCCAGCACTCGCGCGAGGTCAGGAATTGATTGTACCCACTTTCATATCATACTGAGGTTGGTCTGTGGACACGGATCCATGGGGATGCGTGGTCTACGAGATAAAAGTTGAATAAGGATTAACGTGCGGATACCTGTATCAAGCGTTTGAATGTACTAAGCACATATCGAGAAATATGGTAAACCGGTAAGCCTAGTACCTGATTGAACCTGCCAGTGGACTTTACCCCTCACGCGACCTGAGACGTGGTCTCCCATTCTGGTTATGGTGGGTACAAGTGCGGTCACTGCACGACGGCAGTCGGGGTCAGTGAGGCATTGTACGCCAAGGCGGTGAGCCCTGATCTGCTGCCAAGGAATCGATGGGGACGGTTGATGTGTGTGGGGACGGAGTGCCTCGCCACATCGTGTGTTTAGGTTTACCTTGCAAGGATAAAAACTCGATTCGAATCGTCTGCTTCTCGCAGCTAATGAGACTGCTTGATCCATTGTACTGCATTGAGTAACAAGTGGAAAGATGATGAGTTGACACAAGTTGTTGATTGCTAAATATGTTTGATACCATGTCTGAGTAGATAGTACACATTTAGCCTTAAGAGAGTCACACTTAAACTTGACAAAGTTAAAACTTGATTTAGAAACTCAGCTAGTGCTTTTGGCAACCAAACCCCACAGCCAAACAACTGCATGTCTAGAGGTAGAGGTGTAGACTCCTCACATCGGGTAAGTCTAGCTGAGTATTAGTATACTCAGCCTTGCTTGTGGCATAATTTTACAGGTTCTCTGGAGGACATGGTTGTTGGAGTGACTTGGCCGTCCATCTTACCACCGGGTTGGACGGTTGAGTGGGACCCCGCCTCGGCTGAGGAGGAGCATGAGGGGTGATGGGACAGGCTTCCCCATCTCTCTATTTATTTACCGTTCGTTTTATTCTGCTGCACTTGAACAATGATGGCTACTTTTGCAAAACTCCGATGGTGATGTAATAACTTAATACTCCTTAAATCATGGTTTTATGCTTTATTGTATTTGCTCTGTGACTCACCTTCGAGTGAGATTGTGATACTTGATCCTGTCAGTGGCCTCGTCGGATTAGATCCGAGGGATTGACGGGTTATTCCCATTTAAGTGTGGTCTAGCCTCTAAGGCGGGACTTAGGCACTTAAGTCGGAATAATTCGGGCAGTTCCGCCACAGATAAGTTTAGAAAAGAATCAGAGTAGCAAAGGTAAGGTTAATCAGAGTAGAACAGTAGAAGGTGAGACAGATCAAGAAAAGTATAGAAAGAATCAGAGTAAGATAAGTAGGTAATGGTTATGTACATTTCTATCTAGGTTTCGTCCTACAGTCAACATTCCTCTGATACCACTTCTGTAACACCCAGGCTTTAAGGGACAAAGTCAGGTGCATCTCATACATGCGCCAAAGAAGACAACATATATAATAACAGAGTGTATAGAGATAAATGTCACAATATAATCAGAGTACTTATTACATAGCGGAAGTCTTACAAAATAAAAGATAAATATGGATCAAACTAAAATCCATCCTTGGCGCCAGAAAGTCAACTAGGAGACGCCACCTAGATCGAATCAAACTCCTCGATATGTGGCTCCTCTTGAACCACATGTTCTTCTCCTGTGGGGGGTGTGAGACAGCAAGGGTGAGCTCACACATGTTCATCGCTCAACAAGTTGTGGGGAATAATGTGGCATGAACTCACCAAAGATGAGAGTTCATGTGATGTGTAAAGCTGATCAACAATAGGGGTTTAAAGCTGAGCATTGCTTTTAAAGTTGGTCAAAGTTTTATTAGCAATTACTAAATGTAAGTAAATACCAAACCATAATAGAAATAATAGAACAAAATTAATAATAAACCCATGCAAATGCATATGACAAATTAAATTTAAGTTTCATAATTTAATCATGCGAGAGTCCTAAGCTGCTCATGACCGTGAGCTCCGCTAGTATACCAGTTTTACACTCTGCAAAGGTTGTACCTTGTACCCACAAGTCATGTTACCCATCTGCCAAGGGTTCGTGACTCCCATACACCTCTACCAAGGAAGTGAGGCAGGGCAACACTACGAGGCCTTTACATAGTTCCACTAGCTTCCGAAAACCCGCTACAGTTTATGGGAACAGCACTTGCAAGAATCCCCCGTCTGACCGCCATCGCAGCAAAATCAACCCAAGAACCTCTTTGCATGCAACTCCCCTGCTGCCCTTGCCCCTTTCGGGTAAGGTAGTCTTCCACTAGCTTTCCTAATTAGTCAACCAAGGGCATCCCATACTACCCTTGTGGTGGCACGTGTTTCTCAAGTTAAGCTCCATGTTCCAATTAATATTAATGATCTTGACATGAACATAAATAGAATAACAAAATAACTGGAACATGGATATAATGAAATATTATCCCAAAACTATGTAAAGCAATAGCAAAACTACCCAAGTGATTCAGGGATAACAAGGTAAAATGGATAAATAGTCTAGGGTGACCTATTGGGTCCCATCAAAATTAAACCTATGCATGGTACATGAATTTAAAGAACATTATTGGGTATAAAAGTGGTCAAGGGCACAACTTGCCTGGCACTTGAAATTCCAGTTACCAGGGTGATTCTTTGGATCCTTGTAACAGCACTATTAGTCATAGCAATACAAGCAAACATGGTATAGACAAAATTAACATCACACCAAACATAAGAACAAACTGCGTAATAATAATCTACGCGTTGCTACAAGATCGCGGGATCGAGAACTACTAAGATCGGAGTTACGATTAAGGAGTTATGATTTTTATAGAAGATCTGTGTAATTAAAATATTAAACTATATTATAAATTGGTTAGTATAAATCATATGAGAGGTTATTCTATAAATAATTATCTCAACTTTAATCTAATTCGTAAATTGACCATAGATCATATTCTAGTATATTACAATGATAAGCAGATTAACCAGACTAACCAACATAAGTTAAATAAAGATCTAATCATAAAATAATGAGACATGGTGCAATAAATGTTGTTATTGCATAGCAAATATTTGTACGAGACTAACGCAACTGGAACGAGTTAATTCGGATTTAAAACGGAGGAGTTATGAATTTTCGAAGATTTTATGTGCTTGCTACAAAATTAATTGAGTAATCAATTCTAGTATAGGTTTCATGTTAAAACAGTGTTACCAAGTAGTAGGCAATATTAATACTAAATTATGGGAACTTTAATGGACTAAAAAGGATTAAATATGAATTTTCTATGATGTAAATGAGTTCTAGAATTATTCATACACTAGAAATTCATTTCCTAATTCATTTATCAATTTCCCACGGTCCTAGATTGCGCGCACAAATAGAGAGAGTACAGGGGCCTCTGGGTAACTCTTCCCAAGACCCAGAGTTGCACTGCGGGTTCATTTCATAATTTTCTAGGGGCCCTTCTACAAGAGTTGCGCGGTGAAGAGGTATGGGATGGTATAAACCGTCCAATTATAAACCAACCGCCAGGATTAGATCCCACTTATAATGAACCGGTACGCTACATGGGCCCTTGGATTTAGATCCAACGGCCGAGGTTTTGCATAGCGTGGATCGCCCAGCACCCGCCTGATGGGAAATCTGCGGCCCGCATTTAATATAGTTGTAGCCTAGGCGCGCACGTCCGATCAACATCTAACGGAGTGGATTTAATCCCCGAATCGGTACACGGTTTTTAATCACAGTCATCCGCTAGCAAATCAATGGTGGACAATCATAGAGCCAAGGGCAAACGATGATCTAATCTAAGCCGTTGAGTACGTGATCAACGGCCCAAGCATCATCTCCCTCCCCCAGACTTAAGCGTGGCGGTGCTATGTGTTACGGCGGAGCTCCCACCGGCGAACAGCGACTGGGCAATCCCGAGCCCCAATTACAAATCCGGTTGGATCTACTCGATGCTGGGATGGAAGCGAACTCAGAGAGAAGAGTTTTACTCACATCATCGATGGCCGTGACGTAGTCCGCGGCGTTGTGCGGCGCGGACGCCCTCTCCGATGACCGACGATCAATTGCTTGAGTCCCGGTGGTGCACAGCTCAAATTGATGGCACGGGCGGTTACCCTAGGATCGGGTGCACCCACACAGTCGCGCACCAGGAGTGGATTACCCAAGAACCAGCAATTTTGCCAGCGGTGCGGCGGCGGATTTCCCCCCCCCCCCTCCGATTTCTCTCTCTGGTATCCGGTTGTTTCCTCCCTCCTTGCTCCGGTGAGGATGCACCCTGCGCTCAATGGATGATGGGGGCGCGGCCTCGGTTTTATACTCCGAGCGATGCGCATTGGTCGGGAGGGTCATTATAGCAGCGGCTCGACCTCCATTGAATCTGTTGCCCGGCCGCTAGCATAGGCACAAGGTGGGGGGTCA
This sequence comes from Zea luxurians, assembly GCA_029449295.1. Lineage (NCBI taxonomy): Eukaryota > Viridiplantae > Streptophyta > Magnoliopsida > Poales > Poaceae > Zea > Zea luxurians. The sequence goes on from JAOPSE010000009.1 coordinate 123,781,855, forward strand.
AACCTGACCAGCAGGGCCCACAAAGCAGTGGCAAGGGAGCATGAGCTCGCAGGGCTGAGGGGCTAGACAGTGGGGCCCAGGCGTCAGTTAGGAGATCTATGGCCCTTGCGGAAGTCCCCTAGTGGCGCTTAGGTGGGCCGCAAGGTGCGGTGAAGTGGGCCAGTCGAGGCGATTTGAGCCCAAGGCGCGGGTTTGAATTCCCTTTTCTCATTTTCCATTTTGCATTTCTAATTAATTTTCAAATTGAAATCTGAGTTTTGAATTTAAACTTGATGCACAAACAAAAGAAATCCAGCATGCACAATATAATTTATGATAGTAATTTTCTACCATTTCATTTATTTATGCAAATGTTTTCTAGATGCCCACTCAAAATCAATCATAATGCAATAGATATATATATTTATTTTAATTAATTTATTTGTTTGGTCGATGTTTGAAATATGTAGCACACTCATATTGTTTCTTTATTTTTAGGTAGATAACATTTTGAATGTGAGATAAGAATTAAAAATTACTTCAAAAATGAATATTCATTTTCCATTTATTTTGAAAGAAGGTAGTGTATTCTTTCATTCTTTCATTTAAGGGTTTCTTGATTGTTTTAAGAGTATGCATAAAATTTTCTCTTACTCCTTTTCTAAAATAATTCTTGGTTTTCAGAATTCAGTCCTCAAGTATAATTTGAGCTACCTAAATTTGCTATTTTATTTCTTCATACATTTATTTTATTATTTTTTATACATATTTTGGGCCTTACACCACCCTCTGCTTCTGCGGCTCCTGACACATCATTGGGGTGTAGCTGATAGTAAAGTTGGTGAACTTCTTCATGCAGCTCATTAGAGTAATCCTCCAAATCTTTATAGGCTAGTACCAGATCCTGAAAACGGTCCCTCAAGTGGTCCTCACGGGCAAAAGCTACCTCCCGGGTCGCATGGTTGCCGCCAAACGATCCTTCTGCTCAGCTAATTCCTTCTGAAGCTGCTTCTTTTCTGCCAGCAGCTCAAGAATATGGGCTTGCGTTGAGACACCGCTCATTGAAGGACACATCTAGACTCTATTGCAGCTACTCCACCTGCGTCGGAGGTGTGCGACTGCTACTGCCGGTCTTCACTTCACGTGAAACAATAAGATGCTTGGGCACACCTCGTGGTCCAACACGCATGCGGGGTGTCTGCTTAGGGGGAGCCATCCTAAATTTTTAAGGAATAAAGATGAAAGAAAAGATCAAAGGATTAGTAGGATTAGTAAGAATAATTTTTAAACCCACATATATTCCGGTAACCATCTAGCTTTAGGGGTAAAACCTTTATCAAAGGAGTGAATGTTATGGTGCATGCTTCGTTTCCTATTCGCCTCTCAACTACTGCCAATATATTTGGCTATCACGTTTTATGGCGGTGGCAATCCTACTCACTCCGAAATTAACTAGTCATAATCTTCTAAGGTTTTGTTAGTGTACCTGCAGAAGATTTTATTTCAACCTAAGTTGTGGGTTAGTGGTTAGTACCTCAAGCTAAGCCACTTATTAGTCTTTAACTTACTATAGTATTAACTACAGTTTTACTACCAGGCATGTAATCTTAGTCTAGATTTTTCCAAAAATTTTATTTGAACTCAATTTCATTTAAAGACATGTTCTAACGATTATTCTATTATTTGCAAAAATGTGTGAATGGCTCTGATACCAGCTGTCACAACCCAACCAAGTTATCGGGCCCACGTACACCAATCCTTGCCCTCAAGGCCTTGGATGGATATGTAAGTGAATCAGATAACTTACTCGGGGTGCCAAGTTTTGATAAACTCGTTTATTCCCAAGGACCATTCACCATAGTTGCAAGTAGTACAATAATCCAACAAGAACATAAACTCTAAATACAGGAGTTGAGTAGAAGCCTTTACAATAAGATAATATACATCAACAGACTTTTAAAGTATACAAACCAAGTAGTATGTGTTATTATTACATGCCCGGGGTAGATTCAAGTGCTAACTTATTACAACACCTGGGAAGAAGCTATCTTCCCACAGTACACACATATTAAACATAAGCAAAAGTAGAAGCCTTCAGTGTGAGTTTAGCAAAACACAAAGGTGTTAATAGCCTCTCATGCAGCAACAATGGGAATAAAACCTTGAGTACGCAATTACTCAGCGAGACTTACATGACTAAAGAAAAGACTCTCAAGGGTATGCTGGTTTGTTGGGAATCAAGGTAAAACTTACCAAATTTCAAAGACTCTGTTTTGCATAAAAAGCTTACTAGTAGTGGATCCTTATGCCACATTTTACTTCACAGGTTAAGTACTTTTCCTGAATCTAGATTTGCCTAATCTAGAGCATTCGCTTGTCCAACACTAGCATCATTTTAGTAGCTTTAGTTTCACTTGTTATCTACGATGAGGGTCGAAGATCCAGTCTTCATATCCGAGAAGCTTGGTGATCCGAATCGATTAATACCTAGTTGGGGATCTCCAACCACACGACATATGTAGCACTTAACCCTTGCATATGTCAACTCGCCACCGGGTTTCTCAAGACTAGAACGGGTTCACGCGACCTGAGAGCACAATACCCCACCATCCAGCCATTTGCCATGTGGGCATACGTTACTCCCACCATCTCTTCACTCCTAGTGCGTGCGAGCTGTTCTGGTATTGGTCCAGCCGAGGCTAAGCTTACCCATAATGAGGCATGTGGCCAGTTAAAGGGTCCTAGATCAGCAGGCCAACAATCATACGGTCCTTAAACGACACAGACGGGCGACCTTTCCTGCTCAACGTCTGGTCTCATATTAAACCATTTCTAAAAACCTGCTACCTGTCAAAGGTACCCTACTAAAATGATGGAGTCATCAAGGCCTTTGACACCTTCATCATTCCAGCCCCTTTTCCTTTGTAAAAATATGATTCATAGATCAAAACATTTTGTTCCTAGTCTATGAGCATACTAAGCACATCTGGCTTTTCAAATCAGGTATCAAGGATGATAATCAATAATTCAAGAAAGTTATGCAGCAAAGGTTTAATCATTCAACTCCTACTACTAATGCAACATATAAGTAATAAAAGATTTAAAACAACAAGGAGGTGGCAAATGCACCAGGGCTTGCCTTGATGAGGAGAGTCAGGCTCTTCTACTAGGATATTGCAGTTAGCAGCAAACCCTATTGGAGCACCTTCAGAAAGAACTTCAGAAACACCTTCAATTGGAGAAACCTCAGATTGAGGAGTTGGCTCCTCTTCCACTTCAATTTCTTCTTCTAGGTGCTCTACAAGTCAATTATACGTATATGAATGCTTATGTAATGATATGCTATGCTCTACATATACTTAACTAAGGATGTGACAGTTACTCTCATGTTTCTGGGTAATATAGTCTTTGCCTAAAGGAATCAAATTAAGCTTACTTTAGAAAATCAGAGAACTATATATGCTAAAGTTGATCAACTTGCTGCTTAGCATTTTATATAACTTGAGTTTGACCTAACCCAAGATTAGTATCAAAACTTAGGGTTTATAATATTTATACTTAGCTAGTTTCTGGTTCTCTAGGTAAAACAACTCCAAATAGGCTCAACTTTTTCCCAGGAGCTATTCTAAGGGTATATAATTTTCCCACAAATTTTATGATTTTTGGACCTATGGTTTTATTTCTAAAATCTTTTTAAGCCTCTTAGGGGTACTTTTAAATAATCAAAAATTTACTTGTTGCTGCAAAAATCATGAGAATCATTTTATTAGGAACTACATAATTTTGTGGACTCTACAAAATTGGTTTCATAATTTTAGCATTTTTATATATTTTTTGGTGTATTTTATAATCTGCTGGATAAAAGAAAAAGAAAAAGTTTCAACAGTCACTCGGCCGAAAGGTGCTGGTTCGGCCCACGAGCACAGGGAAAACGGCCCCCGCACCGGTCGCCTGCGCCCGCGTTACGTATTTGGGCGAAGGCCCCTAGGTATTCGAATAACCAGTAAAGAACCCCAGGTACTATTATGTGTCTCACTGATAGTTGCGCAAAGACCCTTGGACTTTTGTTTCTTCACGGATCTAGGTCCTCGACGGAGCCGCGTCGAACACATGGCCGAACACATGGTTTCTCGGTGATGGCGACCCTTCCATGAGACAACAAGCACTCGGACACCAAGCGCAAGCCTACCCAAGCATATGCCCTCACTTAATTGGACTGGCCCAACCCTAATTGATGCTTGTTCCTAGCTACGGCGACGCTAGAGCTCCGGTGAGCGTGTTCCGAACAACCAAACACGGTTGTTGGGACTTGTTCTCAAATGCTATGAAATCAAGAACAAGGCAACACAAGATGTTAAATGTTAATGCCCTTCGTCCTTCGAAGCATTATTTCCCTTAGGATATAATGATCTTCAGACGAAGGCCATGAAGGTCATACCTTCATCATCGTTGTATATGTCAAATAAAAGAAGAGGCATATGACATATAGGAAACAATATAAACAATCATGTAACATTATTAATTCATTCTTAATTATATAATTATGGAAAGGCAGGAACAATATTGAATTACAAAGTACCTTCGGCTTGATGGAAGGTAAGAAAGTACAAGCGTGACGTAAGAGCAAGCACAAGTCAGCGTGAACAGTACGGGGGTACTGTTCATCTATTTATAGGCACGGGACGTAGCCTATGAGAAATTACATTCATGCCCTTTACATTTATTATTGACTTATAGATAAATCTATGAGGACTAGATAGCCTTTTCCCCTTTAAGTCGGTTCCTTTTTCTGCGATTGAGCTGAAGCTCCCTTGCGCGTAGCTTCGGAGCAGCGGCAACCTTTGTCATGACTATGCTCTTCCCATCGTGTATGCTTTTATCCTGAGTCCGAAGGTACCTGTCCATAAGCTATACTTGGAAGACATAGTTAGATTACGTTTTTGAGGACCTTCGGAGGACGAAGGCCCCCAACAGCGGTAGTGTTTAAATTGGAGCTAGGGCGAGTTTCACTGATTCACCAGAGGGCGGGTACACGCGTGAATTTGAATGGAGCAGGTATGGGAAAGTGGGTCGACGAGAGCATGCTCTCAGACGTGTTCTGCGGCGGTGAGGTAAGGTTCTCGATGCCCTATCGCGGTAATATTCAATCGATTGGGCCAACGAGCTATGTTAACATTCAAGGATGCTAGAACATGCACAAAGGGGAAAGAACGAACCTAGGAATGGTTGGTCATGGCTGGGTGCCTCACGGCGGCGTAAATGGCCACGATGGGGAAAAACTGGAATTTGTGAGCTCTGGTGGGTAATTGGAAGTGAGGAAGGGTGTGCTAGGCATGTAACCAGAAGGCGGATCAGGGAGGGCCTTTAATTTGTAGTAGCTACGTGAGTGCTTCGCGAATTTGGGATGATATGATCCCATGGCCGGAAGGGAGGTGAGTCACCGGAGGGCAACTGTCGTGGTGCTCGGTGATGTAAGGCCCTAGGTGGTAAATGGGTTGTCCACAGCAACCTATTGCGACGTGGTAATGTCTCCAAGCATGTGGCATCCTCGCGGCGAGCGGCGGACGTCGACGATGACACCTAGGCCGGTCGCAAAGCAAGTGGTTATGGTGGCCAACTCACAAGTTTATCCGCAGTCACGATCTTTTCACTTCCCTGATAATATCCACGTTGATCCGTGCACGAATCTTCACGACGAGCTTGAATCGTGGTGCCCGATCACTGACGGTGAGGTACACTGCACCAAGAATCTTCTTCAATGTACTGTACCATGGCAATGTTCATTCAGCGCGCCTGACAGAGCCATTTGAGAGTCATTTCTCTTCGACTTTCATTCAACAACGTACCAAGCCAACCATAACAAAGTTGTTGTCCATCATGTTAGCTTCAATTTTGTTATAGGGTTCTTGTTCATACCTCCACTCGATCAAGCACAATTCAGCTCTAAAGTTGATCTAATGCCACTGTCAGTCTAACCTTCAGGCCAACACCCGACTGATAGCCCAACTTCCAGGCCATTTTGCCCCAATTTCTGTACAACTCTAGGGCTCAATCACTTAGTCAATCTTAGACTACTTTAATAGCTCTACAAATTTGTTGTAGTGACCCCTGCAAAAATCTCCATAGATCAAGAGATACAGGGATCAAAAGTCAGCACAATATCATTGTTTTTCACAGTTAAGCATTTGGGTGCCTTTGGGACCTTTTTGCAATTTACTCCAACTTGTTCCATAAAACATGGAAATCTCCAAATATAAAAGTTGCCTAATTTTTGTTACTCTACCACTTTGATATATGCACTTTGGTCCAAAAGTGCATAAAAATTGGAGTCACCTCATAAAGCACTAATTAGGGTTTCTAGGGTCCTTATTAGGGTTTGAGTGTTCTAGGGTTTATGTGCCACTCCAACACTCTAAATTTAGTCTCTTTTGAACATCTTCACTAACCTTTGAGTTCATACTCAATTTGCTATCTCACACACCCACATGCTTCTAGTCCTTGGGTAAGCACCCTATCCTAGGGTTAAGGATCAATTTAAGGCATCACATCACAACTTGTTTTGAAATTTTTACCTAGTGGATGCACTTTAGGTGTATCATACATAATGAAATGCTAGTGCAAATGATGTCATGCCAAAGTTTTAGTTTTGGTAACACCAAAGGTGTTACACCTAGTACTCGTTGGAGTTAGCCACACCTTGGCTTGGAGTCTATTCAACTCCTTCCTCCGTTTGCTCATATTTGTTAGTGTGACAGATAGAGCCTTCTACTATGTTGATATCAGTTACAACGATGTCGTAGTTGTTTACGATCTTCTTGACAGCACTCCGGCAGAGTAACAATGTGCTCAAGGTTTTGCTCTAGCTCTCATCAACACTTCCCCTCTCTCTAAAGGCTTATAACTTTGCCTCTACACAAACTAGAGAGATACACAAGAGAGGGAGAGAAAGAATTGATCCAAATGATGTATGGACTTATTGGCTGCTCTTGTACACTTGTTGGAGGCGTCTAGGGGTCCCTTTTATAGTCCTAAGGGGCATAGGAGCCGTTGGAGCTTCATTTGGAAGCTCCCAGCCTTCCCTGTCTGCGGGTGCACCGGACTGTCCTGTGCACCACCAGACAGTGCACAATAACGGATCTGATTGGCAGTTTCCTTCTCTGAAAGGGCTAGTTGTTGGTGCACCGGACATGTTACATTCGCTATCCTATGCACCAAACAGGTTACTATTCATTGTCATGTGTGCACCGGACATGTTACTATTCACTGTCCTGTGCACCGGACAAGTTACTATTCACTGCCATGTGTGCACCGGCCAGTTACTATTCATTGTCCAGTGAACCAGCCAACAGCACACTAGGTGCTTTTTTCTCCATTTGACTTCAACTTTTGGGAGGATTTTCCTGAGACTTAAACAAACACATTTAGAGTATAATCTAATTGACTTAGTCCTAGAAACTTACCTCTTTCATGTTATTCTCCCGGCTTTTCTGTTTCTCCTCAAGCAGAGCTCAGAATGACACTTTCTCTACAGAAAGAGTTAGAGAGCAAACCAAAGCACCAAACTTGTAGTAAGAGGTGTATGCAACATAGTTGAACACTCAAACCTTACATACTTAACCTTTTTCATCGTTTTACCCATTTTGGACTGTTTGAGGTCGATGTTGGACTCTAAACCATGAAGTCAACTTGACTTGATCTAGATTGACATATCTAAGGCCCTGTTCCAATCTCGCGAGATAAACTTTAGCAGCTTTTTTAGCTACTTTTAGCCATTTGTAATCTAAACAGGAGAGCTAATGGTGGTAATTGAAGCTAAACTTTAGCACTTCAATTCATATAGCTAAAGTTTAGCAGGAAGCTAAAGTTTATCCCGTGAGATTGAAACGGGGCCTAAGCTCCAACACCCTGCAAAGGTCACATAGAATATATCCAAAAATAGGAACAACCTAAACTAAAGATCAAAGTGAACTTAGCTCTTTCGGGCTGCTTCCAGGTCCTAGCTTTGACACTGCTCTTCCTTCTAGTGACCTTGTTCAATTCTTGAGCTTCATCTTGAGCCTTGTGACTTACACCACATAACCATAGTATTACCTCATTATTTATAAGTCACGTTCTTAAGTCATGATCCTCGATCCACCATATCTCTTCTAACTCGATCAACCTTGACTTTGCAAGTCTTCTTCTTTACCCCTGGCTTTGGGTTCCTCGGCCTCTTTGACCTTCTCCTGTGCACTCGGTACCTCGAAGCTCTTCTTGCCTTCGTCCTTGGCTTGATCAGTTGTCTCCGAGTTACGTACACCAACTCTCACATAAGCAATGTCCATCTTACTTGTGATGTCCATTATCTATAGATATTCTCGTCTTTGGACCATCACACTTGTTCACTTGTGTTGAACCCTATAAGCTTTGCATTAAGCATCTGTTCAACACTTAGCACACCTGTTAGTCCTTTAATTAGGTTGTCATCCAAACCACCAAAACCCACAAGAGAGCTTACAGGGGCTCGTTGCGCTCGACGATGGGCATTGTCACTCTGGCATGCATGAGGAGGCTCCTAGGGCGGTGTCCCGATGCAGCGAGAGGGAGGGCAGCGAGTGCTGGAGTCGGGCGAGGTGAGAGGGGGTGTAGAGTGGAATGAGGGGCGAGCCGAAGGGGTGTCCACATGGGGTCTTATGCGCTGACTCCTACGATCGTGGCGACAGTTGCCGAGATCGTGGTCGTGGTGCGTACGTGGAACGCGTGGAGGGGCGGTTTGCATGGGGGACGAAGTCGGCAGGTAGGACCGGGCGAGCGCGTCACCATTTTGAAAAGGGGGGACTTTCTAATGTGTGGGCCTGGGCAATCACGACGTCGGGCGGCTAGCTGGTGAGCGAGGCTCGCTGGCCAGCGACTGTGCACAGGGGTGGGGGCACGATGTGGCTGCCTGGAGCTAGGCCGAGAGGGCTCGGGGGCAAGACAATGAATATGTATGAAAAATAATATTTTATGAGAGTAGTGGGATATAGGAGGAGAATTTAGGGAGATTGTTGCAGGAGATGAAAAAGTAGGGGATAGAATTTTGTTGACGTGACACAAAAGTGGGATATAGGGGGAGAAATTTAGAGAAACATGTTGCAGACAGTCTTAGGCTCTCTCCAACACCTCACGCTCGACCTCCCCCTCTCGCCGTGTCCCCTACGGCATGTACGAATAGGGGGAGCTAGACTGCTGGAGTCCAATGACGCCCCTCTGGTGCCCTGTTCACGGGTATAGAAGAAAATCTCTCTCATGTGAGGGGGAGCTCTAATCTCCCTCCATTTCATCAATCCATTTTTTAACTGCAAATTTAATCTTTTTCTAATATACTTACTTGATAACAATGTGTACTATGGTACTATAAATATAGCAGTATTTTTTCAAACTATAAAAACTATGGTAAAAAGTCAAATAGCTCAGTTAAAGAGTAAAGTAAGCTAAATAGGAAGAATGGTTGGAGCGAAGACGAAACAGATGAAAAATAGTTGAAAGAAAGTATATAAATATGAATATAAAGTACGTATATGGAGATTTGGAAGGGGCAATGATTGGAGTCAGCCTTATCTTCTAGATGTTTACAGCCTGCAACCAAAAGTACCGGTGCTTGTGCTTGTGCTTGAGTGCGGACTGTTCGCTGCTGTAGTATAGCGATGGATCATGTCGTGCAGCCATGTGCCATGTCGGTATCTCTACTAATCTCTACTAATCTAGCGAGGGCATCCACACATGGCTTCACCATGCCTCCATCGTACTCCCTACGTGCGGCGCCTCCATCACGCCACTCCCCACGCACGGCGCCTCTATCACGCCGATACCCTTCCCCAAGCCTTGCGCCACCATCCCGCCTTCAACACCACGGATGTGCACAGGAGCGAGTCCATGCCGCACCTGCCACCCTGCCATGATAGCCGCCTCCGCGTCCACCGCCCCTTCCTGCCCCTGCGATGCCCACCGCAATAACTCCGCCGCCCCTGCCTGTCCCCGCGATGCCCACCGCAATAACAACAAAAATTCCAATAACCGCAGAAGCCTCCCCATCTTCTCTCTCCCCTCACAGCAAAGTCATCGTCTCCTCCTCCCACTCGACGCCGCAACCTCGTGAGGGCAAGCGCACAGGTTCCATGCCCCCGCCATCGTTAACCACGCGATTTCCCCGCCGTGAATGTCGTCCAATCTCTCCTCGCCATCGGTGTTGCGCACCCCCATGCCTTCATCCACTCCATGACTCGCCTCCAACATCGCTACCCTCCAAGTAAGTGGACGCATGGCGGACTCAGTGCAGCCAACCCTGGGAGGAGCGCATCGCGGCCTCCATCACACACCTCCACGCCCTCATCCACTCCTACGCGCACCGGAGGTGGCGCTGGCCAAGTCGTCGGATGACGAGCAAAACGACGACGCCTACTACTACGCGCTGGTGACGCGTCGTGTTTCACACCGATGACTCCGAGCACGGCGGTGTTGTCTACTCGCTCCCGTTCTACGCGCTCGGCTACAACATGAACTCGTCCTCTGTCGGTCAGGGTGCCTCCGAGAAGCAGCTCGGCGCGTTGCCGTGGTGGCGGTTCAAGGAGCCCGACGTGGCAACGAATCGAGAGCGCGATGACCAGGCGAGTAAATTAAATTAGATTCGTCTCTCCATCGCCGATGAGCGCCACGACCTCGGGGTCCAGCTCTCTCTGTCGCATTCCCGCCTGTCCCGGGAGCAGTCGCATGCTTCGCGGTGCCTCACTCCGCTGCTACACCATCGCCGCCGTAGCGGTGGCTGAGCAGAGCCACATCAAGGTGCAGAACCCCATCGTCGAGATGGATTGTATGTCGGCCTCCCGCCTCTCTTCCCTTCCATTTCGTGTGGGTGTAGACGTGTGGATGAGCCTCCCGCCTCTCTTTTCTTTTGTCCCGTGTGGGCATAGGCGTGTGGATGAGCTGATGACTGGACTGCTATGGTTGTTTTGTTTTTAGGGGATGTCGGGATGAGATGACACAGATCATTTAGAAGATGATAAAGGATAAGGTCTATGGAATTTATAATTGTTTTCTGCTGGTTTCGATCCATAGTAACCTCTAATTTGATCACTTCATAGTTTGCTGATGCGAGTAGAATAGAATGGGATTGAAATGTGTGTAGCTCATCTTCCCATACCTGGAGTTGGATGTGAAGTATTATGATCTTAGCAACAAGGGCAAGTCTTCACTGTGCAAACATGTACTCATACTTCGGGATAGTGCTATTGTTTCCATGTTGTTGTTTTTTACTTCAGCTACAATGTCTCCTTCAGTCCAAAACAAGATGGCTAGCATGCTACAGATTATTTGATTTTGCAAGTTGTATGATCTAAGACCCTGGAGCTTTGAATTTCCCTGAATCTTTACTTTCTAGCAGACCCATCGAATCTAAGAAGTTGTACGTCCTGAGATGCATGTCATATTCATACTGCTTCTCTTTTATTTTTTCACTTTTGGGGGCTCTACTGATCAAAATTTGAGTTGCATTTTGGGAAAGCATGCCTTTTTCTATGGGACATGGTTTTTGATCTTCTTGAATGATGGCACATAAGTTTCTAATAGGCCGCCATAACCAAAAATTAGTAAAACATAACGCAAAACAAGTAAATATTTTCTAATGGTGATTACAGATCAAGACTAAGGATCCACTTTGCTGCATTCAATTGACTACACAAAAAACATATAAGAAAGGACATTTGGTATCAAAAGGGGGCAATGGATATGCCCCCAAACATCATTTAGCAAAAGTTTTTTGGTAGTCCAGAATGCATTGTCTAAACCAAATTGGGTAGAACATAACACAAAACAAGTAAATGTGTTTTATTGTTGATTACAGATCAAGACTCTGCACCAACTTTGCTACATTTTGTTTTTGTGATTTATTGCATTTACCTGTATGTGATCTATGGAGTCTAGCTGTAGCCAGAGTGACTACAAAGGTATGATGTATGGGAAGTACTAAAATTAGAACTGTAAATTGGATTGTATTGTGTTGTCTGTAAACATGTGTACCTCAAATAGCTGCTTTCTTAACAATGAAAAATTAGTTGTCCTCCTACCAGGCTGTGATGAAGATGGATAGATTCTCGTTGGCCCATTCACCTAATTTTGGTTCAGTGAAACCCTTTGGCAAAGTTCCTAGCTTTCCATGACCTCAGCAAGCTAGGCACACTCATTGCTCAGCATTTGCTAAAACCTTACCTAAGAAAAAGGTACTTCTGCATTTGCTACTGAAGTAGTGAAGACCATCATATGGGATGGGGCCCCTTCCACTAATTAATATAGGCACACCCTGTCTGTTACTGTCCAATTTGTTATTCCGCGAGTACGTTGACGATCCTTTGTTACCACAGTAAGGTTTCTAAAAATAATATGGATCATTAAATGACGTCTTTGAGTTAAGACACTTTGACGCGTGACCAAGAACATGTGGTAAAATGGAATTCTAGTTCATGGAAGTTAGAGTTCTAATGTGCACACAGTAGATTTACTTTAACTCGGATGATAGAAATAAGCTTCATTGGTGAATCTATTGTGCTTTTTGACGTGCATGTAAGATTTAAGCTTTACAAATATAGCATGTCCATTATATTTTTCTCTTTCCTTGAGTGATCTGTTGTTTCCATTTGGGGTAATTGTACTCAATAAATTAATTTGTTCCTTTGAAGGTTATTGACCTTCAGGCATATGTTGTTAAGGGAGTTGGGAAGGTTCAAGCCAAGTGGTCTCCAGTTGGTACAATTGATATAGAATGCTCATTGAGGTAAATTTTTTCACTGTTGCATTTGCAATAATATGGTTGAATGTAACATGTGGAGTTAGAATTACCGTTATATGTTTCCCTATCCTATACGCCATATGTCTATTTTTTTGTTATGTTCATGCTAGCTATTACCATCTTTGGTTATTTTTCTTTTTAATTATTCTACTATGATAGATGGATGTAATAACCCCTATTGTTATTTTGACTTATTATATGCTTGCATAGTTTCAGCGGGAAGAAGGGATAAGAACCTCAAGATCATATAATTGTTCATCACAAATAAAATAAACATGCTTCATGTAGCTGCTTATGTCAATTGTTTTAGTGTTCTTATTCACTTGCTTTGTTTCTCTGGTGGTAATGTGATTTTAAAACTATTGCTACCTATTGTTTGTAGAGGTGAAAATTAGTTTTTCCATGCGTAGCTCTACACATACCTCTTCCAAAGGTGTCGATGGCATAATTTCTTGTTTGCATTACATGACATTGTTTTATCCTAAGTTCAATTAGAATTCATTGTTACTTTCTTTTTCATCCAGATATCTCTACTCCAGCAGCTGGTAGCGGCGAGGGGCTCATGAATCTGCATGTTCAGGGGAGTCGATGGTGAGGTTCGCAAATGGCGTCCTTCTGGGGTAGACCGTGGCTTCACCTTCCTACACTAACCTCATTGTGGCATATCACATGACAAATATCTTGGTACGCTATGGTAGGTAAGAAGTGTTATTTCGTTTGGATTAGCGTAAAAATGTTTATTCAGTCATATGGCCTACTTGTATTGTTTTTTATGCCAGAACTTTATTTTAGCTTTGCATATCTTGCTTTCTGTTTACAACTTTAGGCATAACATGGAAGCATTGAAATTGAACTATCTCTGAGTCAACCATTCTCGCTACCTGGTTTAAGCAATAGTGGGTCAATGTTAATAGAACTGTGCTCTTATCAGCCATAATGTTTCTTTAGTTTTGCCTATTTGATTCATTCGACTTTTTATGTTAATTAAATGATGATTCAGAATTTTTTTCGTTCATGGTAGGATATTGTTTCCCTTCTATTGGTCATTTTTTATTGAACCCCATATCACTCATTTTGTAGGTGGTCAAGGAATCCAAATGGAGGCAATCTAGAATCTCTCAGATATAAGCAAGGTTACAGAGTTGATGTGGATATTCCTGACCAAACATGGGTAGAGGCATCCAAAGCTGAGATCATGGTGATTTGTGGCTGTTTGGATATACCTGATCAAACATGGTGATTTGTACTTGTAACCAAATATTATGTCTCACTTAGAACCAATGTATGGTAGTACAAGTACAATACACCACATTATGTCTAAAAACATGCGACTGAAAATTGATTGGTAAAGAGTCCTAAAACAAAAGCAATATTATGCCCTAAAACAAAATGGATTCCAAAAGGAGTTGAGGGCTACTTCAACATAACCTGCAACCGAAGATCTTTGATACACTAAATATGTCTCCACCACGCATTAAAAAAGTTATTGTTAAGTTATTGTTAAGAAGATCACCCCAAAGAAGAAGAAACTAGATGGTGTAGTGGAGTCTAGAGAGTAGGACTAGAAAAAAAACTCAAGCATGACGAGCTGGCTTGGACTCACGGAGGCTCGGCTCGGTGCTTAGAACGAGCTCGAGCCGAGTCTATTTTTCTAGCTCAAGAAAGGAGCGAGCCAGTTCGGCTTGCAAGCTGGCTCGACCCAACAACATTTTGTTACATAAAATTTTAATTAGCATATATTATAGGTACTAAATAGACGATTAGTTTATGTTTTTTAGATTACTGTATAAAATTAACTTATTTTCTATGTTATATTAGAATATATTTATTTTACTAATCTAAAATATGTCACTTAAATTATTTTTGAGATTTTATATTATATTTTGGAGACTGATTTCATGCTTATGGTCAGGCTCGCCGAACCGAGCCGACTTTTTAGGCTCGCTAGAGGAGCGAGCCGAGCCGAGGCTCATTACTTGACCGAGCCACACATGGTGTTTGTTTGGAGAAGGTGCAGTTTAGTGAAATCTGAATGTTTCAGTGAACACTGGGTGTATGTGTCTATGTAAGGGAGTTTTATTGAACTGTGTGTATGAGTGAACTATATGTGTGTTTGTGTGAACTGAGGTCACATTTGTTTTAGTGAACTATATGTTTCAGGTTGTACATAGTTTGATCTGTGTGTTCCTGACAGTATGTGTTTGTGTTTGTGTTTGTGTATGTGTTTTGCGGGCTACTTCAATTTGTTTCAGTGAACTCAGGTTGCATTGTGTCAGTTTGTTTCAGCAATATTTGAAAATGTTTCTATCAAGTTATACACAGTTAGGTGCCTGTTTCAGGTTATACACAGTTAAAAAGCAGTTTCAGAGGCTATACACAATTTGAAGTCTGAATCTTCAGTGCCAGTTTTCAGTCTACACATTTTTAGCCACCAATTCACAGTTTGAGGTCTAAAACTTCAGTGCCAATTCACACTCACAAACAAAAGTAAATACAAATTGACATCCACCACAAGTGCACTTCTTTAGATCACAGGTACACATCACTTCATCCAAACAGTCACTAATTTTGGTGTCCAAAGCTGAGATCAAGGAATTCATACCTATAATATATTGTAAAGATAACACACTCACTGTATTCTTCGCCAAAAAGATAACACTCTCATTGTATTATTTGTAAAGATAATATATTGTAGAGACAACTACAGTTGTATTGTTTGTTGTCAAATAATTTGAGATATTTTGTCACATGGATTTTGCATATTAAAGTAATGTTTGTCGTTCTATATCTATGTTTTATACAAATTTTTAACACTCGTGGCAACGCGCGGGCACATACCTAGTGAGTAAAAGAAAAGGCTTAATCACTATTGTTCCCTGTTAATTATGAAATAATAAAAAATGGTAATTAGCTTAATCGCTATTTGCCTTCATAATTATGAAATAATCAATTGTTTTATCTCCAAATGCAAGAATGACTAATATGGCCCATTTCATAGTATAGAATTCCTGGTGGCTAGAGTAGCAAAACAGCGTGTAGGCGGCCATAAGACTATCGGCATCGGTTTTCTCGATACCATCTCTTAGTCCCACTTTTTTCCTACCCTTAATAATTTTTATCCCCTAAAATTCAGCTCCTACAGTGGTTCCCTCTAAATCATATTTCTAATATATTTTAATTATACTTTTTACATATGTATTTGTTATATTAATTGTGTGTCATTTGTAGTTCAAAGTATTAGAAAATTAGTTACGGAGTACCCTTCAATTATACTTTTTACGTATGTATTTTTTAAAGGATTTTCATTTTCTCAAGAAAAAATAGTTTATTTTCTCTTAAAAATAGAAATCTCTAAAAAAATAGAGTTCATAAACTAGCTCTAGAAGAAAGAAAGAGAACGAGAATTTATGCTTAAATATAGTGGGTATTATTTATGGATAACTATTGTGGCTTTATCCTTATAGCGCCCCTAGAGCTTTAGGGAGCACAGCTGCGGTCAGGTAAGTACACCATATCCATATCTATGATTTTAACCTGGATCGTCAGAACCTTTTTCTTGTGGACTTGCTGCTGGTCGGGTTCAACTACATCTCGAGAGGCGCCTCTTTCCCTGCAGCCGGAGAGGTTGCCAATTTTCTGCTCGGTAGCTTCCATCTAGCAGAATTTTTTAGGGTATGTTTGGTTAGAGAGTTAATTAGAATGGAGCGGTTCCATTATAGTTTTTGAGAATGGAGTCGTTCTATTCTCTGTTTGGAAAGCACAACAGAGTCACTCTATTTTTTGTTTCGTTGAAGAGTAAAATAGAGCGGAGCCACTCCGTTCTTTGTTTGGTTGGAGAGCCATATGAGTGTAGAGGGGAGAAGAGGAAGGAGAGCGCTCGCGTCCGAGAGAGCACTCGCATCCGACCATTTTCGGTGGAGTAGGAGCACTCCAACTATTTAAGGTAAATTTCCATATAAAAACTCCACGAGCCACTCCACTTCTCTTTTATTGGAAACCAAACATCCAAAAAAACTAGAATGGAGCTACTCCATTCTCCTCCACTCCTCAACCAAACGCACCCTTAGGTAACGTTTTGTTCCAGAGTTCGTTAGGATAGAGCGATTCTTCTTTTAGGTAATGTTTAGTTAGAGTCAGTTAGGATAGATCGGCTCTATCCTAAGAGAGATTTTGAAGAGCCGGATGATTCAATATTTAAGAGCATCTCCAATAGACTCTTCATTTTCTCTCTATTTGACTATCTATTTACGTTTTCATAAAGATTACACTCTATATATATGTCACACCCGGGTTTTAGGAGCACCAAGATCTGGGCGCGAACATAAACACCAGGTATGCTGGGACCAAGTCTCACACATATGATGTATAGTGGCACAGGATCGAATGTCACAACTTTATATATAACAGGAGTTCTATACAAAATAATTAATTACATTATAAGGAGACAACGGTCCAGCAACCCAAAGTTGACTGGGAGACGATGGCCTAGACCTCTCGCGAACACATCGCAGCATCCTCCATGCGCCTCATCCTGTGGTACCTGCTCTTGACCTGTGGGGGGGTGTGAGACAGCAAGAGTGAGCTCACATACGTTCATCGCTCAACAAGTTGTGGGGAATAATGTTCATGAACTCGCCAAAGGTGGGAGCTCACGTGAAGTGTAAGGCTTACCAAAGAGGATGGTTAGAGCTGAGCATTGCTTTTAAAGTTGGTCAAAATTTTATTAGCAATTACTAAGTATAAGTAAATACCAAACCAATTAAGTAGTAGAACAAAAGTAATAACATCACCTGCGATGCAATGCAGATGACAAATTAAATTTAAGTTCCATAATTTAATCATGTGAGGGTCCGAGCTGCTCATGACCGTGAGCACGGCTAGTATACCAGTTTTACACTCTGCAGAGGTTGCGCATCTTTACCCACAAGTCATGTTACCCATCTGCCAAGGGATCGCGACTTCCCATACACCTCTACCGAGGAGGCGAGGCAGGGTAACACTACGAGGCCTTTACAAAGTTCCACTAGCTTCAGAAAACCCGCTACAGTTTATAGGAAGCTCCAATGCAGGAATCCCTTGCAGGACCGCCATCGCAGCAAAATCCTCCCGAGGGCCTCCCTACACTGACCACTCCCCTACTGCCCTTGCCCCTTTCGGGTAAGGTAGTCGTCCACTAGCTTTCCTAATTAATCAGCCAAGGGGTCCCATTCCTCCCTTGTGGTAGCACTGTTTTCCCGGGTGGTCGCTCCATGTTCCAATTAACTTAATGATCTTATCATGAACAGTAATAATAAACATATAATAAAAGTGTGATCATGAATAATGTACCTTCATACCCAAAACCACATAAAGCACTAGCAAGTACTACCCAAAAAGTTCAGTGGTAAACAAGGTATAAAGATAGACAAACTAGGGTAACCTATTGGGTCCCATCAAAATTAACCTATGCAGATCATTATGATTAATTAGAACATGAGTGGGTAAAAAGAAGTGATCAAGGACACAACTTGCCTGGGACATGAGATTCCAGGTACCAGGATGATCTTCAGGTGACTCATGACCTCACTGCTAGTCGTAGCCATTCAAACAAACATGGTATAGGCAAAATTAACATTACACCAAACAAAATACACATTAATAATATACATATTAAAATAAGATCATAGGAACAGGAATCATTAATTTTGGAGTTATAGATTTTAAGTTATGGATTTCCAAAGATTATTTGTGCTTTCTACAAGGTTAATTAAGATAACAATTTTAATGTGGCTTTTATGTCAAAACAGTGGCACTAAATGATAAATAATAATATTACAAAATTATAGAAACTGGAATGGGCTAATTTGGACTTAATATGAATTATCTATGGATTATACAAGTTTTACAATTATTTCTATACTCAAAATCAATTTCTAAATCCCCTTTTTCCTATTTTCTTTAATTCCTGGACCGAGTGCATAAAAACAGATAAATACAGGGGGTTCTACGCAAGATTTCTTAGACTCAGTCCACAGCAACTATGGACGGCGGGTTGATTAAGTAGGAATCCGGGGACTCTTAAGAAAAACTCCCCTACCGAAAGGGTATGCTTCACTCCTAGTCGTCTGATCATGGACCAAAGGCTCAGATTAGATTAGGACTGGTATGAACCGGTATCCACTCCCCGTCATCAGATCAAGCATCGACGGTATGGATTAAACCCGACCCTCTTCAAACTCGCGAACAACCCCAGCCGCCAGATCACGATCCAACCGCCAGCGCAACCCCAGGCCAATCGGTTACTCTACTTCTAATCTAGGCCCTCCATCCAGGATCCGACGGCGGCGCGGTCGTCACCATACTCCAGGCCAACTCCAAACACCGGCGAGCGTCTGGGCGGTGGTGGCCTCGCCGGGGAAGACCCGTTCCGCACACTGAGCTCCCAAACTCCGACTGGACATGCTCTAGACGAAGCTACAATTGCACCCAAGCTGGGCGACCACTTCACACGCTAAATCACAATGGACCGGCGTCAATCTACCTCCCATGGCGGCCCTACGGCACGGACGAGGTCCGGTGAGCAATCACCGGCAAACCGTTGAACCAACTGCTACCCGGCCGGTGTCACACGATCCTACGGATGTACCGGACAGACCAGGATACTTACCAGAGACCAGGATGGCGCCAGGAAGCGCGTCCTCGCTCGACCGCGGCACGGCGCCGAAGCCCCACTCCGGTGATGGATTTAGGATGCAGCACCCATCAAATTCTTCCGGCCACGCCACGGAAATCACCCGGTGGTTCACGCGATACCCCGGTTCACCTCGTGCGCACCGAATGGCCAACCAGGCGGGTTACACACACGGTGCTCGATTCTCTCTCTCTCTCTCCCAATCGCTGAGCTCACTGATGGCGCTGGTTCGACATGGAGAGAGGGCGAGGATGCGCGTTGGTACTTATACATAGCGGGGAGGGGAGGGTCCGAGTGGTCGCAACAACCCCGAGATTTCCCCCGAGCCCTGCGATTCCGGCGCCGGCTTCTGCGTGTTTTGTTCTCAGTGGTGAATCCGACCCGAGGAGGGAGGCGACTGACGAAGTGGGCCCATTCGTCAGTTGGCGATGAGAGTACGAGTGTGCGCGGGGAGGCGCTGGCCAGTGGCCCCCACGCGCGAGTGAAACAAGGCGCGGCGCCAAGCTCCCAGGAATCGCAGCGTCGCGGGGAGCGGCTGGAGGGGTGGGCCCACCAGTCAGCACGCAGTGGAGGCCGAGTTGGGCCGACTGCAGCCCACATGGGTGTGAGAGGGTGCGGGATCACTGGGCCAAGGGAAAGTTTGAGCCCATGGATGATATTCTCATTTCTTTTTCTTTCTTCTTTTTTTTCTGTTTTCATTTTCGTTTTGTTTTTTTTTTCATTTCAACTACTTCGAATTCAACTTCGAATCTAGGTTCATTATTCATATTCATATGTGCAATCATAATAACACTTCAGCATGCTTAATATAATTTTATGTAATTTATTTCCCATCTCATTTATTTATGCTTATGCTTTTAAATGTGCACACAAAATATGTATTTTAAGAATATAGTTCTAGTTTTTTTTAAAAAAAAATCCTTAAGTGTAAAGTGTATAAAGATATGATTTATCAAAGAAACAAATTATTACTGAGATCCTTTCTTTATTACTTTTTTTTAGGAAACATTGTTTTAGGATGAATAGTTTCAAAGGTAAGATAATTCCTATGAAAAATATATTTTAACTCAACACCTAGGGAAAATTTTTCACAATTCTCCAAATGAGATTTTGAGGTGTTACAAATCCTACCCCCCTTAACAGAAATCTCGTCCCCGAGATTTATAAGAAAAAGGGTGTATACTCATATTGTCTCAACACATATGCACAAAAAAAATCTCGACATGATGCATAGTTTTATTAACAACACATGGGGTCAATTAGACCTTATTATTCCTCCTAACATAGTATCATACCAACTAAACTACTAACTAGAGTAGCACATAGATTTTACAAATAGTAGTAATTTATATATATATTTATGTAGCTTGGTGGAGCTGGTGGTGGTGGAGGAGGAGGTTGTTGTTGTTGTCTTTCCAACTGTGATTGTCTTATTTCTTGACGTATCTCCAGACGGGCCTGACGTATTTCCTCGCGTTCTTGTCTTATCTGATTTTGCATTTCGGTCATCATGTCTGTCAATTGTTGTATTACCAGCCTTTGGGCAGCAACCACTTGATTGATTTCAACAGGTGGAGGATTTGGAGAATTCATTTATGTTTGCTGTTGCGTGATAATCTTTCCTTTCCTGGTATTGACCATGAAAGTTAGAAGCATGTGGTAATAGTTTTGCAAATGACATTATTCAATAAGCAGAATGAATAAGCTAGTAGCTGGTTATAATCTGAAGATTCTTTAGTAGGGCTTAATTTTTGTTTTATGTCCAGATTGGGGTAACCAGTTGTATAAGGTAAATATCCAAGGGTAAGATAGAATCTGTCAAGATGAGAGATATATATGGGTGAGATAGACTACAAGATGTAGGTTAAAAGTTTGTTTATTGTTAGGTGGGAATAGAAAGGTTATACCATTCATCATGGGTTGGGTTAGCTCATAGTTGAGTTGATCCAATGTGCTAAGTTAAGTTAATACATGGCTAGTAGGGTCTAATCTCTTCTACTAGTGTCATTAGTATGTTTAAGTGGACCACATTAGGTTAGATTACGTTAGACCACATTAGATCAGATCGCATTAGGTAAGAAAAGATCTAGATTAGATTGGATATGACTAGATTAGACTGGTTTAGGTTAGATAGGTCTAACAGGGTAGAATATGTATTATTAAGATATGTTAGAATCTTTTGAGATTAGTTAGATATGTTATGATAAGATAGAATCTCTTCAAGATAAGGTGAATTTATTAAGGTAAGAAGAATCTTTTAAGATGAGGTGGATCTAGTAAGATGAGAGAGAATCTTATAAGATACGATGAATCTATTAAGATATGGGAGAGTCTTTTAAGATTAGAGGGATCTCTATGAGATAGATACATTTTAATGGAGGATAATCTAAGTGGCTTAGTTTTCTTATGAATTCTATTTATGCATATACGTATATGCAGATGTAATTGTGGATATTACTCCACAACCCATCACACTCAATCAAAGATCCAAGATCAGACATGTATCATAAGAACAAACTTTCAAGCATACAAATATTTACAAAAATACTTTTGATTTTGTTCCTAAGAGTGGGTCTCCTATCCCTAAGGTCACTTTAAGCACAGAATTTCAAAGTGTGAAATCCACATTTGTCTTTAGAATGAAAAGGTGAGAATAATCAGAGTGAAGCGGAAATAGATGAGAAAAGGTCAAGAAAAGTTTAGAAAAGAATCAGAGTAAGATAAGTATTTAATGGTTGTCCAGTTCTATCTAGGTTTCGTCCTACAGTCAACATTCCTCTGATACCACTTCTGTCACACCCAGGTTTTAGGGGCACCAAGATCCGGGCGCGAACATAAACACCAGGTATGCTGGGACCAAGTCTCACACATATGATGTATAGTGGCACAGGATCGAATGTCACAACTTTATATATAACAGGAGTTCTATACAAAATAATTAATTACATTATAAGGAGACAACGGTCCAGCAACCCAAAGTTGACTGGGAGACGACGGCCTAGACCTCTCGCGAACACATCGCAGCATCCTCCATGCGCCTCATCCTGTGGTACCTGCTCTTGACCTGTGGGGGGGTGTGAGACAGCAAGAGTGAGCTCACATACGTTCATCGCTCAACAAGTTGTGGGGAATAATGTTCATGAACTCGCCAAAGGTGGGAGCTCACGTGAAGTGTAAGGCTTACCAAAGAGGATGGTTAGAGCTGAGCATTGCTTTTAAAGTTGGTCAAAATTTTATTAGCAATTACTAAGTATAAGTAAATACCAAACCAATTAAGTAGTAGAACAAAAGTAATAACATCACCTGCGATGCAATGCAGATGACAAATTAAATTTAAGTTCCATAATTTAATCATGTGAGGGTCCGAGCTGCTCATGACCGTGAGCACGGCTAGTATACCAGTTTTACACTCTGCAGAGGTTGCGCATCTTTACCCACAAGTCATGTTACCCATCTACCAAGGGATCGCGACTTCCCATACACCTCTACCGAGGAGGCGAGGCAGGGTAACACTACGAGGCCTTTACAAAGTTCCACTAGCTTCAGAAAACCCGCTACAGTTTATAGGAAGCTCCAATGCAGGAATCCCTTGCAGGACCGCCATCGCAGCAAAATCCTCCCGAGGGCCTCCCTACACTGACCACTCCCCTACTGCCCTTGCCCCTTTCGGGTAAGGTAGTCTTCCACTAGCTTTCCTAATTAATCAGCCAAGGGGTCCCATTCCTCCCTTGTGGTAGCACTGTTTTCCCGGGTGGTCGCTCCATGTTCCAATTAACTTAATGATCTTATCATGAACAGTAATAATAAACATATAATAAAAGTGTGATCATGAATAATGTACCTTCATACCCAAAACCACATAAAGCACTAGCAAGTACTACCCAAAAAGTTCAGTGGTAAACAAGGTATAAAGATAGACAAACTAGGGTAACCTATTGGGTCCCATCAAAATTAACATATGCAGATCATTATGATTAATTAGAACATGAGTGGGTAAAAAGAAGTGATCAAGGACACAACTTGCCTGGGACATGAGATTCCAGGTACCAGGATGATCTTCAGGTGACTCGTGACCTCACTGCTAGTCGTAGCCATTTAAACAAACATGGTATAGGCAAAATTAACATTACACCAAACAAAATACACATTAATAATATACATATTAAAATAAGATCATAGGAACAGGAATCATTAATTTTGGAGTTATAGATTTTAAGTTATGGATTTCCAAAGATTATTTGTGCTTTCTACAAGGTTAATTAAGATAACAATTTTAATGTGGCTTTTATGTCAAAACAGTGGCACTAAATGATAAATAATAATATTACAAAATTATAGAAACTAGAATGGGCTAATTTGGACTTAATATGAATTATCTATGGATTATACAAGTTTTACAATTATTTCTATACTCAAAATCAATTTCTAAATCCCCTTTTTCCTATTTTCTTTAATTCCTGGACCGAGTGCATAAAAACAGATAAATACAGGGGGTTCTACGCAAGATTTCTTAGACTCAGTCCACAGCAACTATGGACGGCGGGTTGATTAAGTAGGAATCCGGGGACTCTTAAGAAAAACTCCCCTACCGAAAGGGTATGCTTCACTCCTAGTCGTCTGATCATGGACCAAAGGCTCAGATTAGATTAGGACTGGTATGAACCGGTATCCACTCCCCGTCATCAGATCAAGCATCGACGGTATGGATTAAACCCGACCCTCTTCAAACTCGCGAACAACCCCAGCCGCCAGATCACGATCCAACCGCCAGCGCAACCCCAGGCCAATCGGTTACTCTGCTTCTAATCTAGGCCCTCCATCCAGGATCCGACGGCGGCGCGGTCGTCACCATACTCCAGGCCAACTCCAAACACCGGCGAGCGTCTGGGCGGTGGTGGCCTCGCCGGGGAAGACCCGTTCCGCACACTGAGCTCCCAAACTCCGACTGGACATGCTCTAGACGAAGCTACAATTGCACCCAAGCTGGGCGACCACTTCACACGCTAAATCACAATGGACCGGCGTCAATCTACCTCCCATGGCGGCCCTACGGCACGGACGAGGTCCGATGAGCAATCACCGGCAAACCGTTGAACCAACTGCTACCCGGCCGGTGTCACACGATCCTACGGATGTACCGGACAGACCAGGATACTTACCAGAGACCAGGATGGCGCCAGGAAGCGCGTCCTCGCTCGACCGCGGCACGGCGCCGAAGCCCCACTCCGGTGATGGATTTAGGATGCAGCACCCATCAAATTCTTCCGGCCACGCCACGGAAATCACCCGGTGGTTCACGCGATACCCCGGTTCACCTCATGCGCACCGAATGGCCAACCAGGCGGGTTACACACACGACGCTCGGTTCTCTCTCTCTCTCTCTCCCAATCGCGAGCTCACTGATGGCGCTGGTTCGACATGGAGAGAGGGCGAGGATGCGCGTTGGTACTTATACATAGCGGGGAGGGGAGGGTCCGAGTGGTCGCAACAACCCCGAGATTTCCCCCGAGCCCTGCGATTCCGGCGCCGGCTTCCGCGCGTTTTGTTCTCAGTGGTGAATTCGACCCGAGGCGGGAGGCGACTGACGAAGTGGGCCCATTCGTCAATTGGCGATGAGAGTACGAGTGTGCGCGGGGAGGCGCTGGCCAGTGGCCCCCACGCGCGAGTGAAACAAGGCGCGGCGCCAAGCTCCCAGGAATCACGCGTCGCGGGGAGCGGCTGGAGGGGTGGGCCCACCAGTCAGCACGCAGTGGAGGCCGAGTTGGGCCGACTGCAGCCCACATGGGTGTGAGAGGGTGCGGGATCACTGGGCCAAGGGAAAGTTTGAGCCCATGGATGATATTCTCATTTCTTTTTCTTTCTTCTTTTTTTTCTGTTTTCATTTTCGTTTTGTTTTTTTTTTCATTTCAACTACTTCGAATTCAACTTCGAATCTAGGTTCATTATTCATATTCATATGTGCAATCATAATAACACTTCAGCATGCTTAATATAATTTTATGTAATTTATTTCCCATCTCATTTATTTATGCTTATGCTTTTAAATGTGCACACAAAATATGTATTTTAAGAATATAGTTCTAGTTTTTTTAAAAAAAAAATCCTTAAGTGTAAAGTGTATAAAGATATGATTTATCAAAGAAACAAATTATTACTGAGATCCTTTCTTTATTACTTTTTTTTTAGGAAACATTGTTTTAGGATGAATAGTTTCAAAGGTAAGATAATTCCTATGAAAAATATATTTTAACTCAACACCTAGGGAAAATTTTTCACAATTCTCCAAATGAGATTTTGAGGTGTTACAATATAGCATCTCAGTCCAACAGACTATCTATTTAGTTTGGCTAGTCAGGTGGTTAGCCAAATTTAGCTAGTGAGATAGCCAATTTACAGAGTCAGATAGCTTGCGAGTCAGATAGCTAGTCTATTGAAGATTTAATTTACTATTGAGTAGCTAAAATTTGGCTTAGCGAGTCATTTAGCTAGTCTCTCGAAGATGCTCTAAGCACAATTTCTCTTTATCAGACCCACTCTATCCAACATAAAACTAATTCAAACACAACAACAAATATAGAACAAAGCGGCTCCGTTCTACCATACTCTATAACCAAACACTAGCTCAGGCTTCCTCATTTGTCTGCAAACTGACTCAGGGCTCATTCCATTAACCCATTTCAGCTAATCAAAGATTAAATATCAGGGAACGTTTTGCTCTTCAGTAGGACCAAGATAAAAGACATGACGGTTCGCTCTTCAATAGGACCAGGTTAAAACACATGCAGAGGCACCTTTTCATTCCAACTTCAACCAAACACACCAAAATCCAAATGAATTCTGTCAAGTCTTAAACAGTATCCAAATACACTGAAACCAGAGGCCAGAGCAACCAATGCAAGGTGTATAGCCCCAAACCACCTAGCTTCAAACACAGGCGGGGATAATAAAAAATGTAGGATGTATTTAGTTTAAGGAATCACTCTATCCAAATTGAGTTGATACATTATAGGTTCATTCCTCAAATTTGGTGGGATGACTAAATTCCTTATATGTTATGAATCCTGTTGCGATGCGCAGGACAGGGAGGCGTACACCACGAAGGGTGAGTTAGTAGGGTGGATTGAGTGGAGGAGCGCAGAAAATATGGCACGCAGCGTGGCGGCTGAGGAACACGATCACCAGGGGGCGTGGGGGTCGCCATCGTGATCAAGCAGCCTCCCACGCAGGTGCGACTTCTTTGATAAAAAAACTCTATTACAATCTGAGGCACCCTTATAGCTCCGGGGCATAACAACTCGGGAGATTGTTAAGGAGATAAGCTCCAGGGAACAACCCAAGAGATTATTAAGGAGATAAGCTCCAGGGAGGATAAGCCTCCTTAAACTTCTCTAACACCTAGCCGCCATCTAACAAATGGCTGGGCCTAATTATTCTGGCGCCTGGCATATTGTCGGCCCACAAAAGAGTCTATAACACTTCCCCCTCCTCGACAAAGAGCTCGTCCGCGAGCGCGAATGTTGGATGCTGTTGTTTGAATTCTTCCACCTGTTCCCATGAAGTATCTGCATCTGAACGTCCAATCCATTTGACCAACACTTCCCAGACTCCTCTGTTGAGTCTGGCCCTTAGAACCATTTCTATCGCTGGGATAACAGGCCCATGTAGAAGAGGTGGTAGTGGAACCAACTGGGATGGAGCAGGTCCTTCAAATTTCTTCAGGAGAGAGACGTGAAACACATCATGAATCCTTGCATTTGGTGGTAACTGAAGCTTGAATGAAACAGCCCCTATCCTTTGAATGACTTGATATGGACCAAAGAACTTGGGCCCTAATTTGGATGGTGTAGCTGAGGTGACGCCCACAACAGTCCTTTATTGCAATCGTAGCCATACCCAATCACCAATGTTGAATTCCACCTCCCAACGCCGTTTATCCTGATAACTCTTCATAGTTACTTGGGCTTGCACTAGTCGGTCCTTGATTTCAGCAAGAAATTCATCCATGTCCTGCAACTGGGAGACCACCTTTGTGTCCCCTGCTTGATAGGAAACCATTGGAGGAGGGTCCCGTCCGTAGACAACTTTGAATGGAGAACATTTCAGTGCCGATGGATATGATGAATTATAGCAAAATTCTGCCCATGGTAACCATTTCAGCCATGATTTAGGACGGTCCCTAGCTAGACAACGCAGATACATGGTGATTATTCTGTTAACAACTTCTGACTGACCATCGGTTTGTGGGTGGAACGCTGAGCTCATTTGTAACTTTACTCCAGCCATGGTAAACAGTTCAGTCTAGAACTGGCTAGTGAAAACTGTGTCCCGATCACTGACTATCGAGCATGGCAGACCATGAAGTTTGACAATTTTGTCAAAGAAGGCCTTTGCCACTGATGCTGCTGAATATGGATGGCCTAAAGTAATAAAATGACCATACTTAGAGAACCGATCCACCACTGTTAGAACTACTGACTTGCCACCAACCTTTGGAAATCCTTCAGTGAAGTCCATTGATATATCAGCCCACACCATAGAGGGAATTGGCAAGGGTTGAAGTAGGTCGGCTGGGTGAAGATGTTGAGTCTTATGTTGTTGGCAAACTGCACAGCTGCGCACAAACTCCCTGACACGTTGGAGAGCTTTAGAATTGTAAAATGATGTGCGCCACCTGTGAGCTGTCTTCTGCACGCCTTCATGACCAGACTCATGTGCTTGGGCAAGAAGTTGAGGTCACAAAGTGGATGCATCCGAGATGAATACTTTGCCTTTGAACCGTAGTAAACCATCTGCCATTGTCCAGTCAGGACTTGCTTTTCCCTCTACTAGTTGAGCGTGGACTGCAGCCACTTGAGGGTCCAAGTCAGCCTCCGTTTGCAAAGTAGAGAAGAGATCAAAGGAAGGGGAAGAAAGGGTATACACAGTTCTTGTATCTTCCTCTCAGCGAGACAAGGCATCTGTTGTGCCATTCAACTTGTCGGGCCTGTATTCCACTGTTATATCATACCCAAACAGTTTGCTGACCCAAGTATGTTGAGGGATTGTTGACAGCCGCTGATCAAGCAAGAATTTTAAGCTATAGTGGTCAGTGCGGACTGTAAAGGGTCGGCCCTAGACATATGGCTGCCAGTGTCGAACTGCCTTTACCAATCCAATCAACTCCCGCTCATATGCTACCAATTTTTGGTGATGAAGGGACACCGGCCTGCTAAAGAAGGTTATGGCACCATCGCCTTGGTGCAGGACTACTCCAAATCCGGAGCCGGAGGCATCACAGTCAATGAAAAACCTTTTGTTGAAATCCAGTAACTAGAGAAATGGTGTTGTCAGCAAGGCTTGTTTGAGTTAACAGAAAGCCTCAGCTGTTTCCTCTATCCAGTGGAATGCATCTCTTTTCAGGAGGGCTATAAGAGGAGCTGCCACTGACCCATATCCTGCTATAAACTTGAGGTAATACCCTGTGAGTCCTAGGAAACTATGGAGTGCTCGGATGGTCCTCGGTATGGGCCATGATTCAACTGCATCCACCTTGGAAGGGTCCATGGCGACCCCCTGCCCAGAGACAATGTATCCAAGGTAAGTGACTGCAAATTTACTAAATGAGCACTTGGACTTCTTAAGAACAAGGTTGTTGTCCCGCAGTAATTGGAATACTTGCTTCACATGTTGTAAGTGTTCTGTCCAGGACGAGCTATATATCAGAATGTCATCAAAGAATACCAGGGTGAACTTTTGGATGAACAGCTTCAGTATATCATTCATCAGAGCTTGGAATGTGGATGGTGCATTAGTCAGGCCGAACGGCATGACTAGAAATTCAAAATGACCACAATGTGTACGGAAGGCTGTTTTGTGGATGTCATCTGGGTGCATCCTAACTTGATGATAACCTCAGAGTTCATCAAGTAGCTCGTCCACCATTGGAATTGGAAATTTGTCCTTGATTGTTTTTGCATTCAGTTCATGGTAATCAATGCAAAACCTCCATGGTTTATCTGCCTTCTTGACCAATAGTACAGGTGACGAGAATGCTGATGTGCACTCTCGAATGATGCCTTGTGCCAACATCTGATCGCACTAACGCTTAATCTCGTCTTTAAGCAGTTAAGGGTATCGGTAGGATCGTACAGTCACTGGTTCTGTACCATCTAGCAACTGTATATGATGGTCTTGGCGACGTGATGGTGGCAGTCCCTGAGGATCCTGAAACAAATCAGAGAAAGAGGACAGCAGTTCTTGCAGACATTCCCTGTTCTTGTCCATGGATGCAAATCCCAACACTAAGTCCCCAACCCCTGTCAATTGCACCAACCTTCCCTTCCTCCAGAATGCCATTATGTGTGTGTCAAAGTTGCAGACCATCGGTCCTAGAGATCGCAGCCACTGAACTCCTAATACGAGATCGAACCCATCAAGAGGCAAGGAATAACATGTTGTGGTGAATTTCTCCTGACCGATGGTGAGGGTTGCTGTGATTTGACCCTTACTTGAGATGCGTTCTCCATTGGCAACTTTTACCGATAGGTCTGGCTGGGATAGCACTTGCAATCCGAGACGTGCCACTACAGCTTCTCTTAGGAATGTGTGAGTGGATCCTGAATCCACTAGTGCAGTTAAATTGATGTCGTTGATTGTGACTGGGAGCCTGAGAGTATCTGTGACGCCTATCCCAGTCATGGCCTGAAGAGAAATTCCCAAGTCGACTAGTAATGGAGGTTCTATGGTTGTATCCTCTTCTTCCAGTTCAAGCAAGAATATACCACGACCTGAACACTTGTGCTCTGGTGAATATTTTTCCTTACAATGGTAGAATTCTCCACTGGCGCGTTTGGTGGCTAATTCATCCGGAGACAGGCGCCTAAAACGTGGTCGGTTGGCCGTAGTTGCTACCGGTCGTGCCATTGTTGGTGCTGCAGGTTTGGAGGGTACTTCTAGAACTGTTGTTGACTGTCCAGTGGAGCTGCCCGTGAGCGTCAAACACCGTTCATACACCCTGGCCAGATGCATAGCACACTGCAACGTCTTTAGAGTTTGTAATTCCACATCAGTTCTAAGAGGTTTGCCTAAGCCTGCTGTGTACATGTTGGACTGTTGTCGATGAGACATGTCGTCACAACGGCACAATAGGGTCAAGAATTGGCGCGAATACTCTTCCACGGTGCATGTGCGCTTCAGTTCTTTTAAATCAGCCATGCCATTGAACCTGAGTGGTGGCCCAAAGCGCATCTGGATGAACTCAATGAAGCGTGTCCAAGTCAACACGCCGCCTAGATAACGCTCCAAGGCATAGAACCACTCCACAGCCACGCCTTCCAAGTGAAGCGATGCTTGCCAGACTCTCTCGTCTTGATGAACTCCCATGCCGCGAAAATATGTATCACATTTGTTCAGCCATGGCAAGGGATCAGAATCACCATCATAATGGGGAAAAGAAAAATTGGGCCTGCGTGGTCCTCCGTCGTCGTGGCGATCACGGTGTCCACCAAGAATGCCTCGGTGACCACTTTCATATCCTCCGTCGCTGCCCCCAGATGCAGTGTGCCCTGCGCCAACATGGCTCTCGAGTGCAAGACCCGTAGGCAGGGTCGTCGAGGGCAGAGGTTGTCCCGCGGCGAGCCCGTCTGGGTGGGGGTCCTGCTCTAGGAGAGTGATACGCTGCGCATGAGTGTCCAGACGGTGATTCATGGTGGCGAGTTGCCCCATAATGCGATCAAGCTTCTCGGAGTCCGTCATCTTCCCAGTCTCATCATCACCGCTGGACATTGATGTCGATGCGGCGATTGAATCCGATACCAAATTATTATGAATCCTGTTGCGATGCGCAGGACGGGGAGGCGTACACCACGAAGGGTGAGTTAGTAGGGTGGATTGAGTGGAGGAGTGCATGGAATAGGGCACGCAACGTGGCGGCTGAGGAACACGATCACCAGGGGCGTGGGGGTCGCCACCGTGATCAAGCAGCCACCCACGCAGGTGCGACTTCTTTGATAAAAAAACCTATTACAATATGAGGCACTGTAAGGAAAATGGACCCCGAGCCATTTGGCTAATCGAGTTTTGGTGTTTGATGAACAATACAATCCGTGAACTAATATGGTTGCTAGTGTTTATAATTATAGTTCACAGGATGCGGAGAGAATTGGACCAAGGCAATGAGGATGCAACACCTTAAAAGAAGACATAAAAAGATGCATAGGAGTCCAATACTCAAGAACAAAAGAAGCCCGAAGAAATCAGCGAAGGAACCCAAGAAGCGGGCTGTCAGCCAGCGCCTGGTGGCGCATCGGACAGTGTTGTCCGGTGTGCACCGGACTGTCCGGTGTGGCACCGGACAGTCTACGCAGAGAGACCACAGACAGGCGCTCTCTGGCTGTAGCACCGGTCTGTCCGGTGGGTCGGCACCGGACTGTCCGGTGTGCACCAGACAGACGGCAACGGTCGGATCCAACGGTCGACTGCTACAGGCGCCAACGGTCGGCTGACGTGGCGTGCACCGGACACTACACAGTGGATGTCCGGTGGTGCACCGGACTGTCTGGTGCACCCGACGACAGAAAGCTGCTGCTTTCTGTCCAACGACTAGTTTGGGGTGTGGAGGCTATAAATACCACCCCAACCGGCCATTCTCAAATGTGGGAGCCCAACCAACATACCAAGGCACATAGTGCATATTTCCAAGAGCTCAAACACCCAAGTGCTTAATAGAATCACTCGGTGATTAGCGTAGGTGCTTTGCGAAGTGCTTAGGTTAGTTAGATCGCTTTAGCGCTTGCTCTAGGTGAACCCTAGTTAGTTGAGTGAGTTTTGTAAAACCACACAACCCCTCGGCTCTTGTGTGAGTCGTTGTAATTGTACCGAGTGGGGCGAGAGTCTTGCGAGACCGTGACAACCGCGTTTGTGTCACGGCCGCCACCGTGTACTGGAGGGAACGAGGCCCGCGGCGTTTCGGCCGGAAGCTCGATAGTGGAGACAGCGGGGAGCATCCGAGAGGAGCCGGAAGCGGAGCACCACTTGCACGTGGAGAAGGCCCGTGGCTCTCTATGGAGTTACTCGACCGTGGTGCTTGGCCCTCGCGTGGGCTTCCCTTTGCGTAGGGGCACCAACGAGGATTAGTCGGGACCTTGCGTGGTTCCGGATACCTCGGTAAAAATACCGGCGTCATCCATGAGAGTTTGCTTCTCTACTTTGCTCTTTAAGTTTCCGCATTTATATTAAGCATTTAAGTTTCAATCTTGTATTCATAATTATTTAGTGTAGATTGAAACTTAGCTATTGCGGTAGAGATAGCAACACTTAGACAAAACCTAGTTTGCACATTCTAGTTTGATTATTTGCATAGGTTTTGCTCTAGGGATTTAATTGTGGCCTAGTTTAGTAAAAGTTTTAGAAGTCCTAATTCACCCCCCCCCCCCTCTTAGGCGTCACCCGTTTCCTACAAGTGGTATCGGAGCCCGGTTTGGCTCATTTGAAACGCTTTAGCTTCACCGCTAAAAGAGTCGACGCTTTTTAGAGGAAGGGATGGATACCCATAGGCCACCACACTTCGACGGCACTAACTTCCCTTATTATAGTGCTAGAATGGCTTGTTACCTAGAGGCCGTTGATCTAGGTGTTTGGAGAGTCACTCGTGACGGGATAAAACCTCTCAAGAATCCCGAGAAACCCACCACGAGTGAGGAAAAAGAAATTCATTTAAATGCTAGAGCCAAAAATTGCTTGTATGAATCTCTTAGCATGGATATTTTTAATCAAGTATTTACCTTGAAAACTGCTAATGAGATTTGGCTAAAATTGCATGAGCTCCATGACGGCACATCAAATGTCCGTGAGCAAAAACATTGCCTAGTCTTAAATGAGTATAATTCTTTTGCTATGAAAAATGATGAGCTTGTTAGAGACATGTATTCTCGTTTAAATCTAATTATCAATGAGCTCAATTCTATTGGCATTAATAAGCTAGGTGATGCGGACATTGTGAGGAAGATTATCTTCCTGCTACCACAACAAAGATATGGGAGCATCATCACCATCCTTCACAACATGGAGGACTTGAGCAACATGACCCCGACCATTGTGATTGGGAAAATCGCGGCTTTCGAGATGTCGCGAAAAATGAGTCGGGGAGAGGAGCCAACTTCCTCAAGACCATATGCTTTTGCATGTGATGAAAGGAAGGGCAAAAAGAAGGCTCCCACTCCAAGTTCCTCAAGTGAAGAAGAGGAAGAAGAAGAAAGTGATGATGATGAAGATAATCAACCATGCACATCACCCTCCGAGGACGAAGAAATAATCCGACGCGTCGGAAAGGTAATGAGGATGATGCGCAAGATTAATCTAATGGGTGTGCCCCTGCAGGTCGAGGATCTTCTCTTTAACATTGACAGGAAAAGGCAAAGAAAGAGAGGATGCTTCGCATGTGGGGAGAAGGGCCACTTCAGGGACAGCTGTCCAACTTTGGTCGAACCCAAAAAGGAGAGGAGCAAAGGCAAGGCGCTAACAAGTGTTAGAACTTGGGATGACTCTTCAAGTGAAGACGAACCTCCAAGAACGCGCAGCCACCGGTCCTCATCACGCTCATCACACAAATGCCTTATGGCAAGAGGTAACACAAGCACTCCATCCTCTAGTGATGAAAGTAGTAGTGATGATGAAGGTGAGGGAAAGCCCTCTCTAGATGAGCTTGCGGAAGCCGTAGATTTTTTCCAGGATGTTTGCACTAAGCAAAAAGCTCAACTTAAAACTTTGAAAAAGAAGTTGGTTAGCTCTCAAAATGATTACAAAGGTTTGCTAGAAAAATTTGAAACTTTTGCAAACTTAAATAGTGAGCTGTCAACTAAAATTGAGCTATTAGAATCTAGTGCTACCGATGATAGCCTTATTAAAAAGAATGAAAAACTTAAGGCTAAGTTAGCTAGCTCCCAAGAAGCTATTAAAAATTTGCTAGAGAAAATGGAAATTCTTAGCATACACAATAATGAGCTAACTGCTAAGCTAGAAAACATTGGTAGCACCCCAGCAGCATCTTTAATTGAAATGCCTGAAATAATTAAGAAAGATGCTTCTACTTTCTGCTTTGATTTAATTGATGATTCTAACCCCTGCAACCAAGTCGTTGTTGAGAATATTGTTGTAGAGACATGTTCGGATGAGGTTGCAAAGGAAAATGAACAATTAAAGCAAGAAGTGGCTCGCCTTGGCAAGGCTTTGTATGACAAGAAAGGCAAAGCCAAACAAATCCAACCTCCACAGGATAACACCACTGCGGGAGTGAACAAGCCTATGGAGGGAGAAACTGTGATTTGTAGGGTATGCCACAAGGAAGGCCACAAGTCTTTCCAATGCAAGGTGATGACCGGGGATAAACAAAGGCAAAAGCTCAAGCAAAAGCCATCAAGCAAAATCTCCAACACCTACATCAAAAAGGTGGATAAAAAGACTGCTACACCATATTTGATCAAGAAGAAAAAGAATGGAAAGGTGATAGCAATCAAGGCCAACAAGCAAGCCAACAAAGGAAAGGGGGCCAAACGCATCTGGGTGTCAAAGGAAATAATTTCAACTATGAAAAGCACCAAGAAGGTTTGGATCCCGAAAGGGAAGTGAGTAGACCGAAGGTCGTTCAGGAAATTTGGAGACTTGGCAAAGTTGGGATGTATATCATGGGATACATCATATTGGATCAAGTTTATTGCCAAGTGGGTTAGCGAAAATTTTGGACCTAAATTTCCCACCCATGACTTAGGTAACTAGATTTATTGTATTTCTTGATTTTAGATATGAGTGTCTGTTTATCTTATATCTAGTCTACCTTTCTTGCCTAGTATTATACTTGCTATTTACTTTTGTTTAAATTTATGCATACTAGGTAAATCACATGGTAGGATTGCTTGCTTTCAATTCATATACTTAAGCAAACCTACATGGTTTAAAGTGTTTAGTTAAAGCACGGCACATAGCTCTTATATCACTCCATAGTAAATGATGCACAAATTGAAAATTTTGATTTCTACAAGTTGTATCATTTAACTTATATGTGCCAAAGTTCGGATTATGGATAATTTGCCCTTCTTGATATCAAATCAAAGTGCATGTCTCCTACAAGTATTCAAAATTTGTATGCACACCTTTAGGGAGAGGTTACTCTATAATCTAACACTTTGAGACTAACACCTTTTTCAAGTCTATTTCATGTGATAGTCTCATTGTAAGGAAAATAAGGTCCCCGGAGAAAGACAACAATCTTCCACTGCAAAATCTCCAAGAATTCTCATGTCTCTCAAGCTCGCCATTGATCTTCAATTGGTATCTTTTGAGACTACATTCAGTATCATTTACATGTCTTCTCCAATATTTGATTATACTATATTTCATATCATATACTTCCATGTTGCTAAAAATGCATAAGTGGTTAACTCTTATTCTGTTACCTATGCATAAGGGAAGTTAGTCTTTTCAAATCATGTCTTGCACCTCTAATTTTCACATGCTTTTTCCTAAGTAGAGGATCTCTGTCAGGGGGAGTATTTCTTCATCTCTAAAAAGGGGGAGAAACTTCTTTCTAAAGAGAACACTCATTTAGGGGGAGTAATCTTTTCAACTGGCATCATTCATGTGGTTTAATTTAATATCCTTCTAGTGGTATCATTTGATAAAATTCTTGTCGAGGGCAAAATTTTATTTACTTCCTACATGCTTTTAATATCTTCCTTTTCGGTGGTTGATGCCAAAGGGGGAGAAGTTTAGGGACCAAAGCAATGAAAACTATATTAAACACCAAACACCACCAATTTAAAATTTTATATTTACAAATGGTTTTTCCAGTGGTTTTGGTTATCTGGTCCATAAATAGGAAGTAAGTGAATTATGGAGTTAGGGGGAGGCTTAAATCCATAATATCACATTGTGGGAACATTCATGCATCTTAGCAAGTAGATTGCATATTTTAATTCAAATACTTGTATTATTTGCTTGCTTTGGTTGTGTTGTCATCAATCACCAAAAAGGGGGAGATTGTAAGGAAAATGGACCCCGGGCCATTTGGCTAATCGAGTTTTGGTGTTTGATGAACAACACAATCCGTGAACTAATATGGTTGCTAGTGTTTATAATTATAGTTTACAGGATGCGGAGAGAATTGGACCAAGGCAATGAGGATGCAACACCTCAAAAGAAGACATAAAAAGATGCATAGGAGTCCAATACTCAAGAACAAAAGAAGCCCGAAGAAATCAGCGAAGGAACCCAAGAAGCGGGTTGTCAGCCAGCACCTGGTGGCGCACCGGACAGTGCTTTCCGGTGTGCACCAGACAGTCTGCGCAGAGAGGCCACAGACAGGCGCTCTCTGGCTATAGCACCGGTCTGTCCGGTGGGTCGGCACCAGACTGTCCGGTGTGCACCAGACAGACGGCAACGGTCGGATCCAACGGTCGACTGCTACAGGCGCCAACGGTCGGCTGACGTGGCGTGCACCGGACGCTGCACAGTGGATGTCCGGTGGTGCACCGGACTGTCCGGTGCACCCGACGACAGAAAGCTGCTGCTTTCTGTCCAACGGCTAGTTTGGGGTGTGGAGGATATAAATACCACCCCAACCGGCCATTCTCAAGTGTGGGAGCCCAAGCAACATACTAAGGCACATAGTGCATATTTCCAAGAGCTCAAACACCCAAGTGCTTAATAGAATCACTCGGTGATTAGCGTAGGTGCTTTGCGAAGTGCTTAGGTTAGTTAGACCGCTTTAGCGCTTGCTCTAGGTGAACCCTAGTTAGTTGAGTGAGTTTTGTAAAACCACACAACCGCTCGGCTCTTGTGTGATTCGTTGTAATTGTACCGAGTGGGGCGAGAGTCTT
Organism: Zea luxurians; assembly: GCA_029449295.1. Lineage (NCBI taxonomy): Eukaryota > Viridiplantae > Streptophyta > Magnoliopsida > Poales > Poaceae > Zea > Zea luxurians. Next base: position 123,819,152 of record JAOPSE010000009.1, read on the forward strand.
GCGAGACTGTGACAACCGCGTTTGTGTCACGGCCGCCACCGTGTACTGGAGGGAACGAGGCCCGCGGCGTTTCGGCCGGAAACTCGATAGTGGAGACGGCGGGGAGCGTCCAAGAGGAGCCGGAAGCGGAGCACCACTTGCGCGTGGAGAAGGCCCGTGGCTCTCTACGGAGTTACTCGACCGTGATGCTTGGCCCTCGCGTGGGCTTCCCTTTGCGTAGGGGCACCAACGAGGATTAGTCGGGACCTTGCGTGGTTCCGGATACCTCGGTAAAAATACCGGCGTCATCCACGAGAGTTTGCTTCTCTACTTTGCTCTTTAAGTTTCCGCATTTATATTAAGCATTTAAGTTTCAATCTTGTATTCATAATTATTTAGTGTAGATTGAAACTTAGCTATTGCGGTAGAGATAGCAACACTTAGACAAAACCTAGTTTGCACATTCTAGTTTGATTATTTGCATAGGTTTTGCTCTAGGGATTTAATTGTGGCCTAGTTTAGTAAAAGTTTTAGAAATCCTAATTCACCCTCCCCCTCTTAGACGTCACCCGTTTCTTGCAGGCACCCTTATAGCTCCGAGGCCTAACAACTCAGAAGATTATTAAGGAGATAAGATCCAGGGAACAACTCAGTAGATTATTAAGGAGATAAGCTCCTAGGAGGATAAGCTTCTTTAAACTTCTCTAACACCGAGCCACCATCTAACAAATGGCTAGAACAAATGGTTGAACCTAATTATTCTGGCGCCTGGCATATTGCCGGCCCACAAAAGTCTATAACATTATATTAGTACTAACTAAGGAATGAGTCAGTAAAGGGGTGATGGATCAACCCATTCTATTCCATAAACCAAACAAATAGTGAAGAGTGAGAAGATGATGTACTATCTCATTCCTCGAACCAAACACCCCAGTAGTTATAGGATATAGCATTCCAAGACGAACCCAACTGCCTCAACATGTATACGGCACCACTTAATTAACACGGAAACAAGTTACAGCAATAGACGCCGTGGCCTGCCTTCTAGCAATCCTAAACTTCGCTGAGCATGCTCAACAGGACAGGATATGCGTTACAAGAGACCCATAAAATCATTGTTGTTGTACCCTTTCCAAGATATGTGGATACAAAGTTTTTGTCGAACTTGCACACGAGCATGCCTAGCATATCCCCCACCTTCCTACACTGTACTCCCTTGTCATTCCCTTATGCTCTCGATTCCAAGGCAAGGATAATCTTCTTCCGAGGACCCTGAAAGAACACCCGTAAATCATCATAAGTTTCTGCAGCTCAAATTTATTCAGATAAATAAATTAAATCTACTCTGGTTTTTTTATTGACTCGGCCTATGTTGTCTCAACATATCATACCCCAAGCCCTAGTAAAAGAGGAGGGTTGATAGGCTTGACAAGTCAACGTCGAACATATCCATTCTAATGGAGACGTAACCGAAAAGAAAACCTTGATTTATGGCTTCTGTTGGGCTTTAACTTTAGCCTACCTCAACTTATTTGAAACTACAAGGGGCAGCAAACTCCAATAACACAACACACACAGACACATTTCCCCAATCAAAAGCTTATGAACGTGTACAAGGTGATACAGTTCATCAGCAGAATGGCCCAAGTTCATGTATCATAGTAACTCTTATTTACTTGTTTCCAGTTAGATCCACAATTTGAGTTAAAGACCTAGGATGATTCACTCATTAAACTACTCATCATCAGAATTTGAGCAGCGGAAGGGGTCAATAGTGCACCAATTTATAAAGCAAACTCATAGTCAGAAAACACAGATAAAGACACCGAACGTAATCAGCGTACCATTGGAATGCCCAAAGCTTTTAGATCACTGTCCGTCATATGCCTTAGGGCTGCCATGTCAACCTATAATAGAACAACTAGTAACCAATAAAAACATCAAACAGAAGATGAAAAAAAATGGCAATTCAGAAATTTAGTCAGACCTCTTCTGCCTGGAAGGTAATTGAGTACTTCTCAAGCCCAAGGGAACTCAGGAAACTGTCGAGTGGACTTTCAGCCTATAAATATGCCCCAAAAAGAAAACATGTTTGGAGCTAAACATAAAACAGAATACAAAACAAAGATGTGCAGCTATCCTGCAATATGCATCACATTCTCCAAATAATCAGGTTTTTGCTACTATCATGTACCGATAAGGATTTATGACAACTGCTCCATATCTAATCAGAATATCATGGTAGCAACATTCAGTTACACATAATCAATTAAATAAGGCAGAAACATAAACATTACGTAAAGCAATTGAATTGTCCCTGTTACAATTTCTGCAAATAGAAACCTAGAACAACACCTTTGATCAGTGAACCTCATCTTCAAAAGCACAGATTGCAGAAAAGAAAAGGCATAAAGGATGCTTACTATTTCCTTGAAACCATTGTTTTCGAGTTGTCTAGTCGAACCCAGTCGTATAGCTACCGACCAGTTGCAATTAGTCATCGACCAGACCGACTAATCGATCCTAATGCAAGGAAAGCAGGGCAGCAAGAAGCACAATCACCATCTCAAACAAGCTCATCTTTTCAGTGCTTGACGCAGGCGGACACATAGGAGCTAGGCCTAGGCGACGAACCAAAAATGCTTGAACCTTGAAGACGACAGGCATCTCCTAGGGTGTTAGCAGTGCAGCACGATCGGCCGCCTGGAACTAGATCTTGCAGGCGGCGGCAGCACTGCGGCTGTGCGGCAGCAGGGTGGCTGCCTAGAACTGGAACTTGTGGGCGTCAGCGGCAGCACAGGTGGCCACCTGGAACTTGTGGGCGGCACTGCAGCTGTGCAGGTGCAGCAGCACGGGTGGCTCTCTGTGATGTGTTCTTGCGCAGCTGTAGCTTGTTGCCTAGTTTGGCAACCCTAAAAGGCCACAATAGCAGCCCATGAGGCCGCAGATGCAACAGCAACGGCACCCCATAGCCCACAGCCACAGCACCCATTAATCTCAAAAGCCCATCTAAAAACACATGCCCAATCTGGTCGTCTCACACCAAATCGAACGATTAATCGTGATTAAACGTCGACTAATCGGACGACTAGAATTCTGGTCGGTCTAATCGCTTCAGTGGGTCTAGTCGGGTTCGGGTTAACGATTAGTCTGACTAGTCGCGATTAGTCAGATGACTTGAAAACACTGCTTAAAACTATGTAACCCTACAGTCTCTAAAATATGTCAAGATCAAATGCTATGCATAGTTCACATTATTAATTAATGCATTCCCCTAAATCAAATATTTGGGCACAAAAATTCTGTTTTCAACTAGAAAAATGCAAATGCTAACATGAGTACATGACAATGGCTGAAATGCAAATGCTCACATGACCAAGTATATGAGATGTGACTTTGGTACTGCAATTAGTGAGGATGCAGATATAAGCTTGGGAGGCCAGGTGTTATGTATGGCCAAGCCTATGTTAGGCCCAACAGGGCCAAGGCTGCCTAAGGGGGCGCGCCAGGTGGGGCCTAAGGCCCGTTAGCTAATAGATCAGCTCTATCTAGATAGTTATACTTATCCAAAGCTAGTAGATAGACTTGAGATAGCTCTATATATAGATCTGTAAACAGTTGAATAAAGGAAGCAGAATACCAATTTATTCTGGCTCCCCAGAGGAAGCCAGAGTCTCCGGGGATCTTCTCCCTGCGCGCGACCTAGCCAGGGTCACGACGGCGCCCCAGCGCCGCCGCCCTTCTCGCGCCCAATCCCCACCCTACAACCTACGCAATCTGCCCAGTAGGATCCGTCGTTCTACCAATCTGGTACCAGAGGACTCGACGATCATGAGTTCTTCCAAGTCGCCGTCACCAGGACAAGCAGCCGCCACCGGCCACAAGCCCGTCCGCAGCGCCGGTCATCCCCCTGGCCGCGGTCCCTGCGCCGTCGGAGGCCATGGCGCTCGGCCCTCCCGGCGCGGCCATCAACCAACAGGCCGCCCCCGCGCTCACCCCGGCCCAGATCGTGGCGTCATTGGCGAATCTCAGCCACGCCGTGCGTGACATGCAGATCACCATGAACGCCATGCTGACAGGCCACCTTCCCTTCCCCAATCCACAAGCCGCCCATCCACCCCAGCCGCCGCACCCGTCCCTGACGGCGCAGCCACCGCCGGCTGCACTGCCCCCACCCACGCAGCCGCCTGCGCCACTCCCTCCACTCGTCCGGCAACCAATCTCTTACCAGTACGGCATGTCGATCGACCCCAGGCCTTCATCCACCGCACCACCGCAGACCACAACCCCCATCCATATGATCCATTTCCCACCATCCCCATCCCCCATCCCATCTTGGGCGCAGGGCGCGTCTACGGTTTCACCACCAGTGTACTCTGAGGCATCCCCGCGACCGGCGCTCACGACTTCCTTACCCAGCAGCGCCACCGGGGGGGCTCCCGGGGTGCTGTTAGGAGGCGGCAACGGCCCCCTGTTCCCGGGTCGGGGGCCCTTGCGCCCTCACGTGGCCGCAGCGACAGCAGCGTGGTCACCGTACCACGGGCTGCCTCAGGACGACGACATGGAGACCGCAACCTACGGGGGCGCTGAGGCGTACAAACTGGAGTTCGCCACGTACGATGGCTCCGAGGATCAGCTGAACTGGCTAAATCATTGTAACAGTTCTTCCGGGGACAGCGCACGCCAGCCTCGGATCACACGTGGCTTGCCTCGTACCATCTTAAGGGGCCGACACAGACGTGGTACTATGCCCTGGAACAGGACGGGGGCATGCCGTCTTGGGATCGCTTCGCCGAGCTACGTCGCCTTCGCTTCGGTCCAGCAGTGCGCGGTTCTCGCCTTGCGGAGCTGGGACGCCTCCCCTTCCTGTCCACGGTCCAGGAGTACTCGGACCGCTTCCAGGCGTTGCTATGTCGAGCTCGGGACGTCTCCCCCATGCAGAAGATGGAGTTGTTCGTGGGCAGCCTCCCCGAGTACTTGCTGGTGGACGTTGAGCTGCGCGACCCGCAGGATCTACAAACTGCCATGTACCTGGCGCGGGCGTTCGAACGGCGCGCGGCGGCCTGGCCCCCATCCCAGCAGCGCGGGTCGCGACCACCACAAAGGGCGCAGGGATCGGGACGCGCGACACCAGCACCGCCCGGGGCTCCACCGACCGGTACGACGACATCAGGCGATAGTACGACTCGGACACGCCCGTTTCGCCGATTATCCCCGGCCGAGCAGCAGGAGCGGCGCCGGCAGGGGCTCTGCTTCAACTGCGACGAGCCCTACGTCCGGGGACACGTGTGCCAGCGGCTGTTCTACTTGGAGGTCGACGATTTCCTCGACAAGTCGGCCGGTGAGGGTGGGGTCGACCCCTTGGAGGAGCCGACCGCCCCAGACGTCACCGGAGCCAATGCGCTGGTGGTCTCGTTACACGCGTCGGCGGGCATCCGGACGGACAAGACACTGCTGCTACTAGCCACCATCAACGGCGAGCAACTACTCGCGCTCATGGACACAGGGTCTACCCACAACTTCCTCAACAGTGACACGATGAGCTGCCTCGGGCTAACTATGGCGGGTGGCGAGCACCTTCGGGTCACGGTGGCCAACGTTCACCGCCTACCCTGCGCCGGCATCGCCCGCGACGCCCCCGTCATCATCAACGACGAGTCCTTCAGTCCTCCATCACGTGCGTCGGGATGCGCCTGGGCTGCTTCGACTTCATCCTCGGCGTGGACTTCTTGGAGACGATGGGTACCAACCAGTGGAACTTCCGAGCACTGACCCTGTCGTTCCGGCGCCAGGACCGGCGCATCCACTGGCAGGGTGTGCAGGGCCACGCAACAGCCTGCCCCGCAGCAGCTGGCTGTGGCAGTCGTCGACACTGCCCAACAGCCCCTCATGGACGTCCTTCAGCAACATGGCGCCATCTTCGACGAGCCCACGGGGCTGCCTCTGGTCCGCCCCTACGACCATCGCATCCACCTGCTGCCCGGTACAACTCCGGTGGCTGTACGACCGTACCGGTACGCGCAGCTGCAGAAGGACGAGCTGGAGCGACAGTGTGAGGCCATGCTCACACAAGGCATCATACGACCCAGCACGTCGCCGTTCTCCGCTCCGGTGCTCTTGGATCGCAAGGCGGACCGCTCGTGGCGTTTCTGCATCGACTACCGCGCCCTCAACGCCAAGACGTCCAAGGACAAGTTCCCGATCCCGGTGGTGGACGAGCTCCTCGACGAGCTCCATGGAGCCCATTTCTTCTCCAAATTGGACCTACGCTCAGGCTACCACCAGGTGCGGATACACACCGATGACATCGCCAAGACGGCGTTCCGCACCCATCATGACCACTATGAGTTCCTGGTCATGCCGTTCGGCCTCTCGAACGGGCCTGCTACTTTCCAGGCCCTGATGAACGACGTACTCCGCCCATATCTTCGGAGGTTTGTGCTTGTCTTCTTCGACGATATCCTGATCTACAGTGCATCATGGGCGGAGCACCTCCAGCATGTGGGCACTGTCCTAAAGGCACTGCAGGCACACCACCTCCACCTGAAGCGCTCCAAGTGTTCCTTCGGCGCCACATCGGTGGCCTATCTTGGCCATGTCATCTCCGAGGGCGGGGTCGCCATGGACGCCGACAAGGTCGCGACAGTGGCCTCCTGGCCGCCCCCGCGGTCTGCACGAGGCCTCCGGGGCTTCTTGGGACTAGCAAGGTACTACCGGAAGTTCATCAAAGACTTTGACCTCATTGCAGCCCCGCTGACGCGTCTCTTGCGACGAGACGCGTTTGCCTGGGACGATGACGCGACAGCAGCCTTCCACGCCCTAAAGCACGCCCTGACGACGGGCCCAGTGCTCCAGATGCCTAACTTCGCCAAGCTCTTCGTCGTCGACTGTGATGCGTCAGGTGCAGGGTTCGGTGTTGTCCTTCATCAGGGCGCAGGACCTCTCGCCTACTCCAGCAAGCCATTTGCAGCCCGCCACCTTAAGTTGGCGGCCTACGAGAGGGAGCTCATCAGCCTCGTGCAGGTCGTCCGTCACTGGCGCCCGTACTTGTGGGGGCGCCATTTTCTGTTCGTACCGACCACTACAGTCTAAAATTCTTGCTGGATCAGCGCTTGTCCACAGTTCCTCAGCATCAATGGACCAGCAAGCTGTTCGGTTTCGACTTCTCAGTGGAATACAGGCCGGAGCGCCTGAACATCGTGGCCGACGCCCTGTCCCGCCGCGACTCGGAGGCTGCCGTGGAGGACACGACTATGGCGGCACGGGCCATCTCGGGCCCAACATTCTCCCTGCTGGACGACATCAGGCGGGCGCTGGCAGCTGCTCCTGACAGGCAGCACCTCCTCCAGCAGCTGCGGGAGGGTGTACTGGCTGCGCCATGGCGCCTCGTCGACGGGCTGCTCCTGCACGGCACACGCATCTTCGTGTCGAACTACGACGACCTACGCTACCAGGTGCTGACATTGGCGCACTCGGCGGGTCATGAGGGCGTCCAGAAGACCCTCCATCGACTGCAGGCAGACCTCTACATTCCACATGACCACGTGCCAGCAAAACAAGACACTAGCGCAGCAGCCGGGCGGCCTCCTGCAACCCCTTGAGGTGCCGTCCCAGGTATGCGCCGACATCTCCATGGACTTCATCGAGGGGCTGCCCAAGGTGGCGGGCAAGTCCGTCATCCTCACGGTGGTGGATCGCTTCTCCAAGTACGCCCACTTCATCGCCCTCGGCCACCCCTACATCGCGTCGTCCGTAGCGCGGGCATTCTTCGACGGCATCGTACGACTACACGGGTTCCCGTTGTCCATTGTTAGTGACCGGGACCCCGTCTTCACCGAGCACGTGTGGCGCGACCTCTTCAGGATGGTGGGGGTGACACTAAAGATGAGCACCGCCTTCCACCCACAGACGGATGGACAATCGGAGGTGGTCAACAAAATTATTGCGATGTATCTTCGGTGTGTCACCGGCGATCGACCGCAGGCATGGGTGGATTGGCTGTCCTGGGCAGATTATTGCTATAATACCTCCTACCACACAGCATTGCGTGCCACTCCCTTCGAGGTTGTCTATGGCAGATCCCCACCGTCCATGCTACCTTACATGCCAGGGACGGCACGGACTGAGGCCGCAGACGACATGCTACGCTCTAAAGATGAGATGTTGGCCGAGGTGCGCCAGCGCCTTTTGCAGGCCCAGCAGCTCGCCAAGAAGTATTACGACGCTGGGCATCGGGAGGTCCAGTTCCAGGTGGGCGACTGGGTGTGGCTACGTCTGCTGCACCGCACCTTTCAGTACCTCCATCCACGCGCGAAGGGGAAGCTGGGACCTCGCTACGTCGGCCCTTTCCGTGACCAGGAAAGGATTGGGTCGGTAGCCTACCTGCCTGCAGTTGCCAGATGGTGCCCGCATCCATGATGTCTTCCACGTCAGCTTGCTGAAGCCGCACCGTGGGGATCCTCCTGCAACTCTAGGGACGCTTGACCCAGTGATGGATGGCCGACTGCTTCCTGTGCCGGCCAAGGTGCTTCACGCTCAACTTAGGCGGGGCGTGTGGCAGGTTCTCGTACAGTGGCGTGGATTGGCTGAAGATGACGCCACATGGGAAAAGCTTGAAGAGTTCCGTGCTGCTTACCCTAGCTTACAACTCGAGGACGAGCTGTTTGAGAAGGCGGGGAGAGATGTTATGTATGGCCAAGCCTATGTTAGGCGCAACAGGGCCAAGGCTGCCTAGGGGGCGCGCCAGGTGGGGCCTAAGGCCCATTAGCTACTAGATCAGCTCTATGTAGATAGTTATACTTATCCAAAGCTAGTAGATAGACTTGAGATAGCTCTATATATAGATCTGTAAACACTTGAATAAAGGAAGCAGAATACCAATTTATTCTGGCTTCCCAGAGGAAGCCAGAGTCTCCTGGGATCTTCTCCCTGCGCGCGACCCAGCCAGGGTCATGACGGCCCCCAGCGCCGCCGCCCTTCTCGCGCCCAATCCCCACCCTACAACCTACGCAATCTGCCCGGTAAGATCCGTCGTTCTACCACCAGGTAGTACCCAAGGACATCTTCCGTTATTTGGGATCGATGCTACAGAGAGATGGTGACATTGATGATGAAATGGCGTCAAGCATCGGGAGTCCTATGTGACAAGAGAGTGCCACAAAAGTTGAAAGGCAAGTTCTACAGAACGGCGATTAGGCCTGCTATGTTATATGGAGCTGAGTGTTGGCCTACTAAGAGACGGCATACCCAACAACTAAGTGTTGCAGAGATGCGCATGTTGCGTTAGATATGTGGGCATATAAGATTGGACCGAGTAAAAACGATGACATACGCGATCGGCTAGAAGTAGTGCCAATTGAAGAGAAGCTTATTCAACACTGGTTTGGATGGTTTGGGCAATGTCCATTGGAGACCTCCAGAGGCACCGGTGCACAGAGGCATCATAAGATGGGACAATAATGTGAAGAGAGGTAGAGGGCGGTCAAACTTGACATGGGAGGAGCTTATCAAAAGGGACTTGAAGAAATGGAATATCACAAAGGAGTTGTGTTTGGATAGAAGTGCTTGAAAAGAAGCTATCCACGTGCCCGAACCGTGATTAGGCATTTTCCCTTTTAGTTCTCTCAAAAGCTTTTCCCCCTCCCTTTTCTCTCTTTTTTTGGTGACTTCTTGTTGGGTTCAAATTTTAGCTTGGAACTAAAAGGCTATGTTGATGTTGATGTTGTCACATGACAGTGGCTAATGGACTCTGAAGTTCATGCACATATTTCATTGTAACATGTGAAATAAAATAAAAATGAATGTTACTGTTCCATATGAAGTAATCGGATGCAGCAAACATAACCTAAAGAAAATGGCACCACATTACAACATAGTCTAAAATGTCGAATCTTTTGTTTCAATCTGGAAAGTATCAAAACAAATTTCTAGACTTTGGCGAACTAATGAAGTTCAGAATATGAAAGAAGAAATGGAAATTATGCATTATGGAACTATTCCTAGTAGTACAAGGTACCTTTGGCTGAGATGTCTTCTTCGATGAAGTCTGCTTTGGTGGTTTCTTACTTTGGCGTGCAGGCATTTCATCAGCAATTTGACGCCTTGAGATGTTAACAACCTCCGATACTGGCTTTGGCTTTGGCTTTGGTGGGTCAGCATTTGATGGCTGTGGGTTCATTATACCAGATAGCTTCTCACGTAGATCACGCGCACCAGAACTTCTTGTGCTGGTAAAATCATGTTGAAAACTTCGCCTCTGAAGCTTCAATCGCAAATCCTTCGGATCTGTTGATTCTTAAGACACAGTACACATAGGTACGTGTTAAATGGAAACTGAATATGAAAATAGCCTGCCATATAATGAAAAAGATGTACTTGAAGCTGGTTCATCATCTTCCCGATACAGATCATGCTTCCATTTTTCATCTATCTGTCGTTGCCTACAGGAAAACGATAATATGAGTGCCACAAGTTTTTACATTGATAGAAAATTGGCAGAAAGGAATTCTTCTTTCATATAGAAGCAAACGCACATCTTACCAAATATAAAAGGCAAAAAAAGTATAAGTGACTGGTTAACAGTTAACAGATTAATCCACGGTTCATGTCCTTCCCCGAACAACTTACGTTCAAAAATTTCACTAGTCAGCACAGACATGAATCATTTCCTAGATCTGCAGCTCCTAAAGGGATATTCACGGAAGTTATGTCCCAGCTGCTTCAAAAGCAAAACTGCTGATTCCTATGTTAAGCATCAGCAGTAAACTCCAAACTTAACATCACAAACTGCAACAAAATTGTCATCTTCAAGGGAACCACAGTACCCTTTTCCCCCACTCAGACAACAACACAAATAACCTATCGACACAGCACGTGCGCACGTTGAAGCTGGAACTGAGGAACCAAGCTTAAGGCACCGCCTTCTTCCGATTAAAGCACACGCCACCGCACGAAAACGGATCCTTCACTCGATTACGGACGGACACGCCTATTCTGACGATTAAAGACTACAGGAAAAGCGCGCACAGCTAAGGCAGGGCAGGGCAAATTTTCCAATCTGTACTCTGTAGACATCCGCTGCCAATAAATAAAGGAGGTGGAGCAGTAGCCGCGACGGGAGCGGATCAGCGGAGAAAGCATTAGTAACGGCGGCGTGCACTTACCTCTTGGACACCGTGTGACGGACACGGCCGCCGGCGCCCGTGCCGGCAGGGAGGTCGCCGTCAAGGCGGTCATGGATGGAGCGCTTGCGCCCGGTGGAGATCTGATCCGAGTACATCTCTCCGTTTGAGAGGAAAGCTGGAAAGGGGCAGACGCACAGGTTTGAGATAATTGAAATAATGCTCACGTCAACTTCTGTTGACATACATATCTTATTTATTTTAGAGAGGCAATTCCGATCCTTAAATTTAATAGGTATGTGTCGTTCTAATCTATAAAATTTTAAAGTGCTTTTAAAGCCTTAATCTCTATTAGGGTTTCTATTAGAGCAACTTCAATAAGATCATCTACCAGAGATCTTTTAAAATGTCACCTAACTTGGAATTAAAGGGAAATAGAAAAAATCAAGCCTCTAATATGACTTCTAAACTTTTACTAACATTTTCATAGCCCTAGAAATTTTACAATTTATTGCTACAAACAGAGAAAGTTTTGGTTCCCCAAACGTGTCCATTTGTGCAATCTATTGGCCCAGTTCAAGTCTCTCGTAGGCCCATGCGCCATTTTTTCATCTCGTGAGTTCTTCCGTCCAGGCGCTTCTCGTCTCCGCTGCTGGCGCTTCTCGTCTCCACCGCCCATTGTGTTAAATGCCGCCTTTCCTTCTCCTACACGCCGGTCTAGTGGCGGAGCTCTATAAAATTAACGTCCTGAATTAATCTACAAATTTAAAGGTTATTTTAAACAGTCTCTAATATATTAGTGCGGTTAAATATACCGTTAAAACAAAATATACCATAAACATAGACTAAGATAGTATTTACTTTAATTCAGCATCTAAAAATACAATAAACTTGGTAAAAATTTAAAAGTACCTAATTAGAGATGATTTGGTCCTTCCCCGCCTCTAATAACTTCATCAACATTAGCACGTGAATTTGAACCTACACATTGCAAGTTAAGTATTTGTATAAAATGAGAGATACAACATGACAATATAACTAATGAATGCAAAAATATATAAGTGAGCACAAAAATATACCACTTGAACTTTGCGGAGGTAGCTTTTTCATACGACTCTTCAATTCTTGAAAATGATATAAAATATCATCACTTTGAATTCTTGCAAAGATATCTCTTTCTATATAGCATACCATTCTATGATTTAACCAATCATTTTCCATCTTATTTCTCAATTATGTCTTGATGATTTTCATAGCTGAGAAGGCTCTTTCAACCGTGGCAGTTGCAACTGGAAAAATTAAGGCTAATTCAATGAAACGATAAACCAATGCAAAAACTAGGTGTCTCTCAATTTGCACCATCTTAATAGCCATATTACCAAGGTCTTCACAATTTGCAAAATCAGAATTACCCCTCACATCAACAATAAATATATTGAGTTGGTCTCTAAGGATCAAGAGGTCATATCGAGAGAAGTCTGCAGAATAAATCTTAGTCAATTCTATCAGTTGAGCTTTGTCATAGCTGGCAAATGAATTTCTTGGATCTAGACACGAAATGCATCTCAATAATTGAGTAGATCTTTCAGTGAAACGATTATTTAATTCCACAATAACTTGATCATACACAACAATAAATATCTCATTTTTGAAATGATGATAGTAAGTCACTAATTGACCTCCACGCCCCCTTGAGCGACCTCGGACAGTAATTGTATCATCCATCTTTGGTACAATAATGTTATGTTCGGTTACAAAAGGTCTTTACCTCCTCAAACAATTCTTCCCATCCACTATCACGTACTTCACTAATATTCTGCAATGTGGCTCCAATCAATCCAACAGCAAGGAAAATATTCTGATCTTTTCTTTGCAAACATTGTGACAAATCATTAGTCTTGTCTAATAACCTCATCATGAGATGTAGAATAAGCACAAATTCGAAGCTCTCCATTTGTTTCAACAAACCAGAAGTCATATATTTCTTATCCCCATTAGAGCCATCATCAGCTACAATCTCTAGTACCTCTAGAATAGCATCCCACATGAGAACAATACGACATAAAGTTATATGATGTGAACCCCATCGAGTATCCCCAGGTCGTGCTAGGTTGGTTTCTTGATTTTTCCCTCTACCTGAAAAAATTTCCCCCCTTTCCCAATATGACAAGCAAACGACCTTTATATTCCTCTTTCATCTTTTTACCCCCTCGATTCATCACATGAGACACACTTTGCCTCTGATTTTTGTAGTCCTCATAGGACCTTCTAGACTTATTGTGATCTACGCCATTACCATGAGCTCCAATGGTTTCACATCCATCTTTCATCGATGAAACCCAACAACCGTGAAGGCATCAACACCATAATTTTCAGCTCTTGGTTGTTTAAAAAGGTAGTGAAAGTCACCTAGAGGGAGGTGGATAGGCGGAATCTGAAAATTACAACTTAAAACACAATCTACAAGCCGGGGTTAGCGTTAGAATAAAATCCGAGTCCGGGAGAGAGAGGGCAAAAACAAATCAACCAAGAAAATAAAGCAGATGACACGATGATTTGTTTTATCGAGGTTCGGTTCCAAAGAACCTAGTCCCCGTTGAGGTGGTCACAAAGACCGGGTCTCTTTTAACCCTTTCCCTCTCTCAAACGGTCACCTAGACCGAGTGAGCTTTCTCCTTAATCAAACGGGTCACTTAGACCCCGCAAGGACCACTACAAACTTAGTGTCTCTTGCTTTGATTACAAGTCACTTAGAGAACAAGAATGAGGAAGAAGAAAGCGATCCAAGAACAAGAGCTCAAAGAACACGAGCAAAACTCTCTCTCTAGTCACTAGTGGTTTGGAGTGAATTTGGGACTTGGAGAGGCTTTGATTCTTTTGAATTGTGTCTTGTATTGATTGCACTAGCTCTTGTATTGAATGAGATGTCCGAAAAACTTAGATGCTTGGAGTGGTGGTGGTTGGGAGGTATTTATAGCCCTCAACCACCACATAGCCGTTGGGGAGGCTGTCTGTCGATGGACGCATCGGACAGTCCGGTGTGGCACCGGACACTGTCCGGTGCGCCAGCCATGTCACCCAATCGTTAGGGTTCTGACGGTTTCGATCGTTGGAGCTCTGACTTCTTGGGGCACCGGACAGGCACTGTTCACTGTCCGGTGTGCCTTCTGGCGCTGCTCTGACTCTGAGCGAACTGTCCGCGCACTGTTCACGTTGCAGGCGACCGTTGGAGTTGACCATTGCGCTCGCTAGCCGTTGCTCCGCTAGTACACCGGACAGTCCGGTGGCACACCGGACAGTCCGGTGAATTATAGCGGAGTGTGGTCCCAGAAACCCGAAGGTGAATAGTTTGGAGTCGTACGGCCCTGTGCAACGGACACTGTCCGGTGCGCCAGACCAGGGTTCTCTTCGGTTTCTTTTGCTCCTTTCTTTTTGAACCCTAACTTTGATCTTTTATTGGTTTGTGTTGAACCTTTATGCACCTATAGAATACATAATCTAGAGCAGACTAGTTAGTTCAATATTTGTGTTGGTCATTCAACCACCAAAATCATTTATAGGAAAAAGGTTTGACCCTATTTCCCTTTCAATCTCCCCCTTTTTGGTGATTGATGCCAACACAAACGAAAGCAAATGTATAAGTGTAGAATTGAACTAGTTTGCATAAGGTAAGTGCATAGGTTCCTTAGAATTAAACCAATTTATCATTCAACTAGATATGCATGGATTGCTTTCTTTTATTTGACATTTTGGACCATGTTTGCACCACTTGTTTTGTTTTTGCAAATTCTTTTGGAAAATCTTTTCAAAGTCCTTTTGCAAGTAGTCAAAGACATATGAGTAAGATTGTAAGAAGCATTTTCAAGATTTGAACTTTTCTCCCCCTGTTTCAAATGCTTTTCCTTTAACTACAACAAAACTCCCCCTCAATGAAATTCTCCTCTTAGTGTTCAAGAGGGTTTTACCAATTTTTGTAAATACTAATTTGAATAAGATCAAATACGTTTAAGCTACCAATTTGAAAACTTCTTTTAAAAAACTTTGAAATTGGTGGTGGTGCGGTCCTTTTGCTTTGGGCTAATACTCTCTCCCCCTTTGGCATTAATCGCCAAAAACGGAGACATTTAGAGCCCTTTACTTTCTCCCCCATTGGTACAAATAAATATGAGTGATAAGATTATACCAATCAAAGAGTGGTGTGGAGTGACGGCGAATGGTAAATGATACCGATAGAGTGGAGTGGAAGCCTTGTCTTCGCCGAAGACTCCATTTCCCTTTCAATCTACGACTTAGCATAGAAATACACTTGAAAAACACATTAGTCGTAGACATAAAAGAGATATGATCAAAGGTATATAAATGAGCTATGTGTGCAATGTTTCAATCAAAGTTCTGAGAATCAAGTATATTTAGCTCATTCCTAAGTTTGCTAAAGGTTTTCTCATCTAATGGTTTGGTAAAGATATCGGCTAATTATTCTTTGGTGCTAACATATGCAATCTCGATATCCCCCTTTTGTTGGTGATCCCTCAAAAAGTGATACCGAATGTCTATGTGCTTAGTGCGGCTGTGTTCAACAGGATTCTCCGCCATGCGGATAGCACTCTCATTGTCACATAGGAGAGGGACTTTGCTCAATTTGTAGCCATAGTCCCTGAGGGTTTGCCTCATCCAAAGTAATTGCGCACAACAATGGCCTGCGGTAATGTACTCGGCTTCGGCGGTTGATAGGGCTACTGAATTTTGTTTCTTTGAAGCCCAAGACACCAGGGATCTCCCCAGAAACTGACAAGTCCCTGATGTGCTCTTTCTATCAATTTTACACCCTGCTCAATCAGCATCTGAATATCCTATTAAATCAAAAGTGGATCCCTTGGGGTACCAAAAACCAAACTTAAGAGTATAAACTAAATATCTCATGATTCTTTTCACGGCCCTAAGGTGAACTTCCTTAGGATCGGCTTGGAACCTTGCACACATGCATACAGAAAGCATAATATCCGGTCGTGATGCACATAAATAGAGTAAAGAACCTATCATCGACCGGTATACCTTTTGATCTACGGATTTACCTCCTATGTCGAGGTCGAGATGCCCATTAGTTCCCATGGGTGTCTTGATGGGCTTGGCATCTTTCATTCCAAACTTGGTAAGTATGTCTTGAATGTACTTGGTTTGGCTGATGAAGGTGCCGTCTTGGAGTTGCTTGACTTGAAATCCTAAGAAATACTTCAACCCCCCCATCATAGACATCTCGAATTTTTGAATCATGATCCTACTAAACTCTTCACAAGTAGATTTGTTAGTAGACCCAAATATAATATCGTCAACATAAATTTGGCATACAAACAAATCCTTTGCAATAGTTTTAGTAAAGAGAGTAGGATCGGCTTTACCGACTTTGAAGCCATTAGTGATAAGAAAATCTCTTAGGCATTCATACCATGCTCTTGGGGCTTGCTTGAGCCCATAAAGAGCCTTTGAGAGTTTATAGACATGGTTAGGATACTCACTATCTTCAAAGTCAGGAGGTTGCTCAACTATAGACCTCTTCCTTGATGGGTCCATTGAGAAAGGCACTTTTCACATCCATTTGGTAAAGCTTAAAGCCATGGTAAGTAGCATAGGCAAGTAATAAGCGAATTGACTCAAGCCTAGCTACGGGTGCATAGGTTTCACCGAAATCCAAACCTTCGACTTGTGAATAACCCTTGGCCACAAGTTGGGCTTTGTTCCTTGTCACCACACCATGCTCATCTTGCTTGTTGCGGAATACCCACTTGGTACCTACAACATTTTGGTTAGGACGTGGAACTAAATTCCATACCTCATTCCTCGTGAAGTTGTTGAGCTCCTCTTGCATTGCCATCACCCAATCCGAATCTCGTAGTGCATCCTCCACCCTGTATGGCTCAATAGAGGACACAAAAGAGTAATGTTCACAAAAATGTGCGACTCAAGATCGAGTAGTTACCCCCTTATGAATGTCACCGAGAATGGAGTTCATGGGGTGAACTCTTTGAATCGTTTGGTGGACTCTTGGGTGTGGCGGTCTTTGACCCTGTCCTTCCTTCTCATCTTCCTTATCTTTATCATCGTCATCTCCTCCTTGATCATTGTCCTCCTCTTGAGGTGGCTTATCTTCTTGATCTTCTTCTTCATCATCTTGAGCCTGGTCCTCATCTTGGGTTGGTGGAGATGCTTGGTTGGAAGATGATGGTTGATCTTGTGCTTGAGTTGGCTCTTCGGATTCCTTAGGACACACATCCCCAATGGACATGTTCCTTAGCGCGACGCACGAAGCCTCTTCATCATCTAGCTCATCAAGATCAACTTGCTCCGCTTGGGAGCCGTTAGTCTCATCAAACACAATGTCACAAGAAACTTCAACTAGTCTAGTGGACTTGTTAAAGACTCTATATGCCCTTGTGTTTGAGTCATATCCTAGTAAAAAGCCTTCTACAGCCTTAGGAGCAAAATTTGATTTTCTACCTCTTTTAACAAGAATAAAACATTTGCTACCGAAGACTCTAAAATATGAAATATTGGGCTTTTTACTGGTTAGGAGTTCATAGGATGTCTTCTTGAGGATTTTGAAAGTCTCCTAGAGGGGGGTGAATAGGCAAATCTGAAATTTATAAAGTTTAAGCACAACTACAAGCCAGGGTTAGCGTTAGAAATAAAGTCGAGTCCGAAAGAGAGAGCGAAAACAAATCACAAGCGAATAAGAGCGGATGACACGGTGATTTGTTTTACCGAGGTTCGGTTCTTGCAAACCTACTCCCCGTTGAGGTGGTCACAAAGACCGGGTCTCTTTCAACCCTTTCCCTCTCTCAAATGGTCACATAGACCGAGTGAGCTTTTCTCTTCAATCAAAAGGGACACTTAGTCCACTACAAGGACCACCACAACTTGGTGTCTCTTGCTTTGATTACAATGATCTTGGGAACAAGAAATGGGGAAGAAGAAAAGCGATCCAAGCGCAAGAGCTCAAAAGAACACAACAAAACTCTCTCTTCTAGTCACTAATGCTTTGAGTGGAATTGGGACTTGGAGAGATTTTGATTGACTCTATTTGTGTCTTGTATTGAATGCACTAGCTCTTGTATTGAATGTGTTGGCTGAAAACTTGGATGCCTTGAAGTGTTGGTGGTTGGGGGTATTTATAGCCCCAACCGCCAAAGTGGCCGTTGGGGAAGGCTGCTGTCGAAGGGCGCATCGGACAGTCCGGTGCGCCACCGGACACTGTCCGGTGCGGCAGCCACGTCACCTAACCGTTAGGGTTCGACCGTTGGAGCTTCTGACATGTGGGCCACCGGACAGTCCGGTGGTGCACCAGGCAGGTCCTGTTCACTGTCCGGTGCGCCATCTGGCGCCTGCTCTGACTCTGCGTGCGCAGTTGCACTATTCATGTCGGCGTTTCGACCCCCGGGGGTCACTGGACCGACGAGTAAATTTGTCGTTGCGCGTCCCAGCCCAGATGGGTTGGCGCGAGATGGAACACAAGGGGGAAAACGCGGCTCGTGTTATCCCGCGCCAGGGGGTGTGCTCGTAGTAGGGGTTACAAGCGTTCACGAGAGGGAGAGAGTGAGCCTATTCGTTAGCTCCTTCCCCCGCGCGACCCTCCCGCATGAAGGCCCTGGACCTCCCTTTTATAGATGCAAGGAGAGGGTCCAGGTGTACAATGGGGGGTGTAGCTAGGCGCTAACGTGTCTGGCAGAGAGGTGCCTGAGCCCTGTGTACATGCCAACATGGCTGTCAGAGAGGTGCTAGAGCCATGTGTACGTGGTATCGTGGCCGTCGGAAAAGTGCCTGAGCCCTGTAGAAGCACAGCTGTTGGTGCTGCTGGGATCTTGCTGACGTCTCCTTGCTTCCGTAGGGGGCTGAGAACCACCATCGTCATGGACGCACGCGGGGAGCCATCATTACTTGTTACCGGGGCGAGCCAGATGAGACGCCGGTCTTGTTCCCCCGTAGCCTGAGCTAGCTAGGGGTAGGGTAATGATGTATCCCCCGTGGCGCGGTCGGTCCGAGCCCAAGGTCGGGCGAGGCGGAGACTTCTCCTGAGGCCGAGGCTGGGGTCGGGCGAGGACACGATTCCTTCCGAGGCCTGAGGTTGAGGCCGAGCCCTGGGGTCGGGCGAGGCGGAGACCACCTTCTGAGGCCGAGGTTGAGGCCGAGCCCTAGGGTCGGGCGAAGCGGAGACCTCCTTCCGAGGCCGAGGCCTAAGGTCAGGCGAGGCGGAGCTTCCTGTTGCGCCTGAGGCTGAACTTGGCTGTTGTCAGCCTCACCTTGGCGGGTGGCATAGCAGTCGGAGCGGGGCGAGCGGCGCTGTTTTCCTGTCAGGTCGGTCAGTGAAAGGGCGAAGTGACTGCGGTCACTTCGACCTTGCCGACTGAGGCACGTGTGTCAGGATAAGATGTCAGGCGATCCTCGCATTGAATGCGCCTGCGATACGGTCGGTTGGTGAGGAGATTTGGCCAAGGTTGCTTCACAACGAAGCCTGCCCGAGCTAGGCTTCGGGCGAGTCGAGGATGCGCCCGTTGGTAGACGAGGCCTTGACCTGAACCGCGCCCATCAGTCTTTGCGGTTTGTGCTGATGGTGGTTACTGAGCCGTGTTTAGGAGTGTTGGGGGTACCCCTAATTACGGTACCCGATAGTAGCCCCGAGCCTCAAAGGGAGTGTTGGTACTCGCTTGGAGGCTTTGCTGCACTTTTTGCAAGGGGACCAGCCATTCTCGGTTACACTTTGTTCCGGTGGGTGCGCGCGAGCGCACCCGCCAGGTGTAGCCCCCGAGGCCTCGGAGGAGTGGTTTGACTCCTCTGAGGTCTTAATGCCTTTCGTGATGCCTTGGCCGGCCTGGTTGTTCCCTCATGCAACCTGATTGTAGCCCGGGTGCATGGTCAGGTTCTGAGTTTTTAGGCTGGTTTGTTGACGCTGCCAACGGTTTGGCCATAGCGGGGTTTGCGAGGGCAGCCCCCGAGCCTCTGCACGGAGCGAGAGGATGATCAAGGACTGTCTCGACTTTTATCATACGCCCCTTCGTCGCCTTTCCGCAAGGAGGAAGGGGGGGAAAGCACCATGTTGCCCTCGGAGGGCGCCAAACATGGTGTCTCCAGTGAGTTGCTAACGGGTGATCCGAGTGGACGCCCATGCCCCGTTCGATAAGGGTCGGCTAGTGGCCCAGAGGCGCGCTCCAATAGTACCTGCAGGTGATTTGCCGGACCCGGACCCGTTCGATAGGGTCCGAGGGCTCGATGCCTCCCTCTGGTGGGATTCCGTTACAAAATCGCTCCTGCTGGTCTCGAAAATGTCCTAGGGTACCTTGGGAGCGTAGCCCGAGCCTCGGCCATGTAACGGACATACCCAGAGTCATCCCTCGCTCTGCGTGCTCTGGGGCGGCTGTCGAAACCTTCCGAGGGGCCAGCCTTCGAACCCCTGATCAGTAGTGGGCGCGGAGCCCGAGTGCTCTAGGGCGGCTGTCGAACCCTTCCGATGGGCCAGCCTTCGAACCCCTGATCAGTAATGCGCTTGAAGCCCGAGTGTTCTGGGGCGGCTGTCGAACCCTTCCGAGGGGCCAGCCTTCGAACCCCTGATCAGTAGGAGGGCTCGGGGCCCGCTTCCTTCGCGGAGAAGGACCCCTTTCGAAATATCCCCTTTCCCGGTCCCTGTAGCAAGAGAGAGAAAGGGGAAGAGGAAAATGATATGAATTTAGATGGTGTGGCGCACCTTTTTTGACGCGGTTATCATGGCGGAGGTGAAACGACGCCAGCTTCGCCTGCCAAAGGTGTCGCTTGCCCTACCGAGGAGTTAATGCGACGGGACGGGCGATTCGCGGGGCGGCCGTTGCGCGTGCTAGAGTCGTTCGAGGAACGGGCGTTTCGCCTTCGAGTTTGAATTTCGCGGCGGGTTTGGGCGAAGTTTTGAATGGATCTCGCCTGGGCCTTTATATACCCGGAAGAGGGGCCGGCGGTGGTTCTTTACTCTGCCATTTGCGCTTGCCTTCTGCTTTGGTTTCCGCAACCTAAGAGAATAGCCAGAGAAAAGAAAACCGCGCACCTTGTCCCCTCTGCCTACACCCCCTTCGTTCAGCGATGGCTGACAAGGTGACCATCGTTCCGCCGCGCGATCCGTGGCCTTTCTCCACCGTCACGGTGGACGATCTAGAGGCCCTTGTCGCTGATGGCTTGCTCCGTCCCCTCTCTGGTGACTCGTAGCCGGAGTGGATGGCCCCTGCGAGCGAGGCCGACCCGACTCCGCCGCCAGTGTATGTGGTTAGTTTCATTTCCTTCCACGAGCGGGGGTTCGGAGTTCAAGCGAGCCGTTTCATGCGGGCGCTTCTGCACTACTACGGGGTGGAGCTGCACAACTTCAATCCCAACTCCATTGCACAAGAGGCCATCTTCGTGGCGGTTTGCGAGGGTTTTTTGGGGATTGACCCCCACTGGGACCTGTGGACCCATCTCTTCTCCGCGGAGCTCTTCGCCTTGACGACGGGAGAAAAGAAGGTCTGCATGGCGGTGCGGGCCGGTGGCTGCACCCTCCAGTTGAGGCAGGGGCGCGCGCAGCAGTACATCCCCGCCATCCTTGTGTCTTCGAACAAGGGGTGGCAGTGCCGGTGGTTTTACCTCCAGAACGACGACGGAAGGCTCCCGTCGTTTTCTCAACGAGTGGTGACTGCCGCCGGCAGCAACTGGCGCTGGGGGGCCACGCGCGAGAAACAGGAGAAGCTCTAGCCTCTTCTGGAGGCCTTGCAGAGGTTATGAGATGGGGGTCTTACCGCCGCGGGGGTCGTCGCCGCTACCCATCGCCGGAGGGTGCTTCCTTTGGCGGAGCGGCAGTTGCCGCTTTCGGAGATGAAGCCGGGGGTTGATTTGGAGGGCTCGCAGATGTCCTCGGCTTCCCTCTCCGCCGACGACCTCCACAGGCGGGTAGCGGGTACGGTAGGGAGGCTGGATGCCGGTGCCCTTGCCCAGCCCGTGATGCGTCCCGAGCGTGGGTACGTGTCCCTGGTGAGTGTCTGCTCCTTCTCCTGTTTTGCGTCGAGTTGCCTTTGGTTCTTACCATCGGGATTTCCATTTGTCTCTAGGGGTTGCAGTTTTACAAGCCCTCCCTGCCACTGGTCCCGGAGGACGCGGTGGACCGAGCCGCGCGGAGGGTCGCCGCAGAGAAGAAAAAGGAGAAGAAGGACACGGAAAAGGCCCGGGCCCGCGAGCGGATGCGGGCTCGGGAAGCCTTGGAGAGGCGCCGCCGGAGGCAGGAGAGGGACGGGCTCCTGAGGGAGCCATCGCCGGAGATGCCTTATGACGATGATGATGATGACGAGGGCGACGACATGGCGGCCCGTCTTGGCCTCAGCCCAGATCTGAGGCTAGGCCAGGGGTCGTCGAGCCAGCCTCCAAGTGGTTTGGCGCCATCAGAATCTGGGGCCAGGACATCAAGGTCCTAGTCCGAGGAGCGGGGGCAGGCCGAGGGGGTACTTGACCCCTTGGCCGAGGTAGTCTAGGTGACTCCGGGGAGTCAGGCCAATCCGCCTGTCCCCCAAGAGCAGGCGCCCGCGCCGGCTGTACAGGAGGTTGATCCTCGGGCCATCGTGACGACCCCTGGGCAGGCCGTCCCTTCAGCGCCACGGGCGCCCGAGGCGGGAACGGCGCCGAAGCCGGCAGCGGGGCAATCCTCGGCAGCGCCTGCGGGGACCGATGGGCCTCCCCGCAGGCCCGATTGGCCTTGGTCCAGAGCGGGTAAGTATCTAAGGATACCTCTGTTTTGGCTCTTTCTCCGTGTGCCCTGATCCTGCTTTATCTCTTCCTTTCAGCAAACAGAGGCAGGGCTCGGCTGGTCTGGCCCCCCGGAAGGCCCTTAAGACAGTGCCGGCTTCTACAGCCAGTGCCGTAGCGTGCCATGCCGGTTGGCTGGCTTTCGCACAAGACACCCTCGAGCGGGGGGCCCAGGCGGAAAGAGTTGCCATGGGCAAGCCTCCCAGGCTGACCCCTCCATCGGGGCGGACATCGTGCCAGGGGAGGCTGCTAATGTGGCCGCGGCCCCGAGCCCACTTGACGTGTTGCTGGCGCCGACACCAGCTCCTGCTGAGGCCGTCGCTGTTTTGCCCGTGGAGCCACCCGTCGTCGCTGATGTTGGGATGGCTGAGGTGCCGCTGCTCGAGGTCGTCCCCGACCTCCCCAGTCTCGGCCATAAGGAGAGGGCGGCCGCTGTTGCCGAGGTCGGTGATCGGAGGCCCGCCTCCTTAGCCGAGGGGAGGCCCAGTACGTCGTTAGCGATGGTACCCGATGCGTCGATTGCAGGGGTACCGATGCCTTGGAGGAGGGGCGCGCAGAACCGTGGCCCGTCTTGGGGAGCGACGACCTTATCTCCGCGCGGTGCAACCCCAATGAGTGGTGTGGGCAGGTGCTCCAGTTCTGGAGCTGCGGCGCCTCGGAACCCCTCTTTGTCCTCGACGATGAGCGGGAGGAGCAGTCTCGGGATGAGCTCCATGAGTATGCTAAGGCGGCGATGGGGTCGCTTTGGTCGACCATGGAGATCCTTTCCAGGGACGTTCCCAGGGTCCTCCAGGTAAGGATTTTAGGCATACCCCTTGCGTGACCAGGGCATTCTTTGTAATACCCTGCTTCCCTTCCTCAGGAACTGGCGGATGTGAGCACCGCCAAGTCATTGTTCATCCGCCGCGAGAGCGACCTCTAGGGTTCGCTGCAGTCCCAGAGGGCCGCGCTTGCCGAGGCTAATGAATGCCTCGCCCAACGGAGCACCGAGGTGGCGGACCTTCGGCTGCTCTGTGATGAGCTGAAGGCGGAGGCAGCGGCGGCGCAGGCAGAGGCGGCATCGGCACGGACGGAGGCACAGCAGCAGCAGCTGGAGCTTGGCCAGGTCATTGGCGAGCGGGACCAATCTCGGAGCCAGGCTGTCGAGGCTATAGGCCGGGCTGAGGCCCTTGGGGGTCAGCTGGCCGAGGTGTCTGCTCGGGCCGGAGCCCTTGCGGAGGACCTGGCCGTAGCCGTCGGGTCTGTTCAGTCCGCCCAAGCCGTAGCCTCAGAGCAGCGTGCCCAGGCCGAAGGTACGTTTCGGCCGCTTTGCGACTTCGATTCAGCTTCATTCTTCAACTCGTGTCTAAAGAATTTTGTTCTGTTGTCTGCAGAGTTCGAGATGGCTCTTAATGAGTCCGTCAAGGCGCTTGCCCAGGCGGCTGAGCAGAAGGAGGCCGACCGCATGGCCATGTCCGAGGCTATCTTGGCCTTTTGCTAGGCCTTTCGCCTCGATGACGTCCCCTCAGGTAGCTCCCCCCAGAGTCGCCTGCGGGCCTTGGGCGGCCATGTGTGCAGTAGACTCCGCGGGGCACTGCATCACGACGTTAGGAGGGCCTTCGCCGTGCTCGCTTCCCACTACGACGTGGATCTGGAGCGGGTCAGCGAGGGGTACTGTCTACCCAACGAAGATGAGGCTGTCTTAGCCGAGGTTCAGAGGCTTGACGCGGCCGCCGCGGGCCCAAGCGCGGTGCTGGCGTCCTCCTTCGAGGTGGAGATCCTTCCGCTCGCGTCACCGTCTGGGGCCGGGCCAGATCTTGCCGAGGGTGGAGACGACGCCGAGGGTGCCGCTCCTCCCTCGGGCGATGTCTGTTTCTGCCGGAGTAGTTTGTTTGGAGTATGCATGTGTTTTTCACGACCGCCGAGGCCTAAACACCTTATTGTCGTGTTATAAAGCTGCGTTTCCTTTCCTCTCGTTTCGAGTATCCAGACTTGTTCGTCGGTAGTAGAATCGCTTATCCGAGCAAGAGTTACTTTTCGCGGAAGGTGACGAGTGAGGTATCCGTATCCCGGAGGCGTAGGAGTCCCTCGGCTCGGTCGGCCTTGCCGCTTACGTGCGCTCTTACTCGCTTTGCAGGATTCTGTTATCGATATAGTCGGAAAGCACGAAAGTCGTTTTGGTAGAAAACTTTTCCGAGGAAAATTTTGACGCAGAGGGGCTCCCCCATTCTAGCCCCCGAGGGAGGGTCGGGCTTTGCCGAGGCAAGGCTGACCCTTCCTTGACAGTTAGACTTCATTTATGTATGTAAAGAAAATGAGGTATATGAACGACTTGAAACATCTTAAGGGTAAAAGCGATGTAGCTGTTGGATGTTCCAAGCGTTGCTGTAGACCTTGCCTTGATCGTTGGCCAGCTTGTATGTTCCGGGCTTCCAAATCTTGGCGATGATGAACGGCCCTTCCCAGGGAGGAGTAAGCTTGTGGTGCCCTCGGGCATCCTGCCGCAACCGAAGTACCAAGTCTCCCACCTGGAAGCCTCGGGGCCGAACCCCTCGAGCGTGGTAGCGTCATAGAGACTGCTGATACCGCGCCGAGTGTAGTAAGGCCACGTCCTGAGCCTCTTCGAGCTGGTCCAGTGAGTCTTCTCGGCTGGCCTGGTTGCTTCGGTCGTCGTACACCTTTGTCCTCGTGGAACCGTATTCTAAGTCTGTGGGTAAGATAGCCTTGGCCACATAGACTAGAAAGAACGGCGAGAAACACGTGGCTCGGCTTGGCGTCGTCCTCAGACTCCAAACCACCGAGGGTAGCTCTTTCATCCATCGCTTGCCAAACTTGTTGAGGTCGTTGTAGATCCTCGGTTTAAGTCCCTGCAAAATCATACCGTTGGCACGCTCCACCTGCCCATTCGTCATGGGGTGAGCTACGGCGGCCCAGTCCACACGGATGTGGTGGTCCTCGCAGAAGTCCAGGAACTTCTTCCCAATGAACTGCGTGCCATTGTCGGTGATGATGGAGTTTGGGACCCCAAAGCGATGGATGATGTTTGTGAAGAACACCAACGCCTGCTCGGACCTGATGCTGGTTAGGGGTCGGACCTCGATCCACTTGGAGAATTTGTCGATGGTGACCAGCAGGTGCGAGAAGCCCCCGGGTGCCTTCTGCAAGGGACCGACGAGGTCCAGACCCCACACAGCAAACGACCAGGTGATGGGTATTGTCTGCAGGGCCTGAGCGGGCAGGTGCGTCTGTCTCGCGTAGAATTGACACCCTTGGCAGGAGCATACAATCCTAGTGGCGTCGGCCACCGCGGTCGGCTAGTAGAAGCCTTGTCGGAAGGCGTTCCCTACGAGGGCTCGAGGTGCTACATGGTGATCGCAAGCCCCCGAGTGTATTTCTTGCAACAGCTCCCGTCCTTCGGTGACGGATATGCATCGTTGGAGAATGCCTGAGGGGCTGCGGTGGTAGAGCTCCTTTTCATCACCCAGTAAGACGAACGACTTGGCGCGCCGCGCCAGTCACCGAGCTTCAGCCATGTCGAGGGGTAGCTCTCCTCGGAGGAGATATTCCAGGTACGGGGCCTGCCAGTTCGGGTTAGGCGTGACCCCATTCCGCTCTCCCTCGACGCGCAGGGCCTCACCCTCGGCGGCCGAGGATACCTTGGGCTGGGCCGAGGCCTCCTCGGGCTCGGGCGTGTCGTCGATCTTGATGGAGGGTTGATGTATGTCTCTGGAGAAGACGTCCGGGGGAACTGTTGTCCGCCCCGAGGCTATTTTAGCCAGCTCATCCGCAGTCTCGTTGTACCGTCGAGCGATATGGTTGAGCTCAAGCCCGTAGAACTTGTCTTCTAGGCGCCGAACTTCGTCGTAGTAGGCCTCCATCTTCCGGTCGCGGCAGTGGGAGTTCTTCATGACTTGGTCAATGACAAGCTGCGAGTCGCCACGAGCGTCGAGGCACTGAACCCCTAGCTCGATGGCGATGCGCAACCCGTTAACCAGAGCCTCGTACTCGGCCACGTTGTTTGACGCCGGGAAATGGAGGCGCAGCACATAGCGGAGATGTTTCTCGAGGGGCGAGATGAAGAGCAGGCCAGCACCTGCTCCTGTTTTCATCAGCGACCCATCGAAGTACATGGTCCAGAGTTCCGGTTGGATCGGAGTTGTTGGCAATTGGGTGTCGACCCATTCCGCCAGGAAATCCGCCAAGACTTGGGACTTTATGGCCTTCCAAGGAGCGAACGAGATTGTTTCGCCCATGAGCTCCACTACCCACTTTGCTATGCTACCCGAGGCCTCTTGGCACTGGATGATCTCCCCCAGGGGAAGGATGACACCACAGTCACCGGATGAGACTCGAAGTAGTGTCGCAACTTTCGCCGCATCAGAATTACTGCATACATTAGCTTCTGAATTTGCGGGTAGCGGATCTTGGTCTCGGGTAGCACTTCACTGATGAAGTAAATCGGACTCTGGACGAGCAGTGTATGCCCTTCTTCTCGTCTCTCGACTACGATCACGGACGCTGACCACCTGAGTGGTTGCGGCTACGTAGATCAAGAGGGCTTCTCCTGCAGCGGGGGGCACCAAGATGGGCACGTTTGTAAGGAGCGCCTTTAAGTTTCCGAGGGCTTCCTCGGCCTCGGGGGTCCAAGTGAAGCGCTCGGCCTTCCTTAAGAGGTGGTACAAGGGTAGGCCTTTTTCGCCGAGGCGCGAGATGAAGCGGCTCAGAGCCGCAAGGCATCCCATGACCCTTTGTACTCCTTCAAATCTTTGATAGGCCCCATGTTGGTGATGGCCGCGATTTTCTCTGGGTTGGCCTCGATGCCCCGCTCGGAGACGATGAACCCCAGGAGCATGCCTCGAGGGACTCCGAAAGACACACTTCTCGGGATTGAGCTTCACGCCCTTCGCTCTCAGACACTTGAATGTCGTTTCAAGGTCAGAGAGGAGGTCGGAGGCTTTCCTCGTCTTGACAACGATGTCATCGATGTAAGCCTCGACCGTTCGACCGATGTGCTCTCCGAACACGTGGTTCATGCACCTTTGGTATGTCGCACCTGCATTCCTCAAGCCAAATGGCATAGTAGTATAACAGTACATGCCAAAAGGTGTGATGAAAGAAGTCGCGAGCTGGTTGGACTCTTTCATCTTGATTTGGTGATAACCTGAATAGGCGTCGAGGAATGATAGGGTTTCGCACCCAGCAGTGGAATCCACAATTTGGTCGATGCGAGGCAGAGGGTAGGGAACCTTCGGACATGCCTTGTTTAGACCAGTGTAGTCTACGCACATCCTCCATTTCCCACCTTTCTTTTTCACAAGCACAGGGTTAGCTAGCCATTCAGGATGGAATACCTCTTTGATGAACCCCGCGGCCATCAGCTTGTGGATCTCCTCGCCTATAGCCCTGCGCTTCTCTTCGTCAAAGCGGCACAGGTGCTGCTTCACGGGTCGGGCTCCAGCTCGGATATCCAGCGAGTGCTCGGCGACATCCCTCGGTATGCCTGGCATGTCTGAGGGACTCCACGCAAAAACTTCGGCGTTTGCACGGAGAAAGTCGACGAGCACCGCTTCCTATTTGGGGTCGAGCTCGGAGCCGATTCGGACTTGCTTGTAGGCGTCGTTGCTGGGGTCGGGAGGGACGGACTTAACCGCCTCAGCTGGTTCGAAGTTGCCGGCGTGGCGCTTCAGCATGAGGCACCTCCTTGGAGAGGCACTCCAGGTCGGCGGTGAGGGCCTCGGACTCGGCGAGGACCTCAGCGTACTCCATGCACTCCACGTCGCATTCGTACGTGTGACGGTACGTGGATCCGACGGTGATGACCCCATTGGGGCCTGACATCTTGAGCTTGAGGTAGGTGTAGTTGGGGACGACCATGAACTTGGCGTAGCACGGTCTCCCCAGCACCGCGTGGTAGGTTCCTCAGAACCTGACCACCTCGAACGTGAGGGTTTCCTTTCAGAAGTTGGAGGGAGTTCCGAAGCAGACGGGCAGATTGAGTTGTCCAAGGGGTAGGACGCGCTTCCCAGGGATGATCCCGTGAAAGGGCGCCGCACCGGCCTGGATCGTGGACAGATCGATCTCCAAGAGCCTGAGGGTCCGACGTAGATGATGTTGAGGCTGCTGCCTCCGTCCAGGAGGACCTTGGTGAGCCTGGCATTGCCGATGACGGGGTCGACAACAAGCAGGTACTTTCCTGGGCTCGGCACGCAGTCGGGGTGGTCGCCTTGGTCGAAGGTGATGGGCTTGTCGGACCAGTCTAGGTAGATTGGTGCTAGCCACCTTTACCGAGCAGACCTCCCGGCGCTCCTGTTTGCGGTGCCGAGCCGAGGCGTTCGCCACTTGCCCACCGTAGATCATGAAATAGTTGTGGACCTCGGGGAACTCCTCTGCCTTGTCGCCCTCCTCCTTGTCGTTGTCTTGGCCTTTGCCATCTCCCGCCGGGGACCCGACTTTATGGAAGTAGCGCCGAAGCATGACGCATTCCTCAAGGGTGTGCTTGACGGGACCCTGGTGATAGGGGCATGACTCCTTGAGCATCTTGTCGAACAGGTTGGCCCCTCCGGGAGGCTTCCGAGGGTTCCTGTGCTCGGCGGCAGCGACAAGATCTGCGTCGGCGGCGTCGCGCTTTGCTTGCGACTTCTTTTTCACCTTCTTCTTCGCGCCATGCTGGGCGGACGCCTCGGGGATGTCTTCCTGCTGGCGTCCCTGAGGCTGCTTGTCCTTCCAAAAGATGGCTTGGACCGTCTCCTGACCAGAGGCGAACTTAATTAGTGGCGATGTCCATCAACTCGCTCGCCTTGGTGGGAGTCTTGCGACCCAGTTTGCTCACCAGGTCGCGGCAAGTGGTGCCGGCGAGGAACGCCCCGATGACATCCGAGTCGGTGATGTTGGGCAGCTTGGTGCGTTGCTTCGAAAACCACCGGATGTACTCTCGCAGGAATTCCCGTGGCTGCTGGCGGCAGCTTCGGAGATCCTAAGAGTTCCCAGGGCGCACATACGTGCCCTGGAAGTTTCCAGCGAAGGCTTTGACCAGGTCGTCCCAGTTGGAGATCTGCGCAGGAGGTAGATGCTCCAGCCAGGCTCGGGCGGCGTCGGAGAGGAACAGGGGGAGGTTGCGGATGATGAGGTTGTCATCGTCCGTTCCACCCAGTTGGCAAGCCAGCCGGTAGTCCGCAAGCCACAACTCTAGCCTTGTTTCCCCCGAGTACTTGGTGATGGTAGTCGGGGTTCGGAACCGGGTCGGGAACGGCGCCCATCGTATGGCCCGGCTGAAGGCTTGCGGACTTGGTGGTTCGGGCGAGGGGCTCTGATCCTCCTCACTGTCGTAGCGTCCCCCACGCCTGGAGTGGTAGCCTCGGCGCACCTTCTCGTCGAGGCAGGCTTGACGGTCGTGGCGGTGATGCTCGTTGCCGAGGCGATCCGGGGCTGCAGGTGTCGCGTGCCGCGTGCGCCCGGTGTGGACCGAGGCCTCTCGCATGAGTCGGGAAGTTGTTGCGCGATGCTCCGGGGGGTACCCTTGCCTTCGGGAGGCAGAGCTTTCGGCCCATCGGACCGCGACATCCTCCAGGAGATTCTTGAGTTCTCCCTGGATACGCTGCCCCTCGGTGGTGGATGGCTCCAGCATTGCTCGGAGTAGTATCGCTGCTGCAGCCAGATTCCGGCCGACCCCGTTGGAGGCCGGGGGCAGCCTTGCCCTAGCATCGTCAATGATACAGCGGTGGACGTCCCGGGCCTGATGATGCGCTTCTCCGGCGAGTGCTCGGCCTGCTCACTCCTGCTTGATGTTTTGCCGGAGCTGCACAAGTTGCCCTGCTTCCTCATCGAGCTTGGCCTACATCTCGCGGATTTGCTCGAGCTGTGTGTCCTGACCCCCCGCAGGGACTGGGACCACAGCTAGCTCCTGCGGGATGTTAACGCGAGAAGCAGGCCCAGGGGGGTCGTCATCCTCCGGCATACCAAGGTGGTTGCCTTCGTCGCGACCCCCAGATCGACGTGGAAACATTCACGACTTGGGTCACAACCTTCGTCGTCAAGGCTGTGGCCATCATCGGAGCAATCGGAGAGGCAGTAGTCACATGCAGGTCATGAAGTCTCGCATGGCACTGGGATTACCGAGCCCGAAGAAATCCCAACCAGAGTCGGGCTCGTCTTCTTCCTCGGAACCTGGGGGCCCGTAGGTCGAGACGGCCGTCAGTCGGTCCCAGGTTGACCACATATGGTACCCCGGAAGGTTAGGATATGCCTTTATGAAAGCGCTCACCAAAGCGGTGTCGCTTGGCGGATCGAAGCTGAATCTAAAAGGCACAGGGTGGAAAACGGATGGTACCTCTTGATCGATGGACGGTGACGAAGTCGCGTTGGGGACGGACTGCACCGTTATCTCAGGTACGAGGCTAACGCCCAGCAAGTCCTCCGCGAGAGTGCTGGCGTCATCTGTCCACTTGGGGTTGGCATGTTGCGGGGAAACGACACTCGTCGTTGTCTCAGGCGCGAGGACAACGCCCGACATGTCCCCCGCTGGGGTGCCGGCGTCGTCGACTCGCTCGACAGCCGACGAGGTGCCGCCTCCTGCCTGGCCACGGTTGCCCCGCCTCCTCCTCCTGCGGCGAGGAAGGCGGCGAGACAAACTCGGATGCTGCTCTTCTGCCACGGGGGGAAGACGTCGTCGAGTTCGCCGCCGGGCGAGCTGACGGCCGTCGTTGTCGCTGTCACGCTGTGGGGGGAGGAGTACCATGTCGTAGCTGCCGTCGAGCGACATGAACTCGAGACTCCCAAAGCGGAGCAGCGTCCTGGGCTGAAGAGGTTGCTGAAGACTACCCATCTGGAACTCAACGGGAAGTTGTTCGTTAACACGCAGCAGGCCCCTACCTGGCGCGCCAACTGTCGGCGTTTCGACCCCGGGGGGTCCCTGGACCGACGAGTAAATTTGTCGCTGCGCGTCCCAGCCCAGATGGGTTGGCGCGAGATGGAACACAAGGGGGAAAACATGGCTCGTGTTATCTCGCGCCAGGGGGGTGTGCTCGTAGTAGGGGTTACAAGCGTTCGCGAGAGGGAGAGAGTGAGCCTGTTTGTCAGCTCCTTCCCCCGCGCGACCCTCCCGCATGAAGGCCCTGGACCTCCCTTTTATAGATGCAAGGAGAGGGTCTAGGTGTACAATGGAGGGTGTAGCTAGGCGCTAACGTGTCTGGCAAAGAGGTGCCTGTGCCCTGTGTACATGCCAACGTGGCTATCGGAGAGGTGCTAGAGCCCTATGTACGCGGTATCGTGGTCGTCGGAGGAGTGCCTGAGCCCTGTAGAAGCACAGCTGTCGGTGCTGCTGGGATCTTGCTGACGTCTCCTTGCTTCCGTAGGGGGCTGAGAACCACCGTCATCATGGACGCACGCGGGGAGCCATCATTACTTGTTACCAGGGCGAGCCAGATGGGACGCCGGTCTTGTTCCCCCGTAGCCTGAGCTAGCTAGGGGTAGGGTAATGATGTATCCCCCGTGGCGCAGTCGGTCCGAGCCCAAGGTCGGGCGTGGCGGAGACTTCTCCTGAGGCCAAGGTCGGGGTCGGGCGAGGACGTGATTCCTCCCGAGGCCGAGGTTGAGGCCGAGCCCTGGGGTCGGGCGAGACGAAGACCACCTTCCGAGGCCGAGGTTGAGGCTGAGCCCTAGGGTCGGGCGAGGCGGAGACCTCCTTCCGAGGCCGAGGCCTAAGGTCGGGTGAGGCGGAGCTTCCTGTTGTGCCTGAGGCTGAACTTGGCTGTTGTCAGCCTCACCTTGGCGGGTGGCACAGCAGTCGGAGCGGGGCGAGCGGTGCTGTTTTCCTGTCAGGTCGGTCAGTGAAAGGGCGAAGTGACTGCGGTCACTTTGACCTTGCCGACTGAGGCACGTGTGTCAGGATAAGGTGTCAGGCGATCCTCGCATTGAATGCGCCTGCGATACGGTCGGTTTGTGAGGCGATTTGGCCAAGGTTGCTTCACAATGAAGCCTGCCCGAGCTGGGCTTCGGGCGAGTCGAGGGTGCGCCCGTTGGTAGATGAGGCCTTGACCTGAACCGCGCCCATCAGTCTTTGCGGTTTGTGCTGATGGTGGTTACCAGCCGTGTTTAGGAGTGTTGGGGGTACCCCTAATTATGGTACCCGATAGTTCACTGAAGACTTTTGCAGACGACGGTGGGTGTAGTTAGCCGTTGCTCCGCTGGCACACCGGACAGTCCGGTGAATTATAGCGGAGAGCCATTTTCTGAACCCGAAGCTTAGCAGTTGGAGGGAATTCTCCCTGGTGCACCGGACACTGTCCGGTGCGCCAGACCAGGGCAGCCTTCGGTTTTCTTTGCTCCTTTTTGTTTGAACCCTTTCTTGGACTTTTTATTGGTTTGTGTTGAACCTTTGGCACCTGTAGGAACTTATAATCTAGAGCAAACTAGTTAGTCCAATAATTTGTGTTGGACAATTCAACCACCAAAATCATTTAGGAAAAGGTTAGACCCTATTTCCCTTTCAATCTCCCCCTTTTTGGTGATTGATGCCAACACAAACCAAAGCAAATATATAAGTGCAGAATTGAACTAGTTTGCATAAGGTAAGTGCAAAGGTTTCTTGGAATTAAACCAATTTACATTTCATAAGATATGCATAGATACTTTCTTCTAATTTTAACATTTTGGACCACGCTTGCACCACTTGTTTTGTTTTTGCAAATGTTTTGGAAATTCTTTTTCAAAGTCTTTTGCAAATAGTCAAAGGTATATGAATAAGATTTCGAGAAGCATTTTCAAGATTTGAAATTTTCTCCCCCTGTTTCAAATGCTTTTCCTTTGACTAAACAAAACTCCCCCTCAATGAAATTCTCCTCTTAGTGTTCAAGAGGATTTTAGATATTAATTTTGAAAGGGGTTATAACAATTTGAAATTATATCAAAATAAGATACCAAATGGAAAACTTCTTTAATACAAATTGAAAGAACACACTTTTTGAAATTGGTGGTGGTGCGGTCCTTTTGCATTGGGCTAATACTTCCTCCCCCTTTGGCATGAATCGCCAAAAACGGATACTTGTGAGTGAAATATAAGCCCTTTTACTTTATCTCCCCCTTTGGCAAACAATATATGAGTAAAGATTATACCAAATTGGAGAGCGATGCGGAGTGACGACGAAGGATGAATAATTCGATGGAGTGGAGTGGAAGCCTTGTCTTCGCCGAAGACTCCATTTCCCTTTCAATCTATGACTTAGCATGTAATACACTTGAAAACCACATTAGTCATAGCACATGAAAGAGAGGTGATCAAAGGTATATAAATGAGTTATGTGTGCAAAATATCAATCAAAATTCCTAGAATCAAGAATGTTTAGCTCATGCCTAAGTTTGGTAAAAGTTTTCTCATCTAATGGCTTGGTAAAGATATCGGCTAATTGTTCTTTGGTGCTAACATATGCAATCTCGAAATCCCCCCTTTATTGGTGATCCCTCAAAAAGTGATATCGAATGGCTATGTGCTTAGTGCGGATGTGCTCAACGGGATTATCCGCCATGCGGATTGCACTCTCATTATCACATAGGAGAGGAACTTTGGTTAATTTGTAACCATAGTCCCTAAGGGTTTGCCTCATCCAAAGTAATTGCGCGCAACAATGGCCTGCGACAATATACTCGGCTTCGACGGTGGAAAGAGCTACAGAATTTTGTTTCTTAGAAGCCCAAGACACGAGAGATCTTCCCAAGAACTGGCAAGTCCCTGATGTGCTCTTTCTATCAATTTTACACCCTACCCAATCAGCATCGGAATATCCAATTAAATCAAAAGTGGATCCCTTGGGGTACCAAAGGCCAAACTTAGGAGTATGAACTAAATATCTCAAGATTCGTTTTACGGCCCTAAGGTGAACTTCCTTAGGATCGGCTTGGAATCTTGCACACATGCATACGAAAAGCATAATATCCGGTCGAGATGCACAAAAATAGAGTAAGGATCCTATCATCGACCGATATACCTTTTGATCTACAGATTTACCTCCCGTGTCGAGGTCGAGATGCCCATTAGTTCCCATGGGTGTCTTGATGGGTTTGGCATCCTTCATTCCAAACTTGGTGAGTATGTCTTTAATGTACTTTGTTTGGCTAATGAAGGTGCCCTCTTGGAGTTGCTTGACTTGAAATCCTAAGAAATACTTCAACTCCCCCATCATAGACATCTCGAATTTTTGAATCATAATCCTACTAAACTCTTCACAAGTAGATTTGTTAGTAGACACAAATATGATATCATCAACATAAATTTGGCATACAAACAAATCATTTGCAATTGTTTTAGTAAAGAGAGTAGGATCAGCTTTTCCGACTTTGAAGCCATTAGCGATAAGAAAATCTCTTAGGCATTCATACCATGCTCTTGGGGCTTGCTTGAGCCCATAAAGCGCCTTAGAGAGTTTATAGACATGGTTAGGGTACTCACTATCTTCAAAGCCGGGAGGTTGCTCAACATAGACCTCCTCCTTGATTGGTCCATTGAGGAAAGCACTCTTCACGTCCATTTGATAAAGCTTGAAGCCATGGTAAGTAGCATAGGCAAGTAATATACGAATTGACTCAAGCCTAGCTACGGGTGCATAGGTTTCACCGAAATTCAAACATTTGACTTGTGAATATCCCTTGGCCACAAGTCAGGCTTTGTTCCTTGTCACTACACCATGCTCATCCTGCTTGTTGCGAAAGACCCACTTGGTTCCTACAACATTTTGATTAGGACGTGGAACTAAATGCCATACCTCATTCCTCGTGAAGTTGTTGAGTTCCTCTTGCATTGCCAACACCCAATCCGAATCCCTTAATGCATCTTCTACCCTGTATGGCTCAATAGAAGACACAAAGGAGTAATGTTCACAAAAATGAGCAACACGAGATCGAGTGGTTACCCCCTTATGAATATCGCCGAGGATGGAGTTCACGGGGTAATCTCTTTGTATCGCTTGATGAACTCTTGGGTGAGGCGGCCTTGGACCCTCATCATCTTCCTTGTCTTGATCATTAGCATCTCCCCCTTGATCATTGTCCTCCTCTTGAGGTGGCTCCTCTTGATCTTCATTTTCATCATCTTGAGCTTGATCCTCATCTTGAGTTGGTGGAGATGCTTGCATGGAGGAAGATGGTTGATCTTGTGCATGTGGAGGCTCTTCGGATTCCTTAGGACACACATCCCTAATGGATATGTTCCTTAGCGCGACGCATGGAGCCTCTTCATCATCTAGCTCATCAAGATCAACTTGCTCTACTTGAGAGCCGTTAGTCTCATCAAACACAATGTCACAAGAAACTTCAACTAGTCCGGTGGACTTTTTAAAGACTCTATATGCCCTTGTGTTTGAATCATAACCAAGTAAAAAGCCTTCTACAGCCTTAGGAGCAAATTTAGATTTTCTACCTCTTTTAACAAGAATAAAACATTTGCTACCAAAGACTCTAAAATATGAAACATTGGGCTTTTTATCGGTTAGGAGTTCATATGATGTCTTCTTGAGGATTCGGTGAAGGTAGAGACGATTGATGGCGTAGCAAGCGGTGTTGACTACTTCCGCCCAAAACCGGTCCGAAGTCTTGCACTCATCAAGCATGGTCCTCGCCATGTCAAGTAGAGTTCTATTCTTCCTCTCCACTACACCATTTTGTTGTGGCGTGTAGGGAGAAGAGAACTCATGCTTGATGCCCTCATCCTCAAGGAAGCCTTCAATTTTAGAGTTCTTGAACTCCATCCCATTGTCGTTTCTAATCTTTTTTATCCTTAAGCCGAACTCATTTTGAGCCCGTCTCAAGAATCCTTTTAGGGTCTCTTGGGTTTGAGATTTATCCTGCAAAAAGAACACCCAAGTGAAGCGAGAATAATCATCCACAATAACTAGACAGTACTTACTCCAGCTGATGCTTATGTAAGCTATCGGACCGAATAGATCCATGTGGAGTAGCTCAAGCGGCCCATCGGTCGTCATGATGTTCTTGTGTGGATGATGAACACCAACTTGCTTCCCTGCTTGACATGCGCTACAAACCCTGTCTTTCTCAAAATGAACATTTGTTAGTTCCAAAATGTGCTCTCCCTTTAGAAGCTTGTGAAGATTCTTCATCCCAACGTGGGCTAGTCGGCGATGCCAGAGCCAACCCATGTTAGTCTTAGCAATTAAGCAAGTGTCGAGTTCGGCTCTATTAAAATCAACTAAGTACAGCTGACCCTCTAACACTGCCTTAAATGCTACTAAATCATCACTTCTTCTAAAGATAGTAACACCTATATCCGTAAAAAGACAGTTGTAGCCCATTTTACATAATTGAGAAACTGAAAGCAAGTTATAATCTAAAGAATCTACAAGGAAAACATTGGAAATAGAATGGTCAGAAGATATAGCAATTTTACCAAGTCCTTTGACCAAACCTTGATTTCCATCCCCGAATGTGATAGCT
Source organism: Zea luxurians (assembly GCA_029449295.1). Taxonomy (NCBI): domain Eukaryota; kingdom Viridiplantae; phylum Streptophyta; class Magnoliopsida; order Poales; family Poaceae; genus Zea; species Zea luxurians. Next base: position 123,856,444 of record JAOPSE010000009.1, read on the forward strand.
CTTTGGGGATCATGGTTTTTCTCATAGGAGGAGAACATCCTTTTCTCCCCAGTCATGTGGTTTGTGCACCCGCTATCAATTATCCAACTTGAGCCCCCAGATGCATAAACCTACAAAACAAATTTAGGCCTTGTTCTTAGGTACCCAAACGGTCTTGGGTCCTTTCACATTAGAAACAAGCACCTTGGGTACCCAAACACAGGTCTTTGAGCTCTTGTGTTTGGCCCCAACATATTTGGCAACTACTTTGCCTGATTTGTTAGTTAAAACATATGAAGCATCAAAAGTTTTAAATGAAATGTTAGGCTCATTTGATGCAGCAGGAGTTTTCTTCTTAGGCAATTTAACATGAGTGGATTGCCTAGAACTAGATGCCTCACTCTTATATATAAAAGCATGATGAGAGCCAGGGTGAGACTTCCTTGAATGAATTCTCCTAATTTTGTGTTCGGGATAACCGGCAGGATATAAAATGTAACCCTCGTTATCCTGAACCATGGGAGCTTTACCCTTAACAAAATTAGATAATTTCTTAGGGGTATTAAGCTTGACATTGTCTCCCTTTTGGAAGCCAATGTCATCCTTAATGCCTGGGCGTCTCCCACTATAGAGCATGCTTCTAGCAAATTTAAAATTTTCATTTTCTAAGTCATGCTCATTAATCTTAGCACTAAGTTGAGCTATGTGATCATTTTGTTGTTTAATTAAAGCTAGGTGATCATGAATAGCATCAACATTAACATCTCTACATCTAGTGCAAATAGAGACATGACTAACAGTAGATGTAGAGGGTTTGCAAGCATTTAGTTCATCAATCTTAGCATGTAAAATAGCATTCTCATCTCTATGATTGGAAATAGAAATATTGCAAACATTTAAATCTTTAGCCTTAGCAATTAATTTTTCATTCTCAATTTTAAGGCTAGAGAGTGATGCATTCAATTTGTCAATCTTAGAAATCAAATTAGCATTATCATTTCTAAGACTAACAATGGAATCATCACAAACATCAAACTTTTCAACCTTAGCAATTAATTTTGCATTTTCATTTCTAAGGTTTGAGATAATATCATGGCAAGTGCTTAGCTCACTAGTTAATTTTTCACATTTTTCTACTTCCTGAGCATAAGCATTTTTAACCTTAACATGCTTCTTATTTTCCTTAATTAGGAAGTCCTCTTGGCTATCCAAGAGTTCATCCTTCTCATGAATGGCACCTATCAATTCATTTAATTTTTCTTTTTGTTGCATGTTTAGGTTGGCAAAAAGGGCAAGCAAGTTATCCTCATCATCACTATAGTTCTCATCATCATTAGATGTAGCATATTTAGTGGAGACTCTAGATTTTACCTTCTTTTTGCTGTCCTTTGCCATGAGGCACTTGTGGCCGATGTTAGGGAAGAGAAGACCCTTGTTGACGGTGATGTTTGCGGCGTCCTCGTCGGAGGAGGAGTCAGGTGGAGCTCTCGTCGGAGTCCCACTCCCAACAAACATGGGCATTGCCACCCTTCTTCTTGTAGTACTTCTTCTTTTCCTTCTTCTTTCCCCTCTTGTCGTTATCCCTGTCACTATCACTAGATAAAGGACATTTAGCGATAAAATGACCGGGCTTAACACATTTATAGCAAACCTTCTTGGAGCGGGGTTTGTAATCCTTCCCCCTCCTTTGCTTGAGGATTTGGCGGAAGCTCTTGATGATGAGCGCCATTTCCTTGTTGTCGAGATTGGAGGCGTCGATGGGGAGTCTACTTGATGTAGACTCTTCTTTCTTCTCCTCAGTCGCCTTGAATGCGACGGGTTGCATCTCGGGTGTGGAGGAGGTGCCTTGCTCGATGATTTTCTTGGAGCCTTTGATCATCAATTCAAAGCTCACAAATATTCCTATTACTTCCTTGGGAGACATTAGTTTATATCTAGGATCACCACGAATTAATTGAACTTGTGTAGGGTTAAGAAAAATGAGTGATCTTAGAATAACCTTGACCATTTCATGGTCATCCCATTTGGTGCTCCCGAGGTTGCGCACTTGGTTCACCAATGTCTTGAGCCGGTTGTACATGGCCTGTGGCTCCTCCCCTTGGTGAAGCATGAATCGACCGAGCTCCCCCTCGATCGTTTCCCGCTTGGTGATCTTGGTCACCTCATCTGCTTCGTGCGCGGTTTTGAGCACATCCCAAATCTCTTTGGCACTCTTCAACCCTTGCACCTTATTATACTCCTCTCGACTTAGAGAGGCGAGGAGTATAGTAGTGACTTGGGAGTTGAAGTGCCAGATTTGGGCTACCTCGTCTGAGTCATAGCCTTCATCCCCCACAGATGGTTCCTGCGCTCCAAACTCAACAATGTCTCAAATACTAGCGTGGAGTGAGGTTAGATGGTGCCTAATTTTATCACTCCACACAATAATCTTCACCATAAAAAACCGGTGGTTTGCCTAGTGGGACGGAAAGTAAAGGAGTGCGTTTGGAAATATGAGGATAGCGTAAAGGGATCTTACTAAACTTCTTGCGCTTAGAAGTGACGGACGGAGCGTCAGAGCCGGAGGTCGAAGGCGACGAAGAATCGGTCTCGTAGTAGACTACTTTCTTCATTTTCTTCTTCTTGTCGCCACTCTGGTGCGATTTGACGCAGGGAGGTGATTCCTCCCTTTTCTTGTTGCCGGACTCTCCCGATGGAGCCTTTCGTGGCTTGTCGCCGGTCACCATCTCCTTCTTGGCATGAGCTCCCGACATAACTTCGAGCGATTAGGCTCTAATGAAGTACCGGGCTCTGATACCAATTGAAAGTCGCCTAAAGGGGGGGGGTGAATAGGCAAATCTGAAATTTATAAAGTTTAAGCACAACTACAAGCCGGAGTTAGCGTTAGAAATAAAGTCGAGTCCGAAAGAGAGAGCGAAAACAAATCACAAGCGAATAAGAGCGGATGACACAATGATTTGTTTTATCGAGGTTCAGTTCTTGCAAACCTACTCCCCGTTGAGGTGGTCACAAAGACCGGGTCTCTTTCAACCCTTTCCCTCTCTCAAACGGTCACTTAGACCGAGTGAGCTTTTCTCTTCAATCAAACGGGACACTTAGTCCACTACAAGGACCACCACAACTTGGTGTCTCTTGCTTTGATTACAATGATCTTGGGAACAAGAAATGGGGAAGAAGAAAAGCGATCCAAGCGCAAGAGCTCAAAAGAACACAACAAAACTCTCTCTTCTAGTCACTAATGCTTTGAGTGGAATTGGGACTTGGAGAGATTTTGATTCACTCTATTTGTGTCTTGTATTGAATGCACTAGCTCTTGTATTGAATGTGTTGGCTGAAAACTTGGATGCCTTGAAGTGTTGGTGGTTGGGGGTATTTATAGCCCCAACCACCAAAGTGGCCGTTGGCGAAGGCTGCTGTCGAAGGGCGCATCAGATAGTCCGGTGCGCCGGACACTGTTCGGTGCGCCAGCCACGTCACCCAACCGTTAGGGTTCGACCGTTGGAGCTTCTGACATGTGGGCCATCGGACAGTCCGGTTGTGCACCGGACAGGTCCTATTCACTGTCCGGTGCGCCATCTGGCAGCCTGCTCTAACTCTGCGCGCGCAGTTGCACTGTTCACTATTCACTATTCACTGTAGACTTTTGCAGATGACCGTTGGCGTAGTTAGCCATTGCCCCGCTGGCACACTGGACAGTCCGGTGCTACACCGGACAGTCCGGTGAATTATAGCGGAGAGCCATTTTCTGAAACCCGAAGCTTAGCAGTTGGAGAGAATTCTCCCTGGTGCACCGGACAGTCCGGTGCGCCAGACCAGGGCAGCCTTCGGTTTTCTTTGCTCCTTTTTGTTTGAACCCTTTCTTGGACTTTTTATTGGTTTGTGTTGAACCTTTTGCACCTGTAGAACTTATAATCTAGAGCAAACTAGTTAGTCCAATAATTTGTGTTAGGGCAATTCAACCACCAAAATCATTTAGGAAAAGGTTTGACCCTATTTCCCTTTCAGATTCGGTGAAGGTAGAGCCGGTTGATGGAGTAGCAGGCGGTGTTAATCGCCTTGGCCCAAAACCGGTCCGATGTCTTGTACTCATCAAGCATGGTCCTCGCCATGTCAAGTAGAGTTCTATTCTTCCTCTCCACTACACCATTTTGTTGAGGTGTGTAGGGAGAAGAGAACTCATGCTTGATGCCCTCCTCCTCAAGAAAGCCTTCAATTTGTGAATTCTTGAACTCCGTCTCATTATCGCTTCTTATTTTCTTGATCCTCAATCCGAACTCATTTTGAGCCCGTCTCAAGAATCCCTTTAAGGTCTCCTCGGTTTGTGATTTATCCTGCAAAAAGAACACCCAAGTGAAGCGAGAATAATCATCCACAATAACTAGACAATACTTATTTCCGCCGATGCTTATGTAAGTTATCGGGCCGAATAAATCCATGTGGAGTAGCTCCAGTGGCCTGTCCGTTGTCATGATGTTCTTGTGTGGATGATGAGCACCAACTTGCTTTCCTGCTTGACATGCGCTACAAACCCTGTCTTTCTCAAAATGAACATTTGTTAGTCCCAAAATGTGTTCTCCCTTTAGAAGCTTGTGAAGATTCTTTATCCCAACATGGGCTAGTCGGCGATGCGAGAGCCAACCCATATTAGTCTTAGCAATAAAGCAAGTGTCGAGTTCAGCTCTATTGAAATCAACTAAGTATAGCTGACCCTCTAACACTCCCTTAAATGCTATTGAATCATCACTTCTTCTAAAGACAGTAACACCTACATCTGTAAAAAGACAGTTGTAGCCCATATTGCATAATTGAGAAACAGAAAGCAAATTGTAATCTAAAGAATCTACAAGAAAAACATTGGAAATAGAATGGTCATGTGATATAGCAATTTTACCAAGTCCTTTGACCAACCCTTGATTTCCATCCCCGAATGTGATAGTTCTTTGTGGATCTTCATTTTTCTCATAGGAGCAGAACATCCTTTTCTCCCCAGTCATGTGGTTTGTGCATCCGCTATCAATAATCCAACTTGAGCCCCCGGATACATAAACCTGCAAAACAATTTAGGCCTTGTTCTTAGGTGCCCATACAGTCTTGGGTCCTTTCACGTTAGAAACAAGCACCTTGGGTACCCAAACACAAGTCTTGGAGCCCTTGTGTTTGCCCCCAACATATTTGACAACTACTTTGCCTGATTTGTTAGTTAGCACATAAGTAGCAGCAAAAGTTTTAAATGAAACATTAGGTTCATTTGATGTAGTAGGAGTTTTCTTTTTAGGCAATTTAACATTGGTTGATTGCCTAGAGCTAAATGACTCATTCTTGTACATAAAAGCATGATGGGAAACGGAATGAGACTTCCTAGCATGAATTCTCCTAATCTTGTGCTCAGGATAACCAGCAGGATATAAAATATAGCCCTCGTTATCCTGAACCATGGGAGCCTTGCCCTTAACAAAGTTAGACAATCTTTTAGGGGCATTAATTTTGACATTGCTTCCCTGTTGGAAACCAATGCCATCCTTAATGCCAGGGCGTCTCCCACTATAGAGCATGCTCCTAGCAAATTTAAAATTTTCATTTTCAATTTCATGCTCATTAATTTCAGTAGTAAGTTGAGCTATGTGATCATTTTGTTGTTTAATTAAAGCTAGGAGATCATGGATAGCATCAACATTAATATCTCTACATCTCATGCAAATAGAAACATGATCAACAGTGGATGTAGAGGGTTTGCAAGAATTTAATTCATCTATCTTAGATTTTAGCATTGCATTTTCATCTCTAAGACAGGAAATTGAAGCATTGCAAACATTCAAATCTTTAGCCTTAGAAATTAAATTGGTATTCTCAATTTTAAGGCTAGAAATTGATTCATTCAACTTATCAATCTTAGCAATTAAACTAGCATTGTCATTCTTAAGATTGGTAATTGAATTATCACAAGCATTTAACTCTCAACCTTAGCAAATAAATTAGCGTTCTTAGTTCTAAGGTTGGAAATAGTGTCATGGCAAATGCTAAGCTCCTTAGTCAAGTTTTCATTTTTCTCTACTTCCTGAGCATAAGCATTTTTCACCTTAACATGCTTTTTGTTTTCCTTAATAAGGAATTCCTCTTGGCTATCCAAGAGTTCATCCTTTTCATGAATAGCACCTATTAATTCATTTAATTTTTCCTTTTGTTGCATGTTAAGGTTGGCAAAAAGTGTAAGCAAATTATCTTCATCATCACTAGAACTACCCTCATCACTAGATGTAGTATACTTGGGGGTGGTTCTAGTTTGTACCTTCTTCTTTTTGCCGTCTTTTTCCATGAAGCATTTGTGGCCGACGTTGGGGAAGAGGAGGCCCTTGTTGACGGCGATGTTGGCGGCGTCCTCGTCGGAGGAGGAGTCGGTGGAGCTCACGTCGGAGTCCCATTCCCGACACACGTGGGCATCGCCGCCCTTCTTCTTGTAGTACCTCTTATTTTCCTTCCTCTTTCCCTTCTTGTCGTTGTCCCTATCACTATCACTAGACATAGGACATTTAGCGATAAAATGACTGGGCTTACCACATTTGTAGCACACCCTCTTGGAGCGGGGTTTGTAGTCCTTCCCCCTCCTTTGCTTGAGGATTTGACGGAAGCTCTCGATGATGAGCGCCATCTCCTCATTGTCGAGCTTGGAGGCGTCAATGGGGATTCTACTTGGTGTAGATTCCTTCTTTTCTTCTTCCTTCGCCTTGAATGCGACGGGTTGCACCTCGGGTGTGGAGGTGGCGCCTTGTTCCAAGTTGACAATTTGTTTGGAGCCTTTGATCATAAGTTCAAAGCTCACAAACTTCCCTATAACCTCCTCGGGAGACATTAGCTTATATCTAGGATCACCACATATTAATTGAACTTGAGTAGGATTGCGAAAAACGAGTGATCTTAGAATAACCTTGACCATTTCATGGTCATCCCATTTGGTGCTCCCGAGGTTGCGCACTTGATTTACCAAGGTCTTGAGCCGGTTGTACATAGCTTGTGGCTCCTCTCCTTGGTTGAGGACAAAACGACTGAGCTCTCCCTCGATCGTCTCTCGTTTGGTGATCTTAATCACCTCATCTCCCTCGTGCGCGGTCTTGAGCACGTCCCAAATTTCTTTGGCCGTCTTTAACCCTTGCACCTTATTATACTCCTCTCAACATAGAGAGGCGAGGAGTATAGTAGTGGCTTGGGAGTTGAAGTGCCGGATTTACGCCACCTCGTCTGAGTCATAGCCTTCGTTCCCCACGGATGGTACCTGCGCTCCAAACTCAACAATATCCCATATACTTGTGTGGAGTGATGTTAGGTGATGCCTCATTTTATCACTCCATATGCAATAATCTTTACCATCAAAAACCGGTGGTTTGCCTAATGGGACAGAAAGTAAAGGAGCGCGTTTGGAAATGCGGGGATAGCGTAACGGGATCTTACTAAACTTCTTGCGCTCATGGCGCTTAGAAGTGACGGACGACGCGTCGGAGCCGGATGTAGAAGGTGATGATGAAACAGTCTCGTAGTAGACCACCTTCTTCATTTTCTTTTTCTTGTCGCCACTCCGATGCGACTTGACGTGTGAAGGAGATCCTTCCTTCACTTTGTTGCCGGACTCCCTCGATGGAGCCTTCCCGTGGCTTGTGGGCTTGTCACCGCCGGTCACGATCTCCCTCTTGGCGTGATCTCCCGACATCACTTCAAGTTGTTAAACTCTAATGAAGCACCAGACTCTAATACCAATTGAAAGTCGCCTAGAGGGGGGTGGATAGGCGGAATCTGAAAATCACAACTTAAAACACAATCTACAAGCCGGGGTTAGCGTTAGAATAAAATCCAAGTCCGGGAGAGAGGACGAAAACAAATCAACCAAGAAAATAAAGCGGATGACACAGTGATTTGTTTTACCGAGGTTCGGTTCCAAAGAACCTAGTCCCCATTGAGGTGGTCACAAAGACCTGGTCTCGTTCAACCCTTTTCCTCTCTCAAACGGTCACCTAGACCGAGTGAGCTTTCTCCTTAATCAAACGGGTCACTTAGACCCCGCAAGGACCACTACAAACTTAGTGTCTCTTGCTTTGATTACAAGTCACTTAGAGAACAAGAATGAGGAAGAAGAAAGCGATCCAAGAACAAGAGCTCAAAGAACACGAGCAAAACTCTCTCTCTAGTCACTAGTGGTTTGGAGTGAATTTGGGACTTGGAGAGGCTTTGATTCTTTTGAATTGTGTCTTGTATTGATTGCACTAGCTCTTGTATTGAATGAGATGTCTGAAAAACTTGGATGCTTGGAGTGGTGGTGGTTGGGGGTATTTATAGCTCTCAACCACCACATAGCCATTGGGGAGGCTGTCTGTCGATGGGCGCACCAGGACAGTCCGGTGCGCCACCGGACACTATCCGGTGCGGCAGCCACATCACCCAACCGTTAGGGTTCTGACGGTTTCGACCGTTGGAGCTCTGACTTCTTGGGGCACCGGACAGTCCGGTGCCGCACCGGACAGGCACTGTTCACTGTCCGGTGTGCCTTCTGGCGCTGCTCTGACTTTGCGCGAACTGTCCGCGCACTGTTCACGTTGTAGGCGACCGTTGGAGTTGACCGTTGCGCTCGCTAGTCGTTGTTCCGCTGGTACACCGGACAGTTCGGTGGCACACCAGACAGTCCGGTGAATTATAGCGGAGCGTGGTCCCAGAAACCCGAAGGTGAATAGTTTGGAGTCGTACAACCCTGGGCACTGGACACTGTCCGGTGGCACACCGGACTAGTCCGGTGCGCCAGACCTGGGTTCTCTTCGGTTTCTTTTGCTCTTTTCTTTTTAAACCCTAACTTTGATCTTTTATTGGTTTGTATTGAACCTTTATGCACCTGTAGAATACATAATCTAGAGCAGACTAGTTAGTTCAATATTTGTGTTGGTCATTCAACCGCCAAAATCATTTATAGGAAAAAGGTTTGACCCTATTTCCCTTTTAGGTAGCAATAAAAACAAAAGATCACATCCTTAGCAATGCTATACTCCAACCATGGATTATTTACATACCATTCATTATGAAAAGACCTATTGCAATTGTCTATCATTCTTTTAGGATGCTTATGACCTTTTGGTTGGCATGGACCCTTCGCAATATATGCTCTTCTGACAGCATCCCTAATGTTTGCATCAATTTGCTCAGTTGGCATGCGAAGACCAGGATCAGCTATAACTTGATCGACATTATTGATATTGCTATCTCTTAAACCTACCGATTCATTTGCATTGCTACCTTCTGTCTCTAATGATGCTTGTCCCTCCTCAACATCTAACGTTTCTGATTCTATAACAGGTTCTTCTTGGGAAGGTTGGTTTGGTGTTGATGAATCAGTTCGTATTAAAGGTGTAGGAGCCAGACAATTAAACGATCTCAATATTTTTGTCCTCTTCATTCTTTGATTTTGAATTTTGATGACAATCTACCATCAGTCACAGAAACATTTAAAAATCTAGTATTTGGCTCGTTGTTCACTAGTTAAAAAAATCGAGAAAATGAGATGCAAGTCGCAAGAGCTCAGGAACATACTGTCAGTCATAGAAAATACCGCTCGGTTACCGCTGGCCGGCAGCTGCCTGGCTGCCTGCGCCTGGCACGGGCACACCGGCGCCGCGCACGGCACGCCCAGCCGCCTAGCCCAGGCCTGGCGTGCAGTGCGACAGTTGCACGCGGGCTCGCGGCAGTCGGCACGCCCAACCGCCTAGCGCCCAGGCCTGGCAGGCTGGCAGCCAGCGCCAGTAGCCTGGCACGGCACGCTCGGTCTACGCGGCTAGCCGGCTACGCCTTGCGGTGCTGCAGTGCAGCAGACCAGCAGTGCTGGCGTGCTGCTGCTTGCAGAGCTCGCGTGCTCCTGCAGTGCTCTCGCGGCTGGCGGCGCCTTGGCACACGGACACAGAAAACAGATAGGACGCAGAAGGCCTGTTAGGATTTTTTGACCAAAATCTCTACTATATATATAATTTTTTTGGGCTACGACCCGGGCCACAGGCCCAGGTGGCCCAGGCCCAATATCTGCCCCTGCGCCGGCGCTCATGGCACAGTCAAAATTCAAATCCGGGACATCTGTTGTTCTTCATTGCCTCGTCAGCCTCCCTTCTGCTAGACATCTGCTAGACGATGTTAGGCATGTTTGGTTTAGCTTTTTTCTGACTAACTTTCCTGAGAATCTAGCTATCGAAATAATCTAGTTGTGTGAAGAATTTGAGTGTCGTGGGGATTACGTGCGAAGGAAGATGAAGTGTCCCAAAGGATTCAGGATTTAGAAAGCGATGGATTCCTACTATCGTGATGACTCGACTGATTCTGTGTTCATATTGATTTTGGACATTTTTCAACAAAACAATTCTTATAGAATTGAGCTGAAAAGCTGGGATGTTTCACTATCCACGGTAGCTTTTAGTGGCCAGAAGCTAAAAAACCCAAACAAACAGCTATGCGTCACAAACTACAGACATGGTGAACACATAAAAGACGATTTGAAGCTGCTGTGTATTTTTTCCCACCTGCATATGGGCTGATGAAACATGGGTCGTGAACAAATTAGGCACGTGAACACTTATGGGCCGAAGAAACCATGGGCAGTTCTAACTTTACGTTGTCGTTTGGTTCACGAAATGTAACGTAAATGGTAACGGTAACGATTCACACTTGAATACTGGTGGTAACAAATTTGAATAAGGAGGTATCCATTTGTAGTGTGGTATCGATTACAGTTAGACTTAAACAAACATGATCTAACGTTATTGGTTATCCATTACGTTACTAATATGTGAACCAAACGGCACCTTAGGTGTACCATTAGAGCTAACAAAAAATAAAAGCCAAAATCGTTTTAGCCTGCTCTTAAAACTACTTTTACGGGGTAGTGCACGCCTAGACCTTCAAATACTAACACATTTTGCAGGATCCATGAGCCATCATAAAAAAAACACAAACTATGTGCAGACAATAAATAAAGTATTAACACACCCAAATTATGTTTAGTCCTTAGCACAACAAAAAACTAACACCCAAAATAACAAAAGAATAACACAATAATTTTTGCGATGACAGAAGGATGAGTGACATGTACATAGAAGTGGTAGAAGCATACCGAGTCAACATCGTGGTAAGGAAAAGGCCATGTAGACAGGCGATGTCGAGCCATCGAATGGGTACCATAGGCAGCAAATCAAGGACCCCCATCCCTCGTCTCACCCACTTCCAATGTTTCATAGAGCAGGAAGGGAAGGGAAGAGGCGGGCATACTTGTTCATTGACGGAGAAGGACATGATGAAGACCTGGGTATCTGGAGGCGACATATGTAGTATACCTCTAGATACATATAGGGAGAGAGCATGCAAGCGGAGAAAAAAGCCCAGCCGGAGCAGCTCCAAACCTAGAGGCACCCGCACCAGGCGCCAGTCCAAGAAGGGCGAGAGAATGCGAGTGCCTTCACAGCCCTGGACCCGCCGAGGTGACACAACACCACCACAAACTCCGTAGCATATGACGACTGCTGCTGCGCTACAGGCCTTGAATGTCCAATATCTCAGACCTGGACTCCTCATTGCCAAGATAACCTAAGCGTGGCAGGCACCACCGTATCCTCCTCGACGGCACGCACGGAGAAAGGCCAAGAGCAAGACCGACTCGCCCCGTACCCGCATTGATGAGCGTCGGTCGTCTCACGGCTACGACCGTGGGCGGGGGCAGCAGGTTGGGGAGGAAGAACAGGGCGAAGGCCGGAAAGACGAACGAGACGTCTAACGATGGCGAAAACGATGGTGCATGCATGCTGTGAAACGTCCTCGTGGACGTGCAATAGCCACTGCGCGGGTCGGTGTCAGGGCTGATGTTGGACAAAAACGGGGAGGAGGCGCCTGCTCCCATGCCCTCTGCCGAGAATGGGGTGGTGCGGAGGCGGAGGCATGAGGGGGAGAGAAAAGAAGAAGGATGGCGAACGATGTGGCGACAACTGAGGTGATTGAAAGGATCACGATGCCCAAGAGGGGGTGAATTGGGCTTTTCTAAAAATTCCACAAATATTAAACCCTAAGCAAGAGCCCAACTTCACACAACAACTAGTAATAAGTAAATACTATAACACCTCAGGTGTTACCATGGCTAGGGCACATCTATGCACTAATGACTATGATCACATGTGGAAGAAACTTAAGGAGCAGAGTGTAAGAGCCTTGGAGGCTAGGTTTTAACCAAGAGATGTGAATGACCAAAAGCATTACCCAAGTTGTGTGCACTTATCACCTTGGACAAGAAGGGAGTAAACCCTAGACCTCTCTTGAACCCCTATCTCCTAAACACCTTGATTAAAGGGGGAGAGATTAAGCAAAGGTGCAAATCATGACCAAACCTTTGGCACAAAGTTAAGTAACTTATTAATCTACAAATATAGAGAGGAAACATTGCTAAAAGACCCCTTAAGAAACCCCAAATCCATTCCCTAAGTAGAGAAAGAGCTAGAGCTCTCTAATTCTCTCTAAGTCAAAATCTACACCTAATCTAAAGATCCACCATGTTCACCTTGAAGATGGCACCAAAACCACTTAAGTTCTATACCAAAAATGTGACATACCACCTAGGGCACCCCCTGGAAAAAGTTGAGACCGAGACCTTGACATTTGACATGTCTTGGCATCACTTTTGTCGCGCAGCGGGCAGGGGGACAAGCCAGATTTGGCGTCCGCATATCTTCTGACCTAGGGCTTATCTTCCCTTGGAACTCACATATAAGAGATAGCCATAGGTGCCAGGAAGAGGTCTGCGCCGGATTTTTGCCAAGATTCGCACGTTTGCGATCTCAGCAGGCGTTTGAACACGGGCAGATGAACACCTCCACGTGTTCGACGCGTTCTGCGCGCGCCAGAGCACGCCCGCGCCCGACCTCGCGTGCCCCGCGTCGTGCCAAAGGCCAGCCGGCGCCATGGCCCATGCCCGCGCCTATAAAACGCCCAGTGACCTTAACCGTACCCCTCCGCACGCGCTCAACCTCACCGGAGCTCAAACTCACCGGCGTTTGCCCGTGCACGGCGTGTCCGCGGCCACCCGAGCCCCTGCCACCGTAGACCGGCCAACCAAGCCCTTCCTAACCCCGTCCGACCCTCGGAGAAGACTGTGCACACCTCGGTGAAGCTCCACGAGCGAGGAATCGGAGTTTGCTTCGCCGGAGAGGCCAGTCCACGGTCGCCGGACTCCACCCGACCGCCGGCGAGCGTAGACCGGGTAAGCCACTACGCCATTTTTCGATTCAATGCACAGATAGCCTCTACATCACCCCGTGAAGCTCATCGTGCCATTGGATTGGACTAGGTCACCGTGGTTTGGCCGGCACACCCGCCACCGACGAGAGCACCCGCCTGCGCACGTGGACCGAGCGATTCCGGCCATCCCCGCCGTCAAGTCGTACACCATTGTGATCGTCAGAGCCTCCCCGAGCCAACCCCGCCCCTCGCCGGACCTCTCTCGCCGCCGGTAAGCCGTGCCACCCTTTTCTTTCGCGCGGGTACTGTTTAAACCTAGGGAGGGACCGCGAGGGAGAAGAAAAGAAAGCTAGGGGGTTTTGCGCAGTGTCAGTGACTCGGATGAATAGTTGCGCGGGGGTATAACTGAGAAAGTTAGTTTAGAAATAACCCAAGGACCTCGGTGCAAAGTGGTTTTCCAGGAAACCTTTTATTAAATCTGATTTAAAATTTGAACAGAACTTGAATAATTCATAACTTCTGTTTTATTCATCCAAATTTAGTCAAACCAATTTTTGTCATATCTTAAATAATGTAAACTACTTAGGAAAAATATAAAACCCCTATGTACTACAGAAGACTTTAGGGTTCTGATTTAATTATTGTTTGGCCAAAAGCTAAATAATAGGAAGAAAAATAGTTGCACTATTTGACCAAGGTTAAGAAAATTTGGAGAAGTTTATGTCCACCTACTGACCTGTTTAAAAATGCTAAACCTCTCTGTCCACCCCATTAAGGTAGCTTTTGCCATTTATTTTACAATATGCTTAAGGTTAAGAAAAATAGAAAAGGTGATTAAAATGATGAACCAGGGGCACTCCTATTTTTGTTTGGGTACTTATTCAGTGTAGTTCACTAGAAAAATCTATTATACTCCGGTTTAGTATAAAATAAATAGGATACCTTTTATTTTAAGAAAACAAGGGAAAACTTAGAAAAACCTTAAAAAAATAACCCCAAGGTGAAAACACCCCAACCCTTGGGATAGCTAATGTTTTGTTATTAAGAACTTAGGAAAAATATGAGATCTGCTGTTTGACATTTTCCAAATGGCAAGGCAGTAGAAAGTGCCTTTTTGGCATTAAACTTTGGAAAATCACAACTAAATAACCATCCCATAGCTTTCTGTGATCTTTGGCACAGAAGCTTATTATTACTGTTAGATGCCAACAAAAATAACCCTTAGGACAGAACGCACTCCTTGTTGAGAGTTGTAGTACAAAGTGGCCCATTTACACAACTTTTGTTATTTTTGTCTAAAGCATAGCCTTTTTATTTTTGAACCTCAAATTCCTAAAATGGGCTATAATGACCAATGACAACCCACTGTAATTTTTACATATTTTTTGGAAACAGTTAAACCACTGTTGTAGTTCAAACCTACACTAGAAACCATAATTAGAAAATAAAGAAAGGAAAAATTGAATAATGGGAATTAGTGTCATCCTAAAACCTTTGTAAATTGTCCATTGAAATACATAAAGGAAATACCAATCCACTATGCTTATCCTTAACAAAACCAAAACCTAGAGTGATAAGCATAAACCACTAGAAGCCATGTATGACCAAGAAAACTCTAAGTTACTCATTAACTTGGTTTTCCTTCCTTTAGCATAATGTTATTAAATCCTGCATAATCATGACATACATATTCATTGCATTTCGATAGATTGTAACCTCGCTGACGGAGAGTACGTCCTCGTGCCGGAGCAAGGAGCTGCTCAGGAGGTAGCCCCGGATCCAGCACCAGAGCCTGCACCAGAGGATCTGCCTGTCACTGCTTTAGAAGGCAAGCCCCGGTTTTATGCATAACCTGTTACTTATGCTATTTTACTATACTTAATGATTGTAGGATTGAATGTGCACTTAAGCATAGGAGTTGTTTGAAACCCTAGTTGCATGATCCCAGGAATCCTATTGAGATGGATACTAGTATGCTAGGTCGAGTAGCTGCTTTATTTAATTAGGATCTCGGTAGAAGACGAGTGATTTTTCTAGCACTCGCGCGAGATCAGAAATTGGTTGTACCCACTTTTAGATCATCATGATACTAGTCTGTGGACAACAATCCATGGGGATTGGTTGTCTACGAGATGGAAAATTGGAATAAGGATTAACGTGCGGATACCTGTGTCATCATGATACTAGTACCTGAGTGAACCTACCCGCAGATTGCCCTCCTCACGCGACCTGAGACGTGGTCTCCCATTCCGGTTATGGTGGGTACAAGTGCGGTCACTGCACGACGGCAGTCGGGGTCAGTGAGGCATTGTACGCCAAGGCGGTGAGCCCCTCTCTACTGACGGGAAATCGATGGGGACGGTTGATGTGTGTGGGGACGGAGTGCCTCGCCACGTCGTGTGTTTAGGTTTACCTTGCAAGGATAAAAACTCGATTCGAATCATCTGCTTCTCGCAGCTAATGAGACTGCTTGATCCATTGTACTGCATTGAGTAACAAGTGGAAATATGATGAGATGATACAAGATGTTGATTGCTAAAATGTTTGCTACTATGTGTGAGTAGATAGTACATATTTAGCCTTAAGAGAGTCACACTTAAATTTTACAAAGCTAAAACTTGATTTAGAACTCAGCTAGTGCTTTTGGCAACCAAACCCCACAGCCAAACAGCTGCATGTCTAGAGGTAGAGGAGTAGACTCCTCACACCGGGTAAGTCTACCTGAGTATTAGTATACTCAGCCTTGCTTGTGGCATAATTTTACAGGTTCTTTGGAGGACATGGTTGCTGGAGTGACTTGGCCGTCCATCTTGCCACCGGGTTGGACTGTCGAGTGGGACCCCGCCTCGGCTGAGGAGGAGCATGAGGAGTGATGGGACAGGCTTCCACATCCCTCCATTTATTTATCGTTAGTTTTATTCCGCCGCACTTCGAACCATGACAGCTACTTTTGCAAAAACTCCGATGATGATGTAATAATTTAATACTCCTTAATGTATGGTTTTATGCTTTATTGTATTTGCTCTGTGACTCACCATCGAGTGAGATTGTGGTACTTGATCCTATCAGTGGCCTCGTCAGACTTGATCCGAGGGATTGACGGGTTATTCCCATTTAAGTGTGGTCTAGCCTCTAAGGCGGGACTTAGGCACTTAAGTCGGAATAATTCGGGCAGTTCCGCCACAGCTGGTATCGGAGCTTGTACCACCACAGAGGAATCAATAAAATATAAATACCATCCTTTTCCGAAGTAAAACTTGATAGAAACAATGTTGGATAGATCGTAGGACGATCAGGATAGACTTAGGACGTGAAGCCTTAGGATGGTAGGAGGGTAGCTAGGTGGCTAAGTGACTAAGCCCTACAGGCTACTATAAGGGATGGGAGTTCTTCCCTATTCCCTTTATATTGATGTGAGGTCGTTCAGGACGAGCATGCATGCATTCTTAAATTAAACAAATGGATAATTGAGTAAGGACTTTAATACAAAATGATGACCAACTAAGTACCCCAGTACCATAGTTATTTTTAGAGAGAGGCTGAGTCGTATTTCCTTTTTCTTTTATAATTCTTTTTCTTTTACTCACGCTTAACTGTACACAGATGACTTCCCACGGATCCTCAGACGACAGGAATGCACTGTCCCACACTGACGGGCTTGCACGAGAGGGCTTTCCCCGCATTTTGTGGGAGGTACTTCAGGGGGTCGGATACACGACACCTCCTTAGTACGCGGTGCAGCAGTTCGAGAAGCACCGAGTGCCCCGCTGTAGGGTGAGGATGACCTTGGAGCCTCATCCCCTGCAGCTAGGCTGGCGTTCGCTAGACTCTGAGTCCTTTGGATACCGGGCTGAGGACACGATTGAGGCGATTGCTGTGCACGGGTTGACCACGTTCTGCGGATTCCATCCCTTGGAGCTGTCTACCCACCCCATTGGCTTGCTTCCCGTGGAAAGGGAGGACGACCCAATGTGGAAGGATCGGGTGGAGCACGCCAAGGACATCTGGGCTATCTACCCAGGTCAGACTGCTCACTTGACCGTGCGGTGCATGAATGCCCTGTATCGTCTGCAAGTGATGCGTGGTGAGGCAATGTCCCATCTGATGGCATTGTTAGAAGCAACAAAGCTCACCCTGGACAACAGAGAGGAGCTTGTGGTTGATTTGTCCACTGAGATGGTGGAAAAGGACTTGCAGGTAGAGCAGCTATCCAATGAGATCCAAGAGCTGGAGGAATTAGTGGGGACCAGGGAGAACACCATCGAGGTTCTCGAGGATCAGCTTATTAACACTCAGCAGCAGCTTGCCGAGGCTAATGAGCACCTGGATATGCATCACCAGGAGATCCAGGACATGGAGGCCAACGAGGACGTCGACATTGAGGGAGGAGAGGAGCCTGCCTCCAGCTTGGACACTGCTGGCTCAGGGAGACCACCTTCCCCCGAGTCGAGTGTTTCCTCATTCGCTCACTAAGTATCAGGGATAGAGTTAGAAGTCGGCGATGGTAGGACTCCTCGTAGGTAGCTTAGCTTTTGCACCCTTGGGGTACTAGGCTAGATAGAGTTGAGTCTTTTGGCCATTGATGTAATCATGATAAACTCTTTTGGAAGCATGGTTGATGGATGATGACAGTTTTAAATTGGGAAGAAAAGTTTATGCCTTTTAAATCCTTTATGTTTATGTCGGAATCTATCAATTAGCCTTTTGACTCTTTCGCCGCGATTAAACCTTAAACTTGAAGATGTGTTATTGAGAGTACATGTGATTTTTCAGATGGCCGGGAGAGCGCGTCGTGGCCAGAATGAGCGCGTTCCTCCACCGCCGCCACCGCCTCCCACTCTGCAGGAGCTAATGGCTCAGCAGAATGAGATTTTGCGGCAGCTAGCTCAGCGCCAGCCACCACCTCAGCACTATGGTGGTGGAGATCATCAGCGTCACCCCGCAGCAGCCACCTACCAGGAGTTCCTCAGTACCCAACCTCCATTTTTCACCAGGGCAGAGGACCCACTTGATGCAGATGTGTGGTTGAGAGTGGTGGAATCCAAATTCCCGCTACTCCATGGAGTTTGCTCAGAGGTCACTAAGGTCAGGTTCGCCACCCAGCAGCTTCGTGGACCTGCAAGGACTTGGTGGGACCATTTTCTTGCTATGCAGCTAGATGACCGAGAGGTGGAATGGAGAGAGTTCAAGGCAGCTTTCAGGGGGCACCATATACCAGCCGAAATTATGGACCGAAAGCTCAACGAGTTTCTGGCACTCACTCAGGGCAACAGGACAGTGTTGCAGTATGCTCAGGCTTTTAATGACCTATGCCAGTATGCCGGGTATCATGCAGACACGGACGAAAAGAAAAGAGACAGGTTCAGGCGGGGGCTCAACACTAAGCTCCGTGACCGTCTCAACACCGTCAGGGCCAACAGCTACATTGAGTTGGTCAACATGGCCATCTCCCAGGAGGACTGTATCACAGCTCATCAGGCAGAAAAGAAGAGGAAGATCCCTGTGGCAGGACCTTCAGCTCAGCCACAGCGTTTCAAGATTGTGTCTGACACTCAGAATAGGGGGCCTCAGCAGCAGCAAGGGCGATGGGTGATCCGACCACAGCAGCAGCAGCAGGCACCCAACCACACCCAGTTTCTAGTTCAGAGGAACAATCAACAACAACAGCAATATCGCCAGGCAAATGACAACAGGTGTTTCACATTCGGCAACACCGGACATTATGCCAAGAATTGCCCCAGAAACTAGCAGAGGCAGGGGTAGAATGTTAATCAGAATCAAGGCAAGAGACAGAAGGTGCAAGTGAGGCAGGGCAGGCTGAACTTCACCACCATGGCTGATATTCCAGAGGGGGCACCCGTCATGACTGGTATCTTTACAGTTTTGAATTATCCTGCTATTATTCATTTTGATTCTGGTGCATCGCATAGTTTTATCAGTGCCAAATTTAGTGCCAAGTGCCAGTTGCCTTTTCACCACACCGATGGGGGCATTACAATTTCAACACCAGGAGGCAGGGTTGCCACCTATCAAATCAACAGGCAAGTGCCTATAAAATTTGGTAGTCTTGTGATTAGAACCACCCTTCTCATCTTAGGATTGGATAGCGTGGATATTATATTGGGAGCTGACTGGTTGACCAGGCATCAGGCAGTATTGGATATTGCAGCAAGGGCCATTGAAATTCATTCCCCTGCTTATGGCGAGACTGTTTTATATTTGCCTGATCAAGGTTGTACCCATTCTTGTGCTTTCGTTATGATAGAATCCCCTAGTGGAAAAGATCCCAGTGGTTTGTGACTACCCAGATGTATTTCTAGATGAATTGCCGGGAATGCCACCTGATAGAGACATTGAGTTCGCCATTGAATTGCAGCCCGGGACTGCTCCTATCTCCAAGAGACCCTATAGGATGCCTCCCGCGGAATTGGCAGAATTGAAAAAGCAACTGCAGGAATTGTTGGACAAGGGGTTTATTCGCCCAAGCACCTCACCATGGGGATGCCCAGCCTTGTTTGTAAAGAAGAAGGATGAAAGTCTGAGAATGTGTGTTGACTACCACCCTCTCAATGCGGTGACCATCAAGAACAAATACCCACTGCCCCGCATTGATGTATTGTTCGATCAGTTGGTAGGAGCCAAGGTATTCTCCAAGATAGATCTTCGCTCAGGTTACCATCATATTAAGATCCGTGCCGGTGATATTCTCAAGACGGCCTTCTCAACTAGATATGGGCTTTATGAGTTTTTGGTGATGTCCTTTGGGCTGACCAATGCCCCGGCTTATTTTATGTACTTGATGAACTCAGTATTCATGCCAGAATTGGACAAGTTCGTGGTCGTTTTCATTGATGATATTCTGGTATATTCCAAGAATGAAGACGAACATACTGAGCATCTGCACATCGTGCTTCAGCGACTGCGCGATCATCGTCTTTATGCTAAGTTGTCTAAATGTGAATTCTGGTTAAAGGAAATTAAATTCTTGGGTCACACAATTTCTTAGGATGGGATATCAGTTGATCCTGAGAAGGTACAAGAGGTAATGGACTTGGAAACCCCCGACTACAGTGAGGCAGATTCGGAGTTTCCTGGGTTTGGCAGGGTATTATCGACGATTTATTCCGGATTTCCCCAGAATTGCCAAACCAATGACTGAACTATTAAAGAAGGGAGTCAAGTATGATTGGATCCAAAAGTGCGAAGATGCCTTTCATACTTTGAGGCAGCATTTGACAACAGCCCCAGTGCTGGCTCAACCTGACAACACCAAGCCATTTGAGGTTTATTGTGATGCTTCCGGTATAGGATTGGGATGTGTCTTAATGCAAGATAACAGAGTAATTGCTTATGCCTCCCGAGCACTCAGACCCCATGAGCAGAACTACCCTACACATGATCTGGAGTTAGCAGCTGTGGTTCATGCTCTTAAGATATGGAGACACTACTTGATGGGAGCTCACTTTAACATTTACACGGATCACAAGAGCCTCAAATACATTTTCACTCAGGCAGATTTGAACATGATGGCAGAGGAGATGGTTGGAGTTAATCAAGGACTATGATTTGGAAGTACATTACCATCCGGGCAAGGCCAATGTTGTGGCAGATGCCTTGAGCAGAAAGGCCCAGTGCAATTGTATGAGCATGGATGCAAGAGTTACCACCCTGTGTGATGAGTTGTGCAAATTGAACCTGGAAGTTGTTTCTTCTGGTGACTTAAACTATATCTCAGTGGAGCCCACATTGCAAGAGCAAATAGTCAGGGCACAGATTGAAGACAAGGGTGTTCAAGTTATCAAAGACATGATCAAGCAAAAAGCAGAGAAATACAAGTGCTTCCGTCAGGACAGCAAGGGAGTTTTATGGTTTGGAGATCGATTGGTTGTTCCCAAGGACCCTGAGCTCAGAAAGAAGATATTGGATGAAGCTCATCTTTCCAAATTCTCCATGCACCCTGGTAGCAACAAAATGTATCATGACCTCAGATCCTTATATTGGTGGACCAGAATGAAAAGGGAGATTGCCAAGTACATATCCGAGTGTGACACCTGCCAGAGGATCAAAGCTAGTCATTTGAAGGCAGCAGGCCCTTTGCAACCCCTTCCCATACCATCTTGGAAATGGGAGGACATTTGCATGGACTTCATCGTGGGATTGCCCAATACTTCCAGGCACCATGATTCCATTTGGGTTATTGTGGACAGATTGACCAAGATTGCTCATTTCTTGCCAGTGCATAACACCCACAAGACAGAGAAGTATGCAGAAATTTATGTTGATCAAATAGTGCGGTTGCATGGTATTCCAAAGACCATTGTATCTGACAGAGGAGCGCTGTTTGTGGCACGCTTTTGGGAGTAGCTGCAAGAATCACTCGGGACCCAGGTAATACGAAGCTCAGCATACCATCCCCAAACCGATGGCCAGACAGAAAGGGTAAACCAGATTTTGGAAGACATGTTGCGGGCATGTGCACTACACTACGGGAAGGATTGGGACAAGTGTCTTTCCTTGGCAGAGTTTTCTTATAATAACAGCTATCAGTCCAGTCTAAAGATGGCACCTTTTGAAGCCTTATATGGGAGAAGGTGTAGGACCCCGTTGAATTGGTCTCAAGCAGGAGAAAGGGAAATATTTGGACCAGATTTGGTACTTGAAGCAGAGGAAAAGGTCAGAGTTATTACAAAGAACTTAGAAGCTGCTCAAGCCAGGCAAAAGAGCTATCATGACAAGAGGCGGAAGCCTCTACAGTTTGAAGTGGGAGATCATGTTTATCTTAAGGTGTCACCCACCAAGGGTGTCTAGAGATTCGGGATCAAGGGCAAGTTAGCTCCTCACTACATTGGACCCTATAGGATCAAAGCAAGTTGTGGACCCGTGGCCTATCAATTGGAATTGCCACCTCGCATGTCAGCAGTTCACAATGTGTTTCATGTATCTCAGCTGCGGAAATGTGTCCTGCCTACCCACTGAAGTGCTACCTGAGCCAGACATTGAGATAGAACCAGACCTGTCCTACCAAGAGTACCCTGTCAAGGTATTGGATCAGAAGGAGAGATCAACTCGGGCAAGGTCGATCAGAATGTATAAAGTTCAGTGGAGTCACCATTCAGCAGAAGAAGCCACATGGGAGACTGAGGATTTTCTACGCTCTCGTTTCCCCGACTTTCTGCCCAAAAGAGTCGGTACGTAACCCAAAACCCCACCCCCACCTGCCCTTTTCAATACAAATTATAAGAAAAACTTAGATAACAAGGATAGTCTAAGTTGTGGATTTAACTTAAAAAGGGCTTCCTTCTGAAGTTGCAAAGAGAATGACATTCGAAGAGCAGTTAACCAAAGAAACTTGAACAAAGGAAGAAACAACGCACAAACGCGCCTTCATGGCACCCCTCTAGAGGACTCTACCTAAAATCTCGAGATGAGATTCCTTTAAGGGGGGAGGGCTGTAACACCTCAGGTGTTACCATGGCTAGGGCACATCTATGCACTAATGACTATGATCACATGTGGAAGAAACTTAAGGAGCAGAGTGTAAGAGCCTTGGAGGCTAGGTTTTAACTAAGAGATGTGAATGACCAAAAGCATTACCCAAGTTGTGTGCACTTATCACCTTGGACAAGAAGGGAGTAAACCCTAGACCTCTCTTGAACCCCTATCTCCTAAACACCTTGATTAAAGGGGGAGAGATTAAGCAAAGGTGCAAATCATGACCAAACCTTTGGCACAAAGTTAAGTAACTTATTAATCTACAAATATAGAGAGGAAACATTGCTAAAAGACCCCTTAAGAAACCCCAAATCCATTCCCTAAGTAGAGAAAGAGCTAGAGCTCTCTAATTCTCTCTAAGTCAAAATCTACACCTAATCTAAAGATCCATCGTGTCCACCTTGAAGATGGCACCAAAACCACTTAAGTTCTATACGAAAAATGTGACATACCACCTAGGGCACCCCCTGGAAAAAGTTGAGACCGAGACCTTGACATTTGACATGTCTTGGCATCACTTTTGTCGCGCAGCGGGCAGGGGGACAAGCCAGATTTGGCGTCCGCATATCTTCTGGCCTAGGGCTTATCTTCCCTTGGAACTCACATATAAGAGATAGCCATAGGTGCCAGGAAGAGGTCTGCACCGGATTTTTGCCAAGATTCGCACGTTTGCGATCTCAGCGGGCGTTTGAACACGGGCAGATGAACACCTCCACGTGTTCGACGCGTTCTGCGCGCGCCAGAGCACGCCCGCGCCCGACCTCGCGTGCCCCGCGTCGTGCCAAAGACCAGCCGGCGCCATGGCTCACGCCCGCGCCTATAAAACGCCTAGTGACCTTAACCGTACCCCTCCGCACGCGCTCAACCTCACCGGCGTTTGCCCGTGCACGGCGTGTCCGCGGCCACCCAAGCCCCTGCCACCGTAGACCGGCCAACCAAGCCCTTCCCAACCCTGCCCGACCCTCGGGGAAGACTGTGCACACCTCGGTGAAGCTCCCCGAGCGAGGAATCAGAGTTCGCTTCGCCGGAGAGGCCAGTCCACGGTCGCCGGACTCCACCCGACCACCGACGAGCGTAGACCGGGTAAGCCACTGCGCCATTTTTCGATTCAATGCACAGATAGCCTCTACATCACCCCGTGAAGCTCACCGTGCCATTGGATTGGACTAGGTCACCGTGGTTTGGCCGGCACACCCGCCGCCGACGAGAGCACCCGCCTGCGCACGTGGACCGAGCGATTCCGGCCATCCCCGCCGTCAAGTCAGTACACCGTTGTGACCGTCAGAGCCTCCCCGAGCCAACCCCGCCCCTCGCCGACCTCTCTCGCCGCCGGTAAGCCGCGCCACCCTTTTCTTTCGCGCTGGTACTGTTTAAACCTAGGGAGGGACCGCGGGGGAGAAGAAAAGAAAGCTAGGGGGTTTTGCGCAGTGTCAGTGACTCGGATGAATAGTAGCGCGGGGGTATAACTGAGAAAGTTAGTTTAGAAATAACCCGAGGACCTCGGTGCAAAGTGGTTTTCCAGGAAACCTTTTATTAAATCTGATTTAAAATTTGAACAGAACTTGAATAATTCATAACTTCTGTTTTATTCATCCAAATTTAGTCAAACCAATTTTGTCAGATCTTAAATAATGTAAACTACTTAGGAAAAATATAAAACCCCTATGTACTACAGAAGACTTTAGGGTTCTGATTTAATTATTGTTTTGGCCAAAAGCTAAATAATAGGAAGAAAAATAGTTGCACTATTTGACCAAGTTTAAGAAAATTTGGAGAAGTTTATGTCCACCTACTGACCTGTTTAAAAATGCTAAACCTCTCTGTCCACCCCATTAAGGTAGCTTTTGCCATTTATTTTACAATATGCTTAAGGTTAAGAAAAATAGAAAAGGTGATTAAAATGATGAACCAGGGGGCACTCTTATTTTTGTTAGGGTACTTATTCAGTGTAGTTCACTAGAAAAATCTATTATACTCTGGTTTAGTATAAAATAAATAGGGTACCTTTTATTTTAAGAAAACAAAGGAAAACTTAGAAAAACCTTACAAAAATAACCCCAAGGTGAAAACACCCCAACCCTTGGAATAGCTAATGTTTTGTTATTAAGAACTTAGGAAAAATATGAGATCTGCTGTTTGACATTTTTCAAATGGCAAGGCAGTAGAAAGTGCCTTTTTGGCATTAAACTTTGGAAAATCACAACTAAATAACCATCACTTAGCTTTCTATGATCTTTGGCATAGAAGCTTATTATTACTGTTAGATGCCAACAAAAATAACCCTTAGGACAGAACCCACTCCTAGTTGAGAGTTGTAGTACAAAGTGGCCCATTTACACAACTTTTGTTATTTTTGTCTAAAGCATAGCCTTTTTATTTTTGAACCTCAAATTTCTAAAATAGGCTATAATGACCAATGACAACCCACTGTAATTTTTACATAATTTTTGGAAACAGTTAAACCACTGTTGTAGTTCAAACCGACACTAGAAACCATAATTAGAAAATAAAGAAAGAAAAAATTGAATAATGGGAATTAGTGTCATCCTAAAACCTTTGTAAATTATCCATTGAAATACATAAAGGAAATACCAATCCACTATGCTTATCCTTAACAAAACTAAAACCTAGAGTGATAAGCATAAACCACTAGAAGCCATGTATGACCAAGAAAACCCTAAGTTACTCATTAACTTGGTTTTCCTTCCTTTAGCATAATGTTATTAAATCCTGCATAATCATGACATACATATTCATTGCATTTCGATAGATTGTAACCTCGCTGACGGAGAGTACGTCCTTGTGCCGGAGCAAGGAGCTGCTTAGGAGGTAGCCCCGGATCCAGCACCAGAGCCTACACCAGAGGATCTGCCTGCCACTGCTTTAGAAGGCAAGCCCCGGTTTTATGCATAACCTGTTACTTATGCTATTTTACTATACTTAATGATTGTAGGATTGAATGTGCACTTAAGTATAGGAGTTGTTTGAAACCCTAGTTGCATGATCCGAGGAATCCTATTGAGATGGATACTAGTATGCTAGGTCGAGTAGCTGCTTTATTTAATTAGGATCTCGGTAGAAGACGAGTGATTTTTCTAGCACTCGCGCGAGATCAGGAATTGGTTGTACCCACTTTCAGATCATCATGATACTAGTCTGTGGACAACAATCCATGGGGATTGGTTGTCTACGAGATGGAAAATTGGAATAAGGATTAACGTGCGGATACCTGTGTCAAGCGTTTGAACGTACTAAACACATACCGAGAAATATGGTAAATTGGTAAGCCTAGTACCTGATTGAACCTGACAGTAGATTGCCCTCCTCACGCGACCTGAGACGTGGTCTCCCATTCCGGTTATGGTGGGTACAAGTGCGGTCACTGCACGACGGCAGTCGGGGTCAGTGAGGCATTGTACGCCAAGGCGGTGAGCCCCTCTCTACTGACGGGGAATCGATGAGGACGGTTGATGTGTGTGGGGACAGAGTGCCTCGCCACGTCGTGTGTTTAGGTTTACCTTGCAAGGATAAAAACTCGATTCGAATCGTCTGCTTCTCGCAGCTAATGAGACTGCTTGATCCATTGTACTGCATTGAGTAACAAGTGGAAATATGATGAGATGATACAAGATGTTGATTGCTAAAAATGTTTGCTACTATGTATGAGTAGATAGTACATATTTAGCCTTAAGAGAGTCACACTTAAATTTGACAAAGCTAAAACTTGATTTAGAACTCAGCTAGTGCTTTTGGCAACCAAACCCCACAGCCAAACAGCTGCATGTCTAGAGGTAGAGGAGTAGATTCCTCACACCGGGTAAGTCTAGCTGAGTATTAGTATACTCAGCCTTGCTTGTGGCATAATTTTACAGGTTCTTTGGAGGACATGGTTGCTGGAGTGACTTGGCCGTCCATCTTGCCACCGGGTTGGACTGTCGAGTGGGACCCCGCCTTGGCTGAGGAGGAGCATGAGGAGTGATGGGACAGGCTTCCCCATCCCTCCATTTATTTATCGTTAGTTTTATTCCGCTGCACTTTGAACCATGACAGCTACTTTTGCAAAAACTCCGATGATGATGTAATAATTTAATACTCCTTAATGTATGGTTTTATGCTTTATTGTATTTGCTCTGTGACTCACCATCGAGTGAGATTGTGGTACTTGATCCTATCAGTGGCCTCGTCAGACTTGATCCGAGGGATTGACGGGTTATTCCCATTTAAGTGTGGTCTAGCCTCTAAGGCGGGACTTAGGCACTTAAGTCGGAATAATTCGGGCAGTTCCGCCACAAATACTACTAGAAAAACAACAATCCTAAGTCATTACTTCAAATACTTGCTAAACAATTGAACAAAGTGAAATGCGGAATTTAGAGCAAGGTTAAGAAGACTCCTCCAATTTTTTGCCGAGGTATCAAAGAGTCGGCACTCTTCCCTAGTCCTCGTTGGAGCACCCGTGCAAGGGTATCGCTCCCCTTGGTCCTCGCAAGAACCAAGTGCTCACTATGAGGTGATTCTTTGCCACTCCAGCGAGGTGGATCCCTCATGACCGCGTACAAACTTGAGCCGGGTCACCAACAAATCCTCTAGGGTGATCACCGCGCTCCAATCGTCACCAAGCCGTCTAGGTGATGCCGATCACCAAGAGTAACAAGCCATAGACTTTCACTTGACCAAGAGAAGCCTAATGCATGTGGAGTGAGCTCTAGGTGGCTCTCACTTGCACTAATGAGGTCCTAACACGGGATTATGATTTTCTAATCACCCAACTAGGCTTTGTGGGGCTTGCAATGCTCTA
Organism: Zea luxurians; assembly: GCA_029449295.1. Lineage (NCBI taxonomy): Eukaryota > Viridiplantae > Streptophyta > Magnoliopsida > Poales > Poaceae > Zea > Zea luxurians. The sequence goes on from JAOPSE010000009.1 coordinate 123,883,946, forward strand.
GCAATGAATGGACTTGAATGTGGGCAGCAAGACACTCAATGAGGTAGGTGGAGGGGGTATAAATAGCCCCAACCACCAAACTAGTCGTTGTTGAACCTCTCTGCGTATGGGCGCACTGTAAGTGCAATCAACCCTAATTGAGAGTTTTGGTGATTTAATGACAAAACAAATAAGGGTACTAACAAGTTTGCTCCTAGTATATGCTCAGGATGTACAGGAACTAAAGGAGTCACAACTACTGTTGAGAAATCAAATAGGAAGTTTCAAGGACAAAAGAAAACACATATGCGGTACCCTTGAAAAGTCTCCATGTGACAGACGTATAAAATTTTATGTATATCTCGAGTCGCAGGATCTAATTCTTCCTTAATAGTTTTCGCACAAGTAATGGTGTTTGCTATAACTCAAGCCTCCAAATTCAAAAGCTATTTTTGAAAACCAAAATCTCTTGAACGCTCTATGTCTAACTGTTGTTAGGTTTGAGAAACTGAGAGTGTTCTTGTTGAAAAGCAATTGAACTTCTTCAACTGCAGTTGAGTTTTTTCAGCTGAGTTAAACTTCAGCTGAGTTGAACTTCTTCAACTGCAGTTGAGCTTTTTCAGCTGCAGTTGAGCTTTCCCAACTACAGCTGAACTTCAACTTCAACTGTGAACCTCTTTGATCATACACCAGTTGAACATGCCTCTGGGCCAGTTGAACTAGGATTTTCTCTCCTAAACTCTCTGGTCAAGACCAGTTGAACTGGTCCCTAGGGGCGATTCAATTGGTCCCTGACCCCTCTGACCACTATCCGGTAGTCTGCCAGTCAGATTGGCAGACAGGCCGATAGCACTGCCAGGGGCGGTTCAACCTCCCCCCAGGTCGGCTCAACCGGTTTTGGTCAACTTGACCAAACTGTGTAGCTGTCTGCCAGTCAGACTGGCAGACAGGCTGCCAGGTCTACCAGGGGCGGTTCAATCGGTTTGGGGTCGGGAATTCTGGTCAAACGGCTAGTTTTGAGCCGTGACTATAAATAGGACCCCACACCACTCTCTTTAATGTTGCTGGTCACACCCACATTCATTGCTCACCTAACTTGAGACAAAGGCACACTTCTATCCCTCTCTCACCAAAAACTTGCTCTAGATTCAACTCGGTTGAAGGAGCCCTTGGTGTGAGGTTTGTGCTTGTGCTCACGGATTTGGTTTTTGAAAGTCGCCTAGAGGGGGGTGAATAGGAAAATCTGAAATTTAGAAACTTTAAGCACAACTACAAGTTGGGGTTAGCGTTAGAAGTATAATCGAGTCCGAAAGAGAGAGCGAAAACAAATCACAAGCGAATAAGAGCGGATGACACGACGATTTGTTTTACTGAGGTTCGGTTCTTGCAAACCTACTCCCCGTTGAGGTGGCCACAAAGACCGGGTCTCTTTCAATCCTTTCCCTCTCTCAAACGGTCACTTAGACCGAGTGAGCTTCCTTCCTTGATTTCCCGGGTCACTTAGACCCTGCAAGGACCACCACACAATTGGTGTCTCTTTCTTTGCTTATAAGGCTTTGAGAGTAAGAATGAGAGAAAGAAGAAAGCCAACCAAGCAACAAGAACAACAAAAGAACACAAGTCAATCTCCTCACAAGTCCTAAAAACTAGAGTTGAGTTGTGGACTTTGATTTGATCGGAGGCTTTGATTTGTGTCTTGGAGTGTTGTGTATTGCTCTTGTATTGAATGAGGAGTAGTGAATGCTTGGGTGCCTTGAAGAGTGGTGGTTGGGGGGTGTTTATAGCCCCAACCACCAAAATGGTCGTTGGGGAACTATGCTGTCGACGGGCGCACCGGACAGTCCGCTGCGCCACCGGACACTGTCCGGTGCGCCAGCCACGTCACCCAACCGTTAGGGTTCGACCGTTGGAGCTTCTGGCATGTGGGCCACCGGACAGTCCGGTGGTGCATCGGACATGTCCTGTTCACTGTCCGATGTGCCATCTGGCGCGTGCTCTGACTCTACGCGCGCAGTCGGCACTGTTCACTGTTCACTTTTGCAGTCGACCGTTGGCGCTATAGCCGTTACTCCACTTGGCACACCGGACAGTCCGGTGCTACACCGGACAGTCCGGTGAATTATAGCGGAAGCTTAGCAGTTGGAGGGAATTCTCCCTGGTGCACCAAACACTGTCCGGTGGCACACCGGACAGTCCGGTGCGCCAGACCAGGGCAGCCTTTGGTTTTCTTTGCTCCTTTTTGTTTGAACCCATTCTTGGACTTTTTATTGGTTTGTGTTGAACCTTTGGCACCTGTAGAACTTATAATCTAGAGCAAACTAGTTAGTCCAATAATTTGTGTTGGGCAATTCAACCACCAAAATCATTTAGGAAAAGGTTTGACCCTATTTCCCTTTCAATCTCCCCCTTTTTGGTGATTGATGCCAACACAAACCAAAGCAAATATATAAGTGCAGAATTGAACTAGTTTGCATAGGGTAAGTGCAAAGGTTACTTGGAATTAAACCAATATACATTTTTATAAGATATGCATGGATTGCTTTCTTCATATTTAACATTTTGGACCATGCTTGCACCACTTGTTTTGTTTTTGCAAATTCTTTTGGAAATTCTTTTTAAAGTATTTTTGCAAATAGTCAAAGGTATACAAATAAGATTTTGAGAAGCACTTTCAAGATTTGAAATTTTCTCCCCCTGTTTCAAATGCTTTTCCTTTGACTAAACAAAACTCCCCCTCAATGAAATTATCCTCTTAGTGTTCAAGAGGGTTTTAGATATTAATTTTGAAAGGGGTCATACCAATTTGAAATTATATAAAAAATAAGATACCAATTGAAAAACTTCTTTAATACAAATTGAAAGAACACATTTTTTGAAATTGGTGGTGGTGCGGTCCTTTTGCTTTGGGCTAATACTTTCTCCCCCTTTGGCATGAATCGCCAAAAACGGATACTTGTGAGTGAAATATAAGCCCTTTTCAAATGTTCTCCCCCTTTGGCAAATAATATATGAGTGAAGATTATACCAAATTGGAGAATGGTGTGGAGTGACGGCGAAGGATGAATAATTCGATGGAGTGGAGTGGAAGCCTTGTCTTCGCCGAAGACTCCATTTCCCTTTCAATCTATGACTTATCATAAAATTCACTTGAAGAACACATTAGTCATAGCAAGTGAAAGAGATATGATCAAAAGTATATAAATGAGCTATGTGTGCAAAATATCAATCAAAATTCCTAGAATCAAGACTGTTTAGCTCATGCCTAAGTTTGGTAAAAGTTTTCTCATCTAATGGCTTGGTAAAGATATCGGCTAATTGTTCTTTGGTGATAACATATGCAATCTCGATATCCCCCCTTTGTTGGTGATCCCTCAAAAAGTGATACCGAATGGCTATGTGCTTAGTGTGGTTGTGCTCAACGGGATTATCCGCCATGCGGATTGCACTCTCATTATCACATAGGAGAGGAAATTTGGTTAATTTGTAACCATAGTCCCTAAGGGTTTGCCTCATCCAAAGCAATTACACGCAACAATGGCCTGCGACAATGTACTCGGCTTCGGTGGTAGAAAGAGCTACTGAGTTTTGCTTCTTTGAAGCCCAAGACACCAGGGATCTTCCCAAGAACTGACAAGTCCCTGATGTGCTCTTTCTATCAATCTTACACCCTGCCCAATCAGCATCTGAATATCCAATTAAATCAAAAGTGGATCCCTTGGGGGTACCAAAGGCCAAACTTAGGAGTATGAACTAAATATCTCAAGATTCGTTTTACGGCCCTAAGGTGAACTTCCTTAGGATCGGCTTGGAATCTTGCACACATGCATACAGAAAGCATAATATCCGGTCGAGATGCACACAAATAGAGTAAATAACCTATCATCGACCGGTATACCTTTTGATCTACGGATTTACCTCCCGTATCGAGGTCGAGATGCCCATTAGTTCCCATGGGTGTCTTGATGGGCTTGGCATCCTTCATCCCAAACTTGGTGAGTATGTCTTAAATGTACTTTGTTTGGCTAATGAAGGTGCCCTCTTGGAGTTGCTTGACTTGAAATCCTAAGAAATACTTCAACTCCCCAATCATTGACATCTCGAATTTTTGAACCATTATCCTACTAAACTCTTCACAAGTAGATTTGTTAGTAGACCCAAATATGATATCATCAACATAAATTTGGCATACAAACAAATCATTTGCAATTATTTTTGTAAAGAGAGTAGGATCGACTTTTCTGACTTTGAATCCATTAGCGATAAGAAAATCTCTTAGGCATTCATACCATGCTCTTGGGACTTGCTTGAGCCCATAAAGCGCCTTAGAGAGTTTATATACATGGTTAGGGTACTCACTATCTTCAAAGCCGGGAGGTTGCTCAATATAGACCTCTTCCTTAATTGGTCCATTGAGGAAGGCACTTTTCACGTCCATTTGGTAAAGCTTAAAGCCATGGTAAGTAGCATAGGAAAGTAATATATGAATTGACTCAAGCCTAGCTACGGGTGCATAGGTTTCACCGAAATCTAAACCTTCGACTTGTGAATATCCCTTAGCCACAAGTCGGGCTTTGTTCCTTGTCACCACACCATGCTTATCTTGCTTGTTGCGGAAGACCCACTTGCTTCCTACAATATTTTGACTAGGACGTGGAACTAAATGCCATACCTCATTCCTCGTGAAGTTGTTGAGTTCCTCTTGCATCGCCAACACCCAATCCGAATCCCTTAATGCGTCTTCCACCCTGTATGGCTCAATAGAAGACACAAAGGAGTAATGTTCAGAAAAATGAGCAACACCAGATCGAGTGGTTACCCCGTTTTGAATATCGCTGAGGATGGTGTTCACGGGGTGATCTCGTTGTATTGCTTGGTGGACTCTTGGGTGTGGCGGTCTTGGTCCCTCATCATCTTCCTTGTCTTGATCATTAGCATCTCCCCCTTGATCATGGTCCTCCTCTTGAGGTGACCCCTCTTGATCTTCATTTTCATCATCTTGGGCGTGATCCTCATCTTGGGTTGGTGGAGATGATTGTATGGAGGAAGATGGTTGATCTTGTGCATGTGGAGGCTCTTCGGATTCCTTAGGACACACATCCCCAATGGACACGTTCCTTAGCGCAACACATGGAGCCTCTTCATCATCTAGCTCATCAAGATCAACTTGCTCTACTTGAGAGCCGTTAGTCTCATCAAACACAATATCACAAGAAACTTCAACTAGTCCAGTGGACTTGTTAAAGACTCTATATGCCCTTGTGTTTGAGTCATAACCAAGTAAAAAGCCTTCTACAGCCTTAGGAGCAAATTTAGATTTTCTACCTCTTTTAACAAGAATAAAGCATTTGCTACCAAAGACTCTAAAATATGAAACATTGGGCTTTTTACCGGTTAGGAGTTCATATGATGTCTTCTTGAGGATTCAGTGAAGATAGAGACGGTTGATGGCGTAGCAAGCGGTGTTGATTGCTTCCGCCCAAAACCGGTCCGAAGTCTTGTACTCATCAAGCATGGTCCTCGCCATGTCAAGTAGAGTTCTATTCTTCCTCTCCACTACACCATTTTGTTGTGGCGTGTAGGGAGAAGAGAACTCATGCTTGATGCCCTCATCCTCAAGAAAGCCTTCTATTTGTGAGTTCTTGAACTCCGTTCCGTTGTCGCTTCTAATCTTTTTGATCCTTAAGCCGAACTCATTTTGAGACCGTCTTAAGAATCCCTTTAAGGTCTCTTGGGTTTGTGATTTTTCTTGCAAAAAGAACACCCAAGTGAAGCGAGAATAATCATCCACAATAACAAGACAATACTTAGTCCCGCCGATGCTTATGTAAGCTATCGGGCCAAATAGGTCCATGTGGAGTAGCTCAAGCAGCCTATCAATCATCATGATGTTCTTGTGTGGATGATGAACACCAACTTGCTTCCCTGCTTGACATGCGCTACAAACCCTGTCTTTCTCAAAATGAACATTGGTTAGTCCCAAAATGTGCTCTCCCTTTAGAAGCTTGTGAAGATTCTTCATCCCAACGTGGGCTAGTCGGCGATGCCAGAGCCAACTCATGTTAGTCTTAGCAATTAAGCAAATGTCGAGTTCAGCTCTATTAAAATCAACTAAGTATAGTTGACCCTCTAACACTCCCTTAAATGCTACTGAATCATCACTTCTTCTAAAGATAGTAACACCTATATCCGTAAAAAGACAATTGTAGCCCATTTTACATAATTGAGAAACTGAAAGCAAGTTATAATCTAAAGAATCTACAAGAAAAACATTGGAAATAGAATGGTCAGGAGATATAGCAATTTTACCAAGTCCTTTGACCAAACCTTGATTTCCATCCCCGAATGTGATAGCTCTTTGGGGATCATGGTTTTTCTCATAGGAGGAGAACATCCTTTTCTCCCCAGTCATGTGGTTCGTGCACCCTCTATCAATTATCCAACTTGAGCCCCCGGATGCATAAACCTACAAAACAAATTTAGGCCTTGTTCTTAGGTACCCAAACGGTCTTGGGTCCTTTGATATTAGAAACAAGCACCTTGGGTACCCAAACACAAGTCTTTGAGCCCTTGTGTTTGGCCCCAACATATTTGGCAACTACTTTGCCTGATTTGTGAGCACATAAGAAGCATCAAAAGTCTTAATGCACTAGCAGATTTCTTTTTAGGCATTTTAACATGAGTGGATTGCCTCGAACTAGATGCCTCACTCTTCTCTACTACTTATTAAGGCGGTAAGGGGTAGGCTGCCATTCCGTGTTCTGTCATTCCCATTTTCGTGTTCTGCCATTCCCATTCCCCCCTCCCTGCACTGTCTTTCTCATTCCCCACTCCCCGCAAATCCCATTCCCATTCCTACGTGCATCCCATGCCTAGCCAAAATTAAATTAAAAAAAACACAAACAAATGTGGCCCCAATGGGATTCGAACCTGCGACCCCTCAAGCAAATGTGCTCGTAGCTACCACTACACCAAATGTGTGTTTATGTCAATATCTGTTACAGTAAAAATATCTACTACATCTCTCTCAAAGCCCACCTGCTACCCTTGCACAATGTGTAGTAGTAGATAATTGTCAACGAGATTCCTGAATTATATTTTTGGATGGAGGGAGTAGTACTTAAAGAAGAGCCTTGCATGTAATTTCTTTTGTTTGAATAATGTTTTCAACTTAAATTCCTTTTTTTATATGTGTGACATTTATTCTCCAGTAATATTTTTTCCATGGATCTGACTTGTGAGTTATTTTCATAAACCAACGACAAAGATGAATCCATGTTTCTTACTTGGAAACCCCGAACAAACACCACTGGCAGGAGGCGCTCGCGTTGGTGTCGCTCATCGACGACGAGAAGAAGCTTGGCGACTGCCAGTTCGACCTCTGGAAGCAGTACTACGTGGCCGCATGCGTCGCTGTGTTCGGCAAGCTCCGATGCAGCCGCCGCTTGGACGCGGTCCAGAGCGGCTGCACCGCGCTGTCCATCTTCAAACAAGGGGACCTCATGGTCGTCGCCAACACCAGCGTCTCTTGGGTTGTTCTGGGAACCGCATCCGACAACGCGCGTCGTCACGCCATCTAGCTCATCATCCACCTGAAGCTCAACCTGCCACGTAAGTCACTACTGACCGGCCATGAATTCTTGTGCGCTGGGACGATGGCCGTTGCGACGTTGTGTGAGTGTCCTCGAACAAGATGTATGTAGAGGAGTAGCACATCCGTTGGTGCAACGGCTAGGTGTACTACCTCGCTGATGAGCCCGAGGTGCACTTTGTTTGGCAGCCCAGCCAAGAGTTATTGGTACTCGCCATGTCGTGCGCGTTTGACAACTACTCTATCAAGGACTATGGCGTCATCTTGGCGCCAGAGTTGACGCAGAGGAGGACCGACAACAATGACCACTCGCCATCGTCGGGGTAGCTTTTGTGTTGGTCTACCTTTAATTCTCTTCGCAAACACATACACTTGCCTTTTTTGTTTACCTGATGACTGACGATGTACGAGGGAACTTCTACCGGCAGGTGTAACACGTGCTCTTCAATGATGAGACCATGCAAATCGTGGCATATATCGAAGTCTGCATGATACTGATGGTTGCAATGTAGTAGTGAAACAGCTAAATTAAAATAACAAAATTTATGTATAGCTAGGATTACAAATGGATTATGAAACATTTTCTTATAACAATATAAGACACATTTTGTATATAAGTTATTATGTTATTATATGTTCCCGTTGCAATGCACGGGCACTCACCTATATACATAAAAGCATGATGAGAGCCAGAGTGAGACTTCCTAGAATGAATTCTCCTAATTTTGTGTTCGTGATAACAGGCAGGGTATAAAATGTAACCCTCGTTATCCTAAACCATGGGAGCCTTGCCCTTAACAAAGTTAGACAATTTCTTAGGTGCATTAAGCTTGACATTGTCTCCCTGTTGGAAGCCAATGCCATCCTTAATGCCTGGGCGTCTCCCACTATAGAGCATGCTTCTAGCAAATTTAAATTTTTCATTTTCTAAGTCATGCTCATTAATCTTAGCACTAAGTTGAGCTATGTGATCACTTTGTTGTTTAATTAAAGCTAGGTGATCATTAATAGTATCAACATTAATGTCTCTACATCTAGTACAAATAGTAACATGCTCAACGGTAGATGTAGAGGGTTTGCACACATTTAATTCATTAATCTTAGCATGTAACATAACATTTTCATTTCTAAGATTGGAAACAATATCATTGCAAACATTTAAATTTTTAACCTTAGCAATCAATTTATCATTTTCTATCTTAAGGCTAGCAATGGATTCATTCAACTTGTCAATCTTAGCAATTAAACTAGCATTATCATTTTTAAGGTTGACAAGAGAATCATCACTAACATTTAATTTCTCAACCTTAGCAATCAATTTATCATTCTCAAATCTAAGGTTGGAAATAGTGTCATGGCAAGTGCTTAGCTCACTAGTTAATTTTTCACATTTCTCTACTTCCTGAGCATAAGCATTTTTAACCTTAACATGCTTCTTATTTTCCTTAATTAGGAAGTCCTCTTGGCTATCCAAGAGTTCATCCTTCTCATGAATAGCACTAATCAATTCATTCAATTTTTCTTTTTGTTGCATGTTTAAGTTGGCAAAAGGGTGAGCAAATCATCCTCATCATCACTAGAGCTAGCCTCATCACTAGATGTTGCATATTTAGTGGAAGCTCTAGATTTTACCTTCTTCTTTTTGCCGTCCTTTGCCATGAGGCACTTGTCGCCGACGTTGGGGAAGAGAAGACCCTTGGTGACAGCGATGTTTGCGGCGTCCTCGTCGGAGGAGGAGTCGGTGGAGCTCTCATCGGAGTCCCACTTCCGGCAAACATGGGCATCACCGCCCTTCTTCTTGTAATACTTCTTCTTCTCCTTTCTTCTTCCTTTCTTGTCGTCGCCCCTGTCACTATCACTAGATAATGGACATTTTACAACAAAATGACCAGGTTTACCACACTTGTAGCGAACTTTCTTGGAGCAGGGCTTGTAGTCCTTCCCCTCCTTTGCTTGAGGATTTGGCGGAAGCTCTTGATGATGAGCGCCATCTCCTCGTTGTCGAGCTTGGAGGCGTCGATAGGGAGTCTACTTGATGTAGACTCTTCTTTCTTCTCCTCCATCGCCTTCAAAGCTCACAAACTTTCCTATCACTTCCTTGGGAGACATTAGTTTGTATCTAGGATCACCACGAATTAATTGAACTTGAGTAGAATTAAGAAAAACGAGTGATCTTAGAATAACCTTGACCATTTCATGGTCATCCCATTTTGTGCTCCCAAGGTTGCGCACTTGATTCACCAAAGTCTTGAGCCGGTTGTACATCGCTTGTGGCTCCTCCCCTTGATGAAGCATGAAGCGACCGAGCTCCCCCTCGAACGTTTTCCTCTTGGTGATCTTGGTCACCTCGTCTCCTTCGTGCGCAGTCTTGAGCACGTCGCAAATTTCTTTGGCACTCTTCAACCCTTGCACCTTATTATACTCCTCTCGACTTAGAGAGGCAAGGAGTATAGTAGTGGCTTGGGAGTTGAAGCGCCAGATTTTGGCTACCTCGTCCGAATCATAGCCTTCATCCCCCACGGATGGTTCCTGCGCACCAAACTCAACAATGTCCCAAATGCTAGCGTGGAGTGAGGTTAGATGGTGCCTTATTTTATCACTCCACATACAATAATCTTCACCATAAAAAACCGGTGGTTTGCCTAATGGGACGGAAAGTAAAGGAGTGTGTGGCGGAACTGCCCGAATTATTCCAAGTTAAGTGCCTGAGCCCTGCCTTAGAGGCTAGACCACACTTAAATGGGAATAATCCATCAATCCCTCAGGATCTAGTCCGACACGGCCACTGACAGGATCAAGTACCACAATCTCACTCGAAGGTGAGTCACAGAGCAAATACAATAAAGCATAAAACCATACATGAATGAGTATTAAATTATTACATCACCATCGGAGTTTTGCAAAAGTAGTCATCATTGTTCGAAGTGCAGCGGAATAAAACTAACGATAATTAAACAGAGAGATGGGGAAGCCTGTCCCATCACTCCTCATGCTCCTCCTCAGCCGAGGTAGGGTCTCACTCGACAGTCCAACCCGGTGGCAAGATGGACGGCCAAGTCACTCCAGCAACCATTTCCTCCAGAGAACCTGTAAAAATTATGCCACAAGCAAGGCTGAGTATACTAATACTCAGCTAGACTTACCCGGTGTGAGGAGTCTACTCCTCTACCTCTAGACATGCAGCTGTTTGGCTGTGGGGTTTGGTTGCCAAAAGCACTAGCTGAGTTTCTAAATCAAGTTTTACTTTGTCATGTTTAAGTGTGACTCTCTTAAGGCTAAAAGTGTACTATCTACTCATACATAGTAGCAAACATTATTAGCAATCAACATCTTAATCAACTCATCATATTTCCACTTGTTACTCATTGTAGCAGCATGGATCAAGCAGTCTCATTAACTGCGAGAAGCAGACGATTCGAATCGAGTTTTAAACCTTGCAAGGTAAACCTAAACACACGACATGTAGGGGCACTCCGTCCCCACACACATCAACCGTCCCCATCGATTCCCTGGCAACAGAAAGGGGCTCACCGCCTTGGCGTACAATGCCTCACTGACCCCGACTGCCGTCGTGCAGTGACCGCACTTGTACCCACCATAACCGGAATGGGAGACCACGTCTCAGGTCGCGTGAGGAGGGCAATCTGCGGGCAGGTTCACTCAGGTACTAGGCTTACCGATTTACCATATTTCTCGGTATGTGTTTAGTACGTTTCAAACGCTTGACACACGGTACCACACCTTAATCCTTATTCCAATTTTTATCTCGTGGACAACCAATCCCCATGGATTGTTGCCCACCAACCAACATCAATTATGATAAGAAAGTGGATACAGCCAATTTACTGACCTCGCGCGAGTGCTAGAAAAATCACTCGACTTCTACCGAGATCCCTAATTAATAAAGCAGCTACTCGACTTAGCATACTAGTATTCATCTCAATGGGATTCCTGAGTTCATGCAACTAGGGTTTCAACCAACTCCTACACTTAAGTGAACAATACAAGCCTACAAACATTAAGTATAGTAAAATAGCATAAATAACAGGTTATGCATAAAACCGGGGCTTGCCTTCCAAAGCAGTGGCAGGCAGGTCCTCTGGTGCAGACTCTGGTGCTGGATCCGGGGCTACCTCCTGAGCAGCTCCTTGCTCCGGCACGAGGACATATTCTCCGTCAGCAAGGTTACAGTCTATCGAATGCAATGAACATGTATGTCATGATTATGCAGGATTTAATAACATTATGCTAAGAAGAAAACTAAGTCAAGGAGTGACTTAGGGTTTCTTAATCATGCGGGGCTTCCAGTGGGTTATGCTTATTACCTTTCAGGCTTAGGTTTTTATTGAGGATAAACATAGTGGATTTGTATTGTCTTTATACATTTCAGTGGGTAATTTACAAGGGTTTTAGGATGACACTAATTACCATTATTTATTTTCTTTTCTTTAATTTCCACTTATGGTTTCTAGTGTAGGTTTGAACTATGACAGTGGTTTAAAAATTTCCAAAAATTCTGTAAAAATTACAGTGGGTTGCCATTTGCTATTCTAGCTTGTTTTAAGAATTTGAGGCTTAAAATATAAAGGCTATGCTTTAGATAAAAATAACAAGAGTGGTGTAAAATGGGCCACTTTACACTACATCTCTTAATTAGAGGTGGGGTCTGTCTTAAAGATTATTTTTGTTGGCATCTAACAGTAATAATAGGCTTCTGTGTCAAAAACCACAGGAGGCTAAGGGGTGGTTATTTAGTTATGATTTTCTAAAGTTTAATGTCAAAAAGGCACTTTCTACTACATTGTTATTTGAAAAATGTCAAACAGCAGATTTCATATTTTTCGTAAGTTCTTAATAGCAAAACATTTTCTATCCCAAGAGTGGGGGTGTTTTCACCTTGGGGTTATTTTTGTAGGGTTTTTCTAAGTTTCCCTTGTTTTATTAAAATAAAAGGTATCTTACTTATTTTATACTAAAACAGGGTATGATAGATTTTTCCAGTGAACTACATTGAATAAGTATCCTAACAAAAATAGGGGTACCCTCTGGTTCATTATTTAAATCACATTTTCTATTTTCTTAACCTTAAGCCTATTGTAAAACAAGGGGCAAAAACTAACTTAATGGGGTGGACAGAGAGGTTTAGCATTTTTAATTGGGTCAGTAGGTAGATATAAACTTCTCCAAATTTTGCTAACCCTAGTCAAACAATATTTCTATTTTTCCTTCTAATATTAAGTTTTTAGCAGTTTCTTAATTAATTCAAAACTTCAGAAAAGAATACAGGAACTATGGGTTTTACTATTTTTATCTGATAGTTCATATTTCCCAGAGTCTAGCAAAATGGTTTGACAATTTTTGGATGATTATTCTTCAAGTTATGCATTTATTAAGTTATCTGTCATATTAAAAGAAACTAAATTCGAAAATGGAAAAGAAAACACGTTTGCGCTGAGGCCCCTGGGTTTTATCCCCCTCTTCTCTCGCAAAATAGTCCTTGGTCTACTATTGGCGTGGGTCACTGACATCTCACAAAACCCCCTGGGCCTAACCGAAATCTAACCCGCGCTCCCTTGGCTGACTTAAACAGTATCCAGCGGCATAGATTACGGCTGGCGAGGCTTACCGGCGGCAGAAGAGCTCTAGCGGGGTGGTCAGTGACGTCCGGGAGGTCACGACGGTCACGTCAGGTGTGCGGGTCGGCGTCGGAGGTGGTCGGAGCTACCCTGGCCACGAACACAGGCGGCGGGGGTCGTCGGCGGCTCCTGTTCTGGCCAAACCACGATGGTATAGTTCAATTAAGGTGCATGAGGAGCTCCACAGGGTGATGTAGAGGCCATGCGCGCGACGAATTGGAAAATGGTGCAGAGGCTTACCCGGTCCACGTGCGCCGGTGGGTTTTTGAACTCCGGCGAGCACGATTGCGCTATTCCGGTGATGCGGGTCCTCGGTTCAAGCTTGAGCAAGCTTCACGGCCTCACCAGGAAGCTATCTGAGGGCTTGGATCGAACGGAGGAGGACGGGAAAGGAGCTATCCACGGTGGTTGCTCTCGGGCGGCACTGGCGGGTCGCGGGGAGGTCGCCGGAGCTAAGGGCTGCCTCGGGAAGGTCAGGCGAGGTACAGGAGGAGGCAACGGGGAAAGCAGCCGAGCACTGGGGCGAGGTTTTATAGCCGTGGCGCGGGCGTGGTCACGGGCGGCCGCGGGCGCTGCGGGGGTTCGCGCACGGGCGTGCTCTAAGCGCGGCCCCGGATGTCAGCTCGCGTCGAACACGTGGAAGCTCGCTTCTGCCATGGTTCAACGGCAGATTTGAGCACCATAGCGTGCGTATCTTGGCAAAGTCACTGTGTATGGTCGCTTCCCTGCTCCATATCCTACCTTTTTGCTGATGAGTTCCAAGTCAAGATATGGTCGGGGTAGGGAGATAGAGGGGGGAGAAGTTGGCTGTGTCAGCTAGGTCCAAGCCGAGACAAAAATGGTGTCAAGTCATGTCTAGCGCCCTAGGGTAGGTGTCAGCTCTTTCCAGGGTATTCTAGGGTTAATTTGGTGCCACTTTGTCAATTGAGTCGAAGGGTTTTGAAATTTGGATTAAGGTGAACATGTGGAATCTTTGTTCAAGGGTTAGTTTTTATACTTAGGCAAAATCTGAATTCTCCCTTGTGCTGAACCTTAGGTGAACTTTTTAGGACTTTTCTGAAAACTTTTTGGGGGTACTTCCTTACTATTAATTGTAGGTTATGAAGTATATTACAACTTTTATATTTGGCCCAAGACATGATCATAAGGATTACATGACCTTTTGATCCTAGCTTCAATTAGGGTTCCTATTGCCCAAGAGGGGTTTGCTTTAGGGTTTTGGGAAATTCCCACATAGATGTGCATGACAAGCTAGGGCATGATACCCAAGATAGTTTGCACTTGCTTAGGACCTTGAATTCCAAGTTTGAGGTACTTTGCCCATATCAATCTTCATGTGATAATGGGTTAAAAGGGAGTAGCCCTAGGTGGACACCCTGAGTTACACCTGGGGTGTTACAGCCCTCCCCCCTTAAAGGAATCTCGCCCCGAGATTTTAGGTAGAGTCCCTTGGATGGGTGCTTGAAGGTGTGTGGGTGTGCTACCCTTTTCTTTATACTCAAGTTTCTCTTATTAACTGCTCTTCGAATGTCATTCTCTTTGCAACTTCAGAAGGAAGCCCCTCTTAAGTTAAATCCACAACTTAGACTATCCTTGTTATCTAAGTTTTTCTTATAATTGAATTCAAAGGGCAGGTGGGGGGTGGGGTTTCGGGGTTACATACCGACTCCTTTGGGTAGAAAGTCGGGGAAGCGAGAGCGTAGAAAATCCTCAGTCTCCCATGTAGCTTCTTCTGCTGAATGGTGACTCCACTGAACCTTATACATTCTAACTGATCTTGCCCGAGTTGATCTCTCCTTCTGGTCCAATACCTTGACGGGGTACTCTTGGTAAGACAAGTCTGGTTCTATCTCAATGTCCGGTTCTGGTAGCACTTTAGTGGGTAGACGAACACATTTCCGCAGCTGAGATACATGGAACACATTGTGAACAGCTGACATGCTGGGTGGCAATTTCAGTTGATAGGCAACGGGTCCACAAGCTTCCTTGATCTCGTAGGGTCCAATGTAACGAGGAGCTAACTTGCCCTTGATCCCAAATCTCTGGACACCCTTGGTTGGTGATACCTTAAGATAAACATGATCTCCTACCTCAAACTGTAGAGGCTTCCGCCTCTTATCATGATAGCTCTTTTGCCTGGCTTGAGCAGCTTCTAGGTTCTTTTTGATGATCCCGACCTTTGCCTCCGCTTCAAGTACCAAATCTGGCCCAAAAATTTCCCTCTCTCCTGCCTGAGACCAATTCAGTGGGGTCCTACACCTTCTCCCATACAATGCCTCAAAGGGTGCCATCTTCAGACTGGACTGATAGCTGTTATTGTAAGAAAACTCTGCCAAGGAAAGACACTTGTCCCAATCCTTTCCGTAGTGTAGTACACATGCCCGTAACATGTCTTCCAAAATCTGGTTCACCCTTTCTGTCTGGCCATCGGTTTGGGGATGGTATGCTGAGCTTCGTATGACCTGGGTCCCAAGTAATTCCTGCAATTGCTCCCAAAATCGTGCCACAAAAGGTGCTCCTCGGTCTGAGACTATAGTCCTTGGTATCCCATGCAGACGAACTATCTGGTCAATGTAGATCTCTGCATACTTCTCGGTCCTGTGAGTGGTGTGTACTGGCAAGAAATGAGCGGTCTTGGTCAATCTGTCCACAATAACCCAAATTGAATCATGGTGCCTGGAGGTATTGGGCAGTCCTACGATGAAGTCCATGCTAATGTCCTCCCATTTCCAAGATGGTATGGGAAGGGGTTGCAAAGGGCCTGCTGCCTTCAAATGACTAGCTTTTACCCTCTGGCAAGTGTCACACTCGGATATGTACTTGGCAATTTCCCTCTTCATTCTGGTCCACCAATATAAAGATCTGAGATCATGGTACATCTTGTTGCTACCAGGGTGCATGGAGAATTTGGAAAGGTGAGCTTCATCTAGGATCTTCTTTCTGAGTTCCGGGTCCTTGGGAACAACCAATCGGTCTCCAAACCATAAAATTCCCTTGTTGTCCTGACGGAAGCACTTGTATTTCTCTGTCTTTTGCTTGATCATTTCCTTAATCATTTGAACACCCTTATCCTCAATCTGTGCCCTCACTATTTGCTCTTGCAATGTGGGTTCCACCGAGATATAACTTAATTCACCGGAAGGAACAACCTCCAGGTTCAGCTTGCACAACTCATCGCATAGGGTGGTAACTCTTGCATCCATGCTTATACAATTGCATTGGGCCTTTCTGGAAAAGGCATCTGCCACAACATTGGCTTTACCAGGATGGTAATGCACTTCCAAATCATAGTCCTTGATTAACTCCAACCATCTCCTTTGCCTCATGTTCAGATCTGCCTGAGTGAAGATGTATTTGAGGCTCTTGTGATCAGTATAGATGTTACAGTGAGCTCCCATCAAGTAGTGTCTCCATATCTTAAGAGCATGAACCACAGCTGCCAATTCCAGGTCATGTGTAGGGTAGTTCTGCTCATGGGGCCTGAGTGCTCGGGAGGCATAAGCAATGACTCTGTTCTCTTGCATCAAGACACATCCCAATCCTGTACCAGAAGCATCACAATAAACTTCAAATGGCTTAGTGTTGTCAGGTTGAGCCAGCACTGGGGCTGTTGTCAAATGCTGCCTCAAAGTATGAAAGGCATCTTAGCACTTTTGGTTCCAATAATACTTGACTCCTTTATTCAATAGTTCAGTCATTGGTTTGGCAATTCTGGAGAAATCCGGAATAAATCGTCGATAATACCCTGCCAATCCCAGAAAACTCCGAATCTGCCTCACAGTAGTCGGGGGTTTCCAATCCATCACCTCCTGTACCTTCTCAGGATCAACTGATATTCCATCCTGAGAAATGGTGTGACCCAAGAATTTAATCTCCTTCAGCCAGAACTCACATTTAGACAACTTAGCATACAACCGATGGTCACGCAGTCTTTGAAGCACAGTATGCAAATGTTTGGTGTGCTCGGCTTCATTTTTGGAATAGACCAGAATATCATCAATGAAGACGACCACGAACTTGTCCAATTCTGGCATAAATACTGAGTTCATCAGGTACATAAAATAAGCCGGGGCATTGGTCAACCCAAAAGACATTACCAAAAATTCATACAACCCATATCTGGTGGAGAAAGCTGTCTTGGGAACGTCACTGGCACGGATTTTGATCTGATGGTAACCTGAGCGAAGGTCTATCTTGGAGAATACCTTGGCTCCCACCAACTGATCGAATAGAACATCAATGCGGGGCAGTGGGTATTTGTTCTTGATAGTCACCGCATTGAGAGGGCGGTAGTCAACACACATCCTCAAACTTTCATCCTTTTTCTTCACGAACAAGGCAGGACATCCCCATGGTGAAGTACTTGGGCGAATAAACCCCTTGTCCAACAGCTCTTGCAATTGCTTCTTCAATTCTGCCAATTCCGCGGGAGGCATCCTATAGGGTCTCTTAGAGATAGGAGCAGTCTCGGGTTGTAACTCGATGGCGAACTCAATATCTCGGTCAGGTGGCATTCCTGGCAATTCATCCGGAAAAACATCCGGGTAGTCACAGACTACTGGGATCTTTTCCACTGGGGACTCTATCGTAACGAAGGCACTAGAACGGGTGCATCCCTGGCTGGGTAAAAATAAAACAGTCTCGCCATAAGCAGGGGAATGAATTTCAATGGCCCTGGCTGCAATATCCAATACTGTCTGATGCCTGGTCAACCAGTCTGCTCCCAATATAATATCCACGCTATCCAATCCTAAGATGAGAAGGGTGGTTCTAATCACAAGGCTACCAAATTTTATAGGCACTTGCCTATTGATTTGATAAGTGGCCACTCTGCCTCCTGGTGTTGGAATGGTAATGCCCCCATCGGTGTGGTGAAAGGGCAACTAGGCACTTGGCACTAAATTTGGCACTGATAAAACTATGCGATGCACCAGAATCAAATAGAATAATAGCAGGATAATTTAAAACTGTAAAGATACCAGTCTTGACAGGTGCTCCCTCTGGAATATCAGCCATGGTGGTGAAGTTCAGCCTGCCCTGCCTCACTTGCACCTTCTGCCTCTTGCCTTGGTTCTGATTAACATTCTGCCCCTGCCTCTGCTGGTTCCTGGGGCAATTCTTGGCGTAATGTCCGGTGTTGCCACAAGTGAAACACCTGTTGTCATTTGCTTGGCGATACTGCTGCTGCTGCTGGTTGTTCCTCTGAGCGGGAAACTGGGTACGGTTGGGTGCCTGCTGCTGCTGCTGTGGTCGAATCACCCATCTCCCTTGCTGCTGCTGGGGTCCCCTGTTCTGTGTATCGGACATAATCCTGAAGCGCTGTGGCTGAGCTGAGGGTCCCGCCATAGGGGTCTTCCTCTTCTTTTCTGCCTGTCGAGCTGAAATGCAGTCCTCCTGGGAGATAGCCATGTTGACCAACTCATTGTAACTGTTGGCCCTAACGGTGTTGAGACGGTCACGGAGCTTAGTGCTGAGCCCCCTCCTAAACCTGTCTCTCTTCTTCTCATCTATATTCGCGTGATATCCAGCATACTGGCACAAGTCATTAAAAGCCTGGGCATACTGCAACACTGTCCTGTTGCCCTGAGTGAGTGCCAAAAACTCGTTGAGCTTCCGGTCCATAATCCCGGCTGGTATGTGGTGTCCCCTGAAAGCTGCCTTGAACTCCCTCCATTCCACCTCTCGATCCTCTGGCTGCATGGCAAGAAAATGGTCCCACCAAGTCCTTGCGGGTCCGCGAAGCTGCTGGGTGGCGAACCTGACTTTGGTGACTTCTGAGCAAGCTCCATGGAGTAGTGGGAATTTGGATTCCACCACTCGCAACCACACATCTGCATCAAGTGGGTCCTCTGCCCTGGTGAACAATGGAGGCTGGGTACTAAGGAACTCCTGGTAGGTAGCTGCCGCAGGGTGACGCTGATGGTCTCCACCACCATAGTGCTGAGGTGGTGGCTGACGCTGAGCTAGCTGCCTCAAGATCTCGTTCTGCTGAGCCATGAGCTCCTGCAGAGTGGGAGGCAGTGGCGGCGGTGGAGGAACGCGCTCATTCTGGCCACGACGCTGCCTCCCGGCCATCTGAAAAACCACATACATACTTAACACCATATCTCCAGGTTCAAGATTTAATCGCGGCGAAAAGAGTCAAAAGCAAAAGGATAGACTCCAACTTCAACAAAAGGATTTAAAAAGACATAAATTTTTCCTTCCAAATTTAAACTGATAACCGCATCCATCAAACATGCTTCCAAAAGAGTGTATCACGATTACATCAATTGTCCCAAAAAGACTCAACTCTATCTAGCCTAGTACCCCAAGGGTGCAAAAGCTAAGCTAGCTGCGAGGAGTCCTACCATCCAACTTCTAACCCTATCCTGAACACCTAGTGAGCGAACGAGGCAACACTCGACTCGGGGGAAGGTGGTCTCCCTGAGCCAGCAGTGTCCACACTAGAGGCAGGCTCTTCTCCTCCCTCGATGTCGACGTCCTCGTTGGCCTCTAGGTCCTGGATCTCCTGGTGATGCATGTCCAGGTGCTCGTTAGCCTCAGCAAGCTGCTGCTGAGTGTTAATGAGCTGATCCTCGAGAACCTCAATGGTGTTCTGCCTGGTGCCCACTAGTTCCTCCAACTCTTGGATATCAGTGGATAGCTGCTCCACCTGCAAGTCCTTCTCCACCATTTCAGTGGACAAATCAACCACGAGCTCCTCTCTGTTATCCAAAGTAATCTTTGTCGCCTCCAATAGTGCCATCAGATGGGACATTGCCTCGCCGCGCATCACTTGCAGACGGTACAGAGCATTCATGCACCGTACGGTCAGGTGCGCAGTCTGTCCTGGGTAGATGGCCTAGATATCCTTGGCATGCTCCACCCGATCCTTCCACATTGGGTCGTCCTCCCTTTCGGCGGGGAACAAGCCAATGGGGTGGGTAGCCAACTCCAAAGGATGGAATCCGCAGAATGTGGTCAATCCATGCACAGCGATCGCCTCGATCGTGTCCTCAGCTCGGTATCCAAAAGACTCGGAGTCCAAAGAGTGCCACCCTGGCTGCAGGGGATGAGGCTCCAAGGTCATCCTCACCCTACAGCGGGGCACTCGGTGCTTCTCGAACTGCTGCACCGCGTACTGAGGGGGTGTCGTGTATCCGGCCCCCTGAAGTACCTCCCACAAAATGCGGGGAAAGCCCTCTCGTGCAAGCCCGTCAGTGTGGGATAGTGCATTTCCGTCCTCTGAGGATCCGTGGGAAGTCATCTGTGTACGGTTAAGCGTAAGTAAAAGAAAAAGAATTATAAAAAGAACAAGAAAAATAAAACTCAGCCTCTCTCTAGTTAAATAAAAAGGCACTAGGGGCCTAGTTGATTATTATCTTGTCTTTAAGTCCTTACTCAGTTATCCAATTGCTTAATTAAGAATGCATGCATGCTCGTCCTGAACGACCTCACAACAAGATAAAAGGAATAGGGAAGAACCCTCATCCTGTAAAAGTGGCCTGTAGGGCCTAATTACTTAGCCACCTAGCTACCCTTCTATTACCCTAAGGCTTCACGTCCTAGGTCTATCCGGCTCGTTCTCCTATTTATCCAACATTGTTTCTATCAATTTTTATTTTGGAAAATGATGGTAATTACATCTTATTGATTCCTCTGTGGTGGTACAAGCTCCGATACCAGCTGTGGCAGAACTGCCCAAATTATTCCAAGTTAAGTGCCTGAGCCCTGCCTTAGAGGCTAGACCACACTTAAATGGGAATAATCCGTCAATCCCTCAGATCTAGTCCGACACGGCCACTGACAGGATCAAGTACCACAATCTCACTCGAAGGTGAGTCACAGAGCAAATACAATAAAGCATAAAACCATACATGAAGGAGTATTAAATTATTACATCACCATCAGAGTTTTGCAAAAGTAGTCATCATTGTTCGAAGTGCAGCGGAATAAAACTAACGATAATTAAACAAAGAGATGGGGAAGCCTGTCCCATCACTCCTCATGCTCCTCCTCAGCCGAGGTAGGGTCCCACTCGACAGTCCAACCCGGTGGCAAGATGGACGGCCAAGTCACTCCAGCAACCATTTCCTCCAGAGAACCTGTAAAAATTATGCCACAAGCAAGGCTGAGTATACTAATACTCAACTAGACTTACCCGGTGTGAGGAGTCTACTCCTCTACCTCTAGACATGCAGCTGTTTGGCTGTGGGGTTTGGTTGCCAAAAGCACTAGCTGAGTTTCTAAATCAAGTTTTACTTTGTCATGTTTAAGTGTGACTCTCTTAAGGCTAAAAGTGTACTATCTACTCATACATAGTAGCAAACATTATTAGCAATCAACATCTTAATCAACTCATCATATTTCCACTTGTTACTCAATGTAGTAGCATGGATCAAGCAGTCTCATTAACTGCGAGAAGCAGACGATTCGAATCGAGTTTTAAACCTTGCAAGGTAACCTAAACACACGACATGTAGGGGCACTCCGTCCCCACACACATCAACCGTCCCCATCGATTCCCTGGCAACAGAAAGGGGCTCACCGCCTTGGCGTACAATGCCTCACTGACCCCGACTGCCGTCGTGCAGTGACCGCACTTGTACCCACCATAACCGGAATGGGAGACCACGTCTCAGGTCGCGTGAGGAGGGCAATCTGCGGGTAGGTTCACTCAGGTACTAGGCTTACCGATTTACCATATTTCTCGGTATGTGTTTAGTACGTTCAAACGCTTGACACACGGTACCACACCTTAATCCTTATTCCAATTTTTATCTCGTGGACAACCAATCCCCATGGATTGTTGCCCACCAACCAACATCAATTATGATAAGAAAGTGGATACAGCCAATTTCCTGACCTCGCGCGAGTGCTAGAAAAATCACTCGACTTCTACCGAGATCCCTAATTAATAAAGCTGCTACTCGACTTAGCATACTAGTATTCATCTCAATGGGATTCCTGAGTTCATGCAACTAGGGTTTCAACCAACTCCTACACTTAAGTGCACAATACAAGCCTACAAACATTAAGTATAGTAAAATAGCATAAATGACAGGTTATGCATAAAACCGGGGCTTGCCTTCCAAAGCAGTGGCAAGCAGGTCCTCTGGTGCAGACTCTGGTGCTGGATCCGATGCTACCTCCTGAGCAGCTCCTTGCTCCGGCACGAGGACGTATTCTCCGTCAGCAAGGTTACAGTCTATCGAATGCAATGAACATGTATGTCATGATTATGCAGGATTTAATAACATTATGCTAAGAAGAAAACTAAGTCAAGGAGTGACTTAGGGTTTCTTAATCATGCGGGGCTTCCAGTGGGTTATGCTTATTACCTTTCAGGCTTAGGTTTTTATTGAGGATAAACATAGTGGATTTGTATTGTCTTTATACATTTCAGTGGGTAATTTACAAGGGTTTTAGGATGACACTAATTACCATTATTTATTTTCTTTTCTTTAATTTCCACTTATGGTTTCTAGTGTAGGTTTGAACTATGACAGTGGTTTAAAAATTTCCAAAAATTCTGTAAAAATTACAGTGGGTTGCCATTTGCTATTCTAGCTTGTTTTAAGAATTTGAGGCTTAAAATATAAAGGCTATGCTTTAGATAAAAATAACAAGAGTGGTGTAAAATGGGCCACTTTACACTACATCTCTTAATTAGAGGTGGGGTCTGTCTTAAAGATTATTTTTGTTGGCATCTAACAGTAATAATAGGCTTCTGTGTCAAAAACCACAGGAGGCTAAGGGGTGGTTATTTAGTTATGATTTTCTAAAGTTTAATGTCAAAAAGGCACTTTCTACTACATTGTTATTTGAAAAATGTCAAACAGCAGATTTCATATTTTTCTTAAGTTTTTAATAGCAAAACATTTTCTATCCCAAGAGTGGGGGTGTTTTCACCTTGGGGTTATTTTTGTAGGGTTTTTCTAAGTTTCCCTTGTTTTATTAAAATAAAAGGTATCTTACTTATTTTATACTAAAACAGGGTATGATAGATTTTTCCAGTGAACTACATTGAATAAGTATCCTAACAAAAATAGGGGTACCCTCTGGTTCATTATTTAAATCACATTTTCTATTTTCTTAACCTTAAGCCTATTGTAAAACAAGGGGCAAAAACTAACTTAATGGGGTGGACAGAGAGGTTTAGCATTTTTAATTGGGTCAGTAGGTAGATATAAACTTCTCCAAATTTTGCTAACCCTAGTCAAACAATATTTCTATTTTTCCTTCTAATATTAAGTTTTTAGCAGTTTCTTAATTAATTCAAAACTTCAGAAAAGAATACAGGAACTATGGGTTTTACTATTTTTATCTGATAGTTCATATTTCCCAGAGTCTAGCAAAATTGGTTTGACAATTTTTGGATGATTATTCTTCAAGTTATGCATTTATTAAGTTATCTGCCATATTAAAAGAAACTAAATTCGAAAATGGAAAAGAAAACAGGTTTGCGCTGAGGCCCCTGGGTTTTATCCCCCTCTTCTCTCGCAAAATAGTCCTCGGTCTACTATTGGCGTGGGTCACTGACATCTCACAAAACCCCCTGGGCCTAACCGAAATCTAACCCGCGCTCCTTGGCTGACTTAAACAGTATCCGCGGCATAGATTACGGTGGCGAGGCTTACCGGCGGCAGAAGAGCTCTGGCGGGGTGGTCAGTGACGTCCGGGAGGTCACGACGGTCACGTCGGTGTGCGGGTCGGCGTCGGAGGTGGTTGGAGCTACCCTGGCCACGAACACAGGCGGCGGGGGTCGTCGGCGGCTCCTGTTCTGGCCAAACCACGATGGTATAGTTCAATTAAGGTGCATGAGGAGCTCCACAGGGTGATGTAGAGGCCATGCGCGCGACGAATTGGAAAATGGTGCAGAGGCTTACCCGGTCCACGTGCGCCGGCGGGTTTTTGAACTCCGGCGAGCACGATTGCGCTATTCCGGTGATGCGGGTCCTCGGTTCAAGCTTGAGCAAGCTTCACGGCCTCACCAGGAAGCTATCTGAGGGCTTGGATCGAACGGAGGAGGACGGGAAAGGAGCTGTCCACGGTGGTTGCTCTCGGGCGGCACTGGCGGGTCGCGGGGAGGTCGCCGGAGCTAAGGGCTGGCTCGGGAAGGTCAGGCGAGGTACAGAGGAGGCAACGGGGAAAGCAGCCGAGCACTGGGGCGAGTTTTATAGCCGTGGTGCGGGCGTGGTCACGGGCGGCCGCGGGCGTGCGGGGGTTCGCGCACGGGCGTGCTCTGAGCGCGCCCCCGGATGTCAGCTCGCGTCGAACACGTGGAAGCTCGCTTCTGCCATGGTTCAACGGCAGATTTGAGCACCATAACGTGCGTATCTTGGCAAAGTCACTGTGTACGGTCGCTTCCCTGCTCCATATCCTACCTTTTTGCTGTGAGTTCCAAGTCAAGATATGGTCGGGGTAGGGAGATAGAGGGGGGAGAAGTTGGTTGTGTCAGCTAGGTCCAAGCCGAGACAAAAATGGTGTCAAGTCGTGTCTAGCGCCCTAGGGTAGGTGTCACCTCTTTCCAGGGTATTCTAGGGTTAATTTGGTGCCACTTTGTCAATTGAGTCGAAGGGTTTTGAAATTTGGATTAAGGTGAACATGTGGAATCTTTGTTCAAGGGTTAGTTTTTATACTTAGGCAAAATCTGAATTCTCCCTTGTGCTGAACCTTAGGTGAACTTTTTAGGACTTTTCTGAAAACTTTTTGGGGGTACTTCCTTACTATTAATTGTAGGTTATGAAGTATATTACAACTTTTATATTTGGCCCAAGACATGATCATAAGGATTACATGACCTTTTGATCCTAGCTTCAATTAGGGTTCCTATTGCCCAAGAGGGGTTTGCTTTAGGGTTTTGGGAAATTCCCACATAGATGTGCATGACAAGCTAGGGCATGATACCCAAGATAGTTTGCACTTGCTTAGGACCTTGAATTCCAAGTTTGAGGTACTTTGCCCATATCAATCTTCATGTGATAATGGGTTAAAAGGGAGTAGCCCTGGGTGGACACCCTGAGTAACACCTGGGGTGTTACAGCCCTCCCCCTTAAAGGAATCTCGCCCCGAGATTTTAGGTAGAGTCCCTTGGAGGGGTGCTTGAAGGTGTGTGGGTGTGCTACCCTTTTCTTTATACTCAAGTTTCTCTTATTAACTGCTCTTCGAATGTCATTCTCTTTGCAACTTCAGAAAGAAGCCCCTCTTAAGTTAAATCCACAACTTAGACTATCCTTGTTATCTAAGTTTTTCTTATAATTGAATTCAAAGGGCAGGTGGGGGGTGGGGTTTCGGGGTTACATACCGACTCCTTTGGGTAGAAAGTCGGGGAAGCGAGAGCGTCGAAAATCCTCAGTCTCCCATGTAGCTTCTTCTGCTGAATGGTGACTCCACTGAACCTTATACATTCTAACTGATCTTGCCTGAGTTGATCTCTCCTTCTGGTCCAATACCTTGACGGGGTACTCTTGGTAAGACAAGTCTGGTTCTATCTCAATGTCCGGTTCTGGTAGCACTTCAGTGGGTAGACGAACACATTTCCGCAGCTGAGATACATGGAACACATTGTGAACAGCTGACATGCTGGGTGGCAATTTCAGTTGATAGGCAACGGGTCCACAAGCTTCCTTGATCTCGTAGGGTCCAATGTAACGAGGAGCTAACTTGCCCTTGATCCCAAATCTCTGGACACCCTTGGTTGGTGATACCTTAAGATAAACATGATCTCCTACCTCAAACTGTAGAGGCTTCCGCCTCTTATCATGATAACTCTTTTGCCTGGCTTGAGCAGCTTCTAGGTTCTTTTTGATGATCCTGACCTTTGCCTCCGCTTCAAGTACCAAATCTGGCCCAAAAATTTCCCTCTCTCCTGCCTGAGACCAATTCAGTGGGGTCCTACACCTTCTCCCATACAATGCCTCAAAGTGTGCCATCTTCAGACTGGACTGATAGCTGTTATTGTAAGAAAACTCTGCCAAGGAAAGACACTTGTCCCAATCCTTTCTGTAGTGTAGTACACATGCCCGTAACATGTCTTCCAAAATCTGGTTCACCCTTTCTGTCTGGCCATCGGTTTGGGGATGGTATGCTGAGCTTCGTATGACCTGGGTCCCAAGTAATTCCTGCAATTGCTCCCAAAATCGTGCCACAAAAGGTGCTCCTCGGTCTGAGACTATAGTCCTTGGTATCCCATGCAGACGAACTATCTGGTCAATGTAGATCTCTGCATACTTCTCGGTCCTGTGGGTGGTGTGTACTGGCAAGAAATGAGCGGTCTTGGTCAATCTGTCCACAATAACCCAAATTGAATCATGGTGCCTGGAGGTATTGGGCAGTCCTACGATGAAGTCCATGCTACTGTCCTCCCATTTCCAAGATGGTATGGGAAGGGGTTGCAAAGGGCCTGCTGCCTTCAAATGACTAGCTTTTACCCTCTGGCAAGTGTCACACTCGGATATGTACTTGGCAATTTCCCTCTTCATTCTGGTCCACCAATATAAAGATCTGAGATCATGGTACATCTTGTTGCTACCAGGGTGCATGGAGAATTTGGAAAGGTGAGCTTCATCTAGGATCTTCTTTCTGAGTTCCGGGTCCTTGGGAACAACCAATCGGTCTCCAAACCATAAAATTCCCTTGTTGTCCTGACGGAAGCACTTGTATTTCTCTGTCTTTTGCTTGATCATTTCCTTAATCATTTGAACACCCTTATCCTTAATCTGTGCCCTCACTATTTGCTCTTGCAATGTGGGTTCCACCGAGATATAACTTAATTCACCGGAAGGAACAACCTCCAGGTTCAGCTTGCACAACTCATCGCATAGGGTGGTAACTCTTGCATCCATGCTTATACAATTGCACTGGGCCTTTCTGCAAAAGGCATCTGCCACAACATTGGCTTTACCAGGATGGTAATGCACTTCCAAATCATAGTCCTTGATTAACTCCAACCATCTCCTTTGCCTCATGTTCAGATCTGCCTGAGTGAAGATGTATTTGAGGCTCTTGTGATCAGTATAGATGTTACAGTGAGCTCCCATCAAGTAGTGTCTCCATATCTTAAGAGCATGAACCACAGCTGCCAATTCCAGGTCATGTGTAGGGTAGTTCTGCTCATGGGGCCTGAGTGCTCGGGAGGCATAAGCAATGACTCTGTTCTCTTGCATCAAGACACATCCCAATCCTGTACCAGAAGCATCACAATAAACTTCAAGCACAATTACAAGCGGTTCTCGTGGCTTGTGGCGGGCTTGTCGCCGGTCACCATCTCCTTCTTGGCGTGAGCTCCCAACATCACTTCGAGCAGTTAGGCTATTAATGAAGTACCGGGCTCTGATACCAAATGAAAGTCGCCTAGAGGGGGGTGAATAGGCAAATCTGAAATTTATAAACTTTAAGCACAATTACAAGTCGGGGTTAGCGTTAGAAGTATAATCGAGTTCGAAATAGAGAGCGAAAACAAATCACAAGCGAATAAGAGCGGATGACACGGTGATTTGTTTTACCGAGGTTCGGTTCTTGCAAACCTACTCCCCGTTGAGGTGGTCACAAAGAACGGGTCTCTTTTAACCCTTTCCCTCTCTCAAACGGCCACTTAGACCGAGTGAGCTTCCTTCCTTGATTTCCCGGGTCACTTAGACCCCGCAAGGACCACCACACAATTGGTGTCTCTTGCTTTGCTTACAAGGCTTTGAGAGTAAGAATGAGAGAAAGAAGAAAGCCAACCAAGCAACAAGAACAACAAAAGAACACAAGTCGATATCCTCACAAGTCCTAAAAACTAGAGTTGAATTGTGAACTTTGATTTGATCGGAGGCTTTGATTTGTGTCTTGGAGTGTTGTGTATTGCTCTTGTATTGAATGAGGAGTAGTGAATGCTTGGGTGCCTTGAAGAGTGGTGGTTGGGGGGTATTTATATCCCCAACCACCAAAATGGCCGTTGGGGAACTCTGCTGTCGACGAGCGCACCGGACAGTCCGGTGCGCCAGCCACGTCACCCAACCATTAGGGTTCGACCGTTGGAGCTTCTGCATTGTGGGCCACCGGACAGGTCCTGTTCACTATTCGGTGCACCATCTGGCGCCTACTCTGACTCTGTGCGTGCAGTCGGTAATGTTCACTGTTCACTTTTGCAGTCGACCATTGGCGCTGTAGTCGTTACTCCGCTTGGCACACCGGGCAGTCCGGTGCTACACCGGACAGTCCGGTGAATTATAGCGGAGAGCCATTTTCTGAAACCCGAAGCTTAGCAGTTGGAGGGAATTCTCCCTGGTGCACCGGACACTGTCCGGTGGTGTCCGGACATTGTCCGGTGGCACACCGGACAGTCTGGTGCGCCAGACCAGGGCAGCCTTCGGTTTTCTTTGCTCCTTTTTGTTTGAACCCTTTCTTGGACTTTTTATTGGTTTGTGTTGAACCTTTGGCACCTGTAGAACTTATAATCTAGAGCAAACTAGTTAGTCCAATAATTTGTGTTGGGCAATTCAACCACCAAAATCATTTAGGAAAAGGTTTGACCCTATTTCCTTTCAGTTTTCCTCTCCCATCTCATTCTAATCTCTTAAGCTTGTTGCAAACACCTCTTGTGTGTTTTTTGTGTTCTTAAAACCCTAGGTTTCAAGATGATTTGAGGTTACTTGGGAGTCTCCAAATTTGTGGATGACCCCAAGAAGTTTGTAATCCCCGCTCTTGTGAGCAACATTTGAGATAAGGAATCCCTTGACCTTGGTGGTCGGGTTGTGGAGGCTTAGGGTTGAAAAAGACCCGACCCTTTGTGGGCTCCTCAACGAGGAGTAGGACACCTTTGTGGTGTGGCCAAACCTCAGGATAAATCTTGTGTCTTGTGTTCTTGCTCGTTTTGTGATTGAGATCTTATTTGGGAAGATAGACATATAGGTTTACTCATTGTGTGGATGTTGTGGTAAAATAACACTCGTATCTTCACCATCCACACTTTGCCTATTAGTAGCATTTTTCATCTGTGACAGCCCTCCCAAATTATCAGGCCCACATGCACCAATCCTTGCCTTAATGGCCTCAGATTGCTATGCACGTGTACCGGGTAACTTAACAAGGCTATCGAGTTCATCAA
Source organism: Zea luxurians (assembly GCA_029449295.1). Lineage (NCBI taxonomy): Eukaryota > Viridiplantae > Streptophyta > Magnoliopsida > Poales > Poaceae > Zea > Zea luxurians. Next base: position 123,913,224 of record JAOPSE010000009.1, read on the forward strand.
CTTGAACTCATCATCCCAAGGATCTCCCACATAACAGGCATATTACAGTAATCACATTTGATACACACATTGGAGATAGAGCGGAAGACTTTTATAAAATACACTTTACATTCCAGAACTCAAGTCATACAACATAAAAGGGAATGAAATTTTTACAAGTCCTGATAGTCTTTAGAGTGCATAACTTAACTACAATACTTGGAAAGGTGAAGCCTTTCCATAAAAGATTCACATAAGTAATCTAAGCTTCAGGACCTCCATAAGGAGCAACTAATAAAGCCAAGGCATCAAAAATCTTTCCTGCAACAACATAGGGAATAAAACCCTGAGTAGGCAATTACTCAGCAAGACTTACCCAACTAAGGAAAAGACTCTCAAGGGCATGCTAGCTTTTGGGAATCAAGGGAAAAGCTCATCAATTATCAATGACTCATTTTTGCATAAAAGCTTACTAATAATGGATCCTTAAGCCAAGTTTTATTTCACAAGTTAGGTTATTACCTGAATCTACTAACATGTCTCTAGATTTTCCTAATCTAGATGATTCACTTGGCCTACACTAGATCGCTTTTATGCAACTCAACAGTCCATTTTCAGTTAACTTTTTCTACACTTTTTGTGTAGGATCATATCCATCACCCTTAAAGACATTTGTACCCCAACATATGGTCTTTAATTCCTCTATAGGAACCATAGTTCGAAACCTTATGGATTATCCACTAGGAAGTCCCAAAGTCAGTCATAATCACTGAAATTCAGACTTAGACGCTATTCCAAATCTGAAAATTCAGAGTTCAGCCACCTAACAGTCCAAATTTGAGTCGTTGTTACTCCAATTTTCGTATAGGATCATGTCCATTACCTTTTAAGAAAGTTATTCACCACTATATGGTCTTCACTTCCTCTACCAACACCTCAGCTTAAAACTTCCTAGATCAGCCCCAAAGAACTCCAAAACAGCTCTCACAACACTAAATTCCAAATTCAGTCATTATTCACATTCTAAAATTTTGGAAATCTGCTAACCTTATTTTGGATCACTTTTTCTCCCAATTACAAATAGAATTAGGGGTATGACATTTTGCCAAACTAGCACACCAACATATGGCCTTCAAACTTGCTACAACAACCTTAGCCCAAAACCACATGGATCAGGCACCACAAAGCTCCAAAGTTGAGCAGACACACTGAAATTTAGACTTGGGCAATTACACCAAGTCTGAAATCCAAACCTGTCAGCCCCTCTTTTGACCAGTTTTACTCCTAATTCCATATGACTTTAGGGTTAAGTAACTTAAACAAGTTTGTACACCTAAGGTACCCCACAACTTTGCTACAGTGACTAGCACAAAAATGTCTAGAAGCCAAAAGTTATAACAGCCCAAAGTTAGCTAATTGACATTATTTTCAGCAAATTCCAAATTGCACCAAAACTGAATTTCAGTAGTTTACTCCGATTTTCCCTATAAAACTTGGACATCTCCACTCATGGAAGTTGTTCAACTTTCCAAGATCTACCACTTTGGTATATGGACTTTTTGGCAACTTCTCTCTAGATTTTGATTTCCTTTTTTTGGGCTAGTTTAGGGTTTCAATTGAAATTTTGGACCTATTAATATGCATTCTAGGTGTAGCAAGCAAAATGATGTTGATGCATATGATGATGACATGTCAAAGTTTTAGTTCTCGTAACACCAAGGGTGTTACATCATCTATAAGAGTTTCACACTATATTTCCCGCATAGTTCATAGTCTAGATTTACTTTAACAGTTGGACTGGTTCAGAGTAGTTCAACTTGCCCGTGTAGCAGTTGAACTGGCCTGCACTAGTTGAACTGTAGATTTAACAATATTTCTAAGTTTGTGGTGAAAATTTTTAGGTTAGCCTATTCACCCCCTCTAGGCTACTTTCACGCACCAGACAGTCTGGTGCACCACCGGTGCGCCAATAGTGCGCCAACGGTCGGCTCCAATGGCTAGTTCTAACAGCTAGCCGTTGGACTGACAGTGCACCGGACAGTGAATAGTGGTTGTCCGGTGCACACCGAACAATCCATTGTGGCCGCTAAAATTCAACTCGTGAACTTGTTGCTCTCGGGTTTCTTGGGGGCAGAGGCGCTGCTCCCGGGGCTGGCTGGCCTCACTGTCAGAGGGTGCACCGGATAGTCCGATGCACAGCAGACAGTCCGGTGCGCCTAAGACAGCAACCCTATCATCTTTTCCTTTGGATTTTCTAAACCGTTTTCGTTCTAACTTGTGAGTGTGTTATAGAGTGACACCTAGCACTAGATGTGAGTGTGAATATGCACCAACACTATACTAGAAATCTCTTGGTCAAACTACTCATCCACAACCCCTCTTTATAGTACGGCTAAAATAAAAAAAAGAAGACCTAATTCTATACCAAGTGTCCGCAACTCATTCGACACTTGGAAATATGAAGACCTTCATCTTTTGATTCACCTTTTTCAGTCGTCGCTTCAAGTTCTCATCTAAGGGATTGTTTTCACCATTGCAACACAACTTTCTGTAATGCGACCTAACTTACCATTTGCTCTGCAAAACACACATTAGTCACATATAATCTTATTTTGTCATTAGTCACTAAAACCAACCAGAGGCCTAGATGCTTTTAATATCCCCCTTTTTGGTGATTGATGACAACCCTACAAGAGTGTGAGAGTAGTTTGTTTGTTTTTTTGACAACATAGAAGATGGTTAGTTATACTCAACAATTTTGATAGAAAAAATCGTGTAATAAAATAGTAAGTATCAGCATACACAACATAAGTTTTTTTGTTCATATAAGTATGAAATGAAAATCCATGAATAAGAACTGAACGACTCGTGACAACATCATAGGTGAAAACATAATACACACACAGTCATTAACAAACATCGAGAGCATATCATAGAGTTTGTGAGTTAAGCATCATATAAAAGTGGAGCTAGTATAAAGAGTATCATGCATATATATTACATCAAAAGATCAAAAGATCTCTCAACTAACTCCCCCTAGCTCTCACAACTCACATCTCTGCCCCTTTGGTGCCAAACTCCAAAAGGGTGACCCAAACCTACATACCAGAAGAAGACAGAGGAGGTGAAGGTGCACCAGGTCGCGGTCGAGGCAGAAGAGCAAACGCGAGCTGAGTATCGGAGTCAGTCTCGGATCTAGGATCTGCAGTAGAGGCTGGAGCTGGTGCTGACTCTAACGCTAGCTGCGTTGCAGGATCTGCCGGAGCTAGAGCACTCATAGAAACAACCACGACAGCAGTGGTAACAACAGACGCTGGTGGCACTAGTGGCTGAGCATTGGCAGGTCCAACGACCTGGGTCGAGAAGCCAGGGTGATTGGCCTGAGCGGAGAGATGAACATACTAAAGGAATGGAGCGGGGGTCCTAACTGAAGAGCTGGCACAACAGCAGTCCGAAGAGCAGGAGGAGGAGCAGACTGCACTAGAGGGACCTAAACACCGGTATGTTGGAGAATGAGTTGTGAACGCCCGGTGCTCGGCCCTATCTGCTAGGAGCTATTGTTGTAGGGTGTCCTGGCGGTCCTGAATAGTCTGGAATATCGAGAGCATCCACTCAAACATTTGCTGCTGAATAGCTGCCTGCCTAGCCTGCTCTACGACCAAATGAGCCTGCTTCTGAGTGAGTGACTGGAGATTGGTAGCCAAAGCAGGTTCAATGGTTGGAGGAGCAGCCAAAGGAGCAGCACTAGAGCTACCAGCCTCGTGATCATGGGAACGAGGTGGCCCAGGAGGTGGTGGCGGAATCCCCAGATGTCATCATCATCGGAATAAGTATCTGCAACGGCACTAAAAGGGAAATAGGGTCAAACCTTTTTGTAAATGATTTTGGTGGTTGAAATGCCCAACACAAATAATTGGACTAACTATTTTGCTCTAAATTATATGTTCTACAGGTGCTAAAGGTTCAACACAAACCAATAAAAAGATCCAAGTTAGGGTTCAAAAGAAAGGAGCAAAAAAACCGAAGAGAACCCTTGTCTGGCGCACCGGACAGTGTCCGGTGCCCAGGGCCGTACTCCTTCAAACCTGCCACCTTTCGGTTTCTGGAGAGCCGCTCCGCTATAATTCACTACTGTCTGGTGCGCCAAGCGGAGCAAAGGCTAACAGCGCAACGGTCGTCTGCAAAAGTGTGAACAGTGCGCTGACAGTTCGTGCAGAGTCAGAGCAGCGCCAGAAGGCGCACCGGACAGTGAATAGTGCTTGTCCGGTGCAGCACCGGACTATCCGGTGCCCCAAGAAATCAGAGCTCCAACGGTCGAAACCGTTAGTACCCTAACGGTTGGGTGGCGTGGCTAGAACACCGGACTATCCGATGGCGCACCGGACTGTTCGGTGCGCCCATCGACAGACAGCCTCCCCAACGGTTGGTTTGGTGGTTAGGGCTATAAATACCCCCCAACCACCACCACTTCAAGCATCCAAGTTTTTCAGACATCTCATTCAATACAAGAGCTAGTGCAATCAATACAAGACATAATTCAATTGAATCAAAGCCTCTCCAAGTCCCAAATCCACTCCAAACAAATAGTGACTAGAGAGAGTGTTTTGCTCATGTTCTTTGAGCTCTTGTTCTTGGATCTCTTTCTTCTTCCTCATTTCTTGTTCTCAAGACACAAACCAATAAAAAGATCCAAGTTAGGGTTCAAAAGAAAGGAGCAAAAGAAACTGAAGAGAACCCTGGTCTGGCGCACCGGACTGTCCGGTGTGCCACCTGACAGTGTCCGGTGCCCAGGGCCGTACTCCTTCAAACTTGCCACCTTCGGGTTTCTGGAGAGCCGCTCCGCTATAATTCACCGGACTGTCCGGTGGGCCACCGGACTGTCCGGTGCGCCAAGCGGAGCAATGGCTAACAGCGCAACGGTCGTCTGCAAAAGTGTGAACAGCGCGTGAACAGTGCGTGGACAGTTCGCGCAGAGTCAGAGCAGCGCCAGAAGGCGCACCGGACAGTGAACAGTGCTTGTCCGGTGCAGCACCGGACTGTCCGGTGCCCTAAGAAGTCAGAGCTCCAACGGTCGAAACCGTCAGAACCCTAACGGTTGGGTGACGTGGCTGGCGCACCGGACAGTGTCCGGTGGCGCACCGGACTGTCCGGTGCGCCCAACGATAGACAGCCTCCCCAACGGTTGGTTTGGTGGTTAGGGCTATAAATACCCCCCCAACCACCACCACTTCAAGCATCCAAGTTTTTCAGACATCTCATTCAATACAAGAGCTAGTGCAATCAATACAAGACACAATTCAATTGAATCAAAGACTCTCCAAGTTCCAAACCCACTCCAAATAAATAGTGACTAGAGAGAGTGTTTTGCTCGTGTTCTTTGACCTCCTATTCTTGGATCTCTTTCTTCTTCCTCATTTCTTGTTCTCAAGAAACTTGTAATCAAAGCAAGAGACACCAAGTGTGTGGTGGTCCTTGTAGGGGTCTAAGTGACCCATTTGATTAAGGAGAAAGCTCACTCGGTCTAGGTGACCGTTTGAGAGAGGGAAAGGGTTGAAAGAGACCCGGTCTTTGTGACCACCTCAATGGGGAGTAGGTTTGCAAGAACCAAACCTCGGTAAAACAAATCACTGTGTCATCCTCTTTATTTCTTGGTTGATTTGTTTTTGCCCGCTCTTTCGGACTCGAGTTTAATTTTAACGCTAACCCCAACTTGTAGTTGTGCTTTAAGTTTATAATTTTCAGATTCCGCCTATTCACCCCCCCCTCTAGGCGACTTTCAATTGGTATCAGAGGGTACTTCATTAGAGTCTAACCACTCGAAGTGATGTCGGGAGGATCCACCAAGAGGGAGATGGAAACGACCACAAGCCACGGGAAGGCTGCATCAAGGGAGTCTGGCTCCAAAGGAAGGGAGGAATCACCTCCTCGCGTCAAGTCGCACCAGAGTGGCGACAAGAAGAAGAAGATGAAGAAAGTGGTCTACTATGACACCGATTCTTCGTCACCCTCCACCTCCGGCTCCGACGCGCCGTTTGTCTCTTCTAAGCGCCATGAGCGCAAGAAGTTTAGTAAGATCCCCCTACGCTATCCTCGCATTTCCAAACGCACTCCTTTACATTCCGTCCCATTAGGCAAACCACCGGTTTTTTACGGTGAAGATTATTGTATGTGGAGTGATAAAATGAGGCATCACCTAACCTCACTCCACGCTAGTATATGGGACATTGTTGAGTTTGGAGCGCAGGTACCATCCGTAAGGGATGAAGGCTATGACTCGAACGAGGTAGCCCAAATCCGGCACTTCAACTCCCAAGCCACTACTATACTCCTCACCTCTCTATGTCGAGAGGAGTATAATAAGGTACAAGGGTTGAAAAGTGCCAAGGAGATTTGGGACGTGCTAAAGACCGCGCACGAAGGGGATGAGGTGACCAAGATCACCAAGCGGGAGACGATCGAGGGGGAGCTCGGTCGATTCGTCCTCAACCAAGGAGAGGAGCCACAAGCAATGTACAACCGGCTCAAGGCCTTGGTCAACCAAGTGCACAACCTCGAGAGCACCAAGTGGGATGACCATGAAATGGTCAAGGTTATTCTTAGATCACTTGGTTTTTCTTAATCCCACTCAAGTTCAATTAATTCGTGGTGATCCTAGATATAAGTTAATGTCTCTCGAGGAAGTGATAGGAAAGTTTGTGAGCTTTGAGTTGATGATCAAAGGCTCCAAACAAATCATCGAGCGAGGCGGCACCTCCACACCCGAGGTGCAACCCGTCGCATTCAAAGCGACGAAGGAGAAGAAAGAAGAGTCTACATCAAGTAGGCTCCCCATCGACGCCTCCAAGCTCGACAACGAGGAAATGGCGCTCATCATCAAGAGCTTTCGCCAAATCCTCAAGCAAAGGAAGGGGAGAGACTACAAACCTCGTTCCAAGAAGGTGTGCTACAAGTGTGGTAAGCCCGGTCACTTTATAGCAAAATGTCCTATTTCTAGTGAAAGTGACAGGGGCGACGACAAGAGGGGGAAGAAGAAAGAGAAGAAGAAGTGCTACAAGAAGAAGGGCGGCGATGCCCACGTGTGTCAGAAATGGGACTCCGATGAGAGCTCCACCGACTCCTCCTCTGACGAGGACGCCGCCAACATCGTCGTCAACAAGGGACTTCTCTTCCCCAATATTGGCCACAAGTGTCTGATGGCAAAGGACGGCAAAAAGAAGAAGGTAAAAACTAGAGCCTCCACTAAATATACAACATCTAGTGATGAGGGTAGTTCTAGTAAAGATGAGGATGATTTGCTTGCTCTTTTTGCCAACTTAAACATGCAACAAAAGGAAAAATTGAATGAATTGATAGGTGCCATTCATGAGAAGGATGAACTCTTGGAAAGCCAAGATGAATTCCTTATTAAGGAAAATAAAAAGCATGTTAAAGTAAAGAATGCTTATGCTTAGGAGATAGAGAAAAATGAAAATTTGACTAAGGAGCTTAGCATTTGCCATGACACCATTTCCAACCTTAGAAATGAGAACAGTAATTTACTTGCTAAGGTTGAAAAATCAAATGCTTGTCATGATTCAATTGTCAATCTTAAAAATGATAATGCTAGTTTGATTGCTAAGATTGATAAATTGAATGAATCAATTTCTAGCCTTAAAATTGAAAATGTTAGTTTAATTTCAAAGGCTAAAGAATTAAATGTTTGCAATGCTTCCATTTCCTGTCTTAGAGATCAAAATGCCATGCTAAAAATCTAAGATAGATGAACTAAAATCTTGCAAACCCTCTACATCCATTGTTGATCATGTTTCTATTTGCATGAGATGTAGAGACATTAATGTTCATGCTATACATGATCACTTAGCTTTAATTAAAGAACAAAATGATCACATAGCTCAACTAACTGCTAAAATTAATGAGCATGAAATTGAAAATGAAAATTTTAAATTTGCTAGAAGCATGCTCTATAATGGGAGATGCCCTGGCATCAAGGATGTCATTGGTTTCCAACAGGGAAGCAATGTCAAACTTAATGCCCCTAAAAGATTTGTTTAATTTTGTAAAGGGCAAGGCTCCCATGGCTCAAGATAACGAGGGCTATATTTTATATCCTGCTAGTTATCCCGAGCACAAAATTAGGAAAATTCATTTTAGGAAGTCTCATTCTGGTTCTCATCATGCTTTTATGTATAAGAATGAGACATCTAGTTCTAGGCATTCTACCCATGTTAAAATGCCTAAAAAGAAATCTCCTATTGTATCAAATGAACCCAATATTTCATTTAAGACTTTTGATGCATCTTATGTATTAGCTAACAAATCAGGCAAGGTAGTTGCCAAATATGTTGGGAGCAAACACAAGGGCTCCAAGACTTGTGTTTGGGTACCCAAGGTGCTTGTTTCTAATGTGAAAGGACCCAAGACCATTTGGGTACCTAAGAACAAGGCCTAAAACTATTTTGCAGGTTTATGCATCTGGGGGCTCAAGTTGGATAATAGACAGCGAATGCACAAACCATATGACTGGGGAGAAAAGGATGTTCTCCTCCGACGAGAAAAACGAAGATCCCCAAAGAGCTATCACATTTGGGGATGGAAATCAAGGTTTGGTCAAAGGACTTGGTAAAATTGCTATATCACCTGACCACTCTATTTCCAATGTTTTTCTTGTAAATTCTTTAGATTACAATTTGCTTTCTGTTTCTCAATTATGTAAAATGGGCTACAACTGTCTTTTTATAGATGTAGGTGTTACTGTCTTTAGAAGAATTGATGATTCAGTAGCATTTAAGGGAGTATTAGAGGGTCAGCTATACTTAGTTGATTTCAATAGAGCTGAACTCGATACTTGCTTAATTGCTAAGACTAATATGGGTTGGCTCTGGCATCGCCGACTAGCCCATGTTGGGATGAAGAATCTTCACAAGCTTCTAAAGGGAGAACACATTTTGGGACTAACAAATGTTCATTTTGAGAAAGACAGGGTTTGCAGCGCATGTCAAGAAGGAAAGCAAGTTGGCGCCCATCATCCACACAAGAACATCATGACGAGTGACAGGCCGCTTGAGCTACTCCACATGGATCTATTCGGCCCGATAGCTTACATAAGCATCGGCGGGAGTAAGTATTGTCTTGTAATAGTGGATGATTATTCTCGCTTCACTTGGGTGTTCTTTTGCAAAAAAAATCGCAAACCCAAGAGACTTTAAAGGGATTCTTGAGACGAGCTCAAAATGAGTTTGGATTAAGGATCAAGAAAATAAGAAGCGATAATGGGACGGAGTTCAAGAACTCTCAAATTGAAGGCTTTCTTGAGGAGGAGGGCATCAAGCATGAGTTCTCCTCTCCCTACACACCTAAACAAAATGGTGTAGTGGAAAGGAAGAATAGAACTCTACTGGATATGGCAAGGACCATGCTTGATGAGTACAAGACTCTGGACCAGTTTTGGGCGGAAGCAACCAACACTGCTTGCTACTCCATCAACCGGCTCTACCTTCACCGAATCCTCAAGAAGACATCTTATGAACTCCTCACTGGTAAAAAGCCCAATGTTTCATATTTTAGAGTCTTTGGTAGCAAATGTTTTATTCTTGTTAAAAGAGGAAGAAAATCAAAATTTGCTCCTAAGGTTGTAGAAGGCTTTTTACTAGGATATGACTCAAACACAAGGGCATATAGAGTCTTCAACAAATCCACTGGATTAGTTGAGGTGTCTTGTGACATTGTGTTTGATGAGACTAACGGCTCTCAAATAGAGCAAGTTGATCTTGATGAGCTAGATAATGAACAGGCTCCATGTGTCGCACTAAGGAACATGTCCATTCGGGATGTGTGTCCCAAGGAATCCAAAGAGCCTACACAAGCACAAGATCAACCATCATCTTCCAATCAAGCATCTCCACCAACTCAAGATGAGGATCAGGCTCAAGACAATGAAGAAGAAGATCAAGAGGATGAGCCACCTCAAGAGGAGGACAATGATCAAGGGGGAGATAAAGTTGATCAAGACAAGGAAGATGAACAGGGTCCAATACTGCCACACCCAAGAGTCCACCAAGCGATTCAAAGAGATCACCCCGTGAACTCAATTCTCGGTGACATTCATAAGGGGGTAACCACTCGGTCTCGAGTCGCCCATTTTTGTGAACATTACTCTTTTATGTCATCTATTGAGCCATACAGGGTAGAGGATGCACTAAGAGATTCCGATTGGGTGCTGGCAATGCAAGAGGAGCTCAACAACTTCACGAGGAATGAGGTATGGCATTTAGTTCCACGTCCTAACCAAAATGTTGTAGGAACCAAGTGGGTATTCCGCAACAAGCAAGATGAGCATGGTGTGGTGACAAGGAACAAAGCCTGACTTGTGGCCAAGGGATATTCACAAGTCGAAGGTTTGGATTTCGGTGAAACCTATGAACCCATAGCTAGGCTTGAATCAATTTGTATATTACTTGCCTATGCTACTTACCATGGCTTTAAGCTTTATCAAATGGACGTGAAAAGTGCCTTCCTCAATGGACCAATCAAGGAAGAGGTCTATGTTGAGCAACCTCCCGGCTTTGAAGATAGTGAGTATCCTAACCATGTGTATAAACTCTCAAAGGCGCTTTATGGGCTCAAGCAAGCCCCAAGAGCATGGTATGAATGCCTGCGAGATTTCCTTATCACTAATGGCTTCAAAGTCGGTAAAGCCAATCCTACTCTCTTTACTAAAACTATTGCAAAGGATTTGTTTGTATGCCAAATTTATGTTGATGATATCATATTTGGGTCTACTAACAAATCTACATGTGAAGAGTTTAGTAGGATCATGATTTGAAAATTCGAGATGTCTATGATGGGGGAGTTGAAGTATTTTCTAGGATTTCAAGTCAAGCAACTCCAAGACGGCACCTTCATCAGCCAAACGAAGTACATTCAAGACATACTCAACAAGTTTGGAATGAAGGATGCCAAGCCCATCAAGACACCCATGGGAACCAATGGGCATCTCGACCTCGACACAGGAGGTAAATCCATAGATCAAAAGGTATACCGATCGATGAAAGGATCCTTACTCTATTTATGTGCATCTTGACCGGACATTATGCTTTCCGTATGCATGTGTGCAAGGTTCCAAGCCGATCCTAAGGAAGTTCATCTTAGGGCCGTGAAAAGAATCATGAGATATTTAGTTTATACACCTAAGTTTGGTCTTTGGTACCCCAAGGGATCCACTTTTGATTTAATAGGATATTCAGCTGCTGTTTGGGCAGGGTGTAAAATTGATAGGAAGAGCACATCAGGGACATGTCAGTTTCTGGGAAGATCCCTGGTGTCTTGGGCTTCAAAGAAACAAAACTCAGTAGCTCTTTCTACCGCCGAAGCCGAGTATATTGCCGCAGGCCATTGTTGCGCGCAATTGCTTTGGATAAGGCAAACCCTCAGGGACTATGGCTTCAAATTGAGCAAAGTCCCTCTCTTATGTGACAATGAGAGTGCTATCCGCATCGCGGAGAATCCCGTTGAACACAACCGCACTAAGCACATAGACATTAGGCATCACTTTTTGAGGGATCACCAACAAAGGGGGGATATCGAGATAGCCTATATTAACACCAAATAACAACTAGCCGTTATCTTTACCAAACCATTAGATGAGAACACTTTTACCAAACTTAAGAATGAGCTAAAAATACTTGATTCTCGGAATTTTGATTGAAACATTGCACACATAGCTCATTTATATACCTTTGATCCTATCTCTTTCATTTGCTACGACTAATGTGTTTTCAAGTGTATTTCTATGATAAGTCGTAGATATTGAAAGGGAAATGGAGTCTTCGGCGAAGACAAAGCTTCCACTCCACTCTATTGGTATTATTTATCCTTCGTCATCATTCCACATCACTCTCCAATTTGGTATAATCTTCACTCATATTTATGTGTATCATTGGGGGAGAATAGTAAAAAGGCTCACAAAGTCTCCGTTTTGGGCGATTCATGCCAAAGGGGGAGAGAGTATTAGCCCAAAGCAAAAGGACCACACCACCACCCAAAATTTCAAAACTTCCAAAATTATGATTTTCAATTGGTATCTTTCAAATTAGTATTCCTCTAGAAATTATATCTCAACTAATATCCATATTTCAAATTGATATATCTCAAAACCCTCTTGAATACTAAGAGGAGAATTTCATAAAGGGGGAGTTTTGTTTAGTCAAAGGAAAAGCATTTGAAACAGGGGGAGAAAATTTCAAATCTTGAAAATGCTTCTCAAAATCTTATTCATATACCTTTGACTATTTGCAAAAAGACTTTGAAAAGATCTTCCAAAAGAATTTGCAAAAACAAAACAAGCGGTGTGTTGGGGGTCTGCTTCGTCACCGAAGGTCCCATAAGAATAAACATTTTCGGAAGATCAACACAGAAGCAAAGCCAAAGCTATCAATCAGGGAGCTTCGTAGCGTACTTCCAGATGCACCGACTTAAAGATGAAATGACAAATCAGCCCATGATAACTTGTATTATGATTGTAATCATTTGTAGAGGGCATGAATGTAATTTCTCACAGGCTGTGTCTTGTGCCTATAAATAGATGAACAGTACCCTCGTACTGTTCACGCTGACTTGTATTCGCTCGTGCGTCACGCTTGGATTTTTGCCTTCTGTCAAGCCGAAGGTACAAATGTAATTAAATATTGTTCTTATCTATCCAAGATTACATAATAAAGATATATTAATGATGTTATATGATTATTCATGCTATCTTTCATGTTTCTATACGCTTCGTCTTTCATTAACGTATACTGTGATGATGAAGGTACGTCCTTCATGACCTTCGTCCAAAGATCGTTATATCCTAAGGGAAATAATGCTTTGAAGGACGAAGGACATTAACATTTAATATTTTGTGTTGCCTTGTTCTTAACTCATAGCATTTGAGAACAAGTCCCCAACATTGACGCCCACCTCCGGTGAACTCACTCCACTGTTGAGCTGATGGCTTCGTCCAACAATCAAGCTGAAGTTGCTTCGGCTACGAAGCTGGTGCTCCCGATAACAGGCGGTTCATGCTCAGAACCGGCCAACAAGAAGCAGAAGAAGGAGGCTTAGAGAAGGGTACAACATGTTGGGGTGCAGGGGCCCTTCATCAAATCAAAATGGTCTCACATCCCAATCACCTTCTCTTAGGAGGATCTTCAGCTCAAAGATTATCCTCACAATGATGCTATGGTCATATCTTGTGTCATCAAGGGATTTCTGGTTCATAATGTTCTAGTTGATACAGGCAGTGCAGCGGATATCATATTTGCTAAGGCCTTCAGACAGATGCAAGAGCCAAAAGACAAGATTCACGATGCTACACATCCTCTATGTGGCTTCGGAGGAAGACATATTGTGACACTCGGTAAAATCACAATGCCAGTAACCTTCGGCTTTGTTCATAACACAAGGACCGAACAGGTTGTCTTTGACATTGTCGACATGGAATACCCCTACAATGCAATAATTGGTCGAGGAACACTCAATGCTTTTGAAGCAATACTTCACCCAACATATCTATGCATGAAGATACCTTCGGAACAAGGGCCCATTGCTATTCATGGAAGTTAAGAAGCTGCCAGAAAAGCCGAAGGAAATTGGACAGACTCAAAAGCGATCCACAATATAGATGGAGCCGAAGCTTGTGAACAATACAAGTACAGAAGAGAGAAGGCTGCTTCGGCTGATCAGCTGAAGCCCATGCTTCTATGTGAAGACATAGCAGAGCAGAAGGTACTGCTGGGGTCTCAACTATCTGAAGAGCAGGAGAAAACTTTGATAAGGTTTTTATTCAACAACAAAGATGTTTTTGCTTGGTCGGCCAATGATCTCTGTGGTGTCAACAGAGACGTCATTGAACACTCACTCAATGTCGACCCATCCTTCAGGCCAAGAAAGCAAAGGCTTCAAAAAATGTCTGATGATAAAGTCGAAGGTGCTCGGAATGAAGTAAAAAGGCTTCTCAGTGCTGGTGTCATCAGAGAGGTAAAATATCCAGAGTGGTTAGCCAATACTGTTATGGTGAAGAAGGCCAATGGAAAATGGAGAATGTGTATTGACTTCACAGATCTTAACAAGGCCTGTCCAAAGGACGAATTTCCATTACCAAGAATAGACTCTTGTAGATGCAGCAGCTTCTTCAGAGCTTATGAGTCTGCTGGATTGCTACTCAGGATATCATCAAATATGGATGAAGAAGGAGGATGAGCCAAAGACTAGCTTCATAACTCCCAGTGGCACCTATTGCTATCTTTGGATGCCTGAGGGGCTCAAGAATGCTGGAGGAAGATTCAGCAGAATGACAGCTAAGGTCCTTCATTCCCAGATAGGCAGAAATGTGCTAACATATGTTGATGATATCATAGTAAAAAGCACGAAGCAAGAAAATCACATTACTGATCTGCAAGAAACATTTACTAATTTCAGGCAAGCTGTCCTGAAATTAAATCCAAAAAAATGTGTCTTTGGAGTGAGGAAGGGTAAGTTCCTTGGCTGTCTAGTTTCAACGAAGGGGATTGAAGCTAACCCAAGCAAGATCGAAGCTATCCTTCGGATGGAGCCGCCAAGCACAAATAAGGGGGCCCAACGGCTGACAGGAAGACTGACATCATTGAATAGATTCATATCTAGATCAGCAGAAAGAAACTTGCCATTCTTTGAAATACTAAAGTTAGCCGAAGTTTTTCAATGGGGCCCAGCTCAACAGAAAGCCTTCGAAGAGCTGAAGCAATACTTGATTGATCTAACAACATTAACTCCACCTGCGCCAGGGGCTCCATTACTATTATATGTGGCAGCTTTGTACTCTGCAGTGAGTGCGGCGCTTGTACAAGAGAAGCTTGAATGACAAATTAAAAAGCAAGCCCCAATATGCTTTGTCTCCGAAGTTCTAAGTTTATCAAAGAAAAACTATACAGAATTGGAGAAGGTGTTGTATGTTGTGTTAATGGCCTCCAGGAAGCTTCGTCATTATTTTCAAGCATACCACATAATTGTTCCTTCATCACAGCCTCTGAAGGATATTATGAGGAATAGAGAAGCTACTGGAAGGATTGGAAAGTGGGCTGTGGAGCTTAACGAGTTCAGTATTGACTATGTGCATAGATCCTCAATTCAGTCCCACGCGTTAGCAGACTTCATTGCTGATTGGACGCCAGGGGCTCAGGAAGAAGCAAATAAAGATGCCGAAGCTTGGACAATGTTCTGCGATAGTTCCTAGGGAACCTTCGGTGCAGGTGCGGCTGCTATCCTAGTTGCACCTTCCAAAGTCAGAACATGCTATGCAGCAAGGCTTGATTTCAGCTATACAAATAATATTGCTGAATACAAAGCTTTACTTTTGGGGCTTTGAAAGTTAAAGGCAATGGGAATAAGAAGGGTAGTCCTTAAAACAGACTCTCAAGTTATTTCTGGTCATGTTGACAAGAGTTGCAAGACAAGAGATCCGAAGCTTGAGAAATATCTAGACACAGTTCGAAGGCTTGAAGCTGCTTTCGAAGGATTTTCTGTTAAGAATATTCCAAGAGGGGAAAATGAGCATGCTGATCTGCTAGCCAAGTCAGCGGCACAAGGGCTTCCTCTACCTTCGGAAGTATTTTTTGAGACAATAAGATCACCTTCGGTTGAACTTCTCGAAAGAGCAATGCTCACAATATCTCCTGTCCATAGTGAAGATTGGAGGACTGAGATTATATCTTTCCTCTAGGGTAACTGTCTCTCGGATGATGAGGTTTATAACAAAAGAATAGAAGCTAGAACAAGACCATATGTCATAATAGAAGTGGAATTATATAAACACGGAGTTTGCTCCCCACTTCTCAAATGCTTATCCAGAACCGAAGGTATAGAACTGATGAAGGAGATACATGTAGGATTGTGTGGATCCCACATTGGGTCCATACCTCTTCTGGGAAAGGTTTTCCGATAAGGATTCTATTGGCCAAAGGCAGCTTCGGACGCAGCTGATTTGGTTCAAAAGTGCGAAAATTGCCAAAAATGTGCAAGAGATCAGAAGCAACCCTCGTCATTGACTCAGCTAATACAACCAACCTGGCCGTTGCAAAGATGGGGCCTGAATCTGCTAGGTCCACTTCCACCAGCATAGGGCAACTTGAGATATGTCGTGGTGGCGGTAGAATATTTTTCTAAGTGGATCGAAGCAAAGCCTTAGCTACAATAACTTCGGC
Organism: Zea luxurians; assembly: GCA_029449295.1. NCBI lineage: Eukaryota > Viridiplantae > Streptophyta > Magnoliopsida > Poales > Poaceae > Zea > Zea luxurians. The sequence continues at coordinate 123,929,417 of JAOPSE010000009.1, forward strand.
TACAGTCTAAAAATTCTTCTAGCAGAATATAGTTTGTTGCTTCGGTGTGCTGAAGGCTATAACTGTGGATAATGGAACACAGTTTGATGCTGAAACTTTCAAAGATTTCTGCGATCAGATTGGCACGAAAATTCATTTTGCATCAGTCAGGCACCCGGAATCAAACGGACTAGTCGAAAGGGCAAATGGCATTATAATGATGGGAATAATGAAGTTAATCTTCAATCAGCCCAGAGGAAAGTGGCCAGATGAGTTGGTTAAAGTTGTGTGGAGCCACAATACAACTATATCAAGGTCAACAGGTTTTACACCATTTAAGTTATTATTCGGTGACGAAGCTATAACCCCTGAAGAGGCTAAAGCGGGATCAATAAGAACAGTAGCTTCGGTAGAAGACGAAGCTAATTATTCTATGGCAAAAGATACTATAGAAGGGACCAGACTTCAGGCTGTGGAAAATATCAACAAATATCAAGCTGAAACAATAAAATGGCGTGATAGAAAAGTTCGGTTGAAAAACATTAAGCCAGGACATCTAGTGCTTCGGAGAATAGCCAACCCTGATATAGTAGGCAAGCTTCAGCTGAAATGGGAAGGACCCTTTCTGGTGGTATCTTCGTCAAGACCCGGTTCTTACAGATTAAAGGATATGGACGGCAACAACATTCCTAGATCTTGGAATGCGGATGAGCTTCGACGATACTATGTGTAACTTGATGTAAACTTTTTTATTTTTTCCTATGGCACCCTTTTCCTTTCTAAAGGGGGAGAAAGGTTTTTAATGGGGCCATAGTTTGTAATTTTTCTTTTCTTATCTAGCTCTACGAGAGCAAAATCCCCCAAAAATATGTAAATGTGAAATTTGAGAGTGCACCATCGAGTGCAGAGAAAAAACAGGGAGAAGCTTGAAAGTCGTCCCTAAGGGGATGCAGAGCACGACGAAGCTACAAAAGCCGTTCCTAAGGGAGCGCAGCGTAAGTTTTCTGCTCAAAAGTCGTTCCTAAGGGAATGCAGAGCCAAATACCGCCAAAATATAAGGCAAAGCGCGAAAAGTCAACGTGGATACCGCCGAAATAGAAGGCGAAGAAGTTCAAAAGACGTTCCTAAGGGGATGCAGAACTTACACCGAAAAATAAGCGGTGCAGCCGAAAAATAAACGACAAAGAGATTTCAGTCATTCCTAAGGGAATGAGGAGTTTTGATGTGGCTTCGTAAGCATGTGTCCGGACATTCATTTGCACAATACATCACATCATTTATTGCATTCATAAAACATTCATTTAGACATACATAGGATCATCATCATCATATCATACAGATACAAACAGTTGCTTCGGCTCTAAGGATAAGGCTTTGGCGAAAGGAAAGGAAGCAGATTTATGCTTCATTGTGTACGAAAAGAAGGGAAGGTGTTTTTCGCCTTCGGCTCAAAAAATACAAGTTTCGTCCACATCAAAGCAGGTCATACATGGACGGAAAGGTAAAAATATATTACAAGGTATGGACAAATTTACAGGGTACTATCTGATTCTTAAATTACAATATTCTTTACAAGGATAATATACAAGGATAATACAAGAGTTTTTCTAGAATTTTTTTCACAGCAAGGTTTTCGGCTTCTTCATCATCCGCTAAGCTTCGGATCATTTGCCAAGCTTCGGCCCATTGCTCCTCGGCTTCGTCATCCTGTACATATCAAAGCGTTATAAGGTAGATTCAAATTTCAAGGAAAAGGTAAGCACAAGGTATGAGTTTATTACCAGTTTAAGGTGACTTCGAGCTTCGTCACCAGCCATGTTTCGCTCGCCCTTTGCCCAGATTTGAGTAACGAATCTGTTTCCGATGCTTCGGGCCAGGCCGGGTATGTCATCCAAGTTTGCTGGTGACAGGCTGAAGTTTGGTCAGTTTACAATGTTTCCATGTGTACAGCCAGCCTACATGAAAGCGACAGTTGTGCCTCGAGAAGCTAGCAGAGCACAAAAGTCACCATGTCCAGCTATAACTTTGTCGAGAGCATCAACTTCACCTTCAATATGATCAAATGTGCCCAGCAGGTCTTCAATCAAAGGTTTAAACTTTTTGGAACTGGCTCCAACTGAGTTGAAGACCTGCTTTAGCCGTTGAATGCACCGGGTGCCGAAGCCTAAGCATTTTTCTTGAAGATCTTTGAGTGATTTCTACAGATTTGAACTTTTTTCAACTTCATCTTCGAGTTTTGTTTCGAAATCTTTCTTCTCTTGCTCAAAGCTTTTTGATTTCATGGAAAGTTCACTGTTCAATCTGGCGATCTCGGCTTGAGCTTCTACCAGTGAACCTTCCATCGTTTGAAGCACGAAGTCTTTCTTTTCTAGGGCAGCTTCATGATCTTTAATCTTGTTCTCTAAGCCCTCAATTATAACTTCGTTTTTCTTATCCCCGAAGTCTTGTTGCATCCTCAAGGCTTTGCTTAGTAGTAGGCTCTAACAAAATAACCTTCATTAGAAAACATCTTCATATCAAAACAATAAAAAAGTTAAGGGAAGAATTTTACCTTAAAGTTAGAATAAAACAAGCTACCGGCGATATGTTGCCACCGGTATCTGCTGAGGTCAGCCTCAAGCTTCGGAAAGCCAACACTTTTCGATAAAGTGCTGACAACTTTCGCCCCAGTCCGGTCTCGAAGGCAACCTAAGCTCTCTTCGTCTATACCACCGAAGAGCAGCACCCCTGGCCGGTACCCGCAAGATATAGCATAGTCCTTCAGCTCTTCTTTTTCAGCCTTAGTCAACTCTTGCCCAATTATGTTTTGAAAGTTGAAATTTCTTTCTTCCGAAGCATCTTCGGCAAGTTCCTTTTCTTTTCCAAACATCTTCTTCCTTTCTTCAGGCACTGCAGCCGGGGTTTCCTCAGCAACTGCAGCAGTTTCTTCCTCAACCATATTCAAAATCATTTCATCAATGTCAGAAAGTGTGTTTTCTAAATTTGTGGCTTCGGCTGCTGCAGCTTCGGAAGTAGAAGCTTCGGCAAGAGCAGCTTCGGCTGCTGCTGTTTTCGGCGCTGAGGCCGACGGTGTTTCTTCAATAGCCTCAATGACAGTAATAATTCTTCGCTTTTTCGGTCCAGCGAGCTTCTCGGCAACCGAAGGCTCCTTCTTCTTCTGTAAAAGCCTCATTAGTTCCGGTCCCAGCGGACTTAGCTTATTAGGTAGAGATTTGGTCATTACCTTTAAAATTTCTTCTGCGTCAGTGGAAGAAGGTGTTGAGGGGATTTCTTCTTCTAAATCAGCTTTTGGCTTCGGAGCTGTAGCCTTTCTTTTCTTCGAAACGACCACCTTCGACTCAGGGCTAGATTTTTTCTTTTTTGTTAAATTTTCATCTTCTTTTATCATTCTGGCAGCTTGTCTTTGCATAACACTGACATCTCTTTTTCGTTTTGGCCCTTCGGCACCTTTGCTTTACCGTTCATAGTCTAGGTATTCAAATTTCAGAGCGTCCATTACTTGGTTCAGCCTTCGTTTCGGTCGGGTGCTGAAGGCTGCCGTCATCAATTGATCTTCTTTCTTCATATAATTGCCCAAGATTTCATTGCACATAACTTCAATTGTATCCAAACATTCTTGGCAGGGTTCTTTGAAGTGTTTCTTGAACTTAAAATGATAGGGCAGTCGAACAAGTTCATTCTTTTTCTTCTCTCCTTTAAGCTTCGGCATACTCCATTCCTTTAACGTTGGGAATACTCTATTGGCTAAGTATTCCTGAACCAAATCCCTAGTACCGATATGCTCGGACACAACTCTAAATTCGTCCATAGCTTCTGGCATGATGACCCCGGCGTCATGCGGCACTGGGGCCTAGTTAACCCGAAGGTTAGCTCCAGGAGGCTCTGAACTAGCTTCTCCTTTTTCTCATCAACCTTAACATAAAACCACTCAGTTTTCCAACCGGATGGCCATTTGGTGCGGTAGCTAACCACCGATGTCTTCATGTTGAAAGGGAATTAGGCTTACACTTTTTTCCTAATTGATTTTGGTGGTTGAATTGCCCAAATAATTAAACTAACTAGTTTGCTCTAGTCTATAAGTTTTACAGGTGACAAAGTTTCACAATAAGCCAATAAAAAGACCAAGAAAGGGTTCAAACAAAGAGAGCAAAAGACAACCCAAAGGCACCCTGGTCTGGCACACCGGACTGTCCGGTGCATCACCGGACAGTGTTCGGTGCACCAAGCCACTCGAAGCTGAACTTGCTACCTTCGGGAAATTCAGAGGGCGCTCCACTATAATTCACCGGACTGTCCGGTGAGTCACTGGACAGTGTCCGGTGCACACCGGACTGTCCGGTGTGCCAGCGGAGCAACGGCTACTTCACGCGCAACGGTCGACTGCAACCGCATTCAATGCGCTACAGTGTGCGCCAGAGTCAGAGCACGCGTAGTTAGCGCACCGGACAGTCTACAGGACATGTCCGGTGCACCACCGGACAGCCCAGAGGCCCCACAAGTCAGAGCTTCAACGGGCGAACCCCAACGGTCTGCTGACGTGGCTGGCGCACCGGACTGTCCGGTGCGCCATGCGACTGCAGCCTTCCAACGACCATTTTTGGTGGTTGGGGCTATAAATACCCCAACCACCCCACATTCAATGACATCCAAGTTTCTACACTTCTACACCTTACAAGAGCTATAGCATTCAATACAAGACACACCAAAGAGATCAAATCCTCTCCCAACTCCATACAAAGCTTTAGTGATTAGAGAGAGAGATTTGTTGTGTTCATTTGAGCTCTTGCGCTCGGATTGCTTCTTTTCTTTCTCATTCTTCTTGTGATCAAACTCAATTGTAACCAAGGCAAGAGACACCAATTGTGTGGTGGTCCTTGCGGGAACTTTGTGTTCCGTTTGATTGAGAAGAGAAGCTCACTCGGTCTAAGTGACCGTTTGAGAGAGGGAAAGGGTTGAAAGAGACCCGGTCTTCGTGACCACCTCAACGGGGAGTAGGTTTGCAAGAACCGAACCTCGGTAAAACAAATCATCGTGTCTCGCTCTTTATTTGCTCACGATTTGTTTTGCACCCTCTCTCTCGGACTCGTTTGTATTTCTAATGCTAACCCGGCTTGTAGTTGTGCTTAAGTTTATAAATTTCAGATTCGCCCTATTCACCCCCCCTCTAGGCGACTTTCAATTGGTATCGAAGCCTGGTGCTTCATTAGAGCCTAACCGCTGGAAGTGATGTCGGGAGATCACGCCAAGAAGGAGATGATGACCGGCGAGAAGCCTGCTACAAGCCACAGGAAGGCTCCATCCGGGGAGTCCGCCAACAAGGTGAAGGGATCACCTTCACACAACAAGCCGGGTCGGAGCGGTGACAAGAAGAAGAAGATGAGGAAGGTGGTCTACTACGAGATCGACTCTTCGTCGCCATCCACCTCCGGCTCCAACACGCCGTCCGTAACTTCTAAGCGCCATGAGCGCAAGAAGTTTAGTAAGATTCCCCTTCCTTACCCTCGCATTTCCAAACATACTCCTTTACTTTCCATCCCTTTAGGCAAACCACCTATGTTTGATGGTGAAGATTATAATATGTAAAGTGATAAAATGAGGCATCACCTAACCTCACTCCACACAAGCATTTGGGATGTTGTTGAAATTGGAGTACATGAACCATCTCCGGGAGATGAAGACTATGATTCGGACGAGGTCGCCCAAATCCGACACTTCAACTCCCAAGCCACCACTATACTCCTCGCCTCTCTAAGTCGAGAGGAGTATAACAAGGTGCAAGGGTTAAAAAGCGCTAAGGAGATTTGGGACGTACTCAAGACCGCGCACGAAGGAGATGAGGTGACCAAAATCACCAAGCGGGAGACGATCGAGGGGGAGCTCGGTCGGTTCCGACTCAACCAAGGCGAGGACCCTCAAGCCATGTACAACCGCTTGAAGACCTTGGTGAACCAAGTGCGCAACCTCGGGAGCACCAAATGGGATGACCATGAAATGGTCAAGGTTATTCTAAGATCCCTCGTTTTTTTAATCCTACGCAAGTTCAATTAATTCGAGGTAATCCTAGATATACACTAATGTCTCCCGAGGAAGTAATAGGGAATTTTGTGAGCTTTGAGTTGATGATCAAAGGCTCGAAGAAAATCATCGAGCTAGATGGCCCTTCCACGCCTGAAGCACAACCGGTCGCATTCAAGGCGACGGAGGAGAAGAAGGAGGAATCTACATCAAGTAGACAACCCATCGACGCCTCTAAGCTCGACAATGAGGAAATGGCGCTCATCATCAAGAGCTTCCGCCAAATCCTCAAGCAAAGGAGGGGAACGATTACAAGCCCCGCTCCAAGAAAGTTTGCTACAAGTGTGGTAAGCCCGATCATTTTATTGCAAAATGTCCACTATCTAGTGACAGTGACAGGGGCGACGACAAGAAGGGCAAGAGGAGAGAAAAGAAGAGGTACCACAAGAAGAGGGGTGGCGATGCCCATGTGTGCCGCGAATGGGACTCCGATGAGAGTTCCTCTGACTCCTCCTCCGACGAGGACGCCGCCAACATCGCCGTCACCAAGGGCCTCCTCTTCCCCAACATTGGCCATAAGTGTCTCATGGCAAAGGACGGCAAAAGGAAGAAGGTAAAATCAAGATCCTCCACTAAATATGAAACCTCTAGTGATGAGAATAATGCTAGTGATGAGGAGGATAACTTGCGCACCCTTTTTGCCAACCTTAGCATGCAACAAAAAGAAAAACTAAATGAATTAATTAGTGCTATTCATGAGAAGGATGAACTCTTGGACACCCAAGAGGACTTCCTAATTAAGGAAAATAAGAAGCATGTTAAGGTTAAAAATGCTTACGCTCTAGAAGTAGAAAAATGTGAAAAACTATCCAGTGAGCTAAGCACTTGCCATGACACTATTGTCAACCTTAGAAATGAAAATGCTAAATTAATTGCTAAAGTTGATTCTAATATTTGTGATGTTTCAATTCCTAATCTTAGAGATGATAATGTAAACTTGCTTGCTAAGATTGAAGAATTGAATGTCTCTCTTGCTAGCCTTACGATTGAAAATAAAAAATTAATTGCCAAGGCTAAGGAATTAGATGTTTGCAATGCTTCCATTTCCGATCTTAGAGATAACAATGATATTTTACGTGCTAAGATTGTTGAACTTAATTCTTGCAAACCCTCTACATCTACCATTGAGCATGTCACTATTTGCACTAGATGTAGAGATATTAACATTGATGCTATTCATGATCATATGGCTTTAATTAAACAACAAAATGATCACATAGCTCAACTTAATGCTAAAATTAATGAGCATGACATAGAAAATGAGAAATTTAAATTTGCTAGAAGCATGCTCTATAGTGGGAGACGCCTTGGCATCAAGGATGGCATTGGCTTCCAAAAGGGGGACAATGTCAAACTTAATGCTCCTCCTCAAAGATTGTCTAATTTTGTTAAGGGCAAGGCTCCCATGCCTCAGGATAACGAGGGTTACATTTTGTACCCTGTCGGTTATCCCGAGAGCAAAATTAGGAGAATTCATTCTAGGAAGTCTTACTCTGGTTCTAATCATGCTTTTATGTATAAGGGTGAGACATCTAGCTCTAGGCAATCAACCCATGCTAAATTGCCTAGAAAGAAAACTCCAACTGCATCAAATGATCATAACATTTCATTTAAAACTTTTGATGCATCGTACTCCCTCCGTCTCAGGATATAAGGCGTAACCACTTTTTATTCTTGTCCCACAATATAAGGCATGCTCTCTCTATGCATACGTATATCGATGCAGTGGTATAGAGACAATTAAATGTATTTCTTGGTCTTTGAACCAGAGGTGGTTACGCCTTATATACTGGGACGGAGGGAGTATGTTTTAACTTACAAATCTGGCAAGATAGTTGCCAAGTATGTTGGGGGCAAACACAAGGGATCAAAGACTTGTGTTTGGGTACCCAAAGTTCTTGTATCTAATGTCAAAGGACCCAAAACCATTTGGGTACCTAAAGTCAAGAACTAAACTTGTTTTGTAGGTTTATGCATCCAGGGGCTCAAGTTGGATCATCGATAGCGGGTGCACAAACCACATGATAGGGGAGAAGAAAATGTTCTCCTCCTATGAGAAAAACCAAGATCCCCAAAGAGCGATCACATTCGGGGATGGAAACCAAGGTTTGGTCAAAGGATTGGGTAAAATTGCTATATCTCCTGACCATTCCATTTCCAATGTTTTTCTTGTAGATTCTTTAGATTACAACTTGCTTTCAGTTTCGCAATTATGTAAAATAGGCTACAACTGTCTTTTTACAGATATAGGTGTTACTGTCTTTAGAAGATGTGATGATTCAATAGCATTTAAAGGAGTATTAGAGGGTCAGCTATACTTAGTAGATTTTAATAGAGCTGAACTCGATACTTGCTTAATTGCTAAGACTAACATGGGCTGGCTCTGGCATCACCGACTAGCACATGTTGGAATGAAGAATCTTCATAAACTTCTAAAGGGAGAACACATTTTGGGACTAACAGATGTTCATTTTGAGAAAGACAGGGTTTGTAGCGCATGTCAGGCAGGGAAGCAAGTTGGTGTTCATCATCCACACAAAAACATCATGACAACTGACAGGCCACTCGAGCTCCTACACATGGACCTATTCGGCCTGATAGCTTACATAAGCATCGGCGGGAGTAAGTACTGTCTAGTTATTGTGGATGATTATTCTCGCTTCACTTGGGTGTTCTTTTTGCAGGAAAAATCTCATACCCAAGAGACCTTAAAGGGATTCTTGAGACGGGCTCAAAATAAGTTCGGCTTAAAGATCAAAAAGATTAGAAGCGACAACGGGACGGAGTTCAAGAATTCTCAAATAGAAGGCTTCCTTGAGGAGGAGGGCATCAAGCATGAGTTCTCTTCTCCCTACACGCCACAACAAAATGGTGTAGTGGAGAGGAAGAATCGAACTCTATTGGACATGGCAAGAACCATGCTTGATGAGTACAAGGCTTCGGATCGGTTTTGGGTCGAGGCAGTCAACACCGCTTGCTACGCCATCAACCGGTTGTATCTACACCGAATCCTCAAGAAGACATCCTATGAACTCCTAACCGGTAAAAAGACCAATGTTTCATATTTTAGAGTCTTTGGTAGCAAATGCTTTATTCTTGTTAAAAGAGGTAGAAAATCCAAATTTGCTCCTAAGGCTGTAGAAGGCTTTTTACTAGGATATGATTCAAACACAAGGGCATATAGAGTCTTTAACAAGTCCTCTGGACAAGTTGAAGTTTCTTGTGACATTGTGTTTGATGAGACTAACGCCTCTCAAGTAGAGCAAGTTGATCTTGATGAGATAGGTGATGAAGAGGCTCCGTGCGTCGCACTAGGGAACATGTCCATTGGGGATGTATGTCCTAAGGAATCCGAAGAGCCAACACATGCACAAGATCAACCGTCTTCCTCCACACAAGCATCTCCACCAACTCAAGATGAGGATAAGGCTCAAAATGATGAAGGAGAAGATCAAGAAGTTGAGCCACCTCAAGAGGAGAGCAATGATCAAGGAGGAGATGCCCACGACCAAGATGAGGAAGATGAAAAAGTTCCAAGACCGCCACACCCAAGAGTCCACCAAGCAATCCAATGAGATCACCCCGTCGACACCATTCTCGGCGACATTCATAAGGGGGTAACCACTAGATCTCGTGTTGCACATTTTTGTGAGCATTGCTCTTTTGTTTCCTCTATTGAGCCACACAGGGTAGAGGAAGCACTTCAAGATTCAGATTGTGTGGTGGCGATGCAAGAGGAGCTCAACAATTTCACTAGGAATGAGGTGTGGCATTTAGTTCCACGTCCTAATCAAAATGTTGTAGGAACCAAGTGGGTCTTCCGCAACAAGCAAGATGAGCATGGTGTGGTGACAAGGAACAAAGCTCGACTTGTGGCCAAAGGATATTCACAAGTCGAAGGCTTAGATTTCGGTGAAACCTATGCACCCGTAGCTAGGCTAGAATCAATTCGCATTTTACTTGCCTATGCTACTTACCATGGCTTCAAGCTTTATCAAATGGACGTGAAAAGTGCCTTCCTCAATGGACCAATCAAGGAAGAGGTCTATGTTGAGCAACCTCCCGGCTTTGAAGATAGTGAGTACCCTAATCACGTGTATAAACTCTCTAAGGCGCTTTATGGGCTCAAGCAAGCCCCAAGAGCATGGTATGAATGCCTAAGAGATTTTCTTATCACTAATGGCTTCAAAGTCGGAAAGGCCGATCCTACTACTATTCACTAAAACTCTTGACAATGATTTGTTTGTATGCCAAATTTATGTTGATGATATCATATTTGGGTCTACTAATGAATCTACATGAGGAATTTAGTAGGATCATGACACAAAAATTCGAGATGTCAATGATGGGGGAGTTGAAGTACTTCTTGGGATTTCAAGTGAAGCAACTCCAAGAAGGCACCTTCATTAGCCAAACGAAGTATATTCAAGACATTCTAAACAAGTTTGGGATGAAGGATGCCAAGCCCATCAAGACACCCATAGGAACCAATGGGCATCTCGACCTCGACATGGGAGGTAAATCCGTCGATCAAAAGGTATACCGGTCGATGATAGGCTCTTTACTCTACTTATGTGCATCTCGACCGGATATTATGCTTTCCGTATGCATGTGTGCAAGATTCCAAGCCGACCCTAAGGAAGCTCACCTTATGGCCGTAAAACGAATCTTGAGATATTTAGTTTATACTCCTAAGTTTGGGCTTTGGTATCCTAGGGGATCCACATTTAATTTAATTGGTTATTCGGATGCCGGTTGGGCGGGGTGTAAAATTAATAGAAAGAGCACATCAGGGACTTGCCAGTTCTTGGGAAGATCCTTGGTGTTTTGGGCTTCAAAGAAGCAAAACTCCGTCGCTCTTTCTACCGCAGAAGCTGAGTATATTGCAGCAGGCCATTGTTGCGCACAATTACTTTGGATGAGGCAAACCCTTAGGTACTATGGTTACAAATTAACCAAAGTTCCTCTTCTATGTGATAATGAGAGTGCAATTCGCATGGCGGATAATCCCGTTGAGCATAGCCGCACTAAACACATAGCCATTCGGTATCATTTTCTAAGGGATCACCAACAAAAGGGAGATATCGAGATTGCTTATATTAACACCAAAGAACAATTAGCCGATATCTTTACCAAGCCACTAGATGAACAAACTTTTAACAAACTTAGGCATGAGCTAAATATCCTTGATTCTCGAAATTTCTTTTGATGTTTTGCACACATAGCTCATTAATATACCTTCGATCATGTCTCTTTTATATGCTATGACTAATGTGTTTTCAAGTGTATTTCAAACCAAGTCATAGATTGAAAGGGAATTCGAGTCTTCGGCGAAGACAAAGGCTTCCACTCCACTCCATAACTCATCCTTCGCCGTCGCTCCGAGCAATTCTCCGTCCTTGGTATGATCTTCACTCATATTTTGTTTGGCAAAGGGGAGAAAGTAGTTAAAAGGGCTTATATTTCACTCAAGTATCCGTTTTTGGCGCTTCATGCCAAAGGGGGAGAAAGTATTAGCCCAAAGCAAAAGGACCGCACCACCACCCATTTTCAAAAAGATAAGAAAAGGTTTTAAAATGATGAATCTTTTTGTATTCAAAAGGGGGAGAAAGTAGTATTTTCAAAATTGGTATCTTAAAACCCTCTTGAACACTAAGAGGAGGATTTTATTAAGGGGGAGTTTTGTTTAGTCAAAGGAAAAGCATTTGAAATAGGGGAAGAAAATTTCAAATCTTGAAAATGCTTTTCAAAATCTTATTCATTTACCTTTGACTATTTGCAAAAGGACTTTGAAAAGAATTTACAAAAGAATTTGCAAAAACAAAACATGTGGTGCAAGCGTGGTCCAAAATGTTAAAAATAAAGAAACAATCCATGCATGTGAATCAATATTGGCTCAATTCTAAGTAATCTTTGCACTTACAATTATGCAAACTAGATCAATTATGCACTTCTATACTTGCTTTGGTTTGTGTTGGCATCAATCACCAAAAAGGGGGAGATTGAAAGGGAATTAGGCTTACACCTTTTTCCTAATTGATTTTGGTGGTTGAATTGCCCAAATAATTGGACTAACTAGTTTGCTCTAGTCTATAAGTTTTACAGGTGACAAAGTTTCACAATAAGCCAATAAAAAGACCAAGAAAGGGTTCAAACAAAGAGAGCAAAAGACAACCCAAAGGCACCCTGGTCTGGCACACCGGACTGTACGGTGTGCCACCGGACAGTGTCCAGTGCACCACCGGACAGTGTCCGGTGCACCAGGGCACTCGAAGCTGAACTTGCTACCTTCGGGAAATTCAGAGGGCGCTCTGCTATAATTCACCGGACTGTCCGGTGAGTCACCGGACAGTGTCCAGTGCTCATCGGACTGTCCGGTGTGCCAGCGGAGCAACGGCTACTTTGCGCGCAACGGTCGACTGCAACCGCATTCAATGCGCTACTAGTGCGCGCCAGAGTTAGAGCACGCGCATTTGGCGCACCGGACTAGTCTATAGGACCTGTCCGGTGCACCACCGGACAGCCCAGAGGCCCCACAAGTCAGAGCTTCAACGGGCGAACCACAACGGTCTGCTGACGTGGCTAGCGCACCGGACAGTGTCCGGTGGCGCACCGGACTGTCCGGTGCGCCATGCGACTGCAGCCTTCCAATGGCCATTTTTGGTGGTTGGGGCTATAAATACCCCAACCACCCCACATTCAATGGCATCCAAGTTTCTACACTTCTACACCTTACAAGAGCTATAGCATTCAATACAAGACACACCAAAGAGATCAAGTCCTCTCCCAACTCCATACAAAGCTTTAGTGCTTAGAGAGAGAGATTTGTTGTGTTCATTTGAGCTCTTGCGCTTGGATTGCTTCTTTTCTTTCTCATTCTTCTTGTGATCAAACTCAATTGTAACCAAGGCAAGAGACACCAATTGTGTGGTGGTCCTTGCGGGAACTTGAAAGCTCTCTTGTGAGTTTTGGTGTTTGGATGACAACTCAATTAAAGGACTAACAAGTGTACTAAGTGTTGAACATGGTGCCTAAGGTAAAGCTAACAGGGTTCAACACAAGAGAACAAATGTGATGGTCCAAGAACTGGATTATGGATACATAATGGACATCACAAGTAAGATGGACATTGCATAAAGTGAGACTCAGGTGCGAAGCTCGGAGACAACTGATCAAGCCAAGGACGGAGGCAAGAGAAGCTTCGAGGTACCAAGTGCACGGGAGAAGGTCAAGGAGGCTGAGGAACCCAAAGCCAAGGGTGAAGAAGAAGGCTTGCAAAGTCAAGGGTGATCGAGTTGAGGAGAGCTATAACACACCAAGGATCACTACATAAGGACGTGACTTACAGCCAATGAAGTAACAGCTACAGTTATGTGGTGTAAGTCATAAGGCTCAAGATCAAGCTCTAATAAGGAGATCAAGGTCACTAGAAGGAGAACAAGTGTCAAAACCAGAACTGGAAGCAGCCCAAAAGAGCTAAGTTCACCTTAATCTTTAGTTTGGGTTGTTCCTATGTTTGGAGATGTTCTATGTGACCTTTGCAGGATGTTGGAGCTAAGAAATGTCAATCTAGATCAAGTCAAACCGACTTGATGATTTATGAGTCCAACATCAAAGCTCAAGCATGTGAAATGCTATGGATGTAATAATTAAGAGAAGGTATGTTTCTAGACTTAGTACATTGGTTTTGTGGACTAATATACTTGTCTAAGTGTTAGAAACAGAAAGAAGAAGAAAAGGAAAGAGGTGTGAAAGGCTTGGCTGTGTACAGCCAAGACTTAGTTCAGTCTGGCACACCGGTGCGCCAGGCTGAACTCTGGCGAACTGGCCGCTCTCGGGAATTCACCGGCGACGTACGGCTATAATTCACCGGACTGTCCGGTGTGCACCGGACTGTCCGGTGAGCCAACGGTCGGCCGGGCCAACGGTTGGCCGCACGATCTGCGCGGGACACGTGGCCGAGCCAACGGCTAGATGGAGGCACCGGACTGTCTGGTGTGCACCGGACATGTCCGGTGCGCCAACGGCTCCAAGACTGCCAACGGTCGGCTTCGCCGTAGAAGGAAAGAAATCGGGCACCGGACAGTGTCCGGTGTGCACCGGACTGTCTGGTGCGCCACCCGACAGAAGGCAAGATTTGCCTTCCTGGATTGCTTCCAATGGCTCCTAGGCTCCTTGTGCCTATAAAAGGGACCCCTAGGCGCCTCCAGCAAAGTATAAGTGCAGCCAACAAGTGTAGACTTCACTGGAATCAATTCCCGCTCTCCCTCTTGTGTGTAACTCTATAGTTTGTGTAGAAGGCACAGCTATAAGCCTTTAGAGAGAGGAGTAGTGCTGCTAAGAGCTAGAGCAAGGTCTTGAGCGTATCGTTACTCTACCGGGGTGCTGCCAAGAAGTTTGTAAGCAGCCGCGGTTCTGTTGTAACCCCACTCAATAGTGAAAGGCTCTATCTGTCATACTGACAGATCTGAGCAAACGGAGGAAGGAGTTGAAATAGACTCCAAGCCCAGGTGTGGCTAACTCCAACGAGGACTAGGCAAGCATTTCAGGCTTGGCCGAACCTCGGGATAAACCCTTGCGTCTGTGTGCTCTGTTCTATCCTGACTCTCTGCCTTACTCGTTTTTATATCTGCACTTCAATACTTATCTGTGTTATAAGCTTGATTTGAAGTGCAGGACATTTTGAGACAGGATCTTCCATTCCGCTGCAACCTACTCGAAGAGTCTTCTCACTCCACTGCGTACTAAGTCTTCGAGTAGAGTAAGAATTTAAGTTTTAAAGTAATAAGTTTTATTCGCCTATTCACCCCCCCCTCTAGGCGACATCCAGATCCTGTTCCCGGGTCAAAGGGAACTTTCAATTGGTATCGGAGCTAGGCCTCTCCAGTGTGGGCTTAGCCGTCCGGAGATGACGATGTCGTCACAAGAGGTAACTGTAGAACTTCTTTTAGGCGATGGCTCTAATTACAAGTCTTGGTCTGTCTCTATTTATAGTGCTTTCATGAGTGTTGATCCTGATTTGAGATAGGTCTTTAGTAGTAGTATTTTTCCCTCTAATATTAGTAAAAATCCTTCCAATGAAGAACTAAGATGTCTAACTCTAAATCACTATGCATGCAACATCTTAGTTAAGTTCTCTATCTAGAGGTGCTTATTTTGCCATCATGAGTAGTGATAGTGATCTATTTGTTGATGCTCATGATTTATGGAATAGGATTAAAGAAAAATATTTTGTGGCAAACTGTGATGCTCCTACTCCCTATATTACTTGTGATACTAACCATTCAAAGGGAGAAGAACAAGAATGATGGCACCCAAACGATGAATCCACCTCGTCGACAGGTTTGTTCTCCACTAGTGATAAATGTTTTATTGCTAACAATGACGGTGGAGACGAAAGCCATGATGAGGAGGAATATGAGGATGATAGCGAGGATGAATCTTCATCATCACAAGGTACATTTTCCTATATTGCTTCCACTGACATTAATGACGGGGAAAATGAGACCGATGATGTGGAAGAAGAGGAGATTCGCCGGTTCTGCAACCATCTCAACAAAGCGGACAAAGCTCTCTTGATTAAGTTGTTGAGAAAAAACAAGGAACAAGGCGAGACGCTTCTCAGGCTAGAGTCCCTCATCAAAACCAACAACAGCCTGGAGAAGATGACCAAAGAACATGAGGAGCTAAAGTGCTCTCATGATGATTTGGTCCAAAGGTATGAATATGTTTTAATTGAGCAAAGAAATAGTCATGATGCATTATCTAATATTGCTCAACTTAAAACTGGAAAATTCTATGCTTAAGAGTCAAGTAGAAACAATGGACTTAGAAAAACGTGCTCTAGGTAAAAGTATGATATGTTGTCATATTCTCATAATAAATTAGTTGATGACCATATCATGCTTAATGTTGCTAATGAGGTTATAATTGCAAACTTAAATTCATGTGAACCTCATTCTCGCACGCGTGCGAATTTGAATTGTATATCACCATGTGCTAACCCCTCTTGCTCAAAAGAAAGCCAATCATTGATTGAGCAACAAGTTTTAGGGTCACAAAAGAAATTCTGTGGGAACAAGAAACAAAGACAACTAAGGAGAAGACACATTGCTCAACTCTCTCAAGATATCCACTGGGCGCGTGGTGAAGAAGCTTGAGAAAGGAAAAACTGCAGCAAGTGTTAAGCTCAATAAGAAGAATGTTCCCAAAGCTATAAATGAAGAAATCAACATGAACGAGGAAAAAGGTAAAAATTCAATTAGTCATGTTGTTTGTACTAATCATCTCTCCATGTCATTCAAGCACAAAAAGGGAAGAGGAAAAAGGAGGTGTTTCAAATGCAAGGAGATAGGCGACCTCATCGCATCCTGTCCGTACAAAGACAAGGATGAAGGGACAAGAAGTTGCTTTGGATGCAACAATAAGGACCACATGATCACTTCATGTCCGGTCATGAAGAATCAAGGATGTGCATCCTCCAAGATGACCCTCACCAAGGAAAATGACAAACAGCAAGCGTCATGTCAGGTTGAGCGACGCTTCTGCTACAAGTGTGGTGAGCAGGGTCATATATCAAAGGTATGTAATAAAGGTAAGATTCCTAAAGAAGTGAATTTGTGTCAATCTCATTCGCTTAGGAGACCCAAATCATACACTTGTGCTAGATCTATAATGAGATCACCTAGAACTAGCACAAAGGCCATTTGGGTACCAAAGGCACTTTTAGTTGAGCGTCATGGACCCATCCCGAGATGGGTACCAAACTATGCTAACTAGACCATGCAGGTGCCTTGAGATGGACTGGAGACCATGGGAGAGCTTAAGACGGTTATCTAAAAATGCTTAAGCTGTCAATTGTTTTGGTGTTTATTGATCCAAGGTTGGATTATTGTAAAACACTAATCCCATGTTCATCTCAAGTGAAATAAGGTGTATAGGTCCTGATCATTATTGGTGAATCAAGCGAAGGACTTTGATGAGAATCTGCAACTTGCTCACCAAAGGACGGTACCCGTGTATTTTAAGTACATAACTGCAATTTAGTATTGCTCTTAAGTTGGCTTGTTGTGCTACCTATCTTTGGAGTAGTGATGCTTTATGATTGCCTGTGTTAAATGAATCATAATGATGTTTGTTTAATCATGACTGGTGCTCTAAAGGATATATCTCTTGAATCATTCATGGGTAGCTCGTTCATTTGTTATATCCACAACGATTAACTCTCTTGTTGTATATGGATAAACATGTAACTTTTTGTAAGTCATGCTATGTGCAAATATGACATTTTGTTTAGTGCATGTTCACATGATTACCCTAGTTTAGTATTGTGTGAATTTCAAATCCATGTCGTGCCCTTTTGAGCTATGAGGTGTGTGAGCAAAAGGAGTCCTGAATTGGTGATAACAAGTGCTCTCATAAAGGCAAAGGTATGGAAAATAGAGCTATGAAATTTCATTAAATATTCTTGAAATTCCATTGTGATCATAGCTATGTTCTTGTCTTTCAACTGGTAATATCTTGGCTTAGGTAATTTATGCCTTTAAAATGTTGTTTCTTTTGTGCACCTAAGAAACCTTCTTAATTATGGCATGCTTAGACATTACGCTTTACATGATTGTGTTGATCTTCAATTGATTTATGCAATGATAGTTGAGTATGAAGCATGTCCAAGTTGCGTAAAGGTTAGACTTTCTGTGAGTATTCAATTGGCTTAGGTGCCACTGAGGCATGCATTGTTGTATTTAGTCAACCTTTCATTTAGCCTTCAATTGGTGTTAAGTGGCAGTTTCATTTAATATTCAAATTGGCATCTTTGGGTGATGAAAGTGGTAGAGTATGCCTTGACCAAGGTATGTTGTGATCCCCTCTAGTTCCAAGGAAGCTAGAATGTGCAAAGTGCAAGTCATTCAAATACTTGATGCACAACTTGAGGGGGAGCACACACAACTTGTGTCTTTTGAGACTAACTGTTTCTTGAGCAATCTTGTATAGTCTCTAGGTGGAAAAGAGAAGATAAGCAAGAAATGGAGCAATCAGGACTTGGGTACCTCTGTAAGTCAAGAAATTGGTATCTCAAGTTGTGAGTAAGTGCATATTTTTAGATTGCTCATGCTCTATAATATCTGGTGATTATAGATGCTTATTCTGAAATATCATGGAGCCATGATAATAAATGAACTTTGCAATTGGTATCTTTCAATTGGTAGCCGTAATAGTTCGCTTCAATTGACATCTTCTGATAATCATGAGAATAGAAGTTTCTTCTTGTGCCCAATACTATAACTTGTTCTAAGTTTGGTGTCTTAGCAACAAGAAAAAGTTAGGAGAAAGAATCAGGCACAAGCGTGGAGAAGCTCTCAAGAGATTAACTACTTTCAAGATGGGAAGTACACTACATCATGGTAAAGGTACAAAAGGAAGTATTAATCTTTTTGCATATATGTATCTTACCTAAATGTTGATAGGGCATATGTTCAATAAGTAAGGGGGAGTTTTGATAGTCGTTTTTCCTCCTTAACACCCTGCTGTCCCTTGACATCATCATATGTTCTTGCTTGAGTATGGTTTTTGGTGTTTGATGTCAAAGGGGGAGAATTTGTGTATGAAAGCTTATCCTAATGGGTGATGTGTTAGTTTGAGCTTTGCCAAGTGTGATATTCATATGTTTCTTGCAGTGTTGCTCATATGGACTAGTGTTTCCGCTGCGATGAATTATTTGGCTTCTATAGTGTAATAGATAGTCATGTGGTTAATGGTGCTTTAAGATTAAAGGTGCTTTAAGATTGTCTTAAATTAGTGTCTTAGTTTAAATTGGTATTAGTTTGATTTGGTATATTAATGGTGAATAGTGGTAGGTTGATATTCCTGTGATATATCCACTAAATTGAATGATGTTTAACTCTGATTACATGCATTTGTGTGGTATAGCATCATGGTTTGATTTTTGACACAATGCATACTAAAAAGTGCTAAGGTGTAGAAATGTTTCGATTTGCCTAAGTATGTGCAAATTGGCGTCTGAGGCCAAAATTATGCTTTTGAAGTAAGCACATATTTAGGGGGAGCATTCTATAAACTTAGAATTCAAAATTTGTGTTTCTAATCTTATTCTTATGTAAGCTTTAATTGTGTTGCCATCAATCACCAAAAAGGGGGAGATTGAAAGCTCTCTTGTGAGTTTTGGTGTTTGGATGACAACTCAATTAAAGGACTAACAAGTGTACTAAGTGTTGAACAGGTGCCTAAGGTAAAGCTAACAGGGTTCAACACAAGAGAACAAATGTGATGGTCCAAGAACTGGATTATGGATACATAATGGACATCACAAGTAAGATGGACATTGCATAAAGTGAGACTCAGGTGCGAAGCTCGGAGACAACTGATCAAGCCAAGGACGGAGGCAAGAGAAGCTTCGAGGTACCTAAGTGCACGGGAGAAGGTCAAGGAGGCTGAGGAACCCAAAGCCAAGGGTGAAGAAGAAGGCTTGCAAAGTCAAGGGTGATCGAGTTGAGGAGAGCTATAACACAGCAAGGATCACTACATAAGGACGTGACTTACAGCCAATGAAGTAACAACTACAGTTATGTGGTGTAAGTCATAAGGCTCAAGATCAAGCTCTAAGAAGGAGATCAAGGTCACTAGAAGGAGAACAAGTGTCAAAACCAGAACTGGAAGCAGCCCAAAAGAGCTAAGTTCACCTTAATCTTTAGTTTGGGTTGTTCCTATGTTTGGAGATGTTCTATGTGACCTTTGCAGGATGTTGGAGCTAAGAAATGTCAATCTAGATCAAGTCAAACCGACTTGATGATTTATGAGTCCAACATCAAAGCTCAAGCATGTGAAATGCTATGGATGTAATAATTAAGAGAAGGCATGTTTCTAGACTTAGTACATTGGTTTTGTGGACTAATATACTTGTCTAAGTGTTAGAAACAGAAAGAAGAAGAAAAGGAAAGAGGTGTGAAAGGCTTGGCTGTGTACAGCCAAGACTTAGTTCAGTCTGGCACACCGGACAGTCCGGTGGTGCACCGGACAGTGTCCGGTGCGCCAGGCTGAACTCTGGCGAACTGGCCGCTCTCGGGAATTCACCGGCGACGTACGGCTATAATTCACCGGACTGTCCGATGTGCACCGGACTGTCCGGTGAGCCAACGGTCGGCCGGGCCAACGGTCGGCCGCGCGATCTGCGCGGGACACGTGGCCGAGCCAACGGCTAGATGGAGGCACCGAACTGTCCGGTGTGCACCAGGACATGTCCGGTGCGCCAACGGCTCCAAGACTGCCAACGGTCGGCTTCGCCGTAGAAGGAAAGAAATCGGGCACCGGACAGTGTCCGGTGTGCAACGGACTGTCCGGTGCGCCACCCGACAGAAGGCAAGATTTGCCTTCCTGGATTGCTTCCAACGGCTCCTAGGCTCCTTGTGCCTATAAAAGGGACCCCTAGGCGCCTCCAGCAAAGTATAAGTGCAGCCAACAAGTGTAGACTTCACTGGAATCAATTCTCGCTCTCCCTCTTGTGTGTAACTCTATAGTTTGTGTAGAAGGCACAGCTATAAGCCTTTAGAGAGAGGAGTAGTGCTGCTAAGAGCAAGAGCAAGGTCTTGAGCGTATCATTACTCTACCAGGGTGCTGCCAAGAAGTTTGTAAGCAGCCGCGGTTCTGTTGTAACCCCACTCAATAGTGAAAGGTTCTATCTGTCATACTGACAGATCTGAGCAAACGGAGGAAGGAGTTGAAATAGACTCCAAGCCCAGGTGTGGCTAACTCCAACGAGGACTAGGCAAGCATTTCAGGCTTGGCCGAACCTCGGGATAAACCCTTGCGTCTGTGTGCTCTGTTCTATCCTGACTCTCTGCCTTACTCGTTTTTATATCTGCACTTCAATACTTATCTGTGTTATAAGCTTGATTTGAAGTGCAGGACATTTTGAGACAGGATCTTCCATTCCGCTGCAACCTACTCGAAGAGTCTTCTCACTCCACTGCGTACTAAGTCTTCGAGTAGAGTAAGAATTTAAGTTTTAAAGTAATAAGTTTTATTCGCCTATTCACCCCCCCCCCTCTAGGCGACATCCAGATCCTGTTCCCGGGTCAAAGGGAACTTTCAGAACTTTGTGTTCCGTTTGATTGAGAAGAGAAGCTCACTCGGTCTAAGTGACCGTTTGAGAGAGGGAAAGGGTTGAAAGAGACCCGGTCTTCGTGACCACCTCAACGGGGAGTAGGTTTGCAAGAACCGAACCTCGGTAAAACAAATCATCGTGTCTCGCTCTTTATTTGCTCACGATTTGTTTTGCGCCCTCTCTCTCGGACTCGTTTGTATTTCTAACGCTAACCTGGCTTGTAGTTGTGCTTAAGTTTATAAATTTCAGATTCGCCCTATTCACCCCCCCCCCCTCTAGGCGACTTTCACATGTCCTTGCGGTAGGCAAAATTATAGCAGCCAAAATTCTCGTGCAATCCATATTCTCTAGCCTTCGTTTGATAGTGAAGTTCATGCACCCGGCAGAAGGCTTCGGCAAGCGGCTCCACTCCTTGGCTTCGAAGAGCCCAGATAAAGACATTGAGCCCAACGATAGCAGTTAGGAGTCAGCTGATGAAGGCAAATTTTGAAATTTTCCAAAACATCTGCAATCATTCCATGCAGAGGAAACCTCAACCCTGCTTTGAAGAAGTTCTTAAAAACTACCACCTCATCATTTTCTGGCTTCGGAGTGATTTCTTCTCCGCCAAAATGAATCAGCTTCTTCTCGGCTTCCCCGAAGTAGCCTAACTTTGTCATCATGGGCATATCGGCCTCGGAGACAGTAGACTTTCCAAATTCCAGGTGGCTGGGTTTAGATGGCATGATGGAATAATCTATCTCTTCTTCTTCAGCCTCACCCTCTTTAGTATCTGCTTGTTCAGCTTCGGCAGCAGGTGCACCTTCGTCAGAGGCGCCCTCTGTCACAACCAGTCCCGACTGCCTCATTAATTCGGAGATTGGGGCAGTCTCAGCAGCTTCGGCCTCCTCTCTGTCGCGTGTAACCCTAGCTGTTGAACGCACCCTGGCCATTTGATGCTGAATTTCTTGCGTTTTGACGAAGTTGATTACTTTTTATCTTTGCTGAAGCTCCCTCTTGTGACGAAGCTAAAGCAAAACGATGCTTTGATTGAGAATACGGTGAATAAGCTTCGGTTGTGGTCAAATTTTTCGGCAGCACAACAGTGCAATAGTAGTAAATGTTGTGGTAACTTCACACCTACCCATCTGTTTATATAGTGCTGCAGGTGGGAAGGTAAATCATCAAGCCGCTCGCACCCGCTGAACAGTCGCCCGCACCCACTGAACGGTGGACCATAGTGCGCGAGAAGGCGAATCACTAGATCGCGCGTACCTGTCGTATGGTGGGACCACCATACACTCGGAATATTTAAATCGTTTCTCGATAACAAGCTTAGGGAAGGTGTTTTTCGGACCTTCGGCATTCCAAAGCCTAAGAGAATTTTTCACGGGCCGAGCTCGTTACGAAAAATGATCTGGCACCATGAAGGGGCTACTATTGGTGGTCTGCTTCATCGCCGAAGATCCCATAAGAATAAACACCTTCGGAAGATCAACACAGAAGCAAAGCCGAAGCTATCAATCATGGAGCTTCGTAGTGTACTTCCAGATGCACCGACTTAAAGATGAAATGACCAATCAGCCCATGATAACCTGTATTATGATTGTAATCATTTGTAGAGGGCATGAATGTAATTTCTCACAGGTTGCGTCCTGTGCCTATAAATAGATGAACAGTACCCCCGTACTGTTCACGCTGACTTGTATTCGCTCGTGCGCCACGCTTGGATTTTTGCCTTCTGTCAAGCCGAAGGTACAAATGTAATTAAATACTGTTCTTATCTATCCAAGATTACATAATAAAGATATATTAATGATGTTATATGATTATTCATGCTATCTTTCATGTTTCATATGCTTCGTCTTTCATTAACAGTATACTGTGATGATGAAGGTACGTCCTTCATGACCTTCGTCCGAAGATCGTTATATCCTAAGGGAAATAATGCTTCGAAGGACGAAGGACATTAACATTTAATATTTTGTGTTGCCTTGTTCTTAACTCATAGCATTTGAGAACAAGTCCCCAACACGGTGCAAATGTGGTCCAAAATGTTAAAAGAAAGAAAGCAATCCATGCATATCTAGTGAAAGTATAAATTGGTTTAATTCCAAGCAACCTTTGCACTTGCCTTATGCAAACTAGTTCAATTCTGCACTTATATATTTGCTTTGGTTTGTGTTGGCATCAATCACCAAAAAGGGGGAGATTGAAAGGGAAATAGGGTCAAACCTTTTTGTAAATGATTTTGGTGGTTGAAATGCCCAACACAAATAATTGGACTAACTAGTTTGCTCTAGATTATATGTTCTACAGTTGCTAAAGGTTCAACACAAACCAATAAAAAGATCCAAGTTAGGGTTCAAAAGAAAGGAGCAAAAGAAACTGAAGAGAACCCTGGTCTGGCGCACCGGACTGTCCAGTGTGCCACCGAACAGTGTCCGGTGCCCAGGGCCGTAATCCTTCAAACTTGCCACCTTTGGGTTTCTGGAGAGCCACTCCGCTATAATTCACCGGACTGTCCAGTGGGCCACCGGACTGTCTGGTGCGCCAAGCGGAGCAACGGCTAACAGCGCAACGGTCATCTGCAAAAGTGTGAACAGTGCGTGAACAGTGCGCAGACAGTTTGCGCAGAGTCAGAGCAGCACCAGAAGGCGCACCAGACAGTGAACAGTTCCTGTTCGGTGCAACACCGGACTGTCCGGTGCCCTAAGAAGTCAGAGCTCCAACGGTCGAAACTGTCAGAACCCTAACAGTTGGGTGACGTGGTTGGCGCACCGGACATTGTCCGGTGGCGCACTAGACTGTCTGGTGCGCCCATCGATAGACAGCCTCCCCAACGGGTTGTTTGGTGGTTAGGGCTATAAATACCCTCCAACCACCACCACTTCAAGCATCCAAGTTTTTCAGACATCTCATTCAATACAAGATCTAGTGCAATCAATACAAGACACAATTCAATTGAATCAAAGCCTCTCCAAGTTCCAAATCCACTCCAAACAAATAGTGACTAGAGAGAGTGTTTTGCTCGTGTTCTTTGAGCTCTTGTTCTTGGATCTCTTTCTTCTTCCTCATTTCTTGTTCTCAAGAAACTTGTAATCAAAGCAAGAGACACCAAGTGTGTGGTGGTCCTTGTAGGGGTCTAAGTGACCCATTTGATTAAGGAGAAAGCTCACTCGGTCTAGGTGACCGTTTGAGAGAGGGAAATGGTTGAAAGAGACCCGGTCTTTGTGACCACCTCAACGGGGAGTAGGTTTGCAAGAACCAAACCTCGGTAAAAACAAATCACCATGTCATCTGCTTTATTTCTTGGTTGATTTGTTTTTGCCCGCTCTTTCAGACTTGAGTTTAATTTTAACGCTAACCCCGGCTTGTAGTTGTGCTTTAAGTTTATAATTTTCAGATTCTGGCTATTCACCCCCCCCCCTCTAGGCGACTTTCAGGCACCCTGATCCTCGAATTGTCTGATGGTCTCATTCTCAACCATGATATCTGATACTAGAGCTAGAACTGTGTCCTTAGGGGCTAGGCGATAGAAACCAAACTACAATCGAGAGGCCTCGAGGGTGGCCTGGAACTGAGGAGGCTGGATCAGCTGCGCAAATATGTGATAGAGATAGTGAGCGTACGGCAGCTGACGGCGAGCATGGAGACCATCCAAAATTGTGTCCTCAATCTCACAGATCAGAAAATCAACCACGTCAAACTTCGAGTGAGAGATCAAGGCACTGAGTAGCCAGAGTTGGATATGTGTGGTGGCCTCCCTATATACCATCCTAGGTAGCAAAGTGCGCCTCATGAGCTCGTATAAGAACTTTGCTGCTGGAGTGAAGTCTGCTGGAGAACGTTGCGACCCATCTATGAACGGAGGTCTGAACAGGGCAACAACGTGAGCAGTGGCTGGAGCAACACCACCGTGAGGGCGACGGGGAGAATCTGATATGCCATAGCATAAGTTGTGGAGCCTTGTCAACGACTCAAAAAATCCAAACAGCTCTCGGATCTAGGTAGCATGCAAAGTCACATCCTCTCGCTCAAACCTGAACCTCAGCCACTGATGATCTAGATCTATCCATACTGTGGCATAAAAGACTCTGAGCCACTCCTCAATATATCTACCACCCAAGATCAGAAGAGAGAGTAAACCCTGTAGATAGGAGAGATGACCCTTTGACTCTGCACCGGCGGCTGATAGAAAGGCAGGAAGATCCAAAAACCGGCGCGCTCGTAGGGCAATCTAAGCAGACAACTGCGCCCTGAAGAAAGACTCATGGGTCCCGGTGCTGAAGTGTGGCACAGCTGCTGGGTCCCTCTGAGCTGGCAATCAAGAATCCAAAGGTAGGTGTCTGAACTGACGTACCTAGGCAGTTGTGGCTCGCTAAAGGTCAAGCAGGCGAGGATCAGCGGCAAGTGGTCTCACCTCGGTCTCGTGACGCTCACGAAAGTGAGTTGGAGGAATAGGTGGAGCGGAAGTGGGAGCGGGTGCAGTGGAAGCAGGAGTAGTGGAGGTGGTGGAAACAGAGGGAATGGTGGACGGCTCAAGAGCGGTAGGAGCTGGCAAAGTGGGAGGTGGAGTGGAGACTGGGTCGGAAGGAGTGGAGCGAGTAGTGGAGGAGCGAGGCCGAGACGCGAGGCAACAAACTCGGTAGGCGATCTGATCAGAGGAGATCCTCAACTGCCCTCCCTGCTCAGCCTGATCTGCTGCTGCTGCTGCAAGTGCTGCACAAGCGGCTCTATCCAAATGCCTCTTCTCTCTGCCCTCTTGCTGCTCAAGATAGACAGTCTTGCCCTTGAACTATCTGAAGGGGTGAGGAGGGTCCTCGTCATCTCCTCCCCTGACGGTGTGACATTCTTCATCCTCACCATCCTGAACTGACTGCTGCAAGATAAGGAGAAAAGATTAGCGAGAGTGGAGAGCAGTAGGTAAGTCTTGAATAGAGTGATAGCTACCTGGGAACTTCTCGAGAGAAAAAAGAACCAGGCAGGACAGGAGACACACAGGCGAGTAGGCAAAATCACTGAAATGACAAAAGAGGTGAGCACATATTAGTCACATAGTCATAAGTATATGAAATGTGAATAAATACATACACAGAGAGTTATGACACAAAAACAGAGTGATTTGGAGAAACAGAGGTCAAACGGAGCGAGAACGATGTTTGAACAGTGAATTGTGCCATAGAGAGTTTGGAATGTGAAGGTCTTATACAACTTCGTCTTTTGATAAAGAGTTTGCTACTGAGCAAAGCTTTGAAACTGCAACAAGATGATGGAGACAGAAAGAACGAATTTATCATCAGTGATTTAGAGAAAAAAGATTGAGGACCTTTAAAATTCTTTGAAGGAAAAAGACTCTTTGCTTAGTTCAGCCGAAGGCTCTCTTGCTAAAGCTCGTCTTCAAAACGAGAAACAATGTATTCTAATTTCAAATCAGAATGTAAGAATCGAAAAGTTGAGTAAAGAGCTGAAAGAAGCAAGATCAATTTTGGAAGAAAGCACGAGCCGATTCAACCGTGAATCTGAAGCCTTAAATATGAAAGTCAAGGCCAAATTTGAGAAGAGCTTTAAGCTTAGCGAAACACTGAAAGCTCTTTGGGACAGATGCTTCGGCTTTGCGACACAATGTTCCGCTCGGCTAAAGGATATTTTCAATTCTGTCAGAGCTACATCTGAGGAAGCCAGTCATTCTACCGAAGATATTCCAGGGGCACTCTGATGGATTGAAAAGGAGATTGAAGATCTTAACAAAGTTATAGTCGGCCACGGTGACTTTTATGCACTAGTGGCTACCCGCGGAACATCTGTTGTTTGCCAAGGCTGGATGCAACCACCTGAAGACTGTCAATAAACCAACCTTCGGCCTTTCAGCATCAGATTTGGACAACATCCCGGCTGAAGCTAGAAGCATGGACAATAGATTTATCACTCAAATCTGGACTAAGGGTGGCCGAGAAGTTGCTGGAGACTGAAGCTCGGGCTCTAATTAACAAGGTATGAAAATTTTCCTGCTTTTCATGCTTCTTCTCATTCATCACATTGTGTTTCATAACATCTTTTTGCTATTTCTAGAGGGATACAAACGAAGATTGACAAACCAAAGCTTATCTGGTAATCCTGAAGAATGCTTCCGAAGCTGTCTTACAATTTTGCCAGTAGTCCTGAAAGATGCTCTTAGAGCTCTTTTTTGTAAATGAAAACAATATATTCGGCAAAAAATTGTCGAATGAATGTAATATTTGTGTAAACATTTATCCCCGAAGCGTGTCTACATTCCAGGATCTTGGAATATCATTCCCATCCATGTCTCTTAGCATGTACAATCCTGGTCTTGACGAAGATACTACCAAGAAGGGGCCCTCCCACTTGAGCCATAGCTTTCCCACTGTTTCTAGGGTGGCTATTTTTCGAACCACCAAATGCCCTGGCTTAATGTTTTTAAATCTAACTTTAATGTCCCGCCACTTTGCTGTTTTGGCTTGATATTTATTAATATGATCTATTATCTAAAGTCTGGTCCCTTCTATAGAGTCTTTTGATACTTCTTCGTCCTCTGCCGAAGCTAGACTCCTTATTGATCCTATCTTTGCTTCTTTCGGTGTTATTGCTTCATCATCGAACAAAAGCTTAAACGGGGTGAACCATGTTGATCTTAAGACGACAGTGTTATGGTTCCACACTACCTTCACTAGTTCATCTAGCCACTTTCCCTTTGGCAGATTAAAGATTGATCTCATTATTCCTGTGATAATGATTTCATTTGCCTGCTCTACCATGCCTTTGGATTCTGGATGTTTTACTGAGCGAAGTGTATTTTTGTTCCAATTTGATCACAAAAAGTTTTGAATGCTTCGAAATCGAACTATGCTCCATTGTCAACTGTGATAGTCTTCGGCACGCCGAAGCGGCAAATGATATTCTGCTAGAAAAACTTTTGGACTGTGGCCGAAGTTATCGTGGCTAGTGGTTTGGCTTCAATCCATTTTGAAAAATATTCCACTACTACTGCGACATATCTCAGATTCCATTGGGCTGGTGTAAGTGGTCCCAACAGTCTAGTCCCCACCTCTGCAATGGCCAAGTGGGCTGAATCAATTGTGTTAGGAAAGAAGGTTGTTTCTGGTCCCTGGCACACTTATGGCAATTTTCGCATTTTTGCACTAGATCTGCTGCATCCGAAGCAGCCTTCGGCTAGTAAAACCCTAGTCTAAAAACTTTGCTAAGGAGTGGCCTGGATCCAATGTGGGCTCCGCATATTCCTGAGTGTATTTCCTTCATCAATTCTTGACCTTCGGCTCTAGGTAGGCATTTTAGCAATGGGGAGCATACTCCTTGCTTGAACAATTCCCCTTCTATAATAATATATGGCCTTGTTCTAGCATGCATCCTTTTTATGTAAGCTTCATCATATGAAGGATAATTGCCCTGGAGAAAAGATACAATTTTTGTTCTCCAATCTTCGCTATGTACCGGCGAAATTGTAAGCACCGCCCTTTCCATGAGTTCAACCGAAGGTGCCTTGAGAGTTTCAAAGAATACTTCAAGGGGAAGTGGAAGCCCCAGTGCCGCTGATTTGGCTAGCAAGTCTCCTTGTTCATTGTCCCCTCTTGGGATGTTATTCACTAAAAATCCTTCAAAGGAGGCTTCCATTCTTCGGGCTGTGTCAAGATATTTTTCAAGCTTCAGATCTCTTGCCTTACTGCTTTTGTCAACCTGGCCTGTGATTACTTGAGAGTCAGATTTAAGTAGTGCTCTTCTTATTCTCATGGCCTTAAACTTTCAAAGCCCTAAGAGGACCGCTTCGTATTCTACAATGTTGTTTGTGCAATTGAATTCCAGCCTGACTGTATAGCCGTGTTTGATTTTTTATGGTGAAATTAGAACAGTTATTGCACCTGCGCCGAAGGTTCCCCACAAGCCATCACAGAATGTTGTCCAAGCTTCGTCATCTATCAGGTGTCCCTCTTCATGAGCCCCTGGCGTCCAATCGGTAATGAAGTTTGCTAGTTCTTGAGATTGGATCGAAGATCTATGAACAAAATCAATGGTGAATTCGTTCAGCTCTGCAGCCCACCTGCCAACCCTTCATATAGCTTCTCTATTTCTTATGATGTCCTTTAAGGGTTGAGATTAAGGTACTATTATATGGTAAGACTGAAAATAATACCGAAGCTTCCTGGAAGCCATCAATACAACATACAGTACCTTCTTCAACTCTGTGTAATTCCTTTTTGATGGACTTAATACTTCGGAGACGAAGTAAACTAGGACTTGTTTCTTTGTTTGTTCATCCTGGCTTTCTTGAACCAGCGCTGCACTGACTGCAGCGTGGGAAGCAGCTACATACAATAGCAGCGGGGCTCCTGATGAAGGTGGAGTCAAGGTTGTTAACTATATAATGATGCCAGCCTTCCTTTCAATCTCTAAGCACCTTTTCTTGACTATGGTGGCTCCATCCGAAGTATAGCTTCTATTTTGCTTGGGTTAGCTTCAGTCCCCTTTATTGATACTAGACAACAAAGGAATTTTCCTTTTTTCACCCCTAAGACACATTTTTATGGATTTAACTTGAGGCCAGCCTTTCTGAAGTTGGCAAATGTTTCTTACAAATCAGCAATGTGATTTTCTTGCTTCGTGCTCTTGACTATGATATCAACAACTTATGTCAAAACATTCCTGCAGATCTGAGTGCAGAGAACCTTGGAAGTCATTCTACTGAAGCTTCCTCCAGCATTCTTGAGCCCCTCAGGCATTCAAAGATAGCAATAAGTTCCACTAGGGGTTATGAAGCTTGTTTTGGGTTCATCTTCTTTTTCATCCAAATCTGATGATAGCCTGAATAACAGTCCAGCAGGTTCATGAGCTCTGAAGTGGCTGTCGCATCTATAAGGGAGTCTATTCTTGGCAAAGGAAATTTATCCTTCGGGCATGCCTTGTTGAGATCTGTAAAATCAATACACATTCTCCACTTTCTATTGGCCTTTTTCACCATCACAGTATTGGCTATCCATTCTGGATATGTCACTTCTCTGATTACTCCGACACTCAGGAGTCTTTTGACTTCATTTCTTGCACCTTCGGCTTTGTCATCTAACATCTTCCGAAGCTTCTGCTTCCTTGGTCTGATGGTTGGGTCCACATTGAGAGAGTGCTCGATGACATCTCTGTTGACACCACATAGATCATTGGCTAACCAATCAAAGACATCCCTGTTGTTGAATAAGAAATTTAATAAAGCCCTTTCTTGTTCCTTAGATAACTGGGATCCAAACAACACTTTCTGTTCAGCTACGTCTTCACACAGAAGCATAGACTTTGGTTGGTCCGCCAAAGCAGCTTTATCTCTTATGTATTTGTGCTGCTGGTGAGCTTCAGCTTTGTCTATGTTGTGAATGGCCTTGCAATCTGTCCAATTCCCTTTGGCCCTTCTAGCAACCTCCTGGCTTCCATGCACAGCAATAGGGCCCTAGTCTGATGGTATTTTCATACACAAATATGTTGGATGAAGTATCGCTTTGAAAACATTCAATGTTCCTCATCCAATGATTGAATTGTAAGGATAATCCATGTT
This sequence comes from Zea luxurians, assembly GCA_029449295.1. Taxonomy (NCBI): domain Eukaryota; kingdom Viridiplantae; phylum Streptophyta; class Magnoliopsida; order Poales; family Poaceae; genus Zea; species Zea luxurians. The sequence goes on from JAOPSE010000009.1 coordinate 123,960,142, forward strand.
TACAATGTCAAATACAACTTGCTCAGTTATGGTGTTGTGCACGTATCCGAAGGTAATTGGCATTGTTATCTTTCCAAGTGCCACTATCTGCTTTCCTTCGAAGCCACACAGGGGGTGTGTTGCATCATGTATCTTGTCATCTTGCTCTTGCATCTGTCTGAAAGCTTTTGCAAAGATGGTATCTGCTGCACTGCTCGTATCCACCAGGACATTGTGGACCAAGAACCCTTAATGACACAGGATATGACCATGGCATCATTGTGGGGATAATCCTTAAGCTAAAGGTCCTCTTGGGAAAATGTAATCGACACATGAGACCATTTAGACTTGATGAAGGGTCCTTGTACTCCAACATGTTGTACCATTCTTTGTGCTTCCTTCTTTTGCTTCTTGTTGGCTAGTTTGAAGCTTGAACCGCCTGTGATCGGAAGCATGAGCTTCGTCTCTGAAGGTGACGCGGCCTGATGACTTTGAAAAGCCATTGTTGTGGTCGTGGAAGTGAGTTCACCAACGGTGGGTGCCAATGTTGGTCACTTGTTTTAGATTATTGTGGACCATAAAACAAGGCAACACAATTGTTAAATGTTAAGGACCTTCGTCCTTTGAAGCATTATCTCCCTTAGGGCATAATGGGTCTTGGACGAATGTCATGAAGAACAAGTCTTCATCATTCATAAATATAAAAGCATAATAGCAGATGTATCATTATGCCATTTATTCATTTCATATCAAATGTTAATCAATATTAAGATCCATCTCATATATTAATAAAGTGATACATAATGTATATTACATTTGTACCTTTGGCTTGCTCAAAGGCAAAAACGTGAGTGCAATTCCAATCCAGCGTGAACAGTACGGGGGTACTGTTCATCTATTTATAGGCATGGGATGCAACCCAAGCAAAAGTACATTTATGACCCTGATAAATTCACATTATCCTAATACAAGCATCAGGGACTAACATGTATTTTCCTCTCTGTCTCATTATCACGTCTGACCTTCGTAACTATCTTGGGCCGAAGCTTTTAATCCTTCGGCACTTTACACATGTCTGTTGCAACTTCGGCGCTCAGTCCTTTTGGCTGTAGACGATTTCTTCGTCCTGAGGACCTTCGACAGAGAAAGAGGCCCCCAATAGGTACCAAAGGTTATTACTAACAATCAAGGACCCAATTCAATTTGGGTACCTAAAAGCATAGCCTAAACTTGTGTTTGCAGGTCTACTCCTTCGCTGGGTCAAGCTGGGTGCTTGACAGTGGATGTATATATCACATGACCGGGGAGAAGGACATGTTTCAAACCTGACATCTAACCCAAGAGTCACAAGAGATTGTGTTTGGGGATAGTTGTAAGGGAGAGATGATTGGTATTGGTAACATTTCTATCTCAAACCATCAATCACTCTTTAATGTTCAGTTAGTTGATTCTTTGAGTTACAATCTGCTATTCATTTCACAACTTTGTGGAATGGATTTTGATTGTTTATTTACAAATGTGTGTGTGAAAATCCTTACAACGGAGGATTCCTCTATTGCCTTTATGGGTTCGTTGATAGGCAAGCTCTATCTTATTGACTCTATAACAAGTGGAGTGTCATCTAATACCTGTTTAGTGACAAAATCCGACAAGCGTTGGCTTTGGCATCGCCGGCTAGCTCATGTTGGCATGAGAAACTTGGTCAAGCTTCAAAAGGATGGACACATTGTTGGACTGGCCAATGTTATTTTTGAGAAAGACAGGGTTTGTGGAGCATGTCAAGCAGGAAAGCAACATGGCACTCCACATCATCCAAAGAATGTAGTCACCACTAAGAGAACATTGGAGCTTCTGCGCATGGACCTCTTCGAACCGGTGGTCTACATAAGCGTTGACGGTAACAAATATGGTCTAGTAATTGTTGATATTTTTTCTCGTTTCACTTGGGTTTTCTTTTTGAGTGACAAAGGTGAAACTCAAGAGATACTTAAGAAGTTCATTAGGCGAGCTCAAAATGAATTTGATCTGAAGATCAAGAAGGTGAGAAGTGACAACGGGACCGAATTCAAGAACACTGGTGTTGAAGAGTTCTTGGGTGAATAAGGAATCAAGCATGAATTTTTTGGTTCCCTACATTCCACAATAAAAATGGTGTTGTGGAGAGAAAGAATTGAACTCCCATTGAGGCCGCAATGACCATGTTAGATGAGTACAAGACAACATACAACTTTTGGGTCGAAGCGATCAACACGGCGTGTCATGCAATCAACCGCCTCTACCTTCACAAGGTATACAAGAAGACTGCTTATGAACTACTCATTGTGATGTTGCAGGAAATGAAAAGCCACCTTGTGAGGTTCTCAAGGAGCTTGCAATAGTGTCGGGGACCATAATTAGGGGTACCCTCAAGATGCCTAATTCTCAGCTGGTAACCCCCATCAGCATAAAGCTGCAGAGGCCTGATGGGTGCGATTAAGTCAGGGATCAGTCCATACGAGCGACTTGATCACGCCTCGCCCGAGCCTAGCCTCGGGCAAGGGCAGCCGACCCTGAGGTGTTTCCGTCTCGCCCGAGGCCCCCTTTTTTTACGGTAGACGCATCTCCGGCTCGCCCGAGGCCTTGCCTTCGTTAAGAAGCAACCCTGACTAAATCGCCGTGCCGACCGACCAAGTCACAGGGGCATTTAACGCAAAGGTAGCCTGGCACCTTTATCCTGACGAGCACCCCTGGCAGAGCCGAAGTGACCGCCGTCACTTCGCCGCTCCACTGACCCGTCTGACAAAAGGACAGCGCCGCCTGCGCCGTCCCGACTGCGGTGCCACTTGACAGAGTGAGACTGACAGGCAGCCAGGCCTTGCCAAAGGCGCCATAGGAAGCTCCGCCCGACCCAGGGCTTGGACTCGGGCTAAGGCCCCGGAAGACGGCGAACTCCGCTCCGCCCGACCTAGGGCTCGGACTCGGGCTAAGGCCCCGGAAGACGGCGAACTCCGCTCCGCCCGACCCAGGGCTCGGACTCGGGCTAAGGCCCCGGAAGACGGCGAACTCCGCTCCGCCCGACCCAGGGCTCGGACTCGGGCTAAGGCCCCGGAAGACGGCGAACTCCGCTCCGCCCGACCCAGGGCTCGGACTCGGGCTAAGGCCCCGGAAGACGGCGAACTCCGCTCCGCCCGACCCAGGGCTCGTACTCGGGCTAAGGCCCCGGAAGACGGCGAACTCCGCTCCGCCCGACCCAGGGCTCGGACTCGGGCTAAGGCCCCGGAAGACGGCGAACCCCGCTTCGCCCGACCCCTGGGGTCGGACTCCGCCCTGGCCTCTGCCAAACGACCTCCGCCTCGCCCGACCCAGGAGCTCGGGCTCGGCCTCGGCCATGGAAGACAGACTCGACCTCGGCCTCGGAGGAGCCTCCATGTCGCCCGACCTAGGGCACAAGTCCGCCACGTCAACAGGAAGCGCCATCATCACCCTACCCCGAGCTAACTTGGGCCGCAGAGAACAAGACCGACGTCCCATCTGGATAGCTCCGCCAGATAGGCAATGATGGCGCCCCGCTAGACCCATGACGACGGCGGCTCTCAGCTCCCTTACGGAAGCAGGGGGACGTCAGCAAGAGCCCAACTGTTCCGACAGTTGTCCCTCCACCAGGCTCCGTTACTCCTCCGACAGCCACGACACCACACCAGCTGGGTGCCAAGTTCTCTCTGGCTGCCACATTGGCGTGTACCTAGGGCGCTAGCTCTCCCCTGCTAGACACGTAGCACTCTGCTGCACCCCCATTGTACACCTGGATCCTCTCCTTACGCCTATAAAAGGAAGGACCAGGGCCTTCTTAGAAAAGGTTGGCCCCGCGGGAGCGAGGGCAGGGGCAGGCGCTCTCTTGGGGCCGCTCGCTTCCCTCACCCGCGTGGACGCTTGTAACCCCCTACTGCAAGCGCACCCGACCTGGGCGCGGGACGAACACGAAGGCCGCGGGATCTCCGCCTCCCTCACGACTCGGCTCCGGCCACCTCGCTCTCCCCCCTTCGCGCTCACCCACGCGCTCGACCCATCTGGGCTGGGGCACGCGGCACACTCACTCGTCGGCTTAGGGACCCCCCGGTCTCGAAACGCCGACAGTTGGCGCGCCAGGTAGGGGCCTGCTGCGTGTTGACGAGCAGTTTCCCGTCAAGCTCCAGATGGGCAGTCTCCAACGACCTCTCCAACCTGGGACGGTGCTCCGTTTCGGGAGTCTCGAGTTCATGTCTTTCGACGGCAGCTACGACATGATACTCCTTCCACCGCCGCGCGACGGCGACAATGGTGGCCGACAGCCCGCCCGCCGGCGGCAGAATCGACGACGTCTTCCCCGCATGGGGGAAGAACAACATTCGAGCTCACCCCATCCTCTCCCTCGCCATCGGAGGAGGAGGCGGGGCAACCAGGGCCGAGCGGGAGGCTGCGCTCCGTCGGCTGTCGAGCGAGTCGACATCCCCAGCGCCCCAACGGAGGACGCGTCGGGCGTCACCCTCGCGTTTGAGGCGAAGGCGAGCGCCAGTCCCCCCGCAACACGCCAATCCCGAGCAAGTGGAAGACGCCAGCACGCTCACGGAGGGCCTGCAGGACGTCGCCCTCGTACCCAGGACGACGGCGCGATCAGTCCCCGATGTGACTTCGTCGCTCCTCGTCGACCAAAAGGTACCGACTGATTCCCATCCTTCGTCATTTCGACTCGACCTCAACCCGCCTAGCGACCTCGCTCTGGCGGGCGCTCACGTTGAGGCGAGTGCAGCCTCTCTTGGGTTTCGTGTGTGGTCGCCTTGGGACCGATTGACGGGCGTCTCGACCTACTGGGCCCTCTGGGTCCGAGGAAGATGACGACCCCAGCATATGCTGGGATTTCTCTGGATCTGGCAACCCCAGTGCCATGCGGGACTTCATAACCGCATGCAACTACTGCCTCTCCGACTGTTCCGATGGCAGCCGCAGCCTTGATGACAAGGACTGCGGCCCGAGCCGCGAATGTTTCCACGACGAGCTAGGGGATCCCTCCGGAGGCAACCGTCTCGGCATGCCGGAGGATGGTGATCTCCCTAGGCCAGTGCCTCGCGCCGACATCCCGCGGGAGCTAGCTGTGGTCCCCGTTCCGGCAGGGGGGTCACGACCCACAGCTCGAGCAAGTCCGCGGGGCGCAGGCCGGGCTCGACGAGGGGGCAGGAGCGCTCGAGTCGATCCGCCGGGACGTCGGGCAGGTATGGGTGGGCCAGCCCCCGGCCGGAGAAATGCGTCACCTGCCCCAGGGTCTCCAGCACCGCATCGCCAACGATGCCTAGGGACAGGCTGCCACCCGCATCCAGCGGGACCGGTCAGGACCTGGCAGCCGCAGCGATGCTCCTCCGCGCGATGCCGGAGTCATCAACCACCGAGGGTCGGCGAATCCAGGGAGAGCTCAAGCATCTCCTGGAAGGCGCTGCGGCCCGGCGGGCCGAGAGCTCTGCCTCCCGAAGGCAGGGGTACCCCTCGGAACCTCGCGCCGCGACTTCCCGACTCATGCGGGAAGCCTCGGCCTACACCGGGCGCACGCGCAACACCGCACCTGCGGCCCCGGGCCACCTCGGCGACGAGCACCCTCATCGCGACCGTCGGGCCTGCCTCGACGAAAGGGTGCGCCGAGGCTATCACCCCAGGCATGGGGGACGCTACGACAGCGGGGAGGATCGGAGTCCCTCGCCCGAACCACCCGGTCCGCAGGTCTTCAGCCGGGCCATTCGGCGGGCGCCGTTTCCAGGCCCTGATTTCGACCCCCGACTACTATCACAAAGTACTCGGGGGAAACAAGACCGGAATTGTGGCTCGCGGACTACCGCCTGGCCTGTCAACTGGGTGGAACGGACGACGACAACCTCATCATCCGCAACCTCCCCCTGTTCCTCTCCGACACTGCTCGCGCTTGGTTGGAGCACCTGCCTCCGGGGCAGATTTCCAACTGGGAGGATTTGGTCCAAGCTTTCGCCGGCAACTTCCAGGGCACGTACGTGCGCCCCGGGAATTCCTGGGACCTCCGAAGCTGCCGGCAACAGCCGGAAGAGTCTCTTCAGGACTACATCCGGCGATTCTCGAAGCAGCGCACCGAGCTGCCCAACATCACCGACTCTGATGTCATCGGCGCGTTCCTTGCCGGCACCACCTGCCGTGACCTGGTGAGCAAGTTGGGTCGCAAGACCCCCACCAGGGGCGAGCGAGCTGATGGACATCGCCACCAAGTTCGCCTCTGGCCAGGAGGCGGTCGAGGCCATCTTCCGAAAGGACAAGCAGCCCCAGGGCCGCCCGTCGGAAGATGCTCCCGAGGCGTCTAATCCGCGCGGCGCCAAGAAGAAAGGCAAGAAGAAGTCGCAAGCGAAACGCGACGCCGCCGACGCAGACCTTGTCGCCGCCACCGAGTACAAGAACCCTCGGAAGCCCCCCGGAGGTGCTAACCTCTTCGACAAGATGCTCAAGGAGACGTGCCCTTACCATTAGGGGCCCGTCAAGCACACCCTCAAGGAGTGCGTCATGCCTCGGCGCCACTTCCACCGGGCCGGGCCACCCGCAGAGGGTGGCAGGGCCCGCGACGACGACAAAAAGGAAGATCACCAAGCAGGAGAGTTCCCCGAGGTCCGCGACTGCTTCATGATCTACGGAGGGCATGCGGCGAATGCCTCGGCTCGGCATCGCAAGCGAGAGCGTCGGGAGGTCTGCTCGGTGAAGGTGGCGGCGCCAGTCTACCTAGACTGGTCCGACAAGCCCATCACCTTCGACCAAGATGACCACCCCGACCACGTGCCGAGCCCAGGGAAATACCCGCTCGTCGTCGATCCCATCATCGGCGACGTCAGGCTCACCAAGGTCCTGATGGATGGGGGCAGCTGCCTCAATATCATCTACGCCGAGACCCTCAGGCTCCTGTGCGTCGATCTGTCCTCCGTCCGAGCAGGCGCTGCGCCCTTCCACGGGATCATTCCTAGGAAGCGCGTCCAGCCCCTCGGACGGCTCGACCTTCCTGTCTGCTTCGGAACACCCTCCAACTTCCGAAGGGAGACTTTGACGTTCGAGGTGGTCGGGTTCCGAGGAACCTACCACGCAGTATTGGGGAGGCCATGCTACGCGAAGTTCATGGCCATCCCCAACTACACCTACCTGAAGCTCAAGATGCCGGGCCCCAACGGGGTCATCACCGTCGGCCCCACGTACAAACACGCGTTCGAATGCGATGTGGAGTGCGTGGAGTACGCCGAGGCCCTCGCCGAGTCCGAGGCCCTCATCGCCGACCTGGAAAACCTCTCCCGAGAGGTGCCGGACGTGAAGCGACACGCCGGCAACTTCGAGCCAGTGGAGACGGTTAAGGCCGTCCCTCTCGACCCCAGTGGCGACACCTCCAAGCAGATCCGGATCGGTTCCGGGCTCGACCCCAAATAGGAAGCAGTGCTCGTCGACTTTCTCCGCGCAAACGCCGACGTCTTTGCGTGGAGTCCCTCGGACATGCCCGGCATACCGAGGGATGTCGCCGAGCACTCGCTGGATATTCGGGCCGGAGCCCGACCGGTCAGGCAGCCTCTGCGCCGATTCGACGAGGAAAGGCGCAGGGTGATAGGCGAGGAGATCCACAAGCTAATGGCAGCAGGGTTCATCAAAGAGGTATTCCATCCCGAATGGCTTGCCAACCCTGTGCTTGTGAGGAAGAAAGGGGGGAAATGGCGGATGTGTGTAGACTACACTGGTCTCAACAAAGCATGTCCGAAGGTTCCCTACCCTCTACCTCGCATCGATCAAATCGTGGATTCCACTGCTGGGTGCGAAACCCTGTCTTTCCTCGATGCCTACTCCGGGTATCATCAAATCAAGATGAAAGAGTCCGACCAGCTCGCGACTTCTTTCATCACGCCCTTCGGCATGTACTGCTATGTCACCATGCCGTTCGGTTTGAGGAACGCGGGTGCAATGTACCAGCGGTGCATGAACCATGTGTTCGGCGAACACATCGGTCGCACGGTCGAGGCCTACGTCGATGACATCGTAGTCAAGACAAGGAAAGCCTCCGACCTTCTCTCCGACCTTGAAGTGACATTCCGGTGTCTCAAGGCAAAGGGCGTCAAGCTCAATCCCGAGAAGTGTGTCTTCGGGGTGCCCCGAGGCATGCTCCTGGGATTCATCGTCTCCGAGCGGGGCATCGAAGCCAACCCGGAGAAGATCGCAGCCATCACCAGCATGAGGCCCATCAAGGACTTAAAAGGCGTACAGAGGGTCATGGGATGTCTCGCGGCCTTGAGCCATTTCATCTCGCGCCTCGGCGAAAGAGGCCTGCCTCTGTACTGTCTCTTAAGGAAGGCCGAGTGCTTCACTTGGACCCCCGAGGCCGAGGAAGCTCTCGGGAACCTGAAGGCGCTCCTCACCCAGGCGCCCGTCTTGGTACCCCCAGCTGATGGAGAAGCCCTCTTGGTCTACGTCGCCGCTACCACTCAGGTGGTTAGCGCCGCGATCATGGTCGAAAGGCAAGAAGAGGGGCATGCATTGCCCATTCAGAGGCCAGTTTACTTCAGTCAGCGAGGTGCTGTCCGAAACCAAGATCCGCTACCCACAAGTTCAGAAGCTGCTGTATGCGGTGATCCTGACGAGGCGAAAGTTGCGACATTACTTCGAGTCTCATCCGGTAACTGTGGTGTCATCCTTCCCCCTGGGGGAGATCATCCAGTGCCGAGAGGCCTCGGGACGGATCGCAAAGTGGGCGGTGGAAATCATGGGCGAGACAATCTCGTTCGCCCCTCGGAAGGCCATCAAGTCCCAGGTGCTGGCGGACTTCGTAGCTGAATGGGTCGACACACAGTTGCCGACGGCTCCGATCCAACCGGAGCTCTGGACCATGTTTTTCGACGGGTCGCTGATGAAGACGGGAGCCAGGCGCGGGCCTGCTCTTCGTCTCGCCCCTCGGGAAACACCTGCGCTACGTGCTGCGCCTCCATTTCCCAGGCGTCCAACAATGTGGCTGAGTACGAAGCTCTGATCAACGGATTGCGAATCGCCATCGAGCTAGGGGTCCGACGCCTCGACGCTCGTGGTGACTCGCAGCTCGTCATCGACCAGGTCATGAAGAACTCCCACTGCCGTGACCCGAAGATGGAGGCCTACTGTGATGAGGTTCGACGCCTGGAAGACAAGTTCTACGGGCTCGAGCTTAACCACATCGCCCGGAGCTACAACGAGACTGCGGACGAGCTGGCAAAGATAGCCTCGGGGCGAACGGCGGTTCCCCCTGACGTCTTCTCCCGGGATCTGCACCAACCCTCCGTCAAGATCAGCGACACGCCCGAGCCCGAGGCGCCCTCGGCCCCGTCCGAGGTAACCTCGGCCCAGCCCGAGCCAGTCCTCGGTTCGGCCCGAGGAACCCTCGGCTCCCGAGGGCGAGGCGCTGCGCATCGAGGAGGAGCGGAGCGGGGTCATGCCTGATCAAGATTGGCATGCCCCGTACCTGCAATATCTCCGCCGAGGAGAGCTACCCCTCGACCAGGCCGAGGCACGGTAGGTAGCGCGACGCGCCAAGTCGTTCGTCTTGCTGGGCGATGAGAAGGAGCTCTACCACCGCAGCCCCTCGGGCATCCTCTAGCGATGCATCTCCATCGCCGAAGGTCAGGAACTCCTGCAAGAGATACACTCGGGGGCTTGCGGCCATCATGCAGCGCCTCGAGCCCTCGTCGGGAACGCTTTCCGGCAAGGCTTCTACTGGCCGACGGCGGTGGCTGACGCCACTAGAATTGTCCGCACCTGCGAAGGGTGTCAATTCTATGCGAAGCAGACCCACCTGCCCGCTCAGGCTCTGCAGACGATACCCATCACCTGGCCCTTCGCTGTGTGGGGTCTGGACCTCGTCGGCCCTCTGCAGAAGGCGCCCGGGGGCTACACGCACCTGCTGGTCGCCGTCGACAAATTCTCCAAGTGGATCGAGGTCCGGACCCCTGAACAGCATCAGGTCCAAGCAGGCGGTGGCGTTCTTCACCAACATCATCCATCGCTTCGGGGTCCCAAACTCCATCATCACCGACAACGGCACCCAGTTCACCGGCAGAAAATTCTTGGATTTTTGCGAGGATCACCACATCCGGGTGGACTGGGCTGCCGTAGCTCATCCCATGTCGAATGGGCAAGTAGAGCGTGCCAACGGCATGATTCTACAAGGGCTCAAGCCTCGGATTTACAACGACCTCAACAAGTTCGGCAAGCGATGGATGAAGGAACTCCCCTCGGTGGTCTAGAGCCTGAGGACGACGCCGAGCCGAGCCACGGGTTTCACGCCGTTCTTCTTGGTCTACGGGGCCGAGGCCGTCTTGCCCACTGACCTGGAATACGGCTCCCCAAGGACGAGGGCCTACGACGATCAAAGCAACCAAGCTAGCCGAGAAGACTCGCTGGACCAGCTGGAAGAGGCTCGGGACAGGGCCTTACTACACTCGGCGCGGTATCAGCAGTCCCTGCGACGCTACCACACCCGAGGGGTCCGACCTCGAGACCTCCAGGCGGGCGACGTGGTGCTTCGGCTGCGGCAAGACGCCCGAGGGAGGCACAAGCTCACGCCCCCCTGGGAGGGGCCATTCGTCATCGCCAAAGTTCTGAAGCCCGGAACGTACAAGCTGGCCAACAGTCAAGGCGAGGTCTACGGACAACGCTTGGAACATCCAACAGCTACGTCGCTTCTACCCTTAAGATGTTTCCAAGTTGTTCATATACCTCGCACCCACGCAAAGTTTAGTCAACAAGGAAGGGTCGGCCTCGCCTCGGCAAAGCCCGACCCTCCCTCGGGGGCTAAAAGGGGGGAAAACCCCCTCTGCGTCAAAATTTTCCTCGAAAAAAAGAATCCCTTTTACCAGAATATCTTTCATGCTTTTTGACTACTTCGAAAAGTGGGTCCTGGAAATGACGGAGTACACGTAAGTAGTCAAGGCTGACCGAGCCGAGGGACTCCTACGCCTCCGGGATACGGATACCTCACTCATCACCTTCTGCGATAAGTAACTCGCGTTCGGATAAAGTGGCTCCGCGGATCGAACAAGTCTTTACGTTCGGAAACCCTTCTGCCGAAGCGATCCTTCGAGCCTTCTCGACCGAGTCGGCGACAGGGCCTCACGGACGGGTGAAAGTACGCGTAAGCGGCAAGGCCGACCGAGCCGAGGGACTCCCACGCCTCCGGGATACGGATACCTCACTCATCACCTTCCGCGAGAAGCAGCTCACTCGAACGGGTCGCGCACGCGCAACGGCAGCCTCGCCAACTACTCGCCCCGTCGTGTTAACTCCGCGGCTGGACAGGCGGCGCTTCTGGCAGGAGCAGCTGGCGACACTTCGCCTTCGCCAAAACAACCGCGCCAAAAAAGGTACGCCGCGTCGTTCAATTTCGTATCCTTTTTCCTTTTTCCTCTTTCTCTATCTCTTGCAACAGGGACCGGGAAAGGGGATACCCCTAAAGGGATCCTTCCCCGTGAGGGAACTAGGCTCCGAGCCTCCTTACTGATCAGGGGTTCGAAGGCTGGCCCCCCGAAGGGTTCAACAGCCGCCTCAGATCGCGTGGGCCCGACACCCACTACTGGTCAGAGGTTCGAAGGTTGGCCTCCCGAAAGGTTCCACGGCCGCCTCAGGCTACTCGGGCTCCGCGCCCATTACTGATCAGGGGTTCGAAGGCTGGCCCCCCGAAGGGTTCACAGTCGCCTCAGACACCGAGCGAGGGATGACCAGGGGTACGTTCGATACATAACCGAGGCTCGGGCTGCGCTCCCGAGGTACCCTAGGACATTTCCGAGACCAGCGGGAACGATCCTGTAACGGAATCCCATCGGAGGGAGGCATCGAGCCCTCGGACCCCGTCGCCAGGGGACCGGGTCCGGCAGATCACCCGCAGGTACTTTTGGGCGTGCCTCCGGGCCCCTAGCTGACCCCCAACGAACGGGGCACGGACGTCCACTCGGATTACCCGCTTGCAGCTCACCGGAGACATCATGTTCGGTGCCCATCGAGGGTAACATGGCGCTCTCCCCCCTCCTCCTTGCGGAAAGGCGACGTAGGGGCGTATGTAAAAAAGCCGAGTCTGTCCCTGATCGCCCTCTCGCCCTGTGCGGAGGCTCGGGGGCTGCTCTCGCAAACCCGGCTCCGGCCAAACCGTTGACAGCGTCAACATACCAGCCCGAGAACTTGGGCCCCGACAGTGCACCCGAGCTACGGCCAGTTCGCATGAGGGAACCACCAGACCAGCCGAAGCATTACGCAAGGCATTAAGACCTCGAAGGAGTGAAACCACTCCTCTGAGGCCTCGGGGGCTACACCCGGCGGGTGCGCTCGCGCGCACCCACCAGAACAAAATGCAACCGAGAAAGGCTGGTCCCCTTGCAAAAAAGTGCGACGAAAGCCTCCAAGCGAGTGCTAACACTCCCTTCGAGGCTCGGGGGCTACTGTCGGGGACCATAATTAGGGGTACCCTCAAGACGCCTAATTCTCAGCTGGTAACCCACATCAGCATAAAGCTGCAGAGGCCTGATGGGTGCGATTAAGTCAGGGATCAGTCCATACGAGCGACTCGATCACGCCTCGCCCGAGCCTAGCCTCGGGCAAGGGCAGCCGACCCTGAGGTGTTTCCATCTCGCCCGAGGCCCCCTTTTTTTACGGTAGACGCATCTCCGGCTCGCCCGAGGCCTTGCCTTCGTTAAGAAGCAACCCTGACTAAATCGCCGCGCCGACCGACCAAGTCACAGGGGCATTTAACGCAAAGGTAGCCTGGCACCTTTATCCTGACGCGCGCCCCCTGGCAGAGCCGAAGTGACCGCCGTCACTTCGCCGCTCCACTGACCGGTCTGACAAAAGGACAGCGCCGCCTGCGCCGTCCCGACTGCGGTGCCACTTGACAGAGTGAGACTGATAGGCAGCCAGTCCTTGCCAAAGGCGCCATAGGAAGCTCCGCCCGACCCAGCGCTCGGACTCGGGCTAAGGCCCCGGAAGACGGCGAACTCCGCTCCGCCCGACCCAGGGCTCGGACTCGGGCTAAGGCCCCGGAAGACGGTGAACTCCGCTCCGCCCGACCCTAGGGCTCGGACTCGGGCTAAGGCCCCGGAAGACGGTGAACTCCGCTCCGCCCGACCCAGGGCTCGGACTCGGGCTAAGGCCCCGGAAGACGGCGAACCCCGCTTCGCCCGACCCCTGGGGTCGGACTCCGCCCTGGCCTCTGCCAAACGACCTCCGCCTCGCCCGACCCAGGAGCTCGGGCTCGGCCTCGGCCATGGAAGACAGACTCGACCTCGGCCTCGGAGGAGCCTCCACGTCGCCCGACCTAGGGCACAAGTCCGCCACGTCAACAGGAAGCGCCATCATCACTGAAAGGGAATTAGGCTTACACCTAGTCCCTAAATAATTTTGGTGGTTGAATTGCCCAACACAAATATTGGACTAACTAGTTTGCTCTAGTGTATAAGTTATACAGGTGCAAAAGATTCACACTCAGCCAATAAAAAGATCAAGTTTTGGATTCAACAAAGGAGCAAAGAGGCAACCGAAGGCACCTCTGGTCTGGAGGCACCGGACTGTCCGGTGTACACCGGACAGTGTCCGGTGCGCCACCAGAGGACTCCAACTCGAACTCGTCACCTTCGGGAATTTCTCAGGCCGCTTCGCTATAATTCACCGGACTGTCCGGTGTACACCGGATAGTGTCCGGTGCTCCAAGGGAGTGCGGCCTCAGGAACTTGCCAGCCTCGGGTTCGCGCAGCAGCCGCTCCGCTATAATTCACCGGACATGTCCGGTGTGCACCGGACTGTCCGGTGTAACCACGGAGCAACGGCTATTTCGGCGCCAACGGCTACCTGCGGCGCATTTAATGCGCGCTCTGCGCGCGCAGACGTCAGGCGCGCCCATACCGGCGCACCGGACACTGAACAGTTGATGTCCGGTGTGCACCGGACATCCAGGCGGGCCCAGAAGTCAGCAGCTCCAACGGTCAGAATCCAGCGGCACTGATGACGTGGCGGGGGCACCGGACATGTCCGGTGTGCACCGGACTGTCCGGTGCGCCATCGACAGACAGCCTCCACCAACGGTCAAGTTTGGTGGTTGGGGCTATAAATACCCCAACCACCCCACCATTCATTGCATCCAAGTTTTCCAACTTCCAACCACTATACAAGAGCTAGCATTCATTGCAAAGCACACCAAAAGAGATCAAATCCTCTCCCAACTCCACACAAAGCCCTAGTGACTAGTGAGAGTGATTTGTTGTGTTCATTTGAGCTCTTGCGCTTGGATCGCTTCTTTTTCTTTGGCATTCTTTATTGTGATCAAACACTCACTTGTAATCGAGGCAAGAGACACCAATTGTGTGGTGGTCCTTGCGGGAAGTTTGATTCCCAAGTGATTTGAGAAAGAGAAGCTCACTCGGTCCGAGGGACCGTTTGAGAGAGGGAAGGGTTGAAAGAGACCCGGCCTTTGTGGCCTCCTCAACGGGGAGTAGGTTTGAGAGAACCGAACCTCGGTAAAACAAATCCGCGTGTCTCACTTCATTATTCGCTTGCGATTTGTTTTGCACCCTCTCTCGAGGACTCTATTATATTTCTAACGCTAACCCGGCTTGTAGTTGTGATTATTTTTGAGATTTTCAGTTTCGCCCTATTCACCCCCCCTCTAGGCGACTTTCAATTGGTATCGGAGCCCGGTGCTTCATTAAGAGCCTAACCGCTCGAAGTGATGTCGGGAGATCACACCAAGAGGGAGATGGAGACCGGCGACAAGCCCACTACAAGCCAAGGGAGCACTTCATCGGAAGAGTCCCGCACCAAGAGAAGGGAGAAGAAGAAGAACTCCTCCAAGCGGAAGGAGAAAAGATCTTCCTCTTCTCACCACAAGGAGAAGAAGGAAAAATCCTCTTCTCACAAGCCGCATCGGAGTGGGGACAAGCACAAGAAGATGAGGAAGGTGGTCTACTACGAGACCGACACTTCATCAACATCCACCTCCGACTCCGATGCACCGTCCTGTAACTTCTAAGCGCCAAGAGCGCAAGAAGTTTAGTAAGATCCCCTTACACTATCCCCGTACATCTAGACATACTCCATTACTTTCCGTTCCATTAGGCAAACCGCCAACTTTTGACGGCGAAGATTATGCTAGGTGGAGTGATTTAATGAAATTTCATCTAACCTCACTCCACAAAAGTATATGGAATGTTGTTGAGTTTGGAGCACAGGTACCATCAATAGGGGATGAGGATTATGACATGGACGAAGTAGCCCAGATCGAGCACTTCAACTCCCAAGCCGCAACCATTCTCCTTGCCTCTCTAAGCAAGGAGGAATACAACAAAGTGCAAGGGTTGAAGAACGCAAAGGAGATTTGGGACCTACTCAAGACGGCGCACGAGGGTGATGAACTCACCAAGATCACCAAGCGGGAAACGATCGAGGGGGAGCTCGGTCGCTTCCGTCTTCGCCAAGGGGAGGAGCCACAAGATATGTACAATCGGCTCAAGACCTTGGTGAACCAAGTGCGCAACCTCGGGAGCAAAAAGTGGGATGACCACGAGGTGGTTAAGGTTATTTTAAGAGCTCTTATTTTCCTTAACTCCACTCAAGTTCAATTAATTCGTGGTAATCCTAGATATCCACTAATGACCCCCGAGGAAGTTATCGGGAATTTTGTGAGTTTTGAATGCATGATTAAGGGCTCAAAGAAGATCAACGAGCTTGATGAACCTTCCACATCCGAGGCGCAACCGGTGGCCTTCAAGGCAACGGAGGAGAAGAAGGAAGAGTCTACACTAAGTAGACAACCAATTGACGCCTCCAAGCTCGACAATGAGGAGATGGCCTTAATCATCAAAAGCTTTCGGCAAATCCTCAAGCAACAGGAAGGGGAAGGACTACAAATCCCATTCCAAGAAGGTTTGCTACAAGTGTGGTAAGCCCGGTCATTTTATTGCAAAATGTCCTATGTCTAGTGACAGTGACAGGGGCGACGACAAGAAGGGAAAGAGGAGAGAAAAGAAGAAGTATTACAAGAAGAAGGGCGGCGATGCCCATGTTTGCCGGGAATGGGACTCCGACGAGAGCTCCACCGAGTCCTCCTCCGACGAGGACGCCGCCAACATCGCCGTCACCAAGGGACTCCTCTTCCCCAACGTCGGCCACAAGTGCCTCATGGCAAAGGACGGCAAAAAGAAGGTAAAATCAAGGTCCTCCACTAAATATGAAACATCTAGTGATGAGAATGATGATAAAAATGAGGAGGATAACTTGTGCGTTCTTTTTGCTAACCTTAACATGGAACAAAAGGAAAAACTGAATGAGCTAATTAGTGCCATCCATGAAAAGGATGATCTCTTGGACTCCCAAGAGGACTTCCTAATCAAGGAAAATAAGAAACATGTTAAGGTTAAAAATGCTTATGCTCTAGAGGTAGAAAAATGTAACAAATTATCTAGTGAGCTAAGCACCTGCCATGACACTATTGCCAACCTTAGAAATGAAAATAGTCAAATTAATTACTAAGGTTGACTCTCATGTTTGTATTGATTCAATTCCCAATCTTAGAAATGATAATGATGATTTGCTTGCTAGGATTGATGAATTGAATGTTTCTATTGCTAGCCTTAGAAATGAGAATGAGAAATTAATTGCTAAGGCTAAAGAATTAGATGTTTGCAATGTTACAATTTCCGACCTTAGAACTAAGAATGATATGTTGCATGCTAAGGTTGTAGAACTAAAATCTTGCAAACCCTCTACTTCTAATGTTGAGCATGTTTTTATTTGTACTAGATGTAGAGATGTTGATATCAATGCTATTCATGATCACATGGCTTTAATTAAACAACAAAATGATCATATAGCATTATTAGACGCTAAAATTGCCGAGCATAACTTAGAAAATGAAAAGTTCAAATTTGCTAGAAGTATGCTCTATAATGGGAGACGCCCTGGCATCAAGGATGGCATTGGCTTCCAAAGGGGAGACAATGTCAAACTTAATGCCCCTCCTAAGAACTTGTCTAACTTTGTTAAGGGCAAGGCTCCCATGCCTCAGGATAACGAGGGTTACATTTTGTACCCTGCCGGCTATCCTGAGAGCAAAATTAGGAGAACTCATTCTAGGAAGTCTCACTCTGGCCCTAATCATGCTTTTATGTATAAGGGTGAGACATCTAGTTCTAGGCAACCAACCCGTGCTAAGTTGCCTAGAAAGAAAACTCCTAATGCATCAAATGATCATAGCATTTCATTTAAAACTTTTGATGCATCTTATGTTTTGACTAACAAATCCGGCAAAGTAGTTGCCAAGATTGTTGGGGGCAAACACAAGGGCTCCAAGACTTGTGTTTGGGTACCCAAAATTCTTGTTTCTAATGCCAAAGGACCCAAAACCGTTTGGATACCTAAAGTCAAGAACTAAAATTGTTTTGTAGGTTTATGCATCCGGGGGCTCAAGTTGGATACTCGACAGCGGGTGCACAAACCACATGACAGGGGAGAAAAAGATGTTCTCCTCATATGAGAAAAACCAAGATCCCCAACGAGCTATCACATTCGGGGATGGAAATCAAGGTTTGGTCAAAGGATTGGGTAAAATTGCTATATCACCTGACCATACTATTTCCAATGTTTTTCTTGTAGATTCTTTAGATTACAATTTGCTTTCCGTATCCCAATTATGTCAAATGGGCTACAACTGTCTATTTACTGATACAGGTGTTACTGTCTTTAGAAGAAGTGATGATTCAATAGCATTTAAGGGAGTGTTAGAGGGTCAGCTATATTTGGTAGATTTCGAATAGAGCTGAACTCGACACTTGCTTAGTTGCTAAGACTAACTTGGGTTGGCTCTGGCACCGCCGACTAGCCCATGTTGGAATGAAGAATCTTCACAAGCTTCTAAAGGGAGAACACATTTTAGGACTAACCAATGTTCATTTTGAGAAAGACAGGATTTGTAGCGCATGCCAAGCCGGGAAGCAAGTTGGCACTCATCATCCACACAAGAACATCATGACTAGTGACAGGCCACTGGAGCTCCTACACATGGACCTATTCGGCCCGATCGCTTACATAAGCATCGGCGGGAGTAAGTACTGTCTAGTTATTGTGGATGATTATTCTCGCTTCACTTGGGTGTTCTTTTTGCAGGAAAAATCTCATACCCAAGAGACCTTAAAGGGATTCTTGAGACGGGCTCAAAATGAGTTTGGCTTAAGAATCAAGAAAATTAGAAGCGACAATGGGACGGAGTTCAAGAACTCTCAAATTGAAGGCTTCCTTGAGGAGGAGGGCATCAAGCATGAGTTCTCTTCTCCCTACACTCCACAACAAAATGGTGTAGTGGAGAGGAAGAATTGAACTCTATTGGACATGGCAAGAACCATGCTTGATGAATACAAGACACCGGATCGGTTTTGGGCCGAAGCGGTCAACACCGCTTGCTACGCCATCAACCGGTTATATCTTCACCGAATCCTCAAGAAGACATCCTATGAACTCCTAACCGGTAAAAAGCCCAATATTTCATATTTTAGAGTTTTTGGTAGCAAATGTTTTATTCTTGTCAAAAGAGGTAGAAAATCTAAATTTGCTCCTAAAACTGTAGAAGGCTTTTTACTAGGATATGACTCAAACACAAGGGCATATAGAGTCTTTAACAAGTCCTCAGGACTTGTTGAAGTTTCTTGTGACGTTGTGTTTGATGAGACTAACGGCTCTCAAGTAGAGCAAGTTGATCTTGATGATATAGGTGAAGAACAGGCTCCATGCATAGCGCTAAGGAACATGTCCATTGGGGATGTGTGTCCTAAGGAATCCGAAGAGCCTCCACATGCACAAGATCAACCATCCTCCTCCATGCAAGCATCTCCACCAACTCAAGTTGAGGATGAGGCTCAAGATATTGAACAAGAAGATCAAGAAGATGAGCCACCTCAAAATGACGGCAACGATCAAGGGGGAGATGCAAATGATGAAGACAAGGAGGATGAACAACCAAGGCCGCCACACCCAAGAGTCCACCAAGCAATACAACGAGATCACCCCGTCGACACCATCCTTCGGCGACATTCATAAGGGGGTAACTACTCGATCTCGTGTTGCACATTTTTGTGAACATTACTCTTTTGTTTCCTCTATTGAGCCACACAGGGTAGAGGAAGCACTTCAAGATGCGGATTGGGTGATGGCGATGCAAGAGGAGCTCAACAATTTCACAAGGAACGAGGTATGGCACTTAGTTCCACGTCCTAATCAAAATGTTGTAGGAACCAAGTGGGTCTTCCACAACAAGCAAGACGAGCATGGTGTGGTGACAAGGAACAAAGCTCGACTCGTGGCCAAGGGATATTCACAAGTCGAAGGTTTGGATTTTGGTGAAACCTATGCACCCGTAGCTAGGCTTGAGTCAATTCGCATATTATTAGCCTATGCTACTTACCATGGCTTCAAGCTTTATCAAATGGACGTGAAGAGTGCCTTCCTCAATGGACCAATCAAGGAGGAGGTCTATGTTGAGCAACCTCCCGGCTTTGAAGACAGTGAGTACCCTAACCATGTTTATAGGCTCTCTAAGGCGCTTTATGGGCTCAAGCAAGCCCCAAGAGCATGGTATGAATGCCTTAGAGATTTCCTTATTGCAAATGGCTTCAAAGTCGGCAAAGCAGATCCTACTTTATTCACTAAAACTCTTGACAATGATTTGTTCGTATGCCAAATTTATGTTGATGATATTATATTTGGGTCTACTAACAAATCTACATGTGAGGAATTTAGTAGGATCATGACACAGAAATTCGAGATGTCTATGATGGGGGAGTTGAAATATTTCTTAGGATTTCAAGTCAAGCAACTCCAAGAGGGCACTTTCATTAGCCAAACAAAGTATACTCAAGACATTCTAAGCAAGTTTGGAATGAAGGATGCCAAGCCCATCAAGACTCCCATGGGAACAAATGGGCATCTCGACCTCGACACGGGAGGTAAGTCCGTGGATCAAAAGGGATACCGGTCGATGATTGGTTCATTGCTTTACTTATGTGCATCTCGACCGGACATTATGCTTTCCGTATGCATGTGTGCAAGATTCCAAGCCGACCCTAAGGAATCACACCTTACGGCCAGTAAAACGAATCTTGAGATATTTGGCTTATACTCCTAAGTTTGGGCTTTGGTACCCTCGGGGATCCACATTTGATTTGATTGGTTATTCGGATGCCGATTGGGCGGGGTGTAAGATTAATAGGAAGAGCACATCGGGGACTTGCCAGTTCTTGGGAAGATCCTTGGTGTCATGGGCTTCAAAGAAGCAAAATTCGGTCGCTCTTTCTACCGCCGAAGCCGAGTATATTGCCGCAGGCCATTGTTGCGCGCAATTGCTTTGGATGAGGCAAACCCTGCGAGACTATGGTTACAAATTAACCAAAGTTCCTCTTCTATGTGATAATGAGAGTGCAATCCGCATGGCGGATAATCCCGTTGAGCATAGCCGCACTAAGCACATAGCCATTCGGTATCATTTTCTTCGGGATCACCAACAAAAGGGGGATATCGAGATTTCTTACATTAACACTAAAGATCAATTAGCCGATATCTTTACCAAGCCACTTGATGAACAATCTTTTACCAGACTTAGGCATGAGCTTAATATTCTTGATTCTAGGAATTTCTTTTGCTAATCTTGCACACATAGCTCATAATAATACCTTTGATCATGTCTCTTTTATATGCTATGACTAATGTGTTTTCAAGTGTATTCCAAACCAAGTCATAGGTATATTGAAAGGGAATTGGAGTCTTCGGCGAAAACAAGGCTTCCACTCCACTCTAATACTCATCCTTCGCCGTCGCTCCGCATCACTCTCCATCTTTGGTATAATCTTCACTCATTTATTTTATGACCAAAGGAGGAGAAAGTACTTCAAAGGGCCTATATTTCATTCTAAGTATCCGTTTTTGGCGATTCATGCCAAAGGGGGAGAAAGTATTGGCCCAAAGCAAAAGGACCGCACCACCACCCTATTTTTAAAAAATTAATGATTATCAATTGGAAAATTTCAAATTGGTATCTCTTTGTGTTTTAAAGGGGGAGCAAATAGTATTTTCAAAATTGATGTCTTAAAACCCTCTTGAACACTAAGAGGAGACTTTATTTGAGGGGGAGTTTTGTTTAGTCAAAGGAAAAAGCATTTGAAACAAGGGAAGAAAATTTCTTATTCATTTATCTTTGACTATCTTGCAAAAGGACTTTGAAAAGAATTTACAAAAGAATTTGCAAAAACAAAACTCTTGGTGCAAATATGGTCCAATATGTCAAAAACAAAGAAAACAATCCATGCGCATCATGTAAGAATTTATATTGGCTCAAATTCCAAGCAACCTTTGCACTTACATTATGCAAACTAGTTCAATTACGCACTTCTATATTTGCTTTGGTTTGTGTTGGCATCAATCACCAAAAAGGGGGAGATTGAAAGGGAATTAGGCTTACACCTAGTCCCTAAATAATTTTGGTGGTTGAATTGCCCAACACAAATATTGGACTAACTAGTTTGCTCTAGTGTATAAGTTATACAGGTGCAAAAGATTCACACTCAGCCAATAAAAAGATCAAGTTTTGGATTCAACAAAGGAGCAAAGAGGCAACCGAAGGCACCTCTGGTCTGGAGGCACCGGACTGTCCGGTGTACACCGGACAGTGTCCGGTGCGCCACCAGAGGACTCCAACTCGAACTCGTCACCTTCGGGAATTTCTCAGGCCGCTTCGCTATAATTCACTGGACTGTCCGGTGTACACCGGACAGTGTCCGGTGCTCCAAGGGAGTGCGGCCTCAGGAACTTGCCAGCCTCGGGTTCGCGCAGCAGCCGCTCCGCTATAATTCACCGGACATGTCCGGTGTGCACCGGACTGTCCGGTGTAACCACGGAGCAACGGCTATTTCGGCGCCAACGGCTACCTGCGGCGCATTTAATGCGCGCTCTGCGCGCGCAGACGTCAGGCGCGCCCATACCGGCGCACCGGACACTGAACAGTTGATGTCCGGTGTGCACCGGACATCCAGGCGGGCCCAGAAGTCAGCAGCTCCAACGGTCAGAATCCAACTGACACTGATGACGTGGCGGGGGCACCGGACATGTCCGGTGTGCACCGGACTGTCCGGTGCGCCATCGACAGACAGCCTCCACCAACGGTCAAGTTTGGTGGTTGGGGCTATAAATACCCCAACCACCCCACCATTCATTGCATCCAAGTTTTCCAACTTCCAACCACTATACAAGAGCTAGCATTCATTGCAAAGCACACCAAAAGAGATCAAATCCTCTCCCAACTCCACACAAAGCCCTAGTGACTAGTGAGAGTGATTTGTTGTGTTCATTTGAGCTCTTGCGCTTGGATCGCTTCTTTTTCTTTGGCATTCTTTATTGTGATCAAACACTCACTTGTAATCGAGGCAAGAGACACCAATTGTGTGGTGGTCCTTGCGGGAAGTTTGATTCCCAAGTGATTTGAGAAAGAGAAGCTCACTCGGTCCGAGGGACCGTTTGAGAGAGGGAAGGGTTGAAAGAGACCCGGCCTTTGTGGCCTCCTCAACGGGGAGTAGGTTTGAGAGAACCGAACCTCGGTAAAACAAATCCGCGTGTCTCACTTCATTATTCGCTTGCGATTTGTTTTGCACCCTCTCTCGAGGACTCTATTATATTTCTAACGCTAACCCGGCTTGTAGTTGTGATTATTTTTGAGATTTTCAGTTTCGCCCTATTCACCCCCCCTCTAGGCGACTTTCAATCACCCTACCCCGAGCCGACTTGGGCCGCAGAGAACAAGACCGACGTCCCATCTGGATAGCTCCGCCAGATAGGCAATGATGGCGCCCCGCTAGACCCATGACGATGGCGGCTCTCAGCTCCCTTACGGAAGCAGGGGGACGTCAGCAAGAGCCCAACTGTTCCGACAGCTATCCCTCCACCAGGCTCCGTTACTCCTCCGACAGCCACGACACCACACCAGCTGGGTGCCAAGTTCTCTCCGGCTGCCACATTGGCATGTACCTAGGGCGCTAGCTCTCCCCCGCTAGACACGTAGCACTCTGCTGCACCCCCATTGTACACCTGGATCCTCTCCTTACGCCTATAAAAGGAAGGACCAGGGCCTCTCTTAGAAAAGGTTGGCCCCGCGGGAGCGAGGGCAGGGGCAGGCGCTCTCTTGGGGCCGCTCGCTTCCCTCACCCGCGTGGACGCTTGTAACCCCCTACTGCAAGCGCACCCGACCTGGGCGCGGGACGAACACGAAGGCCGCGGGATCTCCGCCTCCCTCACGACTCGGCTCCGGCCACCTCGCTCTCCCCCCTTCGCGCTCGCCCACGCGCTCGACCCATCTGGGCTGGGGCACGCGGCACACTCACTCGTCGGCTTAGGGACCCCCCGGTCTCGAAACATCGACAAATAGGTGAAATTAAGTCACAAGAGAAGGACGATGATGAAAGAAGGATTTTGATGACAAATGAGGTCATTGATGGAACCACAAAGCTGAAGGGTAATGAACCCTCAAGCCAAGTAAACCCATCAATCTCAGGTCACCCATGTCTTGAAGAATCCATTCAACCCTAAGACGTGCAAAGTATTGATGAGCATGAAGATGTGGAATATTATGAAGTTCCTCTTGAGCAAGAGGATGATGGACCAATTCAACACCAATCCTTGGTCCCTCGCCCTCGACTTCACCAGAGCATCCAAAGAGATCATCCACTTGATAATATTCTTGGTAGCATCAAGAGAGGGGTAACAAATAGATCTCGTTTAGCAATTTTTTGTGAATTTTACTCGTTTGTTTTCTCTCTTGAGCCACTTAAGGTTGAAGAAGCACTAGGTGATCCGGATTGGATAGTGGCGATGCAAAAGGAACTCAACAACTTCACTAGGAATGAAGTCTGGTCCTTAGTGGAAAGACACAAACAAAATGTTATTGGAACCAAATGGGTCTTTCGCAACAAGCAAGATGAACATGGTGTAGTAACATGGAACAAGGCACGGTTGGTTGCTCAAGGTTTCACCCAAGTCGAAGGACTTGAATTTGGGGAAACCTATGCACTAGTAGCAAGGTTATAGTCCATAAGAATATTAATGGCCTATGCTACTAACCATGATTTCAAGTTGTATCAAACAGACGTTAATAGTGCATTTCTAAATGGGCCAAGTTGGTCTATGTGGAGCAACCACCGGGCTTTAAAGATCCAAAGAAGTCAAACCATGTTTTCTCCTCCATAAAGCGCTCTTTGGGATCAAACAAGCCCCTAGATCTTAGTATGAATGTCTTAAAGATTTCCTACTTAAGAATGGTTTTGAAATAGGAAAGTTGACTCTTCCTTATTTACTCGCAAAGTAGACTAATGAATTATTTGTGTGCCAAATATATGTCGATGACATTATATTTGGTAGTACTAATGAGAAATTTTGTGAGAATTTAGTAGAGTAATGACAAATAGGTTCGAGATGTCTATGATGGGTGAGCTCAAATTCTTCTTGGGATTCCAAGTGAAACAATTGAGGAAAGGAACCTTTATGTGCCAGACCAAGTATACTCAAGACATGTTGAAGAAGTTTGGTATGGAAAAGGCGAAGGCCACCAAAACTCTAATGGCATCAAATGGGCATCTCGACCTCAATGAAGAAGGTAAACCTGTTGATCAAAAGCTCTATAGATCCATGATAGGTTCACTATTGTACTTATGTGCATCTAGATCTGACATAATGTTAAGTGTGTGCATGTGTGCTCGTTTTGAAGCAAACCCAAAAGAGTGACATCTAGTGCCCGTTAAGAGAATCTTAAGATACTTAGTTCACACCCAAAACCTAGAACTTTGGTATCCTAAAGGCTCCTTTTTCGATTTACTTGGCTATTCTGACTCAGATTATGCTAGTTGTAAAGTGGATTTAAAAAGCACCATGAGGACTTGCCAATTCCTTGAGCGGTCCTTGATGTCATGGAGTTCTAAGAAACAAAATTGTGTTACACTTTCCACTGTAGAAGCTGAGTACATAGCAGCTGGTGCATGTTGTGCCCAGTTGCTATGGATGAAGCAAACATTAATAGAATTTGGTTGTGAGTTTAATAGAATTTCGTTGTTTTGTGACAATGAGAGTGCCATTAAACTTGCATATAATCTCGTGCAACACTCTAGAACTAAACACATTGATATTAGACATCATTTCTTGAGAGACCATGAAGCCAAAGGAGATGTCGAATTATATCATGTGAACACCGAAAGTCCACTAGTCGATATCTTCTTAAAATCTCTTGATGAGACTAGGTTTCGCTTTCTTAGGAGTGAACTAAATATTTTAGATTATCGTAAAGTTTCTTAAAAACTTGCACACAAAATCGTTTGAGATAGATTGTATGTTTGATTGAATTATAAAACTATATAAAAATGTATTGTCCTATTTATAAATCTCTATCTTTGATTTAGAATGGCATAAAAATTAGCCACATAAGTCTCAATCTTCTTGAAGTTCACTGGTGAAAACCAGTTGAACTTTAGCTCAGCTAAAACTCTTCTCTGGCCAAAATCGGTTCAATCGGCCCCTAGGGGCGGTTCAACCAACATTGGTCAAAGTTAGCTGACTTGTTTTCTGACCGTGCCTACTGTGCTCCTGGCAGCCTGCTCTACTGTCAGTCTGATAGTCAGACATCTTTGACAGGGGCGGTTGAACCGGCCCTAACCCCTGGTTCAACCGGTTTTCACCAGTGGCGTCCAGTGTTAAACTCGCGCCCTTGCTTCTCTCTCTCCTGACTTCAACTCACTTCCTCTCCAGCCCAGCCACAGCCAGCTCAAGTTTTCTCTCTCCCACCTCTCCATTCCTTCTCCAAATCCCACTAAACTACCCACTAAAATCCATTAAAACTTGGAGGGATTGCTCCTTTAGAGATCTTCCTCCATTTCCACCATTTCATTTGCAGTTTCATCGCCCGGATTCTCAGATCGAGGTAACTCTCCATTTTTCATTCTTTTGCCCTGATCTATGTTTTTAGGTATTATTTTGTGAATCCTTTTGAGGAGAAGGCTAGTTGGTGCATATGGAACACTTGTTTAAAGAATTTTAGCCTTTTTAAAACATTTTGTTAAGATAGATTGTGTGGTGTGTTCATGGCCAGGTGAACTGTTCATATGAACGGTTGAACTGCTCATGTCACTCACACCTTCTTCTTTGCATATGTTGTTTCATACCTTGAACAAACGAATCTCATAACTTGTTTATTCATCTTTTTCAAGATGGTTCGTCGCTGAAACCCATCTATCATTGAATACAACATCAATAGTGATGAATAGAATATTCAGGAGGAATCTCTGGTTCTCTCTCCTCCACCTCGTCGATCCCTCTCCAAAAGGGTCGAGGTTTGGTAGGATTGAGGGCGAGGGATCCTCTAGACACTCCCAACCTTCTCAAGGGGGAGGCAAAAGGTGTCCGCCTCTCGCTCTCGCCGAGGGGCATCATCTGTTAGGGGTCTTCCTATTCAAGAGAAAGACAATTCTCTAGATGACATCATTGATCTTCCCCTCCTCATGCTCCTGTTGTTGGTGGCCTCAGTCTTCATTGAGCTAATGCGTCTCGGGGCCCCATAAGGAGTTGGCCGACTTCGGTGCGAGGGCCATCGATGTTCTCCAAGAGTTGAGATTCACCAACCCTACACTTGTTTCTAGGCACCCTGGCGTTCATGATCCAAGGTTTTGGAACCTTTTTCAAGCTGATTTCTATAATTCTGTTATTCTATCCAAGAAACACCCAATCATCAAGCATAGAGTGATTGATAGGGAAGGATGTGAAAATTTGAATGATGCTGACATGACTCAGGTCCTGAGAGCATGCGAACAGAAGGGGATGAAGGACATCATGACTATGCAATATCTTTGGAATGATGAGGTCATTGCTCAATTCTACGCTATTTTCTGGATAAAGAAGGTACATGAGGAAGCTAATGGGTATGATCACCCAGTCACGTATTTCTATCTCTATGGGGTATGGCACAAGGTGAGCTATCGAATATTTGCTCATATCGTGGGTTTT
Organism: Zea luxurians; assembly: GCA_029449295.1. NCBI lineage: Eukaryota > Viridiplantae > Streptophyta > Magnoliopsida > Poales > Poaceae > Zea > Zea luxurians. The sequence continues at coordinate 123,987,184 of JAOPSE010000009.1, forward strand.
TTAGACGAAGACATCAGAGAAGGAACCTTTAGGTTCATGATATTCGTCTACCCAGGCATGAAGAGTAGGAAGTGGTTCACATTTCCAATGAGAGGGAATTCTATATTATCTCATACATGCACAAGTACTATTGGTACCTCAATTCCTTATCCAGAATGACTATCCTTCCCAAGGACGACAATCAGGTGAATTTCCTTAGGTAGAGTCGTATCCTTCTCTTGCTTATGACTCCCTCCAGCACTAGCAAGATAAATGTGTTTGATATGATCTAGGAAGAGATTATGCGAGCTTCTTGGTGGTTACCCAAGTCCACTATGAAAAGAATGTCAAGCATACTCGTTATGTTCCTTACTGGGTTGATTCCAGCAGCTAGGTCCAAGAGGGCTCCAGCTAGTTTAGGAGGTCTTGCATCTTCTGATGAGCCACCACCTCAGCCTCCGCTTCATGAGACATCCTCTCGTGTTGCTGCCGCTTCTCGTTCGATGGACCGCGATGATCGAGGAAGAGGTCAGGGCAGGGGTCGGAGACGAGGTATATTTGTGCGTCTACCTAAGGGGATCACAGGCGTTTTTGCCATGTGCAGAATCCGTGTTGTTGATGAGGTTGTGCACCACTGTGAGACCCAGGCACTTCATAATGACATGCATAGCTTTGCAGCCTCCATGGGCCATCCCATGCCACAGTGCCCTCCTCCAGTTCCTATTCCTGTATATCCAGAGAATCTTAATGAATGGCATAAGCAAGAATATGGAGTGACGTTTATTACTCAGGAAGATGAGAAAGAGGACTATGTTGATGCTTCATCTTTCTTCCAGTCTAGTCATGCTGCTGCTCTAGGACATGTTCTAGGTGATCCTAGACCATCTGGTTCTGCTCCTCCTCCACCACCACCTTATCAGGGCCCTTCTTCTTCTACATATCCTCCTTCTGACGATCCTCCCCGTGACTCGTCGTATGAAGAGGAGATGGTACATGCTTTCTTTTCGGCTTATCCTCCCTATCCTCCTCTTGGTCCCTATGGTGGTAGTGACCCCAGTGGTTGGTGAGCCTACACACCTTTCTCTTTTTGGCACATGCTACCAAAAAGGGGGAGAACTTTTGGGAGAAGCTAGAGACAAATTTAAGATTGAAGCTCGAAGTTGGTACTACCTCACCCCTCGGATAATTGTATATTGTATGGACTTGTCCACTTACTCCAAATGTCTTGCAAGCTTGACATTTTAAGTCTACACTGTAATTCAAATCGAATGCACACATTTAGGGGGAGCCACACATATTCAATTATTCAAAAGCTTATGAATTCTTCAAATCCTTATCTTTTTTGACCTTATGTGTTTTGGCATCACTCACCAAAAAAGGGGGGAGATTGTAAGTGTAATCAACCCAATTGAGGGTTTTGGTGATTAAATGACAAAACAAATGAGGCTTCTAACAAGTTTGCTCCTAGTGTATATTCAGTTTCTATAAAGATAAAAGGAGTAACAACTTTATTTGAGAAAGGAAAAAATGAAGTATGAAGGACAAAGGAAATACATCACGCGGTGCCTTGAAAATATTATGTGAGACAATCGTGCAAAACTTTCTATATTTCTTGAGCCAAAGAATTTATTTCTTTCTTAGTAGTTTTCGCACATGTAATGCTGTTTGTTTTTGCTTAAGCCTCAAAATTCAAAATCTATTTTGAATACCAAATTCTTTGGACACTCTATGGGTTCGACTGAAGTTAGGTTTGAGAGACGGAGATCCTTCCTATTGAAAAGCAGCTGAACTTTCCTTCAGAAAAGTTCAACTTGACTTCAGTGGAGTTGAACTTGTCTTCAGGACAGTTGAACTTAACTTGAGCTGAGTTGAGATTTTCTCCAGGACAACTCAACTTGACTTCAGCTGTGAAACTCTTTGGTCAAAACTAGCTGAACCTACCTTAGAGCCAATTCAACTTGGGTTTTATCTCCAAACCTTTGATGAGGACATTACTTCCATACAAACAATGCATGGATCGACTACACGAGCACGTGCACGAAAGCTGAATCTCCAGGTTCATTCTAACATAGTCAATTGTGTTTTAGAGCTTATGCTTGGTGCCATGAATGTTTTAATGATTACAAACTTTGGAGATGACCATCAATGACTTAGGAAAGACAAAGGTGTCGAGGAGCAGCAGCAAGGGCGTCCACAACAGGAAGGAGATCAAGTCCGACTCGGCTGCGATTCCATCTCAGTTTCCAGGACCAGTCTGCACTAAAATAGATGCCCAAGACGCATCCAAAATCCAATTGCGATGGACTTGATATGGATGGAAAGATAAGAAGATTACCTAACCAACTCAACTGGTCCCACCTTAAAATTCATTCGAAGTCAACGAGAATCATCGAAACAAGTCAGCGCTCAGATTTTGTTTTGGTGCTGCGACACTGTCTGTTGGGTCGTTGGCCCATGTATCACGTTGGAGCCTATTAGGGGTACCTCTAGGGGTTGTGCACGCCCCTAACCTGTATTTTAATAGCAGCCACCACCATATTAGGGTTTAGGGTTTTGCTTAGATCATATATGTCATCGAACAGTTTGTTGTTCATCGGTTTGTGAGACTCCAACTCGTAATCAACACATTTTTGGTTGCGTCCTACCTGTTCTTGCTTGTGTTCTTGATTGCGCTTGCAGGGATAAGCCTTCGTGGCGAGGTCACTCGTGTGTAACGGGTAATAACCAATGAGCCGTGGTGTAGTGATTGTGAGGATTCGTTCGCTCGGAGCCTTGAATCATTAACATCGAGATCTCCACCCAATCAAGTTATCATACCTCACGGAAGATCGAGCCTCATTCTCTATCAACCTCTCTGGTCAAAACCAGTTGAATTGGCCCCAGGGTGATTCAACCAGTGTTAGGGTCAGCTGACCAGTCTGACCTCCTGTCTGACTGTTAGTCTGACCACTAGGCGGTTGAACCGGCCCTAGGGGCGGTTCATCCGGTCCTGGATCTTTGACCACAATCAAACTACCCCATTTTGAACTAGGTCAAAACCAGTTCAACTAGGGGTTGGGGCGGTTCAACCGGCCTCGTGCAGAAAAGTTCATCCCAACAACTCTTTTTGAGGAGACTCTATAAATTTCCCCTCATACCTCTCTCCTCATTTACCCTGGTCACCTCCCACACTTATTGCTCACCTAACTTAAGACAAAGCACTACTCTCTCTCACACACCCAATCTCGCTCCCAAATCGATCGATTGAAGGAGCCCCTTTGGTGTGAGGTTTGTGCTTGTGACTTTTGGATTTGGTTTCCCCCTCCTCTCTCTCTTTCTCATATCTTGATCTTGTTGCAAACATCTCTTGTGTGGACTTATTGTTCTTGGAACCTTCGAGTTCCTTGATGGATTGAGGTTGCTTGGGAGTCTCCAAACTTGTGGACGACCCAAGAAGTTTGTATAACCCGCTCTTGTGAGCCGATTTGAGGAAATATTTCCCTTGACCTTTGTGGTTGAGTTGTGGAGGATTAGGGTTGGAAAAGACCCGACCCTTTGTGGGTTCCTCAACGAGGAGTGGACACCTTTGTGGTGTGGCAGAACCTCAGGATAAATCTCGTGTCTTGTGCTCTTGCTTGGATTCATGGTTTTGTTTTGTAGTTGGCAATAAAGGCATATAGAATTGTTCTTCGTGTGGATCTCGTGGTGGATTCACTCTTGTATTTCTCACCATCCACACTTAGTTTAGCCCTTGCTTTCCCTTTCTAAAGGAAACTCTCATTGTATTTCCACGTAGTTCGAAGCCTAGATTTAATCTAGCAGTTGGGCTGATTCAGAGTGATTCAACTTGCCTTTATAGAAGTTGAACCGACCTGCACCAGTCGAACAATTGATTTGACATCATTGCGAAGTTTGTGGTGATAATTTTCAGGTTTAGCCTATTCACCCCCTCTAGGCTACTTTCAACATTGGAAGTGTCTAAGGGCCTTGCAAACCCAGGTTAGAAGGAAAACATGACTTGTGGGTAAAGCTGTGCCACCTCTGCAGAGTGTAAACTGTTATATCAGCCGTGCTCACGGTCATGAGCGGCTTGGACCTTCACATGAGTAACTTATGTAATTAAATTTAACTATACATGCACTACATCGTGGGATGTTTCATTAATAATATATTATCTAAGTGGGTTGGTATTTACCTATACTTAGTAATTGCTAATAAAATTTTGACCAACCAAAATGAAAAGCAATGCTCAGTCTCAACCAATATCCTTAGTAAGCTTACACTACACCTTTTTCACACTTTCTAAGTGATGACCGTATGAGAGATCACCCTTACTATAACCACACCGAGTCAAGAGCAGATACCACTAGATGAGGACTACTATGATGAGTTCGGAGAGATCTAGGCTATCGTCTCCTAGTCAACTGTGATTGTGGAGGATCATCGTCATCATATGGTGTAATTTATTTTGTTATTTTGTATAGAAATTGTATTAAGTAATAAAGATGTGACATTGTTTTCTGTACACTAAGTCGTCATGTGTGTGAAACTTGATCCTGACACACATGTGAGATGCATCTGAATTTGTCCTTAAATCCAGACGTGATAAGTATGGGGATAGGTAAGCTGCTGGAGACAGTCTTATAAATAATATTCAAATACCTGCAAAAGCCACGTAGGCGCTGGCGGTCAACCCGAATAAGGCTGTCTTAAGCGGTTCCTTTTATACTACACCCGTAAATCTCACTTTTTCACCATCTTCCATCCCCTAAAGCCTAGCTCCTGCAACGGTTCTCTCTAAATTCATGCCCTATACGGCTATACATAATACACCATATTTCTAACATATTTTAAATTAGATTTTTTTCATATATGTATTTTTATATTCTAAAATGTACATATATATTAATTTATGTGTTATGTGTTTAATTCGTAGTTTATAGTATAAAATGGTATATGAGAAAGAGAAAGAATACTATAGATGTAGGGTAAGAGGATATGACTTTAAATTTAGAGTTTTTTTAGAGGTATCCGCTGCAGTTTTAGGATGCTCGTAAAGCTAAGACTATCTACAACAGAATCTCAACCTTACTCCCTATCTTACTCTCTATTTAAAACTTTATTTTATAAAAAAATGTAATTTATAATGTAAAATAGTACTTTACATGATCTTATACATAGTCTATTGGAGATGTCTTTTTGGGTGAATCTAGCGTTTAGGGTTTAAAGTTTTAGGTTAGACGAGCCCGATCGGTGCGTCTCGGCCCATGGACTCAGATGCCTTGTCCTGCGGCTGGAGTATTTGCTGACACCACTCACATCATTTCCTCTTCCTCCTAGCGCCGCCTGTCCTCGCCCTCACCCTAGTGCCGCCGCGCCCGCCATCTAGCAGCCGCCGTGCCGTTTCTGACTGGTGGCATCCCGCCGCACCACACCTAGCGCGGTGCGCTATCGTCCAATTGTCTCATACGCAACATGTTGCCCGTCCATACCCTCCCCCTAGTGCCAGTGCTGCGCCACCGCCTATCGCCTCCCGCTTCCAAACGAGCGCACATGTGCCGTGGTTTTCCTCGTCAGATGCAAATTTCTGAAACCTCTGTAGCCGCCCCGGTGAGTTAAACCACTTTCTGGAACCTTTGAAACAATATGCAACTTTCTCAAACTGCAAGGTCAAGCCACTGAATCCTGAAACAAATAAAAGGAAGCCCCGTGAAACTCCAGTACTTTTGAGATTACTGAATCGACACTGTAAAATTTATGTTGTTCTAAAAAATAGTAACTGCTTTCAACTTTATGTTGATCTGAGAATAGTTCGAGCAAATCTGAATCCACCCATGTCAGTTTTGTGTTTTTTTCCTTCTGAACACTGAAGAACAGGATATATGTATTACATTATCTATTTTGCAACAGTATGTGGAGTTAAATAAGTTTGCCATTTTTTTGTAATGCTGAAGCTTGATCTCTGAATTTTATATAGGTCCATTTACCAGTCACTAAACATAATAGTTGAAGATAATTGTGAGGTCCATTTTGCTGCGCAATCCCTTGGTTTGATCACAGCCACACATGAAAAACTCGAAATCCATCAAGTGACACAAGATAGTAAACCCTGGTCTAGAAGGTCAGCAACACTGTTTATATCCCTGTCATCACTTTCTGCTGGATGTTCAGCCAGATAAGTTTGCACAGTCATGTATGCACGTCATAGGTGGGACCAGTGCTGGATCGAGCTCCTCGGCGGGGCGGCGGACGCTCAGGCTCTTCTTTTACTGGCAGTGTAAACTCCAGTGCATTTCTTGGGCGTGACGTGTGGGTGACAGGCCGACGGCAGCATGAGCGCTTCTTAGCGTGCAACGAATGACAGAAGGAGCATGGGCACGAGTTTCATCCCTTAGGCCCAAGCGCCGCTTGCTGGTTGCAAATTATTTGGCGCTTCTCATGCTCTCTTGTTGAGACTGCAAGTGTGATCGCGAGAGGACTCCAGCACTTGTCTGATGCGTCGATGATAGTATGGGCTGTAGGGATGGCAATTTTGCCCGGAGGTTCGGATATCCGCCACATATCCGACCTGTCGAATTCGATTTCGAATACAATATTTCACCTTCAGATCTTACCCATACCCATACCCGAGGTAACATCGGGTCGGGTTCGAATACTGTACTTTACCCGTGGGTCCCCGTGGATATCCGAAAATATGCAAATAGGAGTCAACCGTGGCCCAACTGCAGGCCCAACTTCAAGTCTTCAACTAACCCAACCCGCATAGGCACAGCCGGTCAGCCGCACACCACACTCCGTCTCTACTCTATAACCTAGGCCTTCGGCGGCGGCGGATCGGCGACACCTCAGGCTCAGCCGCATCCCTCCGTCCCTCGACCTGTGACCTGCCCACCCACCGCCGCCAGCCTCGAACCGTCGAACGGCCAGCCAGCTAGCCGCACGGCCAGCCAGCCCGCAGCACGGCCAGCTAGACGGCACCCAGCCAGCCAGCCGCACGGACAGCCAGCCCGCAGCGGAGGAGCCCCTGTCCGCCCGGCGCCCCGGCCACCGGCCACCGCTAGCCAAACACCGAAGCACGTCGCCGTGAAGGTGAAGCAGCCCTCCAGCGCCGTTTCATCCCTTGCTGTTTTGTTGAATACTTTCAAGTTTGGTTCAAGTGTGGATTCAAGTGTGGTTGTGTTACTACTATTATTTCTATATGATATATTTGTGATTTGTCTAAAGTCTAAACTCTATGTGATAATGTGAAATTTGATTTTATATAGCTATATATGAGTGTCAACAGAGAGTTATGTGTCCCTGTGTAGCGTTTGATTTATTTGTGTGAAGTGTAATTATACCCGCGAGTATCCGATACCTGATAGGTACGGGCACGGGTACAAAATCCTACTCGCGGGTATAGTCACGGGCGGGTATAACTAATGCCCATGGGTATTGTCGCGGGCGGATATTTACCATATCCGATCCGAACCCGACCCGTTGCCATCCCTAATGGGCTGTATGGCACCACATGCCCAGCACGCTAGCTGGTAACATCTAATAAATTAAAATACTATTAGGTCCCGTTTGTTTCCTTTCATTTTGAGGAATTGGAATCTTACTAATGGAATAGGCTATTTTTTTAGAATGTGACATTCCACCACTTTCCAAAGTTATCATATAAGCCTATCTCAAATTCATAGGGTGAGAGATGGAAATTGATTCTATAGATTTACATATTGTTTTTCCGATGTACAAATTATAGCTCACTCTTCTACTTGCTTCGCTATAACATAAATATAATATATAACTATCCCTCTCATATGATTTAGAATAATATACAAATATATTACATATATAAATATATGAACTTAATTAGTTTTATCTAAATTATAATTATTAAAATAGAATTGAATTCTAACGAAACAAACGGGGCCTTATTTAAATAAGCTAATCAGACAATCAGATCAGCCCATTGGCAGGAGCAGTGCTGCTTTTATCTGGCAATCAATGTTCTTTTTCTTTGAGTTTCTTCCCTACATGGCTATATCCTTAGTCATGTTAACTTGTTAAGCAAATAAAATTTAAGCCTTATTTGTAATATTGTAATTTTTAACTGGACCCTTTTTAATCAAATTTATTTGATGCATTTCATTACTTCAATTACTTAAATATATTTTTCAAACTTTCATGATTTATAATATTCTACTCATATATTTACACAAGGTATCTTTTTATATATTATAATATATTATGTATCATGATGTTTTGGAATGCAAACCATTCAATTTTTTTACTTTTGTGAATATTATTTAGAGATATTATCGTTATCTTTTTTATACTTTTCATTCTAAATGTTTACATGTGTATTATGTAACACATCCAATAAAAAAATTATTGGCGATGAATAAATTTATGCATGTCTTAATATATATGCAGTTATTCATGTTTATTGCTTGTTTATAGACTAGCCTAGGCTCTAAAAGGATCCTGTATCTGCCACTGGGTGGGACTGTCTCCTGAGCAGACTGACAATGAAATTTCCTAGAATTAGTTGTTGCCTTAACCTGTCATAGTTGGGCCCTGCACTCCAAAGCACAGAAGTGCCAAATAGAGAGACGTGAGGGCAGAAGAAGCATGTATCACTCGGAAAAAAGGAAGCCATCCTTTCCTTCCCACCGCCACCTCTATTTATTACTGTCTGCTAGGGTTTTATGGTTGGCTTCACAACCCTGAGAACCATCGCCTCCAAACCCTAATTCTCCCTTATTGTGTCCTTGATCCTTTGTGTCCCTGCCATCCCTATCCTCTCGTCCCTTCCATGCGACCTCCCAAACCTCCATGTCGCCTTCTTGCAATGAGCCGACACATGGATTGAAGGGAGATTCATTGGCCCTAGTCCTTCTTTTGGTAAGGAAGGTCTGATCAGACCTTCGTTTGTTTCAATCAATGTTTGAGGCTTTGATATTTATTGTGTGGAACGAGGTTAAGTCACCATCCGATTAGTGAGAATGCATAATTTATGAAACGATCCGCCATGGGGATCTGTGATACCTGATGGATTTGAATTGCAAGGGGGCATATGCAGGGGGTGTCCACCCACCCCATCCTATGCCTTGTTGGGCTTGTTTTGTGGTTCTTAGGATTAGCATGCCATGTTCTAATTTGTTCTGGTTTGTGTGCAGAGTACACATGTCGTGTTGCATTTGTATACCTTCTTGTAACTTAAGATCATTGGCGCTTGCTTTAGCAAAGACACTAGGGCACAAAGAGTACCTGAGGAAGAATTGCTACTTTGCTAGGGGACCAGGGAGTGAGTCCTGTGACCGTAGAGTATGTCTACGGGGTCATGACATCAAGACCATTTTTCTAGAGGTTTGAGCTGCAGTGCATAATATCCTACGTCCTATTGCTGGTCATAGACTGTTGTATATGGATGATACACAAGGGGTGAGACAAGCTATACTATCTCTAACTGTTACTATCTTGGCCGAATTGAATTGAACTTCCTTGGCTTGAGTTTGGTGGATCTTGAAGTGATTGTGTGGCGTGTTCAATGTCCCGTTCTGTCAGGACATGTCAGGGCCCAAGGGGGCTGCGCCAAGGAGCACCAGCAAGGAGCGCAAGTCAAAGAATAAGAAGATTAGTTGAGATTATCTAGGAGATCAGTTGATATTATCTAGGAAGGTTACCAGTTAGTAGTTTGTTGAGAGTTTTTTTGTGAGTTTTAAGGAGATAAGGATCTCTAGCTAGATAGGGGCGGCCAACCAAATAGCCATCCTATCTATGTAATCAATGGATGAGAAATAAAGTAAACAAGAATTAGAAGGGAGAAACCTTCCTCTTGCTTGGCTGTGGGTAGAGGCCCCCGGCCGACCCTCCTTCTAGCGCCCCTAACCCTAGTCGTTGCTCTCGAATCCCTCAGTCCATCCAGTGAACAGTACCACAGGTACTGCAACACTGTTTATCTGCGTGAACAGTACCACGCATCCCCATCCAGCAACCCGACGACGTCCAAGCGTCGGGGTCTTGGTCCTAGACCCCAAATCTACCACTCGTACTACCTCCGTAACCCTAGATCCATAACACGTTCCGCCTGAACTGAAATGCTGCTCTACCATCCTCTTTTATAGTCGAAAGGAGCAATAGTTTGACATGTTTATACCACTCGTGGTCCTTACTTGTCATTGGGCTAACAACCCCTGCCCATCTTGGGCTTGTGATAATTTGACTTGCAACTAGCATGTATTGGTGTAATCATTCTTGTGGAGTTGTGTAATCGTGGTTTTGACTAAAGTAAGGATGATGTCTTGATGGTTCCTAGTACGGTTCTTTGTACCCTTTATCATAGGTTAGAAACCCTGCATTGCCTAGTGATGGCTATGAGGATTCTCTCAATCCTGTAGCAGGTAGGATTGCCTGAATAGATATTGTTATGACGGGTATAACTTATGGGCGGAGGGCTAAGCAGCCTTTCGACCGGCCCACTAAGTAGCCCGATATCAGGAAGAGATTAGTCATATGAATAATCTAGAGTCGGTTAGAGTAAAGATAGGGAAAAATATAGAGTTTGTTTGGGAGGTTTGTTAGGCGTGGTCCACAGACGTAATATAAGTCCAGTGAGTCTATAATCTGGAGTTTAAGCAAGATCATTCTAAGAAAAAGGGTTGTGCTTGCCTCACCTGTGTTCCTTGTTCTTCGCTGTGCGTGGGTTCTCGCCAAGAATCAGCACGACGAACACACGACATCGTTCCTCCCGTCTAGAAGCCATCCACTCCTACAACCTGCGTAGTAGAGGTGGTTCTACCAGATATGGTCATAAATACTAAAGCATGCTTGCGCGGTAGCTTATGGTACACCTGCCCCCTATGCGCGTGTCTAGGCGGAGGTGTGCCCGTAACGCCGTGCTCACATTTACTGTGAAGCTATAGTTATCCCTTTGCAAGGCGACTACCGCACCTACTTTCGTGGTAGATATGATAACCTATGCCAAGGGTATTGGAATCCTGGCCAGCTAGCCTCGGATGATTGGCTACTAGTATATTCTCTTGTAGTTTATTGTATTTTTTTATACACCATGCACGCGCTTGTGTGGTTATAGGACTGACACATGCATTGTGTAACGGTCTCAAGTGCCCTACAACCACCGTTCACTTTCTCGCTCGGAATCACCAAAATCTGGTGTTTTTTCGTTTTCGCTACTAAGCGAAAACAAATTTTGGTTCGGGTGTTAATGGATTTTGATTCAAAATATAAAAATATAAAAGTCAAATTTTGGTCAACAAAACAAAATTCGGATGATCGCAAACGAAATTGTGAACCCTGCCTACAACCTAAATGTGTATGCACATTATGTCAGTCTCATAATGTTGCTCATCACATATTTAATATGTTGTACCCGAGACTACATTGTCAGATGCACTGAGGCGCGAGTGCCCTTCGAGGCTTATACCGCCAGGTGCCGTGGGGTGCGAGGGGCCTAGGGTGCCTACATCTTTAGGAGCCACGCGATGCGAGGGGTCCCGGGGGCTTACATTGTTTGATACCCTGGTGTGCGAGAGGCTTCAAGGGCATATACCGCTAGGTGCCCCAGGACGCTGCCTTGGGGGCTTATACCGTCAGGTGCTGCGGGGCACGAGGGGCTTTGAGGGCTTACACCGTCTAGTACCCCAGGGCGTGAGGGGACCCGAGGGCTTATATCGGCTGGTGCCTCGGGGTGCGAGGGGCCCCGAGGGTTATGTTTGTACACCATGGTATGTGGTCATGAAGACTTATTTTAGAGGATACCCTAAATGGAGGATTGCTCATGACGGACAAATGGAGGATGAAGATGAACTAGAACCGGTGACGGTGATCAACTCTTCAACAGCCACCTGCGGATTTGCAGATGAGATCTGAAGAGGATGAAACAAGAGGGAACTGAGGGAAGCCAACCGCCGGTGTAAATGTGTCTGCTGCTACGTTAGGGTTAAGGGTATTGAGGGGGTTGCCGTTTCATATGCCCTGTAGTCGGGCCAGAAGTCAGCAGCCCACAACCCAAATAGTACTAAACGACATCTGGTCGCTGGTTTTTCCAAGTAGGATGATTAATCACGGCTAGAAACCGATTAGTCAGACGACCAGACGACTAGGAGACCTAATCGCTGGTTCTTATTTGTATGTTTGTTCTTCATTTGGCTGCACTGATTACTAATTAATTGTTGTATATTTTGTACTTATATTGTTTTTCAACTTGGAACTAATTTTCTAATTGTGGTTATGGCTTGTTAATTTCTGCAGGTTGTATCAGTTTATCTTGCCTCAGGAGCTTTGTTAATTAAGAATTTGACATCATTGGCATATGGCGTCCCAGAAGAGTTGTCTTCTGATCACTTTCTCCCAGGAGATTGTAGATGGGGTGCCTTTGTATGTTTCATCAAACTGCCTTCCTGTAAAAGCTTTGAAATATGAACCTGCTGGTCATTCGTTCCATGCTGCGGCAATGAAGCTTCTTGGTCTTGTGGAGCATGAAGATATAGAAACTGATGATCGCAGCGTTTCATCGGATGACAAAAGCCAAGATTTTAATACTGCTTCTGATACCTTTAGCAGCAAAGGGAAGAAGAAGTCATCTGGCAGTCAACAGCAGGACCACTATGCTTTGCTTGGGTTGGGGCACTTGAGGTTCTTGGCCACTGAAGATCAAATTCGGAAAAGTTACCGTGAGATGGCTCTCAAACATCATCCAGATAAGCAGGCTGCCCTGATTCTTGCAGAGACAACAGAGGAGGCAAAACAAGCAAAAAAGGATGAGATAGAGAGCCATTTCAAGGCCATCCAAGAGGCCTATGAAGTTCTCATAGACCCTACAAAGAGGAGGATTTATGACTCTACAGATGAGTTTGATGATGATGTCCCAACAGACTGTGCCCCACAAGACTTCTTCAAAGTTTTTGGCCCAGCCTTCATGAGAAATGGACGCTGGTCTGTTACCCAGCCTATTCCTTCTCTTGGAGATGATACTACTCCAGTAGAGGAGGTTGATAAGTTCTACAATTTCTGGTACAACTTCAAGAGTTGGAGAGAATTTCCAGATGATGATGAGTACGATTTGGAGCAAGCTGAATCTCGTGAACATAAGAGATGGATGGAGAGGCAGAATGCAAAGCTACAAGAGAAGGCCAAAAAGGTGGAATACGCGCGAGTGCGCATACTTGTAGACAATGCTTATAAGAAAGACCCAAGGATCCAGAGGAGGAAAGAGGAGGAGAAAGCTGAGAAACAGAGAAGAAGGGAGGCGAAGTATTTGGCAAAGAAATTACAAGAAGAGGAAGCAGCAAAAGCTGTTGAAGAGGAAAGGATAAGGAAAGAAGAAGAGTCTAAGAAAGCTGCAGAAGCTGCTCTACATCAGAAGAAGCTAAAGGAGAAAGAGAAGAAGCTGCTCCGCAAAGAGAAAACTCGGTTGCGCACTCTTGCAGCACCTGTCATTGCAGATAGCCACTTTGGTCTGTCAGAGGCAAATGTTGAATCGGCATGTGCTTCACTTGATATGGAACAGCTGAAGAAGCTCTGTGATGGAATGGATGGTAAGGATGCAGCTGGAAAGGCCAGGTTGCTGAGCAATGTACTTCGCAATGAAAGTTCCTCAAAGGAAGCAAAGAAAATTGAAGGGAATGGTGTGGAGCCTTCTGCCCCAAAATCCAACTCTACAGGAGGTAGAGCGACAGAAGCCAGTAACAGCATATTGAACAGCTATGAGAAAAAAGAGAGACCATGGGGAAAGGAAGAGATTGAGATGCTTAGGAAAGCAATTCAAAAGTATCCTAAGGGAACTTCGAGGAGATGGGAGGTTGTTTCTGAATTTATTGGGACTAGCAGATCGGTTGAGGAAATTCTCAAGGCCACCAAGACTGTTCTTCTGCAGAAGCCAGACTCATCGAAAGCTTTCGACTCTTTCCTTGAGAAGCGGAAACCGACACAATCAATTGCTTCGCCTCTTTCGACCCGAGATGAAATTAGTTCAACTGAGGGAGCTGGGACTGCATCGTCAAAGGCTGCAGCACAATCTGCGAATAGCCAGACAGCCAATGAGAAAGCTGCTGCTGATCCTGTCACGGATGGAGGACCATCCGTGTCAGATCCAGATGCCTGGACAGATGCACAGGTCCTGGCTCTAGTCCAAGCTTTGAAGGCTTTTCCCAAGGATGCAAGCCAAAGATGGGAGCGTGTGGCTGCTGCTGTTCCATGTAAAACCGTAGTCCAGTGCAAGAAAAAAGTAGCGGCAATGAGAGAGAATTTCCGGAGCAAGAAAAGTGGGGAGTAGGCTGAGGCATTGCCTCCACTTGGAAGTATATTTTGCAAGAAAGAGTCTGGACGGCAATATTTATAGAATGGATTCAGCATCTTAGCTAGAGAGGTATTGCTTGGCGAACCTCTCATGCCACCAGTGGTGAGGATAATTTTGTTATGGAGCTGTGACAGCTCATTTATTGTGGCTGGCCACCAGGGTTGTTTTACTTTGAGCAGCCGTAGCAGAATGCCATCGAAGCTCATCTATTGTTGATGGACTGATGGTTGGCAATTTTGCCGCAGTGGTTCGTGTGGGATTTTGTTTCTGCAGGCTCCTGGGGTTGTATATGCGCTGCTGTAAGCCAATGAATGAATTGTGAGCTATTCCAACATTCTTAGAGTCAATTCATCTCAGGTTTGATCAAATTTATATAATAAAAACACTAATATTTATGATACCAACTATGTCATTAGATTCTTTATTTAACTACATTTTATAGTATATCTATTTGATGTTATCGATCTTCGTAATTTCCTCTACAAGTTTGGTCTAAATTGAGATGTTTTGGCTCACTAGTAAAGTTGTAATCACTTGCAATTTCAAATGAGGGGAGTATCTTGCATTAGTGCACTGGTTCGGTAGAAAACTAGATAGCCATATCTGTTTTTATTCATTTATATTTATATATAACTATAAGAATAGATAGGAATATACATTATGAGACCTGTTATCGAAGTGAGCATTGTCTTTCCGGGCCACACTTTGTAGTGGCTAGCTACGTCTGTTCTTGTAGCATCTTAAATAGAGATGGCAATGGGTAAAAAACCCGCTGGGTATTACTTGTCCAAATCCGTACCTGCGAAGAAAAAATACGTCCGCTAAAAAACCTATACTCATGATGGGTATAAAATTTTGTCCAAACTCATACTAATGCAGGTTTCGGGTATCCAATGAGTTTCTCATACCCACTAACATCAACATAAAAAATAATTCATCATGTAAATAACAATCAATACATTAATAAGCTAATATAAAAGGGAAAATATCTTATGCAATCACTTATCCTGGTGCAAGCATGCAATCAAGCGATCTGGTGCATCCGATCTAGATCTAATGGTAACTGTTATTTTACATTTAACCCCTTCCACCTGAAACCTAGTGTCTATTTTACATTTAACCACTTCCATATGAAACCGTTGGATCTAGACTGGATGCTCTGGATAGTTTGATTGCACGCTTGCACCAAAATGAGTGATTGCACAGGATATATCCTCAATATAAAAGGAACAAGTGATAACTTATTTTAGCCTAAATTTTGTTACATGAAGTTTGTTTCAATTAAATATATTCAATTAATAATATTATGAGACATATTTATAAGGAATGTTGAATTTAAGGCGGGTTTTAAAAATCCATGGGTTTGCGGGTATGAGTAGTGGAAGAATAAACTCATACCCACGTACCCGTTGGGTTTCCATTTGAACTCATTAACAAACACGTAGGTACAGAAATTGATCCAAACTCATACCCTAATAGAGCAAAAACCCACCGAATTTTGGGTAGCGGGTACCCATTGCTATCTCTAATCTTAAATGTTACTTAACACAATTGCTAATGGCCAGGGTCTGTTCCTTATTCCTAATTCGCTGTAATAGTTACCGGTTTTAGATTCCAGCGTATGCATATGGATGCATTTGGCATTCGATACCCACGTCTCCCGCTGCTAGCGGTGGTAATAGATCATAATCTAAATATAATCTAATTTTTTTACAGATTGCTAGGACTTAAATTATTTTTAGTTCAAACATGAATATAAATAGAATATGATGCAACTCGATCTGATTCTTATATTTTATAGTGTAAAATTTAGAGTCTATTTCACCTCTACCTGCGCCCCAAACGTACTCTCATTGACCAACTCCATCAGACTCTGTCATTCCAATTTAACAGTATCGTGTATCCGTCTGCATTTTGACACGCATCCACTTCTGCATTTTGCATGGATACGGAGTGGGATGACGAGTCCACTCAAAAAATGTCTTAATTCAAGTTATTCAATTCATTTTAAATTATAAGATGTTTTGTCTTTTTAGATATATATATCTTTTACTATATATCTAAACATATATTTGCCTCCTGAAAAATTTAAAAGGCCAAAGTATCTTATTATCTGGAACAAAGAGAGTACATACTACAATCAGACAACGAAATCTCGCAGATCCTATATTTTGTTCTCATGCAAACCGTAATTATGGCTTTCTCCTCAATTTGGTTTTAAATTAACAAAATCTCCAAAAAACACATGAATATATATGTTAACATTTTGACCGGAATATTATTGTGTGGAAATATTTTTTATCAAGATACTATCGAATTCATCGTGTATATTCAAACAAGCTGGGATAGAACTCGTTTGGTTGTCTCCCCAGGCAGGAGAAATGACACAGAATCGCCACCACCGTCCGCCTAGAACAATCCAGGTAGAGTTTCCTCCGAAGACCTAGCAGAGCAACGATGATCGCCAATGCCACCCCGCGAAGCTGCCACGTGTTGCCACCTTCTACCGACCACCGACACAACAACCCAATAAGCCCCAATCACCAGAGCTCCTACACCAGGCAACCAACTAGTGTGAAATCCCAAGATGGCCGAGGCGAGGATGCCTACACGGAGGGTGGGGGATATCCGTGGACGGCACCCTCAATAGGATAGAAGTGGCGTCACCGGCGTCCGCCTCCAAGCGAGCATGGATTTCACCGGAGGACCCACCACCAATCATCCCGACGCTCGGATCCAATCGGCCAGGGGCAACGCCGACATCGTTTGAGCATCCAACGTCGGGACCTACAAGGCCAAAGTCACAGCCAACAAGGCAAAACTAGCGGCATGAGGCCAAGGTGCACGAAAGGCCTTGCTATCACCCATCGGTCGAACGGGAGGTTGAGAGATGGAACTAGCGAGGGAGGCTCAAGATCCGGTCTCTAGCTGACCGGGGAGCACCAACGGAAGCCACGACGTCAGGAACTGCCGAGGCCACTGTCCTCGGGAGGCTCGTCCTTCACTTCTGAGGAAACCCCCACCCTTCCATCTCTAGATCCAATTTCCCTAACCCGTCGCTGGCAGCAGTAGAGCTGCCGTTGGCCATGGCCCTCGCCTCCTCGCCCCTGCCGCCGCGCCACGAGCATGCTGTGAGCCAGCCTCTCGAGTAGCCCAAGTGTGGACGACGTAGGGGCCGACCGAATCGCCCCAACATCGCCTTCACCGTGAGCCGCACGAGCACCCGCCGTCTAGCTCCAGTGGTAGCGAAGCAGAGAGGGGAGGGACATGAGGTGATGACAACTAGGTTTGGCGCCGTCCGAGTCACTCGAGCGGTGGCGACCGACTATGCAGTGTTCTAAAAGCTTTAGTGCCACCTCCTCGGTGCACACCAAAATACACGTGTGCATTGTTTATAACCGTGTAATAACCACTTTGTAAGAAAAATTTAAAAAGATAAATTATATTCCTTTATATATATGTGTGTTATCTCTATTTATCATTTCATGTGGACACCTCACTTACACAAATAAATAATTAACAAAAGACACTCAAATAAATCATGCATCATGCTGAGGTTTCCATTTTTGTGTGCATCTTGTGACAACATAAAAATCATATGAAAATAAATATATTAAAGTCCCAAAGTGGAATTTATAATATAAAAGAAAATCTAGAATTTAGAAGTGGAGAAAGAAAAGAAATACCACATGAAACATAGGAAATAAATATATACATAAATATATTCTCTTCATCCCCAAATTTAATTTGGCACATTTGATATATGTGCAAATCCATAACTGAAATTCAAATTTGAATTTGAAATGTAAAAGAAGAAAGGAAAATCTAAATTTGAAAAGAAAAGAGAAAAGAATAGCGAAAAGAAAAAGGGAAATATGAGCCCAAGCTCGTCTGAGCTGTATCTTACCCGCTCGGCCCAACTTCCGCTGCACCGCGCGGCCCAACCAGCAAGCCGCCGCGCCGACACCTCGGGCCCAGCTGCTAGAGACGCTCATAGGCACTCGGGCGATGACTTCTGACACTGGCAACCGGACCCACTCATCAGCTAGCACTGGCGCGCGTTCATTTCTTACATCGGGCCCCACGTGTCAGCCACCCTTATGTCCACAACCACCCGAGCGCAATCCATGGCAGAAGTGGCGCTCCGATTGTGCATGCTCGGGCCAAGTCCAACAACTTCACGCCCTGGACCATCCCCTTCGACCACATAAAACCACGTCCCCTGGCTCGTCCGCGTTACTCGTCGTGCACGGCCCAGGAGCCGCCATCACCGTGAAAATAGGGCGAGGGGAGTAGTGGAGCCGCCGTGGGATCATCAGGACGTCTGAGCCACGGGGGGAGCTGAGGATTGGGTCGACAGTCGTCAGGTGACACGGTGGTGCTGTTCGTCGGCGTGCCGAGAGGGATCGGACGACGTGGCAGCACGGATTCCTCACCGGAGGTTTTGCCACCGCGAGAAGCTGCCCTTCGCCGCGTCCGGGATTGGCCACTCTCCAATACTCGGTGAGATAACTAAACCTAGTTCCGCAATTACCTCTATTACGGTTTGCATCTATCGGATCGAGATATCGGGGCGAGATTCGGATAGTTGTAGTGGCCGGCGTTGATCTTCGCCGTAGGTTTTGGGCGGCGCTGCCATTCTGGTCGCTGTAAGAAAGAAGAGGGATTGGTGACCGTTGGATCCAGTTGGACGGTCACGATTAGAAACAACTTACCGGTTGGACCAGATTAAATCGTGAGCGTTGGATCGGATCTAGCGGATCAGGATCGGGTGCTGGCATGGGTGGTTTTAGTCCGTTGATCCACGATCGTAGGGCGGCTATCGCGTGCGGTTTAATATTTGGTGGCGATCTAATCGGGGTGCTCAGTTGCCGATCGGACGACCCACATCAACGGATACCCCTTCGGCTTGCGCGTATTACAAATGAACCCCTGCACTTTACATAACTCAACCCAGCAGTCCTTAGACAGGGTCGCCTGTGTCTTGGTTACATTTGCGCCAGGGCCCCTGGCCTTTTATGAATTTGATGCCCAGTCCAGAGAGTAGAAAAATCAGAGAAACAAATACAGAAATTGAATTTTAATATATAAATAATTGCTAGAACTTGCTAAATTCATAGAAAATTCATATTAGATCCAAATTGATCTATTCCAGTTCCTAAAATTTTGTAGTATTATTGTTTATCACCTAGAGTCTCTGTTTTGACATGAAAACAATAATAAAATTAATTTCTCACTTAATCATATATCAAGCACATAAAACCTTTGGAAATTCATATCTTAAAATCTATAACTCCAAACTTAATGATTCCTGTTCCTAGGATTTTATTTTAATGTGTAGATTATTATTATGTATTTGGTTTACATGTCTGGCGTGATGTTAATTTTCTCTTTATACTGTGTTTGTTTGTATTGTGGCGAGTAGAAGAGC
Source organism: Zea luxurians (assembly GCA_029449295.1). NCBI lineage: Eukaryota > Viridiplantae > Streptophyta > Magnoliopsida > Poales > Poaceae > Zea > Zea luxurians. The sequence continues at coordinate 124,006,878 of JAOPSE010000009.1, forward strand.
CTGTGACTGAGGATCCTGGTGCCCAGCAGATAGAAGTTGCTGAGCAGGAGCTCATTGAAGGCAAGTTGTGCCCTTGACCACTTTTTACCCAATAATGTTCTTTAATATCACTTATTCATGCTTAGGTTTAATTCTGATGGGACCCAATAGGTCACCCTATACTGTTTATCACTTTACCTTGTTATTCCTGAATCACTTGGGTAGTTTTGCTATTGCTTCACATGGTTTTGGGTTAATATTTCATTATATCCATGTTCCAATTATTTTGTTATTTTATTTATGTACATGTCAAGATCATTAATGTTAATTGGAACATGGAGCTTAACTTGAGAAACACGTGCCACCACAAGGGAGGAAATGGGACCCCTTGGCTAACTAATTAGGAAAACTAGTGAAAGACTATCTTACTCGAAAGGGGCAAGGTCAGTAGGGAAGTTGCATGCAGGGAGGTTCTCGGGTTGATTTTGTTGCGATGGCGGTCAGATGGGGGATTCTTGCAAGTGCTCTTCCCATAAACTGTAGCGGGTTTTCGGAAGCTAGTGGAACTTTGTAAAGGCCTCGTAGTGTTGCCCTGCCTCGCTTCCTTGGTAGAGGTGTATGGGAGTCGCGATCCCTTGACAGATGGGTAACATGACTTGTGGGTACAGGGTACAACCTCTGCAGGGTGTAAAACTGGTATACTAGCCGAGCTCACGGTCATGAGCAGCTTAGGACTCTCGCATGATTAATTTATGGAACTTAAATTCAATTTGTCATTTGCATTGCATGTGATTATTTATTAATTTTGTTCTATTATTCTTATTATGGTTTGGTATTTACTTACATTTAGTAACTGCTAATAAAACTTGACCAACTTATTAAAAGCAATGCTTAGCTTTAACCCTTATTGTTGATCAGCCTTACACTTCACATGAACTCCCACCTTTGGTGAGTTCATGCACACTGGTTTCCCCACAACTTGTTGAGCTATGATCATGTGTGAGCTCACCCTTGCCGTCTCACACCCCCACAGGAGAAGAACAGTTGGTTCAAGAGGAGTCACACAACGAGGAGTTTGATCTGATCTAGGTGGCGTCTCCCAGTTGACTTATTAGCGCCAAGGATGGATTTAGTTTGTTTTATATTTATCTTTTATTTTTGTAAGACTTCCGCTATGTAATAAGTACTATGATGTTATTGTGACATTTATCTCTATACACTATGTTATTATATGTGTTGTCTTCTTTGGCGCATATATGAGATGCACCGGCTTTGTTCCTTAAATTCGGGTGTGACAAACTAGCTAGCACTATGTGTGATATCCTGGCCCATGGCTTAATAGAATTGATAGAATACTCATACCACTAAGGCATATCTTCTTTTTCGGAAGCCTATCTCGAAAGAACCTCTAGGTTAAGCATGCTTGGCCTACATAAATCTTGGGAAGGGTGACCGATCGGGAAGTTATCCTGGGTGTGCATGAGTGAGGACAAAGTGCGCACAAAAGACCCATGTTGGTGTGTGGGGATGGTCTATAGTCCTAGAGGGTTGTCAGAAGTAAGTACCGTTAGTCCAGGAGTGGGCGGGGTGTTACAAATGGTATTAGAGTTGACCTTGTGGTTTCACAGACATGTGTGGGCTAGGGGGTTCGGGCATATGACACATGGCACATGTGGGCCTAGAGTGGTCACATGGCATCACATATGAGAACACTGGACACACAGACGTGGCCAAGAGGAGGAGGTTCCTGGCTTGGGGTTGACCGAAGAGGGCGTCGGTCTTCTAAGGTGGGTGGATTGTGATATCCTAGCCCATGGCTTAATAGGATTGATAGAATACTCATACCAACAAGGTGCATCTTCTTTTTTGGAAGCCTATCTCGAAAGAACCTCTAGATTAAGCTTGCTTGACCTAGAGAAATCTTGGGATGGGTGATCGACCGAGAAGTTATCCTAGGTGTGCATAAGTGAGGACAAAGTGCGCACAAAAAACTCGTGTTGGTCTGTGGGGATATTCTATAGTACTAGAGGGCTGCCAGGAGTAAGTACCATTGGTCTGGGAGTGGACGGGATGTAACACTATGTTTGTCTTCAAAGAGCTCCAGTGAATGCAAAAACAATCCATTTAGCTCTTTTCTTAGAACTTTTCAAATTAATGAATCCAAAAGATCTCCCACAGACTGACAAACTCCGAGTTAACACTTTGCAACCATTTTTCAAGGGTTTTCACTTGAACTATATCGCTATTCGATCCAAATGCATTAGATCTCACCAAGTGCACTAGATCATTTTATTTGCAACTTGATTTGCTTCTCTTGATGGTATGATCATCTATTCTATCGATTCAGCCATTGGCACTTCTCTAATCATCTCATAGCTAGTCAAAGACAACATATGCATATACCTTTTCCTTCACTTTGTCTTTCACTTCATTAATTCTCATATTTTCTTCTATCTCTTCTACTTATTAAGCTTTTAGATCATTTGGTTCATGCCATCTCTCTTGCATATGGACCTACATAGCTCAAGTCTTGCTTGCAGACCACACTTAACCGTTCATCTCAAATAATCTTATCAGTCCATAAATATTGTTATTAGTAACTAAAACCTAAATGGCTCCATGTACCTCAAGTCTTGCCTAATCACACTTAAACTTTTATCTCATATAACACTATTAGTTCACAATTGTTGTCATTAATTATCAAGATCTTGATGAAATCTTAGGTGGTCTGTACCAGAAAAATTCATGTGACAATTGTAGAAAAATAGTTGGAGAACAACCCAGATGGTCTCGCAGGGTACCAGACGACTTCACCCGATAAATGACAGTAAAACATATGGTGGAAAATATGGTGAAAAATAGTTGGGGTATCAGACAGCCTCGCGGGGTACCAGAACGCGTGATGACATATGGTGGAAAATAGTTGGGGAAGATGTGGTTAGTAGCTTCAGAACGATGTTGGCTTGGTTGGGACCTGGTTCAAGTGCAGGTAACATTATTGATCGCCACATCAACTATTGACCAAGCTATTGATCGTGCCATCGACCACCATCGCTATCAACCACGCTATCGACTGCATCAACGACTATCATCAATCCTTATCTATCGTAGCACTCTACTGCATAGCTTTTACCATCAGCCTACAGACATCTCAACGCCACATTAGCTTTTCTTTTATAGTCTTTTATTTAAAATAATACACAACTTTTTATTGAAATAAAAATTCATCTGATCGCATAATTAAGCAAAAAATACATAATTCATATGACACCCCAGGTGTCTATTTCATGTTATGTCGGGAGATTTGTCCCGAGCTTGGATCGTCAGTGGAAATTCCTATTTCTCGATCGTGTCTATCTCCTTTTATCAAGTTACTCATGAAAGTTTTACCAAGTTTGGAATTATTCGATCTCAAGAACAGCCAAATATGGAGCTTGTTAAAACTTTTTGTTTCTTGAAGCAAACACAAATTCAAAAGTCAATCTCGTCTCGCAACTCACGTCCAGACTCATTTATTCGGACTCTCGATAGTTGTTATGTTATCCAATCGGTGTCCATATCCGCTTTCTCGATAGTCAGTCTACGTCCAAATACTTAATCCGAATCCGCATTCTCCTGCAGAATCTCTTTGTGTCAACCACTAATTAATTCTTATACAAATCGACTTGTTTTCTCTATATCATAATTCATATCTATCTATCAAGTGTATTCTAAAGAATTCTAGAAGTTTAAAGCAAATACTCACATAAAAAAAGATAAATCCTATACTTGCTTGAAACTTCTCGATTAAGTAAAAGCAAATTTTGAAATTCAACCAAGCCTTGCCATCTTGCTCAAACGACTTTAATTGAACTCTACAATAAAAGTTATTAAGGGTTCATGTTAAGAAAATATCGAGAAAATACCCCAATCGCCTTAAAAATATAATTTGAAGCCTTATAATGATAATACATTGACCAAAGTGCTATTTCCAACCAAGATATAAGGTTTGACCTTTAATAAAAGTTGTAGGACCTGTGCTATACAACAAATTTTATAATTACACCTACCCTTGATTCAAATTCTAAATATTTCAAACAGTGCCATCAAGATAGAATAAAAATCTGATTTCAGGATTCAAATCCTTTTAAGTCTGAAAATCAGTGTCAGTTCGGGTTGACGTCTCTCGTTCCCAAATTTTTGTTGAACAACTTAAATTTCCCCAAATATAAAAGTTGTTCATATCTAAGAGAGGCACAACATATTAAAAGATAGCATTCATCCGATTTTGTTTGACATTATTTGACACTCAGTTTTCACAAGTTTCCACTGATTTCTAAGCCACTGACAAACCAGTTTTCGTGGGTCTATAACTCTCTAACCAATGCTCGAATCACCTCAAGTCCTGTATAATTATTGTACAAAATGCTGATTTGTAAAGCATAAGATGAAGACCTTTGAATAGATTATTTTCAAAGTCCACCTAAAGCTCGGGGGCTACACCCATTGGGTGCACCCAATATATTTTTAGTCCCATGAAGATAAAGTGCTGATTTCTAAAGCATAAGATGATGACAAAATGCTGATTCCTAAAGCATAAGATGAAGACCTTTGAATGGATTATTTTCAAAATCCACTCAAAGCTCGGGGGCTACACCTAATGGGTGCACCTTCGGTGCACCCATCGGCAAAATAGAAACCGTGTCATACAACAAACTCATGAGTCGGACTTAAAATCTTTGGGCTGATTACTTCAAAATCAACTCAAAGATTGGGGCTTGTGGGGGACAGAGATCCCCCGAGTCCACTAGAAGGCTATAAGGCCTCGCATGGGGCCTCGGGCCAGTTACCTGGCAAGGTTTTCCCTTCATGGCCTGGCTAGAACTACTGGCTAAGTGGGCCGACCTGAGAAAGAAGCAGACTTAGGCCCAGACAACCTGTCAGACTCATGCGCTATCCACAGCAAACGCCCGACTTTCCCGCTTACGGCGCCCTTGAGTATCGGGGTGGATTAGGGATAAGTCGGCAAGATTGTAGGAAAATTAGTTCAGTCGGTTCACTATTATTTAGGAGACACGTGATCCTCATGTACACATGGAGTGCCCCACGGTCGAGTATATAAGGCCCAGGGGTACCCCGTCATTTCTATCGACCATCTACCTATCTCATTAGCTTTCCTCCATTCAGGAGACTTCACTTGTAACCCACCACGTAAAGATCCACACTAGGAAGTAGGGTATTACGCCTCTCCAAGCGGCCCGAACCTATAGAAAATTGCATGTCCATCTCTCGTGCATCTAGCACGAACCATTGAGCTACAGTCGACAACACCGTCCTACCCAAAAGCACCATAAGGGGTAAATCTAGGTGTGCGGTCGAGCTCTAAACACCGACAACTCCAGTAGTTCAAGCAAGGTCACTCGCATCAGCGTCAGCACCACCAGCAGTACCATAGACAGTTCCCTCAGCTACAAGCAGCAGTACCGTCAGAACAACTAGCAAGGAGGAAATCCGTAGCAGCGCCAGAGCAACCAGGCACCTTGCCTTCCTGCCCCAGCAATCAACCAGAACAACCTAGTAGCTCCAGCGCAAGGAGGAGGCCGCAGATGTTTCCATTGTGGGGGAACAAGGCCACTGGGTGAATCATTGCCCAAAGAAAGCAGCTCAATAGCAGCCAGCTCCCAATGCCCCTACCAGGCAGAATGCATCACAACAAGGAGGTAATGATCGTAGGCAGCCTCGTGCCTAGTATGAAAAGGTGAACCACCTGGAGGCCGATACAGTCCAAGAGACCCTAGGAGTTGCACTAGGTACTTTCTCATGCGAATATCATTATGCAAATATGTTATTTGATACTAGAGCAACACATTCTTTTGCCCCAGTGCAGGAGTCTAAATAAGGGGGATAGAGTTCCCCGCCGATCTAATAGTAATGGGTACCCGGGATGTAACCATAGATGTCATCCTAGGGATGAATTGGCTAACCAAATATCAAGCAAGCCTTAGCTATGACAAGAGGAGAGGAAGTGTTAGTGGAGTTGGTCTTATCTGGACCAAGGAAAGGAAGCTGTCACAAAATCACTGCCCATATTGAGGAAATCGAGCCATCAGAAGCTATCAAAGTAGTATCAGAATTCTTGGATGTGTTTCCTGAGGTTTTACCAGGCATGCCACCTGAAAGGAAAGTTGAGTTTTCCATAGAGCTTATACCTGGCACCGCCCCTATTTCGAAGAGAAACTATCGAGTGTCCGGACCAGAATTGGTGGAACTCAAGAAGCATATTGATGAGTTGTTAGAGAAAGGCTACATCAGACCAAGTACCTCGCCTTGGGCCGCCCTAGTGTTATTTGTGGAGAAGAAGATGGTACAAAGAGGATGTGCATTGATTATAGATCTTTGAATGATGTCACTATCAAGAACAAGTACCCCTGCCTAGAATTGAAGATCTATTCGACCAGTTGAGAGGAGCTAGTGTCTTCTTGAAGATAGATCTGAGGTCAGGTTACCATCAGCTTTTTATCTGGCCTTCGGACATACCAAAGACCACATTTTATCACCAAGTATGGACTATATGAGTTTACGGTCATGTCATTTGGTTTGACGAATGTGTCAGCTTATTTCATGTACTTGATGAACAACGTGTTCATGGACTACATCGACAAGTTCGTAGTAGTGTTCATTGACGATATCCTCATATATTCCTAGAATGAGCCAGAGCATGAAGAACATTTGAGGAAAGTATTGCAGAGGCTACGAGATTGTTAGCTGTATGCCAAGTTGAGCAAGTGCGAGTTTTGGATTAGCGAAGTCCTTTTCTTGGGTCATATTATAAACCGAGATGGACTAGTTGTGGATCCGAAGAAGGTAGCAGCTATTCTGGATTGGAAAGCACCAAAAGATTTCTAGGGAATCAAGAGTTTCATTGGAATGGCCGGTTACTATCATCGTTTCATCGAAGGTTTCTCCAAGATTTCCAGGCCAATGACAACCTTGCTGGCAAAGAAGGTTGAGTTTAAGTGGACCTCAACGTGCCAAAAGTCCTTTGAGACATTGAAAAAGAAGTTGACAACATCACCGATATTGATTCTGCCAGATGTTCACAAGCCATTCTCAGTATATTGTGATGCTTCGTACACCGGACTAGGATGTGTGTTAATGCAAGAAGGGAGAGTCATGGCGTACTCGTCCCGATAATTGAAGATTCATGAGAAGAGTTACCGCACTCATGATCTGGAGTTACCAGCAGTGGTTCATGCACTGAAGACCTAGAGGCACTATTTGTATGGGCAGAAGTGTGATATCTACATGGACCACAAGAGTCTTAAGTACATATTCACCTTATCAGAGCTAAACATGAGGTAGCGAAGATGGCTGGAGTTGATCAAAGATTATGAGCTAGAGATACATTACCACCTGTAACACCCCAAGTGTTATCTCTCGTTAAACAACGATTATGGATTTAAGCGCGGGATATCAGTATATAAAGTGGACACCAAATTTTAATCCTCTTTACAAAAGTTCGAGTCTGGTGTCATATTCATCCCCATAATCTAGGCAATTAAAAAGGGGTTCAAGAAACTTTTGGACTATCGAATCTTCGTTTGCTGGCGAATTTTGAATTGTTCGGATCACGCGCGTAAGTGAATGCGAAAATCAAAAAACTTTTGATTTTATGTAAAATTTGGAGCCCTGTGCTATCCGAAAAGAACAATGCGCACAGATGTTGGGGAAGAGAAGACCTTTGTTGACGGCGATGTTGGTGGCGTCCTCGTCGGAGGAGGAGTCGGTGGAGCTCTCATCGGAGTCCCATTCCCGACATACATGGGCATCGCCGCCCTTCTTGTAATACCTCTTCTTTTCTTTCTTCTTCCCCTTCTTGTCATCGTCCCTGTCACTTCCACTAGAAATTGGACATTTTTCTATGAAATGACCGGACTTACCACACTGGTAGCACACCTTCTTGGAGCGGGACTTGTAGTCCTTCCCTCTCCTGTGCTTGAGGATTTGGCGGAAGCTCTTGATGATGAGCGTCATTTCCTCATTGTCAAGCTTGGAGGCGTCGATGGGAAGCCTACTTGATGTAGACTCCTCTTTCTTCTCTTCCGTCGCTTTGAATGCGACGGGTTGCACCTTGGGTGTGGAGGTGGCGCCTTGCTCCAAGTTGACAATATGTTTGGAGTCTTTGATCATTAGCTCAAAGCTCACAAACTTGCCTATCACTTCCTTGGGAGACATTAATTTATATCTAGGATCCCCACGAATTAATTGCACTTGAGTAGGATTGTGAAAAACAAGGGATCTTAGAATAACCTTGAACATTTCATGGTCATCCCACATGGTGCTCCCGAGGTTGCGCATCGTCTTGAGCCGGTTGTACATGGCTTGCGGCTCTTCCCCTTTGTTGAGGACGAATCGACCGAGTTCTCCCTCAATCGTTTCGTGCTTGGTGATCTTGGTCACCTCATCCCCTTCGTGCGTGGTTTTAAGGACGTCCCAAATTTCTTTGGCGCTCTTTAACCCTTGCACCTTGTTATACTCCTCTCGACACAAGGAGGCGAGGAGTATAGACGTGGCTTGGGAGTTAAAGTGCCTAATTTGGGCGGCCTCGTCCGAGTCATAGTCTTTGTCCCCCACTTTTGGTACCTGTGCTCCAAACTCAACAATATCCCATATGCTTACGTGGAGTGAGGTTAGATGGTGTCTCATTTTATCACTCCACATACAATAGTCTTCACCATCAAAATATGGTGGCTTGCCTAGGGGTACGGAAAGTAATGGAGCGCGCTTTACGAGGATAGCATAGGGGCATCTTACTATACTTCTTGCGCTCATGGCGCTTAGAAGCGGTGGATGACTCGGAGCTCGATGTGGAGGGTGACGAAGAGTCGGTCTCGTAGTAGACGACCTTCTTCATCTTCTTCTTGTCACCTTTCCGATGCGACTTGATGGAGGAAGAGGATTCCTCCTTGTGTTTGTTGCCGGACACCCTTGAGAGAGTCCTCCCCGAGCTTGTGGACTTGTCGTCGGTCACAATCTCCCTCTTGGCGTGATCTCCGGACATCACTTTGAGTTGTTAGACTCTAATGAAGCATTGGCCTCTGATACCAATTGAAAGTCTCCTAGAGGGGGTGAACAGGTGTAATCTGATTTACAATTTTAAACACACACTACAAGCCGAGGTTAGCATTAGAACTAAAATCAAGTCCGGGAGAGAGGGCAAAAACAAATCAAATGAGAATCAAGCGGATGAACACAGTGATTTGTTTTACCGAGGTTCGGTTCCAAAGAACCTAGTCCCTGTTGAGGAGGTCACAAAGACCAGGCCTATTTCAACCCTTTCCCTCTCTCAAACGGTCACTTAGATTGAGTGAGCCTTCTTCCTTAATCTCATGGGTCACTAAGACCCCGCAAGGACCACCACACACTTGGTGTCTCTTGCCTTGCTTACAAAGTTCTTGAGAATAAGAATGGGAAAAGAAGAAAGGCAATCCAAGCGACAAGAACTCAAATGAACACAAAAATCTCTCTCTCACAAGCCACTAAGTGTTTGGAGTGAATTTGGGACTCGGAGAGGATTTGATCTTTTGTATTGCGTCTTGGAGTGAATGCTAGAGCTCTTGTATTGAATGTGATCTTCAGAAAACTTGGATCCTTGAAGTTGTGGTGGTTACGGGTATTTATAGCCCCCAACCACCAAGGTAGCCGTTGGGGAGGCTGCTGGCGATGGGCGCACCAGACAGTCTGGTGCGCCACCAGACAGACACTGTTAAGTGTCCGGTGCGCCGCCACGTCACCCAACCGTTAGGGTTCTAAAGCAGTTGACTATTGGCGCCTTTGTCTTATTGTGGCACCGGACAGTCTGGTCCTGCACCAGATAGTCTAGTGCCCCTCTGACTCGCTGCTCTGACTTCTGTCGTGCACTGTGCTGCACTGTTCCCGCTGTCTGAGTCAACCATTCCGCGGAGGTAGTCGTTGCTCCGCTGGCTCACCGGACAGTCCGGTGAATTATAGCGGAGCACGCCTGCGTTTTCCTGAGAGTTGCTGGTTGACCCCTGTACGGGCCTGGTGCACCGGACAGTCCAGTGCGCCAGTCCATAGCACACTCAAGTCCTTTTGCTCCTTTAAAATGGTGTCCCTAACTTGAATCTTTTATTGGTTTGTGTTGAACCTTATGCACCTGTAATACTTGTATTCTAGACAAACTAGTTAGTCCATGTGTTTGTGTTGACGATCAACCACCAAAATTAATTATAGGAAAAGGTTAACCCAATTTCCCTTTCAGGGAGTAGGGAGGAAGACGACCGATGAGGGCCGGCGGCCATGGATCTGGAGCTTGGCTGCCATGGGGCAGAGAGCAGAGGTGAGGGAGATGGAGCGCACGCAAGAGCTGGGCGAGCACCAGCAGTCATGGGAGCCAAGGGGAGGAGAGGAGGAGAAGTGGCATGAGGGAGAAGGGAGAGGGAAGGGGCTACCATTTATAGAGCAAAGCTCTGGACATGTCAGACTGCACCAGCAGGTGGCAGGCGATGGCAGAGCGACTTTGGGCGCACATTTTCGTCATTTTCCTTTTGGAATCAGATCAAGGTTACTGTAGGAAATATCTTCCTTGATCTACACTCATCATCTTATGCTTTAGAAATCAGCACTTTATCTTCATCTTATGCTTTAGAAATCAACATTTTGTCATCATCTTATGCTTTAGAAATCAGCACTTTATCTTCATGGGACTAAAAATCTATTGGGTGCACCAAAGATGCACCCAATGGGTGTAGCACCCGAGCTTTGGGTGGATTTTGAAAATAATCCATTCAAAGGTCTTCATCTTATGCTTTAAAAATCAGCATTTTGTCATCATCTTATGCATTAGAAATCAGAATTTTTTCATCATCTTATGCTTTAGAAATCAACATTTTATCTTCATGGGACTAAAAATCTATTGGGTGCACCGAAGGTGCACCCAATGGGTGTAGCCCCCGAGCTTTGAGTGGATTTTGGAAATAATCCATTCAAAGGTCTTCATTTCATGCTCTATGAATTCAAACGATGCTATCTGTTCACGCCTTGTTAGGTCTAAAATTAATTTGATCGATGATAGATTGGACGTCTGGCTGGTTGAGGCAGATGGCTCTCAGCTGGACATCACCCTGCTCTGTGCTTCAATGCTTCTGTTGATTAGACTTGCAGTTCAGTAGGTACATTTGGACTTCCTCCCATCTCAACCGATCTCCTCCTTTTGTCGTAGTACATTCATTGCGTATATTTTGTGGATATGACTTCTACATAAAATCTTTGAAAAGTTTTGGCAACACACCTAATGGGTGTGCCCAAGGGGTGTCTTGGTACACATAGTGTTTACCACACTGTCCTAGAGTAGTAACTTGATGTGACCGCGGGGTGTAATCATATTGCTTGGGCAGTTGACCTTGGTCCAAACGGTGTTATGTTACGCGAAGCGGCGCATGTTGCCTGACTCATTTTCAGGCGGCTTGAATTGCTTATTGAATACTCGCGACTGTTCGGCGAGCATGGTAGGAAGTGGACGGCCACCCCCGGCCTCTATAAATAGGCTGCTTGCCCTGTTGTTCTCTTCACTCATCCTTCGATCATCTGCTTTTTTCTTCTTGTTCGCTCTCTCCTTCTCCAACCAACCATGGGTAGAGGCAGGAGGGGTCATGGTTGGCCTTGTCGCGCTGATGGCAAGCGTGCTCCGAGTCCCCCCCTCGGAGGACTCTGGGGGCTCGGATTACTCGGAGGAGGCCTCCTCCGAGTCTGACTATTCGCCTGCCCTGGCTTCTCCCCCGACGTCATCTGAGGACTCAGATGACTCCATGGGGCTCTCCACCGCGGCCCGAGCATACTGGCGCTCCATCGAGCACGCCAGGCTCGGTGGGTCGAATGAGTCGAGGATCCCCTCGGATGAGGCAGACTCCTCCGAGGAGTGGAGCGGCGGCGATGGTGACGACGAGGGCGACCGACAGCAGCAGAGGCGACGATGACAAGGGCGATGGCAGCAGCAACGACAGCGGCAAAGGTGACGGCGGCAAGGGCGACGGTGGCGACAGCAGCAGTGACGGCAGCAAGGGCGACGGTGGCGACGACAGCAGTGACGGCGGCAAGGGCGACGATGACGGCGACAAGGGCAATGGTGTCGTCAGTGGCGAGGGCGACGGCAAGGCCAGTGGCATAATGCCACTGGTTTAAATATTTAGTATAGGTACTAGTAATAGTAGTAGTAAGTAGAAGTAGAATAATGTAGTGTTAGTTAGTAGTGTGGTGTAGTCTAAGTAGTAAGGTAATGTAATGTAATGTAGTGACAAGGGTAGAAGAAGTTGACTCATAATGAGTCGGCTTCGAGTTTGTGTTACTCCCTCTATTATGAATCAAGGATGTAGTTGCTCCAAATAATCACAGTCGTTTTGCTTTTCACTTGCGCGCTTGAAAGTTTGTCCATGCGCTTGACAGTGCTCGCATTTTAGAGGTAATGTCCGAGTGATGACTGAGGATTTTACTTTTCCGAGTGGTGATCTGGCACTTTAGAGGTAATGCCCGACCCAAGGAGCCCATTTATACTCGTACCGACGTGCCTTTTTGATTTCCAAGCCCTAACTTCACTTTTTCCTCTACCGCTTCTCACCTTTTCTGAATTCCTGAGCCCGCTTGTTTCGCCCGAGAGATCGCAATGGCTCCCAAGCGGAAGAGGCAGAGCATCGTTGCTCCGATCATCCCGCCCATCGATCCCAACAGCCAGCTTCCGTTCGTTGGTAATCATATGTCCATTATCTCTGAATCTGATCTTTTCCACCTCGTTGAGACTAGGGTTTTGCCGCCAAAAGAACTCTGTTCTTGGCGGATGTGGCGTGGGGTCACTGTTCCGACAGAGGACACCCATGAATCCGTTGTTTACGTGTCGTTTCTCATCCGTGGACTTGCTCTTCCCATCTCTCCTTTTTTCTACGGTCTCCTTGATTTCTACGATTTGAATCTGACACACTTAAACCCTAACTCTATTCTTCAAGTTGCCATTTTTGTACATATGTGCGAGGCTTTTCTTGGAATTCTCCCCCATTTTGGACTCTAGAGGTACCTCTATCACTGTCAGCCCGGGATGGCTGGAGGGCAGCATCAGCTCGTCGGCGGCGCAAGTTTAGAACTTCACCAGGGGAGAAAAGTGGAATACCTCGATATCCCCCTCAAATACACCATTAAGGGATGGCGTCTCAAGTGGTTCACCATGGAGAATCACGGCAAATCCCTCCCCCTCGGTAAGGAAGGCAACCAGATGTTCGCACGCCTAGCTGGGTGGAGTCTCCCACTTTTTTAGAGGTAGCCGAAGCCAAAGTGCTGCTCGCTAAAATCTGCTCATTGAAGGATAGGGGTCTGACTGCTGAGGCCGTGGTCGCTGACTTTGTCTTCAAGAACATTCATCCTTTGAAGGATAGAGTTTATCCTGCTTATTTATATACCGGCATCAATGATTCCACCCGGGTCATAAACAAACAGATTCCCAATGAGGACTTGATGAGTCGACTGGATATGATACTGAGGGGCAGGGTCTCGAATGTTGGTGCTCTCTTAGCTTACTCTGCGTGGAACCTGCCTCCAAAAAGGCCCTTCTCTAAATTTGTCTCCAATCCTCCTGCTCATGATGGTAGCCTGGGCCATAGAGTGCGGTCCCCCCTAAGGATATTGAAGCCTTGATTGCTCCACTTCGGAATATTCCTGAGGCTAAGAGGCAAACTCATTTCGAGATGCCATCTAGCACCGATGATGCTAAGATGGATGCTGTGCTTAGCCTGCTGGCCGAGGAATCGTCTGACTCTACCCGTATCGAGCCAATGGCCATTGTGACTGGACAAGAGTTTGGCGAGGATGTGGAAATCCAGAAACCTGAAGGAGCCCGCCAGAAGCGTTCACGCCGAGTGAATCGCCCGGCTGCACCTGTCAAGGAGGAGAAGAAGAAAAGGCGACTCCGGTGACTGTTGTGCCTGGATCAAGATGCTAGCCCTTATGCATTATTCCTTAGTGACGGCCTAGTTGATGCCATTCCCGAGATCAATGCTGAAGGTTGTGATGATGCTCAGGCTGCTGGTGGTGTGCTTGACGAGGTTGAAGAGGAGGAAGAAGAAGAAATTCCGTTGATCCACAAGAACAACCGTCACTACAAAGGCAGTGACGGGGGCAGCGATATTCCCTCCCAAGCCTTATCGACACTCGTCAGCCTTCAAGGGCTTTCAATATCAAACTTTGATCAGGCACTGGAAGAGGTCGTTCCCGAAGATATTGTATCAGAGCCTCCTAAGGCTGACATTCCGACCATATGTTCAGTGGTCCCGGATGGTGGTCTTTCACTGCATGATTCTGCTGGGCAAGAGGTATCCCGTGTGGTATCTTGTGCATCGTCGACCTTAGAAGGCAGTCTTCGATGCAAAAGCGCTGATCAGAGTCAACCAGCTCCTATGGATGTGGATGAGGGGCCTTCAGCCCTAGATGTGGCTGCTACAGAAAACCCAGCCCCCGAGGGTGGCGCTGGTAGCGACCCAGCCCCCAAGGGTGGTGGAGCGGGCTCCCTCTCTGCTGCTTCCATGGACGTCCACGTTGGATCGCCCCAGTCCGGTCCGAGGAAGCTACAGTGACGCACGTTTCCACGACTCTCGCTGGTCAAGTCGCTTTAGAAGCCAGTGAACCAGACGCCAGGAGCCTGCCGCCTGCTGATGGGGCTAAAGTTACCCCGAGTCATGCTCTCGAGATTATTCCTGCTGATCTCCCCTCATCGAGCCATGCACCGACTCTTCCTGCTTTGGGTCTTCCCCTGTTCCTTTCCAATCTTTAGGTGAGTCAACCTTTTGCTTTTTATTGTTCATACTGGCGAATTATCTTTTTTGCTTATCTGCTCATGATCACGAGATTTTATTGGCGGTGTATCCACCCAACTGAGATCTTGCGACGCTACTGTTCCCGATCAAGCTTCATCTCTGATGCAGTGGAACCCTCTGCTGCTCTAAAAATAGATAGACGACCTGAAGCCGTTGAATATTGGTTAGTGAGCTCACAGTTTCCCTGGTTGCTTTCATTGCTTAGCTTATCTTTAATCGTGTGTTCTTCTTCTGCTGCTATATCAGATTTGACTCGGTGGTGCTCTGACTTTGAAGAGAAGTACTCTCAGAGTAAGGCCGACTTAGCTCAGACTTCTGCTTTCCTGGATAGTGCTCGTTCCCTGAATTCATCTCTGAATGCACAACTTGATTCCGAGAAGATGGCACACGAGGTAAACTTCCTTGGATGATCCTGTTTTGCTCTCCTTGCTTCGATGCTTAATGTTGTTCTTTGCTTGCAGGAAGAAAAACAAACACTTGTTGCTTCCCATGACAATCTGGACAGGCTGTACCGTGACGCTAGTAACTCCTTGACCATCCTTGAGAGGAGCCATCGCTTCATCATGTCTGACTTAGACCATCATCGCCATGAGCTGCAGGCATCTCAGGATGAGGTATCTCGACTTGGCCAGTTGTTGTCCACCAAGGATTCCATCATCAGGGAACTGCGTGCCTCTAAGAAGCTTGTCGTGTAGGAGCTGGAGGCCGCTCAACTTGCTATTAAGAACTTGGAGAATAACGGTGTCGTCCTGAAGGCTCAGTGCGACAGGGCTATGGACAAAGCCGTTCGCGCTGGGCGGATCCTGATGAGGAGACCCGGCGTCGTAGTGCCCGATGATATTGTCGCAGATGTCAAGGCCGCGCCTGATGCCGCAAGCCGTCCATCCTCTTCTGTTGCCCCTACGAAGGATGCTGTCTGCAAGGATACTTCGACGTAGTGATTTCCTATAAGACACTTATTTATCAAGTTAACATCTCTTTAGAGAAAATATGTAATATGAATTCTGCATGTGTGCAACAGTTATGTTAGAACTTGATTATTCCAAGGGCAGGGTGCTGGAAAACATCCCTGGCACTTGTAAGTGACATATTTCTTTTTTCGAAGTACTCTCAATTTGAGCTGATTATTCTGCTACTAGGGTACAGTGGTCACCCTAAATCGTGTGAATCTGAGCATGCCACATCGACTTAAGGCATTTCCAACTTAAGCCGATTGGTCTGATAGTAAGGCATAGTGGTCACCCTAAGTTAAGTAAGCGTGAGCATGTCGCACCGACTTAAGGCGTTTCCAACTTAAGCCGATTGCTCTGTTAGTAGGGCATAGTGATCACCCTAAGTCAAGTAAGCGTGAGCATATTGCACCGACTTAAGGCGTTTCCGACTTAAGACGATTGCTCCGTTACTAGGGCATAGTGATCACCCTAAGTCAAGTAAGAGTGAGCATGTCGCACCGACTTAAGGCATTTTCGACTTAAGTCGATTGCTCCGTTAGTAGGGCATAGTGATCACCCTAAGTCAAGTAAGCGTGAGCATGTCGCACCGATTTAAGGCGTTTCCGACTTAAGCCGATTGCTCTGTTAGTAGGGCATATTGATCACCCTAAGTCGTGTAAGCGTGAGCATGTCGCACCAACTTAAGGCGTTTCCGAGTTAAGTCGATTGCTCCGTTAGTAGGGCATAGTGATCACCCTAACTCAAGTCATGCCGATTTCAAGTCAAGCCCAATCTAAGTCAGTTGTCAATTGAGAGTCTGAATGCCTTTGGAAAATGAAAGCTTTATTGATGATGAAATCTTTTGGTTACAGAGTACAATTTTCCTTCAAGGGTTTTTGAGGCCTTGCTAAGGGTAGAACTTTCTGAGGTGTTCTATGTTCCATGAGTTCCCCACTTCTGTGCCGTCCATCTGAGTAAGTCGATATGATCCCAGCCATATGGGTAGAATCTTCATGCAGACTGTCGAGGGCCACGCTAAGCTCTACCACACGAGCTCGAGCTTTTGCTTCGCGGTCCCAAGTGATCGAACGCGAGTTGATGACCCAATCAATGGCTGAATCCCGTTCAGATATCTCGTACTGCAAGCGGCTGACGTCAGCTGACAATTCAGCTATACGTTGGCTGTCCTACGCCCATACCCTATTCCGGTGATGTAGCTCTGTCCGAAGTTGTTCCACCTTGGCCTCCAAGTCTCTGATTGGGTCATTGCTGCCGCTACTTCTTTCTTCATGTCTAGGGGATAACTGATGACGAGGCACGCCAAGAGGTCCAGTAGATTTGCATGCTGTTTTCCTTGTACGTGCCATGTCTCCATAAGAGGGAAAGATTTATTAGTATAATTTTAATCATGATGCATGCATAACCTAATAAATATGGAATCAACCTTTGTTGATCCCCAACTTCCTATATATTGCACTCGGTTACCCAATTCTACAAGATAAGGGACTACCAGAAACTGGTAAAGTAAGAATGAAAGAATATTTCTATGTGAGTATTTGAAAATTCTTTTGAAGTACTAAGTAATAGCCGAAGAGATGTGTTTCGCTCCGATACCAGCTGTGACGGAACCCGCTAAGGTATTAGGCCCACCTACAGTTGTCCTTGTCCTAAGGACCTTGGACAACCCTGTAGATGCACATAATCACTTGACAAGTTCAGTACTGTATCTTCATCCTTTCACCCAAGAGCGCTTCACCCGTCACGCAGATATTACATCACATTGGAGGAGAGAATAAGCGGAAGCAAATTACAATAACTTAATTTACATTCATTTAATATATATATAGAGAGAGTATTATTATTATTACAATACCAGGATACTATGAGTGCATATTATTATTATTACAGATCCGGGAGGCAAAACACCCTCCCGCACAAAAGAGTATTGTTTTTAAAGTGGGAGGCCAACATCCTCCCGCAACTGACTTCACTGCTGGGGCTCATCCTTGGGTACCACCTTAGAACAAAAAAGCAAAAGTCTTCTGTTTCCTCACTTACAACAACATGGGTTCGAAAACCCTGAGTATGAAGTGTACTTTCGCAAGTCTTACCCAACAAAAGAAAAGACTCTCAAGGATATGCTGGCTTGAGGGAGTCAAGGTAAGGCAGTTCCAGAACCAAAGACTCTGTTAGCAGAAATGCTTACTAATAGTGGATCCTTAGAAATCCAATTTTATTGTCAAGTTAAGTTATTACTTGCAGCTAGAATTTTCTACCCTAGTTCAAGCACTTGGCCTACACTAGCCGTCTTTTATCAACCCTTAAGTTTACTGGAATGCTACGTGTAAGTCAATGACCAAGTCTTCATATCCGAGAAGTAACGGCGATCCAAATCGATTAATACTCAGCTGAGGATCTCCAATCACACGACATATGTAGCACTTAACCCTTGCATATGTCAACTCGCCACCGGGTTTCTTAAGACCAGACCGGGTTCATGCCAACCGAGAGCACAGATACACCACCGTCCAGCCTCTTGCCACGGAGGGTACACACTACTCTCGCCATCTCTCCACTCCCAATGCGTGTTGGCCTTTCTGGTATTAGTCTGTGTTGGTCACTTGTTCTCAAATGCTATGAGTTAAGAACAAGGCAACACAAATGTTAATGGTTAAAGACCTTCGTCCTTCGAAGCACTATCTCCCTTAGGATATAATGATCCTCAGACGAAGGTTATGAAGGACAAACCTTCATCATCTCAATATGTAATGAAAAGCAGGGACATATGAGACATATAAAGAACATGAATAACCATATCAAATCATTAGATCATCTATGTTCTCATTATATGATCATGAACAAACATTAATGACATTAAATTACATTTGTACCTTCGACTTGACAGAAGGTAAGAATCCAAGAGTGACGTGCGAGTGAACACAAGTCAGCGTGAACAGTACGGTGTTACTGTTCATCTATTTATAGGCACATGACACAGCCTGGGTAAAATTACATTTATGTCCCTGACATTTACTATTAGCTAAAATGTAAACTGTCGAGGGCTAAGCTGTCTTTTCCCTTTTAAGTCGGTTTCATTCTCCATCGTCGTCTTTACGCTACGCCGAAGCTCCTTCATCCACAGCTTCGGAACTGGTTCATCCTTTTTCTAGGTTGCGCCTTTCAAACCATGTACACCTTCATCCCAAAGCTGAAGCTTCCTGTGACAGTATATTATACTGGAAAGCATGTTAGTCATGTTTTTGAGGACCTTCGGAAGACGAAGGCCCCCAACAGTAGCCCCTCGCAGTATTAATTTGTTCTTGTATCTAACAAATTCAGACTGCGACGTGAACGAAGGCCTTTAGCCGAAGGTCCAAAAAAACACCTTCCCTTCGCTAGAATAGCAAAAGTCTATGACAAATGGGGCCCACCAAGTTGCAATGCACTAGGCACATAAATAGAAACCCGCAGCGGCAGCATTTGTTACACCATTTCGGTTGCTTGCGTTATTTTCTTAATTTTTGTTAACTCTTGCTATTGGCTCTCGCTTGATTTTCGAGGTTTGTGATATACACAAGTGCTTGTTGCATGTCTGAAGAGAAGAAGATGTCTGAGGAGAAGAAGGTTGTGGACCCTGCTCTTGCTAGGTTTTACGAATCTATGGAAAAAACAAATATAGAGAAGATCACAAAGGAAATAATGGCGGATTTGTCTGAAGATTCTAATGATAGTGATGACTATGATGTGGAAAGTGGAGATGAAGATTCCGAGGACCGGCCCTGGCAGCCAAGCCATACCATCTTTGGAAAGTCGACCATTAAACAAAGTCAAATTGACGCCATGAAGGGAAGATACTTTCATGACATGTCTATTGTGAGGGTTGGAGGGGAGAGCACCGCCCCTGCTTCTGAAGAAAATGAGGTTGTTGTCTACAGAAGCTTTATGAAGGCGGGTCTTCGGTTCCCATTAAGCAATTTTTTAGTTGAAGTTCTGAAGACATTTGAAATCTTCCTTCATCAGATCACTCTCGAAACTATAATCAGAATGAGTATTTTTGTTTGAGCCGTGAGAAGCCAAGGGCTAGAATCGAGCGCAAAATGCTTCTGCAATATGCACGAACTCCTGTACGAGACGAAGGCCACTAGTAAGGAGCAGTATCACAACAACTTTGGTTGTTATGGCTTCGTTCCTCGCTCCGAAGCAAGTTATCCCATTCTGACATTTCAGGAAAAGGTGGCCCGAGGCCTGGATGAAGGAATGGTTTTATGTAAAAAATGATCTGGTTAAAAGGGAAGACATAAAAGGGATTATCCAACACCCCATCTGGTCTCGCTTTGACCTTCAAAGGCTGACTACTGCACTTGAAAATAATGCCGAAGCATGCCAGAAGGCTTTCAACAATGTTTGTGCCTTTATTGGCACAAGAGACCTGGTTCAAGAGCACATAGCCTACAGGGTATGGCCACTTGTGGAAAATTGGGAAATGCCGAAGGAGACTACTGCCGGATCCAGCGAAGGTGGATTGGTTTACTTAAAATACACCTTCAGATACAGAGATCGGTTTGACAAACCAAATGACGACTGGCTGAAATGTATTGAGGCGACTAGTGATGAGCTACTCGGAGCATACTCAAGAGCCGAAGATGATGCCTTGACCTCAGCCTTCGGAGGTCGAGGCAAGAAAAGGTTGAACAGAGTTTTCTATGTGATTGGTTTCATATACCCCGATTACTGCTACCCCTCGCGAAAGCAGGGAAAAAGAGGAAAACTGCCGCTTCGGCCATCTCTGCTGTGCCAAAGGGCAAAAAGATCAAGGTTCTGACGCATCGACCGAGATATATTGAGACGGCCACAGTGCCGAAATTTGATGAAGGAGCATCTTCTACTGTTAAAGCGGAAGAAGCTGCTCCTACCGCACGGAGCGCCGAAGAATCGACAACAGTATCAAAGGTTTCTGCAGCTGAATTGGCCGGAGTGCCGATACAAATTGCTGAAGCTGAAGAAAAAACAGCCGAGAAGCTAGACCGAGAGGACAAGACAGGACCGCCAGAGGCAGAGTTGCCGAAGGTGGCAAAAACTCCCGCAATTACCCCCAAGAGGAGAAGAATGGCAAGCGTGCTGAACGCTATCATGGAGACGACAAGGTCACTAACTCCTACCCCTGTGGAGAAAGCTGCCGAAGCTGTGACGGTTCACGTTGAAACCGAAGCTGGGCCTTCAGCGCCCATGGAGGCAGAGCCTGCCGCAACTGAGCAAAGGGCCGAAGAAGAATTTCCAGATGCTAGCATAGCTCCAGAGAAGAATGTGGCAGAAAAAGCCAAATCTCCTGTTCCCGAAGCACCGTCCGAAGATCTTGACTATATTATTCGACATGCTTCGGGAAAAAGATTATCCAAATAAGAAATTTTAGAAGCCAAACACAATGACCGGGAACTGAAATACCCGAAGGGGGCCTTAGTGTTGAACAGCACGGACGAAGATGATTTCCTATACTGTCTCCCGAATAACAAAGAGATATCCTTCTGCCAGGAGATGGCCCAATGTATGGGATTTCCGAAGCTCGAAGTTGGCCTCTCCGCCATGTCGAAGGATGACCTCGCGGACAGCCTTGCATACAACAGTCTAAAGGTACAGAAGTTGTGAACTTAAAGTCTATGAACTTGGAAATAAAGTCTTTTATTCTCATGCTAATCCTTTGTCCTTTTTTTGTAGGGCTTAATTCTTAGCAACGCCCTGAGGGCGCAAAAGAATGTAGAGGATGAAAGCTGCACGATAGCTCTTGGCAACCTTCGATCAGAAGTCATTAAACTGAGAAACGAAGCCTTGGAGAAGGACAAAATTCTATTTTCATTGGTGGATAAAGTGAAAGAATATGAAGCAAAGTTTAACACTCAATCCGAAATTTATAAAGCCGAAATTGAAGACCTTCGGAAAAAACTTGTCGAAGCCAATGAGAACTTTGCAGTTGCCAAGGCTAGTCAAGAAATTAGTGAATGGTCGAAAACTAGGCTAGAGAAAAATGTCGAGGAGCTTCATGAATCCAAGGAAAGGTGCTTCAAAAAATCCTTGGATTGCGTGAAAAAATTGAAAACCAGCTTTGCCAAAGTAGGTGCTTATTCTTCCGAGGAGAACTTCATTCGAGGCGACCCCGAGGGCGTTATTGATTGGATAAACGGGGAAGACCAAGCTTTTGAAGAGATCCTAAGCGATTGTGGGGATATCTATGCTTTCTCCGGCGCTCGAGGGATTGCGGTTATCCTGGAGAAGGCTGGTTGCGATCATGTTAAAGCTGCGGCCCAGGCTGAAGCCGCCTTCTCCATAGACGACACAAAAGACCCTTCGTGCGAAGCTACTTTGGTGGGCGAAAAATTTTATTCTGATGTATGGGTGAATGGTGGCCGGGAATTGGCCAACGAAATCATAAAGAAGAATGGAAAAGAAACCCACGAAGCCCGGGAAGAAGCTAGGTGAGCCGAAGAAGCTGCTGAGCATGAAAGGCTATAGGTATTGTTTTTTGAATTTTAGCTTCAGCGTTTATTTTCCTGCTTCGAACTAATAGTTTGCTTATTACAGCCGAACTGTCACCGCTGCCTAAGCCATACAACCCCCTAGCCGATCCAGTCATGAAAGAAGCACTAGATATAATGAGCATTGCTAACTCTATAGTTGACGAAGTCGTCGACAAGCTGTTAAACGAAGCCACGGAGAAAATACTTAAGGAAGATTAGACTTTATTGTAATGATACTATGTAACGTTTGGTGTATGGAACAATTAACCAGACATGTAAATTGTTGTAATATATTTCTTTGCGATGCATGAATTTACGCACATACCGTTTTTTAGCCTTCGGCGAAAAAACACCTTCCCTTCTTTTCATGCTTCGTAAAGAAGGAATCCCTTTCTATGGCAAGTATGATAATATTGTGTTTCCCGAAGTTTGCTTCGTGCCTCAGCACATTTTCATTCAACAAAGTATTGCCGAAGATTTGCTTTGTATCTAATCTTTTTGTCGTTGATGCAATATGATGTACGGAATGATGCTATGATATGATGCAATATGATGGTGATGTCGAACACACACACGCGCGCCCACACTGGAACACACAAGACTCTGCATCCCCTTAGGAACGTCTTTGGAGTCTTTAAGCTCTGCATCCCCTTAGGAACAACTTTGGAGCTTCTTCACCTTATATTTCGGTGGTATTTAAGCTCTGCATCCCCTTAGGAACGACTTTAGAGCTTCTTCACCTTCTATTTCGGTGGAATTTTTGGCTCTGCATCCCCTTAGGAATGACTTCTGAGCTTCAAAAACTTACTCCGCGCTCCTTTAGAAATGACTTTTGTAGCTTCGGAACTTACTTTGTGCTCCCTTAGGAACGACTTTTGTAGCTTCGAAACTTACTCCGCTCCCTTAGGAACGACTTTTGTAGCTTCGGAACTTACTCTGCACTCCCTTAGGAACGAGTTTTGTGACTTCAGAAGCCTGTTTAAGACGTACTTTACTCGTTGACACAGGCTCAATTATTACATAAATGACAAAATTAAAATGAGTTTTAGTCCTTCATGACTTGTTTCTCATACAAAAATTAAAATGGCATAAAAGATAAAGATACATCAAGAATAGGATATTCTTCAATAGATATGCTTGGATTCTGGCATAGTGCTGTTGACTGTGCGAGCTTCGGATTCCCCCGAAAATCACGGTGCTGCTGTGCGTGCGGGTGCCCTTCTGGCTGCTGGCTTCGGGTCTGAGTGGGTGGTAATGGTGGCGGTAATGGGAGCTGGGCCCAGAAAGCTTGAGAGTGACTTGCCTAAGCGACAGAAGCCGAAGGTTGTTGATTGCCTACGTACTCTAGTATGTAGGCAGAGTAGCATGGAGCAGTATGTAAGACCTGCTTCGGCTGATTCTGCCGCGCCTCAGCTTCGACAATCTAATTTTGCTTCTGTATAGTGATTTGGAATGTTCTTGTGGTGTGGCCCTTATCTTCACCATAGAATAAACAATATAGCCTTCTGGGCTGATCTCCATATCTTCCTCCAAAGCCCCTGCCGCCTCTGCCCCTTGGGACTGGTGGCCTGAAAGAGCTTTGTTGTTGCCCTGAAGATTGGGAGCTGTGTTGTGGCCTTTGAGGCTGGCTTCCTCTGTCATCACTTAGGCTGGAATTATGAATCGATCTGACATGTATGGGGTGGATTCTTCCTCTGAAGCCCCTGGTCATCTCAGAAAACCTGTAGGCTTCTTCCCTTCTCTGGCGAAAATAATTATCAGCCCAGATATATTCATCCATCTTCTGAAGAAGCTTTTCCAGGGTTTGTGGGGGTTTCCTCGCAAAACACTGAGCCATAGGTCTTGGCCGGAGCCCTTTGATCATGGCCTCAATGACAATTTCATTGGGCACTGTAGGCGCTTATGCTCTCATACTCAGGAACCTTTGGACATACGCCTGAAGGTTTTGATGGAACCGTCGAATTATTACAGCTTATGTGCCCAAGTTGCACCCTTAAAGGCAGCAACACACTTAAAACAGAATAACTCGTCAGTCCCTCGGATCTAGTCCGATAAAGCCACTTATCCAGGATTCGAATACCACTAGCTCACTCGAAGGTGAGGCACAGAGAAATACAATAAAGCATAATACCATAAATTTAATAAGTATCAATATTGATTACATTATCAGAGTTTCAAAAGAAGTAACAATATTTTTAGTGCAGCGGAAATAACTAACGGAGAAAACCGAGTAACAAGGCGAAGCCTGGCCACGCTACTCCTCCTGGTCCTCTCCTACGGAAGCAGTAACCCACTCGACCGTCTATCCCAGTGGTAGGGATGGAGAACAAGTCACACCATCAACCAAATCAAGGAGGTACCTGCAAAAATTATGCCACAAGCAAGGCTGAGTATACTAATACTTAGCTAGACTTACCCGGTGTGAGGAGTCTACTCCTCTACATCTAGACCATGAAGCTGTTTGGCTGAGGGGTTTGGTTTGCCAAAAGCACTAGCTGAGTCTAAAATCAAGTTTTAGCTTTTCAAGTTCTAGAACAATAATTTAGACTAGATGAGAACCTATCTATTCATACATGGTATCAAACATTATATCAATCAACATTTTTTTGCCAGTATCTTCTTTCCACTTATTACTCAATGCAGTACAATGGATCAAGCAGTCTCATTAGCTGCGAGAAGCAGACGATTCGAATCGAGTTTTAACCTTGCAAGGTAAACCTAAACACACGACATGTCAGGGCAGTTCATCCTCATCGATTCCCCGTTCGCGGCCAGGGCTCACCGCCTTGGCATACAATGCTCCCGGCTGCCGCCGTGCAGTGACCGCACTTGTACCCATCAGATCTAGAATGGGAGACCATGTCTCAGGACAAGTGAGGAGAAAAGTCCGCGCCTGGCTTCACTTAGGTACTAGGTTTACCGGTTACCATATTTCCCGACATGTGTTTAGTACGTTCAAACGCTTGACACAGGTATCCGCACGTTAATCCTTATTCCAATTTCGTCTCATAGACAACGCATCCCCATGGATCCGTGTCCATAGACCGTCATCATTCTGTTATCAAAATGGATACAACCAATTCCTGACCTTGCGCGAGTGCTAGAAAAAATCACTCAACTTCTACCGAGATCCTGATTTAGCATAGCAGCTACTCGACCTAGCATATTAGTATCCATCTCAAAAGGAATCCTGAGTTCATGCAACTAGAGTTTCAACCAACTCCTACACTTAAGTGCACTGGTACAAGCCTACAAACATTAAGTGTAGTAAAATAGCATATATAAACGGTTATGCATAAAACCGGGGCTTGCCTGGAATTCAACACTAGATAGTGTTTGCTAGATGAACTCGCTTGGCGAGCATCTACTGGTTAAGTCCATCCTTCTTTGGGTCGTCCACCAAATGCATCTTGTGGTTGGCACCACATCACTTGCACGATCATCATCTGTCGATCCTAAATGAGATGCAGGATGCATATGTATGAATATCATGAAATAGCACAAGATACTTTAATACATGATAGCGAACTAACATTAACTAGTAAGACACATAAACATCCATACGTTAACGCTAGCTATCTATACGTCATTGGGCATAACAAGTCAACATTACTGGAAAGACGACGAACATTTCCTATATTTGACCAACACAAACACGACATCACGAGTACAAGCATTTACCGTGTTCACTCTAATCATTCATTGGCTACTTATTATTAAGCTAGTTAAGTACACATAAATTTACAATGACTTACACATAGACAGACTTAGTTAAAAAGGAATAGTTACTTAATCGGGTTTTACAATCATTCACATCATTCTTCTGCAAGCATACACCCTAGAGAACACACATGAGGAGATAGTTTAACCATAATTACATATTATACTACTTTAATGACGTTGGTTACTTACTAGTATTAGCAGAAAGGCAAAGACAAGACATTATCATTTTGTTTCTCCGAACATGTAACTGCAATTGCTAAGTGTTGATTAAGCTAAGCTACTTATTAGACCTCAACAAAATTAGTTCACTAACTTAGTGTGACATGTACTACTTACTTATATATAACCCCAATTATATTAGTCACTATCATTATTACTCATGTTCAATTAAAACCCAAAACAAGCAAGCAGTCGACTCAAGACAGCTACAACAGAGTAGAGCAATCAATCACATTCAATATGTTTGTGACAACAGCACAACAGTTGATTGTTTCAGTTATAACATACAAGATATTCATCCAAAAATAGTGATCAAATACTTTTTGAAAAGTTTAAAAAACACTCTACAACTTTGGTATTGTCATCTCAAGGTGATTAGACACTTAACAAGGTTAAATAGTGACAAACGACAACTCTGTTCAGATTTAGACAGATTTGGGATTGCGACTACAAAAATTCATAACTAGAGACTCAGACATCCAATTCATTTGATCTTAGACTTTCTAGAAATATAATTAAATTATCTACAAATCATTTATAAACAACCCAGGTTGATTTAAAGTGTATCAAGGTTAAAATACACTAGGAAGGCTTTGGTGTCCAGATTTAGATAGATTCAGACTTCACACTTTAAACGCCTATAACTTAATCTTTAGACCACCAAAAAGGGTGATCCAAGAGTTTTTGGAAAGCTTAGAAAACTTACTACATAACTTTTATAATCACCAATAAGTTATTCTATATTTAACTAACTCAAACAATACAGTTTTCGAAATCTATTCTGATAGTGGACAGAATACAATAATCCTCTTATAAAATTCATAACTCTCAAACTATCAGGTTTATTGTCATGAAAATTTAACACAAGTAAGATAAAAAAAATATCTACAACTAACGTATAATTGACAAGAACTTATTCTAAACTGAACTTAAGCAACCAATGCGATCTCTGAAATCTGTACAGGAATTGGACAGATTCAGTTACTAAACTTGTGAAAAGCATAACTTCTAAACGATCAGACTTATGGATGTCAAATTCTAACACAAGCAAGTTAATAAAGTTATCTACAACTTTCTTGTGACCACCAATAACTGATTTCAACATTAACTTAAGCAACCATTGCAATATCTGAAATCTGTTCAGAAATTGGACAGATTCATGTACTGAACTTGTGAAAAGTATAACTTCTAAACCATTAATCATGAAAAGTATAGCTCATGAAATTTTTGGAAGAGCTATATATACAAGTTAATTACAACTTTTATATAGCAAATATCTATAGAAAACACACTTTACTTTACTAGATTAACCGCACAACAAAAACTGTACGTGCATGAATTTCAGTTTGCTAGCACAATAACACTCAACTCAATCATCAATTAAAATCATGGAGAGACACTACCACCAATTTCTCAAGTTTAAATCATTATGAATTAGTTATCAAGTTTCAATTTATATTGAGATACTTAAGCATTTCAAAAAAAACATGCACGCTTTTGTTTGCTTCTAATTTTTCACTAATTATTCTTATAATTATAAAATATGTGTCATTTTAGCACCATATGAAACTATCTAATTTGTGGCTGGAATTTTTATGAGGCATATGTAATAACAAATTATGACTAATGTATAAATTTCACATTCTTAGGTTTTATATTGTATTTACTACAAAAATAACAAATTGTTAATGCAATAAAGCATGTGAGAGCAAGTTAATTCTAAAATTAATTATTTTCTGTGGATGCATGACCATATTAAGTTTTCTTAGGCTACTATAATATCATGCAAGGATAGTGTAAGACCATTTTCCATTTTTACATGCATATATTATTTATAAATCATTTAAAACTACTTAATATGCATCAAACAAGTTAAATTACTAACTTAATCATACATGTACCACAATTCATGAAATTTTTACCAGTCACTAAGCATCACACAGAGGGTCTCCTGTAAAAATTTGTATCTATTTGGATCACACGAGCTATGGATCCAAAAATAACAAGCAAAACAATCATCTTTTTCCTATTTAACATGTTTTAATTAACACACCAAGAAAACATTGAACAATACATAAGTTTTATATTTTTCTTAGCTATAGTATGACAACATCTAACTAACAAAACAAGTTTCATCATTTTTGGATTTTTATAATTAAAACTATGGAGAGAAGCAAGTTCATTTATTTTGTAAACCAGTTTTAAATACGAATTTCTACAGAAAAACGTTTCTACTAAAACATGCTAACTTATAGATCTAACAGATAGATAATTTCATAAGGAAGGCAACAAAACAAGTTTCACAATTTTAGGAGCTACCAAACTCAAGATATGAATTTTAGAAGATATTACGAAATCTGGAATTTGAAGCACCATTACCCTTCACCTTGGGCCTACACGTCAGCCTCACAAACACCTTCTTCAACCTTCAGCCAAGCAACAGCCAACGAGCAGCCAACAAAACACAGGGAAAAAAGAAAGGGAGGGGAAGATCCCTGCGCGGCCGAAGGGGGAGGGAGAGGAGGAGGGAGAGGAGGAGGCCAAGGGTATCTATTTATAGGCGAGGGAGCAGCAAGGAGGTGGTCACAAGGCAGCCATTGCAGATGCAAGCTCTGTGTATTGGTGGGCATGGGTGGCTGCCAGGCACTGCAGCTTTCCTTATGGACAAAGCAATGAACACACAGTGGGCGACCGTTTTTGTCGTTTTCTATTTGGAATCGGACTTGGATCACTGCAGAAGATATGTTCCTTGATGTATACTCTACAAATCTTGTACAAGACTTGAGGTGATTCGGGCACTGGTTAGAGAGTTATAGACCCACGAAAATTGGTTTGTCAGTGGGTTAGAAATCAGTGGAAACTTGTGAAAACTGAATGTCAAAGCATGTCAAACAGGATCGGATGAATGCCATCTTTTAATATTTTGTGCCTCTATTAGTTATTAACAACTTTTATATTTGGGGAATCTTGAGTTGTTCAACAAAAATTTGGGAACGCGAGACGTCAACCCGAACGATGCTGATTTCAGACTTAGAAGAATTCGAATTCTGAAATCAGATTTTTATTCTGTCTTGATGGCACTGTTTGAGATACTTAGAGATTGAATCAAGGCTTAGTTTAAATATAAAATTTGTTGTATTACACAGGTTCTACAACGTTTATTAAAGCTCAAACCTCATATCTTGAATATAAATTAAAGTTTCACTTTGGTCAAAGTAGTATCATTATAAGGCTTCAAATTATATTTTAAGGCAATTGGGGTGTTTTCTCGACATTTCCTTGGAATTTTCTCCACATGAACCCTTAATAAATTTTGTTGTGGAGTTGATATAGAGTTGTTTGAGCAAGATGACAAGGTTTTGTTGAATTTCAAAATTCGCATTTGTTCGGACGAGCAGTTTCAAACATGTATAGGATTTATCTTTTCATGTGTGTATTTGGTTCAAACTTCTAGAAATCTTTAGATACACTTGATAGATAGAGATGAATGATGATATAGTTATAACAAGTCGATTTGCATAAGAACTAGTTTGAGGATGACACAAAGAGATTTTGTGGGAGAATGCGGATTTGGATTAAGTATTTGGACGTAGACCGACTATCGAGAAAACGGATTCGGACACCGATTGGATAACATAACAACTAACGAGAGTCTGAATAAATGAGTTTGCACGGGAGTTGTGAGACGAGATTGACTTTCAAATTTCAATTTGCTTCAAGAAACAAAAAGTTTTAATAGGCTCCAAATTTGGTTGTTCTTGAGATCGAATAACATCAAAGATCGGTGAAACCTTCACAATTAACATGATAAAAGGAGATAGATGCGATCGAGAAATAGAAATTTTTACTGAGCATCTGAGATTAGGATAAATCTCCCGACATAACACGAAATAGACACCTGGGATGTCACAAAGGTACTCCTCATGGTCTTGTGTGCACTGGAATAAAGCCTGAGCAGTGACTGGCTTCGTCTGAAATCCTTGGAAGCTAGTGATTAGCATATCTTTAAGCTTTTGCCATGATGTGATTGTCCCTGGACGAAGAGAAGAGTACCAAGTTTGTGCGACACTTTTGACTGCCATAACGAAGGACTTCGCCATGACTGCTGTCGGAGAGGGAATTCTCCGGCCGGGTGGCGGAATGCACCCGCCCTAAATCCTAAGATGAGGAAGGGGCTTAAGCGTTTTGCCTGTCTTGCTAAGCGATCACCAAGCACATGAACATGCGAGGGTTTAGAGTGGTTCGGGCCGCCGGAGCGTAATACCCTACTCCATTGTGTGTTGGATTGCTGTGGGAGCTCGAGAGTTGAGAGTCTTTGTCTAAGTTCTGGTCTAAGAGCCCCCTCGTAACGTTGCATGCCTCCCCTTTTATAGCTAAGAGGGGCATGTACAAGGGTGCTGAGCCCCGACATGTGTGCCCAGGAACATAACAGATGTAGTACTTGGAGTTACTAATGTTTGCTGCTGGAGCAATCTTATTGTGCCCTGACATCCGAGATATGCATAGCATCGGCGTGCAGGGGAAGCTTCTCGTATAAGGGATGATGAGCACAGTGCGCCGCGCAGCACGGGCGCACTGTTTGACAATGGACTGGACAGGTGCACCATCTGCAGGATGGCCCTGGCGCCGCCTGCCAGCGGAGTGGACAGGACGCATTAAATGCTGAGGGGCACATCGCCTGTCAGCAGGGTGGATAGGCGTCGCGTCCTCTCTGCAATAAATGCAGAGACCGCGCGGCCTAGAGGCCTTACGTCAGGCTCCGCCCGCTGGCTTATGTCACGGGCAACAAGCCACGTGGCAGCATCGGGTCTCCGCCTGAGCGGGGAGCGCAAGCGCACAGGTTAAGGCCTAAACATGTGTCAGTATCGGACCCTTGCTTATGCCAGGGTCTCCCCGGTCCCGGGACCTCGTTGTGGCCCGGACCTTACTCAGAGGGATCTGGACCCCATCCAAGGGACCCGGCATGCTTACTTGGGAGTCTCAGGCCGTAATCGGGGGTCCGGGTTGTGCGTACAGGGGTCCGGTGCTCCCTCACGGAGGTCCGGTCCAACTGATACATCCTGGGATGTGTCATCTTTTCTCGCCACGTGGTGCCCCTTGAGCCGCCCACGTGGTGGGGACGGATGCTGCTCACCATGCGGCTAGAGAATGCCGTACAGGCACCGCGTCTTCATACTGTAGTAGGGGGTATCCCTAATTCAGGGTACTGACAGTGGCCCCTAGGCCCGCCTCAGGGGAGGATACGAGCCTGCAGGTGGGGCCAAAGTATGTTTGGCGATTGGCTCACTGCCCCTGCGTGCCCATTGATGCAATTACTGCCGGTCCACCCATCGTCACACCGACTGCCACGCCTGTCCCCGCGGCTGACTGACCCTGTGACCTCCGCACTTAATGTCTTTGTTGGGCCATGCGCGGGGTGCCTCGAGTCACTGCATTGGTTTTGAAAAATTATCTTCTCAGTCTTCTGCGATGGCCCCGAGGAGACGCGGTATTGGCGCGAGCGGCGGTGCGTCTTCTCTGCACCCAGAAACCGGCGCGCCGGGTGCATGACATGTGGGCCTAGGCCCCCATGCCAGAGGTTGGACCGCTGGTTGCAGCGAAGGCGAGGGGGCGTACTACCGTGGGGCGGTAGCATGCTCCTTGTGCGATGGTTCGCCTTCTTGACCATTGGTCGTAGCAAAGATGAAGGAGGCGTACTACCGCGGGGCGGTAGCACGATTCCTATGCGGCGGTTCGCCTTCTTCGCACTCAAAGGCCAGCGCGCCAGCTGTATGACCTGTGGGACCGGGCCCCCATGTCATAGGATGGATACCCCGGTGTGCATCGGGGGAGGCTTCTCGCGGTGCTTCGAGGCGGGAGCAAGGGAGTCTGCCTTTAAAGAGGGGTTCATCCCTCGAGTAGTAGCCATGCCTTGCTTCTCTCCCACTCGCGGCGTCCTTTCGCCTCCGAGCTCTCTGCGCCCCTTTGCCTTCAAGGTCTCTGCTTCGCGTTGCCGTAGTTTGCCATGTCCTTGTGACTTCATCCTGAGCGCGCCCAGACTGAGTGAGTGCTCGAAATGGTATACCGCGTACTTGGATGGAATGCGCCGGCGCTCGGCGGAAGGATTTGTGCCGGCGTCATCTACCCCGATGAGCTTGTCGCTAGAGAGTTCATGCCTTTTGTCCTCCCTAGCGGGCCGGTGCTACCAGTCTTGTCTTCCCTCTGTTGGAGGTGCACGGCCTTGTGGGAGCGGCACTCTTCCACTGGTGCTTGGCTTCAAGGATGTTCATCAGCCTTGCGATGGTGGGGAGCGAGCTGAGCCACGGCTTCGCCTCCCACATGGCTGGTGCCCGCCTCTTCCTCCAGCATTCGGAGGAAAAGGATGATCACCATCCTTGTGAAGGAGGCAAACTTTGGCTACACGGTCCAGGCCAGACCGCAAGCACCGCCTTCCACCGTGCTCCCAGCTCCATGGCTTGGATGGTCTTGTCCTCATCCCTGTGGGGGGATGGAGGCGAGGACCTCTTCGCTATGGTGCGCACGCTGAGGTGGTCACCACCGCTGGGGAGGCTGCCCAGCGCAGAGGTGGTCGCCGCCGCTGGTGAGGCTGCCCGTTGCAGAGGTGGTTGCCTCTGCTGGCGAGCCGCTCAGAGCTGAGGTAGTCGTTGCCGCTGGCGAGCCATCGGTGCAGAGGTGGTCGATGCCGTCGGTGCAGAGGTGGTCGCCTCCGCTGGCGAGCCGCTCAGAGCTAGCTACCCACGCGGCCTTACTGGTGTGGAGATAGTTCATACCTGTAGAGCAGAGATGGAGCTAGGACTCCGCTTGAAGGCGGATGTAATACTTTTGCTTTTTGTAAGGACTTTTGAGTACTATTTATCAAGCAGTATTAGCACTTATCTGTGTACCACTTGTCCCTGTTGTGTGTGGTGTAACCGATTCCTTCTTGGTACCTAGCCCCCCTGGGATGTAGGCTCGATTTGTCGAGGCTGCAGACAAGCATACCTAAGAAAGATTTCGCAATGGCCCCCAGGAGGTAGCCTCGACTAGGACCTGGGCCTGCACACAGCTTCGGCTAGGGAGCATTAGTAGTACACCCACAGGACTCGCCATCTGACACTAGCCATCCTTTGATACATGCTCGGGACCTATAGGATCTAGTCTGGGAGGCCAAGTTGTGCGTCCGGACCCCCTGGATGGTGGTTCTAGGTACTAGGACAACCGTCACAGAGTGGTGGAGCGTGTAGGCCCATGGTACGGAACCAGGCTGAGCGGCTACACGGGCTTCGAACCACCCTAGGAGACAAGTGTCCATTCTCTAGTTCCGGACCCTAGGTTGCCGGACCCACAGGACTTATAGCTCCAAATACTAGGGTACCCGTCACAGAGTGGCGGAGTGTGCAGGCTTTCGGGTACGGGACCAGGCTAAGCGGCCACACAGGCTCTGGACCACCCCATGGAACAGGCTCCCATTCTTTAGAACCGACCCCCAGGCTGTCGGACCCTCCTGCTTTCGCAGAGAGGTCCTAAACTGCAAGCCTGGCTGTTCAATTCGGATGTCATTATGTCTGATGGAAAGGGAACTGTTCAGGTGGGTTAGATAAAATAACATCCAGAAAACTGCAAGGTAAGACCATGGAGCAGGAGGATAAAACTATCATAGAGGCACATCTGAGGGGGTAAATCTTTTCTTTATAACTTGTCTTGCATGGGTGTAGACCAACAGGTCGGGCTTATGAGGGCGGACCTCACCGGGTTGTCGTACACGTATGCGTTACCTAGTTACAAAAGGGAGAAAAATTCGACCCCTCAGAATTGCTCCTATGGATAGAACTTACAGAGATGCTCTAGAGGTGAGGAAGAGGTACTCCTTTAGCTATAGCGAGATAGTCACCCTCGGGTCGGCGTATTCCCGTCACCTTGAAGGGTCCTTCCCAGCCAGGGGAGAGTTGCGAAGCCCTTCTTGATTTGGTACTTGTCGTAGGACTAGGTCCTGACCCTAGGTTCCCATCTGTGTTTGATGAGGGAGTCCTCGTCCTCGTGCTGTAGCCATTTCTACATGGACTTGTCAGAAGCCTGGACCCGTGGGGAGTCCAGAAGGGTTTCCGGGGGAAGGTAGGCTTCGACCCCATAGACCGGGGAGCATGGGGTCCCTCTGGGGGTCCATCTAGTTGTCCCCACCGGAGTAGGAGCCTCCGGTGAAGACATCCTTCAGGTCCCCCTCGGGTGACTGATACCCGAGGTCCCGTTCAACCGCGACCACCTCGATGTCGTCGACCTTTTCTTTGCCAGGTCGGCGACGAGGTGGGGAGCCATCCTTGGAAGACTGCTCGTGCCGCTCGCTGACGCGTTTCGCGAGGTCAATGATCTCACGGCACTCCGCGGCGCTGTGGTGACCGTTGGGGTGCACAGGGCATGAGCCGCTGTTACCCCTCTGCGGTCGTGGGTGTTTGTTGCGGTCGCCCCGGCCCCCGGTCATGGCTGCAATGATTAGAGCGGTGGACTGCGACCTCTGGTAGTCGCAGTCCTTCTTCTTTTTTCTTCTTACCATCCCAGGGACGGCATTCGAGCCACCTGACTAGGCAGCCCCGGTTTGTGGGGCCGAGTGCCATGCACGGTCCTCAGCGGCTCTAGCGCACTTGTCGGCTAGACCGAAGAGTGTGGGGACAAGTCTCCACGTCATGCATGGCCAACTTCTCCAACATTTTCTCATCACGTACTCCCTGTCGGAAGGCCGTGATGATGGAAGCATCGGAAATGCGAGGTATAGTACCTCGCACCTTGGTGAAGCGGGAGATGAACGTCCGGAGAGTCTCCCTAGGCTCCTGCCTTATCGCGTGGAGGTGGGCCTCCACGCCGTGCTACTGGTAAGCGCTAGCGAAGTTCGCAACGAACCATGCACAGAGCTCTTCCCAGGAGTAAATTGACCCTGGGGCAAGGTTCATGAGCCAAGTCCGGGCAGGTCCAGACAAGGCGATATGAAAATATGTCGCCATCACAGCGGTGTTTCCACCTGCTGCTATGATAGCGGTGACGTACACCTGCAGGAACTCCGACGGGTTTGACGTTCCGTCGTACTTTTCCGATAGGTGCGACCAGAACTTGGGTGGCCATGACGCCGCGCGGAGATGATCCGCGAGAGCGGCGCAGCTCACGTCGACCAAGGGGACACCCGCTTGGGACCGGGTGCCCATTGGGGCCTACGGTGCTACCGCAACGAAGTCTTGATCGAGGTTGCGACCCTCGATGTTTTGGCTACGCTCGCGTGCCCTCTCTAAAGAGACCCGGGCGTCCTCTCCTGCATGCCTACAGTTGAGTTCTGCTCGGAGGTCGTTGGTCTGTGCGCCCCTCACTGAGGGTGAGCGCACAGATGCTGATGCCTCATGTTGGCGCCGGGATGACCGTGGCCTCGACCTGGTCGAGGTAGAATGTGCCATGCCGAGCAGTCGGTCGACGTCGTCCCGCCACTGCTTCATGGCCCCCGGTGAGGCCGTGGAGCTTGGAGGGTGATGCATCAACTCCCTGGCCGCTGACAATGCTCCCGGAGCCGCCCTGGACGGAGTCCGGGATGTTTACGCGGTTGTATGCTGTCGTGCAGCATGCACAGCGGCAGTGCCCGACACTGGGCGGTTGGGAACCTGTGGCGTGGAAGAAACAACTTCTTCCTCCACCAGGAAATCTGTTGAAGTCTCGGCGTGGTGCTCCACGATTTGCACCATCATGCTGAGCGAGGAAACAAGCAAAAACCTAATGCCTAGGCCCCTACCTGGCGCACCAAATGTTGGAGAGGGACTTCTCCGGCTGGGTGGCGGAATGCACCCACCCTAAATCCTAAGATGAGGAAGGGGCTTAAGCGTTTTGCCTGTCTTGCTAAGCGATCACCGAGCACATGAACACGCGAGGGTTTAGAGTGGTTCAGGGCCACCGGAGCGTAATACCCTACTCCACTGTGTGTTGGATTGCTGTGGAAGCTTGAGAGTTGAGAGTCTCTGTCTAAGTTCTGGTCTAAGAGCCCCCTCGTAACATTGCATGCCTCCCCTTTTATAGCTAAGGGGGCATGTACAAGGGTGCTGAGCCCCGACATGTGGGCCCAGGAACATAACGGATGTAGTACTTGGAGCTACTAATGTTTGCTGCTGGAGCAATCTTCTTGCGCCCTGACATCCGAGATCTGCATAGCATCGGCGTGCAGGGGAAGCTTCTCGTATAAGGGATGATGAGCACAGTGCGCCGCGCAGCACGAGCGCACTATTTGACAATGGACTGGATAGGTGCGCCGTCTGCAGGATGGCCCTGGCGCCGCCTGCCAGCGGAGTGGACATGACGCATTAAATGCTGAGGGGGCACATCGCCTGTCAGTAGGGTGGACAGGCGGTGCATCCTCTCCGCAATAAATGCAGAGACCGCATGGCCTAGAGGCCTTACATAAGGCTCCGCCCACTGGCTTATGTCACAGGCAACAAGCCACGTGGGCAGCATCGGGTCTCCGCCTGAGCGGGGAGCGCAAGCGCACAGGATAAGGCCTGGACACGTGTTAGTATCGGACCCTTGCTTATGCCAGGGTCTCCCTTGTCCTGGGACCTCGTTGTGGCCCGGACCTGTGACACCCCAGTGTCACCTAGGGTTTCTCTCAAATGCCAAACCAAGAATCATTATTTTATGTGAGCCAAAGTAAGCATGAGCATCAAAATAACTTAAGTAATAAAGAATCCACCAAGCCTATACTTAAAAGTATCATGATCAAACAATTGAGTCTTTTAAAAGATAAGAATGTGCAACCCTAATTAAAGACCCTAAGTGAGCCCTATGAGCAAAATTCAAGAAAATAAGAAAGAGGGAATGAAAAGTTTAAAATTATGAATTGGGCCAAATATAAAAATTGAAGTATATTTAATGGGCAACAAGAAATGTTGAGAAAACTTAGCCAAAATAACTCAAATAAAACCCCAAATCAAGCTTCTCATGTGGGGACTTAATGGGATTTCTGAATTTCAGAATTCTGAAATTCAGACCTTGAGCCAAAGATCAGGGATGTTCACCTTGATCCCTAACTCGAATCCTAATGGCCCATTGACAAAATTGTGTCTAACTAACCCCTCTGTCGTGTGCCATAAGATGGCATTGGGACGCGAGCCCTAGACACGACAAAACCTTGGATTTGCCTCGGGTTTGGGCAGGGAGACAGACCAGATTTCCTGGCTCCATATCTCTGCACCCAGTAGGCAAAATCCTATGACCCCCACACAAGAATGGTAGCTTGTAGGGAGGAGAAGAGGTTTTGTGCACTGACCAAGGCGAGAGCAGGCTCGGATGAGCGACCACACGCGCCAGAACTTGGGCAGAACGCACGGGCACACGTGTTCGACCCTGGTCGGCACGCCAGAGCTTGCCCAACCCGCGCGCGCGCTCACCCCGGCGTCCGGTCAAGTCCGCCGCGCGCCCACGCCCTCGGCCGTGCCCGCCCGCGCCTATAAAGCCTCCCCGGGCGCACCTCTCTTCGCCCCGCACTCACCCTCACCGGCCAGCCACCTTTCCTTAGCTCCGGCGAGCTCGATTCCGCCCGCCATTGCCGCCAGAGCTTCAGCCACCGTGGCCAGCCCACTCCAGCCACCCTCTGGGCAAGCCAGTGCTTTGGCTAGCTCCGCCAGTAGCCCGTGAAGCTCGCCAAGCCCTCGGACCCGGCCGGACTTCACCGGAGGCCCGAGATCGACCTCACCGGACTTCGGTCTTCCGCCGCCGCGCATGGACCGAGCTATCCAGTGAGTCCCCGCCCAATTCCTTGCGCTCATATCTTCTCTGACATCCCGTGGACCTCCCTGACCCATTTGATTGAACTATCTCGCCGTGACCAGGCCGGTCTCCTCGCCGCCGACGAGCATCCCCGCCTGCGCGCGTGGACCGACCGACTCCGGCCATCTCTGACGGTGTTCCGCACACCGTTGTGATCCCCGAGACCTCCCCTTCATCCTCGACCACTTTCACCGGAGCAATCTCGCCGCCGGTAAGCCCCTCCACCCTTTCTTCCGCCGCAGTTACTGTTTGAGGTAGAAGAAGGACCTCGGGTTAGGATTTGTAGAACCCGAGGGGTTTTCTGTAATGTCAGTGACTCATGTGAATAGTAGCCTAAGGGCTGATTCCCGAAGAAAACTTAGAAAATCCGCCAGGGACCCCAGTGCAAAGTGGATTTCCATTTAAACCAATTCTGTTATTGTTGGGGACTTGTTCTTAAGTGCTATAAGTTAAGAATAAGGCAACACAAAAAATGTTAAACGTTAAAGTCCTTCATCCTTCAAAGCATTAGTTCCCTTGGAACCTAATGATTTTCGGACGAAGGTTGTGAAGGACATACCTTCATCAACATAATATATAATAATGAAGAAGGAATCATATGAAATATAAAGGTTAACGTAAGCAATTATGTATAATTATCAACTCATTTCTATATTATTATTATGGAAGGATAGAAATGATATCAAATTACAAATGTACCTTCGGCTTGAAAGAAGATAAAAGTACAAGCGTGACGCAAGGGCAAAATGCCAAGTCAGCGTGAACAGTACGGGAGCACTGTTCACCTATTTATAGGCTTGGGACACAGCCCATGTAAAATTACATCCATGCCCTTTACATTTGGTAGTAATTCTATAGTAATCCAGCGAGGTCTGAATAGCCTTTTCATCTTTAAGTCGGTTTCCTTTTCTGCTATCACGCCGAAGCTTTCCTGCTCACAGCTTCGGCGCTGTATCAACCTTCGTAGTCTTTGGGCTTCTCCCACTGTGGTACCGATTTGAGTCCGAAGATACCTGTTCACACATTATACTCCAGAAACATTGTTTAAATCATATTTTTGAGGACATTCGGAAGCCGAAGGCCCCCAACAGTAGCCCCTCGCAATATTAATTTGTTAGAATGATAAATTTAGATTGCGACATGGACGAAGGCCTTAAGCCGAAGGTCCGAAAAAACACCTTCCCTTTGCTAGAATAGCAACATTCACTGACAAGCGGGGTCTTCCAATTTTTAATGCACTGGGCGTATAGATAAGAGCATACCACGAGCTCATTTGGTACGCTTTCTTGCCATCTGCTCTTGCTTACTCAATTTTTAGCTCTTGCGCACCAACACTTGCTTGGCTTTTTAAGTTTTTAAGCTTCAGCTTTGAAAGCAGTTTTTTAGCATTTCCGAAGATGTCTGAAGATAAGAGGGCTGCTGTCGAGATGAAGCTGAGTCTCTCTGAAGAGAAAAACCTGGGGTTTCTTGAAGCAATGTCGAAGACAAATACAAAAAAGATCACCAAAGAGATTTTAGAAGGTTTATCTGAAGATACTGATGACAGCGACAGTTATGATGTGGATAGTGGTGGTGAAGACTACGAAGATCGCCCTTGGCGACCAAGCCATGCGGTTTTCGGCAAATCAAGTATCAAAGAAAATCATCTTGTCAACATGAGAGGAAGATATTTCCGGGACTTGTCCGTTGTGAGGGCCGACGAGGGAGAGAAGACTTGTCCGACTCCTGAGGAAAATGAAGTCATAGTGTTCCGAAGCTTTTTGAAAGCTGGACTACGATTTCCCCTGAGCAGCTTTGTCGTAGAAGTACTGAAAATATTTGAAATCTATCTTCACCAACTAACCCCCGAAGCAATCATAAGGATGAATATCTTCGTGTGGGCCGTGAAAAGCCAATGTCTGGAACCTGATGCGAAAAGTTTCTGCAACATACACGAATTGTTATACGAGACAAAACCCTGGGGTAAGGAGCAGTATCACAATAATTTCGGCTGCTACAGTTTCGTCTCTCGGTCCGGGTCAAGCTGTCCCGTACCAACCTTTCGGAAGAGATGGCCCGGCGACTGGATGACAGAATGGTTTTATGTGAAGAATGACCTGAAAACACGGGAAGATATTAAAGGTATAATTATGCGCCCTATTTGGCAATGCTTCGGCCTGCGGAAGCCGAAGGTTGAAATGAACGAAGCTGCCGAAGAATGCCAGAGAGCCTTCGGAGTTATTTGCTCTTTTATTGGAACGAGAGATTTGGTTCAAGAGCATATTGCCTTCAGAGTATGGCCGCTCGCAGAAAAATGGGAAATGCCGCAAGAGACCATAAAGGAGGCTCACGAAGGTGGACTTATCAGGCTGAAGTATACTTTCAAGTTTGGAGATAAATTCGTTGAGCCAGATGATGACTGGCTAAAAAGCATTGAAAATTTAAGTGATGAACTACTTGGGGTTTATTCAAAGGCCGAAGATACTGCACTGTCAGCAGCCTTCGGAGGCCGGAAAAAGAAAAGACGGAACCGAGTGTTTGACGCAATTGGGTTCGTGTACCCCGACTACCACTATCCAGCGCGGGGCCAAAAAAGAAAAAAACACAGCTTCTGCACAAGAAACTGCTTCAGTCGCTCCCAGCGAGCCAGCGCCGAAGAGACAAAGGGTAAAGGTTCTCACACACCGGCCACGCTACATTGAACCAGCTACAGTGCCTGAATTCGCCGGCGAAACCTCTTCGGCCACCGAAATTAAAGAACCAACTTCAGTGCCGAAGATCGAAGAAAAAACTGAAGCACCCTCAGCAAAGAAAGCAGAAAAACCGAGAACTGAAGGGACAAAAATATTGGATATTTTAAGTCCTTCAGCAAGTGTTGAAACAATAAAAACCAAAAGGGCCCAGCGGTGACCCCGAAGAGAAAAAGAATGGTCAATGTGCTAGATGTTCTGGAGACAATTAAGTCCTCAAGCACGAGTCCGAAGAAGACTTGTTGAAACTTCCGAAGCGGAAACTGAAATCTTTGATACTAAAGCTCCAAAACAACAAACTGAGACTGAAGCTGGGCCTTCAGAGCCCACGAAGGTAAAACCCTTGGAAACCGAGGAAGAAAAAATGACAGAGCCAATTCTTGTTGAAGAAATCAGTGCTGTTGCCCCCGAAGCATCCCCCAAAATCCTTGATTATATTGTCCGACATGCTTCAGGGAAAAAGTTATCAGAAGAAGAAGTTTTTGAAGCTAATCACTATGCCAAAGAATTGAAATATCGGAAGGGGGCATTAGTGTTCAATGGTGCAAATGAAGAAGATTTCCTATACTGCCTCCCGGATAACAAAGAATTACTCGTCTGCCGGGAAATGGCCCGAAGCATGGGGTTTCCGAAACTGGAGGATGGCCTCTGCGCGATGCCAAAGGACGATCTTGCAGACAGCCTTGCGTATAATAGCCTGAAGGTACGAGATCTGCGCATTTGGAAACTTTATGATTTGAAATTTATTCTTTTATTCTTATACTAACTCTTTTACATATAGGGTTTAATTCTAAGCAACGCGCTAAGAGCGCAAAAGAATGCCGAAGACGAGAGCTATGAAATTGCTTTCAACAACCTTCGAACAGAGGTGATCAAACTAAGAAACGAAGCCTTGGAAAAGGACAAAATTCTAGTTACATTGGTGGATAAAATAAAGGAGGATGAAGCTGCCTCTAAAGCACAAGCTGCAGCCCAAAAGCACGAGATTGACGATCTTCAGAAGCAATTAGCCCGAGCTAAAGAAGAACGCATACTTGAAGAAACGAAGCGAGAACTTAGCGACCAATGGGCAAGTCATTTAGAAGGAACTGTTGAAGAGCTTCGTTCGTCCAAGAAAAGATGCTATGACAAATCTATGGAGTGTGTTAAGAAAATGAAAGCTAGCTTCGCCAGCGTTGGCGCATTCTCGAGTGAAGAAAACTTTACAAGAGGCAACCCCGAAGGTCCCATCGAATGGATTAATCACGAAGCTGAGGCCTTTGAGGAAATTTTAAATAGCCGCGGAGACATATGCGCTTTTTCGGGTGCCAGGGGGATTGCCACCATTTTGGAGAGAAAGGGCTGTGAGCATGTAAAGATTTTAGCGCAATCCGAAGCTACCTTGCCCTTCGAAGATGCAAAAGATCCTTCAGCCGAAGCTAGCATGGTTGGTAGGAAAATTTTTCACCGATATCTGGGACAATGGTGGTCGAGAAATGGCCCGAGAAATTATCCAAAAAAGCGAAAAAGGCATCCATGACGCTAGAAAAGCAGCAGAGGCTGTT
The DNA here is from genome assembly GCA_029449295.1 of Zea luxurians. Taxonomy (NCBI): domain Eukaryota; kingdom Viridiplantae; phylum Streptophyta; class Magnoliopsida; order Poales; family Poaceae; genus Zea; species Zea luxurians. The sequence goes on from JAOPSE010000009.1 coordinate 124,049,131, forward strand.
GAGAAAAGCGCAGAGCCCGAAGGGCAAATAGGTATTAACTAATGGTTTTTATTGTGCTGTAATTTTTGATTTTAAACTTCGTTCGCAATTTGTAATAGCAATGTAGCCATATCCTGTCCTCCCTCAGATCCTACTAAAGCATCTCCGGGCCCTCACCCGAAAGAAGACGATGAAATTAAAAAGATGGCTGAAGCTATCATGGATCAAGTTGTCAATCAACTCCTGAACGAAGCTGCGGAAGTAGTACTTAGGGAAGACTAGGTGCTATTATAAAAACATCTGAAATGTAATATATGTAATATCTTGTAACCCTGAATGTAATATACTTGTTTCTTATGATTCAATTCTTTACGATGCATGAAATTCTACATACGTACCGTTTTTTTTGAGTCTTTGACGAAAAAACACCTTCCCTTCTTTTCATGCTTCGTGAAGAAGGATTTTCATTTATCACAACAATATCCATAGTGTTCTGGATGAAGAATATCCAAGCTTCGTGAAAATATTTTCCGAAGCTACACTCCGAAGATCAATATTGTATCTCCTTGTGACTTAGCATGATTTTCCCTTTTTCAAAGCATTCTTCCGAAGATCGATATTGTGTCCCCTTCTTGTGCCATATGCAGCATGATGCATGATGCTTATGCTATGCGAAATGATGTGATGATGTTATGCTATGTAAAATGGTATTTATTCCGAAGATACACACACATCCGCACAATAAAACACATAATCTTTTTAAATCAGCGTTGACTTTTCGCTGTAAGCCTCCCTTAGGAGCTTCTTCGCCTTTTACTTCAGCGGAATCAGCATTGACTTTTCGCTGTAAGCCTCCCTTAGGAGCTTCTTCGCCTTTTACTTTCGGCGGTATTCGCGTTGACTTTTCGCGCTTCGCCTTTTAATTAGGCGGAATCAGCGTTTATTTTTCGCTGTAAGCTCTGCATTCCCTTTGGAACGACTTTTGAGCAGAAAACTTACACTGCGCTCCCTTTGGAACGGCTTTTTGTAACTTCAGCAAACTTACTCTGCGTTCCTTAGAACGACTTTTTGTTGCTTCGAAGAATTCATACCGTGCCTTTTAAAATAAATTTTTGATAATTCGAAGGTCCTCCTTGCTATCGCAAATCTTTAAGCTTCAACAACTTAAGCCTGTGGAGAAGATATATTTTCCTTGCGGCAAACAACGAAACTATTACATGAGATTTAAAAAGTGTCCTTTATTACACAGAAAATAAAACTGAATGGAAAAGACTACTATCAAGGTAGGATATTTGTCAATAAATGTGCTTCGACTCTGGCACAGTGCTATTGACTGTGCGAGCTTCGGACTGTTCACTGAAATCCCTTTGGTGTTGAGCATATTGGCCCCCTTCTGGCTGCTGGCCTTGTTGCAGCAGTGGTGGAGGCGGAGGCTGTTGCCAGGAAGCTTGAGGTTGACTCGCCGAAGCTACAGAAACTGCAGGGTGGTTGCCTACATATTCTGGGATATAAGGCGAATGATACGAAGCAGTGTGCATGATCTGCTTCGGCTGACCCTATTGTGCTGCAGCTTCGGCTATCTCCTTTTGCTTCTGGATGGTGACATGGCACATTCTGGTGGTATGGCCCTTGTTTTCACCATAGAACAAGCAAAATGTTCTCCTTGGTTGATCTCCAAATCTTCCACCGAAGCCCCTAGTGCCTCTGCCTCTTGGAGCTGGCGGCCGGAAGAAGCTTTGCTGTTGCCCCGAAGCCTGTGAAGAGCACTGTGGCCTTTGCTGCTGACTCCCCTTATCATCATTTTGAGTAGAGTTGTGAATTGACCTGACGTGCTTCGGATAAAATCTTCCTCCGAAGCCCCAGGTCATTTCGGAAAACCTGAAAGCCTCCTCCCTTCTTTGACGAAAATCATTATCGGCCCGAATATACTCGTCCATCTTCTGGAGCAGCTTCTCCAAAGTTTGAGGAGGCTTCCTAGCAAAGTACTGAGCTGAAGGTCCTGGCCGAAGTCCCTTGATCATGGCCTCAATGACAATTTCGTTGGGCACTGTTGGCGCCTGTGCCCTCAAACGCAAGAACCTCCGGACATACGCCTGAAGGTATTCTTCGTGATCCTAGGTGCACTGGAATAGAGCTTGAGCAGTGACCAGCTTCATCTGAAACCCTTGGAAGCTGGTTAACAACATGTCCTTCAGCTTTTGCCATGAAGTGATCGTTCCTGGTCGAAGGGAGGAATACCAGGTTTGAGCAACACTCCTGACAGCCATAACAAAAGATTTTGCCATGACTGCAGTATTGCCACCATACGAAGATACTGTTGCTTCGTAGCTCATCAAAAACTGCTTCGGGTCTGAATGGCCAGTCGAATATAGGAAGCTGGGGCGGCTTGTAGGACGGAGGCCAAGGTGTAGCCTGCAGCTCAGCGGACAGAGGAGAAGCATCATCAAAAGCAAAATTTCTATGGTGGAAATTCTCATACCAGTCATCTTTGTTGAAGAAATCCTCCTAATGAAGGTCTTTGTGCTGAGGTCTTCGGTTCTGCTCATCCTGAGTAAGATGACGAACTTCTTCAGAGGCTTCGTCTATCTGCCTTTGCAGTTCTGCTAGCCTGGCCATCTTTTCCTTCTTCCTCTGCACCTGTTGATGAAGCATCTCCATGTCTCTGATTTCTTGATCTAGCTCATCCTCTTGCAGTGTCGGGCTGACAGCCTTCCTCTTCTGACTTCGGGCCTCCCGAAGGGAGAGAGTCTCCTGATTGGGGTCCAGCGGTTGCAGGGCTGCAGCCCCAGCTGCTGAAGCTTTCTTCGGTGCCATAGCGAAGGTTTGTGATTGCCGAAGGTGTTCAAAAACTCAAAGAGTGGAAGTGAGTTCACCGGAGGTGGGCGCCAATGTTGGGGACTTGTTCTTAAGTGCTATAAGTTAAGAATAAGGCAACACAAAAAATGTTAAACGTTAAAGTTCTTCGTCCTTCAAAGCATTAGTTCCCTTGGAACCTAATGATTTTCGGACGAAGGTTGTGAAGGACATACCTTCATCAACATAATATATAATAATGAAGAAGGAATCATATGAAATATAAAGGTTAACGTAAGCAATTATGTATAATTATCAACTCATTTCTATATTATTATTATGGAAGGATAGAAATGATATCAAATTACAAATGTACCTTCGGCTTGAAAGAAGATAAAAGTACAAGCGTGACGCAAGAGCAAAATGTCAAGTCAGCGTGAACAGTACGGGAGCACTGTTCACCTATTTATAGGCTTGGGACACAAGCCCATGTAAAATTACATCCATGCCCTTTACATTTGGTAGTAATTCTATAGTAATCCAGCGAGGTCTGAATAGCCTTTTCATCTTTAAGTCGGTTTCCTTTTCTGCTATCACGCCGAAGCTTTCCTGCTCACAGCTTCGGCGCTGTATCAACCTTCGTAGTCTTTGGGCTTCTCCCACTGTGGTACCGATTCGAGTCCGAAGATACCTGTTCACACATTATACTCCAGAAACATTGTTTAAATCATATTTTTGAGGACCTTCGGAAGCCGAAGGCCCCCAACAGTTATTCTTTTAAAATGACCAGAGAACTTAGAAAATCCATAACTTGATGAAATCTTAATAGAAAATTGTCAAACCAATTTTGCTAGCTCCTGTATATTATAATCTATCATTTAAAAATAGTAAACCCTATGCTTTCTGTTCTAAATTTTAGAGTTTAAAATTAAAAACAGAAACCCACTAAACCTTGTTTAATTAAGGAAAATTAGTTTTTCTTCTGTGCTGAACTTAAGAAAATTTGTAGATGTTTAAACCTCATTTAGACACTGTTTAAAAATAGTAGGAACCCCAGCATTGGAAATTATGATGTAGTTATTCATTTAAAGCTATTTTGCCCAAAACTTAGAGAAAATCAGAAAGGCATTAGAAATTAATGAACAGTGATTAATATTATTTTTCCTAGTTTACTTATGTAACAGAGAACCTAGGAAAAATACAGAGACCATTAATTTGGACCAGTTTTAAATTAAAATGATTTGTTTAGCCTTATATAGACTGAAAATCAATTATTAAAGAGGCAAAACTATAACCAAAATGCTTAATAAAAATCCAGTGGACTTACAACCACCAGAGCCCCACTACAAAAATACAGAGCACCTCAGCCCAACTTTTTAAGTAAGGAGAATAAATGCAAAGTGATAATAAAGCATTTTCCCAATAAATCATGAACAACCCCTATTAATGTGATAATGGGCAACCAAAATTTTTCTAAGTCCATGATGAGATAACCTACCAGAGAAAAATGCAAACCCATGAAAAAGAAGCAAACTCATATCCTATTGCTAATGATTTAAGAGAAGGGCCATTTAATTCAAATAATGCAAACCACCCCTTCCCTTAAGCAAAAAGAGGACAAACTTCAGAATGATTGCTCTTGCACAAAATACTAACTATGAAAAATAAGAACTCTGTTGTTTGATGTGTTTCAAATATAGTGATAGTAGAAAGCACCCATTTGGCTAGAAACTTGAGAAAACCATAGAAAAATAATTAAAAGGTAGTATTGACTAGAAATTTGTATCAAGTCATGTTATAACACCTAAAAGCCATTAAAAATAAGTTTTGGAGAATTGTCCACTGTCAATTAGTAGTTGTAGTTCAAAGCACCCCTTCTGCCCTAGAATTTGATAATTTTATCCAGAGAAAAATATTCACTTTCTGATCCCCAAATTTTGAGACAGAGAAACACACACCAGTAACAAGCCACTGTAATTTTTGCAGAATTTTTAGAATTTTATAAAAGCAACTTGTAGTTCAAACCTACTCCAAAACATTAAAGAGAATAAAAGAAAAAGAAAGAAGAAATAAACCCCACCTCAATAAGTCTAACTTGAGTACTTATCAGCTCTCACCAAGACTTAAAAGAATTCAGTGGAACCCCAAAAAAATAAACCTACCACTTACCTTAGCTAAGTTTAACCCAATTTACCAAGTATACCACTAAGGGTTTTACATAAGTAAAGTTAACTTGTTTAACTCAAAAGATCACACACCTTTAAAGTTGTAATTTCTAAAAGCACATATCATTATCATGCATATATCTTACGCATTGCATTCATTAGATTGTAATCTTGCCGACGGAGAGTACGTGCTCATCCCCGAGCAAGGACCTATCCAAGAGGAGGACCAGGAGCAGGCTTCAGAGGCTGCTATTGAGGATCTCCCCGCAGCCCCAGCAATTGAAGGCAAGCCCCGGTTTTATGCATAACCTGTTAATTATGCTATTTTACTACACTTAATGATTGTAGGATTGCAATGTGCACTTAAGTGTAGGAGTTGCTTGAAACCTCTAGTTGCATGAACTTAGGATTCCTTTTTGAGATGAATACTAGTATGCTAGGTCGAGTAGCTGCTTGCTAATCAGGATCTCGGTAGAAGTCGAGTGATTTTTCTAGCGCTCGCGCGAGGTCAGGAATTGATTGTATTCATCTTGATAACGGGATCTATGTTGGTCTATGGATTTGGATCCAGGGAGGATGCCTTGTCCATGAGACAGGAAAAATGAATTAAGGATTAATGTGTGGATACCTGAGTCAAGCTTTTGAACGTACTAAGCACATGCCGGGAAAAATGGTAACCGGTAAACCTAGTACCTGAGTGAAGCCGGGCGCGGACTTTATCCCTCATGCGACCTGAGACTGGGTCTCCCATGCTAGCTATGGTGGGTACAAGTGCGGTCACTGCACGGCGGCAGCCGGGGTTCAGTGGAGCATTGTATGCCAAGGCGGTGAGGCCTGGACGCGAACGGGGAATCGATGGGGACGGTTGTCATGTGTGGGGTCGGAGTACCCTGACATGCCGTGTGTTTAGGTTTACCTTGCAAGGTTTAAAACTCGATTCGAATCGTCTGCTTCTCGCAGCTAATGAGACTGCTTGATTCCTTGTACTGCATCGAGTAAGAAGTGAAATGTGGATTATATGAGATAACTTGATGATTGAACTAATTGAATTGTTACCATGTATGCTTAGAAGGAGCAAATCTAGCTAAGTTAATGATGGTAGAATCTGAAAGGCTAAAAATTGATTTTAGAAACAGCTAGTGCTTTTGGCAAACCAAACCCCTCAGCCAAACAACTGCATAGTCTAGAGGTAGAGGAGTAGACTCCTCACACCGGTTAAGTCTAGCTGAGTATTAGTATACTCAGCCTTGCTTGTGGCACAATTTTTGCAGGTACCATGCAGGAAATGGTTGATGGTGTGACTTGGCCTACCGCCCTGCCACCGGGTTGGACGGTCGAGTGGGATGTTGCTCCGGCAGGAGAGGAGCATGAGGAGTAGTGGGCTAGGCCTTGCCCATTTCCTCATTACCGACGACATCGATTATCCGCTACACTTTATTTTGTGAACTTTATTCGCTACTCAAAAACTCCGATTTATGTAATAACTCAGGTACTTAATTTGAGATTTCCTGTTTTATTGTATTTCTTCTGTGACTCACCTTCGAGTGAGATTGTGGAATTTGATCCTGGTTAAGTGGCTCTATCAGACTAGATCTGAGGGACTGACGGGTTATTCCGATTTAAGTGTGTTACGACCCCTGGGGCGTGACTTAGGCACTTAAGCTGGAATAATTCGGGTGGTTCTGCCACAGCTGGTATCGGAGCAAATTCCACCACAGAGAAGGACAATAAACCATGAATACCAATTTTCAAAACCTAAAACTTGCCTAGAAACTGCTATGGATCGTCAGGACTAGACCGCTAGACCTAGGACGAAAGGCCTTAGGCATAGAGGGGAATATAGGTGGCTAATTAATTAGGCCCCGTGGGCCAATACTTATAATTTAAGGATGCCCTAAAAAGCACCCTATTTTCTCTTTGAGAGGCAACGTTTCTTCCAGCATGCATGCATTATAAAACACAAAGAGGAATTAAAATTTGAGCTAACCCCTTTTCTTAAAACCATCCGGGCTCTCTTTTTCTTTTTCCTTCCACCATAATCTTTATCTTTGGTTCCCTTCCGCAGATGAATTCACCCACCCCCGCCAGTGGAGGAGACTCTCGTTTCAGTTCTGACTTCCTTTCTCGCGATGGCTTTCCTTCCATCTTGTGGGAAGTGCTTAACTCCTGCCGGTTACCCTACGCCCCCTTTGTACACGGTGCAGTTGTATGAGGAGCATCGGGTACCTCGTTGTCGGGTCTGGCTGACTTTGGAGGCTCATCCCCTTCAGCCGGGTTGGCGTTCTCTTGATTCTGAGACGATTGGACTCAGGACGGACGACACCGTTGAGGCAGCAGCCATGAAGACTCTAACGACTTTCTGTGGCTACCATCCCCTGGAGATGGTGATGCACCCTTTGGGACTCTTCCCTGCTGAGAAGAAGGATGATCCCATGTGGTGTAACCGCGTGAGCCATGTGAAGGATGTGTGGGCAATGTATCCTGACTTGGTTGGGAGGGTCACTGTTCAGTGCATGAGTGCGCTGTACCGCCTTCAGGCCCTTCAGAGCGATGCTATGACACTTCTTGCTAACACCGCTCAGACTGCCAAGCTCACTCTCGACAGTCGGGAGGATTTTGTGGTCGACCTATCCACAGAGTTGGTGGAGAAGGATCTGCAGGTGGAAAGGCTGAGCCAGCGTATCACCACCCTAGAGCAGCAAGTGGAGATCCGAGACAACACTATTGATGTCTTGGAGAACCAGCTTCACGATGTGCAGAGGGAACTCGAGGAAGCAAATGACCACTTGGACATGCACCACCTGGAGATGGAGGCCAATGAAGCAGGAAGCGAGGGAGAAGAGGCTCCCGAGGAGCTAGGACCAGCCCCTAGTGCCAATGGGACTACCTCTGCGATGCCTCCTTCACCCGTATCCAGTGTCGCTTCCACCGCTCAGGGTTAAGCAGTCGCTTTGACATTTTTAGGCGGATAGAAACCTATGCGAGCTTAGTAGTATCACATTTTGGACTAGGCTTATGGGTACTTTCCCCTGATTGATGTAACCCTGTAAACTTTTGAAATCTGTGGGATATTTGTCACCATGTTACCTTCATTTCGAACCCAATATTATGATTATGGCATTTTCCTTCCATATGAGATGATATCTTGCCGTTCAAAACTGTGAGTTGGGATAACAATGGCGACAATCTCTGTTTTTAGATGGCAGCTTGGCAGCGTCGCGGGCAAAACGAGCAAGCTCCCCCGCCACCTCCCCCAGCTCCCACAGTGCAGGAGCTGATGGCCTAGCAGAATGAGATTCTGCGACAGCTCTTGCAGCGCCAGCCCCACCAACAGCAGCATGGTGGAGGCCAGCATCAGCGACCTCCGGCTATGGCAACTTACCAGGAGTTTCTGAGCACGCAGCCGCCCTTGTTCACCAAGGCAGAGGATCCGTTGGACGCCGACGTGTGGCTTCGCGTCGTCGAGTCCAAGTTTCCCCTCCTCACAGGAGACTCCCCTGATGAGGCCAAGGCTCGCTTCGCCGCATAGCAGCTTCGCGGCCCTGCTCGGACTTGGTGGGATCACTTCCGTGCTATGCTCCCCGCTGATCGTGAAGTATCTTGGGAGGAATTCAAGACTGCCATCAGAGGACACCACATCCCAGCTGGCATTCTTGATCGGAAGTTGAATGAATTTCTGGCCCTTAATCAAGGAACCCGCACGGTACTGCAGTATGCACAAGCCTTCAACGACTTATGCCTAGTATGCAGGGTATCATGCTGATTCTGATGAGAAGAAGAGGGATCGCTTCCGCAGGGGTCTCAATACCAAGCTGCGGGAACGACTCAACACTGTCCGGGCTGATAGCTTCAATGAGTTGGTCAAAATGGCCATCTCCCAGGAGGATCACATTGTTGCTCACCGGGCAGAGAAGAAGAGAAAGGCACCAATGGTAGCACCATCCGCTCAGGCTCAGAGGTTCCGGATTGTTTCTCACAATCAGAGCAGGGGTTTTCAGCAACAGGCAGGCAGATGGGTGATCAGGCCACCTCAGCAGTAGCAGCAGCCGGCACCCAACCGCTATCCAGCTCCCGCCCCAAGGAACAATCAGCCTCCGCAGCAGCAGCAGTTCCGCCAGGGCAATGGGAACAGGTGTTTCACTTGTGGCAATGTGGGCCACTATGCCAAGAATTGTCCCAGGAACCAGCAGAGGCAGATGCCAGCACAAAATCAAGACAAGGGAAGAAAGCAGAAGGTGCAAGTCAGGCAAGGGAAGCTCAACTTCACTGCTCTGGAGGAAGTACCAGAAGGAGCTCCTATCATAACCGATACCTTTTCAGTTTATAATCAACCTACTTTAATTCTGTTTGATTCTGGTGCATCTCATAGTTTCATTAGCCAAAAGTTCAGTGCTAAATGCAAACTGCCATTCTCTCACTCAAAAGGGTCATTCATGATAGTCACACCTGGGGGTAAAATTGCAACTAATCAATTAAACCAAAGTGTGCCTATTCAACTGGGAAGCCACATTATCAAAACCACTCTTCTTGTGTTGGGATTGGAAAATGTGGACATTATTCTAGGGGCAAATTGGATGACCTTGCACCAAGTTGTGCTTGATATAGCCAGTCGTACCGTGGAAGTTAATTCTCCGTTCTGCGGGAACTTCACTTTAATTCTGCCTAGTCAGGGTTCTACTCAGTCGTGTGCTTTCTCTATGATGGAGTTACCCCTGAAGAAGATCCCAGTGGTCTGTGAGTATGCAGATGTCTTTCCTGATGAATTGCCGGGAATGCCACCGGACCGGGATATTGAATTCGCCATCGAGTTGCAACCGGGAACGACCCCAATTTCCAAGAGGCCCTACCGAATGCCACCCGCTGAGTTGGCAGAGTTGAAGAAGCAGTTGCAAGAATTGCTGGATAAGGGTTTTATTCGCCCAAGCACTTCGCCTTGGGGATGTCCAGCACTGTTTGTGAAGAAGAAGGATGAAAGCTTGAGGCTGTGTATAGATTACCGCCCTCTTAATGCAGTAACTATCAAGAACAAGTATCCTTTGCCTCGTATTGATGTTCTCTTTGACCAGTTGGTCGGGGCCAAGGTGTTTTCCAAGATAGACCTTCGCTCTGGCTACCATCAGATTAAAATACGAGCAAGTGATATTCCGAAGACGGCATTCTCAACCAGATATGGGCTATATGAATTCTTGGTGATGTCATTCGGGCTGACCAATGCACCAGCATATTTCATGTATCTGATGAATTCTGTTTTCATGCCGGAATTGGATAAGTTCGTGGTGGTTTTCATCGATGACATTCTGGTGTACTCAAAGAACGAAGAAGAACATGCCGGGCATTTGCATGTAGTGCTTCAACGTCTGCGAGAGCACCACCTTTATGCCAAGTTATCCAAGTGTGATTTTTGGCTAAAGGAAATCAAATTCTTGGGTCACACTATCTCTCAGGCTGGAATAGCTGTTGATCCTGATAAAGTGCAAGAAGTGATGAACTAGAGGCCACCAACAACTGTTCGCCAGATTCAGAGTTTTCTGGGATTAGCTGGTTATTACCAAAGATTTATTCCGGACTTCTCTCGAATTGCGAAGCCTATTACTGAGTTGCTGAAGAAAGAAGTCAAGTTTGTGTGGAGTCAGAAGTGCGAAGATGCCTTTCATGCATTAAGGCAGCATCTGACCACAGCACCAGTATTGGCGCAACCCGACAGCAGCAAGCCTTTTGATGTATATTGTGATGCCTCTGGCACCGGACTAGGTTGTGTCTTGATGCAAGACAATCGAGTCATTGCTTATGCCTCAAGAGCACTCAGGCCTCATGAGCAAAATTATCCCACTCATGACCTCGAGTTAGCAGCAGTGGTTCATGCATTGAAGATGTGGAGGCACTATCTAATGGGAACCCACTGCAACATCTTCACTGATCATAAGAGCCTTAAGTACATTTTTACTCAGGCTGATCTCAACATGAGGCAGAGAAGATGGCTAGAGCTGATCAAGGATTATGACCTGGAGGTACATTATCACCCAGGGAAAGCTAATGTGGTAGCAGATGCCTTGAGTCGGAAGTTGCAATGCAACTGTATTCTGATGGATTCTCGCATTAACACCTTGTGTGATGAGTTGAGCAAGATGCAAATCGAAGTGATTCCATCTGGTTCTTTGTCTCACATTTCTGTTGAGCCAGCTTTGCAAGACCAGGTTATCATGGCCCAGCTCAGTGACAAGGGAGTGCAGATTATCAAGAAGAATCTCCATCAGAAGGTTGAGAAGTATAATTGTTTCCGCCTGGATGAGAAAGGTGTGTTATGGTTCAAAAGCAGATTGGTAATTCCTAAAGACCAGGAGCTCAAGAGGAAAATTTTGGATGAGGCTCATCTCTCCAAATTCTCTATGCATCCGGGAAGCACCAAGATGTACCATGATTTGATGCTTTTGTACTGGTGGACCAGAATGAAGAGGGAGATAGCCCAGTATGTATCAGAGTGTGACACCTGTCAGAGGATAAAGGCAAGCCACTTGAAGTCAGCTGGAGCTTTGCAACCACTATCCGTACCTTCGTGGAAGTGGGACGACATCAGCATGGATTTCATTGTGGGTCTGCCCAACACCTCTCGTCATCATGATTCGATTTGGGTTATTGTGGACCGATTGACGAAAGTGGCACATTTTCTTCCTGTGCACACCACTGATAAGGCTCAGAAATATGCAGAATTGTATATTGACCGGATCGTGTGTTTGCACGGATTACCTCGGACCATTGTTTCTGACCGAGGAGCCCAATTTGTTGCCAGATTTTGGGAACAATTGCAAGAGTCTTTGGGCACCAAGCTAATCAGGAGTTCAGCTTACCACCCACAGACTGATGGTCAGACGGAAAGGGTAAACCAAATTCTAGAGGATATGCTGAGAGCTTGTGCGATCGATTGTGGCAAGAACTGGGATAAGCACCTCTCCTTGGCAGAGTTTGCTTATAACAATAGTTATCAATCCAGCCTAAAGATGGCACCTTTTGAAGCTCTCTATGGAAGAAGGTGCAGGACACCACTCAATTGGTCTCAACCTGGTGAAAGAGAAGTTTTTGGACCTGATTTAGTGACTGAAGCCGAAAGGAAGGTCAAGCTAATCAGGAAGAATCTAGAAGCTGCTCAGGCCAGGCAGAAGAGCTATCATGATAGAAGAAGGAAACCTCTCCAGTTCGAGGTGGGAAGTTTTGTGTACCTCAAGGTATCACCCACCAAGGGAGTGCAGAGGTTTGGGATCAAAGGCAAGCTAGCCCCTCGTTACATTGGACCTTATGAGATCATAGAAGCATGTGGACCCGTGGCATACAAGCTGAAGTTACCTTCAAAGATGTCTGCCATTCACAGTGTATTCCATGTATCTCAGCTGAAAAAGTGTGTTCGATTGCCGACTGAGATCATAGCAGAGCCAGAATTGGAGATAGAGCCAGATCTATCGTACCAAGAGTACCCCTCCAAGATTCTGGATTGCAAAGAAAGATCAACTCGGGCTAAATCGATCAAGATGTTCAAGGTTCAGTGGAGTAATCACTCAGAGGAGGAAGCTACTTGGGAAACCGAGGAATTCCTGAGATCCAACTTCCCCGATTGCCTACCTAAGGAAGCTGGTACGTAATCACCCCCAACCCCTCCTCCTGCCCTTCGAATCTAATTTTCAAAAATATGATCTTAATTTAGAATGAAGAAACTATAAAGTAAAACTTAAAGGGACTTCCTTCTGAAGTTGCAAAGAGAATGACATTCGAAGAGCAGTTTTACCCTAATAATAACAATAATCACCCATTTCCTATAAGTCTCACCCTTCGCTTCACCCTGGGAGGACTCTGGCCCGAATCTCGGGACGAGATTCCTTTAAGGGGGGAAGGCTGTGACACCCCAGTGTCACCTAGGGTTTCTCTCAAATGCCAAACCAAGAATCATTATTTTATGTGAGCCAAAGTAAGCATGAGCATCAAAATAACTTAAGTAATAAAGAATCCACCAAGCATATACTTAAAAGTATCATGATCAAACAATTGAGTCTTTTAAAAGATAAGAATGTGCAACCCTAAGTAAAGACCCTAAGTGAGCCCTATGAGCAAAATTCAAGAAAATAAGCAAGAGGGAATGAAAAGTTTAAAATTATGAATTGGGCCAAATATAAAAATTGATGTATATTTAATGGGCAACAAGAAATTTTGAGAAAACTTAGCCAAAATAACTCAAATAAAACCCCAAATCAAGCTTCTCATGTGGGGACTTAATGGGATTTCTGAATTTCAGAATTCTGAAATTCAGACCTTGAGCCAAAGATCAGGGATGTTCACCTTGATCCCTAACTCAAATCCTAATGGCCCCATTGACAAAATTGTGTGTAACTAACCCTCTGTCGTGTGCCAGAAGATGGCATTGGGACGCGAGCCCTAGACACGACAAAACCTTGGATTTGCCTCGGGTTTGGGCAGGGAGACAGACCAGATTTCCTGGCTCCATATCTCTGCACCCAGTAGGCAAAATCCTATGACCCCCACACAAGAATGGTAGCTTGTAGGGAGGAGAAGAGGTTTTGTGCACTGACCAAGGCGAGAGCAGGCTCGGATGAGCGACCACACGCGCCAGAACTTGGGCAGAACGCACGGGCACACGTGTTCGACCCTGGTCGGCACGCCAGAGCTCGCCCAACCCGCGCGCGCGCTCACCCTGGCATCCGGTCAAGTCCGCCGCGCACCCACGCCCTCGGCCGTGCCTGCCCGCGCCTATAAAGCCTCCCCGGGCGCACCTCTCTTCGCCCCGCACTCACCCTCACCGGCCAGCCACCTTTCCTTAGCTCCGGCGAGCTCGATTCCGCCCGCCATTGCCGCCAGAGCTTCGGCCACCGTGGCCAGCCCACTCTAGCCACCCTCTGGGCAAGCCAGTGCTTCGGCTAGCTCCGCCAGTAGCCCGTGAAGCTCGCCAAGCCCTCGGACCCGGCCGGACTTCACCGGAGGCCCGAGATCGACCTCACCGGACTTCGGTCTTCTGCCGCCGCGCGTGGACCGAGCTATCCAGTGAGTCCCCGCCCAATTCCTTGCGCTCATATCTTCTCTGGCATCCCGTGGACCTCCCTGACCCATTTGATTGAACTATCTCGCTGTGACCAGGCCGGTCTCCTCGCCGCCGACGAGCATCCCCGCCTGCGCGCGTGGACCGACCGACTCCGGCCATCTCCGACGGCGTTCCGCACACCATTGTGATCCCCGAGACCTCCCCTTCATCCTCGACCACTTCACCGGAGCAATCTCGCCGCCGGTAAGCCCCTCCGCCCTTTCTTCCGCCGCGGTTACTGTTTGAGGTAGAAGAAGGACCTCGGGTTAGGATTTGTAGAACCCGAGGGGTTTTCTGTAATGTCAGTGACTCATGTGAATAGTAGCCTAAGAGCTGATTCGCGAAGAAAACTTAGAAAATCCGCCAGGGACCCCAGTGCAATGTGGATTTCCATTTAACAAATTCTGTTATTCTTTTAAAATGACCAGAGAACTTAGAAAATCCATAACTTGATGAAATCTTAATAGAAAATTGTCAAACCAATTTTGCTAGCTCCTGTATATTATAATCTATCATTTAAAAATAGTAAACTCTATGCTTTCTGTTCTAAATTTTAGAGTTTAAAATTAAAAACAGAAACCCACTAAACCTTGTTTAATTAAGGAAAATTAGTTTTTCTTCTGTGCTGAACTTAAGAAAATTTGTAGATGTTTAAACCTCATTTAGACACTGTTTAAAAATAGTAGGAACCCCAGCATTGGAAATTATGATGTAGTTATTCATTTAAAGCTATTTTGCCCAAAACTTAGAGAAAATCAGAAAGGCATTAGAAATTAATGAACAATGATTAATATTATTTTTCCTAGTTTACTTATGTAACAGAGAACCTAGGAAAAATACAGAGACCATTAATTTGGACCAGTTTTAAATTAAAATGATTTGTTTAGCCTTATATAGACTGAAAATCAATTATTAAAGAGGCAAAACTATAACCAAAATGCTTAATAAAAATCCAGTGGACTTACAACCACCAGAGCCCTACTACAAAAATACAGAGCACCTCAGCCCAACTTTTTAAGTAAGGAGAATAAATGCAAAGTGATAATAAGGCATTTTCCCAATAAATCATGAACAACCCCTATTAATGTGATAATGGGCAACCAAAATTTTGCTAAGTCCATGATGAGATAACCTACCAGAGAAAAATGCAAACCCATGAAAAAGAAGCAAACTCATACCTATTGCTAATGATTTAAGAGAAGGGCCATTTAATTCAAATAATGCAAACCACCCCTTCCCTTAAGCAAAAAGAGGCCAAACTTCAGAATGATTGCTCTTGCACAAAATACTAACTATGAAAAATAAGAACTCTGTTGTTTGATGTGTTTCAAATATAGTGATAGTAGAAAGCACCCATTTGGCTAGAAACTTGAGAAAACCATAGAAAAATAATTAAAAGGTAGTAATGACTAGAAATTTGTATCAAGTCATGTTATAACACCTAAAAGCCATTAAAAATAAGTTTTGGAGAATTGTCCACTGTCAATTAGTAGTTGTAGTTCAAAGCACCCCTTCTGCCCTAGAATTTGATAATTTTATCCAGAGAAAACTATTCACTTTCTGATCCCCAAATTTTGAGACAGAGAAACACACACCAGTAACAAGCCACTGTAATTTTTGCAGAATTTTTAGAATTTTATAAAAGCAACTTGTAGTTCAAACCTACTCCAAAACATTAAAGAGAATAAAAGAAAAAGAAAGAAGAAATAAACCCCACCTCAATAAGTCTAACTTGAGTACTTATCAGCTCTCACCAAGACTTAAAAGAATTCAGTGGAACCCCAAAAAAATAAACCTACCGCTTACCTTAGCTAAGTTTAACCCAATTTACCAAGTATACCACTAAGGGTTTTACATAAGTAAAGTTAACTTGTTTAACTCAAAAGATCATACACCTTTAAAGTTGTAATTTCTAAAAGCACATATCATATCATGCATATATCTTACGCATTGCATTCATTAGATTGTAATCTTGCCGACGGAGAGTACGTGCTCATCCCCGAGCAAGGACCTGTCCAAGAGGAGGACCAGGAGCAGGCTTCAGAGGCTGCTATTGAGGATCTCCCCGCAGCCCCAGCAATTGAAGGCAAGCCCCGGTTTTATGCATAACCTGTTAATTATGCTATTTTACTACACTTAATGCTTGTAGGATTGCAATGTGCACTTAAGTGTAGGAGTTGCTTGAAACCTCTAGTTGCATGAACTTAGGATTCCTTTTTGAGATGAATACTAGTATGCTAGGTCGAGTAGCTGCTTGCTAATCAGGATCTCGGTAGAAGTCGAGTGATTTTTCTAGCGCTCACGCGAGGTCAGGAATTGATTATATTCATCTTGATAACGAGATCTATGTTGGTCTATGGATTTGGATCCAGGGAGGATGCCTTGTCCATGAGACGGGAAAAATGAATTAAGGATTAATGTGTTAAGTCAAGCTTTTGAACGTACTAAGCACATGCCGGGAAAAATGGTAACCGGTAAACCTAGTACCTGAGTGAAGCCGGGCGTGGACTTTATCCCTCATGCGACCTGAGACTGGGTCTCCCATGCTAGCTATGGTGGGTACAAGTGCGATCACTGCACGGCGGCAGCCGGGGTCAGTGGAGCATTGTATGCCAAGGCGGTGAGGCCTGGACGCGAACGGGGAATCGATGGGGACGGTTGTCATGTGTGGGGTCGGAGTACCCTGACATGCCGTGTGTTTAGGTTTACCTTGCAAGGTTTAAAACTCGATTCGAATCGTCTGCTTCTCGCAGCTAATGAGACTGCTTGATTCCTTGTACTGCATCGAGTAAGAAGTGAAATGTGGATTATATGAGATAACTTGATGATTGAACTAATTGAATTGTTACCATGTATGCTTAGAAGGAGCAAATCTAGCTAAGTTAATGATGGTAGAATCTGAAAGGCTAAAAATTGATTTTAGAAACAGCTAGTGCTTTTGGCAAACCAAACCCCTCAGCCAAACAGCTGCATAGTCTAGAGGTAGAGGAGTAGACTCCTCACACCGGTTAAGTCTAGCTGAGTATTAGTATACTCAGCCTTGCTTGTGGCACAATTTTTGCAGGTACCATGCAGGAAATGGTTGATGGTGTGACTTGGCCTACCGCCCTGCCACTGGGTTGGACGGTCGAGTGGGATGTTGCTCCGGCAGGAGAGGAGCATGAGGAGTAGTGGGCTAGGCCTTGCCCATTTCCTCATTACCGACGACATCGATTATCCGCTGCACTTTATTTTGTGAACTTTATTCGCTACTCAAAAACTCCGATTTATGTAATAACTCAGTACTTAATTTGAGATTTCCTGTTTTATTGTATTTCTTCTGTGACTCACCTTCGAGTGAGATTTTGGAATTTGATCCTGGTTAAGTGGCTCTATCAGACTAGATCTGAGGGACTGACGGGTTATTCCGATTTAAGTGTGTTACGACCCCTGGGGCGTGACTTAGGCACTTAAGCTGGAATAATTCGGGTGGTTCTGCCATAGGACCTTACTCGGAGGGATCTGGACCCCATCCAAGGGACCCGACATGCTTACTTGGGAGTCCCGGGCCGTAATCGGGGGTCCGGGTTGTGTGTACAGGGGTCCGGTGCTCCCTCACAGAGGTCCGGTCCAACTGATACATCCTGGGATGTATCATCTTTTCTCGCCACGTGGTGCCCCTTGAGCCGCCCACGTGGTGGGGTCGGGTGCTGCACACCGTGCGGCTAGAGAACACCGTATGGGCACCGTGTCTTGATACTGTAGTAGGGGGTACCCCTGATTCAGGGTACCAACAACTGCAGTGTTGCCCCATAAGAAGATATGGTTGCCTCATAGCTCATTAGAAAATACTTCGGGTTTGAGTGCCCATCATACATAGGGAGTTGGGGTGGCTTGTAAGACGGGGGCCATGGGGTAGCCTGCAATTCTGCTGCTAGAGGAGAAGCATCATCAAAAGCAAAATTGCCAAGATGGAAATCATCATACCATTCATCATCGTTGTATGAATTGTCTTGACGAAGGTCTCTGTGTTGAGGCCTTCGGTCTTGGTCATCTTGGGTGATATGACGCATTTCCTCAGCGGCCTCATCAGTCTTCTTCTGAAGATCGGTGAGACGAAGCATCTTTTCCTTTTTCCTCTGAACCTGTTGATGAATGTCTTCGAGGTCCCTGATTTCTTGGTCCAACTCCTCCTCTTGAGGTGTCAGACTGGTAGCCTTCCTTTTTTGGCTCCTAGCTTCACGTAATGTTTCCTGATTGACGTCCAGTGGCTGCAGTGCAGCCCCTAGCCCTGAAGACTTCTTCAGCGGCATGACGAAGGTCACAGCTTGCCGAAGGTGGTCAAATGAGTTCACCGGAGGTGGGCGCCTACACTTGAAAGCACATTAGTCATAGACATAAAAGAGAAGTGATCAAAGGTATATAAATGAGCTATGTGGGCAAAGTGTCAATCAAAATTCCGAGAATCAAGAATGTTTAGCTCATTTCTAAGTTTGGTAAAGGTTTTCTCATCTAATGATTTGGTAAAGATATCGGCTAGTTGTTCTTTGGTGCTAACATAAGCAATCTCGATATCCCCCCTTTGTTGGTGATCCCTCAAAAAGTGGTACCGAATGGCTATGTGCTTAGTGCGGCTGTGTTCAACGGGATTATCCGCCATGCGGATTGCACTCTCATTGTCACATAGGAGAGGGACTTTGCTCAATTTGTAGCCATAGTCCCTAAGGGTTTGCCTCATCCAAAGAAATTGCGCGCAACAATGGCCTGCGGCAATATACTCGGCTTCGGCGGTAGAAAGAGCCACTGAATTTTGTTTCTTTGAAGCCCAAGACACCAGGGATCTTCCCAAAAACTGACAAGTCCCTAATGTGCTCTTTCTATCAATTTTACACCCTGCCCAATCAGCATCTGAATAACCTATTAAATCAAAAGTGGATCCCTTGGGGTACCAAAGTCTAAACTTAGGTGTATAAACTAAATATCTCATGATTCTTTTCACGGCCCTAAGGTGAACTTCCTTAGGATCGGCTTGGAACCTTGCACACATGCATACGGAAAGCATAATATCTGGTCGAGATGCACATAAATAGAGTAAAGATCCTATCATCGACCGGTATACCTTTTGATCTATGGATTTACCTCCCGTGTCGAGGTCGAGATGCCCATTGGGTCCCATGGGTGTCTTGATGGGCTTGGCATCCTTCATTCCAAACTTGGTAAGTATAACTTGGATGTACTTGGTTTGGCTGATGAAGGTGCCCTCTTGGAGTTGCTTCACTTGAAATCCTAGGAAGTACTTCAACTCCCCCATCATAGACATCTCGAATTTTTGAATCATAATCCTACTAAACTCTTCACAAGTTGATTTGTTAGTAGACCCAAATATGATATCATCAACATAAATTTGGCATACAAACAAATCATTTGCAATAGTTTTAGTAAAGAGAGTAGGATCGGCTTTTCCGACTTTGAAGCCATTAGTGATAAGGAAATCTCTTAGGCATTCATACCATGCTCTTGGGGCTTGCTTGAGCCCATAAAGCGCCTTAGAGAGTTTATACACATGATTAGGGCACTCACTATCTTCAAAGCCGGGAGGTTGCTCAACATAGACCTCTTCCTTGATTGGTCCATTGAGGAAGGCACTTTTCATGTCCATTTGATAAATCTTGAAGCCATGGTAAGTTGCATAGGCAAGTAATATATGAATTGACTCAAGCCTAGCTATAGGTGCATAGGTTTCACCGAAATCCAAACCTTCGACTTGTGAATATCCCTTGGTTACAAGTTAGGCTTTGTTCCTTGTCACCACACCATGCTCATCTTGCTTGTTGCGGAAAACCCACTTGGTTCCTACAACATTTTGGTTAGGACGTGGAACTAAATGCCATACCTCATTCCTTGTGAAACTGTTGAGTTCCTCTTGCATTGCCAACATCCAATCCAAATCTCTTAATGCATCTTCCACCCTGTATGGCTCAATAGAGGGCACAAAAGAGTAATGTTCACAAAAATGAGCGACTCGAGATCGAGTTGTTACCCCCTTATGAATGTCACCGAGAATTGAGTTCACAGGGTGATCTCTTTGAATCGCTTGGTGGACTCTTGGGTGTGGCGGTCTTTGACCCTGTACTTCTTGACCATCTTCCTTGTCTTGATCATTGTCATCTCCCCCTTGATCATTGTCCTCCTGTAGAGGTAGCTCATCTTCTTGATCTTCTTCTTCATTGTCTTGAGCTTGATCCTCATCTTGGGTTGGTGGAGATGCTTGATTGGAAGATGATGGTTGATCTTGTGCATGAGTGGGCTCTTCGGATTCTTTAGGACAGACATCCCCAATGGACATGTTCCTTAGTGCGACGCACGGAGCCTCTTCATCATCTAGCTCATCAAGATCAACTTGCTCCACTTGGGAGCCATTAGTCTCATCAAACACAATGTCACAAGAAAACTCAACTAATCCAGTGTATTTGTTGAAGACTCTATATGCCCTTGTGTTTGAATCATATCCTAGTAAAAAGTCTTCTACAGCCTTAGAAGCAAATTTAGATTTTCTACCTCTTTTAACAAGAATAAAACATTTGATACCAAAGACTCTAAAATATGAAACATTGGGCTTTTTACCGGTTAGGAGTTCATATGATGTCTTCTTGAGGATTCGGTGAAGGTAGAGCCGGTTGATGGAGTAGCAGGCGGTGTTAATCGCCTCAGCCCAAAACTTGTCCAGAGTCTTGTACTCATCAAGCATGGTCCTCGCCATGTCCAATAGAGTTCTATTCTTCCTCTCCACTACACCATTTTGATGAGGTGTGTAGGGAGAAGAGAACTCATGCTTGATGCCCTCCTCCTCAAGAAAGCCTTCAATTTGAGAGTTCTTGAACTCCATCCCGTTGTCGCTTCTTATTTTCTTGATTCTTAATCCGAACTCATTTTGAGCCCGTCTTAGGAATCCCTTTAAGGTCTCTTGGGCTTGTGATTTTTCCTGCAATAAGAACACCCAAGTCAAGCAAGAATAGTCATCCACAATTACAAGACAATACTTACTCCCGCCGATGCTTATGTAAGCGATCGGGCCGAATAAATCCATGTGGAGTAGCTCAAGCGGCCTGTCGGTTGTCATGATGTTCTTGTGTGGATGATGGGTACCAACTTGCTTCCCTGCTTGACATGCGCTACAAACCCTGTCTTTCTCAAAACGAACATTTGTTAGTCCCAAAATGTGTTCTCCCTTTAGAAGCTTGCGAAGATTCGTCATCCCAACGTGGGCTAGTCGGCGATGCCAGAGCCTACCCATATTAGTCTTAACAATTAAGCAAGTATCGAGTTCAGCTCTATTAAAATCAACCAAGTATAGCTGACCCTCTAATACTCCCTTAAATGCTACTGAATCATCACTTCTTCTAAAGACAGTAACACCTATATCCGTAAAAAGACAGTTGTAACCCATTTTGCATAATTGAGAATCTGAAAGCAAGTTATAATCTAAAGAATCTACAAGAAAAACGTTGGAAATAGAATGGTCAGGAGATATAGCAATTTTACCAAGTCCTTTGACCAAACCTTGATTTCCATCCCCGAATGTGATAGCTCTTTGGGGATCATTGTTTTTCTCATAGGAGGAGAACATCCTTTTCTCCCCTGTCATGTGGTTTGTGCACCTGCTATCAATTATCCAACTTGAGCCCCCAGATGCATAAACCTACAAAACAAGTTTAGGCCTTGTTCTTAGGTACCCAAATGGTCTTGGGTCCTTTCACATTAGAAACAAGCACCTTGGGTACCCAAACACAAGTCTTGGAGCCCTTGTGTTTGCCCCCAACATATTTGGCAACTACGTTGCCTAATTTGTTAGTAAGCACATAAGAAGCATCAAAAGTTTTAAATGAAACATTAGGTTCATTTGATGCAGTAGGAGTTTTCTTTTTAGGCATTTTAACATGGGTAGAATGCCTAGAGCTAGATGCCTCATTCTTGTATATAAAAGCATGATGGGAAACAGAATGAGACTTCCTAGCATGAATTCTCCTAATCTTTTGCTCAGGATAACCAGCAGGATATAAAATGTAACCCTCGTTATCCTGAGCCATGGGAGCTTTGCCCTTAACAAAATTACACAATCTTTTAGGGGCATTAAGTTTGACATTGCTTCCCTGTTGGAAACCAATGCCATCCTTGATGTCAGGGCGTCTCCCATTATAGAGCATGCTTCTAGCAATTTTAAATTTTTCATTCTCTATCTCATGCTCATTAATTTTACTAGTTAGTTGTGCTATGTGATTATTTTGTTGTTTAATTAAAGCTAGGTGATCATGGATAGCATCAACATTTACATCTCTACATCTAGTACAAATAGAGACGTGATCAACAGTAGATGTAGATGGTTTGCAAACATTTAATTCTTCAATCTTAGCATGTAAAATAGCATTCTCATTTCTAAGATTGGAAACAACATCATTGCAAACATTTAAATCCTTAGACTTAGCAATAAATTTATCATTCTCAATCTTAAGGCTAGAAATTGATTCATTTAATTTGTCAATCTTAGCAATTAAACTAGCATTATCATTTTTAAGATTGGCAATTGAATCATCACACCATTTCTCTTTTCAACCTTAGCAGTCAAATTAGCATTCTTAATTCTAAGGTTGGAGATAGTGTCATGGTAAATGCTAAGCTCACTAGTCAATTTTTCATTCTTTTCTACTTCCTGAGCATAAGCATTTTTTACTTTAACATGCCTTTTTGTTTTCCTAAATGAGGAATTCCTCTTGGCTATCCAAGAGTTCATCCTTCTCATGAATGGAACCTATCAATTCATTCAATTTTTCTTTTTGTTGCATGTTTAAGTTGGCAAAAAGAGCAAGCAAATTATCTTCATCATCACTAGAGCTACCCTCATCACTAGAAGTCGTATATTTAGTGGAGGCTCTAGATTTTACCTTCTTTTTGCCGTCCTTTGCCATGAGGCACTTGTGGCCGACGTTTGGGAAGAGGAGACCCTTGTTGACGGCAATGTTGGCGGCGTCCTCGTCGGAGGAGGAGTCGGTGGTGCTCTCGTCGGAGTCCCATTCCGGACACACGTGGGCATCGCTGCCCTTCATCTTGTAGTATCTTTTCTTTTCCTTCCTCTTTCCCTTCTTGTCGTCGCCCCTATCACTATCACTAGATAATGGACATTTAGCAATAAAATGACCGGGCTTACTACATTTGTAGCACACTTTCTTGGAGTGGGGTTTGTAATCCTTCCCCCTCCTTTGCTTGAGGATTTGGCGGAAGCTCTTGATGATGAACACCATTTCCTCGTTGTCGAGCTTGGAGGCATCGATGTGGAGCCTACTTGATGTAGACTCTTCTTTCTTTTCTTCCGTCGCTTTGAATGCGACGGGTTGCACCTCGAGTGTGGAGGTGCCGCCTTGCTCGACAATTTGTTTGGAGCCTTTGATCATCAACTCAAAGCTCACAAACTTTCCTATCACTTCCTCGGGATACATTAGCATATATCTAGGATCACCACATATTAATTGAACTTGTGTAGGATTGCAAAAAACAAGTGATCTTAGAATAACCTTGACCATTTCATGGTCATCCCATTTGGTGCTCCCGAGGTTGCACACTTGGTTGACCAAGGTTTTGAGCCGATTGTACATGGCTTGTGGCTCCTCTCCTTGGTTGAGGATGAATCGATCGAGCTCCTCCTCGATTGTCTCCCGTTTGGTGATCTTGGTGACCTCATCCCCTTCGTGCGCCGTTTTGAGGATGTCCCAAATTTCTTTGGCCGTCTTTAACCCTTGCACATTATTATACTCTTCTCGACACAAGGAGGCAAGGAGTATAGTTGTGGCTTGAGAGTTAAAGTGCCAAATTTGGTTGGCCTCGTCTGAATCGTAGTCCTTGTCCCCTACCTTCGGTACCTGCGCTCCATACTCAACAATATCCCATATGCTTTTGTGGAGTGAGGTTAGATGATGCCTCATTTTATCACTCCACATACAATAATCCTCACCATCAAAAAATGGTGGTTTGCCTAGGGGAACAGAAAGTAATGGAGTGCATTTAGAAATGCGAGGATAGCGAAGGGGCATCTTACTATACTTCTTGCGCTCATGGCGCTTAGAAGTGACGGATGCCGATTCGGAGCCAGAGGTGGAGGGTGACAAAAAGTTGGTCTCGTAGTAGACCACTTTCTTCATCTTCTTCTTGTCACCTCTCCATTGTGACTTGATGGAGGAAGAGGATTCCTCCTTGTGCTTGTGGACGGACTCCCTCGAATGAGTTTTTCACGAGCTTGCGGACTTGTCGCCGCCGGTCACGATCTCCCTCTTGGCGTGATCTCCCGACATCACTTCGAGTGGTTAGACTCTAATGAAGTACCAGCCTTTGATACCAATTGAAAGTCGCCTAGAGGGGGGTGGATAGGTGGAATCTAAAATTTACAAACTTAAGCACACACTACAAGCCGGGGTTAGCGTTAGAATTAAATCCGAGTCCGAAAGAGAGGGAAAACAAATCAACCAAGAAATAATGCGGATGAACACGGTGATTTTTTTACCAAGGTTCAGTTCCAAAGAACCTAGTCCCTGTTGAGGTGGTCACAAAGACTGGGTCTCTTTCAACCCTTTCCCTCTCTCAAACGGTCACTTAGACCGAGTGAGCTTTCTCCTTAATCAACGGGTCACTTAGACCCCGCAAGGACCACCACACACTTGGTGTCTCTTGCTTTGATTACAAGTCACTTGAGAATAAGAATGGGAGAAGAAGAAAGCACAATTGTAAAAGCCAAGCGACAAGAGCGACAAATAACACAAAAATCACTCTCTCAATGTCACTAATCACTAATGATCACTTGTCTCAATTGTGGAACTTGGAGAGATTGGAAGCTTTGGTTGTGTCTTTGAATGGATTGCTAGCTCTTGTATTGAATGTAGAGGATTGGAATGCTTGGGTGTAGTGAATGGAGGTGGCTGGGGTTGTATTTATAGCCCCCAACCACTTCCTAGTCATTACTCCTTTTCTACCGACCGCGGACAATCCGTGCCCCTGGTCCGGACGGTCCGCCCCTGCACATCAACGACTAAAATCGCAACAGTCAGCAGTAACGACTATATCAATGGATATTTTGCATTTAATGCGTCGTCAGATGTCAGATAAAGGCAGTCGCGGACGGTCCGGTCGTGCACCCCGGGCAGTCCGTGAGGACGCTAAAAATACATTTTACCGAACCTGTCACCTTCGGGTTTTCTGGTTTTCACCGACCGGACGGTCCGCGCCTGAGGCCGGACGGTCCGCGCTCGGTCTCGGACGGTGCTTGCTTTTCCATCAGATGGTCCATAGTGTAAATTTGTGTTTTTGCATTGGTTCTGTCCGAGGGTCACCCTGGTGTCGCGGACGGTCCGCGCGTAGGTGTTTTTCCAAAAAGCTTCTCCTGTCCGAAATAATCTACGGTATTCCGGACAGTCGACTTAGAATGGTTGTAGATTGTCACACCCAGGTTTTAGGGGTCCAAAGCCCGGGCGCGAACATAATCACCAGGTGTGCTGGGACCAAGTCTCACACATATGATGATTCATGGCACAGGATCGAATGTCACATCTTTACTACATAACAGGAGTTCTATACAAAATAAATAAATAATTACATTATAAGGAGACAACGGTCCAGCAACCCAAAGTTGACTGGGAGACGATGACCTAGATCTCTCACGAACTCATCGCAGCATCCTCCATGCGCCTCATCCTGCGGTACCTGTTCTTGACCTATGGGGGGTGTGAGACAGCAAGATTGAGCTCACATACGTTCATCGCTCAACAAGTTGTGGGGAATAATGTGCATAAACTCGCCAAAGGTGGGAGATCACATGAAGTGTAAGGCTTACCAAAGAGGATGGTTAGAGCTGAGCATTGCTTTTAAAGTTGGTCAAAATTTTATTAGCAGTTACTAAGAATAAGTAAATACCAACCCAATTAAGTAGTAGAACAAAAGTAACAACATCACCTGCGATGCAATGCATATGACAAATTGATTTTAGTTCCATAAATTAATCATCAGAGAGTCCTGAGCTATTCATGACCGTGAGCTCGGCTAGTATACCAGTTTTACACTCTGCAGAGGTGGTACCCTTTACCCACAAGTCATGTTACCCATCTGCCAAGGGATCGCGACTTCCCATACACCTCTACCGAGGAGGCGAGGCAGGGTAACACTACGAGGCCTTTACAAAGTTCCACTAGCTTCAGAAAACCCGCTACAGTTTATAGGAAGCTCCAATGCAGGGTTCTTGCCTGACCGCCATCGCAGCAAAATCAACCAACGACCTCCCTACACTGACCACTCCCCTACTGCCCTTGCCCCTTTAGGGTAAGGTAGTCCTCCACTAGCTTTCCTAATTAATCAGCCAAGGGCGTCCATAAACCCTTGTGGTGGCACGTGTTTCTCAAGTTAAGCTCTATGTTCCAATTAACATTTAATGATCTTGTCATGAACATAAATAAAATAACAACATAATTGGAACATAGATATAATGAAATATTAACCCAAAACCATATAAAGTAGTAGCAGAACTACCCAAGTGATTCAGGGGTAAACAAGGTATTCAGGATAAACAAACTAGGGTGACCTATTGTTAGAAATATGCCCTAGAGATAATCATAGAGATGAGCATATTTCTTTGTATCCATGATATATATATTGCTTAATTGAATATCCATGGAAGGCACCTTGTATTGATTAGCAATTATGTGAATTGTTTGTGAGATTCTTTACTTATATGGTTATTCTAAATGATGTCCCTAGTCAGAGTCGATGACTAGCACATGTATTAGTTGATGACTACGTTTCACAAGTCATGAACATGGAGATGTTAAATTAATAATGTGGGCGCATGTATGACATGAGGCTGGACCGACCCAACGTGAGATATTGTAATATAGTTCTCTTCTTGCAACATGAATACTGTATCCTTAGACCTGAGATTGTCGCATGTTCTCAAGATGTGAATTGACTTACTTAGGGACTATCAAACGCTATCCCGTAACTGGGTAGTTATAAAGGTAGTTTTGGGTTTGTCAGGAAGCATGCTATGAGGCATGGTCAGTCAAGATGGAATTTGTCCCTCTCTTTGTGAGAGAGATATCTCTGGGCCCCTCGAGTGATTGGATCAAGAAATGCATGGCCGTGCTAGGGTTAAGAGTTAACCATTGAAAGGATTCCAATTCACAGTATCGAGAAAGAGAGGTCAGCTTAGAGCCAGACCAAATATCGTGAGACAAAGGGAACAACATGTACTTAATGTCGCAATGGTTCATCTGATATGATCTTTACGTACACATAGGAGTTGACATGTCTTGCTAGAGGCCGCTGTCAATTATTGGGCCAAGTAAGAGTACTCGGGCTATGTCTATTTGTACGTGAACCTATAGGGTCACACACTTAAGGGGAAGGAAGCCTAATTCGGATTAGATCCGAAATTAGACTGGGCTTTAGGGTTAATGATGGGCCTCGGCGTCAGAAGCCCACCATAACGCCTATATAATGAGGGGCGGGGGCGCGGTTAAGAGATAACCTAATTCGCCACCTGCAAACCAGCAGCCGCCGCTCGCCTCTCGCCCTTGCCAAGCCGCCGTCGCGAACCTAGCAGTTCGGTACGCGGCGCTTCCTCCCTGTACGTGTGGATACCTTGGAGGTGCTGCATCTGGAGCACTTGGACGAACCGTGCGAGGACGTGAAGAACGCCGGCGACTACACGGCACTGCTCGACGCGTTCGTCTACATCGAGACGTCTTCCGCTACTCTGCGCGTCTAGCTAGTGGTAATTCGATGACCTATAACCGCAGTAGTTCTTGGTATTATGGGGATGAAAATTTTGTTTTGTGCTAGCGTAGCCTCCCCGTAATCCTACACCTATTGGGTCCCATCAAAATTAAACCTATGCATGGTAAATGATTATAAAGAACATTATTGGTTACAAAGTGGACAAGGGCACAACTTGCCTTCAATGAGCTCCTGCTCAGCTACTTCTACTTGCTGAACCTCAGAATCCACAGTGGTTTGCTCGTCTACTCGCATCAACACAATACATACATAGTATAGCATAAATTAACATCACATCAAACATGCAAATAAAATATACAGCAAAAATCTACACATTAAAATGAGATCATAGGAACTGGAATAACTAAATTTGGAGTTATAGATTTCAAGTTATGAATTTCCTAAGATTTAATGTGTTTGAGATAGGATTAAATGATAAATTAATTTTCTAACTGTTTTCATGACCAAACAGAGACACTAAATGATATAGAACAATATTACAAAATTTTAGAAACTGGAATGGCTCAATTTGGAGTTAACATGAATTTTCTATGCATTTTACAAGTTTCTAGAATTGTTTTTGTATTAAAAACAAATTGTTATAATCAAGTCTCTGTTTTTAATTATCTCTGGACTGGGCCTCAATTTGTGGAAAAGTCAGGGGCTCTAGCGTAAGTTTTCTAAGACTCAGAGCATAGTGCAATTGGACGGCGGGTTTATTCTTGAAAAGTAAAGGGTTTCTTTAGCAAAAAGGCCAACGCAAAGGGGTCTCAGTGGTTTTCGGCCGCGAGATCAACAGCGGACGGCTTGGATTAGATCCATCCCACCGTGAACCGGTACGCAACCGCAGCCACTGAGATCAGATATCGACGGTTTGGATTTAAAACGCTAGGATCACATCGCGGCTGTCCATGTACGATCTAACGGACCAGATCGAGACATGGTGAAAGGGTACGTACGGACTAATCACAGCCGCTGAATTAAGATCCAACGCCAGGGAGATCTCCCCCAACCTCCCGACGGCAACCGAGCAGAGGCGCTCCGGTCACGGCGGAGCTCTCACCGGCGCCACAAAATCATACCGCTCCGGCGACCCGCTATGGCTAATAATGTATGCAAAATGATAATTAAGGGCTAGGCGACCACGGTGGGGACTCACTTGTGGTCGGGCGAGGTGAGGTGGCGCCCGTCAACGGAGAAGGGCGGAGGTAGGGGCACGATTGCGTCCTGACGGACGATTCTTGGGTGGCCGGCACCTTCCGCGCCCGAGAAGGCGCGCGACTGAAATCCCCCGCACGACGACTAATTTGCCGAGGTTACTCACGTACCCAGACCGTCGGTGATATCAAAATTTCGGTGCGGCGGCCGCTCTCTCCTCACGCGGTGCTCTCACACGGTGGCGGGTTTCACGGCAAAGCTGAATTCCTCATGGGCATAACGCACGAGACGGGGTGTACGCGTTATATCCACCGATCAAGCGCGCAAGGTCCGGGGCGAAGTGGTTGAGAGAATCCCGGCATCGCCGGCGACGGACCCGGTCCGCGCAGTCATGGCGAGGTGGGAGGCTCGGAAAAAGGGGGCCACAAGTCAGCGATACAAGGCGCGCACGCGGCGACTGGGAAACTGACTGATGGGCCCGTGAGGTAGTGACTGAGGGAATTGGCGCGACTGGCCGAAGGGACCCAACTGCCAGCGAACGGAGAGACGCGAGTGTGAGGGAGGGTGGCTGACCAGTGGGCCCCTGATGTCAGGACTGCGCGCGCGGTGGAAGGCACAGAGCAAGGCCGGCCCGCGAGGGCGTGATTACTGGGCCAAAATTGGCTTTCACGGCCCACCCGAGTTGGGAGTTCTTTTTTTATTCTTTTCTCCACTTTTCTTATTTTTTTTGAACTTAAATTTGAATTTCAAATTTGTGGTGGATCTTGCGCTCAAACTTCTGAGTATATGATTTGAATAAATCATTATGGAATAAATTTATCTGTTTATAACTTTGTTTTTGTATTGTATAGTACCTTCTCCTTCCTCTTTTACTTCAAACCCTAATTCTCAAGTTAGGATTTAAACTTCACCTCAAGTCAATTATTATATTTTTATTAATATTATTGTGAACATTATTTGATGCACAAACCAAAACTCCAATATGATGCACTTTCTTTTATTTTAGTGTCATTGGTTAAATTTAATCACTCTTAATTTTATGTATGCTCTTTTCATGATGCAGATAAGGCACATAAAATGAGGAGATCTCTCTATTATTCCTGGTATACAATTTTGAGTATTACATAGATGAACTTATGCACCTGTGAAATGATCAACTAGGCAAACTGGTTAGTCCACAAGGTTTGTGATGGTCATCAAACACCAAAATCAATTATAGGAAATATTGAGACTATTTCCCTTTCAGTGTTCCCTTAAGCGCGTTAATACGATCCGTAAATGTTTAGCATGCTCCTGTTCATTCTTGGAATAGATCAAGATATCATCAATGAAGACCACCACAAATTTATCCAACTCGAGCATAAACACTGAGTTCATTAGATATGTGAAGTGGGCAGGAGCATTTGTCAATCCGAAGGACATAACCAAATATTCGAATAATCCATACCGCGTAGTAAATGCGGTCTTGGGTATATCTTTGGGTCGAATACGGATCTGATGATAGCCCGACCTGAGGTCAATCTTGGAGAATACCCGAGCTCCAGTAAGTTCATCGAACAAGATATCGACCCGGGGAAGAGGGTACTTGTTCTTAATGGTAACCTCATTAAGGGGTCTATAGTCCACGCACATTCGAAGTGTTTCATCCTTCTTCTTGACAAAGATTGCGGGACATCCCCAAGGTGATGAGCTAGGCCGAATGAATCCCTTCTCAAGCAAGTCTTGTAATTGAGTCTTAAGCTCCACCAATTCATTTGGTGGCATCCGGTATGATCTTCTAGAAATAGGAACTGTACTGGGCTTTAGTTCAATCACAAACTCTACATCCCTTTCTGGAGGTAGTCCAGGCAAATCTTTAGGGAAGACATCCGGAAATTCACACACTACTGGAATATCCTAGATTTCTGGTATGATAGCTTCATAGGCCCATCCATATGGTTTGGCTGGGATAGTTACAGGGATGGATAGGAGAACGTCTTCATGGCCATGGCTCAACTTAATAGTCCTTAGGTCCGTGTTGAGGATAGCTTTATGTTGGGCTAACCAATTCATGCCTAGAATTACATCTATATCTTGGCCTTTCAAAACAATCATATTGGTGGGAAAGTCCTGTTTAGCCAACGTTACTGACACATGGAAGGCTACTTCCTTCGTAAATATTTGTCCCCTGGGCGAATGAATAATAAAACCTTCCCTCGATTCAATGCAAGGAATGCAATATTTTTCCACAAATTTCTTGCTTATGAATGTATGTGAAGCACCAAAATCAAAGAGAATGACTACTGGGTGATTGGCCACAAGGAATGTACCCATCATTACCGGCTCTCCTTCTGGTGTAGTGGCCACTTGAGTATAATAAATTCACCCAGTTTTCTTGACATTTTTGCCCGCTGAATTATTAGTCATGTTCCCTTTGCCTTGATTGGAGCTCCTAGAGGTCTGCTGATTGTTGGACTTATTCTGCTTCGGATATTGTTGGGGGGCCTTCGTCTGCCGAATGTCCTCAAAAACACAGCTAACATGTTTTCCATGTATAATACATTCACAGGGACCTTCGGACATGGGGACGAAGTTATACACGATATGAAGGGCGCGGTTCGAGTGAAGGACGAGTCAGTGCCGAAGCTACCTGTGAAGAAGCTTCGACTTAGCGGCTGTTGGGGGCCTGCTTCGTCGCCGAATGTCCTCTAAGCAAGTTGGCACAAGGTACAGGCCGAAGCTACGATCTAGGGAGCTTCGACATAGTGACATGCCTTGAGACAAAGGGCTGCACCGACCTAAAGAGGAAAAGACTGATCGGTCCATGATAGTTTGTGTCATGTTTGTAGTCACTTGTTGAGGGTATGAATGTAATTTCAACCGGGCTGTGTCCCGTGCCTATAAATAGATGAACAGTAACCCCGTACTGTTCACGCTGACTTGTATTCATTCGTGCGTCACACTTGGACTTTTGCCTTCTGTCAAGCCGAAGGTACAAATGTAATTCAATATTGTTCATGTTTATTCATGATGATACAATAAAGATATATAAATGATGTCATATGATTATTCATGTTATTTCTCATGTTTCATATGCTTCTACTTACATTAATATACACTCGGATAATGAAGGTACGTCCTTCATATCCTTCGTCTGAAGATCATTATATCCTGAGGGAAATAATGCTTCAAAGGACGAAGGACATTAACCACTAATGTTTTGTGTTGCCTTGTTCTTAACTCATAGCAGTTGAGAACAAGTTCCCAACATTGGCGCCCAACTCCGGTGAACTCAATCGACCACCTTCGACAAGCAGTGACCTTCATCATGTCGCCGAAGAAAACTTATTCAAGGCTAGGGGCTGCACTACAGCCACTGGACGTCAACCAGCACACAATGCGCGAAGCTCAAACTCAAAAGAGGAAGGCTATAAGTCCAACACCCTAGGAGGAGGAGCTGGACCAGGAGATAAGGGATCTCGAAGCTATCCATCAACATGTCGAAAGGAAGAGAGAGAAAATGCTTCATCTTTCTGATCTACAGAAGAAGATCGATGAAGCTGCTGAAGAAATACGTCATCTTACTCAAGATGACCAGGACCGAAGACCTCCACAAAGAGAGCTTCGTCAGGATAATTCCTACAATGATGATGATTGGTATGATGATTTCCATCATGCAAATTTTGCTTTTGATGATGCTTCTCCTCTATGAGCAGAACTGCAGGCTACCCCATGGCCCTCTTCATACAAGCCACCTCAGCTCCCCATGTATGATGGGCATTCAGATCCAAAGCAGTTTCTGATGAGCTACGAAGCAACTATATCTTCGTACGGGGGCAACACCGCAGTCATGGCGAAGTCCTTCGTCATGGCAGTCCAAAGTGTGGCCCAGACATGGTACTCTTCTCTCCGGCCAGGGACAATCACGTCATGGCGGAAGCTTAAGGACATGCTGGTCACCAATTTTCAAGGGTTTCAAACGAAGCCAGTCACCGCTCAGGCCTTGTTCCAGTGTACTCAAGACCATGAGGAGTACCTTCAGGCATATGTCCGAAGGTTCTTGCGCCTGAGAGCACAAGCGCCTACGGTGCCCAATGAAATCGTCATTAAGGCCATGATCAAGGGTCTTCGGCCAGGGCCTATGGCTCAATACTTCGCTAGGAAACCCCTCAGACTCTGGAAAAACTGCTTCAGAAAATGGATGAGTACATCCGAGCTGACAATGACTTCCGCCAAAGAAGGGAGGAAGCTTATAGATTTTCTGAGATGACTAGGGGATTCGGAGGAAGAATTCACCCTAGGCATGTCAGATCAATCCACAGCTCCAGTCAGAATGATGACAAAGGAGGCCAGTTTCAGAGGCCACAGCACAGCTCACAGTCTTTAGGACACCAGCAAAGCTCCTTCAGGCCACCAGCTCCAAGGGACCAAGGTGGCAGGGGCTTCGGAGGAAGATATGGGGATCAGCCTAGGAAAATTTGTGGTAGAACCTCCCAAGTTATTGGGCCCACATGCACCTGCCCTTGTCTCACAGACCTCAGACGGCTATGCATGTGCACCAGATAACTCAACAGGATCTGTCCGAGTGCCCCAAGGACCTCGGATAAACCACTTTTACAACCAGAACTGCGGGATTAAGTAAACACAAATCACACACCAACAATTTTGCCCGTGGAAATCTTATTACCAAATTTTACATGTTACATCAAGTTTTACAATGTACACGATCAGAGTGATTACAAAAGTGATTCAAATAAATAACTTTGAATTGTTATAAATTGTTTATAAGTTTGAAATATATGCTAGCTTAAGTGACCATCCTCAATAAGAAGTATAGAAGAAGTACTTAGACTTATAGAAGGCCGTGCATACAGGCGCTTAACACCAATCACAATCAAGTGACTCGTAACCTGCAGCAACAATGGGTAAAACCCTAAGTACGCAGGTACTCAGCAAGACTTACCCGACTAAAGAAAAGACTCTCAAGGATATGCTGGATTTGGGAATCAAGGAAAGGCTTTTAGCAAGAATCAACTTAGATACTTTTGCAGAAATAGCTTACTAAAGTGAGTCCTTACTTTCAACATTTTAATGCTAGATTAAGTATTAATAGACCTTGTTTTCATCTAGTCTAATTTCACCATCACATTAATCAATCCAACATGATTATTGCTCATTAAGATTCCATACATGACTTAGATTGCAAGGCAGTGACCAAGTCTTCATGTCCAAGAAGTAACGGCGATCCAAATCGATTAATACCTAGCTGGGGATCTGCAATCACATGACATATGTAGCACTTAACCCTTGCATATGTCAACTCGCCACCGGGGTTCTTAAGACCAGATCATGTTCACGCCAACCGAGAGCATAGATACACCACCGTCCAGCCTCTTGCCACGGAGGGTACACGCTACTCTCGCCATCTCTCCGCTCCCATTGCGTGTTATCTTATTCTGGTATTAGTCTGCCCAAGGCAAACCTTACCCATGATGAGGCATGTGACCAGTTAAAAGGTCCTCGATCATCAAGCCTACATTCAGTATAATCCTTGATCAACCTGGGTAGAACATCACCTGTTCCTAACCCAAGTCCCGATTTAACTACTTCCATCCTTAGGATTGTTTGTATTCTTTAGGATGAAAAGAGCATTATAGGGAACTTTGCAGTAAGATCTCACCATTTCTCCCAATGAAAATATTCTTGCAGGCAGAAGCCATCCTTCCTTAGGATAACCCCTGAGCTAGGCATTAACGCAAATAACCCCTGAGCTAGGCATTAACGCAAAGGACAACCTCTATCCACAAGATCTAAGCAGGGATAAGCATTTTTGTAAATCGTATTTTGATACTTCATCAGAAGTATCTATAAAGGTATGTATATCAAGGTAGGCAATGCATCAAAGGGTTTCCAAGCAACTCCTATAAACCTAATGCACATTCACTAGACTTAAAGTGTGTAAAAATAATTTAAAAACACAAGGAAGGGGTTGCATGCACCGGGGCTTGCCTGGAATAAACACTAGGTTAGTGTTTGTTAAGTGGCGACCACTTGGCGATCATCTCTTAGTCGAGCACTTGCTCCATCTAGTCCATCTTTAGGTTCATCCATCCGCTTCATTATGCGGAGTAGTCCACCCGCTACATCATTTTGGGGTCGACTCGGGTCGTCTTCCGCATCACGTGGTTAATTATCGTACCTAAATGAAATACATTATGTACATGAATGCATATAGACAGGAATATCACAAACCTAAATAGTGCTCGCAATAGCGAATTAAACACCTAGCGGCGAGGCATTGAACAATTTCATACGGAGACACTAATTATCAACGTACGACTAAGCGCAATAATCACGCTTCTCTAAATTAAACGAACCTAACGTAAACATCACGAAACAACAAACTACACACATCTAATACAATTAGCCTAAACACAACTTATCAGTTAATTAATTAAATTCTAAACTTTATGGTCTAAGGAATTTAAATCTAGAACAAGAATAAAAGCACATCACTTTTTAGACCACACGATTGGATTAAATTACATACCACTCTAAGCTATCATATATAGCCTACCATTAATTTTATCAAACAATTATAATTCGTCATAAGTAATACTAATAATATTATTGTTCAGACATTTTAACATACTAAATTTGAACTTCATTCACTAATTTACCGTACGCCACATAATTAACATCTCAAACCTACCCAACGCGACTACTCCAAAATCGTGAAAATAATCACATCGCATTCATCGAACTAATTCAATAATTAAGCTAACAGAAAGATGGATCAGCTTACCCTCGATTAAATTTGACGAGCTATCCGCGAACACGACAAGGATTCTGGTTCGGCCATTGTGTCGAGTACTTGGTGAACATCACGATGCTAGCTTCGTCTTCACCCGACTCTTGGGTTTTCTTGATGATGCACGGAACGACGACGAGATCGAGTTTGGAGCGAGCTGGTGAGGTGGGGTCAAGCAGGTTAGCGCGAGCTCTGGCGATGACGAAGTCACAAGCAAGGGAGGACAGGTTCAACAACTCGACAACAAACACGAGCATGCGTGAAGCCCGATGGACGAAGAGCGAGTGCGCCGCAGTGACAACAAGCAGGCGCGTGAGCATTAACATGAGCCAGGGGCAACAGACGACACCCGACGAGCACGCAGTGAGGCGCACAACAACGACGACAGTCGAATCGGCAACAGAATGTTGGCGAACTCGATGAACACGACCACGGTCGCGTGTTGACGTGGATAGGACAACGACGGCTGGCGA
Source organism: Zea luxurians (assembly GCA_029449295.1). NCBI lineage: Eukaryota > Viridiplantae > Streptophyta > Magnoliopsida > Poales > Poaceae > Zea > Zea luxurians. Next base: position 124,085,353 of record JAOPSE010000009.1, read on the forward strand.
GCCCAACAGAGGAGCTTGCGCGACGACAACCAAACAGTGAAGCATGTGCGCGCAGCCAGGGACAAGGCACGGAGCTGAAGGTCGACGGCGTTGGGGTTCGGCAACAAGGCAAGGTCGAGCACACAGAGCAACTAGCTACGGCTCTGGAGCAGGCCGAGCATGAGGCCATGTCGATCTGGGCGCGAGGTACAGAAACAGCCGACCAGAGAAGTTTCGCGCTGCATGGCAACCAGAACAACAGGGAGCTCGGCATGGCCCGGGAGATACGCTGCTCACGCGGCTAGGGAGTTCAACGACGGCGTGAGCAAGAAACAGAGGAACGGCTGGGCGCGCGCATCAGGAAGCTCGGCGACGGCACGAGCAGGGAGTGTGGCCTAGGCGAAATCCGAGCAGAACCATGGACGCGATGGGGAAGCTCCACGGCGGGGGTCGCTGTTTGGGGAAACTCAGCTGGACGATCAGCCATGGGTAGGGGCACACGACGATGGGAGCAGGCACACCATGGACACGCAGGCAACCGAGAAAAGCAGGGGCGAGCAGGGCGTGCGCTAGAGGAGCAGAGAAGCTAGGCTCGGTGCAGGGGATCTGGCCAGGGCGCCAGGAAAAATATCGAGCAGGGGCTGGAGCGCGTGGAGGAAAAAAACAGCGAGCTCGAGCATAGGGAGTTCTCCATGGCGCGCAGCGAGCAGAACGGGCGCGCGACAACCAAAGAGAAAGGAAGGGCGCCGAGTGGAGCAAAGCAGCAGGAGTGCGCGATAGGGGAGGAGGGCGCGACCAGACGCTATGAGAAAGAGGCCGAGCTGCCGAACGCCTGGGAGGGAGAAGATCCAGGCGCGCTCGGCCATGGGAAGAGGACAGAGGTAGTGCCGTGCGTTGGAGAGGAGGGAGAGAGAGAAGTGCGCACAGGAGATAATGATACGCACGGTCAGAGAAAAAAAAGATCAGGGAGGGGCGGCGGGATCTTTTTCCCTAAGCGGTGGCAGATTTTTCCCCCCACACGGCGGCTGAAGATACGGACACGGGAGAGAAGATCTTTTTTTTCTAATTTTTTTAAAGGAAAATCGTAGATATTTTGTATCACAATTTTTAACGATGTATACTGGGTTGACACGCTATACAGCTACATATTTCATTCTAATGATTTAGCGAACTAAATCATCTACTAATTACTTGTGTCAGTACTAATTACAATGGTCTGGTTTGTCTCGGACAGGATGTAAATAGACCGAATTAAACGGATTTCGGCTTCGGTATTTAGTCGGCGCTTAACTCGTCTAAACTGATAAATCTCATCCACTAATCAAGCACCGATTTCTATACAGAAGACAATGCACTGGAAAAACAGGCCCAATTATTACTCTTGCGCTCGCCAAAACAGCGTGCTAGGAGGATAAATTGGGTCATAATCTCACGCAAGATTTCGCGCGATTCGAATTATTTTACCCCAATCATTTTAGTCGTCGAGTGCTAAATAAATTTAGTCGGGACAAAATTCATCAGAGTGGGTCGTGCTTCCGAATTAATCTTCGAGCGATCGATGAATTTTAAATAATCACCGGACGCACCGATTTTTGGAACAACTATGTTCCGAACATTACGAAAATTTAGAAAGAGCCCGGATAGATAAAAATGATGTCGAACTCGCGATAAACGAAACAGATGCGATATTAAAATCGCGATAGGCGAAAATGACTAAAATTTGGCATCTGTTTTATCCAATGATTTTACGGGCTTAAATCCATACTCATTATCGAACGGAATATAAACAACTGGGGTGTTACAACCCTCCCCACTTAAAAGAATCTCGTCCCGAGATTCGGAGCGAAAGACTTTTAAGAGTAGGGAAGCATGTAACCCATGTCCATATCAGCGATAACAAATGCAGTTCCAAACAAAGATGAGTGTCCCGGAAGGTTGTTTCTCTAGTGGACATAACAAATATCGCCTTAGGCTAATTTATAGATGTCCACCAATAGAGACGTTGTCTGCTAGAAGAACACATAAGGTTCCATGTGTGCAGTTTGTTTTCTCTGATGACACTGTACTATCTGAGTCTGTTGGGTGAGCGGCAAATACGCGAGTTTACCCAAGCAGAATCAGATGCAACCTCTTGGGTAAAACACATAGAAAGAGGTTTACCAACAAGTGGTCACGGTAAGTTCATAGGACACGAGACGAGTGTGGATGTCGAACAACATCACAGTTAACCCATGTTAGCCAGAGAATCCAAGTCCAATGATGATAATGGAGACTCGAGAAAACATCAGTGAAGATTATCAACAAATGTTGGCTTCACAATCAATCAACTTTATCGAGCACTAAGCATGACTCGACCTGATCACACATGCTGGAAAAGCACATGTGAGACGATCGAGGCATGACTAGAGCGATAATTAGGTGGTTATTGGACGACTTAATCTCGATTCTTCAAAGTACTTCCTTAAGAGGGGTTGTACAAAAGTGAGTTTAGACAGCTCGATAAAACGATCTCTAAACTCAACATTTGTTCATTAGGCAGTTACAAGTTAGTAAAGCCAACTTGTTGAACTACTTTTGACATCGAGCAAGTCCTCTCAGTACCATCGGCAGTCCAATGGTCGAGAGTTCACTCTGGTTAACAAGAGATCATGTATTTGAATAGAAGTCCATTTGGTCAGGTTGTTCACTCGTTTCTTCGTGCGAGATGAACGGACTAGGTTCGGGAATACATGGATTAAATAAAAGAGCGAATGAACAAACTCCTCCATCTCAAAGCAGGGGAAACATATCTCCATTTTGAGAGCTAACCAGCTGTTTTCCAACACTAAACAGCTCCAAGGCTTCACCTTTACACAAAGCATGTAAAAGGAACTTGTATGAGTAGTCAGTACCAAGATCAAAAGAAAAGTGACAACACATGAAAGGGGTATGCCCTTTTGATTCAACAAAAATGGTAGATGTTGCTTGATCATTTTGACAAACAACACCGAAATCGTTTTAAGGGAAGGTCGACGGAAGATAACACATCAATGTAATTCCATAATGGATCATGACCAAATACCCTTCATACCAGCATGCGCCAAGCAGCATAACCTTGCGTGTACATTCACAAGGGGCTCTCAGTTTCGCAGCGGCACCATAAGTCATTAATCGTGACACCATTACCGAACTGGCACCAATAATGGATCTCACATGGTAAAACTAGATTATGCCAAGATAACACATTGATATAGTCTCATAATGGATTACAACTACTAACCGTGATACCAGCGCGTGCCGAGTAGCGCAACCATGTCTGTACATTCACAGGAGGCCCTCGATTTCGTCGTGGCACCATCGGTTTTAGTCATAACACCATTACCAGACGTAACCAATAAGAAATCTCACGCGTCACCAACAAACTAAGCAAGGATGGCAATATACAAAAATAGATTCCACTTGTAAGAATGGTTAGAAGTAGAGACCCAAATAGATCATGGCCTGATGAAATGAACAAGGCATGGCCATAACCTAAACTTGATGAAAGGAGTATGATGGGAGACTGTTACTTCAGCCCAAGGATATTTCTACGCCCATCACAGAGATCACAAGGTCAAGGATTAGTATCTATTAGATATAGACAGAAAACAATCATAAGATTAAGTTGGTATGCCTTCGATATATATAAGAAAATCAAAGGCATCAAACTCAAGAAAATGATCGGACATGTCTTTCCTAGGTTAGGTTGATAAAGCAACATGACGATCCTTAAGAACAGGCAATTGGATAAGGGACATCAGCTTGTGCCAATCGAACAAGGGCATGATCTAGGATGGAAATATGACAACTAAAACGTCACAGATTAAATAGCAAGAACATGGACTCGAGATTCTTGTTTTAAGCCTGGGTACACATTATGTTCAACAAAGAAATTATCTAAGCATTTAGTTGTATGGGCTAGGTCATGTTTGGGTCATGATTCACTAAATAAGGACATAGCCTAGTTTTTGGTTAGGCAAACAAATCACCAACCTTCTATCGACACATCAAGTACAAGGGCAAACACATATAACGCCTAAATAGATTATCTAAAGAACGGAGGACATCTATTTCATCGAAGTTCATAATTCAACATTACACTACAATCACTGGTTACTGGAATAAAGATGAGAGAAGCATTTTGGGTGTATAGGTGACAAACACGATGCAACAATCAGGATGCATGCTCGTCCTATGCGTCCTCACGAGTTTTGCCAACATAATGTGGCAATAGCGTTCTATATCAGTGGCATACTTACGACTCTCACAGTATTTTTCTAGTCGTCAGCTACACATACGTTTTTGAGGTTAGTGTACCTGTAGAAAATTCCATTACAGCTCATTTTCCAATGATGCAGTTCACACATGACAGTTTATCACAGTTTATACTCCATATATTGCTATATGGAGGCCATCTCATCATTAAGCACTGAGCCACGCATAGCCGCCGTTGCCACACTTCGACCATAGGGCAACTCATTATGGTAACTCACCTTCTTACCTGAGCGTAGGTGCGTCGTTACAAGTACATTACACTTATCAGTATTCCCATGTTTGTATACCCATACACATTCATGGGGTACTGAATTCCCAGAAAAGTAAATACTCCACATCACAGCCTTCATATATACATATGTGGAACATGTATATAATCAAGCGCTTTTTATACTCTTCCCTAGACCGACGTTTGTTCGGTCATGCTCTCACATCTCACCTTACCTTAGCGTCGATCCATTGAAACTGAATGGCCTCAAAAATAACAATACACATGTATGCAATACCCCTAGTTGTGGGTTAGTGGTTTTGAACTAAGCCACCTGATAGTCCTTAACTTAGGGCTTAACAGAGGATGTCGCTAGCATTATAGTTTTTCAAAACTGTTTTTCAAAGCCAAACAATGTGTTTAGTTGAAAAATAGGTTTTCTAAAACCAAAACTTTTGTTGTGAAAATACGTATGTGACTGTATATACTTAATCTTGCTCCGATACCAGCTGTAGCAGAACCTCCCAAGTTATTGGGCCCACATGCACCTGCCCTTGTCTCACAGACCTCAGATGGCTATGCATGTGCACCAGATAACTCAACAGGATATGTCCGAGTGCCCCAAGGACCTCGGATAAACCACTTACAACCAGAATCGCAGGATTAAGTAAACACAAATCACACACCAACAATTTTGCAGCGGAAATCTTATTACCAAATTTTACATGTTACATCAAGTTTTACAATGTACACGATCAGAGTGATTGCAAAAGTGATTCAAATAAATAACTTTGAATTGTTATAAATTGTTTATAAGTTTGAAATATATGCTAGCTTAAGTGACCATCCTCAATAAGAAGTATAGAAGAAGTACTTAGACTTATAGAAGGCCGTGCCCACCGGCGCTTAACACCAATCACAATCAAGTGACTCGTAACCTATAGCAACAATGGGTAAAACCCTAAGTACGCAAGTACTCAGCAAGACTTACCCGACTAAAGAAAAGACTCTCAAGGATATGCTGGATTTGGGAATCAAGGAAAGGCTTTTAGCAAGAATCAACTTAGATACTTTTGCAGAAATAGCTTACTAAAGTGAGTCCTTACTTTCAACATTTTAATGCTAGATTAAGTATTAATAGACCTTGTTTGCATCTAGTCTAATTTCACCATCACATTAATCAATCCAACATGATTTTTGCTCATTAAGATTCCATCCATGACTTAGATTGCAGGGCAGTGACCAAGTCTTCATGTCCAAGAAGTAACGGTGATCCGAATCGATTAATACCTAGCTGGGGATCTCTAATCACACGACATATGTAGCACTTAACCCTTGCATATGTCAACTCGCCACCGGGGTTCTTAAGACCAGATCATGTTCACGCCAACCGAGAGCATAGATACACCACCGTCCAGCCTCTTGCCACGGAGGGTACACGCTACTCTCGCCATCTCTCCGCTCCCATTGTTTGTTATCTTATTCTGGTATTAGTCTGCCCTGAGGCAAAGCTTACCTATGATGAGGCATGTGACCAGTTAAAAGGTCCTCGATCATCAAGCCTACATTCAGTATAATCCTTGATCAACCTGGGTAGAACATCACCTGTTCCTAACCCAAGTCCCGATTTAACTACTTCCATCCTTAGGATTGTTTGTATTCCTTAGGATGAAAAGAGCATTATAGGGAACTTTGCAGTAAGATCTCACCATTGCTCCCAATGAAAATATTCTTGCAGGCAGAAGCCATCCTTCCTCAGGATAACCCCTGAGCTAGGCATTAACGCAAAGGACAACCTCTATCCACAAGATCTAAGAAGGGATAAGCATTTTTGTAAATCATATTTTGATACTTCATCAGAAGTATCTGTAAAGGTATGGATATCAAGGTAGGCAATGCATCAAAGGGTTTCCAAGCAACTCCTATAAACCTAATGCACATTCACTAGACTTAAATTGTGTAAAAATAATTTAAAAACACAAGGAAGGGGTTGCATGCACCGGGGTTTGCCTGGAATAAACACTAGGTTAGTGTTTGTTAAGTGGTGACCACTTGGCGATCATCTCTTAGTCGAGCACTTGCTTCCTCTGTCCATCTTTAGGTTCATCCATCCGCTTCATTATGCGGAGTAGTCCACCCGTTACGTCATTTTGGGGTCGACTCAGGTCGTCTTCTGCATCACGCGGTTAATTCACGTACCTGAATGAAATGCATTATGCACATGAATGCATATAGACCGGAATATCGCAAACCTAAATAGTGCTCACGATAGCGAATTAAACACCTAGCAGGCGAGGCGTTGAACAATTTCATACGGAGACACTAATTATCGACGTACGACTAAGCGCAATAATCACGCTTCTCTAAATTAAACGAACCTAATGTAAACATCACGAAACAACAAACTACACACATCTAATACAATTAGCCTAAACACAACTTATCAGTTAATTAATTAAATTCTAAACTTAATGGTCTAAGGAATTTAAATCTAGAACAAGAATAAAAGCACATCACTTTTTAGACACGTGACTAGATTAAATTACATACCACTCTAAGCTATCATATATAGCCTACCATTAATTTTATCAAACAATTACAATTCGTCATAAGTAATACTAATAATATTATTGTTTAGACATTTTAACATACTAAATTTGAACTTCATTCACTAATTTACCGTACGTCACATAATTAACATCTCAAACCTACCCAACACGACTATTCCAAAATCGTGAAAATAATCACATCGCATTCATCGAACTAATTCAATAATTAAGCTAATGGAAATATGGATCGGCTTACCCTCGATTAAATTTTACGTGCTATCCGTGAACACTGACAAGGATTCTGGTTCAGCCCTTGTGTCGAGTACTTGGTGAACATCACGCTCCTAGCTTTGTCTTCACCCGACTCTTGGGTTTTCTTGATGACGCACGGAACGATGACTAGATCGAGTTTGGAGCGAGCTGGTGAGGTGGGGTCGAGCAAGTTAGCGCGAGCTCTGGCGATGACGAAGTCACGAGCAAGGGAGGACAGGTTCAATAACTCAACGACAAAGCGAGCACGCGTGAAGCCTGATGAACGAAGAGCGAGTGCGTCACAGTGACAACGAGCAGGCGCGTGAGCGTTAATGTGAGCCAGGGGCAACAGACGACACCCGACGAGCACGCTAGTGAGGCACACAACAACGACGACAGTCGAATCGGCAACAGAACGTTGGCGAACTCGATGAACACGACCACGGTCGCATGCTGATGGGGATAGGACAACGGCGGCTGGCGAGCCCAACAGAGGAGCTTGTGCAACGACAACCAAACAGTGAAGCACACGCGCGCAGCCAGGGACAAGGCACAGAGATGAAGGTCGACGGCGTTGGGGTTCGGCGACAAGGCAAGGTCGAGCACACAGAGCGACAAGCTACGGCTCTAGGAGCAGGACGAGCATGAGGCCATGTCGATCTGGGCACGAGATACAGAAATAGCCGACCAGAGCAGTTTCGTGCGCACGACAACCAGAACAACAGGGAGCTCAGCACGGCCCGAGAGATACACTGCTCACGCGGCCAGGGAGTTCAACGACGGCGCGAGCAGGAAACGGAGGAACGACTGGGCGCGCGCATCAGGAAGCTCGACGGTGGCGCGAGCAGGGAGTGCGGCCTTGGCGAAAATCCGAGCAGAACCATGGACGCGACGGGGAAGCTCCATGGAGGGAGTCGCGGTTTGGGGAAACTCAGCTGGACGCTCGACCATGGGTAGGGGTAGACAGCGATGGGAGCAGGCGCGCCATGGACGTGCAGGCAACCGAGAAAAGCAAGGGCGAGAAGGGCGCGCGCATAGGAGCAGAGAAGCTGGGCTCGGTGCATGGGATCCGACCGGGCGCTAGGAAGAAGATCGAGTAGGGGCTGGGGCGCGTTGAGGAAAAAAACAGCAAGCTCGAGCATAGGGAGTTCTCCATGGCGCGCGGCGAGCAGAACGGGCCCGCGACAACCAAAGAGAAAGGAAGGGCGCCGAGTGGAGCAAAGCAGCAGGAGCGCGCGATGGGGAGGAGGGCGCAACCAGATGCTATGAGAAGGACGCCGAGCTGCCAAACGCCTGGGAGGGAGAAGATCCAGGCGCGCTCGGCCAGGGGAAGATGACAGAGGTAGCGCCGCGCGTTGGAGAGGAGGGAGAGAGAGAAGTGCGCACAAGAGACAAGGATACGCGCGGTCAGAGAAAAAAAGATCAGGGAGGGGGGGGGGCGGGATCTTTTTCCCTAAGCGGTGGCAGATTTTTCCCCCACACGGCGGCTGAAGATAGGGACACGAGAGAGAAGATCTTTTTTTCTAATTTTTTTAAAGGAAAATCATAGATATTTTGGATCACATTTTTTAACGATGTATACTGGGTTGACACCCTATACAGCTACACATTTCATTCTAATGATTTAGCGAACTAAATCATCTACTAATTACTTGCTATCAGTACTAATTACAGTGGTCTGGTTTGTCTCGGACAGGATGTAAATAGACCGAATTAAACGGATTTCGGCTTCGGTATTTAGTCGGCGCTTAACTCATCTAACCTGATAAATCTCATCCACTAATCAAGCACCCTGATTTCTCTGCCGAAGACAATGCACCTGGAAAAACAGGCCCAATTATTACTCTTGCGCTCGCCAAAACAGCGTGCTGGAGGATAAATTGGGTCATAATCTCACGCAAGATTTCGCTCGATTTGAATTATTTTACCCCGAACATTTTAGTCGTCGAGTGCTAAATAAATTTAGTCAGGACAGAATTCATCAGAGTGGGTCGGGTTTCCGAATTAATATTCGCGCGAGCGATGAATTTTAAATAATCACCGGACGCACCGATTTTTGGAACAACTATGTTCCGAACATTACGAAAAATTTAGAAAGAGCCCGGATAGATAAAAATGATGTCGAATTCACGATAAACGAAACAGTTGCGATATTAAAATCGCGATAGGCAAAAATGACTAAAATTTGGCATCCGTTTTATCCACTGATTTTACGGGCTTAAATCCATACTCGTATTCGAGCGGAATATAAACTCCTGGGGTGTTACAAAATCTATTGCTTATTCTGTGGTGAAGACAAGGGCCACACTACAAGAACATGTCAAATCACCATTCAAAAGCAAAAAGAGATTGCCGAAGCAGAAGCCCAGCAGAATCAACCGAAGCAGGTCTTACATACTGCATCGTGCCACTCTCCCTACATACCAGAATATGTGGGCAATCAACCTGCAGCATCTGTTGCTTTAGCAAGCTATTCACAAGCTTCCTAGCCTCAGCTACCACCGCCACCACCATTGCAACCTGCTTATACCTGAAGCCAGCAGCCAAAAGGGCGCCAACACCCACAACAGCAACGTGACTTCACGGAGGAGTCCGAAGCTCGTACGGTCAACAGCACTGTACCAGAATCAAAGCACATATACTACTTCTGAAATACTTCTACTTTTTTACGCTATTTTGTTTTCTATATAAGGAACAAGCAATGAAAACTAAGTTTTGATTTCTTGTAATGATTCTGCCTGGGCCAGAATGAAATATATCTTCTTCACAGATTTACGAAGCTCAAAAGTCGTTCCTAAGGGAATGCAGAGCCAAAATTGATGAAGCTACAAAAAGTCGTTCCTAAGGGAGCGCAGTGTAAGTTTTCTGCTCAAAAGTCGTTCCTAAGGGAATGCAGAGCCAAAATTGATGAAGCTACAAAAAGTCGTTCCTAAGGGAGCGCAGTGTAAGTTTTCTGCTCAAAAGTCGTTCCTAAGGGAATGCAGAGCCAAAATCGACGAAGCTACGAAAAGTCGTTCCTAAGGGAGCGCAGTGTAAGTTTTCTGCTCAAAAGTCGTTCCAAAGGGAATGCAGAGCCAAATACCGCCGAAATATAAGGCGAAGAAGTTCCAAAGTCAATCCTAAGGGGATGTAGAACTTATACCGCCGAAATAGAAGGTGAAGAAGTTCAAAAGTCGTTCCTAAGGGGATGCAGAACTTATACCACCGAAATAGAAGGTGAAGAAGCTTAAAAGACGTTCCTAAGGGGATGCAGAGCGTAGACTCAAAAGACGTTCCTAAGGGGATGCGGAGTTTTGTGTATTCCAGTGTGGGTATGTGTGTATGTGTCTTCGGCATTCCCATCATTTTGCATCATATCATCACATCATTTTGCATCACATACATCATACATCATACATCATACTGCATTAACGACACAAGAATCGAATATGAAGCCAATCTTCGGCAAATGCTTCGTCAAACTGAAAATGTGCTAAGGCACGAAGTAAGCTTCAGGAAGTACAGTTTTATCAAACTTGCCATAAGAAGGGATATATTTCTTTACGAAGCATGAAAAGAAGGGAAGGTGTTTTTTCGCCGAAGGCTCAAAAACGGTATGTGTAAATTTCATGCATCGTAAAGAAATAAGTTGCAATAATTTACATATTCGATTCAATGTTACATACATCAAATGTTACATAGTTTTCTTACAATAGAAGCTTAATGTTCATTCCATTGTCTCATACATCAAGCATTTCAAAATATTAATACAATAAAACTTATTCTTCTCTAAGGACTTTTTCCGCAACTTCGTTCAAAAGTTTATTGACGACTTCGTCAATAATGGAGTCCGCCATGCTTATAATTTCTAGTGCTTCCTTCATTTCTAGATCACCTAAGGGATCGTACGGCTCCGGAGGCGGGGATAGTTCAGCTGAAGTAGGTAAACAGATTAGTTCGAAGCCATGAAGCGAGTGCCGAAGCTAAATAAACAAGAAACAATACCTATACGTCTTTCACCTTCTGCAGCATCTTTAGCTCGCTTTGTTGCTGCCCGGGCTTCGTGGGTGTCTTTTTCACTCTTTTTTATAATATCATGGGCCAGCTCTCGGCCACCGTTCACCCAGACATCGTTATAAAATTTCCCGCCCATTAAAGTTGCTTCGGCTGAACGATCCTTCGTATCATCTATGGAGAAGGCAGCTTCAGCCTGGGCTATGGCCTTAACGTGTTCACATCCGACCTTCTCCAGAATAGCTGAGATTCCCCGTGCGCCGGAAAACGCACAAATGTCCCCACGATCATTCAAAATTTCCTCAAAAGCTTGAGCTTCTCCACTTATCCATTCAACAACGCCCTCGGGGTTGCCTCGTATGAAATTTTCTTCAGAAGAGTAGGCGCCCACTTTCGCGAAGCTGGTTTTTAATTTCTTCACGCAATCCAAGGATTTCTCAAAGCACCTTTCCTTGGATTCGCGAAGTTCTTCAACATTTTTCTCTAGCTTATTTTTCCAGTATTCACTGATTTATTGATTAGCCTATGCGAGCGCGCAGTTCTCCTTAGCTTCGGCTAGTTGTCTCCGAAGGTCTTCAATTTTGGTTTTTTGGGCTTCGGCCTGAGCTTTGTAATTAGCTTCGTCTTACCTTTACTTTGTTCATCAATGAAATCAAAATTTTGTCTTTCTCTAGACCTTCGTTTCTCAGTTCAATCACCTCAGACCGAAGGTTGTTAAGAGCCATTGTACAGCCTTCGTCTTCGGCGCTCTTCTGAGCCCTCAAGGCATTGCTAAGAATTAAGCCCTGTAAAGAAGAAGAAAGAGTTGAGCATGGCAATAAAATACTTCATTTTCTAGCTTCAAAGCTAACCTGTATACCTTTATACTGTTGTACGCCAGACTATCAGCAAGATCATCCTTCGAGAAATCCCATACTTTTGTACGCCAAGCCCTCCTTAAGTTTCGGAAATCCCATACTTTTAGCTATCTCCTGGCAAACAGATATTTCTTTGTTATCCGGGAGACAGTACAGGAAATCATCTTCATCGCTGTCGTTAAACACTAAAGCCCCCTTAGGATATTTTAATTTTTGAGCATAGTGTCTGGCTTCCAGGACTTCTTCTTCGAATAATTTTTCCCCGAAGCATGTCGAAAAATGTAATCAACATCTTCGACTGAAGCTTCGAGGATAGGGGATTTTGCTTTCTCTGCGATACTTCGCCCTGAAGTTTGCCAATTAGCCTTGTCCCCAGGCGCGACAGCCTTCGTCTCAGTAAGCGCTGAGGGCCCAGCTTCGGCTTCGGCCTGCCTAGCTTCGGCTTCGGCTTGCGCTCTGGCAGCTTCAGCAATTTTCTTTGTAGGAGCGGGACTCAAGGCCTTTGTAGTCTCCAGCACAGCATCCAGCACATTGGCCATCCTCCTCCTCTTGGGAGTTACGGCAGAAGCCTTTTGCACCTTCGGCAATTTTGCCTTTGTTGGAGGGCTCAGAATTTTTGGCATTTTCATTGTTTCTTCCACCTTTGGCTCTTCAGCCTCATCATCCTTAGCTTCGACTGGCCCGACCGTAGCCACCTTCGGCTCTACAACTGATTCTTCAGCGCTTTGCACGGTGGGAGCCGCTGGTTTTGCTTCGGCAGTTGAAGAGGTCCCTTTGCCAAATTCAGGCACTACGACCGGCTCAATATATCGCGGTCGGTGGGTCAAGACCTTCATTTTCTTGCCCTTTGGCACAGCAGTGGTGACCGAAGTGGCAATTTTTCTCTTCTTTCCTTGTTTCGTAGAGGGTATTGATAATCAGGGTATACGAAGCCAATTGCATCAAACACCCTGTTCAATCTCTTCTTGCCCCGACCTCTAAAGGCTGCAGACAAGGCGTCATCTTCGGCCTTCTAATATGTCCCAAGCAGCTCATCACTGGTAGCTTCAATACATTTCAACCAGTCATCATTTGGCTCGTCAAATTTCTCTATGTATCTGAAGGTACATTTCAATCGAACTAAGCCACCTTTACTAGATTCAGCAGTGGTCTCCTTTAGCATTTTTTAGCTATTGACAAGAGGCCACACCCTATAGGCTATGTGCTCTTGGACTATATCTCTTGTGCCGATGAAGGCACAAACATTGCTAAAGGCCTTCTGGCATGCTTCGGCGTCACCTTCAATAGTTACCTTCGGCCTTCGGAGGCCAAAGCGAGACCAAATGAGGCGCTGGATGATTCCTTTGATATCCTTTCTTTCAATTAGATCATTTTTAACATAAAACCACTCCTCCGTCCAGGCCCCGGGCCACTGTAATACTCAAAGTTGTATACAAAGAGCAATAGAGAGATCTCCTTATTTTATGTGCCACATTGCATCATAAAAAGAGCATCCAAGTAATTAAGAGTGATTAAATTACAAAGTAAATAAAATAAAATGTATCATGTTGGAGTTTTATTGTTTGTGCATTTAATAAAATGATAATGTTGGTAATAATAATAAAATAATAATTCTAAAGGTTGAATTGAATCCCTAAATTAAAATTTAGGGTTTTTGAAAGTAAGAAGTGAAATGATATGAAAAAAATAAATAATATAAACATATTCCTAAAAATTGTATTTTACATTCCATAATATGATTTGATAACAAATTTGCACAAGGTTTGAGAGTAAATTCAAATTCAAATTTAAACCTAGAAGAGAAGAAGAAAGAAAACAGAAAAAAAATAAAAGAAAAAGAGCTTACCTGGGCCGGCTAGCCTCATTTCGGCCCAATGCCCCCTCACCGCTGCGTAGCCCACTCGGAGGATGGCGCCGACACGCGGGCCCCTCCCGTCAGCCGCGCTTGCGCCTCCGCGTGCATCGAGCTCAGGTGACCGACAAGTGGGGCCCATCGGTCAGCTCCGCGCGCGCGTGACTGCTCTTTCTCACCTCACTGATCCACGGGACCGTCTCGTCAGCCGTCGCATGTCCTTCTCAGGTGCTCTCACCACGGATTCCGCCGCACGCTAACAGCTCTCCGCGGCGTCACCGGCAGAATCGGCGTCCGTTGCGCGCGACCGCTGACCACTTCGCGTAGACCCTATCCTCCCCATGTGGATAAAGGAACTCGTGGCTGCTTTCTTTCCCTCGACGTCAACCGTGTAGCTCCAGAAAAGAAGCCGCCGCGCCACCTCGCGGCCGCCGACGACAAAACTCCGCTGTGCTTGCGCCCCGCCCTGGGTTTTCGGTCGAATAGCGTCTCCAGGACCCAGGGAAGGTGAGCGTGCACCGGCATCGGGTTGGGGGCGATCTACGCCGGCGAATTCTTCACCAGAGCTTCACCACCGCTTCGGACCCGCCGCGCACCGTGGTCGGCCTCCTCGGCTTGGTCATCCTCGGTGAGACGCCCTCTACGTGATCACATAGCCCTTAATTTCATTTTTCTCGCGGTATTAGCCACAATGGGTGGTCGGGTCGGTGGAATTTGATGGCGCCGGCGAGGGCTCCGCCGTGGCCGGGGCACCTCTGCTCGGCTGCCGTCGGGAGGTTGGGGACGGTTCCCTGTTGTTGGATCCTGATCCAGCGGTGGGAATTGGTCCGCGCGTACCAGATCGGTGGGTTGATCTGGTCCGTCCATCTCTGAGCGAGCGCTTGAGATTCATCGCGGGCTTCATAAAATCCGGGCGGTTAGTTTAGGATCGTGTGGCCCAGATCTGAGCGGGAGTTCATAAAGCGCGAATCTAATCCTAGCCGTAGATGTGGGATCGTGCGGCTCTGGTCGAAACATACCCCTTCGGCCAGACCAATTCGCATAAGAGCCTCTGGAAATTTTAGTTATCAACCCGCAGTCCTCGGGCGCTGTTCACTGAGTCTGGGGAATTTTACCCCGGAGCCCCTGAGCTTTCTGAAATTCGTGCGCCCAGTCCAGAGATCATGAAAATCAAATAAATAAATTCAGAAATAGATTTTTAATATAAAAACAATTCCTAGAACTTATTTAATCCATAGAAAATTCATTTTTAGTCCAAATCACTCCATTCCAGTTTCTAAAATTTTGTAATAATGTTCCCTATCATATAGTGGCTCTGTTTTGGCATGAAAACAGTAAGAAAAATTATTTATCATTTAAATCCTATTTTAATCACATTAAACCTTAGGAAAGTCATAACTTGAATTCTATAACTCCAAATTCAGTGATTCCAGTTCCTATGATCTCATTTTAATGTGTAGATTTTTACTGTATATTTTATTTACATGTTTGGTGTGATGTTGATTTTGGCTATACTATGTATGTATTGTGTTGATGCGAATAGACGAGCAAGCCACTGTGGAAACTGAGGTTCAACAAGTAGAAGTAGCTGAGCAAGAGCTCATTGAAGGCAAGTTGTGCCCTTGATCACTTACTTTTCCCAGCCATGTTCTTATTAATTTTAATGATCTGCATAGGTTAATTTTGATGGGATCCTTTATGTTACCCCAGTTTTGATTACCTCTATACCTTGTTCACCCCTGAAATATTTTTGGGTAGTACTTGCTATTGCTTTATGTGGATTGGGTATGGAGATACACTATTCATGATTATTCTGTTATTATCTTGTTATTATTACTGTTCATGTTAAGATCATTAAATTAATGGGAACATGGAGCGACCACCTGGGAAAACAGTGCTACCACAAGGGTTTAATGGGACGCCCTTGGCTGATTAACTAGGAAAGCTAGTGGAGGGCTACCTTACCCGAAAGGGGCAAGGGCAGTAGGGGAGTGGTCAGTGTAGGGAGGTCCTTGTTTGATTTTGCTGCGATGGCGGTCAGGCAAGAACCCTGCGCTGGAGCTTCCTATAAACTGTAGCGGGTAGTCTGAAGCTAGTGGAACTTTGTAAAGGCCTCGTAGTGTTACCCTGCCTCGCTTCCTTGGTAGAGGTGTATGGGATTCATGACCCCTTGGCAGATGGGTAACACGGCTTGTGGGTAAAGATGCGCAACCTCTGCAGAGTGTAAAACTAGTATACTAGCCGTGCTCACGGTCATGAGCGGCTCGGACCCTCACATGATTAATTATGGAACTTAAATTTAATTTGACATTTGCATCGCATTTGGGATTATTTTACTATTACTGTTCTTTATTATTATTAAGGTTTGGTATTTACTTACACTTAGTAATTGCTAATAAAATTTTGACCAACTTATAAAAGCAATGCTCAGCTTCAGCCTTTATTTCATTGATCAGCCCTACACTTCATGAACTTCCACCTTTGGTGAGTTCATGTCACATTATTACCCACGACTTGTTGAGCTATGAACGTATGTGAGCTCACTCTTGCTGTCTCACACCCCCCCCACAGGAGAAGAACAGGTGGTCGAAGAGGAGCCGCCTAACACTGAGGAGTTCGATCTGATCTAGGTGGCGTTTCTCAGTTGACATTGGCGCCATCGTTCCTTAGTTCGTTTTACATTTATTCCTTTATTTTGTAATAAGTCTTCCGCTATGTAATAATTACTCTGATGTTTTGTGACATTTATCTCTATACACTCTGTTATTATATATGTTGTCTTCTTGGCGCATGTATGAAATGCACCCAGCTTTGTCCTTTAAAATCGGGTGTTACAGAAGTGGTATCAGAGGAAATGTTGACTGTAGGACGAAACCTAGATAGAAATGAACAAAACCCTTACCTACTTATCTTATTCTGATTCATTCCGCACTTACCTTACTCCGACTCATTCTATACTTATCTCATCTTGATCTTGTCTGACCTTTTGCTATTCTACTCTGATTAGTCTTATCTCTTCTACTCTAAGACAAGATGGATTTCACACCTTGGAATCCCTACCCTTATGACATTTATAAGAGATATGGAACCTAAGACGAAAATAAAACTATTTTCTCTATTTTAAAAAATGTTGGTTGATTGTTCTGATGCTAAATGCCTGATTTGCTTCTTTGATTGACTGAATTATTATAGATGGACATCTTAGTATGTACCACCATAAGTAATAAATTAGCTATGGTAGGTAAAACATTAAACTGCTTAGCTAATAAATCCCCCAAAGTAACATGATTGTAATTACTGCCTTGTCTACTGCTCTTTCTTACCATATGTATCTAACTCAGATGGTCAATACCAGGAGGGGTGGTGGAATTGATTTGCCTCCTAACCGACATACTCGAAGGATATATAGACAACCTCAGCCACAGCCTGCAGAGATGAATCCTCCTAATCCTCCACCAGGCGGAGTTGACCCACTGGTTGCTGCTCAGATGGCAGTGATGCAGCTAATGGCGGACACTATGGCTGATATGCGTGCACAGATGCAGCAAGAACGCCTAGGAAATGCGTCAGGAAAGAGAAGATATACGCCAGGAGTTGCGCCAGGAGAGAGATGAGATACGCCAAGAAAGGAGGGCGCAACAACAGCAGCTGCAACAACAACTTCAACAACAGCAGCAACAGCAACAAGTGCCATTGCCTCCACCACCACCACCAGTTCCACCTCGTGACAAGCACCGGGAATTTATGAGTCATAAGCCACCGACCTTCGCCAGTTCGCCAGATCCACTTGATGCAAACGATTGGTTGAAGTCAATTGAGAAGATGCTGAATATTGCACAATGCACTGACCGGGAGAAGGTTTTATATGCTTCTGGACGTCTGACTGGTCCTGCTGCTGACTGGTGGGATTCATATACTGCTGCCCACGATGCTGCTGATACTATTACCTGGGCAGATGTTTCAGTACACAATTCAGGAACTACCATATTCTAGCCGGTATGATAAAGATCAAGAAGAAAGAGTTTCTGTCATTAAAGCAAGGCAACATGTCAGTCAGCGAGTACAGAGACAAATTCATTCAGCTGTCGAGATATGCTCCGGAGGAAGTTGCTGAGGATGAGAGAAAGCAGGAGCACTTTATTGAAGGACTTAATGGACCGTTGCAGTATGCACTAGGTTGCACACACCTTTCCATCATTTCAGAGGCTACTAGATAAGGCTCTTGCTATTGAACACAAGCGTGTTCAACTGGGCGATTTGAAGAGGAAGGCTATCTCACAGGGACAGGGTAGCAGCAGTGTTCATCCTCGCTACAGTTCACCACAGGGTACACCGACTCGACCGGGAGGACCACGCCCAGTTCAGCAATCACCACTGAGGACTCCACCTCCTCGACAGGCTACTCCCACTGGCACCCCGACGAAGTTTGCAGGGCAGAGTCCAGGCACTACGTGTTTCAAGTGTGGGAAGACTAGTCATTATGCAAATGTCTGCCCACAGAGGATTGCTCCTACTCCAGTTCAGAACAAGCAACAGACCCCTTGCAAGGGATATTCTATAGCCAGGGTGAATCAAGTCAGTGTTGATGATACTCCTGATGGTGGGGACCTCGTAATTGGTATGTTTTATGTTAATGCAATTCCTGCAACCATATTATTTGATTCTGGTGCTACACATTCATTCATGTCTGCTAGATATGCCAACACAAATCAAATACCACTGCTAAATATGAGAAAACCCATGATAGTAATTACACCTAAAGGGCCTGTTGAGGCGAATCAAATGACACGTAGATTGACATTGACCATTATGGGTAGAGAATTTGGAGCTACTGCTATAATATTAGAGTCAAGCAGTATAGATCTGATCCTTGGTATGTCATGGCTAAGAAAGGCAAAGGCCGTTATAGCATGTGGTAGAGGTACCGTAGAACTCACTACCACTAAAGGAGAAAGATTTCAAGTTAATATTGCAGTAACCTCCTCATCCATGCGTGCAATGTTCTTTATGCCTGAGGAGTTTGTTGGTGACAACATCCAGGTGGTTAGAGATTTTCCGGATGTCTTTCTAGAGGAGTTACCAGGGATGCCACCTGATAGAGAAGTTGAGTTTGTTATTGATCTCCTACCTGGAACCGCCCCTATTTCTAAACGACCATACCGGATGGCTGTAGAAGAACTGAAGGAGCTTAAGAAGCAGTTAACTGAGTTGCAAGAGGCGGGGTATATTCGTCCGAGTTCCTCACCTTGGGGAGCACCGGTGTTATTTGTGCAGAAGAAGGATGGATCGCAACGGATGTGTGTGGATTATAGGTCTCTTAATGATGTTACTGTGAAGAACAAGTATCCGTTGCCTCGTATTGAGGATTTATTTGATCAGATGAGAGGTGCTAGAGTATTCTCGAAGATTGATCTCCGATCCGGTTACCATCAGATGAGGATTAGACCATCGGATATTCCTAAGACAGCATTCTCGACTCGATATGGATTATATGAGTTTACTGTTATGTCATTTGGATTAACCAATGCACTGGCTTATTTCATGAATTTGATGAACAAAGTGTTTATGGAGTATTTGGACAGATTCGTCGTGGTGTTTATCGACGATATTCTGATCTATTCTAGGAATGAAAGTGATCATGAACAACATCTAAGGTTGGTGCTACAGAAGTTACGAGATAATCAACTCTACGCTAAGTTCAGCAAGTGCGAGTTTTGGATTGACAAGGTGCCATTCCTTGGTCATATTATTTCTAATGGAGGAATAGCAGTGGATCCTGCTAAGGTCAAGGAGATAATGGAGTGGAGAGTACCCACTACAGTTACTGAGATTCGGAGTTTCTTGGGACTTGCTGGATATTATCGGAGGTTTATTGAAGGATTTTCTAAGATTGCTAAGCCTATGACATCACTTTTGGAAAAAGGAAGAGAATTCAAGTGGGATGAGAAATGCCAAGAGAGCTTTGATCAATTGAAGGAGAGATTGATGTCGCCACCAGTATTGATTATGCCAGATCTGCAGAAGGGATTTGACATTTATTGTGATGCATGTGGCTAAGGACTGGGATGTGTGCTTATGCAAGAAGGTCATGTGATTGCCTATGCATCTCGTCAGTTGCGGAAGCATGAATTGAACTACCCCACTCATGACTTGGAATTGGCAGCGGTTGTGCATGCACTTAAGATTTGGAGACACTACATTATGGGAACTAAGTGCCAAGTATACACGGATCATAAGAGTTTGAAGTACATATTCACTCAGAAGGATCTCAATCTTAGGCAATGCCGTTGGTTGGAGCTCATTAAGGATTATGACTTGGAGATTCACTATCACCCAGGCAAGGCGAATTTGGTTGCAGATGCCTTGAGTCGGAAGGAGCATGTTCACTCCGCTTCTGTTGTCCAGCTACCTGATGAATTAGCAAAAGATTTTGAGAGACTCAACCTGGGAATTGTTACACATACGGAAGGAGTCACCATTGAATTGGAACCTACCTTGGAACAAGAAATTCGTAAAGGTCAGATTGGTGATGCTAAGATTCAGGAGATCAAGGATCTGATAACAGAGGGTAGAGGCCCGGAGTTCACGGAGGATGAACAAGGCACGATATGGTTCAAGAATCGGATCTGTGTTCCCGATATTGATAGTCTTCGGGAAACCATATTGACGGAAGCACATGACTCAATTTATTCTATCCATCCTGGAAGTACTAAGATGTATCAGGATTTGAAGCAAAAGTATTGGTGGTATGGACTAAAGAGAGATGTGGCTGCACATGTGGCTATGTGCGATGTATGCCAAAGAGTTAAAGCTGAACACCAGAGGCTAGCCGGACTATTGCACCCACTGAAGATACCTGAGTGGAAATGGGAAGAGATTGGCATGGACTTCATTGTTGGATTACCCCGCACGTCAGCTGGATATGATTCTATATGGGTGATTGTGGACAGGCTAACTAAAGTAGCCCACTTTATTCCAGTGAAGACCACGTATTGAGGAGCCAAGTTGGCAGAGTTGTACATGGCACGGATTGTATGCCTGCATGGTGTGCCAAAGAAGATCGTGTCTGATCGAGGATCACAGTTTACCTCTCGATATTGGAAGAAGTTGCACGAGTCCTTGGATACGAGATTGAATTTTAGTTCGGCTTACCATCCACAGACTGATGGGCAGACTGAGAGGACTAACCAAGTACTGGAAGATATGTTAAGAGCTTGTGCTCTTAAACATGGTGGAAGTTGGGATAAGAGTTTGCCTTATGCGGAGTTCTCTTATAATAATAGTTATCAGGCCAGTTTGAAGATGTCACCGTTTGAGGCTTTATATGGCAGAAAGTGCAGGACTCCACTGTACTGGGACCAAACTGGAGAAAGGCAGTTGTTTGGGCCTAAGATTATACAGGAAGCAGAAGAACAAGTTCAACAAATAAGGGAGAATTTGAGAACTGTGCAGGACATTACGTTCAAAGTCAAAGGAAAGTTGTCCCCTCGCTTTATTGGACCCTTCTTAATCTTAAAGCGAGTGGGTGAGGTTGCATATCAATTGGAGTTACCGGATCATCTTGCGGATGTTCATAATGTATTTCATGTATCCCAGCTGAAGAAATGTCTCAGGGTGCCTGAAGAACAATTACCAATGGAAGACCTTAGTGTTCAAGATGACCTGACTTATGCTGAGTACCCCATCAAGATTTTGGATACTTTGACTCGAGTTACGAGGAATAAGGTTATAAAGATGTGCAAAGTTCAATGGAGTCACCATGGCGAAGATGAAGCAACTTGGGAAAGAGAAGAAGAGCTTCGCATAGATTATCCCCACCTTTTCCCTGGATCTACCTAAATCTCGGGGACGAGATTATTTTTAAGGGGGGTAGGATTTGTAATACTCAAAGTTGTATACAAAGAGCAATAGAGAGATCTCCTTATTTTATGTGCCACATTGCATCATAAAAAGAGCATCCAAGTAATTAAGAGTGATTAAATTACAAAGTAAATAAAATAAAATGTATCATGTTGGAGTTTTATTGTTTGTGCATTTAATAAAATGATAATGTTGGTAATAATAATAAAATAATAATTCTAAAGGTTGAATTGAATCCCTAAATTAAAATTTAGGGTTTTTGAAAGTAAGAAGTGAAATGATATGAAAAAAATAAATAATATAAACATATTCCTAAAAATTGTATTTTACATTCCATAATATGATTTGATAACAAATTTGCACAAGGTTTGAGAGTAAATTCAAATTCAAATTTAAACCTAGAAGAGAAGAAGAAAGAAAACAGAAAAAAATAAAAGAAAAAGAGCTTACCTGGGCCGGCTAGCCTCATTTCGGCCCAATGCCCCCTCACCGCTGCGTAGCCCACTCGGAGGATGGCGCCGACACGCGGGCCCCTCCCGTCAGCCGCGCTTGCGCCTCCAAGTGCATCGAGCTCAGGTGACCGACAAGTGGGGCCCATCGGTCAGCTCCACGCGCGCGTGACTGCTCTTTCTCACCTCACTGATCCGCGGGACCGTCTCGTCAGCCGTCGCGTGTCCTTCTCAGGGTGCTCTCACCGCGGATTCCGCCGCACGCTAACAGCTCTCCGCGGCGTCACCGGCAGAATCGGCGGCCGTTGCGCGCGACCGCTGACCACTTCGCGTAGACCCTATCCTCTTCATGTGGATAAAGGAACTCGTGGCCGCTTTCTTTCCCTCGACGTCAACCGTGTAGCTCCAGAAAAGAAGCCGCCGCGCCACCTCGCGGCCGCCGACGACAAAACTCCGCTGTGCTTGCGCCTCGCCCCGGGTTTTCGGTCGAATAGCGTCGCCAGGACCCAGGGAAGGTGAGCGTGCACCGGCATCGGGTTGGGGGCGATCTACACCGGCGAATTCTTCACCAGAGCTTCACCACCGCTTCGGACCCGCCGCGCACCGTGGTTGGCCTCCTCGGCTTGGTCATCCTCGGTGAGACGCCCTCTACGTGATCACATAGCCCTTAATTTCATTTTTCTCGCGGTATTAGCCACAATGGGTGGCCGGGTCGGTGGAATTTGATGGCGCCGGCGAGGGCTCCGCCGTGGCCGGGGCACCTCTGCTCGGCTGCCGTCGGGAGGTTGGGGACGGTTCCCTGTCGTTGGATCCTGATCCAGTGGTGGGAATTGGTCAGCGCGTACCAGATCGGTGGGTTGATCTAGTCCGTCCATCTCTGAGCGAGCGCTTGAGATTCATCGCGGGCTTCATAAAATCTGGGCGGTTAGTTTAGGATCGTGTGGCCCAGATCTGAGCGGGAGTTCATAAAGCGCGAATCTAATCCTAGCCGTAGATGTGGGATCGTGCGGCTCTGGTCGAAACATACCCCTTCGGCTAGACCAATTCGCATAAGAGCCCCTGGAAATTTTAGTTATCAACCCGCAGTCCTCGGGCGTTGTTCACTGAGTCTGGGGAATTTTACCCCGGAGCCCCTGAGCTTTCTGAAATTCGTGCGCCCAGTCCAGAGATCATGAAAATCAAATAAATAAATTCAGAAATAGATTTTTAATATAAAAACAATTCCTAGAACTTATTTAATCCATAGAAAATTCATTTTTAGTCCAAATCACTCCATTCCAGTTTCTAAAATTTTGTAATAATGTTCCCTATCATATAGTGGCTCTGTTTTGGCATGAAAATAGTAAGAAAAATTATTTATCATTTAAATCCTATTTTAATCACATTAAACCTTAGGAAAGTCATAACTTGAATTCTATAACTCCAAATTCAGTGATTCCAGTTCCTATGATCTCATTTTAATGTGTAGATTTTTACTGTATATTTTATTTACATGTTTGGTGTGATGTTGATTTTGGCTATACTATGTATGTATTGTGTTGATGCGAATAGACGAGCAAGCCACTGTGGAAACTGAGGTTCAACAAGTAGAAGTAGCTGAGCAAGAGCTCATTGAAGGCAAGTTGTGCCCTTGATCACTTACTTTTCCCAGCCATGTTCTTATTAATTTTAATGATCTGCATAGGTTAATTTTGATGGGATCCTTTATGTTACCCCAGTTTTGATTACCTCTATACCTTGTTCACCCCTGAAATATTTTTGGGTAGTACTTGCTATTGCTTTATGTGGATTGGGTATGGAGATACACTATTCATGATTATTCTGTTATTATCTTGTTATTATTACTGTTCATGTTAAGATCATTAAATTAATGGGAACATGGAGCGACCACCTGGGAAAACAGTGCTACCACAAGGGTTTAATGGGACGCCCTTGGCTGATTAACTAGGAAAGCTAGTGGAGGGCTACCTTACCCGAAAGGGGCAAGGGCAGTAGGGGAGTGGTCAGTGTAGGGAGGTCCTTGTTTGATTTTGCTGCGATGGCGGTCAGGCAAGAACCCTGCGCTGGAGCTTCCTATAAACTGTAGCGGGTAGTCTGAAGCTAGTGGAACTTTGTAAAGGCCTCGTAGTGTTACCCTGCCTCGCTTCCTTGGTAGAGGTGTATGGGATTCATGACCCCTTGGCAGATGGGTAACACGGCTTGTGGGTAAAGATGCGCAACCTCTGCAGAGTGTAAAACTAGTATACTAGCCGTGCTCACGGTCATGAGCGGCTCGGACCCTCACATGATTAATTATGGAACTTAAATTTAATTTGACATTTGCATCGCATTTGGGATTATTTTACTATTACTGTTCTTTATTATTATTAAGGTTTGGTATTTACTTACACTTAGTAATTGCTAATAAAATTTTGACCAACTTATAAAAGCAATGCTCAGCTTCAGCCTTTATTTCATTGATCAGCCCTACACTTCATGAACTTCCACCTTTGGTGAGTTCATGTCACATTATTACCCACGACTTGTTGAGCTATGAACGTATGTGAGCTCACTCTTGCTGTCTCACACCCCCCCCACAGGAGAAGAACAGGTGGTCAAAGAGGAGCCGCCTAACACTGAGGAGTTCGATCTGATCTAGGTGGCATTTCTCAGTTGACATTGGCGCCATCGGTCCTTAGTTCGTTTTACATTTATTCCTTTATTTTGTAATAAGTCTTCCGCTATGTAATAATTACTCTGATGTTTTGTGACATTTATCTCTATACACTTTGTTATTATATATGTTGTCTTCTTGGCGCATGTATGAAATGCACCCGGCTTTGTCCTTTAAAACCGGGTGTTACAGCCACCTCTTCCGGTATGTTGGCACCAGGTAGCTTGCATTAGAGTGGGCATTAAACCCGTAGCAACCGAAGTTGTTGTGGTGTTGTTCTTTGCCAGTAGCCTTCGTCTCGTATAAAAGCTCATGCATATTGCAGAAGCACTTCGCGCTTGGCTCCTGCCCTTGACTCCTTACAGCCTAGACGAACAAGCCCATCCTAACTATAGCTTCGGGGGTGAGCTGATGAAGAAAGATCTGAAATGTCTTCAGCACTTCAACCACAAATTTGCTCAAAGGGAACCGAAGCCCAGCCTTCAAAAAGCTTTTGTAAATAACCACTTCATTTTCTTTAGGGGTAGGCGCGGTGCTGTCCCCTCCAATCCTCACAATAGATATATCACGAAAATATCTTCCTCTCATAGCATCAACATGACTTTGCGTAATAGTCGAATTTCTGAAGATGGTATGGCTTGGATGCCAGGGTCGGTCCTCAGAATCTTCATCTCCACTTTCCACATCATAACTATCACTATCATCAGAATCTTCAGACAAACCCTCCATTATCTCCTTAGTAATCTTCTCTGCATTCGTCTTTGCCATAGACTCATAAAACCCAGCAATTAAACGATCTGCAGCTTTCTTTTCTTCATACAGCTTCTCCTCCTCAGTCAGCTTCTTTTCCCCAGTCAGCTTCTTGTCCTCAGTCATCTTCTTCTCTTCAGACATAGAGCAAGCACGTTTTTAAACCGAAGCTCGAAAATTAGGCAAGAGCTAGTGAGCAAGAGCTAGAAATTTGAGAAAATAACACAAATAGCAGAAATAGTGTATAAAATGATGCCGCTATGGGTTCATATTTATACGCCTGGCACTTTGCAACTTGGTGGGCCCCGTCTGTCATTGAATGTCGCTATTCTAGTGAAGGGAAGGTGTTTTTTCAGACCTTCGGCTTAAGGCCTTCGTTCTTATCGCAGTCTGAATTTATTGTTATAACAAATTAATACTGCGAGGGGCTACTGTTGGGGGGCCTTCGTCTGCCGAAGGTCCTCAAAAACACAACTAACATGTTTTCCAAGTATAATACATTCACAGGGACCTTCGGACATGGGGATGAAGTTATACATGATATGAAGGGCGCGGTTCGAGTGAAGGACGAGTCAGTGCCGAAGCTACCTGTGAAGAAGCTTCGGCTTAGCGGCTGTTGGGGGCCTGCTTCGTCGTCGAAGGTCCTCTAAGCAAGTTGGCACAAGGTACAGGCCGATGCTACGATCTAGGGAGCTTTGGGATAGTGACATGCCTTGAGACGAAGGGCTGCACCGACCTAAAGAGGAAAAGACTGATCGGTCCATGATAGTTTGTGTCATGTTTGTAGTCACTTGTCGAGGGTATGAATGTAATTTCAACCTGGCTGCGTCCCGTGCCTATAAATAGATGAACAGTAACCTCGTACTGTTCACGCTGACTTGTATTCATTCGTGCGTCACACTTGGACTTTTGCCTTCTGTCAAGCCGAAGGTACAAATGTAATTCAATATTGTTCATGTTTATTCATGATGATATAATAAAGATATATAAATGATGTCATATGATTATTCATGTTATTTCTCATGTTTCATATGCTTCTACTTATATTAATATACACTGGGATGATGAAGGTACGTCCTTCATAACCTTTGTCTGAAGATCATTATATCATGAGGGAAATAATGCTTCGAAGGACGAAGGACATTAACCAATAATGTTTTGTGTTGCCTTGTTCTTAACTCATAGCAGTTGAGAACAAGTTCCCAACAGATATGAACAATCTTTTATAAAATGACTAGACTTCCCACAGTTGAAGCAGCCAGTTGAAGAACTAGGGAGGGCGGGAAAACGAGCACCGAGGGCACTCGGCTGATTTGTAGAAGTGGGTGCAGTGGTAGGGCGAATGAAAACAGGCTGTTTGAACGGATAAGATGGTGGACGAGGCGAAGAACGATTCTGATTAAAAGGTCGGATTACCAACCTGGTTCGCTTCTCAGGCCCCTGATTGGACCTGTCACCTCCAAATCCCTTTGATTTTTCTGGGCCTGTATTCTTGGCTTCTACGGCCAACGCCGTGCTGATAGCTCTGCTGTAAGTAAGATCCAGGCAGGTGGCCATTTTTCGTTGGAGTCGATCGTTAAGTCCTCTCATGAAGCAATCCTTTTTCTTCAGGTCAGTGTTCACTTGGTCTATAGCATATTGGGATAAATGATTAAACTTGTTGAGATACTGCATCACAGTATCCCCTCCTTGTTTTAGTCGAATAAATTCCTCTTGCTTCATGTGAAGCACTCCTTCTGTAATATAGTGCTCAATGAATGCTAGCTTGAATTCATCCCAAGTGACCTGATGTCCAGCGGGTTGAACTGCCACAAAATTTCCCCACCAGGTACTGGAAGGACCCCTCAGTTGTTGGGCGGCGAATAAAGGCTTCTGTGTTTCTGTGCATCGGATTAATCCAAATTTCTTCTCTATAACCCATCAACTTCAAGAGGGTCTTCAGCTTTAACAAAGAGTGGGGGACGCGTTTCAGAGAAGTTCAAATACGAGGTTTCACGCGGTCCCTGTGGAGGAGCTCTTTCGCCATGCTGCTGGAATTGATTACCCGCCATCTCACGCAAGAAGCGGGTATTATCGGCAGTAGCATTAACCAAGGCAGCGATAGCCTCGGCCAGCGTTGGTGTATAGGTGGTGGACTAGGAGTATCTTCCCGACCATAGGAAGTCCCCGCACTGTCATGCGCACGAGTCCTTGATGGCATCTGAGGAAAAAAACATTTTTGGGAAAAATATAACATGCCGATACACACTATCATTTTACATTACCAAACAGTAATGATACAGACTCAAGTGTACAACATGACCTCATTACTTATTTTTACATAAGTACTTCATCTAAACTATACTAGTCTAGTCTTCAGTCCTTGGTTTCTTCATTTCCTGCCGTGGGAGACCGATCGTCAGCCAGGTTCATGGAAGGAGGAGGCCTAAAAAGGTCCAGTTCCCCATTAATTCCTTCACTTGCTGTCCCTAATGGTCCGATTCCCATTCCAACAGGGTCGGCAGGCACGTCTGGGTGCAGTCGCAAATACAGTACATTCACTTCCTCATGTAAAGTATTGCAGTACACCTGCAAGTTATCGAGGGCCACACTAAGCTCTTCCACACGAGCACGAGCTCTGGCTTCCCGGTCCCAAGCAACCGAACGTGAGTTGACGGCCCAATCGAACACCAGATCCCGTTTTGCAAGCTCGTCTTGCAGGCGTCTGACATTAGCTGCCAACTCATTTATACACTGACCGTCTTGTGCCCACACCGTGTTTCGGTGACATAGCTCCGTCCGAAGCTACTCCACTTGGGCTTCCAAGTCTCCGATTGGATCGTTACTGCCGCTGCTGCTCCCTTCATGTCTTGGAGCCAACTGATGACGAGGCACACCAATAGGTCCAGTGGACTTGCGCGTGGTTTTCCTCGTACGCGGCATATCTCCATAAGGGGGAAGATTTATTAGTATAGTTTTTAAACACGATGCATGCATAATTATGGAATCAACCCTTGTTGATTCTACTTCCTATAATTTGCACTCTATTACCTGGTCTTACAAGATGAGAACTTCCAGAAAGAGATAAGGTAAGAATGAAAGAAATTTCCTTAGATAAGTATTTGAAAATTCTTTTTGAAATGCTTCATAATATCTGAAGAGATGGGCTTCGCTCCGATACCAGTTGTGACGGAACCTCCCAAGTCATTAGGCCCACCTACAGCTGTCCTTGTCTAATAGACCTTGGACAACCCTATAGATGCACATAACCACTCGGCAAGTTCGGTATCTGTATCCTTTTCCTCGCCCAAGAGCGTTTCACCCGTCACGAAGATATTATGACACATCGGAGGAATGAATGAGCGGAAGCAAATTACAATAACTTATTTTACATTCATTAAAATATAGAAGGAGTATTATTACATCACCAGGTTATCAGAGTGCATAAGTATTATTATTACGAACTTGGGAGGCAAAAACTCCTCCCGTATAAGAGTATATAGCTTTTCAAAAGGGAGGCCACCATCCTCCCACCACCACTTTACTGTTGAGGTTCATCCTTGGGCACCACCTTAGTGCAAAAACAGCAAAAGTTTGCTGTTTCCTCACCTACAATAACATGGGTTCGAAAACCCTGAGTACGAAGTGTACTTTCGCAAGTCTTACCCGTCAAAATAAAAGACTCTCAAGGATATGCTGGCTTAAGGCAGTCAAGGTAAGGCTATTCAAGAATCAAGACTCTGTTTGCAGAAATGCTTACTAATAGTGGATCCTTAAAAATCCAATTTTATTAGCAAGTTAAGTTATTACCTGTCACTAGAGTTCTTTCTACCTTAGTTCAAGCACTTGGCCTATACTAGCCGTCTTTTATCATCCCATCAGTTCACTGGATTGCTACGTGTAAGTTAGTGACCAAGTCTTCATGTCTGAGAACTAACGGCGATCCGAATCAATTAATACCCAGTTGGGGATCTCCAATCACACGACATATGTAGCACTTAACCCTTGCATATGTCAACTCGCCACCGAGTTTCTTAAGACCAGACCGGGTTCACGCCAACCGAGAGCACAGATACACCACCATCTAGCCTCTTGCCATGGAGGGTACACGCTACTCTCACCATCTCTCCACTTCCATTGCATGTTGGCCTTTCTGTTATTAGTCTGCCCAAGGCAAAGCTTACCCATGATGAGGCATGTGACCAGTTAAAAGGTCCTCGATCATTAGGCCTACATCGACAAGGTCCTTAATCGACTCAGACGGAGACACTACACCGAGACTCCCTTCTCGTGCAAGTCAACCACCCGGTCTCAGCTTTATTATTTAAACCCAAAGTTTGGTACCTAGCAGAAGTACATCTTTTCATATGTTGAACCCATCAAGGCCTTTGATGGATTCACCATCACAAGTTTTTCCTTTTGAAAACATTCCCACCCACTGTAGCATCACTTTTTTTAAAAACAAAACATTTTTGTTTTTCTAAAGCAAGGCTAAGCATCATAAAAATTCTTTTCATAAAGGGTATCAAGGAAGGGTAATCAATTTTCCAAGGAAAGAAATGCATCAATAGTTTAGCACACAACTCCTATCACCTAATGCATCAAACAAGCTGATTAAAGATTTTAAAACAACAAGGAGGTGGAAAATGCACCGGGGCTTGCCTTGTTTTGTAGGAGAGTCGAGCTCTGTTCCACAGATATCAAAATAAAAACAGTTCCCGACAGGTGGATTTTCTGTTGACGGAGTAGTCTCCTCTCCTTCAATAGTCACTTCTTCCTCGTTCTCTATATATAACCATATATAACCATGAATGCTCATGTAATGCTTATGAAAATGCAATAATAGAAAAGATACACCAGGTTGTATCTTGAATATAACTTTCCTTCACGGTACTTCAGGAAACTAGGGTTTCTGGAGTTAGTACTTTATCTTCCTCAAGCAAATACTACCTAGAAAACTAGGGTTTTGGTTTAGGAATCAAACAAGGTCTAAAACAGGTCAAACTTCACGCATTGAGGTCTAAATATCATATTTAGCTTATCCAAAAAGTTTGGTGATTTTTGGAGTTATTAAATAATTTCTAAAATTCCTCAAGTATAGGTTTTGTCATTTTTAAATACCACATAAACCCTAGTTTGGACTAAATATCTTGGAACTAATTTTATTAAATACTACAGAAACTTACGAGTCTAACAAAATTGGTCTCATATTTTTATCATTTTCCTAGAATTTTCTATGATTTCTCTAATCCTGGTAGAAAAAGAAAAAGAAAAAGTGTCAACAGTGATGGGCTCAATTTAGCCCGAGTCAGCTCAATACAGGCAGAATGCGCCCGCACTGGCGGATTTGCACTGGCAACCCTGGTGATTTGAAAAACCCATTAACAATCCCACGCACTATTACGATGTGTCACTGACATTTACATCGAGGTTCTTCACTTTCTAATTCTTCACAACTCGTGATTCCCGACCGTGGACGGCGGAGCAGCAGCTCTGGCGAGCCTGTACCGGCCAAGATACGCAATGACCGGTGCTCTAGAGTGGTTGACACCTAATTTGACCCCCTAATAACCATTTCCCCCCAACTAATTTCAAGGTTCTAGCCCCTAATCTCTCTGCCCACGGTGACAGTGCGATCAACAGATAACATGAAGCGTTCCCGGTGATCCTATGGGTTCTAGCTCAATTGGCTGAGTCGAGAAGCATAACAAGCACACAGGGATACTAAAACAAGAGTGAGGAGGACATGATCAAACCTGTGGAGAGCTGGCCACGACGATCTCACTTAGTATGGTGTTCTGGACCGATTTGGGGGAAGTCTCAAATTGGGGCTCTCTAGTGGATAATTGGAGGCACGGGTGGGTGCGTTGGGTGCTTGACTACATAGCGGGGCCGATGGCACGCTCAATTTATAGGATCCGAGGGTGGTGGCCCATGAATTTGAGATGGCGCGCTGGCGGCCGAAGAGAGGGGAGAGCACTGGCGCGGTGATACCGTGGCAAAGCCACCAGCGATGGACGGACTTGCTACAAGGGTTCACTGCGATGTGTTAAATCTCCCAGACACCTGGCGCCCTAGCAATAGGCGGCTAACTCCGGCAAAGTTTATCTGGACCGGCCGTGAGTCAGGCAGACACGGCGGCCGGGGCTGAAAAGTGGCCTAAGTTCATCTTCAAAGCGATATTTCTTACCCCGAGCAGTTACCTATACTTAGTTGAGCACGAATCACGCCGCCTGGCGTGAATCCGAGCGCGGGGTCACCGGTGGCGAGGTTCACTGAACTCGCAGATATTTTCATTACTGTCCCATCAAGAACTGCTTTAGTCGCTCTGATAGAGCGTTTTGCAGCGCCATTTACTTCAAATTTCATGTAGTGACTTGATCACCTCTCTGTATCAAAGTTGTAGCCCTACAACCCAGTTACAATCTTGCTATAGTAACCATGCTCAAACACTCACTAGATTATCTTCAAAAGCGCCCCCAAATTTCATCCCAAGCCAATGTCAGTAGGATTTCAGATTCTGAGCTGACTGACATCCCAACTTTGAGTCCATTTAACTCCAAATTTTGTATGACACCAAGGCTTAATGACTTAAGCAAAGTTATGCTCCTATAGTAGATCTTCCAATTTGATGTATTGATCCTAGGCAAATTCTTTATGGATTATGAGATATAAGGCTCCAAATATGCCTTAATCTCACTGCATTTCAGAGTTAACCCAATAGGGTTTAGGTGGTGCTTTTTGCAAATAAGCCCCAATTCCACATTTTGACTTGCAAATCCTCAAATGTGAGAAACAAATGATTTGTGGTGTTCTATTACTTTGGTATTTGCACTTGGGTCCAAAGTGCACAAATTTTACACTTAGCCCCCTAGGGTTCTAGTTTAGGGTTTTTCAGGGGTCTTTTCAGGGTTTTTAGCACTTTAGGGTTTTGGTGTCACTAAAGTCCTTCAAAGATGATTTTCATGATCATTTCTCATGTCTTTAGAGGTTTTAACTTATTTTGGCTTCATTTACCTCCCTAAGCCCTAACCCAGGGTTTAATACCCTACCCTAAGGTTAACCATACTTCGAGCCACATCATTACAATTTGTTTAAAATTTTTAGCTAGTGAATGCACTCTAGGTGTAACAAACATATGATATGCCAATGCTCATGATGTTATGCTCAAGTTTTAGTGACAGTAACACCAGGGGTGTTACAGCAGCGGATAATCGATAACATCGAAAGATGGGGAATAGGGCAAGGCCTAGCCCACTACTCCTGCTCCTCTCCTGCTGGAGCAGCATCCCACTCGACCGTCCAACCCGGTGGCAGGGTGGTAGGCGAAGTCACACCATCAACCATATCCTGAAGCGTACCTACAAAATTTATGTCACAAGCAAGGCTGAGTATACTAATACTCAGCTAGACTTACCCGGTGTGAGGAATCTACTCCTCCACCTCTAGACCATGCAACTGTTTGGCTGAGGGGTTTGGTTTGCCAAAAGCACTAGCTGAGTCTAAAATCAATTTTAGCTTTTCCAATTCTAGTGTCATTAATTTTAGCTAAGTTTGCTCCTTCTAAGCATACATGGTAGCAATCATTTAGTACAATCAACATGTTATCTCAAGTAAACCTCATTTCACTTCTTACTCAATGCAGTACAAGGGGTCAAGTAGTCTCATTAGCTGCAAGAAGCAGACGATTCGAATCGAGTTTTAACCTTGCAAGGTAAACCTAAACACACGACATGTCAGGACACTCCGTCCCCGCACACGTCAACCATCCCCATCGATTCCCCGTTTGCGGCCAGGGCTCACCGCCTTGGCATACAATGCTCCACTGACCCCGGCTCCCGCCGTGCAGTGACCGCACTTGTACCCACCATAGCTAGCATGGGAGACTTAATCTCAGGACAAGTGAGGGGGAAAGTCTGCGCTCGGCTTCACTCAGGTACTAGGTTTACCGGTTACCATAGTTCCCGACATGTGTTTAGTATGTTCAAACGCTTGACTCAGGTATCCACACATTAATCCTTAGTTCCTTTTCTGTCTCATGAACATGGTATCCACCTTGGATCCAAGTTAGAAGACCATCATAGATCCCGTTATCAAGATGAATACAATCAATTCCTGACCTCGCGCGAGTGCTAGAAAAATCACTCGACTTCTACCGAGATCCTAATTAGCAAAGTAGCTACTCGATCTAGCATACTAGTATCCATCTCAAAAAGGAATCTTGAGTTCATGCAACTAAGGGTTTCAAGCAACTCCTACACTTAATTAAGTGCACATTACAAGTCTACAAACATTAAGTGTAGTAAAGTAGCATATATAAACTGGTTATGCATAAAACCAAGGCTTGCCTTCAAATGCTGGGGCTGCGGGGAGATCCTCGGTGGCAGGCTCGAGAGTTGGCTCCTGGTCTTCCTCGTGGACAGCTCCTTGCTCGGGGATGAGCACGTACTCTTTGTCAGCGGGGTTGCAGTCTATTGAATGCAATGAGTGAGATATATGTATGCCATGATATGCAATGTGGTAGTAATAGAAATGATTAAATTGATAAAGTAAAGTTTAAATCTTACTACGGGAATTCTGGTGGTACACTTAGCCATTTAGGACAAGTTTGGTTAGGTTAAATGGTAGGATTATTTTAGCGTTCCACTGATTTCCTTTTAAAGTTTTAGTGAAGGTTTATTAATATTCCTAGCTGAATTTATTAGGGTGAGACTCATTATTCTTTCCAATTTATCTCTTCTTTTCCTTTTCTTTTATGCCTTTAAGGTGGGTTTGAACTACAACCTACCTTTACAAATTTCTAACAATTCTGCAAAAATTATAGTAGCTTCTCACTGGTGTGTAACTCTTTTTCTAAAAAATTCGGGCTCAAAAGGTTAAGGGTTCTCTCTGTACAAAATTATCAAATATTAGGGCAGAGGAGGTGCCTTGAACTACAACTCTCTTCTAACAGTGGATTACTCCCTAATGCTTATTTTTTCTGGTATTTAGGTGCTATAATATGACTTTGCACCAAATTTTAGCCACTAATACTTATTGGTTATTTTACTGTGATTTTCTAAAGTTTTTGGCCAAAGGGGTGCTTTCTACTACCACTATACTTGAAAAATGTCAAACAACAGATTTCTAATTTTTTCTATCTTCTTCTTTGTGCAAGAGCAATCATTCTAGAATTTGGCAACTTTTTGCTTAAGGGAAAAGAGGTAGAATTTTTTGGATTACATGGTCTTTTTCATGGGGTAGGGGGTATTGGGTGTTACCTTACATTTTTAACTAGGTTTCATATTTTTCTCTAGTGGTCTACTTCATCAATAGTTGGGTAAGATTTTATTTGCCTAATGTTGCACAATGTTTGGCTTTCTTATGATTTAATTGGAACATGGGCCAAAATTAAGTTTTAATTGTTAAACCCACTTATTATGATGGGTTGGGTGTTTCTTATTTTTGGAGTCTACTGAATTTTCCATAACATTTTTGAAATAGTCCTTATAGTTTTAATTATAGCTTTTCTGGATATCTTAGTGCCTAATAAAATAATTAACCTTGGACTAGCTCTGGACTAAGGTTCTCTATATTTTTCCTAGGTTCCTCATCACCTAAATATGCTAGGAAAAATATGCTTCTTCTCTGTTTATTATTTTCCACTAACCTTCTTAATTTTTTAAGTTTTGGACAGATATAGTTTTAAATAGTAATACTTGAGTTAATCTTGTATACTGAGGTGCTTAGTAATTTTAAACAGTGTCTAAGTTGGGTATGTAACTCTATAAATTTTCTTAAGCCTAGCACAGGAGTATTTCTATTTTTCTTCATATTAATAAGGTTTGGGTAGTTTCCTTATTTAATTCAAAACTCTAATAATTAATACAGAAAACATGGGGTTTACTATTTTTTCCTGATAGTTTATATTATTTTGAATCCAGCAAAATTGGTTTGACTAATTTTGGATAAATATTCTTTAAGTTATGAATTTCCTAAGTTCTCTGTTCATTAAAAAGAATAATCAGAAATGGTTAAATGGAAACTAACTTTGCATCAGGGTCCCTGGCGATTGTTTTCAATTTTCCTTACAAACTAGTCCTTGGCTCAAGCATGGAGAAGCTTCACAGCCTCTCGGGGAAGCTTTCCAGGGGCTAGGGCGAGCCTGGGGTCGTTAGAAAAGATTGGTCACGACGGTCGTGCTCGGGCAGTGATGGCGGGCAGTGGCGCTCGCTTTCCACGGCGAACTCCGATGATCTCTGGCTCGGGTGGGGCTTTGGGTGCGCGAGTGCATACGACTAAGGCCTCTGGGGGCACTTATAGGCGAGGGCAAGGTGCAGACGTGTGGGGCAGGGCGACCATGCGCGGGGCGTGAGCTGCCGCGGCCAATCCGCGCTCGGCCGGTCAGGCAAGCGATCGAACACGTGGCCTCGCTCGGTCTGGTCATTTTCAAACGCTAATTAGTTCACGATCTTCTCGTAACTCTCCCAAATCCCTGCACACGATTTCTTCCTTGTCGTTTACTCTTTGTTTCTCTTATAGCACTAATCGGTGCAGGATTAAGTATATATGGTCACATACGTATTTTCAAAACAAAGTTTTGGTTTTGGAAAACCTATTTTCAACTAAACACATTGTTTGGCTTTGAAAACAGCTTTGAAAAACTATAATGCTAGCGACATCCTCTGTTAAGCCCTAAATTAAGGACTATCAGGTGGCTTAGATTAAAACACTAACCCACAACCGGGGGGGGATATTGCATACATGTGTAATGTTTTTTTGAGGCCATTCAGTTTTGAATGGATCAACACTCAGGTAAGGTGAGATGTGAGAGCATGACCGAACAAACGTCGGTCTAGGGGAGAGCATAAAAAGTGCTTGATTATATATAGGTTACACATATGTATATATGAAGGCTGCAATGTGGAGTAATTACTTTTCTGGGAATTCAGTGCCCCATGGATGTTTATGGGTATATAGACATGGGAATACTGAGAAGTGTAATGTACTTGTAACGACGCACCTACGCTCAGGTAAGAAGGTGAGTTACCATAATGAGTTGCCCTATGGTTAAAGTGTGGCAGTGGCGCCTATGCGTGGTTCGGCGCTTAATGAAGAGCTGGCCTCCATATAGCAATATATGGAGTATAAACTATGATAAACTGTCATGTGTGGATCTTGCATCATGGGAAAAATGGGTTGTGATGGAATTTTCTGCAGGTACACTAACCTCGAAACGTATGTGTAGCTGACGACTAGCAAAATACCATGAGAGTCATAAGTATGCCACCGATATAGAATGCTATTGCCACATTATTTTGGCAAAATTCGTGAGGACAAAAAGGACGAGCATGCATCCTGATTGTTGCATCATGTTTGTCACCTATACACCCAAAATGCTTCTCTCACCTTTATTCTAATAACCGGTGATTGTAGATAATGTGGTGTAATGTTGTATTATGAACTTCGATGAAATAGTTGTCGTCTGTTCTTTAGGTAATCTATTTAGGTGTTATATGTGTTTGCTTTGGTACTCGATGTGCCGATAGAAGGTTGGTAATTTGTTTGCCTAAACCCAAAACTAGGCCATGTTCTTATTTAGTGAACCATGACCCAAAGTTTGAATTCTCCATTATCACTCCATGACCAAACTCATGTGAATGGATGTTTGGATAATTTATTTACCCAATGCAAGATGTGCATGGGCTTAAAGCTAGGATCTCGAGTCCGTGTTCTTGTTATATAATCTGTGACGTTTTAGTTGTCATATTTTCCATCCTAGATCATTCCCTTGTTCGATTGACACAAGTTGATGTCTCTTATCTAGTTTGCCTGTTCTTAAGAATTGCCATGTTGCTTTACCAACCTAACTCAGGAAAGGCATGTCCGACCATTTTCTAGAACCGGATGTCTTTGGTTTCCTCATATCTCTCGAAATTTTACCAATTTAATCTTATGACTATTTTCCCTCCATGTCAAATTGGACGTTACTCATTGACCTTGTAATCTCTATGATGGGCATAGAAATATGCTTGGGGCTGAATTAACAGTCTCCCATCATACTCCCTTCACCAACCAATTTAGGTTTTGACCACGTCTTGTCCGTTTCATCGGGCCATGATCTATTTGGCTCTCTACTTGTAACCATTCTTACAAGTGGAGTCTATTTTTATATATTGTCATCCTGGCTCAGTCTATTTGTGCCACGCAAGGTTTTTCATTGCGTGAGTTTGGTAATGGCGTTATGACTAAAACTGACGGTGTCGTGACGAAACTGATGGCCTTCTATGTGTGTGCACACACGGTTGTGCTGCTCGGCACGTGCTAGTATCGCAGTTAGTAGTTGTAATCCATTATGAAACTATATCGGTGTGTTATCTTGGCACAATGTCTAGTTTTGCCACGTGAGATTCATTATTGGTGCCAGTTCGGTGATGGTGTCATCATTATGGACTTATGGTGCCGCGGCGTGTAACACCCCTGGTGTTACTATCACTAAAATCTGAGCATAACATCATGAGCATTAGCATATCATGTGTTTGTTATACTTAGAGTGCATTCACTAGGCAAAAATTTCAAACAAGTTGTATTGGTGTGACTTGGTATGTGTGAAACCCTAGGGTAGGGTACTTAACCCTAAACTTGGCTTATGAGTGACAATGAAGCCCAAACAAGTAAAAATCTCAAAACTCATTAGAAATGATCATAAGTTATCACATTTAATGGACTTGGGTAGCACCAAAACCCTAAATATGTCAAAACCCTAAAAAGACCCTGGAAAACCCTAAATTGGTACCCTAGGGGGCTAAGTGTAAATGTTGTGCACTTTTGGACCCAAGTGCAAAGGAGCAAAGTATTAGAGCACCATAAATCATATGGTTCACATATTTGAGGATTTGCAAATCAAACCATGAAATTTGGGCTTATTTGCAAAAAGCCACTCTATACCTCTCATATGCCTAAGTCCTAAAACCAGTGAACAGGGCTGACTTTGGAGCTCTGTATTTCCAAAAAAATAAGGAATTTGCCTAGGGTCAACACATCAAACTTGTAGAGCTATAATAGGGGTACAACTTTGCTTAAGTGATTAAGCCTTGGTGTTGTACAAAAATAGGAGATAAAAAGGTTTGAAGTCTGGCTGTCAGATCACTCTGAAGCTGAACTAGGACTGACAGTGAGATTTGCTCAACTTTGGATTCAATTCAAGCTCGAAGGATTGGGTAAATGAGTTAGATCCCTATAGCCGATTTGTAGCTGGTTTATAGGGCTACAACTTTGATGTAGAGGGTTGGTCATGTCACTGTATGAAATTTGGAGATAATCGCCCTGCAAGTCGATCTGTTAGATACTCTGAATATGCCTCCAATGGTACAGTGTCACACAAATATCAACAGATTCAGGGAATATCGCCGCCGGTGACCCTACGCCGTGATTAACGCCAGCAATGTGATTTGTGCTCACTGGTGCCCGGATAACGCTTCAGGGTTAAAAGATCTTTGCCATGGATGGTGCTAGGGGTTGGCCGCCGTACCCCCTTGCCTTACGGCTGGCTCAGATAAGCTCACCGAAGTTGGCTGCCTGCCGATCGAGTGCCACGTGCCTTGAAGCTTCACCACGTCGCAGTAAGCCGCTCTATATTGTTGGCTCATCACTGGTAAGCCTGCCACTGTGAAAGACACACAGCTATTGCGTTAGTGCTCTTCCCTATCTCTGGCCACCAGCACGCAATGACCAAATTGAGAGCCACCGCTCTGGGATACTATAAATTGAGCA
The DNA here is from genome assembly GCA_029449295.1 of Zea luxurians. Taxonomy (NCBI): domain Eukaryota; kingdom Viridiplantae; phylum Streptophyta; class Magnoliopsida; order Poales; family Poaceae; genus Zea; species Zea luxurians. Next base: position 124,124,779 of record JAOPSE010000009.1, read on the forward strand.
CACCCCTAGCTCCGTTAAGACATCACGAAGCCAAAGCATCCGCTACTGCCTCCGATTAGCCACCAGAGAGCTCCAATTTCTTTATCTCCCCAAATCAGTTTTCCACACCCGTAAACACCTCGTCGTGGCCAGACGCCTACTAGGTTAGTTCAAGCATCCTTGCTTGATGTTCTAGCCTCCATTAAGTCTCCTGCTACTCGTGGACCTGTTCAATTGAGCTAGACTACCCTGAGTCGTCATGAACACATCAAATTGTTATTGGTTTCCGCCGTCATCGTGGACAGAGAGATTCCGACTCGGATTAATGCAATTGATGGAGGGGAATGGCCGACGAGGGTAGAATTCGATGTCGGCCAAGTTAGGGCTCTAGTCATTAAGTATCCTAGCCGGTACAAGTTCACCGGAGATTAGCTTGTCGCCGTCCACCGTCGTGGACCTGGCGCTACGAATAAATAGAAGTACGAGGGTCTCAGTGCAATTGTCAGTGTAACACCCTAAATTTCAATTTTGTGAAGACAAGGAAAAATTCTCAAAAATCTTAAATCAAAACACCTTTCCTTAAAGATAATCATAATATAAGAAGTTTCCCCTCATGAATATGTTAAAAAAAATACATAATTAAAAGATACTTAGATAATCTAAATTGCCTTTGGGTTAAGTTATACAAGAGAATTATGATTAAACTATTTCTTAATACATAGAGTCTACAATATAAATTTGATTTCCCTAGAACTAATAAGGTATGGATTATTCTCTACTATATGATTAAAAGCTTGTCTAAAAGAACTAAGATAAATAAAGGAATATATAAAATATGTTTTTGCACAGATATGGTTTGCAAATGAACTAGTCACAAACTTGAGTTTAAATTTGAATTCAAAATTTAAAATAGGAAAGAAAAGGGAAAGAGAAGGGATATAAAACAAAAATATAAATAATATATATATAAATAAATATATTCAGAATTAATATCCCTAACTTCACAAAAATAAATTGAAATGATGAGCCATAGAGATTTGAATTTAATTTTGAATTCAAATTGGATTTGAAAATGAAGAAAAGAAATAGAAAATAAAAATGAAAAAGAGAAAAACCCTAACTGGGCCAACTCTCCTCAATTCGGCCCACTAACTCGCGCGCGCCAGCCCATTCTCAACCCGGCGCCGACACGCGGGACCCGCGGGCAGCCTCTCATCCCCCCACGCGCGCTCTCGCTGTCTCACCAACACGTGGGCCATGCCCGTCAGCCACTTGCCTTCGCTCACCTCGCGCCAGTCACTTACGATTGGGTCCCACCTGTCGGACTCATCCCCTTCCCAAGTCCGTAGCCAACAAACTCGCCGCAACAATCGGCGCGGAACTCCGGGTGGCCGGGCCGATTCTCGCGGGCGCGCAGTGCCGTCGTGGCAATAAAAGGGGCCCGCCGCGCTTGGTCTCCTCCGTGTTAACCAGAAGACCTGCGTCGTCATCTACCACAGTGCACACCGAGAGAGATAGAACCGGAGAGGAGGGCCGCCGGGGATCGCCGTCGTTGGGGTGTCTCGGCTCTCGAAATCGGGTCGTGGAGTGTCGCATCCACCTGGGGAAGCCGTCGGTGCCATCAATTTGAGTCGAACGCCGCCAGGATTCGAGCAATTGCTCGCCGCACTTCGACTCTCCGCCGTGGGCCGCGCGACACCGTGGCCAGCCGCGGTCATCGCTTCAATCCCTGGTACGTCAGCTCCTTGATGTTCGTTAGGGCCAGGACATTGTCTAGCGCCGTTTAATTTGAATTTGGGGCGGTGTTGCGCCGGATTGAGCTCCCTCCGGCGGAGGCGCCGCCGCGCGCGTGATTCCTGGGATCGGGTGTAAGCGGGGGGAAGAAGAAACCGCCTGGGCCGTTGGATCTTATTCAACGGCCGAGATTAGGCCCTTGCATACCCCTTCGTCATTTTAAATCCGAGCCGTCGAACTTCAATCGTGTGGTTCGGGGTAGTTTGGATCGTGGGCATTCGTGGACCGTGGATCTCTAATCGTACGGTGGTCGTTGCGTACCGGTTCGTTTAATGGGTGATCTAATCTGGGCGGTTGGCGCACGATCGGACGGCCCAGATCACACCATACCCCTTCGGCCGCCAGTTTTGTAAAAGAACCCCCTGGAAACCAGAGAATCAACCCGCCGTCCAGAGCACTGTGCGCTGTGTCTCTGTAATTTTACCCCGAGCCCCCTTGGGTTTCTCTGGATTTGAGGCCCAGTCCAGAACATAATAAAACCAGGGAAAATGATTATTAAATAGATTTTTAATATGAAAATAATTGCTAGAACTTAGATAATTCATAGAAAATCCATTTTAGCTCCAAATTGAACCATTCCAGTTTCTAAAATTTTGTAATAATATTCTTCATCATTTAGTGTCTTTGTTTTGACATGAACTCTGTCAGAAAATTTATTTATCATTTAATCATATTTTAATCACATTAAACCTTAGGAAATTCATAACTTGAATTCCACAACTCCAAAATTAATAATTCTTTTTCCTGTGATCTTATTTTAATATGTAGATTATTAATATGTATTTTGCATATATGTTTGGTGTAATGTTAATTTTGCCTATACCATGTATGTTTGTATTGCTACGACTAGCAGTGAGGTCACGAGGATCTGAAGAATCATCCTGGTACCTGGAATCTCAAGACCCAGGCAAGTTGTGCCCTTGATCACTTCTTCTTACCCAGCCATGTTCTGATTAATCATAATGATCTGCATAGGTTAATTTTGATGGGACCCAATAGGTTACCCTAGTTTGTCTATCTTTATACCTTGTTTACCACTGAACTTTTTGGGTAGTACTTGCTAGTGCTATATGTGGTTTTGGGTATGGAGATACACTATTCATGATTACACTTTTTGTTATCAGTTGTTATTTAATGTTCATGTTAAGATCATTATGTTAATTGGAACATGGAGCGACCACCCGGGAAAACAGTGCTACCACAAGGGTGGAATGGGACGCCCTTGGCTGATTAATTAGGGAAGCTAGTGGAAGACTACCTTACCCGAAAGGGGCAAGGGCAGTAGGGGAGAGGTCAGTGTAGGGAGGCCCTCGGGAGGATTTTGCTGCGATGGCGGTCCTGCAAGGGATTCCTGCACTGGATCTTCCTATAAACTGTAGCGGGTTTTCGGAAGCTAGTGGAACTTTGTAAAGGCCTCGTAGTGTTACCCTGCCTCGCTTCCTTGGTAGAGGTGTATGGGATTCATGACCCCTTGGCAGATGGGTAACACGGCTTGTGGGTAAAGATGCGCAACCTCTGCAGAGTGTAAAACTGGTATACTAGCCGTGCTCACGGTCATGAGCAGCTCGGACCCTCACATGATTAACTTATGGAACTAAATTCAATTTGTCATATGCATTGCATTGCAGGTGGAGTTGTTACTTTTGTTCTACTATCTAATTGGGTTTGGTATTTACTTATACTTAGTAACTGCTAATAAAATTTTGACCAACTTTAAAAGCAATGCTCAGCTCTAACCATCTTCTTTGGTAAGCCTTACACTTCACGTGAGCTCCCACCTTTGGCGAGTTCATGCACATTATTCCCCACAACTTGTTGAGCGATGAACGTATGTGAGCTCACTCTTGCTGTCTCACATACACCACAGGTCAAGACCAGGTACTGCAGGATGATGCTCATGGAGGATGCTGTGATGAGTTCGTGAGAGGTCTAGGTCGTCGTCTCCCAGTCAACTTTGGGTTGCTGGACCGTTGTCTCCTTATAATGTAATTATTTATTTTGTATAGAACTCCTGTTATATATAAAGATGTGACATTCGATCCTGTGCCACTATACATCATATGTGTGAGACTTGGTCCCAGCATACCTGGTGTTTATGTTAGCGCCCGGGTTTTGGACCCCTAAAATCCGGGTGTTACAGAAGTGGTATCAGAGGAATGTTGACTGTAGGACGAAACCTAGATAGAACTGGACAACCAATACTTACTTACCTTTGCTACTCTGATTCTTTCTAAACTTATCTTAATCTTTTCTCATCTATTTCCGCTTCACTCTGATCATTCTTACCTTATCCTTCTAAAGACAAATGTGGATTTCACACTTTGAAATCCTGTGCCTAGAGTGACTTTTAGGAATAGGAGACCTAATCTTAGGAACAAAACAAAACTATTTTTATAAGTATCTATGTACTTGAATGTTTGTTCTTATGATACTTGTTTGATTTGGATCTTTGATTGAGTGTGATGAGTTGTGGAGTAATGTCCACGATTGCATCTGCATATACACATAGGTATAAAAATATATTTATAAAATAACTAGACAACCTAGATTATCCCCATTGGAACATATCTAGCTTAAGAGATTTATCTTATCCTAAAAGATCTCATTCTAACCAATTCATCTTATCTTAAAAGATTCTCCCTTATCTTAATAGATCCATCTCATCTTAAAAGATACTCATCTTATCTTGAAGAATTCATCTTATCCTAACCACTTTACTTATCCTTATCCTAATAGATCTAACTGACCTCAAAAGATTTTATCTTATCTTTATGGATTCATCTTATCCTAATAAGCATACTTATCCACCCTAGATTCAACAACCATGATCTAATGCAACTTAATTAGATCTTATTTAGTCAAACTAGTCATACCAATCTAATTTAGATCTCATCTAACCTAATATGATCTAATCTAAAGTGACTTATCAAACATGTTAGATAATACTGATGAAATAGATTAGACTCTACTCCTATAAAACATGTCTTAACTTAGTTCACCCTGCACTAAATTAAGAACGACAAGATTAACTTGACCATATACATATGCAACTACCTTACCCATCCGATAGTTGCATAATCCCTCTGTGATAACACTAATAGAGCTTCTGACCTACCTACACCATATACCCCATCCTATCTCAAAAGATTCCAACATATCCTAACAAGATATATCTTACCCTGATAAATCTATCTAACTTAAACTAGTCTAATCTAGATCATACCTAATTTAATATGGTCTAATCTAGTGTGAGTTACTTAATGCTGGTAGAAAAGATAAGGCCATACTCCTAAATCACTTAAGCCTAATTTGGTGACCTAGATCAACTTGGCCATACCCAACAACTTGACCTATATAACAAGTTACATAGCAACCCAACCAATAGAGTAATGATGGAGTGCATAGTCTATCAACCCCCACCTAAAACAAACTTGTAACCTACATCATGTAGTCTATCTCACCCATATATATATCTCTTATCTTGACAGATTCTATCTTACCCTCGGATATTCACCTTATATGATTGGTTACCCCAATCTGGACATAAAACAAAAATTAAACCCTACTAAAGAAATCTTCAGATTATAACCAGCCACTAGCCTATTCATTCTGCTTATTGAATATGGTCATTTGCAAAAACTATTGCCACATGCTTCTAACCTTCATGGACAATACCAGGAAAGGAAAGATTATCACGCAACAGCAAACAGAAAATGAATCCTCCAAATCCTCCACCTGTTGAAATCAATCAAGTGGTTGCTACCCAAAGACTGGTAATACAACAGTTAACAGACCTGGTGACCGAGATGCATAATCAGATAAGACAACAACGCGAAGAAATACGTCAGGCCCGCCAAGAAATAAGGCAAGCACGGTTGGAGAGACAACAACAACAACAACCTCCACCACCACCACCAGCTTCACCAAGCTACATAGATATAAATTATGATGATTTGTAAGGTCTAGATGTTACTTTAGTTAGTAGATGATATGATATTATTCTAGAAGGAATAATAAGGTCTATTGACCCTATGTTTTGTTAAAGAATTATACCTCATGCTGAGATTTCTTTGTTTGTGCATATGTTCCGAGAACAATATGAGTATACATCCCTTTTCTTACAAATCTCGGGGACGAGATTATTTTTAAGGGGGGTAGGATTTGTAACACCCTAAATTTCAATTTTGTGAAGACAAGGAAAAATTCTCAAAAATCTTAAATCAAAACACCTTTCCTTAAAGATAATCATAATATAAGAAGTTTCCCCTCATGAATATGTTAAAAAAAAATACATAATTAAAAGATACTTAGATAATCTAAATTGCCTTTGGGTTAAGTTATACAAGAGAATTATGATTAAACTATTTCTTAATACATAGAGTCTACAATATAAATTTGATTTCCCTAGAACTAATAAGGTATGGATTATTCTCTACTATATGATTAAAAGCTTGTCTAAAAGAACTAAGATAAATAAAGGAATATATAAAATATGTTTTTGCACAGATATGGTTTGCAAATGAACTAGTCACAAACTTGAGTTTAAATTTGAATTCAAAATTTAAAATAGGAAAGAAAAGGGAAAGAGAAGGGATATAAAACAAAAATATAAATAATATATATATAAATAAATATATTCAGAATTAATATCCCTAACTTCACAAAAATAAATTGAAATGATGAGCCATAGAGATTTGAATTTAATTTTGAATTCAAATTGGATTTGAAAATGAAGAAAAGAAATAGAAAATAAAAAGGAAAAAGAGAAAAACCCTAACTGGGCCAACTCTCCTCAATTCGGCCCACTAACTCGCGCGCGCCAGCCCATTCTCAACCCGGCGCCGACACGCGGGACCCGCGGGCAGCCTCTCATCCCCCCACGCGCGCTCTCGCTGTCTCACCAACACGTGGGCCATGCCCGTCAGCCACTTGCCTTCGCTCACCTCGCGCCAGTCACTTACGATTGGGTCCCACCTGTCGGACTCATCCCCTTCCCAAGTCCGTAGCCAACAAACTCGCCGCAACAATCGGCGCGGAACTCCGGGTGGCCGGGCCGATTCTCGCGGGCGCGCAGTGCCGTCGTGGCAATAAAAGGGGCCCGCCGCGCTTGGTCTCCTCCGTGTTAACCAGAAGACCTGCATCGTCATCTACCACAGTGCACACCGAGAGAGATAGAACCGGAGAGGAGGGCCGCCGGGGATCGCCGTCGTTGGGGTGTCTCGGCTCTCGAAATCGGGTCGTGGAGTGTCGCATCCACCTGGGGAAGCCGTCGGTGCCATCAATTTGAGTCGAACGCCGCCAGGATTCGAGCAATTGCTCGCCGCACTTCGACTCTCCGCCGTGGGCCGCGCGACACCGTGGCCAGCCGCGGTCATCGCTTCAATCCCTGGTACGTCAGTTCCTTGATGTTCGTTAGGGCCCGGACATTGTCTAGCGCCGTTTAATTTGAATTTGGGGCGGTGTTGCGCCGGATTGAGCTCCCTCCGGCGGGGGCGCCGCCGCGCGCGTGATTCCTGGGATCGGGTGTAAGCGGGGGGAAGAAGAAACCGCCTGGGCCGTTGGATCTTATTCAACGGCCGAGATTAGGCCCTTGCATACCCCTTCGTCATTTTAAATCCGAGCCGTCGAACTTCAATCGTGTGGTTCGGGGTAGTTTGGATCGTGGGCATTCGTGGACCGTGGATCTCTAATCGTACGGTGGTCGTTGCGTACCGGTTCGTTTAATGGGTGATCTAATCTGGGCGGTTGGCGCACGATCGGACGGCCCAGATCACACCATACCCCTTCGGCCGCCAGTTTTGTAAAAGAACCCCCTGGAAACCAGAGAATCAACCCGCCGTCCAGAGCACTGTGCGCTGTGTCTCTGTAATTTTACCCCGAGCCCCCTGGGTTTCTCTGGATTTGAGGCCCAGTCCAGAACATAATAAAACCAGGGAAAATGATTATTAAATAGATTTTTAATATGAAAATAATTGCTAGAACTTAGATAATTCATAGAAAATCCATTTTAGCTCCAAATTGAACCATTCCAGTTTCTAAAATTTTGTAATAATATTCTTCATCATTTAGTGTCTTTGTTTTGACATGAACTCTGTCAGAAAATTTATTTATCATTTAATCATATTTTAATCACATTAAACCTTAGGAAATTCATAACTTGAATTCCACAACTCCAAAATTAATAATTCTTTTTCCTGTGATCTTATTTTAATATGTAGATTATTAATATGTATTTTGCATATATGTTTGGTGTAATGTTAATTTTGCCTATACCATGTATGTTTGTATTGCTACGACTAGCAGTGAGGTCACGAGGATCTGAAGAATCATCCTGGTACCTGGAATCTCAAGACCCAGGCAAGTTGTGCCCTTGATCACTTCTTCTTACCCAGCCATGTTCTGATTAATCATAATGATCTGCATAGGTTAATTTTGATGGGACCCAATAGGTTACCCTAGTTTGTCTATCTTTATACCTTGTTTACCACTGAACTTTTTGGGTAGTACTTGCTAGTGCTATATGTGGTTTTGGGTATGGAGATACACTATTCATGATTACACTTTTTGTTATCAGTTGTTATTTAATGTTCATGTTAAGATCATTATGTTAATTGGAACATGGAGCGACCACCCGGGAAAACAGTGCTACCACAAGGGTGGAATGGGACGCCCTTGGCTGATTAATTAGGGAAGCTAGTGGAAGACTACCTTACCCGAAAGGGGCAAGGGCAGTAGGGGAGAGGTCAGTGTAGGGAGGCCCTCGGGAGGATTTTGCTGCGATGGCGGTCCTGCAAGGGATTCCTGCACTGGATCTTCCTATAAACTGTAGCGGGTTTTCGGAAGCTAGTGGAACTTTGTAAAGGCCTCGTAGTGTTACCCTGCCTCGCTTCCTTGGTAGAGGTGTATGGGATTCATGACCCCTTGGCAGATGGGTAACACGGCTTGTGGGTAAAGATGCGCAACCTCTGCAGAGTGTAAAACTGGTATACTAGCCGTGCTCACGGTCATGAGCAGCTCGGACCCTCACATGATTAACTTATGGAACTAAATTCAATTTGTCATATGCATTGCATTGCAGGTGGAGTTGTTACTTTTGTTCTACTATCTAATTGGGTTTGGTATTTACTTATACTTAGTAACTGCTAATAAAATTTTGACCAACTTTAAAAGCAATGCTCAGCTCTAACCATCTTCTTTGGTAAGCCTTACACTTCACGTGAGCTCCCACCTTTGGCGAGTTCATGCACATTATTCCCCACAACTTGTTGAGCGATGAACGTATGTGAGCTCACTCTTGCTGTCTCACATACACCACAGGTCAAGACCAGGTACTGCAGGATGATGCTCATGGAGGATGCTGTGATGAGTTCGTGAGAGGTCTAGGTCGTCGTCTCCCAGTCAACTTTGGGTTGCTGGACCGTTGTCTCCTTATAATGTAATTATTTATTTTGTATAGAACTCCTGTTATATATAAAGATGTGACATTCGATCCTGTGCCACTATACATCATATGTGTGAGACTTGGTCCCAGCATACCTGGTGTTTATGTTAGCGCCCGGGTTTTGGACCCCTAAAATCCGGGTGTTACAGTCAGATACACATATGAATAGTATAAAGGGTTCTTAACCGGTTATTCAAACAGCCGAGGTCCTCTGTGCGATGTTAGCACCGCGGGCGCGCGCGGGCACGTTCGCCTGGTTGTGGGTCGGATTGGGCTAGTTTCAGCAGGAACTGCTTTTATTTCGATATTTGTGGGTGCGGGCGCGTTCGCCTGAATACCCACATGCCAGGAACTGCTTTTACTTCGATATTTGCGGAGCAGAGCCCGACTCTCCTATAACACAAGGCTCTGGTGCATTTGCCACCTCCTTGTTATTTTAAAAATCTTTCTCACTTGCTTGACGCATTAGGTGATAGGAGTTGTGTGCTAAACAATTGATGCATTTCCTTCCTTGGCAGTTTGATTACCTTTCCTTGATCACCTGCTTTATAAAAAGGTTTTTCTTATGCTTAGTCTTGCTCTAGAAAAACAAAATTTTTTGTGTTGACAAAAGATGATGCTTCTAGTGGGAAGGGATGTATTCAAAAATAAAACTTGATGGTGGATCCATCATATCCATGATGGGTTCAACATCGGAAAAGATGTACCTCTGATAGGATACCAAACTTTGGGTTTTAAATGATAAAGCTGAGACTGGACGGGTGACTTGCACGAGAAGAGAGTCTCGGTGTAGTGTCTTCGTCTGATTTGATTATGGACCGTCTCGATGTAGGCTTGCTGATCGAGGACCTTTTAACTGGTCACATGCCTCATCATGGGTAAGCTTTGCCTTAGGCAGACTAATACCAGAATAACACAACACGCAATGGGAGTGGAAATATGGTGAGAGTAGCGTGTACCCTCTGTGGCAAGAGGCTGGACGGTGGTGTATCTGTGCTCTCGGTTGGCGTGAACCTGATCTGGTCTTAAGAACTCCAGTGGCGAGTTGACATATGCAAGGGTTAAGTGCTACATATGTCGTGTGATTGGAGATCCCCAGCTGGGTATTAATTGATTCGGATCGCCGTTACTTCGCGGACATGAAGACTTGGTCACTACCCTACATGTAGCAATCCAGTGAACTGAAGGGATGATAAAATACGGCTAGTATAGGCCAAGTGCTTGAACTAGGGTAGAAAGAACTCTAGAATCAGGTAATGACTTAACTTGCTAATAAAACTGGATTTTTAAGGATCCACTATTAGTAAGCATTTTTGCAAACAGAGTCTTGATTCTTGATTAAGCCTTACCTTGACTCCCTCAAGCCAGCATATCCTTGAGAGTATTTTATTTTGACGAGTAAGACTTGTGAAAGTACACTTCATACTCAGGGTTTCCAAACCCATGTTGTTGTAGGTGAGGAAGCAGCAAACTTTTGTTGCTTATGCTCTAAGGTGGTGCCAAAGGAAGAATCTCAAGAGTGAAGCCTCAGGAGGATGTTATCCTCCTTTTAAAAACTTTATACTTTTAAGTGGGAGGGGTTTTTGCCTCCCGAGTTTGTAATAATATTACTCCTGCACTCTTATATATTCCTGGTCTGTAATAGCAACACTCTTTCTATATTTTAATAAGTTACTGAAATTGCTTCCGCTCATTCGTTCCTCCGATGTGTTGTAATATTTGCGTGATGGGTGAAACCCTCTTGGGAAAGGCAAGGAATACAGATACCAAATTTGTCAAGTGATCAGGTGCATATGCAGGGTTGTCCGAGGTCCGATGGACAAGGACAACTGTAGGCGGGCCTAATGACTTGGGAGGTTCCGTCACAGCTGGTATCGGAGCAAAGCCCATCTCTTCAGATATTATGAGGCATTTCAAAAAGAATTTTCAAAGACTTATGTAAAGAAAAATTTCTTTCATTCTTACCTTACCACTTTCTGAAGTACTCATCTTATAAGACCAGGTAACAGAGTGCAATATATAGGAGGTTGGGAATCAACGAAGGTTGATTCCGTAATTATGCATGCATCATGTTTAAAAACTATACTAATAAATCTTCCCCTTATGGAGATATGCCGCCGCGTACGAGGAAAACCGCGCGTAAGTCCACTGGACTAATTGGCGTACCTTGGCATCAGCTGGCTCCAAGACATGAAGGGAGCAGCAGCGGCAGTAACGACCCCATCGGAGACCTAGAAGCCCAAGTGGAGCAGCTTCGGATGGAGCTACGTCACCGAAACAGGACGTGGGCAGAAGACGGTCAGCGTATTAATGAGTTGGCAGCCGATGTCAGCTGCCTGCAGGACGAGCTTGCTGAACAGGATTTGGCGGTCGATTGGGCCGTCAACTCACGTTCGGTTGCTTGGGACCGAGAAGCCAAAGCTCATGCTCGTGTGGCAGAGCTTAGTGCGGCCCTTGACAGCTTGCAGGTGTACTGCAATACTTTACATGAGGAAGTTCATGTACTGTATTCACGACTGCACCTAGACGTACCTGCCGACCCTGTTGGAATGGGAGCCGGACCCTCAGGAACAACAGGTGAAGCATTTGGTGGGGAATTGGACCTTTTCAAGCCCCCTCCTTCTATGAACCTGGCTGACGAACGGTCCCCTACAACAGACAGTGAAGCAACCAAAGATGATAAATACTAGAGTAGTATAGTTTAGCTATAATACTAATGTAAAATAGGTAATGAAGTCATGTTGTACATCTGAGTTTGTAACATTACATCTTGGTAATGTAAAATGATGGTATATCAGCATGTTATATTTCCCCAAATATTTCCTTGCTTCAGATGCCATCCAGGACTCGTGCACATGACGGCGCGGGTACTTCTCGTGGTTGGGAGGACACGCCCAATCCACCACCCGTACCGCCAACATTGGCTGAGGCTATCGCTGCCTTGGTCAATGCGACCGCTGACAACACCCTCTTTTTGCGTGAAATGGCGGGAAATCAATTTTAGCAGCAAGGCGGAAGGGGTCCTCCGTAGGGACCCCATGAAACTTCATACCTGGATTTCTTGGAAACTCGTCCCCCGCTTTTTGTTAAAGCCGAAGACCCTCTGGAAGCCGACGAATGGATATGGGTTATAGAGCAAAAATTTGGACTCATCTGCTGCACTGAAACCCAAAAGCCGTTGTTCGCGGCTCAACAGCTAAGGGGCCCTGCCAGTGCTTGGTGGGGAAATTATGTGGCCATTCAACCTGCTGGGCATTAGGTCACATGGGACAAATTTAAATTGGTGTTTCTTGAGCACTATATTCCAGAAGGAGTGCTGCACATGAAACAGGAGGAATTCATGCGACTCAAGCAAGGAGGAGATACTGTCATGCAGTATCTCAACAAATTCAATCATTTGTCCCAGAATGCAATTAATCAGGTAAATACTGACCTGAAAAAGAAGAATTGCTTTATGAGAGGCCTCAACGACCGGCTTCAAAGAAAGATGGCCACCTGCCTTGATCTCTCCTACAGTCGGGATGTCAGCACAGTGCTGGCAGTAGAAGCTAAGCATACAGGCCTAGGAAAATCGAAGGGATTCGGAGGAGACAGGTCCAATCAGGGGCCTAAAAAGCGACAAAGGTTGGTAATCTGACCTTTCAATGAAAACCGTTCTTCACCTCGTCCACCCTCCTACCCCTTTAAACAGCCTATCTTCATCTGCCCTGCCACTGCCCCCACTTCAACAAGTCAGCCGAGTGCCCCTGGTGCTCGTTTCCCCGCCCTCCCTAGTTCCTCAACGGGCTACTTCAATTGTGGGAAGTCTGGACATTTTATCAAAGACTTCCCATATCTGAGGCAGAACAAAGCCAACAATCAGCAGAACTCAAGGAGTTCAAATCAAGGCAAGGGAAACACGACAAATAATGCAGCGGGCAAGAATATAAAGAAGACTGGGCGAATATACTACACACAAGTGGCCACTACACCGGAGGGAGAGCCGGTTATGATGGGTATGTTTCTTGTGGCCAATCACCCAGCAGTCCTTCTCTTTGATTCTGGTGCTTCGCGTACATTCATAAGCAAGAAATTTGTGTAGAAATATTGCATTCCTTGCATAGAATCAAGGAAAGGGTTTATTATTCAGTCGCCTGGGGGACAAATATTCACTAAAGAAATGGCTTTCCATGTACCCGTAACATTGGCTAAACGGGACTTTCCCACAAACATGATTGTTCTGAAAGGCCAAGATATAGATGTAATTCCGGGCATGAATTGGTTAGCCCAGCATAAAGCTATCCTCGACACAGAATTGAGAACCATCAGGTTGAGCTATGGCCATGAAGAGGTTCTTTTGTCCATCCCTGTAGCTATTCCAGCTAAACCATTTGGCAAAGTCTATGAAGCTATCATACCAGAAATCCAAAATATTTTGGTAGTATGTGAGTTTCCGGACGTCTTTCTAGAAGATCTGCCTGGATTATCTCCAGAAAGAGATTTAGAAGTTGTGATTGAACTGAAGGCCGGTATGGCTCCGATTTCTAGAAGGTCGTACCGAATGCCTCCAAATGAGTTGGCAGAGCTTAAGACGCAATTACAAGAATTACTGGAGAAAGGATTCATCCGGCCTAGTTCGTCACATTGGGGATGTCCAGCCATCTTTGTCAAGAAGAAGGATCAAATGCTTCAGATGTGCGTGGACTATAGACCCCTTAATGAGGTCACAATCAAGAACAAGTACCCTCTTCCCCGAATTGATATTTTATTCGATCAGCTTACCAGAGCTCGGGTATTCTCTAAAATTGACCTCAGGTCGGGCTATCATCAGATCCGTATCTGACCCGAAGATATACCCAAGACCGCATTTACTACGCGGTACGGATTATTCGAATATTTGGTTATGTTTTTCGGATTAACAAATGCTCCTGCCCACTTCACATATCAAATGAACTCGGTATTTATGCTCGAGTTGGACAAATTTGTGGTGGTCTTCATTGATGATATCTTGATATATTCTAAGAATAAAGAGGAGCATGCTCAACATCTACTGGATCGTATTAACGTGCTTAAGGGAACATCAACTATATGTCAAATTCAGCAAGTGCGCATTTTGGCTGGAGGAAATCCAATTTCTGGGACACGTATTGTCTACAATGGGGATTGCGGTTGATCCCAGCAAGATCAAGGATATTCTGGAGTGGAAACCACCAACCACTGTACATCAAGATCGAAGTTTCCTTGGACTGGCTGGTTATTACCGCCGATTTATCCCGGATTTCTCTGAGCTTGTGAAGCAAATCACAAGTTTATTAAAGAATGATACAAAATTTAATTGGTCCTCAAAATGCAACGAAGCCTTCGAGCAGCTGAAGGTGTTATTGACCACTGCTTCGGTATTGGCTCAACCGGACATTGAAAAGCCTTTTGATGTGTATTGTGACGCATCAGGCAGTGGTCTCATATGTGTATTAATGCAAGAGGGCCGAGTGATAGCATATGCCTCAAGACAGTTGCGCCGGCATGAGGAACATTATCCAACTCATGACTTAGAATTAGCTGTTATGGTTCATGCCCTTAAAATATGGCGTCATTATCTGCTGGGAAATATCTGCCATATATATACAGATCATAAAAGTTAGAAGTACATTTTTACCCAGTCAGAACTAAATATGAGGCAGAGGATATGGCTTGAGCTAATTAAGGATTATGAATTGAAAATTCACTATCACCCAGGCAAGGCCAACGTGGTGGCAGATGCACTCAGTCGCAAGGCTTCCTGCCATTGTCTTACCGTAAAGACTTCTGACGTCACCTTATGCTAGGAAATGGAGAAATTAAACCTGGGAATGATTCAATATGGAACCTTAAATCAATTGAAGCTTGGGTCAATTCTTATGCAAAAGATTATTGATGCACAAAGAAGTGATAAGGGTATGAAACACATTCATGAGAAAATAAAGGCCGGTAAAACAAACTGTTTTAGAACGGATGATCAAGGCATAGTATGGTTTAATAACCGCATAGTGGAGCCCAAGAATGATGAGGTCCGCTAGCAAATTTTGGATGAAGCTCATCTTAGTCGCTATTCCATTCATCCTGGAAGCACTAAGATGTCTCAAGATTTAAAACAACATTATTGGTGGATAAAGATGAAGATTGAAATTGCACGCTATGTGGCAAAATGTGACACCTGTAGACGTGTCAAGGCCATACACATGAAGACTGCTGGTCCATTGCAATCTTTGCCTATCCCAACCTGGAAATGGGAGGACATTAGTATGGACTTCATTGTGGGATTACCCAGGACAGCAAAAGGGTTTGATTCCATCTGGGTTATCATTGATCGACTTACAAAGATCACCCACTTTCTCCCCGTCAAGGTAAAGTATACAGTGGCCACATATGTGGAACTATATATTGCTCGTATTCTCAGTTTGCACGGTGTTCCGAAGACAATAGTGTCGGATCGTGGACCACAATTTGTATCCAAATTCTAGGAAGAACTCCACAAATCTTTGGGTACTAAGTTACTCCATAGTTCGGCCTATCATCCTCAAACCAGTGGGCAGACTAAAAGAATAAATCAAATACTCGAGGATATGTTGCGAGCATGCATTCTAGAATACCCACAGAAATGGGATGAATGTTTACCATTGGCGGAGTTTTCATACAACAATAGCTATTAAGAGAGCATCAAGATGGCACCCTTTGAAGCTTTGTATGGACGACGGTGTCGTACTCCATTAAACTGGTCTAAACCAGGAGAAAGATGGTTTTTCAGGTCTGATATGGTTAAGGAAATGGAAGAAAAGGTTCAACAAATTATACATAATTTGAAAGAAGCACATGCTCGACAAAAGAGTTATGCAGACAAATGGCGCCAACCCTTGTACTTTCAAGTTGAAGACTATGTGTATCTGAAAGTATCACCAATGAAGGATGTATCTCGTTTCGGGGTAAAAGGAAAACTTGCACCCTGGTACGTTGGTCCTTTTCCTATCCTTTAAAGATGTGGACCAGTGGCGTATCGACTCGAATTACCCGAAACATTGTCTATAGTGCATAATGTGTTCCATGTGTCCCAATTGAAGAAGTGTCTTTGGGTTCCAGATCGAACCATTGAAGTGACGGATTTTGCCTTAGAACCAGACCTAACATATTCTGACCATCCTATTCGAGTCCTGGATCAAAAGGACAGGATTACCCGAAGAACTCTCAAATTTTACAAGATACAATGGAACCAACATAGGGAAGATGAAGCTACATGGGAAACTCAAGACTTTTTAGAAAAGAACTTCCCAGGCTTTTTAGCTTCATGTAATCTGTGAGATATCTACAATTGTAAAAGAGGAATAGACCCCATACCACCCCCTGCCTTGTACAAGAAATAAGGAAATAAAAATATGACGTGTTTCCTTTTCCACTACTTGCCCTAGGACTTTAAATCTTAGGACGAGATTCTTTCATGGGGGGAAGGATGTAACACCCCTGGTGTTACTATCACTAAAATCTGAGCATAACATCATGAGCATTAGCTTATCATGTGTTTGTTACACTTAGAGTGCATTCACTAGGCAAAAATTTCAAACAAGTTGTATTGGTGTGACTTGGTATGTGTGAAACCCTAGGGTAGGGTACTTAACCCTAAACTAGGCTTATGAGTGACAATGAAGACCAAACAAGTTAAAATCTCAAAACTCATTAGAAATGATCATAAGTTATCACATTTAATGGACTTGGGTAGCACCAAAACCCTAAATATGTCAAAACCCTAAAAAGACCCTAGAAAACCCTAAAGTTGGTACCCTAGGGGGCTAAGTGTAAATGTTGTGCACTTTTGGACCCAAGTGCAAAGGAACAAAGTATTAGAGCACCATAAATCATATGGTTCCCATATTTGAGGATTTGCAAATCAAACCATGAAATTTGGGCTTCATTTGCAAAAAGCCACTCTATACCTAAGTCCCAAAACCAGTGAACAGGGCTGACTTTGGAGCTATGTATTTCTAAAAAAATAAGGAATTTGCCTAGGGTCAACACATCAAACTTGTAGAGCTATAATAGGGGTACAACATTGCTTAAGTGATTAAGCCTTGGTGTTGTACAAAAATAGGAGATAAATAGGTTTGAAGTCTGGATGTCAGATCACTCTGAAGCTAAACTGGGACTGACAGTGAGATTTGCTCAACTTTGGATTCAATTCAAGTTCGTAGGATTGGGTAAATGAGTTAGATCCCTATAGCCGATTTGTAGCTGGTTTATAGGGCTACAACTTTGATGCAGAGGGTTGGTCATGTCACTGTATGAAATTTGGAGATAATCGCCCTGCAAGTCGATCTGTCAGATACTCTGAATATGCCTCCAATGGTACAGTGCCACACAAATATCAATAGATTCAGGGAATATCGCCGCCGGTGACCCTACGCCACGATTAACGTCGGCGATGTGATTCGTGCTCACTGGTGCCCAGATAACGCTTTAGGGTTAAAAGATCTTCGTCGCGGATGGTGCTAGGGGCTGGCCGTCGTACCCCCTTGCCTTACTGTCGGCTCAGATAAGCTCACCGGAGTTGGCTGCCTGCTGATCGAGTGCCACGTGCCTTGAAGCTTCACCACGTTGCAGTAAGTCGCTCTATATTGTTGTCTCGTCGCCGGTAAGCCTGCCACGATGAAAGACACGCAGCTATTGCGCCAGTGCTCTTCCCTATCTCCGGCCGCCAGCACACCATTACCAAATTGAGAGCCACCACTCTGGGATACTATAAATTGAGCACACCCCTAGCTCCGTTAAGTCATCACAAAGCCAAAGCATCCGCTACTGCCTCCGATTAGCCACCAGAGAGCTCCAATTTCCTTCTCTCTCCAAATCAGTTTTCCGCACCCGTAAACACCTCGTCGTGGCCAGACGCCTACAGGTCAGTTCAAGCATCCTTGCTTGATGTTCTAGCCTCCATTAAGTCTCCTGCTACTCGTAGACCTGTTCAATTGAGCTAGATTGCCCTGAGTCATCATGAACACGTCAAATTGTTCTCGGTTTCTGCCGTCATCGTGGATAGAGAGATTCCGACTCGGATTAATGCAATTGATGGAGGGGAAATGGCCGCCGAGGGTAGAATTCGGTGTCGGCCAAGTTAGGGCTCTGGTCATTAAGTATACTAGCCGGTACAAGTTCACCGGAGATCAGCTCGTCGCCGTCCACCGTCGTGGACCTGGCACTGCGAAGAAATAGAAGTATGAGGGTCTCAGTGCAATTGTCAGAGACACATATGAATAGTATAAAGGGTTCTTAACCGGTTATTCAAACAGCTGAGGTTCTCTGTGCAAAGTTAGCACCGCGTGCGCGTTCGCCTGGTTGTGGGCCGGATTGGGCTAGTTTCAGCCTAGAACTGTTCATAGTTTTCTCTTTTTCTTTTTCTGCCAGGCTTAGAAAATCCATAGAAATATATAGAAAAATTATTAAAATATGAGATTAATTTTGTTGGACTCCTAAATTTCTATATTATTTAATAAAAATGGTTCCAAGATTTTTAGTCCAAACCAGGATTTATGGAGTATTTAAAATAGCCAAAACCTATACTCCTGGAATTTTAGAAATTAATTAGTAACTCCAAAAATCACCACACTTTTTGGATAAGCTTAAAATAATATTTAGAAACCTTGTGTGAAGTTTTACTTGCTTTGGATATTGTTTGATTCCTAAACCTAAAACCCTAGCCTTCTAGGCAATGTCTGACCTCCGAAATAAAAGACTAACTCCAAAAACCCTAGTTCTCTGAAGTACCATGAAGGAAAGTTGAATTCAAGATACAACTTGATAAACCTTTTCTATTACTGCATTTTCATAAGCATTACATGAGCATTCATGGTTATATATGATATATATAGAGAACGAAGAAAAAATAGTGGTTGAAGAAGGAGTTGCGCCACCACCACCTGAAGACCCACCTGCCAGGAACTGCTTTTACTTCGATATTTGCGGAGCAGAGCCTGACTCTCCTATAACACAAGGCAAAACCCGGTGCATTTGCCACCTCCTTGCTATTTTAAAATCTTCCTCACTTGCTTGATGCATTAGGTGATAGGAGTTGTGTGCTAAACAATTGACGCATTTCCTTCCTTGGAAGTTTGATTACCTTTCCTTCATCACCTGCTTTATAAAAAGGGTTTTATTATGCTTAGTCTTGCTCTAGAAAAACAAAATGTTTTGTGTTGACAAAAGATGATGCTTCTAGTGGGAAGGGATGTTTTCAAAAATAAAACTTGATGGTGGATCCATCATGGCCGTGATGGGTTCGACATCGGAAAAGATGTACCTCTGACAGGTACCAAACTTTGGGTTTTAAATGATAAAGCTGAGTACCGGACGGGTGACTTGCACGAGAAGAGAGTCTCGGTGTAGTGTCTCTGTCTGAGTCGATTAAGGACCGTCTCGATGTAGGCTTGCTGATCGAGGACCTTTTAACTGGTCACATGCCTCATCATGGGTAAGCTTTGCCTCGGGCAGACTAATACCAGAATAAGAGAACACGCAATGGGAGTGGAGAGATGGCGAGAGTAGCGTGTACCCTCCGTGGCAAGAGGCTGAACGGTGGTGTATATGTGCTCTCGGTTGGCATGAACCTGATCTGGTCTTAAGAACCCCAATGGCGAGTTGACGTATGCAAGGGTTAAGTGCTACATATGTCATGTGATTGGAGATCCCCAACTGGGTATTAATCGATTCGGATTGTCATTACTTCTCGGACATGAAGACTTGGTCACTGCCCTACACGTAGCAATCCAGTGAACTGAAGGGATGATAAAATACGGCTAGTATAGGCCAAGTGCTTGAACTAGGGTAGAAAGAAGTCTAGAATCAGGTAATGACTTAACTTGCTAATAAAACTGGATTTTTAAGGATCCACTATTAGTAAGCATTTTTGCAAACATAGTCTTGATTCTTGATTAAGCCTTACCTTGACTCCGTCAAGCTAGCATATCCTTGAGAGTCTTTTATTTTGACGGGTAAGACTTGCAAAAGTACACTTCGTACTCAGGGTTTCCAAACCCATGTTGTTGTAGGTGAGGAAGCAGCAAACTTTTGTTGCTTTTGCTCTAAGGTGGTGCCAAAGGAAGAATCTCAAGAGTGAAGCCTCGGGAGGATGTTGTCCTCCTTTTAAAAACTTTATACTTTTAAGCGGGAGGGGTTTTTGCCTCTCGAGTTTGTAATAATATTACTCATGCACTCTTATATATTACTGGTCTGTAATAGCAACACACTTTCTATATTTTAATAAGTTACTGTAATTGCTTCTGCTCATTCGTTCCTCCGATGTGTTGTAATATATGCGTGACGGGTGAAACACTCTTGGGAAAGGCAAGGAATACAGATACCGAACTTGTCAAGTGATCAGGTGCATCTGCAGGGTTGTCCGAGGTCCAATGAACAAGGACAACTGTAGGTGGGCCTAATGACTTAAGAGGTTCCGTCACACGGCGAAACTGAGAGCCTCCTGTGAATGCGCACACAGGGTTGTGCTACTCGTCGGATGCTGGTATCGAGGTCCTTAGTCATGATCCATTATGGGATTACACTGATGTGTTATCTTCCGTAGACCTCTCCCTTGGAACAATTTCCATGTTGTTTGTCATGTGATCAAGCAACATCTATCATCTCTGTTGGATCAAAAGGGCATACCATTTTCATATGTGGTCTCGTCGGATGCTGGTATCGAGGTCCTTAGTCAAGTTTGTATTTACGAATTAAATTGCATGTTTTGTGTCTAACTCCAACTTTCTTTGCAGAATGCATATGGGGAGGAAATGACTCAACACCATGGGCCTGACTTCGACTGGATGCATTCAGACTTAGATGCCTCGGCGTTGTACCATAGTGGTGGGGGTAGAAAGCATGGAAGGTGAGGTGTTTGTGTTTGATTCGATGATTTCATTAACAAGAATGTGTCCACTTAATGGCTCAACTATGTGTATCATGCAGGTTTGCCTTTGGCACCGGCGTTGTGGAATATAACAGGACAATAGGTCAAGGGAAGGCATCGTCTTCGGGAGGGAGTTCTCGCTCCTCCAGGTCTGCTCGAGAGGCTCAGCTGGAGGAGGAGACTCGGGCAGCACAGGAGCAGGCTCGAGCAGCACAGGAGCAGGCTCGAGCAGCGCAGGAGCAGGTTGGACAGCTGACGCAATATATGGCTTCTTATTTTCAGGTAATCCGTCTATCTCATCACGTGTCGTCATTGAATTCAAAGTATAATGTTGTGATTCTAACGTTGCATCCATTTGCAGGAAATGACTACTCGACTCGGCCCTGATATGAACTTGCCCGCTTTTCGCCCTCCCCAGGTAACACTATCTGAACACTTCAATTCCATAGCAACTCTTTCTTTATTATCAAAAATGGCTCGCAGGCACAAGAATGGGGACAGTGGCCACGACAAGCTCCAGCGTCGCAGCCACAGTGGACCGGTGTTGGGTGGACGCAGGCACCTCCAGGCACTTGGACGCATCCACCCCAAGGATCGCAGCCAGTCCCGGGATGGGTGCCACCGGTCTCCCAGCCACCGGCGGGCTCTCAGCCATTTCAAGCGTGGATGGCACCGCCACCGACGGGGTGGGTGCCACCACCTTTGGGGTGGCCACCACAACAGTACCCGTGGATGCATGCACAACCTCCTACTCACCATGGATCACAGGTGACGTTCCATGTTTAGTTTTATGCAAATATTGACCAAACACAGCAATGTATATGTATAGTGATAGCAAAATACAGCCTTATTTGAATGATTGATGAATTGCAGGGTTCAGCGTCACATGCTCATGGATCGGAGGGTGGTGTCAACGTCCATGGTGCTGGAGGGAGTGGCCACCTTCCTGGTGGCGGAGGAGGGAGTGGCCAAAACTCCCACAGCCCGCCGGAGTGATCAGTGAGGAGTGAGTAGTGAGTAGTGAGTAGCTTATGGACTTATGGACTCTAGACTTATGGACTAGAGTTTTGTGAATTGTGTATTTGAATGGACAATGGACTTATAGACTCTAGACTTATTTGAATGGACTATGGACTATCTATGTATATGTGAATGTGTTTTGTGAATTATGTATTAGTCTTGTGAATCTATATATGTGAATTGTGATATATTGTGTATATTGCTGTGAATTATTAATAGGTACAGAAAAATCTGTTTTGGGGGGGAACCATCAATTTTCGTCGGCCTCGGTGGTGGCCGACGAAAATATGTTCCCAGGCTATTTTCGTCGGCCACCACCTAGGCCGACGAAAATAGCCTGCACGTATTTTCGTCGGCCACCACCGGCCGACGAAAATTGATGGTCGACTGCCTATTTTCGTCGGCTTTGGGAAAGCCGACAAAAATAGGTTATTTTCGTCGGTGCCGACGAAAATAGCCGCCTATTTTCGTCGAACTTATTTTCGGCGGCTATTTTCGTCGGCCTGCCGACGAAAATTCTCTATTTTCGTCAGTTTAGGCTTATTTTCGTGGGTTTTTGGCCCACGAAAATTTAGGCGTTTCCTGTAGTGTCATACAAGTTCCCTTTACATCCTTTAGGGTAATGGCGAAGCCTTGAAGCTTTTTAGTGTTGAGAGACAGCTAATTAGCTCTCAAAATGGAGATTGGATTTTCCTGCCGCTGAGATGCAGGATTTTTTCATTCGCTCCCTTATTTAATCCATATATTCCCTAACCAAGTCAGTTCATCTCGCATGAAGAAATGGATGAACAACCTGACCGAATGGATTTCTACTCAAGTGCATGCTCAATGTCAAAAGTAGTTCAACAACTTGGTTTTACTAACTTATAACTGCCCAGTGATCAAAGGTTGAGTTTAGAGATCGTTTAATCGCATTGTCTAAACTCACTTTAGTTCAGCCTATCCTGAAGAAAACCTTATGAAGATCAAGTGAAGGTTATGAACATATGCGCAGATCTTGTGCCATATTGGATTAGATTATGAGCATATGCATCTTAACTTTACCTTGTTGGCCGAGGTACTTTGTCATCCTCAGCTAACTGTTAACAGCCAAACCGCAGCTCTAGTCGTGCCTCGATCGCCTCATGAATGGTTTTCCAACGTGTGTAATCAAGACGAGCCATGATTAGTGCTGGACAAAATGGACTGGTTGCAAAGCCCGCATCTACAGATCCCTTCGCTGGTGATTTTTCGAGTCTCTATCATTTTTCTTGAACTTGGATTTTCTGGCTAACACGAGCTAACTGTGATGTTGTTTCGACATCCACCCTCGTCTTGTGTGTTATGAATTTCCAGTGACCACTTGTTGGTAAACCTCTTTCTGTATGTTTTACCCAAGAGGTTGCATCTGATTCTGTTTGGGTAAAATCGCATATCTGCCGCTTGCTCAACAGACTCAGATAGTACAGTGCCATAAAAAAAGCAAACTGCACACATGGAACCTTATGTGTTCTTCTGGCATATGTCGTCTCTATTGTTGGACATCTCTAAATTAGCTTAAGGCGATACATGATATATCCATTAGAGAAACAACATCCTGAGACATTCGCATTTTCTTGGAACTGCCTTATCGCTGATATGGACAGGAGTTACATGCTTCTCTACTCTTAAAAGTCTTTTGCTCCAAATCTCGGGACGAGATTCTTTTAAGGGGGGAAGGCCGTAAAACCCCAGGTGTTACTATGTGTTTAACAGTGACTATGGATGTAAGTACGAGATATCTGTGAGAACAAAAGTATCTATATCCTAACCATATTCGTCTATCAGTATTCTGATAGCACCTTCATCTATATCTATCTAGGACTATCCAAAATATTTTGCGAAAGTTTAGGCTTCTAGTGCTGTTCAGATTGGTCGAGAACACGACTGCGAATATAGAATTTAACTCAGCCTTGTAATTTTGCCCAAATAAATTTATTAGAATTCAACGACTAAAATGTTCAATGAAAAATAATCTGTACCTGCCCGTTGTCTAAGAGAAATCATGCGCAAGGTTGGTAATCAAGTATTTGGGTTGTTAGCAGACGAAATTTATCTAGTTACAATTAAATCAAACTTGTACTAAATCAAACCAGAACAACGATTAGCTGATTCGCTTTCATATTTAAAATCCGAGATAATTAGGACCGATCACTACCGGAATCAATAGCTTTGCCGAGTGCCTAAAGCACTCGGCGAAGCCTTAAAAACACTCGGCAAAGGCTTTGCCGAGTGTTACACTCGGCAAAGAAGGCTCGGCAAACAGTGCATCGGCAAAGCCTTCTTTGCCGAGTGCTTTTTGTCGGGCACTCGGCAAAACTCTTTACCGAGTGCCAGAGAGCACTCGGCAAAGAAAAGTGGCCGTTACGGCGCCGGGTGACGGAGACGACGGCTTTGCCGAGTGTCTCTTGTGACACTCGGCAAAGAAGTTAGCTTTGCCGAGTGCCTTCCAGGCAGCACTCGGCAAAGAATACTTCTTTGCCGAGTGCCACTTGGGACACTTGGCAAAGAACCCGTCAGGGAGGGTCCCCATGTCAGGTTCTTTGCCGAGTGTCCCAAGTGGCACTCGGCAAAGAACCTAAGCCGGTGCCCAGGTCTGTGCTCTTTGCCGAGTGTTATGACCCAGACACTCGGCAAAGCGCCTCTTTGCCGAGTGTTACACTCGGCAAAGTGACCAGTATATACCTTTTTTATTTGTTTTTTGTATTCCATCCACACAAACAGAAGATATCACATATATATCACATATATACATCACAGATATCATCACAGACATAAATAGCCAACACAAACATAAATATCCATCACAAACATAAGTGTTCAACACACGTATTAAACACAAACATAAGTCTCAAACGTCGCAAGCTCTCACATAAGTATCAAACACAGACATAAGTATTATACATAAGTTTTGAAGTCTAAAACAATGAAAACACAACACTCATGGAGGTGGGCGGTTTGACCGGGGCTGCGTTGGTTTGACCGGGGCTGCGTTGGCCCAGGCTCCGGCTGTCTTGGTGGTGGGAGGGGCCTTGCATCATCAAACGCCGTTCCCGGCTACCTGTGTGCGCCTCGTCCCACTCAGCCGAACACCACCTATCCACCATCTGCTCCCAACACAGAGGATGTGCGGCGCACCAATGTGGAATCACCTACAAAGTAAACACATAAAGTGCATATCAAAAGATAAAATAAAATTCATGCATGGAGTACTGGTACCAAACATGCATGACTTTACCTACAAGTATTGCTCCCTGGTCAACGACATGGTTCGAGCTTGAGGTTTGGTCACCTTCTCCCCAAGGACGGAGCCGTGGTAGGTGATGATGGCCTGGATGCGGGCCTCATAGTGCATGTCCACGACGAGCTTCTTACAGCTCGTGGTGGCCACCACATCCGCCCTAGCCTCGTATCCAGCATCGCATCTGAAGAAATCCTGCATACAAAAACGATGTATCCATACATTATTTCAAGAATTTGCAACGAATGCGACATATTTTACATTATACTAAGACTTACCCACAGCTCTTGCTTCACCCGCTCCGCCTTGTTATTGAATTCCCTGCCGCCCCGGTCTACTGCATCGGGGGCGACGGCGTAGTGGTCGAAGGTGAAGGCTGGGCCCGTCACTCGGCGTACTCCACAAGTCCAGGGAAGTGTTCCCTGCACAGCAGGCCGAGGATGTTATTGGGGGGGCGATGATGACCCCCAGCATAATCCAAAACCGTCCAAGACCTGTCCAAGTGATAAATAAAAAGTATTAGTTTATATTATGATTTTGAACACATAATATGAACAAGAATGAAGAACATAAAGTTACATACCTCTCCCCTTCCGGCCGAATCAGCGGTCGTCTGTCCCGAAGTATGGGACGCGGCGGGAGACTCGCGGGGCCTCGCAGGTAGATGCTCCTCGAACTAGAGCCGCCTGAACCTGAGGCGTCCTGCTGCTGGTCGTCGTCGTCCTGCTGCTGGTCGTCGTCGTCCTGAGGCGCCGCCTGCTGCTGTGCTGCCTGCTCTGCCTCGTCCTGCTGCGCTGCCTGCTCTGCATCGTCCGCCATCCTACTCCTCCTCCCCCTCCTCCTCCTCAAGAAACCGCCCACCATGGCCTTCTTTGGTTTTCTTTTCCGATTGTCATATTTGCTGCACGGGCATGTGACTAGACTCGCTCCTTTAGCAGCTTCGCCATATGCCCGTTCCACGAAATCATCGGTCTTTCTAATCCATTCAGTGGTGACATCGTTCCTTCCTCTACGGCCCGTGTACATCCACTCACGGTCCTCCATCCTCTAACAGAAGCCTAGCAACAGAAAATTTCGGCAGCACCTCCCCTGCACGGGGAGGTTTCAAAATCCTGCAAATAAAACAATCAGCACGATGGCTGACATCCACGCATAATTCAACGGCACGATGGCCGGCAATCAACAATACTACATATTAACCTAATCATACACATATATAATTAACTCAATATTAAAACTAATCATTTCATATAAATCATACATGTATAACATAAATCAAGCAATCACCTTGGAGGTTTCGTCGCGGGCGAGGCGATGGGGCGCGGGCGAGACAACGGGGCGCGGGCGAGACGACGGGTCGCGGGCGAGGCGCCGGTCGGGCGAGGGCACAACGGGAAACGGCGGGGGCACGGCGAGGAGTGCGGCGGGGGCGGTGGGCGGGGGCGCGGCGGGGGCACGGGCGAGGGCGAGGGGTTAGGCGAGGGGCACGACGGGCGAGGGCGAGGGCGCGACAAACGAGGGGCACGACACGGCGAGGGCGGGCACGGCGGCACGGACACGGTGAGCGCGGACACGGCACGGCGAGCGCGAGCACAGCGGGCGCGGCTGCGGCGTCGCGAGCGCGAGGGCACGGCGGGCGCGGCTGCGGCGAGCGCGAGGGCGAGCGCGGGCACGGCACGGCGAGCGCGGGCACGGCGAGCGCGGGCACGGCGGGCACGGGCGCGCGGCGGCGGCGCGGGAGCGGGCACGCGATGGTGGCGCGGGCGCGCGCGTGGGCGCGGCCGCGGGCGAGGGCGCACGGCGGCGGCGCGGCGGCGGCGGCGGCGTTTGAGTGAGTGAGTGAGAGAGAGAGTGAGGAAGAAGCGTTCGGCCGTTGTATGTAGGGCGCTTTGCCGAGTGCCCGTGATCTAGCACTCGGCAAAGTTTTTTTTTAATTTTAAAATACGCTTTGCCGAGTGCCAGATCGCTGGCACTCGGCAAAGCCGTCTTTGCCGAGTGTCGCCCAGGAGACACTCGGCAAAGACTCTTTCCCTATTCTTTGCCGAGTGTCTTATTTAGACACTCAGCAAAGTATATTTTTATTATTTGGATTTTGTCTCCCAAACTTTTTGTGGTATGTTCCTACACTATGTAGATCTACATGTATCATTTGTGGACAATTATAACAGAGTTTTCAATCGTTAGTAGATTTAGTTCGTTTTTTTGAAATTCTTCGGAAAATTCAAATTTGAACTGCAGGTCACTCGAAACTTGGAAAACTGTGCATGAAAAAATGATATTCATGTTACTTAGCATAAGTTACGACCGATTTCAGAAGCGTACCGGAAACTTCGAGCAACATGCTCACTAAACATGGCCGTCAACTTGGCATCCACATGTTTAAAAATTGTATAAAACACAAACAAAGTCAGAAAATCATGAAACTTGTCCACGTGTCATGATATCATATGTAGAGGCTGTGATAAAAATTTTAGAATGTTTGGAGAAAGTTGTGAGACAATATGTGTAGAAACCTAGAGGACTACACATGAAATCATAGAGTTTC
This sequence comes from Zea luxurians, assembly GCA_029449295.1. Classification (NCBI taxonomy): domain Eukaryota; kingdom Viridiplantae; phylum Streptophyta; class Magnoliopsida; order Poales; family Poaceae; genus Zea; species Zea luxurians. The sequence continues at coordinate 124,152,716 of JAOPSE010000009.1, forward strand.
AATGTGATTCTCTTAGGTTTCTACACATAGTGTCTCGCAACTTTCTCCAAACATTCTAAAATTTTTATCACAGCCTCTACATATGATATCATGACACGTGGACAAGTTTCATGATTTTCTATCTATGTTTGTGTTTTATACAATTTTTAAACATGTGGATGCCAAGTTGACGGCCATGTTTAATGAGCATGTTGCTCGAAGTTTCCGGTACGCTTCTGAAATCGGTCGTAACTTATGCTAAGTAACATGAATATCATTTTTTCATGCACGGTTTTCCAAGTTTCGAGTGACCTGCAGTTCAAATTTGAATTTTCCGAAGAATTTCAAAAAAACGAACTAAATCTACTAACGATTGAAAACTCTATTATAATTGTCCACAAATGATACATGTAGGTCTACATAGTGTAGAAACATACCACAAAACATTAGGGAGACAAAATCAAAAAAATAAAAATGTACTTTGCCGAGTGTCAAGAGATGACACTCGGCAAAGCTTCCTTTGCCGAGTGTCTACTATGTGGCACTCGGCAAAGAAGCCTCTTTGCCGAGAGCCAATGGTTGGCACTCGGCAAAGACTAACGGCCGTCAGCTTTGGGACGGCCGCTGACGGCTTTTTGCAGAGAGCCCCCTTTGCCGAGTGTTTGACACTCGGCAAACCTGTCTTTGCCGAGTGCTGTCCTCTGCCGAGTGTCCAACACTCGGTAAAGAGTCTCTTTGCCGAGAGCCTGACTTTACCGAGTGCGGCTCTCGGCAAAGCCTTCTTTGTCGAGTGCCCGACAAAAGGCACTCGGCAAAGAATCCAACACTCGGCAAAGCCTCGGATTCCGGTAGTGGATATTGAGTAGTCATAATTATTCTATTTCCCTGTTCAGACTGCGGATAAAATTATCTGAATTCAACCGGATCTAATACGGTCTACAATATCGAAGCTGATCTCGTTTGGTTTGGTCTGTGTGTTTCTCGCCCCGATCTAAATTTTCAAATATAAATAACAAGTATGAATTCATCCGACTCCGAAGTTTTCACAAAATTAAGCATATCTAAATATTGTAGCCGATAAATTTTAGGTCCAATCCATTATGTGTCGTGCAAACCTTAAGTCTAGAATCTAAGATTATATTTGTAATTCTGTTTACTGAAATGAAAACAAAAAATCTTCTCTAGAATATCCTTAGCTGATTTTTTTTGTCCAGCTCTTATCCAAAAATCGACCTCATCCTTGAGATATTCATGCACGACGTCCAGTTGACGTTGGCTTTTTGATCTTTTTCCTCAAGCTTATCTCCACATCGGCTTAACTGGTGATTATCTTCCCACGTACACTTCTCACATGTAGCAACCTAGGATATTTCTCCATGCCCCTACCCAGTCATTCCCCTAAAAATCTCCAGCCGTCTGCCTTGCTGCTCGTTCCTGCAGCTCAGACGTCGCCTCCCTTCCACCCCTTGCTGCTCATCTCTCTCATCTCCTCACCTCACCTTGCCGGCAGCCAGGCTTGTTAGCCGAGCCCCTCCAACTAGCGTGCTAGACCTTTGACGCCGTTTCCCCGTCGTCCAAGCTCCACCATGCCCACACGTCCGTCCTGCTCCTCCATGCACACGCCCATGCATCCTTATCTCCCTGGAAACTTCACTCGTGTACGGCTCCCTGGTGATAATATTCAGTGCTGCTTGGCCAGGGCACCGTTCCCCTGCGCGCTCGCTGGACGCCGTCGCACATGCTCCCTGCTTGGCCTCCCCGGCGTGCTGCTCCCTCGCCTTGGTGCCCCTGCGAGCTCCTTCTCTCGCTCGATTTCCAGCTCGGGCCTCGCCAGATGCCGACGCTGCTTTTCTGACCTCGTCTCGATACTCAATCGCTGCAGCACGCCATGCCGTGTGTGCTGCACTATCATCGTTCGCTATCCTCATCCTCGCTAATTTTCCTCATCGTTTCTCGTCTACAACCTTGTCAGCTTCTGCGCGTCATGCACGTCTTGTGTTCGGGTCGAACCTCAGGATTTTGAGGAAAAGGAAGCTCCAGTGCATTGGCCGGTGAAATGAATAAAATGGATTTTGAGGAAAAGGAAGCTCCAGTGCATCGGCCGATGAAATGAATAAAATGGTGGTAGTTATGATCCTTGTGAAATACGAGATCAGCTTAGTCGCGGTAAGCTCATATATATTACTCTAGATATTTGATTTGATTTAATTTAGAGTGTGTTCTGTTAGTCAACAAATTTTCGCGTAATTAGAAATATTTTTCCTTTAGTGAAATAAATAACTTTAAAAAACAATTAAATTGTTACACTAGCTTTGAATTTTATGGAGTTCATGGACCCAAATCTCAATTTAATCCATGGTGGTGTTTTATGTTGGCTAGAGTCATATTTTAATTATTTGATGGAGTCGATATTCTGCGTTAATAGTTAATATAATCGGTCTATGTTTGTGATCGGTAAATGTCATACTCAGATATTGATTAGTTAGATTAGTAGTCATGACTAAATGTTTATTTTTACCTTGGTTATGATTATCCAAAATAATTAGGAAGCGAGTAACCTTGGTAACTCTATTTCTGTAAAAACCGGAGGACTACCGGTGGAGAATGCGCATAAGCGCTTTAGATCTTTGATTCCTAGGAAAGCGGTTTCATAGAACTTTATGATGTCTGATAACGTTCTACTTGTTAGATTATGGATAAATAAGATATTTTATTTAGTTCATGTATTATGCATAATAGTCTAGAATAATAATTATAAAAACTAATTAGTGGACATTGTTTTTTAGTGTTTTAAATCTTTAGGATCTAAGTGGTTTACAAAGTTGATTAATATGTTTCTATCCTTATTCTGAATTATTGGTATATAAAATAGTGAATTAAAGTTTGGCGAGTCGTTTAACATTGGACTCAGTTAAATTAAAATAGCGTGGACATGGTATTTAGTACCATCTCCACACCTAGTAATTTCTTTTAAGTGCTATTATGTGCCTTGCCATCAAGTGTTCAGTTTTCTACTGTGTTCACCTAATCCGTGGCCATGATACTCGAAGCAGTGACACACCAAGGTAACACGTGTTATGTGCTCTCCATCAACCAGTGAAGCTCACCGAAGAACGATCATTAACTATACCGGTGTCTACTGCTCGGAATAGGGTCTCGCCGCCGCAGAACGTTGTCACAGACCGCTTCACCGTCGACCCTTTGAACTGCTTCATCCCCGGTTAATCTCGCGCGCGTACCGAGAGCTTCGAAGGTCAGTGATACTCTCTGCACACTTAATTTGAACTCTACCGCATGGAAGCTATGGGATTGAGCTTGTTGGACCCGCTGTTCCGCCGTTGCCGTCGGTAACTGTGCTCCAGTGTCCCCGCAACCGAATTAAACACGTGTCTCAGTTCACCGTGGGTCAAAGCTTGTGTCGATGCCCTCGCCGTCGTTGATGATGCGCCACCGTGGTCGATCTGGTGCAGATCGCCGGAGTTCTGCACGGCGGCGTTGTAGCTGGAACTTTGTAAAAAAGTGAAATCCGAGGGACTTAAGTGAATCTGTCAGTGAGTAAGATCAACAGTGGCAAGGGCCGATGTGGATTAGTTTGAGCGCAAAGGTCCTTTTTGCAAGATGTCTGGTGCGGTCGCGGGCTGTTCGTTGTGGGCCAACTCTACCTGCCACTGGGTCGGCTGGGCTAGGTTTCGGCCCAGTACTGTACTCAATTTTGTTGTTTCTTTTATCATCAAACTTGTAAATTGAGCTAAAAATCGTAGGAAATTCCAAAAAACATGGGACAAATTTTGTTGGATGTCTAAAATCAAGAGCTCTCTGGTAAAGTTGGTTTTAGGATTTTTAAAGTAATTAGAAAATATTAAGTGAATTAAAGGTGCTTTTGGAAGGACTGTTTGGATTTTAGAAATAAAGGTACAATGCAAAAAATTATGGAAATTTTTGAGTAGCCTTGTTTTGGACAGTGGAGGGTGTGGTAAAGGTTTGAGGCTGTTTGGAATCCATTTGCTCTAAAAACCTTGTAAACCCCAAAATAGAGTGGTTAATCCCTAATCAAGTGTGGGTTAATGTTTTGGAAAGGAGATAAGTTTACCTAGTGAGAGTTGCTCTTTGGATGAAGGAACCAAAGGAAAATTAATCCATAAGTAAGTTCAATTTGGCCACTTTTAGCAAGTGTTGGTGGTGTAGAACCATGTGTGTACTTGTCATATGCTTTAGTTTGTGATGTTTAAGTTCCCCACCTCTCCTTATGAGAGTTTGCATGTAATACCATTACATAAGCATTCATATATTTGTAATTGACTTGTAGAACACCTAGACGAGGTGGTACTTGAAGAAGTCTACTCCAGTGCCTGCTCATCAAGTGGATGGAGCTATCTAACTAAAGGTTAGGTAGAAGGATCTAGAACCTCTTCTCTGCAACAAAGGCAAGCCCCGGTGCATTTACCCCTTCCTTGTATTTTTAAAAAGACTTTTATATACTTTAAGTCTAGTGAAATGTGCATTAAGTTCATAGGAATTGATTGGAAACTATTGGATGCATTGACTACCTTGATATCCATTCCTGTTATAGATACTTCTTTGGAAGTATCAAATATTGTTTACAAAAATGCTTAGCCCTGCTTAGATTTGGTGGATAGAGGTTGTCTTTTGCAATAATGCCTAGCTCAGGGGTTATCCTGAGGACGGATGGCTTCTACCAGCAAGAATATTTTCATTGGGAGCATGGTGGGATCTTACTGCAAAGTTCCCTATAATGCTCTTTTCATCCTAAGGAACACAAAACAATCCTAAGGATGGAAGTACTTAAATCGAGACTTGGGCTAGGAACAGGTGATGCTCCTCCCAGGTTAATTAAGGATTGGATGCGTATGTAGGCCTGTATGATCAAGGACTATATTAACTGGCCACATGCCCTGGATATGGGACAGGGTAAGCTTGAACCTGGCTATTCCATACATGAAAAGACAATCGCGCACTGGGAGTGGAGAGATGGCAAGAGTGACACATACGCTCCTGGCAAAGGACCATCTAAAAGGGGTGGTGTGCTCTCGGGTGGCGCGCACCTATTCATGAAGTGGAGGATCCGTGGGAATGGTAGACATATGCAAGAGTTACGAGGAACATATGTCGTGTGGTTAGAGATCCTGAGCTGAGTAAATCAATTCGGATCGTCGTTATATCCCCGGATAGTGGAGACTTGATCACTGACCTGCAACCTAAGTCAGCATGTAAACATTATGAATAAAAATGATGTTGTATTGATGAGATGCTGAAATTAGACTAGATGCAACCAGAGTCTATTAATATTTAATCTGGCGTTAAAATATTGAAAGTAAGGACTCACTTTAGTAAGCTATTTCTGCAAACGTATCTAAGTTGATGCTTGCTAAAGCCTTTTCCTTGATTCCTATTTACCAGCATATCCTTGAGAGCCATTTTTCCTTAGTCGGGTAAGACTTGCGAAAGTACACGCCGTACTCAGGGTTTTCGAACCCATGTTGTTGTAGGTGATGTGGAGTACTCTAAGTGTTCCTGTGGCTGGAGGGCATTTCCAGTTCTGGAGGAAGACTAGTTAGGCTAGTGTATAAGCTTTGGAGGGTTCCTACCTTCCTACTTTTGTAATAAGTTATGCACTTTGAGTATATCAGGACTTGTAATAAATGTAACTCTTCCTATGTAATAAACTTCAGTTTTAGAAATGAAAAGAATGTTTTATAAAGTCTTCCGCTCTTATCTCCGAAGTGTGTGTGTGTCGAATGTGATTACTGTAATATGCATGTATGGTGGGAGATCCTTGGGATGATGAGTTCAAGTTGTTGAACTCGTGATAGCCTTGTTAAGTTACCTGGTACACGTGCATAGCCATATGAGGCCATCAAGGCAGGGATTGGTGCACGTGGGCCTGATAACTTGGGAGGGCTGCCATAGCACTTGACTGGATTTGATCTCGGATTCGCGAGATACGAGGGGGCGAAGTTGGGTTTGTCGCTCGGCTGAAAACCGAGACTTAAGTCGAGTCAACATGTTTCAAATGGTTTTCAGTTTGATTTCAAACTTTACGAGAGTATGTTCAAGGTAATTTGGCGCCACTTTCATATTTGGGTTTTGTAGATTTGAGTTTTGAAAAATAGAGAACACGACTGAACTTCATAAAGGGGTAAAAATTCTGTTCTGAATTTCCTTTTTGAAAGTTTAGCTTGAGGGGTCTTTTTGAGAATTTTGCAAAGCTCCTCTGATCAAACTTTCTTACTACATTTTGTAGTTTATTTAGTGTACTTTAACTTTGTTATTTGGTTCTCATCATAATTTTGTGTTTTTCAAAATCTTTTTTACAAGTTTTCCCTTTTTGCACTTAAATGGCCTACTTAGGGTTATTTAGGGTTTGTGAATTCTTCTCACCTTGAGGTGCATGATATGATTAAGGCACAATACTTAAGATGAAAAAGACTTAATTTAACCTTTGTTCCTAATTTTTTATGTCCTTTGCTCAATTTGGTTCACATGTGATAATGGTCTTGAGTTACACATTTGCCTTGGCATGCTCAGATCAGTTTGGAAAGATTTGTTTTATTTGGCAAAAATGTATTACAACCACCAAAGTCCCAACAATTATTTGAGGTGATTCTTAATAATATACTCCAGAGATACAACAAAAATATTATTGAAACAATCCAATGTTTATTATCTCTTGCTGAAAGGTCAAATGATACAAGGGTGCAAAACCTCCTTTTAGGAAGCCTTATATTTGCGCTTTATGTAAAAAATAAAGTAAAATTATGTATAAGTGAGTGTTTGAACCTTAGTTATTGGCTACACATTCACACCCACCTGATCAATGGGAAACAAAATATTATTCTGTGCTTTATTAAAACAAAATTTATCTAATGTCATATATAAAATTTGTAGTAATGCACGAGCATATGACTAGTATGTATTTAATTTGTAGTTTACATTATAAAAAAGTATATGGAGAAAGAGAAAGAATACCATAGATGTAAGGTAAGAGGATATATCCATAATTTAAAGTATTTTTAGAGGTAACTGCTATGGTTTTATGGTGCTTGTAAAGCTTTTAGAAAGTTGCAGCCGACGAGGAAGACCACGACACATGTGCGCTCGTTTGGGAGCGGCAGGCGATAGACGATGGCGCAGCACCAGCACTAGGGGAGGGCATGGACGGGCAACGCGTTGCGTATGAGACGATTGGGTGATAGTGCACCGCGCTGAGGTGCGGTGCGGCGGGACGCCACCAGACAGAAACAACACGGCAACCGCTAGATGGCGGGCTTGGCGGCGCTAGGGTGAGGGCGAGAACAGGCGGCGCTAGGGTGAGGGCGAGAACAGGCGGCGCTGGGAGGAAGAGGAATTGATGTGAGTGGTGTCAGCAAATACTCCAGCCGCAAGACACGGCATCTCAGCCCATGGGCCTGAAACGCACAGATCGGGCTCGTAGTCCAAGCATAGAAACCTCCTTGCCCAGAATGGGCTAGATTCACCCTAGAAGACCGGCTCATCTCCAGCAGGCCGTGTATAGTTACTAGGGTCATGTAAAGTACTATTTGTACTATAGATTATATTGTTTCTAGAATAAAATTTAAAATAGAGAGTAAAATAGGGAGTCTGTTGGAGATAGTCTAAAGCTTTACGAGCACCCTAAAACCACAGCGGTTACCTCTAAAAATACTCTAAATTTAGAGACATATCTTCTTACTCCTACCTCTATGATATTCTTTCTTTTTCTCCATATACCTTTTTATACTCTAAACACGAATTAAACACATAATTAATATTTACGTACCCTTTTAGAATATGACAAATATATATGTGAAAAAATCTAATTTAAAATATGTTAGGAATATAGGTGTCGTTTGGTTCACGAAATGTAACGTAAATTGTAATGGTAACGATTCACACTTGAATACCGACGGTAACAAATTTAAATAAAGAGGTATCCATTTGTAGTGTAGTATCGATTATGGTTGGACTTAAACAAACATGATCCAACGTTATTGGTTACCCATTACGTTATCAATATGTGAACCAAACGGCACCATAGTGTATTATGTATAGGGGATGAATTTAGATAGAACCATTGTAGGAGCTAGGCTTTAGGGGATGGAGGATGGTGAAAAGGTGAGATTTAGTGGTGTAGTATAGAGGGAACCGTTGAAGACAACCTTATTCGGGTTGACCGCCAGCGCCTGCATGGCTTTTGCAGGTGTTTGGTTCTGTTGACTAAAGCTTAGTTTGTGTCATATAAAATATGTTAATATTTAAAAGGTAAATGTGCCCTTGCGCCATTTCTATATTATTTTGGTGATTAGATGGTCAACACATTTTGTTTAGACTAACATAAGAAATGAGCATAGGTACATTAAGTAAATTGAGCTCGGAAGAGGACATAGTGCAAATCTATATGGACCAAGCAAAAAGGTAAGCTCTAGACACTTAGTTAGTTGTTTTGTGTGCTAATTATATTTGTCTAAGTGATAGGGACTTTGTGAAGTCAAGTCAAAAGGAGCATAAGAGAACAAGAAAAAAAAGAAGAAAGTGTGATGGGATGTGTAGCACCGCACAGTCTGCTGCCACCCACCGGACAGTCCGGTGTGCACCGGACCGTATGGTGCTGAAAGTCGCTTAGAGGGGGGTGAATAGGCGAAACCGGAAATTTATAACTTTAAACACACGCTACAAACCGGGGTTAGCATTAGAATTAAATTCAAGTCTGAAGAAAGGGGAAAACAAATCAAACAAGAATCAAGCCGAGTGAACACGAAGATTTTGTTTTACCAAGGTTCGGTTCCAAAGAACCTAGTTCCCATTGAGGAGGTCACAAAGACTGGGTCTATTTCAACCCTTTCCCTCTCTCAAACGTCACTTAGACCGAGTGAGCCTTCTTCCTTAATCTCATGGGTCACTAAGACCCCGCAAGGACCACCACACACTTGGTGTCTCTTGCTTCGCTTACAAATCACTTGAGAATAAGAATGGGAAAAGAAAAAGGCCAATCCAAGCGACAAGAGCAACAAAAGAACACACAACACCCTCTCTCAAGTCCCTAATGAAATTGAGTTGATTTGGAGGCTTAGAGAGGATTCAATCTATTTGATGTGTCTTGGAGTGGAGTCTTTTGCTCTTGTATTGAATGAGATGTTTGGAATGCTTGGATGGTTATGAATGAGGTGGTTGGGGGGTATTTATAGCCCCCAACCACTTCCATAGCTGTTGGTGAAGGCTGCTCGCGATGGGCGCACCGGACAGTTCGGTGCGCCACTGGACACCCACTGTTTATTGTCCGGTGCTCCGCCACGTCAGCAAACCGTTAGGGTTTGGAGCTGGTCGACCGTTGGAACCTTTGTCTTGTGGCACCGGACAGTCTGGTGCAACACCGGACAATCCAGTGCCCTCTGACTTCTGCACTCTGACTTCTGGCTTGCACTGTTCATCGTGGTAGGTGCTTTTGTAGTCGACCGTTGGCGCGTGAGAGTCGTTGCTCCACGGGCTCACCGGACAGTCCAGTGGCACACCGGATAGTCCGGTGAATTATAGCGGAGTGTGCCCTGAAATTTCCCGAGAGTGGCTGGTTCGGAATTGTACAGCCTGGTGCATCGGGCACTGTCTAGTGGCACACCGGACAGTCTGGTGCGCCATTTTTCAGCACACTCAAGTCCATTTGCTCCAAATGAATTGTGACCCCTAACTGATTTCTTTCTTGGTTTGTGTTGAACCTTATGCACCTGTAATACATGAATTCTAGACAAACTAGTTAGTCCACATGTTTGCGTTGGTCGTCAACCACCGAAATTAATTATAGGAAATGGTTAACCCAATTTCCCTTTCGATCTCCCCCTTTTTGGTGATTGATGCCAACACAAACCAAAGCAAATGTAAAGTGCAGAAATGTAACTAGTTTGCAATTGAGATGACTTGTGCATAGGTTACTTAGAATTGAACCAATTGAAAGTATCACTAAGAATGAGTAAGAGTGAATGGATTGGCTTTCTTTTATTTATTATTTCGGACCACATTTGCCCCACTAGTTTTGTTTTTGCAAATCTTTTGGAAATCTTTTCAAAAACTTTGCAAATAGTCAAAGGTATAGGAATATGATTGCAAGAAGCATTTTTAGGATTTGAAATTCCTCCCCCTGTTTCAAATGCTTTTCCTTTGACTACATAAATGCTCCCCTTAAGAAATTCTCCCCTTAAGAAATTCTCCCCTTAGCTTTCAAGAGGGTTTTTGAAATAGATACCCAATGAAATTTATATCAATTGAAATTTTGCATACTAATGTGAAGTTTTGAAGATATCAGTTTGGAAATACCAAATGATATATTAATTGAGAGTTTTCTTCACATACTTCACATACCAATTGAAAAAATTCATGCTTCTTTGATTTTTTTTTGAAAATATGGTGGTGCGGTCCTTTTGCTTTGGGATTAATAATTTCTCCCCCTTTGGCATTAATCGCCAAAAACGAAGAACTTGAGAGCCCTGTTAGAATGTTCTCCCCCATTAGGGCCTAACAATTTTTCCCAAATGGTAAAGTAAATCTATACTACCTATTAAGACTCTAAGGGGTAGGCTGCCCCATTCCTGGTTCTGCCATTCCCATTTCGAACTCCTGTGTGTTTTCATTCCCATTCCCATGCGCCCTGTGTGTTTTCATTTCCATTCCCATGCGCCCTGTGTGTCCCATTCCCATGCGCCCTGTCCTGACCCGTTTCCCTTTCCCAATTGTGTCGCGCGCACCGCGACCAAATTTTTACCCAAAAAAGCTAGTTGCATGGGTTAAAGCTTGCAGCCAACCAAGAGTACACATGTTGTGGTGCGCACTAGCCCTTATAAACACGTGTGTGCACAGTTTAGTGAACAATGTGGTACTATTTTTAATTGCCAACACGGATTACACTTTTCCTGGGGGGCCCATCTGCTTGTGGCCCAGAGCAGCCCACCCCCGCGCACCGTCGTCCTCCTCCACAGGCCCATCCCGCGCGTCGTCCTCCTCCGCTCCACTCTGGCACGCCGTCGCCTCATGAATGAATCCGCCGCCTCCTCCTCCAACCCCGACGAGGCCTCCCTGGACCTCTCCTTCTTAGGTTAGTTTACCCCATTTCCCCCGTCTCTCATCCTCGAACCCTACCCCCTTTCTCCGAAAACCTAACGTGTGGCAAGAAGCCCCTTCAGAAACCTCGGTTCATGAATTTGCTGCTCGGGAATTACGTGCCTGTAGACTTTTAAACAGAATTCAGAAGTCAGGTCAGGTGCAGTGGGGCTTCCAAGCGCCGAGAACGCGTGAGGCTGGTAACCGGTTGTATGTGGGGGCTTCCAAGGTGCTGGCGACACGTGAGGTTGTATGTGGGGGCTTCCAAGGCGCTTGCTCTAGACTTTGTGGTGATAGGTTTATGTGTGGTGCTAGACTGTTGGTTTATTATTCAATTGGCGTTGAGATTATTGACTTAGCATGGATCAGCTTGCTTGTGAATTTAAGAGATTAGTCATTTAGAAATTGCTTGAAGTGCTTAAGTATTTATAGGTTAGTCGATCAGAATAATAGGGTTCTTTCATAATCGACAGTCAAAGCAAATCTGAACAAAACATTCCAAGCTTGTGTTCTGGTTCAAGGTAGCAGTTTCAGGCATCTGATTGCTTTACCTTTAGATAAGCCTTGATATTAATCACGTACTGAAGATCCATTTACTATGGGATGCATTGGTCAATATTTAGCAGCTGATGTAATAATTTAATGGTGAATAATTCAAAAATTAGGAACCACCTATTAGCAGCTGGATCCAAATGGTTTCTTGCTAAAAATTAGCAGCAATTTGCTATCTATTGTTTAGTGCCAATGGATCCAAACATGTCCTAAGTCTGTACTTTTTTTTACAGTTTCAAGTTTGCAAACTGTCACTCTCTCTCATTCATGGTTTTTGAGGTGTTGCAGCGTCGTGTGGTGCTAGAGGTACGCCTGGATGCCTAAGTGATATGGCGTAATTAGGGTACGCCTCAGCGCCTAGGGTATGAGTAGGCGACACCTCAAAAACCATGGTCTCATTATTTTTCTCCTGACCGATAAAGGATAAACTAATGACACTCTCAATCTACATTACATAAAACATAAGGACTTCTTTCTTTTGCATAACCGCCCCTTCACAACCAAATTCTGTAGCACTGTAGGTCTGTGCATGTGACGCCGGTTGCAAAAGAGGGAAATAAATGGAACTGTCAAACTTGGATGAGGTAACACCGAGTGAAGGTTTGCCACACGATCAATATGGAATGGTTAATAAATCATTTACTAAAGAAGGCACCTTTTGGCTTTTGCATTAATGTCGTAAACTCTTATGAATTATTGCAGGACATCCAAATGGTGAACTGTTGTTGGGGCCCACCTTGCTGCCTTATTATGCGCAGTTTGGCAATGTGACCTGGTATAGAGAGCTGTAGCGGTGACAGAAGACAAACTCAAATGGAGGTGCTTCTTTCTGGGTAGCACAGGGGACTAATGACAGTATGGTACACTGCTGCTTGAGCTAGCTACCACTTTCATCTTTTATCGTGGATCTTAGCTATGAGTGTTGGAACTGTGATGCATCAGAACAATGTTAGATGTTTGCAGCTTGCATTGTAATTTTTTTTTCAATAGTAGTCTATCCTATTCTGCAATACAACATGGCTGCTGGGTCTAAAAATAGACGGCCCTAACAGCAACAGTTTATTTCATTAGCTGTCTATTCTGCAATGCAACATGGCTGCTGGGTCTAAATTATTTTGGAACACGCATATATAGTATAAAATATCTGAAAAACAGCGCCTCACCTTATAGTGTCTGATTGTGATGAATTAGTTTGCTGTGCCAAACCGAACTGACCGAAGCTTTTGTTTCTGGAAGGGCGCCAGGTGATTGGTGTGGCGTGATTACAGTACTACACGCAACTGGTTACAACATTGAACTGTCAAGATTACATAGCTGAAAAAGGTAACCGCTGAGCAGTCTCGGAGGGAACATCGGATAAAGGCTGGCCAGCTTCGTGTTGTAGGTACTCGTGCATTCTGTGTTTGCACTTTTATGGTTACAAAGTTGCAGCCAGTGTTCCTTTATTTTAGGCCCGCCTGATACATGTGTTTCCAGGACGACTGGACGAGATAGCATTGTCGGCCAGGCCGAGATGGAAGTGTCCAGCGATAATCAGTGGATCATGAGTTCACGAGAGAAGACCCTTGATGATGTCTTAGATCTTGTTCCGTTGCGTCTGGATCGAAGGTGATTGATTTTAGGATTAATTGTATATATGTCACTCAGTTTCAGCTCTGAAGTAAGACAATGGACCTTTATATGTAAATAACTTCTTCAGTACTAAAAAACTCTAACCAATTATTATTCTTGAAGAGTCCATGCAGTTATCTCATGCAGCTATTCTTGAAGAGTCCATGCGGGCTATTCTTGAAGAGTCCATGCGGGCACGTGATTTACTAATGGAGCAGAATGTTGCCCTGGATTTAGCTTGAAGAGAGGCTGAGATGGCTATCCGTGCTCGCAATGATTTCCTAGCTGTTATGAATCACGAAATGAGAACACCCATGAATGCAATAATAGCCCTTTCCTCCTTGCTTTTGGAAACTGAGCTTACTCCTGAGCAGCGTCTAATGGTGGAAACAGTACTGAAAAGCAGCAATTTGTTAGCAACACTCATCAATGATGTTCTGGATCTTTCCAAACTCGAGGATGGAAGCCTTGAACTGGAGATTAAAGCATTTAACCTTCATGCTGTTTTCAAAGAAGTATGCACCACAGCTAATACTCTTTCTGCTCCAGATTATGGGTCACTTTAGCTTTGCTCCAAGTCAAACTCTAACTTTGACCATGTTTTTTTTAAAAAATGTTAACTTCCACAAAATCAAATAAATGCACAAACAAGACATTTCATGGAGGATTAATGGAACTGATTGACGTTATTGTTAGTGTATATTTCTATAAGTTTGTCCAAAGTTAGAGAAGTTGGACTTAGGTAAAGGAAGTGACCTATAATTGGTAATAGAGGGAGTATCAAACATCTAGATACATGATGCAATAGCTCTAATTCTTATTTGGTATTACAGGTGATGGGTTTCATTAAACCAATTGCATCTATCAAGAGGCTATCTGTATCGGTTATGTTGGCACCAGATCTGCCGTTATGTGCAATTGGTGATGAAAAGAGACTCATGCAAACTATTCTGAACATCTCTGGCAATGCTGTAAAGTTTACCAAGGAGGGACACATCACGCTTGTAGCTTCCATTGTGAAGGCTGACTCTTTGAGAGAGTTCAGAACCCCAGAATTTCATCCAACTGCAAGTGATGAACATTTCTATTTGAAAGTTCAGGTAATATTCTAGAAGAGGCTTGTTTGAATAATTTTCCTTGAGCTTGTCAATGAGCTCATGATCTTTCCATAGTATAAATAAAACAAGAAGATTTATTTGCAAATAGTTGTATGCATTGTTCCCTCTTTAATAACAATAATAACTTAAAAGATGACCTGCATGCGTTGTGCAGAGCTCCAAAATTCAAAAATGAAACTGGAGCCATCCATTTGGTTGTCCCAAGTAGCAGTTTTGTAAAACCGAATTGCAGCCTGTCGAAAAATCTCGACTCTTTTATTGTACAACATTTCTAATCTGTTGTCTTATCTCCTTATGTGTGACTAAATTTCTCATGCACTCTGGTTTTGGATCCATCCACTATGTTCCTCATAATGAAGTATTTCATGCTTATTCAGTAGCACAAGACAATATTTTTTTCTTGAAAATCCTCTTAATTAACACGTGCATTTTCTTGTATGAATCGTTACCTATTCCTTTTAATCATGTATCTTGGTAATTAATTGCATTTGCATCATTAAACCTGGCTCGACTCTTGTGTTGCTTGATAGTTCATTTGTCTTGTCTATAAACTATGTGGGTGTCAGCTCTGTATAGGTCCATGTACAATTTTCCAATTCTTCCTATCAAGTTTACAAAAACAGGTGGGGCCTGTCCAGCTGTACCTGACTATAATTTGGGGTGGGTGGGGTCTGAATCTTTTTCTTTGTTCTTATAATCTCATGGTGTAGAATTTCTACTGGTTGGGCCTGATGACATCTGGAATCTGATTACTTCTTTACACCATTGTGACATTAGTCTCAGGACTGACATAGGATAGGACCTAAGATCGCATTAGCAAAAACTAAAATGGTCTAGGATTAGAAGTGTTATACCAAATCTTCCATGAACTCTAGATAGCCCAGAGTCTTTTATAATGCCACACACAAAGCTTTCATGTGTTGAAAAAAATCATAGGTCAACCGAACTAAGTTATCACAACATTTACTCAAACTATATCAGAAGGTACATATGCTGTCACACCCGGTTTTAGAAGGCAAACCGAATGCAAACCATGTACGTGCCAGGATCAGTTATTCACGTACACAACAGTTACATAACATGGACATCATCACACAGTGCTCAAAATAGTATTAAAAAGGGAAATAATAGTCGATTACATCATACGTCTGAGACGTCCATATAGTCCTTACAATAAATCAAAGTGCGGAAAAGAAACGTAGATAAACGCGGCCTTCACAGGCAGCCGACTGGGGGTTGCCGCTAACCCACGCCTAGAACTCGTCGTAGTCTTGGAACTCTTGAAAGTCTCCTTCCACAGCTTCATCTTCGCCTGAGCAGTGTTGCAATGCTGACAACCTGGGGATGGGGGGGTTTGGTGCGTAGAGCAAGGGTGAGTACACATCAACATACTCAGCAAGTATCCTGTTTGGCTGTAGTGGACTAGCTTTATGTGGGGATAAGTCAAGCAGTTGCTTTTAGTTGGTCAGATTATTATTTACTAATAGAAAGCCAGGTTTTAGCATTAACCCAAGTTATTAGCCTGATGTACCCTTTCCAAACGGAAAGAATACCACTTACCAGCACCATAGTCATAACCAAAACCATCAGTCTCATTGCCACCTGAAAACCAAAGTGTCTCTGATCAAGTACCACTAATCACTGGAGCTCCCTTGGCCGCTCATAACCGCGAGCACGGCTGATATATCAGTTTTCAAACACTCTGCAGAGGTTGTGCACTTTACCCACAAGCCGTGATTCCCATTCTGCCTGGAGAGAGCTACTCCCCATTGACCACTACCTAGGTGGCCTAGTAGGGCATCACTACGTAGCCTTTACAAAGATTCCCCGGGGCTGTAGCCACCCGTTAGGTTTCCTAAATGCACCGCACTCCTCCCCAAGGGGCGAACCCAAACTTGGCAGAGCGAGCCGCATACACCGAGCCCCATTGACGGCACGACGGCTAAGTGAACTACACCCCGGATCCTCTAATTATTCAGCTAAGGGCATCCCATTCCACCCTCATGGTTGCACTGTTTTCCCGGGCGGTCATCCATAGAACAGGTCCTTACGGAGAGGCACTCGAGAAACCGCTCGAGCCCCCTTGAAGACCACAAGTACAGCATCATAATCAAAGAAGGGAAAACAACGTATCATAGATAATCTCATCATGTTCATTGATTAGAGTTTGAGCAATAGCATAAAGCTAGACAATAATAATCCAACCCAAATAGGTAAACAAGCACATGGATAACAAAATCTAGTCAATCCTTAGGCATAAATGTGTAAAGCGGGAGGTGAATTAAAGAATGAATAGGACAGAGATAGGTCAAGGGACACTTGCCTCCACCAACCGACTGCTGCTCAGGGGCTTCTCCTGCGAGTTCCTCGGGCTCTTCGCCGGATCGTTCTCTATGCGATTGCAAGCATACATACATCCATCCATTCAAATTAGGAAACAAACAGTACACCATACAAGAGAACAAATGAAGTAAATATGCATAGAATATCACATACGATAATAAACTTACCATGGTTAGAAAGAAATGAGAAAAGGTCTCGCGAGAGTTAAAGCTTATGCCCGAGACGCACTATGGGTTGATGAATAACTAGACGTCACGTGTTCTAATTCCAATTGGTTCTAACAAAAGAATTAGTTACATGCACTAATGTGAACGTGACCACTTTTAGTAGATTATCATTGAATGAGATAGATGATTAGCTATACAAATTAACTGACGTGACCAATTTCCAAATTGAGACTCCTATCTTATTAATATGAACAACGGGATTAGCGCGCATAGGACACGGGGGGGGGGGGGGGGGTAGATGGGGCGTCTGGGGGTAGACGGGGCACGACGTGTCGTGCCAAGGCACGCGCACTACGCGAGCACGCGCGCGAGACCGCACGCACACGCCACGAACTAGCCGTGCGCACGTCAGGGCCGAGCGCTAGCCGAGCTCAAGCCGCGCGCTAAAGGCACGCTGGGCCGAGCTCGAGGCCACGCTGGGGCCGTCACGACGTGAGCAAGGCACGGCAGGGCGAGCGGGCGAGCACGGCGCACGGGCGGGGCAAAGCACGGGCGGGGCGGGGGCACGGTCGGGGCTGGGACGGCACAGGGCCGAGGCGGGCGCGGCCGAGCCAGGCGCAGGCGCGGCGGGGACGGCCGAGCCGGGGCGGGGCGGGGCGGCCTAGCAGGGCTCGCGCGGGGGCGGCCGAGCCGGGGCAGCCGGGGCGCGGCGAGGGGCGGGCTCGCCGGAGCGAGGCGCGCCGGGGCTGGGGGCACGGCCGAGGCGAGGCGGTGCGGCCGAGCGCGGGGCGGGGCCGGCGCGAGCTCGCCGGAGGGCGGGGCGGGGCGAGGCGGCCGAGGCCGGGCGGCTGAGCCGAGCTCGCCGGAGAGCGGCGCGGGGAGGGCGGGCGCGGGCGAGGCCGGGGCGGCCGGACGCGGGGGGCGTGGCGGAGGGCGGCCGAGCCGAAGGCGGCCGGGGCCGGGGCCGAGCTCGCCGGAGGCGGCCGAGCTCGCCGAGCCGGGGGCGGCCGAGGGCGGCGCGGGGAGGGCCGGCCGAGCGGGCGGCCGAGCGCGGGGCGGCCGAGGGCGACCCGGCGTGGGCGAGGCCAGGGCGGCCGGGGCCGGGGCCGAGCTCGCCGGAGCGGCCGAGCTCGCCGGGGCCGAGGCGGGCGCGCCAATGGCGCGGTGGCGTGGGACGCCGGCGGGAGGGAAGGAGGAGGGAGGGGAGGAGAGGAGGGAGGGGGAGGGAGAAACCTCACCGGAGAGGGAGGCCGGCGCGGCGGCGGCACCGGGGAGGGGCGGCGACGGCGCGGGGGCGGGACGGGGGCGGCGACGGCGACGGCTAGGGTTATGGTGAGGGGGAGAGAGAGAGGGGA
Organism: Zea luxurians; assembly: GCA_029449295.1. Taxonomy (NCBI): domain Eukaryota; kingdom Viridiplantae; phylum Streptophyta; class Magnoliopsida; order Poales; family Poaceae; genus Zea; species Zea luxurians. Next base: position 124,170,944 of record JAOPSE010000009.1, read on the forward strand.
TGACGAGCGGGGCCTGCGGGGAGGGGATTTTTGGAAAAAAAGAAAAAAGAAAAAAGGGAGGGGGCGGTTGGGCCGGCTGGGCCCAAAGGGGAAGGGGGGGGGGCGGCTGGGCCGCCAGGCAGCCCACGGCGGGAAGGGAAGAGGGGTGCGGCTGGGCCGCCGCGAGGCCCACGCAGGGGGAAGGGGGGGGGGCTAGGCCGAAAATGGGGAAGGAGGGAGGGAGGGAGAAAGAAAAGGTTTTCTTTTTCTAAAATCTATTTTCCTCTAAATGAATGCATTCACATTTTTAAACAATCAAAAGGTATGCATGGTCCGGCATGGTGCATCACACAAAATAAAATATTTTAGGGTTTTGCTTTACATGGGATCTCAAGCCGAATCCCGCTATACTTTGGAAAAGATCAAGGTCTAGCGAGGGGGAAAGGGAAAAGAAAAGGGTAACGCCTGAATTTGGTGAGGGAAAAGAAGAAAAAAATTCTACCCCCAAATTCAGGGCGTTACAAACCTATCCCCCTTAAAAGAATCTCGCCCTCAAGATTCAGGGTTGGCTAGCAAAGAGCTCTGGGTATTTAGCCATCAGATCATCTTCACGCTCCCAGGTTGCTTCTTCCTCAGAGTGGTGATTCGATCTAACTTTGCACATTCTGATGGTCTTCCTTCGGGTGACTCTGTCTGCAACCTCAAGGATTTGCACTGGCTTCTCAACGTAGGTCAAGTCCTCCTGGACTTCAAGACCTTCCACTGGCAACTGCTCTTCTGGCACACGCAAGCACTTCTTCAGCTAAGACACATGAAAGACATCATGCACAGCGGACAAATCCTCTAGCAGACTGAGCTGATAGGCCACTTCTCCACGCCTTGAGAGAATTTGGTACGGACCAATGTAGCGGGGTGCTAGCTTGCCTTTGACTCCGAACCTTTTGACTCCTCTGATCGGTGACACTTTCAGATAGACAAAGTCTCCGACTTCGAAACTCAGCTCTCTTCTTCTTGTGTCTGCATAGCTTCGCTGCCTTGATTGCGCTATCTTCAGATTCTCTCGGACCATCTTGATGTTCTCTTCGGCTTCAAGCAAAATGTCTAGCCCAAACACCTGCTTTTCTCCAGGCTGATCCCATTGCAACGGAGTTCTACAACTCCTTCCATAGAGCGCCTGAAATGGTGACATCTTCAAACTGGCCTGGTAACTGTTGTTATAGGAAAACTCTGCATAAGGCAATCTCTTGTCCCATCCGGACTGATCTTGCAACGCACAGGCTCTCAACATGTCTTCAAGAATTTGATTGGTTCTTTCGGTCTGGCCATCTGGCTGCGGATGATAAGCTGAACTGAAATTCAGATGTGTGCCCAAGGCTTCATGCAACTGCTGCCAGAAATGAGAGGTGAACTGCGTTCCTCTGTCTGACACTATCTTCTTTGGCACACCATGAAGACAAACGATCCGAGACATATACAACTCTGCCAATACTGCACTGCTGTAGTTGGTCTTGACAGGTATGAAGTGGGCTGACTTAGTTAAACGGTCCACTACTACCCAAATGGAATCGTAGCCGGCTCGTGTGCGAGGCAATCCGACTATGAAATCCATACCGATTTCATCCCATTTCCACTGAGGGATCTGCAACGGTTGCAACAATCCAGCAGGTCTCTAGTGCTCTGCCTTAATTCTTCGGCAACTATCGCACATAGCCACATGCTCTGCGATTTCCCTCTTCATTCCGTACCACCAGAATTTCTTCTTCAGATCCTGATACATCTTCTCACTGCCAGGGTGAATCAAATAGGCTGTCTCATGAGCTTCCTTAAGGATCAACTCTCGAATAGACTGGACATTAGGAACGCACAAGCGGTCTTTAAACCATATCACACCTTCTGCATCTTCTCGAAAATCTTTGCCTTTGCCTTCTAGAATCAGTCGCCGGATCTCACTGATCTTCTCATCATTCTTCTACGCTTCTTTGATTTCCCGCTCCAGGGTAGGTTCCAACTCAACTGTGACTCCTCGCGAATTGTTCAGAAATCCGAGACTCAACCTGTCGAACTCCTTGGCCAACTCATAAGGCATCGGACGAGCGACCATCAGATTGACTTGACTCTTCCTGCTCAAAGCATCGGCCACTACGTTTGCTTTGCCTGGATGGTAATGGATCTCCAACTCATAGTCTTTGATCAACTCTAACCATCTTTGCTGCCTCATATTCAACTCTGACTGAGTGAATATGTACTTCAGACTCTTGTGGTCTGTGTAAACATCGCATTTCTGTCCATACAGATAATGCCTCCATGTCTTCAGTGCGTGAACCACTGCTGCCAACTCTAGGTCATGGATTGGGTAATTCTTCTCATGAACCTTCAACTGTCGGGACGAGTAAGCCACAACTCTTCCCTCTTGCATCAACACACATCCCAAACCTGTGTAACAAGCATCACAATACACCGAGAAGGGCTTGTGCACATCAGGCAAGAATAGGACAGGCGCTGTTGTCAACTTCTCTTTCAGCACTTCAAAGGCCTCTTGGCATTTCTGGGTCCACTTGAACTCAACATTGTTGCCTAGCAACGCTGTCATTGGTTTTGCAATCTTCGAAAACCCTTCAATGAATCGCCGATAGTATCCGGCCATTCCAATGAAACTCTTGATTCCTCGAGTATCTGTTGGCGCTTTCCAGTTCAGAATGTCTGCCACTTTCTTCGGATCCACAGCCAATCCTTCTTTGTTGATTATGTGACCCAAGAACAGGACTTCATTGATCCAGAATTCACACTTGCTCAACTTTGCATACAACTGGTGCTCTCGCAATCTCTGCAATACCATCTTCAAATGATCTGCATGCTCTTCTTCGCTTCGAGAGTAAATCAGAATGTCATCGATGAATACCACCACAAACTTATCAAGGTAATCCATGAATACACTGTTCATCAAGTTCATGAAAAAGGCTGGTGCATTGGTCAAACCAAAAGACATCACAGTGAACTCATACAAACCATACTTGGTAATGAATGCCGTCTTCGGAATGTCCGAAGGTCGGATCCTGAGCTGATGATAACCTGACCTCAGATCAATCTTGGAGAACACACTGGCTCCTCTCAACTGGTCGAACAGATCTTCTATTCTGGGCAAAGGGTACTTGTTCTTGATCGTGACCTCATTCAAAGCTCGGTAATCGATACACATCCTCTTAGTGCCATCTTTCTTTTCCACAAACAAGACAGGAGCGGCCCAAGGCGAGGTGCTTGGCCAGATGTAACCTTTCTCTGACAGCTCATCAATCTGCTCCTTAAGTTCAACCAACTCTGGTCCGGATATTCTGTAAGCTCTCTTAAAGATAGGGGAGGTTCCAGGAAGAAGCTCTATGGCAAATTCAACTTTCCGCTCTGGTGGCATACTCGGTAAGTCCTTTGGAAACACATCGGGGAATTCGGACACAACCTTGATACTCTCGATTGGGTCTGCTTCACTGCTATCGACAGCTATCTGATAACAACTTCCTTTCTTTGGCTCAGGCGGGACTAACTCGGTCACCACTTCCTCTCCTAGTGGGGACACCAACTTGATTGTCCTTTTATCACAACTGATAACTGCCTGATACTTATCTAGCCAATTCATCCCTAGGATGACATCTATTCCCTGAGTACCCATTACTATAAGGTTGGCGGGAAATGCTATCCCCCTTATTTCCACACATACATTCAAACAAATGCTATCGGCTCGAATTCTACCACCGGCTGAGTCAATTTGAATGGGGGTTGACATGGTAGTAATTGGAAGATTATGTGCTTCTACCCATGATGCAGTAATGAAAGAATGTGTTGCTCCAGTATCAAATAACACTTCTGCAATATGGGAGTCGACTGGGAACATACCTACTATCATGCCGGGGGTCTCCTAAACTGCTTCAGCCTCCAAGTGGTTCAGTCTCCCATGATTATAACGCGGCTGAGAGCGGTTGCCTGCTCCAGGCTGAGGCACATTCTGCTTTGCTGGGGCATTGGGGCCTGACTGCTGCTGGGCTGCCTTCTTCGGACATTGCATCACCCAGTGGCCTTGCTCTCCACAGTGGAAACATGCCCTGTTTCCAACCTGAGCTGGTGCTGCCTGACTGTTCTGCTGGTTTGCTGGGGTAGGAAGACGAGGTGCCTGCTGATTCTGCCTCTGAAACTGACCTCCTGACTGATTGCTCTGACGGTTCTGATACTGGTGCTGAGGATACTGCCTTTGAAACTACTGATGCTGCTGAGGTGGACGTTGGTTCTGCCTGAACTGCTGAGGTTGATTGCCTGAGAAACGAGGACGGTTGCTGCTTCCAGGCTGGGGTCCACTGATCTTGCGCTTACGATCCTCCATCTCCTTACGCTTCCTCTCTGTCATGATTGCTCTGTCAATCAAGTGCTGGAATGTCGGGAAGGTATGATTCATCAGTTGGTACTGCAGAGGGTCAACCAAACCTCTCAGGAAACGGTACTACCGCTTGGCGTCGGTGTTGACATCTTCAGGAGCATAGCGAGACAACTGCAGAAACCTGTCCCGGTTCTCACTGACAGACAATGGCCCTTGCTTGAGGGCCAGGAACTCCTCCTTCTTCACTGTCATTAGACCTGCCAGAACATGGTACTGACGAAAGCTTCCTCTGAACTCTTCCCAGGTGATGGTTTCGGGGTTGGCATGGGTGGCGAGATAAGACTCCCACCATGACTGAGCTGCTCCTCTCAACAGACGAGGACCATACAAGACTTTCTCTCTGTCATCGCACTGAGTGGTATGCAACTCCCGCTCCACAGTGTGTAGCCAGTCTTCAGCATCCATGGGGTCAGAAGAATGAGCAAACGTGGGTGGATGACCTCTCATGAATTCAGCACGCTTGTCTCTGGGCATCTGAGGCATCTGAGGCTGAGGTGGTGCTTGTTGTTGTTGTTGCTGCTGCTGCTGAATGGCGGCCAGAGTCTGACCGATGGCTTGAACTGCCTGAGTCTGCATCAGAAACATCTGCTTGATCGACATCGGGGGCGGGGGCTGCAGGTGCTGTTGCTGGGGTACCTCTTCCTGTTGAGCGGCTCGCTCCTGCTGAGCACGCCTTCCTCCTCTGCGCCTGTTCTCTGACATCTGCAGAATGCAACCACACATCAGAACTGATCTGGCAAATCTTGCAGCATAAGAAAAGAGTATAGAATCCTTCAACAACACTGAACAGACGAGCATCTTCACTGATCTCCAACACAGACCAACACAGCTTCTCAGATAAAGAGGAAAGTGGAATAAAAGGTTTTCCCAACTATATAGCTAACTCCATTAACATAATAGGTAAACCGAAATGCAGGGGATACCCACATTCTGGTGACAGTCATTACAAAGATCCAAACCAAACATAGTACATCATGACAAACATAAACGCACAGGATATAGCAAACTACCCTGTCTAACTAAGACTTAACTAAGAGCGAGACTAACGCTAAGGCTGTAGCTTCTACGTATATATATTTTGTATTAATTACAAGATCCAACTCTAACAATCTATGGTTCTAGATTTATCTTGGTCTTGCAGTCGGGGTGGCCATAAGGCTGGTGTCCACACCGAGGTGAGCGGTACGGGTGCTGAGTCCCGACGGGAGCGGGGGAACCGTCATCCAGGTGACGACGTTCCGCGCACTCAGCCCGCAGCAGGGCGATCTCAGCACGAGCCCTACTCAGCTCGTCTAATGCATGGTCCAGCTCTGTGTTTAGCACGATGGCTAGGTTGACTGTGCTGCTCAACCTAGGATTGTCCTCACCGACAGGTGAGACAATCACGCCTCCTGTGCTGCCAGATGGACGGCGGGGGTGATACTTCAGGTCGAGACCGTCAGCTACCCCACCGAGAACCGAGCAGTAGTGCGAAAGCGCACGCCGTGCAGCATCTTGCATGGCTGCCTCAGCTGAGTCCCGCTCAGAGATAGAATAGTGCTCTGAGCAGGCCTCCGCACCCTAGAGACTGTTCTCCGGACGGTGCACCAAGCAGGTCGCCTCCCAGCGGTCCGGGTAGACCCCGCGACTGTGCTGGTAGACCACACAGCGATACTCGATGGACCGAAGTACGCCGGTTAAGGGCCCGACGTAGCAGGGTGTCGAGCGCATGATGGAAGTGACACCCGCGAGCAGCGTCGCGAGTGATGGGTCGAGCAACCCATCCTTCCGGCTCCTGGTTAGTAGAGAAGTCGGTGTCGTGGCTCGAGCTGTCGTCGCCACCTCCGTCGTCTGGGTCTCCTCCAGCAGCTACTCCAGAGGCTGGTGCACCCAGTTGTGGTGCAGGGGGCGCCTCCAGGGGAAGCACAGGGAAGCAGCTCCTCACAGACTCTATCTCCTGTTGGAGCGAAAAGGAGGAGCCCTGCTGCTCCTGTCGTCGACGTTCTTGCTCCTCATGCAGGCGGTGGTGCAGTCTCTCCAAGTGGCTGGACTGTCCGGCCATGGGACGGCGAAGCGGACGCTCAGCAAGGCGGGAGGGTAAGAAGGGGATGACGGACTTTCGTGCAGTGTGTCTAAGTCGAGCCATCTACAAAAGACATCGCAAGCAAAAGGGTGAGAACAGAATTAATATGACCAGCAAGTAATAAACCATAAGTAAATGAAGGATCAGAATAAAACACAATTTTCAGCAAGGTATAATATATAGTAAAACATAGGTTTGGTCGGTATGACCAACTTTTGAAGGGATATCAAAGTCAAGGCAGGGACAGAGGTCTATAGTCCTTAGAACGACCATTCTATTCTAGGTTAGCGGTCCTACAGTTAGCACGGCTTTGATACCACTTATGTCACACCCGGTTTTAGAAGGCAAACCGAATGCGAACCATGTACGTGCCAGGATCAGTTATTCACGTACACAGCAGTTACATAACATGGACATCATCACACAGTGCTCAAAATAGTATTAAAAAGGGAAATAATAGTCGATTACATCATACGTCTGAGACGTCCATATAGTCCTTACAATAAATCAAAGTGCGGAAAAGAAACATAGATAAACGCGGCCTTCACAGGCAGCCGACTGGGGGTTGCCGCTAACCCACTCCTAGAACTCGTTGTAGTCTTGGAACTCTTGAAAGTCTCCTTCCACAGCTTCATCTTCGCCTGAGCAGTGGTTGCAATGCTGACAACCTGGGGATGGGGGGGTTTGGTGCGTAGAGCAAGGGTGAGTACACATCAACATACTCAGCAAGTATCCTGTTTGGCTGTAGTGGACTAGCTTTATGTGGGGATAAGTCAAGCAGGTGCTTTTAGTTGGTCAGATTATTATTTACTAATAGAAAGCCAGGTTTTAGCATTAACCCAAGTTATTAGCCCGATGTACCCTTTCCAAACGGAAAGAATACCACTTACCAGCACCATAGTCATAACCAAAACCATCAGTCTCATTGCCACCTGAAAACCAAAGTGTCTCTGATCAAGTACCACTAATCACTGGAGCTCCCTTGGCCGCTCATAACCGCGAGCACGGCTGATATATCAGTTTTCAAACACTCTGTAGAGGTTTTGCACTTTACCCACAAGTCGTGATTCCCATTCTGCCCGGAGAGAGCTACTCCCCATTGACCACTACCTAGGTGGCCTAGCAGGGCATCACTACGTAGCCTTTACAAAGATTCCCCGGGGCTGTAGCCACCCGTTAGGTTTCCTAAATGCACCGCACTCCTCCCCAAAGGGCGAACCCAAACTTGGCAAAGCGAGCCGCATACACCGAGCCCCATTGACGGCACGACGGCTAAGTGAACTACACCCCGGATCCTCTAATTATTCAGCTAAGGGCATCCCATTCCACCCTCATGGTTGCACTGTTTTCCCGGGCGGTCATCCATAGAACAGGTCCTTACGGAGAGGCACTCGAGAAACCGCTCGAGCCCCCTTGAAGACCACAAGTACAGCATCATAATCAAAGAAGGGAAAACAACGTATCATAGATAATCTCATCATGTTCATTGATTAGAGTTTGAGCAATAGCATAAAGCTAGACAATAATAATCCAACCCAAATAGGTAAACAAGGACATGGATAACAAAAGCTAGTCAATCCTTAGGCATAAATGTGTAAAGCGGGAGGTGAATTAAATAATGAATAGGACAGAGATAGGTCAAGGGACACTTGCCTCCACCAACCGACTGCTGCTTAGGGGCTTCTCCTGCGAGTTCCTCGGGCTCTTCGACCGGATCGTTCTCTATGCGATTGCAAGCATACATACATCCATCCATTCAAATTAGGAAACAAACAGTACACCATACAAGAGAACAAATGAAGTAAATATGCATAGAATATCACATACGATAATAAACTTACCATGGTTAGAAAGAAATGAGAAAAGGTCTCGCGAGAGTTAAAGCTTATGCCCGAGACGCACTATGGGTTGATGAATAACTAGACGTCACGTGTTCTAATTCCAATTGGTTCTAACAAAAGAATTAGTTACATGCACTAATGTGAACGTGACCACTTTTAGTAGATTATCATTGAATGAGATAGATGATTAGCTATACAAATTAACTGATGTGACCAATTTCCAAATTGAGACTCCTATCTTATTAATACGAACTACGGGATTAGCGCGCATAGGACACGGGGGGGGGGGGGGGGGGGTAGACGGGGCGTCTGGGGGTAGAAGGGGCACGACGGGTCGTGCCAAGGCACGCGCACTACGCGAGCACGCGCGCGAGACCGCACTCACACGCCACAAACTAGTCGTGCGCACGTCGGGGCCGAGCGCTAGCCGAGCTCAAGCCGCGTGCTAAAGGCACGCTGGGCCGAGCTCGAGGCAACGCCGGGGCCGTCACGACGCGAGCAAGGCACGGCGGGGCGAGCGGGCGAGCACGGCGCACAGGCGGGGCGAAGCACGGGCGGGGCGGGGGCACGGTCGGGGCCGGGACAGCACGGGGCCGAGGCGGGCGCGGCCGAGCCAGGGCGGGGCGGCCGAGCGGGGCTCGCGCGGGGGCGGCCGAGCCGGGGCAGCCGAGGCGCGGCGAGGGGCGGGCTCGCCGGAGCGAGGCGCACCGGGGCTGGGGGCACGGCCGAGGCGAGGCAGGGCGGCCGAGCGCGGGGCGGGGCCGGCGCAAGCTCGCCGGAGGGCCGGGCGGCCGAGCCGAGCTCGCCGGAGAGCGGCGCGGGGAGGGCGGGCGCGGGCGAGGCCGGGGCAGCCGGACGCGGGGGGCGGGGCGGCGCGGAGCGGCCGGGCGCAGGCGGCCGAGGGCGGCCGAGCCGAAGGCGGCCGGGGCCGGCGCCCAGCTCGCCGGAGGCGGCCGAGCTCGCCGAGCCGGGGGCGGCGCGGGGAGGGCCGGCCGAGCGGGCGGCCGAGCGCGGGGCGGCCGAGGGCGACCGGGCGCGGGCGAGGCCGGGGCGGCCGGGGCCGGGGCCGGGGCCGAGCTCGCTGGAGCGGCCGAGCTCGCCGGGGCCGAGGTGGGCGCGCCCATGGAGCGGGGGCGGGGGACGCCGGCGGGAGGGAAGGAGGAGGGAGGGGAGGAGAGGAGGGAGGGGGGAGGGAGAAACCTCATCGAAGAGGGAGGCCGGCGCGGCGGCGTCACCGGGGAGGGGCGGCGGCGGCGCGGGGGCGGGACGGGGGCGGCGACGGCTAGGGTTAGGGTGAGGGAGAGAGAGAGAGAGGGGATGACGAGCGGGGCCCGCGGGGAGGGGATTTTTGGAAAAAAAGAAAAAAGAAAAAAGGGAGGGGGGCGGTTGGGCCGGCTGGGCCCAAAGGGGAAGGGGGGCGCGGCTGGGCCGCCAGTCGGCCCACGGCGGGAAGGGAAGGGGGGGCGGCTGGGCCGCCGCGAGGCCCACGCGGGGGGGGGGGGGGGGGGAGGGGGGGGCTGGGCCGAAAATGGGGAAGGAGGGAGGGAGAAAGAAAAGGTTTTCTTTTTCTAAAATCTATTTTCCTCTAAATGAATGCATTCACATTTTTAAACAATCAAAAGGTATGCATGGTCCGGCATGGTGCATCACACAAAATAAAATATTTTAGGGTTTTGCTTTACATGGGATCTCAAGCCGAATCCCGCTATACTTTGGAAAAGATCAAGGTCTAGCGAGGGGAAAAGGGAAAAGGAAAGGGTAACACCTGAATTTGGTGAGGGAAAAGAAGAAAAAAATTCTACCCCCAAATTCAGGGCGTTACATATGCTTACATAAATTTCATTTTAGTTGATACCACTGGTCCTGGGTTTCATGCTTACAACTAGAAAAGGGTTGTATTTTTTCAGATTATGAACATACCATGGAAACATGAAGCAGGGTTTTACTTTTATATATGCTAGCAATTGTTATCTGTTGTGTTGCTTTACATTTCTGTTACTTACTCTTTTGCAGGTAAAAGATACAGGTTGTGGAGTTAGTCCTTAGGATCTACCTCATGTATTCACAAAGTTTGCTCATCCTCAAAGTGGAGGAAACCGAGGGTTTAATGGTAGTGGTCTTGGCCTTGCCATATGCAAGAGGTAGTTTGACCTTACAGCTCCTTTCTTGTAGTTCCTTCTGAAAATTGTGTTCTGGTGTTTTTGGTGACTCTTGACTTTCTCCTACGCAGCACATTTATTTATTTATTTTATGCATTGCCAGTACATGGCTCTTTAGTGCTAACTTGGTCATCAATTCTTATTAGAACTCATCAGCATCTCTGCAAAATTCTGCGCAGGTTTGTTAGTCTTATGGGAGGGCACATCTGGATCGACAGCGAAGGAACCGGAAGAGGTTGCACTGCAACATTCGTCATCAAGCTGGGCGTGTGTGACAACACAAACACCTACCAGCAGCAGCTGATAATGAAGTGCATCTGAGCATTTGAAACAAATCTAGATTCTAGCTCTAGCTAAGGTTATACAGATATTGTGCTGAACCTTGATGCTACTATTATGTGTAGTAAAATTTTGGGGGTCGGAATTGACCAAACTTATGGATTTATTCAACGTTTCAATTCAGTGACAAATGCTACTATTTTCTATATTCAGACACTTGGTACTGATTTCTTGATCAAACTCATTACACTTAGAATTCCTTATAGTTATCCCCACACGCTGAGGTTGCGCCTGTGCTAGGGCTGAAGACACGCCTACATTGTGGTCGGATATGCGCTGCCATGGACTAACCTCAGCGCAGATTGTGATTGATTTGTGGGTGACCCCGGTTTGATGTCTGGCTGTTGGGCTGCGCAGGTGGGCTGTCACTTGGGATCGAAAAGGATAGGACATCTACTGTCGCCATGGGGTTTGTCGATGACTCCAAAGGTGATGAGCTATTGTCTTTTACTCATGAACAAAGGGGCTTTTGCACATTTTTTACTAGCGTGGATCTCTTGCTAGGAACTAGGAGGAAGGAATTTTTACAATCGGTTTTCTTGAGCAAGTAGTAGAAATTGCAGCTGCAATAATTCAGTGTTGAGGAGAAATTAGTATGTTATCAATCGATAACAAGTTCAGACCTGCGCTCTCTCCCTATCCAGGGCATGCTGTCGCTACTAGAGGTGGAGCGAGTGCCCAACCTCGACGCAGGCCTCCCCACCATGACTGGAAGTAGGAGTACATTGTGCCATTAGCAATATATTCAGTCGTGAGGTCAGTTCTCCTGTCTACGACATGCAGACATATAACAAACTTGCTACTCAAATCTCCCTCCCTCCATCTTACATAGCTCATGAGGTAAAAGTTAAATTACATCCATACTTGCTTCTTTTTTCTACTGTTTACTGTTAGTCGTGACTTGTTCTCCACCATCTATTAATGAAAAAATGATAGGACACTGGTAAAATTAGTGGAACAATTTGGACCGAGGAAGTGGTCTTACATAGCACAACTGCTGCCAGCAAGAGTGGGGAAGCGATGCACAGAAAGATGGCACAAGCATTTGAGGCCAAACATCAAGGTAAACTTCTTCCTTTATTAGTTCAACTTTTTTTCATTCTGAGGACATCCTTCGCTTTGACGTAGATGATGCATAACCAATAACCAATACCGTTCCATTGCTTCTCAATCTGTAGTGAAGATAAAGTATGTGTTCTTTTCAATTATACACTACTCCCTCTATTTTTATAAGGTTCATTACAATTTGGAGAAGTCCTTAGAAGTGTACTTTGACCATCTGACAATAATCAGTAATTGTTACAAAAACAATCTGTATTTAGAAGATGTTCATGATGTGAATATAGCGATACAGATTTTACCTACAAAGCATGCACATATTTTGCAGATAATTGTTGGTCAGACTTTATGAAGTTTGACTTTATTGAATCCTAATGTGACATTCTATAAGCAGTGATGTACATTTCTTGCCTTCAATTTGTTTATCCAGTTCTCTGATTTTTTTTATCTTAACACTTTCAGTAATATTTGGAATGGTCATAAGTCAAACTAGACTTCCCTAGCGATAGCGATTTAACGAATAAGAACCAGGCCAACAGTTATGTAGTGCAGAGATCTACTCCCAGTCCCGGTGAGTTTGATTAGAAATCATGAATGTTCAGTACCTGGCTCAGTTTTTATTAGCAGTGTAGTGAGACCGAGAGCATGAGGCTTCAGTACCTGTCTACTAACATCAGATGCATTTGCTGATGTCTTGATTAGTTGTAGCAGGTTAATCTCTATATCTATGTCACAACATCATCAACTTCACTCTTCACTTGATGCGCTAATGTTACATGTACCGATCATCTACAGGGAACCATCTTCCAGTGCCTCTTGTACCGATCATCGGCAAGGGAGTGCTAGAGGAGGAGGTTATGGTGAGTTTTGTCGCGACTAATGGTGAGCCCACGACTACGGCCACGTCAAAGCTGGTCTGGTGGAACCTCGTGGAGCAGATGACGATGACGCTGACATCCTGCACCTCTGCTGTGACGCTGCCGACTAGGACGCGGGCCCCTCCGTCGCGCGCGCTCTACAAGTCTGGATCCATCATCGTGCTCGGCAAGACTGGCTTCCTTAGGCCAGACATGGTACGATTCTTGCCCTGTCTTCTTATCTATACTGTTTATCATTTCTAATCCATCCATCAGCTTGATGTTTCTTGATTTCTCTATATTTTTTCTCCTTGTCTATCTTTTTCTTTTGCAGTTAAGATGTCTTAAAAGAGAATCCTAGGTTTATCAGACCATGTTGTTTGACTTACTACCTATTGCTAATATTTTGCCATAGATGCATGCATTAGTGTCACTATCCAAATCCTACTGCTTTCTTATTTAGATGTGTATCTAAATCTCGATCTCGAGGTATTTCGTTTGGAACACGTATTTGTGGCCAAGGGGAGGTTCTCAGAAGTTAATCATATATATTTATTCTTATGTAATGTGTTAGTTATAGAGGTTTTCTGGCTTCAAAATATTTTGACTCCTGCCAATAACTTATATGTGTTCATGTTCTTATGTTGTTTTAGTTCAGGATGATTTTCAATTCTTTGCCAACGTGACAACACATATAGATACTAACAGAATTTGTTGTTTCAGATAGAACTATGAAAGTAGATACTAATAGAGAATTCTTTTTTCTTGCCAAAGGCACCTGTGCTGGTTGTCGCCATAGCCAGGAACACTACTTGAGAACTAATCTAGATATTCAGTTAGTTCGAAGGATTGTTAGTTAGTTCAAAGGATTGGCAAGTTTCTAGGTTCGACTGGCAGTTAGAATTGAGAGAATTCTTGTTTGTTTTATTATTTTTTTGCCTATCACATTCCACATAGCTCTTATTAGTGTTAGCATTGAACCTCTAGATGTGGTAGATCAGGAGTATCCTTAGCCACATCTGGTGTGGTCTGTAACACAGTAGCGAAGATGTGCAGAGAGCAAAGGATATATCATCCATATCACAAAAAATATGTTTCAATTTTGGAGGATGAGGAGGAACAAATGGTAATAGTGAATTTTTTAGCATTCATTTCCTTTCCTTTGACTGAATACTTATATTTCACTATTTTTTGGGATGAACCAGATTGTTGATAAGTTGATAGATTTTGAAGTTGATGGCTTGATGTCGAACCAAGGTAATAATTATTTTTAGTATCATTTTCTTTACTTTGATTAACTACTAAATACTTATATTTTCTTAATTTCTTTGCTTTGTTGTCTGGTGGCCAAGTGCTGTGTGGTGTTGTCTATCAAGTGACAAGATCAAGTATTTAAGTGTGAAGCTGCTGTGCAAGTGAAGTGTTGCTGGCGCTTGTGCAAGTGAAGTGTTGCTAGCGCCTTGTTGTCTAGTGCTGCCTTAACCTGTTGGCTCTGTATTAGTCATGGGTGTTGTCTGTTCCTGTTCGCATGTTTTTGTCTGTGTGGGGTACTAGGGTACTTCCTATTCGCCTGTTACTGTTCGCAAGTGAAGTCATGGGTACTATTGTCGTGTTGGCTTGGGCGCTTGGTTGTATGCCTGTATTCTTAATTAGACTATTACTGTGAGGTGTCAACTCAGTTGCAGTTTCTGGAATATTTGTGAACTGAAGTTGCTTGTTATGATTGCTGCACACGTTCAAGTCATTTCCTCACGTCCATTTCAGTTTTCAGCTATGAGTAGAACTACTCCTTTTGTATCGTATGTATTACAATTGCTGCTTTGTGAACTTAGTTGCTTGTATTACATGATTACCATTGTTGTTAAGCTTTTTGATATATGTACCTGTGGGTATCCGATACCCGATGAGTATGGGCACGGGTATAAATTTTTATCCATGGGTACAGCCATGAGTGGGTATGAATGAGTATGGTTGTGGGTGGGTATGAAACATACTCGATTCTAATCTGATCTGTTGCTATTCCTACCGTCAACCTGCATGGATTTGTGACTTCTCCCTTGATTTTGAACAGGCCAAGAACATCAAATTCACATTGGAGCAACATATGTTCTTTGCAATATTAGTTTGGTAATTTAAGGTGGCAGACGATATTACTCCAATCAAGATTGAGAACTTCGATTGATCTCTGAGAGAGTGGTGTCTGGTTCGAGGTTTTGTACACTTAACCCGATTATATGTTCAGTACATTAGCCATTGTAGTGTCTTTTTTGGAATATAACTTCATTTTATTTTAAAGGATTGATCGAAAACTCATTTTGCCATGTAACTATATTGTTATGCCATATGGAAAACATCACACAACGACCTAGATTTTACATATCATAGTGATGTTTGTCATTTCGTATCTATATTTTATACTAATTTAACTTACGTGGCAACACACGAGCACATACATATTATAATAATATTTGTCGTCCGTATATATGTATCATACTATTTTTTTACTTCCGTGGCAACGCACGGGCACTGACCTAGTATGAGTGAAGAGTCATACCATTGAGAGTTTGTGGAATACCGACAAGGGGTAAATGATACCATTAGAGTTTGAGTGGAAGTGTTGTCTTTGCCGAATTTTCCATTTCCCTTTCAATCTACGACTAAGTATAGAAATATACTTGAAAAACATTAGTCTTAGCCTTGGTATAAGAAGAATAAGAAATAGGCATTTGTATCAAATGAAAGATATATGATCATGGGTATATGAAATAGAGATGTGTGCAATGTTTCAATTAAAATTCCGAGAATCAAGTATATTTAGCTCATTACTAAGTTTGCTAAAAGTTTTCTCATCTAGTGGCTTGGTAAAGATATCGACTAATTGGTTGTGAGTGTTAACATAAGCAATTTCGATATCCCCCTTTTGTTGGTGATCTCTCAGAAAGTGATACCGAATATCTATGTGCTTAGTGCGGCTGTGTTCAACGGAATTATCCGCCATGCGGATTGCACTCTCATTATCACATAGGAGAGGGACTTTGCTCAATTTGTAGCCATAGTCTCTATGGGTTTGCCTCATCCAAAGTAATTGCACACAACAATGGCCTGCGGCAATGTACTCGGCTTTGCCGGTAGAAAGAGATACTGAATTTTGTTTCTTTGAAGCCCATGACACTAGGGATCTTCCCAAAAACTGACAAGACCCTGATGTACTCTACCTATCAATTTAAACCCTGTCCAATCGTCATCAGAATACCCAATTAGATCAAAGGTAGATCCCTTATGGTACCAAATCCCAAACTTAGGAGTGTAAACTAAATACCTCATGATTCTTCTCACGGTCCTAAGGTGAACTTCCTTAGGATTTGCCTGAAATCTTGCACACATGCATACTGAAAGCATAATATCAGGTCGAGATGCACATAAATAGAGTAAAGATCCTATCATCGACTGGTATACCTTTTGATCTACGTATTTACCTCCCGTGTCGAGGTCGAGATGCCCATTGATTCCCATGGGTGTCTTGATGGGTTTGCCATCCTTCATTCCAAACTTTTTAAGTATGTCTTGAATGTACTTAGTTTGGCTGATGAAGGTGCCCTCTTGGAGTTGCTTGATTTGAAATCCTAGGAAATACTTCAACTCCCCCATCATAGACATCTCGAATTTTTGAATCATGATCCTACTAAACTCTTCACAAGTTGACTTGTTAGTAGACCCAAATATAATATCATCAACATAAATTTGGCATATAAACAAGTCTTTTGCAACAGTTTTAGTAAAGAGAGTAGGATCGGCTTTACCGACTTTGAAGCCATTAGTGATAAGAAAATCTCTCAGGCATTCATACCATGCTCTTGGGGCTTGCTTAAGCCCATAAAGCACCTTTGAGAGTTTGTAAACATGGTTAGGGTATTCACTATCTTCAAAGCCAGGAGGTTGCTCAACATAGACCTCTTCCTTGATTAGTCCATTGAGGAAGGCACTTTTCACGTCCATTTGATAAAGCTTAAAGCCATGGTAAGTAGCATAGGCAAGTAATATACAAATTGACTCAAGCCTAGCTACGGGTGCATAAGTTTCATCAAAGTTCAAACCTTCGACTTGTGAATAACCTTTGGCCACAAGTTGGGCTTTGTTCCTTATCACCACACCATGCTCATCTTGTTTGTTGCGAAATACCCATTTGGTACCTACAACATTTTGATTAGGATGTGGAACTAAATGTCATACCTCATTCCTCATGAAATTGTTGAGCTCCTCTTGCATTACCACCACCCAGTCCAGATCTCTTAATGCATCCTCTATCCCGTATGGCTCAATAGAAGACACAAAAGAGTAATGTTCACAGAAATGAGCAACTCAAGATCTAGTGGTTACCCCCTTATGAATGTCACCAAGAATGGAGTTGACAGGGTGATCTCTTTGAATTGCTTGGTGGACTCTTAGGTGTGGCAGTCTTTGATCCCTTATTTCTTGATCATCTTCCTTGTCTTGATCATCTTCATCTCCCCCTTGATCCATGTCCTCTTCTTGAGGTGGCTCATCCTCTTGATCTTCATCTTCATCATCTTGAGTCTGATCTTCATCTTGGGTAGGTGGAGATGCTTGCATGGAAGATCATGATCTTGTGCTTGTGTGAGCTCTTTGGATTCCTTAGGACACACATCCCCAATGGACATGTTCCTTAGCGCGACACATGGAGCCTCTTCATCATCTAGTTCATCAAGATCAACTTGCTCCACTTGGGAGCCATTAGTCTCATCAAACACAATGTCACAAGAAACCTCAACTAATCTAGTGTTTTTGTTGAAGACTCTATATGCCCTTGTGTTTGAGTCATATCCCAGTAAAAAGCCTTCTACAGCCTTAGGAGCAAATTTAGAACTTCTACCTCTTTTAATAAGAATAAAACATTTGCTTCCAAAGACTCTAAAATATGAAACATTGGGCTTTTTACCAGTGAGGAGTTCGTATGGTGTCTTCTTGAGGATTCGATGAAGATATAACCGGTTGATGGAGTAGCAAGCGGTGTTAATCGCCTCAGCCCAGAACGGGTCTGGTGTCTTATACTCATCAAGCATGGTCCTTGCCATGTCTAGTAGAGTTATATTCTTCCTCTCCACTACACCATTTGTTGAGGTGTGTAGGGAGAAGAGAACTCATGCTTGATTCCCTCCTCCTCAAGAAATCCTTCAATTTGAGAGTTCTTGAACTCCGTCCCATTGTCGCTTCTTATCTTTTTGATTCTCAATCCGAACTCATTTTGAGCCCATCTTAAGAATCTCTTTAAAGTCTCTTGGGTTTAAGATTTTTCCTGTAAAAAGAATACCCAAGTGAAGCGAGAATAATCATCCACAATAACTAGACAGTACTTACTCCCGCCAATGCTTATGTAAGCGATAGGGCCGACTAGGTCCATGTGGAGTAGCTCAAGCGGCCTGTCCGTCGTCATTATGTTCTTGTGTGGATGATGGACTCCAACTTGCTTCCCTGCTTGGCATGCGCTACAAATCATGTCTTTCTCAAAATGAACATTGGTTAGTCCTAAAATGTGCTCTCCCTTTAGAAGCTTATGAAGATTCTTCATCCCAACATGGGCAAGTCGGCGATGCCAGATGTCACACCCGGGTTTCGGGGCACCAAGACGCGGGCGCGAACATAATCACCAGGTGTGCTGGGACCAAGTCTCACACATATGATGAATCATGGCACATGATCGAATGTCACATCTTTACTATATAACAGGAGTTCCATACAAAATAAATAATTACATTATAAGGAGACAACGGTCCAGCAACCCAAAGTTGACTGGGAGACGACGACCTAGACCTCGCACGAACACATCACATCATCCTCCATGCGCCTCATCCTGTGGTACCTGTTCTTGACTTGTGGGGGTGTGAGACAGCAAGAGTGAGCTCATATACGTTCATCACTCAACAAGTTGTGGGGAATAATGTGCATGAACTCGCCAAAGGTGGGAGCTCACGTGAAGTGTAAGGCTTACCAAAGAGGATGGTTAGAGCTGAGCATTGCTTCTTAAAGTTGGTCAAAATTTTATTAGCAATTACTAAGTATAAGTAAATACCAACCCAATTAAGTAGCAAAACAAAAGTAACAACCTCACCTGCGATGTAATGCATATGACAAATTGAGTTTAAGTTCCATAATTTAATCATGTGAGTGTCCGAGCTGCTCATGACCGTGAGCACGGCTAGTATACCAGTTTTACACTCTGCAGAGGTTGCGCATCTTTACCCACAAGTCATGTTACCCATCTGCCAAGAGACGGCCAATCCCATACACCTCTACCGAGGAGACGAGGTAGGGTAACACTATGATGCCTTTACAAAGTTCCACTAGCTTCAGAAAACTCGCTATAGTTTATAGGAAGCTCCAGTGCAGGAGTCCCTCGACTGACCGCCATCGCAGCAAAATCAACCAAGGACCTCCCTACACTGACCACTCCCCTACTGCCCTTGCCCCTTTCAGGTAAGGTAATCATCCACTAGCTTTCCTAGTTAATCAGCCAAGGCCGTCCATAAACCCTTGTGGTACCGCTGTTTTCCCGGGTGGTTCTCCATGTTCCAATTAACATAATGATCTTAACATGAACAATAAATAACAACTGATAACAAAATATAATCATGGATAGTGTAATCTTCATACCCAAAACCACATAAAGCAATAGCAGGTACTACCCAAAAAGTTTAGTGGAGTCAAGGTATAAAGATAATCAAACTAGGGAAACCTGTTAGGTCCCATCAAAATTAACCTATGCAGATCATTATGATTAATCAGAACATGACTGGGTAAAAAGAAGTGATCAAGGGCACAACTTGCCTGGGGCTTGAGATTCCAGGTACCAGGATGATCTTCAGATTCTCGTTACCTCACTGCTATTCGTAGCAATACAAACAAACATGGTGTAGGCAAAATTAACATCACACCAAACATGTAAACAAAACACATAATAATAATCTACATATTAAAATAAGATTTTAGGAATAGGAATCAATAATTTTGGAGTTATAGATTTTAAGTTATGAATTTCTGAAGGTGTTATGTGTTTTGTACAAGATTAAATAGGATACAAATTTTATTTTGATATTCATGTCAAAATAGTGGTACTAAATGATAGACACTAATATTAAAAAATTATAGGAATTGAAATGGATTAATTTGGACTTAATATGTATTTTCTATGAATTATATAAGTTTCTAGCATTTATTTTTGTACCAGAAATCCTTTTTCAAAATAAATTCTGAATTTCTCAAGGATTCTAGACCGTGGACACCATTTTAACAAAGTCTAGGGGGCTCTGTGTAATATTTCCAGGGCCTGGAAAGGATGGCGGGTTGAGTTTATAAAACTGCAGGGACTCTTTTAAAAAGTTGTGCCGTGAAGGGGTATCTTCTCATGACAGCCATCCGATCCTAAGTGGGTGGCCCAGATTAGATCTGGCCCGCGCAGAATTGGTACGCGTTAATGGCCGCTGGATCACGATCCAGGGGTCCTGGCTTAACATAGATGGGATTTGATTCAACCCGTCCGATCGCGAATAAACGGTCGAGACCAACTCACGAACCGGTATCCACATCTTCTAATCTACGCCGTCGAATTTCAGAACAGCGGTCGACGTGCCTCCCCCACCTCCAGCCAGGAACGGCGGCGACGCAGGGCAAGCCGCGGCGGTGGCCATGGCCGGATCAATCGGCCATCTATTTTTGCGCACAAAACTTCGATTCGAGGGATATACACGATGCACAGGGTACGAAGAACACAACTGAGAGCAACCTACCGGTGGTTATGGTGCGTGGGGCCTTGACCACGGTGACCTGCGATCCGTGGCGGATTCCGTGCACCGACGAGCGATTGCCGCAAGCCAAACCGTCCACGCGCCAACGCAGGCAACGAATAAGCCACCCCGGATCTCGCGCACCAACCCGACCCGATGCCAAAGGTTGGACCGTCGGCAAGGACGAGACCCACCAGCGCTTTTCTCCGATCTTCAATGGCGACAACGATGCTCGAGGGTTGATGGAGGATGGCATGGGGGGAGGTGTCGGGATTTATAGAAGAGGTGATCCCGCAGCCCGCCCCCAACAACCCGAGCTTTGCGCGCGGGATACGGAAGCCCCGTTGGGATTGGGGGAGCGGCGTACGGAGTCCGAGCCAAGAATCCGCGCGTTCGTTTGGGGAAGACGCGACCCGGTGTGGCCCACCAGTCAGCGGAGAACTCAACCCAGGCGCGCGCAGTGCGTTGGAAGCGGGATCCCAGCAGCTCGCGCAGGGTGGTTGAGATACGTGGAGGAAGAAGGTGACCACACGGGTCCACCCGTCATCGCCACAACACGAAGTAGCCCACGCGCAGCAGAACCATGTGCGTCTGCCACCCCAGGCCTGCGTGTCGGCGCACAGGTGACAAGCTGGGCTGTACGCGCGGAGCAAACCGGATGATGGGCCGCGCGGGGCAAAGAAATCGGCCTAGTGAGGTTCAGGTGAGCCTTTTTCTTTTTCTTATTTTTCCTGATTTCTATTTTAAAATTCAAATCAAACTCAAGGTTGAATTCCAAACTTTTTACTTTTAGATGCACACATAAAACACCAGCATGGATGAAATATATATATATTTGTTTTAATTTAGTTCTTCTATACCTGATTCCAATCACGAACTAGAGAATAGTTCACATTTCATGAATTTTAGGAAGATATAATTTATATTGTAAATTATATATTAAGATTAGTTTAGTCATAGTTCATATAATTTCACTCTAAGAATAATTTAGTTTATCTAGATATCGTTTTAGTAAAAAAATTTATATTACTTTCGGGAGTAGTAACTTTGAAATTATGAATATTCTGAAGGAAAGGTGTTTTGATTTAAAACCCCCGGAGAATTTTCCTCATTTTCATATGATTAAACTTTAGGGTGTTACACCAGAGCCAACCCATATTAGTCTTAGCAATTAAACAAGTGTCTAGTTCAGCTTTGTTATCATTAGAATCAACTAAATATAGCTGACCATCTAACACTCCCTTAAATGCTATTGAATCATCACTTCTTCTAAAGACAGTAACACCTACGTCAGTAAATAGATAGTTGTAGCCCATTTTACATAATTGAGAAATAGAATCTACAAGAAAAACATTGGAAATAGAATGGTCAGGAGATATAGCAATTTTACCCAATCCTTTGACTAAACCTTGATTTCCATCCCCGAATGTGATAGCTCTTTGGGGATCTTCATTTTTCTCATAGGAGGAGAACATTCTTTTCTCCCCAGTCATGTGGTTTGTGCACCCGCTATCGATTATCCAACTTGAACCACCCGATGCATAAACCTGCAAAACAAAATTTAGGCATTGTTCTTAGGTACCCAAACAGTCTTGGATCCTTTGATGTTAGAAACAAGCACTTTGGGTACCCAAACACAAGTCTTATGACTCTTATGTTTACCCCCAACATATTTAGCAACTACTTTGCCTGATTTGTTTGTTAGCACATAGGAAGCATCAAAAGTCTTAAATGAAACATTATGCTCATTTGATGCAGTAGGAATTTTCTTTTTAGGAATTTTAACATGAGTGGTATGCTTAGAGCTAGAGGCCTCATTTTTGTACATAAATGCATGGTGAGAAACAGAATGAGGTTTCCTAGCATGAATCTTCCTAATTTTGTGTTTGGGATAGTTTGCAGGATATAAAATGTAACCCTCACTATCCTGAACCATGGGAGCTTTGCCTTTAACAAAATTAGACAGTTTCTTAGGTGCATTAAGCTTGACATTGCTCCCCTGTTGGAAACCAATGCCATCCTTAATGACAGGGCGTCTCCCATTAGAGAGCATGCTTCTAGCAAATTTAAATTTTTCATTCTCTAGTTCATGCTCAGCAATTTTAGCACTTAATTTAGCTATGTGATCATTTTGTTGTTTAATTATGGCAAGGTGATCATCCATAGCTTCAATATTAACATCTCTACATCTAGTACAAATAGTAACATGATCAATAGTAGATGTAGAGGGTTTGCATGCATTCAATTCTTCAATCTTAGCATTTAATTTATCATTCTCAATTCTAAGACTAGAGATTGAATCATTGCAAACATTCAACTTTTCGATCTTAGAAACTAAACTAGCATTCTCAGTTCTAAGACATGAAATTGAATCATGACAAATGCTAAGCTCTTTAGATAAGTTTTCGCATTTTTCTACTTCCCGAGCATAAGCAATTTTCAATTTAACAAATTTTTTATTCTCTTTAATAAGGAAGTCCTCTTGGCTTTCCAAGAGATCATCCTTCTCGTTAATGGTTTCTATTAATTCGTTTAATTTTTTCTTTTGGTCCATGTTAAGGTTGGCAAAGAGAGCAAGTAAATCATCTTCATTATCACTAGAGCTACCCTCATCACTAGATGTCGTATATTTGGGGGTGGCTCTAGAGTGTACCTTC
The DNA here is from genome assembly GCA_029449295.1 of Zea luxurians. Taxonomy (NCBI): domain Eukaryota; kingdom Viridiplantae; phylum Streptophyta; class Magnoliopsida; order Poales; family Poaceae; genus Zea; species Zea luxurians. Next base: position 124,194,116 of record JAOPSE010000009.1, read on the forward strand.
TTCTTCTTGCCATCCTTAGCCATAAGACACTTGTGGCCGATGTTTGGGAAGAGGAGTCCCTTGTTGACGGCGATGTTGGCAGCGTCCTTGTCAGAGGAGTCGGTGGAGCTCTCGTCGGAGTCTCATTCCCGACATATGTGTGCATCGCCGCCCTTCTTCTTGTAGTATCTCTTCTTCTCCTTCTGCTTCCCCTTCTTGTCTTCGTCCCTGTCACTTTCACTAGAAATTGGACATTTAGCTATGAAATGACCAGACTTACCACAACGGTAACACACCCTCTTGGAGCAGGACTTGTAGTCTTTTCCCCTCCTTTGTTTGAGGATTTGGCGGAAACTCTTGATGATGAGTGCCATTTCCTCGTTGTCGAGCTTGGAGGCGTCGATTAGATGTAGACTCCTTCTCTTCTTCTATCACCTTGAATGCGATGGGTTGCACCTCAGGTGTAGAGGTGGTGCCTTGCTCCAAGTTGACAATGTGTTTGGAGTCTTTGATCATTAGTTCAAAGCTCACAAACTTGCCAATAACCTCCTCGGGAGACATTAGTTTATATCTAGGATCCCCACGTATTAATTGAACTTGAGTAGGATTGCGAAATACGAGGGATCTAAGAATAACCTTGACCATCTCATGGTCATCCCATTTGGTGCTCCCAAGGTTGCGCACTTGGTTCACCATGGTCTTGAGCCAGTTGTACATGGCTTGCGGCTCTTCTCCTTTGTTGAGGACGTCCCAAATTTCTCTGGTGCTCTTTAATCCTTGCACCTTGTTATACTCCTCTCGACACAAGGAGGCGAGGAGTATAGATGTGGCTTGGGAGTTAAAGTGCCTAATTTGGGCGGCCTCATCCGAGTCGTAGTCCTTGTCCCCCACCTTTGGTACCTGCGCTCCGAATTCAACAATGTCCCAAATGCTTTCGTGGAGTGAGGTTAGATGGTGCCTCATTTTATCACTCCACATGCAATAATCTTCACCATCGAAATATGGTGGTTTGCCTAAGGGTACGGAAAGTAATGGAGCATGCTTTGAAATATGAGGATAGCGTACGGGCATCTTAGTATACTTCTTGCACTCATGGCGCTTAGAAGCAGTGGACGACTCAGAGCCTTTGTCTTCTTGCAGCACCGGACAGTCCGGTGCAACACCGGACAGTCCGGTGCCCTCTAACTTCTGCGCTCTGACTTCTGGCTTGCACTATTCATCGTGTCAGGTGCTTTTGCAGTCGACCGTTGGCGCGTGAGAGTTGTTGCTTCGCTGGCTCGCCGGACAGTCCTGTGACACACCGGACAGTCCGGTGAATTATAGCGGAGCGCGCCCTGGAATTTCCCGAGAATGTCTCATTCGAAATTGTACGGCCTGGTGCACTGGACACTGTCCAGTGCGCCATTTTTCAGCACACTCAAGTCCATTTGCTCCAAATGAATTGTGACCCCTAACTGATTTATTTCTTGTTTTGTGTTGAACCTTATGCACCTGTAATACATGAATTCTAGACAAACTAGTTAGTCCACTTGTTTGCGTTGGTCGTTAACGACCAAAATTAAGTATAGGAAATGGTTAACCCAATTTCCCTTTTAGGTGCACGGTCCAACCAATTGGCCGCTCTCAGGAATTTCAGCCTACGTCGGCTATAATTCACTCGTCCGCGCGGAGCGCCAGACAGTCCGGTGTGCTAGCTAGCCAATGACTAGGTGCCACGTTGGCCGAGGGCCAATGGTCACCTAGAGCACCGGACAGTCCGGTGTCCCCACCAGATGGTCTGGTGCCCTCCAGAACAGGAAACCAGCCACTCAGGCGATTCTCTTCCTGTGCACTGTTCACTGTCCGGTGTGAACCGGACAGTCCGGTGCACCTGCGGACATAAGGCAATCAAAGCCTACCAAACGGAGCTTCAACGGCTCCTAGGTCCCTTGGGGCTATAAAAGGGACCCTAGGCGCATGGAGCACTACACCAAGCATCCTTTAAACATCCTAAGACACAGAGACACTGCGATCACACTAAAGATTTGACAGTTTGAGATTTGAGCAAGTTCTTGAGTTGTAGTTCCGTTGTGTTGTTTCTTGTGCCTCTCTCTCGACTTGCGAGCGTGTGTTGCTATGACTTTTGTCTCTTGTGTGTGTTTCTACTCCCCCTTACTCTTGAGTTCATTTGAGATCAAATTGTGTAAGGCATGAGAGGCTCCAAATTGTGGAGATTCCTCACAATGGGAAAAGTTGAGATAAGAAAGAGAACTATGGTACTCAAGTTGATCAGTGGATCGCTTGAGAGGGGTTGAGTGCAACCCTCGTCCAATGGGACACCACAACGTGGATTAGGCAAGCATTTTACTCTTGACTGAACCACGGGATAAATTCATCATGTCACCTGTCTTTATACCTTATAGTGATTCTAGTCTTTCTTATAGTTAACTTCACTTCAAAATTGGTCTAAGTTTAATACTCACTTTGTGAGAGAAATTAAGTGAAGAAGTTCTCTCCTCTTATCCTCTTCATTCTGACTTGGTTTTCACTTTCATTAATCCAATATTAGTCCAAGTTTGTTTTGTTGAGTTAATTTTTAAAGGATCACCTATCCACCCCCACTCCTCTAGGTGCTCTCAATATTAATTATAAGACTATCTCTAGCAGCTTACTCATCCCCATACTTGTCACGCCTAGATTTAAGGACAAATCCAGATGCATCTCACATGTGTGTCAAGATCAAGTTTCACACACATGACGACTTAGTGTACAGAAAACAATGTCACATCTTTATTATTTAATATTATTTCTTTACAAAATAACAAAATAAATTACACCATATGATGATGATAACCCTCCACAATCACAGTTGACTAGGAGACGATGCCCTAGATCTCTCCGAACTCATCATAGTAGTCCTCCTCTAGTAGTACCTGCTCTTGACTTGGTGTGATTATAGCAAGGGTGAGCTCCCATATGGTCATCGCTTAGCAAGTGTGAAAAATGTGTAGTGTAAGGCTTACCAAGTAATGTGGTGGAGGTTGAGCGTTGCTTTTAATTTTGGTTGGTCAAAATTTTATTAGCAATTACTAAGTATAGGTAAAAACCAAACCACTTAGATAATATATTATTAATGAAACATCCCACGATGCAGTGCATGTCAAGTTAAATTTAATTCCATAAGCTACTCATGTGAGGGTCCGAGTCGCTCATGACCGTGAGCACGGCTGATATTGTTGGGGGCTTGTTCTCAAGTGCTAAGAGTTAAGAACAAGGCAACACAGAAAATGTTTAAATATTAAGGTCCTTCGTCCTTCATCACATTATATCCTTTCGGAATATAAGGGACATCGGACGAAGGTTACGAAGGACGTACCTTCGTAAACATAATAATGAAGGATGAAGTATTCGTATAAATCATGATGTATGAAATAGACATTTAAATGTTAACATAGAATCATTTCCATTTCTACTAACATGAACGAATATAAATGATTTCAAATTACAAATGTACCTTTGGTCCTGAGGAAAGCGAGAGTACAAGTGTGATGCGAAGGCAAATAACAGGTTCGCGTGAACAGTACAGAGGTACTGTTCATCTATTTATAGGCACAGGTCGCAGCCTGTGACAAATTACAATTATGCCCCTTACAAAAGTTTACAACATTGACTCAGACCTATATGTATAAAAAGGTCATTCTATCTCTATGTCGGTTTGAAACGCCGAAGCTCCATGAAAAGGAACCTTCGGCCATCTCTTGGAGACGACTTCAGCCGAAGCTGCTTCTTCGTGTGAGACCTTCGGCGCACCGAAGCACGACCCCAACAGTAGCCCCTTTCGCGGTGCTAGATCGTTTTTCGTAACGAGCTTGACCCGTGAAAAAAGCCTCTTCAGCTTCGGGAAGCCGAAGGTCCAAAAAACACCTTCCCTGAGCTCGTTGCGGAGAAACGATCCGGCTTCCGAGCGCGTGCCAGGCCCACCTTGCAGAGTTACTGTTTGACCTTTGCGGTCCACTGCACAGCGAGTACAAGTGACTGCCCGCGTGGTGCAAAAATCCTGCCGCTTCGCCTTCTTACCTGCAGCACTATATAAACAAACGGGTAGGTGTGAAGTTACCACAGCATTCATTGCTATTTGCACTGTTTTGCTGCCAAAATTTTCCACCATAGCCGAAGCTTGAGTCTCAGAATCGAACGAAGGTCCATCTCAACGTCTGCTTCATCAGAAAGAAGAGCTTCGGGAGAAAAGAAAAAAGAAAAAAGTATCTGACTTCCCCAAACTCAGAATCAAATGGTGAGAGTGCGATCTACTGCCAAAGTTGTACGCGAGGGAGACGAAGCCGAAGGTTCGGGCACTGTGCCCATCTCCGAAGCAATGCAGCGTTCCGGTCTAGTGACTGCGGAAGAAATGCCTGCTGCTGAAGTAAACCCGACAACTGCCGAAGGAGAAGAAGAAAACATTGAAGGGACTGACCCCGAAGATGACTACCACATTGCTATGCCCAGCAAGCCTAGTCACCTGGATTTTGGGAAATCAACTGTTTCAAAAGCTGATCTTTCGAAGATGGTGAAAGCAGGTTATTTCAATGAAGATCAGAAGAAGCTACTCCGCTTCGGGGGAGAAGAAACCACCCCGAAGCCAGGGAAGGATGAGATTGTTATCTTCAAGAGCTTTTTAAAGGCTGGGCTTAGATTCCCTCTTCACAATATTATTGCGGAGATACTGAAGAGGTTTGGTATCTACTTTCATCAATTGACTCCTAACGCCATCGTTAGGCTCAATGTTTATATCTGGGCCCTCCGAAGCCAAGCTGTGGAACCGTTTGCCGACAGCTTCTGCCGAGTTCACGAATTACATTACCAAACAAAGGCCAGAAAAGATGGGCTACATGATAATTTCGGTTGCTATAATTTTGCCTACCGGAAGACAACAAAGTGTCCTGTCATCAGCTACCGAAGCAAATGGCCAGCAGGCTGGAAATCTGAGTGGTTTTATGTAAAAGTTGACGAAGACAAAGAAAAATTGGTACAAAGCCCTCTGGATTTAATCTTCGGAGAAACGAGGCCACGATGCCGCATCGGCGATCTAGAAGGTCCCACCTGGGCTGCTTTGGGTGAATTTGAAATTATTTCAGAACATATTGGCACCAGGGATCTAGTTCAGGAATTTTTGGCATTCAGAGTTTTCCCTACCCTAAAAGAGTGGGAAATGCCGAAGCTGGAGGGAGAGAAGAAGAAGGGGGAGCTTGTCCGGCTTCCTTATCACTTCAAGTTTAAGAAGTACTTCAAAAAACCCTGCAAAGAGTGGTTAGACACAGTTGAGGTGATGTGCAATGAAATCCTGGGGAACTACTCCAAAAAAGAGGATCAACTAATGACAGCGGCCTTCGGTGCCCGACCGAAGCGAAGGCTGAACCGAGTGCTTGATGCCCTGGGCTTCGAGTACCCAGACTATGAGCAGTTGAACAAGGGTGCCGAGGGCCATAAAAGAAAAAGAGTAGCCGAAACTCTGATCAGGGATGAAGAAAGACCAGCAAAGGAGAAGAAAATTCCCAAGAAAAGAAAAATATCTACTCCGAAGCGCAAATCACCCGAAGAAGAGGGGTCCCCCACACCGCCTTCTACCAGCGACGTGGAGGAAATTTTAAAGGTAATGACTGAACCCATGCCCACGAAGCTAAGTCCATTAGGGCTCCAACTGACGAAGCTTTTTCAAAAGGTGGACGAGCCGGATCAAACGAAGATAAACAAACCCAAGCGGCAAAGAATTATTGCGGTAACTGAAGTTATCGACAAGACGCCGCCTAGGGCGTCAATTCAGAAAACGGCAACTGCTGAAGGTACAGCAATCGTCGAAGGCGCACCTTCGGAGGTCGCGGCTACCGAAGCCGCTACAGCCGAAGATACAAACTTAGAAACTACCATTGAGGACATTAACAAGATTTTGGAAGACATAGCTGCAGAAGAAGCTGGTGCTACTACTGAAAAAACCATGGCCACAGTGCCTGAGAAAGGAAAAGAAATAGCCGAAGACACTTCGGACGACGAAGCCTACTCTTTCCAGAATTTAGTTGGGCAGAAACTGACGAAGGACGAAATAGAAGAACTCAAGGACTATGCCAAATCTTGCGGCTACAAGCCAGGAGCCCTTCTATTTGGAGGCATTGATGACGAAAAATTGGGCTGCATTCGAGACCAAACTGGAGCTAAGGTAATCGGTACTCTATCAAAGAGTATCGGTTTCCCGAAGCTAGAGACAGACATCAGCCGCTACCGACGACAACATATCGTCGGCAGCTTATTTTACTCCAACTTCAAGGTAAACAACCTTTTCTCTGGTTTTTATTGCTGTTAATAATGAAAATACTACTAACGTAAGTTGTTTCTGTACAGAGCATGCTACTGAGCAAAGCTCTGAAGATGCAACAAGACTTGGAGGACAAAAAACACGAAGCTATAATCGAAAATTTAGAGAGCAAGATAAAAGAACAATCAGCTATCATTGAAAAGAAAGACTTCGAGCTCCAATCCGCCGAAGGCCTGCTGGCAGAGACTGAGGCTAAGGTATCAGAATTGAATTCGAAGCTTATCAGTCAATCAGAACAATTCAATCAGGAGAAGCTGGAGCTTAATTCGAAACTTAAAGCCGAAGTCCAGACCAGTTCAGAGTTGAAGAAATCGTTAGCAAGCCTTCAAGACAAATGCTTAAAATTTAGCAACAATTGTATTGGACGGTTAAAAAAGATATTTTACTCTGTTGGAGCCAGCAGCGGGAAATTTAACCCTTCAGCGGAAAATTTACCACAGGCCTTCGATCATATCGAAGCCGAAATCGAAGAACTTGACGAAGTTATAGCCGGGCACGGCGACTTCTGTGCCTGGGTAGCTTCTCGGGGTACCGCTGCTGCATTCCTGAGGGCCGGTTGCGAGCATGGAAAGGTTGTCAACAGGCCCAACTTCACCCTATCTCCATCAATCCTAGATGATATACCTGACCTCGCCCGAAGCATCTCAAATAGATTTATAAAAATGATATGGACAAAAGGCGGGCGGGAGAAGGCTGGAGACGAAGCACGAAGTCATCTTGAACCAGTAAGAAATGATACTTCGTACTTACCTTTTCCTTTGCACTTGATTTTTACTTACGATTCCTTGATTTATGTAGGATGACAAAGGTGAAGATGATGCTTAAGTTATATCGCCGAAGCTGTCGCCGAAGCTGAAGCTTAATGAAGATCAGTAGAAATGCACTATAGAATAAAAACTTAGGATACTTTTGTAACAACTTTTGTAAATACATTTAAACTGTTCTCAAGGAACTTTGTACATACCTTGTAATATATTCTTACCCTTTCGATTGAGGCGCTTTGATGTGGACGAAATCAGTATTTTGAGCCGAAGGCGAAAAAACACCTTCCCTTCTTTTCGTACACAACGAAGCATAAAAGCAATTCTTCTTTTTGCCGAGCAACGAAGCTTTTCTCTTTTGTATACAACAAAGCATAACGAATCATAAAAAACCACTTCTCCGAAGCTTTTCTTTTACATAACGAATCATAAAAAACCACTTCTCCGAAGCTTTTCTTTTTGCCGAAGCAACCACTTAGGAACACAAATGCTATGAATGAATGCTTATGCATGCAAATGCCATGATGTAATGTAATGTGCGAATGAATGTCCGAAGCGTATGTCCGAAGCCACATTCTCAACCATTACTTTTTTGGAACCAACCACACATCAGCTCTGCATTCCCTTAGGAACGACTTTGGAGCATCTTTGCCTTTTACTTAGGCAGTATCAGCGTTGACTTTTCGCTGTAAGCTCTGCATCCCCTTAGGGACATCTTTTGAGCTTCTTCGCCTTTTACTTAGGCGGTATAAGCTCTGCATTCCCTTAGGAACGTCTTTTGAGCTTCTTCGCCTTTTACTTTCGGCGGAATCAGCGTTGACTTTTCGCTGTGAGCTCTGCATCCCCTTAGGGACGTCTTCGGAGCTTTTTCTCTTTTTCAGTTTCGGCACTCGATGGTGCGCTCTCAGCTTTTACATTTACATTCTTTGGGGGATTTTGCTCTTATAAATCTAAAAAGGAAAATTACATATGATGGCCCCATTAAAAACCTTTCTCCCCCTTTAGAAAGGAAAAGGGTGCCATGAAAAAGAAAAGAAAGAACATAAAAAATTACATCGAATTATACATAAAATCGCCGAAGCTCATCCGCATTCCAAGATCTTGGAATTTCATTGCCATCCATGTCCTTCAGCCTGTACGAACCAGGCCTTGACGAAGATGCTACTAAGAAAGGCCCTTCCCATTTCAATTGTAACTTGCCCACTGTGTCTGGGTTGGCCACTCTTCGAAGCACCAAGTGTCCCGGCTCAATATTTTTTAGCCGGACCTTTCTATCTCGCCATTTGACTGTTTCAGCTTGATATTTATTGATATTCTCCACGGCCTGAAGCCTGATCCCTTCTAAGGCATCTTTTTCCACAAGACAAGTATCTTCGGCACCTGGTTCTGCCGAAGCTACCACTCTTATTGATCTAGCTTTAGCTTCTTCTGGAGTTATTGCTTCGTCACCGAATAATAACTTGAATGGGGTAAAGCCTGTAGACCTTGATGTTGTTGTATTGTGGCTCCACACCACTTTGGTCAACTGATCTGGCCACTTTCCCCTTGGTTGGTTAAAGATTAGCTTCATTATTCCTGTCATTATGATGCCGTTGGCCCTTTCAACAAGCCCATTCGACTCCGGATGCCTGACTGATGCAAAATGGATCTTCGTTCCAATTTGATCACAGAAATTTCTGAAATCTTCGGAGTCGAACTGTGCTCCATTATCTACAGTGATGGCCTTCGGTACTCCGAAGCGACAGACAATGTTCTGCCAGAAAAATTTTTGGACAGTGGCTGAAGTTATTGTGGCTAATGGCTTCGCCTCAATCCACTTGGAAAAATACTCCACAGCTACTATAACATATTTCAGATTGCCTTGAGCCAGTGGTAATGGACCCAGCAAGTCGAGGCCCCACCTTTGCAATGGCCAGATGGGCTGTATCAGCTGTGTCAAAGACGAAGGTTGCTTTTGATCTCTTGCACATTTCTGACAACCTTCGCACTTTTGAACCAACTCCGCTGCATCCGAAGCTGCCTTCGGCCAATAAAACCCTTGGCGAAAAACTTTTCCAAGCAAGGGCCTGGATCCGATGTGGGATCCACACAGGCCTGCATGTATCTCTTTCATCAATTCTATACCTTCGGCTCTAGATAAGCACTTGAGCAGCGGGGCACAAACTCCATGCTTGTATAATTCCCCTTCTATCATGATATATGGACGAGCTCTTGCCTCTATTCTTTTATTATAAGCTTCGTCATCTGATAAGAAGTTGCCCTGAAGGTAAGAAATTATTTCAGTTCTCCAATCTTCACTGTACACAGGAGAAATGTTAAGGACTGCTCTTTCAAGTAGCTCCACTGAAGGTGCCTTTATTGTTTCGAAAAACACATCCGAAGGTAGCGGCAGCCCCTGTGCTGCAGACTTGGCCAACAAATCAGCATGCTCATTTTGTCCTCGAGGGATATTCTTAACAGAAAATCCTTCAAAGGAAGCTTCGATCCTTCGGACCGTGTCTAGGTATTTTTCAAGCTTCGGGTCCTTAGCCTTGCAACTTTTGTCAATATGACCCGAAACAACCTGGGAATCAGTTTTAAGAATCGCCCTTCTGATTCCCATTGCCTTTAGTTTCCGAAGACCCAGGAGCAGGGCTTCGTACTCAGTTATATTATTTGTGCAGCTGAAGTCAAGTCTTGCTGCATAGCAAGTTTTAACCTTGGACGGTGAGACCAACACAGCAGCTGCACCTGCTCCGAAGGTTCCCCAAGAGCCATCACAAAACACTGTCCATACTTCGGCATCTTTATTTGCTTCTTCGTCCTGAGCCCCTGGCGTCCAGTCGGCAATGAAATCTGCCAATGCTTGAGACTGGATTGAGGATCTATGCACATAATCAATGTAGAATTCATTGAGCTCCGCAGCCCATTTTCCAATCCGACCAGTAGCTTCTCTATTTCTCATGATGTCCTTCAACGGCTGCGAAGAAGGAACAATGATATTGTATGCCTGAAAATAATGCCGAAGCTTCCTGGATGCCATTAAAACAGCATATAACACCTTCTCCAGCTCTGTATAATTTTTCTTTGAGACACTAAGGACCTCAGATACAAAATATACTGGGACCTGCTTCTTGACTTGTCCATCAAACTTCTCCTGAACAAGTGCCGCACTTACTGCTGAGTGCGAAGCTGCCACATACAACAACAGAGGAGCCCCTGGCGTTGGTGGAGTTAATGTTGTGAGATCTATTAAGTATTGCTTCAGCTCTTCGAAGGCTTTTTGTTGACTTGGGCCCCATTGAAAGACTTCAGCTGACTTCAGCACCTCGAAGAATGGTAAGTTTCTTTCTGCTGATCTGGATATAAATCTGTTGAGAGATGCCAGCCTTCCTGTCAATCTTTGGGCCCCTTTTCTTGTGGTTGGTGGCTCCATTCGAAGTATAGCTTCGATTTTATTTGGATTAGCTTCGATCCCCTTTGTTGAAACCAAGCATCCAAGAAATTTGCCCTTCTTCACTCCGAAGACACATTTTTCTGGATTCAGCTTCAGACCAGCTTGTCTGAAGCTGGCGAAGGTCTCCTGCAGATCAGCAATATGATTTTCTTGCTTCGTGCTTTTTACAATGATGTCATCGACATAAGTCAGCACATTTCTGCCTATCTGAGATTGGAGAACCTTCGCAGTCATTCTGCTGAAACTCCCTCCAGCATTCTTGAGCCCCTCGGGCATCCGAAGATAGCAATATGTACCACTTGGGGTGATGAAACTAGTCTTCGGCTCATCTTCCTTCTTCATCCAGATTTGATGATAGCCTGAGTAGCAGTCCAGGAGACTCATGAGCTCCGAAGAAGCTGCTGCATCAACTAAAGAGTCTATCCTTGGCAGCGGGAATTCATCCTTCGGACAAGCCTTGTTGAGATCTGTGAAATCAATACACATTCTCCACTTGCCATTGGCCTTCTTCACCATAACAGTGTTAGCTAACCACTCTGGATACTTCACTTCTCTGATAACTCCTGCACTGAGAAGTCTTTTTACTTCATTGCGAGCCCCTTCGGCCTTGTCATCAGACATTTTCCGAAGCCTCTGCTTTCGGGGTCTGAAGGATGGGTCAATATTGAGCGAATGTTCAATAACATCCCGATTCACTCCACAAAGATCATTGGCTGACCATGCAAAAACATCTTTGTTGTTGAATAAAAACCTTATCAAGGTTTTCTCCTGGTCTTCAGATAATTGCGAGCCCAATAGCACCTTTTGCTCTGCTATGTCTTCACACAATAACATGGGCTTCGGCTGATCTGCTGAAGCTGCCTTCTCCCTCCTGAATTTGTACTGTTCACAAGCTTCAGCTCCATCTATGTTATGGATTGCCTTGGAGTCAGTCCAGCTTCCTTCGGCCCTTCTAGCAGCTTCCTGGCTTCCATGAATAGCAATAGGCCCTTGGTCCGAAGGTATCTTCATGCAGAGATAAGCTGGGTGAAGAATTGCTTCGAAAGCATTAAGAGTTCCGCGACCAATGATAGCATTGTAAGGATACTCCATGTCAACAATATCAAACACAATTTGCTCAGTCCTTGTGTTGTTAATAAATCCGAAGGTTACCGGCATGGTAATCTTCCCAAGTGCTACAATCTGCCGCCCTCCGAAGCCACAAAGAGGGTGTGTAGCATCATGAATCTTGTCTTCAGGCTCTTGCATTTGTCTGAAGGCTTTAGCAAATATAATGTCAGCTGCACTGCCTGTATCAACTAGGACATTGTGGACCAGAAATCCTTTGATCACGCAAGAAATAACCATGGCATCATTGTGAGGATAATCCTTAAGCTGAAGGTCTTCCTGAGAGAAGGTAATTGGAATATGAGACCATTTTGACTTGATGAAGGGTCCCTGCACTCCAACATGCTGCACCCTTCTCTGAGCCTCCTTCTTCTGCTTCTTGTTAGCCGGCTCTGAGCAAGAACCGCCTGTTATCGGGAGCACCAGCTTCGAAGCCGAAGCAGCTCCAGCTTGATTGTTGAACAAAGCCATCAGCTCAGAAAAGTGGAAGTGAGTTCACCGGAGGTGGGCGCCAATGTTGGGGGCTTGTTCTCAAGTGCTAAGAGTTAAGAACAAGGCAACACAGAAAATGTTTAAATATTAAGGTCCTTCGTCCTTCATCACATTATATCCTTTCGGAATATAAGGGACATCGGACGAAGGTTACGAAGGACGTACCTTCGTAAACATAATAATGAAGGATGAAGTATTCGTATAAATCATGATGTATGAAATAGACATTTAAATGTTAACATAGAATCATTTCCATTTCTACTAACATGAACGAATATAAATGATTTCAAATTACAAATGTACCTTTGGTCCTGAGGAAAGCGAGAGTACAAGTGTGATGCGAAGGCAAATAACAGGTTCGCGTGAACAGTACAGAGGTACTGTTCATCTATTTATAGGCACAGGTCGCAGCCTGTGACAAATTACAATTATGCCCCTTACAAAAGTTTACAACATTGACTCAGACCTATATGTATAAAAAGGTCATTCTATCTCCATGTCGGTTTGAAACGCCGAAGCTCCATGAAAAGGAACCTTCGGCCATCTCTTGGAGACGACTTCAGCCGAAGCTGCTTCTTCGTGTGAGACCTTCGGCGCACCGAAGCACGACCCCAACAGATATATCAGTTTTACACTCAACAGAGGAGCACATCTTTACCCACATGTCGTGTTTTTTAGAGCACGTAGAGGGGGTGAATAGGTGATCCTGTAAAAATAGCTCAACAAAACAAACTTGGTCTAATATTGGATTAGATATATCAAGAGCCAAGTCTGAATGAGTAGGAGTGTGAGGAGAAAACTTCTTCACTTAATTACTTTCACAAGGTGAGTATTGAACTTAGAGCAATTATATAAGTGAAGTGAAAGAGAGAAATCACAATAAGATAGAGACAAATAACACGACAAATTTTATCATGTGGTTCGGTCAAGTATAATATACTTGCCTACTCCACGTTGTGGCGTCCCAATGGACAAGGGTTGCACTCAACCCCTTTCAAGTGATCCAAGAATCAACTTGAATACCACAGTTCTCTCTTTATCTCAAGTTTATCCTATTGTGAGGATTCTCCATAATTTGGAGTCTCTCACGCCTTACACAATTGATCTCGAATGAACACAAGAGTAAGGGGGAGTAGAAACACACACAAGAGCTTAAGTTGCAGCAACAACACGCAAACAAGTCAAAGAAAAGAGCACACGAAACAACACGACGGAGTCACAGCTCAAAGACGTGCTCAAATCTCTATCTCAATGCAACAATGGCGTGATTACGAAGTCTCGACATTGTAGGATGTTCAATGGATGCTTGGTGTAGAGCTCCATGCGCCTAGGGGTCCCTTTTATAGCCCTAGGGGACCTAGGAGCTGTTGGAGCTCCATTTGGAAGGCCCTAGTTGCCTTCTGTCTGCGGGTGCATCGGACAGTGAACAGTGCACACGCATAGAATCACTTGATTGGCTGTTTCCTGCTCTAGGGGGCACCGGACCGTCAGTTGCACCACTTGACCGTTGGCCCTCGGCCGACGTGGCAGCTAGTCGTTGGCAACTGGCACACCAGACTGTCTGGCGCACAGCACGGATGGTCCGGTGAATTATAGTCGGCGTAGGCTAGAATTTTCGAGAGCAGGCAGTTGTCGAGACCGTGCACCGTACTATCCAGTGCACACCGGACTGTCCGGTGCTGCGCAGTCCAGCACACTTTTTCCTTTTCTTTCTTGTTCTATTTTGCTCCTTTTGTCTTGACATCATAAAGTCCCTAGCACTTAGGCAAATATGATTAGTACTAGAAACAATTGACTAAGTGTCCAGAGCTTACCTTTTTACTTGGTCCATACAGATTTGCACTATGACCTCTTCCGAGCTCAATTTGCTTAATGTACCTATGCTCATTTCTCATGTTAGTCTAAACAAAATGTGCTGAACATCTAATCACCAAAACAATATAGAAATGGCCCAAGGGCACATTTCCCATTCAGTTTTCCTTCTAACCTAGGTTTGCAAGGCCCTTAGACACTTCCAAGGTGAATGGTTAGGGATCTACTACGAGGCCTTTACAAAGATCTACTAGCGTGAGAAAACTCATGATGGTTTCAGGCAGCAGGGCACATTTCCCTTTCAATTTGTAGGATGTTCAATGGATGCTTGGTGTGGAGCTCCATGCGCCTAGGGTCCCTTTTATAGCCTCAAGGGACCTAGGAGCCGTTGGAGCCGCATTTGGAAGGCCCTGGTTGCCTTCTGTCTGTGGGTGCACGGGACTGTCTGGTGCACACCGGACAGTGAACACTGCGCGTGCAGAGAATCGCGTGATTGGCTAGTTTCCTGTTCTGGGGGGTACCAGAATGTCTGGTGGGTGGCACTGGACTGTCCGGTGCACCACTTGACTGTTGGCCCTCGGTTGACATGGCAGCTAGCCGTTGGCGGCTGGCACAACGGACTGTTCGGCGCATAGCGCGGACGATCCGGTGAATTATAGCCGACGTAGGCTAGAATTCCCGAGAGCAGGCAATTGGGCGAACCGTGCACCGGACTGTCTGGTGCACACTAGAATGTTCGGTGCTGTGCAGTCCAGCACACTTTTTCCTTTTTCTTTCTTGTTCTATTTTGCTCCTTTTGTCTTGACTTCATAAAGTCCCTAGCACTTAGACAAATATGATTAGTACTCAAAACAATTGACTAAGTATATAGAGCTTACCTTTTTACTTGGTCCATACAGATTTGCACTATAACCTCTTTCGAGCTCAATTTGCCTAATGTACCTATGCTCATTTCTCATGTTAGTCTAAACAAAATGTGTTGAGCATCTAATCACCAAAACAATATAGAAATGACCCAAGGGCACATTTCCCTTTCAATCCCCCCTTTTTGGTGATTTATGCCAACACATCAAAAGCAACTCAAAATGGACTAACATTTCAAATGCGAGCTAAAAAGTGCAAATTGATGTCGTATTGAATAGCAATAAAATTATTATAGGATTTGGAATATTGGATCATTTTTGCACCACTTAGTTTGTTTTCACAAACAAATTCATTTTCCCATCTCTATGTCA
Source organism: Zea luxurians (assembly GCA_029449295.1). Lineage (NCBI taxonomy): Eukaryota > Viridiplantae > Streptophyta > Magnoliopsida > Poales > Poaceae > Zea > Zea luxurians. The sequence continues at coordinate 124,209,284 of JAOPSE010000009.1, forward strand.
AAAACACTTTGTTTTGGCAAATCCAAAATATCTTTCAAGACTAGTTTTGATCAAAACAAAAAAAACTCCCCCTTTTTCCCACAATCAAATTTATCCCCCACAAGAGAGCAGTTTTTGCAATAAGAGGGTTTTTGTCAAATACCAAGTATACTTACACCAAAATTTTGAAAAATTCACAAGTGGTAGCTGATCCAGTTGCTTTGGCCTTGATTTCTCCCCGTTTGGCATTAAGCACCAAAACAGAAGAACTATTGGCCTTTTAACCCCATTGCCTTACAAAAAATACAACTAAAAACCAAGGGCAGTGAGAGAACATAATAGGGACTTGGAGCAAAGATCATTGATACCAGAATGCAGTGGAAGCTTCTTCTTTGTCCGAGTTCACTTTTTCCCTTTCACTCCATCTTTGAGACTACATTGTAAGTACACAAGCAAAAACATTAGTCTTAAATGGTCAAGTTGTAGCACATCCTCCCCCTAAACATATGCATCTTTTGCACAAGGACTTGTGTGGTCCGAGGATGACTTGTACAACTTGAGCACTAAAATAAGCAAGTAAAGACTATGATGCTTAAAAACATGATCAAAGGCATAAAACACATGTATGCTATAGATCAATCCAAGTTCTGTGAATCTAAGACATTTAGCTCACTATGCAACCAGCAAAACTTTTTCTCATCTAAAGGCTTGGTGAAGATATCGGCTAGCTGGTTCTCGGTGCTAATATGGCAAACATCAATATCTCCCCTTTGCTGGTGGTCTCTCAAAAAGTGATGCTGGGTGTCTATGTGCTTAATGCGGCTGTGTTCAATAGGATTATCCGCCAAGTGGATTGCACTCTCATTATGAAAGTTCCCTATGTCTGGGAACAGGATCTGGATGTCGCCTAGAGGGGGGTGAATAGGCAAATAATAATTATCACTGCAAAACTTAAAACCTTACTCTACTCAAAGACTGGATCACAGCGGAATGGAGATTGCTTCGAGTAGGTGGCAGCAGAAATGTAGTTCATGTCTCAAAGAGTCCTACACTTCACAAGTAACTTATACCAAAGATAAGAGTATATGAAGTGCACAAAATAATAAGGTAAGAGACAAAGAACAGAAATAGAGACAAGACAAGAGTCACAACACAGAGCACACAGGACACAAGGATTTATACCGAGGTTCGGCTAAGCCTAAAATGCTTGCCTAGTCCTCTTTGGAGTTAGCCACACCTTAGTTTGGAATATCCTACTCCATCCTCCGATGTGCTCAAATATGTCAGCGTGAAAGATAGAGCCTTGCAATATGTTGATGGTTGTTACAACGTTGCCGCGACTGCTTACAACCTTCTTGACAGCACTCTAGCAGAGTAACAGTGCTCAAGATCTTGATCTTGCCCTTAGCAGCACTTCTCCTCTCTCTAAAGGCTTATAATTGTGCCTCTACACAACTTAGAGAGAAATACACAAGAGAGGGAGAGCAATATGATTTGCAATGAGTCTACAAAGTGTTGCTGCACTTGGGAGTCTTCCACACATGTAGATGGACGCCTAGAGGGTCATTTATAGCCCCAAGGGAGCCCCTTGCTGTTGGTTCTTCAAATGGGAAGCTATCAGCCTGTCCTGTCTATGTGTACACCGGACTATCCGGTGCACAGCGGACACTAAGCAGTAGCTGATTTCCTTCCTTTCCTGGCAAATCCAACCGTTGCAGCCATGGCGCTTGTGGCACACCGGACAGTCCGGTGCAGCCTGGTGACCATTGGCAAAGTCCACCCATCGCCCGTTGATTGCGCTGTCGACCGTTGGCGTCTACGTGACTAGCTCACTAGATAGTCTAGTGCACACCAGACAGTCTGGTGAATTATATCCACGACGCGCTGAGTTTTTCCTGAGAGCAGCCTATTCACCGGGGGAGGTAGCCTGGGCATCGGACACTATCCGGTGCACACCAGTTCAACTTCTTCACTCCAATTTGTCTTCTTTTGGGATGATCCCTAGCACTTAGACACACACAGTTAGCCACTAAAACAATTGACTAAGTCTTGGGATTGTACCTCTTTACTCCAGGATTTCTGATCTACTTTAGACAGAGCTTCAAAGTCATCAAGTCAACTTGACTCGATCTAGATTAATACACATAAGCTCCAACACCTTGAAAATGTCACATAGAACATATCCAAACATAGGAACAACCCAAACTAAAGGTCAAAGTAAACTTAGCTCTTTTGGACTACTTCTAGTTCTGGTTTTGACATTGCTCCTCCTTCTAGTGGCCTTGTTCACTTCTCGAGCTTGTTCTTGAGACTTATGACTTACACCGCATAACTGTAGATGTTACCTCATTGGTTGTAAGTCATGTCCTTATGTAGTGATCCTTGATGCACCATAACTCTTCTTAACTCGATCAACCTTGACTTTGCAAGTCTTCTTCTTCACCCCTGGCTTTGGATTCCTCGGTCTCCTTGACCTTCTCCCATGCACTTGGTACATCGAAGCTCTTCTTGCCTCCAACCTTGGCTTGATCAGTTGTCTCCGACTTACACACACCAAGTCTCACTTAAGCAATATCCATCTTACTTGTGATGTCCATTATCTATAGATATTCCAGTCTTTGGACCATCACACTTGTTCATTTATGTTGAACCCTGTTAGCTTTGCATTAAGCACATGTTCAACACTTAGCACACATGTTAGTTCTTTGATTGGGTTGTCATCCAAACTACCAAAACCCACAAGAGAGCTTTCACATTATCACATAGGAGTGGGACTTTGCTCAGATTGTAGCCAAAGTCCCGAAGGGTTTGCCTCATCCAAAGTAGTTGCACGTAACACTGGTCTACGACAACATACTCGGCCTAAGCAGTGGATAGGGCAACGGATGTTTGTTTCTTAGAGCTCCAAGACACCAGGGACCTTCCCAGAAACTGACAGGTCACCGATGTGCTCTTCCTATCAACCTTGCACCCGACATAGTCGGAATCAGAATATCCGATTAAGTCAAAAGTAGACCCTTTTGGATACCAGATTCCGAAAGAAGACATATAAACTAAATATCTAAGAATTTGCTTCACTGCCACAAGATGACATTCCTTGGGGTCGGATTGAAATCTAGCACACATGCATACGCTAAGCATTATATCCGGTTTACTAGCACAAAGATAAAGTAATGAACCTATAATAGACCGGTATGCCTTTTGATCAACGGACTTACCTCCCTTGTCGACGTCCAAGTGCCCATCGGTTCCCATTGGCGTCTTGGCGGGCTTTGCGTCCTTCATCCCAAACCTTTTTAGTAAGTCTTGAGTATACTTTGTTTGGAATATGAATGTTCCTTCCTTGAGTTGCTTCACATGAAATCCAAGGAAGTAGTTCAACTCGCCCATCATCGACATCTCGAATTTCTGCATCATTACCCTGTTAAACTCTTCACAAGACTTTTGATTAGTAGAACCAAATATTATGTCATTGACATATATTTGGCATACAAACAAATCATCGTTACAAGTCTCAGTAAAAAGAGTAGGATCCGTTTTCCCGACCTTGAAAGCATTAGAAATGAGAAAATCTCTAAGGCATTCATACCATGCTCTTGGAGCTTGGTTAAGTACATAGAGCGCCTTAGAGCGCTTATAAACATGGTTGGGATACCTATCATCCTCGAAGCCAGGGGTTGTTCCACATACACCTCCTCCTTGATTGGTCCATTGAGGAAGGCACTCTTCACATCCATTTGAAACAACTTAAACGAATGGTGAGCATCATAGGCCAATAATATGTGAATTGACTGAAGCCTAGCTACAGAAGCAAAAAGTCTCCTCAAAATCCAAACCTACGACTTGGGCATAACCTTTTGCCACAAGTCGAGCCTTGTTTCTTGTCACCACCCCGTGCTCATCTTGCTTGTTGCAGAACACCCACTTGGTTCCCACAACATTTTGCTTTGAACGTGGCACCAGGCTCCACACTTCATTTCTCTTGAAGTTGTTGAGCTCTTCCTGCATGGCCAACACCCAGTTTGGATCCTGCAAGGCTTCTTCTACCCTAAAAGGCTCAATAGAAGAAACAAACGAGTAATGCTCACAAAAATTAGCTAATCGTGAACGAGTAGTTAGTCCCTTGCTGATGTCACCCAGAATCTGATCCACTGTCACACCCGGTTCTGGGGGCAAAACCAAATGCATAGCATATGTGTGCCAGGATCCATTTTCCACACATATGTTGACGTCACAAGTGTAATATATCAAAAGACAATGCAATAAAGGCATAAAGAGAGTAGAATCGTCTTTATTACAACATCCAGATAATAGTATCTTAAAATGTATCATCAAAGTAAAGCGGAAATAACATGGGTAATCTCCCACAGGAAGATGACCGGCGCATCATTAGACTCAGTATTCATCGAAATATCCATCAAGGTCTTCTTCATCACCCTCTAATCAAAATATTAGCAAGGGTGAGCTCACTTAGGGTCAAGGCTTAGCAAGTGGGGGAAAATTAATGCAAGTTTAACAAGGTAAGGCTAAGGTTAAGCGGTAAGCATTTTAATTGGTCTATATTTTATTAGCAACATCTATCTTACTAATAAGTGTGTATCCCAAGTATCCCATTTAAACAAAGGTATAAGAGTATATCAAAAACACTTAAGTGAAACCACTTAAGCAAACCATTGGCAGAACACCAGATCTCAATTTATTGTCCATCTTTAAGTTCAATTATCATGTGAGGGTCCAGGTTGCTCTTAACCGTGACCACGGCTGACATATCAGTTTTACACTCTGCAGAGGTGGTACAACTTTACCCACAAGACGTGTATCCCATATAACCTTGGGTTTTACGGACCCTTAAACACTGCCAAGGTGAATGGCTAGGGAACCACTATGAGGTTTTCACAGAATACACTTAATACAAAGCAACCTGCTAAGGTTTCTAAGTCGGTGTGGAGGCCCTCTAGGTGAGGTACCTTAGCCAAGAATACGTCCCCATGTTAACATGAGCTGCCACCACTGCCGCTCCCCCTCTTGCCCATATTTCAGGTAAGGTTGCTAGGTACTAAGAATATAAATCTAATTACCAAAGCCAGAGCCATGATAGCACTCGTGGTTGCACTGTTATCCTGGGTGGTCACTCCATGTTCCACTTAATATGAAGTAATCTTGTTTAACCATCGGGTTAACACCATAATACCAATTTCATTTCTGGAACATTAATATCAATAATGAGTGACATCAAAATTATCAAGTTGAGCGGTAGCACAAATTTGCAAAGCATAGTATTTTCCCAGGGTAATCAAGGAATACAGTTGGTAAATCTAGGAAATCCTTAATTAGGCAAATCCCATCAAATTATGCAATATATCCAAAAAGTAAACATTATTATATGCATCAATTGGGTACAAATAGAATATACAGAGGGAGAATCCACTTGCCTTGCTCGAAAGTTTCCTGTGGGTCGTCCTCGAAGGAGTTTGGTTCGTCTACCTCACAATCCACTTCTAGCATCGATTTGCGTATCGTACATACAAAAGAATACGTACACCAAATAAATAAACAAACAACATTACAGGGATAATCATTCACCATTACATACACATTCATACATCACACATTTATACTCATAAATATGTCTTAAAGCGTAAATACTTATTAATTCATTATAACTACTATCGTGAGTCATTATTGGTGAAAAAAATATGAGTTAGTGATTTTGTCACTAGTTCTATCTAGTAAAATATAAATAAACATATATTAACAATCTTTATGGAAAATAATTACCAATTACAATTATTTTCTTTATTACGAATAATAGACCTTTAAGTTTTATCCCTTTTATTTCTAAATAAAAATTATGCATATAGTTAAGAATGGTTTATTTATGATTCTTCTAACATTAATATTCTAAGAATCAATATAAATCACTAATTGGACTTTTAATAACATAAACATGGTTATTTTGACATAAACAAGTATTTTACTAATTCTAAGAAATTAAGTGCTATACTTATGAACACATGTATTTTGACTTAGAAAAATCTATTTTCATCGGTCCGAAAACACGTGGTCTAGTATTTTTTCTACTCTTCATATCAATAAATTTACACTTACAAATACTACTACAATTATCGTTCCACATACACTAAAGTGAAGTTAAATTTGTAAACGTTCTCTACTATGAAAATCACCGAGGTAGTGAATAGTGACAGTATTCATTTTTAAAATTATAAAATCATGCACATATCCGAAATATTATTGTGGGGTTCGATTTCGGCTATACGTATACATCGGAGTCTCTTTTCTCAACTGAAAATCTCAAAATTAAATTTATTTACACGCAGGGGCCAAAATGCAAAAAATTGCTTTCTTCTACCTTGGGTTCTCACTTGTGCGCAGGGAGGGACTCGGCGTCGGGTAGAGGGGAACGGGCGCATAGGGACCGGGCGAACGACAGGGCACGGCTGGACGGAGCAGCAACGACGGCGAGGCTCGTTGGTGTTCGACGCGGCCGGGGCACAGCGTGGGCATGGCTCCGGCGGAGGGTCCGAGCTCGGCGCAGCGGAGAGAGAGAGAACGAGGAGGGGGTGAGGGAGCTCGGGCGGGGGAGGGAGAGCTTCGTGGGCGCGACCTCGGCTTTTATAGAGAGAGGGAGGGGAGAGGAGAGCCGGGGAGAGGGAGAAACGGTCGGCCATGGCACCATTGATAGCCATCAATGGTGGCCTCCGTAATGGGGAGGTAATGAGGAGGAAGAAAGGGGAAACGACTGCCGGTTCGAGTGCTCCAGTTACGCCTGAGCCGAGGAGTCACAGTCTTCGAAGCAGGGCGCGGGCGACCGGGTCGGGGCGATGCTCGGTCGACTGGGCGCGGTGGCGTGCGGCGCGCGCGCCCTAGCGGCTGCGCGGTTGGGGAAGGAGAGGGAGTGGAAGGAGAAGGGGCCGATGGGGCCCACCTGCTAGTGAGAGGAGGGGAGGGGGTTTTGGGGGTGGCGGCGGCTTGGTTAAATGGGCCCTGGCTAGGCCGGCTAGGGTTAGGGTTTCGAAATTTTCTTTTTTTCTTTTCTATTTCAAAATGTAAATAAATATATTTTAAAAATTCTAAACAAATTCATAATAATTATACCAAAATTTTTTATAACTAAAATACTTATTTTTGGACCAATAATTATTATATTATTTAATTGGTTTTTTGTTAAGAAGAAAATTTCTACTAAACATCCAAAATCAAACATGAATAAAACCAAAAATTATTCTAGATGCAAAATAAAAATCAAACATTAGATAGAAAATTTATTACCCTAATTATCATTAATAATCTTAAATGTATTATTTTAGTTGATGGTTTTTATAGTGTTACATCCACTGGATGATTCCTTTGGATGGTGGCCTAGACTTGAGTTGGAGGTGCCTATGGTGCTTCTTTCTCCTTGTCCTTTTCTTCCTGTGCTTCCCCTTGATTCATGCCTTCTTCTTGAGGAACTTGCTCCTCATCTTGAGTTAGGGGTTGCACCAATGTTGAGGAGGATGGTTGATCCTGTTCTTGTTGTTCCTGAGGTCGCACATCACCTATTTCCATAGTTCTTATTGCGTCCATTGGAACTTCATCTTCATCTATATCATCAAGATCAGCTTGCTCTCTTGGAGAGCCATTAGTCTCATCAAATCCAACGTCATTAGTCACTTCAACCAAACCCGAAGATTTGTTGAAGACCCTATATGCCTTCGTATTTGAATCATAACCTAGTAAAAACCCTTCTACAGCTTTGGAAGCAAATTGTGAATGCCTACCTCTCTTAACCAAGATGTAGCACTTGCTCCCAAATACACAAAAGTATGAAACATTGGGTTTGTTACCGATTAGGAGAGTGCATGATGTCTTCTTGAGGAGGCGATGAAGATAGAGGTGGTTTATGGCATGGCAAGCCGTATTCACAGCTTCCGGCCAAAACCGCTCTGGTGTCTTGTATTCTCCCAGCATCGTCCTTGCCATATCGATGAGTGTCATGTTCTTCCTCTCTACTACACCATTTTGATGTGGCGTGTAGGGAGCGGAGAACTCATGCTTGATGCCTTCCTCCTCGAGATATTCTTCCACTTGAAGATTCTTGAACTCAGATCCATTGTTGCTCCTGATTTTCTTCACCTTGAGCTCAAACTCATTTTGGGCTCTTTTTAGGAAGTGCTTTAATGTACTTTGGGTTTCTGACTTATCCTACAAAGAGAATACCCAGGTGAAGTGGGAAAAATCATCAATAATTACAAGACCATACTTACTTTCCCCGAAGCTAAGATAAGCAACGGGCCCGAAGAGATCCATATGGAGAAGTTCTATGGTCTAGACATTGTCATCACATTTTTGCTTGGATGAGTAGTTCCCACCTGCTTCCATGCTTGGCACACTGCACAAGGTCTGTCTTTCTCAAAACAGACATCCATTAGTCCTAACACATGTTCTCACTTTAGAAGCTTAGGAAGATTCTTCATTCCAACATGTGCTAGACGGTGGTGCCAGAGCTAGCCCAAGTTAGTCTTAACAATTAGACATGCATCTAGATCGACATTCTCTTTTGTAAAATCAACCAAATAAATCTCGCCATCTATTACACCTCAAAAAGCTAATGAACCGTCACTTCTTCTAAAGACAGATACATCAATATTTGTAAATAGGCAATTATAACCCATATGGCATAATTGACTTATAGAAAGCAAACTATAACCAAGCGATTCTACTAAGAATGCATTGGAAATTGAATGCTCGGTAGTGATAGCTATTTTACCCAAACCTTTGACCTTGCCATGTGTTGGGGGCCTTCGGCTTCCGAAGGTCCTCAAAAACATGATTTGACAATGTTTTCTAAGTATGCAAGCAGGTATCTTCGGAATCAGGATGTGGGTATACTGAAGCATGGTCAAGACGAAGCTTGACTAAAATGGAAGACGATCATGACGAAGGATGAAACGATCACGAAGTTAACCGACTTAAAGATGAAAAGCCAAATCAACCCTCGAAGAATTACTATAGAGTTATTGATAAAAGTAAAGGGCATTAATGTAATTTCATACGGGCTGCGTCCCGTGCCTATAAATAGATGAACAGTATTCATGTACTGTTCACGCTGACTTGGCATTGATATCACGCTTGTACCCTTACTTTCCTTCAAGCCGAAGGTACATTTGTAATTTATCATCATTTATATAAGAAAAATGAATAGAAATAAATTAATAAGTGATGTTTAAAGTATTTATGTTATCTTCTGTATTTTATACATAAATCTTTTCTTATCTTTTGTTATGATTATGAAGGTATGACCTTCATAACCTTCGTCTGAAATTCATTATACTCAAGGGGAGATAATGTTTTGAAGGACGAAGTGCTTTAATATTTAACATTGTATGTTGCCTTGTTCTTGATTCATAGCATTTGAGAACAAGTCCCCAACATTGGCGCCCACCTACGGTGAACTCACTTCCATTTCTTGAGCTCTGAACACCTTCGGCAAGCATCACCTTCGTCATGCCGCCGAAGAAAGCTTCAGCGACAGGGGCTGCTGCTTTGCAGCCATTGGACCCCAATCAGGATGTCCTTTCTCTTAGGGAGGCCCGAAGCCAGAAGAGGAAGGCTGCTAGTCCAACGCCTCCGGAAGATGACTTGGATCAGGAGATCCAAAACCTGGAGATCCTTCAGCAACAGGTGCAACGAAAGAAGGAGAAGATGGCTCGTTTAGCTGATCTTCAGAGACAGATAGATGAAGCTTCCGAAGAGGTCCGTCATCTTGTTCAAGATGACCAGAACCGAAGGCCTCCACGCAGAGAGCTTCATCAGGAAGGCTTCTACAATGAGGATGACTGGTATGAAGATTTCCATCATGGAAATTTTGCTTTCGATGATGCTTCTCCTCTATCAACAGAATTGCAGGCTACACCATGGCCCCAGTCTTACAAGCCACCCCAGCTCCCCATGTACGACGGTCATACAGACCCGAAGCAATTCTTGATGAGCTATGAAGCAACCATATCTTCGTATGGTGGCAATACTGCAGTCATGGCAAAGTCTTTTGTCATGGCCGTCAAGAGTGTCGCTCAGACCTGGTACTCCTCCCTTCGGCCAGGGACAATCACCTCTTGGCAGAAGCTGAAGGATTTGTTGATAACCAGCTTCCAAGGTTTTCAGACGAAGCCAGTTACTGCTCAAGCTTTATTCCAGTGTACCCAGGACCACGAAGAATATCTCCAGGCGTATGTCCGAAGGTTTCTGCGTCTGAGGGCACAAGCGCCAACAGTGCCCAATGAAATTGTCATTGAGGCCATGATTAAGGGGCTTCGGCTGGGACCTTCAGCGCAATACTTTGCCAGGAAGCCACCACAAACTTTGGAGAAGCTGCTTCAGAAGATGGACGAGTACATCCAGGCCGACAATGACTTCCGCCAAAGAAGGGAGGAGGCATTTAGGTTCTCTGAAATGACTAGGGGCTTCGGAGGAAGATTTCATACAAGGCATGTCAGGTCAATTCATAACTCCACTCAAAGTGATGATAGAGGGAGCCAACAGCAAAGGCCACAATACTCTTCGCAAGCTTCGGGACAACTACAAAGCTCTGTTCGGCCGCCAGCGCCAAGGGGCAGAGGCGCCAGGGGCTTCGGGGGAAGATTTGGGGATCAGCCAAGAAGAATTTACTGTCTATTCTGTGGTGAAGACAAGGGCCATACCACTAGGATGTGTCATGTCACCATCCAGAAGCAAAAGGAAATAGCAGAAGCTGCAGCACAACAGAGTCAGCCGAAGCAGGTCATGCACACTGCTTCGTACCATTTGCCTTACATCCCAGAATATGTAGGCAATCACTCTGCAGCTTCTGTTGCTTCGGCAAGTCAACCCCAAGCATCTTGGCAACAGCCTCCACCGCCACCACCAACGCAGAGAGGACAGCAGCCAGAAGGGAGTCAGCACACTCACCTTCAGAGGGACTTCAGAGAGGAGTCCGAAGCTTGCACAGTCAATAGCACTGTGCCAGAGTCGAAGCACATTTACTGATAAATATCCTACCTCGACAGCAGTTTTTTCGCATTTTTACATTTAGTATTACTTTTTTCTTAATAAGGAACAATTATGGGAAGTCTAAGTGTCTTTTATCTTTTTCAATTTCTTGTAACAGTTTTGTCTTTTACCATAATAAAAATACGTCTTCTCCATAGGCTTGAGTTGCCGAAGCATACGAATTTATGGTGGCACGAAGGACCTTTGTATTATCAAAAATTTGTTCTAAGGGACACAGTGCAATTTATTCGAAGCAGTAAAAAGTCGTTCCTAAGGGAACACAGTGTAAGTTTTCTGAGCCTACAGCGAAAAGTCAGCGCTGATTCCGCCGAAAGTAAAAGGCGAAGAAGCTCCTAAGGGAGGCTTACAGCGAAAAGTCAACGCTGATTCCGCTGAAAGTAAAAGGCGAAGAAGCTCCTAAGGGAGGCTTACAGCGAAAAGTCAACGCTGATTCCGCTGAAAGTAAAAGGCGAAGAAGCTCCTAAGGGAGGCTTACAGCGAAAAGTCAATGCTGATTCCGCTGAAAGTAAAAGGCGAAGAAGCTCCTAAGGGAGGCTTACAGCGAAAAGTCAGCGCTGATAAAAAACATTGTGTGCTTTATCGTAGGGATGTGTGTATTTTCGGCACAAATATCATTTTGCATAACATAACATCATCACATCATTTTGCATAACATAAGCATCATACAACATATTGCATGTGGAACAAGAAGGGGATACAGTATTGATCTTCGGAGAATGTTTTGAAAAAGAGAAAATCGTGCTAAGGCACAAGATAAATTGAAAAGAAGTGTAGCTTCATTAGAGAGGCAACACAAAACTTTTTTATAGCTTCGGAGAATATTTCATGAAACTTGGATATTCTTCATCAGAGAAGTATGGAAATTCTTGTGATATATAAAAGATTTTCTTCATGAAGCATGAAAAGAAGGGAAGGTGTTTTTTCGCCGAAGGCTCAAAAATGGTATGTATGCAAAATTTCATGCATCGTAAAGAATTGAACTATAAATAGATTATATATTACATTCAAAGTTACAATGTATTACACATGTTACATTCCAAACATTTTTACAATAGCATCTAATCCTCCTTAAGAACTATTTCTGCAGCTTCGTTCAATAGCTGATCAACAACCTTATCCATGATGGCTTCGGCCATTTCTCTAATTTCATCGTCCCCCTTCGGGTAGGGGCCAGGAGATGCCTCAGCATGTTCTGAGGGAGGAGAAGATACGGCTATATTACTATTACAAACCGCGAACAAAGTCTGGAATCAAAAATTACAACAGAATAAAAACCACTAGTTAATACCTAATTGCCCTTCGGGCTCTGCGCCTTTCTCAGCAGCCTCTGCTATCTTCCTGGCATCATGGATGCCTTTTTCGCTTCTTTGAATGATCTCTTGAGCCATTTCTCGGCCGCCATTGTCCCAAATGTCGGTGAAAAATTTTCCACCAACCAGGCTTGATTCGGCCGAGGGGTCCTTTATGTCTTCGAAGGACAAGGCAGTTTCGGTTTGCGCTAAAGATTTCACATGATTACAGCCTTTTCTTTCCAACACCGTAGCAATCCCCCTGGCGCCTAAAAAAGCGCATATGTCTTCGCGGCTATTCAAGATTTCTTCGAAGGCCTCAGCTTCGTGACTAATCCATTCAATCGGGCCTTCTGGATTCCCCCTTATGAAATTCTCTTCGCTGGAGAATGTGCCAACACTGGCGAAGCTAGATTTTATCTTTTTAACACACTCCATGGATTTATCATAGTATCTTTTCTTGGAAGCCCGAAGCTCTTCAACATTTATTTCCAAATGATTTGCCCATTGCTCACTAAGTTCTCGTTTTGTTTCTTCTAGTATGCGTTTTTCTTTAGCTCTGGCCAGTTGTTTCTGAAGATCCTGAATTTCGCGTTTTTGGGCTTCAGCTTGAGCCTTAGAGGTAGCTTCGTCTTCCTTTATTTTGTCCACTAGTGTAAGCAGAATTTTATCTTTTTCCGAAGCTTCGTTCCTCAGCTTGATAACCTCTGCTCGTAGGTTGTTGAAAGCAATATTATAGCTTTCGTCTTCAGCATTCTTTTGCGCTCTCAAAGCGTTGCTCAGTATTAAACCCTATATGAAAAAAGAATTACTATAAGAATAAAAGAATGATTCAAAAATTGTAAATTTCTAAATATACAATTCTCACACCTTCAGACTATTATATGCAAGGCTATCCGCAAGATCCTCCTTCGTCATAGCGCATAGTCTAGCTTCAAGTTTCGGAAACCCCATACTCCTAGCCATCTCCCGGCAGACAGATAATTCTTTATTGTCAGGGAGGCAGTATAGGAAGTCATCTTCGTCTGTCCCATTGAACACTAGTGCCCCCTTCGGATATTTTAATTCTCTGGCATAGTGATCAGCTTCATAAATCTCTTCTTCAGATAATTTCTTCCCCGAAGCATGTCGCACAATGTAATCTCGTATGGAGGAAGGTGCTTCGGGGGCAGCAGTGTCAATTTCTTCAACCAAAATTGGCTCTGACATTTTTTCGTCTTCCAAAGCTGCCTTTGTAACTTTTGTTTCTTCGGTTTCCAAGGGTTGTTCCTTGGTGGGCTCTGAAGGCCCAGCTTCAGCTTCAGGTTGTTGCTTCGAAGCTTCAGCAACAAAGGCTTCAGTAGACACTTCAGAAGTTTCAACAGTTTTCTTTGGAGTTATGCTTGAAGATTTAATTGTCTCCAAAACATCTAACACATTAACCATCCTCTTTCTTTTCGGGGTCACTGTTGGACCCTTCTGGCTTTTTCCTGTCTCAACCTTTGCTGAAGGACTTAAAACTTTCGATGTTTTTGCTTCTTTAGTCCTTGGTTCTTCCATCTTTTCTGTTACTGGCACTTCGGCCAACTCTTTGATTTCTGGCAGCAGAGTTGATTCTTTAGCTTCGGTGGCCGAAGAGGTCTCACCGGCGAACTCAGGCACTGTGGCTAGTTCAATATAACGTGGCCGGTGTGTGAGAACCTTTATTCTTTTTCTCTTCGGCGCCGGCTCACTAGGAGCGGCTGAAGTAGTCTCCTTCGCAGAGGAAGTATTCTTTCTTTTTTGACCCCGCACTGGATAATGGTAGTCGGGGTAGACGAACCCAATTGCGTCAAATACTCGGTTCAGTCTCTTCTTCTTTCGGCCTCCGAAGGCTGCTGACAATGCAGTATCTTCGGCCTTTGAGTATACCCCAAGCAGCTCATCACTTACAGTTTCAATGCTTTTTAGCCAGTCATCATCTGGCTCAACAAATTTATCTCCAAACTTAAATGTGTATTTCAGCCTAACTAGTCCACCTTCGTCAGTCTCTTTAATGGTCTCCTGCGGCATTTCCCATTTTTCCACAAGTGGCCATACCCTGAAGGCAATGTGTTCTTGGACCAAATCCCTCGTCCCAATAAAAGAGCAAACAACGCCGAAGGCTCTCTGGCATTCTTCGGCTGCTTCATTCATTTCCACCTTCGGCCTCCGCAGGCCGAAGCGTTGCCAGATGGGGCGCATAATGATCTTCTTTATATCTTCTCGTAATTTCAAGTCATTCTTCACGTAAAACCATTCCGTCATCCAGTCGCCAGGCCACCTCTTTCGAAAGGTCGGCACGGGGCAGCTTGACCCAGATCAGGAGCCGAAGCTGTAGCAGCCAAAATTGTTGTGATACTGTTCCTTTCCCCAGGGTTTTGTTTCGTACAGCAATTCATGTATGTTGCAGAAGCTTTTCGCATCAGGTTCCAAGCCTTGGCTTCTCACGGCCCACACGAAGATATTCATCCTTATGATTGCTTCGGGGGTAAGTTGGTGAAGGTAGATTTCAAATATCTTCAGCACCTCTACAACAAAGCTGCTTAAGGGAAATCGTAGTCCAGCTTTCAAGAAGCTTCGGAATACCACGACTTCATTTTCCTCAGGAGTTGGACAAGTCTTCTCTCCTTCATCAGCCCTTACAATGGACAAGTCCTGGAAATATCTGCCCCTCATGTTGACAAGATGATTTTCTTTAATACTTGATTTGCCAAAAACCGCATGGCTTGGTCGCCAAGGTCGATCTTCGGAGTCTTCACCACCACTATCCACATCATAGCTGTCGCTGTCACCAGTATCTTCAGATAAACCCTCCAAAATTTCTTTAGTAATCTTCTCTGTATTAGTCTTCGACATTGATTGAAGAAAACCCAGATGCATCTCCTCAGAAAGACTTAGCTTCGAATCACCAACAGCTTTTTTATCTTCAGACATCCTTGCAAACGCTGAGAAAGTGCTCTCTAAACTAAAGCTTTAAAATCTAAAAGGACAAGCAAGTGTTGTTGCGCGCAGGCTAAAAGTTGGGTGAGTAAAAGCAGTTGGCAAGAGAGCGTACCAAATAAACTCAGGATGAGCTCTTATTTATACGCCCAGAGCGTTGAAATTGGAGGGTCCCGCTTGTCAAAGACTGTTGCTATTCTAGCAAAGAGAAGGTGTTTTTTCGGACCTTCGACTTAAGGCCTTCGTCCATATCGCAATAT
Organism: Zea luxurians; assembly: GCA_029449295.1. NCBI lineage: Eukaryota > Viridiplantae > Streptophyta > Magnoliopsida > Poales > Poaceae > Zea > Zea luxurians. The sequence continues at coordinate 124,224,801 of JAOPSE010000009.1, forward strand.
GAATTTATCATTACAGCAAAATTAATATTGCGAGGGGCTACTGTTGGGGGCCTTCGGCTTCCGAAGGTCCTCAAAAACATGATTTGACAATGTTTTCTAAGTATGCAAGCAGGTATCTTCGGAATCAGGATGCGGGTATACTGAAGCATGGTCAAGACGAAGCTTGACTAAAATGGAAGACGATCATGACGAAGGATGAAACGATCACGAAGTTAACCGACTTAAAGATGAAAAGCCAAATCAACCCTCGAAGAATTACTATAGAGTTATTGATAAAAGTAAAGGGCATTAATGTAATTTCATACGGGCTGCGTCCCGTGCCTATAAATAGATGAACAGTATTCATGTACTGTTCACGCTGACTTGGCATTGGTATCACGCTTGTACCCTTACTTTCCTTCAAGCCGAAGGTACATTTGTAATTTATCATCATTTATATAAGAAAAATGAATAGAAATAAATTAATAAGTGATGTTTAAAGTATTTATGTTATCTTCTGTATTTTATACATAAATCTTTTCTTATCTTTTGTTATGGTTATGAAGGTATGACCTTCATAACCTTCGTCCGAAATTCATTATACTCAAGGGGAGATAATGTTTCGAAGGACGAAGGGCTTTAATATTTAACATTGTATGTTGCCTTGTTCTTGATTCATAGCATTTGAGAACAAGTCCCCAACACCATGATTCCCATCTCCAAAGATGATTGTATCTTGGGAATCCTTGTTCTTGACATAGGAGGTGAACATCTTCTTCTCCCCCATCACGTGGTTTGTGCATCCGCTGTCAATAATCCAACTTGTGCCCCTAGATGCATAAACCTGCAAGGTGATTTAAGCTTGGGATTTAGGTACCCAACTCTTGTTGGGTCCTACATGGTTAGTCACATAAGACTTTGGAATCCAAATGCAAATCTTGCCTTTCTTGCACTTAGGCCCCAAATTTCTAGCAACTACTTTATAATTTTTACAAATTAGCACATATGAAGCATCATAAGTCCGATAAAGCATAGTTGGGCCATTAGATGCATTTCTAGGCGCATTAGAAACAACGTAATGAACATGGCGCCTAGGTCTACTCCTACCATGAACATGCGAAGAACTAGAAGATCTAAACATGGCATGAGAATTAAAGACAACAACATGACGTACAGGAAAAACAACATGATCATAGCAACCATCATGATGAGCAACATTAGTGGCATTCTTAACATGAGCGTACAAATAAGCATGATTCTTTTTATCATGAAAAGAATGAGAACTACTAACCGCAGGTACCTTCCCTTTCTCCTTGATGAGATTGGAGGCCCTTTAGCTTGTTAATTTCTTGGTTCCCTTTTGAAAACCAAGTCCATCCTTAATGGAGGGATGTCTACCAATGGTGTAGGCATCCTTGGCAAATTTTATCTTCTCACATTCATTTTTGCAAATTTTAAGTTGAGCATTAAGATTTTCAACTTCATCATTCAACTTAGAGATAGTGAAGGCATGATTATTGCAAGCATCAACATCAAAATCTTTACATATATTCTAGCATTTAAATCAACATTTGATCTCTTAAAGGCTAGAAATAGACTCATGGCAAGAAGACAATTCAGAAGAAAGAGTTTCATTTTTCTTAACATCTAAAGCAAGATATTTTTCAACATTAACAAGTTTATCATGTTCTTCATAAAGAATATATTCTTGTTTCTCTAACAATATATCCTTCTCATTAAGGGCATCAATTAATTCATTAATTTTATCAACTTTGGACCTATCTAAGCACTTAAAGAGATCGCTATAATCTACATCATTATCAGAATCCTCATCACTAGAAGAAGTGTACTTAGGAGTATCTCGTGTACGTACCTTCTTCTCCTTAGCTATGAGGCATGTATATCGCTCGTTGGGGAAGAGGGAGGATTTGTCAAAGGTGGAAGCAGCAAGTCCCGCATCGTCGGAGTCGGATGAAGAGCAGTTTGAGTCCCACTCCTTGTCAATGTGAGCTTCGCTCTTTGCCTTCTGATAGTTCTTTTTCTTCTCCTTCTTCCATTTCTTTTCTTGTCCCTGTTCATTTTCATAATCGGGACATTGAGCAATAAAATGACTAGAGTTACCACATTTGAAGCAAGAACACTCTCCCCTTGATTTTTTCTTGTTGGGGTACTCGTTGCGTCCCTTCAATGCAGTCTTGAAGCACTTGATTACTAGCGCCATTTCTTCCTCATTGAGTCTGGCAGCCTCCACTTGTGCCACCTTGTTAGATAGCGCCTCCTTGTTGGTTGTTGTCTTGAGTGCACCGGGCTACGACCCGTAGAGAGGAAGCGGTCCGTTGGCAATGTCATCAACGTACCTAGCCTCCTTTACCATCATACGTCCGCTTACGAATTTTCCGAGAATTTTCTCAGGCATCATCTTGGTGTACTTGGGATTCTCACAGTTAAGGTTTACAAGATGAGGATCGATAACGATAAATGACCTTAGCATGAATCGAATGACATCATGATCCGTCCATCTTGTACTCCCATAGCTCCAAATGTTGTTCACTAGGGTCTTGAGCCTGTTGTAGGTTTCAGTTAGCTCTTCTCCCCTTTTCATGGCGAACCTTCCTAGTTCTCCTTCTACTAGCTAGTTCCATCTTTGTAATCATGGTGGCATCATTTCCCTCATGAGAAATCTTGAGGGTGTCCCATATTTGCTTGGCATTGTCCAAGCCCCTGAATTTTTTGTACTCAACCCTGCATAAAGATGCTTACAACACAGTAGTAGCCTGGGCATTCTTATGAATTAGCTCGTTAATAAATACGGTATTATCGCTACTATCAAAATGTGTTCCATTTTCCACTATTTCCCAAATGCTAGGATGGAGAGAAAATAAATGACTACGCATTTTATGACTCCAAAAGAGTAGTCGTCTCCATCAAAGTGGGGGGGTTACGAAGTGGAATAGACAATAAATGAGCATTTGAATTGTACGGAATGTGAGAATAATTAAATGAATAATTTTGATTAATTTTTTCTTTTACATGGACGAGTCTTTGTCGTCGTCGTCCCTTGGTGAAGAAGAGGAGGCGTCGCTGTCGTAGTAGATAATCTTCTTGATGTGCCTTTTCTTCTCCCCTTCCTTTCTCTTGTTATTAGAGCCTGAGTCGGTGGGCTTGTCACCTTTTGGCTCATCAATGTTGAGAGTCTCCTTCTCCTTGTCGTTGATGACCATCCCCTTGCCCTTAGGATCCATCTCTTCAGGCGATTAGTCCCTTGATGAAGAGAATGGCTCCGATACCAATTGAGAGCACTGTTGGTGACTTGTTCTCAAATGCTTCGGATTAAGAACAAGGCAACATAAAAAGTGTTAAATGATAAGGTCCTTCGTCCTTTGAAACATTATTTCCCGTCGGGATATAACGTGCTCCGGACGAAGGTCATAAACAATATATCTTCGTAAGCACGATAAGTTATGACGAAGAACTTATGCATAACATAAAAAGTAATGTAAACATTTAAATTTTATCACAATGTCATTTCTATTTTATTATTATGTAACAATAGAAATGACTTCAAATTACAAATGTACCTTCGGATTGCAGGAAAAGGTACAAGGATGACGCAAAAGCAAATGCCAAGTCAGCGTGAATAGTACGGGAGTACTGTTCATCTATTTATAGGTGTGAGACACAGCCCATGTAAAATTACATTCATGTCCATTACATTTGCTAATGACCTATGGGAGTCTGTCAAGGCCTAAGTAGTCTTTTCATCTTTAGGTCGGTTCCCCGTTCTGCTATCGCGACGAAGCTTTCCTGCGCATAGCTTCGGCTGCGCGCCATCCTTCGTACAGCATGGTAACCAGCCCGTCCTTCATCAACCTCCTTTCGTCCGGCTTAAGCTTCGTCCTGTCCGTACTCCATGTTCACAATCTGAGTCCGAGAATACCTGTTCATATAATTCACTTGGAAAATATTGTCAAATCTTGTTTTTGAGGACCTTCGGAGGACGAAGGCCCCCAACAGTAGCCCCTCGCAATATTAATTTGTTAGTGATAAATTCAGATTGCGATATGGACGAAGGCCTTAAGCCGAAGGTCCGAAAAAACACCTTCCCTTTGCTAGAATAGCAACATTCACTGACAAGCGGGGTCTTTCAATTTTCAACGCGCTAGGCGTATAAATAAGATCATACCGCAAACTCATTTTGGTACTCTCGCTTGCCATCTGCTTCCGCCCACTAAATTTTTAGCTCTTGCGCACTAAGATTTGCTGATTTTTTGGTTTTGAAGCTTCGGCCTTGAAAACAGTTTTTTAGTGCTTCCGAAGATGTCTGAAGATAAGAAGGTCCCTGCTGAGATGAAGCTGAGTCTCGACGAAGAGAAGAACTTGGGGTTCCTTATAGCGATGGCGGAGACCAATACGGAAAAAATCACCAAGGAGATTCTGGAAGGTTTGTCTGAAGATACTGGTGACAGCGATAGTTATGATGTAGAAAGTGGTGGTGAAGAGTCCGAAGATCGACCATGGCGGCCAAGTCACACGGTTTTCGGGAAAACCACTATTAAGCAGAGTCATATTGACAATATGAGGGGGAGATATTTTCGAGATATATCTATTGTGAGGGCTGATGCTGGAGAAAAAACTTCTCCCACTCCCGAAGAAGATGAAGTCGTAATCTTCCGAAGCTTTCTCAAGGCTGGGCTTCGATTCCCCCTAAGCAGCTTTGTTGTCGAGGTCCTGAAGACATTTCAAGTCTACCTTCATCAAATTACTCCCGAAGCTATCATAAGAATGGGGATGTTTGTCTGGGCTGTGAAAAGCCAAGGTTTAGAACCAAATGCTAAAAGCTTTTGCAACATTCATGAGTTGTTATATGAGACGAAGCCCTGGGGGAAAGAACAATATCACAACAACTTTGGGTGTTACAGCTTCGGTGCCCGCTCCGGGTCAAGCCGCCCTGTGCCAACCTTTCGGAAGAGGTGGCCCGGAGCCTGGATGACAGAGTGGTTCTATGTAAAGAATGACTTAACAGCGCAGGAAAATGTTAAGAGTATCATTATGCGCCCCATCTGGCAACGCTTCGGACTTCGAAGGCCAAAGGTTGAAATGGATGAAGCAGCCGAGGAATGCCAAAGAGCCTTCGGCGTAATCTGCTCTTTTATTGGGACAAGGGACTTGGTCCAAGAGCATATTGCCTTCACGGTGTGGCCACTTGCAGGAAAGTCGGAAATGCCGAAGGAGACCATCAAAGAGTCCGACGAAGGCGGACTGGTTAGACTTAAATACACATTCAAATACGGGGATAAGTTTGTTGAACCTGATGACGACTGGTTGAAAAGCATTGAAACATTAAGTGACGAACTTCTTGGGGTGTATTCGAAGGCTGAGAACGCTGCATTATCGGCAGCCTTCGGAGGCCGAAAGAAGAAAAGGCTCAACCGGGTATTTGATGCAGTCGGGTTTGTCTACCCTGACTACCATTATCCGGTGCCGGGCCGCAAAAGAAAAAATACTTCTCCTGCAACAGAAGTTGCCACAAGTGCTTCTAGTGAGCCAGCGCCGCAAAGAAAAAAGATGAAGGTGCTCACCCACCGGGCACGTTTTATTGAGCCAGCCACAGTGCCTGAATTTATTGGTGAAGTCTCTTTGGCCACTGAAGCTACAGAACCAGCTCCAGTGCCAAAAATAGAAGAAAAAACTGAAGCGCCTTCAGCAGAGAAGGCAGAAAAACCGAAGATTGAAGGACAAAAAATATTGGAAATCTTAAGTCCTTCAGCAAATGTTGAAACAATAAAAATCAAAAGGGCCCATCGGTGACCCCAAAAAGAAAAAGAATGGTGAACGTGCTAGATGTCTTGGAGACAATTAAGTCTTCAAGCACAACTCCAAAGAAGACTGTTGAACTTGCTGAAGCATCTACTGAAGCTTCAAAGCAACAACCTGAAGCTGAAGCTGGGCCTTCAGAGCCCATCAAGGAACAATCTTTGGAAACCGAAAAAATAAAAATATCAGAACCAGTTTTGGTTGAAGAAATTGACACTGCCGCCCCCGAAGCTCCTTCCAACATATGCGATTACATCGTTCGACATGCTTCGGGGAAGAAATTATCTGAAGAAGAGACTTATGAAGCCAATCACTATGCTAGAGAGTTAAAATATCCGAAGGGGGCAGTAGTGTTCAATGGGACAAATGAAGATGACTTCCTATACTGCCTCCCTGATAACAAAGAATTATCTGTCTGCCGGGAGATGGCTAGAAGTATGGGGTTCCCGAAGCTCGAAGCTGGATTAAGTGCTATGACGAAGGAGGATCTCGCGGACAGTCTTGCGTACAATAGCCTAAAGGTATGAGAATTAGGCGCTTGAAAAAAATTTTTAATTCGTAACTCATTCTTTTATTCTTATACCAACTTTTTTACATATAGGGTTTAATCCTAAGCAACGCATTAAGAGCGCAAAAGAGTGCCGAAGATGAGAGCTATGAAATTGCGTTCAACAACCTACGATCAGAAGTTATTAAACTGAGAAATGAAGCTCTGGAAAAGGATAAAATTCTGCTTACATTGGTAGACAAGGTAAAAAAGGACGAAGCTGCCTCAAAGGTGCAGGCCGAAGCCCAAAAACGTGAGATTAAAGATCTTCAGAAACAGCTAGCTAGAGCTAAAGAGGAACGTGTGCTTGAAGAAACAAAACGAGAGCTTAGTGATCAGTTGGTCAATCATTTAGAGTTAAGTGTCAAGGAGCTTCGTGCATCCCAGAGGAAATGCTATGTTAAATCTATTGAATGCGTCAAAAAGATAAAATCCAGCTTCGCCAGTGTTGGCGCATTTTCTAGTGAAGAGAATTTCTCAAGAGGCAATCCCGAAGGTCCACTGGATTGGATCAGTCACGAAGCAGAGGCCTTCGAGGAAATCCTGAGTAGCCGCGGTGACATCTGCGCTTTTTCGGGCGCCAGAGGAGTTGCTACTGTTTTGGAGAAGAAAGGTTGTGAGCATGTAAAATCCTTAGCTCAGTCCGAAGCTGCCTTGTCCTCCGAAGACATCAAAGACCCCTCAACCGAAGCAAGCATGGTTGGCGGTAAATTCTTTACTGATATCTGGGACAACGACGGCCGAGAAATGGCGCAAGAAATTATTCAAAGGAGTGAAAAAGGCATCCATGATGCTAGGAAAGTGGCAGAAGTTGCCGAAAAAACACAGAGCCCGAAGGGAAAATAGGTATTAATTAGTCATTCTTGTTGTGTTGTAATTTTTATTTCAAACTTTGTTCGCGGTTTGTGATAGTAATGTAGACATATTCCCTTCCCTCAGAACCTACTGGATCGTCTGCTGACCCTCACACGAAAGAGGATGACGAAATTAAACAAATGGCCGAAGCTATCATGGATAAAGTTGTTGAACAACTACTAAATGAGGCTGCCGAAGTAGTACTAAGAGAAGACTAGATGGTATTAGAAAAAACATTTGAAATGTGATCTATGTAATATTTTGTACATTTGAATGTAATATATAAGTTTCTTTTTATTATTCAATTCTTTACGATGCATGAAACTTTACATACGTACCGTTTTTAAGCCTTCGGCGAAAAAACACCTTCCCATCTTTTCATGCTTCGTGAAGATAGAAAAACTTTTATGCATCACAAAACCCATAGCGCTCTGATGAAAAATATCCGAACTTCGTGAGAACATTTTCCGAAGCTATATTCCGAAGACTTTTACTTTCTCAAAGCATTCTTCCGAAGGTTGATACTGTCCTCCCTTCTTTTGCCATATGCAGTATGATGTATGATGCTTATGCTATGCAAAATGATGTGATGATGTTATGTTATGTAGATGAATTTGATTCCGAAGATACACACATATCCCCGTGAAACACACAATCTTTTTATATCAGCACTGACTTTTCGCTGTAAGCTCTGCATTCCCTTAGGAACGTCTTTTGAACTTCTTCGCCTTTTACTTAGGCGGTATCAGCGTTGACTTTTCGCTGTAAGCTCTGCATTCCCTTAGGAACGTCTTTTGAACTTCTTCGCCTTTTACTTAGGCGGTATCAGCGTTGACTTTTCGCTGTAAGCTCTGCATTCCCTTAGGAACGTCTTTTGAGCTTCTTCGCCTTTTACTTAGGCGGTATCAGCGTTGACTTTTCGCTGTAAGCTCTGCATTCCCTTAGGAACGTCTTTTGAGCAGAAAACTTACACTGCGCTCCCTTTGGAACGGCTTTTTGTGACTTCAGCAACTTACTCTGCGTTCCTTAGAACGACTTTCTGTTGCTTCGAAGGATTTTTGATAATTCGAAGGTCCTCCTCGCTATCGCAAATTTTTAAGCTTCAGCAACTTAAGCCTGTGGAGAAAATAGGTTTTCCTCGTGGGAAACAATGAAATTATTACATGAAAACTAACAATGTTCTTTATTACACAGAAAATAGAACTGAATAGAAATGACTGCTATCAAAGGTAGGATATGTGTCAATAAATGTGCTTCGACTCTGGCACAGTGCTATTGACTGTGCGAGCTTTGGATTGTTCTCTGAAGTCCCTTTGGTGTGGGGCATATTGGCTCCCTTCTGGCTGTTGGCCTTGTTGCAGTGGAGGTGGAGGCGGAGGCTGTTGCTAGGAAGCTTGAGGTTGACTTGCCGAAGCTACAGAAACTGCAGGGTGGTTGTCTATGTATTGTGGGATGTAAGGCGGATGGTACGAAGCAGTATGCATGACCTGCTTCGGCTGAGCTTGTTGCGCTGCAGCTTCGGCTATTTCCTTTTGCTTCTGGATTGTAACATGGCACATCCTGGTGGAATGGCCCTTGTTTTCTCCACAGAACAAGCAAAACATCTTCCTTGGTTGATCTCCAAATCTTCCGCCGAAGCCCCTGGCACTTCTGCCTCTTGGAGCTGGTGGCCGGAAGAAACTTTGTTGTTGCCCCGAAGCCTGTGAGGAGCACTGCGGCCTGTTCTGCTGACTCCCCTTATCATCATTTTGAGTAGAGTTGTGGATGGACCTGACATGCCTCGGATAAAATCTTCCTCCGAAGCCCCAGGTCATTTCAGAAAATCTGAAAGCCTCCTCCCTTCTTTGGCGAAAATCATTGTCGGCACGAATGTACTCGTCCATTTTCTGGAGTAGCTTCTCCAAAGTCTGAGGAGGCTTCCTAGCGAAGTATTGAGCTGAAGGTCCAGGTCGAAGCCCCTTGATCATGGCTTCGATGACAATTTCATTGGGCACCGTTGGTGCCTGCGCCCTCAAACGTAAGAACCTTCTGACATACGCCTGAAGGTATTCTTCATGATCCTGAGTGCACTGGAACAAGGCTTGAGCAGTAACCGGCTTCGTCTGAAACCCTTGAAAGCTGGTTAACAACATATCCTTCAGCTTTTGCCATGAAGTAATCGTTCCTGGTCGAAGGGAGGAATACCAGGTCTGAGCAACATTCCTGACAGCCATAACAAAAGACTTTGCCATGACTGCAGCATTGCCACCATACGAAGACACTGTTGCTTCGTAGCTCATCAAAAACTGCTTCGGGTCTGAATGGCCATCGAACATGGGAAGTTGAGGTGGCTTGTAGGACGGAGGCCAAGGTGTAGCCTGCAGCTCAGCGGACAGGGGAGAAGCATCATCGAAAAGAAAATTTCCATGATGGAAATTGTCATACCAGTCATCTTCGTTGAAGAAGCCCTCCTGATGAAGGTCTTTTTGTTGAGGCCTTCTGTTCTGCTCATCGTGAGTAAGATGACGAACTTCTTCAGAAGCTTCGTCTATCTGCCTCTGCAGCTCAGCTAGCCTGGCCATCTTTTCCTTCTTCCTCTGCACCTGTTGATGAAGCATCTCCATATCCCTGATCTCTTGGTCTAGTTCATCCTCCTGAAGCGTCGGGCTGACGGCCTTCCTCTTCTGGCTTCGGGCCTCCCGAAGAGAGACGGTCTCCTGGTTGGGGTCCAGCGGTTGCAGTGCTGCAGCCCCAGTCGCTGAAGCTTTCTTCGGCGCCATAGCGAGGGTCTATGGCTTCCGAAGGTGTTCAAAAAACTCAAAGTGGAAGTGAGTTCACCGGAGGTGGGCGCCAATGTTGGTGACTTGTTCTCAAATGCTTCGGATTAAGAACAAGGCAACATAAAAAGTGTTAAATGATAAGGTCCTTCGTCCTTTGAAACATTATTTCCCATTGGGATATAACGTGCTCCGGACGAAGGTCATAAACAATATATCTTCGTAAGCACGATAAGTTATGACGAAGAACTTATGCATAACATAAAAAGTAATGTAAACATTTAAATTTTATCACAATGTCATTTCTATTTTATTATTATGTAACAATAGAAATGACTTCAAATTACAAATGTACCTTCGGATTGCAGGAAAAGGTACAAGGATGACGCAAAAGCAAATGCCAAGTCAGCGTGAATAGTACGGGAGTACTGTTCATCTATTTATAGGCGTGAGACACAGCCCATGTAAAATTACATTCATGTCCATTACATTTGCTAATGACCTATGGGAGTCTGTCAAGGCCTAAGTAGTCTTTTCATCTTTAGGTCGGTTCCCCGTTCTGCTATCGCGACGAAGCTTTCCTGCGCATAGCTTCGGCTGCGCGCCATCCTTCGTACAGCATGGTAACCAGCCCGTCCTTCATCAACCTCCTTTCGTCCGGCTTAAGCTTCGTCCTGTCTGTACTCCATGTTCACAATCTGAGTCCGAGAATACCTGTTCATATAATTCACTTGGAAAATATTGTCAAATCTTGTTTTTGAGGACCTTCGGAGGACGAAGGCCCCCAACAAGCACGTAGAGGGGGGTTAATAGGTGATCTTGTAAAAATAGCTCAACAAAACAAACTTGGTCTAATATTGGATTAGATAGATCAAGAGCTGAGTCCAAATGAGTGGGAGTGTGAGGAGAAAACTTCTTCACTTAATTGCTTTCACAAGGTGAGTATTGAACTTAGAGCAATTATATAAGTAAGTGAAAGAGAGAAATCGCAATAAGATAGAGACAAGTGACATGACACTTTTTATCACATGGTTTGCTCAAGTATAATATACTTGCCTACTCCACGTTGTGGCATCCCAATGGAGGAGGGTTGCACTCAAGCCCTTTCAAGTGATCCAAAGATCAACTTGAATACCATGGTTCTCTCTTTTTCTCAAGTTTATCCCGTTGTGATGAATCTCCACAATTTGGAGTCTCTCACGCCTTACACAATTGATCTCGAATGAACACGAGAGTAAGGAGGAGTAGAAACACACACAAGAGCTTAAGTTACAACAACAACACACACACTAGTCAAAGAAAAGAGCAAACGAAACAACACGATGGAGTCACAGCTCAAAGACGCGCTCAAATCTCTATCTCAATGAAACAATAGCGTGATTGCAAAGTCTCGGCAGTGTAGGATGTTCAATGGATGCTTAGTGTGGAGCTCCATGCGCCTAGGAGTCCCTTTTATAGCCCCAAGGGACCTAGGAGCTGTTGGAGCTCCATTTGAAAGGCCCTGATTGCCTTCTATCCGCGGGTGCACTGGACTGTCCGCGGGTGCACCGGACTGTCCGGTGCACACCGGACTGTCCGGTGCACACCAGACAGTGAATAGTGCGTGCACAGAGAATCACTTGATTGGCTGGTTTCCTGCTCTGGGGGCACCAGACTGTCCAGTGGGTGGCACCGGACCGTCCGTTGCACCAATTGACCGTTGGCCCTCGGTCGACATGGCAGCTATCCATTGGCGGCTGGCACACCGGACTGTCCGGCGCATAGAGCAGACGGTCTGGTGAATTATAGTCGGCGTAGGCTAGAATTTCTGAGAGTAGGAAGCTGTCTGGACCGTGCACCGGACTGTCCGGTGCTGCACAGTCCAGCACACTTTTTCCTTTTTCTTTCTTGTTCTATTTTGCTCCTTTTGTCTTGACTTCATATAGTTCCTAGCACTTAGACAAATATGATTAGTACTCGAAACAATTGACTAAGTGTCCAAAGATTACCTTTTTACTTGGTCCATATAGATTTGCACTATGGCCTCTTCCGAGCTCAATTTGCTTAATGCCTATGCTCATTTCTCATGTTAGTCTAAACAAAATGTGTTGAGCATCTAATCACCAAAACAATATAGAAATGGCCCAAGGGCACATTTCCCTTTCAGTTTTCCTTCTAACCTGGGTTTGCAAGGCCCTTAGACACTTCCATGGTGAATGGTTAGGGATCCACTATGGGGCCTTTACAAAGTTCTACTAGCATGAGAAAACTCGTGATGGTATTAGGCAGAAGGGGAGGTATAGGAATTCCTCGTCTAATAAGTCATCATATCATGATCAGCCAAGAACCTCCCTATACCTGCAACAACTCACTCCCCGCTTTCCCCTTTCGGGAAAACGATTATCTCACACTAGGTTTCCTAATTAATTGGCCAAGTGCATCTCATTCCACCCTTATAATAGTATTGTTGTCTCGGGTGGTCATTCTATGTTCCAATTAACAAAATTGTCGGTGTTTCGAGGTGTTCGAACCTCGCTGTGACAAGTAAATTTATTATGCATGTTGTGGGATGCGAAGGGTGTGCACGGTGGGCGCAATATTTATACTGGTTTGGGCAGAACGTCCCTACTTCCAGTCATTGGCGGCTTGCGCTACCGGCACCATTGATGATCAAAACTCGTAGTAGGGGTTACAAGTAGGCAAGAGAGGGAGGAGAGGCTCCCAAGTCTCTTTATCGGGGTGGAAGTGGAGCTTAGAAGCTACAGAGTGGAGTTATAGCTAAGGGTGAAAATGGTCGGTAACGTTCGGAAAAAACCTCTCACCGTTTTCACCCGCATAATTTTTTGTTCGGTCGAAATCGGTAAACGGGAAAGTCGGAAACGGATAACGACCGGTAAATTCCAGTATATCAAAAATGGATAAATCGGAGCAAAATAGCTCGGAATTGACTAGGAAACAATAATTGTAATCGGAAAAGCTCACAATAAAAAAATCCTAACCACACAATTGTCCTCGTTGGCGTTCCTCCTCCTGTTTGTCCTTTTTGATGCATGTCTGAGCGAGCTTGGCTCAGTTTGCAATGTTGCCTGGCTACCTTCGGAAGCATCCCCTTGCTTGGAGGCCAACCCCTCCCTTTTATAGACCGGGAGAGGGGTCGGCCAGCGGTGGCTTCCTTGGGAAGGGGCCATAAGGCAAGGGTAAATCCAATATTCTACCCGGCGTAAAACCATGCATACTCGTGGGGCCCAGGATCGCCTGGCTGTCTTGTATTTACCATGGCGGATGACGCGGGGCTGTGATGGTCCCAGGTGCCATAATTTAGGCTACGTTGACCCTTGGTCTTCGTAGCCTAGGACTCGGTGTGGCCCGTCATGTTGTGCGCTACTAGAGGTCTATGCACTCAAGCCTAATCCGATAGGCCATGAGTGCGTCGTAGGACGAGGGGCACGCAGACCATAAATGTGTCACAATCCGAGGGGGCTCGTAGGTCATGAGTTCTATGCGGCCTGAGGGATTCGTTGGTCATGAGTGGGAAGTGAACCGGCACCCGCGCTATGGCTTGGTGTCACGAGAGGTTAATGCGGCCAGATATTTATGGCGGGTTAGCCTGGGGTCGGGTGCGGGATCCACTCGAGTGGTTCCCTTCCGACACATCCAGCCACCTATCAGGTTCTACCATTCCTGACCCCGGGCTTGGTGCCGCAGGGTTCAACAGGGCGGGTTCTTTTAGGGTTGACGTATCCACCTCTTCCAGCTGACCAACAGGCCCAGTGACCAGGGGTTCTTTCCTAACTGTGCTCTTTGGCCGGAGGGTCACAGGTACTAAGGATCATTTCCTCGATAGTAGCTCCTAAGGGGAGAGTATCTCCCTTTGGGGGCTAATGAAGGGTCAGACGATGTCGTGTCTTTTCATTTTTCAAGCAATCGTGGTGTTTTATCCTTCCTCCGAACCTGGCATCGTCTTTATGGCGACTGGTTGTCTCTCTAGGCAGTGATGCCTCTCACGCAGGGAGCAGTGATGCCTCTCATGCAGGATTCGTTAGTAAGTCATTTGATCTTTGTCATCTCTATGGTTTTTGTCTTTTTTCTTACCCTGCTTGGCTTTCTTGGAAGCCTTGGAGGGTGAACTCGGGATGCTGCATCATTGCTCAGGCCAGCCCCTTGACTACGTCGGGACCCGCAGCGCCTCCTTGATCGAGTGCCTAGATAACTCTCTATGTCGTGTCTGCGACATTTCCGACTTCGGCGTTCATTGTGGGGCTACGATGGTGTTGCTCATGGCAGCGATATGCATTGGCTACCGCCTTCAGGACATCATCGGTCTGCCTTCATCCCTTTCAGATGAAGGGTTGGATGACCTGCTAGAAGGCTATGACGATGTGGCCAATCGCGTAATGCTTGGGGTGCCTGTTCACGACATTGTTCGTGTTGCGTGCTAATCATGGGGTACTACGCCTCGGCGCTATCTCCCTATATCAATTATATATATATATATATATATACATATATATATATATGTATATATATATATATATAAGACTTCTGCTCTCTGATTTCTAGTGTTGTAACGCCCTCGAGTCTTTTCCCTCTTCTCTCTATACGGGCTTGTCCGGGTACCCTCCTCCTCTAAAAGTGCGCACGTGCAAGAGAGAGAGAGAGAGAGAGAGAGAAAGCAAGCAAGCGCCCCCATCCACGGAACTCCTCACTACCTGGTGCTTCCCTTCGCTTATGTACCAGAGTGGCTCCCAAAGGGGGACTGTCCGAGGGGACGATAGGATCGACCCACCCTTTTTCAAGGGTTCCCTCTTATCCCCTTGTCAGCTAATCCCTAGCTTTCTTTTTAGGGTGATGGACGCCTCCCCTGGAGCGTTAAGGCGCCATGGCCCCATGTCTTCGTAGACCCCCTTGGAGCAGATAGTGGACGTCCATTTGAGGGATTTAAGCATGGCTCGTTCAACCTAGAAGTGGTTAACGCTGAGGTGCAGCGTCTACAATCACGACTAGCGGTTCTTAGTGACCCAGGGGTAGGTAGTCTATCTTGGTCTGGCCTTTGGGCTCTCAGTCTTTTTTGGACTACTGACCACCTAGGGGTTTATTGCAGGTCCTAGGCCTGAAGCGCTAGGTTTTCCTATGCGTAGATCGGGCTACAAGATTTGTTCGTGCGCGAGGGAGGAATCAGAGGATGCGCCTCCTTGACGTCCTGGAGTGTGTTTGTGAGGATGTGGAGTTCAGGATTCATCAAGGCGCGGTGACGACTTCTGCCATTACGCAATTACACTCTGGTGGCTGCCTTCATGATGTTGTTGGCCTGCCTGCCGGAACAACATCAACAGACTTGGATCTTCTAACAAGCGACTTTGATGTCGCGGCGAACGCTTTGCTTGGGGTGGTGTCAGTGGAGGAAATAATCTGTGATCTCCCATAGCTTTGTTTTGTGGCCCAATTTTTCTTGCAACGCGTATGGTCCTTGGGTCCCTCAGACCCTAGATTGTCATAGGATCATTCTCGGTCCGAGGGGTGCTATTCGTGTGACTTTCTCCCATTCACCATACCAGTGTGAGGCGAGTCCTGAGCATCTGCTCAAAGTAGAGATCCGTCTGGTGAGGTCATCCCATCATTTTGTTTAACTCTCCCCCACGCATCCCTTCCGCGATGATGTTGTAAGGTGACCCAAACCATGCTTTCCTCGATGGGCTAGCAATGACGCTCGGTGAGTTGCAAATGGGTAATCCGAGTGAGGCCCTGGTTCCTTTCGTAGGATCCAAGTGCGAGGTCCACTGGGGGGTCGTCCTCATACTCCCAAGCACCGACTCATATAATTGCCGACTTTGTTCGACCGGACCCGATGACTCGTTGCCTCTCTTTGAGATAAACCATGAGTCATACCTTCCCAGGACTCAAACACGAGCTGGTGACGCCCTTAGCGCTTCGCGCATTAGTGTCCTAGCCACTAGTGTGTCTGTCACCTACTGCTCATCACTCTAATTTTTGCTGAGGTGGTCACGAGCCCTTGCGAACCAGCCTTTCGAACCCTAGAATCCACAACAATTCTTCCGTGGCATTTTCGATCCCCCCATAAAGGAAATAGAAATAGTTTAAGGCTTTTCTAGATTGGATGCTCCTAGTGTTTGTTCCTCTTCCTTAGGTGTGGTGTTCTGGTCGGTGCCTTGGCCACTTTTTCATCCCCTTGGGTTCTCCAAGGTCCTGTGTTAGTTGCATGGACAAGGAAAAAAGAAAGAGATTCGTTAGCGCGATCGTATTTGTAAGCAAGATGTAAAAGATGCGAAAAAGAAGGTGAGAAGAACCTAGCGGTCTCCCTTCTTCACTAATTCTGCTTGTCAGATAGCCTTGAGCAAGTGTTCCAGGGTCGAGGTATAGAACCGGACTAGGGTGCTGGAACTTCATCACAAATCGAGTCGTTCACGTTGCTCGATGTTCTTGGCATCAGCTGGTGTCCTCTTCTTGTTGTTCTACTCAATAACTAGAGGCAATGTATGCTAGCTAACTGGTATGCAGAAGGGGCACGGGTCCTCCGGTTGGTCGGAGGAAGTCCCATCCAAGACTCATGGCGTTTGCTCGAGGTGGAGTAGAGGACAGTAAACCTACTACCTCTAGCCATGAGCACCTTAGTTAGATGTGTCGTACCGCCAATGAAGTCGACGATAGGTAGACATTGTCCTAGCCAGGGAATGTGCTCGTATCCGACAGATTGATCGAATGCAATGGTGTATTTGAACCGACCGAAAGAGGCCGAGATCGTTGGCCAGGTGTCCATCACCTTGCATCGTTCGATTTTTTTGTGCTCCCTCAAGACGCAGTAGCCACGCCTCCGAAGATTAGCAAACAACCAGTCTCGCCAGGCAAGCGGTCCTCTTCTCCTTGGCATTTCATCTTTCCAGTGTTTCGGTCCCCTTTCGAATGGTGTCGTCTTGTGTAGGAATTCTCTGAGCAACCCACAATCCTTATAGCATGTCGGACCGGGTGCCGATGGTTCGAACATGGGGCTTCGAAGAGTTTTTATAAATGATCGGTGGTTTCCTTGATTGGAGGCCTTCTTTTTGTCTCGCTTGCCAAAGCCATCAACACGTCGGCTCGCTATTGTCGGCTTCTTCTCCCTTTTGTGTTGAGCAGGTCGTTGACACCCTCGTCCAACTATTTGTCGCGTCCAGCCTTCCGCTTGCGGTGATCACAGATGGCTCCTATTATGTCCTCTCATGGCTGGTCGCAATGTCGAAAAGCTCCTTTGTTGTTCATGGGGTCTTCTGTCATAGCTTACACACCAGGGTTTGTCGGTGGACCCCAAGATGAAAGAGTCGATAACATCGGCATCCGCGAGGGTGCTCAGATGGTTTAGGGTTTAGGGTTTAGTGAAAAGCGCCTGATGTTGTCCCTCAGGGCCTCGTCCAATTTTTGCTGACAATCTTTAAGGTCACATGTGTTTTCTGAATGTACATACATGCCTTGGAAATTTCCAACGAAAACCTCCTCCAAATCTATCCTGTCCTAGATGCAAACAAGCCCAAGGTTTTCGAGCCAGTCTCGTGATGAATCCGCTAGATACAGGGGAAGGTTCTAGATTATAAAGTTATCATATTCCGCTCCCCCTGCTTGACATGCAAGCCAATAGTCCCCCAACCATAGAATGGGGTTCGATTCCCCAGTGTACTTCATGATGGCGAGGGGCTGTAGCGTCGTGGTATGGGTGCCCATAGGATGTGACGGCCAAAAGCACAGGGCCCTCGTAGCTGGGGGCTCGAGCTTCAATGCTCATTGGGGTTAAATCGGTCCCCACGGTGCCGGTTGTACCAATGGTCCTTTGTAGGATCTAGGACACTAGCTAGAGAGGGGGTGTGAATAGACGGTTCTAACTAAAATCAAAGACACTAGAGAAATTTAATCAATACAACAAGAGACATAAATTTCCTAGCTATGATAGGGAAGCAAACTATGATAAACATTTATGGAAATACTACAAATGATAGACAATACATAAACTACTAACTACTTGCAGAGTAATAAGTAAAAGAGTGAAGAGAATGACACCGAGATTTATCCCATGGTATCGGTGATTTGCCGATCACCCCTATTCCATGTTGAGATGGAATTCAAGCTCTCACTTGCTCATGGAATTCAAGCTCTCACTTGCTCATGTATAAGGACACGACTTGATCTTTGAGCCAAGTGGACATGAAACCACTCAATACCTCGATTCTACTAGCGTCGCCTTTGCCGCTCCGGCGAGGTGGGCACGAACCCCTCACAATCAACACCGCGGCTCCTCCACAACCTTCATGGAGAGCTCGACGGAGACAACACCCAAGCCATCTAGGAGACGGCAACCTCCAAGAGTAATGTTGGAACCTGCCCTTCACGACAGGTAGATCAAACGGGAAGTTAGGGAGGGAGTTTACAAAGTTTAACATAGGATGTCAAAAACCTTGTTGACCTCTCCATGCCTGGGCATAGTACGGGGGTATTTATAGGTACTCGAGGGGCCGTTAGCCCCTGACAAAGAAATTTAGACCCTCGAGTATCTGGTTTATCCCCAGAATACTCCCACGAGGAGAGGTTATAGATAGTCATTACGGTAAACTTTATTATAGAATCACACATGTCCACGCGGGGCCCAACTCTATGGGCCGAATCGCACATGGGCCTCTCTCGGTGGTGAGGGAGCGGGAGGTCTTATAGACTTCGGCGAGGCCTTCGTCTTGTTCCATGTCAATGAAGGGAGTCGGACAGGCCTCCGTCCGGTTAGCGCCCTTGGCCTGTCCTGGTGGGTTCTATGGATTCAACCTTCCCCTATACAAGGCGAGGACGAAGTCGTCGAGCGAAGGGAGGAGTGTTCGCCTTCGCCCCAACATTTGCCCTTCGAGGGACCAGTTCGACTAAGTCAGCTGGTGCGGAATACCACCGTCAGATGGTGAAGACGCTGCCCTCGCTCGAAGTGGTCCCGCGGGGGTTTTTGAAATGTGACCGTTGATGGACGTGTTACTATTGGACTGCATGTTTCCCGAGGCGTCGTGTCACGCCTATAAAAAGCCGACCGCAGCCGAGCCCGTTTCCGGCTTGTATTTGCGTAGTAGAAACCCTAGCTTTTTTAAACTACTCGCCTACCATCCTTGCTCACTCTGCTTCGGAAATCTAGCCCGTATCAAGCAGACCGTGCGCCGCCACTGACGGTATGTTGCATTGTCTTCTTCTTCGTCTGCTGCGAGCGCATCACCGGCCGTGCCATCGTCCGAGGAGACCTTGAGTGATTTGGCGGTGATGGAGTTGAAGCTCGGCCATAGCGTGGAGTTTGGTACTTCAAGGATTTCCTCGGTCCGTGTGCTGGAGATGCAGCGGCTTGGTTACTTTGGTAATGGTGCCGGGCTGGCCCCGGGTGCAGAGGAGATCCCCGAGCCTGAAGGCGAGTTGGTGGTTTTTGAGACTTTTTTGTTGCCGGTCTTCGCCTCTCGACACATCGATTCGTGGTGGAGGTGTTGTGAAGGTTATAAGTGCAGGTCCACCAGTTAATGTCGAACGCCATGG
The DNA here is from genome assembly GCA_029449295.1 of Zea luxurians. Classification (NCBI taxonomy): domain Eukaryota; kingdom Viridiplantae; phylum Streptophyta; class Magnoliopsida; order Poales; family Poaceae; genus Zea; species Zea luxurians. The sequence continues at coordinate 124,244,265 of JAOPSE010000009.1, forward strand.
TGGCCCTGGCGAAGTATGTCTCGGCAGTTACTTCCTATGGCGGGCAGCTGTCTGTGGAGGTCTTCGCCAAAAATTATTGCCTGCATTGGCAGAAGAGGAAAATAAGAAATAAGATAGAAAAAATTCGGATCGTGCACCTTCACACCGAGGACTGGGAAGCCTTCGGCTGAAGTTGTGGAGATAGTCCCTTGTGCTAGGAACAAATGGGGCAACTAGTGGGATTTTTGGTTCTATGTGGCTGCTGGTGACGTTGAAGACCTGCCTAGCCTCCCTCCATCCATTCTGTGCTCACACTGCTACATGAAGTTTCCTCGATTCGAGGTGGCGGAGGAAGACGAGGACGAAGGGGCCCTTCGACATGCTGCCCGCCTGAGTAGCGGGCGCGACTTGGTTGAGGAATTTATTGCCTATGGAGTGTGGCCCTTGGCGCACGGCTGGGTATTGGGCGAAGTGCCCCCCCCCCCGTCGGATGTCAACCCTGGGCGGCCAGCTGGTGCGAAGTCCTGCCTTTGTGGTGGATTTACGCGGTCGCAACCCAACCGCATTTGTGCGTGAAGTGGAGGCCGAAGCCGCAAAGGTTGTATGAAAGTATGTGCCGAAGAAGGAGACTCTAAGGAGTTGGGATATCCGCGGTTCAAATGTTAGGTTGAACCACAGTCTTGAGTTGAACTGTCTGACGTATGCCGGCTACCCGGGGGATGCCGATGCCGATGCTATTGTCCGTCAGGGGAAAAAGGCAATGACAACGGCCGATAAGGGCTCTTCGTGGGGAATAGCGACAGGCGCGGCCGCCAAGAAGAGGAAATTACGTAAGCAGCTGAGGGGTTGAGGGCTTCCAATCGTTTTGTTGCGAATTTGCTAGAGACCTGCGCGGTTCCCAGGGAGACGATGTCTTCGCCCGAGCTCCGGAAATCTTTCGTGTGAATGCTGAAGGTTACCGGGGGTCGCTGGCCTAGGAATGTTCTGATTGCCCAAGCGGCCGGCAAGGACATGTTTATATCTCGATTAGCTCGTGAGATGAAAATTTTCCCTTACGGATGGAATGTTGGTGTTGTTGTATCGGCAGTGATGGAGAAGGATCGCCAAGACACGCCACGGAAACGCCGTGCGTTCGCCAGGGTGGGGGACCCGAGGCACGAAGTGAAAATGGCACGGGCGAGTGCGAAGCCTGTCGCCCCCAGCGCCAGCATGCCTCCGCTTGGCGCGCCCGGTGCCAGCATGTTGCTGTCTGCCGCGCCCACACATGAGCGAAGGCCTCCCTCGCCATCGCACGCTGCTAAGGCAGCATTGGGGGGCGCTAAAGTCTTCATGGATATTTTCGTGGACGACTACCTTGTGGGCGGGGACACGATGTCCGACACCCACACAGGACAAGGTCTTGCTGGTGAGTTTTTTTTGTTACGTGAAGTCTGTGTTTCTGACGTGACCACGGTGTAGGAGCAGAGTCCGGGCAACTGGCTGTTGTCTCGGCGGCGACGACGGCTGGTCCGGTGGTCATGGCAACCGTGGCGAAGGGGTCTTCGCAGGACCCGTGGTCCAAGTTCTGCGCCAGCGGCGAAATTGCCTCTGCCGCCACTGCGAAGGATGTGGCCGCCTCAGTTGCGCAACAGCTAAAACATGTGGGTGTGACCGGTGCTTTTGGAATTTGTTTTTGTTCATAGCTCCGCTTTTAACAGTCCTTGTGCCAGGCGGCTGCCTTCGCCGAGCACATTGCATCGGGGGCGCTGACCTTAAAGTTTGTTGCCGATAGGCTGTGACTTGAGGGGAGGATTGAGCGCCTCCGAACGCAACATACGGAGGCCATCTGAGACAAGTCGGCGACGGAAAACAGGAGCCACAATCTGCTTGAAAAGCTGACGGTGGCGGAGGCTGGGAAAGAGGACCTCGGTCGTCGGCTTGCGGCAGAAAGGGAGGATGCGGAAAAGGCCCTCGCCGAGGCCCAAGCCACCCACGCCGAGGCCAGCCTCGCCCTCAAGCGCGCCACCGACGTGGAGTCGGGGCAGAGAAGTCTGCGCGGCTATATGGACAAAACGGAGGCCTCCACCTGCGCTGGGGTCGACCGAGCGCACGCGTTGCTCGTGGACGCGTACCGTCAGCTTGGTGCGCGAACCGCCCCCTTCGACACATCCGGCGAAGGGGTGGGCCTCCGCTTCCTCGGGTGGCTGCAGGAGGAATTGGAGTTGCTCCTATCCATCGTAATGGGTCTCATGTCCTTTGCCTCGCTCATTACCTGTGAGGGGTCTGCGAATGCTTTGTCCCGTGAAGGATGCAGGCATTTTGAAGTCTTTGATCGGGCAACCGAGGGCTTCGACCGTGGAATATTTCAGGTCAAAGACGAGGAGCTAAAGCGGTCCGTTGGGGCGCTTTACGACAGGATAAGGGGCCCTCACGGCCGTGACATTGTCTGGGAGAGGTCCGACCGGGCGCTGGAGCAGGTGTGTGCCCCTTTTCTTTTTTTTCTTTTTTTTAAAAATCATTTTTGCTATTTCTGTAGACGATGAACGATGAAGAAGTTGAAGACTTCTGTGGCCTGGAAAGCTCGGTGACTCGGGCAGAAGATGCGAGGACGAGGGCTGAAGAGCAACTGGCGCCACAAGCCGACCCTGGCGGAGACCCTGCAGCGGCGGCTGTGCCGGCTGGTGGAGACCCTGTAGCGATGGCTGCGCCGGCTGGCGAAGACCCTGCGGTGGCTGCTCCTTCGCAGGTGGCGGGGTCGTGTTAGGGGAGTTGGGTTTTATGGTTTTATTTTTGTGATATTGAAGGTCGGTTGTTGCGCAGGTTCCGACGTCTGGGCCTACGCAAGCAACCCCTACTGATGTTGATATTTATTTTGTGGCGGCTACGAGTGCAGTTCCTATTAATGATAATTCACCTGGTTCTGAAATTGAGTCTTGGTCATCGGACGGGGGTGATTTTGAGAACCCGTTTTCGTGGATTGAGGAGTCTTCTGATGAAGATTTAGATTATTTTGCTTTCTTTCAATGTGGCCGCGGTGGAATCCTTGTTGCAGCCTGAAGCGCGCAAAATGTCGTCTCCCCCGGCTAGGGCGGTGGCCGAAGAGCACCGCCGGCGAAAGGTGGTGTCAAGGCACAATGTTGGCGAGATGTGCGAAGTGGGAGGCAGCAACGGATGGGGATGGAACGATCCCGTCTTCGGCTAGACCGAGGTGGCCAACGAGATTTTCTATCCTCGACGTTCGGGACGTGTATTGGGGAGGGGGATCTACGGAATCTTTTAGAGGGCGAGGAGTTGAAGATGATGTTGTTTAACTTTCGAGAGGTGGGTCTTATTCCGAAGGCTGAGCCGATGTAGCGTACTTGCTGCCCTCGCTCTCGTGTTGCGGTAGTGAGCGAAAACGCTGCCCTCCCCGGGCACGCAATAGAGAGGGAGGGAACAAGACGTGATTTGTATTATTTATGTCATGTGGCCAGCTAGCCCCTCGCTGTGTATGTAAACTATGATGATATCGCGTGCTACGCTTGTTGTGAGGTTTTCCCGACTTGTAATCGTGTTGGCGTGGTGTGTAAATAGGATGTGGACTTCGCTTTCCATGGTGCTTGACCGTGTAAAATAGTAGAGACTTCGCACCTTTAAGGTGATTGTATAGACTTTGCACCATTAGGGTGTTGTTGCGCATTTATGCATGTCCGGCTGCACACTTAGGCGGCTTTTGCTCGGATTTTTTTATGATAAAGACTTCGCACCCTTGGGGTGATGTCGAGCACTTATTGTGCGTATCCGGCTGCACCCTTAGTCGGCTTTTGCTCAGATGTCTTATAGTAAATACTTTGTGTCGCGCACTTGTTGTGCATATCCGGCTGCACCCTTAGGCGGCTTTTGCTCGGATGCCTTATAGTAAAGACTTTGTGTCGCACACTTGTTGTGCATATACGACTGCACCCTTAGGCGGCTTTTGCTCGGATTTGTCGCACGCGAGGGTAGTCTAGGCGGCCTCTTGCGGTGACTATTATACGTCGAATGTCGAAGACCGTCGATGCGGTCTTTTTCGACTCATGACCATGATGCTTGTTGTATTTTTTTGCGGGGGCTTTTTGGTGATATATTACATGGCTCCGCCTCGTTAAAACCTCACCCCCGGGAGGAAAAGAGTGTTGGCCTGAATGACATTGTTTGAGGAATTACGAAGGAACATAGGCCTTGGGTCTTTAAATAAAAAATTTCCAGAGGTAGTCGATGTTCCATGAGTGCTCTAAGTCTTCGCAGGATGAGGTTGTTAGCCTGTAAGCACTTGGGGAAGCCTTTGTATTGACTATGTATGGTCCTTCCCACATCGGCTCTAGTTTGCCCCAGGACTTTGTCCTGGTGGTCCTCGCGAGTACTAGATCCCCTTTGTTGAATTCTCTTGGGTCGACGGTGTTGTCACGCCATGCCTTGGTCTGGACATGATACTTGTTTAGGGCCTATAGGGTAAGGACACGGTCTCCGTCGATGAGATCTTTGGAGGTTGGTTTGTCGATGTCGGGGACGGCTGATTCGTTTGTTCGGGGGGACCCGTGCTTTAACTCTTGTGTTGTCATTCCTTCGAATCCATACATCAGGCGAAAGGGTGTGAACCCGGTTGCTCGGCACTCTGCCAGATTCAGTGCCCATATGACTTCGAGTAATTGGTCGGCCCATTTGCCCTTTTTGTCGTCAAGGAGCTTTTTCTTAATGGCGCTGAAGATTTTGCCATTGGCGCGTTCGACGACACCGTTGGACTGTGGGTGGTAGATAGAGGCGAAGACTGGCTTTGTGTCGATGGAGCTGCAGAATTCCCGGAAGTCTTGGCTGTCGAACTGTTTGTCGTTGTCGATTGTTAGCTCGGACAGGACTCCGAATCGGCAGACAATGTTTTGCCAGAAGAATTTTTGGGCGGTCTTCGCTGTTATCGTGGAGACTGCCCTGGCCTCGATCCACTTGGTAAAATATTCGGCGGCGACGAAGGTGAACTTTAGGTTCCCTTGAGCTGTAGGAAGTGGCCCGACGATGTCCAACCCCCAACGCTAAAGTGGCCAGGTGTGGGCAAAGAGATTGGTGAATTGCGAAGGGGCGCCTGAGCGAGGGGAGAATTTTGGCATGCTTCGCATGACCTGGTGACTCGGTTTGTCGTGCATATTATCGCGGGCCAGTAAAATCCCTAACAAATCAACATGGTTGCGAGGGCCCGGGGCCCTAAGTGTGACCCACAGGTTCCGCCGTGGACTTCGCGAAGTATATGAAGGCCTTCGGTTTCGGTTATGCATTTCAGCATAGGCTGGTTGATGCCCTTTCTGTAAAGTTGACCCTCGACTATTGCTGTAACACCTCTGGTGTTACTGCCACTAAAACTTGAGCATGACATCATAAGCATTGGCACATCATGTGTTTGTTACACTTAGAATGCATTCACTAGGCAAAAAGTTCAAACAAGTTATATTGATGTGACATTTCATGGGTGAAACCCTAGGGTACAGCACTTAACCCTAAACTGAAGCTTAAAAGAGTAACCAAAGTCTAACTAAGAGAAAACTTCAAAACTTAGTTTTAATAATCATAAAATGTCACCATTAATGAACATAAGTGATATCCAAACCCTAGAAGTACCAAAAACCCTAAATAGACCCCTGGAAAACCTTGGACTAAAACCCTAGGGGGTTATCTGCAAAATATGCACATTTTGGACCTAAGTGCAAAAATCATGGAAATAGGGTATCATAAGTCATATGGTTCACATATTTGGAGATTTGCAATTGAAACCATAAGTTTTGGGCTTCCACATTTGCGCTCCAATGGCTAAGTCTGAAAACAGTGAAATAGAGCTAACTTTACAGCTCTGTAGATCCAAAAATATTGAGAATTTGTCTAGGTTCAACACATCAAGTTTGTAAAGCTACTAAGGGAGAACAACTTTGCTATAGGGATTAAACCATGGTCACATGAAAAATTTGGAGAAAAATGAGCCCAAAGTCGAGCTGTCAGGGTGCCCTAGGTCTGAATTCAGACTGACAGTGAGATTGGGCAATCTTTGAGCTTGGTTTTGATCATGATCCAGTCATTATTTGGCTATGATTGCTATAGCAAGATTGTAGCTGGATCATCGGACAACTTTGCTACTGGCAGATCAACAAGTTGTCATGTAAAAACCTAAGATCTAAGCCCTGCGAAGTGGTCTGTCAGGCGCTCTGTCGAACATTTCCAATGGTACAGTAAACAAATAGGATCAGGTTCAGATCCCCTTGCCGCTGACGAGCCGTGCGCTCGGATTCGCGCTCGTCGTGGTGATTCACACTCGGATCAGTTAGATAACGCTGGGGGTAAGTAAATATCACGTCGTGGATACACTCCGGTCACTATTTTACTCCAGCCACCGTACCCTAGCAGATCACGGTTGCTTTGGATGGGTTCGCCGGAGATAGCCACTTCGCGGCCTTGCGACACGTGCCTTGGCACGTTAACCACACCGCCGTGACTCATGTTAGCCCGTTCGGTGGTCGCCGTGGAGCTTGCCATGGTAATTGCCACCAATCGCGCGCGCCAGTGACCCCTCTTTCTCTGGCCGCCGCGCGTCTCCCTCAAATTCACTAGCGACCGCTCAAGCCTGCTATAAATTGCGCATACCCACGGCTCCGTTAAGTATTCAAGCCCCTCATCCAGCAACTCGTGCCTCGAATCATCCACTAGAGCTCCCCAATTTGGGATTTCCCCCAAATCAACCAAGAACACCGAGCGGTGTGACCTCGCCGTGGCCAACGAGTTTCAGGTTCGTTCATGTCCACTGTCCTCTTGTTTCAGCACCCTTACTTGCTCCTGATACTCGCTGACCCATCTGATTAAGCTAGGAGGCCCTAGATCACCGGGAACGCGTTCACTCATCCGATTGTTCACGTTGTCTCCATGAACCAGTTGATGTAGAGCCTCATTGGTGAAATTGAGTGAGGGGAAATGATTAAGAGGGGTCCAATTTGGTGTCTGCCGCACGGGAGCACCGGTCGTTGCAGGATCCGGCCGGTACAAGCTCACTGGAGCTCGGCCCAGCGCTGTTCGTCGTCGTGGAATGCGAACTGTGAACTGTGAAGAGATAGAAGTGCAAGGGCTTATTCGCAAATGTCAGTGACCCAGTTAAATAGTGTGCAGGATTCTTCGTTAGATATTCAAACCCCTGAGGGCTTCGGTGTAAAACCGCCCCGCGGGCGCGGGCGCGCATGGATTCTCCCCTTCTGTAGGCCGGTTGGGCTAAATTCAGCCCAACACTATTCATTGTTTTTCCTTTTCTTTTTCTGCCAGGGTTAAAATATTTCTAGAAAACTGTAGAAAAATACTAAAAATACCAGACCAATTTTGTTAGGCTTCTAATTTTCTATAATATTTAATAAAAATATATTCATGATTTTTAGTTCCAATAGGGAATTTTGGGACATTTAGAATAGCCAAAATCCATACTTCTGGAATTTTAAAGAATAGTTAATAATTCCAAATTCACCAAACTTTTTTGGTAAACTTTAAATATTATTTAGAAGCCTTGGGTAAAATTTGGTATGTTTTGAACCATGTTTGGTACTTAGAACCCAAAACCCTAACCCCTGCCCTATGAACTTCACTATAGACTCTAAAAATCCTAGTTTCCCGGAGATCCGTGAAGGAAAGTTATATTCAAGACTTTAGATAATATACTTTTATTATCTTTGCATTTTCATGAGCATTACATGAGCATTCATGATTATATATGACTATATCTAGAGAACGAGGAGGAAATAGAAGTTGAAGAAGCAAGGACTACACACCACCACCTGAAGAACCTTAGGTAGGAAACTGCTTTTACTTTGATATCTATGGAGCAGAGCCTGATTCACCTATCACACAACACAAGCCCCGGTGCATTTCCCACCCCCTTGTTATTTTGAAATCTTTCTCACTTACTTGATGCATTAGGTGATAGGAGTTGTGTGCTAAACCAGTTGCTGCATTTCCTTCCTTGGATTTGATTACTTCTCCTTAATTCCCTGATTTACAACAAGGTTTTTCTTATGCTTAGCTTTGCTCTAGAAAACAAAATGTTTTGTTTTCACAAAAGATGATGCTTCAAAGTGGGGGGATGTTTTCAAAAATAAAACTTGATGGTGGATCCATCATGGCAACGATGGGTTCGACATCGAAAAAGATGTACCTCTGCCAGGTACCAAACTTTGGGTTTGAAATGATAAAGCTGAGACCGGGCGGGTGACTTGCACGAGAAGAGAGTCCCGGTGTAGTGTCTTCGTCTGAGTCGATTAAGGACCTTGACGATGTAGGCTTGATGATCGAGGACCCTTTAACTGGTCACATGCCTCGTCATGGGTAAGCTTTGCCTCGAGCAGACTAATACCAGAATAAGATAACACACAATGGGAGTGGAGAGATGGCGAGAGTAGTGTGTGCCCTCCATGGTAAGAGGTTGGACGGTGGTGTATCTGTGCTCTCGGTTGGCGTGAATCTGATCTCGTCTTAAGAACCCCGGTGGCGAGTTGACATATGCAAGGGTTAAGTGCTACATATGTCGTGTGATTGGAGATCCTCAGCTGAGTATAATCGATTCAGATCGCTGTAACTTTGCGGACATGAAGACATGGTCACTGACCTACACGTAGCATTCCAGTGAATAAGAAGGGTTGATAAGAAATTGGCTAGTATGGGTCCAGTGATTGAACAAGGATAGAAAGAACCCTAGATGCATGTAACTTTACTTAACCTAACAAGTAAAATTGGATTTTTAAGGATCCACTATTAGTAAGCATTTTTGCAAACAGAGTCTTTGATTATTGATAAGCTATACCTTGATCCCCAAAGGCCAGCATATCCTTGAGAGTCTTTTCTTTAGTTGGGTAAGTCTTGCTGAGTAATTCCATACTCAGGGTTTTATTCCCTGTTGTTTTTCAGGTTATAGTTTTGTGCTGCTGATGATGGTGTTAAGTGCTGGTGGGCTCGACCTTCTTATAAGTCTAAGTACTTCTTCTATACTCCTTATTGAGGATGGTCACTTAAGCTAGCATATATTTCAAACTTATAAATAATTTATAACATTTCAAAGTTTATTCTTTGAACCACTTTTGTAATCACTCTGATAAATACAGTGTAAACTTGTTGTAACTTGTAAAATTTTGTAATAAGATTTCCGCTGCAAAAATGTTGGTGTGTGATTTGTGTTACTTAATCTTACGATCCTGGTTGTTCGTGGTTTATCTGGGGTCCTTGGGGAACTCGGACGGATCCTGTTAAGTTATCTGGTGCACATGCATAGCCGTCTGAGGTCTTTGAGACAAGGACAAGTGCATGTGGGCCCAATAACTTGGGAGGTTCTGCCACAGCTGGTATCGGAGCGAAGCCCATCTCTGCAGATATTATGAGATGTTTTCAAAAAGAATTTTCCAAGACTTATCTAGAAAATTTTTTTCCTTATTATCTAACTACCTTCTAAAGTACTTATTCTAAAGACCAGATAGTAGAGTGCAATGTATAGAAGGTTGTGAATCAACTAAGGTTGATTCTATAATTATGCATGCATCATGTTAAAAACTATACTAATAAGATTTTCCCCCTCATGGAGATATGCTGCCGCGCACAAGGAAAACCGCGCGTAAGTCTATCGGACCAATTGGCGTACCTCGCCATCAACTAGCTCCAAGGCATGAGGACAGTAGTAGTGGTAGCAATGATCCTATCGGAGATCTGGAAGCTCAAGTAGAACAGCTTCAAACGGAGCTCCGTCACAAGAACGATGTATGGGTCGAGGATGGTCAGCAAATAAACGAGTTAAGAACTGACATCCGCCACCTGCAAGACCAACTTGCTGAACGAGATCTAGCGCTCGATTGGGCTGTTAACTCGCGTTCACTTGCTTGGGCCAAGGAAGCCAAAGCTCGAGCCCGTGTGGAGGAGCTTAGCACAGCTGTGGACAACTTGCAGGTGTACTGTAATACACTACATGAGGAGGTTCATGTAATGTATTCACAACTGCACCTTAACGTACCTGCGGATCATGTCAGAATGGGAGCCGGACCTTCTAGAGCAGCGGGTGAAGCCCTTGGTGGGGAACTGGACCTTTTCAGGCCCCCTCCTTCAATGAATCTGGTTGACGAATGGTCTCCTACACCCGACAGCGAAGCTACCAAAAGTGATAAGAAGCTAGAGTAGTGTAGTATAGAAATAGTGTTAATGTATAATAGGTATTGTGGTCCTGTTGTAAATTCAAGTCTGTATCATTACCTTTTAACGTAATGTAAAATGGATGGTTTGCTTTGGCATATTATATTTTCCAAATGTTCTTTGCCTCAGATGTCGTCTAGGACTCGTGGATAGGATGGTGCGGGAACCACCCGTGGGAGGGAGACTACTCCTAACCCGCCACCAGTACCCCCAACTCTGCTGAGGCTATCGCTGCCTTAGTCAATGCAACAACTGATAACACCCGCTTTCTGCGGGAAATGGTGGGACAGCAAATGCAACAGCAAGGCGGGCAAGCCTATCTGCAAAGACCCCATGAAACTTCATATCTGGATTTCTCAGAAACATGTCCCCCTTTATTTGTCAAGGCTGAAGATCCTCTTGAAGCAGATGAGTGGATCTGGGTTATCGAACAAAAGTTTGGGCTTCTCCGATGCATGGAGACTCAAAAGCCCTTATTTGCGGCGCAGCAGTTGTGAGGCCCTGCCAGCACCTGGTGGGGAAATTATGTGGCTATCCAGCCTGCTGGTCATCAAATTACCTGGGACGAATTCAAACTAGCTTTTCGGGAGCACTATATTCCTGAAGGAGTGCTCCATATGAAACAGGAAGAATTTATGAAGCTCAAACAAGGTGGAGACACTGTCACACAGTATCTCAATAAGTTCAACCACTTGTCCCAGTATGCTATTGATCAAGTCAACACTGATCTAAAGAAGAGAAATTGCTTCATGAGAGGTCTTAATGATTGGCTGCAGCGAAAAATGGCCACCTGCCTCGACCTATCTTATAGCAGGGTTGTCAGCATGGCTCTAGCAGTCGAAGCCAAATATGTAGGCCCAGGAAAATCGAAGGGCTATGGAGGCAATAGGCCCAACCAGGGGCCTGAGAAGAGACAAAGGTTGGTAATCCGACCTTTTAATCAGAATTGTTCTTCACCACGTCCACCCTCCTACCCTTTCAAACAACCTGTCTTTATCTGTCCTGCCACTGCCCCCACCTCAACAAATCAGCCGAGTGCCCCTGGTACTCGTTTCTCTGCCCTCCCAAGCTCCTCAATAGGCTGCTTTAATTGTGGAAAGTCCGGACATTTTATCAAGGACTATCCATACCCGAAGCAAAACAGATCAAATAATCAGCAGAGTTCTGGAAGTTCCGCTCAAGGAAGGGGAAATGCGGTGAATAATACAGCGGGCAAAAAGATGAAGAAAACTGGGCGGATTTATTATACGCAAGTGGCCACGACACCGGAAGGAGAACCGGTTATGATGGGTACGTTTCTCGTGGCCAATCACCCTGCAGTTATTCTTTTTTATTTTGGCGCTTCACATACATTCATAAGCAAGAAGTTTGTGGAGCAACATTGCATTCCATACAATGAATCAAGGGAAGGGTTTATAATTTATTCGCCTAGGGGACAAATATTTACTAAAGAAGTGGCTTTCCATGTGTCCGTAACATTGGCTGAACGGGACTTTCCCATAAACATGATTGTTCTAAAAGGCCAAGATATAGATGTAATTCTAGGCATGAATTGGTTAGCCCAACATAAAGCTATTCTCAACACTGATCTGAGAACCATCAGGTTGAGTTATGGCCAAGAAGAGGTTCTCTTGTCCATCCCTGTAGCTATTTCAGCTAAACCAATTGGCAGAGTATATGAAGCCATCATACTGGAGATCCAAGATGTTGGGGGCCTTCGGCTTCCGAAGGTCCTCAAAAAGCGTGATTTAACAATGTTTTTGGAGTATAATACATGAACAGGTACCTTCGGACTTGGATTAGAACCACAGTGTGAAGAAGCACAAAGAATACGAAGGTTGGCGCAGAGCCGAAGCTATGTGCAGGAGAGCTTCGGCACGATAGCAGAGAAGGAAATCGACTTAAAAAGGAAAAGGCTATTTAGACCTCAATGGGTTACTATAGAGCCATTAGCAAATGTAAAGGGCATGGGTGTAATTTTACATGGGCTGCGTCCCGTGCCTATAAATAGATGAACAGTGCTCCTGTACTATTCACGCTGACTTGGTATTTGCTTTTGCGTCACGCTTGTACTTTTACCTTCTTTCAAGCCGAAGGTACATTTGTAATTTGATATCATTTCTATTTTTTCATAATAATAAAGTAGAAATGAGTTGATAATAACACATAATTGTTTATGTTATCTTTTATACTTCATATGATTCCTTCTTCATTATTATATGTTGTGCTGATGAAGGTATGTCCTTCATAACCTTCGTCCGAAAATCATTATATCCCAAGGGAAATAATGCTTAGAAGGATGAAGGACTTTAACATTTAACATTTTTTGTGTTGCCTTGTTCTTAACTCATAGCATTTGAGAACAAGTCCCCAACATTGGCGCCCACCTCCGGTGAACTCTTTTCGACCACCTTCGGCAAGCATTAACCTTCGTCATGCCACCGAAGAAAGCTTCAGCAACAGGGGTTGCCGCTTTGCAGCCGCTAGACCCGAACCAGGAGACCCTTTCTCTTCGAGAGGCCCAAAGCCAGAAGAGGAAGGCCACTAGTCCAATACCCCAGGAGGACGAGTTGGACCAAGATATCAAGAACATGGAGATGCTTCATCAACAAGTACAAAGAAAGAAGGAGAAGATGGCCCGACTAGCCGACCTTCAGAGGCAGATTGACGAAGCTACTGAAGAAGTACGACATCTCGCTCAAAATGAGCAAGAGCAAAGGCCCCAACATAGGGAGCTTCACCAAGAAGGCTTCTTCAACGAGGATGAATGGTATGAGGATTTCCCTCATGGAAATTTTGCTTTTGATGATGCTCCTCCTCTATCAGCAGAACTGCAGGCTACACCTTGGCCCCCATCTTACAAGCCACCCCAACTCCCTATGTATGACGGGCACTCAGATCCCAAGCAGTTTCTGATGAGCTACGAAGCAACCATATCTTCATATGGAGGCAATACCGCAGTCATGGCGAAATCTTTCGTCATGGCAGTCAAGAATGTTGCACAAACCTGGTACTCCTCTCTTCGGCCAGGAACAATCACATCATGGCAGAAGCTGAAGGATATGTTGATCACCAGTTTCCAAGGATTTCAGACGAAGCCGGTTACCGCTCAAGCTTTGTTCCAGTGCACGCAAGATCACAAAGAATACCTCCAGGCGTATGTCCGAAGGTTCTTGCGTCTGAGGGCACAAGAGGCAACAGTGCCTAATGAAATTGTCATTGAGGCCATGATCAAGGGGCTTCGGCTAGGACCTACGGCCCAATATTTCGCCAGGAAACCTCCTCAGACCCTGGAGAAATTGCTTCAAAAAATGGATGAATACATCCGCGCTGATAATGACTTTCGTCAAAGGAGGGAGGAAGCCTACAGGTTCTCTGAGATGACCAGAGGCTTCGGATGGAGAATCCACCCAAGGCACGTCAGATCAATCCATTCCACCCAGAATGATGATAGAGGAAGTCAGCAACAGAGGCCACAATATTCCTCGTAAGCTTCGAGGCAGCAACAAAGCTATCTTCGGCCGCCAGCTCCAAGGGGTAGAGGCGCCAGGGGCTTCAGAGGAAGGTTTGGGGAGTAGCCCAGGAAAATTTATTGCTTATTCTGTGGTGAGGACAAAGGCCATACTACAAGGATGTGCCATGTCACCATTCAGAAACAGAAGGAAATAGCAGAAGCTGCAGCTCAGCAGAACCAGCCGAAGCAGGTCATGCATACTGCTCCATATCACTCACCCTACATACCAGAGTATGTGGGTAACCATCCTGCAGCGTATGTTGCTTCGGCTAGTCAGCCACAGGCATCCTGGCCACAGCCTCCACCACCGCCACCACTATAACCTGCATATTCACACGGCCAACAACCAGAAGGGAGTCAACAGACCCATCAACAGAGAGACTTCAGGAAGGAGTCCGAAGCTCGCACAGTCAACAGTACTGTGCCAGAGTCGAAGCATATCTACTAGGACATATCCTACCCCTGAATCAGTTTTTACATTCATTGTCATTCACTTTCTTACTAAAGAACAGTTGTTGAAAACTTAGTTTTCTTGGCATTTTCAATTCCTTGTAATAGCTTTGTTTTTGCCATAGTGAAAATATATCTTCTCCACAGACTTACAGAGTCCAAAAAGTCACCGAGGCACAAAAAGTTGTTCCTAAGTCACAAGTATCTTCGAAGCTATAAAAAGTCGTTCTACGGAACGCAGCGTAAGTTTGTCGAAGCTACAAAAAGTCGTTCCTAAAGGAGCGCAGTGTAAGTTTTCTGCTCAAAAGTCGTTCCAAAGGGAATGCAGAGCCAAATACCGCCGAAATATAAGGCGAAGCACGAAAAGTCAACGCGAATACCGCCGAAATAGAAGGCGAAGAAGTTCAAAAGACGTTCCTAAGGGAATGCAGAACTTACAGCGAAAAGTCAACGCTGATACACCGAAAAATAAGCGGTGAAGCCGAAAAATAAACGGCAAAGAGGTTGTGTATTCCATTGTGGGAATGTGTGTGTGTCTTCGGCACAAATATCATCTTGCACATCATAACATCATCACATCATTTGCATAACATAACATCATACATCATGTTGCATCAATGGCACAAGAAGGGGGTACAATGTTAACCTTCGGAGAATGCTTCAAAAAAGTGAAATTGTGCTAAGGCACAAAAAAAGTTTGAAGAGATACAGATTTATCAGCTCTGAAGTGGAAGAAAAAGTGTATTGTTGACGAAGCATCAGTGTTATGGCGACGTTTGAAGCATTTTTTATGAAGCACTCTGATATCGAGGAAGAAAGTCAATTATTGACGAAGCATTAATGTTTCTGCGACGATTGGAGGATTTCTCACGAAGCATAAAAACTCTTCTTTACGAAGCATGAAAAGAAGGGAAGGTGTTTTTTCGCCGAAGGCTCAAAAACGGTATGTACAATAAAAGTTTCATGCATCGCTAAGAAATGAATTACAAAGCCATTTATACATTACATTAAAAACTCATGAGCGCCAAATATTACAAGCTTAGTTCAGCAAATGTTACATTAACATTCTAGCAATGTTTTTACAATATCCATTATTCTTCCTTCAAAACTTTGTCCGCAGCTTCGGTTAGCAGTTGAGTAACGACTTCGTCCAAAATGCTTTCGGCCATGTTAATAATTTCCGCTGGTTCCTTTGCCTCTGGCTCAATCAATGACTCGAAGGGCTCTAGGGAAAGAGATAGTTTGGCTGCAGTAGAAAACATAAATAAGTTCGAAGTCACAAAAATAAAAAATAAAGTTAAAAGCTATTAAGCAATACCTATCCGCCTTTCGAGTTCTGCAGCTTTTTCAGCTGCCTTCGTTGCTTCCCTTGCATCATGAGTATCTTTTTTGCTCTTTTTTATTATTTCGTGGGCCATCCCTCGGTCGCCATTCTCCCAGATGTCAGTAAAGAATTTTCCACCAACTAAGCTCGCTTCGGCTGAGGGGTCCTTCGTGTCATCAATAGATAAAGTAGCTTCGGCTTGGGCCAAAGCTTTCACATGATCACAACCTGACTTCTCCAAAATAGCCGCAATTCCCCTCACACCTGAGAAGGCGCAGACGTCTCCACGGTCATTTAAAATCTCCTCAAAGGCTTCGGCCTCGCTGCTGATCCATTCAATTGGCCCCTCGGGATCGCCCCATATGAAGTTGTCTTCACTTGAATATGCGCCAACATTAGCGAAGCTAGTTTTTATTTTTCCCACACATTCTATGGATTTTTCATAACATCTTTCTTTTGAAGAGCGAAGTTCTACAACTATTTTCTCCCAATAATTTTTCCAGTAATCACTGGCGTCTCGGTCAGCTTCGGCAATAGCACATTTTAATTTTGCTTCAGCGAGCTGTTTCCGAAGTTCCTCAATTTTGCATTTCTGGGCTTTAGCTTGAGCTTTGGAAGTAGCTTCGTATTCTTTTATTTTGTTCACCAATGAGTTTAATATTTTATCTTTTTCGAGACCTTTGTTCCTTAGTTCAATTACTTCGGAACGAAGGTTGTTCAAAGCTATAGTGCATCCTTCGTCTTCGGCACTTTTCTGCGCCCTGAGGGCGTTGCTAAGAATGAGGCCCTGCGAAAGGAGTGCGGTATTAAGTATAAGCAAATAAAAAATCTTTTGTTTTTAAGTACAAAAAGCTCATTCTCGTACATTTAAACTATTATATGCTAAGCTGTCGACCAATTCATCTTTTGATAGCACCGAAAGCCCGTCTTCTAGTGTCGGGAATCCGAAGCTTCTGCTCATTTTCTGGCAGACTGAAATCTCCTTGCTGTCTGGGAGACAATACAAGAAATCTTCTTCTCCGCTGCCGTTGAATATCAATGCCCCCTTTGGATATTTCAGTTTCTGGGCATAGTATTGAGCTTCTCGTTTTTCTTCTTCAGATAACCTTTTTCCTGAAGCATGTCGTACAATATAATCAAATACTTCGGAAGATGCTTCGGGAATAGGAGTGACAGTTTTTTCAGGCAAAATTCATTCTGAAGATTCTTTTTCCGTTTCTTTTTCTCCGATTTCTAAGGATTTCTCCTTGGTGGGATCTGAAGGCCCAGCTTCGGTCTCGGCCTGGCTCTTGGCAGCTTCGGCTTCGGTTAGTCTTATCTCAGACTGTGTCTTTGGAGCTTCGGCAGTTTTCTTTGGAGTAGAGCTTGTATTTATTGTCTCCAGCGCATCTAGTATGTTGACCATTCTTTTCCTCTTAGGGGTCGCTGTAAGACCTTTTTGTGCCTTCAGCACTATCACTTCTGCCGAAGGGCTTGTAACTTCTAATATCCTTGTTTGTTTGACCACTATCTCTTCAATATTATCGGCCTTTGGCTCAGCTAATTTGACCGACGACGCCTTTGGCTTTGCAGCCGGCTCTTCAATCCTCTGCGTAAGCGCAGGTTCTTTGGCTTCAGTAGCCAAAGAGGTCTCACCGCCAAATTCAGGCACTGTGGCCAGTTCAATATAGCGCGGTCGGTGAGTAAGAACCTTCACCTTTTTCCTCTTCGGCGTGGGCTCGCTTGGAGCAGCTGAAGCATCATCCTTCCCGGAAGTTGCACTTTTTCTTTTCTGCTCCCTTGACGGGTAGCGGTAGTCTAGGTACATGAACCCAATAGCATCGAAAACTCTATTTAGCCTTTTCTTTTTTCCGGCTTCCGAAGGCCGCAGATAACGCATTATCTTCCGCTTTGGAGAACGGCCCAAGCAGTTCATCGCTTGTAGCTTCGATGCACTTCAGCCAGTCATCGTCTGGTTCGATAAATTGGTCTCCAAACCTGAAGGTATATTTCAGTCGAACCAAACCACCTTCATTGGGGTTGCTAATGGTTTCTTTTGTCATCTCCCAGTTGACTACCAATGGCCATATCCTATAGGCCATGTGCTCTTGGACTAAGTCCCTTGTCCCGATGAAAGAACAAACTATGCCAAAGGCCCTTCGGCATTCTTTAGCTGCTTCATCAATCTCTACCTTCGGTTTCCAAAGGCCGAAGCGGGACCAGATGGGGCGCATGATGATCTCTTTAATATCTTCTCTCGCCTTTAAATCATTTTTCACATAAAACCATTCTTTCATCCAGTCTCCAGGCCACCTCTTCTGAAAGGTTGGCACTGGGCAGCTTGAGCCTGAACGAGCAACAAAGCTGTAGCAACCAAAATTGTTATGATACTGCTCCTTACCCCAGGGCTTCGTCTCATATAAAAGTTCGTGCATACTGCAGAAACTTTTCGCACTTAGCTCCAAACCTTGACTCCTCATAGCCCATACGAAGATTCCCATTCTTATGATGGCTTCGGGAGTAATCTGGTGAAGAAAAATCTGGTATATCTTTAAAACTTCAACCACAAAACTGCTTAGGGGAACCGAAGCCCAGCATTGAAGAAGCTTCGGTAGATTACGACTTCATTCTCTTTAGGAACAGGAACAGTCTTGTCTCCGTTGTCAGCCCTCACGATGGATATGTCTCAAAAATACCTTCCTCTCATGTTATCAAGATGACTTTGCCTGATACTCGATTTTCCGAAGACTGCATGACTTGGTCACCACGGCCGATCTTCGGAGTCTTCGCCCCCACTTTCCACATCATAACTATCGCTGTCATCGGTATCTTCAGATAAGCCTTCTAGAGTTTCTTTTGTAATCTTTTCTGTGTTGGTCTTTGCAATTGACTCGATGAATCCAGCGGTTTTTTCCTTAAGAAGCTTATCCTCCTCGCTCAGCTTCGTTTCAGCAACGGCTTTCTTATCTTGAGACATCTTCTCTTTAGAAATGGTGAAAATGTGCTCTTAAAGCTGAAGCTTAGAAAATCTAAAAAACCAAGCAAGCGTTGGTAGGCAAGAGCTAAAAATTGAGCAAGCAGAGCAGATGGCAAAAAGCGTGCCAAATGAGCTCGTGGTGTGCTCTTATTTATACGCCTAGTGTGTTGCAGGCTGGAGGGCACCGCTTGTCAATGACTGTTGCTATTCTAGCAAAGGGAAGGTGTTTTTTCGGACCTTGGCTTAGGGCCTTCGTCCATATCACAATCTGAATTTATCATTCTAACAAAATAATATTGCGAGGGGCTACTGTTGGGGGCCTTCGGCTTCCGAAGGTCCTCAAAAAGCGTGATTTAACAATGTTTCTGGAGTATAATACATGAACAGATACCTTCGGACTCGGATCAGAACCACAGTGTGAAGAAGCACAAAGAATACAAAGGTTGGCGCAGAGCCGAAGCTATGTGCAGTAGAGCTTCGGCACGATAGCAGAGAAGGAAACCGACTTAAAAAGGAAAAGGCTATTCAGACCTCGATGGGTTACTATAGAGCCATTAGCAAATGTAAAGGGCATGGGTGTAATTTTACATGGGCTGCGTCTTGTGCCTATAAATAGATGAACAGTGCTCCCATACTGTTCACGCTGACTTGGCATTTGCTTTTGCGTCACGCTTGTACTTTTACCTTCTTTCAAGCCGAAGGTACATTTGTAATTTGATATCATTTCTATTTTTCCATAATAATAAAGTAGAAATGAGTTGATAATAACACATAATTGTTTATGTTATCTTTTATACTTCATATGATTCCTTCTTCATTATTATATGTTGTGCTGATGAAGGTATGTCCTTCATAACCTTCGTCCGAAAATCATTATATCCCAAGGGAAATAATGCTTAGAAGGACGAAGGACTTTAACGTTTAACATTTTTTGTGTTGCCTTGTTCTTAACTCATAGCATTTGAGAACAAGTCCCCAACACAAGATATTCCGGTAGTATGTGAATTCCCGAACGTCTTTCCGGAAGATCTGCCTGGGTTGCCTCTAGAAAGAGATGTAGAATTTGTGATTGAGTTAAAGCCCAGTACGGCTCCTGTTTCTAGAAGGTCATACCGAATGCCTCCAAATGAATTGGCAGAACTCAAGACCCAATTACAAGATCTACTAGAAAAGGGATTCATCCGACCAAGCTCATCACCATGGGGTTGTCCAGCCATCTTTCTCAAGAAGAAGGACCAAACACTTAGGATGTGCGTGGATTATAGACCCCTTAATGAGGTCACAATCAAGAATAAGTACCCTCTTCCTCGGATTGACATCCTATTTGATCAACGTTCGGAGCTCGGGTATTTTCCAAAATTGACCTCGGGTCGGGTTACCATCAGATCCGTATCCGACCCGAAGATATACCCAAGACCGCATTCACTACGCGATATGGATTATTTGAATATCTGGTTATGTCTTTCGGACTAACAAATATTCCTGCCCACTTCACATATCTTACGAACTCGGTATTCATGCCCGAGTTGGATAAATTCGTGGTGGTATTCATTGATGATATCTTGATATATTCCAAAAATGAAGAGGGGCATGCTCGGCATTTGCGGATCGTATTAACGCGCTTAAGGGAGCACCAATTACATGCTAAGTTCAGTAAGTGCATATTCTGGCTGGAGGAGATCCAATTTTTGGGACACGTGTTGTCTACTAACGGGATTGCGGTGGATCCCAGCAAAGTCAAGGATATTTTGGAGTGGAAACCCCCAACCACTATACATCAAGTCCAAAGTTTCCTTGGACTGGCTGGTTATCACCGTCGATTCATTCCGGATTTTTCCAAGCTTGTGAAACCAATCACAAGTTTATTGAAGAATGATATTAAATTTAATTGGTCTTCAAGATGTAGTGAAGCCTTTGAGCACCTGAAAGTATTATTGACCACTACTCCGGTATTAGCTCAACCGGACATTGAAAAGCCCTTTGATGTGTATTGTGACGCATCAGGCAGTGGTCTAGGATGTGTTCTAATGCAAGAAGGCTGAGTGATAGCCTACGCTTCAATGCAGTTGCGCCAGCATGAAGAACATTATCCAACTCATGACCTGGAATTAGCTGTTGTGGTTCATGCCCTGAAAATATGGTGTCATTATCTGCTGGGGAATATCTGTCATATTTATACAGATCATAAAAGCTTGAAGTATATCTTTACCCAGTCAGAGTTGAATATGAGGCAGAGGAGATGGCTTGAGCTGATTAAAGATTATGAACTGGAGATTCACTATCACCCAGGCAAGGCCAATGTAGTGGCAGATGCGTTAAGTCGCAAGGCTTTCTATCATTGTCTTACAATGAAGACTTCTGACATCACGTTATGCCAAGAAATAGAGAAGTTAAACCTAGGAATGATACAACATGGAACTTCAAATCACTTGAAGCTTGAGTCAGTCCTCCTGCAAAGAATAATTGACGCACAAAGAAATGATGTGGGTATGAAACACATTCATGAGAAAATGGAGGCCGGTAAAGCCAACTGCTTCAGAAGATATGATCAAGGTGTTGTATGGTTTAACAACCGCATAGTTGTGCCTAAAAATGATGATATTTGCCAGCAAATTTTAGATGAAGCACATCTTAGTCGCTATTCTATCCATCCCAGAAGCACTAAGATGTATCATGATCTAAAACAACATTATTGGTGGACGAAGATGAAGATTGAAATTGCATGCTATGTGGCAAGATGTGACACTTGCAGACGTGTCAAGGCCATACACATGAAAGTTGCTGGTCCATTGCAATCGTTACCTATCCCAACTTGGAAATGGGAGGATATAAGCATGGACTTTATTATGGGATTGCCCAGGATAGCAAAAGGGTATGATTCTATTTGGGTTATAATTGATCGGCTTACGAAGATTGCTCATTTTCTGCCAGTCAAGACATATTACCTGGTCCTCACTTATGCCCAGATGTATATTGCTTGCATCCTCAGTTTGCACGGTGTTCCAAAGACAATAGTGTCGGATCATGGACCTCAATTTGTATCCAAATTCTGGGAAGAACTTCACAAGTCCTTGGGTACTAAATTGCTCCACAGTTTGGCCTATCATCCCCAAACCAGTGGGCAGACAGAAAGGGTAAATCAGATACTTGAAGATATGTTGCGAGCATGTGTTCTAGAATTCCCATAGAAATGGGATGACTGTTTACCATTAGCGGAGTTCTCGTGCAATAATAGCTATCAAGAGAGCATTAAAATGGCACCCTTTGAAGCTTTGTATGGGCGACGGTGTCGTACTCCGTTAAACTGGTCTGAACCAGGTGAAAGATATTTCTTCAGACCTGATATGGTAAAGGAAACAGGAGAAAAGGTCCAACGAATAATTCATAATTTGAAAGAAGCCCAAGCTCGCCAAAAGAGTTATGCAGACAAGCGACGAAAGCCCTTGTACTTTCAAGTTGAAGATTATGTCTACCTGAAAGTCTCACCAATGAAGGGTGTGTCACGATTCGGGGTAAAAGGGAAGCTTGCACCCCGGTACATTGGTCCTTTCCCTGTTCTTGAACAATGTGGACCAGTGGCATACCGACTCCAGTTACCCAAAACATTGTCTGCTGTACATAATGTGTACCACGTGTCTCAATTGAAAAAGTGTCTTCGGGTTCCCGATCGAACCATTGAAGTAACGGATGTTGCCTTAGAACCAGACTTGACATATTTAGAATATCCTATTTGAGTCTTGGATCAAAAGGACAGGATTACCCGAAGGAAAACTCTCAAGTTTTACAAGATATAGTGGAACCAACACACGGAAGATGAAGCTACTTGGGAAACTCAAGACTTTTTAGATAAGAATTTCCCAGGCTTTTTAGCTTCGTGTAAATTGTTTGATGTGTACACTTGTTGTAATAAAGGAATGAACCCCATACCACCCCTACCTTGTACCAAAAAGAAGGAAATAAAAATATGTCGCGTTTCCTTTTCCATTACTTGCCCTAGGACTTTTTAATCTCAGGACGAGATTCTTTTATGGGGGGAAGGATGTAACACCCCTGGTGTTACTGCCACTAAAACTTGAGCATGACATCATAAGCATTGGCACATCATGTGTTTGTTACACTTAGAATGCATTCACTAGGCAAAAAGTTCAAACAAATTATATTGATGTGACATTTCATGGGTGAAACCCTAGGGTACAGTACTTAACCCTAAACTGAAGCCTAAAAGAGTAACCAAAGTCTAACTAAGAAAAAACTTCAAAACTTAGTTGTAATAATCATAAAATGTCACCATTAATGAACATAAGTGATATCCAAACCCTAGAAGTATCAAAACCCTAAATACACCCCTAGAAAACCTTGGACTAAAACCCTAGGGGGTTATCTGCAAAATATGCACATTTTGGACCTAAGTGCAAAAATCATGGAAATAGGGTATCTTAAGTCATATGGTTCACATATTTGGAGATTTGCAAATGAAACCATAAGTTTTGGGCTTCCACATTTGTGCTCCAATGGCTAAGTCTGAAAACAGTGAAATAGAGCTGACTTTACAGCTCTGTCGATCCAAAAATATTGAGAATTTGTCTAGGTTCAACACATCAAGTTTGTAAAGCTACTAAGGGAGAACAACTTTGCTATAGGGATTAAACCATGGTCACATGAAAAATTTGGAGAAAAATGAGCCCAAAGTCGAGCTGTCAGACTGCCCTAGGTCTGAATTCAGACTGACAGTGAGATTGGGCAATCTTTGAGCTTGGATTCGATCATGATCCAGTCATTATTTGGCTATGATTGCTATAGCAAGATTGTAGCTGGATCATCGGACAACAACTTTGCTACTGGGAGATCAACAAGTTGTCATGTAAAAACCTAAGATCTAAGCCCTGCGAAGTGGTCTGTCACGCGCTCTGTCGAACGTTTCCGGAGGTCGCCGAGGAGCTTGCCACAGTAATTGCCACCAATCGTGCGCGCCAGTGACCCCCTCTTTCTCTGGCCACCGCGCGTCTCCCTGAAATTCACTGGCCACCGCTCAAGCCTGCTATAAATAGCGCATAACCACTCTGTTAAGTAGTCAAGCCCCTCATCCAGCAACCCGTGCCTCGAATCATCCACTAGAGCTCCCCAATTTGGGATTTCCCCCAAATCAACCAAGAACACCGAGCGGTGTGACCTCGCCGTGGCCAACGAGTTTCAGATCTGTTCATGTCCACTGTCCTCTTGTTTCAGCACCCTTACTTGCTCCTAATACTCGCTGACCCATCCGATTAAGCTAGGAGGCCCTAGATCACCGGGAACGCGTTCACTCATCCGATTGTTCACGCTGTCTCCGTGAACTAGTTGATGTAGAGCCTCATTGGTGAAATTGAGTGAGGGGAAATGATTAAGAGGGGTCCAATTTGGTGTCTGCCACATGGGAGCACCGGTCATTGCGGGATCCGACCGGTACAAGCTCACCGGAGCTCGGCCCAGTGTTGTTCGTCGTCGTGGACTGCAAACTGTGAAGAGATAGAAGTGCAAGGGCTTATTCACAAATGTCAATGACCCAGTTAAATAGTGCGCGGGATTCTTCCTTAGATATTCAAACCCCTGAGGGCTTTGGTGTAAAACTGCCCCGCGGGCGCGGGCGCGCGTGGATTCTCCCCTTCTGTAGGCCGGTTGGGCTGAATTCAGCCCAACACTATTCATTGTTTTTTATTTTCTTTTTTTGCCAGGGTTAAAGAATTTCTAGAAAACTGTAGAAAAATACTAAAAATACCAGACCAATTTTTTAGGCTTCTAATTTTCTATAGTATTTAATAAAAATAGATTCATGATTTTTAGTTCCAATAGGGAATTTTGGGACATTTAAAATAGCCAAAATCCATACTTCTGGAATTTTAAAGAATAGTTAATAATTCCAAAATTCACCAAACTTTTTAGGTAAACTTTTAATATTATTTAGAAGCCTTGGGTAAAATTTGTTATGTTTTGAACCATGTTTGGTACTTAGAACCCAAAACCCTAACCCCTGCCCTATGAACTTCACTATAGACTCCAAAAACCCTAGTTTCCCGGAGATTCGTGAAGGAAAGTTATATTCAAGACTTTAGATAATATACTTTTATTATCTTTGCATTTTCATGAGCATTACATGAGCATTCATGATTATATATGACTATATCTAGAGAACGAGGAGGAAATAGAAGTTGAAGAAGCGAGGACTACACCACCACCACCTGAAGAACCTCAGGCAAGAAACTGCTTTTACTTTGATATCTGTGGAGCAGAGCCTGATTCACCTATCACACAAGGCAAGCCCCGGTGCATTTGCCACCCCCTTGTTATTTTGAAATTTTTCTCACTTACTTGATGCATTAGGTGATAGGAGTTGTGTGCTAAACTAGTTGCTGCATTTCCTTCCTTGGATTTGATTACTTCTCCTTAATTCCCTGATTTACAACAAGGTTTTTCTTATGCTTAGCTTTGCTCTAGAAAACAAAATGTTTTGTTTTCACAAAAGATGATGCTTCAAAGTGGGGGGATGTTTTCAAAAATAAAACTTGATGGTGGATCCATCATGGCCATGATGGGTTCGACATCGGAAAAGATGTACCTCTGCCAGGTACCAAACTTTGGGTTTGAAATGATAAAGCTGAGACCGGGTGGGTGACTTGCATGAGAAGAGAGTCTCGGTGTAGTGTCTCCGTCTGAGACAATTAAGGACCTTGTCGATGTAGGCTTGATGATCGAGGACCCTTTAACTGGTCACATGCCTTGTCATGGGTAAGCTTTGCCTCAGGCAGACTAATACCAGAATAAGATAACACGCAATGGGAGTGGAGAGATGGCGAGAGTATCGTGTACCCTCCGTGGCAAGAAGCTGGACGGTGGTGTATCTGTGCTCTCGGTTGGCGCGAACCTGATCTGATCTTAAGAACCTCGGTGGCGAGTTGACATATGCAAGGGTTAAGTGCTACAAATGTCGTGTGATTGGAGATCCTCAGCTGAGTATAATCGACTCGGATTGCCGTAACTTCGCGGACATGAAGACTTGGTTACTGACCTACACGTAACATTCCAGTGAATAAGAAGGGTTGATAAGAAATTGGCTAGTATAGGTCCAGTGATTGAACTAGGATAGAAAGAACCCTAGATATAGGTAACTTTACTTAACCTGACAAGTAAAATTGGATTTTTAAGGATCCACTATTAGTAAGCATTTCTGCAAATAGAGTCTTTGATTATTGATAAGTTATACCTTGATCCGCAAAGGCCAGCATATCCTTGAGAGTCTTTTCTTTAGTCGGGTAAGTCTTGCTAAGTAATTCCATACTCAGGGTTTTATTCCCTGTTGTTTTTCAGGTTATAGTTTTGTGCTTCTGATGATGGTGTTAAGTGCCGGTGAGCTCGGCCTTCTTATAAGTCTATGTACTTCTTCTATACTCCTTATTGAGGATGGTCACTTAAGCTAGCATATATTTCAAACTTATAAATAATTTATAACATTTCAAAGTTTATTCTTTGAACCACTTTTGTAATCACTCTGATAAATACAATGTAAACTTGTTGTAACTTGTAAAATTTGGTAATAAGATTTTCGCTGCAAAAATGTTGGTGTGTGATTTGTGTTACTTAATCTTGCGATCCTGGTTGTTCGTGGTTTATCCGGGGTCCATGGGGCACTCGGACGGATCCTGTTAAGTTATCTGGTGCACATGCATAGCCTTCTGAGGTCTTTGAGACAAGGACAGGTGCATGTGGTCCCAATAACTTGGGAGGTTCTGCCACAATTGCAAAATCCCTGCTCCTGTGTTTCAGTCGTTTGGCCTCATTTCGATCGGTTGGATGGTAATGGCCCTGGAGCTATAGTGTTATTGGGGCCCGCCAGTCTTCGGCCATTATGAGGTTGACGATTCGGTGACCCTAGACGTCTTGAGTTATTTGCAAGCCTTCGGGGTTGCAGACGGCTGGTGTGCCGATGACGTGGTAGAACACGTCAGAGTGCAGGGCCTCGCCCTTGGCTGCTGCCTTGGCCAACGCATTGGCCTCTTCATTCTTGTTGTGCTCGACAGGCTACAAGGTGAAACCCTTGAATTGTTTTTCGAGGTTGCAGACGGCGGTGAGGTATTGCATGAGCACAGGCTCCTTTGCTGAGTACTCCTTTTCGATCTGGCCAGCGATGACCTTGGATTCTGTTCTAATGATGCATGTGGTGTCGCCGAGGGCCCGTAGTTTGCGAAGTCCCAGGATGACGGCTTTGTATTCTGCTATGTTGTTAGTGCACCTGTTGGACTCTAGAGCAAAGCTGAGGCGCGCGGCGTATCTGTACTTGACACCGGTGGGTGATTTTATAATCGCCACGGTGCGTGCCCCGCATGGAACCATGCGCCATCGCAATGGATGGTCTAGACTTTTTCTGAGTGTTCTTGTTGTGGCCCCACAGGTATCCAGTCGACGATGAAGTCCGCCAAGACTTGTGACTTGATTGTCATTCTGGGCTCAAAGATGATGTGGTACCCGGACAGTTCAGCTTCCCATTTTGCAATTCTAGTGGATGCCTCCGGGTTTTTGAACAATTCTCCTAGACCCCTGTCCAAAGTGAATCGTACTTTAAACGCCTCGAAATAGTGTTGTAGGTTGCGTGAAGCCATGACCACTGCATATGAAATTTTCTCGAGTTCGGTCATGTTACACTTGGATGTCGTGAGGACTTTGGAGATATAGTACACTAGGTATTGCTAGTTTTTGCCATCTCTGTCTTGCTCTTGGACTAATGATGCGCTAACTGCGCAGTGTGAAGCCACAATGTAGAGAAGCAGTGTTAGTGAAGGGTCAGGACTTGTCAGAGTTGCTAAGTCAGACAGGTGTTGTTTGAGCGACTTGAAGGCCGCTGCCTGCTCTAGGCCCCAAATGAAGTCTATCGGGCCACGCAACTGTGGCAGAACCTCCCGAATTATTCCAGCTTAAGTGCCTAAGTCACGCCTCAGGGGCCGTGACACACTTAAATCGGAATAACCCGTCAGTCCCTCAGATCTAGTCTGATAAAGCCACTTAACCATGATCAAATACCACAAACTCACTCGAAGGTGAGTCATAGAAGAAATACAATAAAACAGGAAAACCTCAAATTAAAGTACTGAGTTATTAGATAAATCAGAGTTTTTTAAGTAGCTGATAAAAGTTCACAAAATAAAATGCAGCGGATAATCGATATCGTCGGTAGCGAGGAATTGGGCAAGGCCTAGCCCACTACTCCTCTTGCTCCTCTCCTGCTGGAGCAGCATCCCACTCGACCGTCCAACCCGGTGGCAGGGTTGTAGGCCAAGTCACACCATCAACCATATCCTGAAGCGTACCTGCAAAAATTATGCCACAAGCAAGGCTGAGTATACTAATACTCAGCTAGACTTACCCGGTGTGAGGAGTCTACTCCTCTACCTCTAGACCATGCAGTTGTTTAGCTGAGGGGTTTGGTTTGCCAAAAGCACTAGCTGAGTCCAAAATCCATTTTTAACTTTTCAATTTCTAGCATCATTGTCATAACTACGTTTGCTCCTTCTAAGCATACATGGTAGCAAGCATTTAGTACAATCTACAAGTTATCTCAAGTAAACCTCATTTCACTTCTTACTAAATGTAGTACAAGGGGTCAAGCAGTCTCATTAGCTACGAGAAGCAGACGATTCGAATCGAGTTTTTAAACCTTGCAAGGTAAACCTAAACACACGACATGTCAGGGTACTCCGTCCCCACACATGTCAACTGTCCCCATCGATCCCCCGTTCGTGGCTAGGGCTCACCGCCTTGGCATACAATGCTCCACTGACCTCGGCTACCGTCGTGCAGTGACCGCACTTGTACCCACCATAGCTAGCATGGGAGACCCAGTCTCAGGTCACGTGAGGAGAAAAGTCCACGCCCGGCTTCACTCAGGTACTAGGTTTACCGGTTACCATATTTTCCGACATGTGTTTAGCACGTTCAAACGCTTGACTTAGGTATCCACACATTAATCCTTAATTCCTTTTCTCGTCTCATGGACAAGGCATCCTCCCTGGATCCAAGTCCATGGACCATCATAGATCCCATTATCAAGATGAATACAATCAATTCCTGACCTCGTGCGAGTGCTATAAAAATCACTCGACTTCTACCGAGATCCTAATTAGCATAGCAGCTACTCGACCTAGCATACTAGTATCCATCTCAAAAAGGAATTTTGAGTTCATGCAACTAAATGTTTCCAAGCAACTCCTACACTTAAGTGCACATTACAAGCCTACAACATTAAGTGTAGTAAAGTAGCATATATATATAAATGGTTATACATAAAACCGGGGCTTGCCTTCAGATGCTGGGGCTATAGGGAGATCCTCGATGGTAGTCTCGGGAGCTTGCTCCTGGTCTTCCTCGTGGACAGCTCCTTGCTCAGGGATGAGCACGTACTCTCCGTCAGCGAGATTGCAATCTAATGAATGCAATGAGTAAGATATATGCAAGGAATGATATGCAATTTGCAATTAAAATTTGATGGGGGATGATCAATTTAATAAGGTAGAGCTTAATCTTGCTACTGAAGGTTTTTGTGGTACACTTGGCAAAATTAGTGTCAAGCTTGATTAAGCTAATTGGTGAGTTCATTTTGGTGTTCCATTGATTTCTTTTTAATGTCTTAGTGTGAATTTATGAAGATTTCTAGCTGAAGTCCTTGGAGTGAGATTTATTTTCCCTTTCTTCTTTTCTATTTCTTTTATGCTTTTAAGGTGGGTTTGAACTTCAAGATAGCTTAATAAATTTCCAAAAATTCCGTAAAAATTACAGTGGCTTCTTACTGGTGTATAAGTCTCTGTATCAAAATTTGGGGCTCAAAAAGTGAGTGGTTCTCTCTATATAAAATTATCAAATGTTAGGGCAGAGGGGGTGTTTTGAACTAAAACTCCTTTTTAACTGTGGGTTATTCTCTAAGACATATTTTTGCTGTCATTTAGATGTTATAACATGACTTTATACAAATTTTCTTCCACTAATACATATTAGTTAATTTATTATGATTTTCCAAAGTTTCTAGCCAAAGGGGTGCTTTCTACTACCACAATATTTGAAAAATATCAAACAACAGATTTCTAATTTTTCCTATCTTCTTCTTTGTGCAAGAGCAATCATTCTGAAGTTTGGCAACTTTGTGGGAAAGGTGGTAGGGATTTCTTGAACTAAATGGTCTTTTACATGAAGTATTGGCAATGAGTATTATTTGTAGCTTTTAATTGGGTTTTGCATTTTTCTCTGGTGGTCTACTTTATTATTAATCTGGTAAAAATTTATTTGCTCATTGTTGCACACTTTGTGGCTTGCTTATGATTTAATTGAAATATGTCTTAATATCAAGTTCTATTTGTTTACCCTACTTAAAATGTAGGGTTGGGGTGTTTATCATTTTTGCAGTGGGGTCCTAATGGTTACAAGTCCACTGAATTTTTATTAACAATTTTGAAATTGTTTTCATAATTCTAATAATTGCCTTTCTAGTTTGATTAGTGCCTAATAAAACATTTCACCTTGAATCTGTTCTGGACTAGGGGTCCCTTTATTTTTCCTAGGTTCTCTACTACTTAAGTGGACTAGGAAAAATATTTGTATTCACTGTTCATTATTTTCTAATACCTTTCTGATTTTTTTAAGTTTTGGGCAAAAATGGCTTTTAATAGATAACCCTACTTAAATCTTCAATACTGGGGTGTTCAATATTTTTAAACAGTGTCTAAATGGGGTTTGAACTTCTACAAATTTTCTTAAGTTCAGCACAGAAGCATAACTAATTTTCTTCCTTTTAAAAAGGTTTGGTCAGTTTCTTTAATTAATTTCAAACTCTAAAATTTAAAACAGAAATCATAGGGTTCAGTATTTTTAGGTGTTAGTTCATATTATTTTGAATCCAGCAAAATTGGTTTGGTTAAATTTGGTTGAATATAACTCAAGATATAAATTTTCTAAGTTCTCTGCTGAATTTAAAAAGATTAATTAGAAATGGTTAAAGGAAAAATGGTTTTGCACTGGGGTCCCTAGCGAAAGGTTTTAAGTGTATTACAGACAGGTCCTCGGTTCATTATTCATCTGAGTCTACGGCTCTGCAGAAAACCCCCTAGGGTTTCCCGAAATCGAACCTGCGATCCTTCCCTAATAGAACAGTGACCGCGGCGGAAGAAAAGAGCGGAGGGGCTTACTGGCGGCGATGCTGCTCCGGTGAGGGGTCGGGTGAGGTCCGGGAGTCTCTAGCGATCACGTCGAGGTACGGATCATCGGCAGCGATGGTCGGAGTAGGTCGGTTCGCGTGCGCAGGCGGGGGAGCTCGTCGACAACGAGGAATCTGGCCTGCTCACGGTGCCATAATCCGATTGAATGGGTCAAGGAAGATGTGAGCGCGAGGAATTTGAGAATGGCTTACCGGATTGCTCGGTCTACGCGCGCAGGCGGGCGACCGAAGTCCGGCGAGGATGATCTCGAGTCTCCGGTGAAGTTCTGTCGAGTCCGAGTGCTTGGAAAGCTCCACGGGCTACTGGCGAAGCTAACCGAGTGGCTAGCGTGGCTTGGAAGTGACTGGAGGGAGCTGGCCACAGTGGCCGAGGCTCGGGTGGTTATGGCGGGCGGTGGCGCGGCGTGCTCGAGGCGAAGTCCGGTGAACTTGGCTCGAACAGGACTTGAGAGCACGCGGGGAGGTACGGCTGAGGCCTAGGGCTACTTTATAGGCACAGCGCGGTGCACGGGTGGTCGTGGACCGGCGAGCGCGCGCGGGCGTGCACTGCGGAGCGTGGGTGCGCGAACTGGCGTGAACCGGGCGTGTCAACCACGGTCGAACACGTGGAACCGTTGCTTCTGCCCGAGTTCTAATGCCGATTAGGCGCAAATCTTCGCGAATTTGGGCAAGATCGCTGTAAAGGATTTGTTCCCCTGACTGTGCTTTATCGTTTTTGTGTGGATGCCGCGTGGTTTTAGGCTAGGGACAGAGAGTTGTAGCGTCACCAAGGTGCCAGTGTCAGATAGTCGGGTCCCGAGGTCAAACGGTGCCAAAACCGTGCCAAACGATTTTGGTTTGAGTTCAAATTTTTCTAGAGCATGTTCAAGGAAATTTGGCACCATTTTGATATTTGGACTTTTTGGTTTCGAGTTTTGGGAAAACAGGGAACGCATTTGATCTTGAAAAAGGGTTCTGAAATTCAGAATTCTGAATTCTGAATTTCCCCATGGGACCTTGGTTCAAGGCTGATTTGGGGATTTTGGAAAAAAAAACCAAATGGCAAAACTTCCTTACTACATTTTTTGGTAATTTAGTGTAGTAAAACTTTGTTATTTGGTTCTTACCAAAATATTGTATTTCTCCAAAGTCTTTTCCCAATTTCCCTTTTATTTGCTTAATGGTTAACTTAGGGTTAATTAGGGTTTGAGAGTTCTTCTTACCTTGAGGTTCATGACATGATTAAGGAGACTTTCTTAAGATGAAAAAGACTCACTTTAACCCTTTGTTATTAATTTTTGATGTTCATGCCTCTATTTGGTTCACAAGTGATAATAGTTCAAGTTAGCTTAAAGAAGAAACCCTAGGTGACACTGGGTTGTCACAGCCTTCCCCCCTTAAAGGAATCTCGTCCTGAGATTCGGGTCGGAGTCCTCCCGAGGTGAAGCGAAGGGTTAAGGCTTCCTTGAAGCGGGTGCTTTATTTATTAAGGCAATTGCTCTTCGAATGTCATTCTCTTTGCAACTTCAGAAGGAAGTCCTTCTAATTCTTGTCTTACAATTAACTCTTTTTATATCAAGATCATTTTCTAAAATTTAGATTCAAAGGGCAGGAGGAGGGGTTGGGCATGATTACGTACCAATTTCTTTAGGTAGGCAATCGGAGAAGTTGGAACGCAGAAATTCCTCAGTCTCCCAAGTAGCCTCTTCTTCTGAGTGATTACTCCATTGGATCTTATACATCTTGATCAATTTAGCCCGAGTTGATCTTTCTTTGCAATCCAGAACCTTGGAAGGGTACTCTTGGTATGATAGATCTGGCTCTATCTCCAATTTTGGTTCTGCTATGATCTCAGTCGGCAATCGAACACACTTCTTCAGTTGGGATACATGGAATACATTGTGGATGGCAGACATTTTTGGAGGTAACTTCAATTTGTATGCCACGGGTCCACATGCTTCTATGATCTCATAAGTTCCAATGTAACGAGGGGCTAACTTGCCTTTGATCCTAAATCTCTGCACTCCCTTGGTGGGTGATACCTTCAAGTATATGAAATCTCCGACCTCGAACTAGAGGGGTTTCCTTCTTTTGTCATGGTAACTCTTCTGCCTAGCCTGAGCACCTTCTAGATTCTTCCTGATTAGTTTGACCTTCCTTTCGGCTTCAGTCACTAAGTCAGGTCCGAAAACTTCTCTTTCTACAGGCTGAGACCAATTGAGGGGTGTTCGATACCTTCTCCCATAGAGAGCTTCGAAGGGTGCCATCTTTAGGCTGGATTGATAAATGTTGTTATAAGCAAACTCTGCCAAGGAGAGGTGCTTATCCCAAGTCTTGCCACAATCGATCGCACAAGCTCTCAGCATATCTTCAAGAATTTGGTTTATCCTCTCAGTCAGACCATCAGTCTGTAGGTGGTAAGCTAAACTTCTGATTAGCTTGGTTCCCAAAGACTCTTGCAGTTGTTCCCAAAATCTGGCAACAAATTGGGCTCCTCGGTCAGAGACAATGGTCCGGGGCAATCCGTGCAAACACACGATTCGGTCAATGTACAACTCTGCATACTTTTGACCATTATCAGTGGTGTGCACTTGGAGAAAATGTGCCACTTTCGTCAGTCGGTCCACAATAACCCAAATCCAATCATGATGACGAGAGGTGTTGGGCAGACCCACAATGAAATCCATGCTGATGTCATCCCATTTCCACGAAGGTATAGATAGGGGTTGCAAAGTTTCAGCTGATTTCAAGTGGCTGGACTTTATCCTCTGACAGGTGTCACATTCTGATACATATTGGGCTATCTCCCTCTTCATTCTGGTCCACCAATACAAGGGCTTCAGATCATGGTGCATTTTGGTGCTCCCTGGATGCATGGAGAATTTGGAGAGATGAGCCTCATCCAAGATTTTCTTCTTGAGATCTTTATTTTTAGGAACCACCAATCTACTTTCAAACCACAATATACCCTTTCCATCTTGGCGGAAATATTTATACTTTTCTGTCTTCTGATGGAGATTTTCCTTAATGATTCGCACTCCCTTGTCACTGAGCTAGGCCATGATGATCTGGTCTTGCAAAGTTGGCTCAACAGAAATGTGAGACAAAGCACCAGAAGGAATCACTTCAATCTTCATTTTGCTCAACTCATCACACAAGGTGTCAATGCGAGAATCCATCCTGACACAGTTGCATTGCAATTTCCGGCTCAAGGCATCTCCCACCACATTGGCCTTTCCTGGGTGATAATGTACCTCCAGGTCATAGTCCTTAATCAGCTCTAGCCATCTTCTCTGCCTCACGTTGAGATCAGCCTAAGTAAAGATGTACTTAAGGCTCTTATGATCAGTGAAGATGTTGCAGTGGGTTCCCATCAAATAGTGTCTCCACATTTTCAATGCATGGACCACGGCTGCCAAATCCAAGTCATGAGTGGGATAATTTTGCTCATGAGGCCTGAGTGCTCTTGATGCGTAAGCAATGACTCGGTTGTCTTGCATCAAGACACAACCTAGTCCAGTGCCAGAGGCATCACAGTACACATCAAATGGCTTGTTGCTGACGGGTTGCGCTAATACCGGTGCTGTGGTCAGATGTTGCCTCAATGTGTGGGAGGCATCTTTGCACTTCTGACCCCAAACAAACTTGGCTTCTTTCCTAGACAATTCAGTTATGGGCTTCGCAATTCGAGAGAAATCCGGAATGAACCTTTGGTAATAACCAGCCTGTGACAGAACCTCCCAAGTCATTAGGCCCACCTACAGTTGTCCTTGTCCAACGGACCTCAGACAACCCTGTAGGTGCACCTGATCACTTGACAAGTTCGGTATCTGAACTCCTTACCTTTCCCAAGAGCGTTTCACCCATCACGCAGACATTACAATACTTCGGAGGTACGAAAATGCGGAAGCAGTTACAATAACTTACTTTATTGAAAAGTAAGACAGAGTTATATAGT
Source organism: Zea luxurians (assembly GCA_029449295.1). NCBI lineage: Eukaryota > Viridiplantae > Streptophyta > Magnoliopsida > Poales > Poaceae > Zea > Zea luxurians. Next base: position 124,278,833 of record JAOPSE010000009.1, read on the forward strand.
TATAGACCAGAACAAAATATATGAGTGCTGAGTATTATTATTACATAACATGGGAGGCAAAAACCCCTCCCGAATAAGCAGTAAAAAGTTTTTCTTAACGGAGGACCTTTCCTCCCGCAGCTTTAGTCTTGATTTTCTTCTTTTGGTACCACCTTGGAACAGAAGCAACAAAAGTTTTCTGCTTCTTCACCTAAAACAACATGGGACAAAGCCCTGAGTACGAAATGTACTTTCACAAGACTTACCCGTCAAAGTAAAAGACTCTCAAGGTTATGCTGGCTTTAAGGGAGTCAAGGTAAGGCTTATCAATAATCAATGACTTTGTTTGCATAAATGCTTACTAATAGTGGATCCTTAAAAATCCAGTTTTACTTATCATGAAGGTAAAGTTACCTGTATCTAGAGTTCTTTCTACCCTAGTTCAATCACTTAACCTATACTAGCCAATTTCTTAACAATCCTTTTTATTCACTAGAATGCTACGTGTAGGTCAGTGACCAAGTCTTCATGTTCGCGAAGTTACGGCGATCCGAATCAATTATACACAGCTGAGGATCTCCAATCACACGACATATGTAGCACTTAACCCTTGCATATGTCAACTCGCCACCGGGGTTCTTAAGACCAGATCAAGTTCACGCCAACTGAGAACACAGATACACCACCGTCCAGCCTCTTGCCACGGAGGGTACATGCTACTCTCGCCATCTCTCCACTCCCATTGCGTGTTATCTTATTCTGGTATTAGTCTTCCCGAGGCAAAGCTTACCCATGATGAGGCATGTGACTAGTTAAAGGGTCCTCGATCATCAAGCCTACATCGACACGGTCCTTAATCGACTCAGACGGAGACACTACACCGAGACTCTCTTTCTCGTGCAAGTCACCCGCCTGGTCTCAGCTTTATCATTTCAAACCCAAAGTTTGGTACCTGGCAGAGGTACATCTTTTCCGATGTTGAACCCATCATGACCATGATGGATCCACCATCAAGTTTTATTTTCGAAAACATCCCACCCACTTTGAAGCATCATCTTTTGTGAAAACAAAACATTTTGTTTTTCTAGAGCAAAGCTAAGCATAAGAAAAACCTTTTGTAAAACAGGGATTTAAGGAGAAGTGACAAAGATTTTAAAAGTAACAAGGAGGTGGCAAATGTACCGGGGCATGCCTTGTGTTACAGGTGAATCAGGTTCTGCTCCACAAATATCAAAGTAAAAGCAGTTTCCTACCTGAGGTTCTTCAGGTGGTGGTGGTGAAGTTCTTGCTTCTTTGACTTCTATTTCCTCTTCGTTTTCTAGATATAACCATATATAATCATGAATGCTCATGTAATGCTCATGAAAATGCTAAGATAATAAAAGTTTATTATCTAAGGTCTTGAATATAACTTTCCTTTATGGATCTCCGAGAAACTAGGGTTCGCGGAGTCTATAGTGAAGTTCATAGGGCAGGGGGCTAGCGTTTTGGGTTCTAAGTATCAAACATGGTTCAAAACATACCAAACTTTACCCAAGGTTTCTAAATAATATTTAAAGTTTACCTAAAAAGTTTGGTGAATTTTGGAATTATTAATTATTCCCTAAAATTCCAGAAACATGGATTTTGGCTATTTTAATTACTCTATAATTTCTTATTTGGACCAAAAATCATGAAACTATTTTTATTAAATACTAAAAGAAATTAGAAGCCTAGCAAAATTGGTCCAGTATTTTTAGCATTTTTCTATAATTTTCTAGAATTTCTTTAGCTCTGGTAGAAAAGGAAAAAGAAAAATACTCTACAGTGCTGGGCCAGAATTGGCCCAAGCCGGCCCAACAACAGGCAGAAGCGCGCCCGCGTTCGCCTGCGCTGTCGGCTTTGCAAGTAAGTCCCTGATGATTTGAATAACAGGAAAAAGGTCACAGCGCTATTCCTCTATCTCACTAACACCTTACAAAAACACCCCTGCGCTTTCCTCTCTTCACAATTCCTAGTCCACGACGGTGAACGGTGGGGAGCCGAGCTCCGGCGAGCGCATACCGGTCGAATTACTCAATGACCGGTGCTCTTCTTCGGTCTAAACCTAATTCCAGGCTTAATGAGTGTTTCCCCTCAACTAATTTCATCAATGGGGCTTTAACACGGTCTGTCCACGGTGACAGCGGGTAACACGGATAGTCAACCGCGTTCCCAGCGATCTAAGATAGCTTAGCTCAATCGAGTTGATCGAGGAGTATCAGGGGCACATAAGAACGCTGAAACGGGAGGGCAGAGGGTATGAGCGGACCTGAGAAACGCTGGCCACAGCAAGGTCAAACCGAGCGGTGTTCTTGAGGGATTTGGGGGAAATGAGCGATTCACGGTCTCTGGTGGACAATTGAAGACAAGCGTGGGTGCTATGGATGGGTGATTACCCTATGGAGCTCGCAGTGTGCTCAATTTATAATGGGCTTAAGCAGTGGCCGGGGATTTGGACGAAGACGCGCAGCGGTCGGAGAAATAGGAGGTCACTGGCGCAGTTGATTCGTGGAGAATACCGTGGCGGACTCACCGGCGATGATCGGATGGCTAACGTGAGTCACGGCGGCGCGGTTAAAAGCTAGAGACGTGGCGCAAGGCCGTGAAGCGGCTGTCTCCGGCGAACTCATCCGAATCAGTCGTGGTCTGGTCGGGTACGGTGGCCGGAGTAAAATAATGATCGCAGTGTTTCCACGGCGTGATATTTACTGACCCCTGGCGCTATCCAACTGATCTGAGCGCGAATCATGGCGGCGATAGCACGAATCCGCGCACGGCTCGTCGGCGGCGAGGGGGCTGAACTTGGGATTCTTTCTGTTACTGTACCATGGGAAGCATTTGACAGAGCGCCTGATAGACCACTTTGCAGGGCTTAGATCTTAGGTTTTTACATAATAACATGTTAATCTGCCAGTAGCAAAGTTGTTGTCCAATGATCCCGCTACAGTTTTGTTATAACAACCATAGCCAAATAATGACTAGACCATGATCGAATCCAAGCTCAAAGATTGCTCAATCACACTGTCAGTCTGAATTCAGACATAAGGCAGTCTGACAGCCCATTTTGGGTCCAATTTTCTCAAAACTTTTCATAGTACCAGGACATGATCTCTATAGCAAAATTGTTCCCCATTTATAGCTCTACAAACTTGATGTGATTACCTAGGGCAAAAACTTTATAATTTGGAAGATATAGGGCTTCAAAGTTGAGGCAAATGCACTGAAAATCAGACTTAATAGAGCTCAAATGTGGCTTTTTGCAAATAGGTCCAAATCTCAGGGTTTAGGTTGCAAATCCACATACCTGTGAACCACATGAGTTAAGATGCCCTAATTTCATGGTTTTTGCACTTTAGTCCAAAAGTGCACTAGTTTTGCACTTAGCCCCCTAGGGTTTTAGTCCAGGGCTTTCCAGGGTTCTATTTAGGGTTTTTGATACTTCTAGGGTTTGGATGCCATTTGAGTCTATTCATGGTGACATTTTATGACTATTTCAATTGAATTTTGAAGTTTTCCCTTATTAGGCCTTGTTTGCTCTATTAAGCCCAATCTAGGGTTAAGCACTGTACCCTAGGGTTTTACTTATAACATATCACATCAATACAACTTGTTTGAACTTTTTGCCTAGTGAATGCATTCTAAGTGTAACAATCACATGATATGCCAATGCTTATGATGCCATGCTCAAGTTTTAGTGGCAGTAACACCAGGGGTGTTACATCCTTCCCTCCATAAAAGAATCTCGTCCCGAGATTAAAAGTCCTAGGGCAAGTAATGGAAAAGAAAACGCGACATATCTTTATTTCCTTATTTTTGGTACAAGGCAGGGGTGGTTTGGGGTTCTTTCCTCTATTACAACAAATGTACACATTTTACAATTTACAGGAAGCTAAAAAAGTCTGGGAAATTCTTATCTAAAAAGTCTTGAGTTTCCCAAGTAGCTTCATCCTCTGTATGTTGGTTCCATTGTATCTTGTAAAACTTGAGAGTTCTTCGGGTAATTCTGTCCTTTTAATCCAAGACTCGAATAGGATGCTCTGAATATGTCAAATCTGGTTCTAGGGCAACATCTGTTACTTCAATGGTTCGATCGGGAACCCGAAGACACTTCTTTAATTGAGACACATGGAACACATTATGTACGGCAGACAAGGTTTCGGGTAACTGAAGTCGGTATGCTACTGGTCAACATTGTTCAAGAACAGGAAAAGGACCAATATACCAGGGCGCAAGCTTCCCTTTTACCCCGAAAGGTGATACACCCTTCATTGGTGAAACTTTCAGGTAGACATAATCTCCAACTAGAAAGTACAAGGGTATCCGGCGTTTGTCTGTGTTACTCTTCTGTCGGGCTTGGGCTTCCTTCAAATTATGAATTATTCATTGAACTTTCTCTTCGGTTTCCTTTACCATATCAGGCCTGAAGAAATTTCTTTCACCTGGTTCAGACCAGTTTAACGGAGTACGACACAATCGTCCATATAAAGCTTCGAAGGGTGCCATCTTAATGCTTTCTTGATAGCTATTATTATATGAGAACTCCGCTAATGGTAAACAATCATCCCATTTCTGGGGGAATTCCAAAACACATGCTCGCAACATATCTTCAAGTATTTGATTTACTCTTTCAGTTTGCCTACTAGTTTGAGGACGATAGGCTGAACTGTGGAGCAATTTAGTACCCAAAGATTTGTGAAGTTCTTCCTAGAATTTGGATACAAATTGAGGTCCACGATCCGACACTATTGTCTTTGGAACACCATGCAAACTGAGGATGCGAGCAATGTATAGTTCCGCATATGTGAGGACCGGGTAATATGTCTTGACTGGCAGAAAATCAGCAATTTTCGTAAGCCGATCAATTATAACCCAAATAGAATCATACCCTTTTGCGGTCCTGGGCAACCCCACAATAAAGTCCATACTTATATCCTCCCATTTCCATGTTGGTATAGGTAGAGATTCTAATGGACCAGCAGCTTGCATGTGTATGGCCTTGACATGTCTACAAGTGTCACATCTTGCCACATAGCATGTGATTTCAATCTTCATCTTTGTCCACCAATAATGCTGTTTTAGATCATGATACATCTTAGTGCTTCCGGGATGAATAGAATAGCGACTAAGATGTGCTTCATCCAAAATTTGCTGACCGATCTCATCATTTTTTGGCACAACTATGCGGTTGTTAAACCATACAACACCTTGATCATCTCCTCTGAAGCAGTTAGCTTTACCGGCCTCCATTTTCTCATGAATGTGTTTCATTCCCTCATCATTTCTTTTGTGCGTCAATTATCCTTTGCAGGAGGACTGACTCAAGCTTCAAGTGATTTGAAGTTCCACGCTGAATCATTCCCAGGTTCAACTTCTCCATTTCTTGGCATAACGTAATGTCAGAAGTCTTCTGGGTAAAGATGTACTTCAAACTTTTATGATCTGTATAGATGTGACAGATATTCCCCAGCAGATAATGACACCATATTTTTATGGCATGAACCACAGCAGCTAACTCCAGGTCATGAGTTGGATAATGTTCCTCATGTCGGCGCAACTGCCTTGAAGCATAAGCTATTACTCGGCCCTCTTGCATCAGAACATAGCCGAGACCACTGCCTGATGCATCACAATACACATCAAAGGGCTTTTCAATGTCCAGTTGAGCCAATACCGGAGCAGTGGTTAATAATACTTTCAGCTGTTCAAAGGCTTTATTACATTTTGAGGACCAATTGAATTTGGTATCATTCTTCAATAAACTTGTGATTGGTTTCACAAGCTTAGAAAAATCTGGAATGAATCGGCGGTAATAACCAGCCAGTCCAAGGAAACTTCGGACTTCATGTACAGTGGTTGGGGGTTTCCACTCCAAAATATCCTTGACTTTGCTGGGATCCACCGCAATCCCCTTGGCAGATAATACATGTCCCAAAAATTGAATCTCCTCCAGCCAGAACGCGCACTTACTGAACTTAGCATATAATTGATGTTCCCTTAAGCGCGTTAACACGATCCGGAAATGCCGAGCATGCTCCTCTTCATTCTTGGAGTATATTAAGATATCGTCAATGAATACCACCACAAATTTGTCCAACTCGGGCATAAATACCGAGTTCATCAGATATGTGAAGTGGGCAGGAGCATTTGTTAGTCCAAAAGACATAACCAGATATTCAAATAATCCATACCGCGTGGTGAATGCGGTCTTTGGTATATCTTCGAGTCGGATACGGATCTGATGATAACCCGACTGTTGGGGACTTGTTCTCAAATGCTTCGGCTTGAAGGAAAGCAAAAATACCGGCGTGAAGCAAAAACAAATGCTCAATACGTGATTACAGGAGAGCACGTGAACAGTACAGGGGTACTGTTCACCTATTTATAGGCACAGCCCACAGCCTGTATATAATTACACTTATACCCTTTACAATGAACTACAATAATGACACGGAATATTATGGGTCTTTAAGTCATTTCATCTTTAAGTCGGTTCACCCCTTCGTCTGGAGATATGTCACTATGCCGAAGCTTTATAGTCAATAGCTTCGGCGCTGCTTTGGAGAGAATCGGCCGAAGGTGTTCATTTCTTTAGGATCTTCGGCTACGAAGCATACCCCCAACAGTAGCCCCTTCGCGGCGCTAGATCGTTTTTCATAACGAGCTTGATCCGTGAAAAAATCTTCTAAGCTTCGGGATGTCGAAGATCCAAAAAACACCTTCCCTGAGCTCGTTGGCGAGAAACGATTAAAATAATCGTCGGGCGCGCGACCCATCTTGCACCAATTACACGCTCGCCAGCGATTCATCTTCTCGAGCTATGTGGCCCACCGTTCAGTGAGTGCGGGTGACTGTTTGTTCGGTGCTGGAGACCTTGTCGATTCACCTTCCCACCTGCAGCACTATATAAACAGACGGGTAGGTGTGAAGTTACCACAGCATTCATTGCTATTGTACTGTTTTGCTGCCAAATTTTTAGTCATAGCCAAAGCTTGATCATTGCGCTCATACAAAATCTGCTTCGGCGCAAGTGGAAGAGCTTCGGAAAAGACAAAAAAAGCCAATTCAAAAAATTTCAAGTAAATTATAATCAAATGGCTAGAGTTCGCTCTACTGCAAGAGTTGATCGCGTGGGAGACAAAACCGAAGTTGTGGAAACTGTTCCTATTTCAGAAGCAATGAAGCGATCTGGGTTAGTGGCACCGGAAGACGTCCCTGCTGCTGAAGCAGAGCAAGCAGATATTGAAGAGACCGATTCTGAAGATGATTACAACATCGCAGTGCCGAGCAAGCCTAGCCACCTGGACTTCGGAAAGTCGACCATTTCCAAAGCTGATTTTCCTAAGATGGTGAAGTCGGGCTACTTTAGCGAAGATAAGAAAGAGCTGATTCGCTTCAGTGGAGAAGAAACTACTCCAAAGCCACAAAAAGATGAAATAGTGATTTTCAAGAGTTTCCTCAAAGCTGGTTTGAGATTTCCTTTGAATAGGATGATTGCCGATGTGCTAAAGAAGTTTGGGATCCACTTTCATCAACTAACTCCTAACGCTACTGTTAGGCTTAGTGTTTATATTTGAGCTCTCAGAAGCCAGGGGGTGGAACCGTTTGCCGAAGGTTTCTGCCGGGTGCACGAGCTACATTACCAAACCAAGGCCAGAAAGGATGGGTTACATGAAAATTTTGGTTGTTACAATTTTGCCTATCGGAAAACTACAAAATTTCCTGTGATCAGCTACCGAAGCAAGTGGCCGGCAGGCTGGAAATCGGAATGGTTCTACGTCAAAGTTGACGATGACAAGGAGAAGCTGGTACAGAGTCCGCTTGAACTGGTCTTCGGAGAAACCAGACCCCAATGCAATATGACACCAGAAGGTCCAACCCAAACTGTGTTGGCTGAATTCAGGATTATCGCAGAGCACATTGGCACTAGAGATTTAGTGCAGGAATTTCTGGCTTTCAAAATATTTCCAACTATGAAGGAATGGGCTATGCCGAAGCTTGAAAGAGAGAAAAAAGAGGGGGAGCTTGTCCGACTGCCCTACCACTATAAGTTCAAGAAATATTTCAAAGCACCATGCCAAGAATGGCTCGAAACAATCGAAGTAATGAGCACTGAAATTCTTGGGAATTATTCCAAAAAAGAGGATCAATTGATGACAGCAGCCTTCGGCACCCGGCCGAAACGAAGGCTAAACAGAGTGCTCGATGCTATATGCTTTGAATATCCTGATTATGAGCGACTCGACAAGGGTGCCGAAGGGCAGAAAAGGAAAAGAGTAGCTGGCGCTTTGATCAAAGACGATGAAGATCAATCAAAAATGAAAAAAGAAAAGTTTGAATCGAAAGTGTTAACTTCGAAGAAAAGAAAGGAATCAACCCCGGAACAAAAATCAATTGATGAAGAAGAGAAGACTTCTGCGACATCTTCTGATGCTGAAATAGAGGAAATTCTAAAGGTAATGACTGAAACTTTGCCTGTCAAACTAAGTCCGTTGGGGCTTCATCTGACGAAGCTTTTTCATAATGAAAAGGAGCCCACAAAGGCAAAGGCATCTAGGCCAAAAAGACAAAGGATTGTTACCGTGACTGAAGTGATTGGAACAACACCACCAAGGGCTCCAACTCTGAAGATGCCGGCAATTGAAATCATGACAGCTACTGAAGCTGTACCTTCGGAGGCTGCCGCAGAAGAGGCCAAAGCCGAAGATGCCAACTTCGAAGGTAATAATTTAGAGAGCATAGCCGTTGATATAGATAAAATGCTGCTAAACATGGCCGCTGAAGAAACTACTGCAGCCACCGAAGAGACCACGGTTGCCAAACCCGAGAAAGGAGGAATAACCGAAGATACCTCGAAAGATGAAACTTTTGACTTCCGAAGCTTAGTTAGCCAGGAGCTGACCGAAGCTGAAAAAGAGGAATTAAAAGAGTATGCTATATCTTGTGGATATCGGCCGGGGGCGCTTCTCTTTGGTGGTATTGACGATGAAGGGTTAGGCTGTATACAAGACCAAACCGGTGCGAAGGTTGCTGGTACCTTATCGAAGAGTATCGGCTTCCCGAAGCTTGAAGCGGATATCAGCCGCTACCGTCGACAGCATATTGTCGGCAATTTATTCTATTCTAATTTCAAGGTAAACATTTTGTGTCTAACTCTTATTACTTGTGGTACGAAAATATTTTCTAACGAAGGCTATTTGTGCACAGAGCATGCTTTTGAGCAAGGCATTAAAAATGCAACAAGATTTAGAGGATAAAAGGCAAGAAGTTATAATCAAAAATTTAGAAAACAAAATAAAGGAGCAATCTGCTGTCATTGAGAAGAAAGACCTCGAGCTACAAACAGCCGAAGGCTTATTAGTGGATGCTGAAGCAAAAATAACAGAATTAAATTCGAAGCTTCTTTCCCAGTCAGAAAATTTTGAACAAGAGAAACTGAAGCTTGATGCAAGGCTCGAAGCCGAAACTCAAAGAAACTTGGAATTGACAGAATCTTTGAAAAATCTTCAAAATAAATGTTTAGAGTTCTGCACTCGATGCATTCATCAGCTAAAGCAAGTGTTCCATTTTGTCGGAGCCAGTAGTGAAGAATTTACTCCTTCGGCCGAAGATCTGCCTGGTGCCTTCGAACACATTGAAGGTGAAATTAATGATCTTGACGAAGTTATAGCTGGACATAGCGACTTTTGTGCCCTGGCAGCTTCTCGGGGCACAGCTGTTGCTTTTTTGAAGTCTGGCTGTGAACACGGCAAGATTGTTAATAGACCCAACTTCAGTCTGTCACCGGCAGACTTAGATGATGTTCCGAATCTGGCTCGAAGTAATGCAAACAGATTTATAAAGTTAGTATGGACAAAGGGTGGTCGAAGCAAAGCTGGTGACGAAGCTCGGAGTCACCTTAAGCTGGTAACAAAATCATACCTTATTCTTACCTTTTCCTTTGAATTTTTGAATTTGGCTTATAATACTTTCGTACAGATTGACCAGGCCGAAGCTGCAGCTGCAGAGTAGAAGAACGAAGCTCCAGAGATAGTGTCGAAGCTTGAATAGTCTTGTAGAAGTAGCTCAAAGAACTCCTGTAATAACTTGTATAAAGTATGATGTAATCTGAGTTTTACTTTGTAATATAATCTTACTTTTCCATCCATGTATGAAATGCTTTGGTGTAGACGAAATTTCATTTTTGAGCCGAAGGCGAAAAACACCTTCCCTTCTTTTCGTACACAACGAAGCATAAAAATTTCCTCTTTCTCCGACGTTTTTCCTCATAGCCGAAGCATCTGCCCTTTTTCTGTATGGTATGATGATGATGATCCTAAATATGTCTAAATAAATGTTTATGAATGCAAATGTCATGATGTAATGTATTGTGCAAATGATTGCCCGAATGTACATCCAAAACCATAATCGTAGCCTTCATTCCCTTGGGAATGACTCAAATATTTTTGTCGTTTATTTTTCGGCTTCACCGTTTACTTTTCGGTGTATCAGCGCTGACTTTTCGCTGTAAGCCTCCCTTAGGAGCTTCTTTGCCTTTTACTTTTGGCGGAATCAGCGTTTATTTTACGCTGTAAGCCCTCCTTAGGAGCTTCTTCGCCTTTTACTTTCGGCAAAATCAGCGTTTATTTTTCGCTGTAAGCTCTGCATTCCCTTAGGAACGACTTTTGAGCTTCTCCCTGCTTTCTTTTCTTTTTCCTTTGCACTCGATGGTGCATTGTCAGCTTTTACATTTTACATCTTTGGGGGATATCACTCTTATAGAATTGAAATAAAGAAAAGAAAAATTACATGTTGTGGCCCCATTAAAAACCTTTCTCCCCCTTTGGAAAGGAAAAGGGTGCCACAAGAAAGAATAGAAAAATTACATCAAACTAAACATAATATCGCCGAAGCTCGTCCGCATTCCATGATCTAGGAATGTCGTTGTCGTCCATATCCTTCAACCTGTAGGAACCTGGTCTTGACGAAGATACTACCAGAAAAGGTCCTTCCCACTTCAGCTGTAATTTGCCTACTGTCTCTGGGTTGGCTACTCTTCGAAGCACCAGATGTCCTGGTTCGATGTTCTTTAGCCTAACCTTTCTATCACGCCATTTTATTGTTTTAGCTTGGTATTTGTTGATGTTTTCCACAGCTTGAAGCCTAATCCCCTCTATAGCATCTTTTTCCACAGAGTAATCAGCTTCAGCTTCGCCTTCTGCCGAAGCTACTATTCTTATTGATCCTGCTTTGGCTTCTTCCAGAGTTATTGCTTCGTCACCAAACAATAGTTTAAATGGCGTAAAGCCTGTTGATCTTGATATTGTTGTGTTGTGGCTCCACACCACTTTGATTAATTCGTCTGGCCACTTTCCCCTAGGCTGATTGAAGATTAACTTCATTATTCCTGTCATTATGATGCCATTAGCTCTTTCAACAAGTCCATTTGACTCCGGATGTCGAACTGATGCAAAATGGATCTTTGTGCCAATTTGATCACAAAATTCTTTGAAAACTTCGGAATCAAATTGTGTCCCATTATCTACAGTAATAGCCTTCGGTACTCCGAAACGACAAACAATATTTTGCCAGAAAAACTTTTGAATAGTGACCGAAGTTATTGTGGCTAAAGTCTTTGCCTCAATCCATTTAGAAAAATATTCCACTGCCACTACAACATATCTTAAGTTCCCTTGTGCTGGTGGTAACGGACCTAACAAATCAAGGCCCCACCTTTGCAACGGCCAAGTGGGTTGTATTAACTGAGTTAGAGACGAAGGTTGTTTTTGATCTCTTGCACATTTCTGACAACCTTCGCACTTTTGGACTAATTCCGTTGTATCTGAAGCTACCTTTGGCCAATAAAATCCTTGACGAAAAACTTTTCCAAGCAAAGGGCTAGATCCAATGTGAGATCCACACAGGCCTGCATGTATTTCCTTCATCAGTTCTATACCTTCGGCTCTGGATAAACACTTGAGTAACAGAGAACAGACCCCACGCTTGTATAGCTCCCCTTCTATTATAACATATGGCCGAGCTCTTGGCTCTATCCTCCTGTTATAAGCTTCGTCATCTGAAAGAAAGTTACCCTGAAGGAAAGAGATGATCTCAGTTCTCAAGTCTTCACTATAGACAGGGGATATGTTGAGGACTGCTCTTTCAAGAAGCTCAACCGAAGGTGCTTTTATTTTTTCGAAAAATACTTCCGAAGGTAAGGGCAGCCCCTGTGCTGCTGACTTGGCTAATAAATCAGCATATTCATTTTCTCCACGAGGAATATTTTTAACAGAAAACCCCTCAAAGGAAGCCTCAATCCTTCGGACCGTGTCTAAATATTTTTCAAGCTTCGGATCTCTTGCTTTATAACTTTTGTCAATATGGCCAGAAATAACCTGGGAATCAGTTTTAAGAACCACCCTTCTCATTCCCATTGCCTTTAACTTCCGAAGACCCAAGAGCAAAGCTTCGTACTCAGCAATGTTATTTGTGCAACTGAAATCAAGTCTTGTTGCGTAACAAGTTTTAACTTTGGAAGGTGCGACCAACACAGCAGCTGCTCCTGCTCCGAAGGTTCCCCAAGATCCATCGCAAAATACTGTCCAAACTTCGGCATCTTTGCTCGTTTCTTCTTCCTGAGCCCCTGGCGTCCAGTCAGCAATGAAGTCTGCCAACGCTTGGGACTGAATCGAAGATCTGTGCATATAATCAATACAAAATTCATTGAGCTCCGTAGCCCATTTTCCAACCCTTCCAGTAGCTTCTCTATTTCTCATAATATCCTTCAACGGTTGTGAAGAAGGAACAACTATATTGTATGCTTGAAAGTAGTGCCGAAGCTTCCTGGAGGCCATCAAAATAGCATATAGCACCTTCTCCAATTCTGTATAATTTTTCTTTGATAAACTAAGAACTTCGGATACAAAGTATATTGGGGCCTGCTTTTTGACTTGGCCTTCAAGCTTCTCCTGAACAAGTGCTGCACTCACCGTTGAGTGCGAAGCTGCCACATATAGCAACAGAGGAGCCCCTGGCGTTGGTGGAGTTAGTGTTGTTAAGTCTATCAAATATTGCTTCAGCTCTTCGAAGGCTCTCTGCTGAACTGGTCCCCATTGAAAAACTTCAGCTGACTTCAGCACTTCGAAAAATGGTAAATTTCTCTCTACTGATCTAGATATGAATCTGTTGAGAGATGCCAATCTTCCTGTTAATCTTTGAGCCCCCTTCTTTGTACTTGGTGGTTCCATTCGAAGGATAGCTTCGATTTTATTTGGATTAGCCTCAATCCCTTTTGTTGAAACTAGACAGCCAAGAAATTTCCCTTCTTCACTCCGAAGACACATTTTTCTGGATTCAACTTTAAACCGACCTGTCTAAAATTAGCGAAGGTCTCCTGCAGATCAGTAATGTGATTCTCTTGCTTCGTGCTTTTTACAATGATATCATCAACATAAGTTAGCACATTTCTGCCTATCTGAGATTGAAGAACCTTCGTTGTCATTCTGCTGCAGCTTCCTCCAGCATTCTTGAGCCCCTCAGGCATCCGAAGGTAACAATATGTCCCACTAGGGGTTATGAAGCTGGTCTTCGGCTCATCCTCCTTCTTCATCCAAATTTGATGATAGCCTGAATAACAATCCAGCAGACTCATAAGCTCTGATGAAGCTGCTGCATCAACTAGGGAATCTATCCTTAGCAATGCAAACTCGTCCTTCGGACAGGCCTTGTTGAGATCAGTAAAATCGATACACATCCTCCATTTACCATTGGCCTTCTTTACCATAACAGTGTTAGCCAGCCATTCTGGGTATTTTACCTCTCTGATAACTCCGGCACTGAGGAGTCTTTTCACTTCATTTCGAGCACCTTCGGCCTTGTCATCAGACATCTTTCGAAGCCTCTGCTTTCTGGGTCTGAAGGATGGATCAACATTGAGCGAGGTTCAATAACATCCCTGTTAACTCCGCAAAGATCATTAGCTGACCATGCAAAAACATCTTTGTTGTTGAACAGAAACCTTATCAAGGTTTTCTCCTGTTCCTCGGACAGTTGAGATCCCAACAGCACCTTCTGCTCTGCTATGTCTTCGCATAAGAGCATGGGCTTCGGCTGATCGGCCGAAGCAGCTTTCTCCCTTCTGAACTTGTATTGCTCACAAGCTTCAGCTCCATCTATGTTATGGATTGCTTTTGAGTCTGTCTAGTTTCCTTCGGCCCTTCTGGCAGCTTCATGACTTCCATGAATAGCAATGGTTCCTTGGTCTGAAGGTATCTTCATGCAAAGATATGCTAGATGAAGAATTGCTTCGAAGGCATTGAGAGTACCATGACCAATGATTGCATTGTAAGGGTATTCCATGTCAACAATATCGAATACAACTTGTTCAGTCCTTGTGTTGTTGATATATCCGAAGGTTACTGGCATTGTGATTTTTCCGAGTGCTACAATCTGCCTTCCTTCGAAGCCACAAAGGGGATGTGTGGCATCATGGATCTTGTCTTCGGGCTCTTGCATCTGTCTGAAGGCCTTAGCAAATATGATATCAGCTGCACTGCCTGTATTAACCAAAACATTATGGACCAGAAATCCTTTGATCACACAAGAGATAACCATAGCATCATTGTGTGGGTAATCCTTGAGCTGAGGATCCTCTTGAGAAAAGGTGATTGGGATGTGAGACCATCTTGATTTGATGAAGGGTCCTTGTACCCCTACATGTTGTACTCTTCTCTGTGCCTCCTTCTTCTGTTTCTTGTTGGCCGGCTCTGAGCATGAACCGCCTGTTATCGGGAGAACCAGCTTCGGAGCCGAAGCAGTTCCAGCTTGATTCTTGATCGAAGCCATCAGCTCAAAAAAGTGGAAGTGAGTTCACCAGAGGTGGGCGCCAATGTTGGGGACTTGTTCTCAAATGCTTCGACTTGAAGGAAAGCAAAAATATCGGCGTGAAGCAAAAACAAATGCTCAATACGTGATTACAGGAGAGCACGTGAACAGTACAGTGGTACTGTTCACCTATTTATAGGCACAGCCCACAGCCTTTATATAATTACACTTATACCCTTTACAATGAACTACAATAATGACACGGAATATTATGGGTCTTTAAGTCATTTCATCTTTAAGTTGGTTCACCCCTTCGTCTGGAGATATGTCACTATGCCGAAGCTTTATAATCGATAGCTTCGACGCTACTTTGGAGAGAATCTGCCGAAGGTGTTCATTTCTTTAGGATCTTCGGCTACGAAACATACCCCCAACACCGACCTAAGGTCAATCTTGGAAAAATACCCAAGCTCCGGTAAGTTGATCAAATAGGATGTCAATCCGAGGAAGATGGTACTTATTCTTGATGGTGACCTCATTAAGGGGTCTATAATCCACGTACATCCATAGTGTTTGGTCCTTCTTCTTGACAAAGATGGCTGGACAACCCCAAGGTGATGAACTTGGTCGGATGAATCCTTCTTCAAGTAGATCTTGTAATTGGGTCTTGAGTTCTGCCAATTCATTCGGAGGCATTCGGTACGACCTTCTAGAAATAGGAGTCGTACCGGGCTTCAACTCAATCACAAATTCTACATCTCTTTCTGGAGGCAATCCAGGCAGATCTTCCAAGAAGATGTTCAGAAATTCACATACTACCGAAATATCTTGGATCTCCGGTATGATGGCTTCATATACTCTGCCACACGGTTTAGCTGGAATAGCTACGGGGATGGACAAAAGAACCTCTTCTTGGCCATAACTCAACCTGATGGTTCTCAGATCAGTGTTGAGGATTGCTTTATGTTGGGTATCCAATTCATGCCCAAAATTACATCTATATCTTGGCCTTTCAGAACAATCATGTTTGTAGGAAAGTCCCGTTCAGCCAATGTTACGAGCACATGGTAAGCCACCTCTTTAGTAAATATTTGTCCCCTAGGCGAATGAATTATAAACCCTTCCCTTGATTCATTGTATGGAATGCAATGTTGCTCCACAAACTCCTTGCTTATGAATGTATGTGAAGCGCCAGAATCAAAAAGAATAATTGCAGGGTGATTGGCCATGAGAAACGTACCCATCATAACCGGGTCGCCTTCCAGTGTTGTGGCCACTTGAGTATAATAAATCCGCCCTGTTTTCCTCATATTTTTGCCCACGGTATTGTTTGCCGCATTTCCCTTGCCTTGAGCAGAACTCCCAGAATTTTGCTGATTATTTGATATGTTCTGCTTCGGGTATGGATAGTCCTTGATAAAATGTCCAGACTTTCCACAATTAAAGCAGCCTGTTGAAAAGCTTGGGAGAGCGGGGAAACGAGTACCAGGGGCACCTAGTTGATTTGTGGAGGTGGGGGCAGTGGGAGGACGGATAAAAACCGGTTGTTTGAAGGGGTAGGATGGTGGACATGGCGAAGAACGATTCTGGTTAAAAGGTCGGATTACCAACCTTTGTCTTTTCTCAGACCCCTAATTGGGTCTGTCACCTCCATTGCCCTTTGATTTTCCTGGGCCGGCATATTTGGCTTCAACTGCCAGCGCCGTGCTGACAGCCCTTCCGTAAGAAAGATCAATGCAGGTGGCCATCTTCTGTTGCATTCGGTCATTAAGGCCTCTCATGAAGCAATTTCTCTTCTTTAGATCAGTATTGACCTGATCGATGGCATATTGGGACAAGTGGTTGAATTTGTTGAGATACTGAGTCATAGTATCCCCACCTTGTTTGAGCTTCATAACTTCCTCCTGCTTCATATGGAGCACCCCTTCAGGAATATAGTGCTCCCGGAAAGCCAGTTTGAACTCGTCCCATGTAATTTGATGGCCGGCCGGCTGAACGGCTACATAATTTCCCCACCAGGTGCTGGCAGGGCCACGCAACTGTTGCGCCGCAAACAAGGGCTTTTGAGTCTCCGTGCATCGGAGAAGCTCGAACTTTTGTTTGATAACTCGGATCCACTCATCTGCTTCCAGAGGATCTTTTGCCTTGAGAAATAATGGGGGACGTGTCTCAAAGAAATCCAGATATGAAGTTTCGCGGGGTCCTTGCGGATACGCTCGCCCGCCTTGTTGTTGCATTTGTTGTCCCGCCATTTCCCGCAGAAAGCGGGTGTTGTCGGTCATGGCATTAACTAAGGCAGCAATGGCCTCAGCTAATGTTGGAGGTACTGGGGGTGGATTAGGAGTTGCTTCCCTCCCACGGGAGGTTCCTGCCCCATCCTGCGCATGAGTCTTGGACGGCATCTAAGGCAAAGAACATTTGGAGAAATATAATATGCCAAAGCAAACCATCCATTTTACATTACTTAAAAGGGTAATGATACAGACTCAAATTTACAACAGGATTACACTACCTATTACACATTATTACTACTTCTATACTACACTACTCTAGCTTCTTATCGCTTTTGGTAGCCTCGCTGTCAGGTGTAGGAGACCATTCATCGACCAAATTCATTGAAGGAGGGGCCTGAAAAGGTCCAGTTCCCCACCAAGGGCTTCACCCGCTGCTCCAGATGGTCCGGCTCCCATCCCGACAGGATCCGCAGGTACGTTAGGGTGCAGTTGTGAATACAATACATGAACTTCCTCATGTACTGTATTACAATAAACCTTCAAGTTGTCCATGGCTGTGCTAAGCTCCTCCACGCGGGCTCGAGCTTTGGCTTCCTTGGCCCAAGCAAGAGAACGAGAGTTAACAGCCCAATCGAGCGCTAGATCTCATTCAGCAAGTTGGTCTTGCAGGTGGCGGATGTCAGTTCTCAATTCATTTATTCTCTCACCATCCGCGACCCATATATCGTTCCTATGACGAAGCTCTGATCGAAGCTGTTCTACTTGAGCTTCCAGATCCCCGATTGGATCATTGCTACCACTACTACTGTCTTCATGCCTTGGAGCTAGTTGATGGTGGGGTACACCAATGAGTCTAGTAGACTTGCGCGCGGTCTTTCTTGTGCGTGGCGGCATATCTCCATGAGGGGGAAAATCTTATTAGCATAGTTTTTAGCCTGATGCATGTATAATTACAGAATCAACCTTAATTGATTCACACCTTCTATACATTGCGCTCTACTATCTGGTCTTTAAAATAAGTACCTCAGAAGGTGATTGGATAAGAAGGAAAGAAATTTTCTAGATAAGTCTTTGAAAATTCTTTTTGAAAATGTCTCATAAAATCTACCGAGATGGCCTTCGCTCCGATACCAGCTCTGACATAACCTCCCAAGTCATTAGGCCCACCTACAGTTGTCCTTGTCCAACGGAGCTCAGACAACCTTGTAGGTGCACCTGATCACTTGACAAGTTCGGTATCTGAACTCCTTACCTTTCCCAAGAGCGTTTCACCCGTCACGCAGACATTACAATACATAGGAGGTACGAAAATGCAGAAGCAGTTACAATAACTTACTTTATTGTAAAGTAAGACAGAGTTATATAGTTACAGACCAGAACAAAATATATGAGTGCTGAGTATTATTATTACATAACATGGGAGGAAAAACCCCTCCCGAATAAACAGTAAAAAGTTTTTCTTAACGGAGGACATTTCCTCCCGCAGCTTTAGTCTTGATTTTCTTCTTTTGGTACCACCTTGGAACAGAAGCAACAAAAGTTTGCTGCTTCTTCACCTAAAACAACATGGGACAAAGCCCTGAGTACAAAATGTACTTTCGCAAGACTTACCCGTCAAAGTAAAAGACTCTCAAGGATATGCTAGCTTTAAGCGAGTCAAGGTAAGGCTTATCAATAATCAATGACTCTGTTTGCAGAAATGCTTACTAATAGTGGATCCTTAAAAATCCAGTTTTACTTGTCATGAAGGTAAAGTTACCTGTATCTAGAGTTCTTTCTACCCTAGTTCAATCACTTGACCTATACTAGCCAATTTCTTAACAATCCTTTTTATTCACTGGAATGCTACGTGTAGGTCAATGACCAAGTCTTCATGTCCGCGAAGTTACGGCGATCCGAATCGATTATACTCAGCTGAGGATCACCAATCACATGACATATGTAGCACTTAACCCACGCATATGTCAACTCGCCACCGGGGTTCTTAAGACTAGATCAGGTTCACGCCAACCGAGAGCATAGATACACCATCGTCCAGCCTCTTGCCACGGAGGGTACACGCTACTCTCGCCATCTCTCCACTCCCATTGCGTGTTATCTTATTCTGGTATTAGTCTGCCCGAGGCAAATCTTACCCATGATAAGGCATGTGACCAGTTAAAGGGTCCTCGATCATCAAGCCTACATCGACACGGTCCTTAAATGACTCAGACGGAGACACTACACTGAGACTCTCTTTCTCGTGCAAGTCACCCACCCGGTCTCAGCTTTATCATTTCAAACCCAAAGTTTGGTACCTGGCAGAGGTACATCTTTTTCGATGTTGAACCCATCATGGCCATGATGGATCCACCATCAAGTTTTATTTTCGAAAACATCCCACCCACTTTGAAGCATCATCTTTTGTGAAAACAAAACATTTTGTTTTTCTAGAGCAAAGCTAAGCATAAGAAAAACCTTTTGTAAAACAGGGATTTAAGGATAAGTAATCAATTCCAAGGAAGGAAATGCAGGAATTGGTTTAGCACACAACTCCTATCACCTAATGCATCAAGCAAGTGAGAAAGATTTTAAAAGTAACAAGGAGGTGAAAAATGCACCGGGGCTTGCCTTGTGTTATAGGTGAATCAGGTTCTGCTCCACAAATATCAAAGTAAAAGTAGTTTCCTGCCTAAGGTTCTTCAGGTGGTGGTGGTGAAGTTCTTGCTTCTTCGACTTCTATTTCCTCTTCGTTCTCTAGATATAACCATATATAATCATGAATGCTCATGTAATGCTCATGAAAATGCTAAGATAATAAAAGTTTATTACCTGAGGTCTTGAATATAACTTTTCTTCACGGATCTCCGAGAAACTAGGGTTCGCGGAGTCTATAGTGAAGTTCATAGGGCAGGGGGCTAGGGTTTTGGGTTCTAAGTATCAAACATGGTCCAAAACATACCAAACTTTACCCAAAGTTTCTAAATAATATTTAAAGTTTACCTAAAAAGTTTGGTGAATTTTTGAATTATTAATTATTCCCTAAAATTCCAGAAACATGGATTTTGGCTATTTTAATTACTCTATAATTTCTTATTTGGACCAAAAATCATGAAACTATTTTTATTAAATACTACAAGAAATTAGAAGCCTAGCAAAATTGGTCTGGTATTTTTAGCATTTTCTATAATTTTCTAGAATTTCTTTAGCTCTGGTAGAAAAGGAAAAAGAAAAATACTCTACAGTGTTGGGCCGGAATTGGCCCAAGCCGGCCCAACAACAGGCAGAAGCGCGCCCGCGTGCGCCCACACTATCGGCTTTGCGAATAAGTCCCTGATGATTTGAATAACAGGAAAAAGGTCACAGCGCTATTCCTCTGTCTCACTGACACCTTACAAAAACACCCCTGTGCTTTCCTCTCTTCACAATTCCCAGTCCACGACGTTGAACGGCGGGGAGCCGAGCTCCGGCGAGCGCATATCGGTTGAATTACTCAATGATCGGTGCTCTTCTTCGGTCTAAACCTAATTCCAGCCTTAATGAGTGTTTCCCCTCAACTAATTTCATCAATGGGGATTTAACACGGTCTGTCCACTGTGACAGCGGGTAAGACGGACAGTCAACCACGTTCCCGGCGATCTAAGATAGCTTAGCTCAATCGAGTTGGTCGGGGAGTATCAGGGGCACATAAGAACGCTAAAATGGGAGGGCAGAGGGTGTGAGCGGACCTGAGACGTGCTGGCCACGGCGAGGTCAAACCGAGCGGTGTTCTTGAGTGATTTGGGGGAAATGAGCGATTCACGGTCTCTGGTGGACAATTGAAGACAAGCATGGGTGCTATGGATGGGTGATTACCCTACGGAGCTCACAGTGCGCTCAATTTATAACGGGCTTAAGCGGTGGCCGGGGATTTGGATGCAGACGCGCGGCGGTCAGAGAAACAGGAGGTCACTGGCGCAGTTGATTCGTGGAGAATACCGTGGCGGACTCACCAGCGATGATCGGATGGCTAACGTGAGTCACGGCGGCGCGGTTAAAAGCTGGAGACGTGGCGCAAGGCCGTGAAGCGACTGTCTCCGACGAAGTCATCCGAATCAGCCGTGGCTGGTCGGGTACGGTGGCCGGAGTGTTTCCACGGCGTGATATTTACTGACCCCTAGCGCTATCCAACTGATCTGAGCGCGAATCACGGCGGCGATAGCATGAATCCACGCGTGGCTCATCGGCGGCGAGGGGGCTGAACTTCGAATTCTGTGTGTTACTGTACCATGGGAAGCATTTGAAAGAGCGCCTAATAGACCACTTTGCTGGGCTTAGATCTTAGGTTTTTACATAATAACATGTTGATCTGCCAGTAGCAAAGTTGTTGTCCGATGATCCCGCTACAATTTTGTTATAACAATCATAGCCAAATAATGACTAGATCATGATCGAATCCAAGCTCAAAGATTGCTCAATCACACTGTCAGTCTGAATTCAGACATAAGGCAGTCTAACAGCCCATCTTTGGGTCCAATTTTCTCAAAACTTTTCATAGTACTAGGACATGATCTCTATAGAAAAATTGTTCCCCATTTATAGCTCTACAAACTTGATGTGATGACCTAGGGCAAAAACTTTATAATTTGGAAGATATAGGGCTTCAAAGTTGAGGCAAATGCACTGAAAATCAGACTTAACTCAATAGAGCTCAAATGTGGCTTTTTGCAAATAAGTCCATATCTCAGGGTTTAGGTTGCAAATCCACATACTTGTGAACCACATGAGTTAAGATGCCCTAATTTCATGGTTTTTGCACTTTAGTCCAAAAGTGCACTAGTTTTGCACTTAGCCCCCTAGGGTTTTAGTCCATGGCTTTCCAGGGTTCTATTTAGGGTTTTTGATACTTCTAGGGTTTGGATGTCATTTGAGTCTATTCATGGTGACATTTTATGACTATTTCAATGGAATTTTGAAGTTTTCCCTTATTAGGCCTTGTTTGCTCTATTAATCCCAGTCTAGGGTTAAGCACTGTACCCTTGGGTTTTACTTATAACATATCATATCAATACAACTTATTTGAACTTTTTGCCTAGTGAATGCATTATAAGTGTAATAATCACATGATATGCCAATGCTTATGATGTCATGCTCAAGTTTTAGTGGCAGTAACAACAGGGGTGTTACACAGCCAATCCCAGAAAACTTCGAATTTGGCGGACAGTCGTTGGTGGCTTCCAGTTCATCACCTCTTGCACCTTATCAGGATCAACAGCTATGCCTTCTTGAGAGATAGTGTGACCCAAGAATTTGATTTCCTTCAGCCAAAAATCACATTTTTGACAATTTGGCATACAGACGGTGCTCTCGCAGACGTTGAAGCACTACATGCAAATGACTGGCATGCTCTTCTTCGTTCTTCGAGTACACCAAGATATCATCGATGAATACCACTACGAACTTGTCCAGTTCAGGCATGAAAACAGAATTCATCAGATACATGAAATATGCTGGTGCATTGGTCAGCCCAAATGACATCACCAAGAATTCATACAGCCCATATCTAGTCGAGAAGGCAGTCTTCGGAATATCACTTGCCCGTATCTTGATCTGATGATAGCCGGAGCGAAGGTCTATCTTGGAAAACACTTTGGCTCCAACCAACTGATCAAAAAGAACATCAATACGAGGCAAAGGATATTTGTTCTTGATAGTTACCGCATTAAGTGGGCGGTAATCTATGCACAGCCTCAAGCTTTCATCTTTCTTCTTTACGAACAAGACTGGACATCCCCAAGGCAAAGTACTTGGCCGAATAAAACCTTTGTCCAGCAATTCTTGCAATTGCTTCTTCAATTCTGCCAACTCAGCGGGTGGCATCCGGTAAGGCCTCTTGGAAATAGGTGTCGTTCCTGGTTGCAACTCGATGGCGAATTCGATATCCCGGTCTGGGGGCATTCCTGGCAATTCATCAGGAAAGACATCTGCATACTCACAGACCACTAGAATCTTCTTCACAGGTGACTTCATCATAGCAGAAGCACATGATTGGGTAGAATCTTGGCGAGGTAGATACAACACAAGGTCTTCGGATGTAGGGAATGAATCTCCAGAGCTCTGGCAGCTACATCCAACACTACTCGGTGTTGAGTCATCCAGTCAGCTCCGAGAATTATGTCCATACCCTCTAATCCCAAAATCAGGAGTGTGGTTTTGAAGATTCTACTTCCCATTGAGATAGGCACATTTTGGTTTAATTGGTTGGTTGCAATTTTACCCCCAGGTGTGGCTATCATGAATGATCCTTTTGTATGATAGAAAGGCAATTGACACTTAGCACTGAACTTCTGGCTAAAGAAACTATGAGATGCACCAGAATCAAACAGAATTAATGCAGGTTGATTAAAAACTGAAAAGATACCAGTCATGATGGGGGCTCCCTTGGGTAACTCCTACAGAGTGGTGAAGTTGAGCTTCCCTTGCCTAACTTGCACCTTCTTCTTTCTTCCCTTGTCTTGATTTGGTGTTGGCATCTGCCTCTGCTGGTTTCTTGGGCAATTCTTGGCATAGTGGCCCACATTGCCACAAGTGAAGCACTTGTTCCCATTACCCTGGCGGAACTGCTGCTGCTGCGGAGGTTGATTGTTCCTTGGGGCAGGAGCTGGAAAATGAGTGGGTGCTGGCTGCTGCTGCTGAGGTGGCCTGATCACCCATCTGTCTGCCTGTCGCTGAAATCCCCTTCTTACGATCGAGAATTCCGGCTGGGATATGGTGCCCTCTGAAAGCAGTCTTGAATTCCTCCCAAGACACTTCACGATCAGCAGGTAGCATAGCACGGAAGTGGTCCCACCAAGTTCGAGCAGGGCTGCAAAGCTGCTGCGTGGCGAAGCGAGCCTTGGTATCATCAGGGCAGTCTCCCATGAGGAGGGGAAACTTGGACTCCACGACGTGTAACCACACGTCAGCGTCCAACGGATCCTCTGCCTTTGTGAACAAAGGCGGCTGCGTGCTCAGGAACTCCTGGTAGGTTGCTGCTGCCGGAGGTCACTGCGGCTGGCCTCCACCATACTGCTGAGGGTGGGGCAGGCGCTGCAAGAGATGTCGCAGAATCTCGTTCTGCTGGGCCATCAGCTCCTACACCGTGGGAGCTGGAGGAGGTGGCGGGGGAACTTGCTCGTTTTGCCCACGATGCTGCCTAGCTGCCATCTGAAAACAGAGATCGTCGCCATTGTTATCTCAATTCACAATTTCGAACGACATGCTATTATCTCATATGGGAAGAAAATTGTCATAATCATAATATTAGGTTTGAATGAAGATAACATGGTTACAAACATCCCACAGATCTCAAAAGTTCACAAGGGTTACATCAATTAGGGGAAAGTACCCGTAAGCCTAGTCCAAAATCTGTCATTAACTAAGCTTGTGTAGGTTTCTATCCGCCTAAAGCGTCAAAACGACTGATCAACCCTGGGTAGTGGAAGCAACACTGGATGCGGGTGAAGGGGGCATCACGGAGGTAGTCCCATTGGCACTAGGGGCTGGTCCTAACTCCTCAGGAGCCTCTTCTCCCTCGCTTCCGGCCTCATTGGCCTCCATCTCCAGGTGGTGCATGTCCAAGTGGTCATTAGCTTCTTCAAGTTCCTGCTGCACATCATGGAGCTGGTTCTCCAAGATATCAATAGTGTTGTCTCGGATCTCCACTTGCTGCTCCAAGGTGGTGATGCGCTGGCTCAGCCTTTCCACCTGTAGGTCCTTCTCCACCAACTCAGAGAACAAGTCGACCACAAAGTCTTCTCGGCTGTTGAGTGTGATCTTGGTGGTTTGAGCGAGGTTAGCAAGATGTGCCATAGCGTCGCTCTGTAGGGCCTAAAGGCGGTACAGCGCACTCATGCACTGAACAGTGACTCTCCCAACCAAGTCAGGATACATCGCCCATACGTCCTTCACATGGCTCACACGGTTGCACCACATGGGGTCATCCTTCTTCTCAGCAGGGAAGAGTCCCAAGGGGTGCATCACCATCTCCAGGGGATGGTAGCCACAGAAAGTCGTCAGAGTCTTCATGGCTGCCGCTTCAGTGGTGTCGTCCGTCCAGAATCCAATCGTCTCGGAGTCAAGAGAACGCCAACCCGGCTGAAGGGGATGAGCCACCAAAGTCAGCCAGACTCGACAACGTGGTACCCAATGCTCCTCGTACAGCTGCACCGTGTACAAAGGGGGCGTAGGGTAACCGGTGGAGTTAAGCACTTCCCACAAGATGGAAGGAAAACCATCGTGAGAAAGGAAGTCAGAGCTGAAACGAGTGTCTTCTCCACTATCACGGGTAGGTGAAGTCATCTGAGGAAGGGGATCAGATGTAAAGATTATGGTGGAAGGAAGAAAATAAAAGAGCCTGGATGGTTTAAAAGGAAGCGGGTTAGCTCAAATTTTTACTTCTTTAGTGTCTAATCCCTTTTAGTTTTTATAATGCATGCATGCTGATAATAATGTCTCCTCTCCGAGTAAAAGGGGTGCTCTTAGGGCATCCTCTAAGAATCTAAATACTAGCCCACAGGGCCTACTTAATTAGCCACCTATTTCTCTCTCTATTCCTAAGGCCTTTCGTCCTAGGTCTAGCGATCTAGTCTTGACGACTCACACTAGTTTCTAAACAAGTTTTAGATTTTCAAAAAATTGGTATTCATGGTTTATTGTGATTCTCTGTGGTGGTATTTGCTCTGATACCAGCTGTGGCAGAACCGCTCGAATTATTCCAGCTTAAATGCCTAAGTCACGCCTCAGGGGCCGTGACACACTTAAATCGGAATAACCCGTCAGTCCCTCAGATCTAGTCTGATAAAGACACTTAACCAGGATCAAATACCACAAACTCACTCGAAGGTGAGTCACAGAAGAAATACGATAAAACAGGAAAACCTCAAATTAAAGTACTGAGTTATTACATAAATTGGAGTTTTTTAAGTAGCTGATAAAAATTCACAAAATAAAATGCGGCGGATAATCGATATCGTCGGTTGCGAGAAATTGTGCAAGGCCTAGCCCACTACTCCTCCTGCTCCTCTCCTGCTGGAGCAGCATCCCACTTGACCGTCCAACCCGGTGGCAGGGTTGTAGGCCAAGTGACACCATCAACCATATCCTGAAGCGTACCTGCAAAAATTCTGCCACAAGCAAGGCTGAGTATACTAATACTCAGCTAGACTTAACTGGTGTGAGGAGTCTACTCCTCTACCTCTAGACCATGCAGCTGTTTGGCTGAGGGGTTTTGTTTGCCAAAAGCACTAGCTGAGTATAAAATCCATTTTTAACTTTTCAATTTCTAGCATCATTGTCATAACTACGTTTGCTCCTTCTAAGCATACATGGTAGCAAGCATTTAGTACAATCAACAAGTTATCTCAAGTAAACCTCATTTCACTTTTTACTCAATGTAGTACAAGGGGTCAAGCAGTCTCATTAGTTGCGAGAAGCAGACGATTCGAATCGAGTTTTTAAACCTTGCAAGGTAAACCTAAACACACGACATGTCAGGGTACTCCGTCCCCACACACGTCAACCGTCCCCATCGATCCCCCGTTCGTGGCTAGGGCTCACCGCCTTGGCATACAATGCTCCACTGACCCCGGCTGCCGCCGTGCAGTGACCGCACTTGTACCCACCATAGCTAGCATGGGAGACCCAGTCTCAGGTCGCGTGAGGAGAAAAGTCCGCGCCCGGCTTCACTCAGGTACTAGGTTTACTGGTTACCATATTTCCCGACATGTGTTTAGTACGTTCAAACGCTTGACTCAGGTATCCACACATTAATCCTTAATTCCTTTTCCCGTCTCATGGACATGGCATCCTCCCTGGATCCAAGTCCATGGACCATCATAGATCTCGTTATCAAGATGAATACAATCAATTCCTAACCTCACGCGAGTGCTAGAAAAATCACTCGACTTCTACCGAGATCCTGATTAGCATAGCAGCTACTCGACCTAGCATACTGTTGGGGACTTGTTCTTAACTTCAGTGAATCAAGAACAAGGCAACACAGAAATAGTTAAATATTATGGTCCTTCGTCCTTCGAAGCATTATCTCCCTTGGGATATAATGAATTCCGGACGAAGATTATGAATGACATACCTTCGTAAGCACAATGAATAGTGAAGAAAGATTTACATAAAATATGAAGAAATAATATAAATAATTGATTATTATTATTAACTCATTTTTATTCTATTATTATAGAAATGATGATAAATTACAAATGTACCTTCGGCTTGAAGGAAAGCTGAGATACCAGTGTAATACAGAAGCAAATGCCTAATGCGTGATTACAGGATTCCGTGAACAGTACAGGGGTATTGTTCACCTATTTATAGGCACAGGGCGCAGCCTGTGTATAATTACATTTATGCCCTTTACAATGAACTACAATAATGACACAGAATATCATGGGTCTTTAAGTCATTTCATCTTTGAGTCGGTTCACCCCTTCGTCTTGAGACATGTCATTGTGTCGAAGCTTTATAGGCGATAGCTTCGGCGCTGTTTTGGAGAGGACCTGCCGAAGGTGTTTCTTTCTTTAGGATCTTCGGCTATGAAGCATACCCCCAACAGTAGCCCCTTCACGGTGCTAGATCGTTTTTCGTAACGAGCTTGATCCGTGAAAAAATCTTCTAGGCTTCGGGATGCCGAAGATCCAAAAAACACCTTCCTTGAGCTCGTTGGCGAGAAACGATTAAAATAATCATCATGCGCGCAACCCATCTTGCACCAATTACGCGCTCGCCAGCGATTCACCTTCTCGAACTATGTGGCCCACCGTTCAGTGAGTGCGGGTGACTGTTTGTTCGGTGTTGGAGACCTTGCTGATTCACCTTCCCACCTGCAGCACTATATAAACAGACGGGTAGGTGTGAAGTTACTACAACATTCATTGCTATTGTACTGTTTTGCTGCCAAATTTTTAGTCATAGCCGAAGCTTGATCATCGTGCTCAGACGAAACCTCGCTTGTGAATCTGCTTCGGCACAAGAGTAAGAGCTTCGGAAAAGACAAAAAAGCCAACACCAAAAATTTCAAGTAAGTCATAATCAAATGGCCAGAGTTCGCTCTACTGCAAGGGTCGGTCGTGATGGGGATGAGACCGAAGCTATTGAGACTGTTCCTATTTCGGAGGCAATGAAGCGATCTGGGTTGGTAACACCGGAAGACGTCCCTACTGCTGAAGCAGAGCAAGCTGGTATTGAAGAGACCGATTCTGAAGATGATTACAGCAGCGCAGTGCCAAGCAAGCCTAGCCACCTAGACTTCGGAAAATCCACCATCTCTGAAGCTGATTTTCCTAAGATGGTGAAGTTGGGCTATTTCAGCGAAGTTAAGAAAGAGCTGATTCTATTCGGTGGAGAAGAAACTACTCCGAAGCTAGAAAAAGATGAAATAGTAGTTTTCAAGAGTTTCCTCAAAGCTGGTTTAAGATTCCCTTTAAATAAGATGATTGTCGATGTGCTAAAGAAGTTTGGGATCCACTTTCATCAACTAACTCCTAACGCTATCGTTAGGCTTAGTGTTTTTATTTGGGCTCTCCGAAGCCAGGGGTGGAACCGTTTGCCGAAGGTTTCTGCCGGGTGCACGAGCTACATTACCAAACCAAGGCCAGAAAGGATGGATTACATGAAAATTTTGGTTGTTACAATTTTGCTTACCGGAAGACTACAAAATTTCCTGTGATTAGCTACCGAAGCAAGTGGCCGGCAGGCTGGAAATTGGAATGGTTCTACGTCAAAATTGATGAGGACAAGGAGAAGCTGGTGCAGAGTCCGCTAGAATTGATCTTCGGAGAGACCAGACCCCAATGCAATATGACACTAGAAGGTCCAAGCCAAACTGCGCTGGCTGAATTCAGGATTATCGTAGAGCACATTGGCACTAGGGACTTAGTGCAGGAATTTTTGGCTTTCAAAATATTTCCAACTATGAAGGAATGGGCTATGCCGAAGCTTGAAGGAGAGAAGAAAGAGGGGGAACTTGTCCGACTGCCCTACCACTACAAGTTCAAGAAATATTTCAAAGCACCCTGCCAAGAATGGCTGGAAACAATCGAAGTAATGTGCACCGAAATTCTTGGGAATTATTCTAAAAAAGAAGATCAATTGATGATAGCAGCCTTCGGCACCCGTCCGAAACGAAAGCTAAACAGAGTGTTGGATGCTATAGGCTTTGAATATCCTGATTATGAACGACTCGACAAGGGTGCCGAAGGGCAGAAAAGAAAAAGAGTGGCTGGCACTTTGAATAAAGACGATGAAGATCAATCAAAGAAGAAGAAACAAAAGTTTGAAGCGAAGGTATTAGCTTCGAAGAAAAGAAAGGACTCGATCCCGGAGCAAAAATCAATTGATGAAGAAGAGAAGACTTCTGCAACATCCTCTGATGCTGAAATAGAGGAAATTCTAAAGGTAATGACTGAAACTTCGCCTGTCAAACTAAGTCCATTGGGGCTTCATCTGACGAAGCTTTTTCATAATGAAAAGGAGCCCACAAAAACAAAGGCATCTAGGCCAAAAAGGCAAAGGATTGTTACCGTGACAGAAGTGATTGAAACAACACCACCAAGAGCTCCAACTCCGAAGGTGCTGGCGATTGAAGGCACAACAGCTACCGAAGCTGTACCCTCGGAGGTTGCCGCAGAAGAAGCCAGAGCCGAAGATGCCAACTCCGAAGATATTAATTTAGAGAGCATAGCTGCTGATATAGATAAAATGCTGCTAAACATGGCCGCTGAAGAAACTGATGCAGCCACCGAAGAAACCACGGTCGCAAAACCCGAGAAAGAAGGAATAACCGAAGATACTTCGGAAGATGAAACTTTTGACTTCCGAAACTTGGTTGGCCAGAAGCTAACAGAAGCTGAAAAAGAGGAATTAAAAGAGTATGCTATATCTTGCGGGTACCAGCCGGGGGGCGCTTCTCTTCGGTGGTATTGATGATGAAGGGTTAGGCTGCATACGAGATCAAACCGGTGCGAAGGTTGTCGGTACTCTATCAAAGAGTATCGGCTTTCCGAAGCTCGAAGCGGATATAAGCCGCTACCGACAACAAAACATTGTCGGCAGCTTGTTCTATTATAATTTTAAGGTAAATATCTTGTGTTTAACTGTTATTATTTGTGGCCACAGAAATATTTTCTAACGAAGGTTATTTGTCCGCAGAGTATACTTTTGAGCAAGGCATTAAAAATGCAGCAAGACTTAGAGGATAAAAGGCAAGAAGTTATAATTGAAAACTTAGAAAACAAGATAAAAGAGCAATCTGCTGCCATCGAGAAGAAAGACTTCGAGCTACAAATAGCTGAAGGCTTATTAGTGGACGCTGAAGCAAAAGTAACAGAATTAAATTTGAAGCTTCTTTCCCAATCGGAAAATTTCGAACAAGAAAAGCTGAAGCTTGATGCAAAACTTGAAGTCGAAGCTTAAAGAAATTCGGAACTGAAAGAATCTTTGAAAAATCTTCAGAATAAGTGCCTGGAGTTCAGCAGTCGATGCATTCATCAGTTGAAGCAAGTGTTCCATTTTGTTGGAGCCAGTAGTGAAGAGTTTACTCCTTCAGCTGAAGACCTGCCTGGTGCCTTTGAGCACATTGAGGGTGAAATTAATGATCTTGATGAAGTTATAGCTAGGCATAGCGACTTCTGTGCCCTGGCAGCTTCTCGGGGCACAGCTGTTGCCTTTTTGAAGTCTGGCTGTGAACACGGCAAGATTGTTAATAGACCCAACTTCAGCCTGTCACCAGCAGACCTAGATAATGTTCCCAATCTGGCTCGGAGTATTGCAAATAGATTTATAAAGTTAGTATGGACAAAGGGTGGTCGGAGCAAAGCTGGTGACGAAGCTCGGAGCCACCTCAAGCTGGTAACAAAATCATACCTTATGCTTACCTTTTCCTTTGAATTTTGAATTTAGCTTACAATACTTTCGTACAGATTGACCAAGCCGAAGCTGAAGCTACAGAGTAAAAGGACGAAGCTCCAGAGATGCTGTCGAAGCTTGAATAATCTGTAAAAATAGCTCAAAAAACTCCTGTAAAAACTTGTATAAAGTATGATGTAACTTGAGTTTCACTTTGTAATATAATCTTACTTTTCCGTCCATGTATGAAATGCTTTGGTGTGGACGAAATTAATACTTTTGAGCCATAAGCGAAAAACACCTTCCCTTCTTTGCGTACACAGCGAAGCATAAAATTACCTTCCTTTCGGAACCGAAGCAAGTTTGTATGTTATGTTGATGATGATCCTATGTATGTCTAAGTGAATGTTTATGAATGTAAATGTCATGATGTAATGTATCGTGCAAATGAATGTCCAAATACATATTCGAAGCCATAATTCAACCCTTCATTCCCTTGGGAATGACTCAAATCTTCTTTGCCGCTTATTTTTCGGCTTCACCGTTTATTTTTCGGTGTATCAGCGCTGACTTTTCGCTGTAAGCCTCCCTTAGGAGCTTATTCGCCTTTTACTTCGGCGGAATCAGCGTTGACTTTTCGCTGTAAGCCTACCTTAGGAGCTTCTTCGCCTTTTACTTCGGCGAAATCAGCGTTGACTTTTCGTTGTAAGCTCTGCATTCCCTTAGGAACGACTTTTGAGCTTCTCCTTGTTTTCTTTTCTTTTTTCTTTGCACACGATGGTGCGTTCTCAGCTTTTACATTTACATCTTTGGGGGATATTGCTTTTATAGAGCTGAAATAAAAAGAAAAATTACATGATATGGCCCCATTAAAAACCTTTCTCTCCCTTTGGAAAGGAAAAGGGTGCCATAAAAAAGAATATAAAAAATTACATCGAACTAGACATAATATCGCCGAAGCTCATCCGCGTTCCATGATCTAGGAATGTCGTTGTCGTCCATATCCTTCAATCTGTAAGAACCGGGTCTTGACGAAGATACTACCAAAAAAGGTCCTTCCCACTTCAGCTGTAGCTTGCCTACTGTGTCTGGGTTGGCGACTCTTCGAAGTACCAAGTGTCCTGGCTTAATATTTTTTAGCCGAAACTTTCTGTCACGCCATTTTATTATTTCGGCTTGATAATTGTTGATATTCTCTACAGCTTGAAGTCTGATCCCTTCTGTAGCATCTTTTGTCGCAGAATAATCAGCTTTGTCTTCTGTCGAAGCCATTGTTCTTATTGATCCCGCTTTAGCTTCTTCTGGGGTTATTGCTTCGTCACCAAACAGCAATTTGAATGGTGTAAAACCTGTTGATCTTGATATTGTTGTGTTGTGGCTCCACACCACTTTGATTAATTCATCTGGCCACTTTCCCCTGGGCTGATTGAAGATTAACTTCATTATTCCCGTCATTATGATGCCATTAGCCCTTTCAACAAGTCCATTTGACTCCGGATGCCGAACTGATGCAAAATGGATCTTTGTGCCAATTTGTTCACAAAATTCTCTGAAAACTTCAGAATCAAACTGCGTTCCATTGTCCAAAGTAATGGCCTTCGGCACTCCGAAGTGACAGACAATATTTTGCTAGAAAAACTTTTGAATAGTAACCGAAGTTATTGTCGCTAAAGGCTTTGCCTCGATCCATTTAGAAAAATATTCCACTGCCACTACAAAATATCTTAAGTTCCCTTGTGCTGGTGGTGGCAGACCTAACAAATCAAGGCCCCACCTTTGCAATGGCCAAGTGGGTTGTATTAACTGGGTTAAAGACGAAGGTTGTTTTTGATCTCTTGCACATTTCTGACAGCCTTCGCACTTTTGGACTAATTCCGCTGCATCCGAAGCTGCCTTTGGCCAATAAAATCCTTGACGAAAAACTTTTCCTAGCAAAGGCCTAGATCCAATGTGAGATCCACACAGGCCTGCGTGTATTTCCTTCATCAATTCTATACCTTCGGTTCTGGATAAACATTTGAGTAGTGGAGAACAGACTCCATGCTTGTACAGCTCCCCTTCTATTATAACATATGGTCGAGCTCTTGCCTCTATTCTCTTGTTATAAGCTTCGTCATCTAAAAGAAAATTACCCTGAAGGAAAGAGATGATTTCAGTTCTCCAGTCTTCACTATAAACAGGAGATATATTGAGGACTGCTCTCTCAAGGAGTTCAACTGAAGGTGCTTTTATTTTCGAAAAATACTTCCGAAGGTAAGGGCAGCCCCTGTGCTGCTGACTTGGCTAGCAAATCAGCATGTTCATTTTCTCCTCGAGGGATATTTTTGACAGAAAATCCTTCAAAGGAAGCTTCAATCCTTCGGACCGTGTCTAAATATTTCTCAAGCTTCGGGTCTCTTGCTTTATAACTCTTGTCAATATGACCAGAAATAACCTGGGAATCAGTTTTAAGAACTGCCCTTCTAATTCCCATTGCCTTTAACTTCCGAAGACCCAAAAGCAAAGCTTCGTACTCAGCAATGTTATTTGTGCAGCTAAAATCAAGTCTTGCTGTGTAGCAAGTTTTAACTTTGGAGGGTGCAACTAACACAGCGGCTGCTCCTGCCCCGAAGGTTCCCGAAGAACCATCGCAGAATACTGTCCAAGCTTCGGCATCTTTACTCGCTTCTTCTTCCTGAGCCCCTGGCGTCCAGTCAGCAATGAAGTCTGCTAACGCCTGGGACTGAATCGAAGATCTATGCACATAATCAATGCAAAACTCATTGAGTTCCGTAGCCCATTTTCCAACCCTTCCAGTAGCTTCTCTATTTCTCATAATATCCTTCAATGGTTGTGAAGAAGGGACAATTATATTGTATGCTTGAAAATAGTGCCGAAGCTTCCTGGAAGCCATCAAAACAGCATACAGCACCTTCTCCAATTTTGTATAATTTTTCTTTGATAAACTAAGGACTTCAGAGACAAAGTATATTGGGGCTTGCTTTTTGACTTGCCCTTCAACCTTCTCTTGGACAAGTGCCGCATTTACCGCTGAGTGCGAAGCTGCCACATATAACAACAGAGGAGCCCCTGGCGTTGGTGGAGTTAATGTCGTTAGGTCTATCAAATACTGCTTCAGCTCGTCGAAGGCTTTCTGTTGAACTGGTCCCCATTGAAAAACTTCGGCTGACTTCAGTATTTCAAAAAATGGTAGATTTCTCTCTGCTGATCTAGATATGAATCGGTTCAGAGATGCAAGTCTTCCCGTTAGTCGCTGAGCCCCCTTCTTTGTGCTTGGTGGTTCCATTCGAAGAATAGCTTCTATTTTATTTGGATTAGCCTCAATCCCTTTTGTTGAAACTAGGCAACCAAGGAATTTCCCCTTCTTTACTCCGAAAACACACTTTTCTGGATTTAGCTTTAGACCGGCCTGTCTAAAATTAGCGAAAGTCTCCTGCAGATCAGCAATGTGATTTTCTTGCTTCGTGCTTTTTACAATGATATCATCGACATAAGTTAGCACATTTCTGCCTATCTGAGAGTGAAGAACTTTCGTTGTCATTCTGCTGAAGCTTCCTCCAGCATTCTTGAGCCTCTCTGGCATCCGAAGGTAACAATATGTTTCGCTAGGGGTTATGAAGCTGGTTTTTGGCTCATCCTCCTTCTTCATCCAAATTTGATGATAGCCTGAATAACAATCCAACAGACTCATAAGTTCTGATGAAGCTGTTGCATCAACTAGGGAATCTATCCTTGGCAATGGAAACTCATCTTTCGGATAGGCCTTGTTGAGGTCAGTAAAATCAATACACATCCTCCATTTGCCATTGGCCTTTTTTACCATAACAGTGTTGGCTAGCCATTCTGGGTATTTCACTTCTCTGATGACTCCGGCGCTGAGGAGTCTTTTCACTTCATTCCGAGCACCTTCGGCCTTGTCATCAGACATCTTCCGAAGCCTCTGCTTTCTGGGTCTGAAGGATGGATCAACATTGAGCGAGTGTTCAATAACATCCGTGTTGACTCCGCAAAGATCATTAGCTGACCATGCAAAAACATCTTTGTTGTTAAACAGAAACCTTATCAAGGTTTTCTCCTGCTCTTCGGACAGTTGAGATCCCAATAGCACCTTCGGCTCTGCTATGTCATCGCATAAGAGCATGGGCTTCGGCTGATCGGCCGAAGCAGCTTTCTCTCTTCTGTACTTGTATTGCTCACAAGCTTCAGCTCCATCTATGTTATGGATTGCTTTTTAGTCTGTCCAGTTTCCTTCGGCCCTTCTGGCAGCTTCCTGACTTCCATGAATAGCAATGGGCCCTTGGTCCGAAGGTATCTTCATGCAAAGATATGTTGGATGAAGAATTGCTTCAAAGGCATTGAGAGTACCACGACCAATGATTGCATTGTAGGGGTATTCCATGTCAACAATATCAAACACAACTTGTTCAGTACTTGTGTTGTTGATAAAACCGAAGGTTACTGGCATTGTGATCTTGCCAAGTGCTACAATCTGCCTTCCTCCGAAGCCACAAAGGGGATGTGTGGCATCATGGATCTTGTCTTCAGGCTCTTGCATTTGTCTGAAGGCTTTAGCAAATATAATGTCTGTTGCACTGCCTGTATCAACCAAAACATTGTGGACCAGAAATCCTTTGATCACACAAGAGATAACCATAGCATCATTGTGTGGGTAATCCTTGAGCTGAAGATCCTCTTGAGAGAAGGTAATTGGGATGTGAGACCATCTTGACTTGATGAAGGGTCCTTGTACCACTACATGTTGTACCCTTCTCTGTGCCTCCTTCTTCTGTTTCTTGTTAGCCGGCTCTGAGCATGAACCGCATGTTATTGGGAGCACAAACTTTGAAGCCGAAGCAACTCCAGCTTGGAACGAAGCCATCAGCTCAGCAAGTGGATGTGAGTTCACCGGAGGTGGGCGCCAATGTTGGGGACTTGTTCTTAACTTCAGTGAATCAAGAACAAGGCAACACAGAAATAGTTAAATATTATAGTCCTTCGTCCTTCGAAGCATTATCTCCCTTGGGATATAATGAATTCCGAACGAAGATTATGAATGACATACCTTCGTAAGCACAATGAATAGTGAAGAAGGATTTACATAAAATATGAAGAAATAATATAAATAATTGATTATTATTATTAACTCATTTTTATTCTATTATTATAGAAATGATGACAAATTACAAATGTACCTTCGGCTTGAAGGAAAGCTGAGATACCAGTGTAATACAGAAGCAAATGCCCAATGCATGATTACAGGATTCCGTGAACAGTACAGGGGTACTGTTCACCTATTTATAGGCATAGGGCGCAGCCTGTGTATAATTACATTTATGCCCTTTACAATGAACTACAATAATGACATAGAATACCATGGGTCTTTAAGTCATTTCATCTTTGAGTCGGTTCACCCCTTCGTCTTGAGACATGTCACTGTGCCGAAGCTTTATAGGCGATAGCTTCGGCGCTGCTTTGGAGAGGACCTGCCGAAGGTGTTTCTTTCTTTAGGATCTTCGGCTACGAAGCATACCCCCAACACATACTAGTATCCATCTCAAAAAGGAATCCTGAGTTCATGCAACTAAAGGTTTCCAAGCAACTCCTACACTAAAGTGCACATTACAAGCCTACAACATTAAGTGTAGTAAAGTAGCATATATATAAATGGTTATGCATAAAACCGGGGCTTGCCTTCAGATGCTGGGGCTGCGGGGAGATCCTCGATGGCAGTCTCGGGAGCTTGCTCCTGGTCTTCCTCGTGGACAGCTCCTTGCTCAGGGGTGAGCACGTACTCTCCGTCAGCGAGATTGCAATCTAATGAATGCAATGAGTAAGATATATGCATGGCATGATATGCCATTTGCAATTAAAATTTGATGGGGTGATCAATTTAATAAGGTAGAGCTTAATTTTGCTACTGAAGGTTTTTGTGGTACACTTAGCAAAATTAGGGTCAAGCTTGATTAAGCTAATTGGTGAGTTCATTTTGGTGTTCCACTGATTTCTTTTTAATGTCTTAGTGTGAATTTATGAAGATTTCTAGCTGAAGTCCTTAGAGTGAGATTTATTTTCCCTTTCTTCTTTTCTATTTCTTGTATGCTTTTAAGGTGGGTTTGAACTACAAGATAGCTTAATAAATTTCCAAAAATTCTGTAAAAATTACAGTGGCTTTTTACTGGTGTATAAGACTCTGTCTCAAAATTTGGGGCTCAAAAAGTGAGTGGTTCTCTCTATATAAAATTATCAAATGTTATTGCAGAGGGGGTGTTTTGAACTACAACTCCTTTTTAATAGTGGGTTATTCTCTAAAACATATTTTTTCTGTCATTTAGATGTTATAACATGAATTTGTACAAATTTTCAGTCACTAATACTTATTAGTTAATTTATTATGATTTTTCCAAAGTTTCTAGCCAAAGGGGTGCTTTCTACTACCACTATATTTGAAAATTATCAAACAACATATTTCTAATTTTTCCTATCTTCTTCTTTGTGCAAGAGCAATCATTCTGAAGTTTGGCAACTTTGTGCTTAAGGGAAAGGTGGTAGGGATTTCTTGAACTAAATGGTCTTTTTCATGAAGTATTGGCAATGGGTATTATTTGTAGCTTTTAATTGGGTTTTGCATTTTTCTCTGGTGGTCTACTTTATTATTAATCTGGTAAAAATTTATTTGTTCATTGTTG
Organism: Zea luxurians; assembly: GCA_029449295.1. NCBI lineage: Eukaryota > Viridiplantae > Streptophyta > Magnoliopsida > Poales > Poaceae > Zea > Zea luxurians. The sequence continues at coordinate 124,316,409 of JAOPSE010000009.1, forward strand.
CACACTTTGTGGCTTGCTTATGATTTAATTGAAATATGGCTTAATATCAAGTTTTATTTGTTTACCCTACTTAAAATGATGGGGTGGGGTGTTTATCATTTTTGCAGTGGGGTCCTAGTGGTTAAAAGTCCACTGAATTTTTATTAACAATTTTGAAATTGTTTTCATAATTCTAGTAATTGTCTTTCTAGTTTGATTAGTGTCTAATAAAATATTTTACCTTGAATCTGTTCTGGACTAGGGGTCCCTTTATTTTTCCTAGGTTCTCTACTACTTCAGTGGACTAGGAAAAATATTTGCATTCACTGTTCATTATTTTCTAATACCTTTCTGATTTTCTTAAGATTTGGGCAAAAATGGCTTTTATTAGATAACCCTACTTAAATCTTCAATACTGGGGTGTTCAATATTTTTATACAGTGTCTAAACGGGGTTTGAACTTCTACAAATTTTTTTAAGTTCAGCACAGAAGCATAACTAATTTTCTTTCTTTTAAAAAGGTTTGGTCAGTTTCTTTAATTAATTTCAAACTCTAAAATTTAAAACAGAAAGCATAGGGTTCAGTATTTTTAGGTGTTAGTTCATAATATTTTGAATCCAACAAAATTGGTTTGGTTAAATTTGGTTGAATATAACTCAAGATATAAATTTTCTAAGTTCTCTGCTGAATTTAAAAAGATTAATTAGAAATGGTTAAAGGAAAAATGGTTTTGCACTGGGGTCCCTAGCGAAAGGTTTTAAGTGTATTACAGACAGGTCCTTGGTTCACTATTCATCTGAGTCTACGGCTCTACAGAAAACCACCTAGGGTTTCCCGAAATCAAACCCGCGATCCATCCCCTAATGGAACAGTGACCGCGGCGGAAGAAAAGGGCGGAGGGGCTTACCGGCGGCGAGGCTGCTCCGGTGAGGGGTCGGGTGAGGTCCGGGAGTCTCTGGCGATCACGTCGAGGTACGGATCGTCGGCTGCGATGGTCGGAGTAGGTCGGTCCGCGTGCGCAAGCAGGGGAGCTCGTTGGCGGCGAGGAATCCGGCCTGCTCACGGCGCCATAATCCGATTGAATGGGTCAGGGAGATTCACCAGAGGTCAAGGAAGATGTGCGCGCGAGGAATTTGAGAATGGCTTATCGGATTGCTTGGTCTACGCGCGCAGGCGGGCGACCGAAGTCCGGCGAGGGCGATCTCGAGTCTCCGGTGAAGTTCTGCCGGGTCCGAGAGCTTGGAAAGCTCCATGGGCTACTGGTGAAGCTAACCGAGTGGCTGGTGTGGCTTGGAAGTGACTGGAGGGATCTAGCCTTGGTGGCCGAGGCTCGGGTGGTTATGGCTGACGGTGGCGCGGCGTGCTCGAGGCGAAGTCCGGTGAACTTGGCTCGGGCAGGACTTGAGAGCGCGAGGGGAGGTACGGCCGAGGCCTGGGGCTGCTTTATAGGCATGGCACGGTGCACGGGCGGTCGTGGACCGGCAAGCGCACACGGGCGTGCACTGCGGAGCGCGGGTGCGCAAATGGGCGTGAACCGGGCGTGTCAGCCACGGTCGAACACGTGGAACCGTTGCTTCTGCCCGAGTTCTAACGCCGATTGGGCGCAAATCTTCGTGAATTTGGGCAAGATCGCTGTGAAGGATTTGTTCCCCTGACTGTGCTTTGTCGTTTGTGTGTGGATGTCGCACGGTTTTAGGCTAGGGACAGAGAGTTGTAGCGTCACCAAGGTGCCAGTGTCACATAGTCGGGTCCCGAGGTCAAATTGTGCCAAAATCGTGCCAAACTATTTTGGTTTGAGTTCAAATTTTTCTAGAGCATGTTCAAGGAAATTTGGCACCATTTTGATATTTGGACTTTTTGGTTTCGAGTTTTGGGAAAACAGGTAATGCATTTGATCTTGAAAAAGGGTTCTGAAATTCAGAATTCTGAATTCTGAATTTCCCCATGGGACCTTGGTTCAAGGCTAATTTGGGGATTTTGGAAAAAAACAAATGGCAAAACTTCCTTACTACATTTTTTGGTCATTTAGTGTAGTAAAACTTTGTTATTTGGTTCTTACCAAAATATTGTATTTTTCCAAAGTCTTTTCCCAATTTCCCTTTTATGTGCTTAATGGTTCACTTAGGGTTAATTAGGGTTTGAGAGTTCTTCTTACCTTGAGGTTCATGACATGATTAAGGAGAGTTTCTTAAGATGAAAAAGACTCACTTTAACCCTTTGTTATTAATTTTTTATCTTCATGCCTCTATTTGGTTCACAGGTGATAATAGTTCAAGTTAGCTTAAAGAAGAAACCCTAGGTGACATTGGGGTGTCACAGCAACGCTTTGAGGAAGGGTAGGCTTCGCTCGGCGGACTTAGAGATGAATCTGTTCAGGGCCGCCAGTCTTCCTGTGAGTCGCTAGACGTCCTTGGTGGACTGTGCGGGTGCCATGTTGATGATTGCTTGGATCTTGGTTGGGTTGGCCTCGATCCCTCGGTGCGATAATAGGTAACAAGTATCTTCCCATGGCATACTCCGAAGACACACTTGTCAGGGTTGAGCCGGAGTCGTGCGTCACGCATGTTGGCGAATGTCTCTGCGAGGTCGGCCAGGTGGTCCTCTTTGCTTTTGCTTGCGACGACGATGTCGTCTACATAAGTGAAGATGTTGCGACCTACTTGGTTTTCAAGGACCTTCTTGGTTAGGCGCGAAAAGGTTGAGCCTGCATTCTTGAGCCCCTCAGGCATCCGTACGAAATAGTACGTGCCGAAGGGTGTGATGAAGCTTGTACTTGCCTTGTCCTCTTTCATGTAGATCCGGTGGTAGCCCGAGAACCAATCAAGAAGGGACAGGACTTCGCATCCTGCTGCAGTGTCGACAATTTTGTCAATTCGTGGCAGAGGGAAATGTCCTTGGGGCAAGCCTTATTGAGGCTTGTGAAGTCGATGCACATACACCATTTGCCGCTCTTTTTCTGCACCATGACCACGTTGGCGAGCCATGTTGGATAAGCGATTGGCTCGATGAACCTGGCTTCCAACAGGCGGTGCACTTCAGCCTTTGCTGCCTTTGTTTTCTCATCGAACATTTTCCGCAGTCGCTGCTTTTTGGGCGCACCGAAGGGTCGATGTCTAGGCTATGCTCGATGACAGAACGGCTGACCCCGACCATATCGAGGGTGGACCAGGCGAAGACGTCCTTGTTATGGGAGAGATAGGAAAGGAGTTTTTCCTCGTCTCGCGATGTCAGGTCTTCGCTGATTATTACTGTTTGCTTCGGCATTGCTAGGTCGAGGGGTACCGCCTTTGTCCCGTCGTTGCTTTGGAGCTGGGCCTGGACTTTTTCATCTTCGATGGGGCGATTGCTTTTGAAGCCTTCGTGCTCTGCCGTGAGGCAGTGCACGTTTCGTTGCCCTGGAATGAAGTCTCTTTTGATATTGCGTGTTGTCTGTTGGTCGCCATAGACAGTGATCACGCCCTGTGGGCCTAGGATTTTCATACAGAGGTAGAGTCCATGAATGGCCGCCTCAAATTTGTTGATCGAGCCCCATCCCATTATGGAATTGTATGGGTAGACCATGTCGACAATGTCGAATGTGACCTGTTCACTTCGCGCGCTGGGTGCTACGCCAAATGGCAGGGGGAGCTCTATCTTGCCGACAGGGGAAAGTGCCCTTGCCGCCGAATCCATAGAGGGGATTATCTGCGGGCTTGAGGAGGTTGTGGTTGATTCCCATACGGTCGAAGGCATGTAGAAAAATGATATCAGCCTGACTGCCGTTGTTGACCAGCACTTTGTGTAGATCCCAGCCTGCTACCCTGCAGTTGATCACCATGGCGTCTGCGTGCGGAGCGCTGTGCAAGTCAACGTCCCTGGCATCGAAAGTGAGCGGTACATGGGACCACTTTGTTTGCACCACTGGGCCAGTGAGGGCGACATGGTTCACACTTCGGTAGTGGTCCCTTTTCTGCCGCTTTGTGTCAAAGTCCACGCTTGATCCCCTAGTGATCATGTGGATGACTCCGCGATGTGGTGGCTCAGCGAAGTCTTCTTGTTTGGGTGCTTGCGGTGGGTGGTTGTGGTGTGGAGGGTTTGGGTGATGCGGAGGCGGTGCTGGTAAGCATGGTTGGGTGGATGCTGGATATGTTTGTTGTGGTATGGTTGTTGGTGATGGTAAGTGTGCGCCACGACCCTCTCGTTTTCGGTTGGTTGAGCTCTAGACATTCTGTCCCTGGTGGCCTTGGTCTCCAGACAGTCCCTTGTTGGGTGCGTGCAGTCTTCGCCGTGAAACAAGCAATAGAGTCTTTGCGGCTGCTGTGCCCGTCCACGGCCTCTTCCTCTTATGTCGTTGCCGTGCCCTTGGGGGTATTCCTGACGACGGGTGGGCTCTCTAGCTGGGTGTTGATTGGCTATGTTGTGCACCTACTGATGATTGTTATTGTCCCGGCTGGAGTCTGGCTGCGCCGGCCTGGTCCAGGTTCTGCTAGACTACGGAGGGTCCTTGGGCTTCCTCTGAGATTCAACCTTGCATTGATGGAGCTCCTCAGACCTGGCATACTTCTCAAATAGTTGGTATAGCTCCTGTAGGTTCTTGGGTGGGTCCCTGATGCAATGACTGTACAGGACACCTGCCTGAAGACCACTGATAGCGTAGTGGATCGCTATGTGATCGTCAACTGATGGTAGTTGCGATTTGAGCATCAGGAATTTTCTGTAATATTCACAAAGGGTTTCCTTTTCCTGCTGCTTGCAGAGGGATAACTCGGCGAGGGCGTCTGTATCGGGTCGGTACCCTTGAAATTTGAGCAAGAGCTTGTCGCGAAGCCCTTTCCAGGACTCGATGGACAATGGCGGTAACCTGGTGTACCAAGTCAAGGTCGGGCCTTTGAGTGCGATGATGAAGGACTTGGCCATGGTGGCGTCATCCCCTCCGGATGATGCGACGGCGACCTGGTAACTCATGATGTACTGAGCCGGGTTGGTGCTGCCGTTGTATTTGGGGTACGTGCCGGCCTGAAGTTGGCAGGCCAGGGTGATGCTTCGAGCTGCGAAGCCAGAGGACTTCGCTCGTCGAGATAGTTGATCCCCTGGAAAGCGACAGCTGGTGGAATGAAGGGTCGCGCTGGAGTTAGAATGGGTCTCCGGCTTGAATGTATTGCTGGAGAGGCACTGGCGGTGCGAGGGGTCCGTGCTGCAGGTTGTATTGGCCTCCGCCTTGTATGAGTGCGTTCTCTTGCTCTAGCTCCCGAGCTCTCTGCTCTCGTCTTGTATCATCTGACGCACCTTGGCTTGCATGGTGACTCATTGGCACTTGGCTTCAAGGATTTCTTTCTGCTTCTGCAGGTGGTTGTTTTTTATGCGTAGAGCTCGCAGCTTTAGCTGGTCTTCGGCTAAGATGTCGATGACTTCTCCGTCCTCTATGGTGTCTTTGCCCTTTGGCGGAGCGAAGCCTGGTGGTGGTACTTGTGGTAAGGTCGTGGACGATCTGGCCTCCTGGCCCGGACGGTCCGCCGACCCCAGAACTCAGTCAATTTTTAAATGCGCTTTACAAAAGATTTTAACTCTTGAAAAATGAAGCGCTGTCAGTCCTCATGCAAATGCAACTCTATATGCTCTATGAGGCACTATGTTTTACACCGATCGAAGTCATTGACCCCTCTTAATAGTACGGCTATCTAGCCTATTAATCTGGTCAAGTTCTTCTCTAAACTCCTGATGACCATCAAAAGCAAAACCTATGTTATACCTTTGCCTTCACTTGATCCACAACCAATGGTTATAAGTCTCCAAGACTTTCCTGTTCCCTGTGGTCCAATCCTGCATTCTTATTTCTCCAAGAATTGTTCGTCCACAAGTAGTTGTCATTAATTACCAAAACACCACTAAGGGGCCTAGATGATTCACATCGTCGTCTAGCCCCATTCATACTTCCTCGCTGCTCCCTGGATCAGGCATGCTCCACGCTCCCCCGCCTCTTTCTAGGTTCCAGCGGGATGGGGTCTGTTCCAATCCTTCCTTAGGCCTGAGCAATCGCCTGATCAAGGCGTCGTTAGTCGTTGGTGCAACCGTGGTCTTTGTTTAGCCCCTGGCTCCCAATGTCGTGGTACAGAACTTTTGGCTTGCCATCGCATGGCAAGGCTGAGTAGGCTTTGGATTTTCCAGTGGGTCCCCCGTTTGCTTGGAGTTTTTGCCTTGGGGAGTTTGTTTTGGAGTGTCGCGGCGGCCACAACGTTCTGGGGCATCCGAGGAATCATGGTGGCCCAACCTTGCCGCAGATCAAGCGACGGGGGCCACCAGCTGCCTCGATGCACGTTCTCCAAATGCTCTATCATAGCTGTCCTATTTGCCATCGAGGCAACACTCGCTTTTCAGTAAGGGGGCTTGGCTGCCTCGAGCAGGGTCCCGCCCTAGTGGTGGTTCCTAGCTTGGTAGGTCGAGTTGAGATAGGGCTGACGTCATGGCATGCACCATGGCATCGGCAAGGGTCTCCTCAAGGCTCCCCGCAGATATGGAGGGGTCCCCGGTCAACGAGATCATGGGGCATTCCTGGGATGAGGCGTGGATGATCCCATTCGACGGGAACCAGGTCTGCCTCCCGATCTCGACAAGGGAAAGCCGAATGACGGGCCGTAAATGGGACCTAATGCCCCCACTGCCTTGGATAAATGTATTGGGGTGAGCGTTGCCGCATGTTCCCACCTCCTAGGGTATCAAGGTGGAGGTGATCGAAGCTTCCAACGATGTCGAGCGAATCGCCTGTTAGGGAAGACAGGGCTTTCGGGGCCCTGTTCGCTCCTTCTTCATTGCACCATGGGCGTCATCGGGATTCTTAAAGCGAACGGTCGCTCCGATAGCCCATGCCACGCCAACAGTGTTTTCAGCCATCTAGAGCTTGCAGAATTTCGTCATGGAACACACAAGTCCCCTACTTGGCGCGCCAACTGTCGGTGTTTCAAACCTTGCTTCGACAAGTAAATTTATTGTGTGTGTGCTAGGCTATGGAAAGTGTACGCAGTGGGCGCAATATTTATAATGGTTCGGGCAGAACGTCCCTACTTCCAGCCATCAGCAGCTTACACTCCTGGTACCATTTATGATAAAAACTCGTAGTAGGGGTTTTAAGCAGGCGAGAGAGGAAGGAGAGGCTCCCAAGTCTCTTTATCGGGGTGGAAGTGGAGCTGAGAAGCTACAGAGTGGAATCCTAGCTAAGTTTTGGCTTGACGGCAGGGCTCCGGCCTCCTGGTCCTCGTCAGTGCTCCTCCTCTTGTTTGTCCTTGTGGATGTGTGTCTCAGTGAGCTCGACTCCGTTTGCAATATCATCTGGCTACCTCCAGAAGCGTCATCTTGCCTGAGGCCAACCCCTCCCTTTTATAGATCAAGAGAGGGGTCGATCAGAGGTGGCTTCCTTAGGAAGGGGCCATAAGGCAAGGGTAAATCCAATGTTCTACCCAGGGTAAAGCTACGCGTATTCATGGGGCCCGAGATCGCCTAGTTGTCTCGTATTTACTGTGGCGGACGGAGTGGGGTTGCGAGGGTTTGAGGCGCCATCATTTAGGCTATGCCAACGCCTGGCCTTCAAAACCTAGGGCTCGACGCGACCCATCATTTTGCACGCTGCCAGAGGTCTATGCACTCAGACCTAATCTTGTAGGCCATGAGTGCGCCTTAGGCCGAGGGGCGCGTAGACCATAAATGTGCCATAGTCTGGGGGACTCATCGGTCATGAGTGCTATGCGGCCTGAGGGGTTCGTAGGTCATGAGTGGGAAGTGGACCGACACCCACGCTATGGCTCGGTGTCAGGGGTGGTAAATGCGAGCAATTATTTTTGGCGGGTCAGTCTGGGGCCAGGCACGGGATCCACTCGAGTGGTTCCCTTTCGACATGCCTAACCCCCCTGTCAGGTTATCCACGCCCGAACCCGGGCTCGGTGCCACGAGGTTCGACCAAGGGCGGGTTCTTTTAGGATTGATGTATCCACCTCTTACAGCTGACGAATGGGCCCTAGCGACCAGGGGCTCTTTCCTCGGCGCACTCTCTAACCAGCGGGTCCCAGGGACCGAGGATCATTTCCCCGATAATAATAAAGCCAACAATAATAATAGGGCATGGTCATAATTCATATGTAACATTATTCTCAAAACTAGGTAGAGCAATACCAAGACTACCCTATAATTCATTAATATGCAAGGTATATGGTAAACAAGACTAGGTAACCTATTAGGTTGTCCAACAATTTAACCTAACTATGTAGTGATGAGAACAGAATCATAAATATTGTTAGGTCAACGAATGTGATGAAGGACACAACCTTTTTGGTGAACTTCAGATATTTCTCCAAGTTGGGATTCGTTTCTCGTAACTTTGCTTTATTCGCAACAAAACATACATATGGGCACATAATAAATAACAATGACATTACACCAAACATGGAAACATACTACATAATAATATTCCACGCGTCAAGACGAAACCCTAGGTTCAAGAAGCACTAAAATCGAAGTTAAAATGAAGGAGATATGATTTTTGCAAGTTTTTGGATCATTTTTGTACTAATAATTCATTTTTAGAAATAATTTATAATTCAAATGCCTTTACCAGATTGCGGCTCTATTCTCCCAAAGTGTAGGAGCTAAAATGCTATAAACATGACCTATTTCTAATTACTTTTGAATATAGCAGGATGGTGGGTTAATTCACAAATTCTACAGTGACTCTTTAGCAAAATTGTCAAATCTTAGTTCACCTTAATATTAATCAATCTTAAACATTTTTCCTCAACTCGGTGAAAACTAGAGAGTTGTTTACTTTAAAGTTTTCTTTCTAATGCCAAATTTTGGGGATTTTTTGACATCAAAATTAAATTATATAAAAAAGAAGTGGTAGTGTTGCTATCATCTTTTGGATTTGTGTAATTTCTCGACGGATTTCGGTTGGGGCCATAGGAACACCATATGTATTGCTTGTATTTGTTTTATGGAACACCATAAGCATTATAATTGAGTATGTATATTTTGCTTTCGTGATGCTTACAAATACAAAGGAGTTGTTACAGAATTTTATATTTATTAGTTTTTGGTTGTTGGTAGTGAAGTCCAGTAGCATCTTGAGGTGTTTGAGGGTCCTAAGGTGTTACACTTCTCCTGTTACTAAAAATTCTACCACCGATGCTCCTCCTTCTTAACCTTTCGCTTATCTATACCCACCTCCATAGTCATACGAGTATCCATATGGTTTTCCTTCTTATAAATAGTATAGTGCTTCTTCATTTGCTCCTACATATGGTGCTCCTCCTTCATTCCCTCCCTCGTTTGATGCTCCTCCATCATATGGTGTATGTCCTCCATTTCGTCCTCCTATAGGCACTATAGTGCACCCAAACAACCACAACAATACAGTTTCGAAACAACCCACATACTCGGGTGCTAGTTAATTTCAACGATGAAAGAACTGGACTAAGACAGAGGACAAAAAACTAGTAAGTCAATATATATTTTAACAATTTAACATAATTTTTAGATTGATGATAGTTTTTTGAGTCCATACATTTATAGTCCACATGTGGCTACTACACTCCGCAGACCCTGTTGACAACAACAGCAAGAAGGGATCGCGCTTTTGGGGCCAAATAGCCAGTACATATAACTCCACCAAGGAACCTTCTCGTCACCATACCCCCAAATAGCTGAAAGAGCAGTGGTCGACAAGCAATTGCATAGTCACCCTCTTTAATGGAATCTATAACCACTTGTATGCAAAGAAGAGCTTTTGCACCAAGCCCAGTGAAACCAACTTCAAGATCAAGCACTTGTGGCGTGGTCTAACACTAGCCCAAATGGTGCATGCGGTGATGATATGATGTTAGCAATAGGAGCAAAAATCACTTGGATGGTGATTATAGCACCACATCATCCGATAGTGTCAATCCAACACGCTCTATTGGTCACAATAGGGCACAAGCTCAACACAAAGGGAAAGGGGCCACAATAAGTAGCAATGGGTCCCCTGTCATATAGAAGAGCATGTTGAACAAGCTCTACAAGGTCAACCAGAGAATGACTTGTGAAAGAAATACAAGAGAAAGATGACGATGAGAAATAGTACTATATCGATTTTTTGAATTATATAATTTTTGTTTTTTAAGTGTTTTACATTTTATTTGTTTTGTTTGAATTATGTATTTTTTGCTTAATTATGCGATCAGATGAATTTTTATTTCAATAAAAAGTTGTGTCTTATTTTAAATAGAAGTCTGTAAAAGAAAAGGCTAATGTGGCGCTGAGATGTCTGTAGGCTGATGGTAAAAGCTATGCAATAGAACTCTACGATAGATAAGGACTGATGATAGTCAATGACGTCGTCGATAGCGTGGTTGATGGCGATGGTGGTCTATGGCACGATCAATAGCATGGTCAATAGCTGACATGGCGATCAATAATGTTACCTGCACTTGAACCAGATCCCAAACAAGCCAACATCGTTCTGAAGCTACTCACCATGTCTTCCCCAACTATTTTCCACCATATGTCACCACGTGTTCCCCAACTGTTTTACGTCATTTGTCAAGTGAAGCTGTCTAATAACCTGTGAGGCCATCTGGGTTGTTCAACTATTTTTCTGCAATTGTCAGATGAAGTTTTCTGGTGGAGACCACCTAAGTTCTCATCAAGATCTTGATAATTAATGACAACGGTTGTGAACTAATAATTTATATGAGATAAAATATTAAGTGTGATCAAGCAAGACTTGAGGTACATGGAGCCATTTAGGTTTTAGTTACTAATAACAATATTTATGGACTGATAAGATTATTTGAGATGAAAGGTTAAGCGTGGTCTGTAAGCAAGACTTGAGGTATGTAGGTCCATATGCAAGAGAGATGGCATGAACCAAATGATCTAAAAGCTTAACAAGGAGAAGAGATAGAAGAAAATATGAGAAGTAATGAAGTGAAAGACAAAGTGAAGGAAAAGGTATATGCATAGGTTTTGTCTTTGACTAGCTATGGGATGGAAGGGTGGGGTTGCCTCGGAAGTGAAGGATGAGCCTCCCAAGGACGGCGGGCTCGGCGATTCCCGACGTCGTGGCTTCCGTTGGGGCTCTCTGGCCAGCTAGAGGTCGGATCTTGAGCCTCCTGGCTATTTCCATCTCACCACCTCCCGTTCAACCGGTGGGTGATGGTGGGGCCTTTCGCGCCCCTTGGCCTCACGCCACTGGTTTTGCCTTGTCGAATGTAACTCTGGCCTTGGGGGTCCCAACGTTGGATGCTCAAACAGTGTCAGCGCTGCCCCTGACCAATTGGATCCGAGCGTGGGGATGATTGGTGGTGGGTCCTCCAGCGAAATCCATGCCCGCTTGTGGGCGGACTGCGGTGACGCCTGAGGGCGCAACTCCTACCCTATTAAGGGTGTCGTCCATGGATATCCTCCACCCTCCATGTAGGCCTCCTCGCCTCGGCCATCTTGGGGTTTCGCACTAGTTGGTCGGCTGGTGTAGGAGCTCTGGTGGTTGGGACCTACTGGGTTGGTGTGTCGATCATCGGAAGAAGGTGGCAACGCGCGGAGGCTTGGTGGGGTGGCATCGGAGGTGGTTGTCCCTGCAACATTCTTCATGGTGTTGGCGATCATCGTTGCTCTATTGGGTCTTCGGAGGAAACTCTGCCTGGATTGTTCTAGGCGGGTGGTGGCGGCAATTCGGCGTCGTTTCTCCAGCCTGGGGAGACAAACAAACGAGCCTTATCCCAGCTTGTTTGAATATGCACGATGAATTCGATAGTATCTTGATAAAAAAATGTTTCCATACAATAATATTCAGGTCAAAATGTTAACATAAATATTCATGTGTTTTTTTGGAGATTTTGTTAAACTCAAAACCAAATTGAGGAGAAAGCCATAATTACGATTTGCATGAGGCAACAAAATCTAGGATATGCGAGATTTGTTGTTTGATTGTAATACTCTCTTTGTTCCAAGATCATAAGATACTTTGGCCTTTTAAATTTTTCACAACACAAATATATGTTTAAATATATAGCAAAATAATATATATCTAAAAAGACAACATCTTACAGTTTAAAATGAAGTGTACAACTTGAACTAAGACCGTTTTTAATAAAAGCTTGAAATATGACTAGAGATCAGCCGAAGCGGACTCCTCATCCCACTCTGTATTCCCATTTTACACGGTCTGAGTCATTGACTCATTGTGCATCGCTCCAGCATACTCCCTATCCAGTCATGCAAAATGGGGCCAAACATCTCCACACCCCATATATCTGGTTCTCCTCTGCATAAAGAAAAATGGAGATGCCCACCTATCCGGTTCTCTCTCCTCCGCGTAAAGAAAAATGTAGATGAGTGAGATTAGGAGCCTGCTGAAAGAGTTAACAGTGTAAACTAGGGATGCAGGATAGGACAGGGAGGTTGCTGAAAGTGACAAGACCAACACCATGCAAAATGCAGAAGTGGATATGTGCCAAAACAAAGAAGGATAGGACAGGGAGGCTGCTGAAAAAGACAAGACCAAAACACCTTGCAAAATACAGAAGTGGAGGCGAGCCAAAAGACGGATGCGCGATACTGTTAAATGCTGCTGGACGTGCTAAATTGGAATGACAAGGAGTCTATGGAGTTGGTCAATGCAAGTACGTTTGGGGCGCGGGGTGTCACACCCGGGTTTCGGGGCACCAAGACCCGGGCGCGAACATAATCACCAGGTGTGCTGGGACCAAGTCTCACACATATGATGAATCATGGCACAGGATCGAATGTCACATCTTTACTATATAACAGGAGTTCTATACAAAATAAATAAATAATTACATTATAAGGAGACAACGGTCCAGCAACCCAAAGTTGACTGGGAGACGACGACCTAGACCTCTCACGAACTCGTCACTGCATCCTCCATGCGCCTCATCCTGCGGTACCTGTTCTTGACCTGTGGGCGGGTGTGAGACAGCAAGAGTGAGCTCACATACGTTCATCGCTCAACAAGTTGTGGGGAATAATGTGCATGAACTCGCCAAAGGTGGGAGCTCACGTGAAGTGTAAGGCTTACCAAAGAGGATGGTTAGAGCTGAGCATTGCTTTTAAAGTTGGTCAAAATTTTATCAGCAATTACTAAGTATAAGTAAATACCAACCCAATTAAGTAGTAGAACAAAAGTAACAACATCACCCGCGATGCAATGCATATGACAAATTGAGTTTAAGTTCCATAATTTAATCATGTGAGGGTCCGAGCTGCTCATGACCGTGAGCACGGCTAGTATACCAGTTTTACACTCTGCAGAGGTTGCGCATCTTTACCCACAAGTCATGTTACCCATCTGCCAAGGGATCGTGACTTCCCATACACCTCTACCGAGGAGGCGAGGCAGGGTAACACTACGAGGCCTTTACAAAGTTCCACTAGCTTCAGAAAACCCGCTACAGTTTATAGGAAGCTCCAATGCAGGGTTCTTGCCTGACCGCCATCGCAGCAAAATCAACCAAGGACCTCCCTACACTGACCACTCCCCTACTGCCCTTGCCCCTTTCGGGTAAGGTAGTCTTCCACTAGCTTTCCTAATTAATCAGCCAAAGGCGTCCCATTAAACCCTTGTGGTAGCACTGTTTTCCCGGGTGGTCGCTCCATGTTCCAATTAACATAATGATCTTATCATGAACAATAATAATAAACAGATAATAAAAGTGTGATCATGAATAATGTATCTTCATACCCAAAACCACATAAAGCACTAGCAAGTACTACCCAAAAAGTTCAGTGGTAAACAAGGTATAAAGATAGACAAACTAGGGTAATCTATTGGGTCCCATCAAAATTAACCTATGCAGATCATTATGATTAATTAGAACATGAGTGGGTAAAAAGAAGTGATCAAGGGCACAACTTGCCTGGGACTTGAGATTCCGGGTACCAACTTGCTCTTCAGATGACTCGTGACCTCGCTCTAGTCGTAGCAATACAAACAAACATTGTATAGGCAAAAATTAACATTACACCAAACATAAGAATGAACTGTGTGATAGTAATCTACGCGCCGTAACGAGATCGTAGAAATAAGAACCACTAAACTCGGAGCTACGGTTATTAAGTTATGAATTTTCAAAATTATTTAGTGCTTAAAATAGATTAATCCTAATGAACAATTTTAATTCAAGTTTCATGGCTAAAGTGTTATTAGTTGATAGACAATATTAATACAAAATTATTGCAACTGGAATGGGTTAAAAAGGAGTATAAATGGAATTTCTATGAATTAAATAAGTTCTGGATATATTTTTATACATAAAAACCATTTCCCAAATTATTTTTCTGAATTTCCTAAGCTTCTGGACTGGGCACACTAATACAGAGAAGGTCGGGGTTTAACCTGTAAAATCTACCAGACACAGCCTACTCCCGCGGGGACGGTGGGTTGAATACTGGAAACCAGGGGGTTTCTTATGTAAAAGTCGCGAGGCCGAAGGGGTACGGGAGAAATCTGGCCATCGGATCCTCACTGGACGACCCAGATTAGATCAGCCACCACACTGAATCGGTACGCTACGCATACCCTCAGATCCCCCATCAACGGATTAGATTTAATATGACCGAGATCAACCCGCAACCGTTCAATTGCAAACAATTGGCTTGGATTCAATTACGCGAAGGGTATCCTGCTTCGATTCTGAGCCCTAGATCCACAAATCAACGATCCACGACGTTCAGACACACAGAAGGGCGACGGTCTAATCCTGACCACTCATCTACATATCAATGATCCCGATCAAATCATAACGAACGAGTACGCTTGGCCCAATCCCAACCGTTCCCATGCCATACCACCCGATCTGGACCGCCCCGTGCAGATCTAACGGTGCTGATGTTTCTTCAATCCCATGAACCTGGACGCGGCAGAGAAGCCAGCAGTGCACGGTGAGCCGCCCAGCAACACCCCCCCCCCCCCCGGCGGCACCATGGTTAGCACAGGCCGACACCACATCCAAGGCTTCGAACTCTCAATCGGATGATACTAGATGATGCTTGGGTCCCAACGAATACGAAGGTACGGAACTCGCCGGTATTAGTGTCCAGGTGGAGCCGGTCCACGGTGCGCGACGAACTCGCCGCGGTGACGAACGACGATGAGCCATTGAGCCTAGACCAGGTACCTCCCATAGGTAGCACTCGTACACGGCAGTACGCCCAAGACTCACGAACCACCCAGACCACGAGTCGCTGGTGAAGGAGAGACGGTGACCCAAGTGGCGGCGCTGACGGCGAACCCCCGCAGCATACACCCGGGATGCGTAGGTACCACCCGCTATGAACGGAGAATGGAGCGCGAGCCTAGCCGCAGGTCGACGATGGATGCGCGGATTTCCATTCTCCCGGTTCCCTCTCTTTCTCTCGATGACGAGGGTCCCCAGGTGGCGGTCGGTTTATATGCGCGCGGGGCGAGCATCCGATGAAAGGGGATCTGGCGAACGAACTCCAGGAATCGCGGGAGCTACAGGCGGAGTCGTTGCAACAGACGCGCGCGACGCGGAAGCGACGAGTCCGACACCGGGGCCCCACATAGCGGTGTCTCCCTACCAGTGCGCGAGGTAGACGTCCCAGGACGCCCGCGCTTGAGTCTGTTGCGAAGTTCCCGGCCATGGAATCCCTGTTGCGAACGCGAGCGTGGTGAGGAGCTAAATGGGCCGAAGTAGAAATTTGGCCCAAGTCGAGGCTGCCAGGCTTATTCCTTTTGTTTTTTTATTGTTAGATTCAAATCCAAACTCAAATTTGATTCAAGTTTAACTCAAATTTCGAAAATGCATCATATCAGTACTTCACATGTGTTTGCAAATTATTTCATTTATCTTTACTGTATTTATTTATTTGTTAATATTTTAAACTTCATGGTTAAGGGGGAAATAAATGGCTTAATTAAATTTTTCTTTCCATTTTCTTTTATCTTCTATTTCTATTTCCAATTTTCCTAATTTTGGGCTTGTCTCACAATTGAAATTCCAATACAAAATGCAAAAGCTTTATCATGAAGCTCACATTTTATTGTGTTTATTTATTCTGCTATTTGGCTAACTTAATTCCATTTAATTGAACATTCAAAAGCAGAGGAGATCAAATAACATCCACAGGTTTCAAAAATCCCTAAACACTAGCTTAAATATATTTATTTATTTTTCTTGCTACTAATTTTGGGCTTTACAGGGACGTGGGTATCGAACGCCAAATGCATCCATATATGCATACGCTGGAATCTAAAACAGGTCACTGTTACAGCGATTTAGGAATAAGGAACAGGACCTGGTCACCTGGCCATTAGCAATTGTGTTAAGTAGCATTTAAGATGCTACAAGAACAGACGTAGCTAGCCACTACAAAGTGTGGCCCGGAAAAACAATGCTCACTTCGATAACAGGTCTCACAATGTATATTCCTATCTATTCTTATAGTTATATATAAATATAAATGAATAAAAACAGATATGGCTCTCTAGTTTTCTACCGAACCAGTGCACTAATGCAAGATACTCCCTCCATTTGATATGGCATGAGGTTCGCCAAGCAATACCTCGCCAGCTAAGATGCAGAACACATTCTATAAACATTGCCATCCAGAGACTCTTTCTTGAAAAATGTACTTCCAGCGAGGCAATGCTTTTCTTGCACTTGCCTACTCCCCACTTTTCTTGCTCCGGAAATTCTCTCTCATTGCCGCAACTTTTTTCTTGCACTGGACTACGGTTTTACCTGGGACAGCAGCAGCCACACGCTCCCATCTTTGGCTTGCATCCTTGGGAAAAGCCTTCAAAGCTTGGACTAGAGCCAGGACCTGTGCATCCGTCCAGGCATCTGGATCTGATACGGATGGTCCTCCATCCGTGACAGGATCAGCAGCAGCTTTCTCATTGGCTGTCTGGCTACTCGCAGATTGTGCTGCAGACTTTGACGATGCAGTCCCAGCTCCCTCAGTTGAACTAATTTCATCTCGGGTCGAAAGAGGCGAAGCAATAGATTGTGTCGGTTTCCGCTTCTCAAGGAAAGAGTCGAAAGCTTTCGATGAGTCTGGCTTCTGCAGAAGAACAGTCTTGGTGGCCTTGAGAATTTCCTCAACCGATCTGCTAGTCCCAATAAATTCAGAAACAACCTCCCATCTCCTCGAAGTTCCCTTAGGATACTTTTGGATTGCTTTCCTAAGCATCTCAATCTCTTCCTTTCCCCATGGTCTCTCTTTTTTCTCATAGCTGTTCAATATGCTGCTACTGCCTTCTGTCGCTCTACCTCCTGTAGAGTTGGATTTTGGGGCAGAAGGCTCCACACCATTCCCTTCAATTTTCTTTGCTTCCTTTGAGGAACTTTCATTGCGAAGTACATTGCTCAGCAACCAGGCCTTTCCCGCTGCATCCTTACCATCCATTCCATCACAGAGCTTCTTCAGCTGTTCCATATCAAGTGAAGCACATGCCGATTCAACATTTGCCTCTGACAGACCAAAGTGGCTATCTGCAATGACAGGTGCTGCAAGGGTGCGCAACCGAGTTTTCTCTTTGCGGAGCAGCTTCTTCTCTTTCTCCTTTAGCTTCTTCTGATGTAGAGCAGCTTCTGCAGCTTTCTTAGACTCTTCTTCTTTCCTTAGCCTTTCCTCTTCAACAGCTTTTGCTGCTTCCTCTTCTTGTAATTTCTTTGCCAAATACTTCGCCTCCCTTCTTCTCTGTTTCTCAGCTTTCTCCTCCTCTTTCCTCCTCTGAATCCTTGGGTCTTTCTTATAAGCATTGTCTACAAGTGTGCGCACTCGCGCATATTCCACCTTTTTGGCCTTCTCTTGTAGCTTAGCATTCTGCCTCTCCATCCATCTCTTATGTTCACGAGATTCAGCTTGCTCCAAATCGTACTCATCATCATCTGGAAATTCTCTCCAACTCTTGAAGTTGTACCAGAAATTGTAGAACTTATCAACCTCCTCTACTGGAGTAGTATCATCTCCAAGAGAAGGTATAGGCTGGGTAACAGACCAGCGTCCATTTCTCATGAAGGCTGGGCCAAAAACTTTGAAGAAGTCTTGTGGGGCACAGTCTGTTGGGACATCATCATCAAACTCATCTGTAGAGTCATAAATCCTCCTCTTTGTAGGGTCTATGAGAACTTCATAGGCCTCTTGGATGGACTTGAAATGGCTTTCTATCTCATCCTTTTTTGCTTGTTTTGCCTCCTCTGTTGTCTCTGCAAGAATCAGGGCAGCCTGCTTATCTGGATGATGTTTGAGAGCCATCTCACGGTAACTTTTCCGAATTTGATCTTCAGTGGCCAAGAACCTCAAGTGCCCCAACCCAAGCAAAGCATAGTGGTCCTGCTGTTGACTGCCAGATGACTTCTTCTTCCCTTTGCTGCTAAAGGTATCAGAAGCAGTATTAAAATCTTGGCTTTTGTCATCCGATGAAACGCTGTGATCATCAGTTTCTATATCTTCATGCTCTGCAAGACCAAGCAGCTTCATTGCCGCAGCATGGAACGAATAACCAGCAGGTTCATATTTCAAAGCTTTTACAGGAAGGCAGTTTGATGAAACAAACAGAGGCACCCCATCTACAATCTCCTGGGAGAAAGTGATCAGAAGACAACTCTTCTGGGACGCCATATGCCAATGATGTCAAATTCTTAATTAACAAAGCTCCTGAGGCAAGATAAACTGATACAACCTGCAGAAATTAACAAGGCATAACCACATAATTAGAAAACTACTTCCAAGTTGAAAAACAATATAAGTAATTAAGTACAAAATATACAACAATTAATTAGTAATCAGTGCAGCCAAATGATGAACAAACATACAAATAAGAAGCTATGTTCCATCACTCGGTTGACAATATCTAAGTTGATCAAGTGGTAATACAGGTTGCGTGTGAGGACCAAATACATCCAAAGGCAACTTGGTAACTAAAACAGCATAAATGCTACGTGCTAATATTCTGTATATTAAGGATTAATAATTAAGGTAAACCATCATAGCTTTTAAGCCCACTTGCTGCCGCTGGAATATGAAACCTAGGACACTTCATAAAATGCAGCCCCTTCCAGTTTGCAAAGCTACAGAACCTGTAAATGTTCAACAATAAGTGCACAAACCCTGTTGTGGACAAGTTTCCTACCTTATTTTGGACACCTTGTGTTACCCACTACTTGGATATCATGCTTGAGGTTATTGGAAAGATAAATGAGTTTAGTGGTTGCGTTGCTAAAGCAAAGAAGATAACCAGATTTATCTATGGACATGGAAGGATTTAAGACTTGATGAAGACTAAGACAAATGGTAGAGATCTTGTTAGGCTGAATTGGTAGAGACCAGCAATGTCTGAAATGTGGGCTGCTATGGACCATGCAAAAAAGAGCATCAAGGAAGCTTTGGAACACAGAGATTGATGGATGAAGTAATTTCGATTGCTGATAAGAGGTGGGGCAATCAGATAAATACCAATTTGTATGGTACATGCACTGTTTTTTAATACAAACAAGTTCTTTGAAATCAGATAGAACAATAGGAGACTTGCTACAAGACTGTTCAATATTTAATGATGTATTGTAGAAGATGGAGATTGATGAAGATATACTAAACAAGGTGTTTTTAGTGTTTGACGTGTTTTTAGTATTAGTGTATATAGAAAAGTATAAAAATATAATCATCGACTTATATTCGACTAGTCACGACTAGTCTACTAGTCAGTAGTTGCACGACTCGACTCAACTTCTCAACTCGAAAACATTGCGTGTAACATAGGACATGTGAACAAACGCAATACATTTTTCAATTCTTATAAGGCTACAAAACTCTTAATTATGTAGCAATCCACAATCAGACCAGCTAAAGCCCAGAAAATATGTAACCAAGAAAGGAGATTTGAACAACATAATCACTTTGTTCAGATTGCAAGGTCATATAACACATAATACTTCAACAAAGTGCAATCGAACCAGCGTTGTCAGCAATGATTTCAAGTCATCCAATTAATCGCGATTAATCAGTCTAATGGGCAGGAAGCAACCATTAGGCTTAACGACTCGATTATAGGGCTGTTTGGTTTGTTGCTTTAGCTGCCACAACATGCCTAACTTTTATGCCTAAGCTTAGTTCTTCAATTTGAGCGACTAAGGTTAGGCAAATTGTGGCACCTTAGGTAGGAAACCAAACTAGCCCTATGTCTCCTGGTCGTCCAGTCATCCGACTAATTGGTTTCTAGCCACGATTAATTGCCCTACTTGGAAGAACCAGCGACCAGATGACGTTTAGTACTATTTGGGATGTGGGTTGTCGTCTTTTGGCCTGACTACAGGGCATATAAAACAGCAACCCCGACTAACGTAGCAGCAGACTCCTTTACACTGGCGGTTGGCTTCCCTCAGTTCCCTCTTCATCCTCTTCAGATCTCATCTGCAAATCCGACGGTGGCTGTTGAAGTGTTGATCACCGTCACCGGTTACGGTTCATCTTCATCCTCCATTTGTCTGTCATGAGAAATTTGTCTGAAGGTTTGTACTTATACCCAAGTATCGATCCCTTCTGTTGCTTTGCTTCCCTTCATCCCTTGTGCTCATCTCTATTTCCCGTTTCCACTCCTGCTTCCCTCATGTTCTTGTTACACTCTTGCCTTCCTGTTAGGTTGTTACACTCATCTCTGTCATCCTATTGAAACACTCCAGTTCTACTATACTTGTGTTGTTGTTGCCTGATTGCCTGATTGCCTCTACTGAGTACAGTATTATAACTATATATCTATAATTCATTAGTTCAATACATAATTATATATATAATATATACGTCCTGGACCTGGAGATACATAGGACGACTAGATGGACGATTAGGGGTGATCAGGTCCGAGTAGCCGTCGCCCTAATCGCGATTAATCACCTGGTCGCGAGGCGACTTCGAGTCTGCGGACAAGGTCGTGGAGGAGCCACTGGAGGCCTTCCGCTCTACATAACCCGACTTTCATCTCGAGGACGAGATGTTTCAGCAGGCGGGGAGAGATGTTATGACCAGCCTGGTCTACCAGAAGGCGACTAGACCCACCAGAGTAGGCACAGGAGATAAGTAATCAGTTTCGTTGGATAAGTCTTAGCAGTTTATCTCCTAATATTACGGAGTAGTTTAGTTGAAGAAGTCTCCTAGTATTGTGGAGTAGTCGGTTGGTGCAGTTTATCTCCTAATATTATGGAGTAGTTTAGTTGGATAAGTCTCCTAGTATTGTGGAGTAGTCGGTTGGCCTTAAGCCTATATAATTAGGACTTTGTAATCAAGAGAGGGGAAGCAATAGCATATATCTTCTGCCAGCTTCCTCACGGGAGCTGGAATCCACATCCCTATGCGCCGTTTCCTGGGACTACGGCGGCCCAAGAGGCAGCCACCACCTCCAGGCCGTAGACTGTCCTCCCCTCACCCATACTCCCTTCGGCAGATCCCTGGTAGGACTAGAAACCCTACCATATTCACAAAAGTAAAAAAAATTGAATGCTTTGCATTCTAAAATATAATGATACATAATATATTATAATCTATAAAAATATACCTTGTAAAAATATATGATTAGCATATTATAAAACATGAAAGTTTGAAAAATATATTTAAGTTGTGTGTTTGAAGTAATGAAATGCATCAGATAAATTTGATTTAAAAAGTCCAATTAAAAATTGCAATATTCTAAATAAGGCCTAAATCTGATTTGCTTAACATGACTAAGGATATAGCCACGTAGGGAAGAAACTCAAAGAAAAAGAACCTTGATTACTAGATAAAAGCAACACTACCATGCCATTGGGCTGATCTGATTGTCTAATTAGCTCATTTAAATAATAGTATTTTAATTTATTAGATGTTACCAGCTAGTATGTTGGGTGTGTGGTGCCATACAGCCCATCCTAGCATCGACGCATCAGACGAGTCCTGGAGTCCTCTCACGATCACACTTCCAGTCTCAACCAGAGAAGGAGAAGGAGCAACGCCGCTACGACACCAGGAGCAGAATCAGTGAAGTCACGTGGGACGGTAGGAACGCCACATAATTTGCAACCATCAAGCGGCGCTTGGGCCCAAGGGATGAAACTCGCGCCCATGCTCCTTCTGTCATTCATTGCACGCTAAGAAGCGCCCATGCTGTCGTCGGTCTGTCGCCCACACGTCACGTCCAAGAAATGTACTGGAGATTACACTGCCGGTAAAAGAAGTGTCCGGGCGCCCGCCCCGCCCGGGAGCTCGATCCACCACTGGTCCCACCTATGACGTGCATACATGACTGTGCAAACTTATCTGGCTGGACATCCAGCTGAAAGTGATGACAGGGATATAAACAGTGCTGCTGACTTTCTAGACCAGGGTTTACTATCTTGTGTCACTTGAAGAATTTCGAGTTTTTCATGTGTGGTTGTGATCAAACCAAGTGATTGCGCAGCAAAATGTACCTCACGGTTATCTTCAACTATTATGTTCAGTGACTGGTAAACGGGCCTATTTAAAATTCAGAGCTCAAGCTTCAGCATTACAAAAAAAATGGCAAAGTTTTATTTAACTTTGCGTACTGTTGCAAAATAGAAAATGTAATACATATATCCTGTTCTTCAGATTTGCTCGAACTATTCTCATATCAACATAAAGTTGAAAGCAGATACTATTTTTTTATTAGAACAACATAAATTTTAAAACATGGATTCAGGGATCTCAAAAGAACTGGAGTTTCACGGGGCATCCTTTTATTTGTTTCAGGATTCAGTGGCTTGACCTTGCAGTTTGAGAAAGTTGCATAGAGTTTCAAAGGTTCCAGCAAGTGGTTTAACTCACCGAGGCGGTTTCAGAAAGTTGCATCCGACGAGGAAGACCACGGCACCTGTGCGCTCGTTTGGGAGCGGCAGGCGATAGGCGGTGCGCAGCACCGGCACTAGCGGGAGGGCATGGACGGGCAACGCGCTGCGTATGAGACGATTGGACGATAGCGCACCGCGCTGAGGTGCGGTGCGACGGGACGCCACCAGGGAGAAACGGCACGACGGCTGCTAGATGGCGGGGGCGACGGCGCTAGGGTGAGGGCAAGGACAGGCGGCGCTGGGAGGAAGAGGAATTGATGTGAGTGGTGCCAGGAAATACTCCAGCCGCAGGACACGGCATCTCTGAGCCCATGGGCCGTCTCCGCACCGATCGGGCTTGTCGTCCAATCGTTACCATTACCATTTACGTTACATTTCGTGAACCAAACAGCACCTATATTCCTAACATATTTTAAATTAAATTTTTTCACATATATATTTGTCATATTCTAAAATGGTACGTAAATATTAATTATGTGTTTAATTCGTGTTTAGAGTATAAAAAGGTATATGGAGAAAGAGAAAGAATACCATAGAGG
Source organism: Zea luxurians (assembly GCA_029449295.1). NCBI lineage: Eukaryota > Viridiplantae > Streptophyta > Magnoliopsida > Poales > Poaceae > Zea > Zea luxurians. The sequence goes on from JAOPSE010000009.1 coordinate 124,339,748, forward strand.
TAGGAGTAAGAAGATATGTCTCTAAATTTAGAGTATTTTTAGAGGTAACCGCTGTGGTTTTAGGGTGCTCGTAAAGCTTTAGACTATCTCCAACAGACTCCCTATTTTACTCTCTATTTTAAATTTTATTCTAGAAACAATGTAATCTATAGTACAAAATAGTACTTTACACGGCCTGCTGGAGATGAGCCGGTCTTCTAGGGTGAATCTAGCCCATTCTAGGCAGGAGGTTTCTGTGCTTGGACTACGAGCCCAATCGGTGCGTTTTCGCCCATGGGCTGAGATGTCGTGTCCTGCGGCTGGAGTAATTGCTGACACCACTCACATCAATTCCTCTTCCTCCCAGCGCCGCCTGTTCTCGCCCTCACCCTAGCGCCGCCAAGCCCGCCATCTAGCGGTTGTCGTGCTGTTCCTGTCTGGTGGCGTCCCGCCGCACCACACCTCAGAGCGGTGCGCTATCACCCAATCGTCTCATACGCAACGCGTTGCCCGTCCATGCCCTCCCCCTAGTGCCGATGATGCGCCACCGCCTATCGCCTGCCGCTCCCAAACGAGCGCACAGGTGTCCTGGTCTTCCTTGTCGGCTGCAACTTTCTGAAACCTCTGAAGTCGCCCTGGTGAGTTAAACCACTTTCTGGAACCTTTGAAACTCTATGCAACTTTCTCAAACTGCAAGGTCAAGCCACTGAATCCTCAAACAAATAAAAGGATGCCCCAAGAAAGTCCATTTCTTTTGAGATCACTGAATCCACACAGTAAAATTTATGTTGTTCTAAAAAAATAGTAACTGCTTTCAACTTTATGTTGATCTAAGAAATTTGCTAGGGGACCAGGGAGTGAGTCATGTGACCGTAGAGTATGTCTACGGGGTCATGACATCAAGAGCATAATAAACAAGGGTTTTTCTAGAGGTTTGAGCTGCTGTGTATAATATCGTATGTCCTATCATAGACTGTTGTATATGGATGATACACAAGGAGTGGGGTGAGACAAGCTATACTATCTCTAATTGTTACTGTCTTGGTCGAATTGAATTGAACTTCCTTGGCTTGAGTTTGGTGGATCTTGAAGTGATTGTGTGGATCTTGAACTGAAATGCTGCTCTACCATCCTCTTTTATAGTCCAAAGGAGCAATAGTTTGACATGCATATACCACCTGTGGTCCCTACTTGTCATTGGGCTAACAACCCCTGCCCATCTTGGGCTTGTGATCATTTGACTTGCAACAAGCGTGTATTGGTGTAATCATTCTTGCGGAGTAACGTCGAGCTCAAATTTAATGTGAAGCTATAGTTATCCATTTGCAAGGCGACTAGCTGTTACTGATGCATTTGTAGGCTGCCAGTACCAGAGGCGCAGGCGCCAGGATCCAGCAGCAGAATCAAACAAGGAAAGTGATCAGAAAAGTGGCTAGCAATCGGGTTAGTAGGCAAGCTTTTATTACAGGGAGATATGCATTAGTTTGTTTCCAGAATAAAGGATATGCATTAGTTTACTTCCAGTTTCAATTATTTAGTTCCTTTTGAAGGGTCGCCTCATACTATAAAGGCAGACCCGTAGTTTGTATTAAGATCATCGAGGAATAAAGTCTCCCTGCAGTTGGGCGGGACTATCTCGATCATCGTGGCTCGGCAAGCTGCCAGCCGCGGTGACGACGTCCGCCTACCTAGCCGCAGTTCTTACCCTCTCAGATATGTCCCTGGTTCTAGTCTCCTCCTCTCACCTCTACGGTCACCAAAGAGGCCCTCCAGAGGGGGCCGCATCAATTTGGTATCAAAGACCAGTGGAGCATCGACACCTCTGTCCGGCTCCATGGGGAACGTTCCTGAGGATCCATTGAAGAGAAGCTGGACCGCCTGCTCGCCCAAGTCTCCACGCTCAACACGCACATGGCGCTGCACGATCAGCGGCTCGCGCGTATGGAGCAGCTCGTCCTGCCGGGGACCGATACCGCGGCCGGCCTTCACGGCACCCAGCAGAGCGCGGGCGGCGGTCACACCGACAAGGGAGGCGCCGCCAAGAACGACGCGGATCCTCTACAGGAGTCTGATGGATCCCCCTTGCCGCTCGACCGTCGTCTCCACGATCGACGTCGCGCCACTGGGGCGCTTTCTGAGGACAACGACGGCAGCGCCACCGACGACTCCCTCAACACCGATTGGCGGGAGGACCGCCGCATCTCCAAGGGCCGGCGGGGCGCTGGACGGGAGGACTTCCGTCCGGAAGACAGGCGCAGTGGGGATTTCCGTCAAGAGGACCGGCGCGGTGGGCGCGATTCCGCTCGAGGCGCTTTCCAACGGCGCCGCAACTGGAGAGGACGAAGGGTGACCGCTCGGGCGTGGTCTTCGTTGGTGTAGCGAGGCGGCGAAGGCATCGAGCGAAGGGTAGCGTCTTCGCCTTCGTCCCAACATTTATGAAGTGCCCTAGGTTTCAAATTCCAGCGGCAACAAGTGGGCTTAAAAGCTATGATGATTTACCTTAATAAAACCTGACCCCGTTTGAAGCTCTCTCCACGCTCAGCGGGTTTCTGCCCACCGCGTACGTGACACGTGGCTATGTACACTCGGACCCCAAATTTCTATTCGCCTCAGCGGAGCAAACAGTTGGGTCCGCCCACAATTTCCTCCATGTGTCGCCGCATGGCCCCTGCCCCCTGCTCCAACTCTCACTGCCGCGGGAACCTACCGGACTCCGTCACCGCTCGTCCCCTCCATCAGTCTACCAGCTAGACGTGGTTCCTTCACTAAATCTGTCTCCCGCTCCTCGCCACTCCACCCCCGCCTGGTCGCACCACTCCTCCAGCCAGCCCTATCGTTGGCGCAGCTCCTCGCAGCCTGGCCTCTTGCCTCATCGTCGTCTCCCTATCGGCCCGGCCCCTCGCCTCTCCGTAGCTGCCGTTGCGGTCGGCCTACCGGCGCCTGAATCTGGGCTACCACCAAGCCATTTCGATCCCTGTTGATGATCGCTTATCTGCTCACGGAAAGGAGACAGATTCGTGGTTAAACATCATGGAGACAGATTCATTGTTTTTTATTTAAAGTTTTGATTTGTATAGATGATGAGAAAAAAAAACTTGATGGGTGCTAGCTTAACCAAATCTTACACGTAGTATGTAGGGAAGCTAATTTGTGACTTCGGATTGGTAGAGAAGAAGATGATACAACCGTGAGGTATGGAGTTAGATGTACTTAACCACCTAGTATGTACAATTATTTTTTAATGACACATTTGGAATGGGTATAATCATCAGACGTACAATAATTTGACCTGATTGATTCTGTGGCAGGTGCAGTGCCTTGCTTGTCTGGCAACAACCCACATAGGAGTACAGTTGAGCTTAGTGTCGCCAGTTCTTCTACTGAGCATACTGAATTTTCATCTCCTTTCCAGGGCCTGTAATGACCAAATTTATAAGCGCCTTAAGAGAGGTTGGAACATACAAGGAAGTCATGCGCTCCCAAGCAGTGCATTTATTATTTAGAATGTGATTATATATTACTTAGGTCAAATACTTGTTTTCCCTCATAATGAGATGCTTATACTAGGAAGGCCTAAAAGTGACTGCACCTCAAAACATCCCTTTATAGTCTGTTATTAAAATATCAAGGTGTCAGTGTGAGTTACCAAATGATGAAACCTTAATAATTTCATACTTTTTATGGATAGCCTTGACAATTGTAAATGCCAGCCATCTATACACTCAAAGAATCAATTTTGTCTGATTTTGCTCTTGATTTAGAATGCAGTAATGGTCCACCACCACGTGAAAGAAACTCTGCTGCTCTCAGAGATTCATTTCACTTCTCGAGATTTTGTTCACCCATTGGATACTCTGATACAGCACTGTCAGCAACTGGTTCAGTTTGCTTGATTGAAGCAATATCAGATGAAACAGCCAATGCTGCTTCTGCAGCACATAGTCATAACTTCATTTTAAAGTTCATTTTATAGTATCCCTTCCCTTCCTTGGTTAGACCACGCAGCCCAGTTAGTTCTTTCGGCCCATATGACTGTATGCTTTTCGCCTAGTTAACATATTTTGCCATTTCAGACCAGGTTCTTTGCTTTTTGTCTTGACTGAATTTAATTGTTTTTGTCTTTCTTCTTGTTTATTATGCCTTACTTTAATTTGTATATTGAATTTTAAGTATATTTTACAAATATAGTTTAGACACAGTTCTCACGTACCTATAAACAAACTCACTCGTATTCTAAGCTACTCTTCTAAGGCTATTTTTAGTCGTATTACTTATCTCATCTTCTATTTCAAATCCAACTTTGTAAACAATACGGTTTGCCGTGCAAACCATTGTTTGTGTGACTATATACGGTATTCTAACCACATCCTAACAGCAACTCCATGAGACTAGCTAAATCATTTTGTAAAAGTAAATTTGGCTAATAATATACGACAGGTCCTTGTACAATTCTATGAAACCGGGAACATGGAACCATGTGGGGTTCCACGTTCCGTGGCCTGATCGGTTCCGTGGCCTGATCGGGAACGGGACCATATGGAACCATGGTTGGGACACGACCCTCACCCAAGTAGGATGTCGGATAAACCATCATCCTGCACAAGCAAGGGGCATGTACCTTCGCGGAAGCGAAGCACCGCATGGATATTGGAGGAGCGGAAGTCAGAGGACTGGCAAAGCACTAAGACAAAGGGATCGCCAACCATGTGCTCATATTACATGGACAAATTGTTAATCATGTGCTCACGTTGCTTTGAATTATTTTTTTCTATACAGGAATATTTACTAGTTGGCTGTTTTGGGAACCTCGTTCCACATTATCGTTCCAAAATTTTACGGTTGACGTTCTGGTTATCAAATAAAGCATACTAGGAGCTATAGCCCCTTCGTTCCATGCCTCCAAAAAATAGCGATCCTCGACCCGAGTTCCCGTTCCTCAATCTCTTCGCCCCAGGAACTTGGCTTCTTGGCAGCGTCGCGCCACTGAAGAAAAAAGATGACCAAGCCCAGGATTCACAAGCTTCTACGCAAACGTGTACCATCTGGGGAGATACGCATCCAGTGATACGAGGTTACCTAAACAATTAGGTCTAACCTAGACATAACATGAAACGAAAAAAATCGACGGATCAACCACCGAAAACCGCAATGCACAACAGATCTCCATCTTTCTCTGGAGAATCTAAGCCGCAACATACTCCGAAGAATCTAATGCGTACAGCCGCAACAGCCGCATACACGGTCCCTAGGGAGGGTATACCCTGCGGATCGACGACGGTGAGTCACAAAATTCAACAGATGCGCGTCTACCGACAACCAGCGGACGCTCGGAAGCCAGAAATGGACGCGAATCTCAACCTTGCGGCTAGATACGGGCGCTTACGGCGCAAATCAGGACATGGAAGCGAGACAACGAACCGAGGGTTGAGCGGGCAAAGGAAAGGGCCTTACCGAGAGGCAGCGGCGAGGAGATGGAGGGCGACCGGCGGCGAGGAGATGGAGGGCGACCGGCGGCGGGGTCGGTGGACTGCGGCTGCTCCGGATATCTCTCGCTTCTGCGCTCGAAAATGGAGAACTGCGGCTGGTTTTGTATTGAAGAGGGAATGGTGGTCCCAGTACCCGGGGACGGATGGGCCCAACACCTCCAGCAGGCCGTCCGATCTCGCCACTGACGGTGGAGATGGCTCCGGGCGCCCGCGTCAAGGAGACGCTCGATACTCGGAAACGCATAATGGTTTTCCTTTTTCGTTTTCGAAAAAAACACGCATCGGCATGGCTGCCTCGGGTTGCAAACAGCAAACGTTACGTTTGCTACTCATGAATATTTTCCAACAAATATCTGTCATTGCATAATCTTTATTTATTTCTTCAAATATTCACATGAATCTTCTAGCAATACTAGGTATGTGCTCGTGCGTTGCCACTGGAGTTAAAAATTAGTACAAGACATAGATAAGGAACAACAAACGTCACTATGATATATAAAATCCGTGTGATAAAATATCACCGTAACACCAATATTATATTAATGATTGGTTTGTTTCTACATCAGACATACTCGCTTGGTTTGTTTCTACATCAGACACCAGACCATCTCTCAGGCTACCAGTATTGACAATTGGAGGGGATTCACCGCTACATCATGAGCATGCGCTTTTGCAAACTCTGCAATAGTATGGTTGTCCACTACAATTCGAGACATTAGCTTACTAAGTTTACAACGCAACAACATGGTGAACAAAGGCAACCTCATTATTAATTCTATTTGAGTGAAGAACCAAATGAAGGCATGGTGGGCGGTTTGGTGAGAGGGAGCCGCTATTGAGGTCGCCTGAGCCAAAGGCAAACCATCTTTCTCTTACCTTGTGTTTTACTTGTTTTTTATTTTCTTTTATCATGCACATTCATTTAAGCTTCTAATTAACCTTCTCTTTAAAATACTACACCCGTTATGTATCTTTAGAAGTATACTGAGATTTGACGCTACTTTTAAACTACATTCTGCTAATGTTTAGACCAAAGCATTCACTGTGTTGACTGCCCCCTGTATTGGTATGGGTTATTCATTGAATCATTACTAAATTATGTTAATGCCATGTGCGATATTTTTTTTTCCGGTGACATGCTGGCATATTGAACACAATCTGTTGTGCATTGTTCAAATATTATCGCTCAACTGATGTCTGATCTATATGCCTTTTCCATTTACCTTGTATAGGAACTTGTCCGTGGCCAACTTGCTTCTGAGCAGTCAAGATGTTTCAAACTTGAGGTACACGCTGGTGTTCTGTGTTGTGCATAATTCCAAACCAATCATAGCCCCTGGCCCCTTGTCCATGGGATCGGTCAACAGATATCTTATGGTCTGGCCATCATTATTTTATACTGCTGTCGTCATACTTCGTTTCTAAAATGCCTTGCCTCCTCAGGTTGATGTTGCGGAACTTCGACAAAAGCTTCAGAGTATGGATGCATTGGAAAAGGAGGTCGAGCTGCTTCGGCGACAGAGAGCCGCTTCGGAGCAAGCAGCAATGGACGCTAAGCAAAGGCAAAGTTTGGGTGGCATGTGGGGTTGGCTCGCTGGAAGCCCGACACCAGCAGTTTAGTTCCGTGATTCATATATTTTACTTGTAACATTATATATCATTTGACTGACACCCTGTACAATTTTTTTGTTTGGTTATTTGCGACATTCGTGTTCATTTGGACCACACAAAAAATAAGGTGTTCTGGCGATCGTTATACTCACAATCACTCAAAATGTATTCTTTAGGTTTAGCAAGGGGGTGTTCATGTTAGTCGATGTGCTGGTTATCCTTTTGACGTTGTGCTGGTTGTCCATAGATTGTTCGCTTCACAAGGGGATGTTCATGTTAGTCGATGACTTTTTCATGAAACTGCAGTTTGATATATGAAGTGCAAGTATCGTGAACATATTGATGTCGTCAGCTTCGAAATTAGACACTGTGTGATTGACATTGTTCGATGATTTCATCTTATTAGGGCCCTACGGCAAATGAAAATGCAAAGAGTACACAACTATAACGACAACTTATTTCTTCTATGGGATTTTCTTCAGTAACTCATCCAGAACCCCAAACAGATCAGCAACCAGTCCGTAATCTGCAGCCTGGACAATTCCAATGCCCGGTTGGCCTTAATACTGGCGAACAACACATAATAATTTATTAAATGAGAGAAGCAACCTGAAATATGGGGCATCGACATCTTTATTAACATCCACAATAACCTTCGAGTCTCTCATTCCTGCCAAGTGTTGTATCACTCCAGATACTCCAAAAGCCATATAAAGCTCTGGCGCCACAATTTTCCCCATCTAACCAACCTGCCGACGAAAAACACATTGCATGAATAAAATGAGCCAGCAATGAACTTCATAGCTATTCAGTAGAAGAAAAGAAAGAGATCAATGAAATGGAGAAGATGACATACATTGAGCATGGTGTAATAAGAAGGCATTACAACTATCAATTAACCAAATCATACAAAACTCACGGTAGACTAACAAGCTTACCTGAAGGTCATTTGGAACATAACCTGCTTCAACAGCATCCCTAGTCGCGCCCACTATAGAAAACAGTCAGCAGGGAATGAACCCTGTAAGATTTCAAGCCGCCAAGAAAAAAAAGAACAGTTAGGTTAAACCTGCTGCACCAAGTTTCTCTGCAAGCTGCTCCAACAACTTAAAATTTTCAGCACTTCTTAAACCTCTGCCTCATGTGACTACTACACGTGCATTTGCAAGATCAGGCCGCTCTGTGTCTTGGGATGTCAGATTCACCCATGTAGATTTCCCTAAGGTTTGAAAAAAGGTACCATTCACAGGTGCCAAAATAATAAATCAAGTAAGAGGGGTAATTTTTTCCTTGCAACCTGTTTCAACATTATAAAAGTTATAGAAAGTTGTGAATAGGAAAATAAATCTAGTGATCCTCAATCAGTAAAAGTTTTGAGCAATTATTAGAGCAACAAAACAAATAAGAGTAGTTCTGAAGCACTGTTGATTCTTAACAGAATAACATGGTGAAGGAACCAAACAAACCTTCATTGAGGAAAGAGAGATCAACCTGGGTGATAGGTGCAACCTTTGTTTCAGACATAACATCAGCAGTAGGGGAAAATGAAGTTGATCTAATACTCATCATGCAAGGATCCTCGCCGGTATATTTCACAGTACAAAGTGCATTCCCAGCATAAATTGGCCTGAAGTCAGATACATACATCAATTGAAACATGAAGCCCCAACAAAAGCAAACATCACAAAAGGAAGTTATGGACTTATTTGAATGGCCAGATGTGACCATTCTATGGAATCCAGTCTTTAGGCTCATGCTTTTTAACACCCATAAACTAATACATATGGTGGGTGCATGTGATTTGAGGAAGACTCACATGCTTTCAAGCAATTCTATATGGATGAGGATGAGTTGGGGATGGTATTAGTTGTTAACTCAAGCACACACGTCACAATAAGTAATGAATTTGGAGAATGCTTGACAGTGGCCGTCTGACTTTTATTTTGTCTAGGTCCAAAATATTGGGTGAGGGATTGGATAAGAATTTTCAGAACAAATCAAAACAAAGCTAGCTACATGCATAGCTATTCTAAAAAGGGGGAATCTAAAAGTCTTGCTGCAAACATGGGTATTGATTTGAAACAAATTCTTTGATTAGAAATTTGCACAAAACAGTGATGGAAAGTAATTATAACTTGATCCTCTGGTGATTTTATAAGCCTAATTTAAAAATAAATGGTCGAGTAATAAACAATTAGTGATGTCTTAGGGATAATAGGCCAAACATATTAAAGCTATCTAGTTTCTTACCTGCTGTAGTCCAACAGTTGCCTCTGCTCTTCAACAGCAAAAAATGGTTTTGAGTTCACATTAAAAGAAATGAGTAAACCGTACACTAAACCCACTGCATATTTCTTAACGTCATAATTTCTATAATCCACAATTCCAGTAGTTTCTACAGCACAAGAAAGGAGCAGATATCATCAATATGTAAAATGGTAAGCGAAGGCTTAGTAAATTTAAAGCTAACTGTAAAATAAGACATCAATGATAGCCAACAGTCAAAGCCGGAAAAAAAGAAATATTCAAGTCAGAAATATTATTGATTCATGGCTAAATAATGAATTTCTAGATGTTCATTTATCAAACCCACACATATTTCATCCAAATTTGGCTACCCAATTTAGGAATTAAATCGTTTCCTTTCTGCATCGGAAACAACAATAGAAAACATCATCTCAAAGAGCTTGAGCTATGCTGCAAGCCTGCAAATTACTACCTCCGGTCACAAAAAACTTGTCACATATGAATTAGATGGTCTTCGATGCATATTTTTTACCACTAATATCTTCTTAATGTTCTTCAAATTTATGACGATTTGGAAATTTCCCAATATAAATACACATTAGGTTGCATATCTTCAAACTAAATGATTTACGCCAAATATTATCCTAAATGACATGTTTTTGTGACTGGATGGAGAACAACAAATAATTACTGTGGATCCATTGTTCTATCGAGTTCTCTAAGTAGTGATTCATATAGCATTTGCATAGTTTGGAATTTTGAATGGCCATATAACTGTTGGGGACAATGTGTTCAAACTAAGTAATGAATGGTACTGCAACTTGCATAATATACAATTGTTTTTTCTTCCATCCACACATAGATCCATAATAATCGGCCACTTAATGGCAAAACCTAATACATTCAAAACAATAATTAAACTATCATGAAAACCTCTATATTCAATAATTTCCACACTTTCCTGCACATACATTCTGTATAAGTATGAGCTGCTCCAGCTTCTTGGAGCATTTCTAGATGAAAAACAAAAACATAGAAAGTAAATAATGTTGCCTTACCTAAGAAATTCATGAGCATCTTCTTGTTTACCAGGACCAAAGCTACTGCCAATGTCATTCAAACGAGAGAGTATTCCAGTCGGTGACAAGGCAGTCTTGCACCGTTTGCCCTCCACAATGAGTTTTTCAAATTCACACATGAAGCACCATCCGTTTTGAGAACCTACAGCACATGAGGTATTATACAAATACTCAAGCACATAGTGAAAATGTAACGTGACACACATAGTAGTGGAGAATTACAGTTTTTTGCGTGAAGCCCTTCCAAAAGATAAGTTGTGAGTGGTCGAGTAAATATCAAACAATGAAAAACAACATTTGCATAGCAACTGCAAAAGAAAGCATGGATTAGAAAAAACGAATAACAATATTTCACTAAACTTAAGTCTAGTTAAAACAACTCACTTAGCCTAAGCTCTATGCAATGGAAAGAAAAAAGATCGGTATTAATACAAATATACTTGGCTGAAGCTGTAATCTGCCTCAAAACGTCTCTAACTAATATGCACAAAGCAGACTTTAATGGAAGTAAATCACAAATATTCTAGGAGCATACACCTAAGATCTTACAAAAGGCAGATCCAGTGCCGGAGGCAACCACATGAGTGGGGTCTGGGGAAGAGATAAACTGAGGCAAGCCTTCCTCCTGAAATGCGGAGAGGCTAATTCAAACCCGCGACCTGGTGGCTCAGTGAGACAACTCTCACCATTGCACCATACCTGCCCTTCTACTTAAGATCTTACAAAGGCCCAGACCAATAACATAAAATCATAATGAGCAAGCACATGTATGCATGCCAGTTGACCTTCCTACTCTTACTTTTACCTGTTACCAAGGTTATGAAGACCAAAAGGGTGCAACTCAACCTTGCTGTAGAGCTTCACAAAAAGTTCATATGGGAAGATTGTCTGAACAAAAGAAAACTATTAGCAGATAGAAGAGAAAGAAAAAAGATGCTACTATTGTTTGTCATGCAGGGATAAAACAGACTATCTACTATACTTTAATTTTATACGTCTATTAGCCAATAATTAAAACATGTCCCAGTAAATTATTTGTCAGCTAAGTATTTGTCGACTAATTGTTAGCCACTGCCAAACAGTTAGCCAGGAGCAGGGGTGGAGCTACATGTTCTTATTGGGGTCAGCTCACCCCTATAAAATTTCACAAACCCCTGTAAACTAATGTAGTTAGATGATGATCAGTGGAGCTGACATTAATGACTTCGTTGCCTGGCTTCGCGGACAGGAGGATCCAAACAGGGAATTAGTTTATTCACTCTCCTTACACGAGAATATATACGTGGTTCACCCCGTTGAGTTAGAACCGGCAAGCTGTTTTTATGCAAGAAATACAGTTTTAATTTGACACCAAAACACGGCATAGCAGCAATCCAATAATCCAATGGCTATAACACCCACACACCCACGGTGTTGGTTGCATGCATTGTCCGCGCTGCACAGGAGATCACGACTAAAATATATCAAAACTAATCAATCAAAATAGGGAGCCCGTTCCTATTTAATCAAAACTTAAATATATCCTTTCTTGCCAATGCTGGTTAAGCATGACGTCAACACGGTCTGGGGTGCTTTGCCAGCAAGCAAAACCAGTTCCTCCCCATGAATCAAATAGGGAGCCTGTTCCTACCAACTTTCCAGTGAAGCGGCGCCGCACAACCATTCTCATTTCTCTCGGGTTCGTCGTGGGTAAAAAAGAAAAAGAAACCAAGGACTCTTTGTACCAGCGAAGCGTGCGTGGGTGCGTCCTGTTCTTCTTCCTACCTTTCCCCAACCTCTCCTCCCTCCTACAAATCCGATCTCCCTGAGATCATGCGCAACTCCGCCGCCGCCCAGCCTTCTTCTCCCGCTGCCACGTACGTCTCAGGCGCCGCCTACGTTGCGCCCGCCTCCTCCACTGCCATGTACGCCTCAGGCGCCTCCTACGTCGCGCCCGCCCCCGGCGGCGGATACACCTATCCTGCGCCCGCCTCCTCCGGCGGCAGCGTCGGCTACGCCAAGATCCCAACCTACCCGGCGCACCCGTCGGCGTATCCCAACCCTGGTTCTATCCCAACTTGCACATACCACGACATGGTCCAGATCAGGACTCCACCTCCACCTATTCCTCTTGAATCCCCCCAAATTCACAAGGAAACGACAGGAATTAAACCCTAGTGCTAGCCGCGGGCGACGGCATCGAGCTGATGGCAGCGCCATCGAGCTAGAGGGGGAGCAGGTTACCGCGGCGATGGAGGATCTGTCTGTCGCCTCCGCGGAGGCCCGCTCGGTGTCGAGTTCCTGCTGCAGCCCACACGTGGCGTCCTCTACAACCTCCTTCTCCCGACGTAGCCACGCCACTGTCGCCTCCAGCTCCTCGGGGAGGGAGAAATCTTTGAGGGGTGGGCGGGCACGGACCTCCGGACTGCACGGGGGCAGGGACGCACGCGGGGGGTGCGGTGTCGGCTACTCGTCTTGATGTACGCAGTGGGCGCGAGGCGGAGGCGGGGGCGTGGTGAAGATTGAGGCTGCACGCTCCGTCGACGATGGAGGATTTGGGGCGGATTTTGGGGGACGCGGGTAGCTCGGGCGCGTGCCATGGGCCGGGCGAGGTGGGATCTGGCCACTGTGGTGATTGCGGCGAGGAGCAAGGGCAGGAGTAGCCAAGGTGGGATCTGGCCACTGCCGTGATTGCGGGGACATGGTAAAGCCACCGCGGTGATTGCGGTGGAGGGGCAAGAGCATGCTTGCAGGCATCGAGCGTTGGCGCGGCTGGGGGCAGAACGTGCGCCATAGAAGACTGTGGACGCCTACATTGTGTACATAAGTAGTAGAGATATGAAATTTAACATTCACATTGAAGTTGAAAAAAAACGTACTCAAAAGGACAGTTTTTACACAATACAATATCACCCTAGTGTAAGATGTGATTGCTTTCAAAATGCTGAGATGCTTTGAACTAAACTAGAACAGGAGGCGCCCTTACAGGCGCCCTATCAAAAGAGTTCTCAATGTATACATTCATTATTATAGTATAGGTACAAGCCATCCTAGTTACACAACAAACAGAGACAATAGCTCTTTGTTTGGATGGTATTAGCCATCCTAATTAAGAAGAAAACAAAATAAAATATCCACAATACTAGCTTAGAAGATCTCAAATGAATATGGAGGATATCTCCTTTAAAGCGCAACTTTCTAATGGAAATTTGAACCATCATAGCCACTCAATAGTTAGTATAAAATAAATATATATGTATTTCCTTAGCAAACCATGCACAATAGAAATAAACAGAATGTGTGGTGGGGGTACAGGTACAACATTTATTTACTTCAACATCACATTTGCCTTGTAGATGTTAGTATATAAAAACCCTTTGCTGAAAAAACTCTAGCTAGTATATTCTACATGCAAATCCAAACCTTTGCCTTAAGTTAGCAAAAAAGAACCTGTAAAAGCATAAGAAAAATTCATAGCAAAAGGCAGGATAACATATCTCCATATAACAGGATTACGGAAGCAGAGTTGAGTTCTATGGTTTGAAATGCATAAGAAAAAAGGTGCCACCAAGGAGATGAGAAGTAATGCCACGAGAGAAGATATGGTGAAGCTGCATGTTGCCTCATGTCCCTAGTTACTTGCCACTTACACTGCAATCACATAGTAATTGAAGGTTAGTAGCTTAGCGGTCAGGGGCCAAGGGAGACACTGTGGCGGAACTGCCCGAATTATTCCAACTTAAGTGCCTAAGTCCCGCCTTAGAGGCTAGACCACACTTAAATAGGAATAACACATCAATCCCTCGGATCTAGTCCGACGAGGCCACTAACAGGATCAAGTACCACGTACTCACTCGATGGTGAGGCACAGAGCAAATACAATAAAGCATAAAACCATACATTAAGGAGTATCAAAATATTACATCATCAGTGGAGTTTTAGCAAAAGAAGTACTCATTGTTCGGAATGCAGCGGAAAATAAACTAACGATAAATAAATGGAGGGATGGGGAAGCCTGTCCCATCACTCCTCATGCTCCTCCTCAGCGGAGGTAGGGTCCCACTCGACTGTCCGGCCTGGTGGCAAGATGGACGGCCAAGTCACTCCAGCAACCATGTCCTCCACAGAACCTGTAAAATTATGCCACAAGCAAGGCTGAGTATACTAATACTCAACTAGACTTACCCTGTGTGAGGAGTCTACTCCTCTACCTCTAGACATGCAGCTGTTTGGCTGAGGGGTTTGGTTGCCAAAAGCACTAGCTGAGTCTATAAATCAAGTTTTAGCTTTTTCAAGTTTTAGTGTGACTCACCGCCTTGGCGTACAATGCCTCACTGACCCCGACTGCCGTCGTGCAGTGACCGCACTTGTACCCACCATAACCGGAATGGGAGACCACGTCTCAGGTCGCGTGAGGAGTAAAGTCTGCTACCATGTTCAATCAGGTGCTAGGCTTACCGATTTACCATATTTCTCGGCATATGTTTAGTACATTCAAACGCTTGACTCATGGTACCACACCTTAATCCTTATTCAATTTTCCGTCTTGTAGACAACGCATCCCCATGGACCGTTGTCAACAGACCATCATCATTCCGATATAAATTGGATACAAGCAATTTCCTGACCTCGCGCGAGTGCTAGAAAAATCACTTGACTTCTACCGAGATTCCTAATTAGCAAAACAGCTACTCGACCTAGCATACTAGTATCCATCTCAATAGGAATCCTGAGTTAATGCAACTAGGGTTTCAAACAACTCCTACACTTAAGTGCACATTCAATCCTACAATCATTAAGTGCAGTAAAATAATATATAGAACTGGTTATGCATAAAACCGAGGCTTGCCTTCCAAAGCTGGGGCAGGCAGATCCTCTGGGGCAGGCTCTGGTGCTGGATCCGGGGCTACCTCCTGAGCAACTCCTTGCTCTGGCACGAGGATGTATTCTCCGGCAGCGAGGTTGCAATCTATCGAATGCAATGAGTAAGAAACATGTATGCTATGATTATGCAGGATTTAGAAATCATTATGCTAAGTGAAGAGAAACTAAGTTAGTGAATAACTTAGGGTTTCCTGGTTATAAGCGGCTCTTAGTGGTTTAGGCTTATCAATTTGGGTTAGAGGTTTTGTCTAGAGATAAGCATAGTGGATTAAGACTTGGATTGCCCCTTAAATGTTTTAGTAGGCACTCAAAGGGTTTTGCTGGTTTGGTTAGGGTAACATTAGTCTCCACTATTAATTCCCCCTTTCATTTTCTATTTATGATTTTAGGGTGGGTTTGAACTACAACAGTGATTTAACTTTTTCCAAAAATTCTGTAAAAATAAAAGGTACCTTTTATGGTTAGGGTAACATTAGTCTCAGGATTATTTTTCTAGGGTTTTTCTAAGTTTTCCTTGTTTTCTTAAAATAAAAGGTATCTCATTTCTTTTGTACTAAATAAGGGTCTAACAAAATTTTCTAGTGAACTTTACTGAATAAGAGAGCTAAAAAAATGAGGGTGCTCCCTGGTTCTTATTTTAAACTACCTTTTATGTTTTCTTTAACTTTAAGCTAAAAATGATTTAAATGGCAAACTCTACCTTAATTTGGTGTACAGAGAGGTTTATTATTTTTAAACAGGTTAGGAGGTGATTAAGTACTTCTCTGAATTTTCTTAACCCCAGTCTAATAGTGTTGTTATTTTCCCCTATTTTCTGTAGCTTTTGACCAGATAATCAATTAAATCATAACTTTGAAGTTTTCTACAACACTTAGGGGTTTTATATTTTTCCTAAGTAGTTTGCATTATTTAGGATCTGGCAAAATTGGTTTGACTCAATTTGGGTGAACAAAACTGAAGTTATGAATTTTTCAAGTTCTGTTTGTATTTAAATCAGGAATATTAAAAAGGTTTTCTGGAAAACCCATTTGCATCGAAGACCTTGGCTTTCTTTTAAAACAACCCCATCATTTATACCCCTGCGCCACTATTCCCTTGAGTCGCTGACAAGGCACAAAACCCCCTGGCCTTTACTTCTTCTCCCCCGAGGTCCCTCCCCTGATTTAAATAGTACCCGCGGAAGTAAAAAGGGCGACGCGGCTTACCGGCGGCGAGGGAGGTCCAATGAAGGGCGAGGTTGGCTCTAGGAGGTTCTGACGGTCCCAGCGAGGTACGGCTCGATGGTGGTGGTGGCTGGAATCGGCCGGTCCACGTGCGCAGGCGGGTGAACTCGTCGGCGGCGAGTGCTCCGGCCTAACCACGGCGATACCGGTCAATCCAAGCACACGGGGAGCTTCACGGGGTGTTGATGAGTCGACTCATGCAAGGAATTGAAGAACAACTCACCGTGGAGCTCGATCTACGTTCACCAACGGTCGCGTGAAGTCCGACGACCGTGGACTGGCTTCTCCGGCGAGGCAAAGTTCGATTCCTTGCTCGGGGAGCTTCACCGAGGCACGCAGGGTCTACTCCGAGGGTCGGACGGGGTTGGGAGAGGCTCTGCTGGCCGGTCTACGGTGGCGGGTGTTCGGGTGGCCGCGGGCACGCCGTGCGCGGGGCAACGCCGGTGATCTGGTGCTCCAGTGAGGTCGAGCGCGCGTGGGGGAGTACGGTCGACGTCCCTGGTGGCTTTATAGGCGTGAGCGCAGGCAACGGCGCTGGCTCGGCTTGGCGCGACGCGGGGCGCGCGGGGGCGGGCGTCGGGCGTGCTCTGGCGAGCTCAGAGCGCGTCGAACACGTGGCTCTTTGTTTCTGCTCTTCTTCTACCCCTTGCTGAGCAGCCAAACTTGCGAATCTTGCCCTAAGACCTTTAAGAGATCTCTTCCCTGCACCTAGGGCTACCTAGTTCATGTGAGTTCCAAGGGGAGATGTGGTTGGGTTAGAGAGATACGGGGGTGGGAAGTCGACTCTGTCAGAGCTGTCCACACCGAGACAAAACTTGTGCCAAGTCATGTCAAACGACTTAGGGTTGGGTTCAAACTTTTCCAGGGTGTTTTAGGGGTCTTTAGGCGCCACTTTGTCAATTGGGTCAAGTGGTTTTGAAGTTTGAATTAGGGTGAACATGTTTGATCTTTGGAAAAGGGTTGGTTTTGGACTTAGAAGAATTCTGATTTTTCTCTTATGCTCAACCCTTTGGTGAACCTTTTGGGGTTTTTCTGAAATCTTTTTGGGGTCACTTTCTTACTATTTTTAGTAGGGTATTATGTGTACTACAATTGTTATAATTGGCCCAAGTCATGATCATGTGGTTTTTATAGCCTTTTGGTCATACTCTCTTATAGTGCTCCAATTATCCAAAGGGGTTTGCATTAGGGTTTGGGCAATTCTCCCCATTATATGTGCATGATAAGCCAAGGCATGACATTTAAGATGGGTTGCACTTACTTAGGGTCTTGATTTCCAAGTTTGGAGTCCTTTGCTCAAACTAAACCACATGTGATGATGGGCTTTGCTTGTGTAGCCTTGAGTGAAAACTCTAAGTAACACCTGGGGTGTTACAGCCCTCCCCCTTAAAGGAATCTCGTCCCGAGATTTTAGGTAGAGTCCTTTGGAGGGGTGCCAAGAAGGTGTGCTAGTGTGTTGCTCCTTCCTTATCCAAGCTTCTCTAGTTAACTGCTCTTCGAATGACATTCTCTTTGCGACTTCAGAAGGAAGTCCTTTTTGAGTCATTTCTAAAGCTTACAACACCTTTAACATCTAAGTTTTTCTTATATTTAGATTCAAAGGGCAGGTGGGGGTGGGGTTTTGGATTACGTACCGACTCCTTTGGGCAGAAAGTCGAGGAAGCGAGAACGTAGAAAATCCTCAATCTCCCATGTAGCCTCTTCTACTGAATGGTGACTCCACTGAACCTTATACATTCTGATCGACCTTGCCCGCGTTGATCTCTCTTTTTGATCCAATACCTTGACGGGGTGCTCCTGGTAGGACAGATCCGGCTCTATCTCCAATTCTGGTTCAGGTAGCACTTCCGTGGGTAAGCGGACGCACTTCCGTAGCTGAGATACGTGAAACACATCATGAACTGCCGACATGTGGGGTGGCAACTTCAATTGATATGCTACAGGCCCACAAGTTTCCTTGATCTCATAGGGTCCAATGTAGCGAGGAGCTAACTTGCCCTTGATTCCAAATCTCTGAACACCTTTGGTGGGTGACACCTTAAGATAAACATGGTCTCCCACTCCAAACTGTAGAGGCTTCCTTCTCTTGTCATGATAGCTCTTTTGCCTGGCCTGAGCAGCTTCTAGGTTCTTCTCAATAACTCTGACCTTTTCCTCTGCCTCAAGTACCAAGTCTGGTCCAAATATTTCCCTCTCTCCTGCTTGAGACCAATTTAGCGGTGTCCTACACCTTCTCCCATACAAGGCTTCAAAAGGTGCCATCTTCAAACTGGATTGGTAGATGTTATTATAAGAGAACTCTACCAATGAAAGACACTTGTCCCAATCCTTTCCATAGTGTAGCACACATGCCCTCAACATGTCTTCCAAAATCTGATTTACCCTTTCTATCTGACCATCTGTTTGAGGGTGGTATGCTGAGCTTCTTATTATACGAGTCCCAAGTGATTCCTGTAATTGCTCCCAAAATCGTGCCACGAATGGTGCTCCTCTGTCAGATACTATAGTCCTTGGTATTCCATGCAAGCAAACTATCTGGTCAATGTAGATTTCTGCATACTTCTCCGTCCTGTGGGTGGTATGTACTGGCAAGAAATGAGCTGTCTTGGTCAACCTATCCACAATGACCCAAATAGAATCGTGGTGTCGGGAGGTATTGGGCAATCCCACAACAAAATCCATGCAAATGTCCTCCCATTTCCAAGATGGGATGGGAAGGGGCTGCAAGATGCCTGCTACCTTCAAATGACTGGCTTTGACTCTCTGGCAAGTGTCGCATTCAGATATATACTTAGCAGTTTCCCTCTTCATTCTGGTCCACCAATACAAGGATCTGAGATCATGATACATCTTGTTGCTGCCAGGGTGCATGGAGAATTTGGAAAGGTGAGCTTCGTCCAATATCTTCTTTCTGAGCTCAGGGTTCTTGGGAACAACCAATCGGTCTCCGAACCATAGGATCCCTTTGCTGTCCTGACGGAAGCATTTGTATTTGTCCACCTTTTGTTTGATCATTTCCTTAATGACTTGAACACCCTTGTCTCCAATCTGTGCCATGACTATTTGCTCTTGTAATGTGGGCTCCACTGAAATATAACTTAAAGCACCGGAGGAAACGACTTCTATTTTCAACTTGCACAACTCATCACATAGGGTGGTGATTCTTGCATCCATATTCATACAATTGCACTGGGCCTTCATGCTTAAGGCATCTGCCACAACATTGGCTTTGCCAGGATGGTAATGCACCTCCAAATCATAGTCCTTGATTAGCTCTAACCATCTCCTCTGCCTCATATTAAGATCAGCCTGGGTGAAGATATATTTGAGACTCTTATGATCAGTGTAAATATTACAGTGAGCTCCCATCAAGTAATGTCTCCAAATCTTGAGAGCATGAACCACAGCTGCTAACTCTAGATCATGTGTGGGGTAGTTCTGCTCATGGGGTCTGAGTGCTCGGGAGGCATAAGCAATGACTCTGTTGTCTTGCATTAAGACACATCCCAATCCAGTACCGGAAGCATCGCAATAAACTTCAAAGGGCTTGGTGTTGTCAGGTTGAGCTAGCACTGGTGTTATTGTCAAATGCTGCCTTAGTGTATGAAAGGCATCCTCACACTTCTGGCTCCAATCGTACTTGACTCCTTTCTTCAACAATTCAGTCATTGGCTTGGCAATTCTGGAGAAATCCGGAATGAATCGTCGATAATACCCTGCCAATCCCAGAGAACTCTGAATCTGTCGCACTGTGGTAGGAGGTTTCCAATCCATTACTTCTTGTACCTTCTCAGGATCAACTGATATCCCATCCTGAGAAATTGTGTGACCCAAAAATTTAATTTCCCTCAGCCAGAAATCACATTTAGACAACTTAGCATATAGACGATGATTGCGCAGTCGCTGAAGCACAATGTGTAGATGCTCAGTATGCTCGTCTTCATTCATGGAATAGACCAGAATATCATCAATGAAAACCACCACAAATTTGTCCAGCTCTGGCATGAATACTGAGTTCATTAGATACATGAAATAAGTCGGGCATTGGTCAGCCCAAAAGACATCACCAAAAACTCATAAAGCCCATATCTGGTAGAGAAGGCCGTCTTGGGAATATCGCTGGCACAGATCTTGATCTGATGGTAGCCCGAGCGAAGGTCTATCTTTGAGAACACTTTGGCTCCCACCAACTGATCAAACAAAACATCAATGCGGGGTAGTGGGTATTTGCTCTTGATGGTCACCGCATTGAGAGGGTGGTAATCGACACACATTCTCAGACTCTCATCCTTCTTCTTTACAAACAAGGCTGGACATCCCCATGGTGAAGTACTCGAGCGAATAAACCCCTTGTCCAACAATTCTTGCAGTTGCTTTTTCAATTCCACCAATTCCGCTGGAGGCATCCTATAGGGTCTCTTGGATATAGGAGCAGTCCCGGGTTGCAATTCAATCGCGAACTATATGTCTCTGTCGGGTGGCATTCCTGGCAACTTGTCAGGAAAGACATCTGGGTAGTCACAGACCACAGGGATTCTCTCAACTGGGGACTCTATCATGGTGAATGCACAAGAGCGGGTACAACCCTGCTCAGGCAAATATAAAGTAGTCTCGCCACAAGTATGGGAGTGAATCTCAATGGCCCTTGCTGCAATATCAAGTACTGCCTGATGCCTGGATAACCAATCAGTTCCCAATATGATATCCACGCTATCCAAACCCAAAATGAGGAGGTTGGTTTTGATTATCAAACTACCAAACTTTATAGGCACATTCTTGTTGATTTGATAGGTGGCAACCCTGCCTCCTGGTGTTGAAATTGTAATACCCCCATTGGTGTGATGGAAGGGTAGCTGACATTTGGCACTAAATTTTGCACTGATTAAACTATGTGATGCACTAGAATCAAAAAAGAATAATTGCAGGATATTTCAAAACTGAAAAGATACCAGTCATGACGGGTGCTCCCTCTGGAATGTCAGCCATGGTGGTGAAGTTCAGCTTGCCTTGCCTTACTTGCACCTTATGCCTCTTGCCTTGGTTCTGGTTGGCATTCTGTCCCTGCCTCTGCTGGTTTCTGGGGCAATTCTTGGCATAATGTCTAGTGTTACCACAAGTGAAACAGCTGTTATCATTGGCCTAACGGTACTGCTGCTGCGGCTGTGGTCGGATCACCCAACGTCCTTGTTGCTGCTGAGGTCCCCTATTCTGAGTGTCAGACACAATCCTGAAGCGCTGTGGCTGAGCTGAAGGTCCTGCCACAAGGGTCTTCCTCTTCTTCTTTGCCTGACGGGCTGTGATACAATCCTTGTGAGAAATGGCCATGTTGACTAACTCATTATAGCTGTTGGCCATGACTATGTTGAGACGGTCGCAGAGCTTAGTGCTGAGCCCCCTCCTGAACCTGTCCCTCTTCTTCTCATCGGTGTCTGCATGATATCCAGCATACTGGCACAGGTCATTGAAGGCCTGAGCGTACTGCAACACTGTCCGGTTCCCCTGAGTGAGTGCCAGAAACTCATTGAGCTTGCGGTCCATGATGCATGCTGGTATATGATGCCCCCTAAAGGCTGCCTTGAACTCTCTCCATTCCACCTCATGGTCAACTAGCTGCATAGCAAGGAAATGATCCCACCATGTTCGCGCGGGTCCGCGAAGCTGCTGGGTGGCGAACATGACCTTAGTCACCTCTAAACAAGCTCCATGGAGTAGCGGGAATTTGGATTCCACTACTCTCAGCCATACATCAGCATCAAGTGGGTCCTCTGCCCTGGTGAACAACGGTGGCTGGGTACTGAGGAACTCCTGATCAGTGGCTGCCGCCGGGTGACGTTGATGATCACCACCACCATAATGCTGAGGTGGCGGCTGGCGCTACGCCAACTGTCGCAGAATCTCGTTCTGCTGAGCCATCAATTCTTGCAGAGTAGGAGGCGGTGGCGGTGGTGGAGGAATGCGCTCATTCTGTCCACGACGCGCTCTTCCTGCCATCTGAAAAATCATGGATATTCTCAATATCATATTTCTGAGGTTCAATGCTCAATCGTGGTGAAAGAGTCAAAGGGGATAAAACCAATATATATTCTTGCATAATTTATAAAAGATTCCACATGGCATAAACTTTTCTTCTTAAATTAAAGCTGACATCATTCATCATCCATACTTCCAAAAAATTTTGGTCACGATTACATCAGTAACTCAAAAGACTCAACTCTATCTAGCCTAGTACCCCAAGGGTGCAAAAGCTAAGCTAGCCTCGAGGAGTTCTACCGCCACAGACTTCTAACTCTATCTCTGCGACCTAGTGAGCAAACGAGGCAACGCTCAACTTGGGGGAAGGTGGTCACCCTGAGCCAGCAGTGTCCAAGCTGGAGGCAGGCTCCTCTCCTCCCTCGATGTCGACATCCTCGTTGGCCTCCATGTCCTAGATCTCCTGGTGGTGCATATCCAGATGCTGGTTAGCCTCCGCAAGCTGCTGCTGAGTGTTGATTAGCTGATCCTCGAGAACCTCGATGGTGTTCTCCCTGGTTCCCACTAGCTCCTCAAGCTCTTGGATCTCATTTGACAATTGTTCCACTTGTAAGTCTTTTTCCACCATCTCAGTGGACAAGTCTACCACAAGTTCCTCCCTGTTATCCAAGGTGATCTTGGTAGCCTCCAACAATGCCATCAGATGAGACATTGCTTCTCCTCACATCACTTGCAGATGATACAGGGCATTCATGCACCGCACCGTCAAGTGAGCAGTCTGACCTGGGTAGATAGCCCATATATCCTTGGCATGCTCCACTCGGTCCTTCCACATTGGGTCGTCCTCCTTCTCCGCGGGGAGCAAACCAATGGGGTGAGTGGACAGCTCTAAGGGGTGGAAACCACAGAAGGTGGTCAGTCCGTGAAGAGCAATCACCTCGATAGTATCCTCCGCCCTGTATCCAAAAGACTCAGAGTCCAGCGAACGCCAGCCTGGCTGTAGGGGATGAGGCTCTAAGGTCATCCTCACCCTACAGCGGGGCACTCGGTGCTTCTCGAACAGCTGCACCGCATACTATGGAGGCGTCGTGTAACCAGCTCCCTGAAGTAACTCCCACAAGATACGGGGGAAACCCTCTCGTGCAAGCCCATCCGTGTGGGACTGTGCATTCCCTTCGTCCGAGGATCCGTGAGAAGTCATCTGTGTACGGTTAAGCGTAAGTAAAAGAAAAAAAACTATAAAATGAAAAGGGATTGCAACTCAGCCTCTCTATAACTACGACAATGGCACTGGGTGTACTTAATCTGTCATCATTGTGTATTAAAGTTCTTACCCAATTATTAAGTAGTTTAAATAAGGATGCATGCATGCTCGTCCTAAACGACCTCATTTCAATTTAGAGGGATTAGGGAAGAACTCCCATCCCTTATAGTAGCCGGTAGGGCTTACTCAATTAGCCACCTAGCTACCCCTCTATCATCCTAAGGCTTCACGTCCTAGGTCTATCCTGATCGTCCTACGATCTATCCAACATTTGTTTCTATCAAGTTTTATTTTGAAAAAAGGATGGTATTTATAGTTTATTGATTCCTCTGTGGTGGTACGAGCTTCGATACCAGCTGTGGCGGAACTGCCCGAATTATTCCAACTTAAGTGCCTAAGTCCCGCATTAGAGGCTAGACCACACTTAAATAGGAATAACACGTCAATCCCTCAGATCTAGTCCGACGAGGCCACTAACAGGATCAAGTACCACGTACTCACTCGATGGTGAGGCACAGAGCAAATACAATAAAGCATAAAACCATACATTAAGGAGTATCAAATTATTACATCATCAGTGGAGTTTTAGCAAAAGAAGTACTCATTGTTCGGAATGCAGCAGAAAATAAACTAACGATAAATAAATGGAGGGATGGGGAAGCCTGTCCCATCACTCCTCATGCTCCTCCTCAGCGGAGGTAGGGTCCCACTCGACTGTCCAGCCTGGTGGCAAGATGGACGGCCAAGTCACTCCAGCAACCATGTCCTCTAGAGAACCTGTAAAATTATGCCACAAGCAAGGCTGAGTATACTAATACTCAGCTAGACTTACCCGGTGTGAGGAGTCTACTCCTCTATCTCTAAACATGCAGCTGTTTGGCTGAGGAGTTTGGTTGCCAAAAGCACTAGCTGAGTCTATAAATCAAGTTTTAGCTTTTTCAAGTTTTAGTGTGACTCACCGCCTTGGCGTACAATGCCTCACTGACCCCGACTGCCGTCGTGCAGTGACCGCACTTGTACCCACCATAACCGGAATGGGAGACCATGTCTCAGGTCGCGTGAGGAGTAAAGTCTGCTGCCATGTTCAATCAGGTGCTAGGCTTACCGATTTACCATATTTCTCGGCATATGTTTAGTACATTCAAACGCTTGACTCACGGTACCACACCTTAATCCTTATTCAATTTTCCGTCTTGTAGACAACGCATCCCCATGGACCGTTTTCAACATACCATCATCATTCTGATATAAATTGGATACAAGCAATTTCCTGACCTCGCGCGAGTGCTAGAAAAATCACTCGACTTCTACCGAGATTCCTAATTAGCAAAACAGCTACTCGACCTAGCATACTAGTATCCATCTCAATAGGAAACCTGAGTTAATGCAACTAGGGTTTCAAACAACTCCTACACTTAAGTGCACATTCAATCCTACAATCATCAAGTGCAGTAAAATAATATATAGAACTGGTTATGCATAAAACCGGGGCTTTCCTTCCAAAGCTGGGGCAGGCTCTGGTGCTGGATCCGGGGCTACCTCCTGAGCAACTCCTTGCTCTGGCACGAGGATGTATTCTCCGGCAGCGAGGTTGCAATCTATCGAATGCAATGAGTAAGAAACATGTATGCTATGATTATGCAGGATTTAGAAATCATTATGCTAAGTGAAGAAAAACTAAGTTAGTGAATAACTTAGGGTTTCCTGGTTATAAGCGGCTCTTAGTGGTTTAGGCTTATCAATTTGGGTTAGAGGTTTTGTCTAGAGATAAGCATAGTGGATTAAGACTTGGATTGCCCCTTAAATGTTTTAGTAGGCACTCAAAGGGTTTTGCTGGTTTGGTTAGGGTAACATTAGTCTCCACTATTAATTCCCCCTTTCATTTTCTATTTATGATTTTAGGGTGGGTTTGAACTACAACAGTGATTTAACTTTTTCCAAAAATTCTGTAAAAATTACAGTGGGTTACTATTTGTCACTGTAGTGTGTCCTATAAATTTGAGGTCCAGAATAATTAGAATGTGTCCTGGACAAAAATAACAACAGTTGGGGCAAAGGGGTCACTTTGCACTACAACTCTTATCTAGGGGTGGGTTCTGCACTAAGAGTCATTTCTGCTGGTATCTATAGGTAATAACCTGCTTCTGTGCCAAAAATCACAGAGGGCCACTTAGTCGTTATTTAGTTATGATTTTCTAAAGTTTAATGTTAAAAAGACATTTACAACTAACTTGTTATTTGAAAAATGTCAAACAACAGAACTCATAATTTTTCTATGTTTATAATAACAAAACATTAGTTATCCCAAGGTTTGGTGTGTTTTCTCCTCAGGATTATTTTTCTACGGTTTTTCTAAGTTTTCCTTGTTTTCTTAAAATAAAAGGTATCTCATTTCTTTTGTACTAAACAAGGGTCTAACAAAATTTTCTAGTGAACTTTACTAAATAAGAAAGCTAACAAAAATGGGGGTGCTCCCTGGTTCTTATTTTAAACTATCTTTTATATTTTCTTTAACTTTAAGCTAAAAATGATTTAAATGGCAAACTCTACCTTAATTTGGTGTACAGAGGGGTTTATTATTTTTAAATAGGTTAGGAGGTGATTAAGTACTTGTTGGGGACTTGTTCTCAAATGCTATGAATCAAGAACAAGGCAACACACGATGTTAAATATTAAAGTCCTTCGTCCTTCGAAACATTATTTCCCCTTGGGTATAATGAATTTCGGACCAAGGTTATGAAGGTCATACCTTCATAATCATAATAAAAGATTAAGAAAAGATTTATGTACATAATAAGGAAAATAACATAACTACTTTAAACATTACTTATTAATTTATTTCTATTCGTTTTTCTTATATAAATGATGACAAATTACAAATGTACCTTCGGCTTGAAGGAAAGTAAGGGTACAAGCGTGATGCCAATGCCAAGTTAGCGTGAACAGTACAGGAATACTGTTCATCTATTTATAGGCACGGGACGCAGCCCGTATAAAATTACATTAATGCCCTTCACTTTTATCAATAACTCTATAGTAATTCTTCGAGGGCTGATTTGGCTTTTCATCTTTAAGTCGGTTTCCCCTTTCTGCTGTCATGCCGAAGCTCCTCTGCACATAGCTTCGTGATTGTTTCATCCTTCGTCATGATCGTCTTCCATTTCAGTCAAGCTTCGTCTTGACCATGCTTCTGTATACCCGCAACTTGATTCCGAAGATACCTGCTTGCATACTTAGAAAATATTGTCAAATCACATTTTTGAGTACCTTCGGAAGCCGAAGGCCCCCAACAGTAGCCCCTCGCAATATTAATTTGCTGTAATGATAAATTCATATTGCGATATGGACGAAGGCCTTAAGCCGAAGGTCTGAAAAAACACCTTCTCTTTGCTAGAATAGCAACAGTCTTTGACAAGCGGGACCCTCCAGTTTCAACGCTCTAGGCGTATAAATAAGAGCTCATCCCGAGTTTATTTGGTACGCTCTCTTGCCAACTGCTTTTACTCACCCAACTTTTAGCCTGTGCGCAACAACACTTGCTTGGCCTTTTAGATTTTAAAGCTTCGGTTTAGAGAGCACTTTCTCAACGTTTGCAAGGATGTCTGAAGATAAAAAAGCTGTTGGTGATTCGAAGCTAAGTCTTTCTGAGGAGATGCATCTGGGTTTTCTTCAATCGATGTCGAAGACTAATACAGAGAAGATTACTAAAGAAATTTTGGAGGGCTTATCTGAAGATACTGGTGACAGTGACAGCTATGATGTGGATAGTGGTGGTGAAGACTCCGAAGATCGACCTTGGCGACCAAGCCATGCGGTTTTTGGCAAATCTAGTATTAAAGAAAATCATCTTGTCAACATGAGGGGCAGATATTTCCGGGACTTGTCCGTTGTGAGGGCTGATGAAGGAGAGAAGACTTGTCCAACTCCTGAGGAAAATGAAGTCGTGGTATTCCGAAGCTTCTTGAAAGCTGGACTACGATTTCCCTTAAGCAGCTTTGTTGTAGAGGTGCTGAAGATATTTGAAATCTATCTTCACCAACTTACCCCCGAAGCAATCATAAGGATGAATATCTTCGTGTGGGCCGTGAGAAGCCAAGGCTTGGAACCTGATGCGAAAAGCTTCTGCAACATACATGAATTGTTGTACGAAACAAAACCCTGGGGTAAGGAACAGTATCACAACAATTTTGGCTGCTACAGCTTCGGCTCCCGGTCTAGGTCAAGCTGCCCCGTGCCGACCTTTCAAAAGAGGTGGCCTGGCGACTGGATGACGGAATGGTTTTACATGAAGAATGACTTGAAATCACGAGAAGATATAAAGAAAATCATTATGCGCCCCATCTGGCAACGCTTCGGCCTGCGAAGGCTGAAGGTGGAAATGAATGAAGCAGCCGAAGAATGCCAGAGAGCCTTCAGTGTTGTTTGCTCTTTTATTGGGACGAGGGATTTGGTGCAAGAACACATTGCCTTCAGAGTATGGCCACTTGTGGAAAAATGGGAAATGCCACAGGAGACCATTAAAGAGACTGACGAAGGTGGTCTAGTCAGGCTGAAATACACATTTAAGTTTGGAGATAAATTCGTTGAGCCAGATGACGACTGGCTAAAAAGCATTGAGACTGTAAGTGATGAACTACTTGTGGTATATTCAAAGGACGAAGATACTGCATTGTCAGCAGCCTTCGGAGGCCGAAAGAAGAAGAGGCTGAACCAAGTATTTGACGCAATTGGGTTCGTCTACCCCGACTACCATTATCCAGTGCGGGGTCAAAAAAGAAAGAATACTTCCTCTGCGAATAGAGATGTCAATGGGGACTCGATACCCACTAACCCACGGGGAATTCTCCTATTAGGGTACGGGTATGTGACAAAAATTGTACCCATGGGTATGGATATGGGACAAAATCTCCACCCATTGGGTAAACGGGTATGGGTTTGGGAAGCAATAATCCGAACCCGATTACCCATGGGTATTTCATACGTGTACACCTGTCGTGTTTGTATGAATGAGTTGAGGCTGAGCTGGCCACCAAGCCTAGCACGACAGCGCACCAGGCCCCAGGTCCTAGCCCAACAAGGCAAAACGGCAAGGCAACTAGCAGACTAGCAAAAAACAAAACCCTAAAATAACCAGCCATATGCTACGCCCTGCCCAGACGATAGTGATGACCATGGATTCTCAGGCGCCAACAAACTCAGATGGTGACCAAGGAAGGTGAGCAAACTCCATTTCTCCATTTCTTCTATCGGTCTCAAGGTACTTATTTCTTTTCTGATGGATGGATGAATAGATCATGGTTCATGGATGAGTGCTTGCCGATGTGGTGATGTCTGGAATCTAGATAGTTTGTGCTACCTGTTAATACCTAGTTATCCCTTAATTGGGGATGGGGACCCATTGGGGACACGAAACCCGAATGGGTATGGATATGGGATGAGTTTTGCACCCATGATGGGTATGGGGACGGATCAAACATGATGGGGATGGGTATGGGATGCTATAACCCGGTGGAGAATTCCCCATTCACATCTCTATCTGCGAAGGAGACTACTTCAGCCGCTCCTAGTGAGCCGGCGCCGAAGAGGAAAAGGGTAAAGGTTCTCACACACCGGCCACGTTATATTGAACTGGCCACAGTGCCTGAGTTCGCCGGTGAGACCTCTTCGGCCACCGAAGCTAAAGAATCAACCTTGCTGCCAGAAATCGAAGAGTTGGCCGAAGTGCCAGCAACAGAAAAGATGAAAGAGCCAAGGACTGAAGAAACAAAAACATCAGAAGTTTTAAGTCCTTCAGCAAAGATTGAGACAGGAAAAAGCCAGAAGGGTCCAACAGTGACCCCGAAAAGAAAAAGGATGGTTAATGTGTTAGATGTTTTGGAGACAATTAAATCTTCAAGCATAACTCCAAAGAAAACTGTTGAAACTTCTGAAGTGTCTACTGAAGCCTTTGTTGCTGAAGCTTCGAAGCAACAACTTGAAACTGAAGCTGGGCCTTCAGAGCCCACCAAGGTAAAACCTTTGGAAACCGAAGAAACGAAAATTGCAGAGGCAGCCGAAAAAATAAAAATGTCAGAGCCAATTTTGGTTGAAGAAATTGACACTGCTGCCCCCGAAGCACCTTCCAAAATATACGATTATATTGTGCGACACGCTTCGGGGAAGAAATTATCCGAAGAAGAGATTTTTGAAGCTAATCACTATGCCAGAGAATTGAAATATTCGAAGGGGGCACTAGTGTTCTATGGGACAAACGAAGATGACTTCCTATACTGCCTCCCGGACAACAAAGAATTATCCGTCTGCCGGGAGATGGCTAGAAGCATGGGGTTTCTGAACCTTGAAGCTGGACTCTGCGCTATGACGAAGGACGATCTTGCGGATAGCCTTGCATATAATAGTCTGAAGGTGTGAAAATTGTATATTTGGAAATTTACAATTTTTGAATCATTCTTTTATTCTTATAGTAATTCTTTTTTCATATAGGGTTTAATACTAAGCAACGCTTTGAGAGCGCAAAAGAATGCTGAAGATGAAAGTTATAATATTGCTTTCAACAACCTACGAGCAGAGGTTATCAAGCTGAGGAACGAAGCTTTGGAAAAAGATAAAATTCTGCTTACACTAGTGGATAAAATAAAGGAAGACGAAGCTACCTCTAAGGCTCAAGCTGAAGCCCAAAAACGCGAAATTCAGGATCTTCAGAAACAACTGGCCAGGGCTAAAGAAGAACGCATACTAGAAGAAACAAAACGAGAACTTAGTGATCAATGGGCAAATCATTTGGAATTAAATGTTGAAGAGCTTCGTGCTTCCAAGAAAAGATACTATGATAAATCCATAGAGTGTGTTAAGAAGATAAAATCCAGCTTCGCCAGCGTTGGCGCATTCTCTAGCGAAGAGAATTTCACAAGGGGAAATCCAGAAGGCCCGATTGAATGCATCAGTCATGAAGCTGAGGCCTTCGAAGAAATCTTGAATAGCCGCGGAGACATATGTGCTTTTTCGGGTGCCAGAGGGATTGCTACTGTGTTGGAAAGAAAAGGTTGTAACCATGTGAAATCTTTAGCACAAACCGAAACCGCCTTGTCCACCAAAGACATAAAGGACCCCTCGGCCGAATCAAGCCTGGTTGGTGGAAAATTTTTCACCGACATTTGGGACAATGGCGGCCGAGAAATGGCTCAAGAGATCATTCAAAGAAGCAAAAAAGGCATTCATGATGCTAGGAAGATAGCAGAGGCTGCTGAGAAAGGCACAGAGCCCGAAGGGCAAATAGGTATTAACTAGTGGTTTTTATTCTGTTGTAATTTTTGATTCCAGACTTTGCTTAGCCGTATTTTCTCCTCCCTCAGAAACTGCTGAGGCATCTCCGGGCCCCCACCCGAAGGGGGACGATGAAATTAGAAAAATGGCCGAAGCCATCATGGACAAAGTTGTCGATCAGCTACTGAACGAAGCTGCTGAAATAGTTCTTAAGGAGGACTAGATGCTATTGTAAAAATATTTGGAATGTAACGTGTAATACATTGCAACTTTGAATGTAATATATAATCTATTTATAGTTCAATTCTTTACGATGCATGAAATTTTGCATACATACCATTTTTTGAGCCTTCGGCGAAAAAACACCTTCCCTTCTTTTCATGCTTCGTGAAGAAAATCTTTTATATATCACAAGAATTTCCATACTTCTCTGATGAAGAATATCCAAGCTTCGTGAAATATTTACCGAAGCTATAAAAAAGTTTTATGTTGCCTCTCTAATGAAGCTACACTTCTTCTCAATTTATCTTGTGCCTTAGCACGATTTTCTCTTTTTCAAAACATTCTCCGAAGATCGATACTGTATCCCCTTCTTGTTCCACATGCAATATGCTGTATGATGCTTATGTTATGCAAAATGATGTGATGATGTTATGTTATGCAAAATGATATTTGTGCCGAAAATACACACATCCCTGCAATAAAGCGCACAATCTTTTTATATCAGCGCTGACTTTTCGCTGTAAGCCTCCCTTAGGAGCTTCTTCGCATTTTACTTTCAGCGGAATCAGCGTTTATTTTTCGCTGTAAGCCTCCCTTAGGAGCTTCTTCGCCTTTTACTTTCAGCAGAATCAGCGTTGACTTTTCGCTGTAAGCCTCCCTTAGGAGCTTCTTCGCCTTTTACTTTCAGCGGAATCAGCGTTGACTTTTCGCTGTAAGCTCAGAAAACTTACACTGCGCTCCCTTAGGAACGACTTTTTACTGCTTCGAATAAATTGCACTGTGTCCCTTAGAACAAATTTTTGATAATACAAAGGTCCTTCATGCCACCATAAATTTGTATGCTTCGGCAACTCAAGCCTATGGAGAAGACATATTTTTATTACGGTAAAAGACGAAGCTGTTACAAGAGATTGAAAAACAATAAAAGACACTTAGACTTCCCATAGTTGTTCCTTATTAACAAAAAAGTAATACTGAATGTAAAAATGCGAAGAAACTGCTGTCGAGGTAGGATATTTGTCAGTAAATATGCTTCGACTCTGGCACAGTGCTATTGACTGTGCGAGCTTCGGACTCCTCTCTGAAGTCCCTCTGAAGGTGAGTGTGCTGACTCCCTTCTAGCTGCTGTCCTCGCTGCGTTGGTGGTGGCGGTGGAGGCTGTTGCCAAGATGCTTGGGGTTGACTTGCCGAAACAACAGAAGCTGCAGAGTGATTGCCTACATATTCTGGGATGTAAGGCGAATGGTACGAAGCAGTGTGCATGACCTGCTTCGGCTGACTTTGTTGTGCTGCAGCTTCTGCTATCTCCTTTTGCTTCTAGATGGTGACGTGGCACATCCTGGTGGTATGGCCCTTGTCTTCACCACAGAATAGACAGTAAATTCTTCTTGGCTGATCCCCAAATCTTCCCCCGAAGCCCCTGGCGCCTCTGCCCCTTGGCGCTGGTGGCCGAACAGAGCTTTGCTGTTGTCCCGAAGCTTGCGAAGCGTATTGTGGCCTTTGATGTTGGCTCCCTCTATCATCACTTTGAGTGGAGTTATGAATTGACCTGACATGCCTCGTATGAAATCTTCCTCCGAAGCCCCTGGTCATTTTAGAGAACCTAAATGCCTCCTCCCTTCTTTGGCGGAAGTCATTGTCGGCCCGGATGTACTCGTCCATCTTCTGGAGCAGCTTCTCTAAAGTTTGTGGTGGCTTCCTGGCAAAGTATTGCGCTGAAGGTCCCGGCCGAAGCCCCTTAATCATGGCCTCAATGACAATTTCATTGGGCACTGTTGGCGCTTGTGCCCTCAGACGCAGAAACCTTCGGACATACGCCTGGAGGTATTCTTCGTGGTCCTGGGTACACTGGAATAAAGCTTGAGCAGTAACTGGCTTCGTCTGAAACCCTTGGAAGCTGGTTATCAACATATCCTTCAGCTTCTGCCAAGAGGTGATTGTCCCTGGCCGGAGAGAGGAGTACCAGGTCTGAGCGACACTCTTGACGGCCATGACAAAAGACTTTGCCATGACTGCAGTATTGCCACCATACAAAGATATGGTTGCTTCATAGCTCATCAAGAATTGCTTCGGGTCTGTATGACCGTCGTACATGGGGAGCTGGGGTGGCTTGTAAGACTAGGGCCATGGTGTAGCCTGCAATTCTGTTGATAGAGGAGAAGCATCATCGAAAGCAAAATTTCCATGATGGAAATCTTCATACCAGTCGTCCTCATTGTAGAAGCCTTCCTGATGGAGCTCTCTGCGTGGAGGCCTTCGGTTCTGGTCATCTTGAACAAGATGACGAACCTCTTCGGAAGCTTCATCTATCTGTCTCTGAAGGTCAGCTAAACGAGCCATCTTCTCCTTTTTTCGTTGGACCTGTTGCTGAAGGATCTCCAGATTTTGGATCTCCTGATCCAAGTCATCTTCCGGAGGCGTTGGACTAGCAGCCTTCCTTTTCTGGCTTCGGGCCTCTCTAAGAGAAAGGACGTCCTGATTGGGATCCAACGGCTGCAAAGTAGCAGCCCCTGTCGCTGAAGCTTTTTTCGGCGGCATGACGAAGGTGATGCTTGCCGAAGGTGTTCAGAGCTCAAGAAATGGAAGTGAGTTCACCGGAGGTGGGCGCCAATGTTGGGGACTTGTTCTCAAATGCTATGAATCAAGAACAAGGCAACACACGATGTTAAATATTAAAGTCCTTCGTCCTTCGAAACATTATTTCCCCTTGGGTATAATGAATTTCGGACGAAGGTTATGAAGGTCATACCTTCATAATCATAATAAAAATTAAGAAAAGATTTATGTACATAATAAGGAAAATAACATAACTACTTTAAACATTACTTATTAATTTATTTCTATTTGTTTTTCTTATATAAATGATGACAAATTACAAATGTACCTTCGGCTTGAAGGAAAGTAAGGGTACAAGCGTGATGCCAATGCCAAGTCAGCGTGAACAGTACAGGAATACTGTTCATCTATTTATAGGCACGGGACGCAGCCCGTATAAAATTACATTAATGCCCTTCACTTTTATCAATAACTCTATAGTAATTCTTCGAGGGCTGATTTGGCTTTTCATCTTTAAGTCGGTTTCCCCTTTCTGCTGTCATGCCGAAGCTCCTCTGCACATAGCTTCGTGATTGTTTCATCCTTCGTCATGATCGTCTTCCATTTCAGTCAAGCTTCGTCTTGACCATGCTTCTGTATACCCGCAACTTGATTCCGAAGATACCTGCTTGCATACTTAGAAAATATTGTCAAATCACATTTTTGAGGACCTTCGGAAGCCGAAGGCCCCCAACAGTACTTCTCTGAATTTTCTTAACCGCAGTCTAATAGTGTAGTTATTTTTCCCTATTTTCTGTAGCTTTTGACCAGATAATCAATTAAATTGTAACTTTGAAGTTTTCTGCAACACTTAGGGGTTTTATATTTTTCCTAAGTAGTTTACATTATTTAGGATCTGGCAAAATTGGTTTGACTTGATTTGGGTGAACAACACTGAAGTTATGAAATTTTCAAGTTCTGTTTGTATTTAAATCAGGAATATTAAAAAGGTTTTCTGGAAAACCCATTTGCATCGAAGACCCTGGGTTTCTTTTAAAACAACCCCATCATTTATACCCCTGCGCCACTATTCCCTTGAGTCGCTGACAATGCACAAAACCCCCTGGCCTTTACTTCTTCTCCCCAGAGGTCCCTCCCCTGATTTAAATAGTACCCGCGGAAGTAAAAAGGGCGGCGCGGCTTACCGGCGGCGAGGGAGGTCCGGTGAAGGGCGGGGTTGGCTCCGGGAGGTTCTGGCGGTCACAGCGAGGTACAACTCGATGGCGGTGGTGGCCGGAATCGGCCGGTCCACGTGCGCAGGCGGGTGAACTCGTCGGCGGCGAGTGCTCCGGCCTAACCACGGCGATACCGGTCAATCCAAGGGCATGGGGAGCTTCACGGGGTGTTGATGAGTCGACTCGTGCAAGGAATTGAAGAACAACTCACCGTGGAGCTCGGTCTACGTTCACCGGCGGTCGGGTGAAGTCCGGCGACCAAGGACTGGCTTCTTCGACGAGGCAAAGTTCGATTCCTCACTCGGAGAGCTTCACCGAGGCACGCAGGGTCTACTCCGAGGGTCGGACGGGGTTGGGAGAGGCTCTGCTAGCCAGTCTACAGTGGCGGGTGTTCGGGTGGCCGCAGGCACGCCGTGCGCGGGGCAACGCCGGTGATCTGGTGCTCCGGTGAGGTCGAGCGCGCGTGGGGGAGTACAGTCGAAGTCCCTGGTGGCTTTATAGGCGCGGGCGCGGGCAACGGCGCTGGCTCATCTTGGCGCGACGCGGGGCACGCGGGGGCGGGCGTCGAGCGTGCTCTGGCGAGCTCAGAGCGCGTTGAACACGTGGCTCTTTGTTTCTGCTCTTCTTCTACCCCTTGCTGAGCAACCAAACGTGCGAATCTTGCCCTAAGACCTTTGAGAGATCTCTTCCCTGCACCTAGGGCTACCTAGTTCATGTGAGTTCCAAGGGGAGATGTGGTCGGGTTAGAGAGATACGGGGGTGGGAAGTCGGCTCTGTCAGAGCTGTCCACACCGAGACAAAACTTGTGCCAAGTCGTGTCAAACGACTTAGGGTTGGGTTCAAACTTTTCCAGGGTGTTCTAGGGGTCTTTAGGCGCCACTTTGTCAATTGGGGCAAGTGGTTTTGAAGTTTGAATGAGGGTGAACATGTTTGATCTTTGGAAAAGGGTTGGTTTTGGACTTAGAAGAATTCTGATTTTTCTCTTATGCTCAACCCTTTGGTGAACCTTTTGGGGTTTTTCTGAAATCTTTTTTGGGTCACTTTCTTACTATTTTAGTAGGGTATTATGTGTACTACAATTGTTATAATTGGCCCAAGTCATGATCATGTGGTTTTTATAGCCTTTTGGTCATACTCTCTTATAGTGCTCCAATTATCCAAAGGGGTTTGCATTAGTGTTTGGGCAATTCTCCCCATTATATGTGCACGATAAGCCAAGGCATGACATTTAAGATGGGTTGCACTTACTTAGGGTCTTGATTTCCAAGTTTGGAGTACTTTGCTCAAACTAAACCACATGTGATGATGGGCTTTGCTTGTGTAGCCTTGAGTGAAAACTCTAAGTAACACCTGGGGTGTTACAGACACGAGTCGATTACAGAAAGAAAATAATGTGGGAGCGATTGAAGGGCAAGGGAACTGATCTGGACAGGTTAGAAAGAGAAAGCACCGACCTTTCTTGCATGAACCTCACCCGTTCTTGAGATTTGAGAAGGAGAAAGCCTCAGCCTTTCTTGCACAAAAGTTGGCAGTAGGCTCAAAGAGCAATGAAATTGCGGAGAAGCGAGAAGAAATCGCAGAGGAGAAATCGTCAGCCGGCGCACCTCTGGCGCAATCGTGAACGCCACACACTCGCTCGCCTACGCACCTGCGTGCCGTCACATGCTCGTGCGCCACCAAGTGCTGGCTCACCCGCTCGCTGCCGCCCGCTCGACCAGGTATGTGCGCCGCCGCCTGCTCATGGTCTGCTCTAAAACCTAGTGGCGAGCAGAGAACTGGGAACCGTGGCCCGGTCTGCCTAGGTGAGGCCAAGGCGAGAAGAGAGGGGGCTGTGGGACTAGCGGTGGTGCAAGGAGGAAGAGCGTGGGGGCGGGGCTATGACACGAGACGGAGAGAGGAGGGTGAGGAGAATGGGAGAGAGGTCGGGAGCGAGAGGAAGATGGCTACGCTCATAGTTCGATTGGAGAGAAAAGTTTCGGGACCGGGTGGGAATCCGAGGAAGTTTTTCTTTAGAGGAATGGGATTGGCGTGATATCCCCGGGCACGGAGAAGTCGCTCTGCACTGGATGTGCGTGGGTTGACGTGTGACCGTATGGACAGGCACGCCGTATGGGTAACAGGGGACGGCATGGGACGGTCGCTTTTGAGAGTGTATTGTGTGCTGGTCTGCTGGGACTGTGGGACGCACAGAGGCCGCCTGCGACTGATGCGGCAGAGGCAACACTATAGCAGCGTCCGTGCAGTCTCTGACTCCCTGTGTGTGCATGTGCTACCGCTGCGAAAAGACTCTCATAAAAAAAGTCGGGGCTGCTGGAGATTTTCAATGAGCCCGACGAGCGACGTGCTGTCATGCGATAAGCCTACGTACCCGAGAAACGCGGGGAGGGCCTCCATTCCCCGTGTCTTTTAAGAGCGACTAGAATCAGCTGCGCCCTATCGGGCGCCATATAGATTCTATGAGGCAACATAAGTTTCACATAAACAAAAACAACATGATTATATGTATATTTGCGGTCTAGGGCGCCATATAGATTCTATGAGGCAACATAAGTTTCACATAAACAAAAACAATATGATTATATGTATATTTGCAGAGACCGCAAGTAACTTGCCAATTCATGCGAGCACCAGATGCTGACACTTACATAAATGCTTAACTAACTCATTTTACAATATGATTATATGTATATTTGCAGAGACCGCAAGTAACTTGTACAAAAATGCATCAGAGTAGTTGAGAAGAAAGTACGAAACATAGTATACATCTAAGATCACATAAATGCATAACTAACACTTACATAAATGCTTAACTAACTCATTTTACAGCCATCTGCCGTAAATACATAAAGACTAAACAACCTACGACCTTTATATACAAAATACAAAAGAGTGAGTCATGTTACTGTCCGCATCGACAACCCGTGGATAATGGCACGCATAGAACAAGTTGCGACGACTGAACATTAAGAGAGGAAAGACCTGGTCCGTGATCAGACGCGAGAAGCATAGGCGGTGGCGCACACCTCTGTACAGTGGAGAACCATGATCAAGCGCTAGACACATCATGGAAAAAGTAAATTACTAAACAAACGGAGACACATTTTTGTTGCAGCAATATGGTAGAATAGGCATGACTTATTCTTTTTTTGGGCAAACTGAAAGAGTAA
The DNA here is from genome assembly GCA_029449295.1 of Zea luxurians. Classification (NCBI taxonomy): domain Eukaryota; kingdom Viridiplantae; phylum Streptophyta; class Magnoliopsida; order Poales; family Poaceae; genus Zea; species Zea luxurians. The sequence continues at coordinate 124,377,892 of JAOPSE010000009.1, forward strand.
TGAAATACCAAACAAAGAGGAATAAATCTGCTTTGCTACATTTGTACATTCTCGATGTAGGGTTTTTGTACGAACATGTGAGCAAAATCAACTCTGTAGCCGTTGTTGTGAGGTATATAAAAGTACATCTATCTGGCTGAAGAAGATTATGCTTGTATTAGCTCTTCGGTTGTAGGACATAAGCTGCAAGTACATAAAAAATATGGATTATTGACTGTGTTGACAACATACATGGAAGTGCTGCCATCAACAGTAAATAAATAAGATACAAAATACCATAAGATTAGGAACATTAGTGCCTATCGTTGGAATTAGGGTCCTTAACGCTCTAAACAATTCTCATTCGGATTTTTCACAGTTTCAAGATAGCTACTTCTTATGATACATTTTAGTGTCTAGAATATTATAATCCTCAAACTGCAGTAAATGATAGGAAGTGCAGTCGAGAAAAAAATACAAACATCTGCAAGAGGAGTCACTGATTTATCTTTAAAAATCATGTTAATTTATATACCAAGTTGTTGAAACTTCAACATATACCTGGAGACTCAATAATCTCTGTGATGGTTGTGCTGCTGCCCTAGCTCTGTCGCCTCCGTGTCTCCTCAGCATGGTTCGTCCTTCGAGGACCCTACCATTTCATCTTGATCCAAACAAAAAAAATTTAAAATCAGGTTACGTTTTTCAATCCCTTTTTACAGTAGTAAAACCGAACCATATCCATGACCAACATAGAAACAGGCAAACCTGTGTTGCAATAAAATATATAGAAGCTGGATATTTTTGCTGTAATCTCATAGAGATATAATGAGGTAAGCTCTTGTAGGCTTGTAGCAGGATCCTAGGTAAATCAATTTAACAGAAGATCCCTACATCTTTCAAAGCCAAAGCAAACTAAGTAGTGACATAATCTGCACATTTTTGGTTGAAACTGAAGATTAACTGACCCAGTGAAAAGATTACACATAGATTACACACGGCTAGATATCCATGTCATTATTTATTCCAAACATTCTGTCCTAGATCATGCATAGTCATATGGGCTTCAGTACCTATTTGCGTGAATGTAACCACTCGATTAAATACTTGAAGATGAAAATCAACCACTTATATGAGCACCCAGATTAAATACTTGAAGATCAAATCAACCCATTGAATGAGCACCCAGATTACCAAAATGTTCATCTCAGGGATATACACAAATTACACAAGAAGCAAACAAGAGCCAAGTTAAAAGGGAAACTGACATCCTACCGACATGTCACAATGCAACTGATTTGATCTAGTCATATCAGCTGTAAGCAAAATATTATGAAGCAAGCAACCTGACCCTCTCCTCTTTCATCTTCTTCGCAATCTCAATTACCTTAGGATTAAATAAAGATCCATGCACTCATCTAATCCATGTAAAAAATGCGAGACATGTCTGCCGAGAATGTTCAAGGCCATAATCATTAGATCCATATAAAAGCAGTGTGTGGCACCCATCTAATACATGTCCTCTAGATTGCAGCATCGTCTTTCACGAGACGCGACGCTAAACAGCAAGGAGACCCGAATCAGCGGTGGCCGCTGATGGAAACCAACGAAGCGGGTGGCCGAGAAGGGAGAAACGTCAAGGTGAGGGAACACAAGACATACCTGGTGAGGATGATGGTGGGTGGGGCGATCAAGGGAGGGAGCTAGAGGCGGCTAATCTGGACCAGACGCAAGGCTGGCGAGGAGGGGGAGGCGAGGACGAGACATACCTGGCGAGACTGATGGGGAGTGGAGCGATCGGGGGACGGAATCGTAGGCAGCTAATCTAGGCCAGATGCAGGCTGGCGAGGAGGGGGAGGCGAGGAAGGAAAGTCTCCATGGCCGGTCCAGACTATACGCATTGATTTGGATGATAGTTGTACGACGTTGGCCGCGTCCCGTGCAGGTGGGGAGGTCCGGAGCGAGGCGAGGATGGAGGGCAGTGGAGGCAGCACGGCGAGTGGCAACAACGTGGTGCGTGTGAGTGAGGGGACGGAAGAGAGAGATGGGGAAGAGGAAGACAAGAAAGAAGAGAAATGCAACAACAGCGGAGGAGGGGCTACGCGCGAGCACAGGGAGGAAAAAGAAGGCGGACGCAACTCTCGCTCTTAGCTGAGTTCGAAATGGAGATTTCGGGTCCGAGACACACACCGCCAGGTGTCGAGACGTGAATGGGAAAAGGCTTCGCCGAGTGCGGAGGGAGCTCCAAACTCGTTCAGGTTTTAAGGAACCAGATTCAAGCCCTCTCTGCGATTCTAGGCTCAACGACTGTCGCTCGGTCGAACGTGGACGCGTACCCACGGACCCGAAATTTGTCTTCAATTTAGTGGAGTTGCGAGCACTGCTTCGTCTATTCTCTCCTAACATCGGTCATGTCACATTCTCCTCCATCTCCACCTATGCACGCCTCCTCCACAGCTGGCCCCGCCTACCCCTCCCTCTCCCCACCCCCTCGTGCTTCTTTGATGACCTGATGCGTTCTGCTCGGCCGACGCAAGGGCACGTCACTCGGATGTAGTTGAGTGCCTCCAGCAAGGCCGGCGTCGGAAAGACCACCACAACCGCCAGCCTCGCCTCATCCCTCGTGCGCCATGGCCTCCCAGCCATCATAGTTGACGCCGGCCTCCTCAACCTCGATCTCCTGTTCGGCTTCGAGAACCGTGTCCACCTCACTGCCGCCACCGTCCTTGCGGGAGACTTCCCACTCGACTAGGCGCTCGTCTGCCACCACGCGCTCCACGACCTCCACCTCCTCTGCCTCCAAGCCTCGCTCCATGCTGCCCCTCTCGTTCGAATCCAATACCCTCACCTGGGTCACAGACGTGGTAAGATCAGGGAGTCTAAACATGTGAAAAGTATATCATCTTTTCAGGAATGCTAATCAACTGAAAAACTTTGTGACACCCCAGTGTCACCTAGGGATATTCCCACATGCCAAACCAAGAACCATTATTTCATGTGAACCAAAGTAAGCATGAGCATCAAAATAACTTAAGTAATAAAGAATTCGCCAAGCATATACTTAAAAGTATCATGATCCAAGCAATTGAGTCTTTAAAAAAAAGGTAAGAATGTGCAACCCTAATTAAAAACCCTAAGTGAGCCCCATGAGCAAAATTCAAGAAAATAAGAAAAAGGGTATGAAAAGTTTAAAATTATGAATTGGGCCAATTATAAAAATTGAAGTATATTTAATGAGCAACAAGAAATGTTGAGAAAACTTGGCCAAAATAACTCAAATAAAGCCCCAAATCAAGCTTCTCATGTGGGGACTTAATGGGAATTCTGAATTTCAGAATTCTGAAATTCAGACCTTGAGCCAAAGATCAGGGATGTTCACCTTGATCCCTAACTCGAATCCTAATGACCCCATTGACAAAATTGTGTCTAACTAACCCCTCTGTCGTGTGCTTGAAGATGGCATTAGGACGCGAGCCCTAGACACGACAAAACCTTGGATTTGCCTCGGGTTTGGGCAGGGAGACAGACTAGATTTCCTGGCTCCATATCTCTGCAACCAGTAGGAAAAATCCTATGACCCCCACACAAGAATGGTAGCTTGTAGGGAGGAGAAGAGGTTTTGTGCACTGACCAAGGCGAGAGCAGGCTCGGATGAGCGACCACACGCGCCAGAACTTGGGCAGAACGCACGGGCACACGTGTTCGACCCTGGTCGGCACGCCAGAGCTCGCCCAACCCGCGCGCGCGCTCACCCCGGCGTCCGGTAAAGTCCGCCATGCGCCCACGCCCTCGGCCGTGCTCGCCCGCGCCTATAAAGCCTCCCCGGGCGCACCTCTCTTCGCCCCGCACTCACCCTCACCGGCCAGCCACCTTTCCTTAGCTCCGGCGAGCTCAATTTCGCCCGCCATTGCCGCCAGAGCTTCGGCCACCGTGGCCAGCCCACTCCAGCCACCCTCAAGCCAAGCCAGTGCTTCGGCTAGCTCCGCCAGTAGCCCGTGAAGCTCGCCAAGCCCTCGGACCCGGCCAGACTTCACCGGAGGCCCGAGATCGACCTCACCGGACTTCGGTCTTCCGCCACCGCGCGTGGACCGAGCTATCCAGTGAGTCTCCGCCCAATTTCTTGCACCCATATCTTCTCTGGCATCCCGTGGACCTCCCTGACCCATCTAATTGAACTCTCTCGCCGTGACCAGGCCGGTCTCCTCGCCGCCGACGAGCATCCCCGCCTGCGCGCGTGGACCGACCGACTCCGGCCATCTCCGACGGCGTCCCGCACACCGTTGTGATCCCCGAGACCTCCCCTTCGTCCTCGACCACTTCACCAGAGCAATCTCGCCGCCGGTAAGCCCCTCCGCCCTTTCTTCCGCCGTGGTCACTGTTTGAGGTAGAAGAAGGACCTCGGGTTAGGATTTGTAGAACCCGAGGGGTTTTCTGTAACGTCAGTGACTCATGTGAATAGTAGCTTAAGGACTGATTCACAAAGAAAACTTAGAAAACCCGCCAGGGACCCCAGTGCAAAGTGGATTTCCATTTAAACCAATTCTGTTATTCTTTTAAAATGACCAGAGAACTTAGAAAATCCATAACTTGATGAAATCTTAATAAAAAGTTGTCAAACCAATTTTGCTAGCTCCTGAATATTATAATCTATCATTTAAAAATAATAGACCCTATACTTTCTGTTCAAAATTTTAGAGTTTAAATTTAAAACAGAAACCCACTAAACCTTGTTTAATTAAGGAAAATTAGTTTTTCTTCTGTGCTGAACTTAAGAAAATTTGTAGATGTTTAAACCTCATTTAGACACTATTTAAAAATAATGGGAACCCCAGCATTGAAAAATATGATGTAGTTTTTCATTTAAAGCTATTTTGTACAAAACTTAGAGAAAATCAGAAAGACATTAGAAATTAATGAACAGTGATTAAGATTATTTTTCCTAGTTTACTTATGTAACAGAGAACCTAGGAAAAATACAGAGACCATTAATTTGGACCAGTTTTTAATTAAAATGATTTATTTAGCCTTATATAGACTGAAAATCAATTATGAGAGAGGCAAAACTATAACCAAAATGCTTAATAAAAATCCAGTGGACTTACAACCACCAGAACCCCACTACAAAAATATAGAGCACCTCAGCTCAACTTTTTAAGTAAGGAAAATAAATTCAAAGTGATAATAAGGCATTTTCCAACTAAATCATGAACAACCCCAAATAATATGATAATGGGAAACCAAAATTTTGCTAAGTCCATGATGAGATAAACTACCAGATAAAAAGGCAAACCCATGAAAAATAAGCAAACCCATACCTATTACTAATGATTTATGAGAAAGGCCACTTAATTCAAATAATGCATACCACCCCTTCCCTTAAGCAAAAAGAGGCCAAACTTCAGAATGATTGCTCTTGCACAAAACAATAACTAAGAAAAATAAGAACTCTGTTGTTTGATGTTTTTCAAATATAGTGGTAGTAGAAAGCACCCATTTGGCTAGAAACTTGAGAAAACCATAGAAAAATAATTAAAAGGTATTAATGACTAGAAATTTGTATCAAGTCATGTTATAACACCTAAAAGCCAGCAAAAATAAGTTTTGGAGAATTACCCACTGTTAAATAATAGTTGTAGTTCAAAGCACCCCTTCTGCCCTAGAATTTAATAATTTTGTCCAGAGAAAACTATTCACTTTCTGATCCCCAAATTTTGAGACAGAGAAACACACACCAGTAACAAGCCACTGTAATTTTTGCAGAATTTTTAGAATTTAATAAAAGCAACTTGTAGTTCAAACCTACTCCAAAACATTAAAGAAAATAAAAGGAAAGGAAAGAAGAAATAAACCCCACCTCAATAAATCTAACTTGAGTACTTATCAATTCTCACTAAAACTTAAAAGGAATTCAGTGGAACCCCAAAAGAAATTTTTCTACTTACCTTAGCTAAGTTTAAACCAATTTACCAAGTATACCACCCAAGGGTCTTACATAAGTAAAGTTAACCTTGTTTAACTCAAGAAAGATCATACACCTTTAAAGTTGTAATTTCTAAAAGCACATGTCATATCATGCATATATCTTACGCATTGCATTCATTAGATTGTAATCTTGCCGACGGAGAGTACGTGCTCAACCCCGAGCAAGGACCTGTCCAAGAGGAGGACCAGGAGCAGGCTTCAGAGGCTGCTATTGAGGATCTCCCCGCAGCCCCAGCAATTGAAGGCAAGCCCCGGTTTATATGCATAACCGTATTATTATATGCTACTTTACTACACTTAATGCTTGTAGGATTGCAATGTGCACTTAAGTGTAGGAGTTGCTTGAAACCTCTAGTTGCATGAACTTAGGATTCCTTTTTGAGATGAATACTAGTATGCTAGGTCGAGTAGCTGCTTGCTAATCAGGATCTCGGTAGAAGTCGAGTGATTTTTCCAGCACTCGCGCGAGGTCAGGAATTGATTGTATTCATCTTGATAACGGGATCTATGTTGGTCTATGGATTTGGATCCAGGGAGGATGCCTTGTCCATGAGACGGGAAAAATGAATTAAGGATTAATGTGTGGATACCTGAGTCAAGCTTTTGAACGTACTAAGCACATGCCAGGAAAAATGGTAACCGGTAAACCTAGTACCTGAGTGAAGCCGGGCGCGGACTTTATCCCTCATGCGACCTGAGACTGGGTCTCCCATGCTAGCTATGGTGGGTACAAGTGCGGTCACTGCACGGCGGCAGCCGGGGTCAGTGGAGCATTGTATGCCAAGGCTGTGAGGCCTGGACGCGAACGAGGAATCAATGGGGACGGTTGTCATGTGTGGGGTCGGAGTACCCTGACATGCCGTGTGTTTAGGTTTACCTTGCAAGGTTAAAACTCGATTCGAATCGTCTGCTTCTCGCAGCTAATGAGACTGCTTGATTCCTTGTACTGCATCGAGTAAGAAGTGAAATGTGGTTATATGAGATAACTTGTTGATTGAACTAATTGATTGTTACCATGTATGCTTAGAAGGAGCAAACCTAGCTAAGTTAATGATGATAGAACTTGAAAAGCTAAAAGTTGATTTTAGAAACAGCTAGTGCTTTTGGCAAACCAAACCCCTCAGCCAAACAGCTGCACAGTCTAGAGGTAGAGGAGTAGACTCCTCACACTAGTTAAGTCTAGCTGAGTATTAGTATACTCAGCCTTGCTTGTGGCACCATTTTTGCAGGTACCATGCAGGAAATGGTTGATGGTGTGACTTGGCCTACCACCCTGCCACCGGGTTGGACGGTCGAGTGGGATGTTGCTCCGGTAGGAGAGGAGCACGAGGAGTAGTGGGCTAGGCCTTGCCCGATTCCTCGATACCGACGACATCGATTATCCGCTGCACTTTATTTTGTGAACTCTATTTGCTACTCAAAAACTCCGATTTATGTAATAACTCAGTACTTAATTTTAGGTTTCCTGTTTTATTGTATTTCTTCTGTGACTCACCTTCGAGTGAGATTGTGGAATTTGATCCTGGTTAAGTGGCTCTATCAGACTAGATCTGAAGGACTGACGGGTTATTCCGATTTAAGTGTGTTACGACCTCTGAGGCGTGACGTGGGCACTTAAGCTGGAATAATTCGGGTGGTTCTGCCACAGCTGGTATCGGAGCAAATTCCACCACAGAGAAGGACAATAAACCATGAATACCAACTTTCAAAACCTAAAACTTGCCTAGAAACTGCTATGGATCGTCAGGACTAGACCGCTAGACCTAGGACGAAAGGCCTTAGGCATAGAGGGAGAAATAGGTGGCTACTTAATTAGGCCCCGTGGGCCAATACTTATATTTTAAGGATGCCCTAAAAAGGCACCCTATTTTCCTTGAGAGGCAACGTTTCTTCCAGCATGCATGCATTATAAAACACCAAGAGGAATTAAAAATTTGAGCTAACCCCCTTTCTCTAAAACCATCCGGGCTCTCTTTTTCTTTTTCCTTCCACCATAATCTTTATCTTTGATTCCCTTCCGCAGATGAATTCACCCACCCCTGCCAGTGGAGGAGACTCTCGTTTCAGTTCTGACTTCCTTTCTCGCGATGGTTTTCCTTCCATCTTGTGGGAAGTGCTTAACTCCGCCGGTTACCCTACGCCCCTTTGTACACGGTGCAGTTGTATGAGGAGCATCGGGTACCTCGTTGTCGAGTCTGGCTGACTTTGGAGGCTCATCCCCTTTAGTCGGGTTGGCGTTCTCTTGACTCTGAGACGATTGGACTCAGGACAGACGACACCGTTGAGGCAGCAGCCATGAAGACTCTGACGACTTTCTGTGGCTACCATCCCCTGGAGATGGTGATGCACCCTTTGGGACTCTTCCCTGCTGAGAAGAAGGATGATCCCATGTGGTGTAACCGCGTGAGCCATGTGAAGGATGTGTGGGCAATGTATCCTGACTTGGTTGGGAGGGTCACTGTTCAGTGCATGAGTGCGCTGTACCGCCTTCAGGCCCTTCAGAGCGATGCTATGACACTTCTTGCTAACACCGCTCAGGCTGCCAAGCTCACTCTCGACAGTCGGGAAGATTTTGTGGTCGACCTATCCACGGAGTTGGTGGAGAAGGATCTGCAGGTGGAGAGGCTGAGCCAGCGCATCACCACCCTGGAGCAGCAAGTGGAGATCCGAGACAACACTATTGATGTCTTGGAGAACTAGCTTCACGATGTGCAGAGGGAACTCGAAGAAGCAAATGACCACTTGGACATGCACCACCTGGAGATGGAGGCCAATGAAGCAGGAAGCGAGGGAGAAGAGGCTCCCGAGGAGCTAGGACCAGCCCCTGGTGCCAATGGGACTACCTCCGCGATGCCTCCTTCACCCGTATCCAGTGTCACTTCCACCGCTCAGGGTTAAGCAGTCGCTTTGACATTTTTAGGCGGATAGAAACCTATGCGAGCTTAGTAGTATCACATTTTGGACTAGGCTTATGGGTACTTTCCCCTGATTGATGTAACCCTGTAAACTTTTGAAATCTGTGGGATATTTGTCACCATGTTACCTTCATTTCGAACCTAATATTATGATTATGGCGTTTTCCTTCCATATGAGATGATATCTTGCCGTTCGAAACTGTGAGTTGGGATAACAATGGCGACAATCTCTGTTTTCAGATGGCAGCTAGGCAGCGTCGCGGGCATAACGAGCAAGCTCCCCCGCCACCTCCCCCAGCTCCCACAGTGCAGGAGCTGATGGCCCAGCAGAATGAGATTCTGCGACAGCTCTTGCAGCGCCAGCCCCACCAACAGCAGCATGGTGGAGGCCAGCATCAGCGACCTCCAGCTATGGCAACTTACCAGGAGTTTCTGAGCACGCAGCCGCCCTTGTTCACCAAAGCAGAGGATCCGTTGGACGCCGACGTACGGATTCGCGTCGTCGAGTCCAAGTTTCCCCTCCTCACGGGAGACTGCCCTGATGAGGCCAAGGCTCGCTTCACAGCACAGCAGCTTCGCGGCCCTGCTCGGACTTGGTGGGACCACTTCCGTGCTATGCTCCCCGCTGATCGTGAAGTATCTTGGGAGGAATTCAAGACTGCCTTCAGAGGACACCACATCCCAGCTGGCATTCTTGATCGGAAGTTGAATGAATTTCTGGCCCTTAATCAAGGATCCCGCACGGTACTGCAGTATGCACAAGCCTTCAACGACTTATGCCAGTATGCAGGGTATCATGCTGATTCTGATGAGAAGAAGAGGGATCGCTTCCGCAGGGGTCTCAATACCAAGCTGCGGGAACGACTTAACACTGTCCGGGCTGATAGCTTCAATGAGTTGGTCAACATGGCCATCTCCCAGGAGGATTGCATTGTTGCTCACCGGGCAGAGAAGAAGAGAAAGGCACCAATGGCAGCACCATCCGCTCAGGCTCAAAGGTTCCGGATTGTTTCTCACAATCAGAGCAGGGGTTTTCAGCAGCAGGCAGGCAGATGGGTGATCAGGCCACCTCAGCAGCAGCAGCAGCCGGCACCCAACCGGTACCCAGCTCCCGCCCCAAGGAACAATCAGCCTCCGCAGCAGCAGCAGTTCCGCCAGGGCAATGGGAACAAGTGTTTCACTTGTGGCAATGTGGGCCACTATGCCAAGAATTGTCCCAGGAACCAGCAGAGGCAGATGCCAGCACCAAATCAAGACAAGGGAAGAAAGCAGAAGGTGCAAGTCAGGCAAGGGAAGCTCAACTTCACTGCTCTGGAGGAAGTACCAGAAGGAGCTCCTATCATGACCGGTACCTTTTCAGTTTATAATCAACCTGCTTTAATTCTGTTTGATTCTGGTGCATCTCATAGTTTCATTAGCCAAAAGTTCAGTGCTAAATGCAAACTGCCATTCTCTCACTCAAAAGGGTCATTCATGATAGTCACACCTGGGGGTAAAATTGCAACTAATCAATTAAACCAAAGTGTGCCTATTCAACTGGGAAGCCACATTGTCAAAACCACTCTTCTTGTGTTGGGATTGGAAAATGTGGACATTATTCTAGGGGCAAATTGGATGACCTTGCACCAAGTTGTGCTTGATGTAGCCAGTCGTACCGTGGAAGTTAATTCTCCATTCTGCGAGAAATTTCACTTTAATTCTGCCTAGTCAGGGTTCTTCTCAGTCACGTGCTTTCTCTATGACGGAGTTACCCCTGAAGAAGATCCCAGTGGTCTGTGAGTATGCAGATGTCTTTCCTGATGAATTGCCAGGAATGACACCGGACCGGGATATTGAATTCGCCATCGAGTTGCAACCGGGAACAGCCCCAATTTCCAAGAGGCCCTACCGAATGCCACCCGCTGAGTTGGCAGAGTTGAAGAAGCAGTTGCAAGAATTGCTAGATAAGGGTTTCATTCGCCCAAGTACTTCGCCTTGGGGATGTCCAGCACTGTTCGTGAAGAAGAAGGATGAAAGCTTGAGGCTGTGTATAGATTACCGCCCTCTCATTGCGGTATCTATCAAAAACAAGTATCCTTTGCCTCGTATTGATGTTCTCTTTGACCAGTTGGTCGGGGCCAAGGTGTTTTCCAAGATAGACCTTCGCTCTGGCTACCATCAGATCAAAATACGAGCAAGTGATATTCCGAAGACGGCATTCTCAACCAGATATGGGCTATATGAATTTTTGGTGATGTCATTCGGGCTGACAAATGCACCAGCATATTTCATGTATCTGATGAATTCTGTTTTTATGCCAGAATTGGACAAGTTCGTGGTGGTTTTCATCGATGATATTCTGGTGTACTCAAAGAACGAAGAAGAACATGCCGGGCATTTGCATGTAGTGCTTCAACGTCTGCGAGAGCACCACCTTTATGCCAAGTTATCCAAGTGTGATTTTTGGCTAAAGGAAATCAAATTCTTGGGTCACACTATCTCTCAGGCTGGAATAGCTGTTGATCCTGATAAAGTGCAAGAGGTGATGAACTGGAGGCCACCGACAACTGTTCGCCAGATTCGGAGTTTTCTGGGATTAGCTGGTTATTACCGAAGATTTATTCCGGACTTCTCTCGAATTGCGAAGCCTATTACTGAGTTGCTGAAGAAAGAAGTCAAGTTTGTGTGGAGTCAGAAGTGCGAAGATGCCTTCCATGCATTAAGGCAGCATCTGACCACAGCACCTGTATTGGCGCAACCCGACAGCAGCAAGCCTTTTGATGTGTATTGCGATGCCTCTGGCACCGGGCTAGGTTGTGTCTTGATGCAAGACAACCGAGTCATTGCTTATGCCTCAAGAGCACTCAGGCCTCATGAGCAAAACTATCCCACTCATGACCTTGAGTTAGCAGCAGTGGTTCATGCATTGAAGATGTGGAGGCACTATCTAATGGGAATCCACTGCAACATCTTCACTGATCATAAGAGCCTTAAGTACATTTTTACTCAGGCTGACTCAACATGAGGCAGAGAAGATGGCTAGTGCTGATCAAGGATTATGACCTGGAGGTACATTATCACCCAGGAAAAGCTAATGTGGTAGCAGATGCCTTGAGTCAGAAGTTGCAATGCAACTGTATTCTGATGGATTCTCGTATTAACACCTTGTGTGATGAGTTGAGCAAGATGCAAATTGAAGTGATTTCTTCTGGTTCTTTGTCTCACATTTCTGTTGAGCCAGCTTTGCAAGACCAGATTATCATGGCCCAGCTCAGTGACAAGGGAGTGCAGATTATCAAGAAGAATCTCCATTAGAAGGTTGAGAAGTATAATTGTTTCCGCCAGGATGAGAAAGGTGTGTTATGGTTCAAAAGCAGATTGGTAATTCCTAAAGACCAGGAGCTCAAGAGGAAAATTTTGGATGAGGCTCATCTCTCCAAATTCTCTATGCATCCGGGAAGCACCAAGATGTACCATGATTTGAAGCTTTTGTACTGGTGGACCAGAATGAAGAGGGAGATAGCCCAGTATGTATCAGAGTGTGACACCTGTCAGAGGATAAAGGCAAGCCACTTGAAGTCAGCTGGAGCTTTGCAACCACTGTCCGTACCTTCGTGGAAGTGGGATGACATCAGCATGGATTTCATTGTGGGTCTGCCCAACACCTCTCGTCATCATGATTCAGTTTGGGTTATTGTGGACCGATTGACAAAAGTGGCACATTTTCTTCCTGTGCACACCACTGATAAGGCTCAGAAATACGCAGAATTGTATATTGACCGGATCGTGTGTTTGCACGGATTACCTCGGACCATTGTTTCTGACCGAGGAGCCCAATTTGTTGCCAGATTTTGGGAACAATTGCAAGAGTCTTTGGGAACCAAGCTAATCAGGAGTTCAGCTTACCACCCACAGACTGATGGTCAGACGGAAAGGGTAAACCAAATCCTGGAGGATATGCTGAGAGCTTGTGCGATCGATTGTGGCAAGAACTGGGATAAGCACCTCTCCTTGGCAGAGTTTGCTTATAACAATAGTTATCAATCTAGCCTAAAGATGGCACCTTTTGAAGCTCTCTATGGAAGAAGGTGCAGGACACCACTCAATTGGTCTCAACCTGGTGAAAGAGAAGTTTTTGGACCTGATTTAGTGACTGAAGCCGAAAGGAAGGTCAAGCTAATCAGGAAGAATCTAGAAGCTGCTCAGGCCAAGCAGAAGAGCTATCATGATAAAAGAAGGAAACCTCTCCAGTTCGAGGTGGGAAGTTTTGTGTACCTCAAGGTATCACCCACCAAGGGAGTGCAGAGGTTTGGGATCAAAGGCAAGCTAGCCCCTCGTTACATTGGACCTTATGAGATCATAGAAGCATGTGGACCCGTGGCGTACAAGCTGAAGTTACCTTCAAAGATGTCTGCCATTCACAGTGTATTCCATGTATCTCAGCTGAAAAAGTGTGTTCGATTGCCGACTGAGATCGTAGCAGAGCCAGAATTGGAGATAGAGCCAGATCTATCGTACCAAGAGTACCCCTCCAAGATTCTGGATTGCAAAGAAAGATCAACTCGGGCTAAATCGATCAAGATGTTCAAGGTCCAGTGGAGTAATCACTTAGAGGAGGAAGCTACTTGGGAAACCGAGGAATTCCTGAGATCTAACTTCCCCGATTGCCTACCTAAGAAAGCTGGTACGTAATCACCCCCAACCCCTCCTCCTGCCCTCCGAATCTAATTTCCAAAAATATGATCTTAATTCAGAATGAAGTAACTGTGAAGTAAAACTTAAAAGGACTTCCTTCTGAAGTTGCAAAGAGAATGACATTCGAAGAGCAGTTCTACCTTAATAATAACAATAATCACCCTTTTCCTATCAGTCTCACCCTCCGCCCTTTCTTCCGCCGTGGTCACTGTTTGAGGTAGAAGAAGGACCTCGGGTTAGGATTTGTAGAACCCGAGGGGTTTTCTGTAACGTCAGTGACTCATGTGAATAGTAGCTTAAGGACTGATTCGCAAAGAAAACTTAGAAAACCCGCCAGGGACCCCAGTGCAAAGTGGATTTCCATTTAAACCAATTCTGTTATTCTTTTAAAATGACCAGAGAACTTAGAAAATCCATAACTTGATGAAATCTTAATAAAAAGTTGTCAAACCAATTTTGCTAGCTCCTGAATATTATAATCTATCATTTAAAAATAATAGACCCTATACTTTCTGTTCAAAATTTTAGAGTTTAAAATTTAAAACAGAAACCCACTAAACCTTGTTTAATTAAGGAAAATTAGTTTTTCTTCTGTGCTGAGCTTAAGAAAATTTGTAGATGTTTAAACCTCATTTAGACACTGTTTAAAAATAATGGGAACCCCAGCATTGAAAAATATGATGTAGTTTTTCATTTAAAGCTATTTTGTCCAAAACTTAGAGAAAATCAGAAAGACATTAGAAATTAATGAACAGTGATTAAGATTATTTTTCCTAGTTTACTTATGTAACAGAGAACCTAGAAAAAATACAGAGACCATTAATTTGGACCAGTTTTTAATTAAAATGATTTATTTAGCCTTATAAAGACTGAAAATCAATTATGAGAGAGGCAAAACTATAACCAAAATGCTTAATAAAAATCCAGTGGACTTACAACCGCCAGAACCCTACTACAAAAATACAGAGCACCTCAGCTCAACTTTTTAAGTAAGGAAAATAAATACAAAGTGATAATAAGGCATTTTCCAACTAAATCATGAACAACCCCAAATAATATGATAATGGGCAACCAAAATTTTGCTAAGTCCATGATGAGATAAACTACTAGAAAAAAGGCAAACCCATGAAAAAGAAGCAAACCCATACCTATTACTAATGATTTATGAGAAAGGCCACTTAATTCAAATAATGCATACCACCCCTTCCCTTAAGCAAAAAGAGGCCAAACTTCAGAATGATTGCTCTTGCACAAAACAATAACTAAGAAAAATAAGAACTCTGTTGTTTGATGTTTTTCAAATATAGTGGTAGTAGAAAGCACCCATTTGGCTAGAAACTTGAGAAAACCATAAAAAAATAATTAAAAGGTATTAATGACTAGAAATTTGTATCAAGTCATGTTATAACACCTAAAAGCCAGCAAAAATAAGTTTTGGAGAATTACCCACTGTTAAATAATAGTTGTAGTTCAAAGCACCCCTTCTGCCCTAGAATTTAATAATTTTGTCCAAAAAAACTATTCACTTTCTGATCCCCAAATTTTGAGACAGAGAAACACACACCAGTAACAAGCCACTGTAATTTTTGCAGAATTTTTAGAATTTTATAAAAGCAACTTGTAGTTCAAACCTACTCCAAAACATTAAAGAAAATAAAAGGAAAGGAAAGAAGAAATAAACCCCACCTCAACAAATCTAACTTGAGTACTTATCAATTCTCACTAAAACTTAAAAGGAATTCAGTGGAACCCCAAAAGAAATTTTTCTACTTACCTTAGCTAAGTTTCAACCAATTTACCAAGTATACCACCCAAGGGTCTTACATAAGTAAAGTTAACCTTGTTTAACTCAAGAAAGATCATACACCTTTAAAGTTGTAATTTCTAAAAG
Organism: Zea luxurians; assembly: GCA_029449295.1. Taxonomy (NCBI): domain Eukaryota; kingdom Viridiplantae; phylum Streptophyta; class Magnoliopsida; order Poales; family Poaceae; genus Zea; species Zea luxurians. The sequence continues at coordinate 124,393,333 of JAOPSE010000009.1, forward strand.
CACATGTCATATCATGCATATATCTTACGCATTGCATTCATTAGATTGTAATCTTGCCGACGGAGAGTACATGCTCAACCCCGAGCAAGGACCTGTCCAAGAGGAGGACCAGGAGCAGGCTTCAGAGGCTGCTATTGAGGATCTCCCCGCAGCCCCAGCAATTGAAGGCAAGCCCCGGTTTATATGCATAACCGTATTATTATATGCTACTTTACTACACTTAATGCTTGTAGGATTGCAATGTGCACTTAAGTGTAGGAGTTGCTTGAAACCTCTAGTTGCATGAACTTAGGATTCCTTTTTGAGATGAATACTAGTATGCTAGGTCAAGTAGCTGCTTGCTAATCAGGATCTCGGTAGAAGTCGAGTGATTTTTCCAGCACTCGCGCGAGGTTAGGAATTGATTGTATTCATCTTGATAACGGGATCTATGTTGGTCTATGGATTTGGATCCAGGGAGGATGCCTTGTCCATGAGACGGGAAAAATGAATTAAGGATTAATGTGTGGATACCTGAGTCAAGCTTTTGAACGTACTAAGCACATGCCGGGAGAAATGGTAACCGGTAAACCTAGTACCTGAGTGAAGCCGGGCGCGGACTTTATCCCTCATGCGACCTGAGACTGGGTCTCCCATGCTAGCTATGGTGGGTACAAGTGCGGTCACTGCACGGCGGCAGCCGGGGTCAGTGGAGCATTGTATGCCAAGGCGGTGAGGCCTGGACGCGAACGGGGAATCAATGGGGACGGTTGTCATGTGTGGGGTCGGAGTACCCTGACATGCCGTGTGTTTAGGTTTACCTTGCAAGGTTAAAACTCGATTCGAATCGTCTGCTTCTCGCAGCTAATGAGACTGCTTGATTCCTTGTACTGCATCGAGTAAGAAGTGAAATGTGGTTATATGAGATAACTTGTCGATTGAACTAATTGATTGTTACCATGTATGCTTAGAAGGAGCAAACCTAGCTAAGTTAATGATGATAGAACTTGAAAATCTAAAAGTTGATTTTAGAAACAGCTAATGCTTTTGGCAAACCAAACCCCTCAGCCAAACAACTGCATAGTCTAGAGGTAGAGGAGTAGACTCCTCACACCGGTTAAGTCTAGCTGAGTATTAGTATACTCAGCCTTGCTTGTGGCACCATTTTTGCAGGTATCATGCAGGAAATGGTTGATGGTGTGACTTGGCCTACCACCCTGCCACCGGGTTGGACGGTCGAGTGGGATGTTGCTCCGGCAGGAGAGGAGCACGAGGAGTAGTGGGCTAGGCCTTGCCCGATTCCTCGATACCGACGACATCGATTATCCGCTGCACTTTATTTTGTGAACTCTATTTGCTACTCAAAAACTCCGATTTATGTAATAACTCAATACTTAATTTTAGGTTTCCTGTTTTATTGTATTTCTTCTGTGACTCACCTTCGAGTGAGATTGTGGAATTTGATCCTGGTTAAGTGGCTCTATCAGACTAGATCTGAAGGACTGACGGGTTATTCCGATTTAAGTGTGTTACGACCTCTGAGGTGTGACGTAGGCACTTAAGCTGGAATAATTCGGGTGGTTCTGCCACAAACTTAATGCATTCTTTGCTGCGAAAGATCTTGTGAGGTCTGAATGATAGATTGTATTTAATTAAGTAGGAAGATAAAGGCGACTTGATGAACTATTTGCTATTTTTCATTTCCCATCGTTTGTGTTTTCAATGTTTTGCTTCATTAGTTGGTTTTTTGGTGTTTGTTTTCACTATGGCCGGGAAGTCTTTTAACTGGGGCCATGATAGCATTGGTCATTGGTGGAGGTGCTTATGTGAGTACCGCAGATGAAGAGGACCTATAGCACTGGGGCGAAAGGAGGCGATGAGAAATCTTTTTTAGCAGAGGACCTATAGAACGTGGCCTTGATGAACTTGATTGGATCAACCCCTTTCTTTTCACTATGGTTGGGAAGTCTTTTTGAATGTGGCCTTGATGAACTTATCAGAAAACTGAGGACTTGATGAACTATCGGGCGCTACAGTCTCTTAGTGCATTTGTGCGAGTGACATATGTTGCCAAAATGTAAATACGTATCTGCGGTAGTCAATGGTACATGTACAAAACACAATATACATCAAAGTCTTGAAGTCGTATGAATACTTTATTCAACAACAGTTACAGTAGTAATGGTTCAAGATCAGCCTTCAAACAAGAAGTCGATTGATGTAGAGAGGTCGCCTGCAGACTTATCTCAAAGGCATAGAGTGTATTGTCTATGCAATTTTCCATGCAATTTTCTAGTCAACTTAATCACAACTAAGTGGTGCTACTGCATTATGATTACTTTATATGTTGCTGCATGATCACTACTACGTAACCAAGACTGACATCTTTTTGTTTGGAACACTAATTAAGACACAGGCTGCGCACTATGGATTTTATCTAACACATGCACACAAGTAGATTGTACGTCGCGACAACACAAACTTGCAGCATTTTAGAGCAATCTTGACCAATTATCCAATATATAAACGATAACTTATCCATTGATGACCTTACTTATCACTGATTAATTAGTCAGCAAGCGGCACGTACTTGTCCTCTAAAGCTAGCTTTCATACCTACGAAATGTGCATAGGGGAACATAGACTTACACACCTTGCACGAGGCTACCTATTATTTGTTGATAGTTTATTTCAGATACTGCTATGAATGAAGCGATAACCATGTCTTTTCTAACTCGTCAGGTGAAATCTATACTGACTGGGACAAGGCACGGGCCACGTTCAAAAAGAAAGGGAAGATGACCCTCTTTTCTGATTTCTCAGCAGATAAGTATGTGAGCTGAACCCCACGACACAATGAGTATCCATTGTCAGAAGAGGTTGATTCAATCAAGAGAACCGAAAGATCTAACCTGATGTTGTGGACAAGTCCTCGGTTTACCTTGGTGGGGGTGATTATCATCTTACCGACTGTCTTTGCATAAATTACATGACTGTTTCCATTCGACTGAAGAATTTACAACAAAGATGTATAATGAATTCCTCCCGCAGACTAAAAATTCAAAAAAAGAAAAAACAATATTTTAGTTAATTTGTATCATACAAGGATATGTATTTAGCAAGAAATTTTATTGAAACAGAGAAACAAAAATAAATAGTCAATAGTGATACTTTCAGTTGTGGTGATGTATAACACAAAAGGAAAAACCAGTTTGGATGGGCATATACTTGCCTTAATAGAGAAATAGGCCTAAACATTTGGTTTGCTTTTAAAGTTTAACTCCAGATGGAAAAGGCATGAGAATATAAGTTAAAAAATAGGTAAGCATAGCTAGTGGATCATCAAAAGGATATTATATAGTCAAGTAAACCAACCTCCACTCTTCCACTTGTAGGCTTAAACCCATCATCAGGATCCTCGCCTATAACTCTGACTGCAGCACAATGGTTCTTCCTTTTAATTTTAGGTCATCTAGATTTATGTATTGGATAGCAAGTGTAAGTGGAAACTGAATCATTGATTGGCCAGTAAAAATAGAAAAAATGTGTCATGAACAAATCCTATAGGTAAAACACCGTGAGCATTCCGGTGCATGTGCGGATAGAGGGTTTAGCAAGTACCACTGTAGGAATGATACTCGGCAGTTTAGCATCAGCCTCTTTATCTGACATGTCAATGATAAGCTTTTGCAGCTTCTTTGAGCCATGATTAGGTTATATTATCTAGAACCCATCGACTGAGGCAATGATTAACAGGTAAGAACCAACAATCAGGCAAGTATCTAATCCAAGAACCATAACAACACTAATATCAAGAACGAACCTTACCTGATAATTTATCATTCTGCGCCTTCATGAGCAGTGATCTCTCTAGCTGCAAGCAAAACTAAATAGTTGAATCAGTGAGACACTAATAGCTACTCGCAGAAATAAACAACAACCATCATTGTTGAAGCATGAACTTTTGTATGGCGAAAGATACCTTGCAGGAGAGGAGGCGAATACAGCAGTTGTCGGGTTCTTCGTCGATGAGTAGGACAGGGCAGACCTCAAGCGCAAAGAAGTGGAAGCGATACACTTAACACCGGAAGGTGGAGTCGTTGACACGCTCGGCATCCAGCACCAAGTACTGGGTGGTCGGCAAGCTCATATACTACGCTGCAGGAGGCAAGCCGACATGTATCTCAACTCTCAAGCGACCCCTCAATAGCGAGCAAGTAGAGACACTGAAGTTTGGGGACAACTTGGGAGGGGGGAAGACTCTGGGTACCCAGCGAGCGGGCCAGCTGCTAGACGGGGATGAACTTAGAGCGGCAGGCAACGAAACGTGCCTTGGGGTCAAACGACGACGACGATGACGAGACGATGGATGACGATGAGGAGGAGGCGCGGACGATGGCGCGGGAGCGGTGGAAGGCGGAGGGGAGCGGAGGCGGCGAGCAGAGTGGTGGCATGGCGGTGGCGAAGGGGAGCCAGGGCAAGGGCATGGAGGAGGTGGAGGAGGTGGTGGTGCCCTACGGAGGCGGAGGGGAGACGGGCCACGAGGCAGAAACGTTGGCCGAATGGAGGTGAGACGGAGACACCAAGATGCAAGGAAGAATGGAGAGAGTACGGGAGGCCGTGATCACTCAGAGCTGGATTGGAAAATGTTCAGGTCTGGACTCCACGAATTGGCACGCCCGGCATTCCGCCGTACGACGTACGTGGGAAACGCGGGGAGCGCCCCAAACGGGGTCAGGTTTTAATAGAACAGATTATTAAAATCCTTAATATACAGAATATTAGCACGTAGCATTTATGCTGTTTTAGTTACCAAGTTGCCTTTGGATGTATTTGATCCTCGCATGCAACTTGTATTACCACTTAATCAACTTAGATAACAGATGGCATGCTAAAGACTAAACTTTAGATATTGTCAACAAAGTGGTGGAACATAGCTTCTTATTTGTATGTTTGTTCATCATTTGGCTGCACTGATTACTAATTAATTGTTGTAAATTTTGTACTTATATTGTTTTTCAACTTGGAACTAATTTTCTAATTATGTGGTTATGACTTGCTAATTTCTGCAGGTTGTATCAGTTTATCTTGCCTCAGGAGTTTTTTAATTAAGAATTTGACATCATTGGCATATGGCGTCCGCGCGTTGAAGAATGTTGCAGGGACAACCCAATAGAGCAACGATGATCGCCAGCACCATGAAGAATGTTGTAGGGACAACCACCGCCGATGCCACCCCGCCAAGCCTCCGCGCGTTGCCACCTTCTTCCGATCATCGACACACCAACCCAGTAGGCCCCAACCACCAGAGCTCCTACACCAGCTGACCAGCTAGTGCGAAACCCCAAGATGGCCGAGGCGAGGAGGCCTACACGTAGGGTGGAGGATATTCATGGACGACACCCTCAATAGGGTAGGAGTGGCACCCTCAGGCATCACCGCAGTCCGTCCGCAAACGGGCATGGATTTCGCTGGAGGACCCCACCACCAATCATCCCCACGCTCGGATCCATTCGGCTAGGGGCAGCACTGACACCGTTTGAGCATGCAACGTTGGGACCCCCAAGGCCAAAGTCATAATCGACAAGGCAAAACCAGCAACACGAGGCCAAGGGGCGTGAAAGGCCCCACCATCACCCACCGGCTGAACGGGAGGTGGATAGATGGAACTGGACAGGGAGGCTCAAGATCTGGCCTCCAGCTGGCCAGAGAGCGCCAACGGAAGCCACGACGTCGGGAACCGCCGAGGCCGCCGTCCTCGGGAGGCTCGTCCTTCACTTCTGAGGCAACCCCCACCCTTCCATCTCATAGCTAGTCAAAGACAAAACCTATGCATATATCTTTTCCTTCACTTTGTCATTCACTTCATTACTTCTCATATTTTCTTCTATCTCTTCTACTTGTGAAGCTTTTAGATCATTTTGGTTGATGCCATCTCTCCTACATATGAACCTACATACCTCAAGTCTTGCTTGCATACCACACTTAACCTTTAATCTCAAATAATCTTATGAAAGGGAAATGGCCTTAAACCAATTTCTTATATTGATTTTGGTGCTTGATGACCATCACAACCATTCGGACTAACTAGTCTGCTTAGTCTTTGATTCATAGGTTCATAAGTTCAATAGTTTAGTTTCTATGTTCGAATCAACCCAGATCCAACCAAATACGGGTAAAACATGGAATAGTTGAAATAGCAATAGTTCCTCTCTTTGGATGTTCTAAATACTCTGAGGAACCTAATCAATACATCTAGAGAGGTTGGAAAGCTCGGAATCAACAATTCACCATTTTTGAGCTAGTTTGAGCAAAATAAGAAATATGAGTTAGAGTATTAAAATATCCAAGATTCATGACTTAGACTAGTTGGAAAGCCACTAGATCTATTTGTCTAATTCATAGGATCTCTCTCAAAGTTCAGCCAAAGCAACTTGGAGAAGATAGTTCAAAGATCAACGACAGGTCAGAAACTCAAGTTCTAAAATCGCCAAGTGCGGACCGTCCGACCCCTTCTCGCGGATCGTGCGACTATAATTTGTGGACTATCCGCCTTTGTTGATTTGCTTTAGCCCAAAGGTGACAAATTGAGCAAAAAGATTTTTAGAGCTGGCGCGAACCGTCCAGGACCGAGGGCAGACTGTCCGAGAGTCATCACTGAGGGAAGACAACCGTTGATGTACCCGTTGGGTTGTCAGACATAACCGTTTGTTGGGGACTTGTTCTCAAATGCTATGAGTTAAGAACAAGGCAACATAAAATGTTAAATATTAACGCTCTTTGTCCTTCGAAACATTATTTCCTTTAGGATATAATAATCTCCAGACGAAGGTCATGACAGACATACCTTCGAACATCGAAGGTATGAAGGTAATATAAAGAAGCGTGTAAAATACAAAAGATAACATAAACAGACATATAGCATTATCAACTCATTTTCATTATATTATCATGAGAAAATAAAAACAATGTTGAATTACATTTAGTACCTTTGACTTGATAGACAGCAAAGGTACAAGCGTGTTGCAAAAGCAAATGCCAAGTCAGCGTGAACAGTACAGGAGCACTGTTCATCTATTTATAGGCACGGGACACAACCCATGTAAAATTACACCCATGCCCTTTACATTTGCTAATGACTCTATAGTGATCCATCGAGGTCTAAATAGCCTTTTCCCTTTTAAGTCGGTTCCCTTTTCTGCTATCATGTCGAAGCTCCCTTGCGCATAGCTTCGGCTCTGCGTCAACCTTCGTATTCTTCGTGCTTCTCACACTGTGGTTTTGATCCATGTCCGAAGGTACCTGTTTATGTATTACACTCCAGAAACATAGCTTTGTTGATCCCCAAACCTTCCTCCAAAGCCCCTGGCGGCCGAAGATAGCTTTGTTGCTGCCCTGAAGCTTGTGAGGAATATTGTGGCCTCTGTTATTGACTTCCTCTGTCGTCACTCTAGGTGGAGTGGATTGACTTGACATGCCTTGGGTGCATTCTTCCTCCGAAGCCCCTGGTCATCTTAGAGAACCTGTAGGCTTCCTCCCTTCTTTGATGAAAGTCATTGTCAGCGCGAATGTATTCATCCATCTTTTGGAGCAGCTTCTCCAAAGTCTGTGGAGGCTTTCTAGCAAAATACTGGGCAGTAGGTCCTGGACGAAGCCCCTTGATCATGGCCTCAATGACAATTTCATTGGGCACTGTAGGCGCTTGTGCTCTCAGACGCAAGAACCTTCGGACGTATGCCTGGAGATACTCCTCATGATCTTGCGTGCATTGAAACGGAGCCTGAGCTGTGACTAGCTTCGTCTGAAAGCCCTGGAAACTTGTCACCAGCATGTCCTTGAGCTTCTGCCATGAAGTGATAGTTCCTGGCCGAAGAGAAGAATACCACGTTTGAGCCACATTCTTAACTGTCATGATGAAGGACTTGGCCATGACAGCTGCATTGCCCCCGTATGAAGATATAGTTGCTTCATAACTCATCAAAAACTGCTTCGGGTCTGAATGCCCATCATACAATGGAAGCTGAGGTGGCTTGTATGATGGGGGCCACGGGATAGCCTACAGTTCTGCTGCCAAGGGAGAAGCATCATCAAAAGTAAAGGTATCATGATTAAAATCATCATACCATCCATCATCGTTGAACAAGCCCTCTTGATGAAGTTCCCTGTGCTGGGGCCTTCGGTCTTGCTTGTCTTGAGCAAGGTGACGTACTTCTTCAGTGGCTTCGTCAATATGCCTTTGAAGGTCAGCTAGTCGAGCCATCTTCTCCTTCTTTTGCACTTGCTGATGAAGCATCTCCATATTTCTGATTTCTTGGTCCAACTCGTCCTCCTGGGGTGTTGGACTAGTGGCCTTCCTCTTCTGGCTTCGGGCCTCTCGAAGAGAAAGGGTCTCTTGATTTGGGTCCAATGGCTACAGAGCGGTAGCCCCTAGCGCTGAAACTTTCTTCGGTGGCATGACGAAGGTCAATGCTTGCCGAAGGTTGTCGAAAAGAGTTCACCGGAGGTGGGCTCCAATGTTGGGGACTTGTTCTCAAATGCTATGAGTTAAGAACAAGGCAACATAAAATGTTAAATATTAACGCTCTTCGTCCTTCGAAACATTATTTCCTTTAGGATATAATAATCTCCAGACGAAGGTCATGATAGACATACCTTCGAACATCGAAGGTATGAAGGTAATATAAAGAAGCGTGTAAAATACAAAAGATAACATAAACAGTCATATAGCATTATCAACTCATTTCATTATATTATCATGAGAAAATAAAAACAATATTGAATTACATTTAGTACCTTTGACTTGATAGACAACAAAGGTACAAGCGTGTTGCAAAAGCAAATGCCAAGTCAGCGTGAACAGTACAGGAGCACTGTTCATCTATTTATAGGCACGGGACGCAGCCCATGTAAAATTACACCCATGCCCTTTACATTTGCTAATGACTCTATAGTGATCCATCGAGGTCTAAATAGCCTTTTCCCTTTTAAGTCGGTTCCCTTTTCTGCTATCATGCCGAAGCTCCCTTGCGCATAGCTTCGGCTCTGCGTCAACCTTCGTATTCTTCGTGCTTCTCACACTGTGGTTCTGATCCAAGTCCGAAGGTACCTGTTTATGTATTACACTCCAGAAACATTGTTAAATCATACTTTTGAGGACCTTCGGAAGACGAAGGCCCCCCAACACCGTTGTAATGTCAGATCCGACCGTTGGAGGGTCGTGGACCGTCCGGGCTCTAGCCGTGGACCGTCCGCTAATGCAGATTTGGCAGATGCGCCATGACGACTATATGGATGGTTGAGGGCTATAAAAGCCACCCAACCAGCCCATTCATATGATTCATTGATCCATATCATACACAAGAGTTGGGTATTCACTCCTATCTACTAGAGCAACACTTCTATACACATCAAAGCCTCACAAGTGCCACAAAAGAGAGATCAAGCAAGAAAGAGCTACTCGTGTGTGTTTAGCGATAGTGCCTTATGAGAATCATTTAGAGAAAGTGTGTGCTACCTCTTGTGATCATTTGAGCGTGGAGTATTGACTCCCATTGTTATGTAAAGCTAGCAAGAGGCCCTTATCTTTGTGGTTGGCCTTGCAGAGACTTTGGTCTTTTGTTGACAAAGAAGAAGGAACACTCGTCGGTCTTGGTGACAGATGGAGAGAGAGGGAAATGGTTGAAAAAGACCTGTCCTTTGTGGATTCCTCAGTGGGGATTAGGTTCTTGGTGAACTGAACCTCGGCAAAACAAATCACTTGTGTCACTTGTGTTTATTGCATGTGATTTGTTTGTCTTCTCCCTCTCTAAGTTCTCTTGCACTATTCTTTGTTGATATTACTTTGTGTTGCTTCAAGTTAAGTTCTCATATATAGAAGCAACGCCTTGCAAGAAAGAACTTGTGTTGTTTCTCTTCTTAACTAAGGACTCTTACTTTATTCTACATAGATATTTACTTGTGTTGCTTTGTGTTAATTTCACATTCTTTGAAAGCAAAACTTTTGCAAGAAAAGGACTTAGTTTTATAGTTCGATAATTGTTCATCTTGTTGTAACCGCTAATCGAGGGATCAAGTTTTGTGTTAAAGTTGTAAATTTCAGGTTTCGCCTATTCACCCCCTCTAGGCGACTATCAATTGGTATCGGAGCTAGGCGCTTCATTTAGAGTTTAACTACTCAAAGTGATGGCTTGAAGAAAATCCCAAAAGAACAAGAAGACAACACCGAAGGAGAATAAGGAGGTAACTCTTGAGATATTATTTTCTGATCGTTCTAATTATGCTTCTTTGTCTACTAGGTGCTTGAGCGGGTTAATTCAATTCTTATTAACTCAGGCTATCAATCTTACAATGTTTTATATATCTAAGATTGACCCAAAGTTATTTTGAATTATTATATCTAAAACTCATATCATCTCGAGAAAGATATTGATGTTGTAGGGAATAAAGGATTATCCTGTGTGGAAAATCAAGAAAAGCCTACAACATGGAGGAAAGCTAAAGGATGGTAACACTTATGTCTTTAAGTGCAAGTGTCTTCAATTATCATTTCTCTTGTGTCTTGTGTAGTCACATAGAAAAAGGAAGCACTTAAGATTGTTTTTAAATTATGTCACCATTCTTTGGAGAAAGTTCCTCTCATATGGTAGATTGCATATTCATCATTTCTATATTATGACAATCTACATGCTTTAAATGGTTTTAAGTACCTCATGGCATGTTTTACATTAATTATCCTATTGTTGCCATGTTCTAGACATAGAGAGAAATATTCCAAGTTCTTAAAACAATAGGGTGTCATATAAGGAATTCAAATCCTTAGGACACTTATAAAAGGGAAGTTCTCTTTGACTAGAATCGTGAGACTAATGCTTTTGTCTAAATGACTTAGGTAGTCCCACATAAAGAGAATGAGTTTCTCTATGGAATGTGTAATCTAACTGAGAGCACCTAAAGGGGGGGGGGGGTGAATAGGTGATCCTGTAGAATTCAACACTAAATTCCAACAAACTTGATTATAAAGATATTAGTGTGAGTTAATCAAGTTAATGAGGTGAGCTCTTGTGAACACAAACAATCAAGAGAGATCAACACAAGACACACGATATTTATCCCGTGGTTCGGCCAAGTAATACTTGCCTACTTCCACGTTGTGGCGTCCCAATGGACAAGGGTTGCACTCAACCCCTTTCAAGTGATCTGATGATCAACTTGAATACCACGACTTTTCCTTTAGATAATTATTCCCGTTTGCGAGGAATCTCCACAAGATTGGAGTCTCTCGCCCTTACAACAAAGATCACAATGAAAGCAAGGAGTAATGTTGGGATGAGCAACACACACAAGACACAAATCACAGCACACCCACGCACACAAGAGAAGAATTGAGCTCAAATGACGACATAGGGAGTCCTTGACTCGAATAGAGCTCAAATCTCTAACACAATGAACCGAATGCGCGGGAACAGAGTCTGGATGCCTTAGGATGCTTAGTGAATACTTGGGTGACTCCTCCATACGCCTAGGGGTCCCTTTTATAGCCCCAAGGTAGCTAGGAGCCGTTAGAGACCAATCAAGGAAGGCCAAACTTGCCTTCTGTCGGGTGGTGCACCGGACAGTCAGGTGCACCACCGGACAGTCACTGTAGCTGTCCGGTGCGCGATCTCCTTCCTTTTCTAGCGCATCCGACCGTTGGTCCTCGGGGGCAGTTGGTGCACCGGACAATCCGGTGCCCACTGCCGACCGTTGCTGCGGGCCACGCGTCGCCCGCGGATTGCGCGGCCGACCGTTGGCTCACCGGACAGTCCGGTGAATTATAGTCGTACGCTGCCGAACTTTTCTCGAGAGCGGCCGTTTCACTGGAGACAGCCTGGCGCACCGGACATTGTCCGGTGCACCACATGACAGTCCGGTGTGCCAGACTGAGCTGAGATTTGGCTGCACGAAGCCAAGTCTTTTTCTAATTCTTTTCTCCCTGTTTCTAGCACTTAGACAAAATATGTTAGTACTCAAAACAATGTACTAAGTCTAGAAACGTACCTTGTTACATGATTTGCACTTCTTGCTAGTTTGGCACATAACAACTCAAATATTATGTGTTGGGCACTTAATCACCAAAACATTATAGAAATGGCCCAAAGGCACATTTTCCTTTCAATCTCCCCCTTTTTGGTGATTTATGCCAACACATCAAAAAGCAACCAAAATAAGTGCAATATCAATGCAAATGAGGACCAAATTGTTTTTGACTCTAATTTGGCATATTTGGATCATTCTTTGCCACCACTTGGTTTGTTTTTGCAAATCAAATTCATTTTCCTATCTCTAAGCCAAACACACTTGTTTGGGCACAAAAAGGGATAATGCAAGAGTGAAATTGACCAAGTGCCAAAAACTCCCCCTTTTTCAAAATTCTCCCCCACAAGAGACCAAATTTTGTAATAAGAGTATTTTGAATAAATCAAAAGTTCTAACTCTATTATTTTCAAAATTCACAAGTGGTAGCTGATCCATTTGCTTTGACCTTAATTTCTCCCCCTTTGGCATTAAGCACCAAAACGTGATGTGTTCGTGAGAGGTACCGCAGGATGAGGCGCATGGAGGACGCCGTGATGTGTTCGTGAGAGGTCTAGGCCGTCGTCTCCCAGTCAACTTTGGGTTGCTGGACCGTTGTCTCCTTATAATGTAATTATTTATTTATTTTGTATAGAACTCCTGTTATATAGTAAAGATGTGACATTCGATCTTGTGCCATGATTCATCATATGTGTGAGACTTGGTCCCAGCACACCTGGTGATTATGTTCGCGCCCGGGTCTTGGTGCCCCGAAACCCGGGTGTGAGAGAAGTGGTATCAGAGGAAATGTTGACTGTAGGACGAAACCTAGATAGAAATGGACAAACCCTCTCCTACTTACCTTACTCTGACTCGTTCTATACTCATCTCATCTTGATCTTGTCTCACCTTCTACTGTTCTACTCTGATCATTCTTACCTTTTCTACTCTAAGACAAGATGGATTTCACACCTTGGAATCCCTACCCTTATGACATTTTTAAGAGATAGGGAACCTAAGATGAAAATAAAACTATTTTCTCTATTTTAAAAATGTGGTTGATTGTTCTGATGATCAATGTCTGATTTGCTTCTTTGAATGATTGAATTATTATAGATGGACATCTTAGTATGTACCACCATAAGGTAATGAATTAGCTATGGTAGGTAAAATATTAATCTGCTTAGCTAATAAAAATTCCCCAAAGTAACCTGCTTTGTAAATACCTGCCTTGTCTACTGCTCTCTCTTACCATATGTATCTAACTCAGATGGTCAATACCAGGAGGGGTGGCGGAATTGATTTGCCTCCTAACCAACACACTCGAAGGATATATAGACAACCTCAGCCACAGCCTGCAGAGATGAATCCTCCTAATCCTCCACCAGGTGGAGTTGACCCACTGGTTGCTGCTCAGATGGCGGTGATGCAGCAAATGGCAGACACTATGGCTGATATGCGTGCCCAGATGCAGCAAGAACGCCAGGAGATGCGTCAGGAAAGAGAAGATATACGCCAGGAGTTGCGCCAGGAGCGAGATGAGATACGCCAGGAAAGGAGGGCGCAACAACAGCAGCTGCAACAACAAATGCAACAACAACAACAGCAACAACAGCAGCAACAAGTGCCACTGCCTCCACCACCACCACCAGTTCCACCCCGAGACAAGCATAGAGAGTTCATGAGTCATAAGCCACCTACATTTGCAAGCTCACCTGATCCACTAGACGCGGATGATTGGCTGAAGTCCGTTGAAAAGATGCTGAATATTGCACAGTGCACGGACCGGGAGAAGGTTTTAGATGCTTCTGGACATCTGACTGGTCCTGCTGCTGACTGGTGGGATTCTTATATTGCTGCCCACGATGCTGCTGATACTATTACTTAGGCAGAGTTTAGTACACAGTTCAGGAACTACCATATTCCAGCTGATATGATAAAGATCAAGAAGAAGGAGTTTCTATCGCTGAAGCAAGGAAGTATGTCAGTCAGCGAGTACCGCGACAAGTTCATCCAGTTATCCAGATATGCCCCTGATGAAGTTGCTGAAGATGAGAGGAAGCAGGAGCATTTTATTGAAGGACTTAATGGACCACTGCAGTATGCTCTAGTGGCACACACATTTCCATCATTTCAGAGGCTGCTTGATAAGGCCCTGGCTATTGAACACAAGAGTGTTCAGCTGGGAGATTTGAAGAGAAAGGCTATATCTCAAGGACAAGGAAGCAGCAGCGTTCGTCCTCGCTACAGTTTGCCTCAGGGTACACCAGTTCGCACTGGCGGAGGCCAGCGCCCAGTTCAGCAATCACCACTGAGGACTCCACCTCCTCGACAGGCTACCCCCACTGGCACCCCGACGAAGTTTTCCGGACAGAGTCCAGGCACTACTTGTTTCAAGTGTGGGAAGACTGGTCATTATGCAAATGTCTGCCCACAGAGGATTGCTGCTACTCCAATTCAGAACAGGCAGCAAACTCCAGGATCTGGCAAGGGATACTCTATTGCCAAAGTTAATCAAGTCAGCGTTGATGCTACCCCGGATGGTGGGGACCTCGTAATTGGTATGTTTTATGTTAATGCAATTCCTGCAACCATATTATTTGATTCTGGTGCTACACATTCATTCACGTCTGCTAGATATGCCAACACAAATGAAATACCACTGCTAAATATGAGAAAACCAATGATAGTAGTTACACCTAAAGGGCCTGTTGAGGCGAATCAAATGACACATAGATTGACATTGACCATTATGGGTAGAGAATTTGGAGCTACTGCTATAATATTTGAGTCAAGCAGTATAGATCTGATCCTTGGTATGTCATGGCTAAGAAAGGCAAAGGCCGTTATAGCATGTGGTAGAGGTACCGTAGAACTCACTACCACTAAAGGAGAAAGATTTCAAGTTAATATTACAGTAACCTCCTCACCCATGCGTGCAATGTTCTTTATACCTGAGGAGTTTGTTGGTGACAACATCCGGGTGGTTAGAGATTTTCCGGATGTCTTTCCAGAGGAGTTACCAGGGATGCCACCTAATAGAGAAGTTGAGTTTGTTATTGACCTCCTACCTGGAACCGCCCCTTTTTCTAAACGACCATATAGGATGTCCGTAGAGGAGTTGAAGGAACTTAAGAAGCAGTTAACTGAGTTACAAGAGGCTAGGTACATTCGTCCGAGTTCCTCACCTTGGGGAGCACCGGTTCTGTTTGTACAGAAGAAGGATGGATCGCAGCGGATATGTGTGGATTATAGATCTCTTAATGATGTTACGGTGAAGAACAAGTATCCGTTGCCCCGTATTGAAGATTTATTTGATCAGATGAGAGGTGCAAGAGTATTTTCGAAGATTGATCTCCGATCCGGTTACCATCAGATGAGGATTAGACCATCGGATATTCCCAAGACGGCTTTCTCGACTCGATATGGATTATATGAGTTTACTGTTATGTCGTTTGGATTAACCAATGCACCAGCTTATTTTATGAACTTGATGAATAAGGTGTTTATGGAGTATTTGGACAGATTCGTCGTGGTATTCATCGACGATATTCTTATTTATTCTCAGAGTGATAGCGATCATGAGGAATATCTGAGGTTGGTGCTACAGAAGCTACGAGATAACCAGCTATATGCCAAATTCAGCAAGTGCGAGTTTTGGATTGGCGAGGTGCCATTTCTTGGTCATATTATTTCTAATGGAGGAATTTCAGTGGATCCTGCTAAGTTAAGGAGATAATGGAGTGGAGAGTACCCACTACAGTTACTGAGATTCGAAGTTTCTTGGGATTAGCAGGATATTATCGGAGATTTATTGAAGGATTTTCTAAGATTGCTAAACCTATGACTTCACTTTTGGAGAAAAGGAGGGAATTTAAGTGGGACGAGAAGTGTCAAGACAACTTTGATCTATTGAAGAAGGGGTTGATGTCGCCACCAGTATTGGTTATGCCAGACCTACAGAAAGGATTTGATATCTATTGTGATGCATGTGGCCAAGGCTTAGGATGTGTGCTCATGCAGGAGGGACATGTGATTGCCTATGCGTCTCGTCAGTTACGGAAACATGAAATGAACTACCCCACTCATGACTTGGAATTGGCAGCCGTTGTGCATGCGCTTAAGATTTGGAGGCATTACATTATGGGAACCAAGTGCCAAGTGTACACGGATCATAAGAGTTTGAAGTATATATTTACTCAGAAGGATCTCAACCTTAGGCAACGCCGTTGGTTGGAGCTTATTAAGGATTATGATTTGGAGATTCACTATCACCCGGGCAAGGCGAATTCGGTTGCAGATGCCTTGAGTCGCAAGGAGCATGTTCATTCAGCTATTGTTGCCCAGCTACCCGATGAGATTGTTGAGGATTTCAGGAGACTCAACCTGGGGATAGTTGCTCATACTGAAGGAGTTACTATTGATGTGGAACCTACTCTGGAGCAAGAGATCCGCAAAGGACAAATTGGTGATGCTAAAATCAAAGAGATCAAGGATCTGATTACTGAAGGTCGAGTTCCGGAATTCACGGAAGATGAGCAAGGCACTGTATGGTTCAAGGACAGGATGTGTGTTCCTGATATTAAAAGCCTTCGAGAGACTATTTTAAAGGAGGCCCATGATTCGGATTATTCTATTCATCCTGGTAGTACTAAGATGTATCAGGATTTGAAGCGGAAGTATTGGTGGTATGGATTGAAGAGAGATGTGGCTGCACATGTGGCTATGTGCGATGTATGTCAAAGAGTTGAGGCTGAACACCAGAGGCCAGCTGGACTATTGCACCCACTGAAGATACCCGAGTGGAAGTGGGAAGAGATTGGTATGGATTTCATTACTGGATTGCCTCGCACCCAGAAAGGATATGATGCTATATGGGTGATTGTGGATAGATTGACTAAAGTGGCTCACTTTATTCCTGTCAAGACTACTTATAAAGGTTCTCAGTTAGCAGAGTTATATATGGCTCGAATTGTGTGTTTACATGGAGTACCAAAGAAGATCGTGTCTGATCGAGGTTCGCAATTTACCTCAAGGTTTTGGAGAAGCTTTCATGAGAACATGAGTACGAAGTTGAATTTTAGTACAGCTTATCATTCTCAGACTGATGGACAGATTGAAAGGACTAATCAAGTATTGGAAGATATGTTGAGAGCATGTGCCCTTCAGCATGGAGGAAGTTGGGATAAGAGTCTACCTTATGCTGAGTTCTCATATAATAATAGTTATCAGGCCAGTCTGGAGATGTCACCTTTTGAAGCTTTATATGGGAGGAAGTGCAGGACTCCTTTGTATTGGGATCAGACTGGAGAAAGACAATTCTTTGGGCCTAAATTGATTCAAGAAGCAGAAGAACAAGTCCGTATAATTTGAGAGAATTTGAGGGTGGCTCAAACCAGGCAAAAGAGCTATGCTGATAATAGAAGGAGACCACTGGAATTTGAAGAAGGAGATTATGTATATCTCAAGGTGTCACCACTTCGTGGAATGAGGAGATTCAAAGTTAAGGGCAAATTGTCCCCTCGCTACATTGGACCATTCTTGATCTTTAGAAGAGTTGGGGAGATGGCATACCAACTCGAGTTACCGGATAGTCTATCGGATGTGCATAATGTGTTCCACGTATCTCAACTTAAAAAGTGTCTCCGTGTCCCTGAGGAACAGTTACCAATGGAAGAGCTCAGTGTTCAGGGTGATTTGACTTACACGGAGTACCCGATCAAGATTTTGGATACTTTGACTCGGGTTACGAGAAATAAGGTGATAAAGATGTGCAAAGTCCAATGGAGTCACCATGGTGAAGATGAAGCAACTTGGGAAAGAGAAGAAGAGCTTCGCATAGATTTTCCCCACCTTTTCCCTAGGTCTTCCTAAATCTCGAGGACGAGATTATTTTTAAGGGGGGTAGGATTTGTAACACCCACTTTGTAATTTGCTAAGAATAATACCAATAGAGAAACAATTTCTCTTTATGTGAGTTTGATCTTTATGTATCATCACTTGTGAACACCATATTCAAAAAAATAAATAATTAATAAAAGGATATACCATTAAATTGTGCATCATGCTGAGGTTTTATTTGGTGTGCATTTTGTGACAACATAAAATAAGAATGTGACAAGGAATATATTAAACAGCCCAAAGTGGAATTTAAAACCTAAAAAAAAGATTCTAGAATTTAGAAAAGAGAAGCAAACAACTATTATGTGATATAAGAATATAAATGATATATATATAAATATATCTCCAAATTGGAACTTGTCATGGCACAATATAATAAAAGGATAAATTTGTCACAAGTTTGAATTTAAAACTAGAATTTAAATTTGAATTGGAAAATCTAAAAGGGAAAAGAGAAAGGAAAATATAAAAAGAAAAGAAAAGGGGAGAATACCTAACTGGGCCTCGGAACCCACATTTGGCCCACCAGATGAAGCAAACTCGCGCTCGGCCCAAGCTACCTCCTTCTGCGGGCGCCGACAAGCGGGCCACCCCAGCCAGTCGCGGGCGCGCCCTCCTCCTTCCCTTCCTCCGCTGACACACCGGGCCCGCCTGGCTGAGACTCTAACCCACACGCGCTGACCAGTCGACTGGCTGCCTGGTGGGGTTCACGCGTCGGGTCGCCGTCCTCGCCATAGAAATCGGACCACACCCACGAACACTCCGGGGATCTCGGTCGGGTTGTTGCTCGACCCTAGTATATGACCGAGTCCTGCGCGCGTCACAAACCTTCCTTAACCCACGCCAAAAGCCTGGCCGCCGTGTCCGCCACCGAGATTTAGGAAGCGCGTCGCCGCCGCCGCGCCATTCGCTAACCGGGGAGTGGTCCGGTGTCGTGGTGGGAGTCAAGAGCTTCCTCGTGTGGGCGTGTGCGCGGTAACATCAACTTGGGCGATCGGGGGCCACTGGGGTACTCGTAATTGCTCGCCGTCGCTCTCATCAGACGGCGGATCCGCGCGGCGCGTGGGCAGTGACCTACCTCGCCTTTATTTCCGGTAAGTACCATCCACCCATTTCGTTTTAGCGCTGCGAACATGTAGTGTCGATCGGGGAGTGTTTAGGTGCGGGTTTGCGCCTGGGCGGGTCGCCGGAGTAATTTCCGCCTTCGCTCTGCGCGCCGCCGTGGTCTGGCGCTGGAGGTAGGGGATGGGATGCTGGGCCGTTGGATCGGGCGCTGGCGGCCGTGATTAAACCGGGTCGTACCGCTTTGGAGAGTTAGCGTGCGCCGTTAGATTTGATCGTTCGGTTGGCGATCGCGTAAGCTACATTGAATCTGGACCGTTGATCATGCGATGAGGGCTCGGGGTTAAGTCGCTGTTGTTGATGGGCCGATCTAATCGCGACCATCCACTTCTAATTGTGCGGTCTGGGTGATCTCGTACCCTTTCGGCCTGCACTTTTGCTAAAGAAACCCTTGACTTTTCAGGAATAGAACCCGCTGTCCAGTGTATAGTGTTCTGGGTCTAGGGATTAATTGCGCCGGGGCCCCTGTCTTCCTCTGTAATGGTGCGCCCAGTCCAGAATTCATAATAAATGGATAAATAAAATCTGAAAATGATTTTAATGAGAAAAAGAATTGTTAAAACTTATAAAATTCATAGAAAATTCATGTGATATCCAAAATTATCCATTCCAGTTCCTAAAATTTTGTAATTTTATTCTCTATCACTTAGGGCCTCTGTTTTATCATGACAACAGTAAGAAAATTAATCTCACACTTAATCTTATTTAAAACATATAAAACCTTTGAAAAGGCATAACTTAAATTCTATAACTCCAAAAATTATGATTTCTGTTCCTAGGATTTTATTTTAATGTGTAGATTATTACTGTGTATTTTATTTATATGTTTGGTGTAATGTTAATTTCTCTATATGCACTGTGCTTGTTCGTATTGTGGCGAGTAGAAGAGCCCGTTGCTGAGGATCCTGGTGTGCAGCAGATTGAAGTAGCTGAGCAGGAGCTCATTGAAGGCAAGTTGTGCCCTTGACCACTTTTTACCCAATAATGTTCTTTAATGTCACTTATTCATGCATAGGTTAATTTTGATGGGACCCAATAGGTCACCCTAGATTGTTTATCTCATTACCTTGTTTACCCCTGAATCACTTGGGTAGTTTGCTATTGCTTTACATGGTTTTGGGATAATCATTTATTATATCTATGTTCCAATTATTCTTGTTATTCTATTTATGTTCATGTCAAGTTCATTAATGTTAATTGGAACATAGAGCTTAACTTGAGAACCACGTGCCACCACAAGGGTTTAATGGGACGCCCTTGGCTGACTAATTAGGAAAGCTAGTGGAAGACTACCTTACCCGAAAGGGGCAAGGGCAGTAGGGGAGTGGTCAGTGTAGGGAGGTCCTTGGTTGATTTTGCTGCGATGGCGGTCAGACAAGAACCCTGCATTGGAGCTTCCTATAAACTGTAGCGGGTTTTCGGAAGCTAGTGGAACTTTGTAAAGGCCTCGTAGTGTTGCCCTGCCGTGCTTCCTAGGTAGAGGTGTATGGGATTCGCGACCCCTTGGCAGATGGGTAGCATGACTTGTGGGTAAAGGGTACAACCTCTGCAGAGTGTAAAACTAGTATACTAGCCGAGCTCACGGTCATGAGCAGCTCAGGACTCTCTGATGTTTAAATTATGGAACTTAAATTCAATTTTGTCATTTGCATTGCATGGGTTTATTATTAATTTTGTTCTATTATTTATTAAGGTTTGGTATTTACTTACATCTAGTAATTGCTAATAAAAGTTTGACCAACATTAAAAGCAATGCTCAGCTTTAACCATTTTCTTTGATAAGCCTTACACTCCATGAGCTCCCACCTTTGGTGAGTTCATGTCACATTATTCCCCACAACTTGTTGAGCGATGATCATGTGTGAGCTCACCCTTGCTGTCTCACACCCCCCCACAGGAGAAGAGCAGGTGGTTCAGGAGGAGCCACGAGGCGAGGAGTTTGATCTGATCTAGGTGGCGTTTCTCAGTTGACATTGGCGCCAACGATCCTTAGTTCGTTTTATGTTTATTCTTTTATTTTGTAATAAGTCTTCCGCTATGTAATAAATACTCTGATGTTTTATGACATTTATCTCTATACACTCTGTTATTATATATGTTGTCTTCTTGGCGCATGTATGAGATGCACCTGGCTTGGTTCCTTAAAGCCGGGTGTGACAATTTCTCCCCCTTTGGCATTAAGCACCAAAACGGGATCATTTTTGGCCCTTTAACCCCATTGCCTCACCAAAGATGTCAATTAAGAGCAAAAAGGCAATAAGAGCATAAGTATGAACTTGGAAGTGAGTACACTAATACCGGAGTGTAGTGGAAGTCTTTGCATGGTCCAAGTTCACCTTTCCCTTTCAATTCACCTTTGAGACTAAATCAAGTATACTCAAACACACAGGTTAGTCTCAAAGGGTCAAGTTGTAGCACATCTCCCCCTAAATATGTGCATCATTCACACATGGACTTGTGAGGTCTGAGGAACCCTTGCACAACTTGAGCACCATAAATAAGCAACAAATCATATAAATGCATAAAGTAACATGATCAAAGGCATAGAACACATGTATGCTATAGATCAATCCAAGTTACGTGAATCTAAGACATTTAGCTCACTACGCAGCCTGCAAAAGGTTTTCTCATCCAACGGCTTGGTAAAGATATCAGCTAGCTAGTTCTCAGTGCTAATATGGAACACCTTGATATCTCCCTTTTGCTAGTGGTCTCTCAGAAAGTGATGCCGGATGTCTATGTGCTTAGTGCAACTGTGTTCAACAGGATTATCCGCCATGCGGATTGCACTCTAATTGTCACATAGGAGTGGGACTTTGCTTAGATTGTAGCCAAAGTCCCGGAGGGTTTGCCTCATCCAAAGTAGTTGTGCGCAACACTGTCCTGCGGCAACATACTCAGCCTCAGCGGCGGATAGGGCAACCGAGGTTTGTTTCTTTGAACTCCAAGACACTAGGGACCTTCCTAGGAATTGGCACGTCCCTGATGTACTCTTCCTATCAACCTTGCATCCAGCATAATCGGAGTCTAAATATCCAATCAAGTCAAAGGTAGACCCCTTTGGATACCAGATCCAGAAGCAAGGCGTAGCAACTAAATACCTAAGAATTCGCTTAACGGCCACAAGGTGACATTCCCTGGGGTCGGATTGAAATCTAGCACACATGCATACACTAAGCATAATGTTCGGTCTACTAGCACATAAATAAAGTAATGACCCTATCATAGACCGGTATGCCTTTTGATCAACGGACTTACCTCCTTTGTTGAGGTCGACATGTCCGTCGGTTCCCATCGGTGTCTTCGCGGCTTGGCGTCCTTCATCCCAAACCTCTTGAGAAGATATTGAGTGTACTTCGTTTGGGAGAGGAATGTGCCGTCCTTGAGTTGCTTCACTTGGAACCCAAGGAAGTAGGTCAACTCGCCCATCATCGACATCTTGAACTTTTGTGTCATCACCCTGTCATCCTCAAAGCCAGGGGGTTGTTCCACGTATACCTCCTCCTTGATTGGCCCGTTGAGGAAAGCTCTCTTCACATCCATTTGAAACAACCTGAAAGAGTGGTGAGTGGCATAGGCTAATAATATTCGAATAGACTCTAGCCTAGCCACAGGGGCAAAAGTCTCCTCGAAATCCAAACCTGCGACTTGGGCATAACCTTTTGCCACAAGTCGAGCCTTGTTTCTTGTCACCACCCCGTGCTCGTCTTACTTATTGCGGAACACCCACTTGGTTCCCACAACATTTTGCTTGGGACGTGGCACCAGGCTCCAAACTTCATTCCTCTTGAAGTTGTTGAGCTCTTCCTGCATGGCCAACACCCAGTTTGGATCCTGCAAGGCTTCTTCTACCCTGAAAGGCTCAATAGAGGAGACAAATGAGTAATGCTCACAAAAATTAGCTAAACGTGAGCGAGTTGTTACTCCCTTGCTTATGTCACCCAGAATCTGATCGACGGGGTGATTTCTTTGGATCGTCGCTCAGACTTGAGTTGGAGGGGCCAGTGGTGCTTCTTCCTCTATAACTTGTTCTTCTTGTGCTCCCCCTTGATCACGCGCCTCGTATTGATGAACTTGTCCATCATCTTGAGTTGGGGGATACACCACTATAGAGGAAGATGGCTGATCTTGCTCTTGTTGTTCCTGTGGTCGCACATCACCTATCGCCATCGTGCGCATTGCGGCCGTCGGAACATCATCTTCATCTATATCATCAAGATCAACTTGCTCTCTTGGAGAGCCATTAATCTCATCAAATACAACGTCACTAGAGACTTCAACCAAACCCGATGATTTGTTGAAGACCCTATACGCCTTTGTATTTGAGTCATACCCTAGTAAAAACCCTTCTACAGCTTTGGGAGCAAATTTAGAATGTCTACCTTTCTTCACCAAAATGTAGCATTTGCTCCCAAATACACGAAAGTAAGAAACGTTGGGTTTGTTACTGGTAAGGAGTTCATACGAGGTCTTCTTGAGAAGGCGATGTAGGTAGAGCCGGTTTATGGCGTGGCAAGTTGTATTCACAGCTTCCGACCAAAACCGCTCGGGCGTCTTGAACTCTCCAACCATCGTCCTCGCCATGTCGATAAGCATCCTGTTCTTCCTCTTTACCACACCGTTTTGATGTGGTGTGTAGGGAGCGGAGAACTCGTGCTTGACGACTTCTTCCTCAAGATACTCCTCCACTTGCAGGTTCTTGAACTCGAACCCGTTGTCGCTCCTTATCTTTTTCACTTTTAGCTCAAATTCGTTTTGAGCCCTTCTTAGAAAGCGCTTTAGAGTCCCTTGGGTTTCTGATTTATCCTGCAAGAAGAACACCCAAGTGAAGCGGGAAAAGTCATCAACAATTACAAGACCATACTTACTTCCCCCGATGCTAAGATAGGCGACGGGTCCGAAGAGGTCCATGTGAAGAAGCTCCAGCGGTCTTGATGTTGTCATCACATTCTTGCTGGGATGAGTGCTTCCCACTTGTTTCCCTACCTAACAAGCTGCACAAGGTCTATCTTTTTCGAAATATACATTGGTTAGTCCTAACACATGTTCTCCCTTTAGAAGTTTATGAAGGTTCTTCATCCCAACATGTGCTAGACGGTGATGCCACAGCCAGCCCATACTAGTCTTAGCTATTAAGCATGCATCTAGATCGGCCTCCTCTTTCGAAAAATCAACTAAGTAGAGTTTGCCGTCTAGTACACCCTTAAACACTAATGAACCATCACTCCTTCGAAATACAGATACATCTATATTGGTAAATAGACAATTATAACCCATGTTACGTAATTGACTCACATACAATAAGTTGTACCCGAGCGATTCAACTAAGAACACATTGGATATAGAATGCTCGGATGAAATGGCTATCTTTCCCAATCCTTTAACCTTGCCTTGGTTCCCATCTCCAAAGATGATCGAATCCTGGGAATCCTTGTTCTTGATGTAGGAGGTGAACATCTTCTTCTCCCCCGTCATGTGGTTTGTGCATCCGCTGTCGATAATCCAGCTTGAGCCCTCGGATGCATAAACCTGCAAGGCAATTTAAACTTAGGTTTTAGGTACCCAACTCTTGTTGCGTCCTACAAGGTTAGTCACAATAACTTTTGGAACCCAAATGCAAGTTTTGTCTCCCTTGCATTTGGATCCCAACTTTCTAGCAACTACTTTTTCATTCTTACATAAAAGCGCAAATGAAGTATTGCAAGCATGGTAAATGGTAGAAGGTTCATTACACATTCTCCTAGCCACATGAGGCACAACATTACTTCTCCTAGGTCTACTTCTACCATGCACAAAAGTAGAGCTAGAGGCAAACATAGCATGTGAATTAAAGGCATCATGATCATAACTCCTATTGTAATGAGCATTTCTAGAAAATTTTCTATCATAAATGTAGGCATGACACTTTTGAGAACTACTAGCCATAGGAACCTTCCCTTTCTCCTTGTTGGGAATGGAAGCCCTTTGGCTTGTTAAGTTCTTGGCTTCCTTTCGAAAACCAAGCCCATCCTTAATTGAGGGGTGTCTACCAACAGTGTAGGCATCCCTAGCAAACTTTAGTTGATCAAAATTAATTTTGCAAGTCTTAAGTTGAGCATTAAGACTTGCCACCTCATCATTTAATTTGGTGATAGAAATAAGGTGTTCATCACAAGCATCAATATCAAAATCCTTACATCTATCACAAATAACAACATGCTCTTCACAAGAACTAGATTTATTAACTCCTTCTAGCTTAGTAGTTAATTCATCATTTAAACTCTTTAAACTAGATATAGTTTCATGGCAAGCAGATAACTCAGAAGATAACATTTCATTTCTCTTAGTTTCTAGAGCAAGAGATTTTTGAACACCAACAAATTTATCATGCTCTTCATACAAAATATCCTCTTGCTTTTCTAACAATCTATCCTTTTCATTTAAAGCATCAATTAATTCATTGATTTTATCTACTTTAGCTCTATCTAAACCCTTAAATAAATCAGTATAATCTACTTCATCATCACTAGAATCATCATCGCTAGAAGTAGTGTACTTAGGGGTATCTCAAACACTTACCTTCTTCTCCTTGGCCATGAGGCAAGTGTGGCGTTCGTTGGAGAAGAGAGAAGACTTGTTGAAGGCCGAGGCAGAGAGTCCTTCATCGTCGGAGTCTGGAGAGGAGCATTCTGAGTCCCATTCCTTTCGAAGGTGCGCCTCGCCCTTTGCCTTCCTATAGCTCTTCTTTTTCTCCTTCTTCCCGCTCTTTTCTTGTCCCTGGTCACTATCATTATCGGGATAATTTGCAATAAAGTGACTAGTCTTAACACATTTGAAGCAGGAGCGCTTTCCCCTTGTTTTGTTCTTGTTGGGGTACTCCTTTCGTCCTTTAAGAGCGGTCTTGAAGCGCTTTATAATAAGCGCCATCTCATCTTCATTGAGGCCGGCAGCCTCCACTTGAGCTACCTTTCTTGGTAGCACCTCCTTGCTGCTTGTTGCCTTGAGAGCAATGGGCTGCGGCTCGTAGACAGGCAGTGGGCCGTTCAAGGCGTCATCTACATACCTTGCCTCTTTAACCATCATGTGCCCACTTACAAATTTTCCGAGTATCTCCTTGGGTGTCATCTTTGTATACCTGGGATTTTCACGGATAAGATTTACAAGATGGGGGTCGATAACTGTAAATGACCTGAGCATTAGCCGGACGACGTCGTGGTCCGTCCATCTTGTGCTTCCATAGCTTCTAATCTTGTTAACCAGGGTCTTGAGCCTGTTGTATGTTTGTGTTGGCTCCTCTCCCCTGATCATCGCGAACCTTCCCAGCTCGCCTTCCACCAACTCCATTTTGGTGATCATGGTTGCGTTGTTTCCCTCATGAGATATCTTGAGGGTGTCCCAGATTTGCTTGGCATTGTCCAGGTCGCTCACCTTGTTGTACTCATCCCTGCACAAGGATGCTAGCAAAACAGTGGTAGCTTGTGCATTCTTATGAATTTGTTCATTTATCATCACAGGGTTATCCGTACTGTGACACCCCAGTGTCACCTAGGGTTTCTTCCTTGAGCTAACCCAAACTATTATCACATGTAAACCTAATGAAGGGATGAACATCAAAGATTAAGAACAAAGCTTCATAATGATTCTTCTCAAACTCTCCTTAATCGTGTCATGAACCTTAAGGAAGGAAAACTCTCAAACCCTAATAAATCCTAAGTGAACAAATTAAGCATAAAGGGTAATTGGGAGAAATCTTGGGGGGAAAATACAAATTTTGGTAAAGACCAAATTACAAAGTTTTAGTTCACCAAATAACCAACAAATCATAGTAAGAAAGTTTGGCCATTTGGTTTTTCAAAAATCCCCAAATCAGCCCTTGAACCAAGGTCCCATGGGGAATTTCAGAATTCTGAGTTTCAGACCCCTTTCCAAAGATCAATTGCGTTCTCTGTTTTTCAAAACTCAAAGCCAAGAAGCGCAAATATCAAAGTTGTGCCAAATTCTCTTGAACACGCTCTGGAAAAATTTGAACTCAAACCAAATTCATTTGGCACGGTTTTGGCACAGTTTGACCTCGGGACCAGGCATTCTGACACTGGCACCTTGGTGACTCTACAACTCCCTGTCCCTAGCCTAAAACCGTGCGACGTCCATACAAAAAAGACAAAGCAATGTCAGGGGAACAAATCCTTCACAGCGATCTTGCCTAAATTCGCGAAGATTTGCGCCCAAACGGCGTTAGAACTTGGGCAGAGGCAACGGTTCCACGTGTTCGACCGTGGCTGACACCCCCGGTTCACACCCGTTCACGCACCCGCGCTCCCCAATGCATGCCCGCGCGCGCTCCCCGGTCCACGGCCTCCTGTGCACCGCGCCGTGCCTATAAAGCAGCCCTGAGCCTCGGCCATACCTCCCCGCGCGCTCACAAGTCCTGCCCGAGCCAAAGATCACCGGAATTCGCCCCGAGCACGCCGCGCCACTGCCCGCCAAGCTTTCCGAGCCTCGGCCGCTGTGGCCAGCTCCCTCCAGTCGCGTCCAAGCCACGCCAACCACTCGGTTAGCTTCACCATTAGCCTATGAAGCTTTCCAAGTCCTCGGACCTGACAGAACTTCACCGGAAGTCCGGGATCGTCCTTGCCGGACTTCGGTCGCCTGTCGCCGCGCGTGGACCGAGCATTCCGGTAAGTCATTTTCAAATTCCTTGCACCCACGTCTTCCCTAGCACCTAGTGAAGCTCTCTGACCCGTTTGATTGAACTATTGCACCGTGAGTAGGCCAGATTCCTCGCCGCCGACGAGCATCTCCGCCTGCGCACGCGGACCAGCCGACTCCGACCATCCCCGGCGGCGACCCACACATCGCCGTGATCCCCGAGACCTCCCCTGCGTCCTCGACCACCTCACCAGAGTAGCCTCGCCTCCGGTAAGCCCATCCGCCCTTTTCTCTGTCGCGGATACTGTTTAATTGCGGACAGGACCGAGGGTTTGATTTCCAGAAACCCTAGGGGGTTTTCTGCAGAGCCATAGACTCAAATGAATAGTGCCCCGGGGATCTCTCTGTAATTCTTTTAAGAACTTTTGCCAGGGGCCCACCGCAAAACTGCTTTTCTTCAAACCATTTCGAATTAATCTTTTATTATTCGGCAGAAGACTTAGGAAATTCATAACTTGAGAAATAATTAGCTAAAATTTATCAAACCAATTTTGCTGGATTCTAAATATTATGGACTATCAATTAAAAATACTGAACCCCATGCTTTCTGTTCTAATTTTTAGAGTTTGGAATTAAATACAGAAACTGACCAAACCCTATTTAATTAAAGAAAATTGTTATACTTCTGTGCTAGGCTTGAGAAAATTTGTAGATGTTCAAACCTCAATTAAACACTGTTTAAAAATAGTGGGAACCCCAGTATTGAAAATTTAAGTAGGGATATCTATTAAAAGCCATTTTGCCCAAAACTTAGGAAAAACAGAAAGGCATTAGAAAATAATGAACAGTGAGTGCAATTATTTTTCCTAGCCTACTTAAGTAACAGAAAACCTAGAAAAAATAAAAAGACCACTAGTACAGAACAGAATTAAAGTGAAATGTCTTATTTAGCATTATTCCAACTAGAAAATAATTATTGGAATTATAAAAACAGATCCAAATTTGTTAATAAAAATCCAGTGGACTTGTAACCACTAGAACCCCACTACAAAAATGATAACCACACCAGCCCATCATTTTAAGTAGGATAAACAAATAAAACTTGATATTGGGTCCTATTCCAAATAAATCATGAGCAACCCTAAAATAATGCAATTTTGGGCAAACAAAATTTTGCTAGATCAATAATGAGATAGGCCACTAGAGAAAAATGCAAATCCATTTGAAAGATGCAAAATAATA
This sequence comes from Zea luxurians, assembly GCA_029449295.1. Taxonomy (NCBI): domain Eukaryota; kingdom Viridiplantae; phylum Streptophyta; class Magnoliopsida; order Poales; family Poaceae; genus Zea; species Zea luxurians. The sequence goes on from JAOPSE010000009.1 coordinate 124,422,256, forward strand.
CCTATTGCCAATACTTCATGAAAAAGGCCATTTAATCCAAATAATTCCTACCACCTTTCCCTTAAGCAAAAAGATGCCAAACTTCAGAATGATTGCTCTTGCACAAAATAGGAGCTAGGGAAAAAAATCAGAAATCTGTTGTTTGATATTTTTCAAATATAGTGGTAGTAGAAAGCACCCCTTTGGCTAGAAACTTTGGAAAATCATAACAAAATAACTAGTAAGTATGAATGGCTAGAAATTTGTGCAAAGTCATGTTATAACATCTAGATGCCAGCAAAAATATGTCTTAAGGAATAACCTTCTGTTAAATGGTAGTTGTAGTTCAAACCACCCCTTCTGCCCTAATATTTAATAATTTTATCCAGAGAGAACTACTTACTTCTTAAACCCCAAATTTTGATACAGAGAATTATACACCAGTAAAAAGCTACTGTAATTTTTCAGATTTTTTGGAAATTTATTAATATAACTTGTAGTTCAAACACATCTTAAAAGCATAAAGGAAATAAGAAGAAGAAAGGAAAATAATTAACCTCGCTCCAATAAGTTTAACTAGAAATCTTATTAAATTCTCACTAAGACTTTAAAAGGGAATTCAGTGGAACACGAAAATGAACTTACCACTTCATTTAACTGAGCATGATCTAAATCACTAAGTATATCACCAAAAATCTTTAGTAACAAGATTTAACTCTATCTAATTTAAGTGGATCATTCACCATCGAAGTTTAATTGCTAAAGCACATATCATATCATGCATGTATCTTACTCATTGCACTCATTAGATTGTAATCTCGCTGACGGAGAGTACGTGCTCATCCCCGAGCAAGGAGTTGTCCACGAGGAAGACCAGGAGCCAGCTCCCGAGACTGCCACTGAGGATCTCCCCGCAGCCCCAACATTTGATGGCAAGCCCCGATTTTATGCATAACCGTATTTATATATGCTACTTTACTACACTTAATGCTTGTAGGATTGTAATGTGCACTTAAGTGTAGTAGTTGCCTGAAACCTCTAGTTGCATGAACTTATGATTCCTTTTTGAGATGGATACTAGTATGCTAGGTCGAGTAGCTGCTTTGCTAATCAGGATCTCGGTAGAAGTCGAGTGATTTTTCTAGCACTCGCGCGAGGTCAGGGATTGATTGTATTCATCTTGATAACGGGATATATGTTGGTCTATGGACTTGGATCCAGGGAGGATGCCTTGTCCATGAGACGGGAAAAAGAATTAAGGATTAATGTGTGGATACCTGAGTCAAGCTTTTGAACGTACTAAGCACATGTGGGGAAATATGGTAACCGGTAAACCTAGTACCTGAGTGAAGCCGGGCGCGGACTTTATCCCTCACTCGTCCTGAGACTGGGTCTCCCATGCTAGCTATGGTGGGTACAAGTGTGGTCACTGCACGACGGCAGCCGGGGTAAGTGGAGCATTGTATGCCGAGGCGGTGAGCCCTGGCCGCGAATGGGGAATCGATGGGGACGGTTGACATGTGTGGGGTCGGAGTACCCTGACATGTCGTGTGTTTAGGTTTACCTTGCAAGGATAAAAACTCGATTCGAATCGTCTGCTTCTCGCAGCTAATGAGACTGCTTGACCCCTTGTACTACATTGAGTAAGAAGTGAAATGAGGTTGCATGAGTTAAATTGTTGATTGTACTAAATGCTTGTCACCATGTATGCTTAGAAGGAGCAAACTTAGCTAAGTTAATGATACTAGAATTTGACAAGCTAAGAATTGATTTTAGAAACAGCTAGTGCTTTTGGCAAACCAAACCCCTTAGCCAAACAGCTGCATGGTCTAGAGGTAGAGGAGTAGTTTCCTCACACCGGGTAAGTCTAGCTGAGTATTAGTATACTCAGCCTTGCTTGTGGCATAATTTTGCAGGTACGCTGTAGGATATGGTTGATGGTGTGACTTGGCCTACCACCCTGCCACCGGGTTGGACGGTCGAGTGGGATGCTGCTCTGGCAGGAGAGGAGCACGAGGAGTAGTGGGCTAGGCTTTGCCCATTTCCTTACTATCGACGACATCGATTATCCGCTGCATTTTTTTGTGAACTTTTATTCGCTACTTGAAAAACTCTGATCTGTGTAATAATTCAGTACTTAATTTGAGGTTTCCTGTTTTATTGTGTTTCTTCTATGACTCACCTTCGTGTGAGATTGTGGTTTTTGATCCTGGTTAAGTGGCTATATCAGACTAGATCTGAGGGACTGACGAGTTATTCCAATTTTAGTGTGTTACGACCCTTGGGGCGTGACTTAGGCACTTAAGCTGGAATAATTCGGGCGGTTCTGCCACAACTAGTATCAGAGCAAATACCACCATAGAAAAGGACAATAAACCATGAATACAATTTTCAAAATCTAAAACTTGCTTAAAAACTGCTAAGAATCGTCAGGACTAGAACGCTAGACCTAGGACGAAAGGCCTTAGGGATAGTGGGAGAAATAGGTGGCTAAGTAAGTAGGCCCTGTGGGCCAGTACTTAGATTCTTGAAGGATGCCTTAGGAGCACCCTTTATTTTGGAGAGGAGCCGTTATTCTTTTCAGCATGCATGCATTATAAAATTTGAAGGATTAAGAATTAAAGAAGTAAAAATTCAAGCTAACCCACTTCTTTTCAAACCATCCAGGCTCTTTTATTTTTCTTCCTTCCACCGTAATCTTTACATCAGATACCCTTCCGCATATGAATTCACCCACCCCCGCCAGCGGAGGAGACACTCGTTTCAGCTCTGACTTCCTCTCTCATGATGGCTTTCCTTCCATCTTGTGGGAAGTGCTTAACTCCGCCGGTTATCCTACGCCCCCTTTGTACACAGTGAAGTTGTATGAGGAGCATCAGGTACCTCGTTGCCGAGTCTGGCTGACTTTGGAGGCTCATTCCCTTCAGCCGGGTTGGCGTTCTCTTGACTCCGAGACGATTGGATTCAGGGCGGACGACACCACTGAAGCAGCAGCCATGAAGACTCTGACGACTTTCTGTGGCTACCATCTCCTGGAGATGGTGATGCACCCCTTGGGATTTTTCCCTGCTGAGAAGAAGGATGACCCCATGTGGTGTAACCGTGTGAGCCACGTGAAGGACGTGTGGGCAATGTATCCTGACTTGGTTGGGAGGGTCACTGTTCAGTGCATGAGTGCGCTGTACCGCCTCTAGGCCCTTCTGAGCGACGCTATGGCACATCTTGCTAACATCGCTCAAACTACCAAGCTCACCCTTGATAGCCGAGAAGATTTTGTGGTCGACTTGTCCTCCGAGTTGGTGGAGAAGGATCTACAGGTGGAAAGGCTGAGCCAGCGTATCACCACCTTGGAGCAGCAGGTGGATATCCGAGGCAACACTATTGATATCTTGGAGAACCAGCTCCATGATGTGCAGCGGGAACTCGAAGAAGCAAACAACCACTTGGACATGCACCACATGGAGATGGAGGCCAATGAAGCCGGAAGCGAGGGATAAGAGGCTCTCAAGGAGTTAGGACCAGCCCCTGGTGCCAATGGGACTACCTCCGCGATGCCCCCTTCACCCGCATCCAGTGTCGCTTCCACCGCTCAGGGTTGATCAGCCGCTTTGACGTTTTAGGCGGATAGAAACCTATGCGAGCTTAGTTAATGACAGATTTTGGACTAGGCTTACGGGTACTTCCCCCTAATTGATGTAACCCTTGAGAACTTTTGAGATCTGTGGGATGTTGTAACCTTGTTATCTTCATTTCGAACCTAATTTTATGATTATGGCATTTTCTTCCCATATGAGATAATAGCTTGTCGTTCGAATTTGCGAGTTGGGATAACATTGGCGACAATCTCTATTTTCAGATGGCAGCTAGGCAACGTCGCGGGCATAACGATCAGGTTCCCCCGTCACCTCCTCCAGCTCCCACAGTGCAGGAGCTGATGGCCCAGCAGAATGAGATTCTGCGATAGCTCTTGCAACACCAGCCCCACCCCTAGCAGCATGGTGGAGGCCAGCATCAGCGACCTCCGGCAGCGGCAACCTACCAGCAGTTCCTGAGCACGTAGCCACCCTTGTTCACCAAGGCAGAGGATCCATTGGACGCCAACGTATGGCTTCGCGTCATTGAGTCCAAGTTTCCCCTCCTCACGGGAGATTGCCTTGATGATGCCAAGGCTCGCTTCGCTGTGTAGCAGCTTCGTGGCCCTGCTCGGACATGGTGGGACCACTTCTGTGCTATGCTACCCGCTGATCGCGAAGTGTCTTGGGAGGAATTCAAGACTGCTTTCAGAGGGCACCACATCCTAGCAGGAATTCTTGATCGCAAGCTGAATGAGTTTCTGGCACTTAATCAAGGAACCCACATGGTCTTGCAGTATGCTCAGGCCTTCAATGACCTATGCCAGTATGCAGGTTACCATGCTGATTCCGATGAAAAGAAGAGAGATCGCTTTCGCAGGGGTCTCAACACCAAGCTGCGGGAACATCTCAACACTGTCCGTGCTGATAGCTTCAATGAGTTGCTCAACCTGGCCATCTCTTAGGAGGACTGTATTGTAGTTCACCGGGCAGAGAAGAAGAGGAAGGCACCAATGGCAGCACCATCCGCTTAGGCCTAGAGGTCTAGGATTGTTTCTCACAATCAGAGCAGGGGTTTTCAGCAGCAGGCAGGCAGATGGGTGATTAGGCCACCTCAGCAGCAGCAGCCGGCACCCAACCGCTTTCCAGCTCCCGCCCAAGGAACAATCAGCCTCCGCAGCAGCAGCAGTTCCGCCAGGGCAATGGGAACAAGTGCTTCACTTGTGGCAATGTGGACCACTATGCCAAGAACTGCCCCAGAAATCAGCAGAGGCAGATGCCAACACCAAATCAAGACAAGGGAAGAAAGCAGAAGGTGCAAGTTAGACAAGGGAAGCTCAACTTTACTACTCTGGAGGAGTTACTTGAGGGAGCCCCCATCATGACTGGTACCTTTTCAGTTTTTAATTAACCTGCTTTAATTCTGTTTGATTCTGGTGCATCTCATAGTTTCATTAGCCAGAAGTTCAGTGCTAAATGCCAATTGCCTTTCTGTCATGCAAAAGGGTCATTTATGATAACCACACCTGGGGGTAAAACTGTAACCAACCAATTAATCCGAAGTGTGCCTATTCAACTAGGAAGCCACATTATCAAAACCACCCTTCTTGTGTTGGGTTTGGAAAGTGTGGACATTATTCTGGGCACTAATTGGATGAACCTGCACCAAGTAGTGCTTGATGTGGCCAGCCGCATCGTGGAAGTCAATTCCCCATTCTGTGGAAGTTTCACCTTGTTTCTGCCCAGTCAAGGTTCTACTCAGTCATGTGCTTTCTCTATGACGGAGTTACCTCTGAAGAAGATTCCAATAGTTTGTGAGTATGCGGATGTCTTTCCTGATGAATTGCCAGGAATGCCACCAGACTGGAACATTGAATTCGCCATCGAGTGGCAACCGGGAATGACACCTATTTCCAAGAGGCCTTACCGGATGCCACCCGCTGAGTTGGCAGAGTTGAAGAAGCAATTGCAAGAGTTGCTGGACAAGGGATTTATTTGCCCAAGTACTTCGCCTTGGGGATGTCCAGCCTTGTTTATGAAGAAGAAGGATGAAAGCCTGAGGCTGTGTATAGATTACCGCCCTCTTAATGCGGTGACTATTGAGAACAAGTATCCTTTGCCTCGTATTGATGTTCTTTTCGATCAGTTGGTCGGAGCCAAAGTGTTTTCCAAGATAGACCTTCGCTCCGGTTATCATCAGATCAAGATACGGGAAAGTGATATTCTGAAAACGACTTTCTCAACCAGACATGGGCTATATGAATTCTTGGTGATGTCTTTCGGGTTGACGAATGCACCAGCATATTTTATGTATCTGATGAATTCTGTTTTCATGCCTGAATTGGACAAATTCGTAGTGGTTTTCATCGATGATATCTTGGTGTACTCAAAGAACGAAGAAGAACATCCCGGGCATTTGCATGTAGTGCTTCAATGTCTGCGAGAGCACCACCTTTATGCCAAGTTGTCAAAATGTGATTTTTGGCTAAAGGAGATCAAATTCTTGGGTCACACTATCTCTTAGGCAGGCATGGCTGTTGATCCTGATAAAGTGCAAGAGGTGATGAACTGGAAGCCACCCACGACTGTCCGTCAGATTTGGAGTTTTCTGGGATTAGTTGGTTATTACCGAAGATTCATCTGGATTTCTCTCGAATTGCGAAGCCCATAACTGAGCTGTTGAAGAAAGAAGCCAAGTTTGTTTGGGGTTTGTTGGGATCATGCTTCGTCGCCGAAGGTCCTGCGGAAAGAAACAGCTTCGGTTGAAGCTGCTCGTACGTGATGTCGAAGGTACCATTCATGAAGCTTCGGTATTATAGCATATCCGAAGATGGAGGGTCGAACCGACTTAAAGATAGAATGACCTTTTGGTCCATAAGGGTCTAAGTCATTGTTGGCATGATTGTAATTCCTCACAGGCTGTGTCCTGTGCCTATAAATAGTGAACAATATTCCTTTACTGTTCACGCAATCCTGTAATTGCAAACGTATTGCTCGGGAATTATTACTTGTCAAGGCAAAGGTATAAATGTAACTAAAGCGTTATGTTTTAACATTTCAGATTCATATAATATAATATGTGAATGATGTTATTTGTCCCTGATGTATTTATCTTTAATGATTCATGTTTTATTTATTATTTCATATTATTTCGTAAGTCTAGTCACGAAGGTGCGACCTTCGTGATATTTTGCTTATGGTCTTCGTCCAAAGTTCATTAAATCCTTGGGGAAATAATGCTTCAGTGGACGAAGGGCATTAATATTTAACATTTTATGTTGCCTTGTTCTTAATTCATAGCATTTGAGAACAAGTCCCCAACATTGGCGCCCACTTCCGGTGAACTCACTTCCACTTTCCTGAGACAATGGCTTCGTTCAAGAACCAAGTTGGAAATGCTTCGGCTCCGAAGCTGGTTCTCCCGATAACAGGCGGTCCGTGCTCAGAGCTGGCTAACAAGAAACAGAAGAAGGAGGCGCAGAGAAGAGTACAACATGTAGGGGTACAAGAACCCTTCATCAAGTCAAGATGGTCTCACATTCCAATTACCTTCTCTCAAGAGGATCTTCAGCTCAAGGATTACCCACACAACTATGCTATGGTTATCTCTTGTGTGATCAAACGATTTCTGGTCCATAATGTTTTGGTTGATACAGGCAGTGCAGCCGATATCATATTTGCTAAGGCCTTCAGACAGATGCAAGAGCCCAAAGACAAGATCCATGATGCCACACATCCCCTTTGTGGCTTCGGAGGAAGGCAGATTATAGCACTTGGAAAAATCACAATGCCAGTAACCTTCAGATTTATCAACAACACAAGGACGGAACAAATTGTGTTCGACATTGTTGACATGGAATACCCTTACAATGCAATCATTGGTCGTGGTACTCTCAATGCCTTCGAAGCAATTCTTCATCCAGCATATCTTTGCATGAAGATACCTTCGGACCAAGGACCTATTGCCATTCATGGAAGCCAGGAAGCTGCCAGAAGGGCCGAAGGAAACTGGACAGACTCAAAGGCAATCCATAACATAGATGGAGTTGAAGCTTGTGAGCAGTACAAGTTTAGAAGGGAGAAAGCTGCTTCGGCCGATCAGCCGAAGCCCATGCTTTTATGTGAGGACATAGCAGAGCAGAAGGTGCTATTGGGATCCCAACTGTCTGAAGAACAGGAGAAAACCTTGATAAGGTTTCTGTTCAACAACAAAGATGTTTTTGCATGGTCAGCTAATGATCTTTGTGGAGTTAATAGGGATGTTATTGAACATTCGCTCAATGTTGACCCATCCTTTAGACCCAGAAAGCAGAGGCTTCGGAAGATGTCTGATGACAAGGCCGAAGGTGCTCGGAATGAAGTGAAAAGGCTCCTCAGTGCCAGAGTTATCAGAGAGGTAAAATACCCAGAATGGCTGGCTAACACTGTTATGGTAAAAAAGGCCAATGGTAAATGGAGAATGTGTATTGATTTTACTGATCTCAACAAGGCCTGCCCGAAGGACGAGTTTCCATTGCCCAGGATAGATTCTCTAGTTGATGCAGCAGCTTCATCAGAGCTTATGAGTATGCTGGATTGTTATTCAGGCTATCATCAAATTTGGATGAAGAAGAAGGATGAGCCAAAAACCAGCTTCATAACCCCTAGTGGAACATATTGTTACCTTCGGATGCCTGAGGGGCTCAAGAATGCTGGAGGAAGCTTCAGTAGAATGACAGCGAAGGTTCTTCATTCTCAGATAGGCAGAAATGTGCTAACTTATGTTGATGATATCATTGTAAAAAGCACGAAGCAAGATAATCACATTGCTGATCTGCAGGAGACCTTCGCTAATTTTAGACAGGCTGGTTTAAAGTTGAATCCAGAAAAATGTGTCTTCGGAGTGAAGAAAGGGAAATTTCTTGGCTGTCTAGTTTCAACAAAAGGGATTGAAGCTAATCCAAATAAAATTGAAGCTATCCTTCGAATGGAACCACCAAGTACAAAGAAGGGGGCTCAAAGATTGACAGGAAGACTGGCATCTCTCAATAGATTTATATCTAGATCAGCAGAGAGAAATTTACCATTTTTTGAAGTGCTGAAGTCAGCCGAAGTTTTTCAATGGGGACCAGTTCGGCAGAGAGCCTTCGAAGAGCTGAAGCAATACTTGATAGACCTAACAACACTAACTCCACCAACGCCAGGGGCTCCTCTATTGTTATATGTGGCCGCTTCGCACTCAGCGGTAAGTACAGCACTCGTCCAGGAGAAGCTTGAAGGCCAAGTCAAAAAGCAAGCCCCAATATACTTTGTATCCGAAGTTCTTAGTTTATCAAAGAAAAATTATATAGAGTTGGAGAAGGTGCTGTATGCTGTTTTAATGGCCTCCAGGAAGCTTCGGCACTATTTTCAGGCATACAATATAGTTGTTCCTTCTTCACAACCGTTGAAGGATATTATGAGAAATAGAGAAGCTACTGGAAGGGTTGGAAAATGGGCTGCGGAGCTCAACGAATTCTGTATTGATTATGTGCATAGATCTTCGATTCAATCTCAAGCATTGGCAGACTTCATTGCTGACTAGACGCCAGGGGCTCAGGAAGAAGAAACGAATAAAGATGCTAAAGTTTGGACAGTATTTTGCGATGGATCTTGGGGAACCTTCGGAGCAGGAGCAGCTGCTGTGTTGGTTGCACCTTCCAAAGTTAAAACTTGTTATGCAACAAGACTTGATTTCAGTTGCACAAATAACATTGCTGAGTACGAAGCTTTACTACTTGGTCTTCGAAAGCTAAAGGCAATGGGAATCATAAGGGCGGTTCTTAAAACTGATTCCCAGGTTATTTCTGGTCATATTGACAAAAGTTATAAAGCAAGAGATCCGAAGCTTGAAAAATATTTAGACACGGTCCGAAGGATTGAGGCTTCCTTCGAAGGGTTTTCTGTTAAAAATATTCCTCGTGGAGACAATGAATATGCTGATTTATTAGCTAAGTCAGCAGCACAGGGGCTGCCATTACCTTCGGAAGTATTTTTCGAAACAATAAAAGCACCTTCGGTTGAGCTTCTTGAAAGAGCAGTCCTCAACATATCCCCTGTTTATAGTGAGGAATAGAGAACTGAGATCATCTCTTTTCTCCAGGGTAACTTTCTTTCAGATGACGAAGCTTATAACAGGAGGATAGAGGCAAGAGCTCGACCATATGTTATAATAGAAGGGGAACTATACAAGCGTGGGGTCTGTTCTCCGTTACTCAAGTGTTTATCCAGAGCTGAAGGTATAGAATTGATGAAGGAAATACACGCAGGCCTATGTGGATCTCACATTGGATCTAGGCCTTTGCTTGGAAAAGTTTTTCGTCAAGGATTTTATTGGCCAAAGGCAGCTTCGGATGCAGCGGAATTAGTCCAAAAGTGTGAAGGTTGTCAGAAATGTGCAAGAGATCAAAAACAACCTTCGTCTTTAACTCAGCTAATACAACCCACTTGGCCGTTGCAAAGGTGGGGCCTTGATTTGTTAGGTCCGTTACCACCAGCACAAGGCAACTTAAGATATGTTGTAGTGGCAGTGGAATATTTTTCTATGTGGATTGAGGCAAAGCCTTTAGCCATAATAACTTCGGTCACTATTCAAAAGTTTTTCTGGCAAAATATTGTTTGTCGCTTCGGAGTGCCGAAGGCCATTACTGTGGATAATGGGACACAGTTTGATTCCGAAGCTTTCAGAGAATTTTGCGATCAAATTGGCATGAAGATCCATTTCGCATCAGTTCGACATCCGGAGTCAAATGGACTTGTTGAAAGAGCTAATGGGATCATAATGACAGGAATAATGAAGTTAATATTCAATCAGCCCAGGGGAAAGTGGCCAGAAGAATTAATCAAAGTGGTGTGGAGCCACAATACAACAGTATCAAGATCAACAGGCTTTACACCATTCAAACTATTGTTTGGTGACGAAGCAATAACTCCGGAAGAGGTCAAAGCAGGATCAATAAGAATAGTAGCTTCGGCAGAAGGCGAAGCTGAGGCTGATTACTCTGTGGAAAAAGATGCTATAGAGGGGATCAGGCTTCAAGCTGTGGAAAACATCAACAAATATCAAGCTGAAACAATAAAATGGCGTGATAGAAAGGTTAAGCTAAAGAACATTGAACCAGGACACTTGGTGCTTCGAAGAGTGGCCAACCCTGAGACAGTAGGCAAATTACAGCTGAAGTGGGAAGGACCTTTTTTGGTAGTATCTTCGTCAAGACCCGGTTCATACAGATTGAAGGATATGGACGACAATGATATTCCTAGATCGTGGAATGCGGATGAGCTTTGGCGATATTATGTTTAGCTTGATGTAATTTTTTCTATTCTTTTTTGTGGCACCCTTTTCCTTTCCAAAGGGGGAGAAAGGTTTTTAATGGGGCCACAACATGTAATTTTTCTTTTCCTTATTTCAATTCTATAAGAGTGATATCCCCCAAAAAATGTAAATGTAAATGCAAAGGAAAAAGAAAAGAAAACAGGGAGAAGCTCAAAAGTCGTTCCTAAGGGAATGCAGAGCTTACAGCGAAAAATAAACGCTGATTCCGCCGAAAGTAAAAGGCGAAGAAGCTCCTAAGGGAGGCTTACAGCGAAAAATAAACGCTGATTCCGCCGAAAGTAAAAGGCGAAGAAGCTCCTAAGGGAGGCTTACAGCGAAAAGTCAGCGCTAATACACTGAAAAGTAAACGGTGAAGCCAAAAAATAAACGACAAAAGGATTTGAGTCATTCCCAAGGGAATGAAGGCTATGATTATGGTTTGGAATATATTTCGATATTCATTTGCACGACACATTACATCATGACATTTGCATTCATAAACATTCATTTAGACATATATAGAATCATCATCATCATACCACAAAAGACAGATGTTTCGGCTATGAGAAAAAACTTCGAAGAAGGAGGAAATTTTCATGCTTCGTTGTGTACGAAAAGAAGGGAAGGTGTTTTTCGCCTTCGGCTCAAAAAGTGAAGTTTCGTTCACAGCAAAGCAGATTGTACATGGATAAAGGAGACAAGATATATTACAAGGTATGTACAAATTTACATAAGTTTTTTCCACAATTATATTACAAAGATTTCTCCAGAATTTTTTGTAGGAAAGTCTTTTATAGCAACTGTTAAGCTTCAGCCCGTCATTCTTCAGCTTCGTCATCCTGCACATATTAAAAAGCAGAATAAGAAAGGTGCAAATTTCAAAGAGAAGGTAAACGTAACAGGTATAAGTTTCTCACCGGCTTAAGGTGGCTCCGAGCTTCGTCACCAGCCATTTTTCGCCCGCCATTTACCCAAATCTGGGTCATAAATCTGTTTCCGATGCTTCGGGCTAGGCTTGGGATATCAACCAAATCTGCTGCTGACAAGCTGAAGTTTGACCTATTTACAATTTTTCCGTGTGTACAGCTAGCCTTCAGAAAAGCGGTAGCTGTGCCTCGAGAAGCTACCAGGGCGCAGAAGTCAGCGTGCCCAGCAATAACTTCGTCAAGTGCATCAACCTCGCCTTCAATATATTCCAAGGTGCTGGGCAGGTTTTCAGCTGAAGGTGTAAATTTTTCAGAGCTGGCTCCGATAGAGTAAAACACATCCTTCAGCCGTTGCACGCATCAGCTACCGAAATTTAGGCATTTCTCCTGAAGCTCCTTTAATGACTTTTGCAGATTTGAATTCTTTTCGATCTCAGTCTTGAGACTTGTTTCGAGGCTGTTCTTTTCCTGCTCAGATTTTTCTGACTTTTTGAGTAATTCATTGTTTAACCTGTCATTTTCGGCCTGGACCTCGGCCAGTGAGCCTTCCATAGAATGAATAACGAAGTCTTTCTTTTCTAAGGCAGCTTCGTGTTCTTTAGCTATGATTTCAAGGTCTTGGATGACAAAGTCCTTCTTCTTCAGAGTAGCTTCGTAATTTTCAACTTTGTCTTCTAAATCTTTGATGATAGCTTTGTTTTTCTCCTCTTCAAGATCTTGTTGCATTTTTAGCACTTTACTTAGTAATATACTCTGCCAAAACAACCTTCGTCAGAAAACGACCTAAATAATAATAATAATACAATAATAATAATATTTTTTACCTTAAAATTAGCATAGAGCAAGCTTCCGGTGATATGTTGTCGCTGGTACCTGCAAAGGTCCGCTTCTATCTTCGGCAGGCCAACGCTTTTGGAGAAGGTCCTAACAACTTTGGCCTCGGTGCGATTCCGAAGGCATCTTAGCTTCCCTTCATTGACCCCACCAAATAGCAGAGACCCTGGTTTATATCCACAAGATATGGCATATTTCTTCAGCTCTTCTTTTTCACCGCCTGTTAACTCTTGTCCAAGTAAATCTTGAAAGTTAAAATTTCCTTCCTCCAAAATGTCTTCAACCTGCTCTTTTCCTTTTTCAGTAGCCGTGTTCATAGCAGCCATAACAGCTTCTTCTTCAGCCATTTTCAGAAGTATATTGTCAATAACATCAAGTGTGGTTTCCAGGTTAGAATCTTCGGTGGTCCCAGCTTCAGCTCCGGTGGCTTCGGCTCCGGTAGCTTCGGCTCCGGCGGTTTCAGCTTCAGTGGTTTCGGCTCCGGTAGCTTCGGCTATGGCGGCTTCGGGTCCGGTGGTCTCGGCAATAACAATTTTTGACACCGATGTCGGTGGCGGTGTCTGATGAATCACATCTGCCACTTGGATAATTCTTCGTTTTTTCGGCTTTGCAGGACTTTCTACTGCCGAAGCTTCTTTGTCCTTCTGAAAAAACTTCGTCAGTTCTGGCGCCAGCGGACTTAGCTTGATAGGCAAAGGTTCAGTCATTACCTTCAGAATCTCTTCTACTTCGGCAGCAGAAGGTGTCGCAGGAGTTTCTTCCTCTCGGACCAATGTCTTTGGTTCTGGAGATGCAGGTTTTGGAGATACATCTTTTCTTTTTCTTGGAGCAGCTACCTTCGGCTCTGGGCTCAATTTTTTAGAAATTTCTCGTTCCTTTTTGGCCAATTTGGTGTTTTCTTTGTCAAGGGCGCTGTCAATCCTTTTTCTCTTCGGGCCTTCGGCATCTCCGCCCAGTTGCTCATAATCAGGATAGTCAAAGTTTAAGGCATCTAACACCCGATTCAACCTTCGTTTGGGGCGACTACCGAAGGCTGCTGTCATCAACCGATCTTCTTTCTTAGAATAATTTTCGAGGATATCGTTGCACATAATCTCGATTGTGTCTAACCACTCTTGGCAGGGATTTTTAATGTGTTTCTTAAACTTATAATAATAAGGCAATCGAACAAGTTCTCCCTTTTTCTTTTCTCCCTCCAGCTTCGGCATCTCCCAATCCCTCATTGTTGGGAACACTTTAAAAGCCAGAAATTCCTGCACCAAGTCTCTAGTGCCAATGTGATCTGAAATCACGCGAAATTCAGCCATAGCAATTTGGCTCGGGCTCCCCCTTATCATGTTGCATCGGGGCCTCGTTTCTCCGAAGGTTAGCTCCAGTGGACTCTGGACCAATTTATCTTCATCTTTATCAACTTTAACATAAAACCACTCAGATTTCCATCCGGCTGGCCATTTGCTTCGGTATCTTATCACTGGAAACTTCGTAGTCTTGCGATAAGCAAAGTTGTAACATCCAAAATTCTCATGAAGACCATCTCCTCTGGCTTTAGTCTGATAGTGTAGTTCATGGACTCGGCAGAAACCTTCGTCGAACGGTTCCACTCCTTGACTACGAAGGGCCCAAATATAAACACTTAATCTAACAATGGCATTAGGGGTCAGCTGATGAAGGTAAACCCCAAATTTCTTCAAAACATCAGCAATCATCCCATTCAAAGGAAATCTTAATCCTGCTTTAAAGAAGCTTTTGAACACTACTACCTCATTCTTTTCCGGCTTCGGAGTAGTTTCCTCTCCGCCAAAACGAACCAGCTCCTTTTTTGCTTCGCTGAAGTAGCCTAGCTTCACCATTTTTGGAAGGTCAGCTTCAGAGATGGTGGACTTTCCAAAGTCCAAATGACTAGGTTTAGTTGGTACCCCGCAGCTGAACTCATCCTCAGTACCAACTTCTTCAACATCAGCTTGTGTTGCTTCGACAGCAAGTGTGTCCTCTGCTGTAGCTAGCCCGGAGCGCCTCATCGCTTCAGAAATCGGAACAGTTTCAGCAGCTTCGGCCTCATCTCCATCACGTTCAACTCTAGCAGTAGAGCGCACTCTGGCCATTTGATTTTGAATTTCTTAAAAATTCCTTGGAAATTAATAACCTTTTTTCCGAAGCTATTTTTCTGACAAAGCAGAGACTAAACTGGAGCTTCGTTTGAATGCGAAAGTCAAGCTTCGGCTATGGTTAAATTTTTGGCAGCAAAACAGTGCAATAGCAATGAATGCTGTGGTAACTTCACACCTACCTGTCTGTTTATATAGTGCTGCAGGTAAGAAGGTGAATCGTCAGGATTTTTACACCGGGAAAACAGTCGCCCGCACCCACTGCACGGTGGGCCGCGAAAACCAAAAAGTGAACCTGCATGGTGGGACCGTTCCGCGCTCGGAAACTGTATCATTTCTCGACAACGAGCTCAGGAAAGGTGTTTTTCGGACCTTCGGCTTCCTGAAGCCTAAGAGACTTTTTCATGGATCAAGCTCGTTACGAAAAACGATCTAGCACCGCGAAGGGGCTACTATTGGGATCATGCTTCATCGCCGAAGGTCCTGCGGAAAGAAACAGCTTCGGCTGAAGCTGCTCGTACGTGATGCCGAAGGTACCATTCATGAAGCTTCGGTATTATAGCATATCCGAAGATGGAGGGTCGAACCGACTTAAAGATAGAATGACCTTTTGGTCCATAAGGGTCTGAGTCATTGTTGTAAACTTTATGAGGGGCATGATTGTAATTCCTCACAGGCTGTGTCCTGTGCCTATAAATAGTGAACAGTATTCCATTACTGTTCATGCAATCCTGTAATTGCAAACGTATTGCTCGAGAATTATTACTTGTCAAGGCAAAGGTATAAATGTAACTAAAGTGTTATGTTTTAACATTTCAGATTCATATAATATAATATGTGAATGATGTTATTTGTCCCTGATGTATTTATCTTTAATGATTCATGTTTTATTTATTATTTCATATTATTTCGTAAGTCTAGTCACGAAGGTGCGACCTTCGTGATATTTTGCTTATGGTCTTCGTCCGAAGTTCATTAAATCCTTGGGGAAATAATGCTTCAGCGGACGAAGGGCATTAATATTTAACATTTTATGTTGCCTTGTTCTTAATTCATAGCATTTGAGAACAAGTCCCCAACAGGGTTAGAAGTGCGAAGATGCCTTCCATGCATTGAGGCAACATCTGACAACAACACCTGTGTTAGCGCAACCCGACAGCAACAAGCCTTTTGATGTGTATTGTGATGCCTCTGGCACTGGACTGGGTTGTCTCTTGATGCAAGACAACCGAATCATTGCTTATGCATCAAGAGCACTCAGGCCTCATGAGCAAAATTATCCTACTCATGACCTGGATCAAGCAGCAGTGGTCCATGCATTAAAAATGTGGAGGTACTATTTGATGGGAACCCACTGCAACATCTTCACTGATCATAAGAGCCTTAAGTATATCTTTACTCAGGCTGATCTCAACATGAGGCAGAGAAGATGGCTAGAGCTGATCAAGGATTATGACCTGGAGGTACATTATCACCTAGGAAAGGCCAATGTGGTAGCAGATGCCTTGAGTCGGAAGTTGCAATGCAATTGTGTTCTGATGGATTCTCGTATTGACACCTTGTGTGATGAGTTGCACAAGATGAAGACTGAAGTAATTCCTTTTGGTGCATTGTCTCACATTTCTGTTGAGCCAGCTTTGCAAGACCAGATCATCATGGCCCAGCTCAGTGACAAGGGAGTGCAAATTATCAAGGAGAATCTCCATCAGAAGACCGAGAAGTATAAATGTTTCCGCCAAGATGGAAAGGGTATATTGTGGTTTGGAGGCAGATTGGTGGTTCCTAAAAATGAGGATCTCAAGAAGAGAATCTTGGATGAGGCCCATCTCTCCAAATTCTCCATGCATCCGGGGAGCACCAAAATGTACCACGATCTGAAGCCCTTGTATTGGTGGACCAGAATGAAGATGGAGATAGCCCGATATGTATCAGAATGTGACACCTGTCAGAGGATAAAGGCAAGCCACTTGAAATGAGCTGGAGCTTTGCAGCCCCTGTCTATAACTTTGTGGAAATGGGATGACATCAGCATGGATTTCATTGTGGGTCTGCCCAGCACCTCTCGTCATCATGATTCAATTTGGGTTATTGTGGACTGACTGACGAAAGTGGAACATTTTCTCCTAGTGCACACCACTGATAAGGCTCAAAAGTATGCAGAGTTGTACATTGACCGGATCGTGTGTTTGCACGGATTGCCCAGGACCATTGTTTCTGACCGAGGAGCCCAGTTTGTTGCCAGATTTTGGGAACAACTGCAAGAGTCTTTGGGAACCAAGCTAATCAGAAGTTCAGCTTACCACCCATAGACTGATGGTCAGACTGAGAGGGTAAATCAAATTCTTGAAGATATGATGAGGGCTTGTGCAATCGATTGTGGCAAGAACTGGGATAAGCACCTCTCCGTGGCAGAGTTTGCTTATAACAACAGTTATTAATCCAGCCTAAAGATGGCACCTTTCGAAGCTCTCTATGGGAGAAGATGCAAAACACCACTCAATTGGTCTCAACCTGGAGAAAGAGAAGTTTTCGAACCTGACTTAGTGACTGAAGCCGAAAGGAAGGTCAAACTAATCAGGAAGAATCTAGAAGCTGCTTAGGCCAGACAAAAGAGTTATCATGATAAGAGAAGGAGACCTCTCCAGTTCGAGGTGGGAGATTTCGTTTATCTTAAAGTATCACCCACCAAGGGAGTGCTGAGGTTTGGGATCAAAGGCAAGTTAGCCCCTCGCTACATTGGACCTTATGAGATAATAGAGGCATGTGGACCCGTGGCATACAAGTTGAAGTTACCTCCAAAAATGTCTGCCATCCACAGTGTGTTCCATGTATCTCAACTGAAGAAGTGTGTTCGATTGCCGACTGAGATCATAGCAGAACCAGAATTGTAGATAGAACCAGATCTATCGTACCAAGAGTACCCTTCCAAGATTCTGGATTGCAAAGAAAGATCAACTCGGGCAAAATCGATCAAGATGTATAAGATCCAATGGAGTAATCACTCAGAGGAAGAGGCTACTTGGGAGACTGAAGAATTTCTGCGTTCCAACTTTCCTGATTATCTGCCTAAGGAAATTGGTACGTATTCATGCCCAACCCCTCCTCCTGCCCTTCGAATCTAAATTTCAGTAATATAATCTTGAATTGAAAAGAATAAGTTATAAAACAAAATTCAAAAGGACTTCCTTCTGAAATTGCAAAGAGAATGACATTCGAAGAGCAGTTTGCCTTAATAAAGAAAGCATCCACTGCGAGTAAGTCTCACCCTTCGCTTCACCCCGGTAGGACTCTGACCTGAATCTCGGGATGAGATTCCTTTAAGGGGGAAGGCTGTGACACCCCAGTGTCACCTAGGGTTTCTTCCTTGAGCTAACCTAAACTATTATCACATGTAAACCTAATGAAGGGATGAACATCAAAGATTAAGAACAAAGCTTCATAATGAGTCTTCTCAAACTCTCCTTAATCGTGTCATGAACCTTAAGGAAGGAAAACTCTCAAACCCTAATAAATCCTAAGTGAACAAATTAAGCATAAAGGGTAATTGGGAGAAATCTTGGGGGGAAAATACAAATTTTGGTAAAGACCAAATTACAAAGTTTTAGTTCACCAAATAACCAACAAATCATAGTAAGAAAGTTTGGCCATTTGGTTTTTCCAAAATCCCCAAATCAGCCCTTGAACCAAGGTCCCATGGGGAATTTCAGAATTCTGAGTTTCAGACCCCTTTCCAAAGATCAATTGCGTTCTCTGTTTTTCAAAACTCAAAGCCAAGAAGCGCAAATATCAAAGTTGTGCCAAATTCCCTTGAACACGCTCTGGAAAAATTTGAACTCAAACCAAATTTATCTGACATGGTTTTGGCACAGTTTGACCTCGGGACCAGACATTCTGACACTGGCACCTTGGTGACGCTACAACTCCCTGTCCCTAGCCTAAAACCGCGCGACGTCCATACACAAAAGACAAAGCAATGTCAGAGGAACAAATCCTTCACAGCGATCTTGCCCAAATTCGTGAAGATTTGCGCCCAATCGGCGTTAGAACTTGGGCAGAGGCAACAGTTCCACGTGTTCGATCGTGGCTGACACCCCCGGTTCACGCCCGTTCGCGCTCCCCAGTGCACGCCCGCGCACGCTCGTCAGTCTACGGCCGCCCGTGTGCTGCGCCGTGCCTATAAAGCAGCCCCGAGCCTCAGCCATACCTCCCCGCGCGCTCACAAGTCCTGCCCGAGCCAAAGATCACCGGAATTCGCCCTGAGCATGCCGCGCCATCGCCAGCTAAGCTTTCCGAGCCTCGACCGCCGCGGCCAGCTCCCTCCATTCGCCTCCAAGCCACGCCAACCACTCGGTTAGCTTCACCATTAGCCCGTGAAGCTTTCCAAGTCCTCGAACCCGACAGAACTTCACCGAAAGTCCGAGATCGTCCTCGTCGGACTTCGGTCGCCCGCCGCCGCGCGTGGACCGAGCATTCCAGTAAGCCATTTTCAAACTCCTTGCACCCACATCTTCCCTAGCACTCAGTGAAGCTCTCTGACCCGTTTGATTGAACTATTGCGCCGTGAGTAGGCCGGATTCCTCGTCGCCGACGAGCATCTCCGCCTGCGCACGCGGACCGGCCGACTCCGACCATCCCCGACGACGCATGATTTGGAATTAGCTGTTGTAGTGCACGCTTTGAAGATTTGGAGGCGCTACATGATTGGAAACAAGTGTAAAATCTTCACAGATCACAAAAGCTTGAAATACATCTTCACACAGAAAGAACTCAACCAAAGACAGAGAAGATGACTTGAGTTAATCAAAGACTATGATTTGGAAATACAATATCACCTAGGAATAGCAAATACAATATCACCTAGGAATAGCAAATGTAGTGGCAGATGCTTTGAGCCGTAAAGGTCAAGTGAACAGCATCACTAATTTGATGTCACAGGAATTATGCTGGGAAATGGAACAACTCAACCTTGGAATGCTCAATAATATGGAAGCAACAGTTATGGAAGTTGAATCTACTTTGGAGGAAGAGATTCGTAAAGGACAAGAGTCTGATGAGAAAATAAAAGAAATTAAGACACAAATTAGTTTGGGTAAATCCCCAGATTTCACAGAAGATGATCAAGGCACAATATGGTTTAAAAAGAGAATCTGTGTACCAGAAATCGAGCACCTACGCCAACTTATTTTAAGGGAAGCCCATGATTCAGCTTAATCTATTCACCCTGGAAGTACTAAGATGTACCCGGATCTAAAGGAAAAGTATTGGTGGTACGGTTTGAAAAGAGATGTGGCTACTCATGTTGCACTATGTGACATGTGTCAACGAGTTAAAGTCGAACACTAAAGACAAGCAGGATTACTACAACCTCTCAAGGTACCAGAATGGAAATGGGAAGAAATCAGTATGGATTTCATAGTTGGACTACCCCGTACTCGGGATGGCTATGATTCAATATGGGTTATAGTGGACAGGTTGACTAAAGTGGCACACTTTATACATGTGAAGACAACTTACTCAGGAGCCCAGTTAGCAGAGTTATACATGTCAAGGATTGTTTGTCTACATGGAGTACCAAAGAAGATCGTATCAGATCGAGGAACCCAATTTACCTCACGCTTTTGGAATAGACTACATGAGTCCATGGATACCAAGCTAAACTTCAGTTCAACTTATCATCCACAAACGGATGGGCAAACTGAAAGAACAAACCAAGTGTTGGAAGATATGCTAAGAGCTTGCGCTCTAAAGCATGGTAGAAGCTGGGATAAGAGTTTGCCTTATGCAAAATTCTCGTACAACAATAGTTATGAGGCAAGTATAAAAACGACAACGTTTGAAGCACTTTATGGACGAAAGTGTAGAACACGCTTTATTGGAATCAAACCGAAGAAAGTCAAGTATTTGGTCCAGAAATTCTTCAAGAAGCAGAAAAGCAAGTACAGATTATCAGAGAATATGAAAACAGCACAATCGAGACAGAAAAGCTATGCTGACAATAGAAGAAGAGAGTTGATCTTTGAAGTAGGAGACTTCGTATACCTTAAAGTTTCACCGATGAGAGGCATGAAAAGATTTAAGGTTAAGGGTAAACTATCTCCTCGCTACATTGGTCCATTCAAAATTTTGGCAAGAAAAGGTGATGCAGCGTACCAGTTAGAGCTACCCAATAGTTTGTTAGATGTGCATGACGTATTTCATGTGTCACAACTTAAGAAATGCTTAAGAGTACCTGAAGAACAATTACCTATGGAAGAACTCAATGTTAAGGAGGATTTGACTTATTCGGAGTACCCTATCAGAATTTTGGAAACATCTCACAGAATTACACGGAGTAAAATTATTAACATGTGTGAAGTTCAGTGGAGTCATCATTCGAAAGATGAGGCCACTTGGGAAAGAGAAGACGAACTCAGAGCAGAATTTCCCCAGTTATTCTCAGAAGTTCCTTAATCTCGAGGACGAGATTCTTTTAAGGGGGTAGGTTTGTAACACCACAAAAACTATCAACTAAAAAAATAATGCATTTAGATTATTAATGGTAAATATGGTAATGAATTTTTATTTCAAGTGTTTGATTTTTATTTGCATTAAGAGTAATTTTGTTTGCTCATATGTGATTTATGGATGTTTGGTAGAATTTCTTGTATATTGAAAATCCAATTAATTAATATAGAAATATTAGTCCAAAATTAAATATTTGAGTTATAAATAATTCTGGTATAATTATTATGATTTTTATAATTATTTAAAAATATATTTATTTATATTTTTAAATATAAAAGAAAAGAAAAAAAGGAAAACCCTAACCCTAGCTGGCCAAACTGGCCCACTAAGGCCCATCAGCTGCGCCCCCATCCCTCCTCTCTCTCTCTCTCTCACTGACCAGCGGGGCCCACCCGCGGCCCCTCTCCTTCTTCGTCCTGCGCCGCCGCCTGGCCCGTGCGCGTCGTGCGCCCGCGCCTCGACATCCGAACCACGCCTACTCGCCTCCCTAAGACCGTTTCCCCTTCTCCCTCTCTCTCCATTCCTTTCCATTAACGGAGGTCATCAACGGTCGAGTTATTGGCGTTGAAGGCCGGCCGTTCCTCCCCGGCTCTCCCTCTCCTCCCCTCTCTCTATAAAAGCCGTCGAGCTCCCCATCTCTCCCTCCCCAAGCTCTCTCTCTCACGCTCTCCTCTCTCCCTTGCTCGCCGTCGCACCAAGCCGCCTCGCTGGAGTCGCCGTCGACCGTGCCAAGCCGCCTCGCCGGAGTCGCCGTCGACCGTGCCAAGCCGCCGTTCGAGCTCGTCATCCGTCTCTCCCCCCGGCCAGACCATCCGTGTTCCCCAAGCCGCGCACCTCGCCGAGCCAATCCCCCTCCCCTGCTCACCAATCCCCTGCGCGTGAGCACAAGCTCAAGGTAGAAGAACGCAAGTTTTGCATTTTGGCCCTCCAATTTTCTGTAAATCATTTCTATATTTTCTGCAGTACAAACGTATGTGAAAGAAGTCCAAAAACCTTACGTGCTACTCCCCAAAGTATATGTGTAATCGTGAACTAGCCCCTGCAACAATATTTTGGATAGGTGTATTATTTTGTATTTCAAAAATAAATAATGTCACTATTCACTAACTTGGTGATTTACATACTAGACATGTTTACGACTTACTTCGCTTTAACATGGAACAATATTTGTTAGTAGTGATTTAAGTATAATTTTATTAGTATAAGAAAGTAGAAGAAACACTAGGCCACGTATTTTCGGTCAGATTAAAATATAGGTTTTACTAGTCATGATAAATGTATTCATATGTATAGCACTTAATTATTTAGAATTAGTAAAATATCTATTTGTGTCATAATAACCATGATTATGTTACTAAAGTCCAATTAGCAATCAACATTATTTCTTAGAATATTAATGTTAGGTGATTTATAAATAAACAGTTTTAGCCATACATATAATTTCTATTTAGAAAGAAAAGAATAAAACCCAAAAGTCTATTATTAGTAATTATTTTCGCAAAGTTTGTTAAGACATTTTTATCTATATTATACTAGATAAACTAGTGTCATAGTTACCTACTCATATTTTCACTGATGATAACTCGTAGTGGAAGATATAGTGGATTAATAAATATTTATGATGTAGACGTATTTATGAGTACAATTGTGTGATGTATGAATGTATATGTAATGGTGAATGATTACCCATGTAATGGTGTATGTTTATTTATTTGGCGTATGTATTCTTTTGTATGTACGATACGCAAATCGATGCTAGAAGTTGACTGTGAGGTAGACGAACCAAACTCGTTCGAGAACGACCCACAGGACACTTTCGAGCAAGGCAAGTGGATTCTCCCTCTGCAATTCTATTTGTACCCAAATAATGCATACAATAATGTTTACTTTTGAATATATATTGCATAATTTGATGGGATTTACCTAAATAAGAATTTCCTAGAATTACCAACTGTTGGGGGCCTTTCTCTTCCAAAGGTCCTCAAAAACACAACTAACATGTTTTTCAGTATAGTATACTATCACAGGAAGCTTCGGCTTTGAGATAAAGGTGTGCATGGTATGAAAGGTGCGATCTCGAAGAAGGATGAACCAGCTCCGAAGCAGTGGATGGAGAAGCTTCGGCTTAGCACAAGAACGGTGGTGGAGAATGAAACCAACCTAAAGGGAAAAGACTGCTTAGTCCTCGACAACTTACCTTTTGGCTAACACTAAATGTCAGGGACATGAATGTAATTTTGCACAGACTGTGTCATGTGCCTATCCTGATAATGGCTTCAGGGGTAATTTGATGAAGGAAAATTTCAAAGGTCTTCAACACTTCAACCAGGAATTTGCTTAATGGGAACCGAAGCCCTGCCTTCATGAAGCTCCTATAAATAACCACCTCATCTTCTTCGGGAGCAGGTGCGGCACTGTCCCCTCCAGCTCTCACAATTGAAATATCTCGGAAATATCTCCCTTTCTTAGCATCAATTTGACTCTGCTTAATGGATGATTTTCCGAAGATAGTGTGACTTGGTCGCCAGGTCGATTTTCCACATCTTCGCCTTCACTTTCCATATCAAAGCTTCCACTATCGTCAGAATCTTCAAACAAATCAGCTAGTATTTCGTTTGTAATCTTCTCTGTGTTTATTTTTTCCATGGCCTCGTAAAAACCAGCTAGTGCAGGATCAACAACCTTCTTCTCGTCAGCCATTTGATGGACAAATTGAACAAATGCCAAAGCTCACAAAACAAGCGAAATCTGACAGCAAGAAAATTAAAACTTGAGAAAATAGAATAAGTGATTGAAATGGCGCAGCAGATGCTGTCGCTGTGGGTCTCTATTTATATGCCCAGTGCATTGCAACTTGGCGGGCCCCATTTGTCATTGACTTTCACTATTCTAGCGAAGGGAAGGTGTTTTTTCGGACCTTCGGCTAAAGGCCTTCGTTCACGTTACAGTCTAAATTTGTTAAATGCAAAAACAAATTAATACTACAAGGGGCTACTGTTGGGGGCCTTCCTCTTCCGATGGTCCTCAAAAACACAACTAACATGTTTTTCAGTATAGTATACTGTCACAGGAAGCTTCGGCTTTGAGATGAAGGTGTGCATGGTATGAAAGACACGATCTGGAAGAAGGATGAACCAGCTCCGAAGAAGTGGATGGATAAGCTTCGGCTTAGCACAAGGACGGTGGTGGAGAATGAAACTGACCTAAAGGGGAAAAGACTGCTTAGTCCTTGACAGCTTACCTTTTGGCTAACACTAAATGTTAGGGGCATGAATGTAATTTTACCCAGGCTGTGTCCTGTGCCTATAAATAGATGAACAGTAACACCGTACTGTTCACGCTGATTTGTAATCTCCGCACATCACTCTTGCTTTTTCACCTTCTGTCAAGCCGAAGGTACAAATGTAATTCAAATATCATTGATGTTTGTTCCTGTTTATATAATAAAAATATGAATAGTCTAATGATTTGAAATGATTATTCATATTTCCTTTGCATTTCATATTTCTTAGTTTACATCCTTGCTTATTGAAATGGAGAAGGTATGCCCTTCATGACCTTCGTCCGAAGATCATTATATCTTAAGGGAGATAATGTTTCGGAGGACAAAGGTCTTTAACCATCTACACTTGTCTTGCCTTGTTCTTGATTTATAGCATTTGAGAACAAGTGACCAACAATGGCGCCACCTCCGGTGAACTCACTCAACCACCTTCGGCAAGCTTCGACCTTTATCATGCCGCCGAAGAGGACAGCAGGGTCAGGGGCTGCACTGCAGCCACTGGAGGTTAATCAGGAAACGCTACACGAAGCAAGGAGCCAAAAGAGGAAGGCTACCAGCCCAACTCCCCAGGAGGAGGCGTTGGATCAAGAAATCAGGGACCTTGAAGCTACCCATCAGCAGGTTCAAAAGAAGAAGGAAAAATGCTTCATCTCGCTGATCTTTAGAGGAAAGTTGACGAGGCCGCTGAGGAAATGCGTCATCTCACCTAGGATGACCAAGACCAAAGGCCCCAACACAAAGAGCTTCGTCAAGACAATTCATACAACGATGATGAATGGTATGATGATTTCCATCATGGCAATTTTGCTTTTGATGATGCTTCTCCTTTAGTAGCAGAGTTGCATGCTACCCCATGGCCCCCATCATACAAGCCACCTCAGCTCCTATGTATGATGGGCGTTCAGACCCGAAGCAGTTCCTAATGAGCTACGAGGCAACCATATCTTCATATGGGGGCAATACTGCGGTCATGGTGAAATCCTTCATCATGGCAATAAAAAATGTCGCACAAACTTGGTACTCTTCTCTCTGGCCAGAGACAATCACATCATGGCAGAAGCTCAAGGATATGCTAATCACTAGCTTCAAAGGTTTTCAGATGAAGCCAGTCACTGCTCAGGCTTTGTTTCAGTGCACGCAAGACCATGAGGAGTACCTTCAGGTGTATGTTCGAAGGTTCCTGCGTCTAAGAGCACAAGCGCCTACAATGCCCAATGAAATTTTCATTGAGGCCATGATCAAGGGGCTTCGGCCAGGACCTACGGCTCAATATTTTGCGAGGAAGCCCCCACAAACCCTGGAGAAGCTTCTTCAGAAGATGGATGAGTACATCCAGACTGATAATGATTTCCGCCAAAGAAGGGAGGAAGCTTACAGGTTTTCTGAAATGGCCAGGGGCTTCGGAGGAAGACTTCACCCCAGGCACGTCAGGTCAATCCACAATGCCAATCCAAGTGTTGATAGAGGAAGTCAACCCCAAAGGCAATAACACAGCTCCTAGTCATCAGGGCCACAACAGAGCTCCTTCAGGCCACCAACCCCAAGAGGTAGAGGGAGCAGAAGCTTTGGAGGAAGATACGGAGACCAGCCTAGAAGAATATATTGCTTATTCTATGGTGAAGACAAGGGCCACACCACAAGAACATGCCAGGTCACAATTCAGAAGCAAAAGGAGATTCCCGAAGCCGAGGCATGGCAGAATCAATCAAAGCAGGTCTTACATACTGCCTCATGCTACTCTCCCTATGTCCCAGAGTACGTAGGAAATGTCACACCCTTTTCTGAGGGGCAGAGCCGGGTGCATAGCATATGTGTGCCAGGATCTATTTCCACACATATGTTGACGTCACAAGTGTAATATATCAAAAGAACAATGCATAAAAGCGTAAATAAAGATTATATTAACATATTACACTTCGAACAGACATAATGTCTTAACCTTTATTCATCAAAGTATAGCGAAACATGGACATCCATCCACAGGAAGATGACCGGGGGTATCACTAGACTAGCATCCATGGAGTTCAGCATCATATCTGTTGGGGGCCTTTGGCTTCCGAAGGTCCTCAAAAACGTGATTTGACAATGTTTCTGGAGTATAATACATGAGCAGGTACCTTCGGACACGAACCCTTCGGATAAGTCAAAATTGCTGTATGAAGAAACACAAAGAGAACGAAGGTTGGAACAGAGCCGAAGCTGTGCGCAAGGAAGCTTCGGCATGATGGCAGAAAAGAGGAAACCGACTTAAAGAGGAAGAGACTATCTAGACCCCGATAGATTACTATAGAGTTATTATCAAAAGCAAAGGGCATGGATGTAATTTTACATGGGCTGCGACCCGTGCCTATAAATAGGTGAACAATACTCCCGTACTGTTCACGCTGACTTGGTATTTGCTTTTGCGTCACGCTTGTACTTTTACCTTCTCTCAAGTCAGAGGTACATTTGTAACCCGATGTCATTCCTATTTTTCCATAGCAATAAAATAGAAATGAGTTGATAATAACACATAACTGTTTATGTTATCTTTTATATTCCATGTAATTCCTTCTTCATTATGATATGTAATGTTTATGAAGGTATGTCCTTCATAATCTTCGTCCGAAAATCATTATATCCCAAGTGAAATAATGCTTCGAAGGACGAAGGACTTTAACGTTTAACATTTTCTGTGTTGCCTTGTTCTTAACTCTTAGCATTTAAGAACAAGTCCCCAACATTGGCGCCCACCTACGGTGAACTCACTTCCACTTGTTAAGTTTCGAACACCATCGTCAAGCATCAACCTTCGTCATGCCGCTAAAGAAAGCTTCAACGACAGGGGCTGTAGCTCGGCAGCCGCTGGACCCAAACCAGGAGACCCTTTCTTTTTGAGAGGCCCGAAGCTAGAAGAGGAAGTCCACCAGTCCAATGCCCCAGGAGGACGACTTGGACCAAGAGATCAGGAATATGGAGATGCTCCATCAGCAAGTACAAAGGAAGAAGGAAAAGATGGCTCAGCTAGCTGATCTGCAAAGGCAGATAGATGAAGCTTCTGAAGAAGTTCATCATCTAGCTCAAGATGAGCAGAACCGAAGGCCTCAGCACGGAGAGCTTCATCAAGAGGGCTTCTTCAACGAGGATGACTGGTATGAGGATTTCCATCATGGAAATTTTGCTTTTGATGATGCTTCTCCTCTGTCAGCAGAACTGCAGGATACACCTTGGCCCCTGTCTTACAAGCCACCCCAGCTTCCCATGTACGACGGACACTCAGACCGAAGCAATTTTTGATGAGCTACGAAGCAACCATATCTTCGTATGGTGGCAATACTGCAGTCATGGCGAAGTCTTTCGTCATGGTTGTCAAGAATGTTGCACAAACCTGGTACTCGTCTCTTCGGCCAGGAACAATCACGTCATGGCAGAAGCTGAAGGACATGCTGATTACCAGTTTCCAAGGGTTTCAAACAAAGTCGGTCACCGCTCAAGCTTTATTCTAGTGCACCCAGGATCACGAAGAATACCTTCAGGCGTATGTCCGAAGGATCTTGCGTCTGAGGGCAAAGGCACCAACGGTGCCCAATGAAATTGTCATTGAGGCCATGATCAAGGGGCTTCAGCTAGGACCTACGACCCAATACTTCACCAGGAAACCCCCTCAGACCCTGGAAAAGCTGCTCCAAAAGATGGATGAATACATCCGCGCTGATAATGATTTTCGTCAAAGAAGAGAGGAAGCTTACAGGTTCTCCGAAATGACCAGGGGCTTCGGAGGGAGAACCCACCCAAGACATGTAAGATCAATCCATTCCACTCACAATGATGACAGAGGAAGTCAGCAACAGCGGCCACAATACTCCTCTCAGGCTTCGGGGCAACAACAGAGCTATCTTCGGCCGCCAGCTCCAAGGGGCAGAGGCGCCAGGGGCTTCAGAGGAAGATTTGGGGACCAGCCCAGGAAAATTTATTGCTTATTCTGCGGTGAGGACAAGGGCCATACTACCAGGATGTGCCATGTCACCATCTAGAAACAGAAAGAGATAGCAGAAGCTGCAGCCCAACAGAGCCAGCCGAAGCAAGTTATGCATACTGCTTCATATCACTCACCGTACATTCCAGAGTATGTGGGTAACCATCCTGCAGCTTCTATTGCTTCGGCAAGCCAACCTCAAGCGTCTTGGCAACAGCCTCCACCTCCACCACCAATGCAACGAGGCCAGCAGCCAGAAGGGAGCCAGCACACTCATCAGCAACGAGACTTCAGAGAGGAGTCCGAAGCTCGCACAGTCAACAGTACTGTGCCAGAGTCAAAGCACATCTACTAGAAGATATCCTACCTCGGCAACAGTTCTTGCATTCGTTTTCATTTTTTTGTTTAAATAAGGAACAATCATTAAAGTTTAAGTTTTTCTTCTCATTTTCAATTTCTTGTAACAGCTTCGTTTTTTACCATAGTAAAAACATATCTTCTCCATAGATTTACGGAGTCCGAAAAAATCACCAAAGCACGAAAGCTCGGTCTTAAGAGCTCGTGATTACAGAAAGTATCTCCGAAGATACAGAAAAGTCGTTCTATGGAACGCAGTGTAAGTTGCCAAAGTTATAAAAAGTCGTTCCTAAGGGAGCGCAGCGTAAGTTTTCTGCTCAAAAGTCGTTCTAAAGGGAATGCAGAGCTTACAGCGAAAAATAAACGCTGATTCCGCTGAAATAGAAGGCGAAGAAGCTCCTAAGGGAGGCTTACAACGAAAAATAAACGCTGATTCCGCTGAAATAGAAGGCGAAGAAGCTCCTAAGGGAGGCTTACAGCGAAAAATAAATGCTAATTCCGCCGAAATAGAAGGCGAAGAAGCTCCTAAGGGAGGCTTGCAGCGAAAAGTCAGCACTGATCTTCGGCACAAATATCATTTTGCATAACATCATATCATCACATCATTTGCATAGCATAACATCATACATCATATTGCATCAATGACGCAAGAAGGGGGTTCAATGTTGATCTTCGGAGATTGTTTCGAAGAAGCAGTGCCAAGGCACAAAATAATTATTGAAGAAGCATACCTTCGTCAAACTCTAAAATGAAAAGACCTATTGCTTACGAGGCACAATATTTTTTACGAGAATTGGATGTTTTTATGAAATATGGATATTCTTCACGAAGCATGAAAAGAAGGGAAGGTGTTTTTTCGCCGAAGGCTCAAAAACGGTATGTACGTAAAGTTTCATGCATCGTAAAGAATTGAGTTACAAGCAGCCTATATATTACATTCAAGGTTATAAAAATATTACACGCTTTGTCCAGCAAATATTACATTCTCAATGTCTTTACAATAGCAGCTAATCTTCTCTTAAGACTACTTCCGCAGCTTCGTTTAGTAGTTGATCAACAACCTTATCCATAATAGCTTCGGCCATTTTTCTAATTTCGTCATCCCCCTTTGCACTGGGGTCCGCCAATGGCTCGGCGGGCTCTGGGGGAGAAGATAGTGCGGCTGTGTTACAAAGTGTAAATAAGTCCGAAATCATATAATTACAACATAAAGTCAAAACTTAGTAGTCAATACCTATTCGCCTCTCGATATCCGCACTTTTCTCAGCGGCCTCTGCTACATTTCTAGCGTCGTGAATACCTTTTTCACTTTTCCTTATAATTTCTTGAGCCATCTCCCGGCCACCATTTTCCCAGATGTCGGTGAAAAATTTACCACCAACCAAGCTTGCTTCAGCCGAGGGGTCTTTTATATCTTCAGAAGATAAGGCGGCCTCGGCTTGTGCCAAGGATTTCACATGATCGCAGCCTCCACTCTCCAAAATAGTGGCAATCCCCCTAGCACCCGAGAAGGCACATATGTCTCCGCGGCCATTCAAAACTTCCTCAAAAGCTTCGGCTTCGTGGCTGGTCCATTCAATTGGGCCCTCGGGGTCGCCCTTTACGGAATTTTCCTCGCTTGAATACGCGCCAACGTTGGCGAAGCTAGTTTTTATTTTCTTAACACACTCTATAGACTTTTCATAACACCTTTCCTTGGATGCACAAAGTTCTTCAACATTTTTCTCTAAATGATTTTCCCATTGCTCACTGATTTCTCGTTTAGCTTCTGCAACTGCGCATTTTTCTTTAGCTTCGGCTAGCTGTTTCCGAAGATCCTCAATTTCACGCTTCTGGGCCTCAGCTTGAGCTTTGGAAGCAGCTTCGTCTTCTTTTATTTTATTCACCAATGAATGTAATATTTTATCTTTCTCAAGACCTTCATTCCTTAGCTCAATTACTTCGGAACGAAGGTTGTTTAAAGCCATGGCGCACCCTTCATCTTCGGCACTTTTTTGCGCTCTGAGGGCATTGCTGAGAATAAGGCCCTGCAAAAGGAATGTGATATTAAGAAATAAACACACGAATTTTTAACCACACAAAAAGTGTATTTTCTCACCTTTAAGCTGTTATATGCTAAGCTGTCGGCCAATTCATCTTTTGACAAAATTGAAAGCCCATCCTCTAGAGATTGGAATCCGAAGCTTCGTGCCATCTCCCGGCAGACAGAAATCTCCTTGCTATCTGGGAGACAGTACAAGAAGTCTTCTTCTCCACTGCCATTAAATATCAACGCCCCTTTCGGATATTTCAATTTTTGCGCATAGAACTGAGCTTCTCGCTTTTCTTTTTCAGTCAGATTTTTACCAGAAGCATGGTGTAAGACAGTTGGGAGCTTCGGAAGATGCTTCGAGAATAGGGATGGCGATTTTCTCAGATAAAATTTCTTCTACAGATTCTTTTTCTGTTTCTTTTCCAATTTCCAAGAATTCCCTGTTGGCAGGCTCTGAAAGCCCAGTTTTGGTTTCTACTTGGCTTTTGGCAGCTTCGGCCTCAATTTCTATTTTTGGAGCTTCAATAGCTATCTTCGAAGTGGAGCTTGAAGATTTTATTGTTTCTAGCACATCTAGCACGTTAACCATTCTCTTTCTCTTGGGAGTTGTTGTAAGGTCCTTTTGTGCCTTCGGCGTTGGCATTGGCACCTCAACTCTTGCTGAAGGACTTAAAACTTCCAATGTCTTTGTCTCTTCAGCCCTCGGTTCTTCCATTTTTTCCGTCTCCAGCATTGCAACCAGCTCTTCAATATTCTGCAGATAAGTAGGCTCTTTGGCTTCAGTGGCCGAAGAGGTTTCACCGACAAACATGGGCACTATGGCCGGCTCAATATAGCATGGCCGGTGCGTAAGAACTTTCATCTTTTTTCTCTTCGGCGCTGGCTCACTAGGAGCGGCCGAAGCAACTTCCTTCACAGAAGCCGTACCTTTTCTTTTTTGACCCCGAATTGGGTAACGGTAGTCAGGATAGACGAACCCAATAGCATCAAAAACTCGGTTGAGTCTTTTCTTCTTCCGGCCTCAGAAGGCCGCAGATAGCGTAGTATCTTCTGCCTTTGAGTACGGTCCGAGCACTTCATCACTTGTGGCTTCAACGCATTTCAACCAATCGTCGTCTGGCTCGATAAATTGGTCTACGAACCTGAAGGTATATTTTAGTCGAACCAGGCCACCTTCGTGTGGGTTGTTGATGGTTTCCTTTGGCATTTCCTAGTTAGCTACCATGGCCATATCCTGTAGGCCACGTGCTCTTGAACTAAGTCCCTAGCCCCGATGAAAGAGCAGACTATGCCGAAGGCCCTCTAGCATTCTTCAGCTGCTTCATCCATTTCCACCTTTGGTTTCCGGAGTCCGAAACGCTGCCAGATAGGGCACATGATGATATCTTTAATATCTTCTCGTGCCTTCAAATCATTTTTTACATAGAACCATTCCTTCATCTAGTCCCCGGGCCATCTCTTCTGAAAAGTTGGCACGGGACAGCTTGACCCAGAGCGGGCACCGAAGCTATAACAACCAAAATTGTTATGATACTGCTCTTTGCCCCAAGGCTTTGTCTCATAAACCAGCTCGTGTATATTGCATAAACTTTTTGCATTTGGCTCCAAGCCTTGGCTCCTTGCGGCCCATACGAAGATTCCCATCCTTATGATTGCTTCGGGAGTAATTTGATGTAGGCAGATTTCAAATATCTTCAAAACTTCAACCACGAAACTGCTTAGAGGAAACCGAAGCCCAGCCTTGAAGAAGCTTCGGAAGATCACGACTTCATTTTCCTCGGGAGTAGGACAAGTTTTTTCTCCTTCGTCAGCCCTCACAATAGACAAATCCCGAAAATATCTACCTCTCATATTGGCAAGATGGCTTTGTTTAATGGTTGATTTTCCAAAAACTGCATGGCTTGGCCGCCAGGGTCGATCTTCCGAGTCTCCCCCCCACTTTCGGCATCATAACTGTCACTATCACCAGTATCTTCAGATAAACCTTCCAAAATTTCCCTTGTAATCTTTTCTGTGTTTGTCTTTGATATTGATTCAAGAAAGCCAAGATTCTTCTCCTCAAGAAGGCTCAGCTTTGTTTCAGCAACAATTTCTTATCCTCAGACATCTTCGGAAATGCTAAAAACCGCTTTAAAGCCGAAGCTTAAAAAACTTACAAATTAAGCAGGTCTTGTTGCGTAGGAGCTAAAAACTGAGTAAGCAAGAGCAGATGGCAAAGAAAGTGTACCAAATGACATTGTGGTGTGCTCTTATTTATACATCTGGCGCATTGAGAACAGGAGGGCCCAGCTTGACATTGACTGTTGCTATTCTAGCAAGAGGAAGGTGTTTTTTCGGACCTTCGGCTTAGGGCCTTCGTCCATATCGCAATTTGAATTTATTATCCTAACAAATTAATATTATGAGGGGCTACTGTTGGGGGCCTTCGGCTTTCGAAGGTCCTCAAAAACGTGATTTGACAATGTTTCTGGAGTATAATACATGAGCAGGTACCTTTGGACACGAACCCTTCGGACAAGTCAAAATTGCTGTATGAAGAAACACAAAGAGAACGAAGGTTGGAACAGAGCCGAAGCTGTGCGCAAGGAAGCTTCGGCATGATGGCAGAAAAGAGGAAACCGACTTAAAGAGGAAGAGACTATCTAGACCCCGATAGATTACTATAGAGTTATTATCAAAAGAAAAGGGCCTGGATGTAATTTTACATGGGCTGCGACCCGTGCCTATAAATAGGTTAACAGTACTCCCGTACTGTTCACGCTGACTTGGTATTTGCTTTTGCGTCATGCTTGTACTTTTACCTTCTCTCAAGTCAGAGGTACATTTGTAACCCGATGTCATTCCTATTTTTCCATAGCAATAAAATAGAAATGAGTTGATAATAACACATAACTGTTTATGTTATCTTTTATATTCCATGTAATTCCTTCTTCATTATGATATGTAATGTTTATGAAGGTATGTCCTTCATAACCTTCATCCAAAAATCATTATATCCCAAGTGAAATAATGCTTCGAAGGACGAAGGACTTTAACATTTAACATTTTCTATGTTGCCTTGTTCTTAACTCTTAGCATTTGAGAACAAGTCCCCAACAATATCTTCATCTGCAAACTTCTGATCAAAATTAAGCAAGGGTGAGCTCACTTATGGTCGGGGCTCAACAAGTGGGGGAAAAACTAATGCAAGTTCAACAAGGTGAGGCTAAGGTTGAGCAGTAAGCATTTTAGTTGGTCAACATTTTATTAACAACACCTGTCTTACTAATAAGTGTGAATCCCAAGTATTCCCATTAAACAAAGGTATAAGAGTATATAAAAAACACTTAAGTGAAACCACTTAAGCAAACCATTGGCAGATCATCGGATCTCAATTTATTTTCATCTTCAAGTTCAATTATCATGTGAGGAGTCCAGGCTGCTCATAACCATGAGCACGACTGATATATCAGTTTTACACTCTGCAGAGGTGGTACAACTTTACCCACAAGCCGTGTATCCCCTCTAGCCTGGGTCGGCCAAAACCCGTAAACACTTCCGAGGTGAGTGGCTAGGGATGCACTATGAGGCTTTCACAAAATACACTTTATACGAAGCAACCCGCTAAGGTTTCTAAAGATGATGGTGGTGGCCCCCTGGGTGAGGTACCTTAGCCAAGAATACGTCCCCATGTTAACATGGGCTGCCAACACCTACCGCTCCCCCTCTTGCCCATATTTCAGGTAAGGTTGCCAGGCACTAAGCATATAAAGCTAATTACCAAAGCCAGAGCCATGATAGCACTCGTGGTTGCACTGTTTTCCCGGGTGGTCACTCCATGTTCCAATTAATATGCAATAATCTTATTTAACCATTGGGTTAACAACAATAATGTAAACTTACCATTTTTGAACATTAATATCATAAGCAGGAGTGACTGCATAAAGTTAAGTTGTAGCAATAGCATAGCTACAAAGGTAAAGTATAATTTCCAGGTTTG
Organism: Zea luxurians; assembly: GCA_029449295.1. Taxonomy (NCBI): domain Eukaryota; kingdom Viridiplantae; phylum Streptophyta; class Magnoliopsida; order Poales; family Poaceae; genus Zea; species Zea luxurians. Next base: position 124,457,115 of record JAOPSE010000009.1, read on the forward strand.
ATCAAGGAATAAGGTTGGAAAGGTTATCTAAATAGGTAACCCATCAAATTATGCATATATATCCAAAAGAATAAACTTTATTAAATGTATTGTTTGGGATCAAACAGAGTATGCAGAGGGAGAAGTCCACTTGCCTTGCTTATAGAAAACTTGAGGTTCTTCCACAAATAGGAATAGATCTTGATTCTTAACTACTAGATCAACCACTGAATATCACACAAACAAACAAGAAGAACAAACACCACTCAATAACATACCACATTCGCCATACGTAAAGCTAAAAGAAAGCCTAACGAAAAGAGCGTTTGCTTTTCAAAAACATTACACATAAGGGTTATAATAAAAAGGTATTCTTTTCAAATGTGTGTGATCTATACTTTATAAAACAAGACATGAGCTTAAAAGTATCTTAATTAAAATATACGAATATTAGGTTCACCAATTGCTAGAATATTAATGTAACATTTGCTGGACTATGCTTGTAATATTTGGTGCTCATAGGTTTTGAATGTAATATATGAATGGTTTTGTAATTCATTTCTTTGCGATGCATAAAACTTTTATGTACATACCGTTTTTGAGCCTTCAGCGAAAAAACACCTTCCCTTCTTTTCATGCTTCGTAAAGAAGAGCTTTTATGCTTCGTAAAAAATCCTCTAATCGTCGCAAAAACATTAATGCTTCATCGACAATAGATTTTTTCCTCCACATCAGAGCAGATGAAGCTGTATTTCTTCAAAACTTATTTTGTGCCTTAGCACAATTTCACTTTTTCGAAGCATTCTCCGAAGGTCAACATTGTATCCCCTTCTTGTGCCATTGATGCAATATGATGTATGATGTTATGTTATGCGAAATGATGTGATGATGTTATGTTATGTAAAATGTTATTTATGCCGAAGACACACACTCACACCCCCATAGTGGAATACACAATCTCTTTGCCGCTTATTTTTCGGCTTCACCGCTTTTTTTTTGGTGTATCAGCGCTGAATTTCGCTGTAAGTTCTGCATTCCCTTAGGAACATCTTTTGAACTTCTTTGCCTTCTATTTTGGCGGTATTCGCGTTGAATTTTCGCGCTTCGCCTTATATTTCAGCGGTATTTGGCTCTGCATTCCCTTTGGAATGACTTTTGAGCAGAAAACTTACACTGTGCTCCCTTAGGAACGACTTTTTGTATCCTCGGCAAACTTACGCTGCGTTCCTTAGAACGACTTTTTGTAGCTTCGGTGATACTTGTAATGTGATTTTTAGCCCCGCGTTCCCTTAGGAATGACTTTTGTGCTTCAGCGACTTTTTGGACTTCGTGAGTCTGTGGAGAAGATATATTTCACTATGGCAAGAACGAAGCTATTACAAGAAATTGAAAATGACAAGAGAACTAGGTTTTCAATAATTGTTCCTTATTAAAAAAGAAAATGACAATGAATGTAAAAATTGTTTCAGGGGTAGGATATATCTCATTGATATGCTTCGATTCTGGCACAGTACTGTTGACTGTGCGAGCTTCGGACTCCTCCCTGAAATCTCGCTGCTTATGGGTCTGTTGGCTCCCTTCTGGCTGCTGGCCTCATGAATATACAGGTTGTAGTGGTGGCGGAGGTGGGGGCTGTGGCCAAGATGCCTGTGGCTGACTAGCCGAAGCAACAGACGCTACAGGATGGTTACCCACATACTCTGGTATGTAGGGTGAGTGATACAAAGCAGTATGCATGACCTGCTTCGGCTGGTTCTGCTGAGCTACGGCTTCTGCTATTTCCTTTTGTTTCTGAATGGTGACATGGCACATCCTTGTAGTATGGCCCTTGTCCTCACCACAGAATAAGCAATAATTTTTTCTAGGCTGATCCCCAAACCTTCCTCCGAAGCCCCTGGCGCCTCTACCTCTTGGAGCTGGCGGCCAGAAAGAGCTTTGTTGCTGCCCTGAAGCTTGCGAGGAATACTGTGGCCTCTGTTGTTGACTTCCTCTGTCATCACTCTGGGTGGAGTGAATTGACCTAACATGCCTTGGGTGGATTCTTCCTCCGAAGCCCCTGGTCATCTTAGAGAACCTGTAGGCTTCCTCTCTTCTTTGGCGAAAGTCATTGTCAGCCCGGATGTATTCATCCATCTTTTGAAGCAGCTTCTCCAAAGTCTGTGGAGGCTTTCTAGCAAAATACTGGGTAGTAGGTCCTGGGCGAAGCCCCTTAATCATGGCCTCAATGAAAATTTCATTGGGCACTGTAGGCGCTTGTGCTCTCAGGCGCAAGAACCTTTGGACTTATGCTTGGAGATACTCCTCATGATCTTGCGTGCATTGAAAGAGAGCCTGAGCTATGACTGGCTTCGTCTGAAAGCCCTGGAAACTTGTCACCAGCATATCCTTGAGCTTCTGCCATGAAGTAATAGTTCCTGGCCGAAGAGAAGAATACCACGTTTGGGCCACATTCTTAACTGCCATGACGAAGGACTTGGCCATGACAGCTGCATTGCCTCTGTATGAAGATATAGTTGCTTCATAACTCATCAAAAACTGCTTCAGGTCTGAATGCCCATCATACATTGGAAGCTGAGGTGGCTTGTATGATGGGGGCCATGGGATAGCCTGCAGTTCTGCTGCCAAGGGAGAAGCATCATCAAAAGTAAAGGTGTCATGATTAAAATCATCATACCATCCATCGTCGTTGAACAAGCCCTCTTGATGAAGCTCCCTGTGTTGGGGTCTTCGATCTTGCTCGTCTTGAGCAAGGTGGTGTACTTCTTCAGTGGTTTCGTCAATCTGCCTTTAAAGGTCAGCTAGTCGGTCCATCTTCTCCTTCTTCTTTTGTACTTGCTGATGAAGCATCTCCATGTTTCTGATTTCTTGGTCCAACTCGTCCTCCTGGAGTGTTGGACTAGTGGCCTTCCTCTTCTGGCTTCGGGCCTCTCGAAGAGAAAGGGTCTCCTGATTTGGGTCCAGTTGCTGCAGAGCGGCAGCCCCTAGCGCTGAAACTAGCTTCGGTGGCATGACGAAGGTCAAAGCTTGCCGAAGGTGGTTGAAAAGAGTTCACCGGAGGTGGGCGCCAATGTTGGGGACTTGTTCTCAAATGCTATGAATCAAAAACAAGGCAACATAGAATGTTAAATGCTAAAGTCCTTCGTCCTTCGAAGCATTATTTCCTCAAGGATATAATGATCTTTGGACGAAGGTCATGAATGACATACCTTCATCATCTCTTCATATATATATTAGCAACGAATAAAACATGTAAAGCATAAGAAATAATGTAGACAATAACATTATTATATATATTTCCCAGTATATAGTTGTAAGTTAACATAGAAACAATATTGAATAACATTTGGTACCTTCGGATTGACAGAAAACAAAGGTACGAGTGTGACGCAAAAGCAAATGCCAAGTCAGCGTGAATAGTACGGGGGTACTGTTCCTCTATTTATAGGCACGGGACGTAGCCAGTGAGAAATTACATTTATGCCATTTACATTTATTATTAACTTATGTACAATCCTATGAGGACTAGATAGCCTTTTCCCCTTTGAGTCAGTTCTTTTTTCCGCCATTTAACCGAAGCTTTCTTGTACATAGCTTCGGGATTGACTCGACCTTCGTCCCGATCATGCTTTTCGTATTATATATGCTTTTGACCCGAGTCCAAAGGTACCTGTTTACATGTCACTTGGAAAATATTGTTAAATCACATTTTTGAGGACCTTCGGAGGACGAAGGCCCCCAACACCTTGCTTATAGAAAACTTGAGGTTCTTCCACGGATAGGAATAGATATTGATTCTTAACTACTAGATCAACCACTGAATATCACACAAACAAACAAGAAGAACAAACACTACTCAATAACATACCACATTCGCCATACGCAAAGCTAAAAGAAAGCCTAACGAAAAGAGCGTTCGCTTTTCAAAAACATTACACGTAAGGGTTATAATAAAAAGGTATTCTTTTCAAAAGTGTGTGATCTAAACTTTATAAAACAAGACATGAGCTTAAAAGTATCTTAATTAAAATATACAAATATTAGGTTCACCAATTTAATCTTTTATAAAATGTCATATGTGATATGTCTAAGATTAATGGTTTATAGGATGATAAAACATGTTATAACAATATTAAAACTATTTAACCTTTTAGAAAAGATATACGTTATATCTAAGATTAATGCGTTATGAAATACATTATTATTTTATGAAGCCTTATGGAACATATAATAAAACATTTATTTGAAAGCACCTTAAGATATAAGCCTAAACAAGTTTTATGTGAAAAGATCATTAAACCAAATAATATCTTTATACTTTTATTAAGAATACACATGGCTTAAATAGATTTTATGTAAGAGATAATGAAACAATTAATTATATCCACATTTACAAAGTCTATGTTATTATCAATAAAGGTATATTTATAATCAATACATAAACTAACAATTTAATTATAAAAATAACATGAGCACTAATTCCTATATTTTATCCTTTAGTAAAAGCTAAGTGATTCGTATATAAGGTGGACTAAATTCTATGAAATCATTAATCATGTCATAAATCTAGTTAAGAACAAATTTACTATAGGTTTGATTAATAAATTATGATAAAGGATAATTAATCTATTAATTATCTTTAATTCAATTGTAGGGACAAATAATCTAAATGATCTAATTCATTAGAGAGGAAATTATGTATAAACTATCATTTTAGTTTATAAAAGTAATGACCCTTGTTATCTGTTAATTAAGAAAATATAAATAATCTATTAATTGGACATATATATATATCTTCTATTTTTAATAAGAAACATATGGTCTACATATTCTTTTAAGTTTTTATTTAACACGGCTATTCTTAAATATCTATAACGAACCTTGTTAAATATGGTATCTATTAAAAAGGCCATTTTTAAATAAGAAACAAATTATCTATCTTATTAGTAAGAAACCTATATTTAACAACATAACTATTAATTTCTTTATTAGAAAAGTATAAGCGCCTAGTTAAGTCATTATTATAAATTCTACTCTTTTGATTTCTCCTTTCTTTTCTAAATAGAATTTATACGTATAACTACAAATTGTTTATTTATAATTCTTCTAACATTAATATACTAGAATTAATTGTAAATTACTAAATGGGACTTTTGATAACCTATTTATGGTTATTATGACATAAATGAGTATTTTACTATTCTAAGTAATTAAGTGCTATACTTATGAATACCTTTATCATAAATAGTATATATTTTCATTTGACCGAAAATACGTGGCTTAATTCCTATTTCAATTTCTTCTTGTCCATAAGTTTACACTTAAAATACTACTAACAATTATTGTTCCACACACACTAAATCGAAACTCAATTTGTAAACATTTTCTGGTATGAAATCATGGAAGTAGTGAATAGTGACCGTACTCATTTTTAAAATTATAAAATCATACACATATTCAAAGTATTGTCGTGGGGTTCAATTTTGGCTACACGTATACATCGCATCTCTACAAATCATACGCGTGAATGAATCGCAAAATCGCATCAATAATACAACAATAATTCATAAGATCAATAAAGTAATTCAAACATGATTTAGAAAATACATTAACGGTTTGGGGTTGTCTTCAACCTTGAGTTTGCTCATCTGTAGGGATGAACGTCGTCGAGGGTGTTTCGACCGTGCAGGGGAGGGACAGTGGGTTTGGCATCGAGCAGGGAACGACGCGATCCTCGTGCTGCGTTCAACGGAGCTCCAGCGGGGTTCCACGGATGGCAAACGACGTACAGATGCGGTCAGTCCGGCGATGAGCTTCACGACGGCGAGCTGCGCACGACGCGAGCAGGGGCTCGACGGCGGGCACGTGGGCGACGAGTGGCAACGGCACAACAATAAGCTGTCGCGAGTTGAGCAAAGGCGCGGCTCTACGCAGTGGGCGAGCAATGGGTGTGAGGAGCGCGAGAGAGAAAGGGAGCTTGGGGATGGAGAGGGAGAAGGACTCGGCTGTCCTTTTATAGAGAGAGGGAGGGGAGGGGAGAGGTCGCCGGGGAAGGGAGAGTAAAGGGCGGTCATGGCTTAAAGGCACCATTGATGGCGTGAGGGAGCTTCAATGGGGGAGGTAAATGGGGAGAAGAAACAGACGCAGAAAAGCTCCATTAAACTCTAGAAACGGTCGGCGTCTTGACGGCATGCAGGGGCGCGAGGTCTTCGGCGCTGGTCGCTCGGCTCCTGCTCCTGGGCGCGCGGCTTCGGTCAGTCGTGGGGCACGGTCGGCGTCGAGCGCTCCTGGCGGCTGGGCAGGGGCTCGGCCGCGGCTGGCGTGGGCGTCGGGTTGCGCGGCTGGACCAGGTACATCCATGGCGCGTCGGGTGGGCAGGGGCTCGACGGCTTCATGGGCAGGGCGCTATCGGGGCTTGAGGCGGGCTCGCGCCTGGGCGGAAAGCGTCGAGCAGATGGGCAGGGGAAAGGGCAGGGAGCGGCGCCGGCTAGCAGGGAGAGAAGGGAGGAGAGAGAGAAGTTGGGTGGCGGCGGCTGGGAGCCAAGGGAGGCAGGGCGCGCGGCTCCTATGTTTAGGGGGCGGTCGGTTTCTGATGGGCCCCTAGTGGGCCGACTAGGGTAGTTAGTTTTTTTTATTTTCGAATTTCTATTTTCTAATTTAAAATACATATTTAAATAACTCAAAAATTTATAATAATTAAACTAAAATTATTTTTAAATAAATATTTATTTTTAGACTAATAATTATTATATTAATTATGTGAATTTTTATTTAAGAGGAAATGCTATTCAATATCCAAAAAAATCAATTATGAGCAATCAAAAGTCATTCCACATGTAAACAAAATCGAACTCTTGAAAGAAAATTCATTACCATAATTACCATTATAAACTAAAATTATTAATATACATATTTTCCGAAAACCTTATTTTAGCAATTCATTATTGTTTTGTAAAATGAGTTTTTCTTCACAAGATCAAATTCATAAATTGGTTTTGCAAATCAATTCAAACAAAATATATGCTTTGGCATGAGTGTAACAAACACTTGGTAATTTTATCTATTCAAGAATTGTTCAAATTATTTACATTACCATTTTACTATTAGAAATCACAAGTATTTTTCCTTTCTATTGAAAAATAATAATATAAACTAAGTTATCTTTAATTGATGGATTTAGGGTGTTACAGGTAATCACCAGCCTACGGCCTCTATCGCTTCAGCGAGCCACTCTCAAACTTCCTGGGCTCAGCTCCCACCACCACCACCGCTACCACCTACTCTGACCCGAGGCCAGCAGCCAGAAGGGCACCAGCACGCTCAACAGCAGCACGACTTTCGGTAGGAGTCCGAAGCTCGCACAGTTAACAGCACTGTGCCTGAATCCAAGCACATCTACTAAAGAATATCCTACTCTTGGTGTATCTTTATCTTTTCTGCCATTTTATTTTTTGTATGAAAAACAAGTCACGAAGGAATGAATTTCGATTTCATGTAATAATTGTGCCCGTATCAATGAGTAAAATGTGTCCTCCTAACAGATTTCCGAAGCTACAAAAGTCGTTCCTAAGGGAGCAGAGTAATTTCCGAAGCTACAAAAGCCATTCCTAAGGGAGCAGAGTAATTTCCGAAGCTACAAAAGCCTTTCCTAAGGGAGCACAGAGTAATTTCCGAAGCTACAAAAGCCGTTCCTAAGGGAGCGCAGAGTAAGTCTCGAAGCTACCAAAGTCATTTCTAAGGGAGCGCAGAGTAAGTTCTGAGGCTCAAATGTCGTTGCTAAGGGAATGCAGAGCCAAAATACCACCGAAATAGAAGGTGAAGAAGCTCCAAAGTCGTTCCTAAGGGGATGCAGAGCTTAAATACCACCGAAATAGAAGGTGAAGAAGCTCCAAAGTCATTCCTAAGGGGATGCAGAGCTTAAATACCACCAAAATATAAGGTGAAGAAGCTCCAAAGTCGTTCCTAAGGGGATGCAGAGCTTAAAGACTCCAAAGATGTCCCTAAGGGGATGCAGAGTCTTGAGAGTTTCAGTGTGGGCGTGTGTATTCGACATAAACATCATGTGGCATCATATCATTGCATCATTCCGTATAGCATTACATTATACATCATATTGCATCAACAACAAAGATTGAGCACGAAGCAGATCTTCGACAATAACACGATGAATGAAAATGTGCTGAGGCACGAAGCGAACCTTCAGCAAATACAATTTTACTTGGAAAGCCTATTGACAACAAGTGTCACACAATGGCTTTGCTATAAAAGGGCTCTTTTCTTTACGAAGCATGAAAAGAAGGGAAGGTGTTTTTTTGCCGAAGGCTCAAAAACGGTATGTGTGTAAATTTCATGCATCGCAAAAAAATATATTACATTAATTTACATGTCTGTTAATTGTCTCATACACAAATGTTGCATTGCATCATTACAACAAAAGCCTAATCTTCTTTAAGAATTTTCTCGGCAGCCTCATTCAGAAGTCTATCGACGACTTCGTCGATGATGGAATTGGCAACACTCATCACATCTAGTGCCTCTTTCATAACGGGATCGGCCTGGGGGTCGTATGGCTCGGGTAGTGGAGAGAGTTCAGCTGTAGCAAACAAACCGTTAGTCCAAAGCTAGAAAATAAATACCGAAGCTAAAATTCAATAATAATACCTATACACCTTGCGCGCTCGGCAGCTTCTTCGGCTCGCTTAGCTTCTTCTCGAGCATCGTGGGTTTCTGTTTCATTTTTCTTTATGATTTCATTGGCCAATTCTCAGCCACCGTTCACCCAGACATCAGAATAAAATTTTCCACCCACTAAAGTAGCTTTGGCCGAGGGGTCTTTTGTGTCATCTGTGGAGAAGGCGGCTTAGGTCTGGGCTGCAGCTTTAACATGGTCGCAACCAGCCTTCTCCAGAATTGCTACAACCCCTCGAACGACGACGAAGGCACAAATGTCCCCACGATCACTGAGGATCTCTTCAAAAGCTTCGGCTTCTTCTCTTATCCAATCAATAACTCCCTCGAGGTCACCTCGAATAAAATTCTCTTCGGAAGAATATGCACCCACCTTGGCAAAGCTAGTTTTCAATTTTCTTACGCAATCCAAGGATTTCTCAAAGCATGTCTCCTTGGATTCACGAAGCTCCTCAACATTCTTCTCCAGCCTAGTGTTTGACCATTCACTTATTTCTTGCTTCACTTTTGCAAGTTCAAAATTTTCATTAGTTTTGGCAAGTTTTTTCTGAAGGCCTTCAACTTCGACTCTATGAGCTTCGGATTGAGCATTAAATTTTGCTTCATCTTTCTTCACTCTGTCCACCAACGAAAGAATAATTTTATGTTTCTCTACGACTTCATTTTTCAGCTTGATAACCTCTGACCAAAGGTTGCCGAGGGCTATCTGGCAGCTTTCATCTTCAGCATTCTTCTGCGCCCTCAAAGCGTTGCTAAGAATTAAGCCCTGCAAAAAGAAGAAAGATAAAGGATCAGCACGAGAATAAAAAGACAAGATAATCTATTTTTAAGTTCATAACTTTTGTACCTTCAGACTGTTGTACGCAAGGTTGTCTGCGAGGTCATCCTTCGACATGGCAGAGAGGCCGGCTTCAAGCTTCGGAAATCCCATATTTTTGGCCATCTCTCGGCAGACGGATATTTCCTTGTTGTTTGGGAGACAGTATAGAAAATCATCTTCGTCCGTGCCATTGTACACCAAGGCCCCCGTTGGGTATTTTAGTTCCTGGCATAGTGTTTGGCTTCCATGATTTCTTCTTCAGATAACCTTTTTCCCGAAGCATGTTGAATAATAAAGTCAAGATCTTCGGACGGTACTTCGGGAATAAGAAATTTAGCTTTTTCGGGCGCGTCTTTTTTTCTAGAGCCAAGACAACATCTGGAGATTCTTGTTCAGTTCCTTGCCCAGTTCTAGCAGACTCGGTCTCAGCGGGCACTGAGGGCCCAGCTTCGGTTTCAGCGCGACCTGTAGCAGCTTCGACAATTTTCTTTGTAGGGGCAGGAGTTAATGCCCTTATCGACTCCATGACAGCGTCCAGCATGCTTGCCATCCTCCTCCTCTTGGGAGTTGTTGTAGGAGCTCTTGTTATCTTCGGCAATCCTGACTCTGCTGGTGGGCTCAAGATTTTTGGCAGATCTACCGTTTCCCATAGCTCTGGCTCTTTGGCCGCCTTTTCTATGGTTTCAGCACCTTGTTTTGGTGTTTCGGTTGGCCCGGTTGTAGGAACCTTCGGCAATTCAGTCAGGTCTTCCCTAGGGATGGTAGGAGTAGGTTGTTCTGCTTCGGCAGTGGAAGATGTCCCTTCACTAAGCTTCGGCACTATGGTCGTCTCAATGTATCTTGGCTGGTGCGTTAAGACCTTGATATTTTTGCCTTTCGGCACAACGGAGATGGCCGAAGCGGCAGTTTTCCTTTTCTTTCCCTGGTTTCGCGAGGGATAGCTATAATCAGGGTATACGAAACCAATGACATCAAAAAGTCTATTCAATCTTTTCTTGCCTCGGCCTTCGAAGGCCAAGGTCATTGCATCATCTTTGGCCCTTGTGTAGGCCCCAAGCAATTCGTCACTGGTTGCCTCAATACTGCTCAACCACTCATCGTTTGGCTCATCAAACTCGCCTCTATATCTGAAGGTATATTTTAAGTAGACCAGGTTGCCCTGACAAAACCTGACATCAGCCTCCTTCAGCATCTCCCTTTCACTCACAAGCGGCCATACTCTGTAGGCGATGTGTTCTTGAACCAGGTCTCTTGTGCCAATAAAAGAACATACAATGTTGAAGCTTCTCTGGCATGCTTCTATATCTTTCCCAAAAGCGGTGGCCGGCCTCCTGATGCCGAAGCGAGACCAAATGGGGCGTTGAATAATTCCTTTTATATCTTCCCTCTCAACTAAATTATTCTTCACATAAAACCATTCTTCCATCCAAGCTCCTAGCCACCTTTTCCGAAATGTTGGAACTGGATAGCTTACATCAGGGCGAGGCATGAAGCCATAACAACCAAAGTTGTTGTGATAGTGCTCCTTGCCAGTAGCCTTCGCCTCATGCAACAACTCGTGCATGTTGCAGAAGCATTTTGCGCTTGGCTCTAGCCCCTGGCTTCTCACGGCCCAAATGAAAACCCCGATCCTGATAATGGCTTCAGGGGTAATTTGATGAAGGAAAATTTCAAAGGTCTTCAACACTTCAACCAGGAATTTGCTTAATGGGAACCGAAGCCCTGCCTTCATGAAGCTCCTGTAAACAACCACCTCATCTTCTTCGGGAGCAGGTGCAGCACTGTCCCCTCCAGCTCTCACAATTGAAATATCTCGGAAATATCTCCCTTTCTTAGCATCAATTTGACTCTGCTTAATGGATGATTTTCCGAAGATAGTGTGACTTGGTCGCCAGGCCGATTTTCCACATCTTCGTCTTCACTTTCCATATCAAAGCTTCCACTATCGTCAGAATCTTCAAACAAATCAGCTAGTATTTCGTTTGTAATCTTCTCTATGTTTGTTTTTTCCATGGCCTCGTAAAAACCAGCTAGTGCAGGATCAGCAACCTTCTTCTCGTCAGCCATTTGATGGACAAATTGAACAAATGCCAAAGCTCACAAAACAAGCGAAATCTGACAGCAAGAAAATTAAAACTTGAGAAAATAGCATAAGTGATTGAAATGGCGCAGCAGATGCTGTCGCTGTGGGTTTCTATTTATATGCCCAGTGCATTGCAACTTGGCGGGCCCCATTTGTCATTGACTTTCGCTATTCTAGTGAAGGGAAGGTGTTTTTTCGGACCTTCAGCTAAAGGCCTTCGTTCACGTCACAGTCTAAATTTTTTAAACGCAAAAACAAATTAATACTGCGAGGGGCTACTATTGGGGGCCTTCCTCTTCCGAAGGTCCTCAAAAACACAACTAACATGTTTTTCAGTATAGTATACTGTCACAGGAAGCTTCAGCTTTGAGAGGAAGGGTGCATGGTATGAAAGGCGCGATCTGGAAGAAGGATGAACCAGCTCTGAAGCAGTGGATGGAGAAGCTTCGGCTTAGCACAAGGACGGTGGTGGATAATGAAATCGACCTAAAGGGGAAAAGACTGCTTAGCCCTCGACAGCCTACCTTTTGGCTAACACTAAATGTCAGGGACATGAATGTAATTTTGCCCAGGTTGTGTCCTGTGCCTATAAATAGATGAACAGTAACACCGTACTGTTCACACTGATTTGTAATCTCTCGCGCGTCACTCTTGCTTTTTCACCTTCTGTCAAGCCGAAGGTACAAATGTAATTCGAATATCATTGATGTTTGTTCCTGTTTATATAATAAAAATATGAATAGTCTAATGATTTGAAATGATTATTCATATTTCCTTTGCGTTTCATATGTCTTAGTTTACATCCTTGCTTATTTAAATGAAGAAGGTACGTCCTTCATGACCTTCGTCTGAAGATCATTATATCCTAAGGGAGATAATGTTTCGGAGGACGAAGGTCTTTAACCATCTACACTTGTGTTGCCTTTTTCTTGATTTATAGCATTTGAGAACAAGTTACCAACACCAACCCTATTCCTTGAATTACCATGGGATAAATGCTTTGCTTAGCAATTTTTGCTATTACTCAACTTGATAAATATGATGTCACTCTTTTAATGATACTACGTTCCAGAAATGAGGTTTTATTATGATGTTAACTCGATGGTTAAACATGAACATTTTGTGTTAAATGGAACATGGAGTGACCACCCAGGATAACAGTGCAACCATGAGTGCTATAATGGCTCTGACTTTGGTAATTAGCTCTATAGACTTAGTGCTTAGCAACCCTACCTGAAAGATGGGCAAGAGGGGGCGGCAGTGGTTTGGTGGTAGCTCATGTTAACATGGGGTGGTAGTATTGACTAAGTTACCTCATCCAGAGGGCCATCAATACAGACGTGGAAACCTTAGCGAGTGGCTTTGTACTAAGGATATTTTGTGAAAGCCTCATAATGGATCCCTAGCCATTCACCTCAGCAGTGTTTACGGGTCCGATCAACCCAGGCTAGATGGGATACATGGCTTGTGGGTAAAGTTGTACCACCTCTGCAGAGTGTAAAACTGATATGTTAGCTTGCTCACGATTAAGAGCAACCTAGACCCTCACATGATAATTGAACTTAAAGATGGAAAATAAATCGTGATCTGAGGATCTACCAGTGGTTTGCTTAAGTGATTTCACTTAAGTTCTTTTGACATAATCTTATACCTTTGATTAATTGGGATATTTGGGATACACACTTATTAGTAAGACAAGTGTTGCTAATAAAATATTGACCAACTAAAATGCTAACCGCTTATCCATAGCCTACCTTGTAAACTTGCATTAATTTCCCCCACTAGCTGAGCCCCGACCATAAGTGAGCTCACCCTTGCTAATATTTTGATCAGAGGGTGATGACGAAGACTTCGCATATGACTTTGATGAGTTTTGAGTCTAATGATGCGCCAGTTACCTTCCTGTGGAAGAGTGTCCATGTTTAATTCCGACGTACTTTGATTATGATACTTGTTTAAGATACTATGATCCAGATGATGTAATAAAGTTACTCTACTCTCTTTACGCCTTTATTGCATTGTCTTTTGATACACTTGTGACGTCAACATATGTGTGGAAAATGGATCCTGGCCCACATATGCTATGCATTCGGTTTTGACCCCAGAACCGGGTGTGACACCATCTTCTCTGAGTCAAGTTGAGCATTCAAAGAAGAGTTTAAGGCGCGAGCACTGTCCAAGAAGGCAGAGACTTGGTTCAGGTCAGCCTGGCTCTAGGTATACCGCTCCTCAGCATCGGAGCACCGCTAAGTCAGAACTGGTGAAGCAACAGGAAAAGAACACAAGATATGAGACGAGAAAAGCAATAAACAACAAAAAAGGAAACTGCAGACTCACTAACCAAGGTTTGAGGCCTTCAGATCTTCTATTTGCCTCTGAAGCAGTAGAGGGTTCCACTGCATCAAAGATGAAACTTGGTCGGGGATAGGGGGCACCACAAGATTTTAGCTAGGCAGATACAGAATCGAAGACATTCTACAATTTCAAAAATTAGCAAGAGAACATGTTTGCCAACATGAACAATAAGAAGCAAAGGTACGCTCACCTGGAGATTAGAGAGAAATAAAGTAAGACCCAGCGCTGGAAGCATTGATGCACTGCCTGTTGAGGGGCATCAATAGGAACAATGTTGAGAGCATCACTCGGAGAGACCTCATCTCCATCAGCAGGCAGAGGATTCCTAGCATCCGGTTCATTGGCCTCTAAGGTGACCGAACCGACGAGAGCAGCAGATAAATTTGTCACCACGAGTTCCTCAGATTGAACCAGTGGTGATCCAACGTGAACGTCCATAGAAGCAGCCGAAGAGGAGCCTGGCCCAGCATCGTTGGGGGTTAGGCCGTCTTTAGCACCACCCTCAGGGGCTGGGCTGCCCTAAGCACCACCCTAGGGGGCTGGGTCGTCCTTAGCGGCACCCTCCGAAGCTGAAGCACCCTCGGTTGTACCCAAAGGAGCTGGGTGACTCTGACTAGCAGCGTCAAGGTCCAGCGTGTCCTTGTGAGCTAGACCTCCCTCCAAGGTCGACGAAGCGCGAGAAACAGTCCGAGTTACCTCTTGCCCGATAGGATCCGGGACCTCTGAACGGACGATGGAACTTTCAACCTCAAGGGGCTCCGATAAAAGGTTTTTAGGGATAATTTCTTCTAATGCATGGTCAAAGGTAGACATTGTCAACCCTTGGAGGCTAACAAGTCCTGATAAGGCTTGCATCGGGATGTCACTGCTCCTACTGCTGCAGCTGTTCTTGTGAATCAAGGGAATTTCTTCTTCCTCCTCCTATTCATCCTCATCAAGCACACAACCGCCAACTCTGGCATCATCACAACCTCTAATATCGTCCTCAAGGGTGGTGCTCGCCGGGCCACCACCGAGGAGTGATGTCGAGGGATCAGCATCTTGTTCTAAGCATGATAACCGCCAAAGTATTTTCTTTTTATTCCTCTCCTCTTTAGGCGCGGCTGGATAGCTCGTCTGGCGCGATCGCTTGCGACGAACACCTTCAGGATTCTGAACTCCTTCGTCCTCACCAAGGTCCTGCTCAATCGCAACAGCCATCGACTCAGTATGGGCAGAGTCAGACGATTCTCCAGCCAGCATACTGAGAACAGCGTTCACCTCAGCTTCATCAGCGCCAGTTGTCATCTGGAAATGGGTCTATCTCTCCGCTTCAAGAAGATTCTAGAATGGAGCGATGAAAGCCTTGATGCCATCCAATGAGGGTCGCACTCTATGACATGCCATCTTGAATAGGAGGGTTGGAAATGAATTCAGAAGAGGGACTCTGTGGAGGTAGATTCCAGGCATAATAAGATAAGGGAGCACCAGTATCCAAAATCTTGCCCCTTAACATCAAGTCAATCCGGCTCAACAGGTCCTCGTCAGGAATCCGTCTATTGGTAATTCGGGTAGGGTCATTGACTCCAGTGTACAGATAAGTCAGATAAACTCTATCTTTCAGAGGTTAGATGTTCGTGAAGACAAAATCAGCAACAACGGCTTCAACAGTCAGGCCCCTGTCTTTCAGCGCACATATTTCGGCAAGCAACACCCTGGACTTGGCCAGCTCTGAAGCTATGGGGACTTTGTCCAGCTGGGCGTGCAGACGTCAGGCTACCTCCCCGATCGAGGAGGGAGGGACTTGTTGTGGTTCTCCATGGTAAACCACTCAAGGCGCCATCCTTTAATGCTATCCTTCAGAGGGATATCAAGATATTCGACTTTCCTGCTCTGACGAAGCTCCAAGCTGACACCACCAACAAGCTAATGATGTCCTCCAGTGTAACACCCTGAATTTGGGGGTATAAAATTTCTTTCTTATTATCATCCAAATTCTGGTGTTACTCTCCTCTATCTCACTCTAGTTTCTCTCTAGTTTCTCTCCCTCTCTTTCTCTTTTGATTAGGGTTAGTTTAATTAGTGAAGGATTGTTTATTTTATTTTGCCCAAAACATATGAGTCATGGAATGTTGCACCATATTGAGCCTAAATATTCTTTGAATTGTTGCACATATTTGATTTGGTTTGAATTTGAAACTTGATTTGAATTTGAATTGGAAACCCTAGAGAAAATAAATAGAAAAGCAATTAGAAATTCCCTGGAAAATGGAAAACCTATTTCAGCCCAAACCGGCCCACTAAGCCCAGCCCGCACGCCCTCGGTGCCTGATAGGCGGGCCCCGCCTGTCGGCGCCAACTCCAGCGCGCCCTCCCTCCCCCTCTCTGTCCCGCCGACCCCACCTGTCAGTCGTCCCTAACCTCTCGCCCACGATCCTCCGTCGTGGATGCGCCCATGACCGCGCGTTCTCCGGCCATGACCCCGCGCCCGCGCCCCTTTTGAGGCCCGCGCCCTACTCGCCCACCTCCCCTCGCTCACTTGCACCCTCAGCCGACCCCCCTCGCCCTCTCTCTCGCTCTGCCCGCGCGACCAGAGCCCCGCCACCGCCCACTGACGTCCGCCGCCCGTTCTACGGCCGCCGTGGAACTCCCCGCCGCGTCTGTTGCCCCGGTAAGCTCCGCCCTATCACCCGCCACCTGGAACACCCCTCAGTTCACCCCTAATCCCTCTAGTCCGCCCGGTCTGCGCTCACCGAAGTTCCTCCTGTGCAGCCAGAGTTCCGTCGCCCCGTCGCGTCCCTGCGCGACCGCCTTTGCCCCGTGACACCATCATTTCCCCTCGAGGTGAGCAACCTACCCGCACCCTTAATTTGGTCGTTACTGCCCTGGTTAGAGCGTGATTGTTCACTGGAGTTGCCCCGCACCGCCGTTAGCCTGCCTCGCCGTGTGCAGTGCCCTCTGGTGCTCCCGCGCCCGTGTGATACACATGGCCGAGTCCGCCAAACTGCCCTGAATGCGCCCGCGCAAGTCCCCAAGCCTCTGGAGCCCCGTCGTGGTCAGCCCCCTCATCTCCGGCGAGCTCTCGCCACGGGACCGAGCAGCACCACCGCGCCTGTGTCCGCCCCTAGCCGTTAGATCTCGAGCGTCCGTCCGAGATCGGGCGGTTTAGATTTAACCAGAGCGGATCTGATTGCAGTCCTCTGATTCAGATCCAACCGCCCTCCTCTCTTCCCCCTCACCCGCACCTCTGCCCCTGGGCCCGGCTGGTCAGTCTGCCCTGGCTCGTTGACGCCCTGACCTCGCCAGTCAGTCGCGTCCGTGCGCCCGCGCGATCTAATCCTGGCCGTTGATCTCTGATCCGACGGTTGAAGTTACCCCGTACCCCTTCACGTGTGAGTTTTACTTAAGAGACCCTCGGCTTTTAGGAAATCAACCTGCCGTCCTCTGTTTTAGCGCGCAGGCCCCTGGTTTATTTTAAATAGCCCCCTGTACTTTTATTTAATCACAGATTTAGCCCTAATTTCATATTTTAAACTTCAAAACTTGTTTATTTTATATCTTTTTCATATTAACTCCAAATTTAGTGGTTCAAATTGCAAAATGTTCATAAAATTATTCTATGTTCAAGTAAATTATGACCAGCTATAGCCTGTATACTTTAATTTTACACATAGGATACAAGGTTAATGTCTATGTTAATTTTTTTATTTAATGAAATAAATAAAATGAAAGCCCTAGGAGTTAAAATACATTTAATCTTGTGAGATTAGTGTCATGCATTATATGAATTCATTTTTGGCTTAACTTCTAGGTCTCAATGAAATGAATAAAACTAGGTTATGTAATTATGGATAGCACTTAAAGAATAATCAAATTCCTAAATGAGATTAGTCCATCTTATGATTTAATATCTTTCTTTTTTAAATTACTACTTTACCTTTTGAGATATGTTCCAAACACTTAGAGAGTAATCAACTCATAATTAGGATTACTTCATTTTATAAGTTTATCTCATTCTCTTTTATTTAATACTATACCTTTTGAGATGTTTTCCAATGTTGGTATATGCTTGATGTGATGTTCATTTGTACTTTCCAAATGTATTGAATGTATGATCGCTTTATTTAGACAACGAGCAACTCGTGGTTCCTGAGTCTGTTGCCGAAGATTCCTCTAAGCAACAACCTGGTGACGGCAAGTGTCCTCAGACCTATCATGTCCTACTTCACTTTATAATTCACTATCCTGCATTACATTATTGAAACTTAAGGATTGACTAGTCTGTATTTACCTTACCCTTGTTTACCTTTTTGGGTTAATCATGGTTAGTATATGCTATTGCTTTAACTTAATCAATGAACATGATGTGATTATTTATGATACGATGATGTTATCTCGATGAGGTTCTTGTGAATACTTTAGGGGGCTCAGGCTATTCCTGAGTGCCTCTCCGTAAGGACCTGTTTGGGGAGTGACAACCCAGGATAACAGTGCGCCATGAGGGTGGAATGGGACGCCCTTAGCTGATTAATTAGAGGAAACAGATGAGTAGTTGGCTTCGCCGTAGGGCCGTCAATGGGGTCCGGGCACAGTACGTGCTCTGCCGAGGCTGGTTGCAGAGGTTCTTTGATTTGGTTTTGTTAGTCACCCTTTGTAACACCCTGAATTTGGGGGTATAAAATTTCTTTCTTATGATCATCCAAATTCAGGTGTTACTCTTCTCTATCTCACTCTAGTTTCTCACTCTCTAGTTTTCTCTCTCTCTTCTTCTTTTAATTAGGGTTAGTTGAATTAGTGAAGGATTATTTATTTTATTTTGCCCAAAACATATGAGTCATGGAATGTTGCATCATATTGAGCCTAAATATTCTTTGAATTGTTGCACATATTTGATTTGGTTTGAATTTGAAACTTGATTTGAATTTGAATTGAAAACCCTAGAGAAAATAAATAGAAAAGGCAATAGAAATTCTAGGAAAAGGAAAAGGCCAATTCGGCCCAAACCAGCCCATTAAGCCTAGCCCGCGCGCGCCCTTGGTGCCTGACAGGCGGGCCTCGCCTGTCAGCGCCAACCCGAGCTGGCTCACTCCCTCTCTCTCTAGCTGCTCTGTGGGGCCGAGCTGTCGGCGTCGTTCTTTACCCCGCGTCCTCTCTCTCTCTCTATCCCACCATCCCCACCTGTCAGCCGTCACTAACCTCTCGCCCACGATCTCCTCGTCGTTGACGCGCCCACGACTGCGCGTTCTTCGGCCACATTTTCGTGTTCGTGCCTATTTTGAGCCCCTCGTCCTGCTCGCCCACCTCCCCTCGCTCATTTGCACCCTCGGCCAAACCCCCTCGCTCTCTCTCTCTCTCGCTCTGCCCACGCAAGCAGAGAGCTCCGCCACCGCTTGCCGATGGCCGCTGTTCGTTCTGCGGTCACTGTCGCCCCTGCGCCCCGTCCTTTGCCCCGGTGAGTTCCGCCTCGCCTTCAGCTGCTCGGGACACCCTTCGGTGTGCCCTTCCCCTCTCTAATTTGCTCGGCCCATGCTCACTAGAGCGGTTCTTGCGCAGCCGGAGCTTCGCCACCGTTGCCCCGTCATGTCCTTGTGCCACCGTCATTGCCCCGTGACTCCAGCGCTTCCCCTTGAGGTGAGCAACCTGCTCGCACCCTTGATTTGGTCGTTACTGCCCTGGTTAGCGCGTGATTGTTCGCTAGAGTAGCCCCGCACCGCCGTTAGCCCGCCTCGCTGTGCCGCGCCTTCTGGTACTCCCGCACCGGCGTGATGCCCATGGCCGAGTCTGCCAGACCTCCCTGAACACGCCTGAACTAGCCCCCGAGCCCCTAGAGCCCCGCCGTGGCCAGCCTCCTCGTCTCCGGCGAGCTCTCACCACGGGACCGAGCAGCGCCACCGCGCCTGTGTCCACCCCTGGCCATTAGATCTCGGGCGTCCGTCCGAGATAGGGCGGTTTAGACTTAACCCGAGCGGATGTAATCCCAGCCCTCCGATCTAGATCTGACCGCCCCTATCTCTCCCCCTCGCCCGTGCCCCTGCACCTGGGCCCGGCTGGTCAACCCGCCCTGGCCCGCTGACGCCCTGGCCCCGCTTGTCAGCCGCGTCCACGCGCCCGCGCGATCTAATCTAGGCCGCTGATCTCTGATCCGATGGCCAAGGTTACCCCGTACCCCTTCGCGTGTAACTTTAGCTTAAGAAACCCCCTAGTTTTAGGAAATCAACCCGCAGTCCTCTGTTTTAGCGCGCAGGTCCCTAGTTTATTTTGAAAAGCCCCCTGTACTCTTATTTAATCACAGATTTAACCCTAATTTCATATTTCAAACTTCAAAACTTGTTTATTTTATATCTTTTTCATATGAACTACAAATTTAGTGGTCCAAATTGCAAAATGTTCATAAAATTGTTCTCTGTTCAAATAAAATATGACCAGCTATAGTCTGTATACTTTAATTTTACACTTAGAATATAGGATTAAAGTATATGTTGATTTAATCATTTAGTGAAATAAATAAAAGGAAAATCCTAGGAGTTAAAGTATATTTAATCTTGTGAGATTAATGATATGTACTACATGAATTCACCTCTGATTTAACTTTTAGGTCTCAATGAAATGAATAGAATTAGGTTATGTAATTATGGATAACACTTAAAGCATAGTCAAATTCCTAAATGAGAGTAGTTCATCTTATAATTTAATCTTTTCTTTGTCTAATTACTACTTTACCTTTTTGAGCTATGTTCCAACACTTAGAGAGTAATCAATCCCCAATTAAGATTAGTCCATTTTATAAGTTGATCTCATTCTCTTTTATTTAATACTATACCTTTTGAGATGTTTTCCAATGTTTGTGTTTGCTTGATGTGATGTTCATTTGTACTTTCCAAATGTATTGAATGTATGCTCGCTTTATTTAGACAACGAGAAGCTCGTGGTTCCTGAGTGTGTTGCTGAAGATCTTTCTAAGCAATAACCTAGTGAAGGCAAGTGTCCTTAGACCTATCATGTCCTACTTTACTTTATAATTCACTGTCCCGCATTACATTATTGAAACTTAAGGATTGACTAGTCTATATTTACCTTACCCTTGTTTACCTTTTTGGGTTAATCATGGTTAGCTTATGCTATTGCTTTAACTTAATCAATGAACATGATGTGATTATTTATGATATGATGTTATCCCGATGAGGTTCTTGTGAATACTTTAGGGGGCGCAGTCTATTTCCTGAGTACCTCTCCGTAAGGACCTGTTTGGGGAGTGACAACTCGGGATAACAGTGCAACCATGAGAGTGGAATGGGATGCCTTTAGCTGATTAATTAGAGGAATTAGAGGAGTAGTTGGCTTCGCCGCAGGGCCGTCAATGGGGTCTGGGCACAGTACTTGCTCTGGCGAGGCTGGTTGCAGAGGTTCTTTGATTTGGTTTTGTTAGTCACCCTTCCTTTGAGGAGATGTACTGTGTTTATCAAACTGGAGAAACCTATATGGTATCTTTAACCTCTGGGGAATCTTTGTAAAGGCTACGTAGTGAGACCCTGCTAGGTCACCTTGGTAGTGATCAATGGGGAGGCTAGAACCCCGGGTAGAAAGGGAATCATGACTTGTGGGTAAAGTGTGCAACCTCTGCAGAGTGTTAGAAACTGGTATATTAGTCGTGCTCATGGTTATGAGCAGACTTGGGATACTCTTTAATTAGAAGAACTTTGATTACATTTATGATGATGATTAGTGTCGGCGTTTCGACCCCGGGGGGTCCATGGACCGACGAGTAAATTGTCGCTGCGTGTCCCAGCCCAGATGGGTCGGCGCGAGACAGAACACAAAGGGGGAAAAACAGCAAAGGGGAACCCACGGCCTTCATGTTGTCCTGCGCCCAGGGCGGATGCGCTTGCAGTGGGGGGTTACAAGCGTTCGTGTGGGAGAGAGCGAGAGCCTTATGTGTCGGCCCGTTCTCCCGCGCGGCCAACCTTCTCGTACGAGAGCCCTGGACCTTCCTTTTATAGGCGTAAGGAGAGGGCCCAGGTGTACAATGGGGGGTGTAGCAGTGTGCTAACGTGTCTAATAGAGAGGAGCCAGAGCCCTAAGTACATGCCGTTGTGGCTATCGGAGAGGTTTTGGTGCCCTGTTCATGTGATGTCGTGGCCGTCGGAGGAGTGCTTGAGCCCTGTGGAAGTACAGCTGTCGGAGCTGTCGGATCCTTGCTGACGTCTCCTTGCTTCTGTAAGGGGCTGAGAGCCACCGTCGTCATGGAGCACGTGGGGTGCTATCATTACTTGTTTATCGGGGGCGAGCCAGATGGGACACCGGTCTTGTTCCCCGTAGCCTGAGCTAGCTAGGGGTAGGGTAATGATGGCCCCCCCTGTGACGTGGTCGGTCCGAGCCCAAGGTCGGGCGAGGCGGAGGCTCCTCCGAGGTCGAGGTTGAGTCTGGGCCTGGGGGTCGGGCGAGGCGAAGACCGTCTTCCGATGTCGAGGCTGAGTCCAAGCCATGGGGTCGGGTGAGGCGGAGACCGCCTTCCAGAGTCGAGGCTGAGTCCGAGCCCTGGGGTCGAGCGAGGCGGAGTCCGTCGTCTGAGGTCGAGGTTGAGTCCGAACCCTGGGGTCAGGCGAGGCAGAGCTTCCTATGGCGCCTGAGGCCGGTCTTGGCGGTTGTCAGCCTCACCCTGACGGGTGGCACGGCAGTCGAAGTAGCACAGGCGGCGCTGTTTTCCTGTCAGGTCGGTTAGTGGAGCGGCGAAATGACTGCGGTCACTTCGGCTCTGTCGACTGAAGAGCGCGCGTCAGGATAAGGTGTCAGGCGATCCTTGCATTAAATGCTCCTGCGATATCGTCGGTTGGCGTGGCGATCTGGCCAAGGTTGCTTCTCCTCGAAGCCTAGGCCTCGGGTGAGCCGAAGGTGCGTCCGTTGCTTGAGGGGACCCTCGGGCGAGACGTGAATTCTCCTAGGTCGGCTGCCTTTGCCCGAGGCTAGGCTTGGGCGAGGCGAGATCGTGTCCCTTGAGTGGACGGAGCCTTGACCTGAATCGCGCCCATCAGGCCTTTGCAGCTTTGTGCTGATGGAGGTTACCAGCTGAGATTAGGAGTCTTGGGGGTACCCCTAATTATGGTACCCGACAGTAGCCCCCGAGCCTCGAAGGGAGTGTTGGTACTCGCTTGGAGGCTTTTGTCGCACTTTTTTGCAAGGGGATCGGCCTTTCTCGGTTGCGTTTCGTTCTGGTGGGTGCGCGCGAGCGCACCCGCCGGGTGTAGCCCCCGAGGCCTCGAAGGAGTGGTTTGACTCCTTCGAGGTCTTAGCGCGTTTCGTGATGCTTCGGCCGGTCTGGTTGTTCCCTCATGCGAACTGGCCGTAGCCCGGGTGCATAGTCAGGTTCCAAGTTTTCGGGCTGGTATGTTGATGCTGTCAACGGTTTGGCCGGAGCCGGGTTTGCGAGAGCAGCCCCCGAGCCTCCGCACAGAGCGAGAAGACGGTCAAGGACAGACTCGACCTTTTTCATACGCACCTGCGTCGCCTTTCCACAAGGAGGAGGGGGGAAAAGCGCCATGTTGCCCTCGGAGGGTGCCGAACATGGTGTCTCCAGTGAGTTGCTAACGGGTGATCCGAGTGGACGCCCGTGCCCCGTTCGGTAAGGGTCGGCTAGTGGCCCAGAGGCGCGCTCCAAAAGTACCTGCAGGTGATTTGCCGGACCCGGTCCCGTTTGATAGGGTCCGAGGGCTCGATGCCTCCCTCTGATGGGATTTCGTTACAGAATCGCTCCTGCTGGTCTCGGAAATGTCCTAGGGTACCTCGGGAGCGTAGCCCAAGCCTCGGCCATGTATCGGACGTACCCAGAGTCATCCCTCGCTCTACATGCTCTGAGGCGGCTGTCGAACCCTTCGGGGGCCAGCCTACGAACCCCTGATCAGTAGTGGGCATGGAGCCCGAGTGGTCTGAGGCAGCTGTCGAACCCCTCCTAGGGGCCAGCCTTCGAACCTCTGACCAGTAGTGGGTGCGGAGCCCGAGTGCTTTGAGGCGGCTGTCGAACCCTTCCGAGGGGCCAGCCTTCGAACCTCTGATCAGTAGGGGGGCTCGAGGCCCGTTTCCTTCATGGAGAAGGATCCCTTTTGGAGTATCCCCTTTCCCGGTCCCTGTAGCAAGAGAGAGAAAGGGGAAGAGAAAAAGGGATATGAATTTGAACGACGTGGCGTACCTTTTTGACGTGGTCATCATGGCGGAGGTGAAGCGTCGCCTGCTTCACCTACCAAAGGTACCGCCTGTCCTGCCGCAGAGTTAATGCGATGGGACGAGTGGTTCGCGGGGCTGCCGTTGTGCGTGCACGAGCCGTTCGAGGAACGGGCGTTTCGCCTTCGAGTTTTGAATTTCGCGGCGGGTTCGGGCGAAGTGTTGAACGGGTCTCGCCTGGGCCTTTATATAGTCGGGAGAGGGACCGGTGACGGTTCTTTACTCTGCTGCTCATCTCCTGCTTAGGTTTCCGCATCCTGAGGGAATAGCCAGAGAAAGGAAACCGCACACCTTGTCCGCTCCGCCGCCACCTCCTTTGCTTGGTGATGGCCGACCGGGTGGCCGTTATTCCGCCACGTGACCCGTGGCCTTTCTCTACCGTCACGGTGGATGATTTGGAGGCCCTTGTTGCCGATGGCTTGCTTCGTCCCCTCTCTGGTGACCCGCAGCCGGAGTGGATTGCTCCCCCTAGCAGAGCCGCCCCATCCCCGCCGCCAGGGTATGTGCTAAGTTTCGTCTCTTTCCACGAGCGGGGGTTTGGAGTGCCGGCGAGTCGTTTCATGCGGGCGATCCTGCATTTCTACGGGGTGGAGCTGCACAATCTCAGCCCCAACTCCATCGCGCAAGCAGCCATCTTCGCAGTGGTTTGCGAAGGGTTTTTGGGGATTGACCCCCACTGGGATCTGTGGACCCATCTCTTCTCCGCGGAGCCTTTTACCTTGGCGACGGGGGAGAGGAGAGTTCGCATGGCGGGGCGGGAAGGTGGCTGCATCCTCTAGTTGAGGCAGGCGTGTGCGCAACAGTATATCACCGCCATCCTTGCCTCTTTGAACAAGGGGTGGCAGCGCCGGTGGTTTTACCTTCGGAATGACGATGGGAGGCTCCCATCGTTTTCTCAACAAGTGGTGACCACCTCCGCCACCAACTCCACGAGAGACAGAAGAATCTCCAGCCCCTTCTGGAGGCCTTGCAGGTGCTGCGAGATGGGGGGCTCACCGCCACGGGGGTGGTTGCCGCCATCCATCGCCGGAGGGTGCTCCCCTTGACGGAGCGGCGACTGCCGCTTTTGGAGATGATGCCGGGGGTCGACCTGGAGGGTTCGCAGATGTCCTCGGTCCCTCTCCCCGCCGATGACCTCCACAGGCGGGTAGCCTCCACGGTAGGAAAGCTGGACACCGGTGCTCTTACCCAGCCCTCGATGCGCCCCGAGCGCGGGTGCATATCCCTGGTGAGTGTCCGCTCCTTCTTCATTCTTGTGTAAGACTGCCCCCTGGGTTGTCACAGCTGAGATTTCCGTCCGTCTCCAGGAGGTGGGGTTTCACAAGCCTTTTCTGCCACCGGTCCCAGAGGACGCGGTGGACCGAGCCGCATGGAGGGTCGCTGCGGAGAAGAAGGAGAAGAAGGACGCAGAAAAGGCTCGGGCCCGCGAGCGGACGCGGGCTCGGGATGCCTTGGAGAGGTGTCGTCGGCGGCAGGAGAGGGACGGGCTCCCGAGGGAGCCGTCGCCGGAGACGCCTGACGATGACGACGACGATGATGATGACGATGATGAAGACGATGACATGGCTGCCCGCCTTGGCCTCAGCCCGGATCTGAGGCTGGGCCAGGGGTCGTCGAGCCAGCCCCCGAGTGGGCTGGCGCCGCCGGTACCCGGGGCCAGGACATCAGGGTCCCAGTCCAAAGGACAGGGGTAGGCCGAGGGGGTACTTGACCCCTTGGCCGAGGTAGTTGAGGTGACCCCGGGGAGTCAGGCCGACCCGCCTGTTCCCCAAGAGCCGTTGCCCGTGTCGACTACACAGGAGGCTGATCCTCGGGTCGTCGTGGCTGCGTCTGGGCAGTTCGTCCCTCTGGTGCCTCGGGCGCCCGAGGCAAGGATGGTGCCGAAGCCGGCAGCGGGGCTAACCTCGATTGTACCCGCGGGGACCGAGGCTCGAGGGGTGTCCCCGCAGGCACGATTGGTCGTGGCCTGGAGTGGGTAAGTATCTTAGGATACCTTCGTCCCGGCTCCTCCTTCGTGTGTCCTGATCCTGCTCTTCCCTTTCTTCCCAGCAAACGGAGGCACGGTTCGACCGGTCTGGCTCCCTGGAAGGTCCTCAAGACGGAGTCGGCTTCTGCAGCCAGTGCCGCGCCGGGCCTCGCCGGCCGGCTGGCCTCCTCATAAGATGCTACAAAGCGGGGGGCTCAGGCGGCACAAATTGCCGTGAGGCGAGTTCCCGAGGCTGACCCCTCCGTCGAGGCGGCCGTCGTGCCGAGGGAGGCTGCTGGCGCGGCCGCGGGCTCGAGTCCACCGGGCGGGTTGCTGGTGCTGGCCGTGGAGCCACCCATCGCCGCCGATGTTGAGATGGCTGAGGCGCCGCCACTCGAGGTCGGTGATCGGGAACCTGCCCCCTTGGCCGAGGAGGTATCCGATGTGCCGGCTGCAGGAGGTGCCGGCGCCTTGGAGGAGGGAGGCGCAGAACCGCGGCCCGTCCTGGGGAGCGACGACCTCATCCTCGCGCGGAGAGGTCCCAATGAGCGGCGTGGGGAGAGGCTCCGGTTCTGGACCTGTGGTGCTTCGGAACCCCTCCTCGTTCTTGAGGATGAGCGAGAGGAGCAGACCTGGGACGAGCTTCACGAGTGCGCCGAGGCGACGGTGGTGTCGCTTCGGTCGACCCTGGAGGCCCTTTCCAGGGACGTTCCCAGGATCCTCCAGGTAAGGATTTCAGGCATACCTTTCATGTGATCAAGGCATTCTTTGTAACGTCCCGCTTCCCTTCCTCAGGATCTAACGGATCTGAGCGCCACCAAGTCATCGTTCATCCGCCGCGAGGCCGACGTCTGGGGTTCGTTGCGGTTCCTGAGGACCGCGCTTACCGAGACCACCAAGCGCCTCTCCCAACGGAGCGCCGAGGCGGCGGACCTTCGGTTGCTCTGCGACGAGCTGGGGGCAGAGGCAGCGGCGGCGCGCGCAGAGGCGCAGCGGTGGCAGTCGGAGCTTGGCCAGGTCATCGATGAACGGGACCAATCTCGGGGCTAGGCCGCTGAGGCTGAGAGTCAGGCCGAGGCCCTTGAAGGCCAGCTAGCCGAGGCGTCTGCCCGGGCCGGAGCCCTTGCGGCGGACCTGGCCGTGGCCGTCGGGTCTGCTCAGTCCGCCCAAGCCGCAGTCTCGGAGCAGCGTGCCCGGGCCGAAGGTATGTCTTGGCTGTTTCGAGATTTCGATTCAGCTTCATTCTTCAACTTGCGTTTGAAGACTTCTGCTTTGGCTGTTCATAGGGCTCGAGTCTACCCTCAACGAGTCTACCAAGGCACTTGCCCAAGCGGCCGAGCGGAGGGAGGCCGACCACGTGGCCATGTCCGAGGCTATCTCAGCCTTCTGCTAGGTCTTTGGTCTCGACGACGTCCCCTCGGGGAGCTCCCCTCATAGTCGCCTGTAGGCCTTGGGTGACCACGCGCGCGGTAGACTCCGCGAGGCGCTGCATCACGGCGTCAAGCGGGCCTTCGCCGTGCTCGCTTCCCACTACGATGTGGATCTGGAGCAGGTCAGTGAGGGGTACTGCCTTCCCGACGAAGATGAAGCTGCCCTGGCCAAAGTTCAGAGGCTCAACGAGGTCGCCGCGTGCCCAAGCGCAGTGCTGGCTTCCACCTTCGAGGCGGAGATCCTTCCGCTTGCGCCGCTGTCTGAGGGCGGGGCGGATCTCGCTGAGGGTCGAAACGAAGCCGAGGGTGCATCTCCTTCCCCGGGCAATGCCTGATTCCGCCGAGGCAGTTTATTTTGAATATGTATGTGTCTTTTGTGGCCGCCGAGGCCTGAACACTTTGTTGTCGTGATATAAAGCTGTGTCTCTTTTCCTCCTGTTTCACGTATCCGGACTCGTCCGTCAGTAGCAGAATTGCTTACCCAAGTAAGAGTTATTTTTTGTGGTAGGTGACGAGTGAGGTATCTGTATCCCGGAGGCGTAGGAATCCCTTGGCTCAGTCGGCCTTGCCACTTACATACACTCTTATTCGTTTCTCGGGGTTCTGTTACTGATATAGTCAGGAAACATGAAAGTCGTTTTGGTGGAAGACTTTTTTCGAGGAAAATTTTGACGCAGAGGGGGTTCGCCCCTTCTAGCCCCCGAGGGAGGGTCAGGCTTTGCTGAGGCAAGGCTGACCCTTCCTTGATGGTTAGACTTCATTAGCATATGTAGACGAGGTGTATGAACGACTTGAAAACATCTTAAGGGTAGAAGCGACGTAGCTGTCGGATGTTCCAAGTGTTGTTGTAAACCTCGCCTTGACTGTTGGCCAGCTTGTATGTTCCAGGCTTCAAAATCTTGGCGATGATGAATGGCCCTTCCCAAGGAGGCGTGAGCTTGTGACACCCTCGGGCGTCTTGTCATAGCCGAAGCACCAAGTCGCCCACCTGGAGGTCTCGGGACCGAACCCCTCGAGCGTGGTAGCGTCGCAGGGACTGCTGATACCGCGCCGAGTGTAGTAAGGCCATGTCCCGAGCCTCTTCCAGCTGGTCCAGCGAGTCTTCTCGGTTGGTTTGATTGCTTCGGTCATCGTACGCCTTCGTCCTCGGGGATCCGTATCCTAAGTCTGTGGGCAAGATAGCCTCGGCCCCATAGACTAGAAAGAACGACGTGAAGCCCGTGGCTCGGCTTGGCGTTGTTCTCAGACTCCAGACCACCGAGGGGAGTTCCTTCATCCACCACCTGCCGAACTTGTTGAGGTCGTTGTAGATCCGCGGCTTGAGTCCTTGCAGAATCATGCTGTTGGCACGCTCTACTTGCCCATTCGTCATGGGGGTGAGCTACGACGGCCCAGTCCACCCGGATGTGGTGATCCTCGCAGAAGTCCAGGAACTTTCTGCCGGTGAACTGGGTGCCGTTGTCGGTGATTATGGAGTTCGGGACCCCATAGCGATGGATGATGTTGGTGAAGAACGCCACCGCCTGTTCGGACCTGATGCTGTTTAGGGGTCGGACCTCGATCTACTTGGAGAATTTGTCGATAGCGACCAGCAGGTGCATGTCGCCCCCGGGTGCCTTCTGCAAGGGACCAACGAGGTCCAGACCCCACACAGCGAACGGCCAGGTGATGGGTATTGTTTGCAGAGCCTGAGCGGGCAGGTGGGTCCACTTTGCCTAGAATTGACACCCTTGGCAGGTGCGTACAATCCTGGTGGCATCGACCACCGCGGTTGGCCAGTAGAAACCCTGTCGGAAAGCGTTTCCAACAAGGGCTTGAGGTGCTGCGTGGTGACCGCAAGCCCCCGAGTGTATTTCTTGTAATAACTCCTAACCTTCGGCGATGGATATGCATCGCTGGAGGATGCCTGAGGGGCTGTGGTGGTAGAGCTCCTTCCCGTCACCCAGCAAGACGAACGACTTGGCGCGCCGCTCTAGTCGCCGAGCTTCGGCTCTGTCGAGGGGTAGCTCTCCTCGGTGGAGATATTGCAGGTACGGGGTCTGCCAGTTTCGATTAGGCGTGACCCTATTCCGCTCTTCCTCGACGCACAGTGCCTCACCCTTAGGGGCCGAGGGCGCCTTGGGCTGAGCCGAGGACGCCTCGAGCAGGGCCGAGACCTTCTCGGGCTCGGGCGTGTCGTCGGTCTTGACTGAGGGTTGATGTAGGTCTCGGGAGAAGACGTCGCGAGGGACCGTTGTCCGCCCCGAGGCTATCTTAGCCAGCTCGTTCGCAGTCTCGTTGTATCGTCGGGCGATATGGTTGAGTTCGAGCCCGAAGAACTTGTCCTCCAGGCGCCGAACCTCATCGCAGTAGGCTTCCATATTCGGGTCGCGGCAATGGGAGGTCTTTATGACTTGGTCGATGACAAGCTGCGAGTCGCCATGAGCGTCGAGGCGTTGGACCCCTAGCTCGATGGCGATGTGCAACCTGTTAACCAGAGCCTCGTACTCGGCCACGTTGTTGGACGCCGGGAAATGGAGGCGCAACACGTAGCGGAGGTGCTTCCCGAGGGGTGAGATGAAGAGCAGGCCCGCGCCCGCTCCTGTTTTCATCAACGACCCGTCGAAAAACATGGTCCAGAGTTCCGGTTGGATCGGGGCTACTGGAAGCTGGGTATCGACCCATTCAGCCACAAAGTCCGCCAAGACTTGGGACTTGATGGCCTTCCGAGGGGCGAACGAGATAGTCTCGCCCATGATCTCCACTGCCCACTTTGCAATCCTACCCGAGGCCTCTCGGCACTGGATGATCTCTCCCAGGGGGAAGGATGACACCACCATCATCGGATGAGACTCGAAGTAGTGTCGCAACTTACTCCGCGTCAGAATTACCATGTACAGTAGCTTCTGGATTTGCGGGTAGCGGATTTTGGTCTCGGACAGTACTTCACTGATGAAGTAGACCGGCCTCTGGACGGGCAATGCATGCCCCTCTTCTCGTCTCTCGACCACGACCGCGGCGCTGACCACCTGAGTGGTAGCGGCGACGTAGATCAAGAGGGCTTCTCCGGCAGCGGGGGGCACCAAGATGGGCGCGCTTGTAAGGAGCGCCTTTAGGTTCCCGAGGGCTTCCTCGGCCTCGGGGGTCCAAGTAAAGCGCTCGGTCTTCCTCAAGAGGCGGCATAGAGGTAGGCCTCTTTCACCGAGGCGCGAGATGAAACGGCTCAGAGCCGCAAGGCATCCCATGACCCTCTGTACTCCTTTCAAGTCCTTGATGGGCCCCATGTTGGTGATGGCCGCGATTTTCTCCGGGTTGGCCTCGATGCCCCGCTCGGAGACGATGAACCCCAGGAGCATGCCTCGGGGGACTCTGAAGACACACTTCTCAGGATTGAGTTTTACGCCTTTCGCCTTGAGACACCGGAATGTCGTTTCAAGGTCGGAGAGGAGGTCGGAGGCTTTCCTCGTCTTGACTATGATGTCATCGACGTAAGCCTCGACCGTTCGACCAATGTGTTCTTCGAACACGTGGTTCATGCACCTTTGGTATGTCGCACCCGCATTCCTCAAACCGAATGGCATAGTAACATAGCAGTACATGCCAAAGGGTGTGATGAAAGAAGTCGTGAGCTGGTCGGACTCTTTCATCCTGATTTGGTGATACCCTGAGTAGGCATCGAGGAAAGACAGGGTTTCGCACCCAGCAGTGGAATCCACGATTTGATCGATGCGAGGCAGAGGGTAGGGAACTTTCGGACATGCTTTGTTTAGACCAGTGTAGTCTACACACATCCGCCATTTCCCTCCTTTCTTTCTCACAAGCACAGGGTTGGCAAGTCATTCGGGATGGAATACCTCTTTGATGAACCCTGCAGCCATCAGCTTGTGGATCTCCTCGCCTATGGCTATGCGCTTTTCTTCGTCGAATCGGCGTAGAGGCTGCTTCACGGGTCGGGCTCCAGCTCGGATATCCAGCGAGTGCTCGGCGACATCCCTCGATATGCCAGGCATGTCCGAGGGACTCCACGCAAAAACTTCGGCGTTCGCGCGGAGAAAGTCGACGAGCACTGCTTCCTATTTGGGGTCGAGCTCGGAGCCGATCCGGATCTGCTTGGAGGCGTCGTTGCTGGGGTCGAGAGGGACGGACTTAACCGTCTCAGCTGGCTCGAAGTTGCCGGCGTGGCGCTTCGCATCTGGCGCCTCCTTGGAGAGGCTCTCCAGGTCAGCGATGAGGGCCTCGGATTCAGCGAGGGCCTCGGCGTACTCCACGCACTCCACGTCGCATTCGTACGCGTGTCGGTACATGGAGCCGACGGTGATGACCCTGTTGGGGCCCGACATCTTGAGCTTGAGGTAGGTGTAGTTGGGGACGGCCATGAACTTAGCGTAGCATGGTCTCCCCAGCACTGCGTGGTAGGTTCCTCGGAACCCGACCACCTCGAACGTGAGGGTTTCCTTTCGGAAGTTGGAGGGAGTTCCGAAGCAAATGGGCAGATCGAGTTGCCCAAGGGGTTGGACGCGTTTCCCGGGGATGATCCCGTGAAAGGGCGCCGCGCCGGCCCGGATCGAGGACAGATCGATCTGCAGAAGCCCGAGGGTCTCGGCGTAGATGATGTTGAGGCTGCTGCCTCCGTCCATGAGTACCTTGGTAAACCTGATGTTGCCGATGACGGGATCGACAACGAGCGGGTACTTTCCTGAGCTTGACACGCGGTCGGGGTGGTCGCCCTGGTTGAAGGTGATGGGCTTGTCGGACCAGTCTAGGTAGACTGGCGCTGCCACCTTTACCGAGCAGACCTCCCGACGCTCTTGCTTGCGGTGCTGAGCCGAGGCGTTCGCCACATGCCCACCATAGATCATGAAGCAGTCATGGACCTCGGGGAACTCCTCTGCCTTGTGATCCTCCTTCTTGTCATTGTTGTGGGCTCTGCCACCTTCCGCCGGTGGCCCGGCCTTGTGGAAGTAGTGCCGAAGCATGACGCACTCCTTAAGGGTGTGCTTGACGGGACCCTGATGATAGGGGCACGACTCCTTGAGCATCTTGTCGAACAGGTTGGCGCCTCCGGGAGGCTTCCGAGGGTTCCTGTGCTCGGTGGCGGTGACAAGGTCCACGTCGGCGGCGTCGCGTTTCGCTTGCGACTTCTTCTTGCCCTTCTTCCTCGCGCCGCACTGAGCGGACGCCTCGGGGACGTCTTCCGGCTGGCGCCCCTGAGGCTGCTTGTCCTTTCGGAAGATGGCCTCGACCGCCTCCTGACCAGAGGCAAACATGGTGGCGATGTCCATCAGCTCGCTCGCCCTAGTGGGGGTCTTGCGACCCAGCTTGCTCACCAGGTCACGGCAAGTGGTGCCAGCGAGGAACGCGCCGATGACATCCGAGTTGGTGATGTTGGGTAGATCGGTGCGCTGCTTCGAAAATCGTTGGATGTAGTCCCGCAGGGACTCTCCCGGCTGCTGGCGGCAGCTTCGGAGATCCCAGGAGTTCCCAGGGCGCACATATGTGCCCTGGAAGTTGTCGGCGAAGGCTTTGACCAGGTTATCCCAGTTGGAGATCTGCGTAGGAGGCAGATGCTCCAGCCAGGCTCGGGCGGCGTCGGAGAGGAACAGGGGAAGGTTGCGGATGATGAGGTTGTCATCGTCCGTCCCACCTAGTTGGCAGGCCAGCCGGTAGTCCGCGAGCCACACTTTCGGTTTTGACTCCCCCGAGTACTTGGTGATGGTAGTCGGGGTTCGGAACCGGGTCGGGAACGGCACCCGTCGTATGGCCTGGCTGAAAGCTCGCGGACCGGGTGGTTCGGCGAGGGGCTCCGATCCTCCCCGCTGTCGTAGCGTCCCCCACGCCTGGGGTGGTAGCCTCGGCACACCTTCTCGTCGAGGTGGGCTCGACGGTCGCGGCGGTGGTGCTCGTTGCCGAGGCGACCCGGGGCCGCAGGCGCTGTGTTCTGCGTGCGTCCGGTGTGGACCGAGGCTTCCCGCATGAATCGAGAAGTCGCGGCGCGATGCTCCGAGGGGTACCCCTGCCTTCGGGAGGCAGAGCTCTCGGCCCGTCGGACCGTGACATCTTCCAGGAGATTCTTGAGCTCTCCCTGGATACGCCGCCCCTCGGTGGTGGATGGTTCCGGCATCGCTCGGAGTAGTATCATCGCTGCAGCCAGGTTCTAGCCGACCCCACTGGAAGCTGGGGGTAGCCTCGCTCTGGCATCGTCGGTGATGCGGTGCTGGATGTCCTGGGCCAGATGACGCGCTTCTCCAGCCGGTGCTCGGCCTGCCCACTCCTGCCGATATTTTGCCGAAGCTGCACAAGTTGTCATGCTTCCTCGTCGAGCCTGGCCTATACCTCATAGATTTGCTCGAGCTGTGCGTCCTGACCCCCCGCAGGGACTGGGACCATAGCTAGCTCCCGAAGGATGTCAACGCGAGGCGTAGGCCTAGGGGGATCACCGTCCTCCGGCATACCAAGATGGTTGCCTTCGTCGAGACCCCCTAGATCGACGTGGAAGCATTCGCGACTTGGGCCACAGTCCTCGTCGCCGAGGCTGTGGCTACTATCGGAGCAATCGGAGAGGCAGTAGTCACATGCGGTCATGTAGTCCCGCATGGCACTGGGGTTATCGAGCCCGGAGAAATCCCAACCAGAGTCGGGCTCGTCATCTTCCTCGGAGCCCAGGGGCCTGTAGGTCGAGATGGCCGTCAGCCGGTCCCAGGGTGACTGCATATGATACCCCGGAGGGTTTGGACATGCCTTTATGAAAGCGTCCACCGAAGCGGGGTCGCTTGGTGGGTCGCGACTGAATCTAAAAGGCATGGAACGGGAAACGGACGGTACCTCTTGATCGACGGGCGGTGACGAAGTCGCGTCGGGGACGGACTGCACCGTTGTCTCAGGTACGAGGCTGACGCCCAGCAAGTCCTTTGCGAGCGTGCTGGCGTCGTTCGTCTGCTTGGAGTTGGCGTGTTGCGGGGAAACGACGCTCGTCTTCGTCCCCAACGCGAGGTCAACGCCCGACGTGTTCCCCGTTGGGGCGTCGGCGCCGTCGACTCGCTCGACAGCTGTAATACTCAAAATTGTATAAAGGGATTATATAGTGATTTCCTTATTATATGTGCCTCATTTGCATCATAAAAAGAGCATACATAAAATTTAGAGATGAACTAAAACGAAGGATAAAAAAATATGCATCATGTTGGAGTTATATGTTTGTGCATTAAATAAAATAATAAGGTAATAATAATAAGATGATAATTCTTAGAAGTGGAATTAAACCCTAAATTTAAAATTCGGGGTTTTGAAAATGAGAAGAGGAGAAATGATATAAAAAAATAATATAATTATATTTCCAAAGTTGGTATTCTAAATTCCACAACATGAATTGAGAATAAATTAGGCACAAGTTTGAATTCAAATTAGAAATTCAAATTGAATTTGGGAATAGAGGAAGGGGAATAGAGAATAAAAAGGAAAAGAATAAAAGGCTATTTGGGCCTCAGACCTCCATTTCGGCCCACCAAGGAATTGACCCCGCGCAGCCCAATCCCGTCGTTGCCACTGCGCCGTTGGGCCCACACACCAGTCGCACTAAATCCACCCGCGCGTCATACCCCGTTTTGCGCGCACGTTGCATCCCCGCTCTTACGCTGCGTTTGGGGGCCCACCTGTCACCAGCATCCACGTGGTCGCGGCAACAGAACTCGCGCGATCTGCGGCGAGCTCCTCCCACGGCTCGGTCGTCGCCATCGCTTGCGGAATCCGCTCTCTGGAGACTATAAAGCTTGCGGCCACCCTATTCTCCCTCCCCTTCGCCCTTGTGCACCCCGGTAGCCACGCAGCCGTGCCGCCATTGCCGAGAGGAGAGAAAACAGAGAGAGAGGGAGGCGGGATCGTTTCGTCGCTGACGATTTCCACTTCCGTTGCTGTGGTTGAACTCGGTATCGATCGGAGAAGCTTTAGCGGGTCTCTGCGGTGGTGGCCGAAGAATCGGATTGGAAGAAGGATTTGGGGCGGCACCGGAATTCCACGCTGGAGCTCGGTGTCCGCTGCTGCTCGTGGTTGGCCTCGGCTACTTTTTGATTCCCGGTAAGAAAACCCTAGATCAGTTCGAGGTCGCCTCTGAATCGTTTAGGATTAAACGTACTGGAGTTTAGTGCCTGGTGGGGCCACCATGTAAGACTCATCCTCTACCTATGATCTCCAACAGAAATCCGTGGAATCTGGCACTATACCGAATGCCCGGAAATCTTGCTGGTTGTTCCTGGATTTGGCCGGAATCTGGGCGCCGCCAGGGTGTATATATTTGGGGCCCCTTCTCCCTCCAACAAGCAGACACCGCATCTGCCTGGCACCTACCCGGACTCCCCTCTGGGCCTTAAAAAAACCAGCGTCGTGCTCTTGTGCCACCATGGCTGCGGATCCCGCTCTCCGGCGAGCGGCGCCCACGCCGCAGAAGCCTCGGTGGCGCTGGCCGCGCTGCATTACGAGCTGGCAGTCGCACTTCACATCGCATTTCTTCGGTTCAGTGGTTTGCCTCTGTGCCGCAACCTCCTTGAGATGGCGACGAAGTCTAGATACACACACCAATGTCCGCTCGACATTCGTAGTCTTCGGGGAGGTCGCTGGAGTCCAGGCTGCCTACGACAGTGGCGCACACATCATCGTCCGGTTCCACGGGCCGCCGCATGGGATGGTGCCACAAGAACCTGCTGGTGGCGTCTTCAGGGAGGGTGTCCAGCGGATGGGAGGATAACGACGACTGGATGTGGAGGTAGAAGAAGATCCTGCGGCCGTCCGATCTGGAGTGTGTGGATCAGATTAGAGCAGGTATAGCCCTACATCCAACCAAATCTACACCGTCCGGTTCTGTCTGAACGGCGAAGATTAGTGGATCGCCTACCCCTTCGTAGCTTACGATCTGGGCCATCCGATCTCAATCCAACGACCATGAGTGCGTACCCCTTTAGATTTATGATGATATAATCATGGCCGTCGGTTCAGATCTAGCGGCTGAGACTCCAAGATACCCCTTCGGCCTCAACAATTTGCTAAAGAGACCCTGTGTTTTACTAAAATAAACTCGTCGTCCATGCGGATGTTGTTCTGAGTCTTGAGAACACTTACGCAGGGGCCCCTGTACTCTACAGAATTTGTTGCGTGGTCCAGAGTGTAATAAAAATAAAGAAATAGTTCAGGAAATTGATTTTTAATACAAAAATAAATCTAGAAACTTGAATAAATCATATTAAATCCATTTTAGCTTCAATTTGAGTCATTCCAGTTGCAATAGTTTTGTATTAATATTGTTTATCACCTAGTACCTTTGTTTGACCATGAAACTTAAATTAAAATTGTTTAATTGAATTAATTTATTCTAGGTGCTAAATAATTTCAGAAATTCATAACTCAATAACCGTAATTCCGTTTTAATCCATTCTAGTTGCATTAGTCTCACAATAATATTCATTATCATCTGGTAACTTTGTTTTATCATGATATATGGGTTACAATGTTGCACTTAGTCTATTATATACTTAACCACGTAGACCTTCGGAAAACCATAACCTCATAACCGTAACTCCGATCTTAGCAATTCTCATACCCACGATCTCGTAGAAACGTGTAGAGTATTATTATGCAGTTTGTTCTTATGTTTGATGTGATGTTAATTTTATCTGTACCATGTTTGTTTGTATTGCTACGACTAGCAGTGAGGTTACGAGTCATCTGAAGAGCAAGTTGGTACCTAGATTCTCAAGTGCCAGGCAAGTTGTGCCCTTGATCACTTCTTTTACCCACTCAAGTTCTAATTAATCATAATGATCTGCATAGGTTAATTTTGATGGGACCTAATAGGTTACCCTAGTTTGTCTATCTTTATGCCTTGTTTACCACTGAACTTTTTGGGTAGTACTTGCTAGTGCTATATGTGGTTTTGGGCATTGAGATACACATTATTCATGATTATACTTTTGTTATCCGTTGTTATTTACTGTTCATGTCAAAGATCATTAATGTTAATTGGAACATAGAGCTTAACTTGAGAAACACGTGCCACCACAAGGGTTTATGGACGCCCTTGGCTGGTTAATTAGGAAAGCTAGTGGAGGACTACCTTACCCGAAAGTTGCAAGGGCAGTAGGGGAGTGGTCAGTGTAGGGAGGTCCTTGGTTGATTTTGCTGCGATGGCGGTTAGGCAAGAACCCTGCATTGGAGCTTCCTATAAACTGTAGCGAGTTTTCTGAAGCTAGTGGAACTTTGTAAAGGCCTCGTAGTGTTACCCTGCCTCGCCTCCTCGGTAGAGGTGTATGGGAAGTCGCGATCCCTTGGCAGATGGGTAACATGACTTGTGGGTAAAGGGTACAACCTCTATAGAGTGTAAAACTGGTATACTAGTTGAGCTCACGGTCATGAGCAGCTCAGGACTCTCTGATGATTAATTTATGGAACTAAATTCAATTTGTCATATGCATTGCATCGCAGGTGAGGTTGTTACTTCTGTTCTACTATTTAATTGGGTTGGTATTTACTTATACTTAGTAACTGCTAATAAAATTTTTACCAACTTTAAAAGCAATGCTCAGCTCTAACCATCCTCTTTGGTAAGCCTTACACTTCACATGAGCTCCCATCTTTGGCGAGTTCATGCACATTATTCCCCACAACTTGTTGAGCGATGAATGTATGTGAGCTCACTCTTGCTGTCTCACACCCCCACAGGTCAAGAACAGGTACAGCAGGATGAGGCGCTTGGAGGATGCTGTGACGAGTTCGTGAGAGGTCTAGGCCGTCGTCTCCCAGTCAACTTTGGGTTACTGGACCGTTGTCTCCTAATAATGTAATTATTTATTTATTTTGTACAAAACTCCGATTATATAGTAAAGATGTGACATTCGATCCTGTGCCATGATTCATCATATGTGTGAGACTTGGTCCCAGCACACCTGGTGATTATGTTCGCGCCCGGGTCTTGGTGCCCCCGAAACCCGGGTGTGACAGAAGTGGTATCAGAGGAATGTTGACTATAGGACGAAACCTAGATAACACTAGATAACCAATACTTACTTACCTTTGCTACTCTGATATTTTCTAAACTTTCCTTAATCTTTTCTCATCTATTTCCGCTTTACTCTGATTATTCTTACCTTTTCCTTCTAAAGACAAATGTGGATTTCACACATTGAAATCCGGTGCCTAAAGTGACTTTTAAGAATAGGAGACCTACTCTTAGGAACAAAAACAAAACTATTTTTGTAGGTAACTATACGCTTGATTGTTTGTTCTTATGATACTTGTCTGATTTGGATCTTTGATTGAGTGTGATGGGTTGTGGAGTAATGTCCACAATGCCATCTGCATATACATATAGGCATAAAAAAATTTTATAAAATAATTAAACAACCTATATTATCTCTTCATAAAAAAATATAGCTAGTATCCCATATCTATCTTATCTTGGCAGATTCTATTTTACCTTTTGAGATTCATCTTATCTCAAAAGATTCTACCTTATCCTTATGAATTCATCTTGCCCTAATTAGTATATTTATCTCATCCTAGTATAACAACCATGATCTAATCCAAAATAATCAGATCTTAACTAGTTTAATCTAGTCACACCAACCTAATCTAGATTCTATCTAATCTATTATGATCTAATCTAGAGAGAGTTACTTAATGCCGGTACAAAAAAATAAGACCATACTCCTAATTCACCTAAGCTTAAATCGGTAACTTAGATCAACCCGGCCATACCCAACAACCTGACCTACATAATAGGTTACATAACCTATCCCAATCATTCAGAAGCAAAACAACCAAACCAGATTATGACTAATATCATTTAACTTATAGCCACCTACTAAACTAGCTGCTCCACCTACTACTTTATCTTAACTACATGTCCCTAATTCGGATAACAACTTCAAGAATGAAGATCGAAGATGATCAACTTCATCAAGAAAGGATGAGCACCAACTCAAGTCTTCAAGGATCAAGTGAGATCACCAAGATGAGTCAAGATCCACAATCTTGGATGGAGTCTTTTCTTACCCCATTCCTTCTTACCCAAAACTATATATGCTTTAAAGATATCTTTCATCCTGCATAATAAAGTGGGTACACCCATATATACACAGGCCTTCCTAATCACCCACTATTGTCTAAAAAAATATATATGAAACTCTGGATCTTGAACCTATTATAGACTAAAAGCCGAATCACAAACCAATTCTTATGTATCTCTTTTCTTACAAATCTCGAGGACGAGATTATTTTTAAGGGGGTAGGATTTGTAATACTCAAAATTGTATAAAGGGATTATATAGTGATTTCCTTATTATATGTGCCTCATTTGCATCATAAAAAGAGCATACATAAAATTTAGAGATGAACTAAAACGAAGGATAAAAAAATATGCATCATGTTGGAGTTATATGTTTGTGCATTAAATAAAATAATAAGGTAATAATAATAAGATGATAATTCTTAGAAGTGGAATTAAACCCTAAATTTAAAATTAGGGTTTTTGAAAATGAGAAGAGGAGAAATGATATAAAAATAATAATATAATTATATTTCCAAAGTTGGTATTCTAAATTCCACAACATGAATTGAGAATAAATTAGGCACAAGTTTGAATTCAAATTAGAAATTCAAATTGAATTTGGGAATAGAGGAAGGGGAATAGAGAATAAAAAGGAAAAGAATAAAAGGCTATTTGGGCCTCATACCTCCATTTCGGCCCACCAAGGAATTGACCCCGCGCAGCCCAATCCCGTCGCTGCCACTGCGCCATTGGGCCCACGCACCAGTCGCACTAAATCCACCCGCGCGTCATACCCCGTTTTGCGCGCACGTTGCATCCCCGCTCTTACGCTGCGTTTGGGGGCCCACCTGTCACCAGCATCCACGTGGTTGCGGCAACAGAACTCGCGCGATCTGCGGCGAGCTCCTCCCACGGCTAGGTCGTCGCCATCGCTTGCGGAATCCGCTCTCTGGAGACTATAAAGCTTGTGGCCACCCTATTCTCCCTCCCCTTCGCCCTTGTGCACCCCGGTAGCCACGCAGCCGTGCCGCCATTGCCGAGAGGAGAGAAAACAGAGAGAGAGGGAGGCGGGATCGTTTCGTCGCTGACGATTTCCACTTCCGTCGCTGTGGTTGAACTCGGTATCGATCGGAGAAGCTTTAGCGGGTCTCTGCGGTGGTGGCCGAAGAATCAGATTGGAAGAAGGATTTGGGGCGGCACCGGAATTCCACGCTGGAGCTCGGTGTCCGCTGCTGCTCGTGGTTGGCCTCGGCTACTTCTTGATTCCCGGTAAGAAAACCCTAGATCAGTTCAAGGTCGCCTCTGAATCGTTTAGGATTAAACGTACTGGAGTTTAGTGCCTGGTGGGGCCACCATGTAAGACTCATCCTCTACCTATGATCTCCAACAGAAATCCGTGGAATCTTGCACTGTACCGAATGCTCGGAAATCTTGCTGGTTGTTCCTGGATTTGGCCGGAATCTGGGCACCGCCAGGGTGTATATATTTGGGGCCCCTTCTCCCTCCAACAAGCAGACACCGCATCTGCCTGGCACCTACCCGGACTCCCCTCTGGGCCTTAAAAAAACCAGCGTCGTGCTCTTATGCCACCATGGCTGCGGATCCCGCTCTCCGGCGAGCTGCGCCCACGCCGCAGAAGCCTCGGTGGCGCTGGCCGCGCTGCATTACGAGCTGGCAGTCGCACTTCACATCGCATTTCTTCGGTTCAGTGGTTTGCCTCTGTGCCGCAACCTCCTTGAGATGGCGACGAAGTCTGGATACACACGCCAATGTCCGCTCGACATTCGTAGCCTTCGAAGAGGTCGCTGGAGTCCAGGCT
This sequence comes from Zea luxurians, assembly GCA_029449295.1. Classification (NCBI taxonomy): domain Eukaryota; kingdom Viridiplantae; phylum Streptophyta; class Magnoliopsida; order Poales; family Poaceae; genus Zea; species Zea luxurians. The sequence continues at coordinate 124,498,453 of JAOPSE010000009.1, forward strand.
GCCTACGACAGCGGCGCACGCATCATCGTCTGGTTCCACGGGCCACCGCATGGGATGGTGCCACAAGAACCTGCTGGTGGCATCTTCAGGGCGGGTGTCCAGCGGATGGGAGGATAACGACGACTGGATGTGGAGGTAGAAGAAGATCCTGCGGCCGTCCGATCTGGAGTGTGTGGATTAGATTAGAGCAGGTATAGCCCTTCATCCAACCAAATCTACACCGTCCGGTTCTGTCTGAACGGCGGAGATTAGTGGATCGCCTACCCCTTCGTAGCTTACGATCTGGGCCATCTGATCTTGATCCAACGACCGTGAGTGCGTACCCCTTTTGATTTATGATGATATAATCATGGTCGTCGGTTCAGATCTAGCGGCTGAGACTCCAAGATACCCCTTCGGCCTCAACAATTTGCTAAAGAGACCCTGTGTTTTACTAAAATAAACCCGCCGTCCATGTGGCTGTTGTTCTGAGTCTTGAGAACACTTACGCAGGGGCCCCTATACTCTACAGAATTTGTTGCGTGGTCCAGAGTGTAATAAAAATAAAGAAATAGTTCAGGAAATTGATTTTTAATACAAAAATAAATCCAGAAACTTGAATAAATCATATTAAATCCATTTTAGCTTCAATTTGAGTCATTCCAGTTGCAATAGTTTTGTATTAATATTGTTTATCACCTAGTACCTTTGTTTGACCATGAAACTTAAATTAAAATTGTTTAATTGAATTAATTTATTCTAGGTGCTAAGTAATTTCAGAAATTCATAACTCAATAACCGTAATTCCGTTTTAATCCATTCTAGTTGCATTAGTCTCACAATAATATTCATTATCATCTAGTAACTTTGTTTTATCATGATATATAGGTTACAATGTTGCACTTAGTCTATTATATACTTAACCACGTGGACCTTCGGAAAACCATAACCTCATAACCGTAACTCCGATCTTAGCAATTCTCATACCCACGATCTCGTAGAAACATGTAGAGTATTATTATGCAGTTTGTTCTTATGTTTGATGTGATGTTAATTTTATCTATATCATGTTTGTTTGTATTGCTACGACTAGCAGTGAGGTTACGAGTCATCTGAAGAGCAAGTTGGTACCTAGATTCTCAAGTGCCAGGCAAGTTGTGCCCTTGATCACTTCTTTTACCCACTCATGTTCTAATTAATCATAATGATCTGCATAGGTTAATTTTGATGGGACCTAATAGGTTACCCTAGTTTGTCTATCTTTATGCCTTGTTTACCACTGAACTTTTTGGGTAGTACTTGCTAGTGCTATATGTGGTTTTGGGAATTGAGATACACATTATTCATGGTTATACTTTTGGTATCCGTTGTTATTTACTGTTCATGTCAAAGATCATTAATGTTAATTGGAACATAGAGCTTAACTTGAGAAACACGTGCCACCACAAGGGTTTATGGACGCCCTTGGCTAATTAATTATGAAAGCTAGTGGAGGACTACCTTACCCGAAAGGGGCAAGGGCAGTAGGGGAGTGGTCAGTGTAGGGAGGTCCTTGGTTGATTTTGCTACGATGGCGGTTAGGCAAGAACCCTGCATTGGAGCTTCCTATAAACTGTAGCGGGTTTTCTGAAGCTAGTGGAACTTTGTAAAGGCCTCGTAGTGTTACCCTGCCTCGCCTCCTCGGTAGAGGTGTATGGGAAGTCGCGATCCCTTGGCAGATGGGTAACATGACTTGTGGGTAAAGGGTACCACCTCTGCAGAGTGTAAAACTGGTATACTAGCCGAGCTCACGGTCATGAGCAGCTCAGGACTCTCTGATGATTAATTTATGGAACTAAATTCAATTTGTCATATGCATTGCATCGCAGGTGAGGTTGTTACTTCTGTTCTACTATTTAATTGGGTTGGTATTTATTTATACTTAGTAACTGCTAATAAAATTTTGACCAACTTTAAAAGCAATGCTCAGCTCTAACCATCCTCTTTGGTAAGCATTACACTTCACATGAGCTCCCATCTTTGGCGAGTTCATGCACATTATTCCCCACAACTTGTTGAGCGATGAACGTATGTGAGCTCACTCTTGCTGTCTCACACCCCCCATAGGTCAAGAACAGGTACCGCAGGATGAGGCGCTTGGAGGATGCTGTGACGAGTTCGTGAGAGGTCTAGGCCGTCGTCTCCCAGTCAACTTTGGGTTGGTGGACCGTTGTCTCCTTATAATGTAATTATTTATTTATTTTGTACAAAACTCCGATTATATAGTAAAGATGTGACATTCGATCCTGTGCCATGATTCATCATATGTGTGAGACTTGGTCCCAGCACACCTGGTGATTATGTTCGCGCCCGGGTCTTGGTGCCCCCGAAACCCGGGTGTGACAACAGCCGACGATGTGCCGCCTCCTGCTTGGCCATGCCTGCCCCGCCTCCTCCTCCATCGACGGGGAAGGTGACGGGACAGACCCGGATGTTGCTCTTCCGCCACGTGGGGAAGACGTCGTCGATTCCGCCGCCGACGGGCAGGCTGACGGCCGCCATTGTCGTTGTCGCGAGGCGGAGGAAGGAGTATCATGTCGTAGCTGCCGTCGAGGGACATGAACTCAAGACTCCCGAAACAAAGCATCGTCCCGGGTTGGGGAGGTTGCTGGAGACTACCCATCTGGAGCTTGACGGGAAGCTGTTCGTCAACACGCAGCAGGCCCCTACCTGGCGCGCCAACTGTCGGCGTTTCGATCCCGGGGGGTCCCTGGACCGATGAGTAAATTGTCGCTGCGTGTCCCAGCCCAGATGGGTCGGCGCGAGACGGAACACAAAGGGGGGAAAAACAGCAAAGGGGAACTCACGGCCTTCGTGTTGTCCTGCGCCCAGGGCGGATGCGCTTGTAGTAGGGGGTTACAAGCGTTCGTGTGGGAGAGAGCGAGAGCCTTATGCGTCGGCCAGTTCTCCCACGCGGCCAACCTTCTCGTACGAGAGCCCTGTTTATGTGATGTCATGGTTGTCGGAGGAGTGCTTGAGCCCTGTGGAAGTATAGCTGTCGGAGGTGTCGGATCCTTGCTGACGTCTCCTTGCTTCCGTAAGGGGCTGAGAGCCACCGTCGTCATGGAGCACGCGGGGTGCCATCATTACTTGTTTACCGGGGCGAGCCAAATGGGACGCCGGTCTTGTTCCCCGTAGCCTAAGCTAGCTAGGGGTAGGGTAATGATGCCCGCCCTGTGACGTGGTCGGTCCAAGCCCGAGGTCGGGCGAGGCGAAGGCTCCTCTAAGGTCGAGGTCGAGTCTGGGCCTAGGGGTCGGGCGAGGCGGAGACCGTCTTCCGAGGTCGAGGCTGAGTCCGAGCCCTGGGGTCGGGCAAGGCGGAGACCGCCTTCCGGAGTCGAGGCTGAGTCCGAGCCCTAGGGTCGGGCGAGGCGGAGACCGCCTTCCGGAGTCGAGGCTGAGTCCGAGCCCTGGGGTCGGGCGAGGCGGAGTCCATCGTCCGAGGTCGAGGTTGAGTCCGAACCCTGGGGTCAGGCGAGGCGGAGCTTCCTATGGTGCCTGAGGCCGGTCTTGGTGGTTGTCAGCCTCACCCTGACGGGTGGCACGGCAGTCGGAGCAGCACAGGCGGCGCTGTTTTCCTGTCAGGTCGGTTAGTGGAGCGGTGAAGTGACTGCAATCACTTCGGCTCTGTCGACTGAAGAGCGCGCATCAGGATAAGGTGTCAGGCGATCCTTGCATTAAATGCTCCTGCGATATGGTCGGTTGGCGTGGCGATCTGGCCAAGGTTGCTTCTCCGTGAAGCCTGGGCCTCGGGCGAGCCGAAGATGCGTCCGTTGCTTGAGGGGACCCTCGGGCGAGACGTGAATTCTCCTGGGTCGGCTGCCTTTGCCCGAGGCTAGGCTCGAGCGAGGCGGGATCGTGTCCCTTGAGTGGACGGAGCCTTGACCTGAATCGCGCCCATCAGGCCTTTGCAGCTTTGTGCTGATGGGGGTTACCAGCTGAGATTAGGAGTCTTGGGGGTACCCCTAATTATGGTCCCCGACAATTAGCAATGATGGTTATAATTTTGATCTCTGGTATTTCCTCTTGGAGGGAGTACTCATGGGTAATATCAAGGTTTATTACTAAAAGTTGGCTCTATTTATAGTAATAAAACTTAACCAACTAAAAGCAACTTCTTAACCTTAACTCCACATACAGCTAGTCCACTTTAGCCAAACGGGACATTTGTTGACTACGTTGAAGTGTACTCACCCATGCTTTACAAACCACCCCACCCCCAGGTTGTCCCCACTGTACTCAGTGCTCAGGAGGTAAAGCTGGCAATATGGAGGACTTTGAGGAGTTCCAGGACTACGACGAGTTCTAGTTTACCTTAGTGGCAAACCCCCAGTCAGTTGCCTGTGTAGGCTTATCTTCTACGTTTCGTTACTCCGCACTTTGATGTTGATGTTAAACAATATGGATATGTATTAGACATTGTGGATGTCTCAAACATCTTGATGTAATTAAAGTACCTTTCCGCTATTTATTTCGAGTATTGTGTGATGATGTCCAATTATGTAAGCGCTGTGTACGTGAGTTCTGATCCTGGCACGTACATGGTTCGCATTCGGTTTACCTTCCAAAACCGAGTGTGACACCCTTCCCCTAGGGAGATGCATTGTGTTTATCAAACTGGAGAAACCTAATGGGCAACTATGACCTCTGGGAAATCTTTGTAAAGGCTACGTAGTGATCAATGGGGAGGCTAGAACCCCGGGAAGAATGGGAATCATGGCTTGTGGGTAAAGTGTGCAACCTCTGCAGAGTGTTAGAAACTGGTATATTAGTCGTGCTCACGGTATGAGCAGCCTTGGGATCCTCTTTGATTAGAAGAACTTTGGTTACTTTTATGATGATGATTAGCAATGATGGTTATAACTTTGATCTATGGTATTTCCTCTTGGAGGGAGTACTTCTGGGTAATAACTGGGTTTATTACTAAAATTTGACTCTACTTATATAATAAAACTTGACCAACTAAAAAAAATTGCTTAACCTTAACTCCACATACAGCTAGTCCACTTTAGCCAAACGGGACATTTGCTGAGTACGTTGATGTGTACTCACCCTTGCTTTACAAACCACCCCACCCCAGGTTGTCCCCATTGTACTCAGTGCTCAGGAGGAAATGTTGGTAACATGGAGGACTTTGAGGAGTTCTAGGACTACGATGAGTTCTACGTTTCGTTCTCTGCACTTTGATATTTATGTTAAAGATAATGGATATGTATTAGACTCTGTGGATGTCTTGGGTTCTTGATGTATTAAAGTATCTTCCCGCTATTTACTTTGAGCATTGTGTGATGATGTCCAATTATGTAATTGATGTGTACGTGAGTTCTGATACTGGCACGTACATGGTTCGCATTTGGTTTGCCTTCCACAACCGGGTGTGACATAAGTGGTATCAGAGCCTTGCTGACTGTAGGACCCCTAAGGACTATAGACCCCTACTCTTACCTTGACCTTAGTGTCCTTTCAAAAGTTTGTCATCTTGACCAACTCTATGTTATTTGCTTATCTCAAAAAGTTTTGTCTCACTTTACTTTCTGTTTACTTTCTGGTCTCATAGTTCTACTCTTACTCTTGTGCTTACGATGTCTTTTGTAGATGGCTCGTATCAGGTGCACTGCACGTAAGTCTATGATCCCCTTTTTGCCTTCTTGCCTAGCAGAGCGTCCACTGCGTCGTACGGTGCCAGGTCAATCCAGTCACCTGGAGAGACAGCATCGTCGCCTGCACGAGGAGCAAGAGCACCGACGCCAGGAGCAGGAGCAGGAGCAGGACTCTTCCTCCTCGCCTCAGTAGGAGGTGGAGTCTGAGAGGTCGCCTTCCCCTGCAGCTCAGCCAGAGATGCCCCCTGCACCACCACATGGCATCCCAGCTGCTGGAGGAGACCCTGACGGAGACGGAGACGACGCCGACGCCAGTGGCAGTTCGAGCCATGACACGGAGCGCTCGGAGGAGCCAGAGCCGGAGGGGTGGATTGCTAGACCCATCACTCGTGACGCTGCTCGCGGGTGTCACTTCCACGACGCTCTCGACACCCTGTTGCGTCAGGCCTTCGACCGACACACTTGGTCCATCGAGTACCGTTGTGTAGTCTACCAGCATCGTCGCGGGTTATATCCAAACCAGTGGGAGGCTACTTGGTTGGTGCGCCGTCCGGACGATGATTTTTGGGGTGCAGAGGCCTTCTCAGAGCACTATTCTATTATTGAGAGGGATACTACCGAGGCAGCCATGCATGATGCAGCATGACGAGCACTTTCTCAGCATTGCTCGTTGTTCAGTGGGGTAGCTGACTGTGGCAGAACTGCCCGAATTATTCTAGCTTAAGTGCCTAAGTCACGCCCAAGGGCCGTAACACACTTAAATCGAAATAACCCGTCGGCCCTCAGATCTATTCTGATGTAGCCACTTGAACAGGATCAAATACCACAATCTCACACGAAGGTGAGTCACAGAAGAAACACAATAAAACAGGAAACCTCAAATTAAGTACTGAATTATTACAAAGATCGGAGTTTTTCAAGTAGCGAAAAAAAGTTCAAAAATAAAATGCAGCGGATAATTGATGTCGTCGATAGCGAGGAAATGGGCAAGGCCTAGCCCACTAATCCTCGTGCTCCTCTCCTACCGGAGCAGCATCCCACTCGACCGTCCAACCCGGTGGCAGGGTGGTAGGCCAAGTCACACCATCAACCATATCCTGCAGCGTACCTGCAAAATTATGCCCCAAGCAAGGCTGAGTATACTAATACTCAACTAGACTTACCCGATGTGAGGAAACTACTCCTCTACCTCTAGACCATGCAGCTGTTTGACTGAGGGGTTTGGTTTGCCAAAAGCACTAGCTGTTTCTAAAATCAATTCTTAGCTTGTCAAATTCTAGTATCATTATCTTAGCTAAGTTTGCTCCTTCTAAGCATACATGGTGACAAGCATTTAGTACAATCAACAATTTAACTCATGCAACCTCATTTCACTTCTTACTCAATGTAGTACAAGGTGTCAAGCAGTCTCATTAGCTGCGAGAAGCAGACGATTCGAATCGAGTTTTTATCCTTGCAAGGTAAACCTAAACACACGCCATGTCAGGGTACTCCGACCCCACACATGTCAACCGTCCCCATCGATTCCCCATTCGCAGCCAGGGCTCATCGCCTTGACATACAATGCTCCACTGACCCCGGCTGCCGCCGTGCAGTGACCGCACTTGTACCCACCATAGCTACCATGGGAGACCCAGTCTCAGGATGAGTGAGGGATAAAGTCCGCGCCCCGCTTCACTCAGGTACTAAGTTTACCAGTTACCATATTTCCCGACATGTGCTTAGTACGTTCAAAAGCTTGACTTAGGTATCCACACATTAATCCTTAATTCTTTTTCCCGTCTCATGGACAAGGCATCCTCCCTGGATCCAAGTCCATAGACCAACATATATCCTGTTATCAAGATGAATACAATCAATCCATGACCTCGCGCGAGTGCTAGAAAAATCACTCGACTTCTATCGAGATCCTGATTAGCAAAGCAGCTACTTGACCTAGCATACTAGTATCCATCTCAAAAAGGAATCCTAAGTTCATGCAACTAGAGGTTTCAGGCAACTCCTATACTTAAGTGCACATTACAATCCTACAAGCATTAAGTGTAGTAAAGTAGCATATATAAATACGGTTATGCATAAAACTGGGGCTTGCCTTCAAATGCTGGGGCTGCGGGGAGATCCTCAGTGGCAGTCTCGGGAGCTGGCTCCTGGTCTTCCTCGTGGACAACTCCTTGCTCGGGGATGAGCACGTACTCTCCGTCAGCGAGATTACAATCTAATGAGTGCAATGAGTAAGATATATGCATGATATGATATGTGCTTTAGCAATTAAACTTTGATGGTGAATGATCCACTTAAATTAGATAGAGTTAAATCTTGTTACTAAAGATTTTTGGTGATATACTTAGTGATTTAGATCACACTCAGTTAAATGAAGTGGTAAGTTCATTTTGGTGTTCCACTGAATTCCTTTTTAAAGTCTTAGTGAGAATTTAATAAGATTTCTAGTTAAACTTATTGGAGCGAGGTTTATTATTTTCCTTTCTTCTTCTTATTTCCTTTATGCTTTTAAGATGGGTTTGAACTACAAGTTATATTAATAAATTTCCAAAAATTCTGAAAACATTATAGTAGATTTTTACTAGTGTATAATTATCTGTCTCAAAATTTGGGGTTTAAGAAGTAAGTAGTTCTCTCTAGATAAAATTATTAAATATTAGGGCAGAAGGGGTGGTTTGAACTACAACTACCATTTAATAGAAGGTTATTCCTTAAGACATATTTTTGCTGGCATCTAGATGTTATAACATGACTTTGCACAAATTTCTAGCCATTAATACTTACCAGTTATTGTATTATAATTTTTCCAAAGTTTCTAGCCAAAGGGGTGCTTTCTACTACCACTATATTTGAAAAATATCAAACAACAGATTTCTGATTTTTCCTAGCTTCTATTTTTTACAAGAGCAATCATTCAAAAGTTTGGCATCTTTTTGCTTAAGGGAAAGGTGGTAGGAATTATTTGGATTAAATGGCCTTTTTCATGAAGTATTGGCAATAGGTATTATTTTGCATCTTTCAAATGAATTTGCATTTTTCTCTGGTGGCCTATCTCATTATTGATCTAGCAAAATTTTGTTTGCCCAAAATTGCATTATTTTAGGGTTGCTCATGATTTATTTGGAATAAGAACCAATATCAAGTTTTATTTGTTTATCCTACTTAAAATGATGGGCTAGGGTGGTTATCATTTTTGTAGTGGGGTTCTAGTGATTACAAGTCCACTGGATTTTTATTAACAAATTTGGGTCTGTTTTTATAATTCCAATAATTATTTTTAGTTGGAATAATGCTAAATAAGACATTTCACTTTAATTTTGTTCTGGACTAGTGGTCTTTTTATTTTTCCTAGGTTCTCTGTTACTTAAGTAGGCTAGGAAAAATAATTGCACTCATTGTTAATTATTTTCTAATGCCTTTCTGTTTTTACTAAGTTTTGGGCAAAAATGGATTTTAATAGATATCACTACTTAAATTTTCAATACTGGGGTTCCCACTATTTTTAAACAGTGTTTAATTGAAGTTTGAACATCTACAAATTTTCTCAAGCCTAGCACAGAAGTATAACAATTTTCTTTATTTAAATAGGGTTTGGTTAGTTTCTGTATTTAATTCCAAACTCTAAACATTAGAACAGAAAGCATGGAGTTCAGTATTTTTAATTCATAGTCCATAATATTTAGAATCCAGCAAAATTGGTTTGACAAATTTTGGTTAAGTATTTCTCAAGTTATGAATTTCCTAAGTCTTCTGCTGAATAATAAAAGATTAATTCGAAATGGTTTAAAGAAAAGCAGTTTTGCGCTGGGGTCCCTGGCGAAAGTTCTTAAAGGAATTACAGACAGGTCCTCGGGGCACTATTCATTTGAGTCTACGGCTTTGCAGAAAACCCCCTAGGGTTTCTGGAAATCGAACCTGTGGTCCTGTCCCCAATTAAACAGTACCCGCGGCGGAGAAAAGGGTGGAGGGGCTTACCGGCGGCGAGGCTGCTCTGGTGAGGTGGTCGAGGACGTAGGGGAGGTCTCGGGGATCACGGCGATGTGCGGGTCGCCGTCGGGGATGGTCGGAGTCGGTCGCATGCGCAGGCGGAGATGCTCGTCGGTGGCGAGGAATCCGGCCTACTCATGGCGCAATAGTTCAATCAAACGGGTCAGAGAGCTTCACTTGGTGCTAGGGAAGACGTGGGTGCAAGGAATTTGAAAATGGCTTACCGGAATGCTCGGTCCACGCGCGGTGGCGGGCGACCGAAGTTCGGCGAGGACGATCTCGGACTTCCGGTGAAGTTTTGCTGGGTCCGATGACATGGAAAGCTTCACGGGCTAATGGTGAAGCTAACCGAGTGCTTGGCGCGGCTTGGACTTGACTGGAGGGAGCTGGCCATGGCGGCCGAGGCTTGGAAAGCTTGGCGGGCGATGGCACGACATGCTCGGGGCGAATTCCGGTGATCTTTGGCTCGAGCAGGACTTGTGAGCGCGCGGGGAGATATGGCTGAGGCTCAGGGCTGCTTTATAGGCACGATGCGGTGCACAGGCAGCCGTGGACCGGCGAGCGCACGCGGGCGTGCACTGGGGAGCACGGGTGCGCAAACGGCCGTGAACCGGGGGTGTCAGCCATAGTCAAACACTTGGAACCGTTGCCTCTGCCCAAGTTCTAACGCCGATTAGGCACAAATCTTCGCGAATTTGGGCAAGATTGCTGTGAAGGATTTGTTCCCCTGAAATTGCTTTGTCTTTTATGTATGGACGTCGCGCGATTTTAGGCTAAGGACAGGGAGTTGTAGCGTCACCAAGGTGCTAGTGTTAGAATGCCTGGTCCCGAGGTCAAACTGTGCCAAAACCGTGTCAAATGAATTTGGTTTGAGTTCAAATTTTTCCAGAGCATGTTCAAGGGAATTTGGCACAACTTTGATATTTGAACTTCTTGGCTTTGAGTTTTGAAAAACACAGAACGCAATTGATCTTTGGAAAGGGGTCTGAAATTCAGAATTCAGAATTCTGAAATTCCCCATGGGACCTTGGTTCAAGGGCTGATTTGGGGATTTTGGAAAAACCAAATGGCCAAACTTTCTTACTATGATTTGTTGGTTATTTGGTGAACTAAAACTTTGTAATTTGGTCTTTACCAAAAATTGTATTCCCCCCCAAGATTTCTCCAAATTACCCTTTATGCTTAATTTGTTCACTTAGGATTTATTAGGGTTTGAGAGTTTTCCTTCCTTAAGGTTCATGACAAGATTAAGGAGAGTTTGAGAAGACTCATTATGAAGCTTTGTTCTTAATCTTTGATGTTCATCCCTTCATTAAGTTTACATGTGATAATAGTTTGGGTTAGCTCAAGGAAGAAACCCTAGGTGACACTAGGGTGTCACAGCCTTCCCCCCTTAAAGAAATCTCGTCCCGAGATTCGGGTCGGAGTCCTACCGGGGTGAAGCGAAGGGTGAGACTTACTCGAAGTGGATGCTTTCTTTATTAAGGCAAACTGCTCTTCGAATGTCATTCTCTTTGCAATTTCAGAAGGAAGTCCTTTTGAATTTTGTTTTATAACTTATTCTTTTCAATTCAAGATTATATTACTAAAATTTAGATTCGAAGGGCAGGAGGAGGGGTTGGGCATGAATACGTACCAATTTCCTTAGGCAGACAATCAGGAAAGTTGGAACACAGAAATTCTTCAGTCTCCCAAGTAGTCTCTTCCTCTGAGTGATTACTCCATTGGATCTTATACATCTTGATCGATTTTGCCTGAGTTGATCTTTCTTTGCAATCCAGAATCTTGGAAGGGTACTCTTGGTACGATAGATCTAGTTCTATCTCCAATTCTGGTTTCGCTATGATCTCAGTCGGCAATCGAACACACTTCTTCAGTTGAGATACATGGAACACATTGTGGATGGCAGACATTTTTGGAGGTAACTTCAACTTGTATGCCACGGGTCCACATGCCTCTATTATCTCATAAGGTCCAATGTAGCGAGGGGCTAACTTGCCTTTGATCCCAAACCTCAGCACTCCCTTGGTGGGTGATACTTTAAGATAAACGAAATCTCCCACCTCGAACTAGAGAGGTTTCCTTCTCTTATCATGGTAACTCTTTTGCCTGGCCTGAGCAGCTTCTAGATTCTTCCTGATTAGTTTGACCTTCCTTTCGGCTTCAGTCACTAAGTCATGTCCGAAAACTTCTCTTTCTCCAGGCTGAGACCAATTGAGTGGTGTTCTGCATCTTCTCCCATAGAGAGCTTCGAAAGGTGCCATCTTTAGGCTGGATTGATAACTATTGTTATAAGCAAACTCTGCCAAGGAGAGGTGCTTATCCCAGTTCTTGCCACAATCGATTGCACAAGCCCTCAGCATATCTTCAAGAATTTGATTTACCCTCTCGGTCTAACCATCAGTCTGTGGGTGGTAAGCTGAACTTCTGATTAGCTTGGTTCCCAAAGACTCTTGCAGTTGTTCCCAGAATCTGGCTACAAACGGGGCTCCTCGGTCAGAAACAATGGTCCTGGGCAATCCGTGCAAACACACGATCCGGTCAATGTACAACTCTACATACTTTTGAGCCTTATCAGTGGTGTGCCTTGGGAGAAAATGTGCCACTTTCGTCAGTCGGTCCACAATAACCCAAATCGAATCATGATGACGAGAGGTGCTGGGCAGACCCACAATGAAATCCATGCTGATGTCATCCCATTTCCACAAAGGTATAGATAGGGGCTGCAAAGCTCCAGCTGATTTCAAGTGGCTTGCCTTTATCCTCTGACAGGTGTCACATTCTAATACATATCGGGCTATCTCCCTTTTCATTCTTGTCCACCAATACAAGGGCTTCAGATTGTGGTACATTTTGGTGCTCCCCGGATGCATGGAGAATTTGGAGAGATGGGACTCATCCAAGCTTCTCTTCTTGAGATCCTCATTTTTAGGAACCACCAATCTGCCTCCAAACCACAATATACCCTTTCCATCTTGGTGGAAACATTTATACTTCTCGGTCTTCTGATGGAGATTCTCCTTGATAATCTGCACTCCCTTGTCACTGAGCTAGGCCATGATGATATGGTCTTGCAAAGATGGCTCAACAGAAATGTGAGACAATGCACCAGAAGGAATTACTTCAATCTCCATCTTGCACAACTCATCACACAAGGTGTCAATACGAGAATCCATCAGAACACAATTGCATTGCAACTTCTGACTCAAGGCATCTGCTACCACATTGGCCTTTCCTGGGTGATAATGTACCTCCAGGTCATAATCCTTGATCAGCTCTAGCCATCTTCTCTGCCTCATGTTGAGATCAGCCTGAGTAAAGATATACTTAAGGCTCTTATGATCAGTGAAGATGTTGCGATGGGTTCCCATCAAATAGTGCCTCCACATTTTTAATGCATGGACCACTGCTGCTAGCTCCAGGTCATGAGTAGGATAATTTTGCTCATGAGGCCTGAGTGCTCTTGATGCATAAGCAATGACTCGGTTGTCTTGCATCAAGACACAACCCAGTCCAGTGCCAGAGGCATCACAATACACATCAAAAGGCTTGCTGCTGTCGGGTTGCGCTAACACTGGTGTTGTGGTCAGATGTTGCCTCAATGCATGGAAGGCATCTTCGCACTTCTGATCCCAAACAAACTTGGCTTCTTTCTTCAACAGCTCAGTTATGGGCTTCGCAATTCAAGAGAAATCCAAAATGAATCTTCGGTAATAACCAGCTAATCCTAGAAAACTCCGAATCTGACGGACAGTCGTGGGTGGCTTCCAGTTCATCACCTCTTGCACTTTATCAGGATCAACAGCTATGCCTTCCTGAGAGATAGTGTGACCCAAGAATTTGATCTCCTTTAGCCAAAAATCACATTTTGACAACTTGGCATAAAGGTGGTGCTCTCGCAGACGTTGAAGCACTACATGCAAATGCCCGGCATGTTCTTCTTCGTTCTTTGAGTACACCAAGATATCATTGATGAAAACCACTACGAATTTGTCCAATTCAGGCATGAAAACAGAATCCATCAGATACATAAAATATGCTAGTGCATTCGTCAACCCGAAAGACATCACCAAGAATTCATATAGCCCATATCTGGTTGAGAAAGCCGTTTTCGGAATATCACTTGCCCATATCTTGATCTGATGATAGCCGGAGCGAAGGTCTATCTTGGAAAACACTTTGGCTCTGACCAACTGATCGAAAAGAACATCAATACGAGGCAAAGGATACTTGTTCTTGATAGTCACCGCATTAAGAGGGCGGTAATCTATACACAGCCTCAGGCTTTCATCCTTCTTCTTCACAAACAAGGTTGGACATCCCCAAGGCGAAGTACTTGGCGAATAAATCCCTTGTCCAGCAACTCTTGCAATTGCTTCTTCAACTCTGCCAACTCAGTGGGTGGCATCCGGTAAGGCCTCTTGGAAATATGTGTCGTTCCTGGTTGCAACTCGATGGCGAATTCAATGTCCCGGTCTGGTGGCATGCTTGGCAATTCATCAGGAAAGACATCCGCATACTCAATGACCACTGGAATCTTCTTCAGAGGTAACTCCGTCATAGAGAAAGCACATGATTGAGTAGAACCTTGACTGGGCAGAAACAAGGTGAAACTTCCACAGAACGGGGAATTGACTTCCACGATGCGGCTAGCCACATCAAGCACTACTTGGTGCAGGTTCATCCAATTAGTGCCCAGAATAATGTCCACACTTTCCAAACCCAACACAAGAAGGGTGGTTTTGATAATGTGGCTTCCCAGTTGAATAGGCACACTTCGGATTAATTGGTTGGTTACAGTTTTACCCCCAGGTGTGGTTATCATAAATGACCCTTTTGCATGACAGAAGGGCAATTGGCATTTAGCACCGAACTTCTGGCTAATGAAACTATGAGATGCACCAGAATCAAACAGAATTAAAGCAGGTTGATTAAAAACTGAAAAGGTACCAGTCATGATGGGGGCTCCCTCGGGTAACTCCTCCAGAGTAGTGAAGTTGAGCTTCCCTTGTCTGACTTGCACCTTCTGCTTTCTTCCCTTGTCTTGATTTGGTGCTAGCATATGCCTCTGCTGATTTCTGGGGCATTTCTTGGCATAGTGGCCCACATTGCCAAAAGTGAAGCACTTGTTCCCATTGCCCTGGCGGAACTGCTGCTGCTGTGAAGGCTGATTGTTCCTTGGGGCGGGAGCTGGAAAGCGGTTGGGTGCCGGCTGCTGCTGCTAAGGTGGCCTGATCACCCATCTGCCTGCCTGCTGCTGAAAACCCCTGCTCTGATTGTGAGAAACAATCCTGAACCTCTGGGCCTGAGCGGATGGTGCTGCCATTGGTGCCTTCCTCTTCTTCTCTGCCCGGTGAGCTACAATACAGTCCTCCTGGGAGATGGCCAGGTTGACCAACTCATTGAAGCTATCAGCACGGACAGTGTTGAGACGTTCCCGCAGCTTGGTGTTGAGACCCCTGCGGAAGCGGTCTCTCTCCTTTTCATTAGAATCAGCATGGTAACCTGCATACTGGCATAGGTCGTTGAAGGCCTGAGCATACTGCAAGACCGTGTGGGTTCCTTGATTAAGTGTCAGAAACTCATTCAGCTTGTGATCAAGAATTCCTGCTGGGATGTGGTGCCCTCTGAAAGCAGTCTTGAATTTCTCCCAAGACACTTCGCGATCAGCGGGTAGCATAGCACAGACGTGGTCCCACCATGTCCGAGCAGGGCCACGAAGTTGCTGCGCGGCGAAGCGAGCCTTGGCATCATCAGGGCAGTCTCCCGTGAGGAGGGGAAACTTGGACTCAATGATGTGAATCCATATGTCGGCGTCCAACGGATCCTCTGCCTTGGTGAACAAGGGTGGCTATGTGCTTAGGAACTCCTGGTAGGTTGCCGCTGCCGGAGGTCGCTGATGCTGGCCTCCACCATGCTGCTGGGGGTGGGGCTGGCGCTGTAAGAGCTATCGTAGAATCTCATTCTACTGGGCCATCAGCTCCTGCACTGTGGGAGCTAGAGGAGGTGGCGGGGGAACTTGCTCGTTATGCCCGCGACGCTGCCTAGCTGCCATCTGAAAACAGAGATTGTCGCCAATGTTATCCCGACTCACAAATTTGAATGACAAGCTATTATCTCATATGGGAAGAAAATGCCATAATCATAATATTAGGTTCGAAATGAAGATAACAAGGTTACACATCCCACAGATCTCAAAAGTTCTCAAGGGTTACATCAGTTAGGGGGAAGTACCCATAAGCCTAGTCCAAAATCTGTCATTAACTAAGCTCGCGTAGGTTTCTATCCGCCTAAAACGTCAAAGCGACTGATCAACCCTGAGCGGTGGAAGCGACACTGGATGCGGGTGAAGGGGGCATCGCGGAGGTAGTCCCATTGGCACCAGGGGCTGGTCCTAACTCCTCGGGAGCCTCTTCTCCCTCGCTTCCGGCTTCATTGGCCTCCATCTCCAAGTGGTGCATGTCCAAGTGGTCGTTTGCTTCTTCGAGTTCCCGCTGCACATCGTGGAGCTGGTTCTCCAAGACATCAATAGTGTTGTCTCGGATCTCCACCTGCTGCTCCAAGGTGGTGATACACTGGCTCAGCTTTCCACCTGCAGATCCTTCTCCACCAACTCGGAGGACAAGTCGACCACAAAATCTTCTCGGCTATCAAGGGTGAGCTTGGTAGTTTGAGCGATGTTAGCAAGATGTGCCATAGCGTCGCTCTGAAGAGCCTGGAGGCGGTACAACGCACTCATGCACTGAACAGTGACCCTCCCAACCAAGTCAGGATACATTGCCCACACGTCCTTCACGTGGCTCACACGGTTACACCACATGGGGTCATCCTTCTTCTCAGCAGGGAAAAGTCCCAAGGGGTGCATCACCATCTCCAGGGGATGGTAGCCACAGAAAGTCGTCAGAGTCTTCATGGCTGCTGCTTCAGTGGTGTCGTCCGCCCTGAATCCAATCGTCTCAGAGTCAAGAGAACGCCAACCCAGCTGAAGGGGATGAGCCTCCAAAGTCAGCCAGACTCAGCAACGAGGTACCCGATGCTCCTCATACAACTGCACCGTGTACAAAGGGGGCGTAGGGTAACCGGCGGAGTTAAGCACTTCCCATAAGATGGAAGGAAAGCCATCATGAGAGAGGAAGTCAGAGCTGAAACGAGTGTCTCCTCCACTGGCAGGGGTGGGTGAATTCATCTGCGGAAGGGTATCAGATGTAAAGATTACGGTGGAAGGAAGAAAAATAAAAGAGCCTGGATGGTTTGAAAAGAAGTGGGTTAGCTTGAATTTTTACTTCTTTAATTCTTAATCCTTCAAATTTTATAATGCATGCATGCTGAAAAGAATAACGACTCCTCTCCGAAATAAAGGGTGCTCCTAAGGCATCCTTCAAAAATCTAAGTACTAGCCCACATGGCCTACTTACTTAGCCACCTATTTCTCCCACTATCCCTAAGGCCTTTCGTCCTAGGTCTAGCGTTCTAGTCCTGACGATTCTTAGCAGTTTCTAAGCATGTTTTAGATTTTGAAAATTGGTATTCATGGTTTATTGTCCTTTTCTGTGGTGGTATTTGTTCCGATACCAGCTGTGGCAGAACCGCCCGAATTATTCCAGCTTAAGTGCCTAAGTCACGCCCCAAGGGTCGTAACACACTTAAATCAGAATAACCCGTCAGTCCCTCAGATCTAGTCTGATATAGCCACTTAACCAGGATCAAATACCACAATCTCACACGAAGGTGAGTCACAGAAGAAACACAATAAAACAGGAAACCTCAAATTAAGTACTGAATTATTACATAGATCGGAGTTTTTCAAGTAGCGAATAAAAGTTCACAAAATAAAATACAGCGAATAATCGATGTCGTCGATAGCGAGGAAATGGGCAAGGCCTAGCCCACTACTCCTCATGCTCCTCTCCTGTCGAAGCAGCATCCCACTCGACCGTCCAACCCGGTGGCAGGGTGGTAGGCCAAGTCACACCATCAACCATATCCTGCAGCGTACCTGCAAAATTATGCCACAAGCAAGGCTGAGTATACTAATACTCAGCTAGACTTACCCGGTGTGAGGAAACTACTCCTCTACCTCTAGACCATGCAGCTGTTTCGCTGAGGGGTTTGGTTTGCCAAAAGCACTAGCTATTTCTAAAATCAATTCTTAGCTTATCAAATTCTAGTATCATTATCTTAGCTAAGTTTGCTCCTTCTAAGCATACATGGTGACAAGCATTTAGTACAATCAACAATTTAACTCATGCAACCTCATTTCACTTCTTACTCAATGTAGTACAAGGGGTCAAGCAGTCTCATTAGCTGCGAGAAGCAGACGATTCGAATCGAGTTTTTATCCTTGTAAGGTAAACCTAAACACACGACATGTCAGGGTACTCCGACCCCACACATGTCAACCGTCCCCATCGATTCCCCGTTCGCGGCCAGGGCTCACCGCCTTGGCATACAATGCTCCACTGACCCCGGCTGCCGCCGTGCAATGACCGCACTTGTACCCACCATAGCTAGCATGGGAGACCCAGTCTCAGGACGAGTGAGGGATAAAGTCCACGCCCGGCTTCACTCAGGTACTAGGTTTACCGGTTACCATATTTCCCGATATGTGCTTAGTACGTTCAAAAGCTTGACTCAAGTATCCACACATTAATCCTTAATTCTTTTTCCCGTCTCATGGACAAGGCATCCTCCCTGGATCCAAGTCCATATACCAACATATATCCCGTTATCAAGATGAATACAATCAATCCCTGACCTCGTGCGAGTGCTAGAAAAATCACTCGACTTCTACTGAGATCCTGATTAGCAAAGTAGCTACTCGACCTAGCATACTAGTATCCATCTCAAAAAGGAATCCTAAGTTCATGCAACTAGAGGTTTCAGGCAACTCCTACACTTAAGTGCACATTACAATCCTACAAGCATTAAGTGTAGTAAAGTAGCATATATAAATACGGTTATGCATAAAACCGGGGCTTGCCTTCAAATGCTGGGGCTGCGGGGAGATCCTTAGTGGCAGTCTCGGGAGCTAGCTCCTGGTCTTCCTCGTGGACAACTCCTTGCTCGGGGATGAGCACGTACTCTCCGTCAGCGAGATTATAATCTATTGAGTGCAATGCGTAAGATACATGCATGATATGATATGTGCTTTAGCAATTAAACTTTGATGGTGAATGATCCACTTAAATTAGATAGAGTTAAATCTTGTTACTAAAGATTTTTGGTGATATACTTAGTGATTTAGATCACACTCAGTTAAATGAAGTGGTAAGTTCATTTTGGTGTTCCACTGAATTCCTTTTTAAAGTATTAGTGAGAATTTAATAAGATTTCTAGTTGAACTTATTGGAGCGAGATTTATTATTTTCCTTTCTTCTTCTTATTTCCTTTATGCTTTTAAGATGGGTTTGAACTACAAGTTATATTAATAAATTTCCAAAAATTCTGAAAAAATTACAGTAGCTTTTTAATGGTGTATAATTCTCTGTCTAAAAATTTGGGGTTTAAGAAGTAAGTAGTTCTCTATGGATAAAATTATTAAATATTAGGGCAGAAGGGGTGGTTTGAACTACAACTACCATTTAACAGAAGGTTATTCCTTAAGACATATTTTTGCTGGCATCTAGATGTTATAACATGACTTTGCACAAATTTCTAGCCATTAATACTTAACAGTTATTTTATTATGATTTTCCAAAGTTTCTAGCCAAAGGGGTGCTTTCTACTACCACTATATTTGAAAAATATCAAACAACAGATTTCTGATTTTTCCTAGCTCTTATTTTGTGCAAGAGCAATCATTTTGAAGTTTGACATCTTTTTGCTTAAGGGAAAGGTGGTAGGAATTATTTGGATTAAATGGCCTTTTTCATGAAGTATTAACAATAGATATTATTTTGCATCTTTCAAATGGATTTGCATTTTTCTCTGGTGGCCTATCTCATTATTGATCTAGCAAAATTTTGTTTTCCTAAAGTTGCATTAGTTTAGGGTTGCTCATGATTTATTTGGAATGGGACCAAATATCATGTTTTATTTGTTTACCCTACTTAAAATGATGGGCTGGGATGGTTATCATTTTTGTAGTGGGGTTCTAGTGGTTACAAGTCCTCTGGATTTTTATTAACAAATTTGGGTCTGTTTTTATAATTCCAATAATTATTTTCTAGTTGGAATAATGCTAAATAAGATATTTCACTTTCTGTTCTGGACTAGTGATCTTTTTATTTTTCCTAGGTTCTCTATTACTTAAGTAGGCTAGGAAAAATAATTGCACTAAGTGTTCATTATTTTCTAATGCCTTTCTGTTTTTACTAAGTTTTGGGAAAAATGGCTTTTAATAGATATCCCTACTTAAATTTTCAATACTGGGGTTCCCACTATTTTTAAACAGTGTTTAATTGAGGTTTGAACATCTACAAATTTTCTCAAGCCGAGCACAGAAGTATAACGATTTTCTTTAATTAAATAGGGTTTGGTCAGTTTCTGTATTTAATTCCAAACTCTAAAAATTAGAACAGAAAGCATAGGGTTCAGTATTTTTAGTTGATAGTCCATAATATTTAGAATCAAGCAAAATTGGTTTGACAAATTTTGGTTAAGTATTTCTCAAGTTATGAATTTCCTAAGTCTTCTGCTGAATAATAAAAGATTAATTCGAAAATGGTTTAAAGAAAAGCAGTTTTGCGCTGGGGTCCCAGGCGAAAGTTCTTAAAGGAATTACGGACAGGTCACCGGGGCACTATTCATTTGAGTCTACGGCTCTGCAGAATACCTCCTAGGGTTTCTGGAAATCGAACCCGCGGTCCCGTCCCCAATTAAACAGTACCCATGGCGGAGAAAAGGGCGGAGGGGCTTACCGGTGGCGAGGCTGCTCTGGTGAGGTGGTTGAGGACATAGGGGAGGTCTCGGGGATCACGGCGATGTGCGAGTCGCCGTCGGGGTTGGTCGGAGTCGGCCGGTCCGCGTGCGCAGGCGGAGATGCTCGTCGGCGGCGAGGAATCCGGCCTACTCACGGCGCAATAGTTCAATCAAACGGGTCAGAGAGCTTCACTGGGTGCTAGGGAAGACGTGGGTGCATGGAATTTGAAAATGGCTTACCGGAATGCTCGGTCCACGCGCGGCGGCAGGCGACCGAAGTCCGGTGAGGACGATCTCGGACTTCCGGTGAAGTTCTGCCGGGTCCGAGGACTTGGAAAGCTTCACGAGCTAATGGTGAAGCTAACCGTGTGGTTGGAGCGGCTTGGACGCGACTAGAGGGAGCTAGCAACGGCGGTCGAGGCTCGGAAAGCTTGGTAGGCGGTGGCGCGGCGTGCTCGGGGCGAATTCCGGTGATCTTTGGCTCGGGCAGGACTTGTGAGCGCGTGGGGAGGTATGGCCAAGGCTTGGGGCTGCTTTATAGGCACGGCGCGACGCATGGGTGGCCGTGGACCGGCAAGTGCGCGCGGGCGTGCACTGGGGAGCGCGGGTGCGCGAACGGCCGTGAACCGGGTGTGTCAGCCACGGTCGAACACGTGGAACCGTAGCCTCTGCCCATGTTCTAACGTCGATTGGGCGCAAATCTTCACGAATTTGGGCAAGATCGCTGTGAAGGATTTGTTCCCCTGACATTGCTTTGTCTTTTGTGTATGGACGTCGCGCGGTTTTAGGCTAGGGACAGGGAGTTGTAGCGTCACCAAGGTGCCAGTGTCAGAATGCCTAGTCCCGAGGTCAAACTTTGCCAAAACCTTGCCAAATGAATTTGGTTTGAGTTCAAATTTTTCCAGAGTGTGTTCAAGGGAATTTGGCACAACTTTGATATTTGGACTTCTTGGCTTTGAGTTTTGAAAAATAGAGAACGCAATTGATCTTTGGAAAGGGGTCTGAAATTCAGAATTCTGAATTCTGAAATTCCCCATGGGACCTTGGTTCAAGGGCTGATTTGGGGATTTTGGAAAAACCAAATGGCCAAACTTTCTTACTATGATTTGTTGGTTATTTGGTGAACTAAAACTTTGTAATTTGGTCTTTACCAAAATTTGTATTTTCCCCCCAAGATTTCTCCCAATTACCCTTTATGCTTAATTTGTTCACTTAGGATTTATTAGGGTTTGAGAGTTTTCCTTCCTTAAGGTTCATGACAAGATTAAGGAGAGTTTGAGAAGACTCATTATGAAGCTTTGTTCTTAATCTTTGATGTTCATCCCTTCATTAGGTTTACATGTGATAATAGTTTGGGTTAGCTCCAGGAAAAAACCCTAGGTGACACTGGGGTGTCACACTGACGGCCTTGACCTGAAGTACTACCCTCGCCATTCGACCGGCAGTGCTAGAGGAGTAATTGTCTCGCCAGTTGGTGAGGGCAATCCCAGGCTGAATAGCATGGTCAACCTGGCCGTCGTGCTCAACATAGAGCTAGACCACGCCCTTGACGAGTTGGGCAAGGTTCGGGCGGAGGTTGCGGAATTGCGTGCTAAGTGAACAGCACGCCATTATTTGGATGGTAGTTCTCCCGCCCCTGTCGGGATTCAGCACCCTTACCGCTCACGCCCCATGGTCTCTTTGACTATGGTACCCCAGACTGCAGGACCCGGATAGATTTAGATCCATAGATCGACGGAGTCGGAGTCTATAATAATGCTTAATTTTGTGTCTTAGTCTACTTAGTTTTAGTTAGAGTTAGGTTGCTTATCATATGTTGGAATGCTTGTCATGATGAACATGTAATGAAGTTGGATCTTTGTAATGATTGTCATCAAGGTGTGGGTATCCTCTACAACTTGGTGTAGTTATTAATAAAGTTAGTTAATTAGTTGGGTAATCCATTTATTTCCACTTTCCTTTTTATCTGAGAAGCTGTCAGTGAAGATGATCAACTGTTCAATGCTATGAAGATTTTCGTATATCTTTCCTTATGCTGAAAGCCTGTAGAGTCAGATCTGATAGGTGTGTAGTTTCTATAGATGTTTGAGAACAGGCGCAGAGGTGCAAGGCGTGCTCAGCCAGAACAGCAGGCACCCCAGGAGGATGCAGCCCAATAGCAGCAGTTGCCACCACCACCCTCGATGACAGTTGAGCAGATGTTCATGATGCAAACTCAGGCAGTCCAAGCAATTGGTCATACCTTAGCAACGATGCAGCAGGTGCAGCAGCAGCCACCCCCACCTCAACCTCCAGTGCAAGTTCAGATGTCGCAGGTGCCTAGAGACAAGCGAGCAGAATTCATGAGGAGCCATCCCCCTGTCTTTGCCCACTCTGCTGATCCCATGGACGCGGAAGATTGGCTGCGTACCGTGGAGCGTCAGTTGCACACTACTCAGTGCAACGATCGTGAGAAGGTGTTGTATGGTCCCCGACAGATAGGGGGAGCAGCACAGTCTTGGTGGGAGTCTTACCTAGCCACTCATGCCAACCCTGAAGCCATCACTTGGGAGGAGTTCAGGGACAACTTCTGTCGCTACCATGTGCCTAAGGGACTGATGATAGTGAGGAAGGAGGAGTTTCTCGCCCTGAAGCTAGGTCCCCTTTCCGTCAGTGAGTACAGGAATATGTTTTTGCAGTTGTCACGTTACGCCCCAGAAGACGTCAACACTGATGCCAAGAGGCAGTACCGCTTTCTGAGAGGATTGGTTGATCCCCTCCACTACCAGCTCATGAACCACACTTTCCCCACCTTCCAGCATTTGATTGACAGGACAATCATGACTGAAAGGAAGCGTCGGGAGATGGAGGACAGGAAACGCAAGATTGATGGATCTCAGGCTGGGAGTAGCAGTCGTCCCCGCTACTCAGGCAACTCACCACAGCAATTCAAGCAAGGTCACCAGCACCAGCGTCAGCATCAGCACCAGTACCAAAGGCAGTTTCCTCAACAGCAGCAACAGCAGTACCGTCAGAACACCCAGCCGGGAGGAAATCAGTACCAGCGTCAGATCAACCAGGCAGCTCGCCTTCCTACCCCAACACCCAACCAGAATGGCCAAGCAGCCACAGTGCAAGTAGGAGGTCGTGCATTCTTCTACTGTGGAGAACAAAACCACTAGGCGAAGAACCGTCCAAAGAAAGCAACTCAGCAGCCGCCAGCAGTCAATGCCCCAGCAAGACAAGGAGCGCCACAGCAAGCACCTAGAGTCCATGGTCAGGCCTACAACCGTGGAAAGGTGAACCACCTGGAGGCCGAAGCAATCCAGGATGCTCAGGACGTGGCAGTAGGTATGTTTCCAGTCGAATCCTACCCAGCAAAACTACTATTTGATACTGGTGCCATGCATTCTTTTGTTTCTGCATCTTGGGTAGAATCACATAACATCCCCATAGAACCAATGATCCCACCTTTAAGAGTTAATTCAGTTGGGGGAAAAGTTCAGTCCGATAGGATTTGTACGAATCTAAGGATTGAAATAAGGGGATAGACTTCCCCGCAAGCCTAGTAGTAATGGGAACTCAAGGGTTAGATGTCATCCTACGGATGAATTGGCTACACAGAAATCAAGCCACTG
This sequence comes from Zea luxurians, assembly GCA_029449295.1. Classification (NCBI taxonomy): domain Eukaryota; kingdom Viridiplantae; phylum Streptophyta; class Magnoliopsida; order Poales; family Poaceae; genus Zea; species Zea luxurians. The sequence goes on from JAOPSE010000009.1 coordinate 124,522,535, forward strand.
TTAGTTGTTACAAGAGAACAGTTAAGTTGGTGTCCCCATCCGGAAAGGAAGTAGTAACTAAGTTGTACTTGCCTGAACTAGAAGAAGGAGCCTGTCACCATTTATCAGTAGATGACAAGGAGTCCAATCCAATTGAGGCAATTAGGATTGTGTCAGAATTCCCCGATGTATTCCCTAAAGAGTTATCAGGCATGCCACCTAAAAGGAAAGTTGAATTTGCCATAGAGCTTATCCTAGGACCCGCCCCTATTTCCAAGAGAGCCTATCGAGTGTCCAGACCAGAGTTGGTGGAACTCAAGAAGCAGATTGATGAGTTGTTAGAGAAAGGCTACATCAGACCAAGTACCTCACCTTGGACAGCCCCAATGTTATTTATGGAGAAGAAGGATGGCACGAAGAGGATGTGCATTGATTACAGAGCTTTGAATGAAGTCACTGTCAAGAACAAGTACCCCTGCCTCGAATCGAGGACCTATTTGATCAGTTGAGAGGAGCCAGTGTGTTCTCAAAGATAGATCTGAGGTCAGGTTACCATCAGCTCAGAATCCGTCCTTCAAACATACCGAAGACCGCATTCATCACCAAGTATGGGTAATATGAGTTCATGGTTATGTCATTCGGATTGACGAACGCGCCAGCTTACTTCATGTACCTGATGAACAGTGTGTTCATGGACTACCTCGACAAGTTCGTAGTGGTGTTCATTGATGACATTCTTATATATTCCCAGAATGAGCAAGAGCATGAGGAACATTTGAGGAAAGTACTTCAGAGGCTATGAGATTGCCAGTTGTATGCCAAGCTTAGCAAGTGCGAGTTCTGGATCAGCGAAGTTCTGTTCTTGGGTCATATTATAAACCGAGATGGATTAGATGTGGATCCAAAGAAGGTAGCAGCGATTCTAGACTCGAAAGCACCAAAAGGTGTCCGAGGAATCAAGAGTTTCATTGGAATGGCTAGTTATTATCAATGTTTCATTGAGGGTTTCTCCAAGATTACCATACCAATGATAGCCTTGCTAGCAAAGAAGGTTGAGTTCAAGTGGACACCAGCGTGCTAAGAATCATTTGAAATGTTGAAGCACAAGTTGACAACAGGACCGGTATTGGTTCTGCCAGATGTTCACAAGCCATTCTCAGTATATTGTGATGCTTCGTACACCTGACTGGGTTGTGTGCTAATGCAGGAAGGGAAAGTAGCGGCATACTCGTCCCGACAGTTGAAAGTTCATGAGAAGAATTACCCCACTATTGATCTGGAGCTAGCAGCAGTGGTTCATGCACTGAAGACCTGGAGACATTATCTTTATGGGCAGAAGTGTGATATCTACACAGATCACAAGAGCCTCAAATACATATTCACTCAGTCAGAGTTAAACATGAGGTAGCGAAGATGGCTAGAATTGATCAAAGACTATGAGCTAGAGATCCATTATCACCCCGGCAAAGCAAATGTGGTTGCAGATGCTCTAAGCAGGAAGATTCAAGTCAATATGTTGGCCGCTCACCCGATGCCATTCGAGCTAGCGAAGGAATTCGATAGACTGAGTCTTGGATTTCTGAATAACACTCAAGGAGTGACAATTGAGCTAGAACCCACTCTAGAGCAAGACATCAGGAAAGGTCAGAAAGATGACGAGAAGATCAACGAGATCCGGCAGCTAATCATCGATGGGAAAGGTCTAGATTTCCATGAAGATGCCGAAGGAGTGGTATGGTTCAAGGATAGGTTGTGCGTTCCCGACATCACATCGATCCGAGAACTGATTCTCAAGGAAGATCATGAGACAGCATATTCTATACACCCTGGTAGCGAGAAAATGTACCAAGACCTGAAGAAGAGATTCTGGTGGTACGAAATGAAAAGAGAGATAGCAGAGTATGTGGACAGATGCGACAGTTGTCAGAGGATCAAGGCAGAACATCAGAGACCCGCAGGTTTGTTGCAGCTGTTGCAGATTCCGCAGTGGAAATGGGATGAGATTGGGATGGACTTTATAGTCGGTCTGCCCCGCACTCGAGCTGGTTACGACTCCAACTGGGTAGTAGTGGACCATTTAACGAAGGCGGTCCATTTCATACCAATCAAGACCACCTATAACAGTGCAATATTGGCAGAATTATACATGTCTCGGATTGTGTGCTTGCATGGAATTCCAAAGAAGATAGTATCGGACAGAGGCACCCAGTTTACCTCTCACTTTTGGCAGTAGCTACATGAAGCTTTGGGTACTCACTTGAAATTCAGTTCAGCTTACCACCCGCAGACAGATGGTCAGACTGAGAGAACCAACTAGATTCTTGAGGATATGTTGAGAGCTTGTGCTTTGCAAGACAAGTTAGGTTGGGACAAGAGGCTACCGTATGCAGAGTTCTCCAACAACAACATTTATCAAGCCAGTCTGAAGATGTCACCATTCGAAGTGCTTTATGGGAGGAATTGCAGAACTCCATTGCATTGGGACCAACCCGGCAAAAGACAGATATTCGGTCCAGAGATTTTGCTTGAAGCCGAAGAGAATATGAGAATGGTCCGGGAGAATCTGAAGGCAGCGCAGTCCACACAGCGAAGCTATGCTGACACCAGAAGAAGGGAACTCAGTTTTGAAGTGGGAGACTATGTCTACTTGAAAGTGTCACCCATCAGAGGAACCAAAAGGTTTGGAGTCAAAGGCAAGCTAGCACCTCGCTATATCGGGCCGTATCAGATTCAAGCAAGACGTGGAGAAGTGGCTTATCAACTCAGCTTACCAGAGAATCTGTCCGCCATGCACGATGTGTTCCACGTGTCTCAGTTGAAGAAATGCCTGCGAGTACCAGAAGAGCAGTTGCCAATGGAAGACCTTGAAGTTCAGGAAGATCTGACGTATATTGAGAAGCCAACTAAAATTTTGGAGATAGCAGATCGGGTCACTCGGAGGAACACCATCAGGATGTGTAAAGTCAAATGGGGCCATCATTCAGAAGAAGAAGCAACCTGGGAAAGAGAAGATGATATGAGAGCCAAGTACCCCAAACTCTTTTCTAGCCAACCCTAAATCTCGAGGGCGAGATTCTTTTAAGGGGGATAGGTCTGTAACACCCTGAATTTGGGGGTATAAAATTTCTTTCTTATTATCATCCAAATTCAGGTGTTACTCTCCTCTATCTCACTCTAGTTTCTCTCCCTCTCTTCCTCTTTTGATTAGGGTTAGTTTAATTAGTGAAGGATTATTTATTTTTATTTTGCCCAAAACATATGAGTCATGGAATGTTGCATAATATTGAGCCTAAATATTCTTTGAATTATTGCACATTTTTGATTTGGTTTGAATTTGAAATTTGATTTGAATTTGAATTGAAAACCCTAGAGAAAATAAATAGAAAAGCAATTATAAATTCCCTGGAAAATGGAAAACCTATTTCAGCCCAAACCGGCCCACTAAGCCCAGCCCGCGCGCCCTCGGTGCCTGACAGGTGGGCCCCGCCTGTCGGCGCCAACTCCAGTGCGCCCTCCCTCCCCCTCTCTCTCTCGCTGTCCCGTGGGCCAGGTCTGTCGGCACCGTTTCTCTCGCCCACGCCCTCGCTTCTCTCTCTGTCCCACCGACCCCACATGTCAGCCGTCCCTAACCTCTCGCCCACAACCCCCCGCCATGGACGCACCCACGACCGCGCATTCTTCGGCCATGTCCCCGTGCATGTGCCCCTTTTGAGCCCCGTGCCCTGCTCGCCCACCTCCCCTCGCTCACTTGCGCCCTCAGCCGAACCCCCTCGCACTCTCTCTCGCTCTGCCTGCGCGACCAGAGCCCCGCCACCGCCCACTTATGTCCGCCGCCCGTTCTACGGCCACCGTGGAACTCCCTGCCATGTCTGTTGCCCTAGTAAGCTCCACGCTATCACCCGCCACCTGGAACACCCCTAGGTTCGCCCCTAATCCCTCTAGTTCGCCCGGTCCGCGCTCACTGGAGTTCCTCCTGTGCAGCCGGAGCTCCGCCACCGTTGCCCCGTCGCGTCCCTGCGCCACCGCCGTGTGACACCCCAGGTGTCTATTTCGTGTTATCTCGAGAGATTTATCCTAATCTCAGATGCTCAGTGAAAATTTCTATCTCTTTATCACATTTATCTCCATTTATCAAATTACTCATGAAAGTTTCACCAAGTTTGGAATTATTCGATCTCAAGAACAGCCAAATTTGGAGCCTGTTAAAACTTTTATTTCTTGAAGCAAATGCAAATTCGAAAGTCAATCTTGTCTCGCAACTCCCGTCCAGACTCATTTATTCGGACTCACGACCGTGGTGATGTTATCCGATCTGTCCGAATTTGCTTTCTCGATAGTCGGTCTACGTCCAAATACTTAATCTGAATCTGCATTCTCCCGCAGAATCTCTTTGTGTCAACCTCTAATTAATTCTTATGCAAAACAACTTGTTTTCTCTATATCATAATTCATCTCTATCTATCAAGTGTATTCTAAAGAATTCTAGAAGTTTAAAGCAAATACTCACATGAAAAGATAAATCCTATACATGCTTAAAACTGCTCGTCTGAACAAATGCAAATTTTGAAATTCAACAAAACCTTGTCATCTTGCTCAAATAACTCTATATCAACTCTACAACAAAAGTTATTAAGGGTTCATGTAGAGAAAATGCCAAGCAAATGTCGAGAAAATACCCCAATTGCCTTATAATATAATTTGAAGCCTTATAATGATGCTACCTTGACCAAAGTGAAACTTTAATTTATATTTAAGATATAAGGTTTGACCTTTGATAAAAGTTGTAGAACATGTGTTATAAAACAAATTTTATATTTAAACAAAGCCTTGATTCAATATCTAAGTACCTCAAACAATGCCATCAAGACAGAATAAAAATATGATTTTAGGATTCGAATTCTTTTAAGTCTGGAATCAGTGTCATTCAGGTTGACGTCTCGCGTTCCCAAATTTCTGTTGAACAACTCAAGTTTCCCCAAATATAAAAGTTGTTAATAATTAATAGAGGCACAACATATTAAAAGATGGCATTCATCTGATTCCGTTTGACATGCTTTGACATTCAGTTTTCACAAGTTTCCACTGATTTCTAGCTCACTGACAAACCAATTTTCGTGGGTCTGTAACTCTCTAACCAGTGCCCAAATCACCTCAATCTCTATACAAGATTTGTAGAGTATATAACAAGGAACATATATTTTGCAGTGATCCGGGTCCGATTCCAAACAGAAAATGACGAAAACGGCCACCCACTGTGTGTGTTCGTTGCTTCGCCCTTAAGAAAACTGAGCTCTACCGGCAGGAGCTTTTCTCCTTCCTCCACGTCATCTCCTCCACTGGCCACCCAGCTAGCGAATCACTGCTACTGCCCTCCTTGGCAAATGGCCAGCATCCGTGACTTCTTTAAAGCGTCCAGCAGTCGCGTGTTTCTCCATTTTTTCCTCCACCCGTGCGCAGAGCCGCAGACGCACGCAGTGCCGCTCATCTTCCAGCCACCATGCGTCTTCAGCTGCAAGCACCGGCCAACAGGACTAGAGTAGCAGCTCAGCAGCACAAGTTCCCCTTCCCAACCCCTCTTCTCTATGGCACGGTGAGCTCGGTTCCAGCAAGCCCTCTCAACCATGCCAGGCCAAGCTCATCCATGGCGCTCGGCTATCTCTCCGCGCGCTCAGCCTTCGACCGAGCCTCTCCCATCCGCAGCGCCGCACTCGGTGTTGCTCTCCTCGCCGTCGACCTCAGTACCTAGCTCCGCAGCGAGTCCTTTCTTCCTCCTCGCGACCCAGCACCACTGCAGAGAAGCCGACGTTCCTGCGCACACTATATGTTGTTGTTGTGTGCTATGCATGCAAGGGAGAAGAAGACTCATCCCTCTTTGACATGTGGGTCCCAACCACATTTGCATCTTGTACACAAAATTCCAGATTTTCGCTATTTCTTCACAAATTCATATCTCGAGTTTTAGAGCTCCAAAAATCACGAAACTTGTTTTGTTGCCTTCCTTATAAAATGCTCTAACTATTGGATCTATATGTTGGTATGTTTTAGTGGAAAAGTTTTTCTGTAGAAATTCGTATTTAAAACTGGTTTAGAAAATAAATGAACTTGCTTCTCTCCATAGTTTTAATTATAAAAATCTAAAAATGATAAACCTTGTTTTGTTAGTTAGATGTTGTCATACTACATCTAAAAAAAATATAAAACTTACAAGTTGTTCACTGTTTTCTTGGTGTGCTAATTAAATCATGTTAAATAGGAAAAAGATTATTGATTTGCTTGTTATTTTTTGATCTGTAGCTCTTTTGCTCCAAATGGATTCAAATTTTTACAGTAGACTCTTGGTGTGATATTTGGTGACTGGTAAATATTTCATGAATTGTGGTGCATGTATGATTAAGTCAGTGATTTAACTTGTTTGATGCATATTATGTAGTTTTAAATGATTTATAAATAATAGATGAATGTAAAAATGGAAAATGGTGTTCCACTGTGCTTGCATGATATTATAGTAGCCTAATAAAACTTAATGTGGTCATGCATTCACAGAAAATAATTAGTTTTAAATTTAAATTGCTCTCACATGCTTTATTGCATTAATAATTTGTTATTTTTGTAGTAAATAAAATATAAAACCTGAGCATGTGAAATTTATACACTAGTCATAATTTGTTATTATTTATGGCTCATAAAACTTCCATCCCTAAATTAGATAGTTTCATATAGTGCTAAAATAACACCCATTTTATAATTACAAGACTTAGTGAAAAATTAGGAGTAAACAAAATCATGCATGTTCATGGAATGCTTGAGTTATACCTTAAAACCAATTAGAGTTTAAATGGTTATGTCATGATGGTCTAAAGCTAAATATTAGTAGTGCTTCATCGTAGTTTTGTGTGATGTCGGACATGTGTGCCGAAATGCTTTATTTGATGAATGCGTTTGTTAATTGTGTGGTAATTCTAGCACATGAAATGACTTGAATAAAAATTAGTAAGTCGACTTGTTGGTCCTCATTTGATTATTTTAACTCTAACAAATAGTAAAAGTGTTAAGAGTAATTCCAGTCTCTAGAACATGGTAGTTGAAGTAAATAGGAGCTGAAATTATTAGTTGCTGTTTTGGGCTGCACGCACTATTTTCACTGTGTTGTCTGTTTAATGAACTAAATTATGTTTTCTGTATAAAAGACATATATAACAGTTGTAGATAACTTTATTATCTTGCTTGTGCTAAAATTTGACAGCCATAAGTCTGATTGTTTAGGAGTTATGCTTTTCACAAGTCCAGCACCTGAATCTATCCAATTTCTGAACAAATTTCAGAGATTGCAATGGTTGCTTAAGTTAATGTTGAAATCAGTTATTGGTGGTCACAAGAAAGTTGTAGATAACTTATTTACCTTACTTGTGTTAAAATCTGACATCCATAAACCTGATCGTTTAGAAGTTATGCTTTTCACAAGTTTAGTAACTGAATCTGTCCAATTTCGGTACAGATTTCAGAGATCGCATTATTTGCTTAAGTTCAGTTTAGCATCAGTCTTTGTCAATTATGTGGTGGAACTGCCCGAATTGTTCCAACTTAAGTGCCTAAGTCCCGCCTTAGAGGCTAGACCACACTTAAATGGGAATAACCCGTCAATCCCTCGAATCTAGTCCGACGAGGCCACTGACAGGATCAAGTACCACAGTCTCACTCGATGGTGAGTCACAGAGCAAATACAATAAAGCATAAAACCATACATTAAAGAGTATTAAACATATTACATCATCATCGGAGTTTTAGCAAAAGTAGTCATCATTGTTCGAAATGCAGCGGAATAAAACTAACGATAAATAAACAGAGAGATGGGAAAGCCTGTCCCATCACTCCTCATGCTCCTCCTCAGCCGAGACGGGGTCCCACTCGACAGTCCAACCCGGTGGCAAGATGGACGGCCAAGTCACTCCAGCAACCATGTCCTCCAAAGAACCTGTAAAAAAATTATGCCACAAGCAAGGCTGAGTATACTAATACTCAGCTAGACTTATCCGGTGTGAGGAGTCTACTCCTCTAACTCTAGACATGCAGTTGTTTGGCTGTGGGGTTTGGTTGCCAAAAGCACTAGCTGAGTTTGTAAATCAAGTTTTAGCTTTGTCAAGTTTTAGTGTGACTCTCTTAAGACTAAATATGTACTATCTACTCATTCATGGTAGCAAGCAAACTTAGCAATCAACATCTTTTGTCACCTCATCACATTCTCACTTGTTACTCAATGTAGCAGCATGGATCAAGCAGTCTCATTAGCTGCGAGAAGCAGACGATTCGAATCGAGTTTTATCCTTGCAAGGTAAACCTAAACACACAACATGGCGAGGCACTCCGTCCCCACACACATCAACCGTCCCCATCGATTCCTCGTCAGCAGATCAGGGCTCACCGCCTTGGCGTACAATGCCTCACTGACCCTGACTGTCGTCGTGCAGTGACCGCACTTGTACCCACCATAACCGGAATGGGAGACCACGTCTCAGGTCGCGTGAGGGGTAAAGTCCACTGCCAGGTTCAATCAGGTACTAGGCTTACCGATTTACCATATTTCTTGGCATGTGCTTAGTACGTTCAAACGCTTGACTCACGGTACCACACCTTTGTTGGGGGCCTTCGTCCTCCGAAGGTCCTCAAAAACATGATTTGACAATATTTTCCAAGTGAATTATATGAACAGGTATCTTCGGACTCGGATCATGAACATGGAGTACGGTCAGAACGAAGCCCAAGCTGTACGAAGCTGATTACCAAGCTGTACGAAGAATGGTGCACAAGCTGAAGCTATGCGCAGAAAGCTTCGTCGCGATAGCAGAAAGGGGAACCGACTTAAAGATGAAAAGACTACTTAGGCCTTAATAGATTCCCATAAGTCATTAGCAAATGTAATGGACATGAATGTAATTTTTCATGGGCTACGTCCCACGCCTATAAATAGATGAACAGTACCCCCGTACTGTTCACGCTGACTTGGCATTTGCTTTCCATCATCCTTGTACTTTTGCCTTCCTGCAATCTGAAGGTACACTTGTAATTTGAACTCATTTCTATTTTTATATGATAACAAAATAGAAATGACGTTGTGATAATATTTAAATGTTTATATCACTCTTTATGTTGCATGTAAGTTCTTCGTCATAGTTTATTGTGCTTAACGAAGATATGTTGTTTGTGACCTTCGTCCGGAACACATTATATCTCGAAGGGAAATAATGTTTCAAAGGACGAAGGGCTTTATCATTTAACACTTTTTATGTTGCCTTGTTCTTAATCCGAAGCATTTGAGAACAAGTCCCCAACATTGGCGCCCACCTCCGGTGAACTCACTTCCACTTTGAGTTTTTGAACACCTTCGGAAGCCATAAACCTTCGCTATGGCGCCGAAGAAAGCTTCAGCAACTGGGGCTGCAGCCCTGCAACCGCTGGACCACAACCAGGAGACTGTCTCTCTTCGGGAGGCCCGAAGCCAGAAGAGGAAGGCCGTCAGCCCGACGCTTCAGGAGGATGAGCTAGACCAAGAGATCAGGGATATGGAGATGCTTCATCAACAGGTGCAGAGGAAGAAGGAAAAGATGGCTAGGCTAGTTGAACTGCAAAGGCAGATAGACGAAGCTTCTGAAGAAGTTCGCCATCTTACTCAGGATGAGCAGAACCGAAGGCCTCAGCACAAGGATCTTCATCAGGAGGGTTTCTTCAACGAAGATGACTGGTATGAGAATTTCCACCATGGAAATTTTGCTTTTGATGATACTTCTCCTCTGTCCGCTGAGCTGCAGGCTACACCTTGGCCTTCATCCTACAAGCCGCCCCAGCTTCCCATGTTCGACGGTCACTCAGACCCGAAGCAGTTTTTGATGAGCTACGAAACAACAGTATCTTCGTATGGTGGCAATACGGCAGTCATGGCAAAGTCTTTTGTTATGGCTGTCAGGAGTGTTGCTCAAACCTGGTATTCCTCCCTTCGACCAGGAACGATCACTTCATGGCAAAAGCTGAAGGACATGTTGTTAACCAGCTTCCAAGGGTTTCAGACGAAGCCGGTCACTGCTCAGGCCCTGTTCCAATGCACTCAGGATCATGAAGAATACCTTCAGGCGTATGTCAGAAGGTTCTTGCGTTTGAGGGCGCAGGCACCTACGGTGCCCAATGAAATTGTCATCGAGGCCATGATCAAGGGGCTTCGTCCTGGACCTTCAGCTCAATACTTTGCTAGGAAGCCTCCTCAAACTTTGGAGAAGCTGCTCTAGAAGATGGACGAGTACATTCGTGCCGACAACGATTTTCGCCAAAGAAGGGAGGAGGCTTTCAGATTTTCTGAAATGACCAGGGGCTTCGGAGGAAGATTCTATCCGAGGCATGTCAGGTCCATCCACAACTCTACTCAAAATGATGATAAGGGGAGTCAGCAGAACAGGCCGCAGTGCTCCTCACAGGCTTCGGGGCAACAGCAAAGTTCCTTCCGGCCACCAGCTCCAAGAGGCAGAGGCGCCAGGGGCTTCGGCGGAAGATTTGGAGATCAACCAAGGAGAGTATTTTGCTTATTCTGTGGTGAAAACAAGGGCCATACCACCAGGATGTGCCATGTTACCATCCAGAAGCAAAAGGAGATAGCCGAAGCTGCAGCGCAACAAGCTCAGCCGAAGCAGGTCATGCATACTGCTTCGTACCATCCGCCTTACATCCCAGAATACATAGGCAACCACCCTGCAGTTTCTGTTGCTTCGGCGAGTCAACCTCAAGCTTCCTGGCAACAGCCTCCGCCTCCACCACCGTTGCAACAAGGCCAACAGCCAGAAGGGAGCCAATATGCTCCACACCAAAGGGATCTCAGAGAACAATCCGAAGCTCGCACAGTCAATAGCACTGTGCCAGAGTCGAAGCACATCTATTGACAAATATCCTACCAGTTTTTTCCATTCAGTTCTATTTTCTGTGTAATAAAGGACATTTTTTAGTTTTCATGAAAAGTTTACGATAACAAGGAGGACCTTCGAATTATTGAAAATCCTTCGAAGCAACAAAAAGTCGTTCTAAGGAACGCAGAGTAAGTTCGCTGGAATCAGAAAAAGTCGTTCCAAAAGGAACGCAGTGTAAGTTTTCTGCTCCAAAGTCGTTCCAAAGGGAATGCAGAGCATACAGCGAAAAGTCAACGCTGATACCGCCTAAGTAAAAGGCGAAGAAGCTCCAAAGTCGTTCCTAAGGGAATGCAGAGCTTACAGCAAAAAGTCAACGCTGATACCGCCTAAGTAAAAGGCGAAGAAGCTCCAAAGACGTTCCTAAGGGAATGCAGAGCTTACAGCGAAAAGTCAGCGCTGGTACAAAAATATTTTGTGGGATATGTGTGTATCTTCGGAACAAATATCATCTACATAACATAACATCATCACATCATTTTGCATAGCATAAGCATCATACATCATGCTGCATATGGCACAAGAAGGGGATCCAATATCGATCTTCAGAGAATGTTTTGAAAAAGTGAAAATTGTGCTAAGGCAGAAAAAGGAAATACGATATTGACCTTCGAAGTACATCTTCGAAAAAAAAAATTTTACGAAGCATAGATATGCTTCATCAGAGCAGTATCGAAGATGTCGGGATACATAAAAGTTTTTCTTCACGAAGCATGAAAAGAAGGGAAGGTGTTTTTTCGCCGAAGGCTCAAAAACGGTATGTATGTTAAATTTCATGCATCGTAAAGAATTGAATCTTAAAAAGAAATTTGTATATTACATTCAAAGTTACAAAATATTACATAGATCACATTTCAAATGTTTTTACAATAACATCTAGTCTTCCCTGAGTACTACTTCTGCAGCCTCATTTAGTAGTTGTTCAACAACTTTATCCATGATAGCTTCGGCCATTTGTCTAATTTCGTCATCCCCCTTCGTGTGGGGGCCAGCCGACGATCCAGCAGGTTCTGAGGGAAGAGTGGATGCGGACTTATTACTATTACAAGCCGTCGTCAAGTTTGAAATCAAAAATTACAACAAAGAGATAAAAAACACTAGTTAATACCTATTTGCCCTTCGGGCTCTGTGTTTTTTTCAGCAGCTTCTGCTACTTTCCTAGCATCATGAATGCCTTTTTCGCTTTTTTGGATAATTTCTCGGGCCATTTCTCGGCCACCATTGTCCCAGACATCGGTGAAAAATTTTCCACCAGCCTGGCTAGCTTCGGCCGAGGGGTCTTTAATATCTTCAGGGGATAAGCTGGCTTCGGATTGTGCAAGAACCTTAACATGATCGCAGCCTTTTTTCTCCAGTATAGAAGCAATCCCCCTGGCACCCGAGAAGGCGCAAATGTCACCTCGACTGTTTAGAATTTCTTCGAAGGCTTCAGCTTCGTGGCAGATCCATTCTATCGGCCCTTCTGGGTTACCTCTCACAAAATCTTCTTCACTCGAAAATGCGCCAACACTGGCGAAGCTGGTTTTTATTTTCTTTATACAATCCATGGATTTTTCGTAGCACCTTTTCTTAGAAGACCGAAGCTCTTCAACGGTTCCTTCCAAATGATTAGCCCATTGGTCGCTACATTCCCGCCTCGTCTCTTCAAGTATGCGTTCTTCTTTCGCCCGGGACAATTGCTTCTGAAGATCTTTAATTTCGCGTCTGTGAGCTTCGGCCTGAACCTTTGCAGCAGCTTCGTCCTTTTTTATCTTGTCTACCAATGTAAGCAGAATTTTATCTTTTTCTAGAGCTTCGTTTCTCAGTTTAATAACTTCTGATCGTAAATTGTTGAACGCAATTTCATAGCTCTCGTCTTCGGCACTCTTTTGTGCTCTTAATGCGTTGCTTAGAATTAAACCCTATACGAAAAAGAATCCATATAAGAATAAAAGAATGAGTTACGAATTATAAAATTTTTCAAACGTCTAATTCCCATACCTTCAGGCTATTATACGCAAGACTATCCGCGAGATCTTCTTTCGTCATAGCACATAAGCCAGCTTCGAGCTTCGGGAACCCCATACTTCTAGCCATCTCCCGGCAGACAGATAATTCTTTGTTGTCAGGGAGACAGTATAGGAAGTCATCTTCGTTTGTCCCATTGAACACTAGTGCCCCCTTCGGATATTTTAACTCTTTCGCATAGTGTTTGGCTTCATAAATCTCTTCTTCAGATAATTTCTTCCCCGAAGCATGTCGCACAATGTAATCGCATATGGTGGAAGGAGCTTCGGGGGCGGCAGTGTCAATTTCTTCAACCAAAACTGGCTCTGGCATTTTTATTTTTTCTTCGGCTTCTAGAGGTTGTTCCTTGCTGGGCTCTGAAGGCCCAGCTTTAGCCTCAAGTTGTTGCTTCGAAGCTTCAGCAACTAAGGCTTCAGTAGACACTCCAGAAAGTTCAACAGTCTTCTTTGGAGTTATGCTTGAAGACTTAATTGTCTCCAAAACGTCTAAAACGTTCGCCATTCTTTTTCTTTTTGGGGTCACAGATGGGCCCTTTTGATTTTTTATTGTCTCAGCACTTGCTGAAGGACTTAAGATTTCCAATATTTTTGGTCCTTCAATTCTCGGTTTTTCTGTCTTCTCTGCTGAAGGTGCTTCAGTTTTTTCTTCGATCTTCGGCACTGGAGCTGGCTCTGTAGTTTCAGTGGCCAAAGAGACTTCACCGATAAATTCAGGCACTGTGGCCGGCTCAATAAAACGTGCCCGGTGGGTGAGCACCTTCATCTTTTTTCTTTGCGGCGCTGGCTCACTAGAAGCACTTGTGGCAACTTCTGTTGCAGGAGAAGTATTTTTTCTTTTGCGGCCCGGCACCGGATAATGGTAGTCAGGGTAGACAAACCCGATTGCATCAAATACCCGGTTGAGCCTCTTCTTCTTTCGGCCTCCGAAGGCTACCGATAATGCAGTATTTTCGGCCTTCGAATATACCCCAAGCAGTTCGTCACTTAATGTTTCAATACTTTTTAACCAGTTGTCATCAGGTTCAACAAACTTATCCCCGTATTTGAATGTGTATTTTAGTCTGACTAGTCCACCTTCGTCAGACCCTTTGATGGTCTCCTTCGGCATTTCCCACTTTCCTGCAAGTGGCCACACCCTGAAGGCAATATGCTCTTGGACCAGATCCCTTGTCCCAATAAAAGAGCATATTGCGCCGAAAGCTCTTTGGCATTCTTCGGCCGCTTCATCCATTTCAACCTTCGGCTTTCGGAGTCCGAAGCGTTGCCAGATGGGGCGCATAATGATACTCTTAACATCTTCTTGCGCTGTCAAGTCATTCTTTACATAGAACCATTCTGTCATCCAGGCCCTGGGCCACCTTTTCCGAAAGGTTGGCACAGGGCAGCTTGACCCGGAGCGAGCACCGAAGCTGTAACAACCAAAGTTGTTGTGATATTGTTCTTTCCCCCAAGGCTTCGTCTCATATACCAATTCATGAATTTTGCAAAAGCTTTTAGCATTTGGTTCTAAACCTTGGCTTTTCACAGCCCAGACAAAGATTCCCATTCTTATGATAGCTTCGGGAGTAATTTGATGAAGGTAGATTTGAAATGTATTCAGGACTTCGACAACAAAGCTGCTTAGGGGGAACCGAAGCCCAGCCTTGAGAAAGCTTCGGAAGATCACGACCTCATCTTCTTCGGGGGTAGGAGAAGTCTTTTCTCTAGCATCAGCCCTCACAATAGATATATCTCGAAAATATTTCCCCCTCATATTGTCAATATGACTCTGCTTAATAGTGGTTTTCCCGAAAACCGTGTGACTTGGCCGCCATGGTCGATCTTCAGACTCTCCCCCACCGCTTTCTACATCATAACTGTCGCTGTCACCAGTATCTTCAGATAAACCTTCTAAAATCTCTTTGGTGATCTTTTCTGTATTGGTCTTCGACATTGCCTCAAGAAACCCCAGGTTCTTCTCTTCAGAGAGACTTAGCTTCATCTCGACAACAGCCTTCTTCTCCTCAGACATCTCTTCGGAGATCCTACTTCTCGCTTCCGAAGCTTAAAACTACGAAAGAAAACAAATATTTTTGGGTAGAAAGTTTTATAAGCAGGAAAAACAGATGGCAAAGAGAGCGTGCCAAATCAAATATGGCGGGCTCCTATTTATACACTCGATATGACGGAAACTGTGTGGTCCCAGGTGTCAGTGACTTTTGCTATTCTAGCAAAGGGAAGGTGTTTTTTCGGACCTTCGGCTTAAGGCCTTCGTCCATATCGCAATCTGAATTTATCGCTAACAAATTAATATTGTGAGGGGCTACTGTTGGGGGCCTTCGTCCTCCGAAGGTCCTCAAAAACATGATTTGACAATATTTTCCAAGTGAATTATATGAACAGGTATCTTCGGACTCGGATCATGAACATGGAGTACGGTCAGAACGAAGCCCAAGTTGTACGAAGCTGATTACCAAGCTGTACGAAGAATGGTGCACAAGCCGAAGCTATGCGCAGAAAGCTTCGTCGCGATAGCAGAAAGGGGAACCGACTTAAAGATGAAAAGACTACTTAGGCCTTAATAGATTCCCATAAGTCATTAGCAAATGTAATGGACATGAATGTAATTTTTCATGGGCTACGTCCCACGCCTATAAATAGATGAACAGTACCCCCGTACTGTTCACGCTGACTTGGCATTTGCTTTCCGTCATCCTTGTACTTTTGCCTTCTTGCAATCTGAAGGTACACTTGTAATTTGAACTCATTTCTATTTTTATATGATAACAAAATAGAAATGACGTTGTGATAATATTTAAATGTTTATATCACTCTTTATGTTGCATGTAAGTTCTTCGTCATAGTTTATTGTGCTTAACGAAGATATGTTGTTTGTGACCTTCGTCCGGAACACATTATATCTCGAAGGGAAATAATGTTTCAAAGGACGAAGGGCTTTATCATTTAACACTTTTTATGTTGCCTTGTTCTTAATCCGAAGCATTTGAGAACAAGTCCCCAACAACCTTAATCCTTATTCCAATTTTTATCCCGTGGACAACCAATCCCCATGGATTGTTGTCCACAAACCGACATCATTATAATAAGAAAGTGGATACAATCAATTCCTGACCTCGCGCGAGTGCTAGAAAAATCACTCGACTTCTACCGAGAGCCTTAATTAGTAAAGCAACTACTCGACCTAGCATACTAGTATCCATCACAAAAGGATTCCTGAGATCATGCAACTAGGGTTTCAAACAACTCCTACACTTAAGTGCACATTCAATCCTACAATCATTAGGTGTAGTAAAATAGCATAATAAATAGGTTATGCATAAAACCGGGGCTTGCCTTCCAAAGCTGGGGCAGGCAGATCCTCTGGTGCAGGCTCTGGTGTTGGATCCGGGGCCACCTCCTGAGTAGCTCCTTGCTCCGGCACGAGGACGTACTCTCCGTCAGCGAGGTTGCAGTCTATCGAATGCAATGAATAGGAATATGTATGTCATGATTATGCAGGATTTACAAACATTATGCTAAAGGAAGAAAAACTAAGTTAGTTAGTAACTTAGGGTTTCTTGGTCATACGTGGCTTTTAGTGGTTTATGCTTATCACTCTAGGTTTGGGTTTTGTTAAGGATAAGCATAGTGGACTTGTATTTCCCTTATGTATTTCAGTGGGCAATTTAAAAGGGTTTTGCTGGTTGGGTTAGGGTGACACTAATTTCCACCATTAATTGTTCCCCTTCTTGATTTTCTATTTATGAATTCTAGTGTGGGTTTGAACTACAACAGTGGTTTAACTTTTTCCAAAAATTTTGTAAAAATGACAGTGGGTTACTATTGGTCACTATAGTCTGTTCTATGAATTTGCGGTCCAGAATAAAAAGAGTATGCCTTGGACAAAAATAACAAAAGTTGGGCAAAGGGGGTCACTTTGCACTACAACTCTAAACTAGGGGTGGGTTCTGTCCTAAGGGTCATTTTTGTTGGTATCTAATAGTAATCACATGCTTCTGTGCCAAAAATCACAGAAGGTTAATTGGTGGTTATTTAGTTGTAATTTTCTAAAGTTTAATGTCAAAAAGGCACTTTCTACTATCTTGTTATTTGAAAAATGTCAAACAGCAGATTTCATATTTTTCCTATGTTCTTAATAACAAAACATTAAATATCCCAAGGTTTGGGGTGTTTTCACCTTGGGGTTATTTTTCTAGGGTTTTTCTAAGTTTTCCTTGTTTTCTTAAAATAAAAGGTATCCCAATTATTTTATACTAAATCAGAGTATAATAAATTTTTCTAGTGAAATATACTAAATAAGTAGACTAACAAAAATGTGGGTGCTCCCTGTTCTCTATTTAAATTAACTTTTCTATTTTCTTTAACTTTAAGCACAAGGTGAAATAAATGGCAAATTCTACCTTAATGGGGTATACAAAGGGGTTTATCATTTTTAAATAGGTTAGTAGGTGACCAAGTACTTCTCTAAATTTTCTTACCCTCAGTCAAATAGTGTAACTATTTTTCCTTATTTCTTTTAGCTTTTGGCCAGTTAATCATTTAATTCAAAACTCTAAAGTTTTCTGTAACACTGAGGGGTTTTATATTTTTCCTAAGTGGTTTACATTATTTAAGATCTGGCAAAATTAGTTTGACTCGATTTGGGTGAACAAAACAGAAGATATGAATTATTCAAGTTCTGTTTGAATTTAAATCAGATTAATAAAAAGGTTTCCTGGTGTAAGGAAAATGGACCCCGGGCCATTTGGCTTATTGAGTTTTGGTGTTTGATGAACAACACAATCCGTGAACTAATAAGTTTTCTAGTGTTTGTGTTTATAGTTCATAGGATGCGAAGAGAATTGGACCAAGGCAATGAGGATGCAACACCTCAAAAGAAGACATAAAAAGATGCATAGGAGTCCAATACTCAAGAACAAAGAAGCCCAAAGAAATCAGCGAAGAAATCCAAGATAAGGGCTGTCAGCCAGCGCCTGGTGGCGCACCGGACATTGGTGTCCGGTGTGCACCGGACTGTCCGGTGAGGCACCAGGACAGTCTGCGCAGAGAGGCCACAGACAGGCGCTCTCTGGCTGTAGCACCGGACTGTCCGGTGTGCACCGGACTGTCCGGTGTGCCAACGGGCAGAAGGCAACGGTCGGATCCAACGGTCGACTGCTACAGGCGCCAACGGTCGGCTGACGTGGCGTGCACCGGACACTGCACAGTAGATGTCCGGTGGTGCACCGGACTGTCCGATGCACCCGACGACAGAAAGCTGCTGCTTTCTGTCCAACGGCTAGTTTGGGGTGTGGAGGCTATAAATACCACCCCAACCGGCCATTCTCAAGTGTGAGAGCCCAAGCAACATACCAATACACATAGTGCATATTTCCAAGAGCTCAAACACCCAAGTGCTTAATAGAATCACTCGGTGATTAGCGTAGGTGCTTTGCGAAGTGCTTAGGTTAGTTAGACCGCTTTAGCGCTTGCTCTAGGTGAATCCTAGTTAGTTGAGTGAGTTTTGTAAAACCACACAACCCCTCGGCTCTTGCGTGAGTCGTTGTAATTGTACCGAGTGGGGCGAGAGTCTTGCGAGACCGTGACAACCGCGTTTGTGTCACGGCCGCCACCGTGTACCGGAGGGAACGAGGCCCGCGGCGTTTCGGCCGGAAGCTCGATAGTGGAGACGGCGGGGAGCGTCCGAGAGGAGCCGGAAGCGGAGCACCACTTGCTCGTGGAGAAGGCCCGCGGCTCTCTACGGAGTTACTCGACCGTGGTGCTTGGCCCTCGCGTGGGCTTCCCTTTGCGTAGGGGCACCAACGAGGATTAGTCGGGACCTTGCGTGGTTCCGGATACCTCGGTAAAAATACCGGCGTCATCCACGAGAGTTTGCTTCTCTACTTAGCTCTTTACATTCCGCATTTATATTAAGCATTTAAGTTTCAATCTTATTGTCATACTTGTTTAGTGTAGATTGAAACTTAGCCTTTGCGGTAGAGATAGCAACACTTAGACAAAACCTAGTTTGCACATTCTAGTTTTGATTACTTGCATAGGTTTTGCTCTAGGGATTTAATTGTGGCCTAGTTTAGTAAAAGTTTTTAGAAGTCCTAATTCACCCCCCCCCCTCTTAGGCGTCACCCGTTTCCTACAAGTGGTATCAGAGCCGGTTTGGCTCATTTGAAACGCTTTAGCTTCACCGCTAAAAGAGCCGACGCTTTTTAGAGGAAGGGATGGATACCCATAGGCCACCACACTTTGACGGCACTAACTTCCCATATTATAGTGCTAGAATGGCTTGTTACCTAGAGGCCGTTGATCTAGGTGTTTGGAGAGTCACTCGTGACGGGATGAAACCCCTCAAGAATCCCGAGAAACCCACCACGAGTGAGGAAAAAGAAATCCATCTAAATGCTAGAGCCAAAAATTGCTTGTATGAATCTCTTAGCATGGATATTTTCAATCAAGTATTTACCCTGAAAACTGCTAATGAGATTTGGCTAAAATTGCATGAGCTCCATGACGGCACATCCAATGTCCGTGAGCAAAAACATTGCCTAGTCTTAAATGAGTATAATTCTTTTGCTATGAAAGATGATGAGCTTGTTAGAGACATGTATTCTCGTTTGAATCTAATTATCAATGAGCTCAATTCGATTGGCATTAATAAGCTAGGTGATGCGGACATTGTGAGGAAGATTATCTCCCTGCTACCACAACAAAGATATGGGAGCATCATCACCATCCTTCACAACATGGAGGACTTGAGCAACATGACCCCGACCATCGTGATTGGGAAAATCGCGGCTTTTGAGATGTCGCGAAAAATGAGTCGGGGAGAGGAGCCAACTTCCTCAAGACCATATGCTTTTGCATGTGATGAAAGGAAGGGCAAAAAGAAGGCTCCCACTCCAAGTTCCTCAAGCGAAGAAGAGGAAGAAGAAGAAGAAAGTGATGATGATGAAGATAATCAACCGTGCACATCATCCTCCGAGGACGAAGAAACAATCCGACGCGTCGGAAAGGTAATGAGGATGATCCGCAAGATTAATCTAATGGGTGTGCCCCTGCAGGTCGAGGATCTTCTCTTTAACATTGACAGGAAAAAGCAAAGAAAGAGAGGATGCTTCGCATGTGGGGAGAAGGGCCACTTCAGGGACAACTGTCCAAATATGGCCAAACCCAAAAAGGAGAGGAGCAAAGGCAAGGCGCTCACAAGTGTTAGAACTTGGGATGATTCTTCAAGTGAAGATGAACCTCCAAGGACGCGCAGCCACCGGTCCTCGTCACGATCATCACGGTCATCACACAAATGCCTTATGGCAAGAGGTAACAAAAGCATTCCATCCTCTAGTGATGAAAGTAGTAGTGATGATGAAGGTGAGGGAAAGGCCTCTCTAGAAGAGCTTGCGGAAGCCGTAAAATTTTTCCAGGATGTTTGCACTAAGCAAAAAGCTCAACTTAAAACTTTGAAAAATAAGTTGGTTAGCTCTCAAAATGATTACAAAGGTTTGCTAGAAAAATTTGAAACTTTTGCAAACTTAAATAGTGAGCTATCAACTAAAATTGAGCTATTAGAATCTAGTGCTCCATCCACTGCTACCGATGATAGCCTTATTAAAAAGAATGAAAAACTTAAGGCTAAGTTAGCTAGCTCCCAAGAAGCTATTGAAAATTTGCTAGAGAAAATGGAAATTCTTAGCATACACAATAATGAGCTAACTACTAAGCTAGAAAACATTGGTAGCACCCCAGCAGCATCTTTAGTTGAAATACCTGAAATAATTATGAAAGATGCTTCTACTTCCTGCTTTGATTTAATTGACGATTCTAACCCCTGCAACCAAGTCGTTGTTGAGAATATTGTTGTAGAGACATGTTCGGATGAGGTTGCAAAGGAAAATGAACAATTAAAGCAAGAAGTGGCTCGCCTTGGCAAGGCTTTGTATGACAAGAAAGGCAAAGCCAAACAAATCCGACCTCCACAGGATAACACCACTGCGGGAGTGAACAAGCCTGTAGAGGGAGAAACTGTGATTTGTAGGCTATGCCACAAGGAAGGCCACAAGTCTTTCCAATGCAAGGCGATGACCGGGGATAAACAAAGGCAAAAGCTCAAGCAAAAGCCATCAAGCAAAATCTCCAACACCTACATCAAAAAGGTGAACAAAAAGGATGCTACACCATATTTGATCAAGAAGAAAAAGAACGGAAAGGTGATAGCAATCAAGGCCAACAAGCAAGCCAACAAAGGAAAGGGGGCCAAACGCATCTGGGTGCCAAAGGAGATAATTTCAACCATGAAAAGCACCAAGAAGGTTTGGATCCCGAAAGGGAAGTGAGTAGACCGAAGGTCTTCGGGAAATTTGGAGACTTGGCAAATTTGGGATGTATATCATGGGATACATCATATTGGATCAAGTTAATTGCCAAGTGGGTTAGTGAAAATTTTGGACCCAAATTTCCCACCCATGACTAAGGTAACTAGTTTTATTGTATTTCTCGTTTTTAGATATGCGTATCTATTTATCTTTTATCTAGTTTACCTTTCTTGCCTAGTATTACATTTGTTATGTACTTTTGTTTAAAATCATGCATACTAGGTAAATCACATGGTAGGATTGCTTGCTTTCAATTCATATACTTAAGCAAACCTACATGGCTTAAAATGTTTATTTAAGCATGGCACATAGCTTTTATATCACACCATAGTAAATGATGCATCAATTGAAAATTTTGATTTCTACAAGTTGTATCATTTAACTTATATGTGCCAAAGTTAGGATTATAGATAATTTGCCCCTCTTGATATCAAATCAAAGTGCATGTCTCCTACAAGTATTCAAAACTTGTATGCACACTTTTAGGGGGAGGTTACTCTATAATCTAACACTTTGAGACTAACACCTTTTCAAGTCTATTTCATGTGATAGTCTCATTGTAAGGAAAATGAAGTCCCCGGAGAAAGACAACAATCTTCCACTGCAAAATCTCCAAGAACTCTTATGTCTCTCAAGCTCACCATTGACTTTCAATTGGTATCTTTTGAGACTACATTCAGTATCATTTACATGTCTTCTCCAGTATTTGATTAGACTATATTTCATATCATATGCTTCCATGTTGCTAAAAAATGCATAAGTAGTTAACTCATATTCTGTTACCTATGCATAAGGGAAGTTAGTCTTTTCAAATCATGTCTTGCACCTCTAATTTTCACATGCTTTTTCCTAAGTAGAGGATCTCTGTCAGGGGGAGTATTTCTTCATCTCTAAAGGGGGAGAAAAACTCTTTCTAAAAAGAGAATACTCATTTAGGGGGAGTAATCTTTTAAGGATTCCTACATGTGGTATCATTCATGGCTTAACTTAATATCCTTCTAGCGATATCATTTGATTCAATTCTTGTTGAGGGCAAGCTGTTATTTACTTCCTACATGCTTTTAATGTCTTCCTTTTCGGTGGTTGATGACAAAGGGGGAGAAGTTTAGGGACCAAAGCAATGAAAACTATATCAAACACCAAACACCACCAATTTAAAATTTTATATCTACAAATGGCTTTTCAAGTGGTTTTGGTTATTTGGTCCAAAAATAGGAAGTAAGTGAATTATGGAGTAAGGGGGAGACTTAAGTCCATAATATCACATTGTGGGGACAATCATGCATCTTAGCAAGTAGATTGCATATTTTTATTCAAATACTTGTATTATTTGCTTGCTTTGGTTGTGTTGTGATCAATCACCAAAAAGGGGGAGATTGTAAGGAAAATGGACCCCGGGCCATTTGGCTTATTGAGTTTTGGTGTTTGATGAACAACACAATCCGTGAACTAATAAGTTTTCTAGTGTTTGTGTTTATAGTTCATAGGATGCGAAGAGAATTGGACCAAGGCAATGAGGATGCAACACCTCAAAAGAAGACATAAAAAGATGCATAGGAGTCCAATACTCAAGAACAAAGAAGCCCGAAGAAATCAGCGAAGAAATCCAAGATAAGGGCTGTCAGCCAGCGCCTGGTGGCGCACCGGACATTGGTGTCCGGTGTGCACCGGACTGTCCGGTGAGGCACCGGACAGTCTGCACAGAGAGGCCACAGACAGGCGCTCTCTGGCTGTAGCACCGGACTGTCCGGTGTGCACCGGACTGTCCGGTGTGCCAACGGGCAGAAGGCAACGGTCGGATCCAACGGTCGACTGCTACAGGCGCCAACGGTCGGCTGACGTGGCGTGCACCGGACACTGCACAGTAGATGTCCGGTGGTGCACCGGACTGTCCGATGCACCCAACGACAGAAAGCTGCTGCTTTCTGTCCAACGGCTAGTTTGGGGTGTGGAGGCTATAAATACCACCCCAACTGGCCATTCTCAAGTGTGAGAGCCCAAGCAACATACCAATACACATAGTGCATATTTCCAAGAGCTCAAACACCCAAGTGCTTAATAGAATCACTCGGTGATTAGCGTAGGTGCTTTGTGAAGTGCTTAGGTTAGTTAGACCGCTTTAGCGCTTGCTCTAGGTGAATCCTAGTTAGTTGAGTGAGTTTTGTAAAACCACACAACCCCTCGGCTCTTGCGTGAGTCGTTGTAATTGTACCGAGTGGGGCGAGAGTCTTGCGAGACCGTGACAACCGCGTTTGTGTCACGGCCGCCACCGTGTACCGGAGGGAACGAGGCCCGCGGCGTTTCGGCCGGAAGCTCGATAGTGGAGACGGCGGGGAGCGTCCGAGAGGAGCCGGAAGCGGAGCACCACTTGCGCGTGGAGAAGGCCCGCGGCTCTCTACGGAGTTACTCGACCGTGGTGCTTGGCCCTCGCGTGGGCTTCCCTTTGCGTAGGGGCACCAACGAGGATTAGTCGGGACCTTGCGTGGTTCCGGATACCTCGGTAAAAATACCGGTGTCATCCACGAGAGTTTGCTTCTCTACTTAGCTCTTTACATTCCGCATTTATATTAAGCATTTAAGTTTCAATCTTATTGTCATACTTGTTTAGTGTAGATTGAAACTTAGCCTTTGCGGTAGAGATAGCAACACTTAGACAAAACCTAGTTTGCACATTCTAGTTTTGATTACTTGCATAGGTTTTGCTCTAGGGATTTAATTGTGGCCTAGTTTAGTAAAAGTTTTTAGAAGTCCTAATTCACCCCCCCCCCCTCTTAGGCGTCACCTGTTTCCTACACCTGGAAAAACAGTTTACACCGAGGACCCTAGGTTTAATCCAAATCAACCCACTCAAATCTACCCCTGCGCCACTATTCCCCTGAGTCACTGACAGTTCAAAAATCCCCCCGACCTTTCCTTCTTCTTCCCCGAGGTCCTTCCCCTAATGCAAACAGTACCCACGGGAAAGAAAAGGGCGGCGCGGCTTACCGGCGGCGAGAGAGGTCCGGCGAGGGGCGGAGTTGGCTCCGGGAGGTCCTGGCGGTCACAGCGGTGTACGGCTCGACGGCGGAGGTGGCCGGAATCGTCCGGTCCACGTGCGCAGGCGGGTGATCTTGCCGGCAGCGGGTGTTCCGGTTAAACCACGGCGATCTAGTTCAATCAAAAGGCACGATGAGCTCCACGGGGTGACGTAGAGGCTATGCGCACAAGGCATCAAAGAATGGAGCAGAGATTTACCCGGTCTACGTTCAACGGCGGTCGGGCGAAGTCCGGCGACCGTGGACTGGCTTCTCCGGCGAAGCAAAGTCCGATCCCTTGCTCGGGGAGCTTCACCGAGGCGTGCACAGTCTCTTCCAAGGGTCGGGCGTGGCTAAGAAGGGCTCTGTTGGCCGGTCTACGGTGGCAGGGGCTCGGGTGGCCGCGGGCACGCCGTGCGCGGGGCAAACGCCGGTGGTTTCGGGCTCCGGTGAGGTCGAGCGTGCGCGGAGAAGTACGGTCGACGCCTGAGGGTGATTTATAGGCGCGGGCGCGAGCAGGAGATGCGGGCATGGCTTGGCGTGGTGCGGGGCGCGCGGGGTCGGGCGCGGGCGTGCTCTGGCGCGCGCAGAGCGCGTCGAACACGTGGAGGTGTTCTTCTGCCCATGTTCAAAAGCTTGCTGAGATCGCATACGTGCGAATCTTGGCAAAAATCCGGCACAGACCTCTTCCTGGCACCTATGGCTATCTCTTGTATGTGATTTCCAAGGGAAGATAAGCCCTAGATCAGAAGATATGCGGACGCCAAATCTGGCTTGTCTCCCTGCCCAATGCGCGACAAAAGTGATGCCAAGACATGTCAAATGTCAAGGGCTCGGTCTCAACTTTTTCCAGGGGGTGCCTTAGGTGGTATGCCACATTTTTGGTATACAACTTAGGTGGTTTTGGTGCCATCTACAAGGTGAACACGGTGGATCTTTAGATTAGGTGTAGAATTTGACTTAGAGAGAATTAGAGAGCTCTAGCTCTCTCTCTCTACTTAAGGAATGGAATTGGGGTTTCTTAAGGGGTCTTTTTGCAATGTTTCCTCTATATATTTGTTGATTAATATGTTACTTTACTTTGGCCAAGGGTTAGTTCATGATTTGCATATTTTCTTAATCTCCCCCCCCTTCAACTAAGGTTTTAGGAGATAGGGGTTCAAGAGGGGTCTAGGGTTTTCTCCTCTCTTTCCCAAGGTGATAATTGCACAAAAGCTTGGGTAATGCTTTTGGTCATTCACATTCTTGGTTAATACATGGTCTCCAAGGTTCTTATGCTCTTCTCCTTAAGTTTCTTCTACATGTGATCACAGTCATTAGTGCATAGATGTGTCATAGCCATGGTAACACTTGGGGTGTTACAACCCTCCCCCCTTAAAGGGATCTCGTCCCGAGATTTTAGGTAGAGTCCTCAGGAGGAGTGCCAAGAAGGTGTGTTGGTGTGTTGTTCCTTCTTAGATTCAAGTTTCACTAGTTAACTGCTCTTCGAATGTCATTCTCTTTGCGACTTCAGAAGGAAGTCCTTTTTAAGTCAAATCCACAACTTAGACTACCCTTAACATCTAAGTTTTTCTTATATTTGTATTCAAAGGGCAGGTGGGGGGTTTTGGGTTACATACCGACTCTTTTGGGCAGAAAGTCGGGGAAGCGAGAGCGTAGAAAATCCTCGGCCTCCCATGTAGCTTCTTCTACTGAATGGTGACTCCACTGAACCCTATACATTCTGATCGACCTTGCCCGTGTTGATCTCTCTTTCTGATCCAATACCTTGATGGGGTACTCTTGATAGGACAGGTCTGGTTCTATCTCAATTTCTGGTTCAGGTAGCACTTTAGTGGGTAAGCGAACATGTTTTCGCAGCTGAGATACATGGAACACATCATGAACAGCTGACATGTGTGGTGTCAACTTTAATTGATATGCTATTGGTCCACAAGTTTCCTTGATCTTGTAGGGCCCAATGTAGCGAGGAGCTAACTTGCCCTTGATTCCAAATCTCTGGACACCTTTGGTGGGTGACACCTTAAGATAAACATTATCCCCCACATCAAACTGCAGAGACTTCCTTCTCTTGTCATGATAGCTCTTTTGCCTGGCCTGAGCAGCTTCCAGGTTCTTCTTAATAACTCTGACCTTTTCCTCTGCTTCAAGTACCAAATCTGGCCCAAATATTTCCCTCTCTCCTGCTTGAGACCAATTCAGCGGGGTCCTACACCTTCTCCCATACAAGGCTTCAAAAGGTGCCATCTTCAAACTAGACTGGTAACTGTTATTATAGGAGAATTCTGCCAAAGAAAGACACTTGTCCCAATCCTTTCCATAGTGTAGCACACATGCCCTCAACGTGTCTTCCAAAATCTGATTTACCCTTTCTGTCTGGCCATCTGTTTGAGGATGGTATGCTGAGCTTCGTATTACATGGGTCCCAAGTGATTCCTGCAATTGCTCCCAAAATCGTTCCACAAATGGTGCTCCTCTGTCCGATACTATAGTCCTTGGTATTCCATGCAAACGAACTATCTGGTCAATGTAGATTTCCGCATACTTCTCCGTCCTGTGGGTGGTGTGTACCGGCAAGAAATGAGCCGACTTGGTCAATCTGTCCACAATGACCCAAATGGAATCATGGTGTCGGGAGGTATTGGGCAATCCCACGATAAAATCCATACAAACGTCCTCCCATTTCCAAGATGGTATGGGAAGGGGTTGCAAAGGGCCTGCTACCTTCAAATGACTAGCCTTGACTCTCTGGTAGGTGTCACATTCGGATATGTACTTAGCAATTTCCCTCTTCATTCTGGTCCACCAGTATAAGGATCTGAGGTCATGATACATCTTATTACTGCCGGGGTGCATAGAGAATTTTGAAAGGTGAGCTTCATCCAATATCTTCTTTCTGAGCTCAAGGTCCTTGGGAACAACCAATCGATCTCCAAACCAGAGAATTCATTTGTAGTCCTAACGGAAGCATTTGTATTTTTCTGCTTTCTGCTTGATCATTTCCTTGATAACTTGAACACCCTTGTCTTCAATTTGTGCCCTCACTATTTGCTCTTGTAATGTGGGCTCCACCGAGATATAACTTAAGGCACTTGAAGAAACAACTTCCAGGTTCAGCTTGCACAACTCATCACACAGGGTGGTAACTCTTGCATCCATGCTCATACAATTGCACTGGGCCTTCCTGCTCAAGGCATCTGCCACAACATTGGCTTTGCCAGGGTGGTAATGCACCTCCAAATCATAGTCCTTGATTAGCTCTAACCATCTCCTCTGCCTCATGTTAAGATCTGCCTGAGTGAAAATGTATCTGAGACTCTTATGATCAGTGTAGATATTACAGTGAGCTCCCATCAAATAATGTCTCCAAATCTTGAGAGCATGAACCACAGCTGCTAACTCCAAATCATGGGTAGGGTAATTCTGCTCATGGGGTCTAAGTGCTTGGGAGGCATAAGCAATTACTCTGTTATCTTGCATTAAGACGCATCCCAATCCAGTACCGGAAGCATCGCAATAAACTTCAAAGGGCTTGGTGTTATCAGGTTGAGCTAGCACTGGGGCTGTTGTCAAATGCTGCCTCAGTGTATGAAAGGCATATTCACACTTCTGGCTCCAATTATACTTGACTCCCTTCTTCAACAGTTCAGTCATTGGCTTGGCAATTCTGGAGAAATCCAGAATAAATCGTCGATAATACCCTGCCAATCCTAGAAAACTCCGAATCTGCCGCACTGTGGTAGGAGGTTTCCAATCCATTACTTCTTGTACCTTCTCAGGATCAATAGATATCCCATCCTGAGAAATTGTGTGACCCAAGAATTTAATTTCTCTTAGCTAGAAGTCACATTTAGACAGTTTGGCATACAACTGATGGTCACGCAGTCGCTGAAGCACGATGTGCAGATGCTCAGTATGCTCGTCTTCATTCTTGGAATAGACCAGGATATCATCAATGAAAACCACTACGAATTTGTCCAGCTCTGGCATGAACACTGAGTTCATCAGGTACATAAAATAAGCCCGGGCATTGGTCAGCCCAAAAGACATCACCAAAAATTCATAGAGCCCATATCGGGTAGAGAATGCCGTCTTGGGAATATCACTGGCATGGATCTTGATCTGATGGTAACCCGAGCGAAGGTCTATCTTGGAGAACACTTTGGCTCCCACCAACTGATCAAACTAAACATCAACGCGGGGCAGTGGGTATTTGTTCTTGATGGTCACCGCATTGAGAGGGCGGTAATCAACACACATTCTTAAACCCTCATCCTTCTTCTTCACAAATAAGGCCGGACATCCCCATGGTGAAGTACTTGGGCAAATGAACCCCTTGTCCAACAACTCCTGCAGTTGCTTTTTCAGTTCTGCCAATTCCGCGGGAGGCATCCTATAGGGTCTCTTGGAGATAGGAGCAGTCCTGGGTTGCAATTCAATTGCGAACTCGATGTCTCTATCAGGTGGCATCCCTGACAATTCATCCGGAAAAACATCTGGGTAGTCACGGACCACTGGGATCCTTTCCACTGGGGACTCTATCATAACAAAGGCACAAGAACGGGTACAGCCTTGGTCGGGCAAATATAACGTGGTTTCACCACTAGTCGGTGAGTGCACCTCAATGGCCCTAGCTGCAATGTCAATAACTGCCTAATGCCTTGTTAACCAGTCAGTTCCCAATATGATATCCACGCTATCCAAACCCAATATGAGGAGGGTGGTTTTAATTATTAGACTACCAAACTTTATGGGCACATGCCTTTTGACTTGATAGGTGGCAACCCTGCCTCCTAGGGTTGAAATTGTAATACCCCCATTGGTGTGGTGAAAAGGCAATTGACACTTGGCACTAAATTTGGCACTGATAAACTATGTGATGCACCAGAATCAAAAAGAATAATAGCAGGATAATTCAAAACTGAAAAGATACCAGTCATGACGGGTGCTCCCTCTGGAATATCAGCCATGGTAGTGAAGTTCAGCCTGCCTTGCCTCACCTGCACCTTCAGCCTCTTGCCTTGGTTCTGGTTAACATTCTGTCCCTGCCTTTGCTGGTTTCTGGGACAATTCTTGGCATAATGTCCGGTGTTGCCACAAGTGAAACACCTGTCGTCATTGGCCTGTCGATATTGCTGCTGCTGTTGATTGTTCCTCTGAGCTGGAAACTGGGTGCGGTTGGGTGCCTGCTGCTGCTGTGGTCGGATCACCCAACGTCCTTGCTGCTGCTGAGGTCCCCTGTTCTGAGTGTCAGACACAATCCTGAAGCGCTGTGGCTGAGCTGAAGGTCCTGCCACAGGGGTCTTCCTTTTCTTCTCTACCTGACGAGCTGTGATACAGTCCTCCTGGGAGATGGCCATGTTGACTAACTCATTATAGCTGTTGGCCCTGACTGTGTTGAGGCGGTCACGGAGCTTAGTGCTGAGCCCCCTCCTGAACCTGTCCCTCTTCTTCTCGTCCGTGTCTGCATGATACCCGGCATACTGGCACAGGTCATTGAAGGCCTGAGCATACTGTAACACTGTCCGGTTTCCCTGAGTGAGTGCTAGAAACTCGTTGAGCTTTCGGTCCATAATGCCTGCTGGTATATGGTGCCCCTGAAAGCTGCCTTGAACTCTCTCCATTCCACCTCTCGGTCATCTGGCTGCATAGCAAGAAAATGGTCCCACCATGTCTGCGCGGGTCCGCGAAGCTGCTGGGTGGTGAACCTGACCTTAGTGACCTCTGAACAAACTCCATGGAGTAGCGGGAATTTGGATTCCACTACTCTCAACCATACATCCGCATCAAGTGGGTCTTCTGCCCTGGTGAACAATGGTGGCTGGGTACTGAGGAACTCTTGATAAGTGGCTGCCACAGGGTGACGCTGATGATCACCACCACCATAGTGCTGAGGTGGCGGCTGACGCTGAGCTAGCTGTCTCAAGATCTCATTTTGCTGAGCCATCAACTCCTGCAGAGTAGGAGGCGGTGGCGGTGGTGGAGGAACGCGCTCATTTTGACCACGACGCGCTCTCCCGGCCATCTGAAAAATCACATATATTTTCAATAACACAACTTTGAGGTTCAAGGTTCACTCGCGGTGAAAGAGTCAAAAGGCGAAATCGATAGATTCTTACATAATCATAAAAGATTCCACATGGCATAAACTTTTCTTCTTAAATTAAGACTGACATCATTCATCAACCATGCTTCCAAAAGAGTTCATCACGATTACATCAATACCCCAAAAGACTCAACTCTATCTAGCCTAGTACCCTAAGGGTGCAAAAGCTAAGCTAGCTTCGAGGAGTTCTACCATCACCGACTTCTAACTCTACCCCAGCGACCTAGTGAGCAAACGAGGCAACACTCGACTCGGGGGAAGGGGTCTCCTTGAGCCAGCAGTGTCCAAGCTGGAGGCAGGCTCCTCTCCTCCCTCGATGTCGACATCCTCGTTGGCCTCCATGTCCTGGATCTCCCGGTGATGCATATCCAGGTGCTCGTTAGCCTCGGCAAGCTGCTGCTGGGTGTTAATTAACTGATCCTCGAGAACCTCGATGGTGTTCTCCCTTGTTCCCACTAGTTCCTCAAGCTCTTGGATCTCATTTGACAGTCTCTCCACCTGTAAGTCCTTTTCTACCATCTCAGTGGATAAGTCAACCACAAGCTCCTCTCGGTTATCCAAGGTGATCTTAGTTGCCTCCAACAACGCCACCAGATGGGACATTGCCTCACCACGCATCACTTGCAGACAATACAGGGCATTCATGCACCGCACCGTTAAGTGAGCAGTCTGGCCTGGGTAGATAGCCCAGATGTCCTTGGCATGCTCCACTCGGTCCTTCCACATTGGGTCGTCCTCCTTCTCAGCGGGGAACAAGCCAATGTGGTGAGTGGACAACTCCAAGGGGTGGAATCCGCAGAAAGTGGTCAATCCGTGAAGAGCAATCGCCTCGATCGTATCCTCAGCCCGGTATCCAAAGGACTCAGAGTCCAGCGAACGCCAGCCGGGCTGCAGGGGATGAGGCTCTAGGGTCATCCTCACCCTACAGCGGGGCACTCGGTGCTTCTCGAACTGCTGCACCGCGTACTGTGGAGGCGTCGTGTAACCAGCTCCCTGAAGTACCTCCCACAAAATACGAGGAAAACCCTCTCGTGCAAGCCCGTCAGTGTGGGACAGTGCATTCCCTTCGTCCGAGGATCTGTGAGAACTCATCTGTGTACGGTTAAGCATAAGTAAAAGAAAAATAATTATAAAAAGAAAAAGGAATCACAACTCAGCCTCTCTATAACCATGGCAGCGGTAATGGGGGTACTTATTTGGTCATCATTTGTATCAAAGTTTTTACCCAATTATCCATTTGTTTAATTAATGATGCATGCATGCTCGTCCTGAACGACCTCACATCAAACTTAGAGGGAATAGGGAAGAACTCCCATCCCTTATAGTCGCCTGTAGGGCTGACTCAATTAGCCACCTAGCTACCCCTCTATCCTCCTAAGGTTCATGTCCTAGGTCTATCATGATCGTCCTATGATCTATCCAACATTTGGTTCTATCAAGTTTTACTTTGGAAAAGGATGGTATTTATAGTTTATTGGTTCCTCTGTGGTGGTACAAGCTCCGATACCAGCTGTGGCGGAACTGCCCAAATTATTCCAACTTAAGTGCCTAAGTCCCGCCTTACAGGCTATACCACACTTAAATGGGAATAACCCGTCAATCCCTCGGATCTAGTCCGACGAGGCCACTGACAGGATCAAGTACCACAGTCTCACTCGATGGTGAGTCACAGAGCAAATACAATAAAGCATAAAACCATACATTAAAGAGTATTAAATATATTACATCATCATCGGAGTTTTAGCAAAAGTAGTCATCATTGTTCGAAATGCAGCGGAATAAAACTAACGATAAATAAACAGAGAGATGGGGAAGCCTGTCCCATCACTCCTCATGCTCCTCCTCAGCCGAGGCGGGGTCCCACTCGACAGTCCAACCCGGTGGCAAGATGGACGACCAAGTCACTCCAGCAACCATGTCCTCCAAAGAACCTGTAAAAAAATTATGCCACAAGCAAGGCTGAGTATACTAATACTCAGCTAGACTTACCCGGTGTGAGGAGTCTACTCCTCTACCTCTAGACATGCAGCTGTTTGGCTGTGGGGTTTGGTTGCCAAAAGCACTAGCTGAGTTTGTAAATCAAGTTTTAGCTTTGTCAAGTTTTAGTGTGACTCTCTTAAGACTAAATATGTACTATCTACTCATTCATGGTAGCATGCAAACTTAGCAATCAACATCTTTTGTCACCTCATCACATTCTCACTTGTTACTCTATGTAGCAGCATGGATCAAGCAGTCTCATTAGCTGTGAGAAGCAGACGATTCGAATCGAGTTTTATCCTTACAAGGTAAACCTAAACACACGACGTGGCGAGGCACTCTGTCCCCACACACATCAGCCGTCCCCATCGATTCCTCGTCAGCAGATCAGGGCTCACCGCCTTGGCGTACAATGCCTCACTGACCCCGACTGCCGTCGTGCAGTGACCGCACTTGTACCCACCATAACCGGAATGGGAGACCACGTCTCAGGTCGCGTGAGGGGTAAAGTCCACTGCCAGGTTCAATCAGGTACTAGGCTTACTGATTTACCATATTTCTCGGCATGTGCTTAGTACGTTCAAACACTTGACTCACGGTACCACACCTTAATCCTTATTCCAATTTTTATCCCGTGGACAACCAATCCCCATGGATTGTAGTCCACAAACCGACATCATTATAATAAGAAAGTGGATACAATCAATTCCTGACCTCGCACGAGTGCTAGAAAAATCACTCGACTTCTACCGAGAGCCTTAATTAGTAAAGCAACTACTCGACCTAGCATACTAGTATCCATCACAAAAGGATTCCTGAGATCATGCAACTAGGGTTTCAAACAACTCCTACACTTAAGTGCACATTCAATCCTACAATCATTAGGTGTAGTAAAATAGCATAATAAATAGGTTATGCATAAAACCGGGGCTTGCCTTCCAAAGCTGGGGCAGGCAGATCCTCTGGTGCAGGCTCTGGTGCTGGATCCGGGGCCACCTCCTGAGTAGCTCCTTGCTCCGGCACGAGGACGTACTCTCCGTCAGCGAGGTTGCAGTCTATCGAATGCAATGAATAGGAATATGTATGTCATGATTATGCCGGATTTACAAACATTATGCTAAAGGAAGAAAAACTAAGTTAGTTAGTAACTTAGGGTTTCTTGGTCATATGTGGCTTTTAGTGGTTTATGCTTATCACTCTAGGTTTGGGTTTTGTTAAGGATAAGCATAGTGGACTTGTATTTCCCTTATGTATTTCAGTGGGCAATTTAAAAGGGTTTTGCTGGTTGGGTTAGGGTGACACTAATTTCCACCATTAATTTTTCCCCTTCTTGATTTTCTATTTATGAATTCTAGTGTGGGTTTGAACTACAACAGTGGTTTAACTTTTTCCAAAAATTTTGTAAAAATGACAGTGGGTTACTATTGGTCACTATAGTTTGTTCTATGAATTTGAGGTCCAGAATAAAAAGAGTATGCCTTGGACAAAAATAACAAAAGTTGGGCAAAGGGGGTCACTTTGCACTACAACTCTAAACTAGAGGTGGGTTCTGTCCTAAGGGTCATTTTTGTTGGTATCTAACAGTAATCACATGCTTCTGTGCCAAAAATCACAGAAGGTTAATTGGTGGTTATTTAGTTGTGATTTTCTAAAGTTTAATGTCAAAAAGGCACTTTCTACTATTTTGTTATTTGAAAAATGTCAAACAGCAGATTTCATATTTTTCCTATGTTCTTAATAACAAAACAATAATTATCCCAAGGTTTGGGGTGTTTTCACCTTGGGGTTATTTTTCTAGGGTTTTTCTAAGTTTTCCTTGTTTTCTTAAAATAAAAGATATCCCAAATATTTTATACTAAACCAGAGTATAATAAATTTTTCTAGTGAAATATACAGAATAAGTGGACTAACAAAAATGTGGGTGCTCCCTGGTTCTCTATTTAAATTACCTTTTCTATTTTCTTTAACTTTAAGCACAAGGTGAAATAAATGGCAAATTCTACCTTAATGGGGTATACAGAGGAGTTTATCATTTTTAAACAGGTTAGTAGGTGATCAAGTACTTCTCTAAATTTTCTTACCCTCAGTCAAATAGTGTAACTATTTTTCCTTATTTCTTTTAGCTTTTGGCCAGTTAATCATTTAATTCAAAACTCTAAAGTTTTCTGTAACACTGAGGGGTTTTATATTTTTCCTAAGTGGTTTACATTATTTAAAATCTGGAAAAATTGGTTTGACTCGATTTGGGTGAACAAAACAGAAGATATGAATTATTCAAGTTCTGTTTGAATTTAAATCAGATTAATAAAAAGGTTTCCTGGAAAAACAGTTTACACCGAGGACCCTGGGTTTAATCCAAATCAACCCACTCAAATCTACCCCTGCGCCACTATTCCCCTGAGTCACTGACAGTTCAAAAATCCCCCCGACCTTTCCTTCTTCTTCCCCGAGGTCCTTCCCCTAATGCAAATAGTACCCGCGGGAAAGAAAAGGGCGGCGCGGCTTACCGGCGGCGAGAGAGGTCCGACGAGGGGCGGGGTTGGCTCCGGGAGGTCCTGGCGGTCACAGCGGTGTATGCCTCGACGGCGGAGGTGGCCGGAACCGTCCGGTCCACGTGCGCAGGCGGGTGATCTTGCCGGCGGCGGGTGTTCCAGCTAAACCACGGCGATCTAGTTCAATCAAAAGGCACGATGAGCTCCACGGGGTGACGTAGAGGCTATGCGCACAAGGAATCGAAGAATGGAGCAGAGATTTACCCAGTCTACGTTCACCGGCGGTCAGGCGAAGTCCGACGACCGTGGACTGGCTTCTCCGGCGAAGCAAAGTCCGATCCCTTGCTCGGGGAGCTTCACCGAGGCGTGCATAGTCTCTTCCAAGGGTCGTGCGTGGCTGGGAAGGGCTCTGTTGGCCGGTCTATGGTGGCAGGGGCTCGGGTGGTCGCGGGCACGCCGTGAGCGGGGCAAACACCGGTGGTTTCGGGCTCCGGTGAGGTCGAGCGTGCGCGGAGAAGTACGGTTGATGCCTGAGGGTGATTTATAGGCGCGGGCGCGAGCAGGAGACGCGGGCACGGCTTGGCGTGGCGCGGGGCACGCGGGGTCGGGCGCGGGCGTGCTCTGGTGCGTGCAGAGCGCGTCGAACACGTGGAGGTGTTCTTCTGCCCATGTTCAAAAGCTTGCTGAGATCGCATACGTGCGAATCTTGGCAAAAATCCGGCGCAGACCCCTTCCTGGCACCTATGGCTATCTCTTGTATGTGAGTTCCAAGGGAAGATAAGCCCTAGGTCAGAAGATATGCGGATGCCAAATCTGGCTTGTCTCCCTGCCCACTGCGCGACAAAAGTGATGCCAAGACATGTCAAATGTCAAGGGCTCGGTCTCAACTTTTTCTAGGGGGTGCCTTAGATGGTATGCCACATTTTTGGTATACAACTTAGGTGGTTTTGGTGCCATCTACAAGGTGAACACGTT
Source organism: Zea luxurians (assembly GCA_029449295.1). NCBI lineage: Eukaryota > Viridiplantae > Streptophyta > Magnoliopsida > Poales > Poaceae > Zea > Zea luxurians. The sequence continues at coordinate 124,558,390 of JAOPSE010000009.1, forward strand.
GGATCTTTAGATTAGGTGTAGAATTTGACTTAGAGAGAATTAGAGAGCTCTAGCTCTCTCTCTACTTAAGGAATGGAATTGGGGTTTCTTAAGGGGTCTTTTGCAATGTTTCCTCTCTATATTTGTTGATTAATATGTTACTTTACTTTGGCCAAGGGTTAGTTCATGATTTGCATATTTGCTTAATCTCCCCCCTCTTCAACCAAGGTTTTAGGAGATAGGGGTTCAAGAGGGGTCTAGGGTTTTCTCCCCTCTTGCCCAAGGTGATAATTGCACAAAAGCTTAGGTAATGCTTTTGGTCATTCACAATCTTGGTTAATACATGGTCTCCAAGGTTCTTATGCTCTTCTCCTTAAGTTTCTTCCACATGTGATCACAGTCATTAGTGCATAGATGTGCCATAGCCATGGTAACACTTGGGGTGTTAAAAATTATAAGAATTTTTTAGATAATTTCCGTATTGTACTTGTATTAAATTTTCATGATAATAAACCTGATATTTTGAGAGTTATGAATTTTATAAGATGATTGATGTATTCTGTCCACTGTCTGAGCAGATTTCGAAAACTGAATTGTTTGATTTGGTAAAACATAGAATCACTTCTTGGTGATTATAAAAGTTGTGTAGTGCTTTTGCTGGCTTTCCAATAAGTCTTGGATCACTATTTTTGGTTGTCTAAAGCTCAAGTTATAGATGTTTTAAGTAGGAAGACCGAATCTGTCCAAATCTGGACAGCAAAGCCTTCCTAATGTCTTTAACCTTGATACACTTTAAATCAACCTGAGTTGTTTATAAATGATTTGTAGACGATTTAATTATCTTTCCAGCAAGTCTAAGATCAAATGATTTGGATGCCTGAGTCTTTAGTTATGAAATTTTGAAGGCACAAGTCTGAATCTGTCCAAATCTGAAAAGAACTGTCGTTTGTCACGATTTAACCTTGTTAAGTGTCTAATCAGATTGAGACAACAGTACCAAAGTCGTAGATAAATTCTTATGCTTTCCAAAAAGTTTCTGTTCACCATTTGGGATAAATATTGTTGGAACTTGCTCTCCTGGGCAAGTTGATCCAATGGGGGAGTGAAAATAACGTAGACAGGGTTTTAACTCGAGATGGCAATAGCTCTGTTAATCTAGCCTCTCAAGGGCATTGTGTGGGGGTATTTATAGGTACCTGAGTGCCCAGCGTCCTGAGTTAAGGTCGCATGTGCCCTCAGGCGCCTAGGTTATCCCCAGAAAATTCCCATAAAGTAGGGTTACAGATTGTAATTACAGGGAAACCTTTACAAATTAGGCCCGTAATGCGCGGCGGCCATGCAGGGCCTGTTACAATGGGCCGGATCACGCGTGGGCCTCCATGCTTGACGAGGCCGCGGGATAGGACGACCTCGTCATGGGCCTTCGTCCAGCGATGCGTGGAGCGAAGGGTAAGTCTTCTAGTCATCTTGTCTTCGTTGGTGCAGCGTGGCTGGCGAAGGCATGGAGCGAAGGGTGGCATCTTCGCCTTCGCCCCAACATTTGCCCTCCGAGGGACCAGTTCGACTAAGTCATCTGGTGCCGAAGGCGTCGCTAGATGGTGGAGACGCTGCCCTCGCTCGAAGTGGTTCCGCGGGGGTTTTTGACATGACCGTTGATTGACGCCGCACTATTGGATTGCGGGCTTCCCGAAGCGTCGCGCCCTGTGTATATAAAGGGGGCGGGGGCGGCGCAGATTGAAATTTACCTTTCTGCGCACCGCGAAAACCCTTGCCTCCCTTTCAAACTGCACGCTTGCTCGTCTGCCCTGCTTGCTCCTGTTCGTCGGAGAACTGGCCTGCGTGAAGCAGACCGCACGCCGCCGTCGATGGTACATAGCCATGCCGTCTTCCTCCTCGTCTGTTGCGACCACGACGACGGCCGAGGCGTCTTCTGAAGATCTCTCGGGCACTGTGGCGGCGGCGCAGTTGCGATCGGGTGATACAGTGGAATTCGGTGTTTCGCGGATGTCGTTGGCCCGCGTGCAAGATATGCAACGGTTGGGGTATTTTGACGGTGGGGTTGGTCGGGTCCCAGGGGTGGAGGAGGTCCCCGAGCCCGAGGGCGAATTGGTTGTTTTTGAGGCAGTTTTCAACGCCGGCCTTCGCCTGTCTGCGCATCGTTTTGTGTCGGAGGTTTTGCAGAAATTCGAAGTCCAGGTTCATCAGTTGACACCAAATGTCATGGTGGCGTTGGCGAAGTATGTCTGGGCAACGATGTTGTATGGTGGCCAGCCTTCGGTGGAGGTCTTCGCCAAGCAATATTGTCTGCACTGGCAGAAGAGAAAAATTGGACAGAAGATTGCGCAATTCAGATCGTGCACTTTCACGCCGAAGTCTGGGAAGACTTCGATGGAAGTTGTGGAGCTGGTCCCCTGTGCCCGAAATAAGTGGGGCAACTGGTGGGACTACTGGTTTTATGTTTCGGAGGCTGAAGTCGAAGATCACCCAGGGCTCCCTGCCGCCATTATGTGTTCGCATTATTATGTGGTGTACCCGTCATTTGAAGTGGCGGAGGATGATGAAAATGAGAGGGCCCTTCGGATTGCTGCCCGCACGAGTAGTGGGCGCGATCTAGTTGAGGAATTCATAGGGTATGGGGTGTGTCCCTTGGCGCATGGATGGGCGCTGGGCAAAGTATGCCCTCTCTGGGTGGACGGAAGGTGCGAAGTCCGCGTTTTGCTTTGGATTTGCGAGGGCGGGATCCTGCCGCGGTTGTGCGTGAGGCGGAGGATGGAGCGGTGAGAATTGTTGGGCGCTATGTGCCGAAGACGGAGGCCCAGCGGAGTTGGGATATAAATGGATCCAACGACCGCCTGAATAGGGTCTTCGAGTTGAACTGTTTGTCGTATGGCGGTTATCCCGGGGAGGACGTCGTCGACCGCCGCGGGAAAAAACCAGCGGCTGTGACTGAGGATGACCCCGCGCCGGAGGCCGCCCCAGCCACTAAAAAGAGGAAGCTAGGTACTGCGGTGGGAGAACTGGGGGTCTCTGATAGCTTTGCTATGGAGTTGATGGGGACATGCGCGGCCCCCGGGGGAAGGATGTCTTCGCCCGAGCTCCGGGAGTCTTCGGCGCGGATGCTGGAGGTTACCGGGGGTCGATGGCCCAAGGACGTTCCTATCCCCCGCGTGGCTGGCGAAGACTTTTTTACGTCTCACATGGCTCGTGACTTGAGAGTGTTTCCTTACGGACGGAATATTGCTGCTGTTGTGTCGGCAGTGATAAACAAGGATCGCCAGGAAGCTGCGCAGAAGCGCCGGGCGGTCATCAGGCTCCCCGAAGCTAGGCCGAAGCCGGCTGCCCCTGGGTCCAGCAAGGTGCCGGAGAGCGTGAAGGCGGTCGGTGCCGGCGGAACCAAGTCTGCCCCGGATGGAGCTGCGAAGGTCCGGGAATTGCCTTCGTCGGGGAAACGTGTTGCCGACTTCGGCACAAATATTAGCATGGACGACTATCTCGTTGGTAAGTATATATATATATATTTAACTGGTGTTACGCTGCAGGGTCGGGCGAAGGGCAACTTGTTGTTGTCCCGCCTGCGGTGGCAACCACGACGTCTACCGCGGTGCTTGGAGCGAAGGGTGGCGCTTTCAGCGCTGGCGGCGAGATTTCGGCGGCTACTGCCATCAAGGACGAAGCAGGCACTATGTCCCGCCGGCTGAGGGAGGCGTCGCAGCAGCTGTCGCAACAGCTGAGTCAAGTAAGTTGGGCTGGACTTCGGTGTTTGCCGCTTTCATGGGGATTGTAGTCTCATGTGTGTCTGTTAGGCGGCCGACTTCGCCGACCGCGTGGCATCGGGCGCCCTTACTGCAGATGTGTCTGCCAAAGTCGAGAGACTTCGGGCGCAGCATGCGGACGCTGTCCGGGAGAAGTCGGCTGTGGATAGCAAGAGTCGCAAGCTGGCTGAGAAGGTGGCCGCCCTGGAGGGCGAGAGGACGGACCTCCGGCGATAGCTGGTGGAGGAGAGGAGGGAGGCCAACCAGTCCATCGCCAAGGCGCAGGCGGAGGCCAAATTGGCGCGGGTGGAGGGGAGTCTCGCCAGCCAGCGCGCCGAGGAATGGGAGGTGCGGTTCAACGCTCTGCAGGCCCGCATGGAGAGGGCCGAGGCCTCTACGCTCTTGGAAGTTGAGCGGACGCGCAAACAGCTCGTGGACTCATACCGCGAGTTGGGTGCGCGGACAGCTGACTTCGAAGTGCCCGACCGAGAGGCGGGCCTTCGCTTCCTCGAGTGACTGCAAGAGGAATTGCTGGTGCTCCCGACCATCGTGGAGGGATTCATGTCCTTTGCCTCCCTTGTCACCTGCGAAGGGGCCATGAATGCGCTTGTAAGGAAAATGGACCCCGGGCCTTTTGGCTAATTGAGTTTTGGTGTTTGATGAACAACACAATCCGTGAACTAATAAGTTTTCTAGTGTTTGTGTTTGTAGTTCACAGGATGCGAAGTGAATTGGACCAAGGCAATGAGGATGCAACACCTCAAAAGAAGACATAAAAAGATGCATAGGAGTCCAATACTCAAGAACAAAGAAGCCCGAAGAAATCAGCGAAGAAATCCAAGATGAGGGCTGTCAGCCAGCGCCTGGTGGCGCACCGGACATCGGTGTCCGGTGTGCACTGGACTGTCCGGTGAGGCACCGGACAGTCTGCGCAGAGAGGCCGCAGACAGGCGCTCTCTGGCTGTAGCACCGGACTGTCCGGTGTGCACCGGACTGTCCGGTGTGCCAACGGGCAGACAGCAACGGTCGGCTCCAACGGTCGGCTGACGTGGCGTGCACCGGACATCTACTGGGCAGTGTCCGGTGGTGCACCGGACTGTCCGGTGCACCCGACGACAGAAAGCTGCTGCTTTCTGTCCAACGGCTAGTTGGGGGTGTGGAGGCTATAAATACCACCCCAACCGGCCATTCTCAAGTGTGGGAGCCCAAGCAACATACCAAGGCATATAGTGCACATTTCCAAGAGCTCAAACACCCAAGTGCTTAATAGAATCACTCGGTGATTAGCGTAGGTACTTTGCGAAGTGCTTAGGTTAGTTAGACCGCTTTAGCGCTTGCTCTAGGTGAACCCTAGTTAGTTGAGTGAGTTTTGTAAAACCACACAACCCCTCGGCTCTTGCGTGAGTCGTTGTAATTGTACCGAGTGGGGCGAGAGTCTTGCGAGACCGTGACAACCGCGTTTGTGTCACGGCCGCCACCGTGTACCGGAGGGAACGAGGCCCGCGGCGTTTCGGCCGGAAGCTCGGTAGTGGAGACTGCGGGGAGCGTCCGAGAGGAGCCGGAAGCGGAGCACCACTTGCGCGTGGAGAAGGCCCGTGGCTCTCTACGGAGTTACTCGACCGTGGTGCTTGGCCCTCGCGTGGGCTTCCCTTTGCGTAGGGGCACCAACGAGGATTAGTCGGAACCTTGCGTGGTTCCGGATACCTCGGTAAAAATACCGGCGTCTTCCACGAGAGTTTGCTTCTCTACTTAGCTCTTTACATTCCGCATTTATATTAAGCATTTAAGTTTCAATCTTATTTGTCATACTTATTTAGTGTAGATTGAAACTTAGCCTTTGCGGTAGAGATAGCAACACTTATACAAAACCGAGTTTGCACATTCTAGTTTTGATTATTTGCATAGGTTTTGCTCTAGGGATTTAATTGTGGCCTAGTTTAGTAAAAGTTTTAGAAGTCCTAATTCACCCCCCCCCCCCTCTTAGGCATCACCCGTTTCCTACAAGTGGTATCAAAGCCCGGTTTGGCTCATTTGAAACGCTTTAGCTTCACCGCTAAAAGAGCCGACGTTTTTTAGAGGAAGGGATGGATACCCATAGGCCACCACACTTTGACGGCACTAACTTCCCATATTATAGTGCTAGAATGGCTTGTTACCTAGAGGCCGTTGATCTAGGTGTTTGGAGAGTCACTCGTGACGGGATGAAACCTCTCAAGAATCCCGAGAAACCCACCACGAGTGAGGAAAAAGAAATCCATTTAAATGCTAGAGCCAAAAATTGCTTGTATGAATCTCTTAGCATGGATATTTTCAATCAAGTATTTACCCTGAAAACTGCTAATGAGATTTGGCTAAAATTGCATTAGCTCCATGACGGCACATCCAATGTCCGTGAGCAAAAACATTGCCTAGTCTTAAATGAGTATAATTCTTTTGCTATGAAAGATGATGAGCTTGTTAGAGACATGTATTCTCGTTTGAATCTAATTATCAATGAGCTCAATTCTATTGGCATTAATAAGCTAGGTGATGCGGACATTGTGAGGAAGATTATCTCCCTGCTACCACAATAAAGATATGGGAGCATCATCACCATCCTTCACAACATGGAGGATTTGAGCAACATGACCCCGACCATTGTGATTGGGAAAATCGCGGCCTTTGAGATGTCGCGAAAAATGAGTCGGGGAGAGGAGCCAACTTCCTCAAGGCCATATGCTTTTGCATGTGATGAAAGGAAGGGCAAAAAGAAGGCTCCCACTCCAAGTTCCTCAAGTGAAGAAGAGGAAGAAGAAGAAAGTGATGATGATGAAGATAATCAACCATGCACATCATCCTCCGAGGACGAAGAAACAATCCGACGCGTCGGAAAGGTAATGAGGATGATCCGCAAGATTAATCTAATGGGTGTGCCCCTGCAGGTCGAGGATCTTCTCTTTAACATTGACAGGAAAAAGCAAAGGAAGAGAGGATGCTTCGCATGTGGGGAGAAGGGCCACTTCAGGGACAACTGTCCAAATATGGCCAAACCCAAAAAGGAGAGGAGCAAAGGCAAGGCGCTAACAAGTGTTAGAACTTGGGATGATTCTTCAAGTGAAGATGAACCTCCAAGGACGCGCAGCCACCGGTCCTCGTCACGATCATCACGGTCATCACACAAATGCCTTATGGCAAGAGGTAACAAAAGCATTCCATCCTCTAGTGATGAAAGTAGTAGTGACGATGAAGGGGAGGGAAAGCCCTCTCTATATGAGCTTGCGGAAGCCGTAGAATTTTTCCAGGATGTTTGCACTAAGCAAAAAGCTCAGCTTAAAACTTTGAAAAATAAGTTGGTTAGCTCTCAAAATGATTACAAAGGTTTGCTAGAAAAATTTGAAACTTTTGCAAACTTAAATAGTGAGCTAACAACTAAAATTGAGCTATTAGAATCTAGTGCTCCATCCACTGCTACCGATGACAACCTTATTAAGAAGAATGAAAAACTTAAGGCTAAGTTAGCTAGCTCCCAAGAAGCTATTGAAAATTTGCTAGAGAAAATGGAAATTCTTAGCATACACAATAATGAGCTAACTACTAAGCTAGAAAACATTGGTAGCACCCCAGCAGCATCTTTAGTTGAAATACCTGAAATAATTAAGAAAGATGCTTCTACTTCCTGCTTTGATTTAATTGACGATTCTAACCCCTGCAACCAAGTCGTTGTTGAGAATATTGTTGTAGAGACATGTTCGGATGAGGTTGCAAAGGAAAATGAACAATTAAAGCAAGAAGTGGCTCGCCTTGGCAAGGCTTTGTATGACAAGAAAGGCAAAGCCAAACAAATCCGACCTCCACAGGATAACACCACTGCGGGAGTGAACAAGCCTGTAGAGGGAGAAACTGTGATTTGTAGGCTATGCCACATGGAAGGCCACAAGTCTTTCCAATGCAAGGCGATGACCGGGGATAAACAAAGGCAAAAGCTCAAGCAAAAGCCATCAAGCAAAATCTCCAACACCTACATCAAAAAGGTGAACAAAAAGGATGCTACACCATATTTGATCAAGAAGAAAAAGAACGGAAAGGTGATAGCAATCAAGGCCAACAAGCAAGCCAACAAAGGAAAGGGGGCCAAACGCATCTGGGTGCCAAAGGAGATAATTTCAACCATGAAAAGCACCAAGAAAGTTTGGATCCCGAAAGGGAAGTGAGTGGACCAAAGACTGTGGGAAATTTGGAGACTTGGCTAAATTGGGATGTATATCATGGGATACATCATATTGGATCAAATTTATTGCCAAGTGGGTTAGTGAAAATTTTGGACCCAAATTTCCCACCCATGACTAAGGTAACTAGTTTTATTGTATTTCTCGTTTTTAGATATGCGTATCTATTTATCTTTTATCTAGTTTACCTTTCTTGCCTAGTATTACATTTGTTATGTACTTTTGTTCAAAATCATGCACACTAGGTAAATCATATGGTAGGATTGCTAGTTTTTAAATTCATATACTTAAGCAAACCTACATGGCTTAAAATGTTTAGTTAAAGCACGGCACATAGCTTTTATATCACTCCATAGTAAATGATGCATCAATTGAAAATTTTGATTTCTACAAAGTGTATCATTTAACTTATATGTGCCAAACTTTGGATTATGGATAATTTGCCCCTCTTGATATCAAATCAAAGTGCATGTCTCCTACAAGTATTCAAAACTTGTATGCACACCTTTAGGGGGAGGTTACTCTATAATCTAACACTTTGAGACTAACACCTTTTCAAGTCTATTTCATGTGATAGTCTCATTGTAAGGAAAATGAAGTCCCCGGAGAAAGACAACAATCTTCCACTGCAAAATCTCCAAGAACTCTCATGTCTCTCAAGCTCGCCATTGATCTCCAATTGGTATCTTTTGAGACTACATTCAGTATCATTTACATGTCTTCTCCAATATTTGATTAGACTATATTTCATATCATATGCTTCCGTGTTGCTAAAAATGCATAAGTAGTTAACTCATATTCTGTTACCTATGCATAAGGGAAGTTAGTCTTTTCAAATCATGTCTTGCACCTCTAATTTTCACATGATTTTTCCTAAGTAGAGGATCTCTGTCAGGGGGAGTATCTCTTCATCTCTAAAAAGGGGGAGAAACTTCTTTCTAAAGAGAACACTCATTTAGGGGGAGTAATCTTTTGAGGACTCCTTCAAGTGGTATCATTCTCATAGTTTAATTTAATATCCTTCTAGTGATACCATTTGATTCAATTCTTGTTGAGGGCAAGCTTTTATTTACTTCCTACATGCTGTTAATGTCTTCCTTTTCGGTGGTTGATGCCAAAGGGGGAGAAGTTTAGAGACCAAAGCAATGAAAACTATATCAAACACCAAACACCACCAATTTTAAAATTTTATATCTACAAATGGCTTTTCAAGTGGTTTTGGTTATTTGGTCCAAAAATAGGAAGTAAGTGAATTATGGAGTTAGGGGGAGGCTTAAGTCCATAATATCACATTGTGGGGACAATCATGCATCTTAGCAAGTAGATTGCATATTTTAATTCAAACACTTGTATTATTTGCTTGCTTTGGTTGTGTTGTCATCAATCACCAAAAAGGGGGAGATTGTAAGGAAAATGGACCCTGGGCCTTTTGGCTAATTGAGTTTTGGTGTTTGATGAACAACACAATTCGTGAACTAATAAGTTTTCTAGTGTTTGTGTTTGTAGTTCACAGGATGCGAAGAGAATTGGACCAAGGCAATGAGGATGCAACACCTCAAAAGAAGACATAAAAAGATGCATAGGAGTCCAATACTCAAGAACAAAGAAGCCCGAAGAAATCAGCGAAGAAATCCAAGATGAGGGCTGTCAGCCAGCGCCTGGTGGCGCACCGGACATCGGTGTCCGGTGTGCACCGGACTGTCCGGTGAGGCACCGGACAGTCTGCGCAGAGAGGCCGCAGACAGGCGCTCTCTCGCTGTAGCACCGGACTGTCCGGTGTGCACCGGACTGTCCGGTGTGCCAACGGGCAGACAGCAACGGTCGGCTCCAACGGTCGACTGCTACAGGCGCCAACGGTCGGCTGACGTGGCGTGCACCGGACATCTACTGTGCAGTGTCCGGTGGTGCACCGGACTGTCCGGTGCACCCGACGACAGAAAGCTGCTGCTTTCTGTCCAACGGCTAGTTGGGGGTGTGGAGGCTATAAATACCACCCCAACCGGCCATTCTCAAGTGTGGGAGCCCAAGCAACATACCAAGGCATATAGTGCACATTTCCAAGAGCTCAAACACCCAAGTGCTTAATAGAATCACTCGGTGATTAGCGTAGGTACTTTGCGAAGTGCTTAGGTTAGTTAGACCGCTTTAGCGCTTGCTCTAGGTGAACCCTAGTTAGTTGAGTGAGTTTTGTAAAACCACACAACCCCTCGGCTCTTGCGTGAGTTGTTGTAATTGTACCGAGTGGGGCGAGAGTCTTGCGAGACCGTGACAACCGCGTTTGTGTCACGGCCGCCACCGTGTACCGGAGGGAACGAGGCCCGCGGCGTTTCGGCCGGAAGCTCGATAGTGGAGACTGCGGGGAGCATCCGAGAGGAGCCGGAAGCGGAGCACCACTTGCGCGTGGAGAAGGCCCGTGGCTCTCTACAGAGTTACTCGACCGTGGTGCTTGGCCCTCGCGTGGGCTTCCCTTTGCGTAGGGGCACCAACGAGGATTAGTCGGAACCTTGCGTGGTTCCGGATACCTCGGTAAAAATACCGGAGTCTTCCACGAGAGTTTGCTTCTCTACTTAGCTGTTTACATTCCACATTTATATTAAGCATTTAAGTTTCAATCTTATTTGTCATACTTATTTAGTGTAGATTGAAACTTAGCCTTTGCGGTAGAGATAGCAACACTTATACAAAACCGAGTTTGCACATTCTAGTTTTGATTATTTGCATAGGTTTTGCTCTAGGGATTTAATTGTGGCCTAGTTTAGTAAAAGTTTTAGAAGTCCTAATTCACCCCCCCCCTCTTAGGCGTCACCCGTTTCCTACAGCGCTGTCCCGCGAGGGGTGCAGTCACTATGAGGCCTTCGACCGATCCGATGAAGACTTTGGGCACGAGATTTTTAAGGTCGAAGACCCTATGGTGAAGGACTCCGTGGGGGCCCTCTTCGACCGGATGTGGGGACCCTACGTTCGGGAGGTGGTTAGGGAGCGGTCTGACCAGGCGAGGGATCAGGTAAAGTTTGTCTTTCGTTTCGTGTCATTGGATGTGGGTATACGTGGGTTTGCTAAATCGGCGTGCTGTGTTGTAGATGGTGCGTGCCGAGGACGTGGAGGACTTCGGACATCTGAACGGCGCGCAGCCCGAAGCGGAGGCCAACCCGGTGGTGGCCGAGGCTGAGGTCGACCCGGCACCGCCCCTGGAAACCGGTGAAGGCTCCCTCGCTGCCCCTGCGCCTACTGTGTCTGGTGGAGGCTCGTCGCCGGCCACGGTGCCGCTGGCGGAGGATCCCCTGAAGGTGGCGATGGAGCTGGCAGCGGAGGATCCCGTGGTGGCGGCTGGGTCTTCGTAGGTGGCTTAGTGGGTGTGGGGTAGTTAGAGAATTTTGTCTGTGTTACTGAACCTTGGTTGCTTCACAGGTTCAGGATTTTGGGCCTGCGCACGCAACCGCTACTGCTAATTTTGTGGCGGCTTCGACCGTGGTCACTGGAAATGAATCGGATGAGTCTACGTCTAAGTTTTCTGAGTTTGACGACTCTGGGAGTTCGGTTGTGTGGACGAAAGAGTCTTCAGAAGAGGACTTGGATTACTTTGCGGCCTTGGATGTGGCTGCGGCGGAGGCTTCTCCGCGTGTTACGGATGCTGAAGTTTTGCCTGGTCCGAGTGCTGGGCGTAGGCGGCGAAGGGTGGTGGCGAAGCGTAGAGTGAGTGAAGTGGACGGTGGTCGGCTTCGTGTGGGCAGGGCTGGCAAGCGGGAATTGTTGTCCTCGCCGTTTGGGGCGAGTGTAGGTGAGGGGGAGTTGCGAAGTCTTTTTGAGGGTGAGGAGCTGAGGATAATGTTGTTTAACTATAGGGAAATGGGAATTATTCCGAAGGTTGAACCAATGTAAGGTGTGATGCCCTCGCTGTACGTGTGTAACTATAGTTTGTATGATGAGGCTGTGCACCTTCGCGCATTTGGCTATGTCCATAGGGGCGTTGCGCACTTGGTCTAGCACGTTTATTATGTCGGTCCGGCTGCGCCTGTAGTCGGTCTTTGCGTGGACAGTTTCTCGATGTAGACTTTTGCACGGATGTAATGTGCCTTCGATTTTGCGCACTCGTCGTGCTAGTCCGGCTGCACCCTTAGGCGACTTTTGCACGGATAGTCTTTTCGAAGAAGACTTCGATTCTGCGCACTTGTTGTGCTAGTCCGGCTGCACCCTTAGGCGACTTTTGCGCGGATAGTCTTTTTGCAGAAGACTTCGATTTTGCGCACTTGTTGTGCTAGTCCGGCTGCACCCTTAGGCGACTTTGCGCGGATAGTCTTTTTGAAGAAGACTTCGATTTTGCGCACTTGTTGTGCTAGTCCTGCTGCACCCTTAGGCGACTTTTGCGTGGATAGTCTTTTTGAAGAAGACTTCGATTTTGCGCACTTGTTGTGCTAGTCCGGCTGCACCCTTAGGCGACTTTTGCGCGGATTGTCACACGCGAGGGTGGCCAGCGCTGCCCCTCACGGTGACTTTGTATTGGTCGAATGCCGAAGATCGTTGATGCGGTCTTCTTTCGACGTAGATTTTTGCGGGGGATTTTTCGCGTGTATATTACATGGCTCCGCCTCGTTAAAAACCTCACCCCCCAGGAGGAAAAGAGTGCGGGCCGGAATAAAATTGTTTTTGCGAATTATAAGGGCGAGCTGGCCAGGAGGAGTCAAACAAAAAATTTGCGAAGATTATCAATGTTCCAAGAATGCTCTAGGTCCTCGCCGGATGGCGTTGAGAGCCTGTATGCGCTGGGGGACGCCTTTGTCTTGACGATGAAAGGGCCCTCCCACTTGGGCTCCAGCTTGCCCCAGGACTCTGTCCGTGCTGTCCGGACGAGTACGAGGTCTCCTTCGCTGAATTCCCACGGGATGACCGTGTGGTCGCGCCATGCTTTTGTTTGAGCTTGGTATTTGTTTAGATCCTGTAGGGCGAAGACTCGGTCTCCGTCTATGAGGTCCTTCGAAGTGGGCTCGTCCACATTGGGGACGGCTGACGGGACTGTCCGTGGTGACCCATGTTTTATTTCTTGCGGGGTCATGGCCTCCGATCCATATAGAAGGCGGAAAGGGGTGAACCCAGTCGCCCTGCACTCAGTCGTGTTCAGTGCCCAGACCGCTTCAGGTAACAGGTCAGCCCACTTGCCCTTTTTGTCATCGACGAGCATCTTCTTGACGGCTGTGAAAATTTTGCCATTTGCGCGTTCCACAACTCCGTTGGATTGCGGGTGGTACACTGAGGCGAAGGCAAGCTTGGTGCCAATGGAGAAGCAGAAATCCTTGAAGTCTTGGCTGTCAAATTGCTTGCCATTGTCAACGGTGAGTTCGGACGGGACTTCGAAGCGGCAAACAATGTTTTGCCAGAAGAATTTATGGGCAGTCTTTGATGTTATTGTAGATACAGCCCTCGCCTCGATCCATTTGGTAAAATATTCGACAGCGACGAAGGTGAACTTGAGGTTTCCCTGGGCCGTGGGCAGGGGCCCGACAATGTCCAGGCCCCAGCGCTGTAGAGGCCATGTGTGGGCGATTAGCTTCGTGAATTGCGAAGGGCTTCCCAAGCATGGAGAAAATTTCTGGCAGGCTTCGCAGGACCTTGTGACCCGATTTGCGGCGCAGATCATGGCGGGCCAGTAGAAACCTTGACGGATTACCTTTGCGGCTAGGGCCCTAGGCCCTGCGTGAGAGCCGCAAGTCCCGCTGTGGACTTCACGCAGAATTTGGTCGCCTTCGGTCTTGGTGACACATTTAAGCATGGGTTGACTGACCCCCTTCTTGTAAAGCTGGCCTTCAATTAGTGCGAAGTCTCGGCTTCGATGTTTGAGGCGCTTGGCCTCATTGATGTCGGTTGGATGATAGTACCCCTGCAGGAACAGGGTTATTGGTGCCCGCCAGTCTTCGGTCATGATAAGGTTGACTATGCGGTGGCCCTCGCTGTCATTGGTTATTTGGAGCCCCTCTGGGTTGCGGACGGCTGGCGTGCCGATGACGTGGTAGAATACGTCGGAGGGCAGGGCCTCGCCTCTGGCGGCTGCCTTAGCCAATGCGTCGGCCTCCTCATTCTTGGCTCGGTCCACATGCTGCAAGGTGAAACCTTTGAATTGTCTCTCGAGACTACGGATAGCCGTGAGGTACTGCATAAGTGCGAGGTCCTTAGCTGCGTAGTCTTCCTCGACTTGGTCGGCGACTACCTTGGAGTCTGTTCTGATGATGCAGGTGGTGACACCAAGTGCCCTTAGCTTGCGAAGGCCAAGGATGACAGCTTCGTATTCTGCTATGTTGTTAGTGCATCTGTTAGACTCCAAAGCAAAGCTGAGGCGTGCTACGTATCTGTGCTTGACCCGTGTGGGTGAAGTAATGACTGCAGCGGCGCCTGCCCTCGCATGGCACCATGCGCCGTCGCAGTGGATTGTCCACACCTTCTCTGCGGACGGGTCCGACTGTGTTATTGGCCCAGTCCAGTCGACGATGAAGTCTGCCAGGACTTGTGACTTGATGGCTGTCCTGGGTTCGAATGTGATGTGGTAGCCGGAGAGTTCGGCCACCCATTTGGCAGTCCGGACTGATGCCTCCGGATTTCTAAACAATTCGCCGAGTCCCCTATCTGAGGTGACCCGAACCTTGAATGCTTCAAAATAATGGCGCAATTTGCGTGAAGCCATAACAACTGCATAGGCGATTTTTTCCAGTTCCGTCATATTGCATTTTTGATGTCGTAAGTACTTCGGAGACGTAGTAAACTGGACATTGCCTGACCGTGCCCTCTCTGCTCTGCACTTGAATCAGTGCTGCGCTGACCGCATGCGGCGAAGCTACTATGTAGAGCAACAGGGGTAGCGAGGGGTCTGGGCTTGTGAGAATTGCCAACTCTGACAGGTACTGCTTCAATGAAGCGAAGGCCACCGCCTGCTCTGGTCCCCATGCGAAGTCCTTTGAGTCGCGGAGTGTTTTGAGGAAAGGGAGGCTTCGCTCTGCGGATTTAGAGATGAATCTATTGAGGGCGGCCAATTTGCCTGTCAGTCATTGGACGTCTCTGGCTGACTGTGGGGGCGTCATATTGATGATGGCCTGGATTTTGGTTGGATTGGCTTCAATCCCTCGGTGCGACACCAGGTAGCCCAATATTTTCCCCTGGCGAACGCCGAAGACGCACTTTTCGGGGTTTAGGTGAAGTCGTGCTTCCCGCATGTTCGCAAACGTTTCGGCGAGGTCACCCAGATGGTCTTCCTTGCTTCGGTTGGCGACGACGATGTTGTCCACATACGTAAATATATTTCTGCCGACTTGGCCCTCGAGCACCGTTTTGGTGAGCCGAGAGAAAGTGGACCTGGCGTTCTTAAGTCCCTCCGGCATTCTGATGAAGCAATACGTGCCGAAGGGTGTTATGAAGCTGGTGCTCGCCTTGTCCTCCTCCTTCATGTATATTTGATGGTAGCCGGAGAAGCAATCAAGGAGTGACATGACTTCGCACCCGGCCGCACTATTGACGATATTGTTGATCCGAGGCAGCGGGAAGTTGTCCTTGGGGCAGGCCTTATTAAGACTGGGGAAATCGATGCACATCCGCCATTTGCCGCTCTTCTTCTGCACCATCACTACGGTGGCGAGCCATGTAGGGTAGGCAATTGGCTCAATAAATTTGGCCTCAAGCAGGCAATGTACCTCAGCCTTGGCGGCCTCTGTCTTCTCATCAGACATCTTGCGCAGCCGCTGCTTCTTCGGCCTTACCGAAGGGTCAATTCCCAAGCTATGCTTGATGATGGAGCGACTGACTCCGACCAGGTCAAGGGCGGACCAGGCGAAGACGTCTTTATTCTTGGACAGATAGCAGAGGAGTCTGTCTTCGTCATGCGAAGTGAGGTCTTCGCTGATGGTGACAGTCTGCTTGGGTGTCGCCTTGTCGAGGGGGACAGTCTTGGTCCCGTCGTTGCTTTGCAGCTGTTCTTTGCCATGTTCTTTGGCGGTTGGGCTGGCTGATTCGGGGACTTTGCGCTGGGCCGTGAGGCAGTGTACGTTTCTTTGTCCGGGAACGAAGTCTCTTTCTATGTTACGCGCTGCCTGCTGGTTGCCGTAGACTGTGATGGCGCCTTGCGGACCTGGGATCTTCATGCACAGGTACAGTCCGTGAATGGCTGCCTCAAACTTGTTGATGGAGCCCCGGCCCATTATGGCGTTGTACGGGTACACCATGTCGACGATATCGAATGTGACTTGCTCACTTCGGGCATTGGGTGCTACACCGAAGGAGAGAGGTAACTCTATTTTGCCGACAGGAAAGGTGCCCTTGCCGCCGAAGCCGTACAGCGGGTTGTCCGAAGGCTTGAGCAGGCTGTGGCTTATGCCCATGCGATCGAAGGCATGGAGGAAAATGATATCTACCTGGCTGCCATTGTCGACTAAGACTTTGTGTAGATCCCATCCTGCCACGCTGCAGTTGATAACCATGGCGTCGATGTGTGGTGCGCTGCGCAGGTCGACGTCGCGGGCGTCGAAGGTCAATGGCACATGGGACCACTTCGTCTGCACCACTGGGCCGGTGACGGCGACGTGGTTGATGCTACGGTAATGGTCCCTTTTTTCCGCTTTGTGTCAAAGTCGGCGCTAGACCCCCCCAGTGATCATGTGAATGACTCCGCGATACGGCTGATCGGTGAAGTCTTCTTGCTTTGGGGCTTGGGGGTGGTTGTGGTTGTGGACGTTTTGCTGTTGCTAGTGTGGGGGTGGGGGAGGTACGATTTGTACCTCCTGGTGATGTTGGTATGCATGGTGCGGTGGGTGCGGAGCGGGGTCGTGGTTGTATGGCTGAGGGGGTTGCTGGTATGTGTGCGCGACAACTCTAGGGTTGTCGGCTGGTTGCGCTCGCGCCATCCTGTCTCTGGTGGCCTTCGTTTCTGGGCAGTCTCTTGTAGGGTGGACGCAGTCTTCACCGTGGAACAGGCAGTAAAATCTGCGCGGCTGCTGCGCGCGTCCCCGGCCCCGACCACGAGTTTCGTTTCCGCAGCCCTGGGGGATACTCCTGGCGGCGAGGGGCCTCACCAGCGGGGTTCTGGTTGGCGATGTTGTGCACCTGCTGCTGATTGCGGCCGTCCCAACCAGAGTCTGCCTGTGAGGGCCTCATCCACGTGCGGCTGGACTGTGGAGTGTCTTTGGGTTTCCTCTGAGATTCGACTTTGCGCTGGTGGAGCTCTTTGAATCTGGCGTATTTTTCAAATAGCTGATATAGCTCCTGTAGGTTCTTGGGCGGATCTCGGATGCAATGGCTGTAAAGGACGCCAGCTCGAAGGCCGCTGATGGCGTAGTGGATGGCGATCTGGTCATCAACCGAGGGCAGTTGTGACTTGAGGGTCAGAAACTTGCGGTAGTACTCCCGCAGAGTCTCTTTTTCCAGCTGCTTGCATAGTGAAAGTTCAGCCAAGGCATCGGTGTCTAGGAGGTACCCTTGGAAGTTGAGCAAGAATTTGTCCCGGAGACTTCTCCAGGAGTCGATGGCAATGGGGGCAACCTGGTGTACCAGGTGAGGGCTGGGCCTTCGAGGGCGATGATGAATGACTTGGCCATCGTGGCGTCATCCCATCTGGATGATGCAACGGCGACCTGATAACTCATGATGTACTGTGCTGGGTCAGTGCTGCGGTTGTACTTAGGATAGGTCCCGGCCCTGAAGTTGGCGGGCCATGGTGACACTTGCAGGTGTGGCGCTAGGGGACTTCGCTCGTCGAGGTAGTTGACACCTTGGAACGCCGCGGCATGTGGGATGGCGTCGCCGCGCTGAGGGAAGTACAGGTCTTCGTCTTGTGCGCGCTGTTGTAGGGGTGGGCCGTGTTGCAGGCCGAGGTGGCCTTCACGCTGCATGAGCGTGATCTCTTGTTCAAGCTCCTGAGCCTTCTGCTCTTCGTCGTGTATCATCTGTCGCACCTTAGCTTGTGCAGACACACGTTGGCGCTTGGCCTCAAGGATCTCTTTTTGCTTCTGGAGGTTGCGGTTCTTGATGCGCAAGGCGCGCAGCTGTAGCTGCTCCTCCGCTGAAACGCCGATGACTTCGCCATCCTCGATGACGTCCACGCCCTCCGGTGGAGCGAAGCCTGGGGGAAGTTGTGGTTGTCCTCCAGAGCTGCAGGTGCGGAGACTGCCTTCAGGAGTGGGTTGTTCGTTGCGCTGCCTCTTGCTGAGTGCGTCGTCTTCGGTGGCCTCTTGGTGGGTGGTGTCGACGAGGGCCTTGCCCTTTTTCTCAGCCAGCAGTGCGGCATTCGCAGCCTCGTTAGCCTTCGAGCTAGCTCTCTTGGGTTCCATCGCGGGTGGTTTTTCAGTAGCACGAACGGTGGGCGCCAAATGTTGGAACTTGCTCTCCTGGGCAAGTTGATCCAACGGGGGAGTGAAAATAACGTAGACAGGGTTTTAACTCGAGATGGCAATAGCTTTGTTAATCTAGCCTCTCAAGGGCACTGTGCGGGGGTATTTATAGGTACCTGAGTGCCCAACGTCCTGAGTTAAGGTCGCATGTGCCCTCAGGCGCCTAGGTTGTCCCCGGAATATTCCCATAAAGCAGGGTTACAGATTGTAATTACAGGGAAACCTTTACAAATTAGGCCCGTAATGCGCGGCGGCCACGCAGGGCCTGTTACAATGGGCCGGATCACGCGTGGGCCTCCATGCTTGACGAGGCCGCGGGATAGGACGACCTCGTCATGGGCCTTCGTCCAGCGATGCGTGGAGCGAAGGGTAAGTCTGCCAGTCGTCTTGTCTTCATTGGCGCAGCGTGGCTGGCGAAGGCATGGAGCGAAGGGTGGTGTCTTCGCCTTCGCCCCAACAAATATCTTGTGAGTTATGACTGAAACAAGCAACTACTATGCTGCTATCCTAATCTTATTGTTTGTGGTGGATTGCTCTACTATGTTGTGTTTGTCTTGAGTCGACTCCTTCCTCGTTTTGGTTTTGGTTGAACACACAGTAATGATAATATGACTAGTATAATTGGAGTTATATATAAGTAAGTTGTACACATCTCACTAAGTTAGTGAACTAAATTGGTTAAGGTCTAATAAGTAGCTTAGCTTAATCAACAGTTAGCAAGTGCAGTTATACATTAGGGAAACAAAATGAATAATATCATGTCTTTGGCTTTCTGCTAATACTACTAAGTAACCAACATCATTAAAGTAGTATAATATGTAATTGTGATTAAACTATCTCCTCATGTGTGTTCTCTAGGGTGTATACTTGCAGTAGAATGTTGTGACAGATTATCGAACCCGATTAAGTAACTAATCCTTTTTAACTAAGTCTGTCTATGTGTAAGTCATCAGAAACTTATGTGTACTTAACTAATTTAATATAAAAGTAGCCAATGAACGATTAAAGTGAACATGGTAAATGCTTGTACTCGTGATGTCGTGTTTGTGTTGGTCAAATATAGGAAATGTTCATCGTCTTTCCAGGAATGTTGACTTGTTGTGCCCAATGACGTAATGATAGCTAGCGTTAACGTATGGATGTTTATGTGTCTTACTAGTTAATGTTAGTTCGCTATCATGTACTTAAAGTATCTTGTGCTATTTCATGATATTCATGCATATGCATCCTGCATCTCATTTAGGACCGAGAGATGATGATCGTGCAAGTGATGTGGTGCCAACCACAAGATACAGTTGGTGGACGACCTGAAGAAGGATGGACTTAACCAGTGAATGATCGCCAAGCGAGTGTAATCTACCAAACACTATCTAGTGTTGAATTCCAGGCAAGTCCCGGTTTTATGCATAACCGTTATATATGCTATTTTACTACACTTAATGTTTGTAGGCTTGTACCGTGCATTTAAGTGTATAGCGCGGCCGGATGCGAAGTCATGTCACTCCTCAACTGCTTCTCCGGTTACCACCAGATATACATGAAGGAGGAAGACAAGGCTAGCACCAGCTTTATAACACCCTTCGGCACATATTGCTTCATCAGAATGCTGGAGGGACTCAAGAACGCCGGGTCCACCTTCTCCCGGCTTACCAAAACAATGCTCGAAGGGCAAGTTGGCAGAAATATATTCACATATGTGGACGACATCGTCGTCGCCAGCAGGAGCAAGGAGGACCATCTCGCTGACCTCGCCGAGACATTTGCGAACATGCGAGACGCACGACTTCGCCTAAACCCGGAGAAGTGCGTCTTCGGCGTTCGCCAAGGCAAAATATTGGGCTACCTGGTATCACACCACGGTATCGAGGCCAACCCAACCAAAATTCAGGCCATCATCAACATGACGCCTCCGTAGTCCGCCAGAGACGTCCAGTGCCTGACGGGCAGGCTGGCCGCCCTCAACAGATTCATTTCCAAATCCGCTGAGCGAAGTCTCCCTTTCCTCAAAACTCTCTGTGGCGCAAAAGACTTCGCTTGGGGACCAGAGCAGGCAGCGGCCTTCGCCTCATTAAAATAGTACCTGTCGGAGTTGGCAGTCCTTACAAGCCCTGACTCTTCGCTACCCCTGTTGCTCTATGTTGCGGCTTCGCCGCAAGCGGTCAGCGCGGCACTGGTGCAGGAGCAGACAGTAGAGGGCGTGATCAGGCAGTGCCCAGTTTATTACGTCTCCGAAGTGCTGACACCGTCCAAATGTAACATGATAGAACTGGAGAAGATTGCCTACGCAGTTGTTATGTCTTCGCACAAATTGCGCCATTATTTTGAAGCATTCAAGGTCCGAGTCACCTCAGACAGGGGACTCGGTGAATTGTTCAGAAACCCGGAGGCATCGGTGAGGATTGCCAAGTGGGCGGCTGAACTCTCCGGCTACCACATCAATTTCGAGCCTAGGACAGCCATCAAGTCACAAGTCCTGGCAGACTTCGTCGTCGACTGGACTGGGCCAATAACACAGCCGGACCCTTCCGCAGAGAAGGTTTGGACGATCCACTGCGACGGCGCATGGTGCCATGCGGGGGCAGGCGCCGCTGCAATCATCACCTCACCAGCCGGGGTCAAGCACAGATATGCAGCACACCTCAGCTTCGCTCTGGAATCTGACAGATGCACAAATAACATAGCAGAATACAAAGCAGTCATCCTCGGCCTCCGCAAGCTGAGGGCCCTTGGGGTCACCACCTGCATTATCAGAACAGACTCCAAGGTAGTTGCTGGCCAAGTCGAGAAAGACTATGCAGCAAAGGACCCTGCACTTATGCAATACCTCGCGGCCATCCGAAGTCTCGAGAGACAATTCAAGGGATTCACCTTGCAGCATGTGGACTGGGCCAAGAATGAAGAGGCCGACGCACTAGCCAAGGCTGCCGCCAGAGGCGAGTCCCTGCCCTCCGACGTGTTCTACCATGTCATCGGCACGCCAGCCGTCCGGAGCCCCGAAGGGCTCCAAATAACCAATGACAGCGAGGGCCATCGCATAGTCAACCTTATTATGACCGAAGACTGGCGGGCACCAATAACCCTGTTCCTACAGGGGTACTACCACCCAACCGACATCAACGAGGCCAAGCGCCTCAAACATCGAAGCCGGGACTTCGCACTGATTGAGGGCCAACTCTACAAGAAAGGGGTCAGTCAGCCAATGCTTAAATGTGTCACCGAGACCGAAGGCGTCCAAATCCTGCGTGAAGTCCACAGTGGTACTTGCGGCTCTCACGCAGGGCCAAGGGCCCTAGCCGCAAAGGTGATCCGCCAAGGTTTCTACTGGCCCGCAATGATCTGCGCCGCAAATCGGGTTGCAAGGTCCTGCGAAGCCTGCCAGAAGTTTTCTCCTCGATCAGGCAGCCCCTCGCAATTCACAAAACTGATCGCCCACACATGGCCCCTCCAGCGCTGGGGCCTAGACATCGTCGGGCCCCTGCCCACGGCTCAGGGGAACCTTAAGTTCGCCTTCGTCGCTGTCGAATACTTTACCAAATGGATCGAGGCGAGGGCTGTTTCCACAATAACATCAAAGACTGCACAGAAATTCTTTTGGCAAAACATTGTTTGCCGCTTCGGAGTACCGTCCGAACTAACAGTCGACAACGGCAAGCAGTTCGACAGCCAAGACTTCAAGGATTTTTGCTTCTCCATTGGCACCAAGCTTGCCTTCGCCTCAGTATATCACCTGCAGTCCAACGGAGTTGTGGAGCGCGCCAATGGAAAAATTTTCACAGCTGTCAAAAAGATGCTCCTCGACGAAAAAAAAGGGCAAGTGGGCCGATTTGCTACCTAAGGCGGTCTGGGCGCTAAACACGACTGAGTGCAGGGCGACCGGGTTCACCCCTTTCCGCCTTCTATATGGATCGGAGGCTATGACCCCATAAGAAATAAAACATGGGTCCCCACGAACAGTTCCGTCAGCCGTCCCCGACGTGGACGAGCCCACTTCGAAGGATCTCATCGACGGAGACCGAGTCTTCGCCCTACAGGCTCTAAATAAATACCAAGCCTAGACAAAAGCATGGCGCGACCACGCAGTCATCCCCAGGGAATTCAGCGAAGGGGACCTCGTACTCGTCCGAACAGCTCGGACAGAGTCCAGGGGCAAGCTGGAGCCAAAGTGGGAGGGCCCTTTCATTGTCAAAAAGAAGGCTTCCCCCAGCGCTTACAGGCTCGCAACGCCAAACGACGAAGACCTGGAGCACTCCTGGAACATCGACAATCTCTGCAAATTTTTTGTTTGACTCATCAGGGCCGATTCGCCCTTGTAATTCGCAAAAACAATTTTATTCTGGCCCGCACTCTTTTCCTCCCGGGGGGTGAGGCTTTTAATGAGGCGGAGTCATGTAATATACAAGCGAAAAATCCCCCGCAAAAACCTGCGTCGAAAAAAGACTGCGCCGACGGTCTTCGACATTCGACCAATACAAAGTCACCGCGAGGCTCAGCGCTGGCCACCCTCGCGTGCGACAACTCCGCGCAAAAGTCGCCTAAGGGTGCAGCCAGACTAGCACAACAAGTGCAAAAAATCGTAGTCTTCCGCGAAGACTATCCGTGCAGAAGTCGCCTAAGGGTGCAGCCGGACTAGCACAACAAGTGCGAAAAATCATAGTCTTCCGCGAAGACTATCCGTGCAGAAGTCGCCTAAGGGTGCAGCCAGACTAGCACAACAAGTGCGAAAAATCGTAGTCTTCCGCGAAGACTATCCGTGCAGAAGTCGCCTAAGGGTGCAGCCGGACTAGCACAACAAGTGCGAAAAATCGTAGTCTTCCGCGAAGACTATCCGTGCAGAAGTCGCCTAAGGGTGCAGCCGGACTAACACAACAAGTGTGAAAAATCGTAGTCTTCCGCGAAGACTATCCGCGCAGAAGTCGCCTAAGGGTGCAGCCGGACTAGCACAACAAGTGCGAACAATCGTAGTCTTCCGCGAAGACTATCCGTGCAGAAGTCGCCTAAGGGTGCAGCCGGACTAGCACAACAAATGCGAAAAATCGAAGTCTTCCACGAAGACTACCCATGCAACAGTTACCTAAGGGTGCAGCTGGACGAAGCTTAACAAGTGCAAAAACGACTACGCCAAACTGTCAGCACAAAGACCGACTACATGCGCACCAGACCAACATAACAAATACACCAGACCAAGTACGTAACGCCTTCGCAAGCATAGCCGAATGTGCGAAGGCACTCAACCTCATCATACAAGCCATTACACATGTACAAGCGAGGGCATCACACTCTACATCGGCTCAACCTTCGGAATAATTCCCATCTCCCTATAATTAAATAACATTATCCTAATCTCCTCACCCGCAAAAAGACTTCGCAGCTCCCCCTCACCTGCACTCACAGCAGCCGGCAAGGACAACAGTTCCTGCCTGCCAGCCCTACTCACACGAAGCCGACCGCCATCCGCCCCACTCACTCTACGCTTGGCAACCGCCCTTCGCCGCCTACGCCCAGTACTCGGACCAGGCACAACTTCAGCATCCGCAGCATGCGGCGAAGCCTCCGCCGCTGCCACATACAAGGCCGTGAAGTAGTCCAAGTCCTCATCCGACGACTCCTGAGTCCACTCAACCGAGCTCTCAGAGTCACCAAAATCAGAAAACTTAGATGCAGACCCATCCGATTTATTACCATCATCAACGGTCGAAGCCGCCAAAAAATTAGTAGTAGCGGTTGCGTGCGCAGGCCCAAAATCTTGAACCTGCGTAGCAACCAAGATTCAGCAACATATCGAAAATTCCCTAACTACCCACACCCACTAAGCCACCTGCGAAGACCCAGCCGTCGCGGGATCCTCCGCTGTCGGCTCCGCCGCCACCGTCACAGGATCCTCAGCCCTCGACGCAGCAGTTGGCGACGGGCCTCCGCCGGCTGCAGTGGCTGCGGAGGCATCAGGGATGCCTTCGGCAGTTTCCAGGGGCGGCTCTAGGGCGGCCTCGGACACAGCCGCCGCCGGGTTCGGCTCCGGGTCAGGCAGCGCGCTGTTCAAAGCCCCGAAGTCATCCACCCTCTCGCCACTGGCCGCCTAAGACACAGCACACAGATTCAGCAAACCCACACATAGCCCACATTCAACAAACACCAAACAAAAGCCAAACATTACCTGACCCCTCGCTGTCTCGGCCCGCTCCCTGACCACCTCCCGACCGTGGGGGCCCCACATCCGATCGTAGAGGGCTCCCGCGGATTCCTTCACCATAGGGTCCTCAACCTTATAGATATCGTGCTCGAAATCCTCATCAGCTTGGTCGAAGACCTCATAGTGCCGGCACCCTTCGCGAGAGAGCGCGTTCATCGCCCCCTCGCAGGTGACCAGGGAGGCATAGGACATAAACCCCTCCACGATGGCGGGAAGCGCCAGCAACTCCTCCTGTATCCACTCGAGGCAGCGAAGTCCGGGCTCTCGGTCCGGCACTTTGAAGTCAGCGGTCCGCGCGCCCAGCTCATGGTATGAATCCATAAGCTGTTTGCGTGTCCGCTCAGCCTCCAAGCGCGTCGAGGCCTCGGCCCTCTCCACTCAGCTCTGCAGAGCGCTAAGCCGTTCCTCCAACTGCTCGGCGCGCTGCCTGGCAAGACTGCCCTCCGCACGCGCCAAATTGGCCTCCGTCTGCGCAGCCTGCGCCTTGGCGAGGGCCTCATTAGCATCCTTCCTTTCCTCCGCCAGTTGGCGCCGGAGGTCAGTTTTCTCACCCTCCAGCGCGGCCACCTTATCCGCCAGCTTGCGGCACTTACTGTCGGCGGCCGACTTTTCCCGGACGGTGTCAGCATGTTGCGTCCGAAGTCTCTCGACCTTGGCAGACACAACTGCCGTCAGGGCCCCCGACGCCGCGCGGTCTATGAAGTCAGCCGCCTACAAGACACACATAAGACCACAACCCCAGCGAAGCCGGTAAAAAACCAAAGTCTAGCTCAACGCACCTGACTTAGTGCCTCCTGCATCTCCTTCAGCCGGCGGGACACAGCACCCGCCTCGTCCCTGACAGCAGTGAGTGCTGGTATCTCGCCGCCGGCACTAAGAGCACTGCCCTTCGCCCTGGGCACCACGGCAGCCGCCGCAGTCTCCACGGCAGGCGGAGCAACAACAAGTTGGCCCTCGTCCGACCCTACGACGTGTCAACAGATTAAAAAAACTCGAGCCAACGACTTACCAACAAGATAATCTTCCACACTAATGTCGATGGCAAAGTCGGCGACGCGCTTGCCCGGCGGCAGCAGCTCTCGAGCCACCTTCGCAGCCTCCGGCACCCTGCTGGACGCAGGGGCAGCCTTCGTAGGCTTGGAACCAAAGGCGGCAGCCGCCTTCGCAGCCTCCGGCGCCCTGCTGGATGCAGGGACGGCCGACATCGCCGCCAGCGGCGGCTGGCCTCCGCCGGGGGTAGCACCCTTCGCAGCCCCCAGTTGCCTTTTCGTCCTGGTCTCATGAAGCCTGACGACCGCCTGGCGCTTCTGCACAGCTCCCTGGCGATCCTTGTCCATCACTGCCGACACAACAGTAGCGATATTCCGCCTGTAAGGAAACAATTTCCAATCACGAACCATGCGAGATGTAAAAAAGTCTTCGCCGGCCGCACGGGGGATAGGAACATTCCTAGGCCACCAACCCCCGGTAACCCTCAGCATCCGCGCCGAAGACTCCCGGAGCTCGAGCGAAGACATCCTTCCCCCCGGGGCCGCGCATGTCCTCATCAACTCCCTAGAAAAACCATCAAAAACCCCCAGACCTCCCATAGCAATACCTAGTTTCTTCTTCTTAGAGGATGGGGCGGCCACCGGTGCGGGGTCGTCTCCAGTCCCTACCACCGGCTTCTTCCCACGACGATCCACATCGTCTTGGCCGGGATAACCGCCATACGGCAGACGGTTCAACTCGAAAACCCTGTTCAAGCGGTCATTGGACCCGCGAATATCCCAGCTACGCTGGCCCTCTGTCTTCGGCATGTACCGACCGACGATCCGCACCACCCCATCCTCCGCCTCACACACAAAGGCGGCCGGATCGCGGCTACGCAGATCCAGCGCTGAAGGCGGGACTTCGCACAAGCTTCCCACCATGGGAAGGCATCTAGCGAGGGCATACTTCGCCCAACACCCAGCCATGCGCCAAAGGCCATACCCCGTATGGCACAAACTCCTCAACCAAATCGCGCCCGCTGCTCAGGCCGGCGGCGCACCGAAGGGCCCCTTCGTCCGCATCCTCCTCCGCCACTTCAAACGGCGGGTATGCTGAGTAATAATGCGAGCACATCTCGGACACGGGGAGCCCCGGATGGTCTTCGACTGTGCCCTCCGCGACGTAGAACCAAAACTCATGCCAGCTGCCCCACTTGTTGCGAGCGCAAGGAACCAACTCAACTACCTCCATCGAGGTCTTGCCTGTCTTCGGTGTAAATGTACAGGACCCAAACTGGGCAACTTCATTTCCGATCATCCTCTTCTGCCAGTGCAGGCAATAGTACTTCGCGAAGACTTCGACCGATGGCTGTCCGCCGTACGAAGTCGTCACCCAGACATACTTCGACAGAGCCACCACGGCATTCGGAGTCAGCTGATGGATCTGAACGTTAAATCTACGCGGGACTTCTCCCACAAACTGGTGCGCAGGCAGGCGAAGACCAGCGGCAAAGAACACCTCGAACACGACCAACTCGCCTTCTGACTCGTGGACTTCCTCCGTCCCCGGGACACGAGCGACTCCGCCGCCAAAGTAACCAAGCCGCTGCATATCTTGCACGCAGACCGACGACATCCGCGACACACCAAAATCCATCATATCGCCGACGCGCAACTCCTCCGCCGCCACAGTACTCAGCGTTTCCTCAGACGACGCGTCGGCCAGCGGCGTAGCGGCAGCAGAAGAAGAAGAGGTCGGCATCGCTACGTACCGTCGGCGGCAGCGGGCGGTCTGCTTCACTCGAGCCAGATCTCCGGCGAACAAGAGCAAGGAGGGCAGACGAGCAGTAAGATGGTGGAAAAGGCAGCTAGGGTTTTCACGGAGCGCGGAAAGATAAGTTCAAAACGCGCCGCCCCCCGCCCCCTTTTATACACAGGGCGCGGCGCTTCGGGAAACCCGCAGTCCAATAGTACGGTGTCAATCAACGGTCATGTCAAAAACCCCCGCGGAACCACTTCGAGCGAGGGCAGCGTCTCCGCCATCTAGCGACGTCTTCGGCACCAGATGACTTAGTCGAACTGGTCCCTCGGAGGGCAAATGTTGGGGCGAAGGCGAAGACGCCACCCTTCGCTCGATGCCTTCGCCGTAGTCGTTGGTCCAACGGAGACAAGACAACAGGAAGGGACACCCTTCGCCCCATACAACATCGGACGAAGACCTGTGACGAGGTCGTCCCACCTAGCGACCTCGTCCAGCATGAAGGCCCACGTGTGATCCGGCCCATTGTAACAGGCCCTGCGTGACCGCTACGCGTCACGGGCCTAATTTGTAAAGGCATCCCTGTAATTACAGTCTGTAACCCCGCTTTATGGGAATATTCCGGGGATAATCTAGGTGTCTGAGGGCACATGCGTCCTTAACACAGGACGTTGGGCGCTCAGATACCTATAAATACCCCCGCACAGTGCCCTTGAGAGGCTAGATTAACAGAGCTTTTGCCATCTCGTGCGAGAACCCAGTTTACGTCAACTCTCACCCCCGTGGATCCCCTTGCACCTGGTAGCAAGTTCCAACAAGTAGCTGCTATGCTAAATCAGGATCTCGGAAGAAGTCGAGTGATTTTTCTAGCACTCACACAAGGTCAGGAATTGGTTGTATCCATTTTGATAACAGAACGATGATGGTCGGTGGACACGGATCCATGGGGATGCGTTGTCTATTAGACGAAATTGGAATAAGGGTTAATGTGCGGATACCTGTGTCAAGCATTTGAATGTACTAAACACATGTCTGGAAATATGGTAACCGGTAAGCCTAGTACCTGAGTGAAGCCGGGCGCGGACTTTACCCCTCACTTGTCCTGAGACTGGGTCTCCCATTCTAGATATGGTGGGTACAAGTGCGGCCACTGCACGGCGGCGGCCGGGGTCAGTGGAGCATTGTATGCCAAGGTGGTGAGTCCTGGCCGCAAACAGGAAATCGATGGGGACGGTTAACGTGTGTGGGGACAGAGTGCCCTGACATGTCGTGTGTTTAGGTTTACCTTGCAAGGTTAAAACTTGATTCGAATCATCTGCTTCTCGCAGCTAATGAGACTGCTTGATCCATTGTACTGCATTGAGTAATAAGTGGAAATGAGATGACTAGCAAAAGATGTTGATTGATATAATGTTTGATACCATGTATGAATAGCTAGGTACTCATCTAGTCTAAAATTATTATTCTAGAACTGGAAAATCTAAAACTTGATTTTAGACTCAGCTAGTGCTTTTGGCAAACCAAACCCCTCAGCCAAATAGCTTCATGGTCTAGAGGTAGAGGAGTAGACTCCTCACACCGGGTAAGTCTAGCTGAGTATTAGTATACCCAGCCTTGCTTGTGGCATAATTTTTGCAGGTACCTCCTTGATTTGGTTGATGGTGTGACTTGGCCTTCGTCCTGCCATCAGGATAGACGGTCGAGTGGTTTACTGCTTCCGCAGGAGAGGACCAGGAGGAGTAGCGTGGCCAGGCTTCGCCGTGTTACTCAGTTTTCTTCGTTAGTTATTTCCGCTGCATTAAAAACTATTGTTACTATTTCTAAAACTCCGATAATGTAATTACTACTGATACTTATTAAATTTGTGGCATTATGCTTTATTGTATTTCTCTGTGCCTCACCTTCGAGTGAGCTAGTGGTATTCGATCCTAGATAAGTGGCTTTTATCGGACTAGATCCGAGGGACTGACGAGTTATTTTGATTTAAGTGTGTTGTTGCCTCTAAGGCGAGACTTGGGCACTTAAGTTGGAATAATACGGGCAGTTCCGCCACACGCCGTTGCCCCATGACTCCAGCATTTCCCCTCGAGGTGAGCAACCTACCCACACCCTTAATTTGGTCGTTACTGCCCTGATTAGCACGTGATTGTTCGTCAGAGTTGCCCCGCGCCGCCGTTATCCCGCCTCACCATGTGCAGCGCCCTCTGGTGCTCCCGCGCCGGCGTGATACCCATGGTCGAGTCTGCTAGACCGCCCTGAACGCGCCCGCGCAAGTCCCCAAGCCTCTAGAGCCCCGCTGTGGCGAGCCCCCTCATCTCTGGCGAACTCTCGCCGCGGGACCGAGCGGCGCCACCGCGCCTGTGTCCGCCCCCAGCCGTTAGATCTCGGGTGTCCATCCGAGATCGGGCGGTTTAGATTTAACCAGAGCTGATCTGATTGCAGCACTCCGAACCAAATCCAACCGCCCTCCTCTCTTCCCCCTCACCCGCGCCTCTGCCCCTAGGCCCGGCTGGTTAGTTTGCCCTGGCTCGCTGACGCCCTGACCTCGCCTGTCAGCTGTGTCCGTGCCCCCGCGCGCGCCTGTGCGATCTAATCCTGGTCGTTGATCTCTGATCCGACGGTTGAAGTTACCATGTACCCCTTCGCGTGTGAGTTTTACTTAAGAGACCCTCGGCTTTTAGGAAATCAACATGTTGTCCTCTGTTTTAGCGCGCAGGCCCCTGGTTTATTTTAAATAGCCCCCTGTACTTTTATTTAATCATAGATTTAGCCCTAATTTCATATTTTAAACTTCAAAACTTGTTTATTTCATATCTTTTTCATATGAACTCCAAATTTAGTGGTTCAAATTGCAAAATGTTCATAAGATTATTTTTTGTTCAAGTAAATTATGACTAGCTATAGTCTGTATACTTTGATTTTACACATAGGATACAAGGTTAATGTATATGTTAATTTATTTATTTAATGAAATAAATAAAATGAAAGCCCTAGGAGTTAAAATACATTTAATCTTTTGAGATTAGTGTCATGCATTACATGAATTCATTTTTGGCTTAACTTCTAGGTCTCAATGAAATGAATAGAATTAGGTTATGTAATTATGGATAACACTTAAAGAATAATCAAATTCTTAAATGAGATTAGTCCATCTTATGATTTAATCTCTTTCTTGTTTAAATTACTACTTTACCTTTTGAGATATGTTCCAAACACTTAGAGAGTAATCAACTCCTAATTAAGATTAGTTCATTTTATAAGTTGATCTCATTCTCTTTTATTTAATACTATACCTTTTGAGATGTTTTCCAATGTTGGTATATGCTTGATGTGATGTTCATTTGTACTTTCCAAATGTATTGAATGTATGATCGCTTTATTTAGACAACGAGCAGCTCGTGGTTCCTGAGTGTGTTGCCAAAGATCCCTCTGAGCAACAACCTGGTGAAGGCAAGTGTCCTCGGACCTATCATGTCTTACTTTACTTTATAATTCACTGTCCCACATTACATTATTGAAACTTAAGGATTGACTAGTCTGTATTTACCTTACCCTTGTTTACCTTTTTGGGTTAATCATGGTTAGTTTATGCTATTGCTTTAACTTAATCAATGAACATGATGTGATTATTTATGATACGATGATGTTATACCGATGAGGTTCTTGTGAATAATTTAGGGGACTCAGACTGTTCCTGAGTGCCTCTCCGTAAGGACCTATTTGGGAGTGACAACCCGGGATAATAGTGCAACCATGAGGGTGGAATGGACGCCCTTAGTTGATTAATTAGAGGAACCAGAGGAGTAGTTGGCTTCGTCGTAGGGCCGTCAATGGGGTCCAGGCACAGTACTTGCTCTGCCGAGGCTGGTTGTAGAAGTTCTTTGATTTGGTTTTGTTAGTCACCCTTCCCCTGGGGAGATGTACTATGTTTATCAAACTAGAGAAACCTAACGGGCGACTATGACCTCTGGGAAATCTTTGTAAGGGCTACGTAGTGAGACCCTGCTAGGTCACCTTGGTAGTGATCAATGGGGAGGCTAGAACCCCGGGCAGAATGGGAATCACGGATTGTGGGTAAAGTGTGCAACCTCTACAGAGTGTTAGAAACTGGTATATCAGATGTGCTCACAGTTATGAGCAGCCTTGGGATCCTCTTTGATTAGAAGAACTTTGGTTACTTTTATGATGATGATTAGCTATGATGGTTATAACTTTGATCTATGGTATTTCCTCTTGGAGGGAGTACTTCTGGGTAATAACTGGGTTTATTACTAAAATTTGGCTCTACTTATATAATAAAACTTGACCAACTAAAAGCAATTGCTTAACCTTAACTCCACATACAGCTAGTCCACTTTAGCCAAACGGGACATTTGCTGAGTACGTTGATGTGTACTCACCCTTGCTTTACAAACCACCCCACCCCAGGTTGTCCTCACTGTACTTAGTGCTCAGGAGGAGATGTTGGTAACATGGAGGACTTTGAGGAGTTCTAAGACTACGACGAGTTCTAGTTTACTTTACTAGCAAACCCCAAGTCAGCTGCCTATGTAGGCTTATCATCTACGTTTCGTTCTTTGCACTTTGATATTTATGTTAAAGACAATGGATATGTATTAGACTATGTGGATGTCTTGGGCATCTTGATGTATTAAAGTATCTTCCCGCTATTTACTTTGAGCATTGTGTGATGATGTCCAATTATGTAATTGTTGTGTACGTGAGTTCTAATCCTGGCACATACATGGTTCGCATTCAGTTTGCCTTCCAAAACCGGGTGTGACATCCAGCCATCCCAGGCCAACAGTGGTAGAGGTATTTCCAAAGCCCGAAATGAGGAAGAATTCCAAGGTAAGCTTTGCAGAGGTTAACAAACACGAGAATTTGAAGAACAAAATTGGGGTTTAAGTGTGTAAAAGATTCAGAGCATAAAAATCGAGAAGGCCACGGAAAAAGGGAGAAGTTGGCAGGGCCAGTCCTCGGATGAGAATGGACACGAAGATGACAGCTTCGTGGGTGTCCTCTGTCGGAATGGTAACCCCGCGCCAGATTCGCCAGGAACACAACTCCTTTCGCGGAAGAATACCAGTTTCGACGAGGTGCAAAAGGTCAGACTCGAAGACAACAGACATGTGGTTGCGGCAAATGGAAGTTGGCTGTTAGGATCGATTAGCGGGATAATTAGAACAACAACACTCTGTCTCTTCCTCTTGGGAGCCATCGCGATCTCTCAAGAGCTCATGAAACATAGAAGTGGTGGAGGAAAAAGCGAGAATTAGGGTTCGGAACTCGAGGTGATACGTCAGCATAAGTACGGGTTGGCTCGATAAGTCGGGCGCAAAAGTGCCAGACCATAACTCGGAAAAGTGGAGATCACAGGCACCACTCGGGAATTACCTCTAAAATGCCAGAGAGCCGCCAAGTGCGCAAACAAAAGCATGCAACAGTGGACTAGCAAAGAACTGCATTTTTATTTGTAGGGAGAGATCGTTACAAACTTGATACCGACTCATCATGAGTTAGCCTCTTCATTCCTTGGTCATTACATTACATTACGCTACACTACTACTTACACTACGCTATACTACTAACTAATACTACCTTAATCTACTACTACTTACTACTACTACTGTTATCTATACTAATATTTAAACCAGCGGCATTATGTCGCCGGCCTTGCCGTCGCCGCCGTCGCCGTCGCCATCACCGCCATCGTCCTTGCTGCCGTCGCCCTCGCCGTCACCACCGTCGCCATCGTCGCCCTTGCCGCCGCTATCGCCGTCGCCCTTGCCATCGTCGTCGTCGTCGCCCTTACTGTTGTCATCATCGTTGCTATCGTCGTCCTCGCTGTCGTTACCCTCACCGCCGCTCCACTCCTCAGAGTCGGAGGAGTCCTCCACCTCCTCCGAGGAGGTCTCCTCCAAGTCATCCGACTCGCCAAGCCTGACGCGCTCGATGGAGCGCCAGTATGCTCGGGCCACAGTGGACAGCCCCATGGAGTCATCCGAGTCTCGGACGACGCCATGGGGGATGCGGGAGCGGGTGATCGATCATACTCGGAGGAAGCTTCCTCCGAGTACTCCGAGTCACCAAAATCCTCCGAGGGCGGACTTGGAGGACGTGTGTGCTTTCCGTCGGCACGGTAAGGCTAGCCCTTGCCCCTCTTGCCCCTACCCATGGTCGTGCGGAAAGTGGATAAGTGAAGAAGAAGAAGAGAGCAAGTGATCAAGGGCGAGTGAAGAGAACAGCTAGGGCAGGCGGGCTATTTAAAGGGGCCGAGAGGTGATCGTCCACTTCCTACCCCGCTCGCCGAACAGTCGCAAGAATTCAATAAGCAATTCAAGCCGCCTAAAAATGAGTCAGGCAACTGGCACCGTTTCACGTAACACGGCACCGGTTGGACCCAAGTCAACTGCTCAGGCAAATGATTACACCTCTCCATCACATCAAGTTACTACTTCAGGACAACGAGATAAACACCCTACGTAGGGCAGACACCCCTTGGGCACACCCATTGGGTGTATCGCCCAGAAATTTCAAGATTTTCTGAAGAAGTGATATCCACAAAATATACGCAATGAATGTATCGCGACAAAAGGAGGAGATCAGCTGAAATAGGAGGAAGCACAATTGTGGTTATTGAAGCGCAAGTCCAATCAACAGAAGCATTAAAGTACAGAGCAGGGTGGTGTCCAGCTGAAGGACATCTGTTTCAACCAGACAGATGTCCAACTTGTCACCGATCAAATTGATTTCAGACCTAACAAGGCATGGACAGATGGCATCGCCTCGTTATTCTGAAAATGATTTCAAAAGCATAAAATGAAGACCTTTGAATGGATTATTTCTAAAATCCACTCAAAGCTTGGGGGCTACACCCAACAGATTCACAATACCTTGAGGCCAAAATGTTGATTTCAAAAGCATAAAATGAAGACCTTTGAATGTATTATTTCTAAAATCCACTCAAAGCTCGGGGGCTACACCCACTGGGTGCACATTTAGTGCACCCAACAGATTCACAATACCTTGAGGCCAAAATGTTGATTACAAAAGCATAAATATGAAGACCTTTGAATGGATTACTTCTAAAATCCACTCAAAGTTCGGGGGCTACACCCAACAGCAGTACAAAAAATCAGGCCATGCAACGAACCCACAAGCATGACCAAGAACCTTTGAGTCGATTATTTCAAAATCAACTCAAAGATTGGGGGCTTGTGGGGGACAGTTATCCTCTGGGTCCACTAGAAGGCGAAAGACCCTTGTATGGGGCCACGGACCAGTTGCCCCATAAGGTCATCTCATCGTGGGCCAGACAAAGACTGCAAGTGAAATGGGCCGACCCAAGAAGGCAATGGGCTCGTGCCCAGATCGTCCGTGGATGACGCACAATCTCAAGGAACCGTCCGTTTTTCCCGCACCCGGCGCTCTCGAACCTCGGGGACAGATCGAGATGGAGTCGGCGGGTTTTCCTTAGGATAAGCTAAGTTAGTTCGCTATCTGCTAGAAGATAAGCTGGAAGAGTATGATCAACGTGTGTGTAGGGAGTATCCCACGGTCGTGTATATCAGGCCTAGGAGGACCCCATCATTTTCATCTCATTAGCATCTCTCCATTTAGGAGACACCACTTGTAACACACCACACATACAGAGCCACCCCAGGAAGTAGGGTATTACGCCTCTCAAAGCGGACCAAACCTACAGAAAATCGCATATCTCTCTCTATTACTCTCTCTCTATCTCTATCTCTCATGATCCTGGCACGAACCATCGAGCTACGATCAGCAACACCATCCTACCCAAAAGCACCGCGAGGGTATCCTCGGGTGTGCGGTCGGACACTAGACACCGATAGCCCTAGCAGTGTTTGTCGCAAACGGACATGCCGAGCGGGTTATCCGGTCGTGTCTGCCGAGAAGAAGAAGAGAAAGAGAAAACTTCGGTGCTCATCCGGCTTGGAGCTAGGGGCTGACTCTGCCGCTTCAGACCTTGGTGGTGATCCGACGAGAGCCGATCTCAAAGATTATATTGAGAGTTGTGGTGGCATCAGAGCCAGTGGGTGTGTATCTAAGGAGGAGGAAGAGGATGAGGAAGAAGTCCCCCATTTGGTTCGCAAGAATCATCGTAGCAAAGCCAGTAACGATGTCCTAATTCAGGCTCTGTCAGGGCTGGTTAATCTTTGAAGGATGACGAAGTCTGCTATTGATCATGCACTGGAGGAGATTATCCCAAAAGGTCTTTTATTGGAACTTCCTGAAGCTGGGGGTGCTGGCATCCATCTAGAGGTCTCGGATGATGTTCCCTTAGCTAACATTCTTACTAGGAAAGAAATAACCCGGGCAGTTTCCCATGCTTCTTCGACATTTGAGGGCGGCCTGATCCGTGAGGACACTTTGTTCCTGCTGTAACATGCGACGGTTATCCAGCCCCCAAGGGTACGATTGAGAATAACCCAGCCCCCAAGGATGCTACTGAGGGTGACTCAGCCCTCGAGGGTGCTGCTGAGGGTGACCCAGCCCCCGAGGGGTGCTGCTAAGGGTGACCTAGCCCCCGAGGGTCCCGAACTTGGCTCTTCTTCGACTGCTTCTATGGTTGTTCATGTCGGGTCACCACCAGTTCAGTCTGAGGTACCAGCTGTGACAAGCTTTGATCTTCCTACTACTCTTGCTGGCCCGGTCACTTTAGAGGTCAGTGATCCGGGTGTTGAAGATCTGCTACACGCTGTTGAAGCTGAGGTCCCACTAGGTGTCACCTTGGGCATGAGATTTAATCCTCCTTTGGGGCTCAAGTCTGCTCTAGATATTGCCTCCACCAGTGTCTCGTCATATGATGGCACCTCAGCACCTTCGGCTTTGGGATTTCCTTTGTTCCTTTCTAACCTTCAGGTGAGTTGATCCCTACCCTGTTTTATCTTTCGTCAACAGATGATTCCTTTGCTAATTCTTGTATTGATAGAATGTTCTGAGCTTTATGTCAGCTCAGTTGAGGTCGTGTGGTGCCCCTGTCCCCAATCAGGTTTTATCCTTGCTGCAGTGGAACCCTCTCCTTCTACAAAAACAGATAGACGACTTGAAAGCTTCGAACAACAGTTAGTGGGTTGATAACTTTCTTTGGTTTTTGTTGCGCCTTCGTTTACCCCCTGTATCCTTTTCTCTTGCCCTCCCAGCTCTGATTCGACAGTGTTCCGATGCTGAGGAGAGGTGTGTTCAGAGTCAAGCCAATCTGAATCAGGTTTCTGCATTCTTGGATGGTGCTCGAGCCATGAACTCTTCCTTGAATGCCCAGCTTGATTCAGAGAGGAGAGCTCATGAGGTAAATTCTTTTGATTGTTCACAGTACCTTGTGTCACGCTTTTGCTTGGATGTTCAGTATTCTTCTTGTCTGTAGGAGGATATGCGGAAACTTCTTGATTCCTGAGACAATCTGGACAAACTGTACCGCGATGCCAGTGTTTCCCTTACTACTTTGTAGAGGAGTCATCGTTTTACTATGTCAGAGCTTGACCACCATAGAGACGAGTTGAAGGTTTCTTAGAACGAAGTGTCACAGTTTAATAGGTTACTGTCTACAAGAGATTCTGTCATCAGAGAGTTGCGTGCCTCAAAGAAGCTTGTTTCACATGAGTTGGAAATTGCTCATCGCGATATCAAGGTCTTAGAGGACGACTGTGGTATTATGAAGGCACTGTGCGACAAAGCGATGCACAAGGTTGTTCGCGCCGGCTGGATCCTGATGAAGAGGCCTGGCGTCGTGGTGCCTGTTGACATTGTAGCTGACGTGATCGTTGCGTCTGTTGGTATGAGTAAACCTTCTCCTTCTGGTGATCCTGTAGACAAGGTCCCTTGCGGGCGTGCTCCTGCACAGTAATTGTGTAGTGAAAACAAATTTTGATTTGTCCGAATAGAAAACACTTTTCATTGAGTTGGTATTTTTCATTGAGGTGAGTGCACAGTAAAGTTATGTATGCGTGAGCAGTCGCACCAGCTTAAGGCGTTTCTGACTTAAACCGGTTGCTCCATTAGTAGGGTATAGTAGTCACCATAAGTTACGTATGTGTGAGCATGTCGCATCGGCTTAAGGTGTTTTTGACTTATGCCGATTGCTCTGTCAACAGGGTATAGAAGTCACCCTAAGTTACGTAAGTGTGAGCATGTCGCACCGACTTAAGGCGTTTCTGACTTAAGTCGATTGCTCCGTCAGCAAGGTACATTAGTCACCCTAAGTTATGTATGTTTGAGCATGTCGCACCGACTTAATGCGTTTCCGACTTAAGCCGATTGCTCCGTTAGCAGGGTACAGTAATCACCCTAAGTTATGTATATGTGAGTATGTTGCGTTGGCTTAAGTCGTTTCCGACTTAAACTCCTTGCTAGTTGAGAGTTTGTATGCGGATGAACACAGAAGCTTTATTGATAATGAAACCTTTTGTTTACAAAGTGCGGCTTGTCGACTAGAGTTTAGATGTACTGTTACAGGTACAATTTCCTGAGGTGCTCAATATTCCATGAGTTTCCCACTTCAGTTCCATCCATCTGGGTAAGTCAGTAGGATCCTGACCGAGTGACTTCTGCAATGATGAATGGTCCTTCCCATGGTGGTGACAATTTGTGTCGCCCTTCTCCCGCCAATATGCGGCGGAGCACTAGGTCTCCTATTGCGAAGGATCGATGTCGTACTGCTTTATCATGGTAGCACCCTCAGAGTTTGCTAGTACCTAGCCGATTGGATAATGACATTCAAACGTTCTTCAATACGTCCACATCTTCCAGTCTAGTTGCTTCCGCTTCAGCTATACTTCCAAATGTTAACATGGGTGCTCCAAAGATCATGTCCACTAGTAACACTGCTTCTGATCCATATACCATGAAGAACGAAGTGTTTCCATGCAGGGCCCGACTTGGTTGGGTTCGCAGGCTCCAAACTACATACGGTAGTTCTCTGATCCATTTCCATGCAAACTTTTCGCTCTTGTCGAATACTTTCTTCCTGAGTGCATCAAGTATCATCCCATTGGCTCTTTCTACCTGTCCATTGGCTCTTGGGCGTGCTACCGACGCATACATGATCAGGATGCTCCGTTGTTCGTAGAAGTTAAAGAATTCTGAGCTAGTGAAATTAGATCCTAAGTCTGTGATGATGTTGTTGGTTATCCTGAATCTGAATATTATTTCCTAAATAAACTCCACTGATTTTGCTGAAGTTAGAGAGGCGATTGGCTTGTACTCTATCCACTTTGTGAACTTGTCAATAGTGATGAGTACGTGAGTATACCCTCCTTGAGCTTTTTTGAATGGTCCGATCATATCCAGCCCCCAGCACGCAAAGGGCCAGGTTATAGGAATAGTTTGCAGATGCTGGGCGGGCAAATATTGTTGCTTCGATAGGAACTAGCATGCTTCGCATTTTTGAACCAAATCTGCCGCATCCTTCTTTGTTGTTGGCTAATAGAAACCAGACCTGAAGGCTTTTCCTACCAATGTTTTTTATGTTGCATGTATGCCACATTGCCCTGCGTGGATTTCATCTAGTAGCTGCCTTCCTATAGCCGAGTGAATACATTTCATGAGGACTCCTCCTGCACCTCTTCTATATAGTAGACCCCCTATGATGGTATAATGGGTCGACTGCCTTGCGATGCGTTCTGTCGCGGCCTTATCATTCGGTTCTTCCTCGTTTTTTATGTACCTAAGAATTGGCTCCCTCCAGTCATTGGGATCTGTTTGTGCTTGGTCTATAGTGTTGCATTCTTTAGCATGCCATGCAGTGACGCTAGATTGCTGTACTTCTTGGACGAAGATCCCAGGTGGAACCTGGGCCCGACTGGACCCCAATTTCGACAATGCGTCTGCTGCTGCATTGTGATCCCTTTCCACGTGGTGGAATTCTAAA
Source organism: Zea luxurians (assembly GCA_029449295.1). NCBI lineage: Eukaryota > Viridiplantae > Streptophyta > Magnoliopsida > Poales > Poaceae > Zea > Zea luxurians. The sequence continues at coordinate 124,597,494 of JAOPSE010000009.1, forward strand.
CCCTCAAATTTGTCTTCCAGCTTCCGCACCGTGGCACAGTATTTGTTCATTGAGTCGGTTGAGCAGTCCCAGTCCTTGTTTGCCTGGCTGATGACTACTAGCGAGTCATCGTATACCATTAGCCTTTTGACGCCTAACAAAATGGCGATTCTTAGCCCATGAACTAAGGCTCCATACTCTATGGCATTGTTGGAGGTTGGAAACAGGAGCTAAAGCGCATATTTGAGTTGGTCACCTCAAGGGGCAATGAAAAGGATCCCTGCTCCTGCCCCCTGCAGCCTCAACGAGCAATCAAAGTACATTTTCCAAACTTTAGCATCTTCTGGTTCTCTAGCACCTGGTGTTTAGTCCATTCTGATATGAAATCGATGAGTGCTTGAGTTTTGATTGCAGTGCGAGCTCAGAATTCTATGTCATGAGCTCCGATTTCACATGCCCATTTGGTTGTTCTTCCAACGGCTTCTTTGTTGTGAAGTATATCTCCTATTGAGAATCTCGTGACTACTGTGACTTTGTGGTCGTCAAAATAGTGTCGGAGTTTACGAGCAGTTAGAAGTACTGCATATAATAGCTTCTGAACTTGAGGGTACCTTATCTTCGAGGGACCGAGAACCTCGCTGATAAAGTAGACAGGATGTTGTACTGGATACACACTCCCTTCTTCTGCCTGCTCGACTACCAACACAGTGCTTACCACGTGAGTCATGCAGGAGATATATAACAGTAGGTCCTCAGCTGGCTGGTCAACTGTAGCTCGGCGTGGCAGCTTGAGTACTGGTGGTGTGGTCAGAAACTTCTTTAGTGCTTCCAGGGCTTCCTGAACTTCTGTGGTCCACTAGAATTATCTACCTTCTTGAGCAGTTTATAGAATGGCATTCCTCTTTTGCCAAGCCTTGAAATGAAACGACTCAGCGCTGCCATGCACCCAGTGAGCCTCTGTACTTTATTCTATGACCATGGTGGCTCCATCCTCATTATGGCTTCAATGTTTTCTAGGTTTGCCTCTATTCCTCGATGGCTGATGATAAACCCAAGTAGATTTTCGGCCCATACTCCAAACACGCATTTCTCTGGATTCAGCTTCCATCGGTAGTGCCTCAAGCTGTTGAAGACATGTTACAAATCCTCGATGAAGCTATCTAGGTTTTCAGTTTTGATTACTACATCGTTAACATAGGCTTCCACTCGCTTGCCCTAGTGGTCGGCTAAGCATGTTTGGATAGCCCTTTGGTAAGTTGCTCCATCATTTTTGAGGCCGAACGACATGGAGGTATAGCAGAAAGCCCCAAAAGGTGTGGTGAATGCAGTCTTTTCTTCATCTTCCTTTGCCAGACTGATTTGGCGATATCCGGAGTAGCAATCCAGGAAAGAGAGCATAGAGCATCCAGTGGTGGAATCGACTACCTGATCTATCCTAGGGAGTCTGAAAAGATCTTTTGAGCAGTGTTTGTTGAGATCGGTATAGTCGACACACATGCGCCAATCAACTTTATTCTTTTTTAGTACGAGAACAGGATTTGCTAGCCATTCAGGGTGTAGTACTTCTCTAATGAAACCTGTCAATACCTGGCGAGCTAATTCCGCCCGTATGGCCTCTATTTTGTCGGGCGTGACACGACGTAGCTTCTGTTGGATCGGTCTCTCTTGATGGTACACTTTGAGTTTGTGCTCGGCCAGCTCTCTCGGGACTCCCGGCATGTCCGCAGGTTGCCATGCGAACACATCCCGATTGTCTTGCAGGAACTGGACAAGCACCCTTTCCTATTTGTCGTCGAGGCTGAAACTAATGACCATAGTCTTGTGTTCATCAGAGAATCTGAGGTTGATTCCTTTAGTTTCTTCAGTCGGCCACATAGATGCCACGGTTAGGGCTTCATTCAAAGGGATTTTAAAATCTTCTTCCACCGGATTGCCATCAACATGTACAAGAAGGGCTACTGAGGGTCCGGCAGTGAGAGCCGTCTAAATGGCACCGCGGAAGCATTCGTTGGCGCCTTGGAAGTCAGCGTGCACGATGATGATCCCCTGAGGACCTGACATTTTGAGTATCATATATGGGTAGTGCGGGATGGACATGAATTTCGCCAACCCTGGTCTCCCAATAATGGTGTTGTACCCGTAGTCGAAACGCCACCTCGAACCTCAAGAACTCAGTTTGTAGTTCTCTAGGGTTTCGAAGGTGACGAACATGTAGATGTGACCTAGTGGGTACTCTCCTTCGGTCGGCACGATGACGAAGAAAGGGGTATCTGACTGAGTGAGGTCGGCGATGGCGACCCCTAGAGCCTGAAGTGTTCGAGGAAAGGTGACGTTGATGCTTCTGCCAGCATCCACCAGTACCTTCTTAACCCAGCTTTTCTGGATCACAGGGTCAATGAGTAGTGGGTATTTGTCAGGGTGATCGAAGTTAAGCCATTGATCGGCTCAGCTAAAGGATATTGTGTGCTCCAACGATCGGTAAGGGGCTAGAGCGCTGTTCATGGCCACTAGAACTTGCTGATCACTGTGTTTCTGTTGCCTTTTGCTTTCTTGTGCCCCATGCCCTTCGAATATGACATTGACCTCCCTGTCGATGCGCGGGAAGGTTCCGCCTCTACCCCCTCCTGTTGATGAGGCTGCCTAGGCTCATTAGGCTCTCCTCGAGGTGGGGGAGGCGGTAGCGGCTGGAACGGTCGCCCATGCCCCATGGAGTTTTTGAAATCCCTGTAGTTCCGCAGGGTGTGCCGCATGTCCTTGTGGTATGGGCACAGGGATTCAAGGATTTCATCAAGTGTCCTTACCCCTCCGTGGGGCGCACCGCGGGCTCGAGATGCGGGTGTCCCGGTGGTGTGTACTTCATCCCGGGGCCTCTTCTCCCAGCGTTTATCTGATTGCTGGTTTGCATCCCTTCGCGGTGCTGGTGGTACGGGCTTCGCGTCTCCGATGAGGTCTTGAGCCCATTCATCCATGGTGATGTAGACGTCCACTTCCTTGAATAGTTGTTCAGAGGTGGTAGGTGCCTTTTGAAATATGGCTCGAACGAAAACCAGATCGTTGGATCCCCGGTAAAAGTCTTTGATCACAGCTGCCTCAGCAACCTCAGGGATACGGTTCCTCATTGTTTGGAATCTTCTGAGGAACAAACGAAGAGTTTCATCATTCTGCCGCCTAATGGATTTGAGGTCCCAGGCTGCGCTAGTTTATCGGAGAGGGACTGGAAGTTCGTGATAAACTAGCGACTGAAATCTCCCCAATCATCGATGCAGTGTCGGAGCAGATGCCGGAGCCATTGTAGCGCATCCTGCCCCAGAACGTTGGGCAAGTACACTGTCATGATGTCCTCCGTTGCTCCAGCAGCCTAGGCGGCGGTAGTGTAGATGGCCAGCCAACCCCCTAGGTCCTGCTTGGGTTCGTATTTGTCGATGTTGGAGACTTTGAAATTGGGAGGCATTGGATGGCCCGGAGACGAGGGGTGAGCGCGGAGACCCCACACGTATCCACCTATCGATGATCATGCCGTTGGTCCCAGGGAGGGGAGCGAGTATTAGGTCGCCTCGACCGTCCTCGGACCGGAGTGTTAGTAGAGGCTGCTGCTGACTCGATCCTGGTTGCGCGGTTGTGTGCCGGTACACCATGATCTTGGTCGTATTCCTCCCGGCGTCTTATTTCATTTTCATGTCGACACTCGCGTGAAGCACTGATGTTGCTCTGTGCGTCTCATCGGCTATTGATGGAGTGACGTAGATCGTTCGGTGGGTGGGCGAGAGGTAGAAGATGATTGGTCGCCTGAGTGAGCACCCGCCGATAGCCCTCCGCGTTTGTGGTTCGCAGGAGGCCATTGGTGTAACACCCCTGGTGTTACTACCACTAAAACTTGAGCATAACATCATGTGCATTAGCATATCATGTGATTGATACACTTAGAATGCATTCACTAGGCAAAAAGTTCAAACAAGTTGTACTGATGTGACTGAGCATGGGTAAAACCCTAGAGTAGAGTGCTTAACCCTAAACTGGGCTTAATAGAGTAAACTAAGCCTAAAAAAGAGAAAACTTCAAAACTTATTAGAAATGATCATAAAATTTCACCATTAATGGACTAATGTGGCATCCAAACCCTAGAAGTACCAAAAACACTAAATAGACCCCTGGAAAACCCTGGACTGAAACTCTAGGGGGTTATATGCAAATGTTGCACACTTTTGGACCTAAGTGCAAAAACCATGGAGTTAGGGTACCTTAAGTCATATGGTTCACATATTTGAAGATTTGCAAAAGAAGCCATGGGATTTGGGCCTAATTACAAAAACGCCACTCTTGTGCTCATGTGACTAAGTCTGAAAACAGTTGAACAAGGCTGACTTTGGAACCCTGTATCTTTCAGTTCATGAGGAATTTGCCTAGGGTCAACACATCAAACTTGTAGAACTACTGTAGGAGTATAACTTTGCTTATGTGATTAAGCCTTGGTCAAATGCAAAATTTGGAGTAAAATGAGCACAAAGTTGGGCTGTCATACTGCCCTAAGTCTGAATTCAGACTAACAGTGAGATTGGGCAATCTTTGAACTGGGATTCAACCATGATCCAGTCATTGTTTGGCTATGGTTGCTATAGCAAGAATGTAGTTGGATCATCAGGCAACAACTTTGTTACAGGCGGATTAACAAGTTGTCATGTAAAAATTTGAGATCTAGGCCCTGCGAATTGGTCTGTCAGGCGCTCTGAATGAGGATTCCATTGTACAGTAGTTGAAAAAGATCCCAAAATTCATCACCCTTCGTCGCCGGTGATCCTCCATCGCAATTCGCGCTCGCCTGGGAAATTCGTGCCACGGGAAGTGTGGATAACGTCGAGCGTAGTGAGAATATCTAGCGCGGGGTGAATCCGGTCGCTGGCCGGACCGGTTGCCGTGTCCCGCCGTGGTTAATCACGCTAGCACCACCAGAGTTCGTCGTTATCTGGCTAGGCTACGTGCCTCGATGCCTTACCATGTCGCAGTGAGTCACCGTAAACCGCTCTATAGTCCTGGCTCGTCGCCGGTGAGTCTGCCACGGTGAAAGCCACTAATCGCTCGCCCCAGTACAACTCTCCTTCTCCGGCCGCCACCGCGCCATTCCAAATTCACGCGCCACCGCCCCCGAAGCCTATAAATTGAGCGTGCCTTCGGGTCCGTAAGGTAGTCAAGCACCCAAGCCACAAAGTTGTGCCTCCAATTGCTCTCCCGAGCTCGCCAATTTCAGATTTCCCCCAAATCAACCCCGAGCACTGCGCAAAGTTATCTCACCGTGGTCAGCGTGCTCCAGGTCTGTTCGTGCTCCCTGCTCTCTTGTTTCAGCATCCTTAGGTTTTCTTGATGCTCCTCGACCAGTTCGATTGAGTTAAGCTACCGTAGATCACCGGGAACATGTCTGTTCCTCCGTTGTCTGCGCTGTCTCCGTGGACCAAATGATTTAGAGCCTCGCTAGTGAAATTGAGTGAGGGGAAATGGTTGTTAGGGGTAGAATTAGGTATTGTGCAACGGGGAAGCATAGTCGTTGCATTTTCCGGCTGGTATGGGCTCGTCGGAGTTGCTGCTCTGCCACCCACGGTCGGGGATCTCGAATTGTGAAGAAACAGAAAGGGGAGGGGCCTTTGTGCAGATGTCAGTGAGACAGAGAAATAATAGGGAGGATTCTTTACTGGTATTTCAAATGACCAGGGACCCCTGTGCAAAATAAACACCGCGGGCGCGCGCGCGGGCGCGTTTCGCCTGTCTTGGGCCGGCTCGGGCTTAGATTGAGCCTATTACTATTCATATTTTCTCTTTTTCTTTTTCTTCTGGACTTAGAGAATTACTAGAAAATTATAGAAAAATGCTAAAAATACCAGACCATTTTTGCTAGGCTCCTAATTTTCTATAGTATTTAATAAAAATAGTTTCATGATTTTTAGTTCTACTAGGGAATTATGGGATATTTAAAATAGCTAAAATCCATACTTCTGGAATTTTAGAAAGTAATTAATAATCCCAAAATTCACCAAACTTTTTAGATACTCTTTAAATAGTATTTAGAAGCCTTGGGTAAAGTTTGGTATGATTTGGACCATGTTTGATACCTAGAACCCAAAACCCTGATCTACTGCCCTATGAACTTCACTATAGACTCCAAAAACCCTAGTTTCCCGGAGATCCATGAAGGAAAATTATATTCAAGACATTAGCTAAAATACTTTTATTATCTTTGCATTTTCATGAGCATTACATGAGCATTCAAGATTATATATGGCTATATATAGAAAACAAGGAAGAGATAGAAGTTGAAGAAGCAAGGACTACGCCACCACCACCTGAAGAACCTCAGGCAGGAAACTGCTTTTACTTTGATATCTGTGGAGCAGAGCCTGACTCACCTATCACACAAGGCAAGCCCCGGTGCATTTGCCACCTCCTTGCTATTTTGAAATCTTTCTCACTTACTTGATGCATTAGGTGATAGGAGTTGTGTGCTAAACCAGTTGCTGCATTTCCTTCCTTGGATTTGATTACTTCTCCTTAATTCTCTGTTTTACAAAAAGGTTTTTCTTATGCTTAGCCTTGCTCTAGAAAAACAAAATGTTTTGACAAAAGATGATGCTTCAAAGTGGGTGGGAGGTTTTCAAAAATAAAACTTGATGGTGGATCCATCATGGCCATGATGGGTTCAACATTGGAAAAGATGTACCTCTGTTAGGTACCAAACTTTGGGTTTGAAATGATAAAGCTGAGACCGGGCGGGTGACTTGCACGAGAAGAGAGTCTCAGTGTAGTGTCTCTGTCTGAGTCGATTAAGGACCTGCTCGATGTAGGCTTGATGATCGAGGACCTTTTAACTGGTCACATGCCTCATCATGGGTAAGCTTTGCCTTGGACAGACTAATACCAGAATAAGATAACACGCAATGGGAGTGGAGAGATGGTGAGAGTAGTGTGTACCCTCCGTGGCAAGAGGCTGGACGGTGGTGTATCTGTGCTCTCGGTTGGCGAGAACCTCATCTGGTCTTAAGAACCCCGGTGGCGAGTTGACATATGCAAGGGTTAAGTGCTACATATGTCGTGTGATTGGAGATCCTCAGCTAAGTATTAATCGATTCGGATTGCCGTTACTTCTCGGACATGAAGACTTGGTCACTGCCCTACACGTAGCATTCCAATAAATAAGAAGGGTTGAAAAGAAATTGGCTAGTATAAGTCAATTGCTTGAACTAGGGTAGAAAGAACTCTAGAACTCAGGTAATGACTTAACTTGCTAATAAAACTGGACTTTTAAGGATCCACTATTAGTAAGCATTTCTGCAAATAGAGTCTTTGATTATTGATAAACCATACCTTGATTCCCAAAGGCCAGCATATCCTTGAGAGTCTTTTTATTTTGACGGGTAAGACTTGCAAAAGTACACTTCGTACTCAGGGCTTTGTCCCATGTTGTTTTAGGTGAGGAAGCAGCAAATTTTTGTTGCTTTTGTTCCAAGGTGGTGCCCAAAGAAGAAAATCAAGACTGAAGCCTCGGGAGGAAGTGTCCTCCTTTAAGAAAAACTTTTTATTGTTTATCAGGAGGGGTTTTTGCCTCCCAAGTTATGTAATAATATTACACCTGCACTCCTATATTCGCTTTGGTTTGTAATAATACTACTCTTTCTTACTTTAAAATAAAGTAAGTTATTGTAACTACTTCTGCATTCTCGTACCTCCGATGTGTTGTAATATCTGCATGACGGGTGAAACGCTCTTGGGCAAGGTAAAGAATACAGATACCGAACTTGGCAAGTGATCAGGGGCACCTGCAGGGTTGTCTGAGGACAACTATAGGTGGGCCTAATGACTTGGGAGGTTCTGTCACAGCTGGTATCGGAGCAAAGCCCATCTATGCAGATGTTATGAGACATTTTCAAAAAGAATTTTCAAAGACTTATCTAAGAAAATTTCTTTCCTTCTTATCTAACTACCTTCTGAAGCACTTATTTTAAAGACCAGAAGGTAGAGTGCAATGTATAGAAGGTTGTGAATCAACTAAGGTTGATTCTGTAATTATGCATGCATCATATTAAAAACTATACTAATAAGATTTTCCCCCATATGGAGACATGCCACCAGCGCACAAGGAAAACCGCGCGCAAGTCTACCGGCCCAATTGGCGTGCCTCGCCACCAGCTAGCTCCAAGGCATGAGGATAGTAGCAGTGGCAGCAATGATCCCATCGGAGATCTGGAAGCTCAGGTGGAGCAGCTTTGAACGTAATTGCGTCATAGAAACAGTGTGTGGGTCGAGGATGGTCAGCGCATAAATGAGTTAAGGACTGACATCCGACATCTGCAAGACGAGCTTGTCGAACGAGATTTGGCACTCGATTAGGCCGTCAACTCGTGTTCCTTTGCTTGGGATCGAGAGGCCAAAACTCAAGCCCGTGTGGAGGAGCTTAGCACAGCTGTGGACAACTTGCAGGTGTACTGTAATACACTACATGAGGAAGTTCATGAATTGTATTCGCGCCTGCACCCTGACGTACCTACCGACCCTATCGGAATGGGAGCTGGACCTTCTGGAACAACGGGTGAAGCCCTTGGTGGGGAACTGGACCTTTTCAGGCCCCCTCATTCAATGAATCTGGCTGATGAATGGTCCCCTACACCCGACAGTGAAGCTACCAAAAGTGATAAGTGTCGGGGACCATAATTAGGGGTACCCTCAAGACGCCTAATTCTCAGCTGGTAACCCCCATCAGCATAAAGCTGTAGAGGCCTGATGGGTGCGATTAAGTCAGGGATCAGTCCATACGAGCGACTCGATCACGCCTCGCCCGAGCCTAGCCTCGGGCAAGGGCAGCCGACCCCGAGGGGTTTCCGTCTCGCCCGAGGCCCCCTTTTAAACGGCGGACACATCTCCGGCTCGCCCGAGGCCTTGCCTTCGCTAAGAAGCAACCCTGACTAAATCGCCGCGCCGACCGACCGAGTCGCAGGAGCATTTAACGCAAAGGTAGCCTGACACCTTTATCCTGACGCGCGCCCCCTAGCAGAGCCGAAGTGACCGCCGTCACTTCGCCGCTCCACTGACCGGTCTGATAGATGGACAGCGCCGCCTGCGCCATTCCGACTGCAGTGCCACTTGACAGAGTGAGACTGACAGGCAGTCAGGCCTTGCCAAAGGCGCCATAGGAAGCTCCGCCCGACCCAGGGCTCGGACTCGGGCTAAGGCCCCGGAAGACGGCGAACTCCGCTCCGCCCGACCCAGGGCTCGGACTCGGGCTAAGGCCCCAGAAGACGGCGAACTCCGCTCTGCCCGACCCAGGGCTCGGACTTGGGCTAAGGCCCCGGAAGACGGCGAACTCCGCTCCGCCCGACCCAGGGCTCGGACTCGGGCTAGGCCCCAGAAGACGACGAACTCCGCTTCGCCCGACCCCAGGGGACGGACTCCGCCCTGGCCTCTGCCGAACGACCTCCGCCTCGCCCGACCTAGGAGCTCGGGCTTGGCCTCGGCCATGAAAGACAGACTCGACCTCGGCTTCGGAGGAGCCTCCACGTCGCCCGACCTAGGGCACAAGCCCGCCACGTCAACTGGAAGCGCCATCATCACCCTACCCCGAGCCGACTCGGGCCGCAGAGAACAAGACCGGTGTCCCATCTGGCTAGCTCCGCCAGATAGGCAATGATGGCGCCCCGCTAGCCCCATGACGACGGCGGCTCTCAGCTCCCTTACGGAAGCGGGGGGACGTCAGCAATGACCCAACCGCTCCGATAGCTGTCCCTCCGCCAGGCTCCGTTGCTCCTCCGACAGCCACGACACCACACCAGCTGGGTGCCAAGATCTCTCCGGCTGCCACATTGGCATGTACTTAGGGCGCTAGCTCTCCCCCGCTAGACACGTAGCACTCTGCTACTCCCCCATTGTACACCTGGATCCTCTCCTTACGCCTATAAAAGGAAGGACCAGGGCCTTCTTAGAGAAGGTGGGCCGCGCGGGGACGAGGACGGGGCAGGCGCTCTCTTGGGGCCGCTCGCTTCCCTCACCCGCGTGGACGCTTGTAACCCCCTACTGCAAGCGCACCTGACCTGGGCGCGGGACGAACACGAAGGCCGCGGGATTTCCACCTCTCTCACGACCCGTCTCCGGCCACCTCGCTTCCCCCCTTCGCGCTCGCCCACGCGCTCGACCCATCTGGGCTGGGGCACGTGGCACACTCACTCGTCGGCTTAGGGACCCCCCGGTCTCAAAACGCCGACAGTTGGCGCGCCAGGTAGGCGCCTGCTGCGTGTTGACGAGCAGTTTCCCGTCAAGCTCCAGATGGGCAGTCTCCAACGACCTCTCCAACCCGGGACGGTGCTCCGTTTCGAGAGTCTCGAGTTCATGTCTCTCGACGGCAGCTACGACATGATACTCCTTCCGCCGCCGCGCGACGACGACAATGGCGGCCGACAGCCCGCCCGCCGGCGGCGGAATCGACAACGTCTTCCCCGCGTGGTGGAAGAACAACATTCGAGCTCGCCCCGTCCTCTCCCCCGCCATCGGAGGAGGAGGCGGGGCAACCAAGGCCGAGCGGGAGGCCGCGCTCCGTCGGCTGTCGAGCGAATCGACGTCCCCAGCGCCCCAACGGAGGGCGCGTTGGGCGTCGACCTCGCGTTTGAGACGAAGGCGAGCGCCGTCCCCCCGCGACACGCCAATCCCGAGCAAGTGGACGACGCCAGCACGCTCGCGGAGGGCCTGCAGGACGTCGCCCTCGTACCCAAGACGACGGCGCAATCAGTCCCCGACGTGACTATGTCGCTCCTCATCGACCAAAAGGTACCGACTGATTCCCATCCTACGTCATTTCGACTTGGCCTCAACCCGCCTAGCGACCTCGCTTTGGCGGGCGCTCACGTTGAGGCGAGTGCAACCTCTCTGGGGTTTCGTATGCGGTCGCCTTGGGACCGATTGACGGACGTCTCGACCTACGGGCCCTCTGGGTCCGAGGAAGATGACGATCCCAGCGTCTGTTGGAATTTCTCTGGATTTGGCAACCCCAGTGCCATGCGGGACTTTATGACCGCATGTGACTACTGCCTCTCCGACTGTTCCGACGGCAGCTGCAGCCTTGACGACAAGGACTGTGGCCCAAGCCGCAATGTTTCCACGTCGAGCTAGGGGATCCCTCCGAAGGCAACCATCTCGGCATGCCGGAGGACGGTGATCTCCCTAGGCTGGTGCCTCGCGCCGACATCCCGCGGGAGCTAGCTGTGGTCCCCGTTCCGGCGGGGGGTCACGACCCATAGCTCGAGCAAGTCCGCGGGGCGCAGGCCAGGCTCGACGAGGGAGCAGGAGCGCTCGAGTCAATCCGCCGGGACGTCGGGCAGGTATGGGCGGGCCAACCCCCGGTCGGAGAAATACGTCACCTGCCCCAGGGTTTCCAGCACTGCGTCGCCAACGATGTCAGGGACAGGCCGCCACCCGCATCCAGCGGGGTCGGTCAGAACCTGGCAGCCGCAGCGATGCTCCTCCGCGCGATGCCAGAACCATCAACCACCGAGGGTCGGCGAATCCAGGGAGAGCTCAAGAATCTCCTGGAAGGCGCTGCGGCCCGGCGGGCCGAGAGCTCTGCCTCCCAAAGGCAGGGGTACCCCTCGGAACCTCATGCCGCGACTTCCCGATTCATGCGGGAAGCCTCGGTCTACACCAGGCGCACGCGCAACACCGCGCCTGCGGCCCCGGGCCACCTCGGCAACGAGCACCATCGTCGCGACCATCGGGCCCACCTCGACGAAAGGGTGCATCGAGGCTACCACCCCAGGCGTGGGGGACGCTACGACAGCGGGGAGGATCGAAGTCCCTCGCCCGAACCACCCGGTCCGTAGGCCTTCAGCCGGGCCATCCGGCAGGCGCCGTTTCCGGCCCGGATCCGACCCCCGACTACTATCACAAAGTACTCGGGGGAAACGAGGCCGGAATTGTGGCTCGCAGACTACCGCCTGGCCTGCCAACTGGGTGGAACGGACGACGACAACCTCATCATCCGCAACCTCCCCCTGTTCCTCTCCGACAATGCTCGCGCCTGGTTGGAGCACCTGCCTCCGGGGCAGATCTCCAACTGGGATGATTTGGTCCAAGCCTTCGCCGGCAATTTCCAGGGCACGTACGTGCGCCCCGGGAATTCCTGGGACCTCCGAAGCTGCCGGCAACAGCCGGGAGAGTCTCTTCGGGACTACATCCGGCGATTCTCGAAGCAGCGCACCGAGCTGCCCAACATCACCGACTTCGATGTCATCGGCGCGTTCCTTGCCGGCACCACCTGCCGTGACCTGGTAAGCAAGTTGGGTCGCAAGACCCCCACCAGGGCGAGCGAGCTGATGGACATCGCCACCAAGTTCGCCTCTGGCCAAGAGGCGGTCTAGGCCATCTTCCGAAAGGACAAGCAGCCCCAGGGCCGCCCGTCGGAAGAGGCTCCCGAGGCGTCTACTCCACGCGGCGCCAAGAAGAAAGGCAAGAAGAAGTCGCAAGCGAAACGCGACGCCGCCGACGCGGACCTTGTCGCCGCTGCCGGGTACAAGAACCCTCGGAAGCCCCCCGGAGGTGCTAACCTCTTCGACAAGATGCTCAAGGAGCTGTGCCCCTACCATCAGGGGCCCGTCAAGCACACCCTCAAGGAGTGCGTCATGCTTCGGCGCCACTTCCACAAGGCCGGGCCACCCGCAGAGGGTGGCAGGGCCCGCGACGACGACAAAAAGGAAGATCACCGAGCAGGAGAGTTCCCCGAGGTCCGCGACTGCTTCATGATCTATGGAGGGCATGCGGCGAATGCCTCGGCTCGGCATCGCAAGCGAGAGCGTCGGGAGGTCTGCTCAGTGAAGGTGGCAGCGCCAGTCTACCTAGACTGGTCCGACAAGCCCATCACCTTCGACCAAGCTGACCACCCCGGCCACGTGCCGAGCCCGGGGAAATACCCGCTCGTCGTCGACCCCATCATCGGCGACGTCAGGCTCACCAAGGTCCTGATGGATGGGGGCAGCTGCCTCAACATCATCTACGCCGAGACCCTCAGGCTCCTGCACGTCGATCTATCCTCCGTCCGAGCAGGCGCCGCGCCCTTCCACGGGATCATTCCTGGGAAGCGCGTCCAGCCCCTCGGACGGCTCGACCTTCCTGTCTGCTTCGGAACGCCCTCCAATTTCCGAAGGGAGATTTTGACGTTCGAGGTGGTCGGGTTCCGAGGAACCTACCACGCGGTATTGGGGAGGCCATGCTACGCGAAGTTCATGGCCGTCCCCAACTACACCTACCTGAAGCTCAAGATGCCGGGCCCCAACGGGGTCATCACCGTCGGCCCCACGTACAAACACGCGTTCGAATGCGACGTGGAGTGCGTGGAGTACGCCGAGGCCCTCGCCGAGTCCGAGGCCCTCATCGCCGACCTGGAAAACCTCTCCAGAGAGGTGCCAGACGTGAAGCGACACGCCGGCAATTTCGAGCCAGCGGAGACGGTTAAGGCCGTCCCTCTCGACCCTAGTGGCGACACCTCCAAGCAGATCCGGATCGGTTCCGGGCTCGACCCCAAATAGGAAGCAGTGCTCGTCGACTTTCTCCGCGCAAACGCCGACGTCTTTGCGTGGAGTCCCTCGGACATGCCCGACATACCGAGGGATGTCGCCGAGCACTCGCTGGATATTCGGGCCGGAACCCGACCGGTCAGGGAGCCTCTGCGCCGATTCGACGAGGAGAAGTGCAGAGTGATAGGCGAGGAGATCCACAAGCTAATGGCAGCAGGGTTCATCAAAGAGGTATTCCATCCCGAATGGCTTGCCAACCCTGTGCTTGTGAGAAAGAAAGGGGGGAAATGGCGGATGTGTGTAGACTACACTGGTCTCAACAAAGCATGTCCGAAGGTTCCCTACCCTCTACCTCGCATCGATCAAATCGTGGATTCCACTGCTGGGTGCGAAACCCTGTCTTTCCTCGATGCCTACTCAGGGTATCATCAAATCAAGATGAAAGAGTCCGACCAGCTCGCGACTTCTTTCATCACGCCCTTCGGCATGTACTGCTATGTCACCATGCCATTCGGTTTGAGGAACGCGGGTGCGACGTACCAGCGGTGCATGAACCATGTGTTCGGCGAACACATCGGTCGCACGGTCGAGGCCTACGTCGATGACATCGTAGTCAAGACAAGGAAAGCCTCCGACCTCCTCTCCGACCTTGAAGTGACATTCCGGTGTCTCAAGGCAAAGGACGTCAAGCTCAATCCCGAGAAGTGTGTCTTCGGGGTGCCCCGAGGCATGCTCCTGGGGTTCATCGTCTCCGAGCGGGGCATCGAAGCCAACCCAGAGAAGATCGCAGCCATCACCAGCATGGGGCCCATCAAGGACTTAAAAGGTGTACAGAGGGTCATGGGATGTCTCGCGGCCTTGAGCCGTTTCATCTCACGCCTCGGCGAAAGAGGCCTGCCTCTGTACCGCCTCTTAAGGAAGGCCGAGTGCTTCACTTGGACCCCTGAGGCCGAGGAAGCTCTCGAGAACCTGAAGGCGCTCCTCACCAAGGCGCCTATCTTGGTACCCCCAGCTGATGGAGAAGCCCTCTTGGTCTACGTCGCCGCGACCACTCAGGTGGTTAGCGCCGCGATTGTGGTCGAACGGCAAGAAGAGGGGCATGCATTGCCCGTTCAGAGGCCAGTTTACTTCATCAGCGAGGTGCTGTCCGAAACCAAGATCCGCTACCCACAAGTTCATAAGCTACTGTATGCAGTGATCCTGACGAGGCGAAAGTTGCGGCATTACTTCGAGTCTCATCCGGTAACTGTGGTGTCATCCTTCCCCCTGGGGGAGATCATCCAGTGCCGAGAGGCCTCGGGCAGGATCGCAAAGTGGACGGTGGAAATCATGGGCGAGACAATCTCGTTCGCCCCTCGGAAGGCCATCAAGTCCCAGGTATTGGCGGACTTCGTAGCCGAATGGGTCGACACCAAGCTGCCGACGGCTCCGATCCAACCGGAGCTCTGGACCATGTTTTTCGACGGGTCGCTGATGAAGACGGGAGCCGGCACGGGCCTGCTCTTCGTCTCGCCCCTCGGGAAACACCTACGCTACGTGCTGCGCCTCCATTTCCCGGCGTCCAACAATGTGGCTGAGTACGAAGCTCTGATCAACGGATTGCGAATCGCCATCGAGCTAGGGGTCCGACGCCTCGACGCTCGCGGCGACTCGCAGCTCGTCATCGACCAAGTCATGAAGAACTCCCACTACCGCGACCCGAAGATGGAGGCCTACTGCGATGAGGTTCGGCGCCTGGAAGACAAGTTCTACGGGCTCGAGCTTAACCACATCGCCCGGCGCTACAACGAGACTGCGGACGAGCTGGCAAAAATAGCCTCGGGGCGAACGACGGTTCCCCCGGACGTCTTCTCCCGGGATCTGCACCAACCCTCCGTCAAGATCAACGACACGCCCGAGTCCGAGGTACCCTCGGCCCAGCCCGAGGCGTCCTCGGTTCAGCCCGAGGTACCCTCGGCCCCCGAGGGCGAGGCGCTGCGCATCGAGGAGGAGCGGAGCGGGGTCACGCCTGATCGAGATTGGCAGACCCCGTACCTGCAATATCTTCGCCAAGGAGCGCTACCCCTCGACCAAGCCGAGGCTCGGCGGGTAGCGCGACGCGCCAAGTCGTTTGTCTTGCTGGGCGATGAGAAGGAGCTCTACCACCGCAGCCCCTCGGGCATCCTCCAGCGATGCATCTCCATCGCCGAAGGTCAGGAACTCCTGCAAGAGATACACTCGGGGGCTTGCGGCCATCATGCAGCGCCTCGAGCCCTCGTCGGGAACGCTTTCCGGCAAGGCTTCTACTGGCCGACGGCGGTGGCTGACGCCACTAGAATTGTCCGCACCAGCGAAGGGTGTCAATTCTATGCGAAGCAGACCCACCTGCCCGCTCGGGCTCTGCAGACGATACCCATCACCTGGCCCTTCGCTGTGTGGGGTCTGGACCTCGTCGGCCCTCTGCAGAAGGCGCCCGGGGGCTACACGCACCTGCTGGTCGCCGTCGACAAATTCTCCAAGTGGATCGAGGTCCGACCCCTGAACAGCATCAGGTCCGAGCAGGCGGTGGCATTCTTCACCAACATCATCCATCGCTTCGGGGTCCCAAACTCCATCATCACCGACAACGGCACCCAGTTCACCGGCAGAAAATTCTTGGATTTTTGCGAGGATCACCATATCCGGGTGGACTGGGCTGCCGTAGCTCATCCCATGTCGAATGGGCAAGTAGAGCGTGCCAACGGCATGATTCTACAAGGGCTCAAGCCTCGGATTTACAACAACCTCAACAAGTTCGGCAAGCGATGGATGAAGGAACTCCCCTCGGTGGTCTGGAGCCTGAGGACAACGCCGAGCCGAGCCACAGGTTTCACGCCGTTCTTCTTGGTCTACGGGGCCGAGGCCGTCTTGCCCACTGACCTGGAATACGGCTCCCCGAGGACGAGGGCCTACGACGATCAAAGCAACCAAGCTAGCCGAGAAGACTCGCTGGACCAGCTGGAAGAGGCTCGGGACAGGGCCTTACTACACTCGGCGCGGTATCAGCAGTCCCTGCAACGCTACCACGCCCGAGGGGTCCGACCCCGAGATCTCCAGGTGGGCGACCTGGTGCTTCGGCTGCGGCAAGACGCCCGAGGGAGGCACAAGCTCACGCCCCCCTGGGAGGGGCCATTCGTCATCGCCCAAGTTCTGAAGCCCGGAACGTACAAGCTGGCCGACAGTCAAGGCGAGGTCTACGGCAACGCTTGGAACATCCAACAGCTACGTCGCTTCTACCCTTAAGATGTTTCCAAGTTGTTCATATACCTCGCACCCACGCAAAGTTCAGTCAACAAGGAAGGGTCGGCCTCGCCTCGGCAAAGCCCGACCCTCCCTCGGGGGCTAAAAGGGGGGAAACCCCCTCCGCGTCAAAATTTTCCTCGAAAAAAAATCTCTTTTACCAGAATATCTTTCGTGCTTTTTGACTACTTCGAAAAGTGGGTCCTGGAAACGATGGAGTACACGTAAGCAGTCAAGGCTAACCGAGCCGAGGGACTCCTACGCCTCCGGGATACGGATACCTCACTCATCACCTTCTGCGATAAGTAACTCGCGTTCGGATAAAGTGGCTCCGCGGATCGAACAAGTCTTTACATTCGGAAGCCCTTCTGCTGAAGCGATCCTTCGAGCCTTCTCGACCGAGTCGGCGACAGGGCCTCACGGACGGGTGAAAGTACGCGTAAGCGGCAAGGCTGACCGAGCCGAGGGACTCCCATGCCTCTGGGATACGGATACCTCACTCATCACCTTCCGCGAGAAGCAACTCTCGCTCGCACTAACATCCCTGTTACCGACAAAAAGTCCAGGTACTCGAAACAAGAGGAAAAGAGACGCAGCTTTACAACGCAGCGAGGGTGTGTGTTCTGGCCTCGACGGCCGCACAAGGCACACGCTACAAGACAATCTGATCCTGCAGGCTCGGGTCTTGACGCTGGAAGGGGGCAGCAACACCCTCGGCATCGACAGCACCTTCGGCGAGGCCCGACCTAGCCTCGGACGGCGACGCGGTCCGAGGTTCTCCGTTCTGAAGGACGACGTCATCACCACGCCCGGGCAATCGCTCCCAGGGACTTCTCCGGGAATCCGGCCCGAGCAGGCGGCTCAGCCGGTCACCTCTGGGGCCTCGGCCAACCATCTTCCGAGGGCGCCAGCCCGGTCCAAAGCCTCGGCTGATCAACTCCGACGTCGATCCTACCAACGGACAACCCGGCTAGGCTCCGGGCGACCAGGTTTCATTTTTGAGCCAACTCCGCCTCTGTTCATGCTGATATCGCTACCCCTGGCCTCGGCTCGTCGAAGAGCGGCCGAGGGGTCTCTTTAACTAAGCTAGAGGAACCTCGGACAGCAAGGCCGACCGAGCCGAGGGACTCCTACGCCTCCGGGATACGGATACCTCACTCATCACCTTGACACGGGGCGACTCATGCTTGGTGAAGCGGTTCAGATAATCAGCAGACGAGTCTTAGTGCTCAGAAATGAGGAAAAACACGGCTCTGTGCCAAAGTTACATACATGTTCAGGCCTCGACAGCCGCAATGAACAAAAAACCCTAGCATTCGAAGTGCCATTACAAACGGAACTCCGGTTCCCCCTCCGCAGGTACGAACAACCCCACTCGATAGGGGTGGGCCTGCGGAGCAATAAAAGACCGACGAACGGCTTGTCATCGCCCGCCCCAGCAGCGGCGACGATGAAGACTTCTGTCTCGGGGGGCCGAACAGCAGCAGCAATGACCTCAGGGCGGATGCTGCTGCCAGGAGGCCCCCGCCCATGCCCAAACTCGAGAGGCAAGGACGGGCAGAAGGCCGTAGAGTTGGAGGTCGGTCTGTGGCCAGCCTTGGCTATCGCGCCGGCGGAAGAACCTCTTCCAGCTGCCGTGGCAGACGCCGGCACCGCGAGCGGCTCCGAAGCCACTCGCGTACGAAGGCCAGGCACGCTGCAGATGCCAGCGCCATGGACGACAACCGCTCCTCCCTCCGATCACTGAGTGAAGGAGCGGGCCGCCGCCCACGCGGGGGCCGACCTCAACTCGGCACACTCCCCTCCCCAGCCCTGGTGATGAAAATCCTTGAGGCTGAGGGAAGGGCAGAGGCCGCAGCCCGGCTCGCTTTCCCCCGCCATCAAGCCGGAGGTCACTGCCTTAGGTGACCGCCGGTGGAGGGGTGCAGCCGGGCTGCATGATGAAAATCCTTGAAGCCGAACGATGGCCGAAAGGTACCAACTCCCACGGAGTTGCGTTCCTCCAACGACGGGGCGAAAATACGGCGGTTTCCCCCATCCGGGGGCTTGAAAGGTGGAAAGACACGGTGCATAAGGGAGGAAGAAGACATGGTCGCCTTACGAAAGGGGTCGCCCTCCTTTTAAAGGCGACTCTCCCTGCGTGCGCCCCCAACTGTCACGGGCTGAGTCTTCTCCAACACGCTCCAAAGCCCTCCCCTGCGGCGCGGGGGCTGGGTCCCGCATGTCATGCAGACCGGCTCCGAGCAGAAGAAGCCAAACCGCCGCGCGTGGTGCACGCAACCGCCCAGCGGTTACAAGTGACCCTCCACTTTTGCCCAGACCAACGGGCGAAAGGGGCGGGCAGCCATGCAGGCGGCATGCAGCCGCGCCAAGTGGACGCGCTTCTCCGACTCCCGACACGCCAGCATGGAGGCCCAGGCCCACGCGTCGCGCGACCGGCGCGCCGGATGCTGCATGCAAGCAACTGTACCACTTGCGCCACCATCGCGCCTCCTCGATTGCGGAACCAATACCGCGACTCGAGGCGACCCAGCGCGCGACCCAGCAGCGCCAGCCTGACGCAGCGGTCAACGCGGTCAAAAGTGGGCCGGCAGTGATGACGGTGGCAGGCGCGCGGGAGCAGCGGTCACGTCGTCAGCCAAGCTCACGTCTCGTCTGGAGGCAGCGAGAGAACCCCCTCTCACGGCGTGAAGACAACGCGCCCGTGATCCGTTCCTCGAACGGCTCGCTCACGCGCAACGGCAGCCCCGCCAACTACTCGCCCCGTCGCATTAACTCCGCGGCTGGACAGACGGCGCTTCTGGCAGGAGCAGCGGGCGACGCTTAGCCTTCGCCGAAACAACCGCGCCAAAAAAGGTACGTCGCGTCGTTCGGTTTCGTATCCTTTTTCCTTTTTTCCTCTTTCTCTATCTCTTGCGACAGGGACCGGGAAAGGGGGATACCCTGAAAGGGATCCTTCCCCGTGAAGGAACTGGGCTCCGAGCCTCCTTACTGATCAGGGGTTCGAAGGCTGGCCTCCCGAAGGGTTCAACAGCCGCCTCAGGTCGCGTGGGCCCTACACCCACTACTGGTCAGAGGTTCGAAGGCCGGCCCCCCGAAGGGTTCCACGGCCGCCTCAGGCTACTCGGGCTCCGCGCCCATTACTGATCAGGGGTTCGAAGGCTGGCCCCCGAAGGGTTCACAGTCGCCTCAGACACCGAGCGAGGGATGACCAGGGGTACGTTCGATACATAACCGAGGCTCGGGCTGCGCTCCCGAGGTACCCTAGGACATTTCCGAGACCAGCAGGAGCGATCTTGTAACGGAATCCCATCGGAGGGAGGCATCGAGCCCTCGGACCCCGTCGCCAGGGGACCGGGTCCGGCAGATCACCCGCAGGTACTTTTGGGCGTGCCTCTGGGCCCCTAGCCGACCCCTAACGAACGGGGCACGGACGTCCACTCGGATTACCCGCTTGCAGCTCACTGGAGACACCATGTTCGGTGCCCATCGAGGGTAACATGGCGCTCTCCCCCCCTCCTCCTTGCGGAAAGGCGACGTAGGGGCGTATGTAAAAAAGCCGAGTTTGTCCCTGATCGCCCTCTCGCCCTGTGCGGAGGCTCGGGGGCTGCTCTCGCAAACCCGGCTCCGGCCGAACCGTTGACAGCGTCAACATACCAGCCCGAGAACTTGGGCCCCGACCGTGCACCCGGGCTACGGCCAGTTCGCATGACGGAACCACCAGACTAGCCAAAGCATTACGCAAGGCATTAAGACCTCGAAGGAGTGAAACCACTCCTCCGAGGCCTCGGGGGCTACACCCGGCGGGTGCGCTCGCGCGCACCCACCGGAACAAAATGCAACTGAGAAAGGCTGGTCCCCTTGCAAAAAAGTGCGACGAAAGCCTCCAAGCGAGTGCTAACACTCCCTTTGAGGCTCGGGGGCTACTGTCGGGGACCATAATTAGGGGTACCCTCAAGACGCCTAATTCTCAGCTGGTAACCCCCATCAGCATAAAGCTGCAGAGGCCTGATGGGTGCGATTAAGTCAGGGATCAGTCCATACGAGCGACTCGATCACGCCTCGCCCGAGCCTAGCCTCGGGCAAGGGCAGCCGACCCCGAGGGGTTTCCGTCTCGCCCGAGGCCTTGCCTTCGCTAAGAAGCAACCCTGACTAAATCGCCGCGCCGACCGACCGAGTCGCAGGAGCATTTAACGCAAAGGTAGCCTGACACCTTTATCCTGACGCGCGCCCCCCGGCAGAGCCGAAGTGACCGCCGTCACTTCGCCGCTCCACTGACCGGTGTGACAGAAGGACAGCGCCGCCTGCGCCATTCCGACTGCAGTGCCACTTGACAGAGTGAGACTGACAGGCAGTCAGGCCTTGCCAAAGGCGCCATAGGAAGCTCCGCCCGACCCAGGGCTCGGACTCGGGCTAAGGCCCCGGAAGACGGCGAACTCCGCTCCGCCCGACCCAGGGCTCGGACTCGGGCTAAGGCCCCGGAAGACGGCGAACTCCGCTCCGCCCGACCCAGGGCTCGGACTCGGGCTAAGGCCCCGGAAGACGGCGAACTCCGCTCCGCCCGACCCAGGGCTCGGACTCGGGCTAGGCCCCAGAAGACGACGAACTCCGCTTCGCCCGACCCCAGGGGACGGACTTTGCCCTGGCCTCTGCCGAACGACCTCCGCCTCGCCCGACCCAGGAGCTCGAGCTCGGCCTCGGCCATGAAAGACAGACTCGACCTCAGCTTCGGAGGAGCCTCCACGTCGCCCGACCTAGGGCACAAGCCCGCCACGTCAACAGGAAGCGCCATCATCACCCTACCCCGAGCCGACTCGGGCCGCAGAGAACAAGACCGGTGTCCCATCTGGCTAGCTCCGCCAGATAGGCAATGATGGCGCCCCGCTAGCCCCGTGACGACGGCGGCTCTCAGCTCCCTTACGGAAGCGGGGGGACGTCAGCAAGGACCCAACCGCTCCGACAGCTGTCCCTCCGCCAGGCTCCGTTGCTCCTCCGACAGCCACGACACCACACCAGCTGGGTGCCAAGATCTCTCCGGCTGCCACATTGGCATGTACTTAGGGCGCTAGCTCTCCCCCGCTAGACATGTAGCACTCTGCTACTCCCCCATTGTACACCTGGATCCTCTCCTTACGCCTATAAAAGGAAGGACCAGGGCCTTCTTAGAGAAGGTGGGCCGCGCGGGGACGAGGACGGGGCAGGCGCTCTCTTGGGGCCACTCGCTTCCCTCACCCGCGTGGACGCTTGTAACCCCCTACTGCAAGCGCACCCGACCTGGGCGCGGGACGAACACGAAGGCCGCGGGATTTCCACCTCTCTCACGACCCGTCTCCGGCCACCTCGCTTCCCCCCTTCGCGCTCGCCCACACGCTCGACCCATCTGGGCTGGGGCACGCGGCACACTCACTCGTCGGCTTAGGGACCCCCCGGTCTCGAAACGCCGACAATAAGAAACTGGAGTAGTGTAGTTTAGATATGATGATGTATAATAGGTAATGTGGTCTTGTTGTAAATTTGAGTCTGTATCATTACCTTTTAAGTAATGTAAAATGATGGTGTGCTTTGGCATATTATATTTGCCAAATGTTCTTTGCCTCAGATGTCGTCCAGGACTCGTGGACATGATAGTGCGGGAACCTCCCGTGGGAGGGAAACTACTCCTAATCCGCCACCAGTACCCCCAACCTTGGTTGAGGCTATCGCTACCTTAGTCAATGCAACAGCTGACAACACCCGTTTCCTTCGCGAAATGGCGGGACATCAATATCAGCAGTAAGGTGGGTGAGCTTATTCGCAAGGACCCTGCGAAACTTCATATTTGGATTTCTCGGAAACTCGTCCCCCACTATTCGTCAAGGCTGAAGATCCCCTTGAAGTGGACGAATGGATTCGGGTTATTGAGTAGAAGTTTGGACTTCTCCGATGCATGGAGACTCAGAAGCCTTTATTTGCGGCGCAGCAGTTACGAGGCCCTGCCAGCACCTGGTGGGGAAATTATGTGGCTATCCAGCCTGTCGGCCATCAAGTTACCTGGGACGAATTTAAATTAGCATTTCGGGAGCACTACATTCCAGAAGGGGTGCTCCATATGAAACAAGAAGAATTCATGAAGCTTAAACAAGGTGGAGATAGTATCTCAACAAGTTCAACCATTTGTCCCAGTATGCCATTGATCAGGTCAACACTGACCTGAAGAAGAGAAATTGTTTTATGAGTGGCCTTAATGACCGGCTACAACGGAAGATGGCCACCTGCCTTGACCTCTCCTATAGCAGGGCTATCAGCACGGCGCTGGCAGTTGAAGCCAAGTATGCAGGCCCGGGAAAGTCAAAGGACTATGGAGGTGACAGGCCCAACCAGGGGCCTGAGAAGCGATAAAGGTTGGTGATCTGACCTTTTAATCAAAACCGTTCTTCGCCACCTCCACCCTCCTACCCTTTTAAACAGCCTGTATTTGTTCGCCCTACCACTGCCCCCATCTCAACAAATCAGTCGAGTGCCCCTGGTACTCGTTTCCCTGCCCTCCCGAGTTCATCTACTGGCTGCTTCAATTGTGGGAAGTCTGGACACTTCATTAAAGAATGCCCATATCCGAAGCGGAATAACTCCAATAATCAGCAGAACCCGGGGAGTTCCAGCCAAGGCAAGGGAAATACGACAAACAATGCAGCGGGCAAGAATTTGAAGAAAACTGGGCGAATTTATTATACACAAGTGGCCACGACGCCGGAAGGAGAGCCGGTCATGATGGGTACGTTTCTCGTGGCCAATCACCCTGCAGTCATTCTTTTTGATTCTGGTGCTTCACATACATTCATAAGCAAGAAGTTTGTGGAGAAACATTGCATTCCATACAATGAATCAAGGGAAGGGTTTATAATTCATTCGCCTGGGGGACAAATATTCACTAAAGAAGTGGCTTTCCATGTGTCCGTAACATTGGCTAAACGGGACTTTCCCACAAATATGATTGTTCTAAAAGGCCAAGATATAGATGTAATTCTGGGCATGAATTGGTTAGCCCAACACAAAGCTATCCTCAACACTGATCTGAGAACCATCAGGTTGAGCTATGGCCAGGAAGAGGTTCTCTTGTCCATTCCCGTAGCTACTATAGCTAAACCATTTGGTAGAGTATATGAAGCCATCATACCAGAGATCCAAGATATTCCAGTAGTATGTGAGTTCCTGGACGTCTTTCCGGAAGCTCTGCCTCGATTGCCTCCAGAGAGAGATGTAGAATTTGTGATTGAGTTGAAGCCCGGTACGACTCCTATTTCTAGAAGGTCGTATCGAATGCCTCCGAATGAGTTGGCAGAGCTCAAGACACAATTACAAGATCTGCTAGAAAAGGGATTCATCCGACCAAGCTCATCACCTTGGGGTTGTCTAGCCATCTTTGTCAAGAAGAAGGACCAAACACTTCGGATGTGTGTGGATTATAGACCCCTTAATGAGGTCACAGTCAAGAATAAGTACCCTCTTCCCCGGATTGATATCTTATTTGATCAACTAACCGGAGCTCGGGTATTTTCCAAGATTGACCTCAGGTCGGGTTACCATCAGATCCGTATCCGACCCGAAGATATACCCAAGACCGCATTCACTATGCGGTATGGATTATTTGAGTATCTGGTTATGTCTTTCGAATTAACAAATGCTCCTGCCCACTGCACATATCTGATGAACTCAGTATTCATGCCCGAGTTGGATAAATTCATGGTGGTATTCATTGATGATATCTTGATATATTCCAAGAATGAAGAGGAGCATGCTCGGCATTTGCGGATCGTGTTAACGCGTTTAAGGGAGCATCAATTATATGCTAAATTCAGTAAATGCACGTTTTGGCTGGAGGAGATCCAATTTTTGGGACACGTATTGTTTGCTAAGGGGATTGCGGTGGATCCCAGCAAAGTCAAGGATATTTTGGAGTGGAAAACCCAACCACTGTACATCAAGTCTGAAGTTTCCTTGGACTGGCTGGTTATTACCGCCGATTTATTCCAGATTTTTCCAAGCTTGTGAAGCCAATCACAAGTTTATTGAAGAACGATACTAAATTTAATTGGTCTTCAAAATGTAATGAAGCCTTCGAGCAGCTGAAGGTGTTATTGACCACTGCTCCGGTATTAGCTCAACCGGACATTGAAAAGTCGTTTGATGTGTATTGTGACGCATCAGACAGTGGTTTAGGTTGTGTCTTGATGCAAGAAGGCCAAGTTGTAGCATACGCTTCAAGGTAGTTGCGCCGGCATGAAGAACATTATCCAACTCATGACCTA
The DNA here is from genome assembly GCA_029449295.1 of Zea luxurians. NCBI lineage: Eukaryota > Viridiplantae > Streptophyta > Magnoliopsida > Poales > Poaceae > Zea > Zea luxurians. The sequence goes on from JAOPSE010000009.1 coordinate 124,622,548, forward strand.
GAATTGGCTATTGTGGTTCATGCCCTAAAAATATGGCGTCATTATCTGCTGGGGAATATCTATCATATCTATACAGATCATAAAAGTTTGAAGTACATCTTTACCCACTCAAAGCTGAATATGAGATAGAGGAGATGGCTTGAGCTTATTAAGGACTATGAGTTAGAAATTCACTATCACCCAGGCAAAGCTAATGTAGTGGCAGATGCACTAAGTCGCAAGGCTTCCTGTCACTGTCTTATGATAAAGACTTCTGACATTACACTATGCCAAGAAATTGAAAAGCTAAACTTGGGAATGATTCAACATGGAACTTCAAATCAATTAAAGCTTAAGTCAGTTCTTCTGCAAAGAATAATTGATGCACAAAGGAAAGATGAGGGTATGAAACACATTCATGAGAAAATGGAGGCCGGTCAAGCCAACTGCTTTAGAAAAGATGATCAAGGCGTTGTATGGTTTAACAACCGCATAGTTGTGCCCAAGAATGATGAGATCCGCCAGCAAATTCTAGATGAAGCACATCTTAGTCGCTATTATATTCATCCTGGAAGCACTAAGATGTATCATGATCTAAAACAACATTATTGGTGGACGAAGATGAAGATTGAAATTGCACGCTATGTGGTGAGATGTGACACATGCAGACGTGTCAAGGCCATACATATGAAAATTGCTGGTCCATTGTAGTCTTTACCGATCCCAACTTGGAAATGGGAGGATATAGGCATGGACTTTATTGTGGGACTGCCCAGAACAGCAAAAGGGTTTGATTCCATTTGGGTTATCATTGATCGACTTACAAAAATCGCCCACTTTCTCCCAGTCAAAATAAAGTATCCAGTAATCGCGTATGCAGAACTATACATTGCTCGCATTCTCAGTTTGCATGGTGTTCCGAAGACCATAGTGTCGGATCGTGGACCTCAATTCGTATCCAAGTTCTGGGAAGAACTTCACAAATCCTTGGGTACTAAGTTGCTCCACAGTTCGGCCTATCATCCACAAACTAGTGGGCAGACTAAGAGGGTAAATCAGATACTTGAAGATATGTTGCGAGCATGTGTTTTGGAATTCCCACAGAAATGGGATGTATGTTTGCCATTAGTGGAGTTCTCATACAACAATAGCTATCAAGAGAGCATCAAAATGGCACCCTTTGAAGCTTTGTATGGACGACGATGTCATACTCTATTAAACTGGTATGAACCACGAGAAAGATGGTTTTCAGGCCTGATATGGTAAAAGAAACAGAAGAGAAGGTTCAACGAATAATTCATAATTTGAAAGAAGCCCAAGCTCGACAGAAGAGTTATGCAGACAAACGACGTCAACCCTTGTACTTTCAAGTTGAAGATTATGTCTACCAGAAAGTTTCACCAATGAAGGGTGTATCACGTTTCGGGGTAAAAGGGAAGCTTGCACCCCGATACATTGGTCCTTTTCCTATCCTTGAAAGATATGGACCAGTGGCCTACCGACTCCAATTACCCGAAACATTGTCTGCGGTGCACAATGTGTTCCACGTATCTCAATTAAAGAAGTGTCTTCGGGTTCCAGATCGAACTGTTGAAGTAACGGATGTTGCCTTAGAACCAGACTTTACATATTCCAAACATCCTATTCGAGTCTTGGATCAAAAGGACATGATTACCCGAAGGAAAACTCTCAAGTTTTATAAGATACAATGGAACCAACATATGGAAGGTGAAGCTACTTGGGAAACTCATGACTTTTTAGAAAATAATTTCCCAGGCTTTTTAGCTTCATGTAAATGGTAAGATATGTACACTTGTTGTAATCAAGGAATGAACCCCATACCACCCCTGCCTTGTACCAAAAATAAGGAAATGAAGTCATGACACGTTTCCTTTTCCATTACTTGCCCTATGACTTTTAATCTCGGGACGAGATTCTTTTATGGGGGGGAGGATGTAACACCCCTGGTGTTACTGCCACTAAAACTTGAGCATAACATCATGTGCATTAGCATATCATGTGATTGTTACACTTATAATACATTCACTAGGCAAAAAGTTCAAACAAGTTGTATTGATGTGACTAAGCATGGGTAAAACCCTAGAGTAGAGTGCTTAACCCTAAACTGGGCTTAATAGAGTAAACTAAGCCTAAATAAGAGAAAACTTCAAAACTTATTAGTAATGATCATAAAATGTCACCATTAATGGACTGATGTGGCATCCAAACCCTAGAAGTACCAAAAACCCTAAATAGACCCCTAGAAAACCTAGACTGAAACCCTAGGGGGTTATATGCAAATGTTGCACACTTTTGGACCTAAGTGCAAAAACCATGGAGTTAGGGTACCTTAAGTCATATGGTTCACATATTTGAAGATTTGCAAAAGAAGCCATGAGATTTGGGCCTAATTGCAAAAAGGCCACTCTTGTGCTCATGTGACTAAGTCTGAAAACAGTTGAACAAGGCTGACTTTGGAACCCTGTATCTTTCAGTTCATGAGGAATTTGCCTAGGGTCAACACATCAAACTTGTAGAACTACTGTAGGAGTATAACTTTGCTTATGTGATTAAGCCTTGGTCACATGCAAAATTTGGAGTAAAATGAGCCCAAAGTCGTGCTGTCAGACTGCCCTAAGTCTGAATTCAGATTAACAGTGAGATTGGGCAATCTTTGAACTGGGATTCGACCACGATCCAGTCATTGTTTGGCTATGGTTGCTATAGCAAGAATGTAGCTGGATCATCAGACAACAACTTTGTTACAGGCAGATTAACAAGTTGTCATGTAAAAATTTGAGATCTAGGCCCTGCGAATTGGTCTGTCAGGCGCTCTGAATGAGGATTCCATTGTACAGTAGCTGAAAAAGATCCCAAAATTCATCACCCTTCATCGCCGGTGATCCGCCGTCGCAATTCGCGCTCGCTTGGGAGATTCGTGCCACAGGAAGTGTGGATAACGTCGAGCGTGGTGAGAATATCCAGCGCGGGGTGAATCCGGTCGCTGGCCGGAACGGTCGTCGTGTCCTGCCGTGGTTAATCGCGCTGGCATCACCGGAGTTCGCCGTTATCCTGCCAGGCTACGTGCCTCGACGCCTTACCACGTCGCAGTGAGTCACCGTAAACCGCTCTATAGTCCTGGCTCGTCACCGGTGAGTCTGCCATGGTGAAAGCCACTAATCGCTCGCACCAGTGCAACTCTCCTTCTCCGGCCGCCACCACGCCATTCCAAATTCACGCGCCACCGCCCCCGAAGCCTATAAATTGAGCGTGCCTTCGGGTTCGTAAGGTAGTCAAGCACCCAAGCCACCAAGTCGTGCCTCCAATTGCTCACCCGAGCTCGCCAATTTCAGATTTCCCCCAAATCAATCCCGAGCACTGCGCAAAGTGATCTCACTGTAATCAGCATGCTCCAGGTCTATTCCGTCTCCCTGCTCTCTTGTTTCAGCATCCTTAGGTTCTCTTGATGCTCCTCGACCAGTTCGATTGAGTTAAGCTACCCTAGATCACCGGGAACACGTCTGTTCCTCCGTTGTCTGCACTGTCTCCGTGGACCAAATGATTTAGAGCCTCGCTAGTGAAATTGAGTGAGGGGAAATGGTTATTAGGGGTAGAATTAGGTATTGTGCAACGGGGAAGCATAGCCGTTGCGTTTTCCGGCCGGTATGGGCTCGCCGGAGTTGCTGCTCCGCCGCCCACGATCGGGGATCTCGGATTGTGAAGAAACAGAAAGGGGAGGGGCCTTTGCGCAGATGTCAGTGAGACAGAGAAACAGTAGAGAGGATTCTTTACTGGTATTTCAAATGACCAGGGACCCTGTGCAAAATAGACACCACGGGCGCGCACGGGCGTGTTTCGCCTGTCTTGGGCCGGCTCGGGCTTAGATTGAACCCGTTACTATTCATATTTTCTCCTTTTCTTTTTCTTCTGGACTTAGAGAATTCCTAGAAAATTATAGAAAAATGCTAAAAATACCAGACCAATTTTGCTAGGCTCCTAATTTTCTATAGTATTTAATAAAAATAGTTTCATGATTTTTAGTTCCACTAGGGAATTATGGGATATTTAAAATAGCCAAAACCCATACTTCTAGAATTTTAGAAAGTAATTAATAATCCCAAAATTCACCAAATTTTTTAGATAAGCTTTAAATAGTATTTAGAAGCCTTGGGTAAAGTTTGGTATGATTTGGACCATGTTTGATACCTAGAACCCAAAACACTGATCTCCTGCCCTATGAACTTCATTATAGACTCCAAAAACCCTAGTTTCCCGGAGATCCGTGAAGGAAAATTATATTCAAGACATTAGATAAAATACTTTTATTATATTTGCATTTTCATGAGCATTCATGATTATATATGGCTATATATAGAAAACGAGGAAGATATAGAAGTTGAAGAAGCAAGGACTACGCCACCACCACCTAAAGAACCTCAGGCAGAAAACTGCTTTTACTTTGATAACTGTGGAGCAGAGCCTGACTCACCTATCACACAAGGCAAGCCCCGGTGCATTTGCCACCTCCTTGCTATTTTGAAATCTTTCTCACTTACTTGATGCATTAGGTGATAGGAGTTGTGTGCTAAACCAGTTGCTGCATTTCCTTCCTTGGATTTGATTACTTCTCCTTAATTCCCTGTTTTACAAAAAGGTTTTTCTTATGCTTAGCCTTGCTCTAGAAAAACAAAATGTTTTGACAAAAGATGATGCTTCAAAGTGGGTGGGAGGTTTTCAAAAATAAAACTTGATGGTGGATCCATCATGGCCATGATGGGTTCAACATCGGAAAAGATGTACCCCTGTTAGGTACCAAACTTTGGGTTTGAAATGATAAAGCTGAGACCGGGCGGGTGACTTGCACGAGAAGAGAGTCTCGGTGTAGTGTCTCCGTCTGAGTCGATTAAGGACCTGCTCGATGTAGGCTTGATGATCGAGGACCTTTTAACTGGTCACATGCCTCATCATGGGTAAGCTTTGCCTCGGACAGACTAATACCAGGATAAGATAACACGCAATGGGAGTGGAGAGATGGCGAGAGTAGCGTGTACCCTCCGTGGCAAGAGGCTGGATGGTGGTGTATCTGTGCTCTTGGTTGGCGTGAACCTGATCTGGTCTTAAGAACCCCGGTGGCGAGTTGACATATGCAAGGGTTAAGTGCTACATATGTCGTGTGATTGGAGATCCTCAGCTGAGTATTAATCGATTCGGATCATCGTTACTTCTCGGACATGAAGACTTGGTCACTGCCCTACACGTAGCATTCCAGTAAATAAGAAGGGTTGAAAAGAAATTGGCTAGTATAGGTCAAGTGCTTAAACTAGGGTAGAAAGAACTCTAGAACTCAGGTAATGACTTAACTTGCTAATAAAACTGGACTTTTAAGGATCCACTATTAGTAAGCATTTCTGCAAACAGAGTCTTTGATTATTGATAAACCATACCTTGATTCCCAAAGGGCAGCATATCCTTGAGAGTCTTTTATTTTGACGGGTAAGACTTGTGAAAGTACACTTCTTACTCAGGGCTTTGTCCCATGTTGTTTTAGGTGAGGAAGCAACAAATTTTTGTTGCTTTTGTTCCAAGGTGGTGCCCAAAGAAGAAAATCAAGACTGAAGCCTCGGGAGGAAGTGTCCTCCTTTAAGAAAAACTTTTTACTGTTTATCAGGAGGGGTTTTTGCCTCCCAAGTTATGTAATAATATTACTCCTGCACTCCTATATTCGCTCTGGTCTGTAATAATACTACTCTTTCTTACTATAAAATAAAGTAAGTTATTGTAACTGCTTCCGCATTCTCGTACCTCCGATGTGTTGTAATATCTGCATGACGGGTGAAACGCTCTTAGGCAAGGTAAAGAATACAGATACTGAACTTGGCAAGTGATTAGGGGCACCTGCAGGGTTGTCTGAGGTCCGTTGGACAAGGACAATTGTAGGTGGGCCTAATGACTTGTTAGGTTCTGTCACAATTGGCTATCTGCGTCAGGACCCCTCCAACTTCGCTCTGCGTGTTCAATGCTCGGGCAAAGTCGGGGTACAGGTCCTAGGCGAGGAGCGGATTCTCCCGTCAGAGCCTAGCGTCTTGTCCAGCTAGCTCCCGCTCGCGTTCCTGAGTTTGACGACGGTCATAGCGATGGGAGTTGCGCTGTTCTCGGTGTGTTCTTTCATTAGGGGCCTCCCCCATCTTTGAGGCTTCGTCTCGTGAGACAGGTTGAGCCGGATCCTGTTCTCCAGCTTCATGATGTCGCCGCACGTTTCAGCCTCTGTTTCTCCGTCGCCGAGCGTCGCGCTGGGGAGGTTCTTCCCCCATCACGGTGGGTTCATCGTCAGAGATGGGCGATGATTCCAGTCTCCCCTGAATGAAGAGGATGTCGGGGAAGAAAGGAGTAGGTGCAGCGATGTGCTTTTTCTCATCCTCCTTTGAGGGCGGAGGTGTCGGGGTAATCGTCCATTGTGCTTTTCCGCCCCAGTCTAGAATATTCATCTCCCTTTGCCGGGTGATCCGCGTCCAGTCCTTAGTAAGCGAGGTGGACAATGGAGTTCATCGGGTTGGGGAGGTCGTGGTTGACTGGCCACCATGCCCCGTCGCGCTGTTAATGGGGCACAGTTCGTGGTTTCGCTGCAGCTCCCCTTGGCGTTCCCGAGGAGGTTTTCTTCTTGGATGAAGTTGCTATGCGATGCAGAGTTCCCTCTACATCCGCCACGCAGAAGATGGTCCCAAAGCAGAAGACTGCTCCTGGGCTGAAGGTGATCTTGTTTTTGAAAACGATGGCCATGGAGACAGCGTTGACCGACGACACCCCCCTACCTGGCGCGCCAGCTGTCGATGTTTTGTGTCTGACTGCACACCCGAGGTTACCCTCACGGTGCTTTTGGGTAGGATGATGTCACAGATTGTGACTCGATGGTTCGTGCTTGGGCACGATAGAGAGAGACAGACAAGCGGATTTCAGCTTTGAGGAGCGTAATACCCTACTTCCTAGGAGAATTTGGTATGTTATGATATTACAAGTGGTGTCTACTGAGCTGTGGAATGCTAATCAGATGAAAATGGAGGGGATCCCTCTTAGCCTTATATACACAACCGTGAGGTACTTCCCGCACACATGTTGATTGCACTCTTCCTACTTATCTCCTAATTAGTAGCAAATAACTTCCCCTGTTCGAGGAAAATCCGACGCCTCCGCGCCGAGCTATCCCCGACGTCTTAGGATGTCGGGCGCAGGAAAAACGAACGACCTCGACATGATCACGTCTAAGCCGTGACTAGCTCGGACGTGGGCCCTTCGTGCCCTGAGGTCGGCCTACTTCCATTGTTTCCATTCGCCTGGCCCACGGCGGGATGCCACAGAGGGGCGACTGCCATGTGGCCCCGAGCGAAGTTTTCGCCCCTGAGTGGACCCGAGGGATATCCATCCCCCACAGAACCTTAGAGAGGATCAGTAAGGACCTGGGAAAGGCCAAGGTGTTGAGAAGGAGTAGCAAGGGCATCCACAACATGAAGGAGATCAAGTCCGACTCGGCTGTGATTCAATCTCGGGTTCCAGGACCAGTGTGCACTAAAATAGATGCCTAGGACGCATCCGGACTCCGATTGCGACAGACTTGATATGGTTGGAAATATAAGGAGATTATCTAACCAACCCAACTGGTCCCACCTTAAAATTCATTCGGAGTCAACATGAATCGTCGAAATAAGTCAGTGTTCAAATTCTGTTTTGGTGCTGTGACACCGTCTGTTGGGCCGTTGGGACGTGTATCGCGTCAAAGCCCATTGAGGGCAAGGCTAGGGGTCACACACGCCCTAATACTCTATTTATTAAGGTTTGGGGTTTTGCTTAGATCATTATGTCATTGAAAGTGTTGCCATATCGGCTTGTGAGACGTCATCTCGTAATCAACTCAGTTTTGGTTGCGTTCTTCCTATTCTTGCTTGTGTTCTTGATTGCGCTTGCAAGGATAATCCTTTGTGGTGAGGTCACTCGTGTGTCACGGGTGATAACCAACGGAGCCGCGGTGTAGTGATTGCGAGGAGCAATTCGTTCGGAGCCTTGGATCATCAACATCGAGATCTCCACCCAGTCAAGTTATCCTACCTCTCAGAAGATCAGACCTTGCCCTCTATCACTTTGCATACAATACTAGCAAAGGAAAAATCAATTCTATTTGGAAGACGCTAGATGATATGACCGTAGAGTAGAAAAAGGCAAGAGCCTCCATCTCGAGCAGAAGACAATTAGAAGGGGTCACTGCTAGAAAACAATTCTCACTTTAGATTCAAAATGTGCTGAAGAAGAATCAATCATTTTTGTATGATATAGAAGAGAGCCGGTATGCATCTAGGCAATCAACCAAAGTGTTATAATATGGTCATGTGTAGTATACATACCTCCCATTTGTGGGTATAATGGAGTTCATCTTGTATGGCTATGCAGAGTACTTTAGGAAGCGCTACATGGCTGCTAGCATCCATATGAATGCCCCTGTTGTTGAGATCTGTGCTAGGGTCACAACTTATATATAACAAAAAAGATTGAAAATGCTTGTTTGCATAGTGCGCAAACAATGGTAACAAGAGAGTTGAAATGGAGAGAATGCAATCCTCGAGCTTCAAAATAAAACCCTAGGAGAAGGCAATCCGTCCACTAGGTGATAGATACCCATGGTCCCTCCACTAGGCAACCGCCCCTCCTAATGTGGCAAGTCCCTAGGGACCATGTGCGAAGAAAGTTTGAAAATTTGTACTATAAGGTTCATATCGCTCATTGGTGGGGCAACAGATATCTATTTTTATAATTTTTCAGTTCTGAGGTCTAATTTTGAAAATTCAAATATTTGTAAATATAAAAATGAAAATCTACTATAGTTGGACTTGTGGAGTGTGCTAATGGCTGGCTTGGCAGTTGGCACGCTGGGCTTTTTGAAGGCCATCAATTCTTTGCACCGGCTCTGGCGCCACGCGCCCACCAAAAGAGAGAGAGACACAGGCAAAGAGCGAGGGATTTGAGCTGGGCACGCGGCGCGAAGGCCGACGGGTCGTGCGGTCGTGCCCAACGGCCTTCTCAGCCCATCTCGTGCCCACGTCCCTCTTCCCATTTCTGACCAACCCCTCTCCATCCCTCGGACTACAAATGCGGCGCAACCGTGAGCGCAGCAGCAGTTGGGGAGTGTGCAGCAGTATGTTCTCGCTCTCGCCATCGCATCTCGCAGAGTAGACACTCAAATCCGATTGTCGAGGGGGAGAAGGTGGAGATCGTTGTAACGGCTAGTTGCGTCGGCCCGATGGACCCGTCGTACCATGGCGGCGGCGCCGCCGGTGGAAGCGCCGACGACCATGGCCAAATGTGGGTGAGGGGGTCCCGAGTCGTGTGCGTTGATCCGCGTCTTTGGGGACTGGTCTCCGCTCGCGTTTTTGTTGCTGCTCCGTGTTTCGGGGGACTTGGTGTGGCATTGGGGGAAGGTTTTGGTTCGGGACCGATGCGCCGCCGTCGTTGGATATTATGAGACCTCGCGCGGTCGTGCTGGCGAGCTGAGATCCGCGCAGTCGGCGAGGGATTTCGGCGGCTGTTGGCTCACGTCGGCGATCTAGCAGTAGAGAAATCCTACTGAGGCAGCGATCTGGTGTGCCGGTGTTGGCGGATTGGGATGATCCATCCGCCGGTCCTTGACTCTGGGTCCTGGGTGCTCGTTCCATGTTGAATTGGATTCGAGTATTCGATCAGCTGGTTCGGATGGTCTTATGTGACGGTGCACGCTATGAGCTGCCGATTTGTTTGTATATATCTGAATCAGAGATTAGGCTGATGCCGCTGCTATAGCTTGGATGGGGAGGATATTGGACTGATGTATGCTGTTCGTTGTAGTTCCAGGTCGATGGTAATAGAGTTCCTGTGTTGCTAGCCCTTAATTCTTTGTTTCAGTAGATAATTGACCTTCAATATCAAAACTAAAATCAAAAGCTGTCTACTACCTACAAGAATATCTTCATGACTCGCCTTAGGTTTACCTGATTCAACTTGTACCCGGCTCAGTTGAGAATTAGGCTGATGCCAGTGCCAAAGCTTTGATGGGACAGAATATGGGTTCACAGGGGCCGGAATGGGGCGTGTGTGTGCTGTTCGTTCTAATGTGTGATTTCCGGAAATTAATTTAGTGTATAGCTTATGCATACTTCAGGGCCTTAGATTGTTTGTTTCAGTGGCTAATTGACCTTACATAACAAAGTAGAATCAGGTGAAAATCTGTGTAAAACGTACAAAAGAAGCTCATTAACATGGCTTGTCTTCAGTGTTTGTGATTGAACTTATACCCTGCCTTGAACTCTTTCCTGAACTGAATGCTTGTAATTTGACTTGCTATTCTGGTGCACTATTTTTGGCAATTTATTATACTTATACATGATACTGTAACGCTTTCCGCAGTCTTTGGGATTGGACAGAACAGCATTGTGAACCTAATGATTCAAGTCATGGTACTTTCATTCACATCCATAACCTGCATCTATGTCACAAACAAACTTTAAAGTACCTGTTTGGACTTCCTTTTTCATCATGTCTCACCTTTTTTTTACAGCAGATGCTACTAAATTTGTGTGGGATTGCCTCAATCAAGATGACAATGAGCTGTTGGGATTGCTTGGAAATCAAACCCCATTGAGATACTGCCGTGATTTCTTCGATAACCTTGATGGTACAAAGCTTTTTGTTGTGGCAATTATCATTGCTAGCACTCTTGAATGCATAGCTTAAAGTGTCCGTTACTTGAGTAGATATCACATGCAAGGAGACCCTGGACCTGGAGGAATCTCGGGAATCAAAGCGGCGGCGCACATTGGAGTACCCTTTGGAGTCTAGTCAGTCAGAAGTTGGGACTCATGAAACCGGTTCACCTTTCGTCACACCTGAGGTTGTTCACTAGCTCCTAGCTATGTTTCAAATCCCTCTCTTCTGCTAATCTTTGCTATCATAGTTATGCATGTTCTGTTGTTCCATATTTCAGGTAGCAGAAATTTCATTGCTCTGCACTGATAAACCACAGAGCTTAAATTGTGGTATGCACCACACTTTAAATAATCTAGGTTTGTATTTTTCATTATATATGCTTAAACAATGCCTCTAGTATTTGCTAATTGAAAATTTTACATCAGATACAATAAATTCATTGTCAGATGAAGCACCCTACCAGCAAGAAGATATCCTTTTGGAACATTGCTCTTATGGAACGGCAGTGTACCTTGAGCCAGATCAAACGTTTGTCCCTCTCTGGTTCCACTGAAACCACTTTATTTGGCTCATTTATTTGTTAGTCGTGATATATTCATCTCCTGTTTGCTGTAGACCTTGTAGCCAGCAGAGCATTGCATGTACAAATGATCAAGCTGGTATTTCAGGTCAGTGCAAATTGCTTTGTCTATACCATCTTATAGTCAATTTTCCATTTAATTTTGCAACTCAGCTTCCAACATTTCCATTAATATTTATCCTTAAGCTCTCACCAGACATATGAGAAGAGCATTTTAGCTTCCTATTTTGCTTCACAGTTGTGGTCTGTTTGCAGTTGCCGGAATATATTATTATTGCTAGGATCCCTGTATAACGTAGCATGCCTATATGGCTAGAATAGATAGACCGATCTCTATTAGGCAAGGATCTCTATTAATTGGTTCTGTTTCTATAAACCCTCGCCTATCCTTGTCTATATATGTGCAACACCATATCTCCTACAATTATTCATATGTGTAACACCATATCTCCTACAATTATTCATGTGTAACACCATATCTCCTACAATTATCCATAGGCTTTCTATCATGGCATAAGAGGACGATCACAATCCTGTGGCCCTCGCTTCCGCCTAACCCTACCCTAGATGGCTAGACGCCTGCCCTAGCCGCCGTGCTCCACCCTCCTCTCCTCTCCCATCGACGCCTCATCTCCTCCATGTCACCAACGCCGCCAGCCCCAAGTGAGGCCGAGCTGGCCGCTGCTCGTGCCTGAGAGGAGGTTGTGTAACGCGCCAAGGAGACCGTCGCTAAGAAGGAGAAGGTTGACCTTGTAGCCAATGCCGTTGCCGCCAAGGCTCCTGTCGATGCCTGTGCTTGAGTCCTTGCTGCAGCTAAAGCCCTAGAGAAGGAACAAGCAGTCGTCGTTGCCCTAGAGTGTGCGGCCACCGCTGCTCTCAAGCTGGCTTAGCCCCCCCCATCGCCTTCTTTTTAGAGGCAGTTGTGATCCATGAGGCCCCCATCGTCGCCAACCTCCATGCACCCATTGCCGGCGTCCAGAACATCCAATCACTTGCCTCAGTTGTTTTGGACCCCCTCTCCAACTATACCCAACGGTGGCGATTAGAGAGGTGCACCCCGGCTATTAATCTACAAACCTGGACGACTAGATCACCATGTGGCCTAGGCTGACTTTGGGTACCTGACAGCAGCAGTACAAACAATAGCAGCAACCTTATATACAGCAGGCGTTGTTGGCTACTGTTGCTGCCCCATATGGCTTACCTCCTAGTTTCATCTGTCACCGCCCTAGTGCCAACCATGTAGTCGCATCCTGCACTCTGCAGCAGGTCACAACATTGCCTTGGACCAATTCTTGGGATCAACAATCTCTGGCTAAGTCATTTAGCACAATGGCTCTCAACCCTCCCCCATTACTGACTCGGTGATGGACTCAGGTGCTTCCAACCACATGACACCTGATGCTGGTATGTCTCCCTTTTTCAACTTCCTGTTTGCACATCTTCATCATTTTTAGCAATGGATCCATTCTCCTTGTCTTGTCTATCGGCCCTATAGTTCTTCCAGGACCATTTTATCTTAATAATATCCTTGTTGCTCCTAATATTATTTAGAATCTCCTTTCCATTTGTTGGTTTACCATTGACAACATGACCCATTTGGCCTCTCTGTGAAGGATCTTCACTCTAGGAATATGATCATAAGGTCCAATAGTTTGGGCCCCTCTACTCCCCGCTCCTTCCACCGTCGCCGCCTTTGTCATCTGCCTTGGTCGCTCCTGCTACACCTTCCATCTGGCATGACCACCTCGATCATCCTGGCTCCAAGGCCCTCTCGTCACTTGTTAGGTCATTTGCCATTCATTGTATTGAAAGCATTGCTGCTTCTTTATGTCATACTTGCTAATTGGGCCACCATACTTGTCAAGGACGTCTAGTCCTAGGGTGGCTAGCTCCTGGATACGGAGTTCGTAGCCACGGTCCGTCGTCGCCGGCGAGGTTTTACCCTTCAGCCGTCAGCTTTGAGAGACAGAGGAAGAGGGTAGGAAATAGGTTTATTGCTTGCCTTCCTCATGCGGCTGATTACAACATATATAGGGCCTCTAGCCCAACCGACTGGAGATAATATCTTCTTAATTCTAGGGATAATAATCCTATCTTTCCTAACAGCCAACGAGCTAATCTCTCCTTAATTCTAGATAGTAATCCTATCTATCCTAACAGCCAGCGCACATCGCGCGCTCCTCTACCCGGTGTACGTCGCAGGCACATCTGCGCCTGGTGTAGGCTTGTCCGCACATGACATCTCTCCCCCTCGAGGTCTAGCTTGTCCTCGAGATGAAAGTCCGAAAACCGGGAGCGGAAGTCGTCGAGATCTTCCCATGTAGCTGACGAAGCCCGCTCGCCGTGCTAGAGCACGAGCACTTGTCGATTTCCTCGCGCCAGGCGAGCCTGCTCGACCCGGAGGGGTTCTAGAACCACCGTGCCATGGTAGACTGTGGGCAGCTTAGGAGGCGTGGCCGGCGGAGTCCCGATGAATTTCTTGAGTACTCCGACATGGAACACATCATGAAGACACGCGCTCGACGACAGTTCCGGGCAGACAGCGACGCGGTAGGGCCCGACGAAGAGGGGCTTGAGCTTCCCTGTGGCTGGGCGTGGAAGGGAGGTGGCCGCGTGCTAACGGAGGCGCAGGAACGCCCAGTCGCCAACCTGATATGACACCGGCCGATGGTGTCGGTCGTAGTGGCGCTTTTGCACCGCGTGTGACTATTACATGCGGTAGTGGACGTCGGTGAGGAAGGCCTCGCAATCTTCCATCTCCTGGGCCATCGCTGCAACCTGAGTCTCTCCGGAGTCATAGGAACGGATGGAGGGCAGGTCGTGGCCGTAGACCACCCGGAACGACGTCTCGTATAGAGACGATTGGTAGGCCGTATTGTAGATGTACTCGGCCCACGGCAACCAGCGAAGCCACTGTCGGGGACGATCGCCTGTGAAGCAGCGCAGGTACATGACGATGACATGGTTAGCAGCTTCCGTCTGGCCGTCCGACTGGTGGTGGAAGGCGGAGGACATGTGCAGCTTCGTGCCCATGAGGCGCATGAGCTCGCGCCAGAACGTCGACGTGAACACTGGGTCGCGATTGGACACAATGGACTGCAGAATACCGTGGAGACGAATGATGTTGGGTAAAGAAGGCTTGCGCCACGAACTTGACGTTGTACGAGTGTGCCAAGGGGATGAAGTGGCAGTACTTGCTGAAGCGTTCGACGACGGAGAGGATGTCTGTCTTCCCGTGCACTCGGGGCTGCGCCTCCACGAGTCCAAGCCGATGCCTGCCCATACGATGGCGGGCACTGGCAACTGTTGCAGTAAACCAGCCGGATGCAGGTGTTCCGACTTGTACCTTTGACAAATCGCGCACGCTCGCACGAAGTCCTGCACCAGACAACACATGTTGGGAAAATGGAAGTCACGGCAAAGGTGGTGCAGCGTGTGGTGGACGCCCTCGTGTCCGTCGTTGTGGACTGCAGCCAGGATCTCTTGCAGGAGTGGTGATGCAGGTGGTATATACAGGCACCCATCGTAGGTGACCATGTCGTCTACCACTGCCCATGACACCGTGCGTGTGCCAGCGTGGACCTTGTCATGGATGGCGACTAGGGCTGATTAGTGGCCTGGGCGTGCCGTAGGCGCGCGATGTAGTCGAAGCAGGGCGTCGAGATTGCTAGCAACTCGCCATTGACAGTGTCGCGGCGGGAGAGGGCGTCTGTGACGGTGTTCGTTGCGCCTAACCTGTACTCAACCAAAAAATCGAACCCCAAGAGTTTGTTGATCTAGTGGTGTTTGGGTATTGTGGCCAGGCGCTAGTCGAGGAGGTACTTGAGGCTGTACTGCTGTAGTGGTCTGTCTTGACGATGAAGCGCCGCCCCCATAAATACGGCCTCCAATGCCGAACCACCTGGACGAGGCCGATGAGTTCCCGCTCGCAAGCGGCGAGGGAGCGGTGTCGGGGGGTGATGGGGGCGGCTGAAGAAGGTGACCGGGTGGTCGTCCTGGACGAGCACGACGCCGAACCCGTGTGACGACGCGTCACATTTGATGATGAAGAGCTTGGAGAAGTCCGGCATGGCGAGGACGGGGGCCGTGGTGACTGCGGGCTTGAGCGTTGTGAACGCCGCGACCGATGCGTCGTCCCAGGTGAAGCCGTCTTGCTTGAGGAGGGCGGTCAGCGGCGCGGTGACCGTGCCGTAGTTGTGGACGAACTTGCGGTAGTAGCCCGCTAAGCCGAGGAATCCCCGGACCGCCCGAGCCGAACGGGGCGCTGGCCAGTTGATGATGGCCTGCACCTTGGTGAGATCCATGGCGACGCCGGCCTCAGATATGACGTGGCTGAGGTAGGCGACGGAGGGGGCAACTTGGTGCGGTTGACGAAGTCATTGTCGTCGAAGCTCGGAGAGGACAGCTCGGAGATGTCAAAGGTGATCCGCCCAAGTCTTGCTATATATTAAAATGTCATAAAAAAAATACAAGGACGAAACGACGAGGGAAGGGCCGAAGTACGTCATTCATGAAGGCCTGAAATGTCGCCGGAGCGTTGCAGAGTCCGAACGCCATCACCAGGAACTCATATAGGCTATCGTGGGTGCGGAACACGGTCTTGTGTGCATCTTCTGGCCGCATCCGCACCTGATGGTACTCGGATCACAGGATCAGCTTGGAGAAGAACCACACGTCGTGGAGTTTGTCGAGAAGCTCGTCGACCACCAGGATGTGGAACGCGTCCTTAACAGTGAGCGCATTCAAGGGTGCGGTAGTCGATGCAGAAGCGCCACGACCTGTCGGGTTTCTTGACGAGGAGGACCGGCGACGAAAACGGAGAGTCGCTACGGCGGACAATGCCCTGCTCGATCATGGTGACGCACTGCCGCTTGAGTTTATCCTTGTGGGCCGCCGGTATCGGTACGGGCGAATGGCCACCGGCTGCGTGCTTGTCTTGAGGGTGATGCAGTGGTCATGCGCATGCTTGGGGGGCATCTCGGAGAGCGAGGCGAAGATGTCCCCAAAGGAGTCCAGGAGCTCATCGAGGAGGGGCTCTATCGCTGTCGTGGCGCCCAGGGTCGGCGCATTGGCGGACGCCACGCCCGACGAGCAGATGGTGTGCCTTTGGTGCTGGAATGTCATCCGGTGCTAGGCGAGGCCCCAAACATTGGAGCCCAAGGCGTCGAGCCACCGGGTGTCGAGGACCACATCATATCCCGCCAACGACATGGCGAAGAGGTCGGCGGGGAAGGCGGAACTGTCGATGGTCAGTGGCGCGTCGCGAATGACCCCAGCGCACGAGACGCGCTCGCCGTTGGCGACCATCGCCGTGAGGCGTGGACGCTGCTGGAGAGGAAGGCCTGGGCGTTGGGCAGCCGGCTTAGAGATGAAGTTGTGCGTGCTGCCAGAGTCGAGGAGGGCGATGAGCGCGATGTTGACCTGCATGGTGTTGGCAGAGGGGACCTCGGTGAGGGCCTAAAGGGAGAAGACGAGGGCGTCCTCGGCCGCGGCCTGCTCAGACTCCTCAGTGGGGTCGTCAACGTCGTCCTCCTTGATGCCCTCTAGGAGGAACAACCGATGCAGGGCCTGTGGCGCTAGGGCGGAATACTGCTCGCGCAGCTCAAACTCCAAGTTGATGCTGAACGACGGCCAAAGACTGCAAGTTTTGGATGCAGACGTCAATGATGAGCGGCGACTGGAGACCACCGGTGAAGAGTTGGACCTGCTGCGACTCCTCGAGCAGACTGGCACGAGGAAGGAGCGCCTGGAACCGATCTTGATATTCGGCTACCGTGCTTGTACGCTGGCACGCAGCCAGTTCGGCCAGTGGAGCAGAGCGCCGTGGCGGTCCATAGCGCAGGTTCAACAGCTCCTTGACTCGATGCCACGATGGGGTGCCTTCATATGTCTGTATTTGGACGTACCACATCTACGTGCCATCCTCCAAGTTGTAAGAGGCCATCCAGACCTTCTCCATGATCCGTTGCTGATGGAAGTATGATTCATAGCGATTGATGAAGATCAACGGATCGGTTTTTACGTCGTACCTGGGAAAATCCATCTTCCGGAATCGTGGGGGGTTGATCATGATGGTGTTGCCTGTAGTGGTCCCCGGCAGAAGGTCGCTCATGGTGGCGTGGCCCGTAGTGGTCCCCGGGGGCGCCCGAGGACTTGTCCTTCTGGAGTTGTACCAGAGTCGCCTGGAGGGATGTCACAGTTGTAGTAAAGTTCTCGATCATCTTGGCAAAAACGACGGTAGTCAGGTCAGCCATGGCTGAAGTGACCGACGCAACGGTCGACGATCGCGGCTTAGGAGGGCTGGGTGGTGGCATGGAGGTAGCTGGCTAGTGCGGCATGGCAGAGGATGACGATGAACACCTGGAGGCTGATACCAGATTGTCAAGGACGTCCGATACTAGTGTAGCTGGCCCCTGGCTACGGAGTTCGTAGCCACGGTCCATCGTCGCCGGCGAGGTTTGAGAGACAGAGGAAGAGGGTAGGAAATAGGTTTATTGCTTGCCTTCCTCATGCGGCTGATTACAGCATATATAAAGCCTCTGGCCCAACCGACTGGAGATAATCTCTCCTTAATTCTAGGGATAATAATCCTATCTTTCCTAACAGCCAATGAGCAACCTCTCCTTAATTCTAGATAGTAAATCCTATCTATCCTAATAGCCTGCGCACCAAACAGCCAGCGCTCCTCTACCCAGCGTACGTCGCGAGCGCGTCTGTGCCTGGCTTAGGTGCGTCTGCACATGACAATACTTGTTTGCCTTATCCCAATTTATTCTCTCGTGCTCTCCAAAATTTTGACTTAGTACATTGTGATTTGTGGACCGCTCCAATCGCCACGTATTCGGTTACATGTATTATCTTCTTGTTTTGGATGATTGCTCACATTTCTGCAGACTTTTTCTTTGCGATTTAAGTTCGACACCTTCTCCACCTTGGCTAACTTTTTTTTCTTTCGTTCGTACCTAGTTCGGGTGCACCATCAAAAGCGTCCAGTGTGACAATGGTTGTGGGTTTGACGACGCCTCCACGTTGTCCTTGCTCATCACCCATGGCGCCCTTCTACTTGTGTCGTGTCCCTACACATCCCCCACAAAACGGCAAGGCTGGGTGTATGATTCGTTCCATCAATAACATCATCCGCTCTCTTTTGTTTTAGGCATCCCTGTCTCCTTGCCGTTGGGTTGAAAAACTCCACACCACTATGTATCTGTTGAACCATTTCCCCACCAAAATCTCGTGCAACCTAACCCCTTTTGGCACCTCGCCTTCCTATGAGCACCTTCGGGTATTTGATTGCGCCTACTATCCCAACCTATTCGCCACCACTCCCCACAAACTCTCGCCCCTTGCTCTATAATGTGTCTTTCTTGGCTACTCCGATCACAAGGGGTATCGGTGTCTCGATCTCTCTTCTAACCGTATTGTGATCTCTTGTCGTGTCGTGTTCGATAAGAACAATTTCTCATTCTCTTGAGCACTGTCTCCCACTAGTAAGCTTGATTTGCTCTCTGAGATGGACTCGATGGTTTCTACCATCAACCACCTCCTCTTGCGGGTACCCGGTCTTCTTTAGTTCCTGTAGCGCCACATGCAGTCACGATGCCACCCTCCACGCCGCATGGCCATGACCATGATGCCCTTTGTGCCTAGCACGACCACGGCGTCGACGCCTGTGTCCTACGCGGTTGTTGTTCAGCGGTATCTTCGGGGCACTATTGACTATGGCGTTCTCTTTCACCACTCCACTATGACTGAGCTAGTTGTCTACTCCGACGTTGATTGGGTAGGTTGTCCCAACACTTGCAAGTCCACATTGGGCTATGCGGTGTTCCTCGTTACAATCTTGTCTCTTGGCCGTCCATGCGCCAGCCCACTGTCTCCTAGTCTAGTGCTGAAGCTAAGTATATAGCCGTTGCCAATGGTGTTGCAGAATCTTGTTGGTTGCGCCAACTCCTCCAAGAACTCTAGTCCATTGACCAAGAGCACCCCGGTCTATTGTGACAATGTGAGTGCAGTGTACCTCTCCATCGACCTAGTTTTGAATCAGCACACGAAGTATGTTGAGATTGATGTCTACTTCGTTTGTGAGCAAGTTGCCATCGACGATATTTGAGTTCTTCACATCCCGATGTCCTCCCAATTTGCTGATATATTTACAAAGGGACTACCGTTCGTGGTGTTCTCGGAGTTCTGTTATAGTCTAATTACTCACGCGTCTGATGGGACTCGTAGACTATGGGGGTGCTAGAATCCCTGTATAGCATGCCTATATGGCTACGGTAGATAGATCTCCGTTCATAGATAGAGACCAATCTTTATTACACAAGGATATCCGTTGATTAGTTCTGTTTCTATTAACCCTGGATAATCCTTGCGTATATATATGTAACACGATATCCCATACTTATTCATGTGTAACACCATATCTCCTACAATTATTAATAGCCTTTCTATCAATTAGAACCAGCAACCATGATGTTTAAGTGCCTTCCTGGCACCGTGGTTTTGTATTTGGGTCAGCAACTTACCTATTATTTTCAATATGCCTACAGGAACAAGTGAGATTGCACCAATGACAGAAAGTTTCATAATGCAGGAAACTAGGAAGCTTTCTACACTCAAAGTCTCCAAAGGTATTTCATTTTGACAGTATATTATTACATGGAACACAATTGAACTTCCAGTTTCATCGGTGCTAATCATTTGGCCTCTTTGCCTTTACTAGGAGCAAGCTCGTCACTAGTTACGAAGGACAACTTAACTACCTCAGTAGCATATCCTTTTACTCTCATCAAACCATCCTGGCAGGAAGGCGATGTTACCTTGCAGGATATAAATCGGCGAATCCGTCCTCCTCCTAAGAAGGCCCCAGAGATCCTTGGAACTTCAGCATTCTCTGGCAAGCCAGTGATTAACAAGACAAGAATCAGAACAGAAGGAGGGAAAGGAAGCATCACAATACTAAGAACAAAGGGCTGAGAACCGGAAAATACCTTTGATCCTTATTTATCTGCTCCTTTGTGGTCAATTGTGCAGGTCTGAGCACTTGAGGCTGCCATTGATTCACAGTTCATGGAACAGAGGGCTTAGAGCTTGAGGATGCCATTGATTCTTATTTATCTGCCATTCCCTCGATTGCTTTTGGCACTCTGGTCAATGTGCAGGCCTCTTAGCTTTCCAGCTGTTACTTTTTTTCTTTCAGTTTTGTACCGTGACTTTGTCTTGTGAATAGTATTATGACATGTGGATGTGGTCAACGATATATACAAAGCACTAAAGTTAATGGAATTAGTGTGTTAAATTCCATGTACTTGAGTCTGTTCAAGCTCTGTGCCGAGAAAATTTCTTATATGACACTAGCAAACTCACTTATTGCTTCTATTGCCCTCAAATTCAATTATTTCTTATATGACGCTTTGGTTACTTCTGCTGGACATCTCCGTTAAATTCTGGGCTGATAGACATCTTCGTTAGATTCCTGGTCGACCTTGTTAGATATTTGAGGGGACGAAAATACCATCATTCCTATCCAAGCACTGATAGCCTAGGAGCACAGATAAGGTTCTCTGGCTCTTGTCCTTTCGTCTTATCCTATCTTTTTTTTCCCTCCAACCATGTCATTTCATTAAAAAATAAATATAAAAATCCTCCACGGGTTTGGCACCCTGAGATTAACAACCCTTCTAGCATCTTCAAGAGCTACCTAGAAAATAACTCTCGAAAATGGGAGCCCAAAAAACTCTCCATTTATATTTATAAATGAGAAAGTTTTAAGGGCTATGAAAAAGTTGGGAGCAATTTAGTGGAACTGTTGGAGACACGTTTTTGTGTTTTTTCCAAAAAAAACTTGATTTAGGGGAGCTCTTGGAGATTCTCTTAGAGCATATATACTAGCTCCCTAAAACAAGACTCTCGAAACTTAGATTTAGTAAGTTGCTAAATATATATTGGGAACAATTTAACCTTAGTTTCCAACATATCCCAATTCTTAAGTTGTTAAATATTTTTAAATTATGCTAACTCGACTTTTCTAGGATTCTTTACCCTTAGCTTATATTTTGTGTTCGTCCAATCCACCAAAAAGCCATAAAATATTTTGTCATAGCCCTTTGTTTCAATCTGTTGTTCCAGTGAGTTTTGTTAAGTTTCAGTCCTTAGAGTCTTTGTTTAGTTGCTGGTCACTCTATCCTTTGTGTTCCCTTTGAGCCTCTTATATATATCTAAAAATATCCACAAAAAGGAAAATCTGAAAACTCTCATCATTTCCTTCGCGTTAACTTTGATCCTATTTAAGTTATATCTGCTGGTTGAGTTCTTTGTTAAAGTATTATAAAGTGTGCAATATCATATCAGATCTCTGTGTTTAGTTTTATAAAAAAGAGTATCAAAAAAAAGAGAAGAAAGAAAAGTACCAAAGAAAAGTGTTGAACAAGATTGTGAAAGAAAAGTAAAACAATCAGTTTGTTTATGTGCACAAGTGCTGAAAATTTTATCAAGTTGTTCAACCAGTTTGCTATTGTCATTTGGTGCAAAATTTTGGTTGGATCTGATTGCAACACTTGCATTCCAATCATACTCCTTGTCTGCATCAAATCTGAAATTTCTTACGCGTGTGTTTGATCTATTTACATCACTCGTATCTTGTGGTCAGCACTAGGCAGGGAACTTCTAGTCGGATGGTTATTTAACTTAACAACAATTAGAATTCAGATTGTATCCCTTGTTTATTAATCCCCACCAAGCTCCACATATAAGCCATCGTAATCGGTACTCTGGTCTTGTATTCGCTTAACCACCACTTTCTTGTTACCACCACACATTTTCTTACAACCCGCAGGGAACTCATAAGAGCTTTGGTTGGTAAGAGTGGTGAGGTTGTGAGATTCTACATAGCTTCATATTCCACCTATATTTGTTGCCTTGTTGTCACTAACTTCGCAGGAAGATGGATCCCAACGTTGAGATTGAAGAATGTGTCACCCTGATACAATTCAATGAGCTCAAATAAAGCATAGAAGCCAAGCAAGATCTGTTGGCACAAGATCTTCAGACACTTATGGCTGAAATCAGAGGTCGTCGTCGACTCCCCGACAGTGTAAGAAACCATGATGAAGATGGGGAAGAAGGTGAAGGAAATTATTCTAGAAGAGCAAATGAACATGGGAGAAGAAATCAAGGTGCTGCACATGGTAGAGGAAGAGGCCGGAATCGAAGAAATAATGACAATGAAGAATCTGAATTTGGGGATGATCAGTCTCAACATCGCTATGGTCGTCGTCATCATAGAGGTGTCAACCAAGAAGAGAGATTTGGGAAACTTAAGTTTACCATGCCAAAATTTGATGGTAGATCTGATCCTGAAGATTATTTCACATGGGAATTGAAGGTGGAGAAAATCTTCCGCCTACATAATTATTCAGAGGAGAAGAAACTCGCAATGGCATCTCTTGAGTTTGAAGGATATGCTCTGATTTGGTGGGAGCAACTTCTTCATGATCGTGAAGAAGATGGAGAGGACCCTATTATTACTTGGCAAGAGATGAAGCGAGAAATGAGAATTCGTTTTGTGCCGAAGCATTATCGGCGTGATCTTTTTGATAAATTGCAGAATTTGAGGCAAGGAAGTTTCTCTGTTGAGGAGTATTATAAGGAGATGGAGAAGGCCATGATTAGAGCCAATGTGTATGAAGACGAAGAGCAAACCATTGCACGTTTCATGGCTGGGTTACACCGCAACATTCAGCGTATTGTTGAGTTTCAGCTGTACCAAAGTCTTATTGATTTGGTACATCAAGCCACCAAAGCTGAACGCCAGCTGCAACAAGATGCTAAGAGCAGCAAGCCCTTGTCATATGGTGCACGAACCATGACTGGAGGAAGCAAATCGATCTCAAGGTTTACTGCTGCATCCTCAGCAACAAAAGGTTCAACTGGAGGCCTGCGATCCAATATTCAAGGCAATTCTAGTGGAAAGAACGGTGCTGCTACAAACCCGAGTTATAAACCAGCAGCATCCACTTCAACATCAGTGGGTTCAACAGCCAAGAGTAGTGGTATTCAGTGCTTCAAGTGTGGAGGTCATGGTCATGTCATAAAGGAGTGTCCAAATAATCGTGTGATCCTTGTGACTGATGATGGAGAATATACATCAGCTAGTGAAGAGGAAGCTGAAGCAGGAAATGAAGATGACATTGATAAATCTGAAGAACAAACGGGATGTGAATTTGAGCATGGTACTACTCTTGTGGTTACACAAATTTTGAGTGTTCAAATGAAAGAAGCTGAAATTGGACAGCGACATAATCTTTTTCAAACGCGAGCCAAAGTGCAAGACAAAGTAGTAAAAGTGATCATTGATGGAGGGAGTTGCCATAATCTTGCAAGTCGTGAGATGGTTGAAAAGCTTGGTTTGAAGTTGCAGCGACACCCTCATCCATATCATGTCCAATGGTTGAATGAATCAGGAGATATCAAGATTGGTTATAAGGTGAAAGTTTCGTTCAAGATTGGAGAGTATGTTGACACAGTGGAGTGCGATGTTGCACCCATGTCTGTGTGTCACATGCTGCTAGGAAGACCTTGGCAATATGATCGATATTCTCAGCATTGTGGAAGAACAAATCAATACACGCTAGATCTGAAAGGGAGAAAGTTTGTACTCAAGCCTATGACCCCTCAACAAATCATGGCTGAACATTTACAAAAGAAAACTGAAATTAGTGCAGCAAGTAGAGGAGGAGAAGAGCAAAAGAAATTGAGTGCCATCCACAATTCGGTGAGCGAGTGCTACAAGCCAAATTCAAGAGATAAAAGGAAGGAAGAGGGAGAACATCTAGTTATGCTAGCCACAAAATCTGAGCTGAGAGAAGTGAGGAACAACCCATATCAAGTACTCTTTGTACTTGTGAACAAAGATGTTTTGATTTCTCCTAACGACATAACATCTCTTCCTAGTGTTGTGGCTGATCTTTTGCAGGACTTTGAAGACGTGTTTCCACAAGAAACACCGGCTGGACTACCTCCAATTCGAGGGATTGAGCATCAAATCGATCTTATTCCAGGGGCTGCGCTTCCTAACCGTCCACCATATCGAACCAATCCTGAAGAAACTAAGGAAATACAAAGGCAAGTGCAAGAACTTCTTGATAAAGGTTTTGTTCGCGAAAGCTTAAGCCCTTGTGCTGTTCCTGTGATTTTAGTACCTAAGAAAGATGGATCTTGGAGGATGTGTGTTGATTGTAGAGCTATAAATAATATTACCGTTCGCTATCGCCATCCTATTCCACGGCTAGATGATATGCTTGATGAATTAAGTGGTTCCACAATTTTTACTAAAATTGATTTGAGAAGTGGATACCATCAAATAAGAATGAAAACAGGAGATGAATGGAAGACTGCATTTAAAACAAAATTTGGGTTGTATGAATGGTTAGTGATGCCCTTTGGGTTAACTAATGCTCCTAGTACCTTTATGAGATTAATGAACCATGTCTTAAGAACTTTCATTGGAAAATTTGTTGTTGTCTACTTCGATGATATTCTAATTTACAACAAGACTTTTGATGAACA
Source organism: Zea luxurians (assembly GCA_029449295.1). Lineage (NCBI taxonomy): Eukaryota > Viridiplantae > Streptophyta > Magnoliopsida > Poales > Poaceae > Zea > Zea luxurians. The sequence continues at coordinate 124,647,401 of JAOPSE010000009.1, forward strand.
TGTGAAACACATTCGACAAGTTTTAGATGAGCTAAGAAAGGAGAAATTATTTGCTAATCTTGAGAAGTGCAGTTTTTGCACAGACCATGTTGTGTTTCTTGGCTTTGTTGTTTCAGCAAAAGGAATAGAGGTGGATGACTCCAAGGTGAAAGCCATCAAGGATTGGCCAGCTCCAACGAATGTAAGTCAAGTAAGAAGTTTTCATGGTCTTGCTGGGTTTTATAGAAGATTTGTGCGAGATTTCAGTACTATCGCTTCTCCTTTAAATGAATTGACAAAGAAAGGTGTTGAATTTAAATGGGGAAACTCACAAGAAGATGCTTTTCAAGAATTGAAGAAACGTTTGACTGAAGCACCTGTACTTATTCTTCCTGATTTCACTAAAACTTTTGAAGTAGAATGTGATGCTAGTGGGATTGGGATAGGAGGAGTTTTAATGCAACAAGGAAAACCTATAGCATATTTTAGTGAAAAATTGGGAGGTGCTCAATTAAATTATTCTGTGTATGACAAAGAATTGTATGCTTTGGTCCGAGCACTTGAAACATGGCAGCACTACTTATGGCCAAAAGAGTTTGTTATTCATTCCGATCATGAAGCTTTGAAGTATTTGAAAGGGCAAGCCAAACTGAACCGTTGCCATGCCAAATGGGTTGAGTTTATCGAAACATTTCCATACATTGTGAAATATAAGAAAGGTAAGGACAATGTGGTTGCTGATGCCTTGTCTCGAAGGAATGTGTTGTTGAATCAACTAGAGGTAAAAGTTTTGGGTCTTGAAAATTTGAAAGAAATATATAATGATGATCCTGAATTTTCAGAACCATACATTCGTTGTAAAGATGGAAAAGGTTGGGAGAAATATCATATACATGATGGATTTTTGTTTGGAGCTAACAAACTTTGTGTACCAAATTCTTCGGTTAGATTGCTTTTATTGCAGGAGCCACGAGGGAATGGTCCATTTCGTGTTCTTGCCAAGATCAATGATAATGCATACAAGATATATCTTCCACCGAGCTATGGCGTGAGCAACACGTTCAATGTTGCTGACCTCTTACCATTTACAAGTGAAGACACTTCAGAGTCGAGGACGACTCCTTTTCAAGGGGAGGAGGATGATACGACCACGCCATTAAGCAACACATTACAACCCCCAAGTTATACTACATCAACTCAAGTACAACCAACATCGTCACCAACCCGAGTCTTTGATGGACCAATTACACGTAGCCGAGCTAAGAAGCTACACCAAGAGGTGCACGCGCTAGTCTTTGATGGACCAATTACACGTAGCCGAGCTAAGAAGCTACAGCAAGAGGTGCACGCGCTACTTTATGAATTTCAATTAAACACTAATGCGAACTTTATGCTACCTAAGTCGTGTATGTTGATATTACTTAGGTTCACCAAGAGGAAGGACAAAACATATCAAAGGCGAATCAGCAAGAAGAGCTACGTCCGAGTCAGTCCAGCGCTACAGAACCGTCCAGAAGAAACAGTCATAACTTTTGATTCCCAAAAGCTATGAAGGCCCATAAGTACTTTTTGGAAAGCTCTTGAAGTCTAGTTTCCAATGCTTCTACAGCCGACTTAACCACATCTACCAGAAAGGCAGCCGACCTACTTTAGTGCTGACTGGTCAGAAGGTCAACAGTCTGCTTGATGACCAAGTTTTCGTATTAAACTGAGCAACATGTTACAACCCCCAAGTCATACTAAATCAACCCAAGTACAACCAACATCATCACCAACCCAAGTCTTTGATGGACCAATTACACGTAGCCGAGCTAAGAAGCTACAACAAGAGGTGCACGCGCTACTTTATGAATTTCATTTAAACACTAATGAGAATTTTATGCTACCTAAGTCGTGTATGTTGATATTACTTAGGTTCACCAAAGAGGAAGGACAAAACATATCAAGGGCGAATCAGCAAGAAGAGCTATATCTGAGTCAGTCCAGCGCAACAGAACCGTCCAGAAGAAACAGTCATATCTTTTGATTTCCAAAAGCTATGAAGGCGCATAAGTACTTTTTGGAAAGCTCTTGAAGTCTAGTTTCCAATGCTGCTAAAGCCGACTTAACCACATCTACCAGAAAGGCAGCCGACCTACTTTAGTGCCGACTGGTCAGAAGGTCAACAGTCAGCTTGATGACCAAGTTTTTATATTAAACTGCATCATTCTACGAAGTTTCATTAAGCATGCTATATATGGTGAGAAAGCTTATCAAGTAAGCTTTCCAACGCATCCAGCCCCACGTCATTTGAAGATTCCTAGAAGAAGTTATTGTCAAAATACTGAAGGCTGCGCAGAAGTCAAACAGCCACACGGAAATCAGTTCTGCAGATCTCCCGAAGAGGCTCCTTCATAGCTTATGATAATCTAAAACAGAACCCCTTTGTTCACCTGTGTGCTAACAAATATTGAGAGTGATCTCTACCCCTTTGCTCTTGTGAATTCCTTCGCGGGATTGCAGAAGCGGCGGCTTCATCCGCTCCCAATTGGTGCTCCTACTCCCTTCGAGGTCTCCTCGATTGATTGTAGGCTGTGTTGGTTGGTTCTTTGAGAGTGTGGTTGGGCGAATCCTCGATTCAGGCTGCCGGTTAAAGACGGTGGTTGGCTTCGAGTTTTATTTGTCAGGTTGCACTAGTTATCGCTGCTTGCAGCAAGTTATCTTGGCTTCTTTGAAGCTGGTTATCTGAAGATTGATCCTACGTCGTGAAGATCGGGCATCGTGACGCATCATCTGGTATCAAAGCCTCAGTTGCCACGGTAGGATTCTTTACCCTTAGCTACATATATTTTGTGTTCGTCCTATCCACCCAAAAGCCATAAAATATTTTTGCCATAGCCTTTTCTTTCAATATGTTGTTCCAGTGAGTTTTGTTAAGTTTCAGTCCTTAGAATCTTTGTTTAGTTGCTGGTCACTCTATCCTTTGTGTTTTCCTTTGAGCCTCTTATATATATCTGAAAATATCCACAAAGAGAGTATTCTGAAAAAAAAACCTCATCATTTCCTTCGCATTAACTTTGATCCTATTTAAGTTTGTTGGGGACTTGTTCTCAAATGCTAAGAGTTAAGAACAAGGCAACATAAAAAATGTTAAGTGTTAAAGTCCTTCATCCTTCGAAACATTATGTCCCTTCGGGAAATAATGAGTTTCGGACGAAGGTCATAAGAGACATACCTTCGTAAGTATAACAAGTAATGACGAAGGATTCATGTAAAGCATGAAATATAATATAGACATCATCATAGAATCATTTATATTTTATTAACATGGAAAAATAGAAATGATTTCAAATTACAAATGTACCTTCGGTCCTGAGAGAAGGTAAAAAATACAAGCGTGACGCAAAAGCAAATGCCAAGTCAGCGTGAACAGTACGGGAGTACTGTTCATCTATTTATAGACGCGGGACGCAGCCCACGTAAAATTACATTCATGTCCATTACATTTGCCAATGACTTATGGAAATCTGTCAAGGCCCAAGTAGTCTTTTCATCTTTAAGTCGGTTCCCCTCTCTGCTATCGCGACGAAGCTTCCCTGCGCACAGCTTCGGCTGTGCACCATCCTTCACGGAGCTTGGTAATCAGTCCGTTCTCCATTTTAATCCTCCTTCATCTGGTTCAAGCTTCGTCCTGACCGTACTTCATGTTCACAATTCTGAGTCCGAAGGTACCTGTTCATATAGTCCACTTGGCAAACATTGTTAAATCATGTTTTTGAGGACCTTCGGAGTACGAAGGCCCCCAACAGTAGCCCCTCGCAATATTAATTTGTTAATTATAAATTCAGATTGCGATATGGACGAAGGCCTTGAGCCGAAGGTCCGAAAAAACACCTTCCCTTTGCTAGAATAGCAACATTCACTGACAAGCGGGGTCTTTCAATTTTCAACGCCCTGGGGGTATAAATAAGATCATAGCGCAAACTTATTTGGTACGCACACTTGCCATCTGCTTCGGCCCACTAAATTTTTAGCTCTTGTGCACTAAGATTTGTTGATCTTTTTGATTTTGAAGCTTCGGCCTTGAAAACAGTTTTTTAGCGTTTCCGAAGATGTCTGAAGGTAAGAAGATCCCTGCTGAGACGAAGCTGAGTCTCGACGAAGAGAAGAACTTGGGGTTCCTAATAGCGATGGCGGAGACCAATACGGAGAAAATCACCAAGGAGATTCTTGAAGGTTTGTCCGAAGATACTGGTGACAGCGACAGTTATGATGTAGAAAGTGGTGGGGAAGAGTCCGAAGATCGACCATGGCGGCCAAGTCACACGGTTTTCGGGAAAACCACTATTAAGCAGAGTCATATTGATAATATGAGGGGGCGGTATTTTCGAGATATATCTATAGTAAGGGCTGATGCTGGAGAAAAGACTTCTCCCACCCCCGAAGAAGATGAAGTCGTAATCTTCCGAAGCTTTCTCAAGGCTGGGCTTCGATTCCCCCTAAGCAACTTTGTTGTTGAGGTCCTGAAAATATTTCAAGTCTACCTTCATCAAATTACTCCCGAAGCTATCATAAGAATGGGGATGTTTGTCTGGGCTGCGAGAAGCCAAGGTTTAGAACCAAATGCTAAAAGCTTTTGCAACATTCATGAGTTGTTATATGAGACGAAGCCCTGGGGGAAAGAACAATATCACAACAACTTTGGGTGTTACAGCTTCGGTGCCCGCTCCGGGTCAAGCCGCCCTGTGCCAACCTTTCGGAAGAGGTGGCCCGGAGCCTGGATGACAGAGTGGTTCTATGTAAAGAATGACTTAACAGCGCAAGAAGATGTCAAGAATATTATTATGCGCCCCATCTGGCAACGCTTCGGACTCCGAAGGCCGAAGGTTGAAATGGATGAAGCAGCCGAGGAATGCCAAAGAGCCTTCGGCGTAATCTGCTCTTTCATTGGGACAAGGGACTTGGTCCAAGAGCATATTGCCTTCAGGGTGTGGCCACTTGCAGGAAAGTGGGAAATGCCGAAGGAGACCATCAAAGAGTCCGACGAAGGCGGACTGGTCAGACTGAAATACACATTCAAATACGGGGATAAGTTTGTTGAACCTGATGACGACTGGTTGAAAAGCATTGAAACATTAAGTGACGAACTGCTTGGGGCTTATTCGAAGGCCGAGAACACTGCGTTATCAGCAGCCTTCGGAGGCCGAAAGAAGAAAAGGCTCAACCGGGTATTTGACGCAGTCGGGTTTGTCTACCCTGACTATCACTATCCGGTATTGGGTCGCAAAAGAAAAAATACTTCTCCTGCGACAGAAGCTACCACAAGTGCCACTAGTGAGCCAGCATCGCAAAGGAAAAAGATAAAGGTGCTCACCCACCGAGCGCGTTTTATTGAGCCGGCCACAGTGCCAGAATTTATTGGTGAAGTCTCTTTGGCCTCTGAAGCTACAGAACCAGCTCCAGTGCCGAAGATGGAAGAGAAATCTGAAGCGCCTTCAGCAGAAAGAGTAGAAAAACCGAAGATTGAAGGGCCAAAAATATCGGGAATCTTAAGTCCTTCAGCAAATGTCGAAACAACAAAAAATCAAAAGGGCCCATTGGTGACCCCAAAAAGAAAAAGAATGGTGAACGTACTAGATGTCTTGGAGACAATTAAGTCTTCAAGCACAACCCCAAAGAAGACTGTTGAACTTGCCGAAGCGTCTACTGAAGCTTCGAAGCAACAAGCTGAAGCTGAAGCTGGGCCTTCAGAGCCCACCAAGGAACAATCTTTGGAAACCGAAAAAATAAAAATATCAGAACCAGTTGAAGAAATTGACACTGCCGTCCCTGAAGCTCCTTCCAGCATATGCGATTACATCATACGACATGCTTCGGGGAAGAAATTATCTGAAGAAGAGACTTACGAAGCCAACTACTATGCCAGAGAGCTAAAATATCCGAAGGGGGCAGTAGTGTTCAATGGGACAAATGAAGATGACTTCCTATACTGCCTTCCTGATAACAAAGAACTATCTGTCTGCCGAGAGATGGCTAGGAGTATGGGGTTCCCGAAGCTCGAAGCTGGATTATGTGCTATGACAAAGGAGGATCTCGCGGACAGTCTTGCGTACAATAGCCTAAAGGTATGGGAATTAGTCGCTTGAAAAATTTTTTTAATACGTAATTCATTCTTTTATTCTTATATGGATTCTTTTTCGTATAGGGCTTAATCCTAAGCAACGCATTAAGAGCACAAAAGAGTGCCGAAGATGAGAGCTATGAAATTGCGTTCAACAATTTACGTTCAGAAGTTATTAAACTGAGAAACGAAGCTCTAGAAAAAGATAAAATTTTGGTTACATTAGTAGACAAGATAAAAAAGGACGAAGCTGCTGCAAAGGTTCAAGCCGAAGCTCACAAACGCGAAATTAAGGATCTTCAGAAGCAATTGGCCCGGGCGAAAGAAGAACGCATACTTGAAGAAACAAGACGGGAATGTAGCGACCAATGGGCTGATCATTTGGAAGCAACCGTGGAAGAGCTTCGGTCTTCTAAGAAAAAATGCTACGAAAAATCCATGGAATGCATAAAGAAAATTAAAACCAGCTTCGCCAGCGTGGGCGCATTTTCCAGCGAAGAGAATTTCTCAAGAGGCAATCCTGAAGGTCCAATAGAATGGATCAGTCACGAAGCAGAGGCCTTCGAGGAAATCCTGAGTAGCCGCGGTGACATCTGTGCTTTTTCGGGCGCCAGGGGAGTTGCTACTGTCTTGGAGAAGAAAGGTTGTGAACATGTAAAATCTTTAGCTCAGTCCGAAGCTGCCTTATCCTCCGAAGACATCAAAGACCCTTCGGCCGAAGCAAGCATGGTTGGTGGTAAATTCTTTACCGATGTCTGGGACAACGGCGGCCGAGAAATGGCGCAAGAAATTATTCAAAGGAGTGAAAAAGGCATCCAGGATGCTAGGAAAGTGACAGAAGTTGCCGAAAAAAGTACAGAGCCCGAAGGGCAAATAGGTATTAATTAGTCGTTCTTATTGTGTTGTAATTTTCATTTCAAACTTCGTTCGCGGTTTGTAATAGTAATGCAGAAATATTCTCTTCCCTCAGAACCTGCTGGATCGTCTGGTGACCCTCACACAAAAGGGGATGACGAAATTAAACAAATGGCCGAAGCTATCATGGATAAAGTTGTTGAACAACTTCTAAATGAGGCTGCCGAAGTAGTATTAAGAGAAGACTAGGTGTTATCAGAAAAAACATTTGAAGTGTAATCTATGTAATATTTTGTACATTTGAATGTAATATACAAGTCTCTTTTCATTATTCAATTCTTTACGATGCATGAAATTCTACATACATACCATTTTTGAGCCTTCGGCGAAAAAACACCTTCCCTTCTTTTCATGCTTCGTGAAGAAGACATTCTTCGTTAAAACTATTCTGATGAATCATATCCACGCTTCGTGAAAACATTCTCCGAAGCTGTACAATTTCGATATTACTCTGATGAAGCTCATCCATGCTTCGTGAAAACATTCTCCGAAGCTGTAAAATTTCGATATTACTCTGATGAAGCTCATCCATGCTTCGTAAAAACATTCTCCGAAGCCGTATTCCGAAGATTATCATTGTATTCCCTCGTGACTTTACACAATTTTCGCTTTCTCAAAGCGTCCTTTCAAAGGTTGATACTGTGTCCCCTTCTTTTGCCGTATGCAACATGATGTATGATGCTTATGCTATGCAAAATGATGTGATGATGTTATGTTATGCAAATGACGTTTGTTCCGAAGATACACACAAAATATCTTTGTAAGCTCTGCATTCCCTTAGGAACGTCTTTGGAGCTTCTTCGCCTTTTACTTAGGCGGTATCAGTGTTGACTTTTCGCTGTAAGCTCTGCATTCCCTTAGGAACGTCTTTGGAGCTTCTTCGCCTTTTACTTAGGCGGTATCAGCGTTGACTTTTCGCTGTATGCTCTGCATTCCCTTAGGAACGTCTTTGGAGCAAAAAACTTACACTGCGCTCCCTTTGGAACGGCTTTTTGTAACTTTAGCAACTTACTCTGCGTTCCTTAGAACGACTTTTTGTTGCTTCGAAGGATTCTTAATAATTCGAAGGTCCTCCTTGTTACCGCAAATTTTTAAGCTTCAGCGACTTAAGCCTGTGGAGAAGATAGGTTTTCCTCATAATCAACCACGAAACTATTACATGAAAACTGAAATGTTCTTTATTACACAGAAAATAGAACTAAACGGAAAAGACTGTTATCAAAGTAGGATATTTGTCAATAAATGTGCTTCGACTCTGGCACAGTACTATTGACTGTGCGAGCTTCAGATTGCTCTCTGAGATCCCTTTGGTGCGGAACATATTGGCTCCCTTCTGGCTGTTGGCCTTGTTGCAGCGGAGGTGGAGGCGGGGGCTGTTGCCATGAAGCTTGAGGTTGACTCGCCGAAGCTACAGAAACTGCAGGGTGGTTGCCCACGTATTCCGGGATGTAAGGCTGATGGTACGAAGCAGTATGCATGACCTGCTTCGGCTGGCCCTGTTGCGCTGCAGCTTCTGCTAGCTCCTTTTGTTTCTGGATAGTAACATGGCACATCCTGGTGGTATGGCCCTTGTTTTCACCACAGAATAAGCAAAATACCCTTCTTGGTTGATCTCCAAATCTTCCGCCGAAGCCCCTGGCGCCTCTGCCTCTTGGAGCTGGTGGCCGGAAGAAAGTTTGCTGTTGCCCCGAAGCCTGTGAGGAGCACTACGGTCTGTTCTGCTGACTCCCCTTATCATCATTTTGAGTGGAGTTGTGGATGGACCTGACATGCCTCGGATAGAATCTTCCTCCGAAGCCCCTGGTCATTTCAGAAAATCTGAAGGCCTCCTCCCTTCTTTGGCGAAAGTCATTATCGGCACGAATGTACTCGTCCATCTTTTGGAGCAGCTTCTCCAGAGTCTGAGGAGGCTTCCTAGCAAAGTATTGAGCTGCAGGTCCAGGACGAAGCCCCTTGATCATGGCTTCGATGACAATTTCATTAGGCACCGTTGGTGCCTGCGCCCTCAAACGCAAGAACCTTCTGACATACGCCTGAAGGTATTCTTCATGATCCTGAGTGCACTGGAACAAGGCTTGATCAGTGACCGGCTTCGTCTGAAATCCTTGAAAGCTGGTTAACAACATATCCTTCAGCTTCTGCCATGAAGTGATCGTTCCTGGTCGAAGGGAGGAATACCAGGTCTGAGCAACACTCCTGACGGCCATAACGAAAGACTTTGCCATGACTGCAGCATTGCCACCATACGAAGACACTGTTGCTTCGTAGCTCATCAAGAACTGCTTCGGGTCTGAGTGGCCGTCGAACATGGGAAGCTGGGGTGGTTTATAGGACGGAGGCCAGGGTGTAGCCTGCAGCTCAGCGGACAGAGGAGAGGCATCATCGAAAACAAAATTTCCATGATGGAAATTGTCATACCAGTCATCTTCGTTGAAGAAGCCCTCCTGATGAAGGTCTTTTTGTTGAGGCCTTCGGTTCTGCTCATCGTGGGTAAGATGACGAACTTCTTCAGAAGCTTCGTCTATCTGCCTTTGCAGCTCAGCTAGCCTGGCCATCTTTTCCTTTTTCCTCTACACCTGTTGATGAAGCATCTCCATATCCCTGATCTCTTGGTCTAGTTCATCCTCCTGAAGCGTCGGGCTGACGGCCTTCCTCTTCTGGCTTCGGGCCTCCCGAAGAGAGACGGTCTCCTGGTTGGGGTCCAGCGGTTGCAGTGCTGCAGCCCCAGTCGCTGAAGCTTTCTTCGGCGCCATAGCGAAGGTCTATAGCTTCCGAAGGTGTTCAAAAAACTCGAAGTGGAAGTGAGTTCACCGGAGGTGGGCGCCAATGTTGGGGACTTGTTCTCAAATGCTAAGAGTTAAGAACAAGGCAACATAAAAAATGTTAAGTGTTAAAGTCCTTCGTCCTTCGAAACATTATGTCCCTTCGGGAAATAATGAGTTTCGGACGAAGGTCATAAGAGACATACCTTCGTAAATATAACAAGTAATGACGAAGGATTCATGTAAAGCATGAAATATAATATAGACATCATCATAGAATCATTTCTATTTTATTAACATGGAAAAATAGAAATGATTTCAAATTACAAATGTACCTTCGGTCCTGAGAGAAGGTAAAAAATACAAGCGTGACGCAAAAGCAAATGCCAAGTCAGCGTGAACAGTACGAGAGTACTGTTCATCTATTTATAGACGCGGGACGCAGCCCACGTAAAATTACATTCATGTCCATTACATTTGCCAATGACTTATGGAAATCTGTCAAGGCCCAAGTAGTCTTTTCATCTTTAAGTCGGTTCCCCTCTCTGCTATCGCGACGAAGCTTCCCTGCGCACAGCTTCGGCTGTGCACCATCCTTCACGGAGCTTGGTAATCAGTCCGTTCTCCATTTTAATCCTCCTTCATCTGGTTCAAGCTTCGTCCTGACCGTACTTCATGTTCACAATTCTGAGTCCGAAGGTACCTGTTCATATAGTCCACTTGGCAAACATTGTCAAATCATGTTTTTGAGGACCTTCGGAGTACGAAGGCCCCCAACAAAGTTATAGCTGCTGGTTGAGTTGTTTGTTAAGTATTATAAAGTGTGCAATATCATATCAGATCTCTGTGTTTAGTTGTATAAAAAAAGTATCAAAAAAAGAGAAGAAAGAAAAGTACCAAAGAAAAGTGTTGAACAAGATTGTGAAAGAAAAGTAGAACAATCAGTTTGTTTATGTGCACAAGTGCTGAAAATTTTATCAAGTTATTCAACCAGTTTGCTATTGTCATTTGGTGCAAAATTTTGGTTGGATCTGATTGCAACACTTGCATTCCAATCATACTCCTTGTCTGCATCAAATCTGAAATTTCTTGCGCGTGTGTTTGATCTATTTACATCACTCGAATCTTGTGGTCAGCACTAGGCAGGGAACTTCTAGTCGGATGGTTATTTAACTTAACAACAACTAGAATTCAGATTGTATGCCTTGTTTATTAATCCCCACCAAGCTCCACATATAAGCCATCGTAATCGGTACTCTGGTCTTGTATTCGCTTAACCACCACTTTCTTGTTACCACCACACATTTTCTTGCAACCCGCAGGGAACTCATAAGAGCTTTGGTTGGTAAGAGTGGTGAGGTTGTGAGATTCTATATAGCTTCATATTCCACCTATATTTGTTGCCTTGTTGTCACTAACTTCGCAGGAAGATGGATCCCAACGTTGAGATTGAAGAATGTGTCACCCTGATACAATTCAATGAGCTCAAACAAAGCATAGAAGCCAAGCAAGATCTGTTGGCACAAGATCTTCAGACACTTATGGCTGAAATCAGAGGTCGTCGTCGACTCCCCGACGGTGTAAGAAACCATGATGAAGATGGGGAAGAAGATGAAGGAAATTATTCTAGAAGAGCAAGTGAACATGGGAGGAGAAATCAAGGTGCTGCATATGGTAGAGGAAGAGGGCGGAATCGAAGAAATAATGACAATGAAGAATCTGAATTTGGGGATGATCAGTCTCAACATCGCTATGGTCGTCGTCATCATAGAGGCGTCAACCAAGAAGAGAGATTTGGGAAACTTAAGTTTACCATGCCAAAATTTGATGGTAGATCTGATCCTGAAGATTATTTCACATGGGAATTGAAAGTGGAGAAAATCTTCCGCCTACATAATTATTCAGAGGAGAAGAAACTTGCAATGGCATCTCTTGAGTTTGAAGGATATGCTCTGATTTGGTGGGAGCAACTTCTTCGTGATCGTGAAGAAGATGGAGAGGACCCTATTATTACTTGGCAAGAGATGAAGCGAGAAATGAGAATTCGTTTTGTGCCGAAGCATTATCGACGTGATCTTTTTGATAAATTGCAGAATTTGAGGCAAGGAAGTTTCTCTGTTGAGGAGTATTATAAGGAGATGGAGAAGGCCATGATTAGAGCCAATGTGTATGAAGACGAAGAGCAAACCATTGCACGTTTCATGGCTGGGTTACACCGCAACATTCAGCGTATTGTTGAGTTTCAGCCGTACCAAAGTCTTATTGATTTGGTACATCAAGCCACCAAAGCTGAACGTCAGCTGCAACAAGATGCTAAGAGCAGCAAGCCCTTGTCATATGGTGCACGAACCATGACTGGAGGAAGCAAATCGATCTCAAGGTTTACTGCTGCATCCTCAGCAACAAAAGGTTCAACTGGAGGCTTGCGATCCAATATTCAAGGCAATTCTAGTGGAAAGAACGGTGCTGCTCCAAACACGAGTTATAAACCAGCAGCCTCCACTTCAACGTCAGTGGGTTCAACAGCCAAGAGTAGTGGTATTCAGTGCTTCAAGTGTGGAGGTCGTGGTCATGTCATAAAGGAGTGTCCAAATAATCGTGTGATCCTTGTGACTGATGATGGAGAATATACATCAGCTAGTGAAGAGGAAGCTGAAGCAGGAAATGAAGATGTCATTGATAAATCTGAAGAACATACGGGATGTGAATTTGAGCATGGTACTACTCTTGTGGTTACACAAATCTTGAGTGTTCAAATGAAAGAAGCTGAAATTGGACAGCGACATAATCTTTTTCAAACACGAGCAAAAGTGCAAGACAATGTAGTAAAGGTGATCATTGATGGAGGGAGCTGTCATAATCTTGCAAGTCGTGAGATGGTTGAAAAGCTTGGTTTGAAGTTGCAGCGACACCCTCATCCATATCATGTCCAATGGCTGAATGAATCGGGAGATATCAAGATTGGCTATAAAGTGAAAGTTCCGTTCAAAATTGGAGAGTATGTTGACATAGTGGAGTGTGATGTTGCACCCATGTCTGTGTGTCACATGCTGCTAGGAAGACCTTGGCAATATGACCGATATTCTCAACATTGTGGAAGAACAAATCAATACATGCTAGATCTGAAAGGGAGAAAGTTTGTACTCAAGCCTATGACCCCTCAACAAATCATGGCTGAACACTTACAAAAGAAAACTGAAATTAGTACAACAAGTAGAGGAGGAGAAGAGCAAAAGAAATTGAGTGCCATCCACAATTCGGTGAGTGAGTGCTACAAGCCAAATTCCAAAGATAAAAAGAAGGAAGAGGGAGAACACCTAGTTATGCTAGCCACAAAATCCGAGCTGAGAGAAGTGAGGAACAACCCATATCAAGTGCTCTTTGTACTTGTGAACAAAGATGTTTTGATTTCTCCTAACGACATAACATCTCTTCCTAGTGTTGTGGCTGATCTTTTGCAGGACTATGAAGACGTATTTCCACAAGAAACACCGGCTGGACTACCTCCAATTCGAGGGATTGAGCATCAAATCGATCTTATTCCAGGGGCTACACTTCCTAACCGTCCACCATATCGAACCAATCCCGAAGAAACTAAGGAAATACAAAGGCAAGTACAAGAACTTCTTGATAAAGGTTTTGTTCGTGAAAGCTTAAGCCCTTGTGCTGTTCCTGTGATTTTAGTACCTAAGAAAGATGGATCTTGGAGGATGTGTGTTGATTGTAGAGCGATAAATAATATTACCGTTCGCTATCGCCATCCTATTCCACGACTAGATGATATGCTTGATGAATTAAGTGGTTCCACAATTTTTACTAAAATTGATTTGAGAAGTGGATACCATCAAATAAGAATGAAAACTGGAGATGAATGGAAGACTGCATTTAAAACAAAATTTGGGTTGTATGAATGGTTAGTAATGCCCTTTGGGTTGACTAATGCTCCTAGTACTTTTATGAGATTAATGAACCATGTCTTAAGAACTTTCATTGGAAAATTTGTTGTTGTCTACTTCGATGATATTCTAATTTACAACAAGTCTTTTGATGAACATGTGAAACACATTCGACAAGTTTTAGATGAGCTTAGAAAGGAGAAATTATTTGCTAATCTTGAGAAGTGCAGTTTTTGCACATACCATGTTGTGTTTCTTGGCTTTGTTGTTTCAGCAAAAGGAATAGAGGTGGATGAATCCAAGGTGAAAGCCATCAAGGATTGGCCAGCTCCAACGAATGTAAGTCAAGTAAGAAGTTTTCATGGTCTTGCTGGTTTTTATAGAAGATTTGTGCGAGATTTCAGTACCATCGCTTCTCCTTTAAATGAATTGACAAAGAAAGGTGTTGAATTTAAATGGGGAAACTCACAAGAAGATGCTTTTCAAGAATTGAAGAAACGTTTGACTGAAGCACCTGTACTTATTCTTCCTGATTTCACTAAAACTTTTGAAGTAGAATGTGATGCTAGTGGGATTGGGATAGGAGGAGTTTTAATGCGACAAGGAAAACCTATAGCATATTTTAATGAAAAATTGGGAGGTGCTCAATTAAATTATTCTGTGTATGACAAAGAATTGTATGCTTTGGTCCGAGCGCTTGAAACATGGCAGCACTACTTATGGCCAAAAGAGTTTGTTATTCATTCTGATCATGAAGCTTTGAAGTATTTGAAAGGGCAAGCCAAACTGAACCGTCGCCATGCCAAATGGGTTGAGTTTATCGAAACATTTCCATACATTGTGAAATATAAGAAAGGTAAGGACAATGTGGTCGCTGATGCCTTGTCTCGAAGGAATGTGTTGTTGAATCAACTAGAGGTAAAAGTTTTGGGTCTTGAAAATTTGAAAGAAATGTATAATGATGATCCTGAATTTTCAGAACCATACAATCATTGTAAAGATGGAAAAGGTTGGGAAAAATATCATATACATGATGGATTTTTGTTTAGAGCTAACAAACTTTGTGTACCAAATTCTTCGATTAGATTGCTTTTATTGCAGGAGTCACATGGAGGCGGTCTAACAGGTCATTTTGGACAAAGGAAGACTTATGAAATGCTCAGTGATCATTTCTATTGGCCCAAGATGAGGAGAGACGTCATCAGATTTGTGGAGCGTTGTGTCACCTGTCACAAAGCTAAGTCAAAATTGAACCCTCATGGTTTATATACTCCTTTACCCGCTCCTAAAATTCCTTGGGATGACATAAGCATGGATTTTGTTTTAGGACTGCCAATGACTCAAAAAAAGAGAGATTCTATTTTTGTTGTGGTTGATAGATTTTCAAAAATGGCTCATTTTATTCCATGCAACAAGAGCGACGATGCTTCACATGTTGCTAATTTGTTTTTCAGAGAAATCGTGAGACTACATGGAGTGCCCAAGACCATCGTATCTGACCGTGATGTGAAGTTTGTGAGCTATTTTTGGAAAACATTGTGGGCAAAGCTTGGAACTAAACTTTTGTTCTCCACCACATGCCACCCCCAAACTGATGGCCAAACTGAAGTGGTGAATCGTACATTGTCAATGCTGCTGCGAACAATGGTAAAGAAGAACTTGAAGGATTGGGAGGAATGTTTGCCACACGTGGAGTTTGCTTATAATAGGGCAGTACATTCTACAACTAATTTATGCCCCTTCGAAATTGTATATGGGTTTAAACCTATTGCTCCCATAGATTTGTTGCCCCTTCCATTGCAGGAAAGAACCAATATGGAAGCTTCCAAGCGTGCTGCATATATAAAAAAGATACATGAGAAGACCAAGGAAGCAATTGAGCTCAAAGCAGTGCGCAAGGCTGCAAGTATGAACAAGCATAGGAAGAAAGTGTTATTTGAGCCGGGGGACTTGGTTTGGATTCACTTGCGCAAGGAGCGTTTTCCTGATCAGCGCAAATCCAAATTGATGCCACGAGGGGATGGTCCATTTCGTGTTCTTGCCAAGATCAATGATAATGCATACAAGATAGATCTTCCACCAAGCTATGGCGTGAGCAACACGTTCAATGTTGCTGACCTCTTACCATATACAAGCGAAGACATTTCAGAGTCGAGGACGACTCCTTTTCAAGGGGAGGAGGATGATATGACCACGCCATTAAGCAACATGTTACAACCCCCAAGTCATACTACATCAACCCAAGTACAACCAACATCATCACCAACCCAAGTCTTTGATGGACCAATTACACATAGCCGAGCTAAGAAGCTACAGCAAGAGGTGCACGCGCTACTTTATGAATTTCATTTAAACACTAATGAGAATTTTATGCTACCTAAGTCGTGTATGTTGATATTACTTAGGTTCACCAAAGAGGAAGGACAAAACATATCAAGGGCGAATCAGCAAGAAGAGCTATATCCGAGTCAGTCCAGCGCAACAGAACCGTCCAGAAGAAACAGTCATATCTTTTGATTTCCAAAAGCTATGAAGGCGCATAAGTACTTTTTGGAAAGCTCTTGAAATCTAGTTTCCAATGCTGCTAAAGCCGACTTAACCACATCTACCAGAAAGGCAGCCGACCTACTTTAGTGCCGACTGGTCAGAAGGTCAACAGTCAGCTTGATGACCAAGTTTTTGTATTAAACTGCATCATTCTACGAAGTTTCATTAAGCATGCTATATATGGTGAGAAAGCTTATCAAGTAAGCTTTCCAACGCATCCAGCCCCACGTCATTTGAAGATTCCTAGAAGAAGTTATTGTCAAAATACTGAAGGCTGCGCAGAAGTCAAACAGCCACACGGAAATCAGTTCTGCAGATCTCCCGAAGAGGCTCCTTCACATTAGCTCGTGAAAATACTTTTGTTCTGTGTTTATACCTCGCTAAGGCTGGTTGTTACTAGTATAAATACCCCCCTATGTCTATGATGTAAAGCAGCTTATGATAATCTAAAACAGAACCCCTTTATTCAGCTGTGTGCTAACAAATATTGAGAGTGATCTCTACCCCTTTGCTCTTGTGAATTCCTTCGCGGGATTGCAGAAGCGGCGGCTTCATCCGCTACCAATTGGTGCTCCTACTCCCTTCGAGGTCTCCTCGATTGATTGTAGGCTGTGTTGGTTGGTTCTTTGAGAGTGTGGTTGGGCGAATCCTCGATTCAGGCTGCCGGTTAAAGACGGTGGTTGGCTTCGAGTTTTATTTGTCAGGTTGCACTAGTTATCGCTGCTTGCAGCAAGTTATCTTGGCTTCTTTGAAGCTGGTTATCTGAAGATTGATCCTACGTCGTGAAGATCGGGCATCGTGACGCATCATCTGGTATCAAAGCCTCAGTTGCCACGGTAGGATTCTTTACCCTTAGCTACATATATTTTGTGTTTGTCCTATCCACCAAAAAGCCATAAAATATTTTGTCATAGCCCTTTGTTTCAATCTGTTGTTCCAGTGAGTTTTGTTAAGTTTCAGTCCTTAGAGTCTTTGTTTAGTTGCTGGTCACTCTATCCTTTGTGTTCCCTTTGAGCCTCTTATATATATCTGAAAATATCCACAAAAAGAAAAATCTAAAAAACTCTCATCATTTCCTTCGCGTTAACTTTGATCCTATTTAAGTTATAGCTGCTGGTTGAGTTCTTTGTTAAGTATTATAAAGTGTGCAATATCATATAAGATCTCTGTGTTTAGTTTTATAAAAAAGAGTATAAAAAAAAAGAGAAGAAAGAAAAGTACCAAAGAAAAGTGTTGAACAAGATTGTGAAAGAAAAGTAAAACAATCAGTTTGTTTATGTGCACAAGTGCTGAAAATTTTATCAAGTTGTTCAACCAGTTTGCTATTGTCATTTGGTGCAAAATTTTGGTTGGATCTGATTGCAACACTTGCATTCCAATCATACTCCTTGTCTGCATCAAATCTGAAATTTCTTACGCGTGTGTTTGATCTATTTACATCACTCGTATCTTGTGGTCAGCACTAGGCAGGGAACTTCTAGTCGGATGGTTATTTAACTTAACAACAACTAGAATTCAGATTGTATCCCTTGTTTATTAATCCCCACCAAGCTCCACATATAAGCCATCGTAATCGGTACTCTGGTCTTGTATTCGCTTAACCACCACTTTCTTGTTACCACCACACATTTTCTTGCAACCCGCAGGGAACTCATACGAGCTTTGGTTGGTAAGAGTGGTGAGGTTGTGAGATTCTACATAGCTTCATATTCCACCTATATTTGTTGCCTTGTTGTCACTAACTTCGCAGGAAGATGGATCCCAACGTTGAGATTGAAGAATGTGTCACCCTGATACAATTCAATGAGCTCAAACAAAGCATAAAAGCCAAGCAAGATCTGTTGGCACAAGATCTTCAGACACTTATGGCTGAAATCAGAGGTCGACGACTCCCCGACAGTGTAAGAAACCATGATGAAGATGGGGAAGAAAGTGAAGGAAATTATTCTAGAATAGCAAGTGAACATGGGAGGAGAAATCAAGGTGCTGCACATGGTAGAGGAAGAGGCCGGAATCGAAGAAATAATGACAATGAAGAATCTGAATTTGGGGATGATCAGTCTCAACATCGCTATGGTCGTCGTCATCATAGAGGTGTCAACCAAGAAGAGAGATTTGGGAAACTTAAGTTTACCATGCCAAAATTTGATGGTAGATCTGATCCTGAAGATTATTTCACATGGGAATTGAAGGTGGAGAAAATCTTCCGCCTACATAATTATTCAGAGGAGAAGAAACTCGCAATGGCATCTCTTGAGTTTGAAGGATATGCTCTGATTTGGTGGGAGCAACTTCTTCGTGATCGTGAAGATGGAGAGGACCCTATTATTACTTGGCAAGAGATGAAGCGAGAAATGAGAATTCGTTTTGTGCCGAAGCATTATCGGCGTGATCTTTTTGATAAATTGCAGAATTTGAGGCAAGGAAGTTTCTCTGTTGAGGAGTATTATAAGGAGATGGAGAAGGCCATGATTAGAGCCAATGTGTATGAAGACGAAGAGCAAACCATTGCACGTTTCATGGCTGGGTTACACCGCAACATTCAGCGTATTGTTGAGTTTCAGCCGTACCAAAGTCTTATTGATTTGGTACATCAAGCCACCAAAGCTGAACGCCAGCTGCAACAAGATGCTAAGAGCAGCAAGCCCTTGTCATATGGTGCACGAACCATGACTGGAGGAAGCAAATCGATCTCAAGGTTTACTGCTGCATCCTCAGCAACAAAAGGTTCAACTGGAGGCCTGCGATCCAATATTCAAGGCAATTCTAGTGGAAAGAACGGTGCTGCTACAAACCCAAGTTATAAACCAGCAGCATCCACTTCAACATCAGTGGGTTCAACAGCCAAGAGTAGTGGTATTCAGTGCTTCAAGTGTGGAGGTCGTGGTCATGTCATAAAGGAGTGTCCAAATAATCGTGTGATCCTTGTGACTGATGATGGAGAATATACATCAGCTAGTGAAGAGGAAGCTGAAGCAGGAAATGAAGATGACATTGATAAATCTGAAGAACAAACGGGATGTGAATTTGAGCATGGTACTACTCTTGTGGTTACACAAATTTTGAGTGTTCAAATGAAAGAAGCTGAAATTGGACAGCGACATAATCTTTTTCAAACGCGAGCCAAAGTGCAAGACAAAGTAGTAAAAGTGATCATTGATGGAGGGAGTTGCCATAATCTTGCAAGTCGTGAGATGGTTGAAAAGCTTGGTTTGAAGTTGCAGCGACACCCTCATCCATATCATGTCCAATGGTTGAATGAATCAGGAGATATCAAGATTGGTTATAAGGTGAAAGTTTCGTTCAAGATTGGAGAGTATGTTGACACAGTGGAGTGCGATGTTGCACCCATGTCTGTGTGTCACATGCTGCTTGTCGGGGACCATAATTAGGGGTACCCTCAAGACGCCTAATTCTCAGCTGGTAACCCCCATCAACATGAAGCTGCAGAGGCCTGATGGGTGCGATTAAGTCAGGGATCAGTCCATACGAGCGACTCGATCACGCCTCGCCCGAGCCTAGCCTCGGGCAAGGGCAGCCGACCCTAAGGTGTTTCCGTCTCGCCCGAGGCCCCCTTTTCACGGCAGACGCATCTCCGGCTCGCCCAAGGCCTTGTCTTCGATAAGAAGCAACCCTGACTAAATCGCCGCGCCGACCGACCAAGTCACAGGGGCATTTAACGCAAAGAGTGAGACTGACGGGCAGCCAGGCCTTGCCGAGGGCGCCATAGGAAGCTCCGCCCGACCCAGGGCTCGGACTCGGGCTAAGGCCCTGGAAGACGGCGAACTCCGCTCCGCCCGACCCAGGGCTCGGACTCGGGCTAAGGCCCCGGAAGACGGCGAACTCCGCTCCGCCCGACCCAGGGCTCGGACTCGGGCTAAGGCCCCGGAAGACGGCGAACTCCGCTCCACCCGACCCAGGGCTCGGACTCGGGCTAGGCTCCAGAAGACGACGAACTCCGCTTCGCCCGACCCCAGGGGTCGGACTCCGCCCTGGCCTCTGTCGAACGACCTCCGCCTCGCCCGACCCAGGGGCTCGGGCTCGGCCTCGGCCATGCAGGACAGACTCGACTTCGGCTTCGGAGGAGCCTCCACGTCGCCCGACCTAGGGCACAAGTCCGCCACGTCAACAGGAAGCGCCATCATCACCCTACCCCGAGCCGACTCGGGCCGCAGAGAACAAGACCGGCGTCCCATCTGGCTAGCTCCGCCAGATAGGCAATGATGGCGCCCCGCTAGCCCTATGACGACGGCGGCTCTCAGCTCCCTTACGGAAGCAGGGGGACGTCAGTAAGGACCCAACAGCTCCGACAGCTGTCCCTCCGCCAGGCTTCGTTGCTCCACCGACAGCCACGACACCACACCAGCTGGGTGCCAAGATCTCTCCGGCTGCCACCTTGGCATGTACTTAGGGCGCTAGCTCTCCCCCGCTAGACACGTAGCACTCTGCTACACCCCCATTGTACACCTGGATCCTCTCCTTGCGCCTATAAAAGGAAGGACCAGGGCCTTCTTAGAGAAGGTTGGCCTCGCGGGAACGAGGGCAGGGGCAGGCGCTCTCTTGGGGCCGCTCGCTCCCCTCACCCGCATGGACGCTTGTAACCCCCTACTGCAAGCGCACCCGACCTGGGCGCGGGACGAACACGAAGGCCGCGGGATCTCCGCCTCCCTCACGACCCGGCTCCGGCCACCTCGCTCTTCCCCCCTTCGCGCTCGCCCACGCGCTCGACCCATCTGGGCTGGGGCACGCGGCACACTCACTCGTCGGCTCGGGGACCCCCCGGTCTCGAAACGCCGACAGTTGGCGCGCCAGGTAGGGGCCTGCTGCGTGTTGACGAGCAGTTTCCCGTCAAGCTCCAGATGGGCAGTCTCCAACGACCTCTCCAACCCGGGACGGTGCTCCGTTTCGGGAGCCTCGAGTTCATGTCTTTCGACGGCGGCTACGACATGATACTCCTTCCACCGCCGCGCGGCGGCGACAATGGTGGCCGATAGCCCGTCCGCCGGCGGCGGAATCGACGACGTCTTTCCCGCGTGGGGGAAGGACAACTTTCGAGCTCGCCCCATCCTCTCCCTCGCCATCGGAGGAGGAGACGGGGCAACCAGGGCCGAGCGGGAGGCTGCACTCCGTCGGCTATCGAGCAAGTGGACGACGCCAGCACGCTCACGGAGGGCCTGCAGGACGTCGCCCTCGTACCCAGGACGACGGTGCGATCAGCCCCCGAGGTGACTTCGTCGCCCCTCGTCGACCAAAAGGTACCGACTGCTTCCCATCCTTCGTCATTTCGACTCGACCTCAACCCGCCTAGCGACCTCGCTTTGGCGGGCGCTCGCGTTGAGGTGAATGCAACCCCTCTTGGGTTTCGTGTGCGGTCGCCTTGGGACCGATTGACGGGTGTCTCGACCTACGGGCCCTCTGGGTCCGAGGAAGATGATGACCCCAGCATCTGCTGGGATTTCTCTGGATCTGGCAACCCCAGTGCCATGCGGGACTTCATGACCGCGTGCAGCTACTGCCTCTCCGACTGTTCCGACGGCAGCCGCAGCCTTGACGACAAGGACTGCGGCCCGAGCCGCGAATGTTTCCACGTCGAGCTAGGGGATCCCTCCGGAGGCAGCCGTCTCGGCATGCCAAAGGATGGTGATCTCCCTAGGCCAGCGCCTCGCACCGACATCCCACGGGAGCTAGCTGTGGTCCCCGTTCCGGCGGGGGGTTACGACCCACAGCTCGAGCAAGTCCGCGGGGTGCAGGCCGGGCTCGATGAGGGGGCAGGAGCGCTCGAGTTGATCCGCCGGGACGTCGGGCAGGTATGGGCGGGCCAGCCCCCGGCCGGAGAAATACGTCACCTGCCCAGGGTCTCCAGCACCGCATCGCCAACGATGCCAAGAACAGGCCGCCACCCACATCCGGCGGGACCGGTCAGGACCTGGCAGCCGCAGCGATGCTCCTCCACGCGATGCCGGAGTCATCAAACACCGAGGGTCGGCGAATCCAGGGAGAGCTCAAGCATCTCCTGGAAGGCGCTGCGGCCCGGCGGGCCGAGAGCTCTGCCTCCCGAAGGCAGGGGTACCCCTCGGAACCTCGTGCCGCGACTTCCCGACTCACGCGGGAAGCCTCGGCCTATACCGGACGCACGCGCAACACCGCGCCTGCGGCCCCGGGCCACCTCGGCGACGAGCACCCTCATCGCGACCGTCGGGCCCGCCTCGACGAAAGGGTGCGCCGAGGCTATCACCCCAGGCGTGGGGGACGCTACGACAGCGGGGAGGACCGGAGTCCCTCGCCCGAACCACCCGGTCCGCAGGTCTTCAGCCGAGCCATTCGTCGGGCGCCGTTTCCGACCCGATTCCGACCCCCGACTACTATCACAAAGTACTCGGGGGAAACAAGACCGGAATTGTGGCTCGTGGACTACCGCCTGGCCTGTCAACTGGGTGGAACGGACGACGACAACCTCATCATCCGCAACCTCCCCCTGTTCCTCTCCGACACTGCTCGCGCTTGGTTGGAGCACCTGCCTCCGGGGCAGATTTCCAACTGGGAGGATTTGGTCCAAGCTTTCGCCGGCAACTTTCAGGGCACGTACGTGCGCCCCGGGAATTCCTGGGACCTCCGGAGCTGCCGGCAACAGCCGGGAGAGTCTCTTCGGGACTACATCCGGTGGTTCTCGAAGCAGCGCACCGAGCTGCCCAACATCACCGACTCCGATGTCATCGGCGCGTTCCTTGCCGGCACCACTTGTCGTGACCTGGTGAGCAAGTTGGGTCGCAAGACCCCCACCAGGGCGAGCGAGCTGATGGACATCGCCACCAAGTTCGCCTCTGGCCAGGAGGCGGTCGAGGCCATCTTCCGAAAAGACAAGCAGCCCCAGGGCCGCTCGCCGGAAGATGCTCCCGAGGCGTCTACTCCGCGCGGCGCCAAGAAGAAAGGCAGGCGGAAGTCGCAAGCGAAACGCGACGCCGCCGACGCAGACCTTGTCGCCGCCGCCGAGTACAAGAACCCTCGGAAGCCCCCCGGAGGTGCTAACCTCTTCGACAAGATGCTCAAGGAGACGTGCCCTTACCATCAGGGGCCCGTCAAGCACACCCTCGAGGAGTGCGTCATGCTTCGGCGCCACTTCCACAAGGCCGGGCCACCCGCAGAGGGTGGCAGGGCCCGCGACGATGACAAAAAGGAAGATCACCAAGCAGGAGGATTCCCCGAGGTCCGCGACTGCTTCATGATCTGCGGAGGGCATGCGGCGAATGCCTCGGCTCGGCATCGCAAGCGAGAGCGTCGGGAGGTCTGCTCGGTGAAGGTGGCGGCACCAGTCTACCTAGACTGGTCCGACAAGCCCATCACCTTCGACCAAGATGACCACCCCGACCACGTGTCGAGCCCGGGGAAGTACCCGCTCGTCGTCGATCCCATCATCGGCGACGTCAGGCTCACCAAGGTCCTGATGGATGGGGGCAGCTGCCTCAATATCATCTACGCCGAGACCCTCAGGCTCCTGCGCGTCAATCTGTCCTCCGTCCGAGCAGGCGCTGCGCCCTTCCACGGGATCATTCCTGGGAAGCGCGTCCAGCCCCTCGGACAGCTCGACCTTCCTGTCTGCTTCGGAACACCCTCCAATTTCCGAAGGGAGACTTTGACGTTCGAGGTGGTCGGGTTCCGAGGAACCTACCACGCAGTATTAGGGAGGCCATGCTACGCGAAGTTCATGGCCATCCCCAACTACACCTACCTGAAGCTCAAGATGCCGGGCCCCAACAGGGTCATCACCGTCGGCCCCACGTACAAGCACGCGTTCGAATGCGATGTGGAGTGCGTGGAGTACGCCGAGGCCCTCGCCGAGTCCGAGGCCCTCATCGCCGACCTGGAAAACCTCTCCCGAGAGGTGCCGGACGTGAAGCGACACGCCGGCAACTTCGAGCCAGCGGAGACGGTTAAGGCCGTCCCTCTCGACCCCAGTGGCGACACCTCCAAGCAGATCCGGATCGGTTCCGGGCTCGACCCCAAATAGGAAGCAGTGCTCGTCGACTTTCTCCGCGCAAACGCCGACGTCTTTGCGTGGAGTCCCTCGGACATGCCCGACATACCGAGGGATGTCGCCGAGCACTCGCTGGATATTCGGGCCGGAGCCCGACCGGTCAGGCAACCTCTGCACCGATTCGACGAGGAAAGGCACAGGGTGATAGGCGAGGAGATCCACAAGCTGATGGCAGCAGGGTTCATCAAAGAGGTATTCCATCCCGAATGGCTTGCCAAACCTGTGCTTGTAAGGAAGAAAGGGGGGAAATGGCGGATGTGTGTAGACTACACTGGTCTCAACAAAGCATGTTCGAAGGTTCCCTACCCTCTACCTCGCATCGATCAAATCGTGGATTCCACTGCTGGGTGCAAACCCTGTCTTTCCTCGATGCCTACTCAGGGTATCATCAAATCAAGATGAAAGAGTCCGACCAGCTCGCGACTTCTTTCATCACGCCCTTCGGCATGTATTGCTATGTCACCATGCCGTTCGGTTTGAGGAACGCGGGTGCCACGTACCAGCGGTGCATGAACCATGTGTTCGGCGAACACATCGGTCGCACGGTCGAGGCCTATGTCGATGACATCGTAGTCAAGACAAGGAAAGCCTCCGACCTTCTCTCCGACCTTGAGGTGACATTCTGGTGTCTCAAGGCGAAGGACGTCAAGCTCAATCCCGAAAAGTGTGTCTTCGGGGTGCCCCGGGGCATGCTCCTGGGATTCATCGTCTCCGAGCGGGGCATCGAAGCCAACCCGGAGAAGATCGCAGCCATCACCAGCATGGGGCCCATCAAGGACTTAAAAGGCGTACAGAGGGTCATGGGATGTCTCGCGGCCTTGAGCCGTTTCATCTCGCGTCTCGGCGAAAGAGGCCTGCCCCTGTACCGTCTCTTAAGGAAGGCCGAATCCTTCACTTGGACCCCCGAGGCCGAGGAAGCCCTCGGGAACCTGAAGGCGCTCCTCACCCAGGCGCCTGTCTTGGTGCCCCCAGCTGATGGAGAAGCCCTCTTGGTCTACGTCGCCGCTACCACTCAGGTGGTCAGCGCCGCGATCGTGGTCGAAAGGCAAGAAGAGGGGCATGCATTGCCCATTCAGAGGCCAGTTTACTTCATCAGCGAGGTGCTGTTCGAAACCAAGACCCGCTACCCACAAGTTCAGAAGCTGCTGTATGCAGTGATCCTGACAAGGCGAAAGTTGCGACATTACTTCGAGTCTCATCCGGTAACTGTGGTGTCATCCTTCCCCCTGGGGGAGATCATCCAGTGCCGAGAGGCCTCGGGACGGATCGCAAAGTGGGCGGTGGAAATCATGGGCGAGACGATCTCGTTCGCCCCTCGGAAGGCCATCAAGTCCCAGGTACTGGCGGACTTCGTAGCCGAATGGGTCGACACCCAGTTGCCGACGGCTCCGATCCAACCGGAGCTCTGGACCATGTTTTTTGACGGGTCGCTGATGAAGACGGGAGCCAGCGCGGGCCTGCTCTTCGTCTCGCCCCTCGGGAAACACCTGCGCTACGTGCTACGCCTCCATTTCCCGGTGTCCAACAATGTGGCAGAGTACGAAGCTCTGATCAATGGATTGCGAATCGCCATCGAGCTAGGGGTCCGACGCCTCGACGCTCGCGGCGACTCGCAGCTCGTCATCGACCAGGTCATGAAAAACTCCCACTGCCGTGACCCGAAGATGGAGGCCTACTGTGATGAGGTTCGACGCCTGGAAGACAAGTTCTACGGGCTCGAGCTTAACCACATCGCCCGGCGCTACAACGAGACTGCGGACGAGCTGGCAAAAATAGCCTCGGGGCGAACGACGGTTCCCCCGGACGTCTTCTCCCGAGATCTGCACCAACCCTCCATCAAGGTCAGCGACACGCCCGAGCCCGAGGCGCCCTCGGCTCCGTCCGAGGCACCCTCGGCCCAGCCCGAACCATCCTCGGTTCAGCCCGAGGAACCCTCGGCTCCCGAGGGCGAGGCGCTGCGCATCGAAGAGGAGCGGGGCGGGGTCCCGCCTGATCAAGACTGGCAGACCCCGTACCTGCAATATCTCCGCCAGGGAGAGCTACCCCTCGACCAAGCCGAGGCTCGGCGGGTAGCGCGACGCGCCAAGTCGTTCGTCTTGCTGGGCGATGAGAAGGAGCTCTACCACCGCAGCCCCTCAGGCATCCTCCAGAGGTGCATCTCCATCGCCGAAGGTCAGGAACTCCTGCAAGAGATACACTCGGGGGCTTGCGGCCATCACGCAGCGCCTCGAGCCCTTGTCGGGAACGCTTTCCGGCAAGGCTTTTACTGGCCGACGGCGGTGGCTGACGCCACTAGAATTGTCCGCACCTGCGAAGGGTGTCAATTCTATGCGAAGCAGACCCACCTGCCCGCTCAGGCTCTACAGACGATACCCATCACCTGGCCCTTCGCTGTGTGGGGTCTGGACCTCGTCGGCCCTCTGCAGAAGGCGCCCGGGGGCTACACGCACCTGCTGGTCGCCGTCGACAAATTCTCCAAGTGGATCGAGGCCCGACCCCTGAACAGCATCAGGTCCGAGCAGGCGGTGGCGTTCTTCACCAACATCATCCATCGCTTCGGGGTCCTAAACTCCATCATCACCGACAACGGCACCCAGTTCACCGGCAAAAAATTCTTGGATTTTTGCGAGGATCACAACATCCGGGTGGACTGGGCTGCCGTAGCTCATCCCATGTCGAACGGGCAAGTAGAGCGTGCCAACGGCATGATTCTACAAGGGCTCAAGCCTCGGATTTACAATGACCTCAACAAGTTCGGCAAGCGATGGATGAAGGAACTCCCCTCGGTGGTCTGGAGCCTGAGGACGACGCCGAGCCGAGCCACGGGTTTCACGCCGTTCTTCCTGGTCTACGGGGCCGAGGCCGTCTTGCCCACTGACCTGGAATACGGCTCCCCGAGGACGAGGGCCTACGACGATCAAAGCAACCAAGCTAGCCGAGAAGACTCGCTGGACCAGCTGGAAGAGGCTCGGGACAGGGCCTTACTACACTCGGCGCGGTATCAGCAGTCCCTGCGACGCTACCACGCCCGAGGGGTCCGACCCCGAGACCTCCAGGTGGGCGACCTGGTGCTTCGGCTGCGGCAAGACGCCCGAGGGAGGCACAAGCTCACGCCCCCCTGGGAGGGGCCATTCGTCATCGCCAAAGTTCTGAAGCCCGGAACGTACAAGCTGGCCAACAGTCAAGGCGAAGTCTACGGCAACGCTTGGAACATCCAACAGCTACGTCGCTTCTACCCTTAAGATGCTTCCAAGTTGTTCATATACCTCGCACCCACGCAAAGTTTAGTCAACAAGGAAGGGTCGGCCTCGCCTCGGCAAAGCCCGACCCTCCCTCGGGGGCTAAAAGGGGGGAAACCCCCTCTGCGTCAAAATTTTCCTCGAAAAAAAATCTCTTTTACCAGAATATCTTTCGTGCTTTTTGACTACTTCGAAAAGTGGGTCCTGGAAACGACGGAGTACACGTAAGCAGCCAAGGCTGACCGAGCCGAGGGACTCCTACGCCTCCGGGATACGGATACCTCACTCATCACCTTCTGCGATAAGTAACTCACGTTCGGATAAAGTGGCTCCGCGGGTCGAACAAGTCTTTACGTTCGGAAGCCCTTCTGCCGAAGCGATCCTTCGAGCCTTCTCGACCAAGTCGGTGACGGGGCCTCATGGACGGGTGAAAGTACGCGTAAACGGCAAGGCCGATTGAGCCGAGGGACTCCTACGCCTCCGGGATACGGATACCTCACTCATCACCTTCCGCGAGAAGCAACTCTCGCTCGTACAAACATCCCTGTCACCGACAAAAGGTCCAGATACTCGAAACAAGAGGAAAAGAGACGCAGCTTTACAACGCAGCAAGGGTGTGTGTTCTGGCCTCGGCGGCCGCACAAGGCACACACTACAAGACAATCTGATCCTGCAGGCTCGGGTCTTGACGCTGGAAGGAGGCAGCAACGCCCTCGGCATCAACGGCACCTTCGGCGAGGCCCGACCTAGCCTCGGACGGCGACGCGGTCCGAGGGTCTTCGCTCCGAAGGACGACGTCGTCACCGCGCCCGGGCAATCGCTGTCAGGGACTTCTCCGGGAATCCGGCCCGAGCAGGCGGCTCGGCCGGCCACCTCCGGGGCCTCGGCCAACCATCTTCCAAGGGCGCCGGCCCGGTCCGAAGCCTCGGCTGATCAACTCCGACGTCGATCCTGCCAACGGACAGCCCGGCTAGGCTCCGGCCAACCAGGTTTCATTTTCGAGCCAACTCCGCCTCTGTTCATACTGATATCGCTACCCCTGGCCTCGGCTCGTCGAAGAGCGGCCGAGGGGTCTCTTTAACTAAGCTAGAGGAGCCTCGGACAGCAGGGCCGACCGAGCCGAGGGACTCCTACGCCTCCGGGATACGGATACCTCACTCGTCACCTTGACACGGGGCGACTCATGCTTGGTGAAGCGGTTCAGGTAATCAGCAGACGAGTCTTAGTGCTCGAAAAATGAGGAAAAAACACGGCTCCGTGCCGAAATTACATACATGTTCAGGCCCCGAAAGCCGAAATGAACAAAAAACACTGGCATCCAAGGTGCCATTACAAACGGAACTCCGGTTCCCCCCGATAGGGGCGGGCCTGCGGGGCGGCGGAAGGACTTTCACCCCCCGAGGACGAGAGGCAGCCATTCAGGCCAGGGGACGGAGACCCAGGGCTACTGACGGAGTTGGCAATCTCGTCGGTAGAGAAGCCACCCCCGTCCGCCGACGCCTCAGAGCGTGCCGGCAGGTCTTCGCCCTTGCTGGGGCCGTCCAGGGCGTGGGCACCGCCCTCGTGGTGCGCGGAGCAATCGTCGTCCGGACGGAGGACGCGGCGTTGCGCCCCGACTATGTGACGACAACCCGCCTCTTCCGGCATGGCCGGAGGAAGTCTCCGTGAGGTTGGAGGATGCCGCTCTCCCCCAGACGCCCGGGAAAGAAGAGGGCTACCGACCCACACGGAGGTAGCCCCCTGACTCGCCTCGTCCTCCATCTTGGCTTGGATGACGAAAATCCTTGAGGCTGAGGGAGGGGCAGAGGCCGCAGCCCGGCTCGCTTTCCCCCACCATCAAGCCGGAGGTCACCATCTTGGGTGACCGCCGGTGGAGGGGTGCAGCTGGGCTGCATGATGAAAATCCTTGAAGCCGAACGATGGCTGAAAGGTACCAACTCCCACGGAGTTGCATTCCTCCAACGATGGGACGAAAAGACGGCGGTTTCCCCCATCCGGGGGCTTGGAAGGTGGAAGGACACGGTGCGTCAGGGAAGAAGGAGACATGGTCGCCTTACGGAAGGAGTCGCCCTCCTTTTAAAGGTGACTCTCCCTGCTTGCGCCCCCAACCGTCATGGGCCGAGTCTTCTCCAACACGCCTCCAAAGCCCTCCTCTGTGGCGCGGGGGCTGGGTCCCGCATGTCATGAAGACTGGCTCCGAGCAGAAGAAGCCAAACCGCCACGCACAGCGCACGCAACCACCCAGCGGTTACAAGGGACCCTCCACTTTTGCCCAGACCAACGGGCGAAAGGGGCGGGCAGCCATGCGGGCGGCATGCAACCGCGCCAAGTGGACGCGCCTCTCCGACTCCTGACATGCCAGCACGGAGGCTCAAGCCCACGCGTCGCGCGACCGGCGCGCCGGATGCTGCATGCAAGCCACAGTACCACTTGCGCCACCGCCGCACCTCCTCGATTGCGGAACCGATACCGCGACCCGAGGCGACCCAGCGTGCGACCCAGCAGCGCCAGCCTGACGCAGCGGTCAAACACGGTCAAAAGCGGGCCAGCAGTAATGGCGGTGGCAGGCACACGGGAGCAGCGGTCACGCCGTCAGCCAGGCTTACGTCCCATCCGGAGGCAGCGAGAGAACCCCCTCTCACGGCGTGAAGACGACGCGCCCGTGACCCGTTCCTCGAACAGCTCGCGCACGCGCAACGGCAGCCCCGCCAACTACTCGCCCCGGAGCATTAACTCCGCGGCTGGACAGGCGGCGCTTCTGGCAGGAGCAGCTGGCGACGCTTCGCCTTCGCCAAAACGACCACACCAAAAAAGGTACGCCACGTCGTTCAATTTCATATCCTTTTTCCCTTTTTTCTCTTTCTCTATCTCTTGCAACAGGGACCGGGAAAGGGGATACCCCCAAAGGGATCCTTCCCCGTGAAGGAACTAGGCTCCGAGCCTCCTTACTGATCAGGGGTTCGAAGGCTGCCCCCCGAAGGGTTCAACAGCCGCCTCAGATCACGTGGGCCCGACACCCACTACTGGTCAGAGGTTCGAAGGTCGGCCTCCCGAAAGGTTCCACGGCCGCCTCAGGCTACTCGGGCTCCGCGCCCATTACTGATCAGGGGTTCGAAGGCTGGCCCCCCGAAGGGTTCACAGTCGCCTCAGACACCGAGCGAGGGATGACCAGGGGTACGTTCGATACATAACCAAGGCTTGGGCTGCGCTCCCGAGGTACCCTAGGACATTTCCGAGACCAGCGGGAACGATCCTGTAACGGAATCCCATCGGAGGGAGGCAACGAGCCCTCGGACCCCGTCGCCAGGGGACCGGGTCCGGCAGATCACCCGCAGGTACTTTTGGGCGTGCCTCCGGGCCCCTAGCCGACCCCCAACGAACGGGGCACGGACGTCCACTCGGATTACCCGATTGCAGCTCACCGGAGACACCATGTTCGGTGCCCATCGAGGGTAACATGGCGCTCTCCCCCTCCTCCTTGCGGAAAGGCGACGTAGGGGCGTATGTAAAAAAGCCGAGTCTGTCCCTGATCGCCCTCTCGCCCTGTGCGGAGGCTCGGGGGCTGCTCTCGCAAACCCGGCTCCGGCCAAACCGTTGACAGCGTCAACATACCAGCCCGAGAACTTGGGCCCCGACAGTGCACCCGGGCTACGGCCAGTACGCATGAGGGAACCACCAGACCAGCTGAAGCATTACGCAAGGCATTAAGACCTCGAAGGAGTGAAACCACTCCTCCGAGGCCTCGGGGGCTACACCCGGCGGGTGCGCTCGCGCGCACCCACCGGAACAAAGTGCAACCGAGAAAGGCTGGTCCCCTTGCAAAAAAGTGCGACGAAAGCCTCCAAGCGAGTGCTAACACTCCCTTCGAGGCTCGGGGGCTACTGTCGGGGACCATAATTAGGGGTACCCTCAAGACGCATAATTCTCAGCTGGTAACCCCCATCAGCATGAAGCTGCAGAGGCCTGATGGGTGCGATTAAGTCAGGGATCAGTCCATACGAGCGACTCGATCACGCCTCGCCCGAGCCTAGCCTCGGGCAAGGGCAGCCGACCCTAAGGTGTTTCCGTCTCGCCCGAGGCCCCCTTTTCACGGCAGACGCATCTCCGGCTCGCCCAAGGCCTTGTCTTCGATAAGAAGCAACCCTGACTAAATCGCCGCGCCGACCGACCAAGTCACAGGGGCATTTAACGCAAAGAGTGAGACTGACGGGCAGCCAGGCCTTGCCGAGGGCGCCATAGGAAGCTCCGCCCGACCCAGGGCTCGGACTCGGGCTAAGGCCCCGGAAGACGGCGAACTCCGCTCCGCCCGACCCAGGGCTCGGACTCGGGCTAAGGCCCCGGAAGACGGCGAACTCCGCTCCGCCCGACCCAGGGCTCGGACTCGGGCTAGGCTCCAGAAGACGACGAACTCCGCTTCGCCCGACCCCAGGGGTCGGACTCCGCCCTGGCCTCTGTCGAACGACCTCCGCCTCGCCCGACCCAGGGGCTCGGGCTCGGCCTCGGCCATGCAGGACAGACTCGACTTCGGCTTCGGAGGAGCCTCCACGTCGCCCGACCTAGGGCACAAGTCCGCCACGTCAACAGGAAGCGCCATCATCACCCTACCCCGAGCCGACTCGGGCCACAGAGAACAAGACTGGCGTCCCATCTGGCTAGCTCCGCCAGATAGGCAATGATGGCGCCCCGCTAGCCCTATGACGACGGTGGCTCTCAGCTCCCTTACGGAAGCAGGGGGACGTCAGCAAGGACCCAACAGCTCCGACAGCTGTCCCTCCGCCAGGCTCCGTTGCTCCACCGACAGCCACGACACCACACCAGCTGGGTGCCAAGATCTCTCCGGCTGCCACCTTGGCATGTACTTAGGGCGCTAGCTCTCCCCCGCTAGACACGTAGCACTCTGCTACACCCCCATTGTACACCTGGATCCTCTCCTTGCGCCTATAAAAGGAAGGACCAGGGCCTTCTTAGAGAAGGTTGGCCTCGCGGGAACGAGGGCAGGGGCAGGCGCTCTCTTGGGGCCGCTCGCTCCCCTCACCCTCGCGGACGCTTGTAACCCCCTACTGCAAGCGCACCCGACCTGGGCGCGGGACGAACACGAAGGCCGCGGGATCTCCGCCTCCCTCACGACCCGGCTCCGGCCACCTCGCTCTTCCCCCCTTCGCGCTCGCCCACGCGCTCGACCCATCTGGGCTGGGGCACGCGGCACACTCACTCGTCGGCTCGGGGACCCCCCGGTCTCGAAACGCCGACACTGCTAGGAAGACCTTGGCAATATGATCGATATTCTCAGCATTGTGGAAGAACAAATCAATACACGCTAGATCTGAAAGGGAGAAAGTTTGTACTCAAGCCTATGACCCCTCAACAAATCATGGCTGAACATTTACAAAAGAAAACTGAAATTAGTGCAGCAAGTAGAGGAGGAGAAGAGCAAAAGAAATTGAGTGCCATCCACAATTCGGTGAGCGAGTGCTACAAGCCAAATTCAAGAGATAAAAGGAAGGAAGAGGGAGAACATCTAGTTATGCTAGCCACAAAATCTGAGCTGAGAGAAGTGAGGAACAACCCATATCAAGTACTCTTTGTACTTGTGAACAAAGATGTTTTGATGATGCGTCACGATGCCCGATCTTCACGACGTAGGATCAATCTTCAGATAACTAGCTTCAAAGAAGCCAAGATAACTTGCTGCAAGCAGCGATAACTAGTGCAACCTGACAAATAAAACTCGAAGCCAACCACCGTCTTTAACCGGCAGCCTGAATCGAGGATTCGCCCAACCACACTCTCAAAGAACCAACCAACACAGCCTACAATCAATCGAGGAGACCTCGAAGGGAGTAGGAGCACCAATTGGGAGCGGATGAAGCCACCGCTTCTGCAATCCCGCGAAGGAATTCACAAGAGCAAAGGGGTAGAGATCACTCTCAATATTTGTTAGCACACAGCTGAACAAAGGGGTTCTGTTTTAGATTATCATAAGCTGCCTTACATCATAGACATAGGGGGGTATTTATACTAGTAACAACCAGCCTTAGCGAGGTATAAACACAAAACAAAAGTATTTTCACGTGCTAATGTGAAGGAGCCTCTTCGGGAGATCTGCAGAGCTGATTTCCGTGTGGCTGTTTGACTTCTGCGCAACCTTCAGTATTTTGACAATAACTTCTTCTAGGAATCTTCAAATGACGTGGGACTGGTTGCATTGGAAAGCTAACTTGATAAGCTTTCTCACCATATATAGCATGCTTAATGAAACTTCGTAGAATGATGCAGTTTAATACGAAAACTTGGTCATCAAGCAGACTGTTGACCTTCTGACCAGTCAGCACTAAAGTAGGTCGGCTGCCTTTCGGGTAGATGTGGTTAAGTCGGCTGTAGAAGCATTGAAAACTAGACTTCAAGAGCTTTCCAAAAAGTACTTATGGGCCTTCATAGCTTTTGGGAATCAAAAGTTATGACTGTTTCTTCTGGACGGTTCTGTAGCGCTGGACTGACTCGGACGTAGCTCTTCTTGCTGATTCGCCTTTGATATGTTTTGTCCTTCCTCTTGGTGAACCTAAGTAATATCAACATACACGACTTAGGTAGCATAAAGTTCGCATTAGTGTTTAATTGAAATTCATAAAGTAGCGCGTGCACCTCTTGCTGTAGCTTCTTAGCTCGGCTACGTGTAATTGGTCCATCAAAGACTAGCGCGTGCACCTCTTGGTGTAGCTTCTTAGCTCGGCTACGTGTAATTGGTCCATCAAAGACTCGGGTTGGTGACGATGTTGGTTGTACTTGAGTTGATGTAGTATAACTTGGGGGTTGTAATGTGTTGCTTAATGGCGTGGTCGTATCATCCTCCTCCCCTTGAAAAGGAGTCGTCCTCGACTCTGAAGTGTCTTCACTTGTAAATGGTAAGAGGTCAGCAACATTGAACGTGTTGCTCACGCCATAGCTCGGTGGAAGATATATCTTGTATGCATTATCATTGATCTTGGCAAGAACACGAAATGGACCATTCCCTCGTGGCTCCTGCAATAAAAGCAATCTAACCGAAGAATTTGGTACACAAAGTTTGTTAGCTCCAAACAAAAATCCATCATGTATATGATATTTCTCCCAACCTTTTCCATCTTTACAACGAATGTATGGTTCTGAAAATTCAGGATCATCATTATATATTTCTTTCAAATTTTCAAGACCCAAAACTTTTACCTCTAGTTGATTCAACAACACATTCCTTCGAGACAAGGCATCAGCGACCACATTGTCCTTACCTTTCTTATATTTCACAATGTATGGAAATGTTTCGATAAACTCAACCCATTTGGCATGGCGACGGTTCAGTTTGGCTTGCCCTTTCAAATACTTCAAAGCTTCATGATCGGAATGAATAACAAACTCTTTTGGCCATAAGTAGTGCTGCCATGTTTCAAGTGCTCGGACCAAAGCATACAATTCTTTGTCATACACAGAATAATTTAATTGAGCACCTCCCAATTTTTCACTAAAATATGCTATAGGTTTTCCTTGTTGCATTAAAACTCCTCCTATCCCAATCCCACTAGCATCACATTCTACTTCAAAAGTTTTAGTGAAATCAGGAAGAATAAGTACAGGTGCTTCAGTCAAACGTTTCTTCAATTCTTGAAAAGCATCTTCTTGTGAGTTTCCCCATTTAAATTCAACACCTTTCTTTGTCAATTCATTTAAAGGAGAAGCGATAGTACTGAAATCTCGCACAAATCTTCTATAAAACCCAGCAAGACCATGAAAACTTCTTACTTGACTTACTTTCGTTGGAGCTGGCCAATCCTTGATGGCTTTCACCTTGGATTCATCCACCTCTATTCCTTTTGCTGAAACAACAAAGCCAAGAAACACAACATGGTCTGTGCAAAAACTGCACTTCTCAAGATTAGCAAATAATTTCTCCTTTCTTAGCTCATCTAAAACTTGTCGAATGTGTTTCACATGTTCATCAAAAGTCTTGCTGTAAATTAGAATATCATCGAAGTAGACAACAACAAATTTTCCAATGAAAGTTCTTAAGACATGGTTCATTAATCTCATAAAGGTACTAGGAGCATTAGTTAACCCAAAGGGCATCACTAACCATTCATACAACCCAAATTTTGTTTTAAATGCAGTCTTCCATTCATCTCCAGTTTTCATTCTTATTTGATGGTATCCACTTCTCAAATCAATTTTAGTAAAAATTGTGGAACCACTTAATTCATCAAGCATATCATCTAGCCGTGGAATAGGATGGCGATAGTGAACGGTAATATTATTTATAGCTCTACAATCAACACACATCCTCCAAGATCCATCTTTCTTAGGTACTAAAATCACAGGAATAGCACAAGGGCTTAAGCTTTCGCGAACAAAACCTTTATCAAGAAGTTCTTGCACTTGCCTTTGTATTTCCTTAGTTTCTTCAGGATTGGTTCGATATGGTGGACGGTTAGGAAGCGCAGCCCCTGGAATAAGATCGATTTGATGCTCAATCCCTCGAATTGGAGGTAGTCCAGCCGGTGTTTCTTGTGGAAACACGTCTTCAAAGTCCTGCAAAAGATCAGCCACAACACTAGGAAGAGATGTTATGTCGTTAGGAGAAATCAAAACATCTTTGTTCACAAGTACAAAGAGTACTTGATATGGGTTGTTCCTCACTTCTCTCAGCTCAGATTTTGTGGCTAGCATAACTAGATGTTCTCCCTCTTCCTTCCTTTTATCTCTTGAATTTGGCTTGTAGCACTCGCTCACCGAATTGTGGATGGCACTCAATTTCTTTTGCTCTTCTCCTCCTCTACTTGCTGCACTAATTTCAGTTTTCTTTTGTAAATGTTCAGCCATGATTTGTTGAGGGGTCATAGGCTTGAGTACAAACTTTCTCCCTTTCAGATCTAGCGTGTATTGATTTGTTCTTCCACAATGCTGAGAATATCGATCATATTGCCAAGGTCTTCCTAGCAGCATGTGACACACAGACATGGGTGCAACATCGCACTCCACTGTGTCAACATACTCTCCAATCTTGAACGAAACTTTCACCTTATAACCAATCTTGATATCTCCTGATTCATTCAACCATTGGACATGATATGGATGAGGGTGTCGCTGCAACTTCAAACCAAGCTTTTCAACCATCTCACGACTTGCAAGATTATGGCAACTCCCTCCATCAATGATCACTTTTACTACTTTGTCTTGCACTTTGGCTCGCATTTGAAAAAGATTATGTCGCTGTCCAATTTCAGCTTCTTTCATTTGAACACTCAAAATTTGTGTAACCACAAGAGTAGTACCATGCTCAAATTCACATCCCGTTTGTTCTTCAGATTTATCAATGTCATCTTCATTTCCTGCTTCAGCTTCCTCTTCACTAGCTGATGTATATTCTCCATCATCATTCACAAGGATCACACGATTATTTGGACACTCCTTTATGACATGACCACGACCTCCACACTTGAAGCACTGAATACCACTACTCTTGGCTGTTGAACCCACTGATGTTGAAGTGGATGCTGCTGGTTTATAACTCGGGTTTGTAGCAGCACCGTTCTTTCCACTAGAATTGCCTTGAATATTGGATCGCAGGCCTCCAGTTGAACCTTTTGTTGCTGAGGATGCAGCAGTAAACCTTGAGATCGATTTGCTTCCTCCAGTCATGGTTCGTGCACCATATGACAAGGGCTTGCTGCTCTTAGCATCTTGTTGCAGCTGGCGTTCAGCTTTGGTGGCTTGATGTACCAAATCAATAAGACTTTGGTACGGCTGAAACTCAACAATACGCTGAATGTTGCGGTGTAACCCAGCCATGAAACGTGCAATGGTTTGCTCTTCGTCTTCATACACATTGGCTCTAATCATGGCCTTCTCCATCTCCTTATAATACTCCTCAACAGAGAAACTTCCTTGCCTCAAATTCTGCAATTTATCAAAAAGATCACGCCGATAATGCTTCGGCACAAAACGAATTCTCATTTCTCGCTTCATCTCTTGCCAAGTAATAATAGGGTCCTCTCCATCTTCTTCACGATCACGAAGAAGTTGCTCCCACCAAATCAGAGCATATCCTTCAAACTCAAGAGATGCCATTGCGAGTTTCTTCTCCTCTGAATAATTATGTAGGCGGAAGATTTTCTCCACCTTCAATTCCCATGTGAAATAATCTTCAGGATCAGATCTACCATCAAATTTTGGCATGGTAAACTTAAGTTTCCCAAATCTCTCTTCTTGGTTGACACCTCTATGATGACGACGACCATAGCGATGTTGAGACTGATCATCCCCAAATTCAGATTCTTCATTGTCATTATTTCTTCGATTCCGGCCTCTTCCTCTACCAAGTGCAGCACCTTGATTTCTCCTCCCATGTTCACTTGCTCTTCTAGAATAATTTCCTTCACCTTCTTCCCCATCTTCATCATGGTTTCTTACACTGTCGGGGAGTCGACGACGACCTCTGATTTCAGCCATAAGTGTCTGAAGATCTTGTGCCAACAGATCTTGCTTGGCTTCTATGCTTTGTTTGAGCTCATTGAATTGTATCAGGGTGACACATTCTTCAATCTCAACGTTGGGATCCATCTTCCTGCGAAGTTAGTGACAACAAGGCAACAAATATAGGTGGAATATGAAGCTATGTAGAATCTCACAACCTCACCACTCTTACCAACCAAAGCTCTTATGAGTTCCCTGCGGGTTGCAAGAAAATATGTGGTGGTAACAAGAAAGTGGTGGTTAAGCGAATACAAGACCAGAGTACCGATTACGATGGCTTATATGTGGAGCTTGGTGGGGATTAATAAACAAGGGATACAATCTGAATTCTAGTTGTTGTTAAGTTAAATAACCATCCGACTAGAAGTTCCCTGCCTAGTGCTGACCACAAGATACGAGTGATGTAAATAGATCAAACACACGCGTAAGAAATTTCAGATTTGATGCAGACAAGGAGTATGATTGGAATGCAAGTGTTGCAATCAGATCCAACCAAAATTTTGCACCAAATGACAATAGCAAACTGGTTGAACAACTTGATAAAATTTTCAGCACTTGTGCACATAAACAAACTGATTGTTTTACTTTTCTTTCACAATCTTGTTCAACACTTTTCTTTGGTACTTTTCTTTCTTCTCTTTTTTTTGATACTCTTTTTTATAAAACTAAACACAGAGATATTATATGATATTACACACTTTATAATACTTAACAAAGAACTCAACCAGCAGCTATAACTTAAATAGGATCAAAGTTAACGCGAAGGAAATGATGAGAGTTTTTTAGATTTTTCTTTTTGTGGATATTTTCAGATATATATAAGAGGCTCAAAGGGAACACAAAGGATAGAGTGACCAGCAACTAAACAAAGACTCTAAGGACTGAAACTTAACAAAACTCACTGGAACAACAGATTGAAACAAAGGGCTATGACAAAATATTTTATGGCTTTTTGGTGGATAGGACGAACACAAAATATATGTAGCTAAGGGTAAAGAATCCTACCGTGGCAACTGAGGCTCTGATACCAGATGATGCGTCACGATGCCCGATCTTCACGACGTAGGATCAATCTTCAGATAACTAGCTTCAAAGAAGCCAAGATAACTTGCTGCAAGCAGCGATAACTAGTGCAACCTGACAAATAAAACTCGAAGCCAACCACCGTCTTTAACCGGCAGCCTGAATCGAGGATTCGCCCAACCACACTCTCAAAGAACCAACCAACACAGCCTACAATCAATCGAGGAGACCTCGAAGGGAGTAGGAGCACCAAATGGGAGCGGATGAAGCCGCCGCTTCTGCAATCCCGCGAAGGAATTCACAAGAGCAAAGGGGTAGAGATCACTCTCAATATTTGTTAGCACACAGCTGAACAAAGGGGTTCTGTTTTAGATTATCATAAGCTGCCTTACATCATAGACATAGGGGGGTATTTATACTAGTAACAACCAGCCTTAGCGAGGTATAAACACAAAACAAAAGTATTTTCACGTGCTAATGTGAAGGAGCCTCTTCGGGAGATCTGCAGAGCTGATTTCCGTGTGGCTGTTTGACTTCTGCGCAACCTTCAGTATTTTGACAATAACTTCTTCTAGGAATCTTCAAATGACGTGGGACTGGTTGCATTGGAAAGCTAACTTGATAAGCTTTCTCACCATATATAGCATGCTTAATGAAACTTCGTAGAATGATGCAGTTTAATACGAAAACTTGGTCATTAAGCAGACTGTTGACCTTCTGACCAGTCAGCACTAAAGTAGGTCGGCTGCCTTTCTGGTAGATGTGGTTAAGTCGGCTGTAGAAGCATTGGAAACTAGACTTCAAGAGCTTTCCAAAAAGTACTTATGGGCCTTCATAGCTTTTGGGAATCAAAAGTTATGACTGTTTCTTCTGGACGGTTCTGTAGCGCTGGACTGACTCGGACGTAGCTCTTCTTGCTGATTCGCCTTTGATATGTTTTGTCCTTCCTCTTGGTGAACCTAAGTAATATCAACATACACGACTTAGGTAGCATAAAGTTCGCATTAGTGTTTAATTGAAATTCATAAAGTAGCGCGTGCACCTCTTGTTGTAGCTTCTTAGCTCGGCTACGTGTAATTGGTCCATCAAAGACTAGCGCGTGCACCTCTTGGTGTAGCTTCTTAGCTCGGCTACGTGTAATTGGTCCATCAAAGACTCGGGTTGGTGACGATGTTGGTTGTACTTGAGTTGATGTAGTATAACTTGGGGGTTGTAATGTGTTGCTTAATGGCGTGGTCGTATCATCATGTTAATGCTACGATCTCGCAAAAGCGAGGTGAGGGATCGACAACGGTGGTGACGGTGCGAGGTGAGGTGTTGACGGCGGCGGCGACGATTCTCTGTTCTCTGTCTCTCTACTTTGATTGCTTTACTATTTGCACTTCACTACTTATCTTTGGTATAATTTGTTTTGAAGTGGAAGCTACTTTGAGACAGGGAGTTCAATTCTGCTGCAACCTACTCAACATGATCTTCATTCTGTGGGTAACATAGGAATTTCTGAGTTTTCGGGTTATTTTCCTATTTACCCCTTTAGGCGACATCTAGATTTAGTTCCCAGATAAAGGAAACATTCAATTGGTATCAGAACTAGGCCTCTCCATCGTGGGCTTAACCGTCCGGACATG
This sequence comes from Zea luxurians, assembly GCA_029449295.1. NCBI lineage: Eukaryota > Viridiplantae > Streptophyta > Magnoliopsida > Poales > Poaceae > Zea > Zea luxurians. The sequence goes on from JAOPSE010000009.1 coordinate 124,688,022, forward strand.
ACGATGTCGTCATAAGAGGTAAAACTGGAACTTCTTCTAGGCGATGATTCTAATTACAAATCTTGGTTTGTCTCTATTTCTTATGCCTTCATGATTATTGATCCTGATTTAAGATATATTTTTAGTAAAAGCATTTTACCTTCTAAAATTAGTGAAAATCTCTCTAAGAAAGATTTAAGTTGTTAGTCTCTCAATCATCATGCTTCCAACATCTTAGTTGACTCTCTTTCTAGAGATGCCTATTTTCTGTCATGAGTAGCAATAATGATTTATTTGTTGATGCTCATGACCTATGGACTATAAATAAAGTAAAATATTTTAAGTCCAAATGCACTACTTCTACTCCCTATGTTGCTTGTGGTACTAACATTTCAAAGGGAGAAGAAGAACGATGGCGACCAAACGATAAGTCCACCTCACCGACAGGTTCATCTCACACTGGTCATAAATGTCTTGCTACAAACAATGAGAGTGGAGATGAAATGAACGATGAGGAGTAATATTAGGATTATAGTGAGGATGAAAACAAATCCACATCATCTCAAGGTACATTTTCCCATAATACTATTTTGCATGCTTCCACTTATAATGATGACATGAAATATGAGATCGAGGATGTGAAAGAAAAGGAGCTTCACCATCTCTATGGACGCCTCAACAAGGAAGACAATACTATCTTAAAGAAAATGTTGAGAAGAAACGACGAACAAGGGAAGATGCTTCTCAAGCTGGAGAAAGTACTCAAGACCAACAACGGCTTGAAAAAGATGACCAAAGAACATGAGGGGCTAAAGTGCTCTCATGATGATTTTGTCCAATGGTATGATTCGGTTTTAATAGAGCAAAGAAATAATGAAGATGATTTATCTTGCATTGCTCAATTTAAGATTGAAAATGCCATGCTTAAGAGTCAAGTAGAAATGCTAAATTTAGAAAAACTTGCTTTAAGTGTAAAGTATGATATGGTGTCTTATTCTCATAATAAATTAGTTGATGATCATATCATGCTTAAAGTTGCTCATGAGGTTATCGTTTCTATTGAGCCCACTATTGGGCATACGGACGGTTCGACCGTGTAGGCCGGACGGTCCGCGTGCGCAAAATCAGTTAGGGTTTCGAGTTTCTTGTGGGATTTGTTAGCTAAATCTATGGGATTAACTCGAGAACCGACTTGTAACGGGTCCAGACCTCCCCACTTTATATAGATGAAGGGCTACGATCGATTGAACCCTCAATCAATCAATCAATATACATATAGTTCTTTACATTTTTCCCTAGGAGTAGCAGTAAATTAGATCCTTCTTTCTAATCTTCACCTCTCTCTGGCTCTATGTCGTTTAGAGGCGTCTTGGGTGGCCTGCCGATCCCAAGACACACCCTAGGATCTCTCCTCCCCGACGGGGTCCCTCCCAGGAGCGAGATCCAAGCGCCATCGGTGAACTCCGCCGCCCCTGCGCACGCGTGGACCATCTAGCCACCAGGCGTGGACCTTCCGGCTCGTCAGGCAGCCTCTGTACTAGGTCACGGACTGTCTGGCCCCTGGCTGTGGACCGTCCGCACCTCTGTAGAGAGCACCGCAGCCGGTTCTCATCGTAGTGATTGGTGCCCGGATCGGCGCCAACACACTTTTTGGTGACTCCGCTAGGGACTTCGCATGAAGACCTATCGGATCGAACCTCAATGGTCAATTCAAAAGATAGCTCCGACGTCTCCCCCAACAATATCATCGAGCTGACTTGGGAAACCTTGCCGACTGAAGAACAAATGGAATTCGAGGAACACCAGGAGCAGCTGATCAAGGAAGCAAAAGCAAAGTTCCTAGCCAACTTCAAAGTGGACAGGAACAATAAGGTCATTTGGCAATGTGCGACTGATCTGGCTTCGCTCTGACCCAATGTGGCTACCCCAAGGTAAGAGAAACACATGAAATCCAATCTCTTAGAGCTTACATAGATGAGCAGCGAGACCAAATGCAACATATTATAGGGGGTATGCAAAATGATCATAAAAGGCTAGTGCATGCAAGATAAATCTACCGTCGCAAACTTTCCCTCGCACGAGGTTGAATCGGGAGAAAACATACGTGATTCATCGGCTGCAAATTGTCATGACCAGCCACAACCCCTTTATGGGATGCCGATGGACACATACGCTCGACAACCAAAGCCTCCTACGCAAATCGGTGGTAAATCCGCCGATCTGCGCATGACCGAACCGTCCACACGTGAGCGCGAACCATCCGGGCCAGCGATGGCCGATCCTATTTTTAGAAACGAATTACCGAGACCTAACCCGAGCCAGCACGTATTGTGTGAACCCTAAACGAGCCATTCGGACCATCGGTGTATAGTGTCGGGCAGTCCGAATATGTTATCGGACGGTCCGACCATATGGCCGGACAGTCCGCGCACATAGCCGGACGGTCCGTGAATCTAACCGGATAGTCCGGCGCAGAGTACATAGAACCCTATGAGGAATGGCCAGTCTGGTGCAGAGTACATAGAATCCACAATCGTCCCATCTAAACTTCCCATCACATCATACAACGCACCAACACCATAATATAACATCCCAAACCCATGGGGGTGAGTACTTTTCGGCCCCTCCTAGAAAAAAGGAATGGCCAGTCCTATGAGCCGCATAGGGCAAGTATTAATGCGCCACAAAACCCAAGCCAATGGGGAGGAAGACAACATACTAATATGCAAACAACCACACCCATGTTGGACTAGAGAGCCGGCGGACTCCCACCGACTGCCATTGATATAGTGAGGGAAAAGATAGCTGAGGCATTCCAAGATAAGCTTAGAGTTAGCATAATCCCTAGGGGTAGTCATACTAGAGACCTTATGATAGCCGATTTGACTATCACCCATACCGACAGGGAACTAGGATACTCGAATTCGCGAAGTTTTTGGGTGACCAAGGAAAGAGCACGCGTGTTTGTTTATTTTCATTATCTTTAACAGGAACTGCATTCGCGTGGTATGCCACACTCCCTCCAAGTTTTCGGCTTGTTCCTCCTTGCAGCTGGTTCAAAAAAAACGACAGGAGGAGGTTAAGTTTACATTCAATGTTGGCAAATGTGATAAAATATTCAATGAATTACTCAAAAATGGCAACATTAAAATAAACCATACCGTTCCATCGGCCGACGAACTCAAGCATCGTGCATATTGCAAGTGGCACAACTCATTTTCTCATGCCACTAACGATTGTAATGTGTTTTGATGACAAATCCAATCGGCCATTAATGAGGGATGATTGAAATTTGTAGAAATGCAGGTGGACACAGAACTCTTCCCAATAAATATGATCAACTTTGACGGTAAAAAGGTCCTGATTTGGCACAACGCGACTGATAAGGGCAAAGGCAAGGAGGTCCTCATCGGTGATGCATGAGAGGCCGATGAAAATACTAAAAACTCTTGCAGGAAAGTGGTGACAGAAAGGACTCCTGATGGAGGGGAGACTATGAAGGTTACCATCACTACCTCCAATGCCAAGGGAAGAGGCAGGCAGGTAGCCAGACACGGACATCTGTTCTACGCATCGCGGATGGTCCGACGCATAGACACGGATGGTCTAGGACATCATCGGATAGTCCAGATCATTCAAGTGGGTGGTCTGGCAACGCCTAGGAGCTGCGACAACCACGTACCTTCAAACCTCGACGACCAGAAATAGGTACATGGAAAACTAACACATTCAAGGCAGCTGGTCGATTGGTCAAATCTGGCTTGACCTTTGATCAACTATTATCTAGATATGTGAAAAAGAAGGCCGGCCCAAGTGACAGGCCACCAAAGCGACCTCGCTCACCTACTTAGGAGTGACATCAGGTAAGACCAATTGGACCATCTCACCAATCGGAAAGGTCGGTAGGTCATAATGTCCAATTAAGACCTAACGTGCCTGCGTGGACACCTGCACCCCCATACTCACCTGTGCCATATCAATATGTGTACATACCACCTCCCTATGTCCCAAATCAAATGTAGGGCATGCCACCATATCCATTTGGGATGCCACAGTACCCCGCTTGGGGGCACCCTAAACATCTGTAATTGACAGGTTGACACCTCCAGTACATGACCTATCGAGTGCCCCTCAATCTGGTCACCAGGCACATGTCCAACAAGATTGCCGGACTATTCGACCGCAAAGACCGACCAATCCGGGAAGGGGGCATATAACTACAGCCACCAAGAGGACGACAAAAGGGGACATCATCAAAATAGGCACCACAAATGTCGTCATACAAGGAAATAATGAAGGGCCGATGGTTTTTGGCAAATCGTCCAATACAGGCAATGAAGACACAACTGCCAACAAAATAGCCGACCCAAAATACTCCATGCCCCGATGGTGCCCATCGGGACTCACACGGTCTCAAAAGAGAAAGTTGCAGTGCTTTAGGGCAAAGGAGAGCAAGAAAAAAGAAGCAGAAAAAATATTTAACAATACACATCCGCAGTACCCACCACTGCAAAAGAGGTGGAGGCCAAAGGTCGTCAAAGTAAATCAAATGGCCATGGAGACAAAAACAAGACAACAGCTATGGAGGACAGTCCGACTGTAGAGGCCGAACCGTCCGTGGATGTTATGGACCTCTGACCCTCAAGTACGGACAGTCCGCTCTGCGCCCGACGACGCACCAACACCTATGGAGGAGGACGACCTGTTGGAAGAGGACTTGGTCGACTACGGAGCCATGCTAGAACACCTAGGTATGGACATAAATGTTATTATGTTCTCATCCGATTGTACTATTATCGGTGATGATGAACCTATCGTTGCTCAATTCAATTTTGGTCCTAAAGAGGTCGCCTTCGCTAAACCAAAAGAATCGGTCAACCATTTAAAGCCGCTATTCGTGCATGATCATATCGATGGGATACTGATTGCTTAGATGTTGGTAGATGAAGGGGCGACCGTAAATTTAATGCCTTACTCATTGTACAGAAAATTAGGAAAGCAAGATGACGAACTAGTCAAGACCAATATGACGCTCAGTGGTGTTGGGACCGATAGTTCAATCAAAGCCAAGGGAGTCACATCCGTTGAATTAACCATTGGGACCAAGACCCTTGCTGCCGTGTTCTTCGTCGCTAATGTAGAAGGAAATTATAGTCTAATCTTAGGCAAAGATTGGTTTCATGCTAATCAATATGTACCTTCTACTTTACATCAAATGTTGCTACAATGGGTAGACGATGATGTAGAACAAGTCCATGCTGATGCATCGGCTTGCATCACTGTGGCCGATGGCCCTATATTTTGGACCTATGAGACCGCTACATGTCTCACAAGAATTGACTTTTCTGATTATCAACTCATAAGTATAGATAGGAAAGGCTCCATTCTTGTAATGCTAGAGCCGATGGAGAATCGACTAAATCCCAAATAAAGTTTAAATAATGAGTACACCCATAAGGAACACATCCCAGGTCGTGGATAGTCCGGCCCCTCGAGGTCGGACGGTCCAAAGAAAGGCAAGAAGGTTCTCAGGGCTCAGTTCGGTCTTTTCTAGGACAGTCTGGCCTTAAGGCCGGACAGTCTGGCTACCGCCAGAAAGTGCTACAGTACATGTCTCAGGTGGTCCGGCCTTCGAAGCCGGACGGTCCACATCCACACAGAGAGCGCCTAATTCCTCTGAAGGAGGCATAATAGAGGAATTTAGGGATCTCGACAAATTAGGACAGGGTTTACATTGCCCGATCCTTTGGAGGAGATTGACATAGGAGATGGTAGAACGCTGAGGCCGACTTTTGTAAACAAGACTGCGGAGGCCGATCCTAGAGATGAAATGATCGGTCTATTAAAAGAATATTCCGAGTGCTTTGCTTAGAATTACACTGAGATGCCAGGATTAAGCTGAGAGATAGTAGAACATCAGCTGCCTGTTAAATCTGATTTCAGGCCTTTCAAGCAGAAACCAAGATCATTTCGTCCAGACTTACTCCCATGGATAAAAGACGAAATCCACCGGCTTTTAGAAGCTAGTTTTATTAGACTTTGCAGATACACATAGTGGGTCTCCAATATTGTGTCAGTTGAAAGAAAGAATCAGGTAAGCTTAGAGTGTGCATTAATTTCTGCAATTTAAATAGAACAACTCCTAAGGATGAATATCCTATGCCTATAGCCGACATGTTGATTAATAATGCATCAGGAAATAGAATTATTAGCTTTCTTGATAGTAATGCCGGATATAATCAAATCTTTATGCCCAATGAAGATGTGTCTAAAACAGCCTTTATATGTCCAGGCTTTATAACATGTTCTCCCTTTAGAAGCTTATGAAGGTTCTTCATCCCAACATGTGCTAGACGGTGATGCCAGAGCCAGCCCATATTAGTCTTAGCGATTAAGCATGCATCTAGATCAACATTCTCTTATGAGAAATCAACTAAATAGAGCTTGCCGTCTAATACACCCTTAAAAGCTAATGAACCATCACTTATTCTGAAGATAGATACATCAATATTTGTAAATAAACAATTATAATCCATATGACATAATTGGCTTACAGATAACAAATTGTACTCGAGCGATTATACTAGAAACACATTTGAAACTGAATGCTTGGCAGTGATGGCTATTTTTCCCAAACCCTTGACCTTGCCTTGGTTCCCATCTCCAAAGATGATAGTGTCTTGGGAATCCTTGTTCTTGACGTAGGAGGTGAACATTTTCTTCTCCCCCGTCACGTGGTTTGTGCATCCGCTATCGATGATCCAGCTTGTGCCCACATATGCATAAACCTGCAAGGTAATTTAAGCTTGGGTTTGAGATACCAACTCTTATTGGGTCCTACAAGGTTAGTCACAACAGACTTTGGAACCCAGATGCAACTTTTTTCTCTCTTGCATTTAGATCCCAAACTTCTAGCAACTACTTTATCATTTTTGCATATAAGAACAAATGAAGCATCACATGTTTGATAAAACATAGTTGGTCTAGTTGATGCCTTTCTAGGTGCATTAGAAGCAACATGATGGCGCCTAGATCTATTCCTACCATGAGCATATGAAGAACTAGATGCAAACATGGCATGAGAATTAAATGCAGCATCATGACGAGTAGGTAAAGCAACCTGATTATAACACCTATCATGATGAGCAACACTAGAAGCATTCTTGACATGAGCATAAAGATAAGCATGGTTCTTTTGGTCATGTGAAGAATAAGAGCTACTAGCCATAGGAGCCTTCCCTTTCTCCTTGTTGAGATTGGAAGTCCTTTGGCTTGTTAAGTTCTTGGTTCCCTTTTGGAAACCAAGTCCATCCTTAATAGAGGGGTGTCTACCAATGGTGTAGGCATCCCTGGCAAATTTTTGCAAGTTTTAAGTTGTGCATTAAGATTAGCAACATCATTGTTCAACTTAAGAATGGTAGAGACATGTTCATTGCAAGCATCAACATCGAATTCTTTACACCTATTGCAAATAACAACATGCTCTACACATGAACTAGCCACATTAACTTTTTTCTAGCTTAGTATTTAAATCAACATTTAAACTCTTAAGATTAGAAATGGAATCATTACAAGTAGATATCTCAGAAGATAATAGTCCATTTTTCTTAATTTCTAGAGCAAGAGATTTTTGAACATTAATAAATTTATCATGTTCCTCATAAAGAATATCTTCTTGGTTTTCTAACAACCTATCTTTTTCAATAAGGGCATCAATTAATTCATTTATCTTATCTACTTTAGATCTATCTAATCCCTTAAATAAATCACTATAATCTATTTCATCATCAGAAGGTTCCTCATCACTAGAAGAAGTGCACTTAGGTGTATCTCGTGTACGTACCTTCTTCTCCTTAGCCATGAGGCACGTGTGGCGTTCATTGGGGAAGAGGGAGGACTTGTCGAAGGTGGAGGCAACTAGTTCTTCATCGTCCGAGTCGGAAGAAGAACAGTCAGAGTCCCATTCTTTTCCAATGTGCGTCTCACCCTTTGCCTTCCTGTAGTTCTTCTTCCTTTCCTTCTTCCCTTTCTTTTCTTGTGCCTGGTCATTGTCATTATCGAGGCATTGTGCTATAAAATGACCAGACTTATCACACTTGAAGCAAGAGCGCTTTCCCCTTAAATTGTTCTTGTTGGGATACTCCTTGTGTCCCTTCAAGGCGGTCTTGAAGCGCTTGATTATAAGCACCATTTCATCCTCGTTGAGCTCGGTGGCCTCCATGTTGCTTTGAGAGCAACATGCTGTGGCTCGTAGAGAGGAAGCGGTCCGTTTGCAACATCGTCCACATACCTCGCTTCCTTCACCATCATGCGCCTGCTCACAAATTTTTCGAGAATTTCCTTGGGCGTTATCTTTGTGTACCTGGGATTCTCATGGATAAGATTTACAAGATGAGGATCAATAATGGTAAATGACCTTAGCATTAGTCGGACAACGTCGTGATCCGTCCATCTTGTACTTCCATAGCTTTTAATCTTGTTCACTAGGGTCTTGAGCCTGTTGTAAGTTTGGGTTGGCTCCTCTCCCCTTATCATGGCGAATCTCCCCAGCTCGCCTTCCACCAGTTCCATCTTGGTAATCATGGTGGCATCATTACCCTCGTGTGAGATCTTGAGGGTATCCCATATTTGCTTGGCACTGTCCAAGCCACTGAATTTGTTGTATTCATCCCTGCATAGAGATGCTAATAAAATAGTAGTAGCTTGGGCATTTTTATGTATTTGCTCATTAATAAATATAGGATTATCAGTGCTATCGAAATGCATTCTGTTTTCCACTACTTCCCAAATACTAGGATGGAGAGAGAATATATGACTACACATTTTATGACTCCAAAAAGAATAGTCTTCTCCATCGAAGTGAGGGGGTTTACCGAGTGGAATAGATAATAAATGATCATTTGTATTATAAGGGATGCGAGAATAATCAAAAGAGTAATTCTGATTAACCATTTTCTTTTTCAACGAAGAGTCTTCATCGTCGTTGTTGGGGTCTTCTTCTTCGCCGAAGGTCCTCAAGGAAAAAACACCTTCAACAAAATGATACAAAAGCTTGCCGAAGTTAACTTCATGCTCGGCTCAACTCCTCGAGACGAAGTTCAATGGCTTTGTCGACAGTGCAAGAAGCCGAAGGTCGATAGCTTTGGCCCAGACCAAGCAAAGAAGGAAAAAAGACTAGATAGACCTTATTAGTTCTAATTACTTGTAAAACAAATGTTTGAGGGCATGAATGTAATTTTACCCGGGCTACATCTCGTGCCTATAAATAGATGAATAGTACCCCCATACTGTTCATGCTAGATTGTAATCACCCTCGCGTCATTATTTCTACGAAGCCGAAGGTATTAATGTAATATGGATATTATCGATATTTACTCATATTCATAGAATATAAATGCAAATAGATTATTGGTATATAATTATGATCTTTATTCCTTTATGTTCTATTGCTTAATTATTCATATTCCTACGCTAAAATGATGAAGGTATGTCCTTCATGACCTTCGTCTGAAGATCATTATATCTGAGAGGAAATAATGCTTCGAAGGACAAAGGTCTTTAACCATTAACAATTGTGTTGCCTTGTTCTTGATCTATAGCATTTGAGAACAAGTGACCAACATTGGCGCCCATCTCCGGTGAACTCACTTCCACAACCGTGACGATGGCTTCGCAAAGCAACCAAGCTGTGTCATCTTCGGCTACGAAGCTAGTGCTCCCAATCACAGGCGGCTCAAGTTCTGAACCAGCCAACAAGATACAGAAGAAGGAAGCACAAAGAAGGGTACAACATGTTGGAGTGCAAGGACCCTTCATCAAGTCCAAGTGGTGTCATATTCCAATCACCTTCTCTTAGGAAGACCTTCAACTTAAAGATTATCCTCACAATGATGCAATGGTCATATCTTGTGTCATCAAGGGATTTTTGGTCCATAATGTCTTAGTAGACACAGGTAGTGCAACAGATATCATCTTTGCGAAAGCTTTCAGGCAAATGCATGAGCCAGATGACAAGATACATGATGCAACACACCCTCTTTGTGGTTTCAGCTATGTTAACAACACAAGGACAGAGCCAGATGACTGATCGTGGCACATGGCAAGATAACAATGCCGGTCACCTTTGGCTATGTTAACAACACAAGGACAGAGCAAGTTGTCTTTGATATTGTTGATATGGAGTACCCATACAACACAATCATTGGTCGAGGGATGTAACACCCCAGTAATTCCCAGAGTTCTTCTCAGTGCTAACTCAAGAACCATTATTTCATGTGAATCAAATTGAGCAAAAGACACCAAAAAAACTTGAGAGAAAAATTCAACTAATTCTTTTGTCCTAAGACTCATGCCTAAATCATATCTGTGGCGGAACCGCCACAATTATTCCAACTTAAGTGCCCAAGTCCTGCCTTAGAGGCTGGACCACACTTAAATAGGAATAACACGTCAGTCCCTCGGATCTAGTCCGACAAGGCCACTAACAGGATCAAGTACCACGTACTCACTCGAAGGTGAGGCATAGAGCAAATACAATAAAGCATAAAACCATACATTAAGGAGTACTTAAATTTATTACAACAACATCGGAGTTTATCAAAAGTAGTGATCATTGTTCAGAATGCAACGGAATATAACTGACGGTGAATAAACGGAGGGATGGGGAAGCCTGGCCCATCACTCCTCATGCTCCTCCTCTGCTGAGGCAGGATCCCACTCGACGGTCCAACCCGGTGGCAAGATGGACGACCACGTCACTCCAGCAACCATATCCTCCAGCGAACCTGTAAAAATTATGTCATAAGCAAGGCTGAGTATACTAATACTCAGCTAGACTTACCCGGTGTGAGGAGTCTACTCCTCTACCTCTAGACATGCAGCTGTTTGGCTGAGGGGTTTGGTTTGCCAAAAGCACTAGCTGAGTCTAAAATCGAGTTTTAACTTTTCAAGTTTCAGTGTGACTCTCTTAAGACTAAATGTGTGCCTAGCTAATCATACATGGTATCAAACATTTAGCAATCAACATCTTTTGCCAAATCAACTCATTTCCACTTATTACTCAATGCAGTACAATGGATCAAGCAGTCTCATTAGCTACGAGAAGCAGACAATCCGAATCGAGTTTTTATCCTTGCAAGGTAAACCTAAACACACGACTTGGCGAGGCACTCCGTCCCCACACATATCAACCGTCCCCATCGATTTCTCGTCAGCAGAGAGGGGCTCACCGCCTTGGCGTACAATGCCTCACTGACTCTGACTGCCGTCGTGTAGTGACCGCACTTGTACCCACCATAACCGGAATGGGAGACCACGTCTCAGGTCGCGTGAGGAGGGCAATCTGCTGCCAGGTTCGCTCAGGTACTAGGCTTACCGATTTACCATATTTCTCGGCATGTGCTTAGTACGTTCAAATGCTTGACACAGGTATCCGCACATTAATCCTTATTCCAATTTCATCTCGTAGACATTGCAATCCCCATGGATCCGAGTCCACAGACCATCATCATTTCGATATGAAAAGTGGATACAATCAAATCCTGACCTCGCGCGAGTGCTAGAAAATCACTCGACTTCTACCGAGATCCCTAGTTAGTAAAGCAGCTACTCGACCTAGCATACTAGTATCCATCTCAAAAGGAATCCTGAGTTCATGCAACTAGGGTTTTAGGCAACTCCTACATTTAAGTGCACAATACAAGCCTACAATCATGTGCAGTAAAATAGCATATAGAATTGGTTATGCATAAAACTGGGGCTTGCCTTCCGAAGCTGGGGCAGGCAGATCCTCGATGGCAGGCTCTGGTGCTGGCTCATGGGCTACCTCCTGAGCAACTCCTTGCTCCGGAACGAGGATGTACTCTCCGTCAGTGAGATTACAGTCTATCGAATGCAATGAATAAGATATATGCATATTAATGATATGGCATTTTGTAAACACTAAGTATAGTGAACCAGTACTAAAATAGTGGTACCCTAGGGTTTCCTTTGTTGGCCTTAAGGGTTTTATATATTAATCTTAGAGTCTTGAATGAACTTAAAATTTCAGTCATCCCTTGGATGTTTGTTTTGGCTCTTGGAGGATTTAAGGTTGCCCCCCACTAATCTCCACCAAAAATTCTCATTTTACTTTCTATTATGCTTCTTATTGAGTGCCTTTGAACTACCATGGCAATTTAGAATTTTCCAAAAATGTTACAAAAATTACAGTGGGTAAGTATTGACCTCTGTTGTTTATTCTAAAAATTTGAGGTTGAAATTAATTCAGATACTCCTTGTGCAAAAATAACAAGAGTAACGGTAAAATGGCACTTTATACTATAGCTCTATTTAGGTGAGGTTTCTGGACTAGAATCTATTTTTGCCAAGATTCATAGGTGATAATAGGTCTATGTGTTAAAAATCACAGAAAAAGACCCACTGGATATTTAGTTGTGATTTTCTAAAGTTTAAAGCCAAAAAGGTACTTATAACTAACTAGTTATTTGAAAAATGTCAAACAACAGAACTTATATTTTTCCTAGATTCCTATCAGCATATTATTGGTTATCCCAAGGATTGGGGTGGGTTCTCCTTAGGGTTATTTTTCTAGGAATTTTCTAAGTTTTTCTTGTTTTCATGAAATAAAATGTGGTGCATTTCTTTTGTACTAACAAAGGGCTTAACAAGATTTTCTAAGGAACTATGGTAATAAAGTAAGCTAGCAAAAATGTGGTTGCCCCCTGGTTCTTATTTTAAACTCCCTTTTCCATTTTCTTAAATTTTGAATCAAAGTAAGTTTAAATGGAAAACCCCTCCCTAATCTGGTTTTATGAGGTGTTTATTATTTTTAAATAGACTAAATAGTGGTTAAGTACCTCTCTAATTTTTCTTAACCCCAGTCTAAAAGTGTAGCTATTTTTCCCTTCTTTATTTAGCTTTTGGTCAGTTTACTATTTAAATCAAAACTTTAAAATTTCTAGCAGTACTTAGGGTGTTTGGTATTTTTCCTAAGTAGTTCATATTATTTAGAACCTAGAAAAATTAGTTTGACTAAATTTGGTTGGATAAAACTGAAGTTATGAATTTTGCAAGCTCTGCCTACATTTAAATGAATAATGTTTAAAAGGTTTTATGAAAAACCATCTTACACCGAGACCCCTGGGCTTTCCCTAAACTAAGTCTTTAAACTATACCCCTGCGGACTATTCATCTGAGTCACTGACTGTTCAAAACCCCCCGGCTTCTTCTTCTTTTCCCCCGAGCTCCCTCCCCCCCTTGAAACAATAACCGCGGGGAATAAACAGGGTGGCACGGCTTATCGGTGGCGAGGAAGGGGTCTGGCGAAGGGCGGGGTTAGCTCCGGGAGGTCCTAGCGGTCACGTCGAGGTGCGGCTCATCGACGGTGATAGCCGGAATCGGTCGGGCCACGTGCGCAGGCAGTCGGGCTCATCGGCGGCGTACGCTTCGGCCTGCTCACGGTGGTATTGTTCAATCCAATGGCACATGAAGCTTCATGGGGTGCTAAGGATGCTACCAGTGCAAGGAATCGAAGAAAGGCTCACCATGGAGCTCGGTCTACGTGCGCCGGCGGTCGGATGAAGTCCGGCGACGTAGATCCGGTGCCTCCGGTGAGGTAGAGTTCAATCCTCGGCTCTGGAAGCTTCACCGAGGTCCGTAGAGGCTATCCCGAGGGTCGGACAGGGCGGGGAATGGCTAGGTTGGCCGATCTACGGTGGCCGTGGCTTGAGCGGCTGCTGGCACCTTGCTCACGGGGCGAACTCCGGCGATCTCGAGCTTGGGTTGGGTCAGTGGCACGCGAGGGTGTACGGTCGAGACTCGACTGGCTTTTATAGGCGCGGGCGTGGCATGGACGCGAGGTTGGCGTGGCGTGGGGCTGCGCGCGTGGGTGGAGCGCCGAGGGCGTGCTCTGGCGCGCTAGAACGTGTCGAACACGTGGGCGTTTGTTTCTGCCTCCGTTCAACCACTTGCTGGGATTACAAACGTGCGAATCTTGCCAAGGGTCTTGTGCGAATCTCTTCCTGGCACCTAGGGCTAGCTACTTTGTGTGAGTTCCAATGGGAGATATGCCCTAGCTTGTGAGATATGCGAGCGCCAAGTTGGGTCGGTCGACACTGTTCAACCCGAGACAAAACTGATGTCAAACCTTGTCAAATGGTCTTGGATCCGGTTCAAATTTTTCCAGGGTGTGCCTTAGGTAGTTTGGCCACTTTTTGATATTTGGACCAAGGGGTTTTGGCACCAGCACAAAGGGGAACACCTTTGATCTTTGGTCTAAGGTGGTTTTTGGGACTTAGAGAGATTTTTAAAGGCTCAAGTGTGCTTTCTACTTGGTGAACTATTTTGAGGTTTTTGTTGGGCCTTTTGGCAATATTTTTCTTACTCAATTTTTAGCTTTACTAATACTCTTTATCTTTAGTAAAGGTTCCTTTTTATTGTTTTGATCATTTGCCCATTCTTACCCTTCTAGTCCCACGGCTAGGGTTTAAGGGTTCAAGGGGGAAATTAGGGTTTTAGAATCTTGTTTGTGGGTGAACATTGTATGAAGGGTAAACTTTCTTTCTTGTTATGGTAAATGCTTATCTTAACCATGCCTCTGAACTTTGAGTCCCATCACTTTCCATTTTAGCATAAGGTTTTGAGTAGGACCTAATGTGCTTCTTTGGCTAGGGCTTTGGGTAACACCAGGGGTGTTACAATATCATGCATTCAAAATGGGATTTATGTTTAAACCCTAGAACAACCCAAATTAGGCCATTTAAGTAGAAAGGAAGAAATTGGTAAAAAGACCATGAAAAACATGGAATCATGGCTTATGCCAATTATAAAAGTGGAAATACACTAATTAAGAAACCATAATTGTTATAAAAGTTTGGCGAAAATAATTGATTAAAAACCCCAAAAAGGCCATCCAAGTGGAAGCTCTCTAGGGAAAATCTGAAATTCCGATTTGCTGAATTTCATCCCTCACCTAGAACTTGAGCATGTTCACCTTGATCTCTAGCTCAAATCCTTAAGTTCCCATTGACAAAATTGTTCTAAACTAACCCCTCTACAATGTGTGTGAAGATGACATCGAGATTCGTGCCCTAGACACGTCAAATCTGGGATTTCCTCTCAGAGTTCAATAGTGAGACAAACCAAACTTCATCACTCCATATCTTTGGCTCCAGTCAGCAAAACTATGGCAGGACCTTCCAAGTTATTGGGCCCACATGCACCTGTCCTTGTCTCAAAGACCTCAGACTACTATGCATGTGCACTAGATAACTTAACAGGATCTGTCCGAGTGCCCCAAGGACTCCGGATAAACCACTTACAACTAGGACCGCAAGATTAAGTAAACACAAATCACACACCAACATTTTGTAGCAGAAATCTTATTACCAAATTTTACAAGTTACATCAAGTTTTACAATGTACATGATTGGAGTGATTACAAAAGTATAAGTTTGAAATATATGCTAGCTCGAGTGACCATCCTCAATAAGAAGTATAGAAGAGTTACTTAGACTTATAAGAAGGCCGAGCCCACCGACACTTAACACCATCATCAGCAGCACAAAACTATAACCTGAAAAACAACAGGGAATAAAACCCTGAGTACGGAATTACTCAGCAAGACTTACCCGACTAAAGAAAAGACTCTCAAGGGTATGCTGGCTAGAGGGATTCAAGGTATGGCTTATCAAGAATCAAAGACTCCATTTTGCAGAAATGCTTACTAAAAGTGGATCCTTAAAAATCCATTTTTACTTGTCAGGTTAAGTAAAATTACCTGCATCTTGAGTTCTTTCTACCCAAGTTCAAGCACTTGGCCTATACTAGCCATTTTCTTATCAACCCTTCATATTCACTGGAATGCTACGTGTAGGGCAGTGACCAAGTCTTCATGTCCGAGAAGTAACGGAGATCCGAATCGATTAATACCCAGCTAGGGATCTCCAATCACACGACATATGTAGCACTTAACCCTTGCATATGTCAACTCGCTACCGGGGTTCTTAAGACCAGATCAGGTTCACGCCAACCGAGAGCACAGATACACCATCGTCCAGCCTCTTGCCACGGAGGGTACATGCTACTCTTGCCATCTCTCCACTCCCATTGCATGTTATCTTATTCTGGTATTAGTATGCCCGAGGCAAAGCTTACCCATGATGAGGCATGTGACCAGTTAAAAGGTCCTCGATCATCAAGCCTACATCGACAAGGTCCTTAATCGACTCAGACGGAGACACTACACCGAGACTCCTTTCTCATGCAAGTCAACCGCCCGGTCTCAGCTTTATTATTTTCAACCCAAAGTCTGGTACCTGGTAGAGGTACATCTTTTCTAATGTTGAACCCATCACGGCCGTGATGGATCCTCCATCAAGTTTTATTTTTAAAAACTTCCCACCCACTGAAGCATCACTTTTGTTTTAAAACAAAACATTTTTGTTTGCTAAAGCAAGGCTAAGCATCATAAAATTCTTTTCAAAACGGGTATCAAGAAAGGTAATCAATTTTCAAGGAAGGAAATGCATCAACGGTTTAGCACACAACTCCTATCACCTAATGCATCAAACAAGGTGATAAAGATTTTAAAACACAAGGAGGTGGCAAATGCACCGGGGCTTGCCTGAGTAACACTAGGTTAGTGTTGTTAGATGACCACTTGGCGATCATCCTTGTTCTAGCACTTGATCAGATCATCCCATCTTCAGGTTCGTCCATCCGCTTTACTATGCGGAGTAGCCTGCGCTTGGGGTCGACTTGGCTTGTCTTCCACATCACGCGATCAACTAGCGTACCTAATGAAATGCATTATGCATATGAATGCATATCAAGAGGAGTATCGTAAGATAATATTACGATTAATATTCTTCTATTCCATCTATCAAATTAATTAGCTAAAATAACGAATCAGAGTATGATTACCATATCGACTAGCAATCCGAATAAATGACGATGATCCTTGTTTAGGCCTTTCGCCGAGCACTTGGGGCATCGACCTGGGGCTTGTTTCTCCACATACTCTTGGAATCTCTCCTTGACTGAAAAATCTTGACGAACCGGGCTTGAGTCGCATAGGATGCTCATTTGACTTGAGTATTTCAGACGAGCAGCGCATGAGGCATGATTACAGTAGCATGGTAAATAACAACACCGCAAGGAAGGACGACCATGGTGTTGCTGAGGCATCGGACGAGACGAGCGCGGGATATAAAGACGCGTGATGAAAGACCAAGCATCCACGGTGGCGATTTGGACAAAAGCGAACTAGTGGCAACAACTCCCGGCCAGGCGACGATGCACCGACACGAGTGTCGTGGGATAGCAGCACCACAACAGAAGATGAGCTGCGAAGCGGAATTAACGGCGGGCAAGAGCGGCCAATCGACGAGACCCAAATACCGCACGATGGGCATTAGCGACCAGCGTGCGCGGTAGCGACTATGGTCGACTAGCCTAACGATATAGGGCCAAGCGAGGTCGACGGCGAACAACAATAACCGACGAGATTGACGACGTGATGGGGATTAAGATCAAGCGAGCCAAGAGGACGCGTTGGCGAGCAGGAAACCATGTGAGCACTGGACAGGGAAAACGATGGGCTCAACAGCATGCAAAACTATCACCAGCAACGACAGTGGAATCGACAACAGAGCGTTGGCGAATACGATGATCACGACCACAGTCGCGTGCTGGCACGGATAGGATAACGACATCTGACGAGTTGGAGCACCGGCGAGTAGCCGACGCGGGTGAGCAAAGCAGGCAGGACGCCAGGCGTCACGGCGAGCTAGAAAAGGATTCAGCGAGGGAGCTCGACAACACGCACCATGGGCGAACGTAGTCCGAGCAGGGGCAAACCAGGGGCGCGCGCGGCACCAGAGAGCCGAGCTTGAGGTGCGCGCGACCATGGAAAATATCCAAGCTAGGCTGCGGGAGCTCCAAGCTGAGCGAGCTTAGTGGAGCTGGGCGCGAGCTCAGAACAGAGATCGAGGCGAGCTTGGAGGGAGCCATGGCTGGAACTGGAGCAGGGAGCTGGACATCGGCGGGGACCTGCACGCCCGACTAGCAGAGTAGGGGCGCGGCTGCGCGTAAACGAATAGAGGGAGGGGATCCGAGCGGGGGCAGGGATGACCGGTGAGCTCGCCATGGGAGGGATACCGAGCAGAGCAAGTGCACAGCCATGGAAGGCACGGCAGGGCGGTGACCATGGAAGCTCCAAGCCGGCGCGGCCATCGCAGAGCTGGACGCGGTGAAATCGAAGCCGTGCGCCATGGAGAGAGAGGAAGCAGGGGGACACGCCCAGGGAAGAACCGAACTGGAGCTAGGCAACTCCATGGGAGTACGGACGGGAAAGTCGCTCGGCCGAGCGTGCGCAGGGACCAGAGAGCAACCGAGCGCCAGGAGGAAGAAGAGGAGCGCGCAGGAGAACTCCACGAGCTTGAGGACAGCAGCGCGCGCTCGAGCAGGGAGAAGGAGCGCTCGACGAGATTTATAAGGATACAGAGGCGGCAGCTTGAAATATCCAAGCCCTTGAGCGGCGAGAGGGAAAAATCTAGGGAGTGGGGCGGCGGGGATAAGGAGGAAGACGACTGGTATTTTTTTTAAACCAGAAATGTCTCGTTTCTTAGGGTTAAAGTTCAGAGAGATTAAATAAGAGGTCCCAAAACACATTTCGACAACACATTTCACTTTTCCTGGTTATGAAATAGAGGATCTAATTGATTAGCAATTATGCGGTTTTGTCGCGAATTACCTCGATATGGTTTAGTTCGTACTGATAAATTTACCTATGGTCTGAACATCTGATTCCATATTTACGGTCAATTTGTGTGATAATCGGATCTCAATTATAATTCCTTGATTATCAACCTCGCGCACGATTCCTCTTAGACACTGCGCGATCCAAATTATTTTGCCCCGAACATTTTAGTCGTCGAGTTCAAACTAATTTGCCCGGGATAAAATCGTCTGAGTGGGTCGGGCTTCCGAATTCGTATTCGCGCGAGCGACAAATTTTAAATAATCATCGGACGCACCGATTTTCGGAACAACTATGTTCCGAACATCACGAAAACTTTAGGAAGAGCCCAGATAGATAGAAATAAAAACGACATCGCACTCGTGACAGACGAAACAGATGCGATCTTAAAATCGCGATAGGCGAAGATGATTAAAATTTAGCATGCGTTTCATCCACTGATATTTCGTGCTTAAATCCATACTCGTTGTTGAGCAGACGGTAAACACCTGGGGTGTTACAATCCTCCCCCCTTAAAAGAATCTCGTCCCGAGATTCGGAGCGAAAAACTTTTAAGAGTAGAGAAGCATGTAACCCGTGTCCATATCAGCGATAATTATGAGACAGTTCCAAGCAAAGGCGAGTGTCTCAGGATAGGGTTTCTCTAGTTGATATAGCATGTATTGCCATAAGCTAAATCAGATATGTCTATTAGTAGAGACGATGTCTGCCATGGGAACACATAAGGTTCCATGTGTGCAGTTTGTTTTTTCTGATGACACTGTACTATCTGAGTCTGTTGAGCGAGCGACAATTACGCAATTTTACCCAAACAGAATCAGATGCAACCTCTTGGGTAAAACACACAGAAAGAGGTTTACCAACAAGTGGTCACGGTAAGTTCATAGCACATGAGACGAGTGCGGATATCGAATAACATCACAGTTAACTCATGTTAGCCAGAGAATCCAAGTCCAAGAAAAATAATAGAGACTTGAAAAATCACCAGCGGAGGGATCTGTAGATGCGGACTTTGCAACCAGTCCATTTTATCCAGTACTAATCATGGCTCGACTTGATCACATATGCTGGGAAAACACACGTGAGGCGATCGAGGCATGACTAGATCGATAATTAGGTGATTATTAGTCGACTTAACTTGATCTGTGTAAGTACTTTCTTAGAATGGTTTGAACCAAAGTGAGTTTTGATAACTCGATAAAACGACCTCTAAACTCAACCATTGTTCATTGGGCAGTTACAAGTTAGTAAAACCAACTTGTTGAACTACTTTTGACATTGAGCAGGTCCTCTCAGTACCATCGGTAAGCCAAGGGTTGAGAGTTCACATTTGCTAACAAGAGATTATGCACTTTGGTAGAAATCCATTCGGTCCGGTTGTTCATCCATTTCTTCATGCGAGATGAATAATCCACTTGGTTAGGGAATACATGGATTAACTAAGAGATCGAATGAACAAACTTCTGCATTTCAGCAGCAGGGAAAACCAATCTCCATTTTGAGAGCTAATCAGTTGTTTCTCAACACTAAAAAACTCCAAGGCTTCACCTTTACACAAAGGACGTAAAGGGAACTTGTATAAGTTGTCACTACCAAGATCAAAATGAAAGAGACCATATAAGAAAATGGTATGCCCTTTTGATCCAACGGAGATGACAGATGTTGCTTGATCACTTCACAAACAACATAGAAATTGTTTCAAGGAAGAGGAATACAGAAGATAACATATTGATATAATCTCATAATTGATTGTGACTACTAACTGTGATACTAGCGTGTGCCGAGTAGCGCAACCATGTGCGCACACACAGAAGGCCCTCAGTTTCGTCACGACACCACTGTTTTTAGTCATAACACCATTATTAGACATAACCAATAAGAAATCTCATGCGACACAAATGAATTGGGCAAGGGTGACAATATACAAAGAGATACTTCACCTGTAAGAATGGTTACAAGTAGAGAGCCAAGTAGATCATGGCCCGAGGGAATGAACAAGATATTGCCATAACCTAATCTTAATGAAAGGAGTACGATGGGAGACTGTTATTTCAGTCCCAAGCATATTTCTATGCCCATCGCAACGATTACAAGGTCAAGAATTAGTATCTGATTAGATACAGAGGGAAAACAATCCTAAGATTAAGTTGGTATGCCTTCGATAGATATGAGGAAACCAAAGGCATCAAACTCAAGAAAAAGATTGGGTATGTCTTTGCTAGGTTAGGTTGATAAAGCAACGATAGGATCCTCAAGAAGAGGCAAACTGGAATTAGGGATATCAGCTTACATCAACCGAATAAAGGAATGGTTTTGGAAGGAGGCATGATTCGAGATTCTTGTTTCAAGACCGGGTACACTTTATGTCCACCAAGAAATTATCTAAGCATTCATTTACATGAGTTTAGTCATGGAGGGATAACAGAAAATTCAATTTTGGGTCATGGTTCACCAACTAAGAACATGGCCTAATTTTTGGTTTAGACACACAGGTCACCAACCTTCTATCGGCACATCAAGTACCAGAGGAAATACATATATAATACCTAAATAGGTTACCTAAAGAACGGAGGACAACTATTTCATCGAAGTTCACAATACAACATTACACCACATTATCTACAATCACCGGTTATTAGAATAAAGGTGAGAGAAGCATTTCGGATGTATAGGTGACAAACAAGATGCAACAATCAAGATGCATGCTCGTCCTGTTCATGCTCACAAGTTTTTGCCAACATAATGTGGCAATAACGTTCTATATCGGTGGCATACTTACGACTCTCACGGTATTTTGCTAGTCGTCAGCTACACATATGTTTTCGAGGTTAGTGTACCTACAGAAAATTCTCATCAAAGCCCAATTTCCCATGATGCAGTTCACACATGACAGTTTATCACAGTTTATACTCCATATATTGCTATATGGAGGCCAGCTCATCATTAAGCGTCGAGCCACGCATAGGCGCCGTTGCCACACTTTAACCATAGGGCAACTCATTATGGTAACTCACCTTCTTACATGAGCGTAGGTGCGTCGTTACAAGTACATTACACTTCTCAGTATTTCCATGTCTGTATACCCATACACATCCATGGGGTACTGAATTCCCAGAAAAGTAAATACTCCACATCGCAGCCTTCATATATACATATGTGTAACATGTATATAATCAAGCGCTACAATTAAGCACTCCCCTAGACCGACGTTTGTTTGGTCATGCTCTCACATCTCACCTTACCTTGAGCGTCGATCCATTCAGAACTGAATGGCCTCAAAATAACAATACACATGTATGCAATACCCCCGGTTGTGGGTTAGTGGTTTTTCAACTAAGCCACCTGATAGTCCTTAATTTACGGCTTAACAAAGGATGTCTCTAGCATTATAGTTTTTCAAAACTATTTTTCAAATCCAAACAATATGTTTAGTTGAAAATAGGTTTTTCGAAACCAAAACTTTTGTTTTGAAAATACGTATGTGACCGTATATACTTAATCCTGCTCCGATACCAGCTGTGGCAGAACCTCCCAAGTTATTGGGCCCACATGCACCTATCGTTGTCTTAAAGACCTCAGACTGCTATGCATGTGCACCAGATAACTTAACAGGATCTATCCGAGTGCCCCAAGGACCCCGGATAAACCACTTACAACCAGGACCGCAAGATTAAGTAAACACAAATCACACACCAACATTTTGCAGCGGAAACCTTATTACCAAATTTTACAAGTTACATCATGTTTTACGATGTACATGATCGGAGTGATTACAAAAGTATAAGTTTGAAATATATGCTATGTGACACCCCAGTGTCACCTAGGGTTTCTCTCAAATGCCAAACCAAGAATCATTATTTTATGTGAGCCAAAGTAAGCATGAGCATCAAAATAACTTAAGTAATAAAGAATCCACCAACCATATACTTAAAAGTATCATGATCAAATAATTGAGTCTTTTAAAAGATAAGAATGTGCAACCCTAATTAAAGACCCTAAGTGAGCCCTATGAGCAAAATTCAAGAAAATAAGAAAGAGGGAATGAAAAGTTTAAAATTATGAATTGGGCCAAATATAAAAATTGAAGTATATTTAATGGGCAACAAGAAATGTTGAGAAAACTTAGCCAAAATAACTCAAATAAAACCCCAAATCAAGCTTCTCATGTGGAGACTTAATGGGATTTCTGAATTTCAGAATTCTGAAATTCAGACCTTGAGCCAAAGATCAGGGATGTTCACCTTGATCCCTAACTCGAATCCTAATGGCCCCATTGACAAAATTGTGTCTAACTAACCCCTCTGTCGTGTGCCAGAAGATGGCATTGGGACGCGAGCCCTAGACACGACAAAACCTTGGATTTGCCTCGGGTTTGGGCAGGGAGACAGACCAGATTTCCTGGCTCCATATCTCTGCACCCAGTAGGCAAAATCCTATGACCCCCACACAAGAATGGTAGCTTGTAGGGAGGAGAAGAGGTTTTGTGCACTGACCAAGGCGAGAGCAGGCTCGGATGAGCGACCACACGCGCCAGAACTTGGGCAGAACGCACGGGCACACGTGTTCGACCCTGGTCGGCACGCCAGAGCTCGCCCAACCCGCGCGCGCGCTCACCCCGGTGTCCGGTCAAGTCCGCCGCGTGCCCACGCCCTCGGCCGTGCCCGCCCGCGCCTATAAAGCCTCCCCGGGCGCACCTCTCTTCGCCCCGCACTCACCCTCACCGGCCAGCCACCTTTCCTTAGCTCCGGTTAGCTCGATTCCGCCCGCCATTGCCGCCAGAGCTTCGGCCACCGTGGCCAGCCCACTCCAGCCACCCTCTGGGCAAGCCAGTGCTTCGGCTAGCTCCGCCAGTAGCCCGTGAAGCTCGCCAAGCCCTCGGACCCGGCCGGACTTCACCGGAGGCCCGAGATCGACCTCACCGGACTTCGGTCTTCCGCCGCCGCGCGTGGACCGAGCTATCCAGTGAGTCCCCGCCCAATTCCTTGCGCTCATATCTTCTCTGGCATCCCGTGGACCTCCCTGACCCATTTGATTGAACTATCTCGCCGTGACCAGGCCGGTCTCCTCGCCGCCGACGAGCATCCCCGCCTGCGCGCGTGGACCGACCGACTCCGGCCATCTCCGACGGCGTTCCGCACACCGTTGTGATCCCCGAGACCTCCCCTTCATCCTCGACCACTTCACCGGAGCAATCTCGCCACCGGTAAGCCCCTCCGCCCTTTCTTCCGCCGCGGTTACTGTTTGAGGTAGAAGAAGGACCTCGGGTTAGGATTTGTAGAACCCGAGGGGTTTTCTGTAATGTCAGTGACTCATGTGAATAGTAGCCTAAGGGCTGATTCGCGAAGAAAACTTAGAAAATCCGCCAGGGACCCCAGTGCAAAGTGGATTTCCATTTAAACCAATTCTGTTATTCTTTTAAAATGACCAGAGAACTTAGAAAATCCATAACTTGATGAAATCTTAATAGAAAATTGTCAAACCAATTTTGCTAGCTCCTGTATATTATAATCTATCATTTAAAAATAGTAAACCCTATGCTTTATGTTCTAAATTTTAGAGTTTAAAATTAAAAACAGAAACCCACTAAACCTTGTTTAATTAAGGAAAATTAGTTTTTCTTCTGTGCTGAACTTAAGAAAATTTGTAGATGTTTAAACCTCATTTAGACACTGTTTAAAAATAGTAGGAACCCCAGCATTGGAAATTATGATGTAGTTATTCATTTAAAGCTATTTTGCCCAAAACTTAGAGA
This sequence comes from Zea luxurians, assembly GCA_029449295.1. Classification (NCBI taxonomy): domain Eukaryota; kingdom Viridiplantae; phylum Streptophyta; class Magnoliopsida; order Poales; family Poaceae; genus Zea; species Zea luxurians. The sequence goes on from JAOPSE010000009.1 coordinate 124,712,513, forward strand.
AAATCAGAAAGGCATTAGAAATTAATGAACAGTGATTAATATTATTTTTCCTAGTTTACTTATGTAACAGAGAACCTAGGAAAAATACAGAGACCATTAATTTGGACCAGTTTTAAATTAAAATGATTTGTTTAGCCTTATATAGACTGAAAATCAATTATTAAAGAGGCAAAACTATAACCAAAATGCTTAATAAAAATCCAGTGGACTTACAACCACCAGAGCCCCACTACAAAAATACAGAGCACCTCAGCCCAACTTTTTAAGTAAGGAGAATAAATGCAAAGTGATAATAAGGCATTTTCCCAATAAATCATGAACAACCCCTATTAATGTGATAATGGGCAACCAAAATTTTGCTAAGTCCATGATGAGATAACCTACCAGAGAAAAATGCAAACCCATGAAAAAGAAGCAAACTCATACCTATTGCTAATGATTTAAGAGAAGGGCCATTTAATTCAAATAATGCAAACCACCCCTTCCCTTAAGCAAAAAGTGGCCAAACTTCAGAATGATTGCTCTTGCACAAAATACTAACTATGAAAAATAAGAACTCTGTTGTTTGATGTGTTTCAAATATAGTGATAGTAGAAAGCACCCATTTGGCTAGAAACTTGAGAAAACCATAGAAAAATAATTAAAAGGTAGTAATGACTAGAAATTTGTATCAAGTCATGTTATAACACCTAAAAGCCATTAAAAATAAGTTTTGGAGAATTGTCCACTGTCAATTAGTAGTTGTAGTTCAAAGCACCCCTTCTGCCCTAGAATTTGATAATTTTATCCAGAGAAAACTATTCACTTTCTGATCCCCAAATTTTGAGACAGAGAAACACACACCAGTAACAAGCCACTGTAATTTTTGCAGAATTTTTAGAATTTTATAAAAGCAGCTTGTAGTTCAAACCTACTCCAAAACATTAAAGAGAATAAAAGAAAAAGAAAGAAGAAATAAACCCCACCTCAATAAGTCTAACTTGAGTACTTATCAGCTCTCACCAAGACTTAAAAGAATTCAGTGGAACCCCAAAAAAATAAACCTACCACTTACCTTAGCTAAGTTTAACCCAATTTACCAAGTATACCACTAAGGGTTTTACATAAGTAAAGTTAACTTGTTTAACTCAAAAGATCATACACCTTTAAAGTTTTAATTTCTAAAAGCACATATCATATCATGCATATATCTTACGCATTGCATTCATTAGATTGTAATCTTGCTGACGGAGAGTACGTGGTCATCCCCGAGCAAGGACCTGTCCAAGAGGAGGACCAGGAGCAGGCTTCAGAGGCTCCTATTGAGGATCTCCCCGCAGCCCCAGCAATTGAAGGCAAGCCTCGGTTTTATGCATAACCTGTTAATTATGCTATTTTACTACACTTAATGCTTGTAGGATTGCAATGTGCACTTAAGTGTAGGAGTTGCTTGAAACCTCTAGTTGCATGAACTTAGGATTCCTTTTTGAGATGAATACTAGTATGCTAGGTCAAGTAGCTGCTTGCTAATCAGGATCTCGGTAGAAGTCGAGTGATTTTTCTAGCGCTCGCGCGAGGTCAGGAATTGATTGTATTCATCTTGATAACGGGATCTATGTTGGTCTATGGATTTGGATCCAGGGAGGATGCCTTGTCCATGAGACGGGAAAAATAAATTAAGGATTAATGTGTGGATACCTGAGTCAAGCTTTTGAACATACTAAGCACATGCCAGGAAAAATGGTAACCGGTAAACCTAGTACCTGAGTGAAGCCGGGCGCGGACTTTATCCCTCATGCGACCTGAGACTGGGTCTCCCATGCTAGCTATGGTGGGTACAAGTGCGGTCACTGCACGGCGGCAGCCGGGGTCAGTGGAGCATTGTATGCCAAGGCGGTGAGGCCTGGACGCGAACGGGGAATCGATGGGGACGGTTGTCATGTGTGGGGTCGGAGTACCCTGACATGCCGTGTGTTTAGGTTTACCTTGCAAGGTTTAAAACTCGATTCGAATCGTCTGCTTCTCGCAGCTAATGAGACTGCTTGATTCCTTGTACTACATTGAGTAAGAAGTGAAATGTGGATTATATGAGATAACTTGATGATTGAACTAATTGAATTGTTACCATGTATGCTTAGAAGGAGCAAATCTAGCTAAGTTAATGATGGTAGAATCTGAAAGGCTAAAAATTGATTTTAGAAATAGCTAGTGCTTTTGGCAAACCAAACCCCTCAGCCAAACAGCTGCATAGTCTAGAGGTAGAGGAGTAGACTCCTCACACCGGTTAAGTCTAGCTGAGTATTAGTATACTCAGCCTTGCTTGTGGCACAATTTTTGCAGGTACCATGCAGGAAATGGTTGATGGTGTGACTTGGCCAAACGCCCTGCCACCGGGTTGGACGGTCGAGTGGGATGTTGCTCCGGCAGGAGAGGAGCATGAGGAGTAGTGGGCTAGGCCTTGCCCATTTCCTCATTACCGACGACATCGATTATCCGCTGCACTTTATTTTGTGAACTTTATTCGCTACTCAAAAACTCCGATTTATGTAATAACTCAGTACTTAATTTGAGATTTCCTGTTTTATTGTATTTCTTCTGTGACTCACCTTCGAGTGAGATTGTGGAATTTGATCCAGGTTAAGTGGCTCTATCAGACTAGATCTGAGGGACTGACGGGTTATTCCGATTTAAGTGTGTTACGACCCCTGGGGCGTGACTTAGGCACTTAAGCTGGAATAATTCGGGTGGTTCTGCCACATGCTATCTCAAGTGACCATCCTCAATAAGAAGTATAGAAGAGTTACTTAGACTTATAAGAAGGTCGAGCCCACTAGCACTTAACACCATCATTAGCAGCACAAAACTATAACCTGAAAAACAACAGGGAATAAAACCCTGAGTACGGAATTACTTAGCAAGACTTACCCGACTAAAGAAAAGACTCTCAAGGGTATGCTGGCTAGAGGGATTCAAGGTATGGCTTATCAAGAATCAAAGACTATATTTTGCAGAAATGCTTACTAAAACTGGATCCTTAAAAATCCATTTTTACTTGTCAGGTTAAGTAAAATTACCTGCATCTATAGTTCTTTCTACCCTAGTTCAAGCACTTGGCCTGTACTAGCCATTTTCTTATCAACCCTTCGTATTCACTGGAATGCTATGTGTAGGGCAGTGACCAAGTCTTCATGTCCGAGAAGTAACGGCGATCCGAATCGATTAATACCTAGATGGGGATCTCCAATCACACGACATATGTAGCACTTAACACTTGCATATGTCAACTCGCCACCAAGGTTCTTAAGACCAGATCAGGTTCACACCAACCGAGAGCACAGATACACCACCGTCCAGCCTCTTGCCACAGAGGGTACACGCTACTCTCGCCATCTCTCCACTCCCATTGTGTGTTATCTTATTCTAGTATTAGTCTGCCCGAGGCAAAGCTTACCCATGATGAGGCATGTGACCAGTTAAAAGGTCCTCGATCATCAAGCCTACATCGACAAGGTCCTTAATCGACTCAGACGGAGACACTACACCGAGACTCCTTTCTCGTGCAAGTCAACCACCCGATCTCAGCTTTATTATTTTCAACCCAAAGTCTGGTACCTGGCAGAGGTACATCTTTTCCGATGTTGAACCCATCACGGCCGTGATGGATCCTCCATCAAGTTTTATTTTTGAAAACTTCCCACCCACTGAAGCATCACTTTTGTTTTAAAACAAAACATTTTTGTTTGCTAAAGCAAGGCTAAGCATCATAAAATTCTTTTCAAAATGGGTATCAAGGAAGGGTAATCAATTTTCAAGGAAGGAAATGCATCAACGGTTTAGCACACAACTCCTATCACCTAATGCATCAAACAAGGTGATAAAGATTTTAAAACACAAGGAGGTGGCAAATGCACCGGGGCTTGCCTAAGTAACACTAGGTTAGTGTTGTAACATGACCACTTGGCGATCATCCTTGTTCTAGCACTTGATCAGATCATCCCATCATCAGGTTCGTCCATCCGCTTTACTATGCGGAGTAGCCTGCGCTTGGGGTCGACTTGGCTCGTCTTCCACATCGCGCGATCAACTAGCGTACCTAATGAAATGCATTATGCATATGAATGCATATCAAGACGAGTATCGTAAGATAATATTATGATTAATATTCTTCTATTCCATCTATCAAATTAATTAGCTAAAATAACGAATCAGGGTATGATTACCATATCTACTAGCAATCCGAATAAACGACGATGATCCTTGTTCAGGCCTTTCGCCGAGTACTTAGGGCATCGACCTGGGGCTTGTTTCTCCACATACTCTTGGAATCTCTCCTTGACTAAAAAATCTTGATGAACTGGGCTTGAGTCGCATAGGATGCTCACTGGACTTGAGTATTTCAGACGAGCAACGCATGAGGCATGATTACAGTAGCAGGGTAAATAACAACACCGCGAGGAAGGACGACCACGATGTTGCTGAGGCATCGGATGAGACGAGCGCTGGATAGAAAGACGCGTGATCAGAGACCCAAGCATCCGCGGTGGCGATTTGGACGAAAGCAAACTAGTGGCGACAACTCCCGGCCAGGCGACGATGCACCGGCACGAGTGTCGTGGGATAGCAGCATGATGGGCATCAGGGACCAGCGCGCATGGGCAGCGATTATGGTTGACTAGCCTAACGATATAGGGCCAAGCGAGATTGACGACGAACGACGATAACCGACGAGATTGACGACGCGATGGGGATTAAGGTCAAGCGAGCCGAGAGGACGCGCTGGCGAGCAGTAAACCGCGTGAGCACTGGACAGGGAAAACGACGGGCTCGACAGCATGCAAAACTATCACCAGCGACGACAGTCGAATCGGCAACAGAGCGTTGGCGAATACGATGATCATGACCACAGTCGCGTGCTGGCGTGGATAGGATAACGACAGTTGACGAGTTGGAGCACCAGCGAGTAGCCGACGCGGGTGAGCAAAGCAGGCAGGACGCCACGCATCACGGCGAGCTAGAAAAGGATTCGACGCTGGAGCTCGACAACACACAGCAGGGGCGAACGTAGTCCGAGCAGGGGCGAACCAGGGGCGCGCGTGGCACCAGAGAGCTGAGCTTGAGGTGCACGCGGCCATGGCAAAGATCCGAGCTGGGCTACGGGAGCTCCAAGATGAGCGCGCACAGGGGAGCTAGGCGCGAGCTCGGAACAGAGATTGAGGCGAGCTTGGAGGGAGCCATGGCTGGAACTGGAGCAGGGAGCTGGACACCGGCAAGAACCTGCACGCCCGACGAGTAGAGCAGGGGTGTGGCTGCACGTAAACGAACAGAGGGAGGGGATCTGAGTGGGTGCAGGGATGACCGGCGAGCTCGCCATGGGAGGGATTCTGAGCAGAGCAAGCGCACAGCCATGGAAGGCAGGGCAGGGCGGCGACCATGGAAGCTCCAAGCCGGCGCGGCCATGGCAGAGCTGGACGCGGTGAAATCGAAGCCGTGCGCCATGGAGAGAGAGGAAGCAGGGGGACGCGCCTAGGGAAGAACTGAACTGGAGCTAGGCAACTCCATGGGAGTACGGACGGGAAAGTCGCTCGGCCGAGCGTGCACAGGGACCAAAGAGCAACCGAGCGCTAGGAGGAAGAAGATGAGCGCGCAGGAGAACTCCACGAGCTTGAGGACGGTAGCGCGCGCTCGAGCAGGGAGAAGGAGCACCCGGTGAGATTTATAAGGATCCAGAGGCAGCGACTTGAAATATCCAAGCCCTTGAGCGGCGAGAGGGAAAAATCTGGGGAGTGGGGCGGCAGGGATAAGGAGGAAGATGGCTGGTAGTTTTTTTTATTTTTTTTAAACCAGAAATATCTCGTTTCTTAGGGTTAAAGTTCAGAGAGATTAAATAAGAGGTCCCAATACACATTTTGACAACACATTTCACTTTTCCAGGTTATGAAATAGAGGATCTAATTGATTAGCAATTATGAGGTTTTGCCGCGAATTACCTTGATATGGTTTAATTCGTACTGATAAATTTACCTGTGGTCTGAACATCTGATTCCATAGTTACGGGCAATTTGTGTGATAATCGGATCTCAATTATAATTCCTTGATTATCAACCTCGTGCGTGATTCCTCTCAGACACTGCGTGATCCAAATTATTTTTCCCCAAACATTTTAGTCGTTGAGTTCAAACTAATTTGCCCGGGATAAAATCGTCCGAGTGGGTCGGGCTTCCGAATTCGTATTCGCGCGAGCGACGAATTTTAAATAATCACTGGACACACCGATTTTCGGAACAACTATGTTCCGAACATCACGAAAACTTTAGGAAGAGCCCGGACATATAGAAATAAAAACGACGTCGCACTCACGACAGACGAAACAGATGCGATCTTAAAATCGCGATAGGCTAAGATGATTAAAATTTAGCATCCGTTTCATCCACTGATATTTCGTGCTTAAATCCATACTCATTGTCGAGCAGACGGTAAACACCTGGTGTGTTACAAAAACCCATAAGCCTCCACACACAAACGACAAAGGATTGTCAGGGGAAGGGATCTCTCAACGAGATCATGGCCATAATCACAAAGATTTGAAGCCAATCCGTGCTTGAACTTGACCTCTCTCTGCGCTGCCTCGTGCTCGATGCCATGCCTAGGTGCCAGAGCGTGCACTGGCGCTCGCCCGCGCACACCTTGAGTGCGTGTCAGAGCCACCCCTCGGCCGTGCTTGCCCGCGCCTTTAAGACCACCCCAGACGTGCCTAACCTCACTCCGCACTCACCTTCACTGACCAGACACCGTCCTTAGCTCCGGCAAGCTCTGCGCCACCCGCCTCAGCCACCCGAGCACCGGCCACCACGGCCAGCCATTTCCAGAGACCCTCAGCGTCAACCGAGCCCTTGGACAGCTTCCCCGAGGAGCTGTGAAGCTTCTCCAAGCAAGGATCGAAGCCCTGCCTCATCGGAACAGCAAGATCACCGTCGCAGAACTTCGGCCGCCCGCCACCGCGCGTAGGTCGAGCTATTCGGTGAGCCATTCTCCAATTCCTCACGCCCATGCCTTCCCTAGCACCTAGTGAAGCTCACTGACAGGTTTAATTGAACTCTACCGCCCTGATAGGCCGGAGCCCTCACCGTCGACGAGCTCCCCCGCCTGCGTATGTGGACCGGCCTACTCCGACCATCCCCGGAGACGATCCGCACATCGGTGTGACCGTCACGACCTCCCTACGCCCTCGACCACCTCACCGGAGCAATCTCACCGCCGGTAAGCCCCTCCGCCCTTTCCTCCGCTGCGGGTAATGTTTAATTGGGAGAAGGACCTCGAGTTAGGTTTAGCAAAACCCCAGGGGGTTTTCTGAACTGTCAGTAGCACATTTGAATAGTGACCCGAGGACTAGTCCGTAAGGAAACTTAAAAACATTCGCCAGGGACCCCGATGCAAAGTTAGTTTCCACTTAACCATTTCTGATTATTCTTTTTAATGAACAGAGAACTTAGGAAATTCATAACTTGAAAAATATTTATCCAAAATTAGTCAAACCAATTTTACTGGATTTAAAATAATATGAACCATCAAACAAATTTTCTGTATTAATTTTTAGAGTTTTGAATTAAATATGGAAACTGCCCAAACCTTATTAATATAAAGAAAAATATATATTCTTCTATGCTAGGCTTAAGAAAATTGTAGAGATACATACCCAATTTAGGCACTGTTCCAAAATCTTGAGCACCCCAGTATACAAGATTAACTCAAGTTTTGCTATTAAAAACTATATCTATCCAAAACTTAGAAAATTAAGAAAGGTAGTGGAAAATAATAAACAGAGAAGGAGCATATTTTTCCTAGTATACTTAAGTGATGAGGAACCCAGGAAAAATACAGAGAACCCTAGTACAAAGCTAATCCAGGGTTAAATATTTATTAGGCACTAAGAAACCAAGAAAAACCATGATTAAAAATATAAGGAACATTTCAAAAATGGTAAGAGAAATTCAGTAGACTCCTAACTACTAGAACACCACTACAAAAATAATAAACACCCTTGTTGGGGGCCTTCGTCTTTTGAAGGTCCTCAAAAACACGACTAATATGTCTTCCAGTATAGTATACTGTCACAGGAGGCTTCGGCTTTGAGATGAAGGTGTACATAGTATGAAAGGCGCGACCTAGAAGAAGGATGGACCAGTTCCGAAGCTGTAGATGGAGAAGCTTCGGCTTAGCACAAAGACGACGATGGAGAATGAAACCGACTTAAAAGGGAAAATACTGCTTAGTCCTCGACAGCTCACCTTTTAGCTAATAGTAAATGTCATGGACATGAATGTAATTTTACCCAGGCTGCGTCCTATGCCTATAAATAGATGAACAGTAACACCGTACTGTTCACGCTGACTTGTAATCGCCCACACGTCACCCTCGGACTTTTACCTTTTTTCAAGCCAAAGGTACAAATGTAACTTAATATCATCAATGTCTGTTCATGATTACATAATATTAATATACATGATTTAATGATTTAATATGATTATTCATGGTCTTCCTATGTTTTATACGTCCCTGTCATATTTTTGTATATTGAAATGATGAAGGTGTGTCCTTTATGACCTTTGTCTGAAGATCATTATACCCTATGGGAAATAATGCTTCAAAGGACAAAGGTCTTTAACCATTAACATTTGTGTTGCCTTGTTCTTAACTCATAACATTTGAGAACAAGTGACCAACATTGGCGCCCACCGTGGGTGAACTCATTTGACCACCTTCGGCAAGCTGTGACCTTTATCATGCCACTGAAGAAGTCATCAGAGCCAGGGGCTGCACTGCAGCCACTAGATGTCAATCAAGAAACACTACGTGAAGCTAGGAGCCAAAAAAGGAAGGCTACCAGTCCAACACCTCAGGAGGAGGAGTTGGACCAAGAAATTAGGGACCTTGAAGCCATTCATCAACAGGTCCAAAAGAAGAAAGAAAAGATGCTTCATCTCACCGATCTTCAGAGGAAGATTGATGAGGCTGCTGAGGAAATGCGTCATCTCACCCAAGATGACCAAGACCGAAGGCCTCAACACAGAGAGCTTCGTCACGACAATTCGTACAACAATGATGAATGGTATGATGATTTCCATCATGGTAATTTTGCTTTTGACGATGCTTCTCCTCTAGTAGCAGAGTTGCAGGCTACCCCATGGCCCCCATCATACAAGCCACCTCAGCTTCCTATGTATGATGGGCACTCAGACCCGAAGCAGTTCCTAATGAGCTACGAGGCAACCATATCTTCATATGGGTGCAATACTACAGTCATGGCGAAATCCTTCGTCATGGCAGTCAAAAGTGTAGCTCAGACTTGGTATTCGTCTCTCAGGCCAGGAACAATCACATCATGGCAGAAGCTCAAGGATATGCTAATCACTAGCTTCCAAGGATTTCATACGAAGCCAACCACTGCTCAGGCTTTGTTTCAGTGCATGCAGGACCATGAGGAGTACCTTTAGGCGTATGTCCGAAGGTTCCTGCGTCTAAGAGCACAAGCGCCTACAGTGCCTAATGAAATTGTCATTGAGGCCATGATCAAGGGGCTTCGGCCAGGACCTACGGCTCAGTATTTTGCCAGGAAACCCCCACAAATCCTGGAGAAGCTTCTTCAGAAGATGGATGAGTACATCCAGGCTGATAATGATTTCCGCCAAAGAAGGGAAGAAGCATATAGGTTTTCTGAGATGACCAGGGGCTTCGGAGGAAGAATCCACCCCAGGCATGTCAGATCGATCTATAATTCCATCCTAAGTGATGACAAAGGAAGCCACCCTCAAAGGCCACAACACTGCTCCCAATCTTTAGGGCAACAACAAAGCTCTTTCAGGCCACCAGTCCCAAGGGGCAGAGGCGGCAGGGGCTTCAGAGGAAGATACGGGGATCAGCCCAGAAGGCTATATTGCTTATTCTGTGGTGAAGACAAGGGCCACACCACAAGAACATGCCAAGTCACAATTCAGAAGCAAAAGGAGATTGCCGAAGCTGAGGCATGACAGAATCAGCCGAAGCAGGTCCTACATACTGCTTCATGCTACTCTCCCTATGTACTAGAATACGTAGGTAATCAACAACCTGCGGCTTCTGTCGCTTCGGCAAGTCACTCTCAAGCTTCTTGGGCCAAGCTACCATTACCACCACCATTACCACCTACTCAGACCCGAAGCCAGCAGCCAGAAGGGCACCAACACACACAACAACAGCATGGTTTTTGGGAGGAGTCCGAAGCTCACACAGTCAACAGCACTGTGCCTGAATCCAAGCATATCTATTAAAAGAATATCCTACCTCTGATGTATCTTTTTCTTTTCTGTCATCTTATTTTTCTTGTGTGAAAACAAGTCATGAAGGACTTAATTTTGGTCTCATGTAATAACTGTGCCTGTATCATTAAGTAAAATGCTTCTTCCTAACAGACTTCCGAAGCTACAAAAAGTCGTTCATAAGAGAGCGGAGTAAGTTTTGAAGCTACCAAAGTCATTCATAAGGGAGTGCAGAGTAAGTTTCGAAGCTACAAAAGTCGCTACTAAGGGAGCACAGAGTAAGTTCCGAAGCTCAAAAGTCGTTTCTAAGGGAATGCAGAGCCAAAATACCACCGAAATAGAAGGTGAAGTAGCTCAAAAGTGGTTCCTAAGGGGATGTTGAGCTTAAATACCACCGAAATAGAAGGTGAAGAAGATCCAAAGTCATTCCTAAGGGGATGCAGAGCTTAAACACCACCGAAATATAAGGTGAAGAAGCCCCAAAGTCGTTCCTAAGGGGATGCAGAGCTTAAAGACTCCAAAGATGTCCCTAAGGGGATGCAGAGTCTTGTGTGTTCCAGTGTGGACGCGTTTGTGTGTGTGTTCGGCATCACCATCATATTGCATCATATCATCGCATCATTCCGCATAACATTACATCATACATCATATCGCATCAAACAAAAAGATTGGATACGAAACAAATCTTCGGCAATACTTTGTTGAATGAAAATGTGCTGAAGCATGAAGCAAACCTTTGGCAAACACAATTTCATCACAACAGATTCGACATAAAAAGGGGCTTCTTTCTTTATGAAGCATGAAAAGAAGGGAAGGTGTTTTTTCGCCGAAGGCTCAAAAACGGTATGTGTGTAAATTTCATGCATCGTAAAGAAATATATTACAATAATTTACATGTCTGATTAATTGTTCTATACACCAAATGTTACATAGTATCATTACAATAAAAGTCTAATCTTCCTTTAGTATTTTCTCGATGGCTTCGTTTAGCAGCCTGTCGACAACTTCGTCGACGATGGAGTTAGCAACGCTCATTATATCCAGTGCTTCTTTCATGACCGGATCGGCTAGGGGGTTGTATGGCTTGGGCAGCGGTGACAGTTCAGCTGTAATAGGCAAACTATAAGTTCAAAGCCAGAAAATAAATGCCAAAGCTAAAATTCAAAAACAATACCTATACACCTTGCACGCTCAGCAGCTTCTTCGGCTCGCCTAGCTTCTTCTCGGGCTTCATGGGTTTCTTTTTCATTTTTCTTTACGATTTCGTTGGTCAATTCTCGGCCACCGTTTACCCAAACATCGGAGTAAAACTTTCCATCCACCAAAGTAGCTTCGGTCGAAGGGTCCCTCGTGTCATCAGTAGAGAAGGCGGCTTCAGTCTGGGCCACAGCTTTAACGTGGTCACAACCAGCCTTCTCCAGAATTTCCGCAATACCTCGAGCGCCAGTGAAAGCACAAATATCCCCACGATCGCTCAGGATCTATTCAAAAGCTTCGGCTTCCCCGCTTATCCAATCAATAACACCCTCGTGGTCACCTCGAATAAAATTCTCTTCGGAAGAATAAGCACCTACTTTGGCAAAGCTGTTTTTCAATTTTCTTACGCAATCCAAGGATTTCTCGAAGCACCTCTCGTTGGATTCGCGAAGCTCCTTAACATTTTTCTCCAGCCTAGCGTTCGACCATTCACTTATTTCTTGACTAGCATTTGCGAGTGCAAAAATTTCATTAGCTTCGGCAAGTTTTTTATGAAGGTCTTCAATTTCGACTTTATAAGTGTTGGGGCCTTCTTCTGCGCCGAAGGTCCTCTAAGCAAAAACACCTTCGGCAAGATAACATGCAAGCAGTTGTGACATGAAAATGTATGCCGAAGCTACAACTAAAAGAGCTACGGCATGATGACGCGCTTGAGATGAAGGGTGGCATCGACTTAAAGAGGAAAAGACTGCATAGTCCCTGATAGTTTGTGTCATAATCATGATTAGTTATCAAGGGCATGAATGTTATTTTGTTTGGGCTATGATCCGTGCCTATAAATAGATGAACAGCACCCCCGTACTGTTCACAACGACTTGTATTCACTTGCACGTCACTCTTGGATTCTTACCTTCTGTCAAGCTGAAGGTATAAATGTAATTTAATATCGTCAATGTTTGTTCATGATTATATAATGAGAATATAGGTAATCTAATGAATTAAATATGATTATTCATATTCTTTCTATGTCCCATATGTTCCTACTTTTCATTACATATTGAGATGATGAAGGTATGTCCTTCATAACCTTCGTCTGAAGATCATTATATCCTAAGGGAGATAATGCGTTGAAGGACGAAAGTCTTTAACCATTAACATTTGTTTTGCCTTGTTCTTAACTTGTAGCATTTGAGAAAAAGTGACCAACATTGGCGCCCACGTCCGGTGAACTCACTTCCACTGTTGTGGCAATGGCTTCGTACAACGACCAAGCTAAAGTACCTTCAGTCACGAAGCTAGTGCTCCCAATCACAGGCGGTTCAAGCTCAGAGCCAGCTAATAAGAAGCAAAAGAAGGAAGCACAGAGAAGAGTGCAGCATGTTGGGGTGCAAGGACCCTTCATCAGATCCAAGTGGTCTCATATCCCAATCACCTTCTCCCAGGAGTATCTTCAACTTAAAGACTATCCTCACAATGATGCCATGGTTATATCTTGTGTCATCAAGGGATTCCTGGTCCACAATGTTTTGGTTGACATAGGCAGTGCAACGGATATCATATTTGCAAAGGCTTTCAGACAGATGCAAGAACCAGAAGACAAGATTCATGATGCAACACACCCTCTTTGTGGCTTCGGAGGGAGACAGATTGTGGCACTTGGCAAAATGACAATGTCAGTTACCTTCGGTTACGTCCACAACACAAGGTCTGAACAAGTTGTCTTTGACATGACATGGAATATCCATACAATGCAATCATTGGTCGAGGGACGCTTAATGCCTTCAAAGACATACTTCACCCAGCGTACTTATGCATGAAGATACCTTCGGAACAATGGCCCATTACTGTTCACGGGAGTCAAGAAGCTGCCAGGAGGGCTAAAAGGAGTTGGACGGATTCAAAGGCGATCCATAACATAGATGGAGCCAAAGCCTGTCAACAATATAAGCACAAAAGAGAGAAGGCTGCTTTGGCATATCAGCTGAAGCCTATGCTCCTGTGTGAAGATATAGCAGATCAAATGGTACTGCTGGGATCTCAGTTATCTGATGAACAAGAAAAGACTTTGCTAAGATTTTTGTTCAACAACAAAGATGTCTTCGCTTGGACAACAAATGATCTCTGTGGTGTTAACAGAGACGTCATTGAACATTCACTCAATGTGAATCCATCTTTCAGGCCAAGGAAGCAAAGACGTCGGAAAATGTGTGAGGATAAAGCCGAAGGTGCTCGGAATGAAGTAAAGAGACTTCTCAGTGCTGGTGTTATCAGAGAAGTAACATATCTAGAATGGCTAGCCAACACTGTTATGGTGAAGAAGGCTAATGGGAAATGGAGAATGTGTATTGATTTCACAGATCTCAACAAGGCATGTCCGAAGGACGAGTTCCCTTTACCAAGAATAGACTCCCTTCTAGATGCATCAGCTTTTTCGGAACTCATGAGTCTATTAGACTGCTACTCGGGCTACCACCAAATTTGGATGAAGAAAGAAGATGAGCCAAAGACAAGTTTCATAACTCCGAGTCGTACTTATTGCTACCTTCGGATGCCCGAGGGGCTCAAGAATGCTGGACGAAGCTTCAGCAAAATGACAGCCAAGGTTCTTCACTCTCAAATAGGCGGGAATGTGCTGACGTATGTTGATGACATCATAGTAAAAAGCACGAAGCAAGAGAATCATATTGCTGACTTGCAAGAGACGTTTGCCAATTTTAGGCAAGCTGGTCTTAAGCTAAATCCAGAAAAGTGTGTCTTTGGAGTAAAGAAGGGCAAGTTCCTTGGCTCTCTGGTGTCGACGAAGGGAATCGAAGCTAACCCAAGTAAGATCGAAGCTATCCTTCAGATGGAGCTGCCAAATTCAAAGAAGGGGGCTCAACGATTAGCGGAAAGGAATCTGCCATTCTTTGAAATACTGAAGTCAGCCGAAGTTTTTCAGTGGGGTCTGGCTCAACAAAAGGCTTTCGAAGAGCTAAAGCAATACTTAATAGACTTGACAACTGTAACTCCACCTTCATAAAGGACTCCGTTACTCCTGTATGTGGCAGCCTCTCATTCCGCATTCAGTGCGGCACATGTACAGGAGAATCAAGATGGCCAAGTAAAAAGACAAGCACCAGTATACTTCGTCTCCGAAGTACTTAGTTTATCAAAGCAAAATTACACATAATTGGACAAGGTGCTGTATGATGTGCTAATGGCCTCTAGAAAGCTTCGACATTACTTTCAAGCCCATCATATAATTGTACCTTCATCACAACCTCTGAAGGACATAATGAGAAACAGAGAAGCTATAGGAAGAATTGGAAAATGGGCTGTGGAACTCAATGACTTCACTATTGATTATGTACATAGATCCTCAATTCAGTCTCAGGTGTTAGCAGATTTCATTGCTGATTGGACGCCAGGGGCTCAGGGAGAAGAAGCAATAAAAGATGCAGAAGCCTGGACAATATTCTGTGACGGTTCTTAGGGAACCTTCGGCGCAGGAGCGGCTGCTGTTCTAGTAGCGCCCTCTAAAGTCAGGACATGCTATGCAACACGGCTGGACTTTAGTTGCACAAATAACATTGCTGAATACGAAGCCCTTCTGTTAGAACTTCGGAAGCTAAAGGCAATGGGAATAAGAAGGGCAGTCCTTAAAAATGATTCTCATGTTATTTCTGGCCATGTAGACAAAAGCAGCAAGGCAAGGGATCCGAAGCTTGAAACATACTTGGAAACAGTCCGAAGATTGGAGGCCTCCTTCAAAGGATTTTCTGTAAAAAAAATATTCCAAGAGGGGAAAATGAGCATGCAGATCTGCTAGCTAAGTCAGCGGCACAGGGACTCCCTCTACCTTCGGAAGTATTCGTTGAGACAATAAAAGCACCTTCGGTTGAACTTATGGAGAGAGTAGTGCTTGCAATATCACCTGTACATAGTGAAGATTGGAGGACTGAAATTATATCTTTGCTCCAAGGTAACTGTCTTTCGGATGACGAAGTTCATAATAAAAGAATGGAAGCAAGAACAAGACCATATGTGATAATACAAGGGGAGTTATATAAACATGGAGTCTGCTCTCCACTACTCAAGTGTTTATCCAGAACCGAAGGTCAAGAGCTGATGAAGGAAATACATGCAGGTTTATGTGGATCTCATATTGGGTTTAGGCCTTTGCTGGGGAAGGTTTTCAGACAAGGATTTTATTGGCCGAAGGCAGCTTCAGATGCAGCAGATCTGGTTCAAAAGTGTGAAAATTGTCAAAGATGTGCAAGAGACCAGAAACAACCTTTGTCTCTAACCCAGTTAATACTGCCAACTTGGCCACTGCAAAGGTGGGGTCTGGATTTGTTAGGTCCACTTCCACCTGCACAAGGAAATCTGAAATATGTCGTTGTAGCAGTGGAATATTTCTCTAAGTGGATCGAAGCAAAACCTTTAGCCACAATAACTTCGGCCATAATACAAAAATTCTTTTGGCAAAACATTGTTTGCCGCTTCGGCGTGCCGAAGGCAATAACTGTGGACAATGGAACACAATTTGATGCCGAAACATTCAAAGATTTCAGTGACCGAATTGGTACAAAAATTCATTTTGCATCAATAAGGCATCCAGAATCAAATGGGCCAGTAGAAAGAGCAAATGGCATTATAATGACAGGAATAATGAAGTTAATCTTCAACCAGCCCAGAGGAAAATGGCCAGATGAATTGATTAAAGTGGTGTGGAACCACAACACAATTGTGTCAAGGTCAACAAGTTTTACACCTTTCAAGCTTCTCTTTGGTGACAAAGCAATAACACTAGAAGAAGCAAAGACAGGATCAATAAGAACAACAACTTCGGCGGAAGACGAAGCTGATTATCAAACAACAAAAGATACTATAGAAGGGACCAGACTTCATGCCATAGAGCACATCAATAAATATCAGGCCGAAACAATAAGATGGTGTGACAGGAAAGTTCGATTGAAAAACATCAAGCCAGGGCATTTGGTGCTTCGAAGAGTGGCCAACCTGGATACAATGGGCAAGTTACAACTGAAGCGGGAAGGTTCATTTCTGGTAGTATCTTCGTCAAGAACCGGTTCTTATAGATTAAAGGATATGGACGGCAACGACATACCCAGATCTTGGAATGCGGGTAAGCTTTGACAGTACTACGTGTAATTTGATGTAATCTTTTTTCATTCTTTTTCTATGGTACCCTTTTCCTTTAGGAGGGGAGAAAGGTTTTTAATGGGGCCATAGCTTGTAATTTTTTCATTCTTATTTAGCCCTATGCAATACAAGGGCCAAAATCCCCCAAAGATGTAATATGTAAAATCAGAGCTGCACCATCGAGAGCATGACGAAGTGCAAAAAGTCGTTCCTAAGGGAGCACAGAGTAAGTATTCTGCTCAGAAGTTGTTCCCAAGGGAATGCACAACCAAATACCACCGAAATAGAAGGTGAAGAAGCTCCAAAGTCGTTCCTAAGGGGATGCATAGCTTAAATGCCATCGAAATAGAAGGTGAAGAAGCTCCAAAGTCGTTCCTAAAGGGAATCAAGAGCTTAAAGACTCCAAAGTCGTTCCTAAGGGGATGCAGAGTCTGGGTGTGGTTTCGTGTGTGTTCGGGACTTTCATTTGCACATTACATTAAATCATTCATTGCATTCATACACATTCATTTAGACATTTGTAGGATCATCATCATCATAACATGAAGCACAAACAGAAATACTCCATTTTCTACGACAGTGCTTCGATGAATACAAATAAGCTTCGTTTCAAACGAATACATGTGACGCAACATCATGCTTCGTTGTGAACGAAAAGAAGGGAAGGTATTTTTTGCCTTTGGCTCAAAAAATACAAGTTTCGTCCACAGCAAAGCAACTTGTACATGGATGAAAAGGTAAAAATATATTTCAAGGTATGGACAGTTATACATAGCATTGCTCAATCCTCGATTACAGTTTTTCTACAAAGTTAATACAAATGTTCCTAAGCTCTATAAAGGCAGGCCTAAAGAGAAGCTTCAGCAGCCTTCAGAACGTGCTTTGGATTATCAATCTTCGGCACCACCATCCTGCAAACAAATAAACGGTATAAGGTAAAAAGTAATTACAAGAGAAGACAGGCAACAGGAATAAGTTCCATACCGGCTTGAGCAAGTTTCGGGCTTCGTCACCAGCCAATTCTCGCCAACCCTTAGCCCAAATCTGTGTTATAAATCTGTTCCAAATGCTCCGGGCTTCACTGGGGATATCAACCAAATCTGTTGGAGACAAGCTGAAGGTTGGTCTATTCACAGTCTTTGCGTGCGTGCAACCAGCCTTCAAAAATGCTGCAGCTGTGCCGCGAGAAGCTAGCAAGGCACATAATTCACCGTGCCCGGCTATTACTTCATCAAGAGCATCAACTTCATTTTTAATATGATCGAAGGTGTTTGATACGTCTTCAGCCGAAGGGGTAATATCTTCGGAGCTGGCCCCATCCGAGCTGAAGACCTTTTTCAACCGTTGCACGCAACTACTACCGAATTCCAGACACTTATTCCTAAGCTCTTTCAAAGACTCCTGCATCTTTGTATTTTTATTAGCTTCGGCTTTGCATTTTGTTTGCGGTTCTTGTTTTTCTTGCTCGAAGCGTTCTGAATCTTTCTTTAAAGTTTCTTGAGCCCGGAGAAGCTCCTCGTTTAATCTGGCATTTTCAGTTTGAACTTCCACAAGGGAACCCTCCACTGCCTGAAGCAGGAAGTCTTTCTTCTCAAGAGAAGCTTCGTAGTCTTTAATTTTATTTTCCAAGCCCTCGATTATGATTTCGTTTTTCTTGTCTTCGAGGTCTTGTTGCATTCTCAGTGCCTTACTTAGCAGCATACTCTGCAGAAAGCCTTCATCAGAAAACTTTGCTTCATGACAAAAATAAAACAAAACCTAGCAAAAGGAATTATACCTTGAAATTGGAGTAGAACAAACTGTCGACGATATGTTGTCGCCGGTAGCCGCTGATATCAGCTTCAAGCTTCGGGAAACCGACACTCTTCGATAGAGTGCCGATTATCTTTGCCCCGACGCGGTCTCGAATGCATCCTAAGGCCCCTTCGTCGACTCCCCCAAAGAGCATAGCTCCTGGCTGGTAGCCACAGGATATCCGATATTCCTGTAGCTCCTTCTTTTCAGCCTCAGATAATTCTTGACCGACCAGGTTTCGAAGGTCGAAGTCCCTTTTTTCCAAAGCAGCATCGGCAATCTTCCTCTCTTTGCCAGGCACTGTGGCCATGACCTTCTCTTCAGCCGCAACTATTTTTCCATAGCCATATCTAAGAGTAGTTTATCAATTCCAGAGAGTGTACTCTCATGGTTGGCAGCTTTGGCGGCAGCTGCAGCTTCAGGAGAGGTATTAGCTTCGGCAATGGCCTCGATGCTTGCAATGGGTGTTATTTGGATGCCGAGGCCGACGGTGGCGTCCATTCAATGGCTTGCATAACAGTAACGATTCTTCATTTTTTCTGCCCATCTGCCTTCTTCTTTGTAGCCAAAGGCTCATCCATCTTTTGTAAAAGTTTCGTCAGTTCTAGCCCTAGAGGACTTAGCAGCTTGACAGGTAAAGATTCAGTCATTACCTTTAAAATTCCTACTATTTCGACAGCAGGAGGCGTCGAAGGAGTCTCCTCTGCTGCCTCGGTTATCTTCGGCTCTGGACTTTCAGTCTTCCTCTTCTTCTTCGCAGCAGCCTTCGGCTCAGGAGTGGTTTTTCTTTTCTTTGAAGCCTTTTCATCTTCACCATTCTAGTAGCTTGCCTGCTCAGAATACTGACAACTCTCTTTCTTTTTACACCTTCGACACCCTTATCAAGTCTTTCATAATCAGGGTATTCAAATTTCAGGGCATCCATCACCCATTTTAACCTTTGTTTTGGCCGGGTGCCGAAGGCTACTGTCATCAATTGATCCTCTTTCTTTGTATAATTCCCAAGTATTTCATTACACATTGTCTCGATCATGTCCAGCCATGCTTGGCAAGGTTCTTTAAACTATTTTTCAAACTTGAAACAATAAGCTAGTCGAACAAGTTCATGCTTTTTCTTTGTTTCTTTCATCTTCGGCATTCCCCAGCCGCTTGACGTTGGATATGTCCGGTTGGCCAGATATTCCTGCACCAGGTCCCTAGTACTGATTTGCTCAGTCACCACTCTGATCTCCACTTCGGCCAACTAACATGGCGACCCCAATTGCATGTTGCATAGAGGCCTGGTCATTCCGAAGTTCAAAGACAGCGGACTCATGACCATCGTCATTAGTTTCCCTCTCTTTTTCTCATCAGCTTTCATGTAAAACCATTCATTTTTCCAGCCAGTCAGCCACTTTGTACAGTAGATGAGGACTAGTGCCTTCGTATCCTTGCGATATGCAAAATTGTAACAACCAAAATTTTCGTGAAGACCATCTGCCCTGGCCTTTGTCTGATAGTGCAACTCATGCACGCGGCAGAAAGCTTCGGCATCCGGGGTCATCCCTTGGCTTCGAAGGGCCCAAATAAAGACGCTGAGCCTAACAATGGCGTTAGGGGTCAGCTGATGAAGATATATTTCAAAATTCTTTAGGACTTCCCCTATCATCTCGTTCAGAGGAAATCGCAGTCCTATTCTGAAGAAGCTCTTAAAAACCACTACTTCATCCTTCTTCGGCACTGGGGTAGTTTCTTCTCCAGCAAATCAAACAAGTTTGCTTTCAGCTTCTCCAAAATAGTCCAGTTTCATCATCATGGGCATGTCGTCTTCGGACACAGTAGATTTCTAAAAATCTAAATGACTGGGCTTTGTTAGGATCAAAATACTGTAATCTTCACTTTCATCAACATTTTCTTCTTCAGCAACAGTCTTGTTGGGGACTTGTTCTCAAATGCTTCGAATTAAGAACAAGGCAACATAAAAAGAAGTTAATGGTTAATGTCCTTCGTCCACTGAAGCGTTATTTCCTTTAGGATATAACGATTTTGGACGAAGGTAATGAAGGACATACCTTCATCATCACAGTTTATATCGATAAAAGGAAGAGCATATGAAAGATGAAAGAATACATGAATAATCATATGACATTATTAAGTGTCATTATTATATAATTATGGAAGAATAAGAACAGTATTGAATTACATTTGTACCTTCGATTTGACGGAAGGTAAAAACACAAGCGTGACGCACGAGCGAATACAAGTCAGCGTGAACAGTACGAGGGTACTGTTCATCTATTTATAGACACAGGACACAGCCTGTGAAGAATTACAATTATGCCCCTCATAAAAATTTACAACATTGACTCGGACCTTTATGGACTAAAAGGTCATTCTATCTTTAAGTCGGTTTGTAATACCGAAGCTTCATGAAGAGGGACCTTCGGTCATCTTCTACGAACAGCTTCAGCCGAAGCTGCTTCTTCCTACAAGACCTTCGGCGCGACGAAGCATAGCCCCAACAGTAGCCCCTTTCGCGGCGCTAGATCGTTTTTCGTAACGAGCTTGATCCATGAAAAAAGTCTCTTAAGCTTCGGGAAGCCGAAGGTCCCAAAAAACACCTTCCCTGAGCTCGTTGTCGAGAAACGATTCAGTTTCCGAGCGCGTGGCAGTCCCACCTTGCAGAGTTACTGTTTGGTTTCTGCGGTCCACCGCGCAGCGAGTGTAAGTGACTGTCCGCCTGGTGTAAAAATCCTGGCGTTTCGCCTTCTTACCTGCAACACTATATAAACAGACGGGTAGGTGTGAAGTTACCACAACATTCATTGCTATTTGCACTGTTTTGCTGCCAAAATTTTTAACCACAGCCGAAGCTTGACTCTCGGAATCGAACGAAGGTCCAACTCGAAGTCTGCTTCGTGAGAAGGAAAGGCTTCGGGGGATAAAGTCAGAATTAAATGGCCACAGTGCGATCTACTGCCAGGGTTGAGCGTGAAGGAGACGAAGCTGAAGGTTCGGAGACTGTTCCCATCTCCGAAGCAATGCAACGATCCGGACTGGTAACTTCGGAGGAAATCCCCACTGTTGAAGCAGAACAAGCAACTGCCGAAGCAGAAGATGAGAACATTGAAGAAACTGATCCCGAAGATGATTATCGCATTGCCATGCCAAGTAAGCCCAGCCACCTGGACTTCGGAAAGTCGACCGTTTTGAAGGCTGATCTCTCCAAGATGGTAAAGTCAGGTTATTTCAGTGAAAGTCAGAAGAAGCTACTTCGCTTCGGGGGAGAAGAAACTACCCCGAAGCCAGAGAAGGATGAGATAGTCATTTTCAAGAGCTTTCTAAAGGCTGGGTTGAGATTCCCCCTTCATGGGATTATTGCAGATGTATTGAAGAAGTTTGGTATCTACTTTCATCAGTTGACTCCTAACGCTATCGTTAGGCTTAGTGTTTATACTTGGGCCCTCCGAAGCCAGGCGGTGGAGCCGTTTGCCGACAGCTTTTGTCGAGTCCATGAGCTGCATTACCAGACGAAGGCTAGAAAAGATGGGTTACATGATAACTTTGGTTGCTACAATTTTGCCTATCGGAAAACTACAAAGTTTCCTGTTATTAGCTACCGAAGCAAATGGCCGGCAGGCTGGAAGTCAGAGTGGTTTTATGTGAAAGTTGACGAAGACAAAGAGAAGTTGGTACAAAGCCCACTTGAATTGATCTTCGGAGAAACAAGACCGTGATGCCACATGACATTAGAAGGTCCCACCTGGGCTGCACTGGGTGAGTTTAAAACTATTTCAGAGCATATCAGTACCAGGGACCTGGTTCAAGAGTTCTTGGCCTTCAGGGTTTTCCCTACTTTAAAAGAATGGGAAATTCCGAAGCTAGAGGGAGAGAAGAAGGAAGGGGAACTTGTCCGGCTTCCTTACCATTTCAAGTTCAAGAAATACTTTAAAAAACCTTGCCAAGAGTGGCTGGACACAGTTGAGGTAATGTGCAATGAAATTCTTGGGAATTATTCGAAAAAAGAGGATCAATTGATGACCGCGGCCTTCGGCACCCGTCCGAAGCGAAGGCTGAACCGAGTGTTTGATGCCCTGGGTTTTGAGTACCCTGATTATGAACAGCTAAATAAGGGTGCTGAGGGCCAAAAAAGGAAAAGGGTGGCCGAAACTTTGAACAAAGATGAGGAAGAACCATCAAAAAAGAAGAATATTCCAAAGAAGAGAAGAATATCATCTCCGAAGCGAAAATTATCCGATGAAGAGAGGACTCCTGCATCGCCCTCTACCACCGATGTGGAGGAAATCTTAAAGGTAATGACTGAACCCCTGCCCGCGAAGCTAAGTCCATTAGGGCCTCAACTGACGAAGCTTTTTCGAAAGGTGGAGGAGCCGGAAAAAACGAAGAAGATAACCAAAACAAAAAGACAGAGAATTATCGCAGTGACCGAAGTCATTGACAAGACGCCACCGAGGGCTTCAACTCGGAAAGCGCCAGCGGTTGAGGGCACAACAAATGTCGAAGTCGCACCTTCGGAGGTCGTGGCTACCAAAGCCGCTTCGGTCGAAGATTTGAACTTGGAAACTACAATTGAAGATATCGACAAAATACTGCTAGACATGGCTGCAGAAGAAGCTACCACTGCTGCCGAAGAAACCATGGCCACAGTGCCTGGGAAGGGAAAGGAAATAGCCGAAGATACTTCAGAGGACGAAGCCTTCATATTTCAAAATTTAGTTGGGCAAGAACTGTCGAAGGCCGAAATAGAAGAGCTTAAAGAATATGCCAAATCTTGCGGATATAAGCCAGGGGCTCTTCTTTTCGGAGGTATTGACGATGAAAAATTAGGCTGCATCCGGGATCAAACTGGAGCCAAGGTCATCGGTACTCTATCAAAGAGTATCGGTTTTCCGAAGCTAGAAACGGATATCAGCCGCTACCGACGACAACATATCGTTGGTAGCTTATTTTATTCCAACTTCAAGGTAAATAACTTTTCTCTGACTTTTATTGTTTTTAATAATGAAAATGTTCCTAACGAAGGTTGTTTATGTGCAGAGCATGCTACTGAGCAAAGCTTTAAAGATGCAGCAAGATCTAGAGGATAAGAAACACAAAGCTATAATTGAAAATTTAGAGAGCAAAATAAAAGAGCAATCAGCTATTATTGAAAAGAAAGACTTCGAACTCCAAACAACTGAAGGCTTATTGGCAGAAACTGAAGCTAAAGTAGCAGAATTGAATTCAAAGCTTCTCTGCCAATCAAAACAATTTGAACAAGAGAAGCAAGAGCTTAATTCAAAATTTGAGGCCGAAGTCCAAGAAAACTCAGATTTGAAAAAATCATTGACCAGCCTTCAAGACAAATGTTTGAAATTTAGTAACAACTGTATTCAACAATTAAAAAAGATCTTTTATTCAGTTGGAGCCAGCAGTGGAAAGTTCACCCCTTCAGCTGAAAATTTGCCAAGAACCTTCGAACATATTGAAGCTGAAATTGATGAGCTTGACGAAGTTATAGCCGGGCATGGTGACTTCTGTGCCTGGGTAGCTTCTCGGGGCACTGCTGCAGCGTTTCTGAAGGCTGGCTGTGATCATGGAAAAATCGTCAACAGGCCCAATTTCACACTATCTCCATCAATTCTAGATGATATTCCTGACCTCGCCCGAAGCATTTCAAATAGATTTATAAAAATGATATGGACAAAAGGCGGGTGAGAAAAGGCTGGAGATGAAGCTCGAAGTCATCTTGAACCAGTAAGAAATCATACCTTGTGCTTACCTTCTCCTTCACACTTGATTTTTACTCACAATACCTTGATTCATGTAGGATGACGAAGCTGAAACTGATGCTTAATATGCAGCCGAAGCTGAAGCCCGGTGAAGATTAGTAGTAGACTGTAGAAAAAAAAACTCAAGAGACTTTTGTAATAACTTTTGTGAATACAGCTAAACTGCTCTTAATGAGCTTTGTTCATACCTTGTAATATATCCTTACCCTTCCATTGAGGCGCTTTGATTGTGGACGAAATTAGTATTTTGAGCCGAAGGCGAAAAAACACCTTCCCTTCTTTTCGTAAACAACGAAGCATAAAAGACCGCTTCTTCTTTTTGCCGAAACCTTTCTTTTTTTTATACGCGAAGAAGCTCTTCTCGTATGCCGAAACAGCCACTTATGCCATGATGATGATTATCCTATATATGCCTGAATGTTTATGAATGCAAATGCTATGATGTAACGTGATGTGCAAATGAATGTCCAAACACGTATCCGAAGCCATACCCTTAGCCATTATTTCCTTAGAAACAATCACACATCAGCTCTGCATTCCCTTAGGAACGACTTTGGAGCTTCTTCGCCTTTTACTTTCGGCAGAATCAGCGTTGACTTTTCGCTGTAAGCTCTGCATTCCCTTAGGAACGACTTTGGAGCTTCTTCGCCTTTTACTTTCGGCGGAATCAGCGTTGACTTTTCGCTGTAAGCTCTGCATTCCCTTAGGAACGACTTTGGAGCTTCTTCGCCTTTTACTTTCGGCGGAATCAGCGTTGACTTTTCGCTGTAAGCTCTGCATTCCCTTAGGAACGACTTTGGAGCTTCTTCGCTTTTTCAGTTTTCGGCACTCGATGGTGCGTTCTCAGCTTTTACATTTACATTCCTTGGGGGATTTTGCTCTTATAAAACTAAAAAGGAGATTACATATGATGGCCCCATTAAAAACCTTTCTCCCCCTTTAGAAAGGAAAAGGGTGCCATGAAAAAGAAAAAACATAAGAAAAGTTACATCATGTTACACATAATATCGCCGAAGCTCATCCGCATTCCAAGATCTTGGAATGTCGTTGCCGTCCATGTCC
The DNA here is from genome assembly GCA_029449295.1 of Zea luxurians. Taxonomy (NCBI): domain Eukaryota; kingdom Viridiplantae; phylum Streptophyta; class Magnoliopsida; order Poales; family Poaceae; genus Zea; species Zea luxurians. Next base: position 124,737,753 of record JAOPSE010000009.1, read on the forward strand.
TTCAATCTGTATGAACCAGGTCTTGACGAAGATACTACCAAGAAAGGTCCCTCCCATTTCAACTGTAACTTGCCCACTGTGTCTGGGTTGGCCACTCTCCGAAGCACCAAATGTCCCGGCTCAATATTCTTTAGCCGAACTTTTCTATCTCGCCATTTGACTGTTTCGGCCTGGTATTTATTGATATTCTCCACAGCTTGAAGCCTGATCCCTTCTAAAGCATCTTTTTCCACAAAACAAGCATCTTCAGGGCCTGATTCTGCCGAAGCTACTACTCTTATTGATCCAGTTTTAGCTTCTTCCGGAGTTATTGCTTCGTCACCGAATAATAACTTGAATGGAGTAAAGCCTGTAGATCTTGATGTTGTTGTATTGTGGCTCCACACCACTTTGGTTAACTGATCTGGCCACTTTCCCCTGGGTTGGTTGAAGATTAACTTCATTATTCCTGTCATTATAATGCCGTTGGCTCTTTCAACGAGCCCATTTGACTCCGGATGCCTGACTGATGCAAAATGGATCTTGGTACCAATTTGATCACAGAAATTTCTGAAAGCTTCGGAGTCGAACTGTGTTCCATTATCTACAGTGATGGCCTTCGGTACCCCGAAACGACAAACAATATTCTGCCAGAAAAACTTTTGGACAGTGGCCGAAGTTATTGTGGCTAATGGCTTTGCCTCAATCCATTTAGAAAAATACTCCACAGCCACTATAACATATTTTAAATTCCCTTGAGCCGGTGGTAATGGTCCTAACAAGTCAAGGCCCCACCTTTGCAATGGCCAGATGGGTTGTATCAGCTGTGTTAAAGACGAAGGTTGTTTTTGATCTCTTGCACATTTCTGACAACCTTCGCACTTTTGAACCAATTCCGCTGCATCCGAAGCTGCCTTCGGCCAATAAAACCCTTGACGGAAAACTTTTCCAAGTAATGGCCTAGATCCAATGTGAGATCCACACAGGCCTGCATGTATTTCTTTCATCAACTCTATACCTTCGGTTCTAGATAAACACTTGAGCAGCGGAGCGCAAACTCCATGCTTGTATAACTCCCCTTCTATCATGACATATGGACGAGCTCTTGCCTCTATCCTTTTGTTATAAGCTTCGTCATCTGAAAGGAACTTACCCTGAAGGTAAGAGATGATCTCAGTTCTCCAATCTTCGCTATAAACAGGAGATATGTTGAGGACTGCTCTTTCAAGAAGCTCCACTGAAGGTGCCTTTATTGTTTCGAAGAACACATCCGAAGGTAACGGCAGCCCCTGTGCTGCTGACTTAGCTAGCAAATCAGCATGCTCATTTTGTCCTCGAGGGATATTTTTGACAGAAAATCCTTCGAAGGAAGCTTCGATTCTTCGGACCGTGTCTAGATATTTCTCAAGCTTCGGATCTTTAGCCTTGCAACTTTTGTCGATATGACCCAAAACAACCTGGGAATCAGTTTTAAGAATCGCCCTTCTGATTCCCATTGCCTTTAATTTCCGAAGGCCCAGGAGCAGGGCTTCGTACTCAGTAATATTGTTTGTACAGCTGAAATCAAGTCTTGCCGCATAACAAGTTTTAACCTTGGATGGTGAGACCAACACAGCGGCTGCTCCTGCTCCGAAGGTTCCCCAAGAGCCATCACAAAACACTGTCCACACTTCAGCATCCTTATTTGTTTCTTCATCCTGAGCCCCTGGCGTCCGATCGGCAATGAAATCTGCCAACGCTTGAGACTGGATCGAGGATCTATGCACATAATCAATGCAAAATTCATTGAGCTCTGCAGCCCACTTTCCAATCCGTCCAGTAGCTTCTCTATTTCTCATAATATCCTTCAACGGCTGCGAAGAAGGAACGACAATATTGTATGCTTGAAAATAATGCCGAAGCTTCCTGGACGCCATCAAAACGACATATAATACCTTCTCCAGTTCTGTATAGTTTTTCTTTGATACACTAAGGACTTCAGATACAAAATACACTGGAACCTGCTTCTTGACTTGGCCAACAAGCTTCTCCTGGACAAGTGCTGCACTTACATGCGAAGCTGCCACATATAACAACAAAGGAGCCCCTGGCGTTGGTGGGGTTAATGTTGTTAGATCTATCAAATACTGCTTCAGCTCTTCGAAGGCTTTTTGTTGACTTGGTCCCCATTGAAAGACTTCAGCTGACTTCAGCACCTCGAATAATGGTAAATTTCTTTCTGCTGATCTGGATATGTATCTATTGAGAGATGCCAGCCTCCCTGTCAATCTTTGGGCCCCTTTCTTGTAGTTGGTGGCTCCATTCGAAGTATAGCTTCAATTTTATTTGGATTAGCTTCAATTCCCTTTGTTGAAACCAAGCATCCAAGAAATTTCCCCTTCTTTACTCCGAAGACACATTTTTCTGGATTCAGCTTCAAACCAGCTTGTCTGAAACTGGCGAAGGTCTCCTGCAAATCAGCAATATGATTTTCCTGCTTCGTGCTTTTTACAATGATGTCATCAACATAAGTTAGCACATTTCTGCCTATCTGAGACTGGAGGACCTTCGCAGTCATTCTGCTGAAACTTCCTCCAGCGTTTTTGAGCCCTTCAGGCATCCGAAGATAGCAATATGTGCCACTTGGGGTTATGAAGCTAGTCTTCGGCTCATCTTCCTTCTTCATCCAGATTTGGTGATAGCCTGAGTAACAGTCTAGCAGACTCATGAGCTCCGAAGAAGCTGCTGCATCAACTAAAGAGTCTATCCTTGGCAATGGAAATTCGTCCTTCGGACAAGCCTTGTTGAGATCTGTAAAATCGATACACATTCTCCACTTGCCGTTGGCCTTCTTTACCATAACAGTGTTAGCTAGCCATTCTGGGTACTTTACTTCTCTGATAACTCCTGCACTGAGGAGTCTTTTTACTTCATTGCGAGCCCCTTCGGCCTTGTCATCAGACATTTTCCGAAGCCTCTGCTTTTGGGGTCTGAAGGATGGGTCAACATTGAGCGAGTGTTCAATAACATCCCTATTTACTCCACAGAGGTCATTAGCTGACCATGCAAAAACATCTTTGTTGTTGAACAAAAACCTTATCAAGGTTTTCTCCTGCTCTTCGGATAATTGAGAACCCAACAGCACCTTCTGCTCTGCTATGTCCTCACATAAGAGCATGGGCTTCGGCTGATCTGCTGAAGCTGCTTTCTCCCTTCTGAATTTGTACTGTTCACAAGCTTCAGCTCCATCTATGTTATGGATTGCTTTGGAGTCAGTCCAGCTTCCTTCGGCCCTTCTAGCAGCTTCCTGGCTTCCATGAATAGCAATAGGCCCTTGGTCCGAAGGTATCTTCATGCAGAGGTAAGCTGGGTGAAGAATTGCTTCGAAGGCATTGAGAGTACCGCGACCAATGATAGCATTGTAAGGATACTCCATGTCAACAATATCAAACACAATTTGCTCAGTCCTTGTGTTGTTAACAAATCTGAAGGTTACTGGCATGGTAATCTTCCCAAGTGCTACAATCTGCCGACCTCCGAAGCCACAAAGAGGGTGCGTAGCATCATGGATCTTGTCTTCGGGCTCTTGCATTTGTCTGAAGGCCTTAGCAAATATAATATCAGCTGCACTGCCTGTATCAACTAAGACATTGTGGACCAGAAATCCTTTGATCACACAAGAGATAACCATAGCATCATTGTGTGGGTAATCCTTGAGTTGGAGGTCCTCTAGGGAGAAGGTAATAGGAATGTGAGACCATCTCGACTTGATGAAGGGTCCTTGCACCCCAACATGCTGTACCCTTCTCTGTGCTTCCTTCTTCTGCTTCTTGTTGGCTGGCTCTGAACATGAACCGCCTGTTATCGGGAACAGCAGCTTCGGAACCGAAGCAGCTCCAGCTTGATCATTGAACGAAGCCATCAGCTCAAAAAAGTGGAAGTGAGTTCACCGGAGGTGGGCGCCAATGTTGGGGACTTGTTCTCAAATGCTTCGAATTAAGAACAAGGCAACATAAAAAGAAGTTAATGGTTAATGTCCTTCGTCCACTGAAGCGTTATTTCCTTTAGGATATAACGATTTTGGATGAAGGTAATGAAGGACATACCTTCATCATCACAGTTTATATCGATAAAAGGAAGAGCATATGAAAGATGAAAGAATACATGAATAATCATATGACATTATTAAGTGTCATTATTATATAATTATGGAAGAATAAGAACAGTATTGAATTACATTTGTACCTTCGATTTGACGGAAGGTAAAAACACAAGCGTGACGCACGAGCGAATACAAGTCAGCGTGAACAGTACGGGGGTACTGTTCATCTATTTATAGACACAGGACACAGCCTGTGAAGAATTACAATTATGCCCCTCATAAAAATTTACAACATTGACTCGGACCTTTATGGACTAAAAGGTCATTCTATCTTTAAGTCGGTTTGTAATACCGAAGCTTCATGAAGAGGGACCTTCGGTCATCTTCTGCGAACAGCTTCAGCCGAAGCTGCTTCTTCCTACAAGACCTTCGGCGCGATGAAGCATAGCCCCAACAAGTCTGCTCAGCTTTGGCATCACGAGCACCTTCGTCAATAGCTCCCTCTATCACAACTAGACCTGATCGTTCCATGACTTCTGAGATTGGTGCTGTCTCAGTGACCTCGGTTTCTTCTCCCTCATGAGACACCCTTGTACTTGATCGCACTCTGGCCATTTTTGATGGATTTTCTACAGTTTGACGAAGCTAACTCGTTTAACGAAGTTAACCTTAAATAATGAAGTGCTCGCTTGAGAGCGCAGTGCAAAAAGCTTCGGCTATGGTTAAATTTTTTAACAGCACAACAGTGCACTAGCAATGAATGTTGTGGTAACTTCTCACCAACTCGTTTGTTTATATAGTGTTGCAGGGGGGAAGGCGAACCGCCAGTCTGCCTGCACTCGCTGAACGGTGGACCACTCGGCGCTTGAAATATTATAATCGTTTCTGGGGAACGAGATTAGGGAAGGCATTTTTCGGACCTTCGACATTCCGAAGCCTTCGAGTTTTTCACGGATCAAGCTCGTTACGAAAAACGATCTAGCACCGCGAAGGGGTACTGTTGGGGGCCTTCTTCTCTGCCAAAGGTCCTCTAAGCAAAAACACCTTCGGCAAGATAACAAGCAAGCAGGTGTGACATGAAAACGTTTGCCGAAGCTACAACTAAAAGAGATTCGGCATGATGACGCGCTTGAGACGAAGGGTGGCACCGACTTAAAGAGGAAAAGACTGCATAGTCCCTGATAGTTTGTGTCATAATCATGATTAGTTATCAAGGGCGTCAATGTAATTTTGTCTGAGCTATGATCCGTGCCTATAAATAGATGAACAGTACCCCGTACTGTTCACGCTGACTTGTATTCACTTGCACGTCACTCTTGGATTCTTACCTTCTGTCAAGCCAAAGGTATAAATGTAATTTAATATCGTCAATGTTTGTTCATGATTATATAATGAGAATATAGGTAATCTAATGAATTAAATATGATTATTCATATTCTTTATATGTCCCATATGTTCCTGCTTTTCATTACATATTGAGATGATGAAGGTATGTCCTTCATAACCTTCGTCTGAAGATCATTATATCCTAAGGGAGATAATGTTTCGAAGGACAAAGGTCTTTAACCATTAACATTTGTGTTGCCTTGTTCTTAACTCGTAGCATTTGAGAACAAGTGACCAACAATAAGCTTTCGATTGAGTGTTAAATTTTGCTTCGTCTTTTTTCACTTTATCCACCAATAAAAGCAGGATTTTATCTTTTTCCACGACTTCATTCCTCACCTTAATAACTTCTGACCGAAGGTTGCCGAGGGCTATCACACAGCTTTCATTTTCAGCATTCTTTTGCGCCCTCAAAGCATTGCTAAGAATTAAGCCCTACAAAAAGATAGAATCTGCATGAGTATACAAGATAAGATAATCTATTTTTAAGTTCATCACTTTTGTACCTTCAGACTGTTGTATGCAAGGCTGTCTACAAGGTCATCTTTTGACATAGCGGAGAGGCCCGCTTCGAGCTTCGGAAATCCCATATTTTTGGCCATCTCCCGGCAGACAGATATTTCTTTATTGTCCGGGAGACATTATAGGAAATCATCTTCGTTAGTGCCGTTGAACACTAAGGCCCCCTTTGGGTATTTCAGTTCCTGGGCATAGTGTTTGGCTTCTACAATTTCTCATTCAGATAGTCTTTTTCTCGAAGCATGTCGAATAATAAAGTCAAGATCTTCGGACGGTGCTTCAAGAGCAGAAGATTTAGCTTTTTCGACCACATCCTTCTCCATAGCCATGCCAACATCTAGAGATTCTTGCTCAGCACTATCCTCAGTTGCGGTAGGCTCCGTCTCAGTAGGCATTGAGGGCCCAGCTTTGGTTTCAGCGCGACTTATAGCAGCTTTGGCAATTTTCTTTGCAGGGGCAGGAGTTAATGCCCTTGTTGTCTCCATGACAGCGTCTAGCACGCTAGCCATTCTCCTCCTCTTGGGAGTTATTGCAGGAGCTCTTGTTATCTTCGGCAATCCTGACTCCGCTAGGGGGCTCCAGATTTTTGGCAGCTCTACCTTTTCCCCTAGCTTTGGCTCTTTGGCCGTCACTTCTTTGGCCTCGGCACCAAGTTTCAACATTTCGGCTGGCCTAATTGCAGGAACCTTCAGCAATTCAGATAGGTCTTCCCTAGGAATGGCAGGAGAAGGTTATTCTGCTTCGGCAATGGAAGATGTCCCTTCACCCAGCTTCGGCAATGTGGCCGTCTCAATGTATCTCGGTCGGTACGTCAAGACCTTGATCTTTTTGCCCTTCGGCACAACAGAGATGGCCAAAGCGGCGGTTTTCCTCTTCTTTCCCTGCTTTCGCGAGGGATAGCAATAATTAGGGTATATGAAACCAATCACGTCAAAAACTCTGTTCAACCTTTTCTTGCCTTGACCTCCGAAGGCTGAGGTCAAAGCATCATCTTCGTCTCTAGTGTAAGCCCCAAGCAATTCATCGCTAGTTGCCTCAATACTGCTCAACCATTCATCATTTGGCTCATCAAATTCGCCTCTATATCTGAAGGTATACTTTAGATAGACCAGGCCACCCTGACTAGACCCGGCAGCAGCTTCCTTTGGCATCTCCCACTCGTTCACGAGCGGCCATACTCTGTAGGTGATGTGTTCTTGGACCAGGTCTCTTGTGCCAATAAAAGTGCACACAGTGTTGAAGCTTCTCTGGCATGCCTCTATATCATTCCCTAGAGCGGTGGCTGGCCTCCTGATGCCGAAGCGAGACCAGATGGGATGTTGAATAATTCCTCTTATACCTTCCCTCTCAGTTAAATTATTCTCAACATAGAACCATTCTTCCATCCAGGCCCCAGGCCACCTTTTTTGGAATGTTGGGACCAGATAACTTACATCGGCGCGGGGCACGAAGCTGTAACAACAAAATTGTTGTGATATTGCTCCTTGCCAGTAGCTTTCGTCTCGTACAGCAGCTCATGCATATTGCAGAAGCATTTTGTGCTTGGTTCCATCCCTTGGTTTCTCACGGCCCAAATAAAACCCCCATCCTAATAATGGCTTCGGGAGTAATTTGATGCAGGAAAATCTCGAAGGTCTTCAGCACCTCAACCAGAAATTTGCTCAATGGGAAACGAAGCCCAGCCTTCATAAAACTCCTGTAAACAACCACCTCATTCTCTTCGGGAGCAGGTGCAGCACTATCTCCTCCAGCTCTCACAATTGAAATATCTCAGAAATATTTCCCTTTCATAACGTCAATTTGACTATGCTTAATGGATGATTTTCCAAAGATGGTGTGGCTTGGTCGCTAGGGCCGATTTTCCGCATCTTCGTCTTCACTTTCCACATCATAGTCATCACTATCGTTGGAATCTTCAGACAAATCAGCCATTATTTCGTTTGTAATCTTCTCTGTGTTTGTTTTTTCCATAGCTTCATAAAACCCAACAAGAGCAAGGTCCACAATCTTTTTCTCCTCAGACATCTTCTCTTTAGACGTATAACGAACACTTGTGCAAATGCCGAAGCTCACAAAACAAGTGAAATCTGACAGCAAGAAATTTAAAACTTGAGAAAACAGCACAAGCAATTGAAATGGCGCAGCTGATGCTGTCGCTATGTGTTTATATTTATATGCCTCATGCATTGCAACTTAGCGGGCCCCATTTGGCATTGACTTTTGCTATTCTAGCGAAGGGAAGGTGTTTTTTCGGACCTTCGGCTAATGGCCTTCGTTCACGTCGCAGTATAAATTTGTTAAGATACAAGAACAAATTAATATTGCGAGGGGCTACTGTTGGGGGCCTTCATCTTTTGAAGGTCCTCAAAAACACGACTAATATGTCTTCCAGTATAGTATACTATCATAGGAGGCTTCGGCTTTGAGATGAAGGTGTACAAAGTATGAAAGGTGTGACCTGGAAGAAGGATGGACCAGTTCTGAAGCTGTGGATGGAGAAGCTTCGGCTTAGCACAAAGACGACGATGGAGAATGAAACCGACTTAAAAGGGAAAAGACTGCTTAGTCCTCGACAGCTTACCTTTTAGCTAATAGTAAATGTCAAGGACATGAATGTAATTTTACCCGGGCTGTGTCCTGTGCCTATAAATAGATGAACAGTAACACCGTACTGTTCACGCTGACTTGTAATCACCCAGACGTCACCCTCGGACTTTTACCTTCTGTCAAGCCGAAGGTACAAATGTAACTTAATATCATCAATGTCTATTCATGATTACATAATATTAATATACATGATTTAATGATTTAATATGATTATTCATGGTCTTCCTATGTTTTATACGTCGCTGTCTTTATTTTTGTATATTGAAATGATGAAGGTGTGTCCTTTATGACCTTCGTCTGAAGGTCATTATACCCTAAGGGAAATAATGCTTCAAAGGACGAATGTCTTTAACCATTAATATTTGTGTTGCCTTGTTCTTAACTCATAGCATTTGAGAACAAGTGACCAACAACCCCAACCCCTCACAATAAGGGAGCTAAACAATTCAAATATGGTTTTGGCCCATGTTCTCATTAAATCATAAGAAAGTCTAAAATTGTGCAACAATAGGCAAATGAATTTTTACCCAACTATTGATGAAGTAGACCACCAGAGAAAAATACAAAACCTATTCAAAAATATAAGATAACACACATTACCCCCTACCCCATGAAAAAGGCCATATAATCCAAGAATTTCTACCCCCTCTTCCCTTAAGCAAAAAGTTGCCAAATTCTAGAATGATTGCTCTTGCACAAAGAAGAAGATAGGAAAATTAGAAATCTGTTGTTTGACATTTTTCAAGTATAGTGGTAGTAGAAAGCACCCCTTTGGCCAAAAACTTTAGGAAATTACCGTAAAATAACCAATAAGTATTAGTAGCCAAAATTTGGTACAAAGTCATGTTATTACACCTAAATACCAGCAAAAATAAGCCTTAGGGAATAATCCACTGTTAGAGGAGAGTTGTAGTTCAAAGCACCCCCTCTGCCTTAAGATTTGATAATTTTGTACAGAGAGAACCCTTAACTTTTTAAGCCCCAATTTTTGAGACAGAGAGTTATAAACCAGTGAGAAGCTACTGTAATTTTTACAGAATTGTTGGAAATGTATAAAACTAGATTGTAGTTCAAACCCACCTTAAAACATAAGAGAAAAGGGAAAGAAGAGAGAAATTGGGAAGAATAATGAATCTCACCCCAATGAATTCAGCTAGGAATTATAATAAAATTTCACTAAAACATAAAAAGGAAATCAGTGGAACACTAAAATAATCTGACCATTTAACCTAACCAAACTTGACCTAAATGGCTAAGTGTACCACCAAAAATTTCCAGTAGTAAGGTTAAGCTTTACCTTATTAATTTAATCATTCACCATCCAATTATAATTGCTAAATTGCATATCATGCCATACATATATCTTACTCATTGCATTCATTAGATTGCAACCTCGCTGACGGAGAGTACGTGCTCATTCCCGAGCAAGGAGCTGTCCATGAGGAAGATCAGGAGCCAGCTCCCGAGCCTACCACAGAGGATCTCCCCGCAGCCCCAGCATTTGAAGGCAAGCCCCGGTTTTATGCCTAACCAGTTTATATATGCTACTTTACTACACTTAATGTTTGTAGGCTTGTAATGTGCACTTAACTAAAGGAGTTGCTTGAAACCCTTAGTTGCATGAACTCAGGATTCCTTTCTAAGATGGATACTAGTATGCTATGTCGAGTAGCTGCTTTGCTAATTAGGATCTCGGCAGAAGTCGAGTGATTTTTCTAGCACTCGCGTGAGGTCAAAAATTGATTGTATTCATCTTGATAACGGGATCTATGATGGTCTATGGACTTGGATCCAGGATGCATGCCTTGTCCATGAGACGGGAAAAAGAAACTAAGGATTAATGTGTGGATACCCGAGTCAAGCGTTTGAACATACTAAACACATGTCGGGAAATATGGTAACCGGTAAACCTAGTACCTAAGTGAAGCCGGACACGGACTTTCCCCCTCACTTGTCCTGAGACTGGGTCTCCCATGCTAGCTATGGTGGGTACAAGTGCGGTCACTGCACGACGGCAGCTGGGGTCAGTGGAGCATTGTATGCCAAGGCAGTGAGCCCTGGTCGCGAACGGGGAATCGATGGGGACGGTTGATATGTGTGGGGATGGAGTGCCCCTACATGTCGTGTGTTTAGGTTTACCTTGCAAGGTTTAAAAACTCGATTCGAATCGTCTGCTTCTCACAGCTAATGAGACTGCTTGACCCCTTGTACTGCATTGAGTAAAAAGTGAAATAAGGTTGATTTGAGATAACATGTTGATTGTACTAAATGATCGTTACCATGTGTGCTTTAGAAGGAGCAAACTTAGCTAAAATTTATGATATTAGAATTGGAAAAGCTAAAATTGATTTTAGACTCAGCTAGTGCTTTTGGCAAACCAAACCCCTCAGCCAAACAACTGCATGGTCTAGAGGTAGAGGAGTAGATTCCTCACACCGGGTAAGTCTAGCTGAGTATTAGTATACTCAGCCTTGCTTGTGGCATAATTTTTGCAGGTACGCTTCAGGATATGGTTGATGGTGTGACTTGGCCTACCACCCTGCCACCGGGTTGGACGGTCGAGTGGGATGCTGCTCCAGCAGGAGAGGAGTGGGAGGAGTAGTGGGCTAGGCCTTGCCCTATTCCTCATCAATCGACGTTATCGAATATCCGCTGCAATTTAAATTATGAACTTGTTTCATTTACTTGAAAAACTCCGATTCATGTAATAACTCTAGTACTTTAACTTGAGGTTTCCTATTTTATTGTATTTTCTCTATGACTCACCATCGAGTGAGTTAGCGGTATTTGATCCCGGGTAGTGGCTTTATCAGACTAAATCTGAGGGACTGACGGGTTATTCCAATTTAAGTGTGTTGCGGCCTCTAAGGCGTGACTTGGGCACTTAAGCTGGAATAATTTGGGCGATTCTGCCACAGATGGTATTGGAGCAAATACGACCACTGAGAGAGCAATAAATTGCGAATACCAACTTTTAAAAAAATCTAAAACTTGCTTAGAAACCAGTATTGGAATCGTTAGGACTAGAACGCTAGACCTAGGACGAAAGGCCTTAGGAATAGTGGGGGAAAACAGGTGGCTAGTTAAGTAGGCCCTATGGGCAGTCTTAGGATTTCAAGGATGCCCTAAAAAGCACCCTTCTGATTCGGTGAGGAGACGCTCTTTTCAGCATGCATGCATTTTAAAACACGAAAGGATTAGAAATTAAAGGAGTAAAAATTTGATCTAACCTACTTCCTTTTAATCAACCCGAGCACATGATTTTCCTTTCCACTACCATCACCTTTATATCTGACCCTCTGTCACAGATGACTTCACCCACCCCCGCCAATGGAGGAGACACTCATTTCAGTTCCGATTTCTTTTCTCACGACGGTTTTCCTTCCATCTTGTGGGAGGTGCTTAACTCCACCGGTTACCCTACGCCCCCTTTGTACACAGTGAAGCTGTACGAGGAGCATCGGGTGCCCGATTGCCGAGTCTGGCTAACTTTGGAGGCTCACCCCCTTCAGCCGGGTTGGTGTTCCCTTGACTCCGAGACTATTGGATTCAGGACGGACGACACCACCAAGGCGGTAGCTTTGAAGACCCTGACGACTTTCTGCGGCTACCATCCCCAGGAGATGGTGATGCACCCACTGGGACTCTTCCCCGTTGAGAAGAGGGATGACCCCATGTGGTGCAACCGTGTGAGCCATGTGAAGGACGTGTGGGCTATGTATCTTGACTTAGTTGGGAGGATCACTGTTCAGTGCATGAGCGCACTTTACTGCCTACAGGCCCTGTAGAGCGACGTTATGGCACATCTTGCTAACCTCGCTCAGACCACTAAGCTCACCCTCGATAGCCGAGAGGACTTCGTGGTTGACCTGTCCTCAGAGTTGGTGGAAAAGGACCTACAGGTGGAATGGTTGAGCCACCGCATCGCCACCTTGGAGCAGCAGGTGGAGATCCGGGACAACACCATTGATGTAATGGAAAACCAGCTCCACGATGTGTAGCAGGAGCTTGAGGAAGCTAACGACCACCTGGACATGCACCACCTGGAGATGGAGGCCAACGAGACCAGAAGCGAGGGAGAGGAGGCTCCCGAGGAGTTAGGACTAGCCCCTGGTACCAATGCGACTTCCTCCGAGATGCCCCCTTCGCCCATTTCTAGTGTCGCTTCCACTACTCAGGGTTGATGGGTTATTTTGACGCATTAGGAGGATAGAAACCCACGCGAGCTTAGTTGGCATCAGATTTTGGACTAGGCTTACGGGTACTTTCCCCTAAATTGATGTAACCCATGAGAACTTTTGCGAACAATGAAGTGATTGTAATCATGTTATCCTCGTTCGAGTTAATGTTAGGTTATGACATTTTTTATGTATAATATAAAGCATATTGTTTGGAATTATGAATTGGGATAACAATGGCAAAAATCTCTGTTTCAGATGGCAGCTAGCCAGTGTCGCGGGCAGAACGAGCAAGTTCCCCCGCCACCTCCTCAAGCTCCCACAGTGCAGGAGCTGATGGCTCAGCAGAACAAAATTCTGCGATAGCTCTTGCAGCGCCAGCCCCACCCTCATCAGCATGGTGGAGGCTAGCCACAGCGACCTCCGGCCGCGACGACTTATCAGGAGTTCCTGAGCATGCAGCCGCCCTTGTTCACCAAGGCAGAGGATCCGCTGGGCGCCAACGTGTGGCTACGCGTCATGGAGTCCAAGTTTCCCCTCCTCACGGGAGACTGCCCCGATGACACGAAGGCTCGCTTCGCCGCGCAGCAGCTTCACGGACCCACTCGAACATGGTGGGACCATTTCCGCGCCATGCTACCTGCTGGTCATGAAGTTCCATGGGAGGAGTTCAAGACTGCCTTCAGGGGACACCACATTCCAGTTGGGATTCTTGACCGCAAGTTGAATGAGTTCCTGGCACTCAATCAAGGGACCCGTACTATGTTGCAGTATGCCCAGGCCTTCAATGACCTGTGCTAGTACACGGGGTATCATGCTGACTCTGATGAAAAGAAGAGAGACCGCTTTCGCAGGGGTCTCAACACCAAGCTGCGTGAGCATCTCAACACTGTCCAGGCTGATAGCTTCAATGAGTTGGTCAACCTGGCCATATCATAGGAGGACTGTATTGTAGCTCACCGGGTAGAGAAGAAGAGGAAGGCACCAATGTTAGGACCCTCCGCTCCACCCTAGAGGTTCAAGGTTGTTTCCAACAATCAGAGCAGAGGATTCCAACAACAGGCAGGTAGATGGGTGATTAGGCCACCTCAGCAACAGCAAGCACCCAACCGCTTTCCAGCTCCTGCTCCAAGGAACAATAAACCCCAGCAGCAGCAGTTTCGCCAAAGAAATGGGAACAAGTACTTCACTTGTGGCAATGTGGGCCATTATGCCAAAAATTGCCCAAGGAATCAACAGAGGCAGATGCCAGCACCAAATCAAGACAGAGGAAGAAAGCAGAAGGTGCAAGTCAGGTAAGGGAAGCTCAATTTCACTACTCTGGAGGAGTTTCCTGAAGGAGCCCCCATCATGACCGATTTCTTTTCAGTTTTTAATCAACCTGCATTAATTTTGTTTGATTCTGGTGCATCTCATAGCTTCATTAGCCAGAAGTTCAGTGCTAAATGTCAACTGCCTTTCTATCATACAAAAGGGTCTTTCATGATAGCGACGCCTGGAGGCAAAATTGCAACAAACCAATTAAATCAAAGTGTGCCTATATCACTGGGAAGTAAGATCTTCAAAACCACACTCCTGATTTTTGGATTAGAGGGTATGGTCATCATTATCGGAGCTGACTGGATGACTCAACACCGAGTGGTGTTGGATGTAGCTGTCAGAGCTCTGGAAATCCATTCTCCTACCTTCAGAGACCTTGCATTGTATCTACCCAGCCAAGACTCTACTCGATCATGTGCTTTTGCTATGATAGAGTTACCCTTGAAGAAGATTCCAGTGGTGTGTGAGTATGTAAATGTTTTTCCTGATGAATTGCCAGGAAATACCACCAGACCGGGATATTGAATTCGCCATCAAGTTGCAACCGGGAACGACACCTATTTGCAAGAGGCCTTACCGGATGCCACCAGCTGAATTGGCAGAATTGAAGAAACAATTACAAGAATTGTTGGACAAGGGTTTCATCCGCCCAAGTACTTCGCCTTGGGGATGTCCAGTCTTGTTTGTGAAGAAGAAAGACAAAAGCTTGAGGCTATGTATAGATTACCACCCACTCAACGCGGTGACTATCAAGAACAAGTATCCTTTGCCTCGTATTGATGTTCTTTTCGATCAATTGGTCGGAGCCATAGTGTTTTCCAAAATAGACCTTCGCTCCGGCTATCATCAGATCAAGATACAAGCAAGTGATATTCCGAAGACTGCCTTCTCAACCAGATATGGGCTGTATGAGTATTTGGTGATGTCGTTTGGGCTGACTAATGCGCCAGCATACTTCATGTATCTGATGAATTCTGTCTTCATGCCTAAACTAGACAAGTTCATGGTGGTTTTCATCGACGATATATTGGTGTACTCAAAGAACGAAGAAGAGCATGCCGGTCATCTACATGTAGTGCTCCAACGTCTGCGAAAGCACCGTCTTTATGCCAAACTGTCCAAATGTGATTTTTGGCTAAAGGAAATCAAATTCTTGGGTCACACTATCTCTCAAGATGGCATAGCTGTTGATCCAGACAAAGTGCAAGAAGTGATGAACTGGAAGCCGCCAACAACTGTCCGTCAGATTCGGAGTTTTCTGGGATTGGCTAGTTATTATCGAAGATTCATTCCAGACTTCTCTCGAATTGTGAAGCCCATGACTGAATTGTTGAAGAAGGGAGCCAAGTTTGACTGGGGTCAGAAGTGCGAAGATGCTTTCCACACCTTGAGGCAGCATCTGACCACAGCACCGATGTTAGCGCAACCCGACAACGATAAGCCATTTGATGTATACTGTGATGCCTCTAGCACTGGACTGGGTTTTGTTTTAATGCAAGACAATCAGGTCATTGCCTACGCATCAAGGAAACTCAAGCCTCATGAGAAAAATTATCCCACTCATGACTTGGAGTTAGCAGCCATGGTTCATCCATTGAAGATGTGGAGACACTATTTGATGGGAACCCACTGCAACATCTTCACAGATCATAAGAGCCTCAAGTATATATTTACTCAGGCTGGTCTTAACATGAGGCAGAGAAGATGGCTAGAGCTGATCAAGGACTACGACCTGGAGGTACACTACCAGCCGGGGAAAGCCAATGTGGTAGCTGATGCCTTGAGTCGGAAGTCGCAATGCAACTGTGTTATGATGGATTCTCGCATCAACACCCTGTGTAATGCGTTGAGCAAAATGAAGATTGAAGTGATTCCTTCTGGTGCTTTGTCTCACATTTCCGTTGAGCCAACTTTGCGAGACCAAATAATCATGGTCCAACTCAGTGACAAGGGAGTGCAAATCATTAAGGAGAACCTCCATCAGAAGATAGAGAAGTATAAGTGTTTCTGCCAAGATGGGAAGGGTATATTGTGGTTTGGAAGCAGATTGGTGGTTCCTAAAAATACGGATCTCAATAAGAGAATCTTGGATGAGGCTCATCTCTCCAAATTCTCTATGCATCTAGGAAGCACCAAGATGTACCATGATCTGAAGCCCTTGTATTGGTGGACCAGAATAAAGAGGGAAATAGCTCGATATGTATCGGAATGTGACACCTGTCAGAGGATAAAGGCAAGCCACTTGAAATCAGCTGGTGCCTTGTAGCCCCTATCAATACCTTCATGGAAATGGGATGACATTAGCATGGATTTTATTGTGGGTCTGCCCAACACCTCTCTGCATCATGATTCAATTTGGGTCATCGTGGACCGATTGACAAAAGTGGCACATTTTCTTCTAGTGCACACCACTGATAAGGCTAAGAAGTATGCAGAGCTGTATATTGACCGAATCGTGTGTTTGCATGGATTACCCCGGACCATTGTCTCTGACCGAGGAGCCCAATTCGTTGCCAGATTTTGGGAACAATTGCAAGAGTCTTTGGGAACCAAGCTATTAAGGAGTTCAGCTTACCACCCATAGACTGATGGTCAGACCGAAAGAGTAAATCAAGTTCTCGAAGATATGCTAAGGGCTTGTGCGATCTATTGTGGCAAGAACTGAGATAAGTACCGCTCTTTGGCAGAGTTTGCTTATAACAATAGTTATCAATCCAGCCTAAGGATGGCACCTTTCGAAGCCCTATATGGAAGGCGTCGAACACCCCTCAATTGGTCTCAGCCTAGAGAAAGAGAAATTTTTTGGACCTGACTTAGTGACTGAAGCCGAAAGGAAAGTCAAACTAATCATGAAAAATCTAGAAGCTGCTCAAGCCAGGCAGAAGAGTTACCATGATAAGAGAAGAAAACCTCTCCAGTTTGAAGTGGGAGATTTCGTATATCTGAAAGTGTCACCCACTAAAGGAGTGCAAAAGTTTGGGATCAAAGGCAAGTTAGCCCCTCGCTACATTGGACCTTATGAGATCGTGGAAGCATGTGGACCCGTGGCATACAAATTGAAGTTGCCTCCAAAAATGTCTGCCATCCACAACGTATTCCATGTATCCCAACTGATGAAATGTGTTCGATTGCTGACCGAGATCATAGCAGAACCAGAAGTGGAGATAGAGCCAGATCTATCATACCAAGTGATGAGGACATCACTTCTATACATACAATGAATGGACCGATAACACGATTGCGTGCACGACAGCTAAATCTCCAAGTACGTTCTACCCTAGTCAATTGTGTTTTAGAGCTTACGCTTGGGGTCATGGATGTTTTGATGATTAGGAACCTTGGAGAGGACCAGCAAGGACTTGGGAAAGGCCAAGGTGTTGAGGAGGAGCAGCAAGGGCGCCTGTTGGAGACTTGTTCTCAAATGCTAAGAGTCAAGAATAAGGCAACACAAAATATTAAATGTTAATGTCCTTCGTCCTTCGAAGCATTATTTCCCTTCGGATATAAGGATCTTCGGACGAAGGTCATGAAAGACGTACCTTCATCATCACGGTTATAGGAAAATGAAAGATGAAACATATATAAAACATGAAAGATAAACACAAATAACAACATCATAATATCATTCATATGTTATCATTATATAAACTTGAATATTTGAATACGATATTTATTTACATTTATACCTTCGGCTTGATAGAAGGCAAAAATTCAAGTGTTGTTCGCGAGTGATTACAAGATAGCGTGAACAGTACAGGGGTACTGTTCATCTATTTATAGGCACAGGGCACAGCCTGTGTGCAATTACATTTATGCCCTTTACAATCGATTACAATCATGACACAAACTATCATGGGTTTATTGGTCATTTCATCTTTAAGTCGGTTCACTCCTTCGTCTTGAGACAAGTCACTGTGCCGAAGCTTTATAGGTGATAGCTTTTGAGAGGATCCGCTGAAGGTGTTTCTTTCTTCAGGATCTTTGGCAATGAAGCATACCCCCAACAGTAGCCCTTCGCGGTGCTAGATTGTTTTTCGTAACGAGCTTAATCTGTGAAAAAGTCTCTTAGGCTTCGGGATGCCGAAGATCCGAAAAACACCTTCCCTGAGCTCGTTGCCGAGAAACAATCAAAATAATCCGAGTGCAAGGTGGCCCCGCCATGCAGCAGTTACACGCATCCTGACGATTCACCTTCTCGGGCTCTGTGGCCCACCGTTCAGTGGGTGCGGGTGACTGTTTGTCCGGTGCGGAAGACTTGACGATTTACCTTCCTACCTGCAGCACTATATAAACAGACGGGTAGGTGTGAAGTTACCACAACATTCATTGCTATTGCACTATTTTGCTGCCAAAAATTTGACCATAGCCGAAGCTTGCTTACTGCATCGTCAACCGAAGCTATTCATTTTGCTCAAGCTTCATAATAAGAAAGAGCTTCGGCAAAGTTAAAAAATTTTCAACTTCATCAAAAAACAAGAAATTCAATCATCAGATGGCTAGGGTACGCTCAACAGCTAGGGTTACTCGCGATGAAGAGGAAGCCGTAGGTGCCGAAACTGCTCCAATTTCTAAAGTGATGCAACGGTCAGGGCTGGTAGTATCGGAGGATGCACCTGCCGCTGAAGCTGAGCAGGTTGATGCTGAGGAATTTGAATCTGAAGATGATTATAGCGCCGTGCCTTCTAAACCCAGTCACATGGAGTTTGGGAAATCCACCGTTACCGAAGGTGATATGTCTAAGCTGATGAAGCTGGGCTATTTCAGTGAAGCAAAAAAAGGAGCTTGTTCGTTTTGGCGGAGAGGAGATTACTCCGAAGCCGAAAAAGGATGAGGTGGTAGTGTTCAAAAGCTTCTTTAAAGCAGGATTAAGATTTCCTTTGAATGGAATGATTGCTGATGTTTTAAAGAAGTTTGGAATTTATCTTCATCAACTAACTCCTAATGCCATCGTTAGGCTTAGTGTCTATATTTGGGCCCTCCGAAGCCAGGGGGTGGAATCATTTGCCGAAGGCTTCTGCCGAGTACATGAGCTTCATTATCAAACAAAAGCGAGAGAAGATGGGTTGCACGAAAACTTCGGCTGTTACAACTTTGCCTATCGCAAAAATACAAAGTTTCCAGTTATCAGCTATCGTACCAAGTGGCCAGCTGGCTAGAAGAGCGAATGGTTTTACATCAAAGTTGATGAAGAAAAGGAGAAGCTGGTCCAAAGTCCACTGGAATTAATCTTCGGGGAAACCAGGCCCGAGTGCAACATGACACCGAAGAGTCCAAGCCAAATTGCACTGGGCGAATTTCGAGTTATTGCAGAGCATATTGGCACTAGGGATCTGGTGCAAGAATTCTTGGCTTTTAGAGTGTTCCCAACTTTGAAAGAGTGGAACATGCCGAAGCTCAAGGGAGAAAAGAAAAAGGGGGAACTTGTTCGGCTGCCCTACTATTATAAATTCAAGAAACATTTCAAAGTGCCTTGCCAAGAATGGTTAAACACAATTGAAGTTATGTGCAACGACATTCTTGGCAATTATTCTAAAAAAGAAGACCAACTGATGACTGCAGCCTTCGACACTCCTCCGAAGCGAAGGTTAAACCGGGTAATGGATGCTCTGAACTTTGAGTATCCTGATTATGAGCGACTGGACCGAGGTGCCGAAGGGCAGAAGAGAAAGAGAGTTGCCAGCGTTCTGAATAAAGAAGATGCTAAATTGGTGAAGGATGATGAAGAAAAACTGAAAAAGAGAAAGCTGAGGCCCGAGCCGAAGACAGATGCTTCAAAGAAAAGAAAGGCTACGGCTCCGAAGCAGAAGGCAACTGATATAGAAGAAGAAACTGCTACAACACCTTCTGCCACCGACGTGGAGGAAATCTTAAAGGTAATGGCTGAATCTTTGCCTATCAAGCTAAGTCCACTAGGTCGCATCTGACGAAGCTTTTTCAGAAGGAAAAGGTGCCCTTGCTAACAAAGAAGGTAACCAGGCCGAAAAAATGAAGAATTGTTACAGTGATAGAAGTTATTGAAAAGACACCACCAAAAGCTTCGGCTTCGAAGGCACCAGTTGTTGAGAGCACAACAACGACCGAAGCTGTACCTGCTGAAGCTGCAGCTGCCAAAGCTGCCACGACCGAAGATGTACATTTAGAAAGCACAATTTCTAACATTGACAAGATACTTCTAGATATGGCCACGAAAGAAGCTGCCGCATCCACTGAAGAAGCCGTGGCTACAGTACCTGAGAAGGGGAAGAAAATAGCGAAAGATGCTTTGGAAGAGGAAATTTTCAACTTTCAAAACTTAGTTGGACAAGAGTTGACGAAGGCTGAGAAAGAAGAGTTAAAAGAACATGTCATATCCTGTGGTTATCGGTACTCTATCAAAGAGTATTGGTTTCCCGAAGCTTGAAACCGACATAAGCCGCTACCGACGACAACATCTTGTCGGTAGCTTATTCTATTCTAATTTCAAGGTAAAAAACTTTTCTTCGATTTTTTGTTGTTTTAAACAACGAAGGTGTTTTCTAACGAAGGTTACTTGTGCACAGAGTATGCTGTTGAGTAAACCTTTAAGAATGCAACAAGATCTTGAAGATAAAAAACATGAAGTTATAATTGAGGGTTTAGAAAGCAAAATAAAAGATCAAGCAGCTGCTCTTGAAAAGAAGGATTTCAAGCTTTAGACAACAAAAGGATTATTGGCTGAAGCTGAAGCTATAATTGCAAAGTTAAACACGGAGCTTCTCTCAAAGTCAGAAAGCTTCGAATAGGAAAAACAGAAGTTTAATGCAAAATTTGAGGCCGAGGCCGAGAAAAGTTCGAGTTTGCAAAAATCATTGACATAGCTTCAAAATAAATGTCTGGAGTTCAGTAGCCGATGTGTACAACGGCTGAAGCAAATCTTCAATTCGGTTGGAGCCAGCTGTGAAGAATTTAGCCCTTCAACTGAAGACTTGCCAGGGGCCTTCGAACATATCGAGGGTGAAATTGATGACCTTGATGAAATCATAGCCGGACATGGTGATTTCTGTGCCCTGGTAGCTTCTCGGGGCACAGCTGTCGCCTTCCTGAAATCTGGTTGTACACACGGAAATATTGTTAATAGGCCCAACTTTAGTTAATCACCAGCAGATCTAGTAGATATTCCCAATCTCGCCCGAAGCATAGAAAACAGGTTTATCAAACTAATATGGACGAAGGGTGGTCGAAGCATAGCCGGTGACAAAGCTCGAAGTCATCTTAAGCCGGTAACAAAATCATACCTTGTGTTTACCTTTCCCTTTAAACTTGAATAATTCTTACAATACTTAAATATGTACAGGATGACGAAGCTGAGGAGCAAGTTGACGAGGCTGAAGAGCGGGAAGCCGAAGCTTAATAGACAATGATGAAGCTTGAATAGATAGCTGTGGAAAAGACTCTAGGAATTCTTGTAATAAGCTTTGTAAAGAATATTGTAATTTTAGAATTAGATTCTACTCTGCAAACTTTGTCCATACCTTGTAATATATTTTTACCTTTCCATCAACGTATGAAGTGCTGCGATGTGAACAACACGTACTTGCATTGATTTGCTTTGCTGTGGACGAAACTAGCATTTTTTTAGCCGAAGGCGAAAAACACCTTCCCTTCTTTTCGTACACAACGAAGCATAAAGCTGCTTGTTTTTCTCTTTTTGCCGAAGCCTTATTTTTAGAGCCGAAGCATCCGCCTGTGTCTATGTTATGATGATGATGATCCTATGTATGTCTAAATGAATGTTTATGAATGCAAATGTATGATGTAATGTGTCGTGCAAATGAATGTCCAAACACACATACGAAGCCACAACCATAGCCTTCATTCCCTTGGGAATGACCGAAGTCTCTTTGCCGCTTATTTTTCGGCTTCACCGCTTATTTTTCGGTGTATCAGCGCTGACTTTTCGCTGTAAGTTCTGCATCCCCTTAGGAACGTCTTTTGAACTTCTTCGCCTTCTATTTCGGCGGTATCACGTTGACTTTTTGCGCTTCGCCTTATATTTCGGCGGAATCAGCATTGACTTTTCGCTGTAAGCTCTGCATTCCCTTTGGAACGACTTTTGAGCAGAAAACTTACGCTGTGCTCCCTTAGGAACGGCCTTTTATAGCTTCATCGTGCTCTGCATCCCCTTAGGGACGACTTTCGAGCTTTGTCACTGTTTTTTTCCTTTTTGCCTGCACTCGATGGTGCATGCTGAGTTTTAACATTTACATTTTTTGGGGGATTTTGCTCTCGTAGAGCTGAATAAGAAAAAGGGAAATTACATGCAATGGCCCCATTAAAAACCTTTCTCCCCTTCGGAAAGGAAAAGGGTGCCATAGGAAAAATAAAAAAGATTACATCAGCTAAGCATAATATCGTCGAAGCTCATCCGCATTCCAAAATCTAGGAATGTCGTTGCCGTTCATATCCTTCAATCTGTAAGAGCCGGGTCTTGACGAAGATACTACCAAAAAAAGGTCCTTCCCACTTCAGCTGTAGCTTGCCTACTGTATCTGGGTTGGCCACTCTCCGAAGTACTAAGTGTCCTGGCTTAATGTTCTTTAGCCGAACTTTTCTGTCACGCCACTTTATTGTTTCGGCTTGATATTTATTGATGTTCTCCACTGCCTGAAGCCTGATCCCTTCTATAGCATCTTTTGCCACAGAACAATGAGCTTCATCCTCTGCCGAAGCCATTGTTCTTATTGATCCTGCTTTAGCTTCTTCTGGGGTTATTGCTTCGTCACCAAACAGTAATTTGAATGGTGTAAAGCCTGTTGACCTTGATATTGTTGTGTTGTGGCTCCACACCACTTTGATCAATTCATCCGGCCACTTTCCTCTGGGCTGATTGAAGATTAACTTCATTATTCCCATCATTATAATGCCATTAGCTCTTTCAACAAGTCCATTTGACTCCGGATGTCTGACCGATGCAAAATGAATCTTCGTGCCAATTTGTTCACAGAATTCTTTGAAAGCTTCAGCATTGAATTGTGTCCCGTTGTCCACAATAATAGCCTTTGGCACTCCGAAGCGACAAACAATATTTTGCCAGAAAAATTTCTGAACAGTGACCGAAGTTATTGTGGCTAAAGGCTTCGCCTCAATCCACATGGAAAAATACTCTACCGCCACCACAACATATTTTAGATTTCCTTGTGCTGGTGGAAGTGGGCCTAGTAAATCGAGGCCCCACCTTTGCAACGACCAAGTGGGTTGTATTAATTGAGTGAGAGATGAAGGTTGCTTTTGATCTCTTGCACATTTTTGACAACCTTCGCACTTTTGGACTAATTCTGCCGCATCCGAAGCTGCCTTCGGCCAATAGAATCCTTGTCGGAAAACTTTTCCCAATAAGGGCCTAGATCCAATGTGAGATCCACATAGACCTGCATGTATTTCTTTCATTAATTCCATACCTTCGGTTCTTGATAAACATTTTGAGGAGTGGTGAACAAACTCCATGTTTATACAATTCCCCTTCTATTATCACATATGGTCTTGTTCTTGCCTCCATTCTTTTGTTATAAGCTTCGTCACTTGAAAGACAATTGCCTTGAAGGAAAGATATTATTTCAGTTCTCCAGTCTTCACTGTGTACTAGAGAAATAGTAAGGACTGCTCTCTCCATGAGCTCAACTGAAGGTGCTTTTATTGCTTCAAAAAATACTTTGGAGGGAAGGGGAAGCCCCTGAGCCGCTGATTTGGCTAGCAAATCTGCATGCTCATTTTCACCTCTTGGAATATTTTTGACAGAAAAACCTTCGAAGGAAGCTTCCAACCTTCGGACTGCATCCAGATATTTTTCAAGCTTCGGATCTCGTGCCTTGCTGCTCTTATCCACATGGCCAGCAATGACTTGAGAATCAGTCTTTAGGATGGCCCTTCTTATTCCCATTGCCCTTAGTTTCCGAAGCCCCAAAAGAAGTGCTTCGTACTCAGCAATATTATTTGTGCAACTAAAATCCAGTTTGACTGCAAAACATGTTTTGACCCTTGAAGGTGCTACTATAACCGCAGCTGCTCTTGCATCGAAGGTTCCCCAAGAGCCATCGCAGAACACCGTCCAAGCTTCGGTATCCTTGCTTGTCCCTTCTTCGTGAGCCCCTGGCGTCTAGTCAGCGATGAAGTCTGCTAGCGCCTGGGATTGAATTAAAGATCTGTGCACGTAGTCAATGGTGAATTCATTGAGCTCCGCGGCCACTTTCCAACCCTTCTAGTAGCTCCTCTGTTCCTCATAATATCCTTCAGAGGCCGTGATGAGGGAACAATTATATGGTAAGCTTGAAAATAATGCCGAAGCTTCCTAGAAGCCATTAATACAGCATATAACACTTTCTCCAATTCTGTGTAATTTTTCTTTGATAAGCTTAATACTTCGAAGACAAAATATACTGGAACTTGCTTTTTTGTTTGTCCTTCAAGCTTCTCCTATACAAGCGCCACACTTACTGCAGAGTGCGAAGCTGCCACATACAATAGCAAAGGAGCCCCTGGCATGGGTGGAGTTAACGTTGTTAGATCTATCAGGTATTGCTTCAGCTCTTCGATGGCTTTCTGCTGAGCTGATCCCCATTGAAAGACTTCGGCTGATTTCAGCACTTCGAAGAATGGTAAATTTCTCTCTGCTGATCTAGATATGAATCGATTCAAAGATGCCAATCTTCCTGTCAGCCGTTGAGCCCCCTTCTTTGTGCTTGGCGGCTCCATCTAAAGAATAGCTTCGATTTTGTTCGGATTAGCTTCGATCCCCTTCATTGAAACTAAATAACCAAGGAATTTTCCTTTCTTTACTCCGAAGACACATTTTTCTGGATTTAATTTAAGGCTAGCTTGCCTAAAATTAGCAAATGTTTCCTGTAGATCAGCAATGTGATTTTCCTGCATCGTGGTCTTTACTATGATATCATCAACATATGTTAGTACATTTCTGCCTATCTGAGAATGAAGGACTTTGGCTGTCATTCTACTGAAGCTTCCTCCAGCATTCTTGAGCCCCTCAGGCATCCAAAGGTAACAATATGTACCACTGGGGGTTATGAAGCTGGTTTTTGGCTCATCTTCCTTCTTCATCCAGATTTGATGGTAGCCTGAATAACAATCTAGTAGACTCATGAGCTCTGACAAAGCTGCTGCATCCACTAGAGAATCTATTCTTGGTAATGGGAACTCATCCTTTGGACAAGCCTTATTGAGATTAGTAAAATCAATGCACATTCTCCATTTACCATTGGCCTTCTTCACCATAACAGTGTTAGCTAGCCATTCCGGGTATTTTACTTCTCTGATGACCCCAACACTAAGAAATCTTTTTACTTCATTCCGAGCACCTTCGGCCTTATCATCAGACATTTTCCGAAGCCTCTGTTTTCTAGGTCTGAAGGATGGATCGACATTGAGCGAATGTTCAATGACGTCCCTGTTGACACCACAAAGATCGTTGGCTGACCATGCAAAAACATCTTTGTTGTTGAATAAAAACCTTAACAAGGTTTTCTCCTGCTCTTCAGATAGTTGAGATCCCAGCAATACCTTCTGCTCTGCTATGTCTTCACATAGAAGCATGGGCTTCGGCTGATCTGCCGAAGCAGCCTTCTCCCTTCTGTACTTATACTGTTCACAAGCTTCGGCTCCATCTATATTATGGATTGCTTTGAATCTGTCCAATTTCCTTCAGCCTTTCTAGCAGTTTCCTAACTTCCGTGAATAGCAATAGGCCCTTGATCCGAAGGTATCTTCATGCATAGATATGCTGGATGAAGAATTGCTTCAAAAGCATTGAGTGTCCCACAACCAATGATTGCATTGTAAGGATACTCCATGTCGACAATATCAAACACAACTTGCTCAGTCCTTGTATTGTTGATAAATCCGAAAGTCACTAGCATCGTGATCTTGCCAAGTGCTACGATCTGCCTTCCTCCGAAGCCACAAAGAGGGTGTGTAGCATCATGAATCGTATTCTCTGGCTCTTGCATCTGTCTGAAGGCCTTGGCAAATATAATGTCCGCTGCACTGCCTGTATCAACCAGAACATTGTGGACTAGAAATCCCTTGATGACACAAGAAATGACCATAGCATCATTGTGAGGGTAATCCTTGAGCTGAAGGTCCTCCTGGGAGAAGGTGATTGGGATATGGGACCATTTTGACTTGATGAAGGGTCCCTGCACCCCAACATGTTGTACCCTTCTCTGAGCCTCCTTCTTTTGCTTCTTGTTGACTGGCTCTGAGCACGAACCGCCTGTTATTGGGAGCACTAGCTTCATAGCCGAAGCAGCTTCAGCTTGGTTGTTGAACGAAGCCATCAGCTCAGAAAGTGGAAGTGAGTTCACCGGAGGTGGGCACCAATGTTGGAGACTTGTTCTCAAATGCTAAGAGTCAAGAACAAGGCAACACAAAATATTAAATGTTAATGTCCTTCATCCTTTGAAGCATTATTTCCCTTAGGATATAACGATCTTCGAACGAAGGTCATGAAGGACGTACCTTCGTCATCACGGTTATAGGAAAATGAAAGATGAAACATATATAAAACATGAAAGATAAACACAAATAAGCACATCATAATATCATTCATATGTTATCATTATATAAACTTGAATATTTGAATACAATATTTTAATTACATGTATACCTTCGGCTTGATAGAAGGCAAAAATCCAAGTGTTGTTCGTGAGTGATTACAAGATAGCGTGAACAGTACAGGGGTACTGTTCATCTATTTATAGGCACAGGGCGCAGCCTATGTGAAATTACATTTATGCCCTTTACAATCGATTCAATCATGACACAAACTATCATGGGTTTATTGGTCATTTCATCTTTAAGTCGGTTCACTCCTTCGTCTTGAGACAAGTCACTGTGCTGAAGCTTTATAGGTGATAGCTTTTGAGAGGATCTGGTGAAGGTGTTTCTTTCTTCAGGATCTTTGGCAACAAAGCATACCCCCAACAGCGCCCACAATAGGAAGGAGATCAAGTCCGACTCGGCTGCGACTCCATCTCGGGTTCCAGGACCAGTATGCACTAAAATACACGCCCAGCATGCATCTGGACTCCGATTGTGACAGACTTGATATGGTTGGAAAGATAAGGAGATTATCTAACCAACCCAACTGGTTCCACCTTAAAATTCATCCGGAGTCAACGAGCATCGTTGAAACAATTTAGCGTTCAGATTCTATTTTGGTGCTGCGACACCGTCTGTTGGGCCGTTGGGCTATGTATCGCGTCGGAGCCCAATAGGGGCAAGACCAGGGGTCACACACGCCCAAATACTCTATTTATTCAGCATCCACCGTCACATTAGGTTTTGGGTTTTTCTTAGATCATTCTGTCATCGAACAGTGTCGCCGTCATCGGTTTGTGAGACCCCATCCTGTAATCAATACAATTTTGGTTGCGTTTCTTTCCTGTTCTTGCTTGTGTTCTTGATTGCGCTTGCAAGGATAAGCCTTCGTGGCGAGGTCACTTGTGTGTCACGGGTGATAATCAATGGAGCCGTGGTGTAGTGATTGCGAGGAACCATTCGCTCGGAGCCTTGGATCATCAACGTCGAGATCTCCACTCAATCAAGTTATCGTATCTCACGGAAGATCGGGCTGCGTCTTCTATCAAGTGGTATCAGATTTCCAGGTTGCCCATGAGGTATAATTCTACCTTTAGATTAGTTTTATTTCATTCCATAGTCCACAAAAAGCCAAAAAAAATTAATTACGATCAGTTTATCCCGGCCTAAAACCATCGCCTTAGCCTTTGCACAATTCAGTTTTAGAGTCCGCAGTTCTGAGTTCGTGTTCTAGGTTGAGTTTGGTTGCTGGTTTAGATTTGTTTTGGGTCAGTTTGATTCTTTCCATCTGCTTCCATCCTACAAAATCAACCTTCAAAACAGATCCTATCTTTAAAATCGACCCTATCCACAAAACCGAACCCCCCACCCTTCCAACACCTCGCCAAAAACCTTGATTCGGAGTCCAAACTTAAAACGGCCATAACTTTCGCCTCAAAACTCGAATCGGGTCCATTTTTTCTAATTGCACAGAATTAAATTTCGCATCCGATTCTTTCCGGCTTTGCCGGTTCGCCGTTTTTAAAATTCCCAAATTCGTCTTGGAAATAGGACTTCTAGTTTTCCAAACAGTTATTATGATTTTAGGGCAAACTTGCAGAAATTCCAGAGGACGCGTCTTTGCACAAAAAATCTGAAACTTGGTGTGTTTTCTTCTTATGTGCTGCTGCAAAAGAGAAAACTATAAAAAAATATTTGAAAAAAAGAAAAGAAAAATCGCAAAAAAGAGAGAAAAAAAAGAGTAGCACATAAGCAGAAACGCCAGTGTTCTGTGCACCTCTGTGATTATTTTGCCCCAAGCCTGTCTCCTTGCTGCACCTAGATACTTGTACCTCCTTTCTTGTGGCTTGGTCTAACTGTTCTATTACATTTTCTAGGCCAGCAACTAGGACGAGTACTTGGAACACTTATTCAGCATTGCTATCTGTTACTGACTTGTGTGCCACATATATATATATATTAAGTCAGCCTTCCCATAGCTCCAGCTTTCTCTCGAGCAGAATAGGTACTCCTTTGCAATCACACCCACGCTCGTTGGACAGTCACACCGGTCACCGTTTGCCACCTGCAGTGCTGGTAAGAACCTTGTAAGAGCAGGGTAAGATGCTTCATAACTTGTGTTCCACCACCACCCTGAGAGATAGTTGTAGGGTTCACATTGTTTGTTGCCTTTTGTCTCTGTTTTGTGCTAACAATGACAGGATCAAAGAACCAAATGGACAAGGAGAAGGGGCCTAAGTTTAACGACGATGAGTGTGTCTCTCAGCTGTGGCGACATCCTATGAGCAGCTTGATCGACGAGTTGCTGAACTTGTGACACACATGGACATACTGGAGGCTCGTCCCCCACCACCAACTCCAGCCCTAGCTGCTGGTGCAGTACTGCTCTCTCCTGTGGACGACGACGACGGCGGTGATGTTTATGCACCGCTGCGATGACTCCTCACACGCAATCGACAAGGTATGAGAGGTAATGGTAGACGTTGTCATCATAATCCTGAACCAGACAATGATCCATTTGCTAAGATTAAGTTCTCTATTCCACCGTTCATGGGTTCTTATGATGCTGAAGCTTACTTAGAATGGGAGATGATGGTAGAACAAATTTTTAATTCCCATCTTGTTCCTGAGCATCATAGGGTTAGACAAGCCACTAATGAATTTAAAGATTTTGCTATCATTTGGTGGAATGAACTTGTTAACACACGTGCTGCACCACAAACATGGAATGCGTTAAAAGAGGAGATGCGAGCTCGCTTTGTTCCTCCTTGTTATAGACGTGATCTTTGAAAAAATTGCAACGCTTAGATTAGGGAGACATGTCGGTATAGGAATACTACCAAGAGCTTCAGAAAGGTATGCTACGATGTGGGGTAGTTGAGGATCCGGAGGATCAAATGGTTAGGTTTTATGGGGGATTGAGGCAGGAGATTCAAGATATTGTTGATTATAGAATATCATTCTATACAACGTGTTGGGGACTTGTTCTCAAATGCTATGAATTAAGAACAAGGCAACATAAAATGTTAAATATCAAAGCCCTTCGTCCTTCGGAACATTATTTCCATTCGGATATAATGAATTTCGGACGAATGTTGTGAAGGATATACCTTCACAATCATAATAAAAGATAAGAGAGACTTATACACAAAACACGGAAAATAACATGATTACTTTGAACATTATTATTAATTTATTTCTATTTATCTTATTATATAAACAACAACAAATTACAAATGTACCTTCGACCTGAAGGAAAGTAAGGGTACAAGCGTGATGCTAATGCCAAGTCAGCGTGAACAGTACGGGAGTACTGTTCATCTATTTATAGGCATGGGATGCAGCCCGTGTAAAATTACATTAATGCCCTTTACTTTTATCAATAACTCTATAGTAATTCTTCGAGGTCTAATTTGGCTTTTCATCTTTAAGTCGGTTCCCCTTTTCTGCTGTCATGCCGAAGCTCTCTTGCACATAGCTTCGTGATCGTTTCATCCTTCGTCATGATCGTCTTCCATTTCAGTCAAGCTTCGTCTTGACCATGCCCTTGTATACCCGCAACCTAATTCCGAAGATACCTGCTCGCATACATGGAAAACATTGTCAAACCATGTTTTTGAGGACCTTCGGAAGCCGAAGGCCTCCAACAGTACCCCTCGCAATATTAATTTGCTGTAATGATAAATTCATATTGCGATATGGACGAAGGCCTTAAGCTGAAGGTCCGAAAAAACACCTTCTCTTTGCTAGAATAGCAACAGTCTTTGACAAGCGGGACCCTCCAGTTTTCAACACACTAGGTGTATAAATAAGAGCTCATCACGAGTTTATTTGGCACACTCTCTTGCCAACAGCTTTTACTCACCCAACTTTTAGCCTACACGCAACAACACTTGCTTGGCTTTTTAGATTTTTAAGCTTCAGGTTCGAGAGCACTTTCTCAGCGTTTGCAAGGATGTCTGAAGATAAAAAAGCTGTTGGTGATTCGAAGCTAAGTCTTTCTGAGGAGATGCATCTGGGCTTTCTTCAATCAATGTCGAAGACTAATACAGAGAAGATTACTAAAGAAATTTTGGAGGGTTTATCTGAAGATACTGGTGACAATGACAGTTATGATGTGGATAGTGGTGGTGAAGACTCCGAAGATTGACCTTGGTGACCAAGCCATGCGGTTTTTGGTAAATCAAGTATTAAAGAAAATCATCTTGTCAATATGAGGGGCAGATATTTCCGGGACTTGTCCGTTGTGAGGGCTGATGAAGGAGAGAAGACTTGTCCGACTCCTGAGGAAAATGAAGTCGTGGTATTCCGAAGCTTCTTGAAAGCTGGACTACGATTTCCCTTAAGCAGTTTTGTTGTAGAAATACTGAAGATATTTGAAATCTACCTTCACCAACTTACCCCCGAAGCAATCATAAGGATGAATATCTTTGTGTGGGCCGTGAGAAGCCAAGGTTTGGAACCTAATGCGAAAAGTTTCTGCAACATACATGAATTATTGTATGAGACAAAACCCTGGGGTAAAGAACAGTATCACAACAATTTTGGCTGCTACAGCTTCGGCTCCCGGTCTGGGTCAAGCTGCCCCGTGCCGACCTTTCGAAAGAGGTGGCCCGACGACTGGATGACGGAATGGTTTTACGTGAAGAATGACTTGAAATCACGGGAAGATATAAAAAGGATCATTATGCGTCCCATCTGGCAACGCTTCGGCCTGCGGAGGCCGAAGGTGGAAATGAATGAAGCAGCCGAAGAATGCCAAAGAGCCTTCGGTGTTGTTTGCTCTTTTATTGGGACAAGGGATTTGGTCCAAGAACACATTGCCTTCAGAGTATGGCCACTTGTGGAAAAATGGGAAATGCCGAAGGAAACCATTAAAGAAACTGACGAAGGTGGACTGGTCAGGCTGAAATACACATTTAAATACGGAGATAAATTCGTTGAGCCGGATGATGACTGGTTAAAAAGTATTGAGGCCATCAGTGATGAATTGCTTGGTGTATACTCAAAGGCCGAAGATACTGCATTATCAGCGGCCTTCGGAGGCCGAAAGAGGAAGAGGCTCAATCAAGTATTTAATGCAATTGGGTTTGTCTACCCCGACTACCGCTATCCAGCGCGGGGTCAAAAAAGAAAGAATCCATCCTCTGCGAAGGAAACTGCTTCAGCTGCTCCAAGTGAGCCGGCGCCGAAGAGGAAGAGGATAAAGGTTCTCACACACCGGCCACGTTATATTGAACCGGCCACAGTGCCTGAATTTGCCGGTGAGACCTCTTCGGCCACCGAAGCTAAAGAGCCAACCCCCCTGCCAAATATTGAAGTGCTGGCCGAAGTGCCAGCGACTGAAAAAATAGAAGAACCGAGAGCTGAAGAAACAAAGACATCAGAAATCTTGAGTCCTTCGGCAGAAACTGAGACGACAAAAAGCCATAAGGGTCCAGCAGTGACCCCTAAAAGAAGAAGGATGGTTAATGTGCTAGATGTTTTAGAGACAATCAAATCTTCAAGCACACCTCCAAAGAAAATTGTTAAAACTTTCGAAGTACATACTGAAGCCTTTGTCGCCAAAGCTTCAAAGCAACAGTCTGAAATTGAAGCCGGGCCTTCAGAGCCTGCCAAGGTGAAATCCTTGGAAGTCGAAAAAAATAGCAGAACAAATTTTGGCTGAAGAAGCTGGCGCTGCTGTCCCCGAAGCATCTTCCAAAGTACTTAATTATATCGTACGACATGCTTCGGGGGAAAATATTATCTAAAGAAGAAATTTTTGAAGCTAATCACTATGCCCGAGAACTGAAGTATCCGAAAGGGGCCTTAGTATTCAACGGCACAGATGAAAATGACTTCTTATACTGCCTCCCAGACAACAAAGAATTATCTGTCTGCCGGGAGATGGCTAGAAGTATGGGGTTCCCGAAGCTTGAAGCTGGGCTCTGCGCTTTGACGAAGGACGATCTTGCGGATAGCCTTGCATATAATAGTCTGAAGGTATGAGAATTGCATATTTGGAAATTTGTAATTTTTGAATCATTCTTTTATTCTTATACTAATTCTTTTTTCATATAGGGTTTAATACTGAGCAACGCTTTGAGAGCGCAAAAGAATGCCGAAGACGAGAGCTATAATATTGCTTTCAACAACCTACGAACAGAGGTTATTAAGCTGAGGAACGAAGCTTTGGAAAAAGATAAAATTCTACTTACATTGGTGGATAAAATAAAGGAAGACGAAGCTACCTCTAAGGCTCAAGCTGAAGCCCCAAAACGCGAAATTCAGGATCTTCGGAAACAGCTGGCCAGAGCTAAAGAAGAGCGCATACTTGAAGAAACAAACGAGAACTTAGTGATCAATGGGCAAATCATTTGGAAATAAATGTTGAAGAGCTTCATGTATCCAAGAAAAGGTGCTATGACAAATCCATAGAGTGTGTTAAGAAGATAAAATCCATCTTCGTCAGCGTTGGCGCATTCTATAGCGAAGAAAATTTCACAAGGGGGAATCCAGAAGGCCCGATTGAATGGATCAGTCACGAAGCCGAGGCCTTCGAGGAAATCTTGAATAGCCGTGGAGACATATGTGCTTTTTCAGGCGCCAGGGGGATTGCTACTGTTTTGGAAAGAAAAGGCTGCGATCATGTGAAATCTTTAGCGCAATCCGAAACTGCCTTGTCTTCCGAAGATATAAAAGACCCCTCGGCCGAAGCAAGCCTGGTTGGTGGAAAATTTTTCACCGACATCTGGGACAATGGCGGCCGAGAAATGGCCCAAGAAATCATTCAAAAAAGCGAAAAAGGCATCCATGATGCTAGGAAGGTAGCAGAGGCTACTGAGAAAAGCGCAGAGCCCGAAGGGCAAATAGGTATTAATTAGTGATAACTGACTCTTCGTTGTAACTTTTTGATTTCGAACTTGTTCATTGTTTGTAATAGTAATATATCCGTACCTTCTCTTCCCTCAGAACCTGCTGAGCTATCACCAGGCTCCCACACGAAGGGGGATGACGAAATTAAACAGATGGCCGAAGCCATCATGGATAGAGTTGTTGATTAAATGCTGCTGTAAAAACATTTTGATTGTAATGCTTGCTGAGTATCATGTGTAATATTGTGTAACTTTGGACATAGCATTTTAGCTGTTTATAATTCTATTTTTGACGATGCATGAAACATCACATATGTACCATTTTTGAGCCTTCGGCGAAAAAACACCTTCCCTTCTTTTCATGCTTCGTAAAAATCGATGATCAATCCTTGTAAAATCAATAATCAATAGGTCCTTCCATTTCAGAGTTTGACGATGGTATAACTTTTCAACGGCTATTTTTTGTGCCTTGTCACTATTTCTTCAAAACAATCTTCAAATACCAATATCGAGACCCCCCTTCTTGCGTTGTTGATGCACTATGATGTATGATGTTATGCTATGCAAATGATGTAATGATGTAATGCTGTGCAAAATGATACTTGCCGAAGGTTAACATTAATTTTTCTCTGCAAGCCTCCCTTAGGAGCTTCTTCGCCTTTTACTTCAGCGGAATCAGTGTTTATTTTTTGCTGTAAGCCTCCCTTAGGAGCTTCTTCGCCTTTTAGTTTCAGCGGAATCAACGTTTATTTTTCGCTGTAAGCCTCCCTTAGGAGCTTCTTCGCCTTTTACTTTCAGTGGAATCAACGCTTATTTTTCGCTGTAGGCTCAGAAAATTTGCACTGCGCTCCCTTAGGAACGACTTTTTGCTGCTTCGAAAAAATTGCGTTGCGTTCCTTAGAACAAATTTTTGATAATTCGAAGGTCCACCTTGCCATAAATTCTCATGCTTCGACAACTTAGGCCTATGGAGAAGATATATTTTCATTATGGTAAAAAGCGAAACTATTACAAGAAATTGAAAGACGATAAAAGACATTTAGACTCTCCATAATTGTTCCTTATTAAAAAGAAAATAATACTGAATGTGAAAATGTGAAAAGCTGCTGTCGAGGTAGGATATTTGTCAGTAAATGTGCTTCGACTCTGGCACAGTGCTATTGACTGTGCGAGCTTCGGACTCCTCTCTGAAGTCCCGCTGAAGGTGAGTGTGCTGACTCCCTTCTGGCTGCTGACCTCGTTGTATTGGTGGTGGCGGTGGAGGCTGTTGCCAAGATGCTTGGGGTTGGCTTGCCGAAGCAACAGAAGCTGCAGAGTGATTGCCTACATATTCTGGAATGTAAGGCGAATGGTACGAAGCAGTATGCATGACCTGCTTTGGCTAACTCTGTTGTGCTGCAGCTTCTGCTATCTCCTTTTGCTTCTGGATGGTAACATGGCACATCCTGGTAGTATGGCCCTTGTCTTCACCACAGAATAGGCAATAGATTTTTCTTGGCTGATCCACAAATCTTCCCCCGAAGCCCCTAGCGCCTCTGCCCCTTGGTGCTGGCGGCCGAAAAGAGCTTTGCTGCTGCCCCGAAGCTTGTGAGGAGTATTGTGGCCTTTGCTGTTGGCTCCCTTTATCATCACTCTGAGTGGAGTTATGAATTGACCTAACGTGCCTCGGATGAAATCTTCCTCCGAAGCCCCTGGTCATTTCAGAGAACCTGAATGCCTCCTCCCTTCTTTGGCGGAAGTCATTGTCAGCTCGGATATACTCGTCCATCTTCTAGAGCAGCTTCTCCAAAGTTTGTGGTGGCGTCCTGGCAAAGTATTGCGCTGAAGGTCCCGGTCGAAGTCCGTTAATCATGGCCTCAATGACAATTTCATTGGGCACTGTTGGCGCCTGTGCCCTCAGACGCAGAAACCTTCGGACATACGCCTGAAGGTATTCTTCATGGTCCTGGGTACACTGGAATAAATCTTGAGCAGTAACTGGCTTCGTCTGAAACCCTTGGAAGCTGGTTATCAGCATATCCTTCAGCTTCTTCCATGAGGTGATTGTCCCTGGCCGAAGAGAGGAGTACCAGGTTTGAGCGACACTCTTGACGGCCATGATAAAAGACTTTGCCATGACTGCAGTATTGCCACCATACGAAGATATGGTTGCTTCATAGCTCATCAAGAATTGCTTCGGGTCTGAATGACCGTCGTACATGGGGAGCTGGGGTGGCTTGTAAGACTGGGGCCATTGTGTAGCCTGCAATTCTGTTGATAGAGGAGAAGCATCATCAAAGGCAAAATTTCCATGATGGAAATCTTCATACCAGTCGTCCTCATTGTAGAAGCCCTCCTGATAAAGCTCTCTGCGCGGAGGCCTTCGGTTCTGGTCATCTTGAGCAAGATGACGAACCTCTTCCGAAGCTTCATCTATCTGCCTCTGAATGTCAGCTAGACGAGCCATCTTCTCCTCCTTTCGTTGCACCTGTTGGTGGAGCATCTCCAGGTTTTGGATTTCCTGGTCCAAGTCGTCCTCCGAAGGCATTGAACTAGTGGCCTTCCTCTTCTGGCTTCGGGCCTCCCTAAGAGAAAGGACGTCCTGATTGGGGTCCAGTGGCTGCAGAGTGGCAGCCCCTGTCGCTGAAGCTTTTTTCGGCGGCATGACGAAGGTGATGCTTGCCGAAGGTGTTCAAAGCTCAAGAAATGGAAGTGAGTTCACCGGAGGTGGGCGCCAATGTTGGGGATTTGTTCTCAAATGCTATGAATTAAAAACAAGGCAACATAAAATGTTAAATATCAAAGCCCTTCGTCCTTCGGAACATTATTTCCCTTCGGATATAATGAATTTCGGACGAAGGTTGTGAAGGATATACCTTCACAATCATAATAAAAGATAAGAGAGATTTATACACAAAACACTGAAAATAACATGATTACTTTGAACATTATTATTAATTTATTTCTATTTATCTTACTTATATAAACAACAACAAATTACAAATGTACCTTCGACCTGAAGGAAAGTAAGGGTACAAGCGTGATGCTAATGCCAAGTCAGCGTGAACAGTACGGGAGTACTGTTCATCTATTTATAGGCACGGGACACAGCCCGTGTAAAATTACATTAATGCCCTTTACTTTTATCAATAACTCTATAGTAATTCTTCGAGGTCTAATTTGGCTTTTCATCTTTAAGTCGGTTCCCCTTTTCTGCTGTCATGCCGAAGCTCTCTTGCACATAGCTTCATGATCGTTTCATCCTTCGTCATGATCGTCTTCCATTTTAGTCAAGCTTTGTCTTGACCATGCTCTTGTATACCCGCAACCTAATTCCGAAGATACCTGCTCGCATACATGGAAAACATTGTCAAACCATGTTTTTGAGGATCTTCGGAAGCCGAAGGCCCCCAACACAACGCTTGTTCCATCTTTCTATGTTGGCAGAAAAAGAATTGCAGGGTCGTCAACAGCGGAGGAGCAGCACCTTCGTGCCATGACAGCCACCGGCGCCAGCCAAGGCGTCATCCTCTTCGGGTGTACGGACGTCCACACCTTCCTCCACCAGTGGCACACGCAGCACCGCACCTTCAGCATCACAAGGACACGACAACAAGTCCTTGGTGCCTTCAGGTGTTGCAGCAAGACCTGCTATGACCACCTCTTCCACAGGCCGCTCCTCCGACATCAAGTGCCACCGCTGCCAGGGACTTGGCCATATGCAGCGACATTGCCCCAGCAAACGAGAATACATTGCTACTGGTGATGGTGGGTATGTTAGTGCTTCTAATGTTGAAGATGAAGATACTGTTGGAGCTAACATTGTAGAGACTTATGATGGTGATGAAGAGGTTCTTGGTACAACAGCGACCAAGACCTATAAGGCCTTGATTGTGCAACAAGCTTTGAGTGCCACGGCTGATGACTACGACAACTGACAGCGCCACAACCTCTTCAACATGTTCCTCATTGTCAAGGACTGCCGTGTACATACTATCATTGACGGTGGTAGCTGCAACAACTTGGTGAACGTTGAGGTGGTCAAGAAGGTTGGCTTGACCACACGAGAGCATCCCCACCCTTATCACATTAAATGGTTTAACAACAGCGGTAAGTTAAAGGTAACAAAAACAACAAGGGTGCATTTTTCTATTGGCTCTTACCATGACTTTGCTGATTTCAATGTGGTGAGTATGGATGCTTGCTCTATTTTATTGGGACATCCTTGGGAGTTTGATACTGATGCTATTCACCATGGTAGATCTAATAAATATACTTTCATGCATAAGGGAAAGAAAATTGTGTTGCTTCCAATGACTCCCACTGAAATTGTCCAGTTTGAACATGAGAAAAAGACTAATGCTAAGCAAAAAGGTGTTTTGAACTCTAAAAATCAGCAACCTATTAAGTTAAAAACTCCTACTTTGCTAGCTACTAAATCTAATCTTGATGAGTTACATGCCTCTATTGGACTTTGCTATGCCTTCGTGTGAAAAAATGCTTTCTATTCCATTGATGATACGTCTATTGCTTTGCCACCGGCTGTTGCTAACCTTTTGCAAGAGTACATGGATGTGTTTCCCTCTGAGATACCCCTTGGATTACCACCTGTGAAAGGCATTGAGCACAAGATTGATTTAATTCCAGGGACGAGCTTGCCCAACAGTGCTGCCTACAGGACCAACCCCAAGGAGACTAAGGAGATTCAGCGCCAGGTCTAGGACCTTCTGGACCGCGGGTACATTCGTGAGAGCCTTAGTCCTTGTTATGTTCCTGTTCTTTTGGTTCCTAAGAAAGATGGCACTTGGCGCATGTGTGTTGATTGTAGAGACATTAATAACATCACAATTCAGTATCGATATCCTATTCCTAGATTGGATGACATGCTTGATGAATTAAGTGGTTCTATTGTTTTCTCTAAAATTGAATTGTGTAGTGGATACCACCAGATTCGTATGTCTTTAGGTGATGAATGGAAAACTGCATTTAAAACTAAGTTCGGTCTTTATGAGTGGTTAGTCATGCGTTTTGGGTTAACTAATAAGCCTAGCACTTTCATGAGACTGATGAACGAGGTTTTACATGCTTTCATTGGTAAAATTGTGGTGGTATATTTTGATGATATTCTTATCTATAGTAAGTCTCATGATGATCATATTGAACACTTACGTGCTGTTGTTGATGTTTTGCGTGATGCACGTTTATTTGGTAGCCTTGAGAAGTGCACCTTCAACACCGATCGTGTGTCTTTTCTTGGATTTGGTGTGACATCGCAGGGCATTGAGATGGATGAGGCAAAAATTGTTGCCATCACGAGCTGGCCACTTCCGACCACGGTCACGCAGGTTCGAAGTTTTCTTGGTCTTGCAGGATTCTACAGGCGATTTGTGCGGGATTTCAGCACCATTGCAGCACCTCTCCACAAGTTGACAAAGAATGGAGTGTCGTTTCGTTGGGGACCAGCACAACAACAAGCTTTTGATGCCCTCAAGTCGAAGCTCACAGAAGCACCACTGCTGCAACTTCCTGATTTTGACAAGTCATTCGAGCTCGAGTGTGATGCGAGCGGCATTGGGATTGGAGGAGTGCTCATTAAAGGAGGTAAACCTGTTGCTTTCTTTAGTGAAAATTTGCATGGTCCAACTCTGAATTATTCTACATATGACAAAGAATTATATGCTTTAGTACGAGTTTTACAAACTTGGCAACATTATCTATGGTCTAAAGAATTTGTCATACATTCGGATCATGAATCTTTGAAGTATCTTAAGGGACAATCTAATCTAAACAAACGACATGCTAAATGGATTGAATTCATAGAATCATTTCCTTACATTATTAAGCATAAAAAAGGAAAGGATAATGTGATTGCTGATGCTTTGTCTAGACGTTATATTATGCTGTCCCAACTTAATCATAAAATCTTTGGTTTGGAGACTATAAAGGAATTATATGCTACTGATTTGGACTTCAAAGATGCTTTTGAAAATTGCAGAGAGGGAAGAACATGGCAAAAATTTATGCTACGTGAAGGCCTTCTCTACCGTGCTAACAAGTTGTGTGTTCCAGCTAGCTTCGTTCGTCTTCTACTCTTGTAGGAAGCGCATGGAGGTGGCTTGATGGGACATTTTGGTGTTAAGAAGACCGAGTATGTGTTGTCTACTCATTTCTATTGGCCTCGGATGCGGCGTGATGTTGAGCGCTATGTCTCTTGTTGCACCACGTGCAACAAAGCTAAGTCCCGACTTAACCCCCATGGTCTTTATTTGCCTCTTCCTGTTCCTCGTGCACCTTGGGAGGATATTTCTATGGATTTTGTTTTGGGATTGCCTAGGACAAAGAGGGGGAGTGATAGTGTTTTTGTTGTTGTCGATCGTTTTTCAAAGATGGCACATTTTATACCCTATCACAAAACTGATAATGCTTCACATGTTGCTGATTTGTTCTTCACTGAGATTGTGCGTTTGCATGGTGTGCCAAATACTATTGTTTTTTTATAGGGATGATAAGTTTTTAAGTCATTTTTGGAGAACCTTGTGGTTTAAATTGGGAACAAAGTTGTTGTTTTCTACTACTTGTCATTGTAACACCCTGAATTTGGGGGTATAAAATTTCTTTGCTCATATTCACAAATTCAGGTGTTATTCCTCTATTCACATCTTCCCCAATCTCCTCCTCTTTTCTATAGAAGAAGAGTGGTTATTTTTAATTGTAAATGTAATTATAATCTAGTAGGTTAAACCCTAAGGGAACAATGGTTGTTGCATCATGTTAGAAAGCATTTGTTTTTTTGTTTGATGAATGGTTTGCTTGATCTTTCATTTAATCATTTATTTGCGCATAATGTCAAACTGAAATAAATAGAAAAGAGAAAGAAAAGAGAAAGAAAAGGAGAAAAGGGAAACAGCCCATTCGGCCGGCCCAACCCAGCCGCCCCCTTTCCCCCCTCTCATTTCCCCCCTGCTTGGCCCACCGTGCCAGCCTCCCTTCCCCTCGTGGGCCCGCGTGCGCGCGGCCCAGCTCGACCTGCCGCTCCCCCCTCGCCAGCCGCACGGCCCAGCCAGCGCCACGCCCGCCAGCCCAACTTCCCCGCCGCGGCCTGCTCTGCCAGCGCCAACCGCGGCCCAGCGCGCCTGCCGCGCCCCCCAGCCCAGCTCCCACCCCGGCCCAGCGCGCGCCTGCACCCGCTTGCAGCGCCGCGCCAGCCCAGCGCGACCGCGCCCAGCGCGCGTGGAGCGCCAGCGCCCGCCGCCGCTGCCAGCCAGGGCCCGCGCGTCAGGAGCTGGTGCGCACTGTGCATCTTCCCGAGCCGGCTGCGCGAAATCCTAGTACAACAACCACCCACGACGCCCCAAAATTAGCCGAGAACCTGCGCACCTCGCCTAGTTTCTCGCTTCGATTTCGCCATTTCGCCGAACCGCCCCCGGAGCAGCGCCTCGCCCGAAGCGCCGCCGTCGCAGCCGTGCGCGATCGCCGCACTCGCTGCGCAGCGCCTTGTTGGGTCTCGCCACCGCGCCGCCGTCGAAGCCACGTCCCGCCGGAGCGCCGTCGCTCATCCGCAGAGGTGAGCTCGACACCTTCCTCTCTTCCCTACTCTTCTCCTCTCGACGTGCTGCTCGCTCGCCATGGCCAGAGCTCGGCTGAGCCGGCCCGGCCGCCCCCGTTCCTCTCCGTCCCGTCGTTCCGTCGGTCGAGCACCCCTGGCCAACCATCGTCTCACCGGTCAGCCCCTGCGCAACGCTTGGCCCGCGCGTCCAGCAGCCCCGCACGCTCTCGTCCGGCGAGCAGAGGCCGCCATCGCCTAGCGTCGACGTAGCAGCAGCGTCCCCTCGCCGGCGAGCCTCGCCCCTGCGCGCCGTGGCCGAGTCGCTGCACGCTCAGCACGCCCAACCCGTCCCCATGCCTCCGGTCGCCGGTGCGCTGCGAGCACGGCCGAACCCAGTCCAAATCAGCGAGCTGCCACGCGCCCAGCATCCCGTGCCCGATCGTCAGTCCCCGCCGTGGTTACCTATGGTGACCGAACCGCCGAGCCCGACCCCGCCGGTGTCCCTGCAGCCCGCCCCGGCCGTTCGTCTACCCTCGCCGTGCCTCGGACTCACCGTCAGCCGTGTCGCGCACATTAAATCGCGCGCGCGCAGCGCCTCGCAGTACTCTCACAGCCGTCATCGCGCAATTAGTGCGCACGCTCGCGTCCACTTGCGCACAATGCGTCGACGGGACCTCGTCTACCCCTAGACGACTCCCGTCTACGTTCGTCTACCCCCGTCTACCCCTCGTCTAGCCCCCGTGTGCGTTCGTGTCGTTCGCCACCGCCCGCGCGTCGCGTAATAAATCGTCGCGTGCTGTTTGCGCGAGTTGCGCGTGCTGTTCGCACGTGTCGTCGTGCGTTCTACGCACGTTAATAATTCGCCTCACCTAGAACAGCTCGTGCTAATTAAATAGATATTTAAAACAACGGTTACTCGACTAGCAAATTAAATCGGGACTAAGTAGTGATTTTACTGAGCATACGATTAATGTCTGTCAATATGATTAAGCCAAATTAAATATTATAATTCATATTCGCTTAGTGTAAACGTGATATCTCTCGACCGTAGCGTCAGTCGTCTCAGTTCCGTTCTCGCGTAGTCGTAGATGCGAATTCTATGTCGCGTGCATATTCATTTGATCTATATTGTTGTATGGTGTACTGTTTTCTACCATTTCAAGAATGTTGGATGTATGTTTGCACTCGCGTAGATATTGGGCCGTTCGTGCAGTCTGAGGGAATTGCAGGAGAAGACCCTGAGTAGCAACAGCTTGGTGAAGGCAAGTGTCCTCTGACCCATTATGTCCTATCTATTTATAATTCACTGTCCTGCACTACTTAATTGAAACCTAAGGATTGACTAGCTTTCTATTTACCTTATCCTTGTTTACCTTTCGGATTATCATGGTTAGCTCTATGCTGGTGCTTTACTCTAATCAACGAACATGATGAGAATTACTTTATGATACGATGTTTTTATTTTGGATACGATGGTGATATACTTGTGGCATTTTAGGGGACTCAGGCCGTTTCCTGAGCACCTCTCTGTAAGGACCTGTTCGTCGAGAGACCACCCGGGATAACAGTGCAGCCATGAGGGTGAAATGGGATGCCCTTAGCTAATTAATTAGAGTAACTAGAGGTGTAGTTGCTTCACCGTCGTGCCGTCAATGGGGTCCAGGCACAGTGCTTGCTCTGCCGAGGCTGAGTGCCGAGGTTCTTTCGTTTTGCTTTTTGGTTAGTCACTCTCCTGCGGGGAGGGGTACTGTGTTTATCAAACTGGAGAAACCTAACGGGCGGCTATGATCTCTAGGGAATCTTTGCAAAAGCTACGTACTGATACCCTGCCGGACCACCTAGGAAGTGATCAATGGGGATTAGCTCTCCCCGGGCAAAACGGGAATCACGGCTCATGGGTAAAGTGTGCAACCTCTGCAGAGGGTAGTGAAACTGATATATCAGCCGTGCTCACGGTTAAGAGCAGCCTTGGGATCCTCTTTGATTAGAGATACTCCGGATACACCTCAGATGATGACTCTAATGATGATGGTTAATGTTGGTGACTTTAATTATGTACTCTAGTATTTCCTCTCCGAGGAGATACTTTTTGGGATTATAACTTGGGCTTGATGATAAAATCTAGCTTCTACTAACAATAAATACTTGACCAACTAAAAGCAACTGCTTGAGCCTAACCCCACATAAAAGCTAGTCCACTTCAGCCAAACGGGGCATTTGCTGAGTACGTTGATGTGTACTCATCCTTGCTTTACCACAAAACACCAGGTTGTCCACATTGTAACCACTGCTCAGGAGAAGATGAAGCCGTGGAAGGAGACTTCTAGGAGTTCCAAGACTACGACGAGTTCTAGGTGTGGGTTGGCGGCGAACCCCCAGTCAGCTGCCTGTGAAGGCCTTATCTTTACTGTGTTTCGCTTAGCACTTTGATTTATCTGTTAAGTTGATGACTATGTGGATGTCTCTGACTCTGTGGTGTAATAAGTTAATACTCTTTTATGTTATTATTCGAGAACTGTGCGATGATGTTCATTTATGTAATCGCTGTGTACGTGAGTTCTGATCCTGGCACGTACATAGTTCGCATTCGGTTTGCCTTCAGAAACCGGGTGTGACATAAGTGGTATCAAAGCCATGCTGACTGTAGGACCGCTGACCTAGAGTAGCACTGGTCATACTAAGGACTATTGACCTTCACTCTCACCTTGACCTTTGGTGTCACTTCAAAAGTCGGTCACCTCGACCAACCCTATGTTTTACTACATATATATATATACTATATTATACCTTGTTAAAATTTTATTTTGTTCTGTCTATGGTTTACTCACTTGTCATATTAGTTCTGTTCTTACTCTTATGCTTACGGTGTCTTTTGTAGATGGCTCGTCTTAGACACACTGCTCGTAAGTCGGTGATTCCTTTCCTGCCGTCTCGCCTTGCGGAGCGTCCTCTGCGCCACACCATGTCCGGTCAGTCAAGTCACCTGGAGAGGCTGCACCACCGCCGGCGTGAGGAGCAGGAGCGCCAGCGTCAGCACAGGGAGCAGCAGGGCTCTTCCTCCCTACCTGAGCAGGAGGTGGAGTCCGTGAGGCGCCGTTCCCCTGTTCCTCAGCTGGAGGCGCCCCCTGCACCACCGCGGGACGCCCCGGCTGTTGGAGGAGCTACTGGAGGAGGTCCTGGAGGAGACCCCGACGACGACGACGACGGCTCAGACCACAGCACGGAGTCCTCTGAGCCGCAGGAGGCGGAGGGATGGGTCGCCCGACCCATCACCCGTGACGCCGCTCGCGGTTGTCACTTCCACACGCACTCGACACCTTGCTGCGCCAGGCTTTCGACCGGCACACCTGGTCGATCGAGTATCGTTGTGTAGTCTACCAGCACAGTCGCGGGAGGTACCCGGACTGCTGGGAGGCTACCTGCCTAGTTCGCCGTCCAGAGGATGATCTCCGGGGTGCGGAGGCCTTTTCGGAGCATTACTCCATCTCCGAGAGGGACACTGCAGAGGCGGCTAT
This sequence comes from Zea luxurians, assembly GCA_029449295.1. NCBI lineage: Eukaryota > Viridiplantae > Streptophyta > Magnoliopsida > Poales > Poaceae > Zea > Zea luxurians. Next base: position 124,782,287 of record JAOPSE010000009.1, read on the forward strand.
GCAGGATGCAGCATGGCGTGCACTCTCCCAGTACTGTTCCTTATTCGGTGGGGTGGCCGACGGTCTTAACCTTAGGTACTACCCCCGCCGTCCTACTGGTAACACAGAGAGTGTGGTTGTATCACCTGTTGGTGAGGATAACCCTAGGTTGAGCAGCACAGTCAACCTAGTCGTGGTGCTTAACACTGAGCTGGATCACTCTCTGGACGAGCTGAGCAGGGCTCGAACGGAGATTGCTGAGTTGCGTGCTGAGCTGGCAGAGCGCCGCCACCAGGAGGGTGGTTCCCCCGCTCCTGTTGGGACTTAGCACCCTTACCGCTCGCCGCCACGTGGTCACCACACTTATGGTTCCCCTGCCTGTAAGACCAGGATAGATCTGGATCCTTAGATCGTTAGCGTTGGAGTTTGTAATAATTCTTAAGTCAGATGTCTCAATCTTAGATAGTCAGTTTAGTTTGCTTATCAGTTGCTTCCATTCAGTTTAGTTTGCTTATCAGTTGCTTACATGCTTGTTATGATGAACTTGTGCTGGATTTGAATCTTTGTAATGACTGTTGCCAACATGTGGGTTTCCCCTACAGTTTGGCTTAGCTAGTGATGTTAATGAAGTCAGTTATTTAGTTGGGAAACCATTTACTTCTACTTTCCTTTTTATTTGAGAAGCTGTATTGGATCATAATGAGGATCAGTGAAGTTCTTTGTTCACTCAGTGTCATGAAGAATTCTGTATTCCCTTTTCTTATGCTAAAGGATTGTAAGATCAATGCTGATGTGTGAATGTCTTCCACAGATGTCTGACAACAAGCGCCGATGTAACAGGCGTGTTCAGCAAGAGCAGCGTGCCCAGCAGGAGGAACATTAGAGACAGCCTCCCCCGCCACCCCCGATGACAGTGGAGCAGATGTTTTTGATGCAAACTCAGGCAGTGCAGGCTATTGGGCAGACTCTGGCAGCCATGCAGCAGGCTCAACAGCAACCCCAACCCCAGTTGCAAGTGCAGATGCCTCAGATGCCACGGGACAAACGTGGCGAGTTCATGAGAGGGCACCCTGCTACCTTCGCCCATTCTGCTGACCCCATGGATGCAGAAGACTGGCTGCATGCAGTGGAAAGGGAACTGTGCACCGCCCAATGTGACGACAGGGAGAAGGTTCTGTATGGTTCCCACCAGCTAAGGGGAGCAGCCCAGTCCTGGTGGGAGTCCTACCTCGCCACCCATGCTGACCCCGAAGCTATCACTTGGGAGGAATTCAGCGAGAGTTTCCGCAGGTACCATGTTCCAGAGGGACTGATGATCGTGAAGAAGGAGGAGTTTCTGGCTCTGAAGCAGGGACCCCTGTCTGTTAGTGAATACAGGGACATGTTTCTGCAGCTATCTCGTTATGCACCTGAAGACGTCAACACTGATGCTAAAAGGCAGTACAGGTTCATGAGGGGTTTGGTGGATCCCCTGCATTACTAGCTGATGAACCACACCTTCCCCACCTTCCAACACCTCATCGATAGGGCAATCATGACCGAGAGGAAGCGCAAGGAAATGGAAGATCGGAAGCGCAAGATGAGTGGACCGCAGTCCGGGAGCAACAGCCGCCCCCGCTTATCAGGCAGTTCGTCTCAGCAAGGCAAGCCTGGTCACCCATAGGGATATCAGCATCAGAGTCAGCGCCCGTATCAGCAACAGTCTCAGAGGCAGTACCCACAGTAGCAGCAGTATCGTCAGAACAGCCAGCAGGGAGGCAACCAGTATCAGAGGCAGAACAACCAGGCACCTCGCCTTCCTGCCCCAGCAGCGAATCAGAACAACCAAGCAGCCCCAGCACAAGGAGGAGGCAGAGGATGCTTCCACTGTGGAGAACAAGGCCATTGGGCGATGCATTGCCCAAAGAAGATGGTGCAGCAGCAGACCAACCCCAATGCTCCAACAAGGCAAGGTGTACCTCAACAGGCAGCAGGTAATCGTGGCCAAGCGTACAACCGTGGAAAGGTGAACCACTTGGAGGCCAAAGCGATCCAGGATGCACTAGATGTGGCAGTAGGTATGTTCTCAGTCGAATCTCATCCCGCAAAAGTGTTATTTGATACTGGTGCAACTCATTCATTTGTCACTGCAACATGGGTAGAAATGCATAGCATCTCAGTAGAGGCAATGATGCCGCCCATGAGGATTAATTCGGTCGGTGTTAAAGTGCAAACAGATAAGATATGCTCAAATATAAGGGTGGAAATAAGGGGGATAGGGTTCCCCAGCGACCTAATAGTAATGGACACCCGTGGGGTAGATGTCATCCTAGGGATGAATTGGTTAATGAAGTATGAAGCAAATGTTAGCTGTGACAAGAGGACCGTAACATTGAAGTCCCCTCTCGGAGAGAAGGTAGTGGCCGAGCTAAGGATGCCTAAAACAGCGAAAGGTGATTGTCACCGGATTTCGGTTGATAGCAAGGAGGCCAACCCGCTCGAGCCTATCAGGGTTGTGTCGGACTTTCTAGATGTGTTTCCTGAGGAATTAACGGGCATGCCACCCGAGAGAAAAGTCGAATTTGCCATAGAGCTTATCCCTGGTACCGCCCCCATCTCCAAAAGAGCCTATCGAGTGTCTGGACCAGAATTGGTGGAACTCAAGAAACAGATAGATGAGCTGTTAGAAAAGGGTTACATCAGACCAAGTACCTCGCCTTGGGCCGCTCCAGTATTGTTTGTAGAGAAGAAAGATGGTACCAAAAGGATGTGCATAGATTACAGAACCCTGAATGAAGTCACCATTAAGAACAAGTACCCCCTGCCAAGAATAGAAGATCTGTTTGACCAGCTCAGTGGTGCCAGCGTATTCTCGAAGATAGATCTGAGATCAGGTTACCATCAACTCAGAATCCGACCCTCAGACATTCCGAAGACAGCATTCATCACCAAGTATGGGTTATATGAGTATACAGTTATGTCCTTTGGTTTGACAAACGCACCAGCCTTCTTTATGTATCTGATGAACAGTGTGTTCATGGACTACCTAGACAAGTTTGTGGTAGTGTTCATCGATGATATTCTCATATATTCCAAAAGTGAGGAAGAACATGTGGAGCATTTGAAGATGGTATTGCAAAGGCTACGAGAGCATCAGTTGTATGCCAAGCTGAGCAAATGCGAGTTCTGGATTCATGAAGTCTTGTTTCTGGGTCACATCATAAACCAAGATGGGTTAGCTGTGGATCCAAAGAAAGTAGCAGATATCCTGAACTGGAAAGCACCGAAGGATGTTCGTGGAATCAAGTGCTTCATTGGAATGGCCGGATACTATAGGCGTTTCATTGAAGGCTTTTCAAAGATTGCTAGGCCAATGACAGCGTTGCTAGCGAAGAAAGTTGAGTTTAAGTTGACCCAAAAGTGCCAAGGGGCATTTGAAGAACTGAAGAATAGATTGACTACAGCAACTGTGTTAGTTCTGCCTGATGTTCACAAGCCATTCTCGGTATACTGCGATGCTTCCTACACCGGACTAGGATGTGTGCTGATGCAAGAAGGAAGAGTTGTAGCATATTCATCTCGACAGCTGAAGATTCATGAGAAAAATTATCCCACACACGACCTAGAGTTGGCAGCAGTGGTTCATGCTTTAAAGACATGGAGACATTACCTGTATGGGCAGAAGTGCAACATCTACACAGATCATAAAAGTCTGAAATACATATTCACCCAGTCAGAGTTAAACATGAGGCAGCGAAGATGGTTGGAATTGATTAAAGACTACGAGTTGGAGATACATTACCATCCAGGCAAAGCCAATGTTGTTGCAGATGCTCTGAGCAGGAAGAGTCAAGTCAATTTGATGGCCACGTACCCGATGTCATATGAGTTGGCCAAGGAGTTCGACAGACTGAGTCTCGGTTTTCTGAACAGTACACAAGGAGTAACAGTGGAATTAGAGCCCACCCTAGAGTAGGAGATCAAAGAAGGGCAGAAGGATGATGAAAACATCAACAAGATCCGGCAGCTGATCTTAGAAGGAAGAGGCAAAGACTTTCGAGAGGATGAAGAGGGAGTAATATGGTTCAAGGACCGACTGTGTGTTCCCGACATCAAACCTATTCGGGAGCTGATCCTAAAGGAAGCTCATGAGATAGCCTACTCCATACACCCTAGAAGTGAAAAGATGTATCAGGATCTAAAAAGGAGGTTTTGGTGGTATGGCATGAAAAGAGAGATCGCAGAATATGTCGCCATCTGTGATAGCTGTCAAAGAACCAAAGCAGAGCATCAGAGGCCCGCCGGACTGTTGCAGCCATTGCAAATTCCTCAGTGGAAGTGGGATGAGATCGGGATGGATTTTATAGTTGGCCTACCTCGTACCCGGGCCGGCTATGATTCCATCTGGGTGGTTGTGGACCGCTTAACAAAGGTGGCCCATTTCATACATGTGAAGACAACATACACCGGAGCAACATTAGCTGAGTTATACATGTCCCGGATAGTCTGCCTACATGGTGTGCCGAAGAAGATAGTGTCAGATCGAGGAACACAGTTCACCTCTCATTTTTGGCAGCAGCTACAAGAAGCTTTGGGCACGCATTTGAACTTCAGCTCGGCTTATCACCCGCAGACAGACGGTCAGACTGAAAGAACCAATCAGATCCTAGAAGATATGTTGAGAGCCTGTGCGTTGCAAGACAAGTCAGGATGGGACAAAAGGTTACCTTATGCAGAATTCTCCTACAACAATAGTTACCAGGCCAGCTTGAAGATGTCACCGTTTCAGGCGCTCTATGGACGGAGTTGTAGGACTCCGCTGCATTGGGACCAGCCTGGAGAGAGACAGGTGTTTGGCCCCGACATTTTGCTTGAAGCCGAAGAGAATATCAAAATGGTTCGGGAGAATCTGAAGATAGCACAATCAATGCAGCGAAGCTATGCTGACAGAAGGAGAAGAGAACTGAGTTTTGAAGTGGGAGATTACGTCTATCTGAAGGTGTCGCCTATCAGAGGAGTCAGAAGGTTCGGAGTCAAGGGCAAGCTAGCACCCCGGTACGTTGGACCATATTAGATTCAAGCAAAGCGTGGAGAAGTGGCCTACCAGCTCAACCTACCATAAAGTTTGTCGGCAGTGCACAATGTGTTCCACGTGTCGCAATTGAAGAAGTGTCTGCGAGTACCAGAAGAACAGTTGCCAGTGGAGGACTTGGAAGTCCAAGAGGACCTGACATACATAGAGAAGCCAATGCAGATTCTGGAGTTTGCAGACAGAGTCACCCGGAGGAACACCATCAGAATGTGCAAAGTCAGATGGGGCCACCACTCTGAGGAAGAAGCAACCTGGGAACGAGAAGATGATCTGAAAGCCAAATACCCTGAACTCTTTGCTGACCAACCTTGAATCTCGGGGCGAGATTCTTTTAAGGGGGATAGGTTTGTAACACCCTGAATTTAGGGGTATAAAATTTCTTTGCTCATATTCACAAATTCAGGTGTTATTCCTCTATTCACATCTTCCCCAATCTCCTCCTTCTCTTTTCTATAGAAGAAGAGTGGTTATTTTTAATTGTAAATGTAATTATAATCTAGTAGGTTAAACCCTAAGGGAACAATGGTTGTTGCATCATGTTAGAAAGCATTTGTTTTTTTGTTTGATGAATGGTTTGCGTGATCTTTCATTTAATCATTTATTTGCGCATAATGTCAAACTGAAATAAATAGAAAAGAGAAAGAAAAGAGAAAGAAAAGGAGAAAAGGGAAACAGCCCATTCGGCCGGCCCAACCCAGCCGCCCCCTTTCCCCCCTCTCATTCCCCCCCCCGCTCGGCCCACCGCGCCAGCCTCCCTTCCCCTCGTGGGCCCGCGTGCGCGCGGCCCAGCTCGACCTGCCGCTCCCCCCCCGCGCCAGCCGCAAGGCCCAGCCAGCGCCGCGCCCGCCAGCCCAACTTCCCCGCCGCGGCCCAGCGCGCCTGCCGTGCCCCCCAGCCCAGCTCCCACCCCGGCCCAGCGCGCGCCTGCACCCGCTCGCAGCGCCGCGCCAGCCCAGCGCGCGTGGAGCGCCAGCGCCCGCCGCCGCTGCCAGCCAGGGCCCGCGCGTCAGGAGCCGGTGCGCACTGTGCGTCTTCCCGAACCGGCTGCGCGAAATCCCAGTACAACAACCGCCCACGACGCCCCAAAATCAGCCGAGAACCTGCGCACCTCGCCCAGTTTCTCGCTTCGATTTCGCCGTTTCGCCGAACCGCCCCCGGAGCAGCGCCTCGCCCGAAGTGCCGCCGTCGCAGCCGTGCGCGCTCGCCGCACTCGTTGCGCAGCGCCTCACTGGGTCTCGCCACCGCGCCGTCGTCGAAGCCACGTCCCGCCGGAGCACCATCGCTCGTCCGCCGAGGTGAGCTCGTCTCCTTCCTCTCTTCCCTACTCTTCTCCTCTCGACGTGCTGCTCGCTCGCCATGGCCAGAGCTCGGCTGAGCCGGCCCGGCCGCCCCCGTTCCTCTCTGTCCCGTCGTTCCGTCGGTCGAGCACCCCTGGCCAACCATCGTCTCGCCGGTCAGCCCCTGCGCAACGCTTGGCCCGTGCATCCAGCAACCCCGCGCGCTCTCGTCCGGCGAGCAGAGGCCGCCGTCGCCTAGCGTCGACGTAGCAGCAGCGTCCCCTCGCCGGCGAGCCTCGCCCCTGCGCGCCGTGGCCGAGTCGCTGCGCGCTCAGCACGCCCAGTCCGTCCCCATGCCTCCGGTCGCCAGTGCGCTGCGAGCACGGCCGAACCCAGTCCAAATCAGCGAGCTGCCACGCGCCTAGCATCCCGTGCCCGATCGTCAGTCGCCGCCGTGGTTAGCTATGGTGACCGAACCGCCGAGCCCGACCCCGCCGGCGTCCCTGCAGCTCGCCCTGGCCGTTCGTCTACCCTCGCCGTGCCTCGGACTCACCGTCAGCCGTGTCGCGCACGTTAAATCGCGCGCGCGCAGCGCCTCGCAGTGCTCTCGCAGCCGTCATCGCGCAATTAGTGCGCACGCTCGCGTCCGCTTGCACGCAATGCGTCGACGGGACCTCGTCTACCCCTAGACGACTCTCGTCTACGTTCGTCTACCCCCGTCTACCCCACGTCTAGCCCCCGTGTGCATTCGTGTCGTTCGCCACCGCCCGCGCGTCGCGTAATAAATCGTCGCGTGCTGTTTGCGCGCGTTGCGCGTGCTATTCGCACGTGTCGTCATGCGTTCTACGCACGTTAATAATTCGCCTCACCTAGAACAGCTCGCGCTAATTAAATAGATATTTATAACAACGGTTACTCGAGTAGCAAATTAAATCGGGACTAAGTAGTGATTTTACTTAGCATACGATTAATGTATGTCAATATGATTAAGCCGAATTAAATATTATAATTCATATTCGCTTAGTGTAAACGTGATATCCCTCGACCGTAGCGTCAGTCATCTCAGTTCCGTTCTCGCGTAGTCGTAGATGCGAATTCTATGTCGCGTGCATATTCATTTGATCTATATTGTTGTATGGTGTACTGTTTTCTACCATTTCAAGAATGTTGGATGTATGTTTGCACTCGCGTAGATATCGGGCCGTTCGTGGAGTCTGAGGGAATTGCAGGAGAAGACCCTGAGCAGCAACAGCTTGGTGAAGGCAAGTGTCCTCTGACCCATTATGTCCTATCTATTTATAATTCACTGTCCTGCACTACTTAATTGAAACCTAAGGATTGACTAGCTTTCTATTTACCTTATCCTTGTTTACCTTTCGGATTATCATGGTTAGCTCTATGCTGGTGCTTTACTCTAATCAACGAACATGATGAGAATTACTTTATGATATGATGTTTTTATTTTGGATGCGATGGTGATATACTTGTGGCATTTTAGGGGACTCGGGCCGTTTCCCGAGCACCTCTCCGTAAGGACCTGTTCGTCGAGAGACCACCTGGGATAACAGTGCAGCCGTGAGGGTGAAATGGGATGCCCTTAGCTAATTAATTAGAGGAACTAGAGGTGTAGTTGCTTCGCCGTCGTGCCGTCAATGGGGTCCAGGCACAGTGCTTGCTCTACCGAGGCTAATTGCCGAGGTTCTTTCGTTTTGCTTTTTGGTTAGTCACTCTCCTGCGGGGAGGAGTACTGTGTTTATCAAACTGGAGAAACCTAACGGGCGGCTATGATCTCTAGGGAATCTTTGTAAAAGCTATGTAGTGATACCCTGCCAGACCACCTAGGAAGTGATCAATGGGGATTATCTCTCCCCGGGCAAAACGGGAATCACTGCTCATGGGTAAAGTGTGCGACCTCTGCAGAGGGTAGTGAAACTGATATATATCAGCCGTGCTCACGGTTAAGAGCAGCCTTGATGATAAAATCTGGCTTCTACTAACAATAAATACTTGACCAACTAAAAGCAACTGCTTGAGCCTAACCCCACATAAAAGCTAGTCCACTTCAGCCAAACGGGGCATTTGCTGAGTACGTTGATGTGTACTCATCCTTGCTTTACCACAAAACATCAGGTTGTCCACATTGTAACCACTACTCAGGAGAAGATGAAGCCGTGGAAGGAGACTTCTAGGAGTTACAAGACTACGACGAGTTCTAGGTGTGGGTTGGCGGCGAACCCCCAGTCAGCTGCCTGTGAAGGCCTTATCTTTACTGCATTTCGCTTACCACATTGATTTATCCGTTAAGTTGATGACTATGTGGATGTCTCTGACTCTGTGATGTAATAAGTTAATACTCTTTTATGTTATTATTCGAGCACCGTGCGATGATGTTCACTTATGTAATCGCTGTGTACGTGAGTTCTGATCATGGCACGTACATAGTTCGCATTCGGTTTGCCTTCTGAAACCGGGTGTGACAGTGATCCCCAAACTGACGGGCAAACAGAGGTTGTTAATCGCACTTTATCTACCATGTTGCGGGCTATTTTGAAGCATAATTTGAGGTTGTGGGAGGAATGTTTGCCACATATTGAGTTTGCTTATAACAGATCAATTCATTCCACAACCAAGCTTAGTCCATTTATGGTAGTATATGGTTTTAATCTTCGTGCTCCAATTGATTTGCTACCTTTACCAACTTCTGAAATAGTGAACTTGGATGCTATGCAACGTTCTAAATTCATTCTTAAGTTACATAAATCAACTAAGTTGCAAATTGAAAAGATGAATGAAAGGTATCATATTGCTGCTAATAAAGGCAGGAAGGAAATGAAATTGGAACCTAGTGACTTGGTGTGGGTTCATTTGAGAAAGGATAGGTTTCCTGATTTGAGAAAGTCTAAACTCATGCCATGTGCTGCTGGTCCTTATAAAGTTCTTGCAAAAATTAATGATAATGCATATACACTTGAGTTGCCTCCAGATTTTGGGGTTAGTCCCACCTTTAACATTTCAGATTTGAAGCCATATATGGATGACGAAGATGAGATCGAGTCGAGGACGACTCCAATTCAAGAGGGAGAGGATGATGAGGACATCACTTCTATACATACAATGAATGGACCGATAACACGATCGCGTGCACGACAGCTAAATCTCCAGGTACGTTCTACCCTAGTCAATTGTGTTTCAGAGCTTACGCTTGGTGCCTTGGATGTTTTGATGATTAGGAACCTTGGAGAAGACCAGCAAGGACTTGGGAAAGGCCAAGGTGTTGAGGAGGAGCAGTAAGGGCGCCCACAACAGGAAGGAGATCAAGTCCGACTCGGCTGCGACTCCATCTCGGGTTCTAGGACTAGTCTGCACTAAAATGGACGCCCAGTATGCATCCGGACTCCGATTGTGACAGACTTTATATGGTTGGAAAGATAAGATATTATCTAACCAACCCAACTGGTTCCACCTTAAAATTCATCCGGAGTCAATGGGCATCGTCAAAATAATTCAGTGTTCAGATTCTGTTTTGGTGCTGCGACACCGTCTGTTGGGCCGTTGGGCCGTGTATCGCGTCGGAGCCCATTAGGGGCGAGACCGGGGTTCACGCATGCCCTAATACTCTATTTATTCAACATCCACCGCCACATTAGGTTTTGGGTTTTGCTTAGATCATTCTGTCATCGAACAGTGTCACCGTCATCGATTTGTGAGACCCCATCCCGTAATCAATACAATTTTGGTTGCGTTTCTTTCCTATTCTTGCTTGTGTTCTTGTTTGCGCTTGCAGGGATAAGCCTTCGTGGCGAGGTCACTCGTGTGTCATGGGTGATAACCAACAGAGCCATGGTGTAGTGATTGCGAGGAACCGTTCGCTCGGAGCCTTGGATCATCAACGTCGAGATCTCCACTCAATCAAGTTATCATATCTCATGGAAGATCGGGCCGCGTCTTCTATCACCAATAGTACCCTTCCAAGGTTCTAGATTGCAAAGAAAGATCAACTCAGGCTAAATCGATCAAAATGTATAAGATTCAATGGAGTAATCACTCAGAGGAAGAGGCTACTTGCGAGACTGATGAATTTCTATGTTCGAATTTCCCCGATTATATACCGAAGGGAATTGGTACGTAACCATGCCCAACCCCGTCCCCTGCTCTTTGAATCTACATATAAGAAAAATGACCTTAACATAAAATGAGTTAGTTGTAAGACTAAAACTAAGAGGACTTCCTTTTGAAGTTGCAAAGAAGATGACATTCGAAGAGCAGTTTACTAAGAAGAACCTTAATGAACAAACCACCAAGTTCAAGCAAGCCTTAACCTTTACTTCACCCCGAAGGACTCCGACTCAAATCTCGGGACGAGATTGCTTTAAGGGGGGAAGGCTGTAACACCCCAGTAATTCCCAGAGTTCTTCTCAGTGCTAACTCAAGAACCATTATTTCATGTGAATCAAATTGAGCAAAAGACACCAAAAAACTTGAGAGCAAAAATTCAACTAATTCTATTGTCCTAAGACTCATGCCTAAATCATATCATGCATTCAAAATGGGAAAATGTTTAAACCCTAGAACAACCCTAATTAGGCCATTTAAGTAGAAAGGAAGAAATTGGTAAAAAGACCATGAAAAACATGAAATCATGGCTTAGGCCAATTAAAAAAGTTGAAATACACTAATTAAGCTACCATAATTGTTATAAAAGTTTGGCCAAAATAATTGATTAAAAACCCCCAAAAGGCCATCCAAGTGGAAGCTCTCTAGGGAAAATCAGATTTGCTGAATTTCAGCCCTCACCTAGAACTTGAGCACGTTCACCTTGATCCCTAGCTCAAATCCTTAAGTCCCTATTGACAAAATTGTTCTAAACAAACCCCTTTACGATGTGTGTGAAGATGGCATCGAGATTCATGCCCTATACATGTTAAATCTGGGATTTCCTCTCGGAGTTCAGTAGTGAGACAAACCAAACTTCATCACTCCATATCTTTGGCTCCAGTCAGCAAAACCCATAAGCCTCCACACACAAACGACAAAGGAATGTCAGGGGAAGAGATCTCTCAATGGGATCATGGCCATAATCGCAAAGATTTGAAGCCAATCCGCGCTTGAACTTGACCTCTCTCTGTGCTGCCTCGTGCTCGACGTTGTGCCTAGGCGCCAAAGCGCGCATTGGCGGTCGCCCGCGCACACCCCGAGCGCGTGTCAGAGCCACCCTTGGCCGAGCTCGCCTGTGTCTTTAAGACCACCCCCAGACGCACCTCACCTCACTCCGCACTCACCTTCGCTGACCAGACACCGTCCTTAGCTCCGGCGAGCTCTGCACCACCCGCCCGAGCCACCCGAGCGATAGCCACCGCGGCCAACCATTTCCAGAGACCCTCAGCCTCAACCGAGCCCTTGGACAGCTTCCCCGAGGAGCCGTGAAGCTTCTCCAAGCAAGGATCGAAGCCCTGCCTTATTGGAACAGCAAGATCACCGTCGCTGGACTTCGGCCGCCCGCCACCGCGCGTAGGCCGAGCTATTCAGTGAGCCATTCTCAAATTCCTCGTGGCCATGCCTTCCCTAGCACCTAGTGAAGCTCACTCACCGGTTTAATTGAACTCTACCGCCCTAGATAGGCCAGAGCCCTCGCCGCCGACGAGCTCCCCCGCCTGCGCACGTGGACCGGCCTACTCCGACCATCCCCGGAGACGATCCGCACATCGGCGTGACCGTCACGACCTCCCCTACGCCCTCGACCACCTCACCAGAGCAATCTCGCCGCCGGTAAGCCCCTCCGCCCTTTCCTCCGCCACGGGTACTGTTTAATTGGCAGAAGGACCTTGGGTTAGGTTTAGCAAAACCCCAGGGGGTTTTCTGAACTGTCAGTGGCACATTTGAATAGTGACCCGAGGACTAGCCTGTAAGGAAACTTAAAAACATTCACCAGGGACCCCGATGCAAAGTTAGTTTCCATTTAATCATTTCTAATTATTCTTTTTAATGAACAGAGAACTTAGGAAATTCATAACTTGAAGAATATTTATCCAAAATTAGTCAAACCAATTTTGCTGGATTCAAAATTATATGAACCATCAAACAAAAATACTGAACACCATGTTTTCTATATTAATTTTTAGAGTTTTGAATTAAATAGGGAAACTGTCCAAACCTTATTAATATAAAGAAAAATAAATATGCTTCTGTGCTAGGCTTAAGAAATTTTGTAGAGATACATACCCAACTTAGGCACTGTTCCAAAATCCTGAGAACCCTAGTATACAAGATTAAATCAAGTTTTGCTATTAAAAACTATATCTGTCCAAAACTTAGAAAATTAAGAAAGGTAGTGGAAAATAATAAACAGAGAAGGAGCATATTTTTCCTAGTATACTTAAGTGATGAGGAACCTAGGAAAAATACAGAGAACCCTAGTCCAAAGCTAATCCAGGGTTAAATATTTATTAGGCACTAAGAAACCAAGGAAAACCATGATTAAAAATATAAGGACCATTTCAAAAATGGTAAGAGAAATTCAGTAGACTCCTAACTACTAGAACACCACTACAAAAATAATAAACACCCCAACCCCTCACAATAAGTGAGCTAAATAATTCAAATATGGTTTTGGCCAATGTTCTCATTAAATCATAAGAAAGTCTAAAATTGTGCAACAGTAGGAAAATGAATTTTTTACCGAACTATTGATGAAGTAGACCACCAGAGAAAAATACAAAACCTATTCAAAAATATAAGATAACACCCATTACCCCGTACCCCATGAAAAGGCCATATAATCCAAGAATTTCTACCCCCTCTTCCCTTAAGCAAAAAGTTGCAAAGAAGAAGATAGGAAAAATTAGAAATCTGTTGTTTGACATTTTTCAAGTATAGTGGTAGTAGAAAGCACCCCTTTGGCCAAAAATTTAGGAAATCACAGTAACATAACCAATAAGTATTAGTGGCTAAAATTTGGTACAAAGTCATGTTATTACACCTAAATGCCAGCAAAAATAAGCCTTAGGGAATAATCCACTGTTAGAGGAGAGTTGTAGTTCAAAGCACCCCCTCTGCCTTAAGATTTGATAATTTCGTACAGAGAGAACCCTTACCTTTTTAAGCCCCAATTTTTGAGACAGAGAGTTATATACTTGTGAGAAGCTACTGTAATTTTTACAGAATTTTTGGAAATGTATAAAACTAGATTGTAGTTCAAACCCACCTTAAAACATAAGAGAAAAGGGAAAGAAGAGAGAAATTGGGAAGAATAATGAATCTCACCCCAATGAATTCAGCTAGGAATTATAATAAAATTTCACTAAAACATAAAAAGGAAATCAGTGGAACACTAAAATAATCTGACCATTTAACCTAACCAAACTTGACCTAAATGGCTAAGTGTACCACCAAAAATTTCCAGTAGTAAGGTTAAGCTTTACCTTATTAATTTAATCATTCACCATCCAATTATAATTGCTAAATTGCATATCATGCCATACATATATCTTACTCGTTGCATTCATTAGATTGCAACCTCCCTGACAGAGAGTACGTGCTCATTCCCGAGCAAGGAGCTGTCCACGAGGAAGATCATGAGCCAGCTCCCGAGCCTACCACAGAGGATCTCCCCGCAGCCCCAGCATTTGAAGGCAAGCCCCGGTTTTATGCATAACCAGTTTATATATGCTACTTTACTACACTTAATATTTGTAGGCTTGTAATGTGCACTTAAGTGTAGGATTTGCTTGAAACCCTTAGTTGCATGAACTAGGATTCCTTTTTGAGATGGATACTAGTATACTAGGTCGAGTAACTGCTTTGCTAATTAGGATCTCGGTAGAAGTCGAGTGATTTTTCTAGCACTCGCGTGAGGTCAGTAATTGATTGTATTCACCTTGATAACGGGATCTATGATGGTCTATGGTCTTGGATCTAGGATGGATGCCTTGTCCATGAGACAGGAAAAAGGAACTAAGGATTAATTTGTGGATACCTGAGTCAAGCGTTTGAACGTACTAAACACATGTCGGGAAATATGGTAACCGGTAAACCTAATACCTGAGTGAAGCCGGGCGTGGACTTTCCCCCTCACTTGTCCTGAGACTGGGTCTCCCATGATAGCTATGGTGGGTACAAGTGCGGTCACGGCACGGCGGCAGCTGAGGTCAGTGGAGCATTGTATGCCAAGGCGGTGAGCCCTAGCCACGAACAGGGAATCGATGGGGATGGTTGATATGTGTGGGGACGGAGTACCCCTACATGTCGTGTGTTTAGGTTTACCTTGCAAGGTTTAAAAACTCGATTCGAATCGTCTGCTTCACGCAGCTAATGAGGCTGCTTGGCCCCTTGTACTGCATTGAGTAAAAAGTGAAATAAGGTTGATTGGAGACAACATGTTGATTGTACTAAATGATCGTTACCATGTGTGCTTTAGAAGGAGCAAACTTAGCTAAAATTTATGATACTAGAATTGGAAAAGCTAAAATTGATTTTAGACTCAGCTAGTGCTTTTGCCAAACCAAACCCCTCAGCCAAACAACTGCATGGTCTAGAGGTAGAGGAGTAGATTCCTCACACCGGGTAAGTCTAGCTAAGTATTAGTATACTCGGCCTTGCTTGTGGCATAATTTTTGCAGGTACGCTTCAGGATATGGTTGATGGTGTGCCTTGGCCTACCACCTGCCACCAGGTTGGACGGTCTATTGGGTTGCTGCTCCAGCAGGAGAGGAGCAGGAGGAGTAGTGGGCTAGGCCTTAGCCTATTCCTCATCAATTGACGTTATCGACTATACTCTGCAATTTTAATTATGAACTTGTTTCAGTTTACTTGAGAAACTCCGATTCATATAATAACTCCAGTACTTTAACTTAATGTTTCCTGTTTTATTGTATTTTCTCTGTGACTCACCATCGAGTGAGTTAGTGGTATTTGATCCCGGGTAGTGGCTTTATCAGACTAGATCTGAGGGACTGACGGGTTATTCCAATTTAAGTGTGTTGGGTCCTCTAAGGCGTGACTTGGGCACTTAAGCTGGAATAATTCGGGCAGTTCTACCACAAGGGACGCTCAATGCCTTCGAAGCAATACTCCACCCAGCATACCTCTGCATGAAGATACCTTCGAAACAAGGGCCCATTGCTGTACATGGGAGTCAAGAAGCTACCAAGAGAGTCGAAGGAAGTTGGATGGATTCGAAGGCTATTCACAATATAGATGAAGTCGAAGCTTAACAGCAGTACAAGCATAAAAGAGAAAGGGCTGCTTCGGCAGATCAACCAAAGCCTATGCTTTTGTGTGAAGACATAGCCGAGCAAAAAGTGCTGCTGGGATCTCAATTATCTGATGAACAAGAAAATACCTTGCTAATATTTTTGTTTAACAACAAAGATGTTTTTGCTTTGACAGCCAATGATCTTTGTGGTGTCAATAGGGACATCATTGAACACTCACTCAATGTGGACTCGTCTTTCAGACCAAGAAAGTAGAGACTTCAGAAAATGTCCGACGAAAGCTAACGGAAAATGGAGAATGTGTATTGATTTTACAAATCTCAACAAGGCATGTCCAAAGGATGTATTCCCATTGCCAAGAATAGATTCCCTAGTGGATGCAACAGCTACTTCGGAACTCATGAGTTTATTGGATTGCTACTCAGGCTATCATCAAATCTGGATGAAAAAGGACGATGAGCCGAAGACAAGCTTCATAACTCCTAGTGACACCTATTGTTATCTTCGGATGCCTGAGGGGCTCAAGAATGCTGGAGGAAGCTTCAGCAGAATGACTGCCAAAGTTCTTCACTCCCAAATTGGTAGAAATGTGCTAACATACGTCGATGATATCATAGTAAAAAGCACAAAACAAGAGAACCATGTTGCTTATTTGCAAGTGACATTTGCTAATTTCGGACAAGCTAGTTGTTGGGGCGAAGGCAAAGACGCCACCCTTCGCTCGAGAGCCTTCGCTGATATCGTTGGTCCAACGGAAACAAAACGGGCAGGGACACCCTTCGCCCCATACGACATCAGACGAAGGCCTCCGACGAGGTCATCCCACCGTGCGGCCTTGTCGTAGCTCGGAGGCCCAAGTGTGATCCGGCCCATTGTAATGTGCCCTGCGTGGCCGCTGCGTGTTACGGGCCTGATTTGTAAAGGTATCCCTGTAATTACAGTCTGTAACCCTGCTTTATGGGAATATTCTAGGGATAACCTAGGTGTCTGAGGGCACATGCGTCCTTAACACAAGACGCTGGGCGCCCAGACACCTATAAATACCCCCGCACAGTGCCCGTGAGAGGCCAGATTAACAGAGCTATTGCCATCGAGCACGAGAACCCTGTTAACGCCATTGTTCACCCTTGTTGGATCCCCTTGCAACTGAGAGCAAGTTCCAACATTTGGCGCCCACCGTTCGTGCTACGAGAAAACCACCCGCGATGGCACCCAAGAGAGCTAACTCGAAGGCTGACGAGGCTGCGAAGGCAGCACTGCTTGCCGCAAGAAAGGGCAAGGCCCTCGCCCTCACCCAATCCACCCACCAAGAGGCCACTGAAGACGACATTCCCCGCACCTGCGAAGATGACACTCTCCTCACCTGCGGCCCTGAAGGACAATCGCAGCCACCCCCAGGCTTCGCCCCTCTAGAGGGCACGGACCTCACCGAGGACGGTGAAGTCCTCGGCGTCTCAGCGGAAGAACAGCTACAGCTGCGCGCCCTGCGCCTCAAGAGCCGCAATCTCCAGAGGCAGAAAGAGATACTGGAGGCCAAGCGCCAGCGCGTGTCCGCACTAGCCAAAGTGCGGCAAATGATACGCGACGAAGAGCAGAAGGCCTAGGACCTCGAGCGGGAGATCGCGCTGATGCAGCGCGAAGGCCACCTTGGCCTACAGCACGGGCCACCCCTCCAGCAGCGCACACAACTGGAAGACACGCGCGAAGGCCACCTCGGCCTGCAGCATGGGCCACCCCTGCAACAGCGCGCACAACCGGAAGACCCGCGTTTCCCCCAGCGCGACCACACCTTCCCCCACGCCGCGCCATTCCAAGGGGTCAACTACCTCGACGAGCGAAGTCCCCTGGCGCCACACCTGCAAGTGACGCCTTGGCCAGCTAACTTCCGGGCAGGGTCCTATCCCAAGTACAATGGCAGCACCGACCCAGCACAATACATAATGAGTTATCAGGTCGCCGTTGCATCTTCCGGAGGGGACGATGCCACAATGGCGAAGTCTTTCATCATCGCCCTAGAGGGCCCAGCTCTCACCTGGTTCACCAGGTTGCCTCCGCTGTCCATTGATTCCTAGAGAAGCCTCCGGGACAAGTTCCTGCTCAACTTCCAAGGGTACCGCCCAGACACCGACGCCTTGGCCGAACTCTCGCTCTGCAAGAAGCTGGAAAAGGAGACTCTGCGGGAGTATTACCGCAAATTTTTAACACTCAAGTCACAGCTGCCCTCAGTCGATGACCAGATCGCTATCCACTACGCTATCAGTGGCCTTCGCGTCAGCGTCCTTTACAGCCACTACATCAGAGATCCGCCCAAGAACCTCCAGGAATTATATCAGCTGTTTAAAAAATACGCCAAATCCGAAGAGCTCCACCAGCGCAAGGTTGAGTCCCAAAGGAAGCCAAAAGATGCTCCACAGTCCAGCCGCACGTGGACGAGGACTCCGCAGCCAGACTCCGGTCGAGACGGCTGCAATCAACAGCAAGTGCACAACATCGCCAACCAGCACCCCGCTGTTGACGCCCCTCGTCGCCAGGAATATCCCCCCCAGGGCCGCGGAAATGGAACTCGCGGTAGGGGTCGGGGGCGTGCGCAGCCGCCACGCCGATTTTACTGCCTCTTCCATGGCGAAGACTGCGCCCACCAAACCAAAGACTACCCAGAAACGAAGGCCACCAGAGACAGGATGGCACGGACGCAACCAGCCGACAACCCCAGAGTTGTCGCACACACTTACCAGCAACCCCCTCCACCATATATCCACGCCCCCGCCCCGCATCCACCGCACCACGCTTACCAACACCATCAGGAAGTACAAATCGTACCTCCCCCTCCCCCACCACCACACCAGCAACATCAAAACATCCCCCATGCTCCAAAGCAGGAAGAATTCGCCGATCAGCCATATCGCGGAGTCATTCACATGATAACTGGGGGGTCCAGCACTGACTTCGACACAAAGCGGCAGAAGCGGGACCATTACCGCAGCATCAACCACGTCGCCGTCACCGGCCCAGTCGTGCAGACAAAGTGGTCCCACATACCGCTAACCTTCGACGCACGAGACGTCGACCTGCGCAGCACCCCCCACTGCGACGCCATGGTTATCAATTGCAGCGTGGCAGGCTGGGACCTGCACAAAGTCCTAGTTGACAATGGCAGTCAGGCGGACATCATCTTCCTCCACGCCTTGGATCGCATGGGCATAAGCCACAGCCAGGTCAAGCCTTCGGACAACCCGTTGTATGGCTTCGGCGGCAAGGGCACCTTTCCTGTCGGCAAAATAGAGCTGCCTCTCTCCTTCGGTGTAGCACCCAATGCCCGAAGTGAGCAAGTAACCTTTGATATCGTGGATATGGTATATCCATACAATGCCATCATGGGCCGGGGCTCCATCAATAAGTTCGAAGCAGCCATTCACGGACTGTACCTATGTATGAAGATACCAGGTCCGTTAGGCGTTATTACGGTCTACGGCAATCAACAGACTGCGCGCAACATAGAGCGGGACTTCGTGCCCGGTCAGAGAAACATGCACTGCCTCACGGCCCAGCGCGAGGTCCCCACGCCCGCCAGCCCAACCAATAAGCAGCACGACAAGGCACAGCTGCAGAGCAACGACGGGACCAAGACTGTCCCCCTCGACCAAGCCACGCCCAAGCAGGCAGTCACTATCAGCGAAGACCTCACTTCGCATGAAGAGGAGAAGCTCCTCTGCTGCCTATCCAAGAACAAAGATGTCTTCGCCTGGTCAGCCCTCGATCTGGTCGGGGTCAGCCAATCCATAATTGAGCACAGCTTGGGAATCGACCCTTCTGTAAGGCCGAAAAAACAGCGGCTTCGCAAGATGTCCGACGAGAAGACAGAGGCCGCCAAGGCAGAAGTGCACCGCCTCCTGGAAGCTAAATTCATCGAACCGGTGGCTTACCCCACGTGGCTCTCCAATGTTGTGATGGTGCAGAAAAAGAGCGGGAAGTGGCGAATGTGCATCGACTTCACCAGTCTCAATAAGGCCTGCCCAAAGGACAACTTCCCGTTGCCGCGGATCGACAAAATAGTCGATAGCGCGGCCGGATGCGAAGTCATGTCACTCCTTGACTGCTTCTCCGGTTACCACCGGATATACATGAAGGAGGAAGACAAGGCTAGCACTAGCTTTATAACACCCTTCGGCACATATTGCTTCATCAGAATGCCGGAGGGACTCAAGAACGTCGGGTCCACCTTCTCCAGGCTTACCAAGACAGTGCTCAACGGGCAGGTTGGCAGAAATATATTCACATATGTGGACGACATCGTCGTCGCCAGCAAGAGCAAGGCTGACCATCTCGCTGACCTCGCCGAGACATTCACGAACATGCGAGACGCACGACTCCGCCTAAACCCGGAAAAGTGCGTCTTCGGCGTTGGCCAAGGCAAAATATTGGGCTACCTGGTATCGCACCACGGCATCGAGGCCAACCCAACCAAAATTCAAGCCATCATAAACATGAGGCCTCCGCGGTCCGCCAGAGACGTCCAACGCTTGACGGGGAGATTGGCCGCCCTCAACAGATTCATCTCCAGATCCGCTCAGCGAAGTCTCCCTTTCCTCAAAACTCTCCGTGGCGCAAGAGACTTCGCTTGGGGACCAGAGCAGGCAGCGGCCTTCGCCTCGTTAAAACAGTACCTGTCGGAGTTGGCAGTCCTTACAAGCCCCAACTCTTCACTACCTCTGTTGCTCTATGTTGCGGCTTCGCCGCATGCGGTCAGCGCGGCACTGGTACAGGAGCAGACAGTTAAGGGCGCGATCAGGCAGTGCCCAATTTATTACGTCTCCGAAGTGCTGACGCCGTCCAAATGCAACATGACAGAGCTAGAGAAGATTGCCTACGCAGTCGTTATGTCTTCGCGCAAATTGCGCCATTATTTTGAAGCATTCAAGGTCCGGGTCACCTCAGACAGGGGACTCGGAGAATTGTTCAGAAACCCGGAAGCATCGGTGAGGATTGCCAAGTGGGCGGCCGAACTCTCCGGCTACCACATCAATTTCGAGCCCAGGATAGCCATCAAGTTACAAGTCCTGGCAGACTTCATCATCGACTGGACTAGGCCAATTACACAGCCGGAACCGCCCGCAGAAAAAGTTTGGACGATCCACTGCGACGGCGCATGGTGCTATGCGGGGGCAGGCGCCGCGGCAGTCATCACCTCGCCAACCGGAGTCAAGCACAGATATGCGGCTCGCCTCAGCTTTGCTCTGGAATCCGACAGATGCACAAATAACATAGCAGAATACGAAGCAGTCATCCTCGGTCTCCGCAAGCTGAGGGCCCTTGGGGTCACCACCTGCATCATCAGAACAGACTCCAAGGTAGTTGCCGGCCAGGTCGAGAAAGACTATGCAGCAAAGGACCCCGCACTCATGCAATACCTCGCGGCCATCCGAAGTATCGAGAGACAATTCAAGGGATTCACTTTGCAGCATGTGGACCGGGCCAAGAATGAAGAGGCCGATGCATTGGCCAAGGCTGCCGCTAGAGGCGAGTCCTTGCCCTCCGACGTGTTCTACCACATCATCGGCACACCAGCCGTCCGAAGCCCCGAAGGGCTCCAAATAACCAATGACAGCGAGGGCCACCGAATAGTCAACCTTATCATGACCGAAGACTGGCGGGCACCAATAACTCTGTTTCTACAGGGGTATTATCACCCAACCGACATCAACGAGGCCAAGCACCTCAAACATCGAAGCCGGGACTTCGCACTGATTGAGGGCCAACTCTACAAGAAGGGGATCAGTCAGCCAATGCTCAAATGCGTCACCGAAACCGAAGGTGTCCAGATCCTACGCGAAGTCCACAGTGGTACCTGCGGCTCTCACGCAGGGCCAAGGGCCCTAGCCGCTAAGGTGATCCGCCAGGGTTTCTACTGGCCCGCAATGATCTGCGCCGCAAATCGGGTCACAAGGTCCTGCGAAGCCTGCCAGAAGTTCTCCCCTCGATCAGGCAGCCCTTCACGATTTACAAAGCTGATCGCCCACACATGGCCTCTCCAGCGCTGGGGCCTGGACATCGTCGAGCCCCTACCCACGGCTCAAGGGAACCTTAAGTTCGCCTTCGTCGCTGTCGAATACTTCACCAAATGGATCGAGGCAAGGGCTATCTCCACAATAACATCAAAGACTGCCCAAAAATTCTTTTGGCAAAACATTGTTTGCCGCTTCGGAGTACCGTCCGAACTAACAGTCGACAACGGCAAATAGTTTGACAGCCAAGACTTCAAGGACTTTTGCTTTTCCATCGGCACCAAGCTTGCCTTCGCCTCAGTCTATCACCCGCAGTCCAACGGGGTTGTGGAACGCGCCAATGGAAAAATCTTCACAGCTGTCAAAAAGATGCTCCTCGACGAAAAAGGGCAAGTGGGCCGATTTGCTACCCGAGGCGGTCTGGGCACTAAACACGACTGAGTGCAGGGCGACCGGGTTCACTCCTTTCCGCCTTCTATATGGATCGGAGGCCATGACCCCACAAGAAATAAAACATGGGTCCCCGCGAACAGCTCCTTCCGCAGTCCCCGACGTGGACGAGCCCACTTCAAAGGATCTCATCGAAGGGGACCGAGTCTTCGCCCTGCAAGCTCTAAACAAATACCAAGCCCAGACAAAAGCATGGCGCGACCATGCAGTCATCCCAAGGGAATTCAGCGAAGGGGACCTCGTACTCGTACGAACAGCCCGGACAGAGTCCAGGGGCAAGCTAGAGCCCAGGTGGGAGGGCCCCTTCATAGTCAAGACGAAAGCTTCCCCCAGCGCTTACAGGCTCACAACGCCAAGCGGCGAAGACCTGGAGCACTCCTGGAACATTGACAACCTCCGCAAATTTTTTGTTTGACTCATCAGGGCTGATTCGCCCTTGTAATTCGCAAAAACAATTTTATTCTGGCCCGCACTCTTTTCCTCCCGGGGGTGAGGTTTTTAACGAGGCGGAGCCATGTAATATACAAGTGAAAAATCCCCCGCAAAAACATGCGTCGAAAAAAGACCGCGACGACGGTCTTCGACATTCGACCAATACGAAGTCACCGCGAGGCTCAGCGCTAGCCACCCTCGCGTGCGACAACTCCGTGCAGAAGTCGCCTAAGGGTGCAGCCGGATTAGCACAACAAGTGCGAAAAATCGAAGTCTACCGAGAAGACTTACCGTGCAGAAGTCGCCTAAGGGTGCAGCCGGATTAGCACAACAAGTGCGAAAAATCGAAGTCTACCGCGAATACTTACCATGCAGAAGTCGCCTAAGGGTGCAGCCGGATTAGCACAACAAGTGCGAAAAATCGAAGTCTACCGCGAAGACTTACCGTGCAGAAGTCGCCTAAGGGTGCAGCCGGATTAGCACAACAAGTGCGAAAAATCGAAGTCTACCGCGAAGACTTACCGTGCAGAAGTCGCCTAAGGGTGCAGCCGGATTAGCACAACAAGTGCGAAAAATCGAAGTCTACCGCAAAGACTTACCGTGCAGAAGTCGCCTAAGGGTGCAGCCGGATTAGCACAATAAGTGCGAAAAATCGAAGTCTACCGCGAAGACTTACCGTGCAGAAGTCGCATAAGGGTGCAGCCGGACTAGCTCAGCAAGTGCGAAAAACCGAAGTCCACTACAGAGACCATCCGCGCCTAAGTTGCCCGAGGGCACAGCGAGACGAAGCGTAACAAAAGCAAAACGACCACACCAAACTGTCCGCGCCAAGACCGACTATATACGCACCAGTCTAGCATAACAAATACACCTGACCAAGCACGTAACACCTTCGCGAGCATAGCCAAATGTGCGAGGGCACACAACTTCATCATACAAGCCTTTACACATGTACAAGCGAGGGCATCACACTCTACATCGACTCAACCTTCGGAATAATTCCCATCTCCCTATAGTTAAATAACATTATCGTAAGCTCCTCACCCGCAAAAAGACTTCGCAATTCCCCTTCACCTGTACTTGCGGCGGCAGGCAAGGACAACAGTTCCTGCCGGCCAGCCCTACCCACACGAAGCCGACCGCCCTCCGCCCCGCTCACCCTACGCTTCGCAACCGCCCTTCGCCGCCTGCGCCCAGTACTTGGACCAGGCACATCTTCTGTGTCTGCAGCGTGCGGTGAAGCCTCCACCGCTGCCACATCCAAGGCTGCAAAGTAGTCCAAGTCCTCCTCCGACGACTCCTCAGTCCACTCAACCGAGCTCCCAGAGTCAGCAAAATCAGAAAACACAGATGCAGACCCATCATATTTATTACCACCATCCACGGTCGAAGCCGCCAAAAAATTAGTAGTCGCGGTTGCGTGCGCAGGCCCAAAATCTTGAACCTGCGCAGCAACCAAAATTCAGCAACATATCCAAAATTCCCTAACTATCCACACCCACTACGCCACCTGCGAAGACCCAGCCGTCGCGGGAGCCTCCACCGTTGCCTCCGCTGTCGCCTCCGCCGCCACCGTCGCAGGATCTTCAGCCCTCGGCGCAGCGGCTGCGGGGGCATCAGGAGCGCCTTCGGCAGTCTCTGGGGGCGGGTCTCCGCCGGCCGCAGCGGCTGCGGGGGCATCCGGAGCGCCTTCCGCAGTCTCCGGGGGCGGCTCCAGGGCGGCCCCGGACACGGCCTCCGCCGGAATCGGCTCTGGGTCAGGCAGCGCGCTGTTCAACGCCCCGAAGTCATCCACCCTCTCGCCACGCGCCGCCTAAGACACAGCACACAAATTCAGCAAACCCACACATAGCCCACATCCAGCAAACGTCAAACAAAAACCAAACGTTACCTGAGCCCTCGCCGTCTCGGCCCGCTCCCTGACCACCTCGCGATCGTGCGGACCCCACATCCGGTCGTAGATGGCTCCGGCGGATTCCTTCACTATGGGGTCCTCAACCTTGTAGATATCTCGCTCAAAATCTTCATCAGCTGGGTCGAAGACCTCAAAGTGCCGGCACCCTTCGCGAGAGAGCGCGTTCATCGCCCCCTCGCAGGTGACCAGGGAGGCATACGACATGAACCCCTCCACGATAGTGGTGAGTGCCTGCAACTCCTCCTGTACCCACTCCAGGCAGCGAAGTCCGGGCTCTCGGTCCGGCACTTCGAAGTCACCGGTCCGCGCGCCCAGCTCATGGTATGAATCCATAAGATGTTTGCGCGTCCGCTCAGCCTCCGCGCGCGTCGCGGCCCCGACCCTTTCCACACGGCTCTCCAGGGCGCTGGGCTGCTCCTGCAACTCCTCGGCGCGCTCCCTGGCAAGATTGCCCTCCGCCCGCGCCAGATTGGCCTCCGCCTGCGCAGCCTGCGCCTTGGCGAGGGCCTCGTTGGCCTCCCTCCTCTCCCCCGCCAGTTGGCGCCGGAGGTCAGTCTTCTCCCCCTCCAGTGCGGCCACCTTGTCCGCCAGCTTGCGGCACTTACTGTCGGCGGCCGATTTTTCCCGGACGACGTCAGCATGTTGCGTCCGAAGTCTCTCGACTTCGGCAGACACAACCGCCGTGAGGGCCCCTGACGCCGCGCGATCTGCGAAGTCAGTCGCCTGCAAAACACACGTAAGACCGTGGCCCCAACAAAGCCGGTAAAAAAACCGAAGTCTAGCTCAACGGACCTGACTTAGCGCCTCCTTCATCTCCTTCAGCCGGCGGGACACAGCGCCCGCCTCGTCATTGACAGCCACGAGTGCCGGCACCTCGCCTCCGGCACTAAGAGCACCGCCCTTCGCCTTCGGCACTACGGCAGCCGCCGTGGACGCCACGGAAGGCGCAACAATAACAAGTTGGCCTTCGTACGACCCTGCGACGTATCAACAAATTAAAAAAAGGGGCCAACGACTTACCACCAAGATAGTCGTCCACACTAATATCAGTGGCGAAGTCGGCGACGGCCTTGCCCGGCGACGGCAACCCTCGGGCCGCCTTCGCGACCTCCGGCACCCTGCTGGACGCCGGCAAAGCCTTCGTGGGCCTGGAACCACCGGCGCCAGCCGCAGCCTCCGGCGCCTTGCTGGATGCAGGAACGGCCGACTTCGCCGCCAGCGGCGGCTTGCCTCCACCGGGGGCAGCAACCTTCGCAGCCCCTCGCTGCCTCTTCGACCTGGCTTCGTGAAGCCTGACAACCGACTGGCGCTTCTGAGCAGCTCCCTGGCGATCCTTGTCCATCACTGCCGACACAACAGCAGCAATATTCCGCCCGTAAGGAAACACTTTCCACTCACGAACCATGTGAGATGTAAAAAAGTCTTCGCCGGCCGCGCGGGGGATAGGAACATTCCTAGGCCACCAACCCCCGGTAACCCTCAGCATCCGCGCCGAAGACTCCCGGAGCTCGGGCGAAGACATCCTTCCCCCCGGGGCCACGCATGTCCTCATCAACTCTCTAGCAAAACCATCGGAAACCCCAAGTCCTCCCATAGCAGTACCTAGTTTCCTCTTCTTAGAGGATGGGGCGGCTGCCGGCGCAAGGTCGTCTCCAGACTCTACCACCGGCTTCTTCCTGTGGCGGTCCACATCGTCTTGACCGGGATAGCCGTTATACGGCAGTCGATTCAATTCAAAAACCCTGTTCAAACGGTCATTCGACCCGCGGATATCCCAGCTACGCTGGCCCTCTGTCCTCGGCACGTACCGGCCAACGAGCCGCACCGCCCTATCCTCCGCCTCACGCACAAAGGCGGCCGGATCGCGGCTTCGCAGATCCAGCGCGAAGGCAGGACTTCGCACCATCTTCCCACCATGGGAAGGCATCTGGCGAGGGCACACTTCGCCCAACGCCCAGCCATGCGCCAAGGGCCATACCCCGTACGCCACAAATTCTTCAACCAAGTCGCGCCCACTGCTCAGGCCGGCGGCACACCGAAGGGCCCCTTCGTCCGCATCCTCCTCCGCCACCTCAAAGGGCGGATATGCCGAGTAAAAATGCGAACACATCTCGGACACGGGGAGCCCCTCGTGGTCTTCGACGGTACCCTCCGCGATGTAAAACCAATACTCATTCCAGTTGCCCCACTTGTTGCGGGCGCAAGGAACCAACTCGACTACCTGCATCGTGGTCTTGCCGGTCTTCGGTGTAAATGTACAGGACCCAAACTGGGCAACTTCATCTCCAATCATCCTCTTCTGCCAGTGCAGGCAATAGTACTTCGCAAAGACTTCGACTGATGGCTGTCCGCCGTACGAAGTCGTCGCCCAAACATACTTCGACAGAGCCACCACGGCATTCGGAGTCAACTGGTGTATCTGAACGTTAAACCTGCGCAGGACTTCTCCAACAAACCGGTGCGCAGGCAGGCGGAGACCGGCGGCGAAGAACGCCTCGAACACAACCAACTCGCCCTCCGACTCGGGGACTTCCTCCATCCCCGGGACACGCTCAACTCCGCCGCCAAAGTAACCCAGCCGCTGCATATCTTGCACGCGGACCGATGACATCCGCGACACGCCGAAATCCACCGAATCGCCGGCGCGTAACTCCTCCGCCACCAAAGTACTCGGCGTCTCCTTAGACGAGGCGTCGGCCTGCGGCAAGGCATCGGCCGGCGGCGAGGCGTCGGCCGGCGGCGTAGCGGCAGCAGAAGAAGAGGAGGTCGGCATCGCTACGTACCGTCGGCGGCGGCGGGCGGTCTGCTTCACTCGAGCCAGATCTCCGGCGAACAAGAGCAAGGCGGGCAGACGAGCAGCAAGGCGGTGGAAAAGGCGGCTAGGGTTTTCACGGAGCGCGGAAAGTGAAGTTCAAAAAGCGCCGACCCCCGCCCCTTTTATACACAGGGCGCGGCGCTTCGGGAAACCCGCAGTCCAACAGTACGGGGTCAATCAACGGTCATGTCAAAAACCCCCGCGGAACCACTTCGAGCGAGGGCAGCGTCTCCGCCATCTAGCGACGTCTTCGGCACCAGATGACTTTGTCGAACTGGTCCCTCGGAGGGCAAATGTTGGGGCGAAGGCAAAGACGCCACCCTTCGCTCGAGAGCCTTCGCTGATATCGTTGGTCCAACGGAAACAAAACGGGCAGGGACACCCTTCGCCCCATACGACATCAGACGAAGGCCTCTGATGAGGTCATCCCACCGTGCGGCCTTGTCGCAGCTCGAAGGCCCACGTGTGATCCGGCCCATTGTAACGGGCCCTGCGTGGCCGCTGCGTGTTACGGGCCTGATTTGTAAAGGTATCCCTGTAATTACAGTCTGTAACCCTGCTTTATGGGAATATTCTGGGGATAACCTAGGTGTCTGAGGGCACATGCGTCCTTAACAGAAGACGCTGGGCGCCCAGACACCTATAAATACCCCCGCACAGTGCCCGTGAGAGGCCAGATTAACAGAGCTATTGCCATCAAGCGCGAGAACCCTGTTAACGCCATTGTTCACCCTTGTTGGATCCCCTTGCAACTGAGAGCAAGTTCCAACACTAGTCTTAAGTTAAATCCAGAAAAATGTGTCTTCGGAGTGAAGAAGGGCAAGTTTCTTGGCTGCCTGGCGTTGACAAAAGGTATTGAAGCTAACCCAAGAAAAATCGAAGCTATCCTTCGGATGGAGCTGCCAAATTCAAAAAAGGGGCTCAAAGGTTAGCAGGAAGGCTGGCATCACTGAACAGATTCATTTCAAGATCAGCAGAGAGGAATCTGCCTTTCTTTGAAATATTGAAATCAACCAAAGTTTTCCAATGGGGTCCAGCCCAGCAGAAAGCCTTCGAGAAGCTGAAGCAGTACTTGATAGATCTAACAACTCTAACTCCACCTTCATCAGGGACCCCATTGCTTTTATATGTGGCTGCTTCCCATGCCGCGGTTAGTGCGGCACTTGTACAAGAGAAACAAGATGGCCATTTAAAAAAGAAAGCACCAGTATACTTTGTCTCTGAAGTACTCAGCCCATCAAAGAAGAATTACATAGAATTGAAGAAGGTACTGTATGTTATATTGATGGCCTCCAAAAAGCTTCGACACTACTTCCAAGCATATCACATAATAGTGCCTTCATCACAACCCCTAAAGGACATAATGAGGAACAGAGAAGCTACAGGAAGGGTCAGAAAATGGGCTGCAGAACTCAATGAATTCACCATTGATTATGTACACAGGTCTTCGATTCAATCTCAGGCGTTGGCAGACTTCATTGCCGATTGGTCGCGAGGGGCTCAGAATGAAGAAAGAATAGATGATGCCGAAACATGGACGGTATTTTGTGATGGGTCTTGGGTTACCTTCGGTGCAGGGGCAGCTGCCGTCCCAGTTGCACCATCCAAAGTTAGAACCTGTTATGCAGTAAGATTGGACTTCAACTGCACAAATAATATTGCACAGTACGAAGCCCTCCTCTTGGGGCTTCGGAAACTTAAGGGAATGGGTATAAGAAGGGCGATTCTCAAGACTGATTCACAAGTTATATCGGGTCATGTGGACAAAAGCAGCAAGGCAAGAGACCCAAAGCTTGAAAAATATTTAGATGCAGTCAGAAGGTTGGAAGCCTCTTTTGAAGGTTTCTCTGTAAAGAACATCCCAAGGGAGAAAATGAGCATGCAGATTTATTGGCCAAATCGGCGGTACAGGGGCTCCCACTACCTTCGGAAGTGTTTTTTGAAACAATAAAAGCACCTTCAGTTGAGCTCATGGAAAGAGCAGTGCTCACGATTTCACCAGTATATAGTGAAGATTGAAGGACTGAGATTGTATCCTTCCTCCAGGGCAACTGTCTTTCGGATGACGAAGTTTATAATAAAAGAATGGAAGCAAGTACAAGACCATATGTAATAATAGAAGGGGAGTTATACAAGCACGGAGTTTGCTATCCATTGCTCAAATGTTTATCTAAAACTGAAGGGCAAGAACTAATGAAGGAGATACATTCAGGACTATGTGGGGCCCACATTGGGTCTAGGCCCCTGCTGGGAAAGGTTTTCAGACAAGGTTTCTACTGGCCGAATGCAGCTTCGGATGCAGTAGAGTCTGTGCAAAAATGTGAAAAATGCCAAAGATGCGCCAGAGACCAGAAGCAACCTTCGTCTTTGACCCAACTAATACAACCAACTTGGCCACTGCAAAGATGGGGATTGGATCTAGGACCACTCCCACTGGCACAAGGCAACTTGAAATATGTTGTGGTGGCAGTGGAATATTTTTCTAAGTGGATTGAAGCAAAGCATTTGGCTACAATAACTTCGGCCACAGTACAGAAATTCTTCTGGCAAAACATAGTTTATCGCTTTGGCGCGCCGAAGGCTATCACCGTTGATAATGGAACTCAGTTCGATGCCGAAACTTACAAAACCTTTTGTAACCAAATTGGTACAAAAATACACTTTGCGTTAGTGAGGCATCCGGAGTCAAATGGATTGGTAGAAAGGGCAAATGGAATTATAATAACAGGAATAATGAAGTCAATCTTCAATCAGCCCAAGGGAAAGTGGCCAGATGAGTTAATAAAAGTGGTCTGGAACCACAACACTGTTGTATCAAGGTCGACAGGATTTACTCCATTGAAGCTTCTGTTCGGTGACGAAGCAATTACACCAGAAGAAGCAAGAACGGGTTCAATAAGAACTTTAGATTCGACAGAGGACGAAGGTGACTACCAAATAACAAAGGATACCATAGAAGGGACCAGACTTCAAGCCATAGAGCACATTAATAAATACCAGGCCGAAACTGTCAAATGGCGTGACAGAAAAGTAAGATTGAAAACTATCAAGCCAGGTCATTTGGTGCTTCGAAGGGTGGCCAATCCTGATACGGTGGGGAAGCTTCAGCTTAAGTGGGAATAACCCTTTCTGGTTGAATCTTCGTCAAGACCTGGCTCTTACAGGTTTAAAGACATGGACGGAAACGACATTCTAAGATCATGGAATGCAGATGAGCTTCGAAGATATTATGTGTAGACAATGTAATTTTCTCATTTTTCCTTATGGCACCCTTTTCCTTTCAAGAGGGGAGAAAGGTTTTTAACGGGGCCATAGGTTGTAATTTTCATTCCTTGTTTAGGCCTATGCAATACAAGGGCCAAATTCCCCCATATGTAAAATGTAACATCCAGATCTGCACCATCAAGTGCAAAAAGAATAGGGAGAAGCTCAAAAGTCGTCCCTAAGGGGATGCAGAGCTAAAATGTCACCTAAGAGGTGAAAAAGCTACAAAGTCGTTCCTAAGGGAGCACAGAGTAAGTTCCGAAGCTCAAAAGTCATTCCTAAGGGAATGCAGAGCCAAGATACCACCTAAGTAAAAGGTGAAGAAGCTCCAAAATCATTCCTAAGGGGATGCAGAGCTTAGCTCCAAAGTCGTTTCTAAGGGGATGCAGAGCTAAAATACCACCTAAGTAAAAGGTGAAGGGACTCCAAAGTCATTCCTAAGGGGATGCAGAGTCTGGGTGTGTTTTTCTCATACATTTGCATAACTCATTACATCATTTTTTGCATTCATACAGACATTCATTAGTCATTCGTAAGATCATCATCATCATGACATAAAGCACCAACAGGGAAGACAGAAGATGCTTGTCTTCGGTGACAAAATGCTTCGTTGAACGTCTTTGATAAAAAATGCTTCGATGTGAACGAAAAGAAGGGAAGGTGTTTTTCGCCTCTGTCTCAAAAGATTGCAAGTGTTGGTTTCGTCCATATCAAAGCAATTTATACAGGAGCGAAAAGGTAAAATTATATTACAAGGTATTCACAAATTAGTACAATATTTTGATCAACTAACAATTACAATTCTTTGCCAAATAACGCAAAGAGACCCTAAGTTTTCTACAGATAGTTACAAAAGGAAGATCTAAGAGTCTTCAGCCCTTCGGAACAAGCTTCGACTCAACAACCTTCAGCGCCACCATCCTGCAGACAAATGAAGGTATAAGGTAATCGGAAATTTAATAAAGGAAAACCAAGGTAAAAAGACAGGTAAAAGTTTTATACCGAATTGAGCAGTTTTCTAGCTTCATCTCCAGCCAACTCTTGCTCGCCCTTAGCCCAAATTTGTGTAATGAATCTGTTTCCTATGCTTCGAGCTTCGGCTGGGATATCAACTATATCTGACGTCGAAAGATTGAAAGTTGACTTGTTAACCGTTTTGGCGTGAGTGTATCCAGCCTTCATATATGCAGCAGTTGTGCCTCGAGAAGCTACCAGGGCACAGAAATGCTCGTGCCCGCTTATAACTTCTTCGAGGGCTTCAACTTCGTTTTCAATATGATTAAAGGCCCCGGGAATGTCTTTGGCCGAAGGGGTAACGTTTTCAGAAGGAGCTCCAACCGAGTTGAATATCCCCTTAGCCGGTCTACACACCAGGCGGCAAAGTCTACACACTTGTTCTGAAGATCCTTAATAGACTCGTGCAGCCTTGTATTCTTTTCAACTTTGGCTTCAACCCTTGTTTTAAGTTCTTTCGTCTCTTGGTCGAAGTGCCGTGAACTTTCATCGAAAATCATTCGAGCTTTGCTCAGTTCCGTGCTTAACTTAGTATTTTGGGATCGTGATTCTGCAAGGGAACCTTCGGCTGTTTGTAGCAGGATGTCTTTTTCCTTTAGAGAGGTTTCAAGTTCTTTTATTTTATCCTCTAAGCTCTTAATTATGACTTCGTTTTTTCTGTCCTCAGTATCCTACTGCATTTTCAATGTTTTGCTTAGCAACATGCTCTGCAAAACAAATTAAAGTTAGAGCACTCAATGTATCACGAAGGTAACAAAAATCTAGATAAAGATCTCACCTTGAAACTGAAATAAAATAGGCTCCCGACAATGTGTTGCCGTCGGTTACCGCTAATGTCATCCTCTAGCTTCGGGAATCCGACACTCTTAGACAGAGTGCCGATTATCTTCGCCCCGGCGCGGTCGTGAATACATCCTAAAATTTTCTCATCAACCCCACCAAAGAGCAAAGATCCTGGCTGGTAACCGCAGGATATTGCATATTCTTTCAACTCCTCATTGTCTTCCTCGGACAGCTCTTGACTGCCCAGGTGCCGAAGATCAAAATTCGTCTCATCCGAAGGAGTTTTATCAATTTCTTTTCCTTTATCCGGCACTTTGGCCATGGTTTCTTCTGCAGCTACATTTGTCTCCACGGTCACATATGCAAATATATATGACACAAGCCTATGAATTTCTGACATTGTGGTTTCTTCAGCTTCATCAGCATCTTTGGCTTCGGGAGCACCTTTAGCTTCAGCTTTGGCATCCGCAGGAATCATTGTTTTAACCGCCGACGCTGAGGACAGTGTTTGTTCAATTGCTTGCATTACATTTACAATTCGTCGTTTCTTTTGCTCTTTAACTTTCTCCTTTGTAGCCAAAGGCTGTTCTTTCCTCTGTAAAAATTTTGTCAGTTCTGATCACAGAGGACTTAGCAGCTTGAAGGGCGGGGATTCAGTCATTACCTTCAAAATTTTGGCTACTTCAGCGGCAGAGGGCGACGAAGGAGCTTCTTCTCGTGTCTCATCTATCTTCGGCTCAGAAGTGGGCGCTATGCCAAGCTTTCGTTTTTTGGAAATTGTTGCCTTAGGCTCTGGAGCTGTTTTTGTTTTCTACAAAAAAAATTCATCTTCTTTTACTAACCGAGTAGCTTGCCTATTCAGGATGCTGACAATCCTTTTTCTTTTCACCCCTTCGGCCCCTTTGTCAAGCTTCTCTTAATCCGAGTATTCGAAGTTTAATGCATCCATCACCCGGTTCAGCCTTCGTTTTGGCCGGGTGCCAAAGGAAGCATTCATTAATTGGTCTTTTCCTTCTTAGTATAATTGCCAAGAATTTCATTGCACATGGTTTCGATCATTTCTAGTCATTCTTTTCATGCTTCTTGAATTGCTTTTGAAATTTGAATCGATAAGGGAGCCGAACAAGTTCGTACTTTTGCCCCCTCCTTTTCTTAGGCATTCCCCAACCACTAGAGGCTGAAAATGTCCTATTTGCCAAGTACTCTTGTACTAGATCTCTAGTGCTGATTTCGGTAGCTACCACTCTGAATTCTACTTCGGCTAGCTGGCATGGGGAGCCAAGCTGCATATGGCAGAAGGGCCTTGTCATCCCAAAGCTTAATTTCATTGGACTCATGACCATAGTCATTAACTTCTCTCTTTTCTTCTCGTCCACCTTTATGTAAAACCATTTGCTTGTCCAACCGGCCGGCCACTTGGTGCGATAGCCAATTACTGGGCCTTCGTATCTTTCCAATATGCAAAGTTGTAGCAGCCAAAGTTCTTATGAAGACCATTCGCTCTGGCCTTTGTCTGGTAGTGCAACTCGTGCACCCGGCAGAATGCTTCAGCATTAGCACTCATACCCTGGCTTCGGAGAGCCCATATGTAGACACTAAGTCTAACGATTGCATTGTGTGTCAACTGATGAAGGTATATCTCAAAATTCTTTAAAACTTCTCCTATCATCTCATGTAGAGGGAACCGAAGCCCTGCCCTAAAGAAGCTCTTAAAAACAACGACTTCATCCTCCCTCGGCTGCGGAACCACCTCCTCCCCAGCAAAGCGGACAAGCTTGCTCTCGGCTTCCCCAAAGTAGCCCAGCTTTTTCATCAAAACCATGTCGTCTGCTGTCACAGTAGATTTCCCAAATTCAATGTGGCTAGGTTTCATTGGGCTCAGAATCGTGTTGTACTCCTCACTTTCATTCTCACTTCCTCCTTCAGCCACAATTTTTCAGCTTCAACAGCGGAGGTACCTTCGGCAATAGCCTCCTCTGACACAACAAGACCGGATCGCCTCATCACTTCTGATAATTGTGCTGTTTCGGTCGCTTCGGCCTCGTCTCCTTCACGAGACACCCTAGTAGTGGATCGTACTCTGGCCATTTCAGTGTTCACGCTTTTTAAGACGAAGCTGGTCTCAAGTGATGAAGCGCTTGTTTGAAAACACAATGCAGAAAGCTTCGGCTATGATTAAAATTTTTAATAGCACAACAGTGCGATGGCAATGAATGATGTGATAACTCCTCACCTACTCGTCTGTTTATATAATGTTGTAGGGGAAGAAGGCGAACCGCTATACCGCTTACACTGGCTGAGCGGTGGACCGCCCGAGGCACGGAATATTTTAATCATTTCTCGGCAATGAGCTTAGGAAGGTGTTTTTCAGACCTTCGGCATTCCGAAGCCTTCGTGTTTTTCTTGGATCGAGCTCGTTACGAAAAACGGTCTAGCACCGCGAAGGGCTACTATTGGAGGTCTTCTTCTTCGCCGAAGGCCCTCAAGGCAAAAACACCTTTGATAAAACGATACAAAAGCTTGCCAAAGTTACCTTCAACCTCGGCTCAACTCCTCGAGACGAAGCTCAATGGCTTTGTCGACAGTGCAAGATGTCGAAGGTCGATAGCTTTGGCCCAGACCAAGCAAAGAAGGAAAAGGACTAGATAGACCTTATTAGTTTTAATTACTTGTAAACAAATGTTTGAGGGCATGAATGTAATTTAATCCGGGCTGCGTCGCCTATAAATAGATGAACAGTACCCCCTTACTATTCATGCTGGATTGTAATCACACTCGCGTCATTCTTGCATCCTTACTTTCTGCCAAGCCGAAGGTATTAATGTAATATGAATATTATCGATATTTACTCATATTCACATAATATAAATGCAAATAGATTATTGGTATATAATTATGATCTTTATTCCCTTATGTTCTATTGCTTAATTATTCATATCCCTACGCTAAAATGATGAAGGTATGTCCTTCATGACCTTCGTCTGAAGATCATTATATCCGAGAGAAAATAATACTTCGAAGGACGAAGGTCTTTAACCATTAACAATTTTGTTGCCTTGTTCTTGATCTATAGCATTTGAGAACATGTGACCAACAGTCGTCATCCCTTGGTGAAGAAGAGGAGGCGTCACTGTCGTAGTAGATGATCTTCTTAATGCGCCTCTTCTTCTTCCCATCCCTTTTCTTGTGACTCAAGCCTCAGTCAGTGGGCTTGTCACCTTTTGGCTCATCCACATAGAGGGTCTCCTTCTCCTTGTCATTGATCACCATCCCCTAACCAACAACACAAACTTGGTTTATGAAATGTTAGTAAAGTCAAAACCAAGGTGCTGTGACTAGAGAGGGAGATAACTTCTTCACTTAATTGCTCTTCACAAGAAGAGTATTAAACTTAGAGCAATTATGAAGTGAGTAGAAGTAGAGAGAATCACACAAGAATAACAACAGTTGGCACAACGATTTTTATCTCGTGGTTCGGCCAAATGGAACACTTGCCTAGTCCACATTGAGGCGTCCCAACAGACGAGGGTTGCACTCAACCCCTTTCAAGTGATCCAATGATCAACTTGAATACCACAATTCTTTTTCTCTCAAGTTTATCCCCTTTGTGAGGAATCTCCACAAGTTGGAGCCTCTCACCCTTACAAGATTGATCACAATGAAACCACAAGAGTAAGGTGGGAATAGAAACACATGCAAGAGCTAGAGTCGTAGCAATGGCACACACACAAGTCAAGAAACAAGCACAAAACATAGCACAACGAGTTCACAGCTCAAACAAGTGCTCAAATCTCAAACACAATGAATCAGATGCGTGCTTGCGGAGTCTAGGCGTCTTAGGATGTTCAATGGAGGCTTGGTGTGCTGCTCTATGTGCCTAGGGGTCCCTTTTATAGCCCCAAGGCAACTAGGAGCCGTTGGAGCTCTATTTGGTAGGCAATAATTGCCTTCTAATCGTGGGTGCACCAAACAGTCCAGTGCCCCACCGGACAGTGAATAGTGCCGATTTCCTTCCTTCTTTGGCGAAGCCGACCGTTGCAGCCATCGGCCCTCATGGCACACCAGACAGTTCGGTGGCACATCGGACAGTTCGGTGCGACCTGGTTACCGTTGGCACTAGCCACACATCGCCCGTTGATTGCGCGCCGATTTCGCTGCCGACCGTTCGCACGGGCGCTGCTGACTCACCGGACATTCCGTTGCACACCGGACAATCCGGTGAATTTTAGCCATAGTGTCCCCAACAATTCCCGAGAACGGCAAGTTCATCGAGCGCTCCAGCCTGGGCACCGGACACTGTCCGGTGCACACCGCGCAGTCCGGTGAACCCGCGGGCTGGTGCAAGTCTGGCTGAGTACTGCCAACTTTCTCCAATCTAATCTCATTTGATTTGTCAAGGTTCCTAGCACTTAGAGGAATATGTTAGTACAAAAAACAATTCACTAAGGCTAGAGACATACCTTGATTCGTGATTTGCATCTATTTAACACTTTAGCATATATTCACCAAAACAATATGTGTTGGGCATTTAATCACCAAAACATTTATATAAATGGCCCAAGGGCACATTTTCCTTTCACTTATCGATCGGACTGGCTTTGCTTATGGGTGCACCTTTAATTTGTGCTTGGCCAGTTTTCTCGGAACCTAGGGCATGTCATCAGGCTAACATGCAAACACATTCTAGTTATCTTGCGGGAACTAGACAAGCACACTTTCCTATTTGTGGTGAGACTGGACCTGATGATCGCTGTCTCACATGCATCTGTGAGGCCGAGGTTGGCTTTCTTGGTCTCCTTGGCTGACCGCATTGCCAGGCTCGGAGTTGCTTCAGTCGCCAAGATCGAGAGATCGTCCTTCGAGAGCACGTCCACCTCCGTGATTAGCCACTCTGTGCAATCGAGGTACTTGAAGCGAGGGTCGTCTGGATAGAACCTTGGTAGCACTCCGCTGATGCCTGGAAGTTGGCCTTCATTTTGATGTTATCTCGCGGGCCCAACATCTTGGGCATCATGTAGGAGTAATGGGGGATGGCCATGAACTTGGTCAGCCTCGGTCTCTGGATGATGGTGTTGTAGACGTAGTTGAACTAGGCCACATCGAAGCGAAGGTACTCGGTGTGGTAGTTGTCTGGTATGCCAAATGTCATGGGTAGAGAAGCATGACCCAAGGGGTACTCCCCTCGATTGGGATGATGCTGAAGATTGGAGTGCCGACTCATGGAGGTCAAAGAGGGAGACCCGAGCACCTCAAGGGTCAGAGGGAATGTAAGGTCGATGTTGCTTCCCCCGTCCATCAAGACCTTCTTGACCCATCTGTCTCTGATCACCGGGTTAACAAGCAGAGGGTACTTGCCTGGATGATCAAAGCTAAGTCACTGGTCAGCTCGACTGAAGGTGATCGGTGACTCCGACCACCTATACGGCGTCGGTGGATCAATCACAACTACAAGGATCTACCGATCAGTGAGCTTTTGTTGCGTCTTGTTCTCTTGGGAGCTATGGCCCCATAGAGGATGTTGACTCTCTATCGACATGGGGAAACTCCCCTCCACCCGCCCCTATTGCTGAGGTTGTAGAGCTTGATCTTGCCGAGGCAGAGGAGGAGGGGGTGGTTGGAAGGGTCAACCGTCGCCGATCGAATTCTTGAAGTATCTATAGTTATGCTGAGTGTGTCGCATCTCCTTGTGGTAAGGACATGGGCCATCGAGAATCTCATCCAATGTCCACGGATTGCGGTTGCGAGGAGCATTGCGCGCGCGAGTCGTTGGCGGCTCTGTCGCATGGACTTCATCTCTCGGTCACTTGTCCTAGTGCTTGTCCTGTGGTGGGTTCCCCTCCTTCTTCTAGGTGGAGCCCTCAATTGCTCAATGAGGTTGCGAGCCCGCTCATCAACATTGATGCAGACGTTAGCCTGCCAAAAGAGTTGGTCGAAGGTCGCTGAGGATTTTTGAGGATAGCCCAGACAAACGCCCTATCGCGGAACCCCCAATAGAAGTCCTCAATATCCACTGTCTCGGCGATGTTAGGGGTGTGGTTTCTCATGGACTAGAAATGTTTGAGGAACGAGCAGAGAGACTCGTCGTTGTTGCGCCTAATCGACTTGAGGTCCCATGGTTGGGTGAGCTTGTCGGAGAGTGATTGGAGACAAAGCAGTCACAGAAGTTGGCCTAATGGTCGATGCAGTGCCAGGGGAGATGACGAAGCCACTGGGTTGTGTCTTGCCCTAGTACGATAGGGAGGTACGCTATCATCACGTCCTCCGATGCCTCGTTGGCATAGGCCACCGTCGAGTAGAATTCTAGCCAACCACTAGGGTCTAGTTTGGCCTCGCACTTGTCGATGTTGGAGACCTTGAAGTTAGGCGGCCACTGGATTGCCCCGTAGCCTAGGAGTAAAGGCTGAGATACAGATCACCCCCGGGCTTTGAGACAGTCATCATGAGCGTGGGCATGGTGGTGGTCCCATGGTGGCGATGGGCGCCGTGGATTGTCTAGCCAGTCCTGAGCAGACCGGCGTGGCACTAGGTTGTTCGTTAAGGCATTGATGGAATTGGCTTGGTCCATGGCTAGCCGCTGCGAGACACCATGGTCCCATTCGTATTCCTCTCGACGCCTTAGCTCTTTTTTGTGTCGTTGGGCAAGCGAATCGTCAATGCTAGCTCATGCGTCGCGGCGACTGTTGATGTGTTAACCCATGTTGCCATCGGGGTGAGCCAGAGGGAGGTGGTGGTTCATCGCTTCAGTAAGTATCCACTAGTAGCACTCTTTTTAGGTGTGTGGGGTAGATCATTTGCCATCTTTGCCAGCACACCTCCAACCTGGCTCAGGGTTTGCATGGCCTGTGCGATCTTAGGTTGCAAGTCGTGGAAAAGAATTTGATGCTTGTGAGAGGTCTCGGAGTTGCGCCAGGCTACTTCACGTTCATGCTCATGGACGAGGTAGCAGGAGTTCCTTTTTAGGCAAAAACCTCGCTTGTCGGGATTGTCCCCAACATCGGATGCTTCATCCCAGGAAATAGGTTGGGTCGAGTCCTGTTCCTGGGTAGTGTGGTGACGTAGGACATTGTGGCAGCAGTTTCACTGGTGGCGCGCCTTCTGTTGCAGGGGCTCCTCCCCCTGCACGGTTGTCTCATCGTCGAATACAGGGTCAACCTCCACCACCGCGTTGATATAGAGTACGTCGGGTTAGTGGAGCGGGTATCTTAGTGTCGTGAGTGTGGGAGCCGCTCCCTAGGGCCGAGCGATCATGACTTCAGTCGGTCGCACCCTTCTGACCCTAGGAGCGGCGGAGACCATGGTCCTATCCTTCTTCTAAGTGATTCGGGTGCATACATGGATTGGTAAGGCGGGTAGTGGCGTCTGCAGCATCAGGACCGTCGTAACGGCCAAACGACGTGGAGGTGCTGGGAGGACCGTGTGCTTTGTTGGCATGGTGGTATCCTAATACGGCGCACGATTGAGGCAAGGCCCATGGGTCCGCGGACTTGCCAGCGTGGGCCCAGCTGCGATTAATCAAGGTTTAATCAAGGTCGTCCCCCGGGCTATCTCGGATCTTGACGAGGGCTCCTTCTCCATGAGGCGAATGATGCAAGACCTTAGAGTGTAGTTCTCCATGCCCGCTTTGTGATGTAGAGTGCCCCTTAAGTCGGCAACACAGAAGAGGGATCCAAAGTGGAAGACCTCTCTAGTGGCGAAGTTGAAGACGATGTTAAAGACAACAGCCATAGAGCTATCAGGAATCAAAGCCGCACCCGTACCTAGTGTGCCAGCTGTCGGTGTTTGGTACTAATAGTGCACTATGGAGTGTACCACACAATGCTTTTGGGAGGACGACGATGTCGATCGCAGCTCGATGGTTCCTGCAGGGTACGACGGAACACAGTGATTTATACAGGTTTGGGCCACCATGAGGCGTAGTTCCCTATGTCATGTGGGATTCTGGAGGTTCTTTTGCCTTGTGTTTGAGGGTTTATAGGTGATTGTTGAAGGTAGGAGATGAATGTGGTCTAGCGATCTAACGGGGTCTCACCTTTTTGTAGAGGTACCCCTCATCATTATACAACCAACTAAGGAGATGTCTCTGTACAGATCAGAGCCATTACATGAGTCTATCCACTATCTACTATGATTGTGCTGAATCTTCAAGCATTAAGTTGGCCTCTTCCGCAAAGCTCGCGCCCATCTGCATGTGCGGACCAAGTCTTGCGGAATTTAGTTGGCCTCCCTGATCTAGTGCATGGTAGTTTAAGTCGTCTTCAATTACCTCCTAACGAGGCCCACAATGTGTCTCTTGGATGACTTATTGGGGTCCTTTCAGGTGGTCTGTTGGTCACTTGTTTTTAATTGCTGAATGAAATCAAACAAGGCAACACAATGTTAAAAAGTAGAAGCCTTTGTCCTTGAAGTGTTATCTCTTCGGGATAACTATTCAAGGATAAAGGTTTGATGTAATCGATTAGAATACATAAAAGTATGACAAAGATATGAGAATTCATCTCATGTGCCTTAGCATTTCATTTCTCTTATACAAAGTAAGTTTACAATCATACATTTGGCTTCTTGATGCAAGATAGCACAAAGGTGTTTCGGAGGCTGAGCTATACGAAGTTGTAGCACCTGGCTAAAGGTACTTTATCCGGGATACTGTTCATCTATTTATAGGGGAGACAAACAGGGTTAGTACAAGATTACAATTATACCCCTCACTGTTTACAAATGCTATTAGGGCAGTAGTGTATTTCCCCTATCTTCTCCTGCGCAAGTTTAGGCTTTCGTTGCCTTTTGCTTTGGCTTGTAGCCAAAGCTCCTTTGCTGTCGTCGAAGCTATCAACTTTGGTTAATACCCTTTCTCTTAGTCATGTGCGAAGCTTCTTTGCGCGCCTTCTCGGCTGAAGGTTGGCTTTGTCCATCAGTAGAGATATTCCTGAAACATACTAGCTTGTGTTGAAGTAAAAGGTTTAAGTAAGTGATCTTCGGCATAGATGGCCCCCAACAGCAGCCCCTTAGGTATGAGTTCGTTTTCTTCGCAAATGAGCTTAGATCATAAAAATTATAACTTGGAGGCCATATGCCAAAGATCTGAAAAACACCTTCCTGAAGCTCGTTTAAGAAGAAGGTGACACATTTGAAGTAAAAACGGGTGACACAAAAGTTAAATCGTCTAGGGGACTTGGGACGCTGCACGGGAAAAATTTTCATGACCCTCGTTGCTTCGCGTGCATTTTCAGTATAAAAGCGACCGAGGAGGTGAGGGCAGATCACTTTTACTACCTTCACCTACCCGCTGCTAAAGTTTGTTGTGCCATCAAAGCTATTTGTTTAGGAGCACTTCGAGAGTTAACTTTGGCTGAATCAGTCTTAGTGAAAGATCATTGTCTCTACTCTTATGGCCTATATTGGTGACACTAGGGAGTTGACTAGCCCTACCTCCTTAGAGGCACGACAGAACACTTTGGCTATCGTTGATGCGACGAAGGCCTCATCGTTAAGAGTAGCTATGAAAATGGTGAAGGGCAGGCCTTCGAAGCCGAGTTATATTGAGATCGGGCTATCTACATTGAAATAGAAATATTTGCAATCCATGAGGAGACTTGGATACTTTAGTAACAGAGTGAAGGTACGTCTTCCCAGGGATGAAACAACACCGAAGCCAAGGAAAGATGAAGTTGTTGTGTACAAGAGTTTCTTCAAGGCTAGACTTTAGCTCCCAATGTACAAGATGATTGCCAAGGTACTACAATGTTACGAAGTGTTTATGCACCAGCTGACTCCAAATGCCTTGGTTCGGCTGAGTGTCTTTATTTAGGCCATTTGAAGCCAGGGGGCGCACTGATACCGATGCATTCTGCAAGGTTCATGATCTTCATTATCAGACGAAAGCCAAAGAGGGGTGATGCGTCACGATGCCCGATCTTCACGATGTAGGATCAATCTTCATATAACTAGCTTCGAAGAAGCCAAGATAACTTGCTGCAAGCAGTGATAACTAGTGCAACCTAACAAATAAAACTCGAAGCCAACCACCGTCTTTAACCGGCAGCCTGAATCGAGGATTCGCCCAACCACACTCTCAAAGAACCAACCAACACAACCTACAATCAATCGAGGAGACCTCGAAGGGAGTAGGAGCACCAATTGGGAGCGGATGAAGCTGCCGCTTCTACAATCCCACGAAGGAATTCACAAGAGCAAAGGGGTAGAGATCACTCTCAATATTTGTTAGCACATAGCTGAACAAAGGGGTTCTGTTTTAGATTATCATCAGTTGCCTTACATCATAGACATAGGGGGGTATTTATACTAGTAACAACCAGCCTTAGCGAGGTATAAACACGAAACAAAAGTATTTTCACGTGCTAATGTGAAGGAGCCTCTTCGGGAGATCTGCAGAGCTGATTTCCGTGTGGCTATTTGACTTCTGCGCAGCCTTCAGTATTTTGACAATAACTTCTTCTAGGAATCTCCAAATGACGTGGGGCTAGATGCGTTGGAAAGCTGACTTGATAAGCTTTCTCACCATGTATAGCATGCTTAATGAAAATTCGTAGAATAATGCAGTTGGTTATCAAGCAGACTGTTGACCTTCTGAATAGTCAGCACTAAAGTAGGTCGGCTGCCTTTTTGGTAGATTTGATTAAGTCGGCTTTAGAAGCATTGGGAACTAGACTTCAAGAGCTTTCCAAAAAGTACTTATGGGCCTTCATAGCTTCTGGGAATCAAAATATATGACTGTTTCTTCTGGACGGTTCTGTAGCGTTGGACTGACTCGGACATAGCTCTTCTTGCTGATTCACCCTTGATATGTTTTGTCCTTCCTCTTTGGTGAACCTAAGTAATATCAACATACACGACTTAGGTAGCATAAAGTTCTCATTAGTGTTTAATTGAAATTCATAAAGTAGCGCGTGCACCTCTTGTTGTAGCTTCTTAGCTCGGCTACGTGTAATTGGTCCATCAAAGACTTGGGTTGGTGATGATGTTGGTTGTACTTGAGTTGATGTAGTATGACTTGGGGGTTGTAACGTATTGCTTAATGGCGTGGTCATATCATCCTCCTCCCCTTGAAAAGGAGTCGTCCTCGACTCTGAAGTGTCTCCACTTGTATATGGTAAGAGGTCAGCAACATTGAACGTGTTGCTCACGCCATAACTTGGTGGAAGATCTATCTTGTATGCATTATCATTGATCTTGGCAAGAACACGAAATGGACCATCCCCTCGTGG
Organism: Zea luxurians; assembly: GCA_029449295.1. Classification (NCBI taxonomy): domain Eukaryota; kingdom Viridiplantae; phylum Streptophyta; class Magnoliopsida; order Poales; family Poaceae; genus Zea; species Zea luxurians. The sequence continues at coordinate 124,825,720 of JAOPSE010000009.1, forward strand.
CATCAATTTGGATTTGCGCTGCTCAGGAAAACGCTCTTTGCGCAAGTGAATCCAAACCAAGTCCCCCGGTTCAAATAACACTTTCTTCCTATGCTTGTTCATGCTTGTAGCCTTGCGCACTGCTTTGAGCTCAATTGCTTCCTTAGTCTTCTCATGTATCTTTTTTATTTATGCAGCACGCTCGGAAGCTTCCATATTGGTTCTTTCCTGCAATGGAAGGGGCAACAAATCTATCGGAGCAATAGGTTTGAACCGATATACAATTTCAAAAGGGCATAAATTAGTTGTAGAATGTACTGCCCTATTATAAGCAAACTCCACGTGTGGCAAACATTCCTCCCAATCCTTCAAGTTCTTCTTTACCATTGTTCGCAGCAGCATTGACAATGTACGATTCACCACTTCAGTTTGGCCATCAGTTTGGGGGTGGCATGTGGTGGAGAACAAAAGTTTAGTCCCAAGCTTTGCCCACAATGTCTTCCAAAAATAGCTCACAAACTTTACATCACGGTCAGATACGATGGTCTTGGGCACTCCATGTAGTCTCACGATTTCTCTGAAAAACAAATTAGCAACATGTGAAGCAACGTCGCTCTTGTTGCATGGGATAAAATGAGCCATTTTTGAAAATCTATCAACCACAACAAAAATAGAATCTCTCTTTTTTCGAGTCATCGGCAGCCCTAAAATAAAATCCATGCTTATGTCTTCCCAAGGAATTTTAGGAGCGGGTAAAGGAGTATATAAACCAAGAGGGTTCAGTTTTGACTTAGCTTTGTGACAGGTGACACAACGCTCCACAAATCTGATGACGTCTCTCCTCATCTTGGGCCAATAGAAATGATCACTGAGCATTTCATAAGTCTTCTTTTGTCCAAAATGACCTGTTGGACCGCCTCCATGTGACTCCTGCAATAAAAGCAATCTAACCGAAGACTTTGGTACACAAAGTTTGTTAGCTCTAAACAAAAATCCATCATGTATATGATATTTTTCGCAGCCTTTTCCATCTTTACAATGATTCTATGGTTCTGAAAATTCAGAATCATCATTATACATTTCTTTCAAATTTTCAAGACCCAAAACTTTTACCTCTAGTTGATTCAACAAAACATTCCTTCGAGACAAGGCATCAGCGACCACATTGTCCTTACCTTTCTTATATTTCACAATGTATGGAAATGTTTCGATAAACTCAACCCATTTGACATGGCGACGGTTCAGTTTGGCTTGCCCTTTCAAATACTTCAAAGCTTCATGATCGGAATGAATAACAAACTCTTTTGGCCATAAGTAGTGTCGAGGACCATAATTAGGGGTACCCCCAAGACTCCTAATCTCAGCTGGTAACCCCCATCAGCACAAAGCTGCAAAGGCCTGATGGGTACAATTAAGTCAAGGCTCGATCCACTCAAGGGACACAATCTCGCCTCGCCCGAGCCCAGCCTCGGGCAAGGACAGCCGACCCCGGAGGATTCACGTCTCGCCCGAGGACCCCCTCAAGCAACGGACACACCTTCGGCTCGCCCGAGGCCCAGTCTTCGCCAAGAAGCAACCTTGGCCAAGTCGCCATGCCGACCGACCGTATCGTAGGAGCATTTAATGCAAACATTTAATGCAAAGGTGGCCTGACACCTTATCCTGACGCGCGCCCTTCAGTCGACAGAGCCGAAGTGACCGCAGTCACTTCGCCACTCCACTGACCGGCCTGACAAGAGGACAGCGCCGCCTGCGCCGCTCCGACTGCTGTGCCACTCGACAGAGTGAGGCTGACAGCAGCCAAGTCCGACCTCAGGCGCCATAGGAAACTCCGCATCGCCTGAAGGGCTCAGACTCAGGCTCAGGCCCGGAAGACGACGAACTCCGCATCGCTCGACCCCAAGGCTCGGACTTGGGCTCGGCCCCGGAAGACGACGAACTCCGCTTCGCCCGACCCCAGGGCTCGGATTCGAGCTCAGCCCCGGAAGACGATGAACTCCGCATCGCCCGACCCTAGGGCTCAGACTCAGCCCTGGCCTCAGCCGACGGTCTCCGCCATGCCCGACCCAGGGGCTCGGACTCGACCTCGGTCTCGGAAGACAGACTCGACCTCGGAGGAGCCTCCACCTCGCCCAACCCAGGGCTCGGACCGACCACGTCACAGGAGGCACCATCATTACCCTACCCCAAGCTAACTCAGGCTACGGGGAACAAGACCGGCGTCCCATCTGGCTCGCCCCGGTAAACAAGTAATGATGGCGTCGCGCATGCTCTATGACGATGGCGGCTCTCAGCCCCCTTACGGAAGCAAGGAGACGTCAGCAAGGACTCGACAGCCCCGACAGCTGCCCTTCCGCCAGGCTCAAGTGCTCCTTCGACGGCCACGACACCACACGAACCGGGTGCCAAAACCTCTCCGGCTGCCACGATGGCATGTACTCAGGGCACTAGCTCTTCTCTGCTAGACATGTTAGCACACTGCTACACCTCCCATTGTACACCTGGATCCTCTCCTTACGCCTATAAAAGGAAGGTCCAGGGCCCTCTTACAGAGGGTTGGCCGCGCGGGGAAGGATGGGACGGCGCTCGCGTAAGCCTCTCGCTCCCTCCCGTGTGGACGCTTGTAACCCCCTACTACAAGCGCACCCGACCTGGGCGCGGGACAAACACGATGGCCGTGGGTTTCCCCTTTTACACCTGTCTCCCTCCGGCTTTTCCCCCCTTCGCGCTCCGTCTCGCGCCGACCCATCTGGGCTGGGGCACACGGCGACAATTTACTCGTCAGTCCAGGGACCCCCCGGGTTCGAAACACCAACAGTTCGCGCGCCAGGTAGGGGCCTGCTGCGTGTTGACGAACAGCTTCCCGTCAAGCTCTAGATGGGCAGTCTCCAGCAACCTTTCCAGCTCGGGACGGTGCTCCATTTTGGGGGTCTTGAGTTCATGTCCCTCGACGGCAGCTACGACATGATACTCCTTCCTCCGCCACGCGACAGCGACAATGGCGGTCGACAACCCGCCCGCCGGCGGCGGAATCAACGACGTCTTCCCCACGTGGTGGAAGAACAACATTCGAGCTTGTCCCGTCCCCTCCCCCGCCGACGGAGGAGGAGGCGGGGCAACCAAGGCCAAGCAGGAGGCGGCACCTCGTCGGCTGTCGAGCGAGTCGACGGCGCCGGCGCCCCAACGGGGGGCACGTCGGGCATCAACCTTGCATCTGAGACGAAGACGAGCGCTGTCTCCCTGTGACACGCCAACTCCAAGCAAACGGACGACGCCAGCACGCTCGCAAAGGACTTGCTGGGCGTCACCCTCGTACCTGAGACGACGGTGCAGTCTGCCCCTGACGTGACATCGTCACTGCCCGTCGACCAAGAGGTACCGACCGATTCCCATCTCGTGCCTTTTGGATTCAGCCTCGACCCACCAAGCGACTTCGCTTTGGTGGATGCTCTCATAGGGGCGAGTCCAAACCCTCTGGGGTATCGTATGCGGTCACCCTGGGATCGGCTGACAGCCGTCTCGACCTACGGGCCCTCGGGCTCCGAGGAAGATGACGAGCCTGACTTTAGTTGGGATTTCTCCGGACTTGGTAACCCCAGTGCCATGCGGGACTTCATGACCGCATGCGACTACTGCCTCTCTGATTGTTCCGATGGTAGCCGCAGCCTCGGCGACGAGGACTGCGGCCCAAGTCGTGAATGTTTCCACGTCGATCTAGGGGGTCCCGACGAAGGCAACCATCTTGGTATACCGGAGAACGGTGATCCCCCTAGGCCTGTGCCTCGCGTTGACATCCTTTGGGAGCTAGCTGTGGTCCCCGTCCCGACGGGGGGTCATGACCCACATCTCGAGCAAATCCGCGAGATGCAGGCCAGGCTCGACGAGGGAGCAGGAACACTTGAGCCATTCCGCCGGGACATCGGGCAGGAATGGGTGGGCCAACCTCCGGCCGGAGAAGCGCGTGATCTACCCCAGGGCACCCAGCACCGCATCACCGACGATGCCAGGGCAAGGCCACCACCGGCCTCCAGTGGGGTCGGCCAGAACCTGGCTGTAGCGGCAATACTTCTCCACGCGATGCCGGAGCCATCTACCACCGAGCGGCGGCGTATCCAGGGACAGCTCAAGAATCTCCTAGCGGATGCCACGGTCCGACGGGCCAAAAGCTCTGCCTCCCGAAGGCAGGGGTACCCCTCGGAACATCGCACCGCGACATCCCGATTCATGCGGGAAGCCTCGGTCCACACCGGGCGCACGCGCAACACAGCGCCTGCGGCCCCGGATCGCCTCGGCAACGAGCACCATCACCGCAACTGTCGAGCCCACCTCGACGAGAAGTTGCGCCGAGGCTACCACCCCACGCGTGGGGGACGCTACGACAGCGGGGAGGATCGGAGTCCCTCGCTCGAACCACCCGGTCCGCAGGCTTTCAGCCGAGCCATACGACAGGCGCCGTTCCCGACCCGGTTCCGAACCCCGACTACTATCACAAAGTACTCGGGGGAGACGAGACCGGAACTGTGGCTCGTGGACTACCGGCTAGCCTGCCACCTGGGTGGAATGGACGATGACAACCTCATCATCCGCAACCTCCCCCTGTTCCTCTCCGACACCACTCGAGCCTGGCTGGAGCACCTGCCTCTGGGGCAGATCTCCAACTGGGACGACCTAGTCCAAGCCTTCGCCGACAACTTCCAGGGCACGTACGTGTGCCCTGGAAACTCCTGGGATCTCCAAAGCTGCCGCCAGCAGCCGGGAGAGTCTCTCCGGGACTACATCCGGCGATTCTCGAAGCAGCGCACCGAGCTGCCCAACGTCACCGACTCGGATGTCATCGGCGCGTTCCTCGCCGGCACCACCTGCCACGACCTGGTGAGCAAGCTGGGCCACAAGACCCCCACCAGGGCCAGCAAGCTAATGGACATCGCCACCAAGTTCGCCTCTGGCCAGGAGGCGGTTGAGGCCATCTTCCGGAAGGATAAGCAGCCCCAGGGCCGCCCACCGGAAGATGTCTTCGAGGCGTCAACTCAGCGTGGCACCAAGAAGAAAGGCAAGAAGAAGTCGCAAGCGAAACGCGACACCGCCGACGCGGACCTTGTCGTCGCCGCCGAGTACAAGAACCCTCAGAAACCTCCCGGAGGTGCCAATCTCTTCGACAAGATGCTCAAGGAGCCGTGCCCCTATCATCAGGGGCCCGTCAAGCACACCCTTGAGGAGTGCGCCATGCTTCGGCGCCACTTTCACAAGGTCGGGCCACCTGCGGAAGGTGGCAGGGCCCGCGACAACGATAAGAAGGAGGATCACAAGGCAGGAGAGTTCCCCGAGGTCCACGACTGCTTCATGATCTACGGTGGGCAAGTGGCGAACGCCTCGGCTCGGCACCGCAAGCAAGAGCGTCGGGAGGTCTGCTAGGTAAATGTGGCGGCGCCAGTCTACCTAGACTGGTCCGACAAGCCCATCACCTTCGACCAGGGCGACCATCCCGACCGCGTGCCGAGCCCGAGGAAATATCCGCTCGTTGTCGACCCCGTCATCGGCAATGTCAGGCTCACCAAGGTCCTCATGGATGGAGGCAGCAGCCTCAACATCATCTACGCCGAGACCCTCGGGCTCCTGCGGGTCGAACTGTCCTCGGTCCGGGCAGGCGCTGCGCCTTTTCACGGGATCATCCCCGGGAAGCGCGTCCAGCCCCTCGGGCAACTCAATCTACCCGTCTGCTTTGGGACACCCTCCAACTTTTGAAGGGAAACCCTCACGTTTGAGGTGGTCGGGTTCCGAGGAACCTACCACGCGGTGTTGGGGAGGCCATGCTATGCCAAGTTCATGGCCGTCCCCAACTACACCTACCTCAAGCTCAAGATGCCGGGCCCTAATGGGGTCATCACCGTCGGCCCCACGTACCGACACGTGTACGAATGCGACGTGGAGTGCGTGGAGTACGCCGAGGTCCTCACCGAATCCGAGGCCCTCATCACCGACTTGGAGAGCCTCCCCAAGGAGGCGCCAGACGTGAAGCGCCACGCCGGCAACTTCGAGCCAGCGGAGGCGGTTAAGTCCGTCCCTCTCAACCCCAGCAACGATGCCTCCAAGCAGATCCGGATCGGCTCCAAGCTCAACCCCAAACAGGAAGCAGTGCTCGTCGACTTCCTCCGCGCAAACGCCGACGTTTTCGCGTGGAGTCCCTCGGACATGCCCGGCATACCGAGGGATGTCGCCGAGCACTCGCTGGATATCCGAGCTAGAGCCTGACCTCGTGAAGCAGCCTCTGCGCCGATTTGACGAAGAAAAGCGCAAAGCCATAGGCGAGGAGATCCACAAGCTAATGGCGGCAGGGTTCATCAAAGAGGTATTCCATCCCGAATGGCTTGCCAACCCTGTGCTTGTGAGAAAGAAAGGAGGGAAATGGCGGATGTGTGTAGACTACACTGGTCTAAACAAAGCATGTCCGAAAGTTCCCTACCCTCTGCCTCGCATCGATCAAATCGTGGATTCCACTGCTGGGTGCGAAACCCTGTCTTTCCTCGATGCCTACTCAGGGTATCACCAAATCAGGATGAAAGAGTCCGACCAGCTCGCGACTTCTTTCATCACACCCATCGGCATGTACTGCTATGTTACCATGCCGTTCGGTTTGAGGAATGCGGGTGTGACATACCAAAGGTGCATGAACCACGTGTTCGGCGAACACATTGGTCGAACGGTCAAGGCCTACGTCGATGACATCGTAGTCAAGACAAGAAAAGCCTCCGACCTCCTTTCTGACCTTGAAACGACATTCCAGTGTCTCAAGGCGAAAGGCGTAAAGCTCAATCCCGAGAAGTGTGTCTTCGGGGTCCCCCGAGGCATGCTCTTGGGGTTCATCGTCTCCGAGTGGGGCATCAAGGCCAACCCAGAGAAAATCGCGGCCATCACCAGCATGGGGCCCATCAAGGACTTGAAAAGGCGTACAGAGGGTCACGGGATGCCTTGCGGCTCTGAGCCGTTTCATCTCGCGCCTCGGCGAAAGAGGCCTGCCTCTGTACCGCCTCTTAAGAAAGGTCGAGTGCTTCACTTGGACCCCTGAGGCTGAGGAAGCCCTCGGGAACCTGAAGGCGCTCCTCACGAACGCGCCCATCTTGGTGCCCCCCGCTGCCGGAGAAGCCCTCTTGATCTACGTCGCCGCTACCACTCAGGTGGTTAGCGCCGCGATCGTGGTTGAGAGACGAGAAGAGGGGCATGCATTGCCTGTCCAGAGGCCAGTCTACTTCATCAGTGAAGTACTATCCGAGACCAAGATCCGCTACCCACAAATTCAGAAGCTGCTGTACGCGGTGATCCTGATGCGGTGGAAGTTGCGACACTACTTCGAGTCTCATCTGGTAACTGTGGTGTCATCCTTCCCCTGGGGGAGATCATCCAGTGCCGAGAGGCCTCGGGTAGAATTGCAAAGTGGGCGGTGGAAATCATGGGCGAGACGATCTCGTTCGCCCCTCGGAAGGCCATCAAGTCCCAAGTCTTGGCGGACTTTGTGGCTGAATGGGTCGATACCCAGGTCCCGATAGTTCTGATCCAACCGGAACTCTGGACCATGTTTTTCGACGGATCGCTGATGAAGACAGGGGCAGGCGCATGCCTGCTCTTCATCTCGCCCCTCGGGAAGCACCTACGCTACGTGCTATGCCTCCATTTCCCGGCGTCCAACAATGTGGCCGAGTACGAGGCTCTGGTCAACGGGTTGCGCATCGCCATCGAGCTAGGGGTCCGATGCCTCAACGCTCATGGTGACTCGCAGCTCGTCATCGACCAAGTCATGAAGAACTCCCACTGCCGCGACCCGAAGATGGAAGCCTACTGCGATGAGGTTCGGCGCCTGGAAGACAAGTTCTACGGGCTTGAGCTCAACCACATTGCCCGACACTACAACGAGACTGCGGACAAGCTGGCTAAAATAGCCTCGGGGCGAACAACGGTTCCATCGGACGTCTTCTCCCGAGACCTGCATCAACCCTCCGTCAAGACCGACGACATGCCCGAGCCCGAGAAGGCCTCAGCCCAGCCCGAGGCACCCTTGGCTCAGCCCGAGGCACCCTCGGCTCGGCCCGAGGCACCCTCGGCTCGGCCCGAGGTACCCTCGGCCCCCGAGGGTGAGGCACTGCGCGTCGAGGAGGAGCGGAGCGGGGTCATGCCTAATCGAAACTGGCAGACCCCGTACCTGCAATATCTCCATCGAGGAGAGCTACCCCTCGACCGAGCCGAAGCTCGGTGGTTGGCGCGGTGCACCAAGTCGTTCATCTTGCTGGGAGACGGGAAGGAACTCTACCACCGCAGCCCCTCGGGCATCCTCCAGCGATGCATTTCCATCGCCGAAGGCTAGGAGCTCTTACAAGAGATACACTCGGGGGCTTGCGGCCATCACGCAGCGCCTCGAGCCCTTGTTGGAAACGCCTTCCGACAAGGCTTCTACTGGCCGACCGCGGTGGCCGGCGCCACTAGAATTGTCCGCACCTGCCAAGGGTGTCAATTCTATGCAAGGCAAACCCACCTGCCCGCTCAGGCTCTGCAGACCATACCCATCACCTGGCCGTTTGCTGTGTGGGGTCTGGACCTTGTCGGCCCCTTGTAGAAGGCACCTGGGGGCTACACGCACCTGCTAGTCGCCATCGATAGATTCTCCAAGTGGATCAAGGTCCGACCCCTAAACAGCATCAGGTCCGAACAGGCGGTGGCGTTCTTCACCAACATCATCCATCGCTTTGGGGTCCCGAACTCCATCATCACCGACAACGGCACCCGGTTCACCGGCAGAAAGTTCCTGGACTTCTGTGAGGATCACCACATCCGGGTGGACTGGGCCACCGTGGCTCACCCCATAACGAATGGGCAAGTAGAGCGTGCCAACGACATGATCCTGCAAGGACTCAAGCCGTGGATCTACAACGACCTCAACAAGTTCGGCAAGCGATGGATGAAGGAGCTCCCCTCGGTGGTCTGGAGTCTGAGGACAACGCCGAGCCGAGCCACGGGCTTCACACCATTCTTTCTAGTCTATGGGGCTGAGGCCATCTTGCCCACAGACTTAGAATACGTTTCCTCGAGGACGAGGGCCTACGACGGCCAAAGCAATCAAGCTAACCGAGAAGACTCGCTGGACCAGCTGGAAGAGGCTCGGGACATGGCCTTACTACACTCGGCGCGGTACCAGCAGTCCCTGCGATGCTACCACGCTCGAGGGGTTCGGTCCCGAGACCTCCAGGTGGGCGACCTGGTGCTTCGGCTGCGACAAGATGCCCGAGGGCGGCACAAGCTCACGCCTCCCTGGGAAGGGCCATTCGTCATCGCCAAGGTTCTGAAGCCCGGAACGTACAAGCTGGCCAACAGTCAAGGCGAGGTCTACAGCAACGCTTGGAACATCTGACAACTACATTGCTTCTACCCTTAAGATGCTTTCAAGTCGTTCATACACCTCGCTCACACACAAAGTCTAGTAATCAAGGAAGGGTCAGCCTTGCCTCGGCAAAGCCCGACCCTCCCTCGGGGGCTAGAAGGGGGGAACCCCCTCTGCGTCAAAATTTTCCTTGGAAAAAAATCCTTTCTACCAGAATGTCTTTCATGCTTCTCGACTACTTCGAAAGTGGGATCCTGAAAACGACGGAGTACACGTAAGCAGCCAAGGATGACCGAGCCGAGGGACTCCTACGCCTCCGGGATATGGATACCTCACTCATAACCTTCTGCGATAAGTAACTCACGCTCGGATAGGTGATTCCGCGGACCGAACAAGTCTTCACACTCGAAAATTCTTCTGGCAAAACGATTTTTCGGGCCTTCTCGACTATATTGATGGCAGAACCCTACGGACGAGTAAGAGTACATGTAAGCTGCAAGGCCGACCGTGCCGAGGGACTTCTACGCCTCCGGGATACGGATACCTCACTCATCACCTTCCGTGAAAAGTAACTCTTGCTCGGACAAACAATTCTGTTACCGACAAATAAGTCCAGATACTCGAAACAAGAGGAAAAGAAACGCAGCTTTACAACACGACGACAGTGTGTTTGGGCCTCGGCGGCCGCAGAAAACATACACACACTACAAGATAACCTGATCCTGCAGGCTCGGACCTTGACAGTTGAAGGGAGCAGCAACACCCTCGGCGTCAACTACACCTTCGGCGAAGTCCGACCTAGCCTCGGATGGCAACACGGTCAGAGGATCTCCACTCCGAAGGACGACATCAGCACCACGCCCGGACCAACGCTGGCGGGGTCTTCTCCAGGAATCCGGCTCGAGCAAACAGCTCGGCCGGCCACCCCGAAGCCTCAGCTCATGGCCTCGGCAACTCGACTGCGGCGTCGGTCCCGCCAGTGGACGGCCCGGCCAGGCTCCGGCCGACGAAGTCTTCTTTTCGAGCCAACTCCGCCTCTGTCCGTGCTGACACCGCTACCTCCGACTTCGGCTCATCGAAGAGCGGCCGAGGGTTCCTTTAACTAAGCAAGAGAAGCCTCGGACAGCAAGGCCGACCGAGCCAAGGGACTCCTACGCCTCCGGGATACGGATACCTCACTCATCACCTTCACACGAGGCAACTCACGCTTGGTGAAGCGGTTCAGATAGCCGACAGGCGAGTCTTAGTGCTCGAAATGAGGAAAAAAACACAGCTCCGTGACGAAAATACATACATGTTCAGGCCTCGACAGCCACAATGAACAGGACACCGGCACTCAAGGTGCCATTACAAACGGAACTCCGGTTCCACCTCCGCAGGCACGAACAACCCCACACGATTGGAGGGCCTGCGGAGCAACAGAAGGCCGACGGGTGGCTCGCCGCCGCCCGCTCCAACAGCGACGACGATGACTTCTGCTCCGAGGGGCCGAACAGCAGCAGCGATGACCTCAGGGCGGATGCTGCTGCCATAAGGCCCTCGCCCACGTCCTCACTCGAGAGGCGAGGACGAGCAGAAGGCCGTAGAGTTGGAGGTCAGTCCGTGGGCGGCACCGGCTATCTCGTCGGCGGAGAAACCACTTCCGGCTGCCGTGGCGGAAGGTGACACCGGAAGCGGCTCCGAAGCCGCTCGGGTCGGAGAGCCGGGCACGCGGTAGCTGCCAGCGCCACGAACGGCGAACGCCCTTCCCCCCGATCACTGAGGGAAGGAGCGGGCCGCTTCCCGCGCAGAGACCGACCCCAACTCGACGCACTCCCCTCCCCAGCACTGATGATGAACATCCTTGAAGCTGAGGGAGGGGCAGAGGCCGCAGCCCGGCTTGCTTCTCCCCACCCAGGGGCTGGTGGTCACCGTCTTGGGTGACCACCGGCGAGGGGATGCGGCCGGGCTGCCTGATGAAAATCCTTGAAGCCGAACGATGGCTGAAAGGTACCGACTCCCGCGAAGTTGCGTTCCTCCGACGACAAGGCGGAAGGACTGCGAGTATCCCCCATCCGGGGGCTCAGAAGGTGGAAAGACGCGATGCATAAGGGAGCGCGAAGACATGGTTGTCTTTCAAGGGGGTCACCCTCCTTTTAAATGCAACTCTCCCCACTTGCGTCCTCAGCCATCGCGGGCTGAGTCTTCTCCAACACACTCCAAGGTCCTCCCCCTACGACACGGGGGCTGGGTCCCACGCGTCATGCAAGCTGGCCCAGGGCAGAAGAAGCCAAACCGCCGCGCGCGGTGCGCGCAACTGCCCAGCAGTTACAAGCATTCCTCCACTTTTGCCTAGACCAGCGGGTGAAAGGTCGGACAGCCATGCAGTCGGCATGCACTCGCGCCAAGTGGGCGCACCCCTTCGACTCCAACGCGCCCAGCATGGAGACCCAGGCCCACATGTCATGCAACCGGCGCGCCGGTTGCTACATGCGAGCAACTGCACCGCCCCTCGCGCCACTACCGCGCCTCCTCGACTGAGGAACCAGTACCGCGACTCAAGGCAACCCTGCGTATGACCCAACAGTGCCAGCCAGGCGCATCGGTCACGGGCCAGTCAGCAGCGGGAGAAGGCGCGACGGTCGATGCGGCCAAAAATGGGCTGGCAGTAATGGCGGTGGTAGGCGGGCGGAAGCAGCAGTCACATCGTCAGCCAAGCTCACGTCCCCTCATGGGACAGTGAGAGAACCCTCTCCCACGGCGTGAAGATGGCGCGCCCGTGTTCCGTTCCTCGAACGGCTCGCGTACGTGCAACGGCTGCCCCGTGAACCTCTCTCCACGTCGCATTAACTCCGCGGCGGGACAGGCGGCACCTTTGGCAGGAGAAGCGAGCGGCGCTTCACCTCCGCCATAATGACCGCGTCAAAAAGGTGCGCCACGTCATTCGATTTCGTATCCTTTTCCTTTTCCTCTTTCTCTCTCTTACAACAGGGACCGGGAAAGGGGATACCCCGAAAGGGATCCTTCTCCGCGATGGAAATGGGCCCTGAGCCCCCCTACTGATCAGAGGTTCGAAGGCTGGCCCCTCGGAGGGGTTCAACAGCCGCCTCAGAGCGCTCGGGCTCCGCACCCACTACTGGTCAGAGGTTCAAAGGCCGGCCCCTCGGAAGGGTTCAACGACCGCCTCAGGCCACTCGAGCTCCGCGCCCACTACTGATCAGGGGTTCGCAGGCTGGCCCTCGAAGGGTTCACAGCCGCCTCAGACGCAGAGCGAGGGATGACCCTGGGTACGTTCGATACATAACCAAGGCTCGGGCTACGCTCCCGAGGTACCCTAGGACATTTCCGAGACCAGCGGGAATGATCTTGTAATGGAATCCCATCAGAGGGATGCATCGAGCCCTCGGACCCCGTCAAAAGGGGACCGGGTCCGGCAAATCACCCGCAGGTACTTTTGGAGCGCGCCTCCGGGCCTCTAGCCGACCCCTAACAAATGGGGCACGGGCGTCCACTCGGATTACCCGTTAGCAGCTCACTGGAGACACCATGTTCGGCGCCCTCCAAGGGCAACATGGTGCTTTTCCCCCCCTCCTCCTTGCGGAAAGGCGACGCAGGGGCGTATGCAAAAAAGTCGAGTCTGTCCTTGACCGTCCTCTCGCTCTGTGCGGAGGCTCAGGGGCTGCTCTCGCAAACCCGGCTCCGACCAAACCGTTGACAGCGTCAACATACCAGCCCGAGAACTTGGGACCCGACCGTGCAGCCGGGCTACGGCCAGCTCGCATGAGGGAACAACCAGACCAGCCGAAGCATCGCGAAACGCATTAAGACCTCGAAGGAGTCAAACCACTCCTCCGAGGCCTCGGGGGCTACACCCGGCAGGTGCGCTCGCGCGCACCCACCGGAACAAAACGCAACCGAGAAAGGCCGGTCCCCTTGCAAAAAAGTGCGACAAAAGCCTCCAAGCGAGTATTAACACTCCCATCGAGGCTCGGGGGCTACTGTCGGGGACCATAATTAGGGGTACCCCCAAGACTCCTAATCTCAGCTGGTAACCCCCATCGGCACAAAGCTGCCAAGGCCTGATGGGTACAATTAAGTCAAGGCTTGGTCCACTCAAGGGACACGATCTCGCCTTGCCCGAGCCCAGCCTCGGGCAAGGGCAGCCAACCCCGGAGGATTCACGTCTCGCCCGAGGACCCCCTCAAGCAACGGACACACCTTCGGCTCGCCCGAGGCCCAGTCTTCGCCAAGAAGCAACCTTGGCCAAGTCGCCACGCCGATCGACCGTATCGCAGGAGCATTTAATGCAAACATTTAATGCAAAGGTGGCCTAACACCTTATCATGACGCGCGCCCTTCAGTCAACCGCAGTCACTTCGCCGCTCCACTGACCGGCCTGACAAGAGGACAGCGCCGCCTGCGCCGCTCCGACTGCTGTGCCACTCGATAGAGTGAGGCTGACAGCAGCCAAGTCCGGCCTCAGGCGCCATAGGAAACTCCGCATCGCCCGAAGGGCTCGGACTCGGGCTCAGCACCGGAAGACGACGAACTCCGCATTGCCCGACCCCAGGGCTCGGACTTGGGCTCGGCCCCGGAAGACGACGAACTCCGCTTCGCCCGACCCCAGGGCTCGGACTCGGACTCAGCTCCGGAAGACGACGAACTCCGCATCGCCCGACCCCAGGGCTCGAACTCAGCCCTGGCCTCAGCCGACGGTCTCCACCTCGCCCGACCCAGGGGCTCGGACTCGACCTCGGTCTCGGAAGACAGACTCGACCTCGACCTCGGAGGAGCCTCCACCTCGCCCAACCCAGGGCTCGGACCGACCACGTCACAGGAGGCACCATCATTATCCTACCCCAAGCTAACTAAGGCTACGGGGAACAAGACCGGCGTCCCATCTGGCTCGCCCCGGTAAACAAGTAATGATGGCGCCCCGCATACTCTATGACGACGGGGGCTCTCAGCCCCCTTACGAAAGCAAGGAGATGTCAGCAAGGACTCGACAGCCCCGACAGCTGTCCTTCCGCCAGGCTCCAGCGCTCCTCCGACGGCCACGACACCACACGAACCGGGTGCCAAAACCTCTCCAGCTGCCACGATGGCATGTACTCATGGCACTATCTCTTCTCTGCTAGACACGTTAGCACACTGCTACACCTCCCATTGTACACCTGGATCCTCTCCTTACGCCTATAAAAGGAAGGTCCAGGGCCCTCTTACAGAGGGTTGGCCGCGCGGGGAAGGACGGGACGGCGCTCGCGTAAGCCTCTCGCTCCCTCCCGCGTGGACGCTTGTAACCCCCTACTGCAAGCGCACCTGACCTGGGCGCAGGACAAACACGAAGGCCGTGGGTTTCCCCTTTTACGCGTGTCTCCCTCTGGCTTTTCCCCCCTTCACGCTCCGTCTCGCGCCGACCCATCTGGGCTGGGGCACGCGGCGACAATTTACTCGTTGGTCCAGGGACCCCCCGGGTTCGAAACGCCGACAAGTAGTGCTGCCATGTTTCAAGCGCTCGGACCAAAGCATACAATTCTTTGTCATACACAGAATAATTTAATTGAGCACCTCCCAGTTTTTCACTAAAATATGTTATAGGTTTTCCTTGTTGCATTAAAACTCCTCCTATCCCAATCCCACTAGCATCACATTCTACTTCAAAAGTTTTAGTGAAATCAGGAAGAATAAGTACAGGTGCTTCAGTCAAACGTTTCTTCAATTCTTGAAAAGCATCTTCTTGTGAGTTTCCCCATTTAAATTCAACACCTTTCTTTGTCAATTCATTTAAAGGGGAAGCAATTGTACTGAAATCTCACACAAATCTTCTATAAAAACCAGCAAGACCATGGAAACTTCTTACTTGACTTACATTCGTTGGAGCCGGCCAATCCTTGATGGCTTTCACCTTGGATTCATCCACCTCTATTCCTTTTGCTGAAACAACAAAGCCAAGAAACACAACATGGTCTGTGCAAAAGCTACACTTCTCAAGATTAGCAAATAATTTCTCCTTTCTAAGCTCATCTAAAACTTGTCGAATGTGTTTCACATGTTCATCAAAAGACTTGCTGTAAATTAGAATATCATCGAAGTAGACAACAACAAATTTTCCAATGAAAGTTCTTAAGACTTGGTTCATTAATCTCATAAAAGTACTAGGAGAATTAGTCAACCCAAAAGGCATCACTAACCATTCATACAACCCAAATTTTGTTTTAAATGCAGTCTTCCATTCATCTCCAGTTTTCATTCTTATTTGATGGTATCCACTTCTCAAATCAATTTTAGTAAAAATTGTTGAACCACTTAATTCATCAAGCATATCATCTAGCCGTGGAATAGGATGGCGATAGCGAACGGTAATATTATTTATAGCTCTACAATCAACACACATCCTCCAAGATCCATCTTTCTTAGGTACTAAAATCACAGGAACAGCACAAGGGCTTAAGCTTTCACGAACAAAACCTTTATCAAGAAGTTCTTGTACTTGCCTTTGTATTTCCTTAGTTTCTTCAGGATTAGTTCGATATGCTGGATGGTTAGGAAGTGCAGCCCCTAGAATAAGATCAATTTGATGCTCAATCCCTCGAATTGGAGGTAGTCCAGCCGGTGTTTCTTGTGGAAACACGTCTTCAAAGTCCTGCAAAAGATCGGCCACAACACTAGGAAGAGATGTTATGTCGTTAGGAGAAATCAAAACATCTTTGTTCATAAGTACAAAGAGTACTTGATATGGGTTGTTCCTCACTTCTCTCAGCTCAGTTTTGTGGCTAGCATAACTAGATGTTCTCCCTCTTCCTTCCTTTTATCTCTTGAATTTGGCTTGTAGCACTCGCTCACCAAATTGTGGATGGCACTCAATTTCTTTTGTTCTTCCCCTCCTCTACTTGCTGCACTAATTTCAGTTTTCTTTTGTAAATGTTCAACCATGATTTGTTGAGGGGTCATAGGCTTGAGTACAAACTTTCTCCCTTTCAGATCTAGCGTGTATTGATTTGTTCTTCCACAATGCTGAGAATATCGGTCATATTGCCAAGGTCTTCCTAGCAGCATGTGGCACACAGACATGGGTGCAACATCGCACTCCACTGTGTCAACATACTCTCCAATCTTGAACTGAACTTTCACCTTATAACCAATCTTAATATCTCCCAATTCATTCAACCATTGGACATGATATGGATGAGGGTGTCGCTGCAACTTCAAACCAAGCTTTTCAACCATCTCACGACTTGCAAGATTATGGTAGCTCCCTCCATCAATGATCACCTTACTACTTTGTCTTGCACTTTGGCTCGCGTTTGAAAAAGATTATGTCGCTGTCCAATTTCAGCTTCTTTCATTTGAACACTCAAGATTTGTGTAACCACAAGAGTAGTACCATGCTCAAATTCACATCCCGTATGTTCTTCAGATTTATCAATGTCATCTTCCTTTCCTGCTTTAGCTTCCTCTTCACTAGCTGACGTATATTCTCCATCATTAGTCACAAGGATCACACGATTATTTGGACACTCCTTTATGACATGACCACGACCTCCACACTTGAAGCACTGAATACCACTACTCTTGGCTGTTCAACCCACTGATGTTGAAGTGGATGCTGCTGGTTTATAACTTGTGCTTGGAGCAGCACCGTTCTTTCCACTAGAATTGCCTTGAATATTGGATCGCAAGCCCCCAGTTGAACCTTTTGTCGATGAGGATGCAGCAGTAAACCTTGAGATTGATTTGCTTCCTCCAGTCATGGTTCGTGCACCATATGACAAGGGCTTGGTGCTCTTAGCATCTTGTTGCAGCTGGAGTTCAGCTTTGGTGGCTTGATGTACCAAATCAATAAGACTTTGATACGGCTGAAACTCAACAATACCCTGAATGTTGCGGTGTAACCCAGCCATGAAACGTGCAATGGTTTGCTCTTCATCTTCATACACATTGGCTCTAATCATGGCCTTCTCCATCTCTTTATAATACTCCTCAACAAAAAAACTTCCTTGCCTCAAATTCTGCAATTTATCAAAAAGATCACGCCGATAATGCTTCGGCACAAAACGAATTCTCATTTCTCGCTTCATCTCTTGCCAAGTAATAATAGGGTCCTCTCCATCTTCTTCACGATCACGAAGAAATTGCTCCCACCAAATCAGAGCATATCCTTCAAACTCAAGAGATGCCATTGCAAGTTTCTTCTCCTCTGAATAATTATGTAGGCGGAAGATTTTCTCCACTTTCAATTCCCATGTGAAATAATCTTCAGGATCAGATCTACCATCAAATTTTGGCATGGTAAACTTAAGTTTCCCAAATCTCTCTTCTTGGTTGACGCCTCTATGATGACGACGACCATAGCGATGTTGGGACTGATCATCATCCCCAAATTTAGATTCTTCATTGTCATCATTTCTTCGATTCCGGCCTCTTCCTCTACCACGTGCAACACCTTGATTTCTCCTCCCATGTTCACTTGCTCTTCTAGAATAATTTCCTTCACCTTCTTCCCCATCTTCATCATGGTTTCTTGCACCGTTAGGGAGTCGATGACGACCTCTAATTTCAGCCATAAGTGTCTGAAGATCTTGTGCCAACAGATCTTGCTTGGCTTCTATGCTTTGTTTGAGCTCATTGAATTGTATCATGGTGACACATTCTTCAATCTCAACATTGGGATCCATCTTCCTGCTAAATTAGTGGCAACAAGGCAACAAATATAGGTGGAATATGAAGCTATATAGAATCTCACAACCTCACCACTCTTACCAACCAAAGCTCTTATGAGTTCCCTACGGGTTGCAAGAAAATGTGTGGTGGTAACAAGAAAGTGGTGGTTAAGCAAATACAAGACCAGAGTACCGATTACGATGGCTTATATGTGGAGCTTGGTGGGGAATAATAAACAAGGGATTGAAAGGGAAATGTGCCCTTGGGCCATTTCTAAGTATTTTGGTGATTTAGTGTCCAACACAAGTGCCTAAGTGTAAAAAGGTGGACAAGGTACAAATCAAGAATTAAGGTATGTTTCTCAGACTTAGTACATTGTTTTATGGACTAATGTACTGTGTCTAAGTGCTGGAAACAGAAAAAATCGAGTTGGAGAAGAGATGGCTCGAACAGCCAAAGTCTGCCCAGTCTGGGTGCACTGGACTGTCCGGTGGTGCACCGGACAGTGTCCGGTGCGCCAGGCTGGCTTGGGCAAAGTGGCTGCTCTCGGGACTTCGACGGCGGTGTACGGCTAAAATTCACCGGACTGTCCGGTGTGCACCGGACTGTCCGGTGGGCCGCGCACAGGCGAACTCGTCGCTCTCGGGAAACCATCAACGGCGTACGGCTAAAAATCACCGGACTGTCCGGTGTGCACCGGACTGTCCGGTGAGCCAACGGTCGGCCGGGCCAACGGTCGGCCGCGCAATCTGCGCAGGACACGTGGCCGAGCCAACGGCTAGAAGACGGCACCGGACATGTCCGGTGCGCCAACGGCTCTCAGGCTGCCAACGGTCGGCTTCGCTATTTAAGGAAGGAAATCGGGCACCGGACAGTGTCCGGTGTGCACCGGACTGTCCGGTGCCCCCGATGACAGAAGGCAAGAATGGCTTTCCAAACTTGTGCTCAACGGCTCCTAGCTGCCTTGGGGCTATAAAAGGGACCCCTAGGCGCATGGAGGAGAAAACCAAGCATCCTTTAAGCATCATTGATCACTCACACTTCATTCTCGCGCACTGGTTCGACATTTTAGTGATTTGAGCTCCGTTCTAGTGTGCTAGTCTCTTGAGCTCAAGTCTGGGTTTTGCGTGTGCGTATTCGCTGTGATCTTTGTGTCGTGTGTGAGTTGCTAATCCCTTCCTTGCTCTGTGATTCTTCGTGAACATCTTGTGTAAGGGCGAGAGGCTCCAAGCTATGGAGATTCCTCGCAAACGGGATTAAGAGAAGCAAAGCAACACCGTGGTATTCAAGTTGGTCTTTGGACCGCTTGAGAGGGGTTGATTGCAACCCTCGTCTGTTGGGACGCCACAACGTGGAGTAGGCAAGCGTTGGTCTTGGCCGAACCACGGGATAACCACTGTGCCATCTCTGTGATTGATATCTCTTGGTTATTGTGTTGTGTTGAGATCCTTCTCTAGCCACTTGGCATATTACTGTGCTAACAAGTAACCAAGTTTTGTGGCTTAAGTTTTTGAAGTGCTACAGGATCACCTATTCACCCCCCCCCTCTAGGTGCTCTCAATTGGTATCGGAGCCGTTCTCTTCAAGAAAGGGACTAACCGCCTGAAGAGATGGATCCTAAAGGCAAGGGGATGGTGATCAACGACAAGGAGAAGGAGTCCTTCGTCAACGAGCCCAATGATGACAGGCCCACCGACTCAGGCTCGAGCCACAAAAGAAAAGACGGGAGGAAGAAGAAGACAAGGCGCATCAAGGAAATTGTCTACTACGACAGCGACGAATCTTCCTCCTCCCAAAAGGACGACGACGACTACGATAGACGAAAGATGGTTAACTCAAACTTTTCTTTCGATTATTCGCGCATCCCGCATAGTTCAAATGCTCAATTGCTCCCCATTCCACTTGGCAAGCCCCCTCACTTTGATGGAGAGGATTACGGATTTTGGAGCCACAAAATGCGTACTCACCTGTTTTCTCTCCATCCAAGCATTTGGGAGATTGTGGAAAGTGGAATGAAATTTGATAGCTCGGATAGCCCTGTGTTTATTAATGAACAGATTCATAAAAATGCACAAGCTACTACTGTGTTGCTAGCCTCTTTGTGCAGGGACGAGTATCACAAGGTGAGCGGCTTGGACAATGCCAAGCAGATCTGGGACACCCTCAAGATCTCTCATGAGGGAAACGACGTCACCTTGCTCACCAAAATGGAGTTGGTGGAGGGCGAGCTTGGACGGTTCGCGATGATAGGGGGCGAGGAGCCGACACAAACATACAACCGGCTCAAGACCCTTATCAACAAAATAAGGAGCTACGGGAGCACGCGATGGACGGACCACGACATCGTCCGCCTAATGCTGAGGTCATTTACCGTTCTTGATCCTCATTTGGTGAACAATATACGTGAAAAATCCCAGGTACACCAAGATGTCGCCCGAAGAAGTTCTTGGGAAGTTCGTAAGCGGGCGAATGATGATCAAGGAGGCAAGATACGTGGACGACGCGTTGAACGGTCCTAGTCATGAGCCTCAACCCATTGCTCTCAAGGCAACAAGGAGCAAGGAGGCGCTACCAAGCAAGGTGGCACAAGTTGAGGCGGCCGGACTCAATGATGAGGAGATGGCCCTCATCATTAAGCGCTTCAAGACGGCGCTTAAAGGTCGCAAGGGGCAGCCAAGCAAGACCAAAGCCAAGGGGAAGCGCTCATGCTTCAAATGCGGTAAGCTTGGTCATTTTATTGCTAACTGTCCCGACAATGATAGTGATCAGGACCAAGGGAACAAGAGGGAGAAAAAGAAGCATTACAAGAAGGCCAAGGGCGAGGCACATATCGGAAAGGAGTGGGATTCGGATTGTTCCTCCTCCGACTCTGACAATGAAGGACTCGCCGCCACCGCCTTCAACAAGTCATCCCTCTTCCCCAACGAGCGTCACACTTGCCTCATGGCAAGAGAGAAGAAAGTAAGCACTCATACTAGTACTTATGCTTCTTCGAGTGAAGATGAGTCTAGTGATGATGATGAGATAGATTACTCATGCTTATTCAAGGGATTAGATAGAACCAAGGTAGACAAAATTAATGAATTAATTGATGCCTTGAATGACAAGAATATTCTTTTAGAAAAACAAGAGGATTTGTTGTATGAAGAACATGACAAATTTGTAGAAGCACAGAAATCTCTTGCTCTAGAAGTTAAGAGGAATGAAATGCTCTCTAGTGAATTATCTTCTTGTCATGAAACTATTGCTAAGTTAAAAAGTTTTAATGATGATTTAAATGCTAAACTAGAAGTAGCTAGTAAATCTAATTCTTGTGTAGAAATTGTTGAAACTTGTAATAGGTGTAAAGATTTTGACATTGATGCTTGTAGTGATCATCTAGTTTCAATTTCCAAATTAAATGATGAATTAGCTAGTCTTAATGCCCAACTTAAGACTAGCAAGAATGAATTTGACAAGCTAAAATTTGCAAGGGATGCCTACACGATTGGTAGACACCCCTCAATTAAGGATGGACTTGGCTACAAGAGGGAAGCCAAGAACTTGACAAGCCATAAGGCTCCCATCTCCGCCAAGGAGAAAGGGAAGGCCCCTATGGCTAGTAGTGTGCAAAAGAACCATGCCTTTATGTACTATGATAGAAGACAACCTAGAAATGCTTATAGGAGTTGTAATGTATATAATGCCTTTGATTCTCATGCCATGGTTGCTTCTAGTTCTTCTTATGTGCATGATAGAAATCTTGGTAGGAGAAATGTTATTCATAATATGCCTAGGAGAAATGTCGTTAATGTTCCTAGGAAAGTTAATGAACCTTCTACAATATATCATGCTTTAAATGCTTCTTTTGCTATTTGTAGAAAGGATAGGAAGATAGTTGCTAGAAAATTAGGGGCAAGATGCAAGGGAGACAAAACTTGCATTTGGGTCCCTAAGGATATTTGTGCTAACCTTGCAGGACCCAACATGAGTTGGGTACCTAAGACCCAAGCCTAAATTTGCCTTGCAGGTTTATGCATCCGGGGGTTCAAGCTGGATTATTGACAGCGGATGCACAAACCATATGACGGGGGAGAAGAAGATGTTCACCTCCAACGTCAAGAATAAAGATTCCCAAGATTCAATAATATTCGGTGATGGGAATCAAGGCAAGGTAAAAGGGTTAGGTAAAATTGCAACTCAAATGAGCACTCTATCTCTAATGTGTTTTTAGTAGAGTCTCTTGGATATAATTTGCTATCTGTCAGTCAATTATGCAATATGGGATATAACTGTTTGTTTACAAATGTAGATGTGTCTGTCTTTAGAAGATGTGATGGTTCACTAGCTTTTAAGGGTGTACTAGACGGCAAGCTTTACTTAGTTGATTTTGCAAAAGAAGAGGCCGGTCTAGATGCATGCTTAATGGCTAAGACTTGCATGGGCTGGCTGTGGCATCACCGCTTAGCACATGTGGGGATGAAGAACCTCCACAAGCTTCTAAAGGGAGAACACGTGATAGGTCTAACCAATGTTCATTTCGAAAAAGATAGACCTTGTGCAGCTTGTCAAGCAGGGAAACAGGTGGGAGGCTCTCATCACACCAAAAATGTGATGACAACATCAAGACCCCTGGAGCTGCTACATATGGACCTCTTCGGACCCGTCGCCTATCTGAGCATAGGAGGAAGTAAGTATGGTCTAGTTATCGTTGATGACTTTTTCCGCTTCACTTGGGTGTTCTTTTTGCAGGATAAGTCTGAAACCCAAGGGACCCTCAAGCGCTTCCTAAGGAGAGCTCAAAATGAGTTTGAGCTCAAGGTGAAGAAGATAAGGAGCGACAACGGGTCCGAATTCAAGAACCTTCAAATGGAGGAGTTTCTTGAGGAGCAGGGGATCAAGCACGAGTTCTCCGCTCCCTACACACCTCAGCAAAATGGTGTGGTAGAGAGGAAGAACAAGACGCTCATAGATATGGCGAGGACTATGCTTGGAGAATTCAAGACCCCCGAGTGCTTTTGGTCGGAAGCCGTGAACACGGCTTGCCACGCCATCAACAGGGTCTACCTTCACTGCCTCCTCAAGAAGACGTCGTATGAGCTGCTAACCGGTAACAAACCTAATGTATCGTATTTTCGTGTTTTTGGGAGTAAATGCTACATTCTAGTGAAGAAGGGTAGGAATTCCAAATTTGCTCCCAAAGCCGTAGAAGGATTTTTATTAGGTTATGATTCAAATACAAAGGCGTATAGGGTCTTCAACAAATCATCGGGTTTGGTTGAAGTCTCTAGCGACGTTGTATTTGATGAGACTAATGGCTCTCCAAGAGAGCAAGTTGTTGATCTTGATGATGTAGATGAAGAAGACGTTCCAACGGCCGCAATACGCACCATGGCGATTGGAGATGTACGGCCTCAGGAACATTTGGAGCAAGATCAACCGTCTTCCTCAACTATGGTGCATCCCTCAACCCAAGATGACGAACAGGTATCTCAAGTGGAGGCACAAGGGGGAGCACAGGATGTTCAAGAGGAAGAAGCACCTCAGGCACCTCCAACCCAAGTTCGAGCGACAATTCAAAGGGATCATCCTGTCGACCAGATATTGGGTGATATTAGCAAGGGAGTAACTACTCGCTCAAGATTAGTTAATTTTTGTGAGCATTACTCTTTTGTCTCTTCTATTGAGCCTTTCAGGGTAGAAGAGGCCTTGCTAGATCCGGACTGGGTGTTGGCCATGCAGGAGGAACTCAACAACTTCAAGCGCAACGAAGTTTGGACACTGGTGCCTCGTCCCAAGCAAAATGTTGTAGGAACCAAGTGGGTGTTCCGCAACAAACAGGACGAGCACGGGGTGGTGACGAGGAACAAGGCTCGACTTGTGGCAAAAGGTTATGCCCAAGTCGCAGGTTTGGACTTTGAGGAGACTTTTGCTCCTGTGGCTAGGCTAGAATCAATTCGTATCTTGCTAGCATATGCCGCTCACCATTCTTTCAGGTTGTACCAAATGGATGTGAAGAGCGCTTTCCTCAACGGGCCGATCAAGGAGGAGGTGTACGTGGAGCAGCCCCCTGGCTTCGAGGATGAACGGTACCCCGACCACGTGTGTAAGCTCTCTAAGGCGCTCTATGGACTTAAGCAAGCCCCAAGAGTATGGTATGAATGCCTTAAAGACTTTTTAATTGCTAATGCTTTCAAGGTTGGGAAAGCCGATCCAACTCTTTTTACTAAGACTTGCGATGGTGATCTTTTTGTGTGCCAAATTTATGTCGACGACATAATATTTCGTTCTACTAACCAAAAGTCTTGTGAAGAGTTTAGCAGGGTGATGACGCAGAAATTCGAGATGTCGATGATGGGCGAGTTGACCTACTTCCTTGGGTTCCAATGTGAAGCAACTCAAGGACGGCACCTTCATCTCCCAAACGAAGTACACACAAGATTTGCTAAAGAGGTTTGGGATGAAGGACGCCAAGCCCGCAAAGACGCCGATGGGAACCGACGGACACACCGACCTCAACAAAGGAGGTAAGTCCGTTGATCAAAAAGCATACCGGTCCATGATAGGTTCTTTGCTTTATTTATGTGCTAGTAGACCGGATATTATGCTTAGCGTATGCATGTGTGCTAGATTTCAATCCGATCCGAAGGAGTGTCACTTAGTGGCTGTGAAGCGAATTCTGTGGCGGAACTGCCCGAATTATTCCGACTTAAGTGCCTAAGTCCGCCCTTAGAGGCTAGACCACACTAAAATGGGAATAACCCGTCAATCCCTCGGATCTAGTCCGACGCGGCCACTGACAGGATCAAGTACCACAGTCTCACTCGATGGTGAGTCACAGAGCAAATACAATAAAGCATAAAACCATACATGGTAGAGTATTAAGTTATTACATCACCATTGTCATCATCGGAGTTTTCGCAAAAGTAACCATCATTGTTTTTGGAATGCAGCGGAAAATAAACTAACGGTAAATAAATGGAGAGATGGGGAAGCCTGTCCCATCACTCCTCATGCTCCTCCTCGGCCGAGGCAGGGTCCCACTCGACAGTCCAACCCGGTGGCAGGGTGGATGGCCAAGTCACTCCAGCAACCATGTCCTCCAGAGAACCTGTAAAATTGTGCCACAAGCAAGGCTGAGTATACTAATACTCAGCTAGACTTACCCGGTGTGAGGAGTCTATACTCCTCTACCTCTAGACATGCAACTGTTTGGCTGTAGGGTTTGGTTGCCAAAAGCACTAGCTGAGTTTCTGAATCAAGATTTTAACTTTGTCAAAATTAAGTGTGACTCTCTTAAGGCTAAAAGTGTACTATCTACTCATACATAGTAGCAAGCAATTTTAGCAATCATCATTTTGTATCATCTCGTCACAGTTTCACTTCTTACTCAATGCAGTACAAGGGATCAAGCAGTCTCATTAGCTGCGAGAAGCAGACGATTCGAATCGAGTTTTTATCCTTGCAAGGTAAACCTAAACACACGACATGCAGGGGCACTCCGTCCCCACACACATCAACCGTCCCCATCGATTCCCCGTCAGCAGATCAGGGCTCACCGCCTTGGCGTACAATGCCCCACTGACCCCGACTGCCGTCGTGCAGTGACCGCACTTGTACCCACCATAACCGGAATGGGAGACTACGTCTCAGGTCGCGTGAGGAGGTATGTCCACTGCCAGGTTCACTCAGGTACTAGGCTTACCGATTTACCATATTTCTCGGTATGTGTTTAGTACGTTCAAACGCTTGACACAGGTATCCGCACGTTAATCCTTATTCCAATTTTTCATCTCGTAGACCACGCGTCCCCATGGACCGTGTCCACAGACCATCACCATTCTGTTATCAAAGTGGATACAACCAAATCCTGACCTCGCGCGAGTGCTAGAAAAATCACTCGACTTCTACCGAGATCCTACTTAATAAAGCAGCTACTCGTCTTAGCATACTAGTATTCATCTCAATGGGGTTCCTGAGATCATGCAACTAGGGTTTCAAACAACTCCTACACTTAAGTGCACAAACAATCCTACAATCATTAAGTGTAGTAAAATAGCATAAATAACAGGTTATGCATAAAACCGGGGCTTGCCTTCCAAAGCAGTGGCAGGCAGGTCCTCTGGTGCAGGCTCTGGTGCTGGGTCGGGGGCAACCTCCTGGGCAGCTCCTTGCTCCGGCACGAGGACGTACTCTCCGTCAGCAAGATTACAGTCTATCGAAATGCAATGAACATGTATGTCATGATTATGCAAAATTTAAGAACATTAAGCTACAGAATTTACGTCAAGAATTAACTTAGGGTTTCTTGGCTACGAGGGCCTTCTAGTGGTATACATAGACTTATCACCTTTTTGGTTTAGGTTTTCTTTCTAAAATAATATATTGGATTTGTATTGCCTCTATAAATTTCAGTGGTCAATTATAAAGGTCTTAAGAGGACATTAAGTTCCATCATCCATTTTCTTTTCTTAATTCCCACCTAGGGTTTCTAGTAGGGGTTTTGAACTATGATAGTAGTTTAAAACTTTCCAAAAATTCTGTAAAAATTACAGTGGGTTGTTACTGGCTAGACTAGCTTATTTTAATAATTTGAGGCTTAAGGTACAAAAGCTAGGCTTTAAACAAAAATAACAATGGTTAGGCAAATTGGGCCATTTTACACTACAAGTCCCTTATTAAAGTGGTTTCTGCCCTAATGGTTATTTTTGCTGGCCTCTAGTAGTGATGAAAAGCTCTTGTGCCAAAAATGGCAGAGAGCAACATGATGGTTAAATAATGGTGAATTTTTAAACTTTGGTGCAAAAAGAGTGATTAGAACTAACTTGTCTTTTGAAAAATATCAAACAACAGATTTCAGATTTTTCTTAAGTTCTTATGATCAACACATTAGTTATCCTAAGGTTTGGGGAGGTTTCACCTTATGGTTATTTTTGTAGGATTTTTCTAAGTTATCCCTATTTTCTCCCTTTAGAGGGTATCTTGCTTATCTCACACTACAACAGGGTATGATACATTTTTCTAGTGAACTACATTGACTAAGTATCTTAACAAAAATAGGTGTGCTCTCTGGTTCATTATTTATATCACCTTTTTCTATTTTTCTTAAACTTAAGCATTTTATAGAATAAGAGGTTAAAACTATCTTGATGAAATGGACAGAGAGGTTTAACATTTTTAACTAGGTTAGTGGGTGAATATAAACTTCTCCAAATTTTTCTAACCCTAGTTAAATAGTGCAACTATTTTTCTTGCTATTATTAAGCTTTTGGCCAAAACTGAAAATAAATCTGAACCTTAGATTTTTCTTTAGTTCATATGGGGTTTTATATTTTTCTTAGACAGGTTACATTATTTGGAGTCAGGCAAAATTGGTTTGACTAAATTTGGAGGATTTAAACAGAAGTTATGCATTTTCAAAGTTGCTGTCTAATTTAAAAACAGATTAAATTAAGGTTTTCTGGAAAAACCAGTTTGCACCGAGACCCCTGGGGTTAAACGGATTCAAATCTCGCAGATCTACCCTCGGGTTACTATTCACCTGAGTCTTTGGCTTTGCACTTAACCCCCTGGGTTTCTCTCCCTCTCACCCGCGGTCCCTCCCCTAATCCAAACAGTGGCCGTAGAAAAGAAAGGACGGCGCGGCTTACCGGCGACGAGGGAGGTCCGGCGAGGTGGTCAGCGACACTCGGGAGGTTGCGGCGGTCACGTCGATGTGCGGGTCGCCGCTGGAGGTGGTCGGAGCTGCTTGGTCCACGTGCGCAGGCGGGCGAGCTCGCCGGCGGCGTGCGCTCCGGCCTATCCACGGCGGTATGGTTCAATCCAGGGGTACGAGGAGCATCACGGGATGACGCAGAGGCCACACACGCAAGGAATCGAGAAATGGTGGAGGGATTTACCCGGTCCACGCGCGCCGGCGGGTTCTTGAAGTCCGGCGAGCGCGATTCGGCCACTCCGGTGACGCAGGCTCTCGGTTCAAGCTTGAGCAAGGCTCACGGCTTCACCAGGAAGCTTACTGAAGGCTTGGATCGAACGGAGGGAGGCTGGAGAGGGGTTGGCCACGACGGTGGTCTTCGGCCGGCACTGGCGGGCCGCGGGGAGGTCGCCGGAGGCGAGGGCTGGCTCGGGCAAGTTCGGCGAGGTACGGACGAGGTACTGGGGGAAACAACCGAGCGCTGGGGCGGGTTTTATAGGCATGGCTCGGGCGTGGTCACGGGCGACCGCGGGCGCGCGGGGGTTCGCGCACGGGCGTGCTCTGAGCGCGCCCCCGGGTGCCAGCTCGCGTCGAACACGTGGAGGGTTGCGTCTGCCAAGGTTCAACGGCCGATTCGAGCGCCATGGCGTGCATATCTCGGCAAAGTCACTGTGTACGGTCACTTCTCTGCTCCAAATCCTACCCTTTTGCTGTGAGTTCCAAGTCGAGATATGGTCAGGGCAGGGAGATAGAGAGGGGAGAAGTTTGCTGTGTCAGCTGGGTCCAAACCGAGACAAAAGGGGTGTCAAGTCGTGTCTAGCGCCCTAGGGTAGGTGTCATCTCTTGCCAGGGTGTTCTAGGGTTAATTTGGCGCCATTTTGTTAATTGGGTCGACTGGTTTTGAAAAGGAGATCAAGGTGAACATGAGGGATCTTTGCTTAAGGGTTGGTTTTTGACTTAGGCAAAATCTGAATTCTTCCCTAGTGTTCAAACTTGGGTGATCTTTTTAGGGCCTTTCTGAAAACTTTTTGGGGGTACTTCCTTACTATTAAACATAGGTTATTAAGTATATTACAACTTTTATATTTGGCCCAAACCATGATCATGATGTTTACATTGTCTTTTGATCATGGCTTCAATTAAGGTTATAATTACCTATGGGGGTTTTGTTCTAGGTTTTTGGGAGATCTTCACTTAGGTGTGCATTACAAGCTAGGGCATGACATCCAAGATAGTTTGCACTTGATTAGGACCTTGAATTCCAAGATTGGAGTGCTATGCCCACAAATCTTTATGTAATTATGGGCTAAAAAGGGGTAACCCTGGGTGGACACCCTGAGTAACACCTAGGGTGTTACAGCCCTCCCCCCTTAAAGGAATCTCGTCCCGAGATTTCAGGTGGAGTCCCTTGGAGGGACGCGTTGAAGGTGTGTTGGTGCTACTTTCCCCTTATACTCAAGTTTTACCTTTATAACTGCTCTTCGAATGTCATCCTCTTTGCAACTTCAGAAGGAAGCCCTTCTTAAGTTAAGTCCATAACTTAGACTATCCTTATTATCTAAGTTTTTCTTATAATTGTATTCAAAGGGCAGGTGGGGGTGGGGTCTTGGGGTTACGTACCGGCTTCTTTGGGTAGAAAGTCGGGGAAGCGAGAGCGTAGAAAATCATCCGTCTCCCATGTAGCCTCTTCTGCTGAATGATGACTCCACTGAACCTTATACATTCTGATTGACCTTGCCCGAGTTGATCTTTCCTTCTGATCCAATACCTTGACGGGGTACTCCTGGTAGGACAAGTCTGATTCTATCTCAATGTCTGGTTCTGGTAGCACTTCAGTGGGTAGACGAACACATTTCCGCAGCTGAGACACATGGAACACATTGTGAACTGCGGACATATGGGATGGTAATTCCAATTGGTAGGCTACGGGTCCACAACTTTTCTTGATCTTATAAGGTCCAATGTAGCGAGGGGCCAACTTGCCCTTGATCCCAAATCTTTGGATACCCTTAGTTGGTGATACCTTAAGATAGACATGATCTCCCACCGCAAACTGTAGAGGCTTCCGCCTCTTGTCATGATAACTCTTTTGTCTGGCCTGCGCAGCTTCTAGGTTCTTCTTGATAATTCTAACCTTTGCCTCTGCTTCAAGCACCAAATCTGGCCCAAAAATCTCCCTTTCCCCTGCTTGAGACCAATTTAGCGGGGTTCTGCATCTTCTCCCATATAATGCCTCAAAAGGTGCCATCTTCAGACTGGACTGATAACTGTTATTGTAAGAAAACTCTGCTAAGGACAGACACTTATCCCAATCCTTCCCATAATGTAGTGCACATGCCCGCAACATGTCTTCCAAAATCTGATTCACCCTTTCTGTCTGGCCATCAGTCTGAGGGTGATAGGCTGAGCTTCGGATTACTTGGGTTCCAAGTGATTCTTGCAGTTTCTCCCAAAAGCGTGCCACAAACAGTGCTCCTCTGTCAGATACAATGGTTTTTGGCATACCATGCAACCTTACTATCTGATCAACATAAATCTCTGCGTACTTCTCTGTCTTGTGGGTGGTGTGTACTGGCAAGAAATGAGCAGTCTTGGTCAATCTATCCACAATAACCCATATGGAATCATGGTGCCGGGAGGTATTGGGTAATCCCACTATGAAGTCCATGCAAATGTCCTCCCATTTCCAAGACGGTATGGGAAGGGGTTGCAAAGGGCCTGCTGCTTTCAGATGACTAGCTTTTACTCTCTGACAAGTGTCACATTCTGAAACGTACTTGGCAATTTCTCTCTTCATCCGGGTCCACCAATAAAGGGGTCTGAGATCATGGTACATCTTGTTGCTACCCGGGTGAATGGAGAACTTGGAAAGGTGAGCTTCATCCAATATCTTCTTTCTGAGCTCGGGGTCCTTGGGAACCACCAATCGGTCTTCAAACCATAAAACTCCCTTGCTGTCCTGACGGAAACACTTATATTTCTCGGCCTTTTGCTTGATCATATCCTTGATGATCTGAACACCCTTATCCCCAAACTGTGCCTGAGCTATTTGTTCTTGCAGTGTAGGCTCCACCGCAATATATCCCAATTCACCGGAAGGAACAACTTCCAGGTTCAGCTTGCACAACTCATCACACAAGGTGGTGATTCTTGCATCCATGTTCATGCAATTACATTGGGCTTTTCGGCTCAAAGCATCTGCCACAACATTTGCCTTGCCAGGATGGTAATGCACCTCCAAATCATAGTCCTTGATCAATTCCAACCATCTTCTCTGCCTCATGTTCAGATCTGCCTGAGTGAAAATGTACTTGAGGCTCTTGTGATCAGTGTAAATGTTACAGTGAGCTCCCATCAAGTAGTGTCTCCATATCTTGAGAGCATGAACTACTGCTGCCAACTCCAGATCATGGGTCGGGTAGTTCTGCTCATGAGGTCTAAGGGCTCGGGAAGCATAAGCAATCACTCTGTTCTCTTGCATCAACACACAACCCAATCCGGTACCAGAAGCATCACAATAAACTTCGAATGGCTTTGTGCTGTCGGGTTGGGCTAGCACTGGTGCTGTTGTCAAATGTTGCCTCAAGGTATGGAAAGCTTCTTCACACTTTTGGCTCCACTCAAATTTGACTCCCTTTTTCAACAGTTCAGTCATTGGCTTGGCAATTCTAGAGAAATCCGGAATGAATCGTCGGTAATACCCTGCCAATCCCAGAAAACTCCTAATCTGCTTCACTGTAGTCGGGGGTTTCCAGTCCATCACTTCTTGCACCTTCTCAGGATCAACTGATATCCCATCCTGAGAAATTGTGTGACCCAAGAATTTTATTTCTTTCAGCCAGAACTCACACTTGGACAACTTAGCATATAACTGATGGTCGCGAAGTCTCTGAAGCACAATATGCAGATGCTCCGTGTGTTCATCTTCATTCTTGGAATAAACCAGAATGTCATCAATGAAGACAACCACAAACTTGTCCAGCTCTGGCATGAACACTGAGTTCATCAAGTACATGAAATAAGCCGGGGCATTGGTTAGCCCAAAAGACATCACCAAAAACTCATAGAGCCCATATCTGGTAGAGAAGGCCGTCTTGGGAATGTCACTGGCACGGATCTTGATCTGATGGTAGCCCGAGCGAAGGTCTATCTTGGAGAATACCTTGGCTCCCACCAATTGATCAAACAGAACATCAATGCGGGGTAACGGGTACTTGTTTTTGATAGTCACCGCATTGAGAGGGCGGTAATCAACACACATCCTCAAACTCTCATCCTTCTTCTTCACGAACAAGGCGGGACATCCCCATGGTGAAGTGCTTGGTCGAATAAATCCCTTGTCCAACAATTCTTGCAATTGTTTCTTCAGTTCTGCCAACTCCGCGGGAGGCATCCTATAAGGTCTCTTGGAGATAGGAGCAGTCCCGGGTTGCAATTCAATGGCAAACTCAATGTCTCGGTCAGGTGGCATTCCTGGCAATTCCTCCGGAAAGACATCGGGGTAGTCGCAGACTACTGGGATCTGCCTTACTGGAGACTCTGCCATAACAAAGGCACAAGACTGGGTACCACCCTGGTTGGGTAAATACAAAACAGTCTCGCCATAAACAGGGGAATGAATTTCAATGGCTCTGGCTGCAATATCCAATATTGCCTGATGTTTGGCCAACCAATCAGTTCCCAAAATGATATCCACACTATCCAGTCCCAAGATAAGAAGGTCAGTTTTAACTATCAAACTACCAAACTTTATGGGCACATGCCTGCTGATTTGATTTGTGGCAATCCTGCCTCCCGGGGTTGAAATGGTAATAGCCCCGTGGGTGTGGCAAAAAGGCAACTGGCACTTGGCACTAAATTTGGCACTGACAAAACTATGCGATGCACCAGAATCAAAAAGAATAGTAGCAGGGAAATTTAAAACTGTAAAGATACCAGTCATGACGGGTGCTCCCTCTGGAATGTCAGCCATTGTAGTGAAGTTCAGCTTGCCCTGCCTCACTTGCACTTTCTGCCTCTTTCCCTGGTTCTGGTTAACATTCTGCCCCTGCCTCTGCTGATTCTTGGGGCAATTCTTGGCATAATGCCCAGTGCTGCCACAAGTGAAACACCTGTTATCATTGGCCTGGCGGTACTGCTGCTGCTGGTTGTTCCTCTGAACTGGGAATTGGGCACGGTTGGGTGCCTGCTGCTGTTGCTGCTGCTGCTGCTGCTGCTGTGGTGGCCTGATCACCCACCTTCCTTGCTGCTGCTGAGGTCCCCTGCTCTGTGAGTCAGACACAATCCTGAAGCGCTGTGGCTGGGACGAGGGTCCTGCCACAGGGGTCTTCCTCTTCTTCTCCGCCTGTCGAGCCAAGATGCAGTCTTCCTGGGAGATAGCCATGTTGACCAACTCATTGTAACTGTTGGCCCTGACGGTGTTGAGACGGTCACGGAGCTTGGTGCTGAGCCCCCTCCTGAACCTGTCTCGCTTCTTCTCATCCGTATCTGCATGGTATCCGGCATACTGACACAATTCGTTGAAGGCCTGGGCATATTGCAACACTGTCCTGCTGCCCTGAGTGAGTGCCAGAAACTCATTGAGCTTCCGGTCCATGATGCCAGCTGGAATATGATGCCCTCTGAAAGCGGCCTTGAACTCCCTCCACTCCACCTCTCTACCATCTGGCTGCATGGCAAGAAAATGGTCCCACCAAGTCCTTGCGGGTCCGCGAAGCTGCTGGGTGGCAAACCTGACCTTGGCGACCTCTGAGCAAGCCCCATGGAGCAGTGGGAACTTGGATTCTACCACCCTCAACCACACATCTGCATCAAGTGGGTCCTCCGACCTGGTAAACAATGGTGGCTGGGTGCTGAGAAACTCCTGGTAAGTAGCAGCGGCGGGGTGACGCTGATGGTCTCCACCATAATGCTGAGGTGGTGGCTGACGCTGAGCTAACTGCCTCAGAATCTCATTCTGCTGGGCCATGAGCTCCTGCAGAGTGGGAGGCGGTGGCGGTGGAGGAACGTGCTCATTCTGTTCACGGCGCGCTCTCCTAGCCATCTGAAAAAGCCACATGGTTGCTTAATAACATATCTCCAAGCTTAAGGTTCGAACATGGTAGGGGAGTCAAAGTAATTGATAGATTCCAAATAAAACAAATGAAAACATGATCCTTTCATCCGAATTTTAATTACCATCAGTCATCCCTAAACATCCAAGAGAGTTTTACCACTGGTTACATCAAGGAAGCAAAAGACTCAACTCTACCTGGCCTAGTACCCTAAGGGTGCAAAAGCTAAGCTAGCGGCGAGGAGTCCAACTATCACCAATTTCTAACATTAGTCTGGCCTCTACTGAGCGAACGAGGCGACGCTAGACTCGGGGGAAGGGGGTCTCCCTGAGCCAGCGGTGTCTACACTGGAGGCAGACTCATCTCCTCCCTCGATGTCGACGTCCTCGTCAGCCTCCGCATCATGGATCTCTTGGTGATGCATGTCCAGATGCGCATTAGCCTCTGCTAACTGCTGCTGAGTGTTGAGGAGCTGATCCTCGAGGACCTCTATGGTATTCTCCCTGGTACCCACCAGCTCTTCCAACTCATGAATCTCGTCAGTCAGCTGCTCCACCTGTAAATCTTTCTCCACCAGCTCCTGGGATAAATCCACCACGAGCTCCTCCCTGCTATCCAGGGTGATCTTGGTGGCCTCCAACAATGCCATCAGGTGGGACATGGCCTCCCCACGCATCACTTGCAGACGATACAGAGCATTCATGCATCGTACAGACAAGTGGGCGGTGTGGCCTGGGTAGAGAGCCCAGATGTCCTTGGCATGCTCCACCCGATCCTTCCACATCGGGTCGTCCTCCTTTTCCGCGGGGAACAACCCAATGGGGTGGGTAGCCAACTCCAAGGGATGGAATCCGCAGAAGGTAGTCAGCCCATGCAGAGCGATGGCCTCAATAGTGTCCTCAGCCCGGTATCCATAGGACTCGGAGTCCAGTGAACGCCAGCCTGGCTGCAAGGGATGAGGCTCCAAGGTCATCCTCACCCTACAGCGAGGTACCCGGTGCTTCTCGAATAGCTGCACCGCGTACTGAGGGGGTGTCGAATATCCTGCCCCCTGAAGCACCTCCCACAAGATGCGGGGAAAACCCTCTCGCGCAAGTCCGTCAGTGTGGGTCAGTGCATCTCCATCCTCGGAGGATCCGTGGGAAGTCATCTGTGCACGGTTAAGCGTAAGTAAAGAAAAAGAAGTAAAAAGAACAGGGAAAACAAAACTCATCCTGCCCCCTGGTTAAAAGAAAAAGGTAGTGAGGACCTAGTTGGCTGCTATTTCACTTTTAAGTCTTTTTATTTAATCAATTATTTACTTAATTAAGAATGCATGCATGCACGTCCTGAACGACCTCACAAGAAAATAAGAGGAATAGGGAAGAACTCCCATCCTATAAAAGTGGCCTGTAGGGCCTAGTCACTTAGCCACCTAGCTACCCTTCTATTATCCTAAGGCTTCACGTCCTAGGTCTATCCTGCTCGCCCTACTATCTATCCAACATTGTTTCTATCAAATTTTACTTTTAGAAAAGGGATGGTATCCATGTTTTATTGATTCCTCTGTGGTGGTACAAGCTCCGATACCAGCTGTGGCGGAACTGCCCGAATTATTCCGACTTAAGTGCCTAAGTCCGCCCTTAGAGGCTAGACCACACTAAAATGGGAATAACCCATCAATCCCTCGGATCTAGTCCGACGCGGCCACTGACAGGATCAAGTACCACAGTCTCACTCGATGGTGAGTCACAGAGCAAATACAATAAAGCATAAAACCATACATGGTAGAGTATTAAGTTATTACATCACCATTGTCATCATCGGAGTTTTCGCAAAAGTAACCATCATTGTTTTTGGAATGCAGCGGAAAATAAACTAACGGTAAATAAATGGAGAGATGGGGAAGCCTGTCCCATCACTCCTCATGCTCCTCCTTGGCCGAGGCAGGGTCCCACTCGACAGTCCAACCCGGTGGCAGGGTGGATGGCCAAGTCACTCCAGCAACCATGTCCTCCAGAGAACCTGTAAAATTGTGCCACAAGCAAGGCTGAGTATACTAATACTCAGCTAGACTTACCCGGTGTGAGGAGTCTATACTCCTCTACCTCTAGACATGCAACTGTTTGGCTGTAGGGTTTGGTTGCCAAAAGCACTAGCTGAGTTTCTGAATCAAGATTTTAACTTTGTCAAAATTAAGTGTGACTCTCTTAAGGCTAAAAGTGTACTATCTACTCATACATAGTAGCAAGCAATTTTAGCAATCATCATTTTGTATCATCTCGTCACAGTTTCACTTCTTACTCAATGCAGTACAAGGGATCAAGCAGTCTCATTAGCTGCGAGAAGCAGACGATTCGAATCGAGTTTTTATCCTTGCAAGGTAAACCTAAACACACGACATGCAGGGGCACTCCGTCCCCACACACATCAACCGTCCCCATCGATTCCCCGTCAGCAGATCAGGGCTCACCGCCTTGGCGTACAATGCCCCACTGACCCCGACTGCCGTCGTGCAGTGACCGCACTTGTACCCACCATAACCGGAATGGGAGACTACGTCTCAGGTCGCGTGAGGAGGTATGTCCACTGCCAGGTTCACTCAGGTACTAGGCTTACCGATTTACCATATTTCTCGGTATGTGTTTAGTACGTTCAAACGCTTGACACAGGTATCCGCACGTTAATCCTTATTCCAATTTTTCATCTCGTAGACCACGCGTCCCCATGGACCGTGTCCACAGACCATCACCATTCTGTTATCAAAGTGGATACAACCAAATCCTGACCTCGCGCGAGTGCTAGAAAAATCACTCGACTTCTACCGAGATCCTACTTAATAAAGCAGCTACTCGTCTTAGCATACTAGTATTCATCTCAATGGGGTTCCTGAGATCATGCAACTAGGGTTTCAAACAACTCCTACACTTAAGTGCACAAACAATCCTACAATCATTAAGTGTAGTAAAATAGCATAAATAACAGGTTATGCATAAAACCGGGGCTTGCCTTCCAAAGCAGTGGCAGGCAGGTCCTCTGGTGCAGGCTCTGGTGCTGGGTCGGGGGCAACCTCCTGGGCAGCTCCTTGCTCCGGCACGAGGACGTACTCTCCGTCAGCAAGATTACAGTCTATCGAAATGCAATGAACATGTATGTCATGATTATGCAAAATTTAAGAACATTAAGCTACAGAATTTACGTCAAGAATTAACTTAGGGTTTCTTGGCTACGAGGGCCTTCTAGTGGTATACATAGACTTATCACCTTTTTGGTTTAGGTTTTCTTTCTAAAATAATATATTGGATTTGTATTGCCTCTATAAATTTCAGTGGTCAATTATAAAGGTCTTAAGAGGACATTAAGTTCCATCATCCATTTTCTTTTCTTAATTCCCACCTAGGGTTTCTAGTAGGGGTTTTGAACTATGATAGTAGTTTAAAACTTTCCAAAAATTCTGTAAAAATTACAGTGGGTTGTTACTGGCTAGACTAGCTTATTTTAATAATTTGAGGCTTAAGGTACAAAAGCTAGGCTTTAAACAAAAATAACAATGGTTAGGCAAATTGGGCCATTTTACACTACAAGTCCCTTATTAAAGTGGTTTCTGCCCTAATGGTTATTTTTGCTGGCCTCTAGTAGTGATGAAAAGCTCTTGTGCCAAAAATGGCAGAGAGCAACATGATGGTTAAATAATGGTGAATTTTTAAACTTTGGTGCAAAAAGAGTGATTAGAACTAACTTGTCTTTTGAAAAATATCAAACAACAGATTTCAGATTTTTCTTAAGTTCTTATGATCAACACATTAGTTATCCTAAGGTTTGGGGAGGTTTCACCTTATGGTTATTTTTGTAGGATTTTTCTAAGTTATCCCTATTTTCTCCCTTTAGAGGGTATCTTGCTTATCTCACACTACAACAGGGTATGATACATTTTTCTAGTGAACTACATTGACTAAGTATCTTAACAAAAATAGGTGTGCTCTCTGGTTCATTATTTATATCACCTTTTTCTATTTTTCTTAAACTTAAGCATTTTATAGAATAAGAGGTTAAAACTATCTTGATGAAATGGACAGAGAGGTTTAACATTTTTAACTAGGTTAGTGGGTGAATATAAACTTCTCCAAATTTTTCTAACCCTAGTTAAATAGTGCAACTATTTTTCTTGCTATTATTAAGCTTTTGGCCAAAACTGAAAATAAATCTGAACCTTAGATTTTTCTTTAGTTCATATGGGGTTTTATATTTTTCTTAGACAGGTTACATTATTTGGAGTCAGGCAAAATTGGTTTGACTAAATTTGGAGGATTTAAACAGAAGTTATGCATTTTCAAAGTTGCTGTCTAATTTAAAAACAGATTAAATTAAGGTTTTCTGGAAAAACCAGTTTGCACCGAGACCCCTGGGGTTAAACGGATTCAAATCTCGCAGATCTACCCTCGGGTTACTATTCACCTGAGTCTTTGGCTTTGCACTTAACCCCCTGGGTTTCTCTCCCTCTCACCCGCGGTCCCTCCCCTAATCCAAACAGTGGCCGTAGAAAAGAAAGGACGGCGCGGCTTACCGGCGACGAGGGAGGTCCGGCGAGGTGGTCAGCGACACTCGGGAGGTTGCGGCGGTCACGTCGATGTGCGGGTCGCCGCTGGAGGTGGTCGGAGCTGCTTGGTCCACGTGCGCAGGCGGGCGAGCTCGCCGGCGGCGTGCGCTCCGGCCTATCCACGGCGGTATGGTTCAATCCAGGGGTACGAGGAGCATCACGGGATGACGCAGAGGCCACACACGCAAGGAATCGAGAAATGGTGGAGGGATTTACCCGGTCCACGCGCGCCGGCGGGTTCTTGAAGTCCGGCGAGCGCGATTCGGCCACTCCGGTGACGCAGGCTCTCGGTTCAAGCTTGAGCAAGGCTCACGGCTTCACCAGGAAGCTTACTGAAGGCTTGGATCGAACGGAGGGAGGCTGGAGAGGGGTTGGCCACGACGGTGGTCTTCGGCCGGCACTGGCGGGCCGCGGGGAGGTCGCCGGAGGCGAGGGCTGGCTCGGGCAAGTTCGGCGAGGTACGGACGAGGTACTGGGGGAAACAACCGAGCGCTGGGGCGGGTTTTATAGGCATGGCTCGGGCGTGGTCACGGGCGACCGCGGGCGCGCGGGGGTTCGCGCACGGGCGTGCTCTGAGCGCGCCCCCGGGTGCCAGCTCGCGTCGAACACGTGGAGGGTTGCGTCTGCCAAGGTTCAACGGCCGATTCGAGCGCCATGGCGTGCATATCTCGGCAAAGTCACTGTGTACGGTCACTTCTCTGCTCCAAATCCTACCCTTTTGCTGTGAGTTCCAAGTCGAGATATGGTCAGGGCAGGGAGATAGAGAGGGGAGAAGTTTGCTGTGTCAGCTGGGTCCAAACCGAGACAAAAGGGGTGTCAAGTCGTGTCTAGCGCCCTAGGGTAGGTGTCATCTCTTGCCAGGGTGTTCTAGGGTTAATTTGGCGCCATTTTGTTAATTGGGTCGACTGGTTTTGAAAAGGAGATCAAGGTGAACATGAGGGATCTTTGCTTAAGGGTTGGTTTTTGACTTAGGCAAAATCTGAATTCTTCCCTAGTGTTCAAACTTGGGTGATCTTTTTAGGGCCTTTCTGAAAACTTTTTGGGGGTACTTCCTTACTATTAAACATAGGTTATTAAGTATATTACAACTTTTATATTTGGCCCAAACCATGATCATGATGTTTACATTGTCTTTTGATCATGGCTTCAATTAAGGTTATAATTACCTATGGGGGTTTTGTTCTAGGTTTTTGGGAGATCTTCACTTAGGTGTGCATTACAAGCTAGGGCATGACATCCAAGATAGTTTGCACTTGATTAGGACCTTGAATTCCAAGATTGGAGTGCTATGCCCACAAATCTT
The DNA here is from genome assembly GCA_029449295.1 of Zea luxurians. NCBI lineage: Eukaryota > Viridiplantae > Streptophyta > Magnoliopsida > Poales > Poaceae > Zea > Zea luxurians. Next base: position 124,865,308 of record JAOPSE010000009.1, read on the forward strand.
TATGTAATTATGGGCTAAAAAGGGGTAACCCTGGGTGGACACCCTGAGTAACACCTAGGGTGTTACAAATTCTTCGATAATTAGTCGCTACGCCTTGCTTCGGGATCTGGTATCCAAAGGGGTCTAACTTTGACTTGATTGGGTACTCAGATTCCGACTATGCTGGATGTAAGGTCGATAGGAAGAGTACATCAGGGACGTGCCAATTCTTAGGAAGGTCTCTGGTGTCATGGAACTCTAAGAAACAAACCTCCGTTGCCCTATCCACCGCTGAGGCCGAGTATGTTGCTGCAGGACAGTGTTGCGCGCAACTACTTTCGATGAGGCAAACCCTCTGGGATTTTGGCTACAATCTGAGCAAAGTCCCACTCCTATGTGATAATGAGAGTGCTATTCGAATAGCGGAAAATCCTGTTGAGCACAGCCGCACAAAGCACATTGACATCCGGCATCACTTTTTGAGAGACCATCAGCAAAAGGGGGATATCGAAGTGTTTCATGTTAGCACCGAGAACCAGCTAGCCGATATCTTTACCAAGCCTCTAGATGGGAAGACCTTCTGCAGGCTGCGTAGTGAGCTCAATATCTTAGATTCGCGGAACTTGGATTGAAATGTAGCATACATGTGTTTATGCTTTTGATTATGTTCATTCTACATATTGTTGCTTATTGTGGTGCTCAAGTTGTACAAACACTCCCTGGACCTCACAAGTCCTATTTGCAAGTGATGCACATATTTAGGGGGAGCTGTGCTACAACTTGACCCTTTGAGACTAACCATGTACTTGAGTTTCGTTGTTTTAGTCTCCAAGGAAAATTGAAAGGGAAAAGGTGGACTTGGACCATGCAAGACTTCCACTGCACTCCGATGAAAAGAGTAACTTTTCCAAGTTCATCTTCATACTCTTATTGCCTTTGTGTTCTTATTTGAAGATTTTGGTGAGGCAATGGGGTTAAAGGGCCAAGATTGATCCCGTTTTGGTGCTTGATGCCAAAGGGGGAGAAAATAAAGGCCAAAGCGATAAATGGATCAGCTACCACTTGAGAGATTTTGAAAATAGTAGAATAGAGCTTTTGGTTTGTCAAAACTCTTTTGTTGTCTCTCTTGTCAAAAGTTGGCTTCTTGTGGGGAGAAGTATTGATTATGGGAACAAGGGGGAGTTTTTGAAATCTTAAGTCAATTTCTCTTAGAATGACTCTCTTTATGTCTTAACATGTGTGTTTGACTTAGAGATAGAAATTTGAGTTTGATTTGCAAAAACAAACCAAGTGGTGGCATAGAGTGATCCATATATGTCAAAATTGAATCAAAACAATTTTGAGTTCTTATTTGATTTGATTTTGTACTTGTTCTACTTGCTTTATGTTGTGTTGGCATAAATCACCAAAAAGGGGGAGATTGAAAGGGAAATGTGCCCTTGGGCCATTTCTAAGTATTTTGGTGATTTACTGTCCAACACAAGTGCCTAAGTGTAAAAAGGTGGACAAGGTACAAATCAAGAATTAAGGTATGTTTCTTAGACTTAGTACATTGTTTTATGGACTAATGTACTGTGTCTAAGTGCTGGAAACAGAAAAAATCGAGTTGGAGAAGAGATGGCTCGAACAGCCAAAGTCTGCCCAGTCTGGGTGCACCGGACTGTCCGGTGGTGCACCGGACAGTGTCCGGTGCGCCAGGCTGGCTTGGGCAAAGTGGCTGCTCTCGGGACTTCGACGGCGGTGTACGGCTAAAATTCACCGGACTGTCCGGTGTGCACCGGACTGTCCGGTGGGCCGCGCACAGGCGAACTCGTCGCTCTCGGGAAACCATCAACGGCGTACGGCTAAAAATCACCGGACTGTCCGGTGTGCACCGGACTGTCCGGTGAGCCAACGGTCGGCCGGGCCAACGGTCGGCCGCGCAATCTGCGTAGGACACGTGGCCGAGCCAACGACTAGAAGACGGCACCGGACTGTCCGGTGTGCACCGGACATGTCCGGTGTGCCAACGGCTCTCAGGCTGCCAACGGTCGGCTTCGCTATTTAAGGAAGGAAATCGGGCACCGGACAGTGTCCGGTGTGCACCGGACTGTCCGGTGCCCCCGATGACAGAAGGCAAGAATGGCTTTCCAAACTTGTGCTCAACGGCTCCTAGCTGCCTTGGGGCTATAAAAGGGACCCCTAGGCGCATGGAGGAGAAAACCAAGCATCCTTTAAGCATCATTGATCACTCACACTTCATTCTCGCGCACTGGTTCGACATTTTAGTGATTTGAGCTCTGTTCTAGTGTGCTAGTCTCTTGAGCTCAAGTCTGGGTTTTGCGTGTGCGTATTCGCTGTGATCTTTGTGTCGTGTGTGAGTTGCTAATCCCTTCCTTGCTCTGTGATTCTTCGTGAACATCTTGTGTAAGGGCGAGAGGCTCCAAGCTGTGGAGATTCCTCGCAAACGGGATTAAGAGAAGCAAAGCAACACCGTGGTATTCAAGTTGGTCTTTGGACCGCTTGAGAGGGGTTGATTGCAACCCTCGTCTGTTGGGACGCCACAACGTGGAGTAGGCAAGCGTTGATCTTGGCCGAACCACGGGATAACCACTGTGCCATCTCTGTGATTGATATCTCTTGGTTATTGTGTTGTGTTGAGATCCTTCTCTAGCCACTTGGCATATTACTGTGCTAACAAGTAACCAAGTTTTGTGGCTTAAGTTTTTGAAGTGCTACAGGATCACCTATTCACCCCCCCTCTAGGTGCTCTCAGGGATGCAATCTGAATCCTAGTTGTTGTCAAGTTATATAACCATCCAACTAGAAGTTCACTGCCTAGTGCTGACCACAAGATTCGAGTGATGGAAGTAGATCAAACACACGCGAAAAGAAATTTCAGATTTGATGCAAATCAAGGAGTATGATTGGAATGCAAGTGTTGCGATCAGACCCAACCAAAATTTTGCACCAAATGACAATAGCAAACTGGTTGAACAACTTGATGAACTTTCAACACTTGTGCACATAAACAAACCGATCGTTCTTCTTTTCTTTCACAATATTGCTCAACACTTTTTTTGGTACTTTTCTTTCTTCTCTTTTTTTTTGATACTCTTTTTTATAGAACTAAACACAGAGATTTGATATGATATTGCACACTTTATAATAATTAACAAAGAACTCAACCAGCAGCTATAACTTAAATAGGATCAAAGTTAACGCGAAGGAAATGATGAGGGTTTTCAGATTTTTCTTTTTGTGCATATTTTCAGATATATATAAGAGGCTCAAAGGGGAACACAAAGGATAGAGTGACCAACAACTAAACAAAGACTCTAAGGACTGAAACTTAACAAAACTCACTGGAACAACAGATTGAAACAAAGGGCTATGACAATATTTTATGGCTTTTTGGTGGATAGGACGAACACAAAATATATGTAGCTAAGGGTAAAGAATCCTACCGTGGCAACTGAGGCTTTGATACCAGATGATGCGTCACGATGCCCGATCTTCACGACGTAGGATCAATCTTCAGATAACTAGCTTCGAAGAAGCCAAGATAACTTGCTGCAAGCAGCGATAACTAGTGCAACCTGATAAATAAAACTTGAAGCCAACCACCATCTTTAACCGGCAGCCTGAATCGAGGATTCGTCCAACCACACTCTCAAAGAACAAACCAATACAACCTACAATCAATCGAGGAGACCTCGAAGGGAGTAGGAGCACCAATTGGGAGCGGATGAAGCCGCCGCTTCTGCAATCCCGCGAAGGAATTCACAAGAGCAAAGGGGTAGAGATCACTCTCAATATTTGTTAGCACACAGCTGAACAAAGGGGTTCTGTTTTAGATTATCATCAGTTGCCTTACATCATAGACATAGGGGGGTATTTATACTAGTAACAACCAGCCTTAGCGAGGTATAAACACGAAACAAAAGTATTTTCACGTGCTAATGTGAAGGAGCCTCTTCGGGAGATCTGCAGAGCTGATTTCCGTGTGGCTGTTTGACTTCTACGCAGCCTTCAGTATTTTGACAATAACTTCTTCTAGGAATCTCCAAATGACGTGGGGCTAGATGCATTGGAAAGCTGACTTGATAAGATTTCTCACCATGTATAGCATGTTTAATGAAAATTCGTATAATAATGCAGTTTAATATGAAAACTTGGTTATCAAGCAGACTGTTGACCTTCTGAACAGTCAGCACTAAAGTAGGTCGGCTGCCTTTTTGGTAGATTTGATTAAGTCGGCTTTAGAAGCATTGGGAACTAGACTTCAAGAGCTTTCCAAAAAGTACTTATGGGCCTTCATAGCTTTTGGGAATCAAAATATATGACTGTTTCTTCTGGACGGTTCTGTAGCGCTGGACTGACTCGGACATAGCTCTTCTTGCTGATTTGCCCTTGATATGTTTTGTCCTTCCTCTTTGGTGAACCTAAGTAATATCAACATACACGACTTAGGTAGCATAAAGTTCTCATTAGTGTTTAATTGAAATTCATAAAGTAGCGCGTGCACCTCTTGTTGTAGCTTCTTAGCTCGGCTACGTGTAATTGGTCCATCAAAGACTTGGGTTGGTAATGATGTTGGTTGTACTTGAGTTGATGTAGTATGACTTGGGGGTTGTAACATATTGCTTAATGGCGTGGTCATATCAAGGGGTCAGGCCTTCACAACAATTTTGGATGTTACAATTTTGCATATCGCAAGGATGCGAGTGGTCCAGTCCTAGCCTACCAAACGAAGTGGCACAGCGACTAGACAAAAGAGTGGTTTTATGCCAAAGTAGACTCAGATCAACGTGAAGACTTCAAGTGGATGGTAATGAGCCCTTTGAAGATAAGCTTTGCTATGGAAAGGCCGATGTTTGAGGCGAGCGAAGCTGCTGACGAATGCCTCAAGGCTTTTGGTGAGGTTGTGAAGAAGATTAGGTCCCGAGACTTGATTCAAGAAGCTCTTGCGTACAATATTTATCCAACTCGGACTGGGTGGAAGCTGCCGAAGGAAGTGAAGAGCAGTGATGAAGGGCTTGTTACCTTGGCTTTTGATTTCAAGGAGCAGTCTACATACAAATTTCCTTCAGCTAACTGGTTAAAGTTTACTGAAGAGAAGTGCAATGAGATGTGTGGAAACTTCAATTGAATAGGGTAATGGATGCCATTGGGTTTGAATACCTAGATTACGAGGATCCCTTGGCCAATACTGGGGTCGGGGAAAAGAGAAAGAGGGCAACTAAGAAAGAGGCCGAAGAGCCATCTTCAGGCCAGGTGAATAAGAAAGCCAAAGTCATTCAGAAGGACGCAACCATAGTGAAGGCTTCATCTCCAACAAAAGCTGTGGTTACCTAAGAACCGGGGAAGGGGAGCACAACGACAACTTCGTCATTGTACTACACCTGAATTCTTGAGGTAATGACTCGACCTCTGCCATTTTCCCCCTTGAGACCCTTAGGACCTTCATTGACTCTGTTTATGCCGACCTCGAAGGGCTCTGATGAAGAAGTGGAGAACCCATGTATTGTGAGGCCCAGCAGTGCCGCCTTCGGTGGTTCATCCTCTTCTGGTAAGAATGGTGACGAAAGGTGGTGGCTCTTTGAGGCAGGAGAAGGTGGAACAAAAGGAGAAGGAAACTATGCCCGAAGCAGAGGTGGCCGAATCTACGCAAACCACCGAGGAGGATGAGGAGTTAGGCTTCTTCACAAGACATATTAGTGGCGAAGAGCTGAATGAAGAAGAAGTTTCGAAGCTGGGAGAAAAGGTGAAGCCTTGTGGTACGACCCTGGTGCTTTGCTGTTTGGTGGAGAAGATCGGATGCTAATGTGCATATCGGATGCCGATGAATCGAGGATTGTTCGAAATATAACCCGAAGCATCGGGTTTCTAGATATTGAAGAGAAGCTATGCCAGGTAAAAAAGAAGAAGCTCTCCCACAGTCTGGCCTATACTAGTATCATGGTACACATATTTTTTTACTTTGATGCATTTTTGGGAAATTTTTATATTTTGACTGAACTATTTTGTGTTTTGATTATATAGGGGCTGATGTTGAATAGGCCTTAAGGATGCAACAAGAGAAAGAGGAAAAGGAAATTCTTAGAGGAAAAAGAAGCCGAGATAACATCTTTTAAAGAAAAGGTTGACAAAGTTGAAAAGAAGAATGACGAAGCAATGAAAATGCACAATGCCGACACTTTGAAGATGAAGAAGCAAGATGTATCGATCAAGGAGCTTCAAACCAACCTCGAAGCTGCAAAAAAGAACAATGCCAACAAAGATGTGGAGAATCATAAATTATTGGAAAATTTAAGAGAAAGAATTAGGGGAAGTTGAGTCGATAATCACCGCACGCAGTGACTATTGCACCATCATTGGATCCCACGGAATGGCCTCGGTGCTTGAAAAAGCAAGTTGCGACCTTGTAAAGATTGCTGGAGAAGCTAGCTTCGGCATAGGCATTGATGATATCAAAACTCCTTCGAAGAATGTGCTAAACGTTGTGAAGGGATTTTTCTTCGAACTATGGAACAAAGGAGGTCGAGAGCTAACTGCTTCGAAGGCCAAAGAATAGATTAGAAATGTTTGCCTTTACACATGTACTTCTGAAGTCTTGTTCATGGATTTTTTCCAATTGATCAACATGTATTTTCTTGTTTCTTTTCATGTAGATAAAAAAGATGAAGAAGGTGAAGTAAAATAAAGAGGCGGGAGCCTAGCTAGGTTGTTAGTGTAAATAGATTCTGATTTGTAAAAACAAACTCTTGTAACTTTAATGCTACTCTTGTAATTTTAATGCCTAGTTGTTCGTCGTTTACCTTTTTCTTCTGTGTGTTTGTTTTGTTGCACGTGAAACTGATATTTTATCGGTATTTTGAGCCGAAGGCGAAAACCACCTTCCCTTCTTTTTACTCGGAATAAATTGTGGCTTTGCTTTGCCCTAGCTTTAGCTCCTTTTCTCTAGATCATGGCTCAGCATTCCCTTAGGAACGACTTCGGAGCTTTTCCTTTAGATCATAGCTCTGCATTCCCTTAGGAACGACTTTAGAGCTTTTCCTTTAGATCATTGCTCTACGTTCCCTTAGGAATGACTTCAAAGCTTTTTTTTAGATCATAACTCTGCATTCCTTTAGGAACGGTTTTAGAGCTTTTTCTTTAGATCATAGCTCTGCATTCCCTTAGGGACTACTTTGGAGCTTTTTCACCTTTAGTTGGTGATAAATTTTTTAGCTCTGGTGCATATGTAAGCCGATGTGCCACGTAGTGATGCCTGGGGAATAGAGCACCTATATTAGCTTCTTAGGCACTCGTGCGAGATGCTACATCTTCGACGCTGTTAAAAACCCTTGCTCTCCTTTATAAGGAAAAGGGTGACGAAGCTTGTTAACTTGACATAATACCTTTGGAGCTTGTCTGCATTCCATGATCTTGGAATGTCATTTCCTTTCATGTCTTTGAGCCTGTATGACCCTGGTCTGTTCAAAGATATTACAAGAAAAGGTCCTTCCCACTTTACTTGCAATTTTCCCGCTATGTCTGGGTTAGCTACCCTTCGAAAGACAAGATGGCCTGGTGCTATGTTCTTGAGTTTTACTTTTCGGTCTTGCCACTTCAGGGTTTCTGCCTGATATTTCCTTATGTGCTTGACTGCTTTGAGCCTTGACTCCTCTATTGCATCCTTGGAAACTTTCTCAATTTCATGATCCTGGGACGAGGCTGTAACTCTTGTAGAACCCATCTTCACTTCTTCGGGTGTAATAGCTTCATTGCCAAAGAGAAGCTTGAATGGTGCAAAGCTAGTGGATCTTGATACTGATGTGCTATGATTTCACACAACTTTTATGAGTTCTTATGTCCATTTGCCCTTAAGCAATCCAATTAGAGACTTCATGATTCCTAGTAAAATCATGCCATTTTTGCTTTCAACCAATCCGTTAGACTCTAGATGTCTGACCGAAGAAAAATGTATGTTTGTTCCCACTTGGTCACAGAATGCTCTGAACGCTTCATAATCAAATTGAGTGTTGTTATCAACAGTGATAGATTTTGGGACTCCGAAGTGGCAAATAATGCTCTGCCAGAAAAACCTTCGGATAGTAGACGAAGTTATTATTGCCAAGGCCTTAGCTTCAATCCATTTGGAAAAGTACTCTACTGCCACCACTGCATATTTTAGATTTCCCTGTGCTGCTGGAATTGGGCCTATTATATCCATTCTCCATCTTTGTGGGGGTCACGTTGGTTGTATCAGCTGGGTCAGGGACGAAGGTTGTTTTTGGCCCCTTCCACACTTTTGAAAGTTGTCACACTTCTGCACAAACACAGCTATGTCCGAAGCTGCCTTCGGCCAGTAGAAGCCTTGATGAAAGATTTTTCTGAGTAAAGCTCTAGGGCCAATATGTGATCCACATAAGCCGGAGTGAATTTCCTTTATCAGCTCTTAGCCTTCGTCTCTAGAAACACTCTTTAGCAGAGGGGAACATACACCTTCCTTGTACAACTCCCTTTCTATGATCTTGTACGGTCTTGTCCTTTCTTGTATTCTCTTAATGTACGCTTCGTCATCAAGTGGATGATTCCCCCGAAGGAAAGTTATGATCTTTGTTCTCCAGTCTTCACTATGTGTAGGAGATACAGTTAGGATAGCTCTCTCCATCAATTCCACCGAAAATGCTTTTAATATTTTGAAGAATACTTCGGGGGGAAGAGGGAGCCCCTAGGCCACGGACTTGGCCAACATGTCAGCATACTCATTGTCTAGCCTAGGGATATTTTTTACTGAAAACCCTTTGAAGGAAGCCTCCATCCTTCGGACCACGACTCTGACGACACAACGTATTCTTCAAGCGATGAGGAGATCGACATGCGAGTCAAGGACAAGCTAAATAGACTCTGGTTCCTCGCCAACACCATAGGAAGCCTTTGCACCATGGCCCTTGGTGATGATGCAGTGGGCGGTGATGGCCATGACATCGTCAATGGCTCTACGTTTGATGTATCACATTCCGCCGATGATCTCACCGCTGAGGTAGAGGAGCTAACAACTGCTTTGTCTAGTCAGGACAAATTGCTTAGGCTTGCTGCTCATGAGAGAAAAGATTTTAAATTCAAGTATGAGGGCATGCTTAGGGAGCTTGTGTTTGCTAGAGCTTTAGTTGTGGTGTCTGACGAGACTGAATGCGATGAGTGCGCTCTACACATGTTGAACATCACAACTTTGCAGACCAAGTATGCCACCTTGCTAGATGAGCGCAACGAGTTGAGATCTAGGTCTAGCTTGTTAGTTGCATGTATTGCTTGTCCTGGCATGCAAAATGAACTAGTTAAGAGAGACGTTAGGATAGCCTTGCTTGAGAAGGCTAGCTCAGTGAGCGCCCTTACACCTGCACAGTGTGCGCTATGTGAGGGTTTGCAGTCTGCTTTTGAGTCCTACAGACACGACAAGAGCCAAATCGAGGAAGAAAACACATACCTTCGGTCGGTCTTGATCTTTATGTCGTGCAGTGGGCACCAGTTGGTCATGGCGGTCAGTCAGTTCAAGAGGGGAACTGGCAGACCCGGGTTAGGCTTTGCTGCTAAGGATGGAAGTGCTACTTACTATGGAAAGGTTGGTGAGTGGAGTGGATTGAAACCATCATAGAAACCTATAACCACTCCCAAGAAAAATCACCCCACCTAAGGCCTTGTTCAGTTATTTCAATTCCATGTGGATTGGTGTGTATTGGGATGGATTGGGATAGATTTTGACTTGCTATGGATTTAAACCGACTCAATACCACCCAATCCACATGGATTATCGGCGAAACGAACAAGCCCTAAGTCTATCACCCCTGTGAGAGATGGTGTGATTGAGAAGCCTATGAGAGCCCCTCCTCGGAAACAAATGTGGCTTCCAAAACCAAATCATCTCAGGAACACACTTGACACCCTTCTCGACATCTCTAGTGATCCCCTTCATAGAGCCACTCAACCTTCCAAAAAGAAAACCTCTTCCCATAAGAAAAATCCACCTAAGAGAGAGATGAGGTTCCATTGTGAGTATTGTGAGAGGGATGGGAATTTAGCTGATTTTTGCTTTAGGAGGAAGAGAGATGAGCGACAGGTTTCTGAGTCGAGCAAGGAGAACATGAACCATCCCTTTCATGGTGTTCATGCTTAGCTTGTTCAAAGATGTCCTATGAGGCCTAGAGGTGCTTTGCCTCTTGCTGCTAGGCCTCAGGCAGTGAGACCACATGGTGGTCGTGCCCCATGGGGTGTTGGTCGTGTGTCATATGGCCAAGGACCCTATGACAGTGGATTTGGTTCTTACATCCCCAATGGACCACAATTTTCTTCTTATGGTGATCGCTTCCCTTCTGGACCAGGGTTGGGTGGTGTTTTTCCTAACACTTTTTATGGGCAGATGCCATAGCATTGGTATTATTCTCAGTATCCTAACCCCAGTGCTGTGCAATTTGCTCACCCTATGTCTTTTTATTGATGTCGGACAAAGGCCTGGAGAACATATGACTTATGGATTCCTGTTGTTCGCGCCACATGACTGGAAGCAAAAAATGGTTCTCTAGCCTCGTCCCAGTGATTGGTAAGGAATACATCACATTCGAGGATAAGTTAAGAGGTAAGGTAATCTCTCGTGGCACCGTTTGAGTGAACGAGAGTTTTGTCCTCAAGGATGTTGCTTTGGTTTGGAATTTGCATTTCAATCTGCTTTTTGTTTCGCAACTCCTTGAGGATGACTATGAAGTGCGCTTTTAAAAAGGGCTTGTCTCAGGTTTTGGATGCCTAAGGGAACTTGTTTGTTAGATTTCCCCTTTTGGTTGAGTTTTCAGTGCTGATTTTTCATATTCTTTTGGCCCTTCTCGTTGGCTGGTAGGATCCTCTTCTTTGCTTTAGAAGTGGCACATAAGACTAGGACTTTTGAGCTTTGATCTTTTGTGTAGACTGAGCTCACTTGGCCCGATCAAGGATTGCCCAAGATGAAATTTGAAAAGGATCTTGTCTATCACCCTTGTTGTCAGGACAAGATGGTTGTTGCTTCCCATTCCTCAGTCACCATGGTGATGACCACACAGCCCAACGAACTGCTTCACATGGACACTGTTGGTCCAGCTCGGGTTTGTTGTTTCGGGGGGATGTGGTATGTGCTTGTAGTCGTTAACGATTTTTCACACTATTCTTGGGTGTTCTTCATGAAGGCGAAGGATGAGACTTTTACTCATGCTCAAGATTTGATTCTTTGGTTGCAAAATGAGTTTCCTAAGAATGCCATGAGAGCTATACGTAGTGACAATGGCACAGATGTAACACCTCTGGTGTTACGAGAACTAAAACTTTGACATGACATCATGTGCACTGGCATTATATTGTGTATGATACACCTGGAGTGCATCTACTAGGCTAAAATTTCAAAAAAAAACGTGTGATGTGATGCTTGCTTGAGTATATAGTCTAGTAAGGGAATCCTTAACTCTAGGTGGGAGTAAATTTCTCCAAGGACTAGAAGCATGTGACCTTATGTTGTGGACACTAAGAAGTGAACTTACTAAGTTTGGTGGGCATGTTCAAGAAATAACGACTTGGGGAAGTTAAGGACTTGATGTACCCTAGGACACATTAAACGCTAATTTGGAGCCCAAAACCCTAATTAGTGCCCTATAGGGTGATTTCAAATTCTATACACTTTTTGCCAAAAGTGTACATATCAAAGTAATAGAGTAACAAAAACTAAGCAACTTTTATATTTGGAGATTTTCAAGTTTTGTGGTGAAGCTTGGAGTAATTTGTAAAGGTTCATAAGCACCTCTATTCTTGAACCCTGAAAAACATTGTTGATGAGCCAACTTTGGGCTCTTGTATCTCTTAATCCATAAGGGATTTGCTATAAGTAATTATGGCAAATCTATAAAGTTACTATAGTAGTATCAAGTTACTTAAGTGACTTAGCCCTAGAACCATATGGAACCTAGTGCAAAACATATCCAAAGTAAGGCTAACCGATTTCCTGAATTTCGGACTGGGAATAGTAACCTGAACACTGAAATTCAGTGTGTGGTACTTGGGTTAAAGTCCTTTTGTGATCAGTCTAGAGGGTTTGAGGCTAGGTGTTATGTAGACAGATTAAACACCATAAGATGGTGATTAAATGTTCTTAAGCTAGGTGGGTTTGATCCTGTGCAAAAATTAGAGAAAATGTTTCTCAAAGTTGTGCTGTCAGACTCGTGATCACTGAATGTCGTTCAGAGTAACTCACTCTGAATTTCTATCTGTTGGCTCGACTTTGAGGCCTTATAAAGACTATCCTGTGTAATTAGGAGCCATGTTTGTGTAGCAAAGTTGGAGATCTAGTATTAGTGAACAATTTTTCTTATGGGGGCTTGGCTTGATACCACATAAACCTAGGAGAAAAAGATTCTCAAACTACCTCTGTCAGAAGGGAGATGCAGATTTTAGGTAGTAACTTTAGGCTAAATTTAGAGAGCTGGAATGGCACCAGTGTGATGTAGCTGATTTTTGGACGCCATAACTTGGGATTTACGCAGTTTGGGTCCAAGACCCCTATAGTAACTTTGACGACCCTTGTTTGGTGAACAAGTTTTGTTAACAGAGATTGGTCTGCCTTTAGCAAAAATAGGGAGAAAAGAGGGGCTAAACTGAGCAAGTTCAGTCAAACGATGAATATCAGAAGGGCCTGAAATATCTGAAGAAAATATCCTTGCCCGCTTTGGAATCCAGGTGTGTCCAAGTGAAGTGAAGATAAGCCAAAGATGGTCATGGAAGGATAACTTTGGGCAGGATCACTGCCTTGAGGATTAAGCCGGGGAGGTAAAAAGATCTAGCATGCATGTGACACTTGCTTGAGTGCTCCATGCTACGGTGTCATCGGCGGCCCTACCTCAATGTGTCTCTATATTACGTGGTGTCCATGCACTTGTGTCGTACCTTAGTGACCGTGGATAGCCAGTCGTGCCGTCGTTCCCTTAAAACCTAGCGAGAGCAATGGTGATGCACTCAGTGCCTTTTGGTGTGATCAATGCCGCGAGGAAGAAACTAAAATTCACCGTGCCCTCACCTCCTTGACTCAAATTATCTGTGCACCGTAAACATGTTGTCCCTTACGGTTGTATAGCCTGAGCGTGACCGTCTATCCTCGCCTAAGTTCACCACAACATCCATTGATCATGTCTGACCCTGCCGTGCGCGCTCACCTTCGCTTCACCATGGCCAGTGTTCTCTGAGGTTACTGTGGTCAAGCTTGTGTGTGTTTCTGGTTCCGTTACATGTCGTGGTGCTCATCGACCTGCCTGATTGAACTCTACCATAGCAGGATCCTCGGAACGTCGAGTAGTCGTCGGTGAACACCGCTCAGATCCATCACGTCCTCTTGGTCATTATTCGAGAGAGTTTCGAGCATGTTCGCGAGTTGACTTGCTTCTCGGTTAGTCCCTTGAGCTTACCTAGTCCCAACCATGAACTCTACTGTGTCATTGCATATAGCCGTGGCCTCGTTAGACCTCTGTGTTCGCCATTGGCGACGATAGATAGGACCCAAGACCAAGAGGGTCCAACTATCCTTGAAGCTATTGCCGATTAGGGTCAGGGATGGAACTCAAGTGCTCGCTACCCCTGGAGAAGGTCGCCAGCGGGAGTTTTGGTAGCCGCGGCCAAGTGTTCGACTGTGGTGTCCTCCCGGGGTCTCGATGTTGCAAAGAAGGAAACATGCCGGGACCTTTCAGTAATATGTCATCAAGACATGTGAATAGGGCTCGGTGTTCTTTCCTGAATAATTAAATCTCTAGGGTTCTCGCGGTAAATTGCGCCAGCGGGCACGAACGCGCTCAATATCTGTGTAGGCTTGGGTCAGTTGGGCCGATTTCAACCCAGTTCTGTTATAAGGTTTTCCTTTTCTTTTTGCTCATCAATTAGGAAATCTGTGCAAAATTGTAGAAAAATGGGAAAATCATGGGACCAATTTTGCTAGACTCCTAAAATCAGGTAGTATTTAATAAAATAATTTCAAGATCTTTATTTGAAACCATAAATTATGTAGCATTTAAAGGTACTTAAGTGAGGCCTTTCAGAATTTTAGAAAATAGTTTAATAATCCCAAAAATCATAAAACTTCTTGGGTAGACTTAATATGTTTGTTATTGACTTTGAGTGAAGTTTGAATTTGTTTGGACACTGTTTGAACAGGAAATCAGTAATAAGTCCAAAGGATCACTACCGGAATCGCGCTCGGCAAAGGCTATTTTACACTCGGCAAAGGCTTTGCCGAGTGTAACACTCGGCAAAGAACACTCGGCAAAGATTTTATCGGCAAAGGGTTCTTTGCCGAGTGCTTTTTTTCGGACACTCGGCAAAGACTTTGCCGAGTGTCAAAAAGCACTCGGCAAAGAAAAACACTCGGCAAATTAAGAATTGAATTTTTTTTAAAAAACAGCAAAATATTTTTTAAATTATAGGAACAACTCTCCAACCCTACCCTATTACCTTACCTGTTGCCCTATCATTTTTCACTATTATTTTGAATCAAACTTATATGTTTTGTAAATAGTGAGATTCGAACTCGCAACCTCTCTCTCGCGCATACCCTCCTATACCACTACACTACTACACCAATTATGTTTATATTACGTTTCCATTCCTCATGTACTATAACAAATCGAGAGTAATTTGATTATTTAAAGCATTAAATGAGTTCATTTGAAAATGTGATCAACTATAAAGTTGCATAACTTTTTGAGATCTAAAAGTTTTATTTTAATAGTTTCTACATCCGAGACCGTTTATAAAATTTGAATTTTAAATTTAAAAACTTCACACAAAATTTTCAATGATAAGATGATTTCAAACCAAAAAATTGTCAACTACAAAGTTTCATTACATTTCAAGACCTACAACTTTCATGTTGGTGGTTTTTCCTTTCGAAGTCGTTTTCAAAATTCAAATTTTAAATTTTTTAAATTCAGACGTAGTTTTCGTTGACAATATGACTTCAAATGAAAAAGTTGTCAACTATAAACTTCTATAACTTCTCAAGATCTACAAAGTTTATTTTGGTTGTTTGGTAATTTGTTTATCTCAGATGATTGTTCTAACAATATGCACAAATTTTATACGTCTCTCTCGTAGTTTCATAAACTACGAGAGAGATATAGGTTTTATGAACAAATTTATTTTTATTTTGTCATTTGAAGAAATGTTCAATATATAAATTGTACATCATGATGAGTTATACAAATTTGTAGTTGAAAACTTTTTCATTTGAATTAATTTACTACTTTAAAATGTGATTTTTAAATTGTCTTTGCCTAGTATTGGAGAAAAAACACTCGGCAAAGAGCTCTTTGCCGAGTGTTGTATTTGTGACACTCGGCAAAGAGCCCTTTGCTGAGTGTCAAAAAAATACACTCGGCAAAGAAACTCTTTGCCGAGTGTCAAAAATAAAACACTCGGCAAAGAGCTTCTTCGCCGAGTGTTTTCTTTTACCGAGAGTTTTTTGCGTGGCACTCGGCAAAGAGCTCTTTGCCGAGTGCCCGAAATAAAACACTCGGCAAAGAATATGGCACTCGGCAAAGAGCCAAATTCCGGTAGTGGATTGACCATTTTAATACCAAGTAAGTTAGAGGTAGTTTTGTAAATAAAAATTGAACTTAGTAAACTTACCATCACTTGTTAGCCTAAGAAGTTTAGTTAAGTTAATCTTAAAAGGGTATCTAGCTAAGAAGTCTTAATAGCTGATAAACACTATGAAGAAAAGTTGTATGCAAGACACAACTTACTATCTTCTTGTTATACACTTACATATCCATGACATAGCATAAGCATTCATATACATGTATTGTTGCTGTTGGGGACTTGTTCTCAAATGCTATAAATTAAGAACAAGGCAACACGAATGTTAATGGTTAAAAGTCCTTTGTCCTTCGAAGCATTATTTCCCTCAGGATATAATGATCTTAAGACGAAGGTCATGAAGGACATACCTTCATCATCGCAGTATATGTTAAATGAAAGAAGAGGCATATGGAATATAAGAAACAACATGAATAATCATATGACATTGTTAATATATCTGCACGGCCACATGCGGCCTTAGCGTCTCCTGCATTGTCACGACCAGCCCTGTCATCTCACTACACCAACCCCATCCAGATGTACCAGTGTCGTGGTCATAGCGCTGCCCCGGTTCGCCCTCGCGCCAACCCCTGTCCCATCACCCCGTCATCGTCAATCGGGATCCTCGCCACATCCACCCGATGGTCACCCGGCGCGCGATGGGTGCCCTTCAGGCCCCTGATCGCTTGACTCTCACCATGACCTCTTCTCCGGTCCTCCCGCCGGTTCCCACGACTATTCGTGGTGCGCATGCCGATCCGCAGTGGCGATGTGCCATGGAAGAGGAATATGACGCTCTCCAGGCTAACCACGCCTGGGACCTGGTGCCGTGTCCCCATGGCGCCAACGTGGTCACCGGGAAATGGATAGATCTTCAAGTTGAAGCTGCATGCCAATGGGTCCCTGGAGCGATACAAGGCCCGCTATGTGCTCCGGGGCTTTACCTAGCGCCCTAGGGTTGACTACGATGAGACCTTCAGTCCGGTGGTCAGGCCTGCCACCGTCCGAACTATCTTGACTCTCGCTCTGTCCCGGGACTAGCCAGTCCACCAGCTTGTCGTGAAGAATGCCTTCCTCCACGGCACCCTGACGGAGACGATCTACTACACTCAGCCCGTTGGGTTTGTTGACCCTGCCCACCCTAACATGGTCTGCAAGCTCAACAAGTCAATCTACGGCCTCAAGCGGGCCCTCGGGCTTGGTATAGTCGCTTCACCACCTTCTTGTGTTCCAGGGCTTTGTCCAAGCCAAGTCAGACACGTCCCTGTTCCTCCTCCGTCGTGGCCCAAACACTGTGTACCTCCTCCGCTACGTCGACGGCACTGTGCTCACCGCCTCGTCCCCTGGACTCCTGCGTCGCATCATCTCCTGCCTTCAGCAGGAGTTCGCGATGAAGGACCTAGGGGCACTCCATCACTTTTTGGGAATCACCATCGAGCGCCGTCCCTAGGGCATGTTCCTTCACCAGCAACAGTACACCATCGACCTCCTCGAGCGTGCTGGCATGGTCGAGTGCAAGCCCTGCACGACCCCGTTGGACACGCAGGGCATGCTCTCCGCCGCCGGCCCCCCGGTCGCCGATCTGGCCGGCTACCGGAGCATCGCCGGGGCCCTTCAGTATCTCATCTTCACCAGGCCTGACATCGCCTACGCTGTCCAGCAGATATTTCTTCACATGCACGATCTTTGGGAGCCGCACCTCACCGCGATGAAGCGGATCCTGCGGTACTTGCGTGGCATCCTCGACTTTGGGCTCCTTCTACGCCGGTCCTCGACCACGGAGCTTCGTGTCTACACCGATGACGACTGGGCGGGCTGTCCCGACACGCGTCGGTCCACCTCGGGCTATGCCGTGTTCCTCGAGGACAACCTCGTCTCCTAGTTGTCCAAGCCCCAGTCGGTCATCTCCCGCTCCAGCGCTGAGGCCGAGTATCACGCTGTGGCCAACGGCATGGCTAAGACGACCTGGCTCCGCCAGCTTCTTCAAGAGCTCCATAGTCTGCTAACCACGAGAACCCTAGTTCTCTGCGACAACGTCAGTGCCGTCTACCTCTCCACCAACCCCGTCCAGCACCAGCGCACGAAGCATGTCGAGATCGATCTTCACTTCGTTCGTGAATGAGTAGCCTGTGGAGCTGTTCGCGTTCTTCATGTACTGAACACCTCCCAGTTTGTCGATATCTTCACCAAAGGGCTTCCGTCGATGGTGTTTGCAGAGTTTTGGTCCAGTCTCAACATCTGTCATGGCTAGAGCTTCGACTACGGGGGGTGTTAGAGTGTCTGTATATGGGCCTGGCCCATTAGAGATATATGGACTGCAGTTAGGGTTTCTGGTACACACAACTCTCTCCCTCCACTACAGTAAACGAAGAAAGTTCCGACGGTCAATCTATCTCCGACGGCTTCCTACGAGGCCGTCGGATATTATCTTATCTCCGACGGCCAATAGGGGCCGTCGGACATAAAGACTTATCTCCGACGGCTAGCTACAGGCCGTCGGATATAAGCTTATGTCCGACGGCCTTGTCACGAGGCTGTCGGAGGTAAGGTTTTTTAACAGGCAGAGCCCGGCGCGCGGTTCATTTTTCACGCGCGCTCGCTCTCTTCTCTCTTCTCTCTCCCCGTCGCCGCCGCCGCCGTGACGCCGCGCCGTGTCACCGCCCGTCGCCGCCGCCGCCCGCCCGCCCGCCATCGACATCCGCCGCTGCCCTGCCCGCCCGCCGTCGACACCCGCCGCTGCCCCGTCGGCCCACCGTTGACACCCGCTGCCGCCCCGTTGCCCACTGCTAAGTAAGCTAGAATTTAATTAAGTTTGTTTTATAGTTTCCAATGTTGTTATTAAATAATTAGTATGTTAAATAATGTTTATTTTATTATATCCGAGGGCCTAAATTTGATTGTATGGCGAAATTTGGTTATGTAATTAATTAAGTTTGTTTTCGTTTACTTGACGGAGGCCGAGTGGTCATCAATTTACTTGACGGAGGAGCAATACCTAGAGGTAAACAGGTTCTTGCCTTTCAAATCGCACGAAGCCATGTATTTGCTTGCTTTATTTAAAAAATTTCATGTAGGTGTCGGTGCCGTGGATGGCCACCCGATCGGAGGGTTATCGGGCATTGTGCAGATGGTGGGCTTCCCCTGAGTTTCGTGCCATTTCCAAAAGGAACAGGGGAAACCGTGGGACCGAGTCGTTCCACAACTACGGTGGTGATGGTCATGTGCGCTTGGCTAAGCGAATGGTAAGTCACAGTTTGTTGTAACTTTTGAATTACATAGAAATGTGTCATTGTAACTTTTATGTACAGGAAGTCAAATCCGGTCGTACGCCCATGGATGTGGAGGTGTATATGCAAGGGCATAGGGGTTCTGATCCTCAGAATCCTGATGTGTTATGCACTCAGACGGCCACTGACTGTCTAGTGAGTTTTTGATACTCTATTATGTGTTTGATATTGTTTGCAAGGGCATAGGGGTTATGCACTTATATTTGATATTGTTTGCCTCCAGGCTTCGTATGGGCAGGAGATGGTTCAACGCCATGGGCAGGAGTACGATTGGAGGAGCCAGCCAATCGACCCTCAGGCAGCATATGCTAGCGGAGGAGGACAAGCCCAAGGACAGTGAGATTATTTAATTTGGATTACAAAATTGTCATCATATGCTTGCGATTCAACTGAGGCATGAGTTACTATACTAAGTGCATGGTTCACTCTTGTAGGTTGGGTATTTTTGATTCTACGATTGATTCCAGAGAGCTAAGACGCCGTGGACGACAGTCCACATCGTCGTCTTCACAGTCGTCCCGTTCACGATCATCCGCCCACGACATAGAGATGGCAGTGTTGCGTCAACAGGCAGAGTACCATCAATCAGTCTTGAGGGAACAATTGGAGTACCAGAGGCAACAATCTGAGTACAGAGGCAACAAGCCGAGTACCAGAAGAAGATGGACGAGTATTATGCAAACCTCCAGGCCCAAAATCAAGCTCTTCTCTCGGTAAGCTGAAGTAACATTTTGTAGCTTATTTTGCAAAACACTTGATGTGTATCTTATTAGCTCAACAATGACTTGTATATAATTTGTAGCAACTAGCCCAACAAGCGGGCGTCCCGATGCCGACATATGGGATGCCGCCTCCGGAGTTTGCACTGCCAATGCCAATGTTGGCGCCTCCACCTCCGCCTCCGCCTCCGTCTCAATTCCCTATGGTATGTACACATATGCGTGTGTGACATGATCATAGATGTCTTATATGTTTAAATGAACAACTGAGTGGTTACTATTTTATGTGCTTGTGTTATAGGGATTTCAGACACCACCTGCTTCAGTTGCCGCACCTGGTGATGGGTCTGGTCAAGACGACACAACACATTCGTGGGTGAACAACCTTTTCAACACGCAGAGTCCAGCCGGAGGAGGTGGCTATGGATATGATTGATGTGTCGTGATGTTAATTTATGAAACACTTTGCAACACTTGTTTGTGAGACACAATGTCAGTTTGCAACAACCGTCGGACCTATATGTTGATGTTAAATTTGTGAATGTTAATATTTGTGAGAATATTTGTGATTGTGAATACTTATTTGAATGTGTATACTTGTGATTGTGAATGTGAATGTGTATATGTGCATGAAATCTGTTTTTGTTTTGTAAATGTCAGATTTTTTAAAAAACAGAATTTTGTGTAAATTCTGTAATTTATTATGTCCGACGGCCTAGTGGTAGCCGTCGGACATAAGACTTCATTATGTACGACGGCCTAGCGCCGGGCCGTTGGATATAAGGCTTCATTATGTCCGACGGCCTAGCGCCGGGCCGTCGGACATAGGCCTGTGGGCCCCACAGGCTGACCGTTAAAACGGTTGCTGTGCATTACGTCCGACGGGCAGAGGCGGCCGTCGGACATAGTGTATATCCGACGGCTGCCGTCGGATATAACGTTATTTCCGACGAATTATCTCCGACGGCTTAAAGCCGTCGGACATTAGCTAAAGTCGTCGGACATTATCTATCTCCAACGGTTTTAGCCTTATGTCCGACGGCTTCGGCCGTCGGACATTGTTCTGTTTACTGTAGTGCTCACGATCAACATGTGAGCGGGACAGGGTCGAGCTGGATGGAGAGGGGCGTCTCTGGTTGGACCTAGGCGTAAGCGTGGTGAGGTGGAGGTCCCGGTCGTCGGGACCGCCGGAGCCCTGCCACCACGACCAACTTAGTGGAGTGTGGCACAGGGACGAGCTGGAGCAGAATGCAACCTGACAACATCAAATGGCGCACGCATGCCATGGAGGCGTCACCCGGCGAACTAGAGACCGACACCGAGCACAAGAGCAGGGCGCGACCAGATGTCGATGAACCGGAGACACACAGTGATGTCCGTTGAGCTGCAAGGGCAGGATACCAGTGACGTACAACATACGTCGTGGCCTCACGAGGAAACGAGGCTGGACCATAGGAACAGAGCGTGTCCGAGCGTCGACCATGAGCAAGAATTTGGCGATGGTCTGGCGCGAAATCTTGCTGGGCGAAGCCCGACGACGCACGACTTGCTGGTGGTTTGGCGTGCATGAGCAGAGCTTCCATGGCAGGACGTGACGAAGAGTAGAGAGCACCATGGACGGGAGGAGACCTGGGCGACCACGGCTGGCGAGGTGCTGGTGCCGGCAAGCCCATGGCTGGTGCATGAGGAGGGCACGTACAAGGGGAGCAGCATCAAGGACGACGGGCAGACCAGGGCGGAGGGGATCACGGCCAGACGCCTGCGCTGGGGATGAAGACCAGGCGAGCGCATGTCCGATAACGAATGGCGAGGTCCGAGCAGGGAGGGCTCACGCCAAGGAGAAACCCTAAACTGGCCCGACGACGGCATGACAAAGAGGCGAGCACGCCAAGGAACAGGAGGATGGAGGAGCTGGGAGTCGGCGTCGAGGGAAATGGATGATGCTAGAGCGCACAACAGCACCGGAGCAGGGAGACAACCACGGTTTACAAAACCGTTTAGCCTACAAATTAAAACCGCTACCCACCGGTAACGGTTTACCGTCGGTAAACCGGTGAAAACCGGTAAAAACCGACCAGTTTGACCAATTCAAATCAATTTAAATTCGAAACGGTTTACCGGTGGAAAACCGGTGAAAAACCGGCGAGAAACCGCTCTAAACCGTCGGTTAACTGCGAAACAAACCGGTTTTTGCTGTTTTTTACAGAAAAAATGAAATTTTTGACAAGATTTATTTGTAGTTTGCTCAATTCACATTGCACAGTAAATATTAATTGATCTACACGACATATGTTCACCAAAATAACATACAACATACATATGCAACCACAAACTCCAGTTCTCATGCAACAAACAACCAGCGAACTTCGCAATACTCAAATACAAGTTCTTTTATAACTCTCCAACAAGGCAATTACACATAGGTCAACTTATTTCACAATACTCACATGTTCAGCTCGAGTCATAGTGATAGTACTTAAGCATGTTAGAAGTATCGTGATATTGTTCCAATCCGTCATAGTGATAGTGATAGGTCTATAGATATGAGATACATTATCGAGAAAACAAGAACGACAAACAAATACTTATCCACAAAGCAAAAAATATACCGGTATGTGTGTTTGGTGTTTGTGAATTGCATGTGCACCTCACCAAGTGTTGAACGTTTCTTCTGATCAGCAAATCTTAGGAACACATACATAAGAATTGGAGCTAAGGGTTCTAGATTGAGTTTTGTCCAGACGGATACTTATTAGAAGAACTAAAGCTACTTGATCCACGGAGTCCATCTTGGACAGGAAATGAAACCAAATTTGACCACTAAATGCCTAAACTTGACTTGAGCTACGGGATTCATTTTCATATATAGCATATAATATCTTCACATATAGCTTATAACATTAAACAAGACTAATATATACCTAAATTGACCATTAAATACTTAATTGTGGCATTAAATCCGGTTTCCCGGCAGAAAATATTGGTTTACCGGTCTAAAATAACGGTTTATCGGTCCCAAAAACGGTTTATCGGCGGTTTTTGGTTTTTATGAATTTTTTCAAATATTTTGAATTTGGAACGAATTTGAAAAAAAAACGGTGGTTAACCGAAACCGCACCCCGATGGTTTCGGTAAACCGACCGGTTTACCACCGGTTTTTACCGGTTTTGTAAACCTTGGAGACAACTAAGAAACAAGATAGGGCGGTGATTGGATAAGGCTAACAGCCTGTTGGCTGACATGGAGATAAAGAAGAGGATTTCTCCTCCACAATTTGTTTTTTCAACAATAAATAGATAACTCCAGGTTATGAGGTTAGGGTCTAGGAAATGTGTAAATTAATAAAAAAACGCTATGCAGGCAGTATTTGTTCGCATTTACGAACAGATAATCAAATTAGTTAGCAATCACTCGGTTTAGACTTTTTTGAAGAATTCGAACGAATATGTTCGGACAAGATACAAATAGACCAGATTAACATGATTTCAGCTTCAATATTTTTGAACCACATTTAATTAGGTGGATGTCGTCGACATCAAATAAACTCATCTGCTATCAACCTAAATATTTGATTTCTCTAGCAAGGATGATGCGTTGAACCAAGCGATCCGATAAGGAGCACTACGCACGAATTCTCAGTAATGCACGGGGTCCGAATTATAGAAGTTAGCCTCTTTCCCAAAGTTGCATTCACTCAATCCAGCGACTAAAAGGGACATAGAACTTGTCGCTTCCTCCGATGATTAATTTTTAAACGGGCACAAGACTCAATAATTTACGGAACAAATACATTCTGAATCTCGCGAAAACTTTAGGAAGAGTCCAGATAGCGAGATCAAATTCAGGATAAGTGGAGACGACTAAGAAATAGAGATTGTTATTCTCATCGCTAACCCATGCTTAAGTCCATAGCCATTGTTTACTAGGAGGTAAACACCAAGGGTGTTACAGCTAGGACTAGACCACTCACATCTTTGTGATACACAAAATTGTAGCATCCGAAGTTGTTGTGTAGGCCTAATCCCTCTTTAGCCTTCGTCTAATAATGCAGATCATGGGCCTTGCAGAATGCGTCGGCATCCGTGCGGCCCCTGGCTTCGAACAACCTAGATAAAGACACTCATCCGAATCATGGCGTTCGGAGTCAGCTGGTGCATAAGCACTTCGTATCGCGGTAGCACCTTTGCAATCATCTTGTACATTGGGAGCCGAATTCATGCCTTGAAAAAGCTCTTATACACAACAAATTTGTCTTTCCCTGGTGTAAGGAAAATGGACCCCGGGCCATTTGGCTAAACGGATTTTGGTGTTTGATGATCAACATAGCCAGTGGACTAATGTGTTTGCTAGTTTTTATGTTTGTAGTTCACAGGATTGTAAAATGACTTGGACTAAGGCATTGAGAAAAGCAACACCTCAAAAGAAGACATTATCAAGACCATAAGTGATGATTAACAAGTATCAAGCAAAGTCCAAGAAATGAAGAAAAGTGCTGCCACTAGCGGACTGTCTGGTTGAGAGCACCGGACTGTCCGATGCACCAGGGAATAGTAGCCCAATGACTAGTTCCTGATGGCACTGTGGAGGAGAGCATGGACTATCCGGTGTGACACTGGACTGTCCGGTGCAAGGCTGACAACGCCAATGGTCACCTGACAGATCCAACGGCTAGTGGGGCACCGGATTGTTCGGTGCCCACCACCGGACGGTCCGGTGTGCCGCAAAGAGCTGCAGCTTTTCCTCCAACGGCTATAATTATGTTGGGGACAATATATACTTCACCCAACTGGCCATTTGAAGGTGTGGAAGCCCAAACAACATACCAAGGCATATTGTAGACATTTCCATGTGCTCAAACACCCAAGTTCTTAATAGAATCACTCGGTGATTAGCGTAGGTACTTTGCGAAATGCTTAGGTTAGTTAGATCCCTTATGCGCTTGCTCTAGGAGAATCCTAGTTAGTTGAGTGAGTTTAGAAAAACCACACAACCCCTCGGCTCTTGCGTGAGCCATTGTAATTGTACTGAGTGGGGTGAGTCTTGCGAGACTGTGACAAATGTGTTTGTGTCACGGCCGCCACCGTGTACCGGAGGGAACGAGGCCCGCAGCGTTTTGACCGGAAGCTCGATATTGGAGACGACAGGGAGCGTCCGAGATGAGCCAGAAGCGGAGCACCACTTGCGCGTGGAGAAGGCTTGCGGCTCTCTACGGAGTTACTCAACCGAGGTGCTTGGCCCTCGTGTGGGCTACCCCTTTACGTAGGGGCACCAATGAGGATTAGTTGAGACCTTGCGTGGTTCCGGATACCTCAGTAAAAATACCGATGTCATACACGAGAGTTTGCATCTCTACCTTGCTCTTTACCTTCCGCATTTATTTTAAGTATTTAAGTTTTAGTCTTGTCTTTATAGTTAGATTATTTAGGATTGAAACTTAGGCTTTGTGGTAGAGATAGCAATACTTAGACAAAACCTAGTTTTCACATTCTAGATTGTTTATTTGTATATGTTTTGCTCTAGTGATTTAATTGTGACCTAGTTTAGAAGTCCTAATTCACCCTCCCTCTTAGGTGTCACTATTTCCTACAAGTGGTATCAGAACCGGTTTGGCTCATTTGAAAAGTTTTAGCTTCACTACTAATCGAGCCGACACTTTTTAGAGGAAGGAGATGGATACCCATAGACCACCACATTTCGACGGCACTAACTTCCTATATTGTAGTGCTAGAATGGCTTGTTACCTGGAGACCGTTGATCTAGGTGTTTGGAGAGTCACTCATGACGGGATGAAACCACGTAAAAATCCCGAGAAACCCACCAGGAGTGAGGAAAAAGAAATTCATTTGAATGCTAGATCCAAAAATTGCTTAAGAATCACTTAGCATGGAAATTTTCAATCAAGTTTTTACATTAAAAATTGCTAATGAGATTTGGCTAAAATTGCATGAGCTCCATGACAGCACATCAAATGTTCGTGAGCAAAAACATTGTCTAGCTTTAAATGATTATAATTCTTTTGCCATGAAAGAAAATGAGCTTGTTAGAGACATGTACTCTCATTTGAATCTAACCATCAATAGGCTCAATTCTATTGGCATTAATAAGCAAGGTGATGCGGACATTGTGAGGAAGATTATCTCCCTCCTACCACAACAAAAATATGAGAGCATCATCACTATTCTTCACAACATGGAAGACTTGAGTCAAATGACCCCGACCACTGTGATTGGAAAAATTGTGGCATTTGAGATGTCGCAAAAAATGGGTGGACAAGAGGAGCCAACTTCTTCAAGGCCATATGCTTTTGCATGTGATGGAAAGAGCAAAGGAAAGAAGAAGGCTCCCACTCCAAGTTCCTCAAGTGAAGAAGAGGAAGAAGAAGAAAGTGATGATGATGAAGATAATCAACCATCAACATCATCCTTCGAGGACAAAAAAACAATCCAACGCGTCGAAAAGGTAATAGGGATGATCTGCAAGATTAATCTAATAGATGTGCCTCTGCAGGTCAAGAATCTTCTCTTTAACATTGATAGGAAAAAACAAAGAAAGAGATGATGCTTCGCAAGCGGGGAGAAGGGTCACTTCAGGGACAACTGTCCAAATATGACCGAACCCACAAAGGGGAGGAGCAAAGGCAAGGCGCTTACAAGTGTCAAAACTTGGGATGACTCTTCAAGTGAAGATGAACTTCCAAGGACACGCAACCACCAATCCTCATCACGCTCATCACAGTCATCACGCAAGTACCTTATGGCAAGAGGTAAAATGAGTATTCCATCCTCTAGTGATGATAGCAGTAGTGATGATGATGAAGGTGAGGGAATGCCATCCTTAGATGAGCTTTGGTGAGGGAAAGCCCTCCTTATATGAGCTTGCGGAAGCTGTTAAATTTTTTGAGGATGTATGCACTAAACAAAAGGCTCAACTTAAAACATTGAAAAATAAGTTGATTAGCTCTCAAGATGATTATAAATATTTTCTAGAAAAATTTGAAACATTTGCAAATTTAAATTGTGAGCTATCAACTAAAATTGAGCAAATAGAATATAATGCTCCATCCTTAGCTACCAATGATGGCCTTATTAAAAAGAATGAAAAACTTAAGGCTAAATTAGCTAGCTCTCAAGAAGCCATTGAAAACTTGCTAGCAAAAAATGGAAATTCTTAGCATACATAATAATGAGCTAACTATTAAGCTAGAAAACATTGGTAGCACCCTAGGAGTATCTTTGGTTGAAATACCTGAAATTATTAAGAAATATACTTCTACTTCTTGCTTTGATTTAATTGATGATTCTAACCCCTGCAACCAAGTTCTTGAGAATATTGTTGTAGAAACATGTTTGAATGAGATTGCAAAGGTGAGAGCACCTAGAGGGGGTGAATAGGTGATCCTATAAAAAAACAACTTAACCACACATACTTGGACTAATAATAGATTAGTGAAAGCTAAGTCCAAGTTCAAGGGAGAAGTACAAGTGGAGTAAACTTCTTCATTTAATTGCACTCCACAATATGAGTATTAAACTTAGAGTAGTTATGCAATTGAAGTAAATGGAGATAGAGAGAATCACACAAGAATAAAGATAAGTGACACAACGATTTTTATCCCATGGTTCAGTCAAGTAGAATACTTACCTACTCCACGTTGTGGCGTCCCAATGGATGAGGATTGCACTCAACCCCTTTCAAGTGATCCAACGATCAACTTGAATACCACGATTCTCTTGATCTCAACAATATCCCTTTGTGAGGAATCTCCACACTTTCGAGTCTCTCACACCTTACACAAAAGATCTTGAATGAGCACAGGAGTAAGGAGGGAATAGCAACACATACAAGAGCGAGAGTTGCAGCACCAACACGCACAAAAGACAAGAATGAGCACACGAAACCAGCACAGCGGAGTTACAACTCACAAAAGTGCTCAAATCTCTATCACATTGAACCAGATGCATGAATGCGAAGTGTCGACGTCTTAGGATGTTCAAGAGTTGCTTGGTGTACTCCTCCATGCGCCTAGGGGTCCCTTTTATAGCCCCAAGGCAGCTAGGAGCCATGGGAGCTCCATTTGGATGGCCATAGTTGCCTTCTGTCCGTGGGCGCACTGGACAGTGCGTGATTTCCTTCCTTTTCTGGCGAAGCCTACCGTTGCAGGCACGGCCCTCGTGGCACACCGAACAGTCCGGTGGCACACCGGACAGTCCGGTGTGACCTGCGACCGTTGGTGAAGTCCATGTGTCGCCCGCTGATCATGCGACCGACCATTGGTATATGCATGGCTGACTCACTGGAGAGTCTGGTGCACACCGGATAGTCCAATGAATTATAGCCGTGGCGCACTGAGTTTCCCCGAGACAGCCAGTTTGCCAGGCGCGCCATCCTGAGCATCAGGCAGTTCGGTGCACCGCAGGCTGGTGCAAGTTTGGCTGGGCATAGCCAAACTTCTCCAATCCAATCTCTTTTGATTTGACAAGGCTCCTAGCACTTAGTAGAATAATGTTAGTACCAAAAACAATTTACTAAGGCTAGAATCATACCTTGCATTTCCATTTGCATCTTTTTAGACTTAGCACAAAACAATATGTGTTGAGCAACTAATCACCAAAACATTTATAGAAATGGCCCAAGGCCACATTTCCCTTTCAATCTCCTCCTTTTTGGTGATTTATGCCAACACATCAAAAGCAACTCAAAATGCAACAATGTTTTCAAAGATAAGTTAAGGAGTGCAAATTGAAGACCAATTCATCTCACATAGGATTTGGCATATTTGGATCACTTGGTTTATTTTCACAAAAACAAATTATTTTTCCTATCTCTATGTCAAAAACACTTGTTTTGGCAAATCAAAAGATCTTTCAAGAATATTTTTGATCAAATACCAAAAACTCTCCCTTTTTCACATAATCAAATTTCTCTCCCATAAGAGAACAATTTTTGCAATAAGAGGGTTTTGATCAAATACCAAGAGTTCTAACTCTAAAATTTTGAAATTGACAAGTGGTTGGTTGATCCAGTTGCTTTGGCCTTAATTTCTCCCCTTTGGCATTAAGCACCAAAACAGAAGAACGATTTGGCCCTTTAACCCCATTGACTCACAAAAATGTCAAATAAGATCAAAAGGCAATGAGAACACAAATAAGAACTTGGGACAAGGTACATTGATACTGGAATGCAGTGGAAGCCCTTTCTTTGTCCAAGTTCACCTTTTTCCCTTTCAATTCAACTTTGAGACTATATCAAACGTACTCAAGCAAACACGTTAGTCTCAAAGGATCAAGTTGTAGTAAATCCTCTCCCTAAACATGTGCATCATGTGCATAGGGACTTGTGAGGTCCGGGGATGACTTGTACAACTTGATCACCAAAAATAAGCAAGTAAAGACATTAATGCTTAAAGTAACATGATCAAAGGCATAAATCACATGTATGCTATAGATCAGTCCAAGTTCTACGAATCTAAGACATTTAGCTCACTACTCAACCTGGAAAACCTTTTCTCATCTAAAGGCTTGGTGAAGATATCAGCTAGCTGGTTCTTGGTGCTAATATGATAAATATCGATATCTCCCCTTTGCTGGTGGTCTCTCAGAATGTGATGCCGGATGTCTATGTGCTTAGTGCGGCTGTGTTCAACAGGATTATCCGCCAAGCGGATTGCACTCTCATTATCACATAGGAGTGGGACTTGCTCGGATTGTAGCCAAAGTCCCGGAGAATTTGCATCATCCAAAGCAGTTGCACGCAACACTGTCCTACGGCAACATACTCGGCCTCAGTGGTGGATAGGGCAATGAATGTTTATTTCTTAGAGCTCCACGACACCAGGGACCTTCCCAGAAACTGACAAGTCCCTGATGTGCTCTACCTATCAACCTTGCACTTGGCATAGATGAAATCTGAGTATCCGATTAAGTCAAAGGTAGACCCCTTTGGATACCAGATCCCGAAGCAAGGCGTAGAAACTAAATATCTAAGAATTCGCTTAACGACCACAAGGTGACATTCCTTGGGGTCAGATTGAAATGTAGCACACATGCATACGGTAGGCATAATATCATGTCTACTAGTACAAATCTAAAGCAAAGAACCTATCATAGACCGGTATGCCTTTTGATCAACGGACTTACCTCCTTTGTTGAGGTCCAAGTGTTTGTCCGTTCCCATCGGTGTCTTTGTGGGCTTTGTGTCCTTCATCCCAAACCTCTTGAGTAAGTCTTGAGTGTACTTCGTTTGGGAGATGAAGGTTCCTTCCTTGAGTTGCTTCACTTGGAATCCAAGGAAGTAGTTCAACTCACCTATCATAGAAATCTCGAATTTCTGCATCATCACCCTGCTAAACTCCTCACAAGACTTTTGATTAGTAGAACCAAATATTCTGTCATCGACATATATTTGGCATACAAACAAATCACCATTATAAGTCTTAGTAAAGAGAGTAGGATCAACTTTCCTAACCTTGAAAGCGTTAGAAATAATAAAATCTCTAAGGCATTCATACCATGCTCTTGGGGCTTGCTTAAGTCCATAGAGCGCCTTAGAGAGCCTGTAGACATGGTCAGGATACCTGTCATCCTTGAAGCCAGGGTGTTGTTCCACATATACTTCTTCCTTGATTGGTCCATTAAGGAAGGCGCTCTTCACGTACATTTGAAACAACTTAATAGAGTGGTGAGCAACATAGGTCAATAATATGTGTATTGATTCAAGCTTAGATACAGGAGCAAAAGTCTCCTCAAAATCCAAACCCGCGACTTGGGCATAACCTTTTGCCACAAGTTGAGCCTTGTTTCTTCTCATCACACCATGCTCATCTTGCTTGTTGTGGAACACCCACTTGGTTCCCACAACGTTTTCTTTCAGACGTGGCACCAAGCTCCATACTTCATTTCTCTTGAAGTTATTGAGCTCTTCCTGCATGGCCAACACCCAGTTTGGATCCTGCAAGGCTTCTTCTACCCTAAAAGGCTCACTAGAAGAAACAAAAGAGTAATGCTCACAAAAGATAGTTAAACGTGAGCGAGTAGTTACTCCCTTGCTGATGTCACCCAGAATTTGATCCACTGGATGGTTTCTTTGAATAGTCGCTCGGACTAGAGTTGGAGGTACTTGTGGTGCTTCTTCCTCCTTATCCTGTTCTCCATGTGCTCCCCCTTGATTCATGCCTTCATCTTGAGGTACCTATTCCTCATCTTGAGTTAGGGGATGCACCAGTGTTGAGGAAGATGGTTGATCTTGATCTTGTTGTTACTGAGGTCACACATCACCTATCGCCATTGTTTGCATTGTGACCGTTGGAACCTCATCCTCATCTACATCATCAAGATCAACTTGCTCTCTTGGAGAGCGATTAGTCTCATCAAATACAACGTCGCTAGAGACTTCAACTAAACCTGATGATTTGTTGAAGACCCTATATGCCTTTGTATTTGAATCATAACCTAGTAAAAACCCTTCTACAGCTTTGGGAGCAAATTTCGAATGTCTACCTTTCTTTACCAAGATGTAGCATTTATTCCCAAATATACGAAAGTAAGAAATATTGGGTTTGTTACCAGTTAGAAGCTCATAGGATGTCTTCTTGATGAAGCGATGAAGATAGAGCCAGTTTATGGCGTGGCAGGCTGTATTTACAGCTTCCGACCAAAACCGCTCAGGCGTCTTGTATTCACCAAGCATTGTTCTTGCCATGTCAATAAGTGTCATGTCCTTCGTCTCTACCACACCATTTTGCTGTGGTGTGTAAGGAGTGGAGAACTCATGCTTGATGCCTTCCTCCTCAAGATATTCTTCTACTTGAAGATTCTTGAATTCAGATCCATTATCGCTCCTTATTTTCTTCACCTTGAGCTCAAACTCATTTTGAGCTCTCCTTAGGAAACATTTTAAGGTACCTTGGGTTTCATATTTATCCTGCAAAAAGAACACCCAAGTGAAGCGGAAAAAATCTTCAACAATTACAAGACCATACTTATTTCCCCTGATGCTAAGATAAGCAACAGGCCAAAGAGATCCATATGTAGGTGTTCCAGTGGTCTTGATGTCGTCATCACATTCTTTCTTTGATGAGTAGTTCCCACCTGCTTTCCTGCCTGGCACGCTGCACAAGGTCTGTCTTTCTCAAAACAGACATTGGTTAGTCCTAATACATGTTCTCCCTTTAGAAGCTTAGAAGATTCTTCATCCCAACATGTGCTAGACGACGGTGCTAGAGCCAGCCCATATTAGTCTTAGCTATTGAACATGCATCTAGATCGGCATTCTCTTTAGAGAAATCAACTAAATAGAGCTTGTCATCTAGTATACCTTTAAAAGCTAATGAACCATCACTTCTTCTAAAGACAGAAACATCAATATTTGTAAATAAACAATTATATCCCATATGACATAATTGACTTACACAAAGAAAATTGTAACCGAGCGATTCTACTAGAAACACAGTAGAAATTGAATGTTCGGCAGTGATAGCTATTTTACCCAGACCTTTAGCCTTGCCATGATTCCCATCTCCAAAGATGATAGTGTCTTGGGAATCCTTGTTCTTGACGTAGGAGGTGAACATTTTCTTCTCCCGCATCATGTGGTTTGTGCATCCGCTATCAATAATCCATCTTGTGCCCCAGATGGATAAACCTGCAAGGTAATTTGAGCTTGGGTCTTAGGTACCCAACTCTTGTTGGGTCCTACAAGGTTAGTCACAAAAGACTTTAGAACCCAGATTCAAGTTTTGTCTCTCTTGCACTTAGGCCCCAAACTTCTAGCAACTACTTTATCATTTTTGCACAAAAGAACAAATGAAGCATCATGTGTTTGATAAAGCATGATTGGTCCATTTGATGCATTCCTAGGCGCATGAGAAGCAACATGATGGCACTTAGGTCTATTCCTACCATAAGCATAAGAAGAGCTAGATGCAAACATGGCATGAGAATTAAAAGCAGCATCATGATAAGTAGATAAAGCAGCATGATTATAACATCTATCATGATGAACATTCTTAACATGAGCATAAAGATAGGCATGGTTCTTTTTGTCATGTGAAGAATGAGAACTACTAGCCATAGGAGCCTTCCCTTTCTCCTTGTTGAGATTGGAGGTCCTTTGGCCTATTAAGTTCTTGGTTCCCATTTGGAAACCAAGTCCATTGTTAATTGAGGGGTGTCAACCAATGGTGTAGGCATCCCTGGTAAATTTTAACTTTTCATAATCACTCTTGCAAGTTTTAAGTTGAGCGTTAAGATTAGCAACATCATTATTCAACTTAAGAATGGTAGAAGCATGTTCATTGCAAGCATTAATATCAAAATCTTTACACATATTGCAAATAACAACATGCTCTATAGAAGAACTAGCAATATTTACATTTTCTAGCTTAGCATTTAAATCAGCATTTAAACACTTAAGACTAGAAATAGAATCATGACAAGAACATAGCTCAGAAGACAATACTTCATTTTTCTTAGTTTCTAGAGCAAGAGATTTTTTAACATTAACGAATTTATCATGTTCCTCATAAAGAATATCTTCTTGTTTTTCTAGCAACCTATCTTTATCATTAAGGGCATCAATTAATTTATTAATTTTATCTACCTTAGATCTATCTAACCCCTTAAAGAGATCACTATAATCTACATTATCATCATCAGATTCCTCATCACTAGACGAAATATACTTGAGGGTATCTCATGTACGTACCTTCTTCTCCTTAGCCGTGAGGCATGTGTGACGTTCGTTGGGGAAGAGGGAGGACTTGTCAAAGGTAGAGGCAGCTAGTCCTTCATCGTCGGAGTTAGATGAAGATCCGTAAGAGTCTCATTCTTTGCCAATGTGTGCCTCACCCTTCGCCTTCCTGTAGTTCTTCTTTTTCTCCTTCTTCCATTTCTTTTCTTGTCCCTGGTCATTTTTATTATCGGGACATTGTGCAATAAAATGACTGGACTTACCGCATTTGAAGCAGTAGCGCTTTCCCTTGGATTTGTTCTTGTTGGGATACTCCTTGCATCCCTTCAAAGCAGTCTTGAAACGCTTGATTACAAGCGCCATTTCATCCTCATTTAGCCCGACAACCTCCACTTGTGTTACCTTGTTAGGTAGCGCCTCCTTGCTGGTTGTTGCTTTGAGAGCAACGGGCTGCGGCTCATAAATAGGCAGTGGTCTATTTGCAAAAACATCCACATACCTTGTTTCTTTTACCATCATGCACCCGCTCACAAATTTTCTGAGAATTTCCTCGGGCGTCATTTTGGTGTACCTAGGATTTTCACGAATGAGGTTTACAAGATGAGGATCAATAACAGTAAATGACCTTAGCATGAGTCGAACAACGTCATGATCTGTCCATCTTGTGCTCCCGTAGCTTTGAATCCTGTTCACTAGGGTCTTGAGCCTATTGTAGGTTTTAGTTGGCTCCTCTCCCCGTTTCATGGTGAACCTTCCCAATTCTTCTTTCACCAGTTCCATCTTTGTGATCATGGTGGCGTCGTTACCCCCGTGAGAGATTTTGAGGGTATCCCATATTTACTTGGCATTGTCCAAGCCGCTGACTTTGTTGTACTCATCCCTGCGTAGAGACGCTAACAACACAGTAGTAGCTTGGGCATTCTTATGAATTTGTTCATTAATAAATACGAGATTGTCGCTACTATCAAAATGCATTCCATTCTCAACTATTTCCCAAATGCTAGGATGGAGAGAGAATAAATGACTATGCATTTTATGGCTCCAAAACGAGTAATCATCTCCATCAGTGGGGGGTTTACCAAGAGGAATGGACAATAAATGAGCATTTGAATTGTACGACATGCGAGAATAATCAAAAGAATAATTCTGATTAACCGTTTTATTTTTTGAGGATGAGCCATCATTGTCGTCATCCCTTGGTGAAGAGGAGGAGGCGTCACTGTCATAGTAGATGATCTTCTTGTTGCGCCTCTTCTTCCTCCCATCCCTTTTCTTGTGACTCAAGCCTAAGACAGTGGGCTTGTCACCTTTTGGCCTGTCAACGTGGAGGGTCTCCTTCTCTTTGTCGTTGATCACCATCCCCTTGCCTTTAGGACCCATCTCTTCGGATGGTTAATCCGTTAATGAAGAGTATGGCTCCGATACCAATTGAGAGCACCTAGAAGGGGTGAATAGGTGATCCTATAAAAACAGCTTAACAACACAAACTTGGACTAATATTAGATTAGTGAAAGCTATGTCCAAGTTCAAGAGAGAAGTACAAGAGGAGTAAACTTCTTCACTTAATTGCTCTCCACAATATGAGTGTTAAACTTAGAGCAATTATGCATGTAAAGTAAATGGAGATAGAGAGAATCGCATAAGAATAAAGACAAGTGACACAATGATTTTTATCCCGTGGTTCGGTCAAGTAGAATACTTGTCTACTCCACGTTGTGGTGTCCCAACGGACGAGGGTTGCACTCAACCCCTTTCAAGTGATCTAACGATCAACTTGAATACCATGGTTCTCTTTATCTCAACAATATCCCTTTGTGAGGAATCTCCACACTTTGGAATCTCTCACACCTTACACAAAAGATCTCGAATGAGCATAGGAGTAAGGAAGAAATAGCAACACACACAAGAGTGAGAGTTGCAGCACCAACACGCACACAAGATAAGAACGAGCACACGAAAGTAGCACAGCGGAGTTACAACTCAGAAAAGTGCTCGAATCTCTATCACATTGAACCAGATGCGTGAATGCAAAGCCTCGGCGTCTTAGGATGTTCAAGAGTTGCTTGGTGTACTACTCCATGCGCCTAGGGTTCCCTTTTATAGCCCCAAGGCAGCTAGGAGCCGTTGGAGCTCCAATTTGGGAGGTCATATTTGCCTTCTGTCCATGGGCGCATCGAACAGTCCGGTGCACCATCGGGCAGTGAATAGTGCGTGATTTCCTTCCTTTTCTAGCGAAGCCGACCGTTGCAGCCACGGCCCTCATGGCACACCAAACTGTCTGGTGGCACGCCGGACAGTCTGGTGTGACCTTCTGATCGTTGGTGAAGTCCATGTGTCGCCCGCTTATTGCGTGGTCGACCGTTGGCGTGGGCGCGGCTGACTCACCAGACAATCCAGTGCACACTAGACAGTCCAATGAATTATAGTCATGGTGCGCTG
Organism: Zea luxurians; assembly: GCA_029449295.1. Lineage (NCBI taxonomy): Eukaryota > Viridiplantae > Streptophyta > Magnoliopsida > Poales > Poaceae > Zea > Zea luxurians. The sequence goes on from JAOPSE010000009.1 coordinate 124,901,018, forward strand.
TATTTTTCTCGAGGTCAGTTAGTTTGCCGGGCGCCAGCCTTAGCACCAGACACTGTCCGGTGCACCGCAGGCTGGTGCAAGTTTGGCTGGGCGTAGCCAAACTTCTCCAATCCAATCTCTTTTGATTTGACAAGGTTCCTAGCACTTAGTAGAATAATGTTAGTACCAAAAACAATTTACTAAGGCTAGAATCATACCTTGCATTTCCATTTGCATCTTTTTACACTTAGCACAAAACAATATGCGTTGAGCATCTAATCACCAAAAACATTTATAGAAATGAACCAAGGGCACATTTCCCTTTCAAAATGAGAATGAGCAATTAAGGCAAGAAGTAGCTCGCCTTGGCAAGGCTTTGTATGATAAGAAATGCAAAGCCAAACAAATCCAACCTCCTTAGGATAACACCACTGCAGTAGTGGATAAGCCTGTGGAGTGAGAAATTGTGATCTGTATGCTATGTCACAAGGAAGGCCACAAGTCTTACCAATGCAAGGCGAAGACCGGGGATAAGCAAAAGAAAGAGCTCAAGCAAAAGCCAACAAGCAAAATCTCCAACATCTACATCAACAAAGTGGATAAAAGGCTGCTACACCATACTTGATCAAAGAAAAAGAATGGAAAGAAGATAGCAATCAAGGCCAACAAGCAAGCCAGCAAAGGGAAAGGGGCCAAACGCATTTGTGTGCCAAAAGAAATTATTTCAACCATGAAAAGCACCAAGAAGGTTTGGATCCCAAGAGGAAAGTGAGAAGTCCGAAGGTACTCAGGGAATTTGGAGACTTGGCAAAATTGGGATGTATATCATGGGATGCATGATATTGGATCAAGTCTATTGCCAAGTAGATTAATAAAAACTTTGGACCCAAATTCCCCACCCATGACTAAGGTAACTAGATTTATTGTATTCCTTTGTTTTTAGATATGCGTATCTATTTTTCTTATCTCTACTTTATACCTTACATGCCTAGTTTTTCATGTGATATTTACTTTTGATAATTAATTGCATGCATACTAGGTCAATCATATGGTAGGAATGCTCGCTTTCAATTCATATACTTGAGCAAACCTACACGGTTTAAAATGTTTAGTTAAGCACGACACATAGCTTATTCATCATTCCTAAGTAAATGATACTCTAATTGGTATTTGCACATGACATATTCTACAATTGATATCCTTCAATGTTTCAATTGGTATCGTTTAACTTATATGTGCCATAGCTCGGATTATAGATAATTTGTCCCTCTTTATCTCAAAATCAAAGTGCATGTCTCCTACAAGTATTCAAAACGTGTATGCACACTTCCAGGGGAAGGTTACTCTATAATCTAAGTCATTGAGACTAATGCCTGTTTTCAAGTCTATTATGTGCAGTAGTCTTATTGAAGGAAAATAGAGTCCCTGGAGAAAGACAATAACCTTTCACTTCAAAACTACAAAAATATTCAATTGGTTCCACAACTAGTTCCATTCAACAATCGATATCATTTACATGCCTTCTCTAGAATTTGATTAGACTAAAATTCATATCTTGTGCTTCCCAGGTTGCTATAAATGCCTATGTTGTCAAAATATATCTTTTACCTATGCATAGGGGGATTTAGTTTAATCAAACCATATCTTGCTCCTCTCTTTTTCATATGCTTTTCCTAAGTAGAGGATCTCCGTCAGGGGGAGTATATCTTCATCTATGACAAAGGGGAGAATATTCTCTTGAAAGGAGAATACTCTTGTAGGGGGAGTAATCTTTTAGAACTTTAATTGATAAATCTTTTAGAGGGCAAGTCTTATTTGCTTCCTATATGCTTTTAATGTCTTCCTTTTCGGTCGTTGATGCCAAGGGAGAGAAGTTTTAGGGTCCAAAGCAACAAAAAATATATCAAACACCAAATACCACAAAATTAATTTTTTATCTTTCAAGTGGTTTTGGTTCTTCAAGCATCTTTGGTATAAAATAGGAAGTAGGTGAATTATGGAGTTAGGTGGAGGCTTAAGTCCATAATCTCACTTTAAGGGGACACTCATACATCCTAGCAAGTAGATTGTATATTTTCATTGAAATGTTTGTTATATTTGCTTCCTTTGGTTGTGTTGTCATCAATCACCAAAAAGGGGGAGTTTGTAAGGAAAATGGACCCGGGCCATTTGGCTAAAGGGATTTTGGTGTTTGATGATCAACATAGCCTATGGACTAATGTGTTTGCTAGTGTTTATTTTGTAGTTCACTGGATGCTAAAATGACTTGGAATAAGGCATTGAGGAAAGCAACACCTCAAAAGAAGACATTATGAAGACCATAAGTGAAGATTAACATGTATCAAGCAAAGTCCAAGAAATGAAGAAAAGTATTGTCACTTGCGGACTGCCCGGTGCCACATGTCGGACTGTCTGGTGCACTAGGGAACAGTAGCCCAACGACTAGTTCCTGTTGGCACTGTGGAGGAGAGTCCGGACTGTCCGGTGTGACACCAGACTGTCCAGTGCAAGGCTAAAAGTGCCGATGGTCATCTGACAGATCCAACGACTAGTGGTGTACCAGACAGGGCACCAGACTGTCTCGTGCCCACCACCGAAATGTCTGGTGTGTCGTAGAGAGCTGCAGCTTTTCCTCCAATGGCTATAATTGTGTTGGGGCCTATATATACTTCACCCAACTGGCCATTTGATGGTGTGGGAGACCAAGCAACATACAAAGGCATATTGTAGACATTTTCAAGTGCTCAAACACCCAAGTGCTTAATAGAATCAATCGGTGATTAGCTTAGGTGCTTTACGAAATGCTTAGGTTAGTTAGATCGCTTATGCGCTTGCTCTAGGTGAATCCTAGTTAGTTGAGTAACTTTTGAAAAACACACAACTCCTTGGCTCTTGCGTGAGCCATTGTAATTGTACCGAGTGGAGCGAGAGTCTTGCGAGACCATGACAACCGTGTTTGTGTCACAACCGCCACCGTGTACCGAAGGGAACGAGCCCCACGGCGTTTCGACTGGAAGCTCGATAGTGGTGACGGCGGGGAGCATCCGAGAGGAGCCGGAAGCATAGCACCACTTGCGCGTGGAGAAGGCCGAAGTATCTCTACGGAGTTACTAGATCGAGGTGCTTGGCCCTTGCATGGGCTATCCCTTTGCGTAGGTGCACCAACGAGGATTAGTCGGCACCTTGCGTGATTCTGGATACCTCGGTAAAAATACCGGCGTCATACACGAGAGTTTCATATCTACCTTGCTCTTTGTATTCCTCATTTATTTTAAGTATTTAAGTTTTAGTCTTGTCTTTATAGTTAGATTATTTAGGATTGAAACTTAGGCTTTGCGGTAGAGATAGCAACAATTAGACAAAATGTAGTTTGCACATTCTAGATTATTTATTTGCATAGGTTTTGCTCTAGGGATTTAATTGTGTCCTAGTTTAGAGAAAAGTTTTAGAAGTCCTAATTCACCCCCCTATTAGGCGTCACTGTTTCCTACACCTTGGTGCCACCAATGTAAGCCATCAATGTGATCTAGGCAAAGTGCCCTATCGCGCCTCTAAGGAGGTAGGGCTAATCAACTCCTTGGTGCCACCAATGTAAGCCATCTAGGCGAAAGCGATGATCTCTCACTAAAAGATGATTCAGCCGAAGCTAGCTCTCAAAGTGCTACCGAACGAAAAGCATCGGAGGCACAACAAATTTTGGCAGCAAGTAGATGAAGGCAGTAAATATGATCTATCCTTGCCTCCCTCGGCCACTTTTATACTGAAAAAGAGCGAAGCGGTGCGGGTTATAGAAATTGTTCCCACGCAGCACCACAGGTCCCCCCCGATGATTTAACTTCTGGGCCACCCGTTTTTACTTTAAAACACATCATCGTCTTCTTAAACGAGATTTAGGAAGGTGTTTTTCAGATCTTCGACATACGGCCTCCAAGTTATAATTTTGCGATCTAAGCTCGTTTTTACGAAGAAAACAAACTCATACCGCAAGGGGCTACTGTTGGGGGCCTTCTATGCTGAAGATCACTCATTTAACCATTTACTTCAGCACAAACTAGTGTGTTTCAGGAATCTCTACCGATGGACGAAGCAAACCTTTAGATGGGAAGGCATGCAAAGGCTTCGCACATGCGTGCAAGTGAAAAAATGCTAGCCGAAGCCAATAGCTTCGGCGACGACAGAGGAACTTTGGGTGTAAGTCAAAGGAGAAGGCGACGAAGGTCTGAACCTGCACGACCAAGGATGGAGAAAATACCTTACTTCCCTAATGACATTTGTAAACAATGAAGGGCACGATTGTAATGTTGTACTAAGTCGATTTGTCTCTCCTATAAATAGATAAACATTATCCCACATAAAGTACCTTTAGCCAGGTGCTACAGCTTCGTATAGCTCGGTCTTCAAAATACCTTCGTAATATCTTGCATCAAGAAGTCAAAGGTATGATTATGAATTTATCTTATATGAGAAGAGAAAGAAAATGCTAAGACACATGAGATGTGTTCTCATATCTTACTGTGTCATGCTTTATGTATTCCATTCGATTACGCTTTACCTTCGTTTTGAGCTGTTATCCCGAAAAGATAACATTTCAAGGTCTTTGAGCTGTTATCCCGAAAAGATAACATTTCAAGGACGAAGTTTTCTACTTTTTTAACTTTATGTTGCCTTGTTTTTGTCTTGTTTTTTTATTTCATACAACAATTGAAAAGACCAACACATTGCAAGTTGAGTAACCGTGAGAAAATAAGTCATTTTTGTTGTAGTGTCTATTGAACTTGGGAAGCCTGATTTTTTTTCTTTTCTCGCAAGGACCTGATCGTTGTTTGTAACTATTGGTCAAGTATCTCTACAAATTTTTCCAACCCCAGTCTAAAAGTTTTTCTACCCTTTTCCTTATTTCCAAGGTTTAAGTGGTTTTTCTATTTAAATCGAAATCTTAAAAAGTAATACAAGAATATGGGGTCTACTATTTTTGCTTGGTAGATTATATTATGCAATGTCTAGCAATTATGGTTTGACCAATTTTGGATGAATAATATTCAAGTTATGCTTTTTCTAAGTCTGTTGTTTATTAAAAAGGATTTGATTTTCAAAATGGAAAAGAAAATCCACTTTGCGCTCCGGTCCCTAGCATAATCTTTCCTAGGGCCTTACAAACTAGTCCCTGGGTCACTATTCCTATGAGTCGCTGACAAGGCAGAAACCCCCCTGGATTTCTGGACAATTTAACTCGCACTCTCCCTTTGGCCAGAACAGTAGTCGCGATAGGAAAAAGGACGGTGGGGCTCATCGACGGTAGTCTAGCTCTGACGAAGGGGTATCGTAGGTCAGGGAGGTCCTTGCAAACCCGTCGATGGTCGGATGGCAGTTGGAGGTGGTCAGAGTCGCTCTGGCCACGCGCTGCGGCGGAAGAGCTCGTCGGCGGCGAGGAGTCCGGCGTACATAGGGCGGTTTAGTTCGATTGGATGGCTTAGGGAGGTTCACTGGACGTCGTGGAAGCTGTGCGTGCAAGGAATTTGACAATGGCGCAACGATTTACCTAATCCACGTGCTCCGGCGGACTGCGGATTCCGGCGAGGGCGGTTCGACGCTTCCGTTGAGGTCGTGCTTGGTCCGGGGGCTTGGGAAGCTTCACGGGACTTTGGGGAGGCTAGCCAAGTAGTTGGCGTGGGTGAGGAACTGCTGGGTGAGCTGGCCGCGGTGGCCGGAGTTCGGGCGGGCGGTGGAGCTCTCGGTTCATGGTCAGGGCTCCGGTGATTGAGCGTGGTGAGCGTGCGGGGCTGAGGCAAGGATGTCCGAGGGGCTGATGGCCTTTATAGAAGTGGGCGAGGGGAGGGCGCGGGGGCAGACTGACCATGCGCGAGGCGAGCGCGCGCGGGGGTTGGGCAAGCGCCGGCTTGCCGACCAGGGTCAAACATGTGTAAGCGTTGTTTCTGCCCGAGTTCTAGCGCATGTAGTCACTCGTCCAGGCCTGCTCTTGCCTTGGTCAGTGCACAAGACCTCTTCCCCTTCCCTCAAGCTACTGATCTTGTGTGGTGGTCAAGGGATTTCGTCGACTGGATCCAGAGATATGTTGCACTCAAATGGGATCTGTCTCATAGCCCAAACCCGAGGCAAATCTCTGGTTTTGTCACGTCAAATTTTCGAATCCCGATGCCATCTCCAGATATGTTGTAGAGGGTTTAGTTTAATACAAATTTGTCAATGGGAGCCCACGGTTTTGAGTTCGAAATCTTCATGAACGCGGGCGATCTTCGCAAGAGGGGCTGAAATTGAGTTAGGAAAATCCCGATTTTCTTTGGGGCCCTTGACTTGAGTGGCTTATTTAGGGATTTTGAAAAATCTTTTTGAGTCAACTTTTTTACTATCTTTTGTAGGTTATTAGTTGTATTACAACTTTTATAATTGGCCCAAGTCATGACAATGTGATTTTCTTGGTCTTTTTATTGAGTTTCTTTTTAGTGTTCCATTGCTCTAAAGAGAGGACTTTTAGGGTTTTGGCAATTCCCTTCTTCCTTAAGCTTCATATGGTTAGGGTATGATTCCTAGGGTGAATAAGACTTGATCAAGATTTGGCTGCTCAGGTGTGGGGCCTTTTGCTCCAACTAAACCGCATGTGATAATAGGTCACAAATGTGGTTACTGAGGAGAAACCCTGAGTAACACCTGGGGTGTTACAATTAATAACATGTTCCCCTTTTGTAAATTAACTTTACATTTGTACCTTCGGTTCTTCAAAGAGAATTATAATGAAGGTATTGTAGAGAGAGAATTACATAGCGATTGTCCAATCCTCCAAAAAGGTACTTTATGCAAGGTATTGTTCATCTATTTATAGGGAATCGTACAACTTCATACGAAATTACATTTACTCCCTAAAGAATTACACACAAGATTTACAAATAGTACAGGTATAACATTGTCTTCTACCTTTAGTATTCATGATAACACCTTCTCCTTGCACCACCTTCACATTGTTATTATGACGAAGCTACCTTCGTTATTCTTCCATCGTTCTACACTGAATGTGATCTAATTCCGAAGCTCCTGCAATGCTTGACAAATATGTTGCTGACCAATGGTTAGTCTGTGTGTTTGAGGACCTTCGGAAGACGAAGGCCCCCAATAGTATGTAATGTCTGTGATATGGGATGAACGCTCTTGGGAAATATGAAGAAGATATAGGAATCAGGTCATGTCGAGCTATTGGGTGCACCTGCATGACTGTCTAAGGTCCTTGGGACAAGGACATTTGTAGGTGGGCCTAATATCTTGGGAGGTTCCATGACAATAGAATTCAAAAATACTCATTTTGAGACCTTTTGTGATTCTTTGGGACTCGAGCATCGGTTTTCCTCTCCGTATGTGCCTCACAGAATGGCATTGTTGAACGCAAGAATCCGACCCCTGTTGAGATGGCCAGGATGATGCTTGATGAGCATAGGACTCCTAGGCACTTTAAGGCCGAAGCGATCAACACTGCCTGCCATGTGTCTAACCGCATCTTTCTTCGAGCTTTATTGAGCAAGACTTCATATGGGTTCTGGTTTGGATGGCCACCTAAGGTTAGCCATTTTAGGGTGTTTGGTTGTAGATGCTTTGTGCTGAAACAGTGCATTTTGGACAAATTTGTGTCTCAGTCTTCTGATGGGGGTTTCTTGGGTTATGCATTACATTCTCATGCTTATCATGTTCTTAACCTAGAAACTAACCGCATTATGGAGACTTGTGAGGTTACATTCGATGAGACTGCACCTTGTCCACCCCCTATCTTTGAGCCTATAGGTCTAGATCAGATGGGACAGACCATCTTTGTGGAGGAAGAGCACGACAACGTCGATTAGGGTGATCTGACCTGACTCCACTGGCTACCTAGTCAAGCCTACTTCCACTACTTTGGCTGATGGACCTGACCCCACTTCTTCCACCACTTGGGGTCCTCTCGAGCTAGCTCCTACTAAGACTGGAGGAGTTGAGGCTGTTGTTGAGGGGGAGACCACCTCTTTAAGGGCGGCTCCATGACATGTTCACCGCGATCACCCTCCTCAACAGATGATTGGTGAGATTGATGAGAGAGTCACTTGCTCCAGTATTAGTAGATGTCTCATTTTTCTTACTTGGCTTTTGTTGCTTCCTTTGAGACCTGGGATGTTGGACACACTTTGACTAATCCTAATTGGGTCAATCCTATGCATGAGGAGCTTGAAAATTTTGAGAGAAATTAGGTTTGGGTTTTGGCGCCACCTCTTTCAAACTGCCATCCCATGTTTACCAAATGGGTTTTCAAAAATAGAGAGAGTGAGGATGGGTTAGTAGTGAGAAACAAGGTGAGTTTGGTAGCCCAAGGGTTTTGCGAAAAAGAAGGTATTGATTATGAGGAGACCTTTGCCCCTGTTGCCGGTTTAGAGGCCATTAGGATCCTTTTAGCCTTTGATGCTTCAAAGGGTTTTAAGCTTTTTCAAATGGATGTCAAAAGTGTAACACCCTAGTGTTACCTAGGGCTCTTCTTAGTACTAACTCAAGATCATTATCACATGTAAATCCAATTGAGCAAAAGACACCAAAAATTAGGAAAGGTTTGATTAAGTATTTTCATCTTAAGGATTATGCCTTAATCATATCATGCACCTTAAAGTGAGAAAAATGCACAAAACCCTAAATAACCCTAAGTAAGCCATTTAAGTGCAAAAAGGGAAAACTTGTAAAAAGATTATGAAAAACCAAAAATTATGATGAGAACCAAATAACAAAGTTAAAGTGCACTAAATAAACCACAAAATGTAGTAAGGAAGCTTGATCAGTGGAGGTTGGCAAAATTCCCAAAAAGACCCCTCAAGCAAGAATCTCAAAAGGAAATTCAGAAAATTCAGAAACTGAATTTTCACCTCTTCATGAAGTTCAGCCGTGTTCTCTGTTTTCCAAAACTCAAATCTACAAAACCCAAATATGAAAGTGGCGCCAAATTACCTTGAACATACTATGGCAAAGTTTGAAATCAAACAAAAACCGTTTGACACATTTTGACTCGACCTTAGTCTCGGTTTTCAGCCGAGCGACAAACCCAACTTTGCCGCCTCGTATCTCGCGAATCCGAGATCCAATCCACTAAAGTGTTGTAAGAGAAGCAAAGAGTAAACATCAAAGAAGAAATCGTGTGTAGGGATTTGGGAGAGTTACGAGAAGATCGTGAGCCAATTAGCGTTTGAAAATGACCAGACCGAGCGATGCCATGTGTTCGATCGCTTGTCTGACCGGCCGAGCGCGGACTAGCCGTGGCAGCGCGTGCCCCGCGCGTGGTTGCCCTGCCCCGCGCGTCTGCGCCTCGTCCTCGCCTAAAAGTGCCCTAGAGGCCTTAGTCGTTTGCACTTGTGCACACAAAGCCCCGCCCGAGCCAGAGATCACCGGAGTTCGCTGTTGAAAGCGAGCGCCACCGCTCGCCATCACAGCCCGAGCACGACCGTCGTGGCCAATCCTTTCCGTCGACCCCCAGCCTCGCCCTAGCCCCTGGACGGCTTCCTCGAGAGGTTGTGAAGCTTCCCCAAGCTTGAGCCGAGGCATTGCCTCACCGGAGAAGCGGGATCACCCTCGCCGGACTTTGGCCGCCCGCCACTGCGCGTAGACCGAGCTATCAGGTGAACCATTCTTCAATTTCTCGCACCCATGCCTTCCCTGACCCCTAGTGAAGCTCACTGACCGGTTTAATTGAACTCTACCGCCCTGGATAGGCCGGAGCCCTCGCCGCCGACTAGCTCCCCCGCCTGCGCACGTGGACTGGCCTACTCCGACCATCCCCGGTGACGATCCGCACATCGGCGTGATCGTCACGACCTCCCCTACACCCTTGACCACCTCACCGGAGCAATCTCGCTGCCGGTAAGCCCCTCCGCCTTTCCTCCATCGCGGGTACTGTTTAATTGGGGGGAAGGACCTCGGGTTAGATTTAGTAAAACCCTAGGGGGTTTTCTGAATTATCAGTGGCTCATGTGAATAGTAACCCAAGGACTAGTCTGTAAGGAAATTTAAAAACACCCGCCAGGGACCCCGATGCAAAGTTAGTTTCCATTTAACAATTTCTGATTAATTCTTTTTAATGAACAGAGAACTTAGGAAATTCATAACTTGAGAAATATTTAACCAAAATTTGTCAAACCAATTTTGCTGGATTCAAAATAATATGAACTATCAGGCAAAAATAGTAAACCCCATGGTTTCTGCAATAATTTTTAGAGTTTTGAATTAAAAAAAGAAAATGCCCAAACCTTATAAATACAAAGAAAAATAGAAATGCTTCTGTGATAGGCTTAAGAAAATTTGTGGAGATACATACCCAATATATGCACTGTTTAAAAATACTAAGCACCCCAGTATACAAGATTAACTCAAGTTTTGCTATTAAAGGCTATATCTGTCCAAAACTTAGGAAATTAAGAAAGGCAGTAGAAAACAATGAACATAGGATGAACATATTTTTCCTAGTATACTTAAGTGATAAAGAACATAGGAAAAATACAAATAACCCTAGTCCAGAGCTAATCCAAGGTTAATTATTTTATTAGGCACTAAGAAATCCAGAAAATCCATATATAAAAATATAAGGACCATTTCAAAAATGGTAAGAAAATTTCAGTAGACTCCTAACTGCTAGAGCACCACTACAAAAATAGTAGATACCCCAATGCATCATAATAAGTGGGTTGAACAATTCAAACTTGATTTTGGCCCATGTTCTAATTAAATCATAAGAAAGCAAAAAATTGTGTAACATTAGGCAAACAAATTTTTACCCAATTACTTCTAAGATAAACCACCAGAGAAAAATATAAAACTCAAGTAAAAATGCAAGGTAACACATATTACCCCTACCCCATGAAAAAGGCCATATCATCCAAAAACTTTCTACCCCTGTCCCCTTAAGCAAAAAGTTGCCAAATTCTAGAATGATTGCTCTTGCACAAAGAAGAAGATAGGAAAAATTAGAAATTTGTTGTTTGACATTTTTCAAGCATAGTGGTAGTAGAAAGCACCCCTTTTGCCAAGAACTTTAGAAAATCACAGTAAAATACCCAATAATTATTAGTGGCTAAAAATTGGTACAAAGTCATGTTATTACACCTAAATACTAGAAAAAATAAGCTTTAAGGAAAAATCCACTATGAAAGGATAGTCATAGTTCAAAGCACCCCCTCTGCCCCACAACTTGATAATTTTGTACAGAGAGAACCCTTAACTTTTTAAGCCCCAATTTTTGAGAACGAGAGTTACACACTAGTGATAAGCTACTGTAATTTTTACAGAATTTCTAGAAATTCATAAAGGTAGGTTGTAGTTCAAGCCCACCTTAAAAGCATAAAAGAAAAGGGGAAGAAGAGAGAAATTGGGAAGAATAATGAATCTCACCCCCAATGAATTCGGCTAAGAATCTTAATAAACTTTCACCAAAACACTAAAAGGAAATCAGTGGAACACAAAAAAATAATCTAACCAATTAACTTAACCAAACTTGACCCTAAATGGCTAAGTGTACCACTAGAATTTCCAATAGTAAGATTAAGCTCTACCTTATCAACTTAATCATTTCACCATACTATTATCATTGCTAAATTCATGTCATGGCATACATATATCTCACGCATAGCATTCATTAGATTTCAACCTCGCTAACGGAGAGTACGTGCTCATTCCCGAGCAAGGAGCTGTCCACGAGGAAGATCAGGAGCCAGCTCCCGAGCCTGCCACAAAGGATCTCCCCGTAGCCCTAGCATTTGAAGGCAAGCCCAAGTCTTATGCATAACCCGTTTATATATGCTACTTTACTACACTTAATGTTTGTAGGCTTGTAATGTGCACTTAAGTGTAGGAGTTGTTTGAAACCCTTAGTTGCATGAACTCAGGATTCCTTTTTTAGATGGATACTATTAGAAATATAGGCATTTTCCATATCATTTTAATTCCGTAAATTAACATTATGGTGATGACATATAAAAGATAATTAATCATAGAAATCATAATGTCAAATATATCCATAACAATATGGAATATGAGAACATAAAACATATGAATCATGTAAATATAATAAGCATATAAACATGGTACATGCATCATGACGGAACAACTGAAAATAAATATATAGCAACATAAACAACATGACTGTAAAATTAAAGCAAATAGATATGGTATATTACTAGCATGAACAGGCATCAGACATGTCATGATATGATATGACAGAACATATGAGATAAATTCATGGCTACATATAAAACAATAGAGATGAACATATATAATCTGGAGAACGTAAGACGGTAAGGAGAGGACACGATCATACCCTCCCATGCGCTCCGAGGATCCAGATCCTTGTCCAACTTCTCTTGTCATGCCGTACGAGATGAAGACACCTGGAAGAAGAAGTTTACTAGTAAGGATGTTCGGGTAACTGAAAGGTTTAACCCAGAGATGAAACTCCCGCGGTTAATAAGTGCTAAAAACTAACATAACCACACCACGCCTCGCCCGCTCGCCGCCTGCCTGCCTGCCTGCCTCGCCACGCCACGCCCCGCCCCGCCCCACCCGAGCTCGTGCCCGGCCCGGCCCGGCCCGGCCGGCGGTGGCGCACGCGCGTGTGGCACGCCCTTGTTCGTTTCTTAACTTCTCAAATTAAGTAGAATAATTCCCACCATATAAGTCAAGCCAACGACCCTTGGAATTCCAATGTGGTACTATTGGTATTGTCCACAATTACACACCATAGAGTTTATTGATTAAATGGGCCAAGCCCATAATAAATCTAACAATCCCCACCAAACTCTAGGGTTTGTAATGATGAAGTATCAGAATCACAATCCTTTGATATACCAGTGTTTCGATGGAGACTGTTAAGTTGAACATCCATCTAGAATAAGAGTTTCACTCATTCACAACTGAATAATGGACTAAGCCTTGAATTGATATTTTTGTGCGAGATGAGATTCGCTCAAATCCTTTGCTGATACTAAGCTGCAAGAGGCATCCCCGCTGTTTAGAAGCATATAAGTCACACTTCAGTGCTTTTCATGAGTATTTAGGGATTACCCAAGTCCCATAAACTGTGACCAGTTGTCTAACTCATATAGGTGTACTCCTCAGAAGATGTTCTATCGGTAAACATCTCACCTTTATAAGACTCTTGGAATACATTCAGGTAAATACAATCCTACCTTACAGATAGGAAAGATGTGCATCAGAAATGAGTTAAGGAAGGGATCTTTCCTCTCAACCTACTCCTAGCTTGTTTCTCCACTCTACTTCACGGGATCTCCAATCACATAGAGCAGGTTACCACTGTAGTAGATTTCACATGGGTCTCATACCTATTTCTCTCGATGCACTTTCTATCACATTGCGTGACAGAGCCTTAGTGAATTGATCTGCCATATTATTCGAAGTGTGGACATAATCCACCATTATAACTCCGGAGTTTTTCAGCTTTCTGACAGATTTTAATCTTCTCTTAACATGTCTTGTAGACTTCATGTTATTCCTAGAACTGTTAACCTTTGTAATCACAGTTTGGTTGTCACAATTCATGGAAATAGCCGGTATCGGTTTTTCAACTACCGGTAAATCCAATAGGAAATCACGAAGCCACTCGGCCTTAGCCCTAGCAGTGTCTAATGCTGTGAGTTCTGCTTCCATGGTAGACTTCTTTAGGATAGTCTGCTTGCAAGACTTCCAGGAAACAGCGCCACCTCCAAACAGGAACACATATCCGCTTGTGGCATAAAGCTCATCAGCATCAGAAATCCAGTTGGCATCACAATAGCCTTCCAGCACTTTTGGGTTTCCAGTATAATGAATACCGTATGTCATAGTACCTTTCAAATACCGCAACACTCTCTCAAGAGCACGCCAGTGATCATCTTCTGGTTTTGACACAAACCGACTCATCTTACTCACAACATATGAGATGTCCGGTCTTGTTGCACTTGCAAGGTACATGAGCGAGCGAATGATCTGGGAGTATGTCAATTGATCCCTTGCTATTCTCCGATTCTTTCTCAATATCATACTAGGGTCATAAGGTGTTGGAGCAGGATCACAGTCACTAAAACCAAAGCGACTTAATACCTTTTCCACATAATGAGATTGTAACAAAGTTACCCCACCTTCACCTTCTCTAATAAGCTTGATGTTTAGAATGACATCAGCTTCTTTCATTTCAATGTTGCTCGATAGAAGATTTTAACTTCCTCAATCACATTGATATTTTATCCAAAGATCAAGATGTCATCAACATAAAGGCACAGCATAACAGACTCACCCCCACCATACCGATAATACACACACGTGTCAGCTTCATTTACAGCAAACCAGTAGCTGTAAGAGTATTATCAAACTTTTCATGCCATTGCTTAGGTGCTTGTTTTAGGCCATACAATGATTTTATCAACCTACACACCTTGTTCTCTTGACCATCATCCGCAATGGACCCTTCTGGCCGATCCATGTAGATCTCCTCATCCAACTCTCCATTTAGGAAAGTTGTCTTAACATCCATCTGATGAATGATAAGACCATAAGAGGCTACCACAGCTATTAATGTGCGAATTGTAGTCAATTGAGCAACTGGTGAGTAGGTAGCAAAGAAATCTTCACCCTCTTTTTGGGTATATCCTTTGGCCACAAGCCTTGCCTTATACCTTTCGATTGTACCATCATGCCTAAGCTTTTTCTTGAAGATCCATTTGCAGCCTATAGGTTGACAACCATAAGGACGGTCAACGACCTCCCAAGTTCCATTAGACATAATAGATTCCATCTCACTCCTTACTGCTTCCTTCCATAAGTCAGCATCAGGAGAGGAATATGCCTCACTAATGGTAGTTGGTGTGTCTTCCACAAGGTACATTATAAAGTCATTACCAAATGATTTTGCAACCCTCTGTTTCTTGCTCCTTCGAGTGACTATAGTGTCATCCTCCTCAGGGATGTGCATGTGAGGATCCTCAACATGATCTATAGGAATAGACAGTTCGTGCTCATGGGGAATTATAGTCTCATGACTTGTATCACTAGGTGTATTCTTCATGGGAAACTCATTCTAAAAAAATGTTGCGTCTCTTGATTCCATGATAGTATCAACATACATATCAGGCACATTAGATTTTATAATTAAGAACCTATACCCAGTGCTGTGAAGAGAGTAACCAAGGAATATACAATCAACGGTTTTAGGCCCAAGTTTACGCTTTTTGTTGATAGGCACATTCACTTTAGACAAGCAACCCCAAGTGCGCAAATATGAGAGATTTAATCTTCTCTTTTCCCATTCCTCAAATGGTGTGATCTCTTTGTTCTTTGTAGGAACTCTGTTCAGGACATGACACGCCATCAAAATCGCCTCACCCCACAATGCCTTGGATAATCCCGCTGTACTCAACATGGCATTGACCAAATCTGTTAGAGTGCGGTTTTTCCTTTCAGCAATCCCATTGGATTGTGGTGAGAATGGCGGTGTCCTCTCATGAATAATACCATGTTCCACGCAAAACTCATCGAAAACATTAGAGAAATATTCTCCACCTCGATCGGACCTTAACCGTTTTTTTTCTCTCAAGTTGCTTCTCAACTTCAGCTTTATAAGTCTTAAAATAATTAAACACTTCATCTTTTGTTTTTAAGAGGTACACATAGCAAAATCTAGTGGAGTCATCTATAAAAGTGAGAAAGTATCTTTTACCACCTTTTGTCAAAATTCCATTCATCTCGCACAGATCAGAATGAACAAGTTCTAGAGGTGCCAAATTCCTCGCCTCAGCAGCCTTGTGAGGCTTGCGGGGTTGTTTTGATTCAACACACACATGCCAAAGCTTGCATGATAAAAACGTGAATGCCATAAATCTGACTCATCAGAAAAATTAACAGAATTCACTATTTTATTACACACATCATGCAGTGATAAGCGAAACAAGCCTACGCAATCATATCCTTTACCAACAAAAGTACCATGTTTTGACACAACACATTTATCTGACTCAAGAACAACTTTGTTCCCATCTCGACATAGCATAGAAGCACTAACGAGATTCTTCTTGATAGAGGGCACATGTTGCACGCTCTTCAATGGCACCGTCTTTCCCGAAGTAAACTTCAGAATGACCGTACCAACACCAAGAACATGAGCACGCGACCCATTTCCCATTAACAAGGCGCCAGACCTCCCGACCTGGTAGGAAGAGAACATAGAGACATCAGCACACACATGAATATTGGCACCACTATCCATCCACCACTCAGGTGAATTACAAACTGAAAGAACAAATGATAAAGAATTACCATACCCAGATGTTCCATCTCTAGTTTCAGTAGTTACAACATTAGCTGATTTTTTTGTCCTGTGTGAACTTGCGATCAGGGCACTCTCTAGCCCAATGTTGATCACTGCCACAAACAAAGCATCCTCCCTTTCCCTTGTTATTGTTGTTGTTCTTCTTTTTAAACTGTGTTGTTTGAACAGGTTTATTTGTGCTCTCTTGTTTGTTCTGGTTTTTCTTCTTGTTAAACTTGCGAAAGTTTCTCTTTTGCACCACATTAGCAGTAGAGGTCTCAACACTTTTTCCATTGTCCTTTGTTCTAGACCTTTCCTCAACATCAAGAGTACCAATGAGCTCTTCCACATTGAACTCTTGTCTCTTATGTTTGAGAGAGGTAGCAAAGTCCTTTCAAGAAGGTGGCAACTTGGCAATTATACCGCCAGCCACAAACTTGTCAGGCAAAGGACAAGGAAAAAGCTCAAGTTCCTTAGCTAGTGCCTGAAACTCATGAGCCTGTTCTACTATAGATCGGTTCTCAACCATCTTGTAGTCATACAGCTGCTCCATGAGATACAGCTCGCTACCAGCGTCAGTTACTCCAAACTTTCCAATAAGTGCATCCCATAGCTCTTTCACTGTAGGAAGGATGATATAGCTTTTCTAGAATTTTGTAACAAGTGCGCTAATCACTGCTCCTCGAAAGAGGTTGTCATCAGCCTTAAACTTAGCCTCATCCTCAGGAGGTAAGTTGGCAGGCTTGCCCTCAGCGGCATGATAACAAGATATTGCAGTAAGCCACAATTCCATCTTAGCTTTCCAAATCAAGAAGTTTTTACCATCAAAAGGTTCAGGCTTTTGCACAACAGCAAAACTGCTGACAAAAAAATGCCTAACGTTAGGTTTTTGGACTGTTAGAAATATAGGCATTTTCCATATCATTTTAATTCCATAAATTAACATTATGGTGATGACATATAAAAGATAATTAATCATAGAAATCATGATGTCAAATATATCCATAACAATATGGAATATGAGAACATAAAACATATGAATCATGTAAATATAATAAGCACATAAACATGGTACATGCATCATGACGAAACAACTGAAAATAAATAGATAGCAACATAAACAGCATGACTGTAAAATTAAAGCAAACAAATATGGTATATTACTAGCATGAATAGGCATCAGACATGTCATGATATGATATGACAGAACAGATGGGATAAATTCATGGCTACATATAAAACAATAGAGACGAACATATATAAGCTGGAGAACGTAAGATGGTAAGGAGAGGAAACGATCATACCCTCCCATGTGCTCCGAGGATCCAGATCCTTGTCCAACTTCTCTTGTCATGTCGTACGAGATGAAGATGCCTGGAAGAAGAAGTTTACCAGTAAGGATGTTCGGGCAGTCGCGTAGACGCTCCCCAAAAACCGAATTGCCGATTCTCCGTGCAAGGTCTCGAATGGCAAGGGCTTCAGAGGCACATTCCCTCTCGCTTCTCTGTGCGCGCAGAGTTCTGAAAGAGTTCTGCTCTCATTCAAGCGACAGGAGTTCTCCCCTTTTAACCTTTCATCGCGGAAGGGAAGCTGAAGGAGAAGGGTCTCGCATGCGGCTGTTCAAGAGACAGCAACTGAAAGGTTTAACCCGGAGTTGAAACTCCCGCGGTTAATGAGTGCTAAAAATTAACACAACCACACCACGCCTCGCCCGCTCGCCGCCTGCCTGCCTGCCTTGCCACGCCACGCCCGGCCCGAGCCCGAGCCCGTGCCCGGCCCGAGCCTGAGCCCGTGCCCGGCCTGGCCCTGCCGGCAGCGGCGGCAGCGCGCGCGCGCATGTGGCACGCCCTTGTTCGTTTCTTAACTTCTCAAATTAAGTGGAATAATTCCCACCATATAAGTCAAGCCAATGACCCTTGGAGTTCCAATATGGTACTATTGGTATTGTCCATAATTACACACCATAGAGTTTATTGATTACATGGGCCATGTGGGGGATAGATATCCCCCGGGTCCACTAAAAGAGTAAAAGACCTCTCGAAAGGCCCAAGGGCCCAATAAATCGTAAGGTCATTCTTTCGTGGGCCTGGGGAGAGACAACCAGCAGAGCAGATCGACATGAGGCCGGATTGGTGCAAACCCGGACGACCCACAACGTCGAGCGAGTGACCACAACAGAGGTCCGACTCTCCCGCGCTGGAGCCCCCATGCAACGGAGCCATGCGAGGATAAGTCGGTAGGATTACATGGAGATAAACTCAAGCAGTTCACTATCTTCTAGCTACTCGTTGTTATCATATCCACATGTATTGCCCCACGGTCGAGTATATAAGGCCTAGGGGGTACCCCTTCAGAACGATCGACCCTATTACTTAGCCACCCACGTCAACTCTCTGTGTTCTCAATCCAGAGAGCTCTCTTGTAACCACATTCACCAAGCATACTCACCAGGACGTAGGGTGTTACGCATCTCTAAGCGGCCCGAACCTGTAAACCTTGTCCACTGTTCCTCGTGCAATCGGCACGAACCATTTTGCTACAGTTGTCGACACCGTCCTACTCCTAAAAACACCTTGGGGGGCTACCCCGGGTGTGCGGTCGGACCCAAAACACCGACAGCTGGCGCGCCAGGTAGGGGGTGTGTCGACGATCCAAGCTAGCTCAATGGCCGTCACCTTCTACATCAAGATCACCCTGCGTCCCGGATCTGTATTCTGCTTCGGAACAATCTCATCTGTAGCAGATGAAGAGGGAATTCTACACCGTATCGCAGATCCGCCGGAAAAGAAGTCTCCTCCAACGAACTCCGAAAATGCCGGAGAAGCGCTGTTGGGGCCATGCTTCGTTGCGCCGAAGGTCTTACGAGAAGAAGCAGCTTCGGCTGAAGTTGTCCCCAGGAGATGACCGAAGGTTCCTCTTCATGAAGCTTCGGCATTACAAACCGACATAGAGATAGAATGACCTTTTAATCCATAAAGGTCTGAGTCAATGATTGTAAACTTTTATGAGGGGCATAATTGTAATTCGTCACAGGCTGTGTCCTGTGTCTATAAATAGATGAACAGTACCCCCGTACTGTTCACGCTGACTTGCATTCACTCGCGTGTCACGCTTGGACTTTTGCCTTCTGTCAAGCCGAAGGTAAAAATGTAATTCAATATTGTTCAAGTGCATTCATGGCTATATGATTAAAGGATATTAATGATGACATATGATTATTCATGTTATTTCTCATGTCTCATATGCTTCTCCTTTCATTGAGATATATCGTAATGTCGAAGGTATGTCCTTCATGACCTTCGTCTGAAGATCATTATATCCTAAGGGAGATAATGCTCTAAAGGACGAAGGGCATTAATCATTAACCTTTTTGTGTTGCCTTGTTCTTAATTCATAGCACTTGAGAACAAGTCCCCAACAAGCGCAACCTCCAGCTCTCCGGAAAAAGATCGTCTCCGGAAAGTCAGGGGTCGAGGACTCGCTGACCCGGAGAACTCCACCGTCTACTTCTC
This sequence comes from Zea luxurians, assembly GCA_029449295.1. Lineage (NCBI taxonomy): Eukaryota > Viridiplantae > Streptophyta > Magnoliopsida > Poales > Poaceae > Zea > Zea luxurians. The sequence continues at coordinate 124,920,809 of JAOPSE010000009.1, forward strand.
CGACAAAAGAATGGACACAGATCGCGAAGAAGAAGGAGACCAGGGAGAAGCAAGTTGTTCTTTTCGTTCCTCCGGCCTCAAAGGAGAACGGAAAGAAGGTCGACACGACAGCAGCGCCATTCTACCCCGACGTCCTCTTCATCGGGAGGGTGGAGTCGCCTACCGTCTCCGACAACGAGCCAACCGCACCTGGAGAAGAACCGCCTCAACGAGAATCCCGCCGACGGAGGAATCGGCGCAGGAACGTTCGACGACATCATGCGGCCGGAGAATGGGATCCGGAGCAGCCTGTCTCGCGAGACGAGGTCTCGGAGATAGGAGAAACTCCGGAAGAACGTGTCTTCAGAGAATGAAGGAACTCCCGATGACGTGATCGCCGATGGGCTCAGGAGCAAGCTGAGCAAGATGCAAGGCAACGCCGGGAGAATCCATTCTTCGGGCGCAACTTGAATCCCGACTTCGCCCGAGCTATGAACACGCCGAGCGAGGTCGGAGGGGTACTAGCTCGGATAGCTGACGGACTTCCTTGGACTCCCGACGCTGAGGGCTACCGACGACTGTTCACCTAGGTGGCCAACCAACTTCTGCCACTTGCTCACCCACCGAACGATCTACGACACGCCATCAACAGCCGCCAAGACGCGCGAAGCTCCATCAATGCTTCGCGCGAACGACGGCATGAGTACGAGATTCGCCGCCGGGAGGAATACGACAGGGATCATGGCATCCCGGCTCAGAGCCAGGCCACCAGAACTGAGTCGACAACAGCCTCAACTGGCGGTACCACCCGGGGACGGTCGAGGAACCATAACTGTAACTCCCCTCCTCGGGACAGACATCATCCCCGACGACAGGAGGACACGTGCGGAGTCTCCGCTCTCACTCCGCGCCTTAGGGCCATCCAATGGCCTCCCAACTTCAAGGTATCCAATGTCGACAAATATGAACCTAAGCAGGATCCAGGGGGTTGGCTAGCCATCTACACCACCGCTGCTCGAGCTGCCGGGGCGTCCGAAGATGTGATGACCGCGTATTTACCCATCGTCCTTGGGCAAGACGCGCTGCAATGGCTGCGACATCTACCCCGACACTGCATCGATGACTGGGGGGACTTCAGTTGACGCTTCACCGCCAACTTCTAGTCCCTCTCCGACAAGCCGGCACAACCGTGGGACCTCAAATCCATCAAGCGCCGAGGGGATGAGACTCTCCGGTCGTACCTCAAAAGGTTCCAGACTATGCGAAATCGTATCCCCGAGGTCACGGAGGCGGCCGTGATCGAGGACTTCTACAGAGGATCCAACGACTCGGCTTTCGTCCGAGCCATACTACAGAAGGCGCCGACTACTTCCGAGGAGCTGTTCCGGGAAGCCGACCTCTACATCACCGCCGACGAGCGGGCTCAGGACCTCATCGGGGGGACAAAGCCCACACCGGCAGCCCCACGACGCGACGCGAACCAGCAACCCGACAAACGATGGGAGAAGAGGCCTCGCGAAGAAGTACATGCCGCTAAACCACCTGCCTCTCGCGCCCGAGGAGGACCTCGTGGAGGCGAACGCACGCTGGACGACATCCTCGACGCCCAGTGCCCGTACCACAAGGACATGCGCCACACTCTTCGTAACTGCCGGGACTTCAAGCATTCCGTCGGACACGGCCGACCCTTCCAACCTCTACCTCCTCCTCCGCCGAGGGGAGGACCAGATGAACCACGACAACCCCATCAGCAGGAGGAGAGAGGAGGAGGAGCTTTCCCACGCGTCGACAGGGAGGTCAACGTCATCTTCGGCGGACATGGGTCGCAGGAGAACAAAAGACAACAAAAGCTCAACGACCGCCAGATACTGGTGGCGACCACCGGTCCTCCCACCCCATACCGGTGGTCGGAACACCCGATCACTTTCACTCGGGAGGATCAATGGCTCAACTTCGACCATCCAGGCAAATACCCGCTCCTCGTCGATCCGGTGATCCGAGAGAGCCGGGTAAAGAAGGTGCTAGTGGACGGGGGGAGCAGCATCAACGTCACCTTCCCCCAGACACTCCAAGGCTTGGGAGTTCACCTCAAAGAGCTCCACGAGTCAGACACTCCTTTCTTCGGCATCGTGCCGACGGAAGGGGAATACCCGTTGGGCCACATCTACATGCCAGTCACCTTCGGAACTCCGGAGAACTACAGAACCTGAGTTCCTGAGGTTCGAAGTGGCGAACTTCGACTGCGGGTACAACGCCATCATCGGAAGACCGGGATTGGCTAAATTCATGGCCATTCCGCATTACACATACATGATACTGAAGATGCCAGGACCGCAAGGAATCATAACTGTGCGCGCCGACTTCCAAGGCGCCGCAGAGTGTTTCCGAGTGGCCATCCAAGCAGCCCTCACCACCAAGCCGTCGACGGTTCCTTCTACACTGGCGAACTCTAAGCCTGAGGAGGACCTCACAGTACCGGCAAACGAAGCTCAGGCCGCGACCTCTATGCGGCCGACTGAAGAAACCAAGAGAATCAACCTGGGGTTCGCTGATGAGCGCAAGACGACTATCATCAGCTCCAGCTTGGACGACAAATAGGAAAGCGCGCTCGTCCAGTTTCTGCAAGATAACCGAGACGTATTCGCATGGCAACTGCGGATATGCCGGGAGTCCCAAGAGAACTGGCCGAGCACAAACTGAAGGTCTATCCCCAGGCGAGGCCGATTCGGCAAAAGCTACGTCGTTTCACGCCCGACAAGAGAGAGGCCATTCGTGCCGAGTTAGCTCGCTTGGTCGCGGCTGGATTTATTAGAGAAGTATTTGAGAGCACCTAGAGGGGGGGTGAATAGGTGATCCTGTAAAAACTTCAAACTTAAGCCACAAAAACTTGTTATGTGTTAGCACGATTATTGCCAAGTGGCTAAGGTGAAGTCTCAACAAAACACAATACCACAAGAGATCAAGACAGAGGTGACACGGTGGTTTATCCCGTGGTTCGGCCAAGCCAATGCTTGCCTACTTCCACGTTGTGGCGTCCCAACGGACGAGGGTTGCAATCAACCCCTCTCAAGCGGTCCAAAGACCCACTTGAATACCACGGTGTTTTGCTTTTCCTTTCACTATCCCGTTTGCAAGGAATCTCCACAAATTGGAGTCTCTTGCCCTTACAAGTATATGATCACAAAGAAAGCACAGAGTAAGGGAGGGAAGCAACACACACGAATCCACAACAAAAGCGCACACACACGGCCAAGAATCGAGCTCACAAGACTATCTCAGAGTTCTCACTTAGAACAGAGCTCGAATCACTTAGAAACACAAAACGAATGCGCAGAGACTTAGTGTGGATGATCAAGAATGCTCAAGAGTTGCTTGTGTGTCTCCTCCATGCGCCTAGGGGCCCCTTTTATAGCCCCAAGGCAGCTAGGAGCCGTTGAGAGCAATTTTAGAAGGCCATCCTTGCCTTCTGTCGACGGGGGCACCGGACAGTCCGGTGCACACCGGACACTGTCCGGTGCCCGATTTGTTTCCTTTTATGGCGCTGCCGACCGTTGCAGCCCGTTGGAGATCTGCGAGCCGTTGGCGCACCGGACAGTCCGGTGCCGTCTTCCGACCGTTGGCTCGGCCACGTGTCCCGCGCGGATTGCGCGGCCGACCGTTGGCCCTGGCCGACCGTTGGCTCACCGGACAGTCCGGTGCACACCGGACAGTCCGGTGAATTTTAGCCGTACGCCGTCGGCGAATTCCCGAGAGCGGCCAGTTCGAGCCGAGTCAGCCTGGCGCACCGGACACTATCCGGTGCACACCGGACAGTCCGGTGCTCCAGACCGAGCTGGGTCTTGGCTGCACACAGCCAAGACTTTCCTCCTCTTCTCTTTTCTTCTTCTTTCTGTTTCTAACACTTAGACAAATATATTAGTACATAAAACAGATGTACTAAGGCTTAGAAACATACCTTTACTTCATGATTTGCACCTTGTTCATCCATGAATATAACTTCACAATTAAACACATGTGTTGGCACTCAATCACCAAAATACTTAGAAATGGCCCAAGGGCACATTTCCCTTTCAATCTCCCCCTTTTTGGTGATTTATGCCAACACTACATAAAGCAACTAGAACAAGTGCAAACTCACTTCAAATAAAATAAATTTAAGTTTTATTCAATTTTGGCATATATGGATCATCCTCTGCCACCACTTGGTTTGTTTTTGCAAATCAAACTCAAATCTCTATCTCTAAGTCAAACACACATGTTGACGCATAAAGAGAGTCATTCCAAAAGAGATTGATCAAAGATTTCAAAAACTCCCCCTTTTTCCCATAATCAATACTTCTCCCCACAAGAAGCCAACTTTTGACAAGAGAGACAACATAAGAATTTTGACAAACCAAAAACTCTATTCTACTATTTTCAAAATCTCTCAAGTGGTAGCTGATCCATTTATTGCTTTGGCCCTTTATTTTCTCCCCCTTTGGCATCAAGCACCAAAACGGGATCAATCTTGGCCCTTTAACCCCATTGCCTCACCAAAAACTTCACTTAAGAGCAAATGGCAACAAGAGTTCATGAGATGGACTTGGAATAAGTTACCCCTCATCGGAGTGCAGTGGAAGTCTTTCATGGTCCAAGTCCACCTTTTCCCTTTCAATTCTCCTTTGTGACTAAAACAAGCAAACTCAAACATATGGTTAGTCTCAAAGGGTCAAGTTGTGACACATCTCCCCCTAAACATGTGCATCACTTTGCAACGGACTTGTGAGGTCCAGAGAGTGTATGTACAACTTGAGCACCATAATAAGCAACAAAATGCAGAATGAACATGATCAAAGGCATAAATACATGTATGCTACAATTCAATCCAAGTTCCGCGAATCTAAGACATTTAGCTCACTACGCAACCTGCAAAAGGTCTTCTCATCTAAAGGCTTGGTAAAGATATCGGCTAGCTGGTTCTCGGTGCTAACATAAAACACTTCGATATCTCCCTTTTGCTGGTGGTCTCTCAGAAAGTGATGCCGGATGTCAATGTGCTTTGTGCGGCTGTGCTCAACAGGATTTTCCGCTATTCGGATAGCACTCTCATTGTCACATAGGAGTGGGACTTTGCTCAGATTGTAGCCAAAGTCCCTGAGGGTTTGCCTCATCCAAAGTAGTTGCGCGCAACACTGACCTGCGGCAACGTACTCGGCCTCAGCGGTGGATAGGGCAACGGAGGTTTGTTTCTTAGAATTCCATGACACCAGGGACCTTCCTAAGAATTGGCACGTCCCTGATGTACTCTTCCTATCGACCTTACATCCAGCATAGTCGGAATCTGAGTACCCAATCAAGTCAAAGTTAGACCCCTTTGGATACCAGATCCCGAAGCAAGGCGTAGCGACTAAATATCTAAGAATTCGCTTCACCGCCACCAAGTGACACTCCTTAGGATCGGATTGAAATCTAGCACACATGCATACGCTAAGCATAATATCCGGTCTACTAGCACATAAATAAAGTAAAGACCCTATCATTGACCGGTATGCTTTTTGATCAACGGACTTACCTCCTTTGTTGAGATTGGTGTGTCCGTCGGTTCCCATCGGAGTCTTTGCGGGCTTGGCGTCCTTCATCCCAAACCGCTTTAGCAGATCTTGCGTGTACTTCGTTTGGGAGATGAAGGTGCCGTCCTTGAGTTGCTTCACTTGGAACCCAAGGAAGTAGTTCAACTCGCCCATCATCGACATCTCGAATTTCTGCGTCATCACCCTGCTAAACTCTTCACAAGACTTTTGATTAGTAGAACCAAATATTATGTCATCGACATAAATTTGGCATACAAACAAATCACCATCACATGTCTTTGTAAAAAGAGTTGGATCGGCTTTCCCAACCTTGAAAGCATTAGCAATTAAGAAATCTCTAAGGCATTCATACCATGCTCTTGGGGCTTGTTTAAGTCCATAGAGCGCCTTAGAGAGCTTACACACGTGGTCGGGGTACCGCTCATCCTCGAAGCCAGGGGGTTGCTCCACGTACACCTCCTCCTTTATTGGCCCGTTGAGGAACGCGCTCTTCACATCCATTTGGTACAACCTGAAAGAATGGTGAGCGGCATATGCTAGCAAGATACGAATTGATTCTAGCCTAGCCACAGGAGCAAAAGTCTCCTCAAAGTCCAAACCTGCGACTTGGGCATAACCTTTTGCCACAAGTCGAGCCTTGTTCCTCGTCACCACCCCGTGCTCGTCCTGTTTGTTGCGGAACACCCACTTGGTTCCCACAACATTTTGCTTGGGACGAGGCACCAGCGTCCAAACTTCATGGCGCTTGAAGTTGTTAAGTTCCTCCTGCATGGCCAACACCCAATCCGGATCTAGCAAGGCCTCCTCTACCCTGAAAGGCTCAATAGAGGAGACAAAGGAGTAATGCTCACAAAAATTAACTAATCAAGATCGAGTAGTTACTCCCTTGCTAATGTCACCCAGAATTTGGTCGACGGGATGATCCCTCTGAATCATCGCTCGAACTTGGGTTGGAGGTGCCGGTTGCGCTTCTTCCTCCATCACGTGATCATCTTGTGCTCCCCCTTGATCACACGCCTCCTTTTGATGAACCTGTTCATCGTCTTGAGTTGGGGGATGCACCATCGTTGAGGAAGAAGGTTGATCTCGTTCATCTTGTTCCTGTGGCCGAATGTCTCCAATCGCCATAGTTCGTATAGCGGCCGTCGGAACATCTTCTTCATCTACATCATCACAATCAACAACTTGCTCTCTTGGAGAGCCATTAGTCTCATCAAATACAACGTCGCTAGAGACTTCAACCAAACCCGATGATTTGTTGAAGACTCTATACGCCTTTGTATTTGAATCATAACCTAATAAAAACCCTTCTACAGCTTTGGGAGCAAACTTAGAATTTCTACCCTTCTTCACTAGAATGTAGCACTTGCTCCCAAAAACACGAAAGTAAGATACATTGGGTTTGTTACCGGTTAGTAGCTCATATGACGTCTTCTTGAGGAGGCGGTGAAGGTAGACCCTGTTGATGGCGTGGCAAGCCGTGTTCACGGCTTCCGACCAAAAGCACTCGGGGGTCTTGAATTCTCCAAGCATCGTCCTCGCCATATTGATTAGCGTCCTGTTCTTCCTCTCTACCACACCATTTTGCTGTGGTGTGTAGGGAGCGGAGAACTCGTACTTGATCCCTTCCTCCTCAAGAAACTCCTCCACTTGAAGGTTCTTGAACTCGGACCCGTTGTCGCTCCTTATCTTCTTCACCCTGAGCTCAAACTCATTTTGAGCTCTCTTGAGGAAGCGCTTGAGGGTTCCTTGAGTTTCAGACTTATCCTGCAAAAAGAACACCCAAGTGAAGCGGGAAAAGTCATCAACAATAACTAAACCATACTTACTCCCTCCTATGCTTAGATAGGCGACGGGTCCGAAGAGGTCCATATGCAGCAGCTCCAGAGGTCTTGACGTGGTCATCACATTCTTGCTGTGATGTGCTCCTCCAACTTGTTTACCTGCCTGACAAGCTGCACAAGGTCTATCTTTTTCGAAATAAACATTGGTTAGACCTATCACGTGTTCTCCCTTTAGAAGCTTGTGGAGATTCTTCATCCCCACATGTGCTAAGCGGCGATGCCACAGCCAGCCCATGCAAGTCTTAGCCATTAAGCATGCATCTAGACCGGCCTCTTCTTTTGCAAAATCTACTAAGTAAAGCTTGCCGTCTAGTACACCCTTAAAAGCTAGTGAACCATCACATCTTCTAAAGACAGACACATCTACATTTGTAAATAAACAATTATATCCCATTTGACATAATTGACTAACAGATAGCAAATTATATCCAAGACTCTCCACTAAGAATACATTTGAGATAGAATGCTCATTAGAAATTGCAATTTTACCTAACCCTTTTACCTTGCCTTGATTCCCATCACCGAATATAATTGAATCTTGGGAATCCTTATTCTTGACGTAGGAGGTGAACATCTTCTTCTCCCCCGTCATATGGTTTGTGCATCCGCTGTCGATAATCCAGCTTGAACCCCCGGATGCATAAACCTGCAAGGCAAATTTAGGCTTGGGTCTTAGGTACCCAACTCATGTTGGGTCCTGCAAGGTTAGCACAAATATTCTTAGGGACCCAGATGCAAGTTTTATCTCCCTTGCATCTTGCCCCTAACTTCCTAGCAATTACCTTCTTACCCTTTCTACAAATAGCAAAGGGAGCATTACAAGCATAATAAATGGTAGAAGGTTCATTCACTACTTTCCTAGGAGCATGAATAACATTCTTTCTAGGAACATGAGCAATATCTCTCCTAGGAATATGTACAACATTTCTCCTACACATATCCCTATCATGCTTATAAGAAGAACTAGAAGCAAACATGGCATGAGAATCATAAACATGTGAATCAAAATCATTATAAGCATTTCTAGCATTTCTCCTATCATAATACATAAAAGCATGGTTCTTTTTAGAATTACTAGCCATAGGGGCCTTCCCTTTCTCCTTGACGAAGATGGGAGCCTTATGACTTGTTAAGTTCTTGGCCTCTCTCTTGAAGCCAAGACCATCCTTAATTGAGGGGTGTCTACCAACCGTGTAGGCATCCCTAGCAAATTTTAGTTTCTCAAAATCATTTTTGCTAGTCTCAAGTTGGGCATTAAGACTAGCTACCTCTTCATTTAATTTAGAAATGCAAGCTAGGTGTTCATTATAAGCATCAGTGTTAATATCTTTACACCTAGCGCACGTTACAACATTTTCTACACAAGAGGTAGATCTACTAGCAATCTCTAACTTAGCATTCAAATCATCATTAATGCTCCTTAATTTAGAAATTGTCTCATGGCAAGAAGATAATTCACAAGAAAGCATTTCATTTCTCTTAACTTCTAGAGCATGAGATTTCTGTGCTTCTACAAATTTATCATGTTCTTCATACAACAAATCCTCTTGCTTTTCTAAAAGTATATTCTTATCATTCAAGGCATTAATCAACTCATTGATTTTATCTATCTTAGATCTATCCAAGTCCTTGAACAAGCATGAATAATCTATGTCATCATCATCACTAGTCTCACTATCACTAGAAGAAGCATAAGTGGAGTCTTGAGTACTCACCTTCTCCCTTGCCATAAGGCATGTGAGACGCTCGTTGGGGAAGAGGGAAGACTTGTTGAAGGCGGTGGCAGCGAGTCCTTCATTGTCGGAGTCGGAGGAGGAGCAATCCGAGTCCCACTCCTTTCCTAGATGTGCCTCGCCTTTTGCCTTCTTGTATTGCTTCTTCTTCTCTCTTTTGTTCCCCTTTTCCTGGTCACTTTCATTATCGGGACAGTTAGCAATGAAATGACCAAACTTACCGCATTTGAAGCATGAGCGCTTCCCCTTAGCTTTGGTCTTGCTTGGTTGTCCCTTGTGACCTTTAAGCATCGTCTTAAATCTCTTGATGATGAGAGCCATCTCTTCATCATTGAGTCCGGCCGCCTCAATCTGTGCCACCTTGCTGGGTAGCTCCTCCTTGCTTCGTGTTGCCTTAAGAGCAAGGGGTTGCGGCTCGTTGATCGGACCATTCAAGGCGTCGTCCACATACCTCGCCTCCTTGATCATCATTCGCCCGCTAACGAATTTCCCAAGAACTTCTTCGGGCGACATCTTGGTGTACCTGGGATTTTCACGTATATTGTTCACCAAGTGAGGATCAAGAACGGTAAATGACCTTAGCATTAGGCGGACGACGTCGTGATCCGTCCATCGCGTGCTCCCGTAGCTTCTTATCTTGTTGATAAGGGTCTTGAGCCGATTGTATGTTTGCGTCGGCTCCTCCCCCCTTATCATTGCGAACCGTCCAAGCTCTCCCTCCACCAACTCCATCTTGGTGAGCAAGGTGACGTCGTTCCCCTCATGAGAAATCTTGAGGGTGTCCCAGATCTGCTTGGCGTTGTCCAAGCCGCTCACCTTGTGATACTCGTCCCTGCACAAAGAGGCTAGCAACACAGTAGTAGCTTGTGCATTTTTATGAATCTGTTCATTAATAAACATAGGGCTATCCGAGCTATCAAATTTCATTCCACTTTCCACAATCTCCCAAATGCTTGGATGGAGAGAAAACAGGTGAGTACGCATTTTGTGGCTCCAAAATCCGTAATCCTCTCCATCAAAGTGAGGAGGTTTGCTAAGTGGAATGGGGAGCAAATGAGTATTTGAGCTATGCGGAATACGCGAATAATCAAAAGAAAAGTTTGAGTTAACCGTCTTTTGTTTATAGTCGTTGTCCTCATCCTTTTGGGAAGAAGTAGACTCATCGCTGTCGTAGTAGACAATCTCCTTGATGCGTCTTGTCTTCTTCTTCTTCCCATCTTTTCGCCTATGACCCGAGCCGGAGTCGGTAGGCTTGTCGTCCTTCGGCTCGTTGACGAAGGTCTCCTTCTCTTTGTCGTTGATCACTATACCCTTCCCCTTAGGATCCATCTCTTCGGGCGGTTAGTCCTTTTGTGAAGAGAACGGCTCTGATACCAATTGAGAGCACCTAGAGGGGGGGGGTGAATAGGTGATCCTGTAAAAACTTCAAACTTAAGCCACAAAAACTTGTTATGTGTTAGCACGATTATTGCCAAGTGGCTAAGGTGAAGTCTCAACAAAACACAATACCACAAGAGATCAAGACAGAGGTGACACGGTGGTTTATCCCGTGGTTCGGCCAAGCCAATGCTTGCCTACTTCCACGTTGTGGCGTCCCAACGGACGAGGGTTGCAATCAACCCCTCTCAAGCGGTCCAAAGACCCACTTGAATACCACGGTGTTTTGCTTTTCCTTTCACTATCCCGTTTGCAAGGAATCTCCACAAATTGGAGTCTCTTGCCCTTACAAGTATATGATCACAAAGAAAGCACAGAGTAAGGGAGGGAAGCAACACACACGAATCCACAACAAAAGCGCACACACACGGCCAAGAATCGAGCTCACAAGACTATCTCAGAGTTCTCACTTAGAACAGAGCTCGAATCACTTAGAAACACAAAACGAATGCGCAGAGACTTAGTGTGGATGATCAAGAATGCTCAAGAGTTGCTTGTGTGTCTCCTCCATGCGCCTAGGGGCCCCTTTTATAGCCCCAAGGCAGCTAGGAGCCGTTGAGAGCAATTTTAGAAGGCCATCCTTGCCTTCTGTCGACGGGGGCACCGGACAGTCCGGTGCACACCGGACACTGTCCGGTGCCCGATTTGTTTCCTTTTATGGCGCTGCCGACCGTTGCAGCCCGTTGGAGATCTGTGAGCCGTTGGCGCACCGGACAGTCCGGTGCACACCGGATAGTCCGGTGCCGTCTTCCGACCGTTGGCTCGGCCACGTGTCCCGCGCGGATTGCGCGGCCGACCGTTGGCCCTGGCCGACCGTTGGCTCACCGGACAGTCCGGTGCACACCGGACAGTCCGGTGAATTTTAGCCGTACGCCGTCGGCGAATTCCCGAGAGCGGCCAGTTCGAGCCGAGTCAGCCTGGCGCACCGGACACTGTCCGGTGCACACCGGACAGTCCGGTGCTCCAGACCGAGCTGGGTCTTGGCTGCACACAGCCAAGACTTTCCTCCTCTTCTCTTTTCTTCTTCTTTCTGTTTCTAACACTTAGACAAATATATTAGTACATAAAACAGATGTACTAAGGCTTAGAAACATACCTTTACTTCATGATTTGCACCTTGTTCATCCATGAATATAACTTCACAATTAAACACATGTGTTGGCACTCAATCACCAAAATACTTAGAAATGGCCCAAGGGCACATTTCCCTTTCAGTATTACACCCCGAGTGGTTAGCCAACCCTGTTCTTGTACTCAAAAAGAATAAAGTGGATTGGCACATGTGCGTCGACTATACTGATCTCAACAAACACTGTCCGAAGGATCCCTTCGGGCTCCCAAGGATAGATCAGGTGGTGGATTCCACCGCTGGATGTTCTGTGCTGTCTTTCTTAGATTCCTATTTCGGGTATCATCAGATTAGTTTGGCGAAGGAAGACGAGGAAAAAATGGCGTTCATCACTCCGTTTGGTGCCTTCTGTTATACCTCCATGCCGTTCGGCCTCAAAAACGCTGGAGCGACTTATCAGAGAGCCATTCAAACATGCTTAGCCAATCACTGGGGCAAGCGTGTGGAGGCCTACGTAGATGATGTGGTAATCAAAACGGAGAGTTCGGAAAACTTCATCGAAGACTTACAGCTGGTTTTCAATAGCCTGAGGCAATATAGATGGAAGCTTAATCCCGAAAAATGTGTTTTCGGGGTACCAGCAGGAAAGTTGCTCGGGTTTATCGTCAGCCACCGAGGAATTGAAGCTAATCCGGATAAGATTGAGGCTATCATGAAAATGGAAGCTCCTCGATCACAAAAGAAGGTTCAGCGACTTACTGGATGTATGGCAGCTCTGAGCAGATTTATATCTAGGCTAGGGGAAAAAGGTTTGCCATTTTACAAGCTACTCAAGAGGGTGGATAAGTTTCAATGGACCTCAGAAGCACAAGAAGCTCTGGATGCACTGAAAAAATTCTTGACAACACCACCAGTACTGAAGCCACCTCGGCGAGCTACGTCAACTCAACCAGCTGAAGATTTGCTACTGTATATCTCTTGCACGACTCACGTGGTAAGCACCGCGTTGGTAGTCGAGCGAGTAGAAGAAGGACAAGCCTATCCAGTACAACATCCTGTTTACTTCATCAGTGAAGTTCTAGGCCCCTCAAAGAAAAAGTATCCTCAAGTTCAGAAGCTATTATACGCAGTACTTCTAACTGCCCGTAAGCTGTGTCACTACTTTGATGACCACAAAGTCATAGTAGTCACTGGTTTTCCAATAGGGGATATTCTTCACAACAAGGAAGCCATTGGCCGAATAGCCAAGTGGGCTTGCGAGCTGGGATCTCATGACATCGAGTTCCGACCTCGCACTGCCATCAAAACTCAAGCACTGGTTGATTTCGTATCAGAGTGGACTGAACAGCAAGTACCAGATAACCCAGAGACTGCAGAAGTATGGCGAATGTATTTTGATGGCTCGCTGAAGCTACAAGGAGCAGGAGCAGGGATTCTCTTCACCGCACCTGGAGGCGAACACCTCAAGTACGCCCTCCAGCTGCTATTTCCGACCTCCAACAATGCAGCCGAGTATGAAGCTCTGATCCATGGATTGAACATCGCCATATCATTGGGCGTCAAGAGATTTATGGTATACGGAGACTCTCTGGTAGTCATCAGCCAGATAAACAAGGAATGGGATTGTTCAAGTGATTCAATGGGAAAATACTACGCTGCCGTCCGAAAGTTGGAAGATAAATTCGAGGGTCTAGAATTTCATCATGTAGAAAGAGATCGGAACACAGCAGCCGATGTACTGTCCAAGCTAGGATCCAGTCGAACTCAAGTCCCACCCGGAGTCTTTGTGCAAGAAATTCTACAGCCGAGTATCTCAATGGATCAAACAGAGGAATGCAACGTCATAGATCAACCCGAGTCAGACTCTGATGACTGGAGAAGGCCGATCATTAAGTATATAAAGAACGAAGAAGAACCAGACGACAAGAACTCGGCAGAACGCATTGCCAGACAGTCGGCTCACTATACACTCGTTGGGGAGACATTATACAGAAGGGGTGCATCAGGCGTCCTCATGAAGTGCATTCTCCTGTCCACTGGGAAGCAACTTCTAGAGGAGGTCCATGCTGGGCAATGTGGAATACATGCAGCCTCCAGAACACTAGTCGGGAAGGTCTTTAGATCAGGATTCTATTGGCCAACAGCGAAGAACGATGCAGCCGAGTTAGTTCAGAGGTGCGAAGCTTGCCAATACTTGTCAAAGCAACAACACATGCCAGCACAGCAACTGCAGACCATACCAGTAACTTGGCCTTTCGCATGCTGGGGACTGGATATGATTGGACCTTTCAAGAAAGCTCAAGGGGGATACACTCATGTATTGGTGGCGATCGACAAATTCACTAAATGGATAGAGTTCAAGCCCATTGCTTCTTTAACCTCTGCTAAGGCCGTGGAATTCATACAAGATATAATTTTCAGATTCGGGATACCAAACAGCATCATAACTGACTTAGGATCCAACTTCATAAGTTCAGAATTCTTCGACTTCTGCGAGCAAAAGAGCATTCAGATCAGGTATGCATCTGTAGCACATCCACGAGCCAACGGGCAGGTTGAGCGAGCCAACGGGATGATACTGGAGGCACCCAGGAAAAAGGTCTTCGACAAGAATGAAAAATTCGCAGGAAAGTGGATAAGGGAATTGCCCTATGTCGTTTGGAGCCTAAGAACCCAACCTAGCCGAGCCCTGCACGGAAACACTCCTTTCTTCATGGTCTATGGGTCGGAGACAGTGCTACCCGCCGATCTCAAGTTTGGGGCGCCAAGGTTGATCTTCGAAAGCATAGCAGAAGCTGAGGCCACCAGGCTGGAGGACATTGATGTACTCGAAGAAGAACGACTTAACGCAGTAATCCATCAGCACGGTACCAGTAGACTCTAAGGCGCTATCACGACAAGGCTGTGCGACAACTATTCTTCTCAGTAGGAGATCTCGTCCTTCGCCGAATTCTAACGGGGGAGGGACGGCACAAGTTATCACCCTTATGGGAAGGACCCTTCATGGTAGCAGAAGTCATCCGGCCCGGATCATATCGTCTCACTCAGATGGATGGCACAGAAGTTGGGAACTCCTGGAACATAGAACACCTCAGAAAGTTTTATCCCTAGCTGTATTTCAAAACTGCTGGGACAACGATGTACTCTGTAAAGTGGAAATATATCATCAATAAAAAAGAGGTTTCAAAGATACTCAGTTCATTTACGATTGACTTGCATTCTTACTTAACTCGGGGTGACCACTATGCCCTACTAACGGAGCAATCGACTTAAGTCGGCAACGACTTAAGGCGGTGCAACATGCTCAAGCTTACTTAACTCGGGGTGACCACTATGCCCTACTAACGGAGCAATCGACTTAAGTCGGCAACGACTTAAGGCGGTGCAACATGCTCACGCTTACTTAACTCGGGGTGACCACTATGCCCTACTAACGGAGCAATCGACTTAAGTCGGCAACGACTTAAGGAGGTGCAACATGCTCACGCTTACTTAACTCGGGGTGACCACTATGCCCTATTAACGGAGCAATCGACTTAAGTCGGCAACGACTTAAGGCGGTGCAACATGCTCACGCTTACTTAACTCGGGGTGACCACTATGCCCTACTAATGGAGCAATCGGCTAAAGTCAGTGGCGACTTAAGCCGGTGCAACATGCTCATGCCTATGCAATTCAGGGGATGACTTCTATATCCCGCAAACAAATTTCATAATCATCATGCGTCGTTTCATTACTGCAGATTTACGAACTGATGAATTCTGATACAATAAGAGAGTAATTATATCATTCGAATGCTGAACTGATGTCCTTTAACAAATACTCGATCATGCTAACCGTGCGCTCAAAGCACGCAAAATGTTTCTCTATTTCGCAATGTCTTTCTCAGGAGCGACCGACGAAGAAGGGCGACTCGAGGAATCAGGGGCAGCATTCACATCAGCCCTTATGTCTTCAGGAACAACCACGCCGGGTCTCCTCATCAAGATTCGTCCCGCCCGAATAGCCTTGTCCATGGCTCTGTCGCGCTGGGCTTTGAGAGTAACAGAAGTTTCTTCGGCAACTTTAGCAGCCAGTCGAGCAGTCTCTAACTCCTGGACAATGGATTTCTTGGAAGCTCGGAGTTCCTTGATGGTGGCGTCCTTTGCTGATATCAGCTGCTTGAGGCAGGTCACTTCGTCCGCAGATTCCTGCAGCTTACAACGTTGATTGTCCAATTCCTCCATTGTAAAGCGGTGACTCCTCTCCAAGATGGTCAGCGAGTTGCTAGAATCACGATACAATCTGTCAAGATTGTCACGAGAAGCAGCAAGGATACGCTTTTCTTCCTGCGAGCAAAAATCAACTCCTTCAAAAACCAAGCAAGTAATAGGAACACAGCAAGGCAAAGCACAGTTTTGTAAATTACCTTTTCAGAATCGAGCTGAGCATGAAGAGAAGAACTCAGTGCATTGGCGTCATCCAAGGCAGCAGAGACTTGACCCAGTTCAGTTTGGCTCTGATAGTACTTCTCATCGAAGTCAGCATACCGCCGAACCAATTCGGCCTGATCTCGGGAATGTTTTTCCTCAAGAATTGAAATCTGCCGAAGTCATTCCTAGCAAGAGATAATCAAACAAAACGGGGTCAGAAGGTAAAGCAGTCCACAGCGAACGCAAAGAGAAGCAAAAAAGCACTAACCAGCGTTGGTTGCCTCCAATTCAGAGACACGATGTTGAAGTGACACTGGATTCCAACACGCAAGAGACGAAGCCACTTCTGGGACGGAAGCACCTTGCAATCTCAGCTGGCTGGCCATCCCATCCACCAAAGCCTGATGAGGAGAACAGATGAGTGTAATAACAGCAGTTCAGGCAATGTAAAAATCAAGCTAAAATACATCACAGTACCTGGAGGTTGGAAAAGAACGAAGGGATCCCCAAATCAGGAGAGATCAGTTGATAACCAGGCGTAAGACCACCACCCGAAGCAACTTGCAACGAACCAGTAGGAATCAGCTCGGTGCCTTCAACAGAGCTGAACACCTGATCAGCGGGGACGCTGCCCTCTAAAGCGACTCCCTGGTCCAAGGTTTGAGATACCACCATACAGCCAGAATGTGGAGGAGATCCCGCATGAACGTCCATGGAAGTACAAGAAGGAGACCCTGCTCGGGCACCCTCGGGGGCTGGGTCATAGTTTGCACTGCCCACTTGAGCCGGATCATCCCCGGCAGCACCCTCGGGGGCTGGGCAGTGGCTTACACTCTTCACCTGAGCTAAGTCATCCCCGGCGACACCCTCGGGGGCTGGGCATGTGTCAGCACCATTCTTGAGGTCCAAGCTCTCTGCAGTAACAACCTCTAAGGTTGACGGGCCCTCAGCTACTTCCATAGGACCAGGACGATCCAAGTCAGTCTCCCGGCCCTCGAGATCGCGCTCTAAGGTCGACGAGGCACGGGATGACCTCAAACCAGCATCGGGCACGTCAGCGCAAGCCTCCATTGCACCATCATCCACTAGCTCCGATAACAAGTCCTCTGGGACCATATCCTCCAGAGTCTGATCAAAGTTGGCCAGGGACAGTTCTTGCAGACCAATGAGGGCAGACAAAGCAGGAGAGGGAACTCCACTACTTTCACCACTGGCGATGAACTGCCGACTGTTTTTCCGAGTCAAAGGAATCTCATTTTCCTCTTCCTCATCATCCACATTGGCAACACAAGCAGCACCCCAATTGGGATCAACAACAGATGGGGCACCCACTATGGGATCAACAGCGGATTGGGTACACCCATTGGGGTCAGCGTCAGTAAATCCAGTCGCAGGCACTTCTTCAATAGCAGGAACTGAGGTACCAGCATCCTGATCAAAACTGGATACTCGCCGGAGGCGTCTTCTTTTCTTCTTCTGCTCATCAACAGAAGGATCAGGCTGATTGGTTCGGCAAGGGCGCCTCTAGCAAGCACTGACAGGCTTCTGAACATCCAAAGTCGTATCAGCCTCTGGGAGGGGCGCCACTACCAACGTCCCAGTAGGAGTAGCATCGGATGAATCCTCAGCTAGCAAATCAAGCATAGCGCTTATCTCTGTATCACTAGGGTTCAGGGGCACCTCAAAATGAACCTGCCGTTCGTCATCAGGAATCTCCCCAAGCGAGGCAACCAAAGCACTGACTTCTTCAGCAGAGGGTCGCACTCTAAGGCCCAAACTGCCATCAGTAATGGGTGGATTCGACACGAAAAGGGTGAAGGCTTTGGGAGGAGGCAAGTTCCAGGCCGAGTACGCCACTGGAGCACCAACATTTGACACCTTGCCCCTCAGGATCATTTCAAGTTGGCTCACCAAGTCTGCAGAAGGAACTCTCCTGTTGGTAACCCGAGTTGAGTCGGCTAGCCCTCGATACAGATAAGCTGGATAGGCCCTGTCTTTCAGTGGCTGAATATTCTTGAAAACAAAGTCAGTAACCACAGCTTCAGCAGTCAGACCCCTCTCTTTCAGCAGTCCAACTTCAGCTAGCAACACACCTGCCTCAGCTACCTCCTGATCTGTGGGAGACTTGGTCCAGCTTGGGGTGCGAACGTCCGGCTGTCTTCCCGACCGGGAAGGGAGAGAATTCCCATAATTCTCAACTATGAACCACTCCAGGTGCCATCCCTTAATACTGTCCTTGAGGGGGATCTCGAGATATTCAGTTTTCCTCCCGCGGCGCATCTCCAAGCTGGCACCCCCGACCAACTGATGTTGTCCCCCGGCCATCCTAGGGCGACAATGATACAAGTATTTCCATAAACCGAAATGTGGTAGCACGCCAAGAAAGGCCTCGCATAAATGAACGAAAATGGAGATTTGCAAAATTGAATTGGGGTTCAAATGGGTCAAGTTAATATGGTAGAAATCAAGGAGGCCGCGGAAAAAGGGAGAGATGGGAAGGCCAAGGCCGTGGAGAAGGAAAGGGGCGTAAACAACGGACTCATGGGTATCCTCTGTCGGAACAGTAAACCCATGGCAAATCCGCCAAGAACAGAGTTCTCGCGGAGGAAGAACCCCGATAGATACAAGGTGGAGAAGTTCAGTTTCAGAAATGATGGACATGTGGTTACCTGCGAAGGGCAACTGGCTGTTGGGGTCGATTGGAGGAATCACCACAGCGGACGAGCTCGCGGTCTTCCTCTTGGGTGCCATCTCGATTCTACCAGCGAGCAGAGTGGGAGGCGAATGGCAGAGAGGATTCGGAAGCGGGAAAGCAAGAACTAGGGCACGGAAAGCAAAGGCGGCTAAAAGCGCAGCTCTTATGGGATATTCTCGAGCCAGATACCGTTTCAAAAAGTGCCCAGTCATCACCCGGCGGTTATTTCCAAAACCCCAGCATGCCACGTGGAAACCCGACCATCGTCCTCAAAGACACCGGTGCGCCACCTCATCACTCGGCCATCGTCCTCAAAGTGGCTCGGGCGGCCTGCTATCACTCGGCGTTGCCTCCAAAACGCCGATTTCGTGTTCAGTCGCTCGGCATTACCTCTAAAATGCCAACGTCGCCTTCCAGTCGGTCGGCGTTGCCTCCAAAACGCCGATTTCGTGTTCAGTCGCTCGGCATTGCCTCTAAAAACGCCAGCGTCGCCTTCCAGTGGGTCGGCGTTGCCTCCAAAACGTCGATTTCGTGTTCAATCGCTCGGCATTACCTCTAAAAATGCCGACGTCGCCTTCCAGTCAGTCGGCGTTACCCCTAAAACGCCGATATCGCGTTCAGTCGCTCGGCATTACCTCTAAAAATGCTGACGTCGCTTTCCAATCACTCGGCGTTGCCTCTAAAACGCTGATATAGTGTTCAGTCGCTCGGCGTTGCCTCTAAAACGCCGACATCGCCTTTCAGTCACTCGGTATTACCTCTAAAACGCTAACGTCGCCCTCTGGCATCATCTCAAGTCGCTCGGCATTACCTCTAAAATGCCGACGTCGCTTTCCAATCACTCGGCGTTGCTTCCAAAACACTGATACAGTCTTCAGCTGCTCGGTGTTACCTCTAAAACGCCGACACCGTCTACAAGTTACTCGGCAGCTATTTCTGGAAGCATCAGTTTGATCCCCATGTTATTCATCTACTGTCTCAAAGGAATCAGTTTTGCAAACAAGCAAGACGAGTTATCAAGGAGAAACCAACATCATTCTTTCATTAAAAGGGAAGATAACAAACATACAAATCAACTCTTTACGAGTTGATACTTCCCTACTATTACTACATTACATTACTACTACTACTATACTACGCTATACTACTCTACATTACTACTACATTATTCTAACTATACTATACTAATATCTAAAAGACTAGTGGCATCTAGCCACTGGCCCTGTTGCTGCCGCCGCCGCCGCCCTTGGTGCTGCCCCTGCTGCTGCCGCCCCGGTTGCTGCCCCTGCTGCCACCGCCGTCACCGTCCTTGCTGCCGCCACCGCTGCCCCTGCCGCTACCGCTGCCGTCACCGTCGCCATCGTCGTCGTCGTCGCTGTCGTCGTCCTCGTCCTCGCCGCCGCCGTCTGAGTCCTCCTCATCCGAGGAGTACTCCGACTCATCCGAGCCCTCGAGCCCAGAGCGCTCGACGGCCCGGATGTACGTCCAGACCTCCGCCGCAAGCCCCTGGGAGTCGTCTGAGTCGTCAAACGACTCACGCAGGGGGACGGGAGCCGGAGACCCCTCAGACTCAGAGGAGAACTCCTCCTCTAAGTACTCCGAGTCACCAAACTCCTCCGATGGAGGAGTTGGCTCACGCTTGCGCTTGTTGTTCTTGCCCATGCTGGAAGCAGAAGAGAAAGAAGAGAGGGAGGCAGCAGAGAACAGCGAAGGATGTGGAAAAGCCAAAGGGACAACAGCGTTATTTATAGAAGGAGAAGGCAACCGCTCACCTCCAACCGCGGTCACTGAACAGTCGCAAAGCATTCAATAAGCACTTCAACCCGTCTGAAGACACGTCATGCGGCTGACGCCGTTTCACGCAACACAACACCCATTGGGACTCCAGTCAACAGCGCGGAGGATATGATTGCACTCGCCGTCACATCACATTACTACTCAGAAGCAGCCGGCTAAAACACTCAGCGTACCAAGCCGTCCCTTGCCCACACCCATTGGGGGGGACGCCCAGGAATTATCAGTATATTTTTCAAAACGGTCACATCTGTGCAGGGCACGCAGTGAATACCTCAAGACAAAAATGAGATATCAGTAAGGATCAGAGGAAAGCCAAATATAGCCAGTGAAGTACAAAATATGGCCGACAGAAGCGACGTGAAGACTAGACAGAGAACGTCCATCAAATGTCCAATCAGTCGCAGAGCAAATAAATTGCACTACCTAGCAAGATATGGATGGATTGCGAACTCGGCTGCTAAAGACAAAATATATGCTGACCTCTTAAGCAAAATATTGGTGACATAATGCTGACCTCCAAAGCATAATGCGAATAGCTTCATGCCAATTTCTACAAACAGAAAGGATAATTTTCAGCAAGGAGACACGAAAGGAAGACCTTCGAATGGATTATCCTCAAAAATCCATTTGAAGGTCAGGGGCTACACCCATTGGGTGCACCTCTGGTGCACCCCATGGATTATCATTCCAAGCCAAGATAGCGCCGACTTCTAAGGCGTGGGACAAGATTAAAAGGCCAACCCTCAACCAAAATGCAGGAGCACAAATGGAGATAATTTCTGGGGAAGACCTTCGAGCAGATTATTTTCTAAAATCTACTCGAAGCTCGGGGGCTACACCCATTGGGTGCCCCTCCGGTGCACCCAATGAAGTTCAGAATCCCGCAAATTGAAATGCCGACCTCTAAGGCACAAGCACGAAACTAAGCTTCGGTTAACGAGTGATCAAAGCTGGAGAAGACAACAGGAAGTCATTTTCTTCAAATCACCTACAAGCTGGACCTGGGATCTTTGGGCTGATTACCTCTAAATTAACCCAAAGATCGGGGGCTTGTGGGGGATAGATATCCCCCGGGTCCACTAAAAGAGTAAAAGACCTCACGAAAGGCCCAAGGGCCCAATAAATCGTAAGGTCATTCTTTCGTGGGCCTGGGGAGAGACAACCAGCAGAGCAGATCGACATGAGGCCGGATTGGTGCAAACCCGGACGACCCACAACGTCGAGCGAGTGACCACAACAGAGGTCCGACTCTCCCGCGCTGGAGCCCCCATGCAACGGAGCCATGCGAGGATAAGTCGGTAGGATTACATGGAGATAAACTCAAGTAGTTCACTATCTTCTAGCTACTCGTTGTTATCATATCCACATGTATTGCCCCACAGTCGAGTATATAAGGCCTAGGGGGTACCCCTTCAGAACGATCGACCCTATTACTTAGCCACCCACGTCAACTCTTTGTGTTCTCAATCCAGAGAGCTCTCTTGTAACCACATTCACCAAGCATACTCACCAGGACGTAGGGTGTTACGCATCTCTAAGCGGCCCGAACCTGTAAACCATGTCCACTGTTCCTCGTGCAATCGGCACGAACCATTTTGCTACAGTTGTCGACACCGTCCTACTCCTAAAAACACCTTGGGGGGCAACCCCGGGTGTGCGGTCGGACCCAAAACACCGACAGGCCAAGCCCATTATAAATCCAACAGATACTAGTATGATAGGTCGTGTAGCTGCTTTGCTAATTAGGATCTCGGTAGAAGTCGAATGATTTTTCTAGCACTCGCGCGAGGTCAGGAATTGAATGTATTTATCTTGATAACGGGATCTATGATGGTCTATGGACTTGGATCCAGGGTGGATGCCATGTTCATGAGACGGAAATGGAATTAAGGATTAATGTGTGGATACCTGAGTCAAGCGTTTGAACGTACTAAACACATGTCGAGAAATATGGTAACCGGTAAACCTAGTACTTGAGTGAAGCCGGGCGTGGACTTTTCTCCTCACTTGTCCTAAGACTGGGTCTCCCATGCTAGCTATGGTGGGTATAAGTGCGGTCACTGCACGGCGGCAGCCGGGGTCAGTGGAGCATTGTATGCCAAGGCGGTTAGCCCTAGCCGCGAACGGGGAATCGATGGGGACGGTTGATATGTGTGGGGACGTAGTGCCCCTACATGTCGTGTGTTTAGGCTTACCTTGCAAGGTTAAAACTCGATTCGAATCGTCTGCTTCTCGCAGCTAATGAGATTGCTTGACCCCTTGTACTACATTGAGTAAAAAGTGAAATGAGGTTGATTTGAGATAATATGTTGATTGTACTAAATGATTGCTACCATGTATGCTTTAGAAGAAGCAAACTTAGCTAAAGTTAATGATACTAGAATTGGAAAAAGCTAAAATTGATTTTTTTTGACTCAGCTAGTGCTTTTGGCAAACAAACCCCCCTCAGCCAAACAGCTACATGGTCTAGAGGTAGAGGAGTAGATTCCTTACACCGGGTAAGTCTAGCTGAGTATTAGTATACTTAGCCTTGCTTGTGGCACCATTTTTGCAGGTACGCTTCAGGATATGGTTGATGGTGTGACTTGGCCTTCCACCCTGCCACCGGGTTGGACGGTCGAGTGGGATGCTGCCATTCTGATTTAAGTGTGTTGCGGCCTCTAAGGCGTGACTTGGGCACTTAAGCTGGAATAATTCGGGCGGTTCTGACACAAAAAGTGTCTTTTTGAATGGGTATATAGAGGAGAGGACTATGTGAGGCAACTGTCACACCTGGTGTTGGGGGGCTTCCTCTTCCGAAGGTCCACAAAAACATGACTAACAATGCACTTTCAGTATAATAATAATTATCACAGGGAGCTTCGGTTCATGAAGGGAGTGTTCATCGAAGGACTTCAAAGACAAAGGCATAGCTCAAAAGCGACGACAATGAACGACCAAGCTATAGCCAAAGGGAAACAACTTCAGCTTAAAGTAATGTCGAAGGTCAAACATGGAGCCGAGCTAAAGAAGAAAAGACTAGCTAGTCCCCAATGATTTATGTTACATTTATAAATAAATGTTGAGGTCATAAATGTACTTTTACCTGGGCTGTGTCCTGTGCCTATAAATAGGTGAACACTACCCACATACTGTTCACGCTGAATTGTAATCGCTCTCGCATAAGCACCTTCGAGCAAGCCGAAAGTATCAATGTAATGTAAATTCTGTTAATGTCCATATGTACATTATGAAATACATGTGTGAATGAACTGGAAGACTACATTTACTATTTCTATGTATTCTTATGACTATGAATGATGAAGGTTTGTCCTTCTTGACCTTCGTCTGAAGATCATTATATCCAAAAGGAAATAATGCTTTGAAGGACGAAGGTCCTTGACCTTTAACAATGGTGTTGCCTTGTTCTTGATTCACAGCATTTGAGAACAAGTGACCAACATTAGCGTCCACCTCCGGTGAACTCCAACGACTACCTTCGGCAAGCATTCACCTTTGTCATGCTGCTGAAGAAGGCAATAGTGCCAGGGGCTGCCCTTCAGCCACTGAACACCAATCAAGAAGGGCTCTCTCTCAAGGAAGCCCGAAACCAGAAGAGGAAGGCTACTAGCCCAACACCGCAGGAGGAAGAACTGGACCAAGAGATCAGAGACTTGGAGGCCATTCACGAGCAAGTGCAAAGAAAGAGAGAGAAGATGCTTCGGCTAGCCAAACTTCATAGGAAGATTGATGAAGCTGTTAAAGAATTGCATCATATCACGCAAGGTGACCAAGGACGAAGGCCACCACAGAGAGAGCTTCACCAAGAAAGTCCAAGCAATGATGACGAATGGTATGAATTTCATCATGGTAACTTTGCTTTTGATGATGCTTCTCCTCTAGCAGCAGAACTGCAGGCTACTCCATGGCCACCATCCTACAAGCCACCACAGCTTCACATGTATGATGGGCATTCTAATCGAAGCAATTTCTTATGAGCTACGAGGCAACCATATCCTCATATGGTGGAAACACGGTTGTCATGGCGAAATCCTTCGTCACGGCAGTCAGGAGCGTGGCTCAGACGTGGTATTCTTCCCTTTGCCCGAGAACGATCACGTCATGGCAAAAGCTGAAGGACATGCTAGTAACCAGCTTTTAGGGTTTTTAGACGAAGCCAGTAACTGCTCAAGCCCTGGTTCAGTGCACACAAGACCATGAGGAATACCTCCAAAGTATGTCCGACGATTTTTGCGTCTTAGGGCACAGGCTCCAATGGTGCCAAACGAGATTGTTATTGAAACTATGATCAAGGGGCTTCGACCAGGACCAACGGCACAGTATTTTGCTAGGAAGCCACGACAAACTTTGGAAAAGCTCCTCTAGAAGATGGACGAGTACATCAGGGCCGATAATGACTTTTGGCAGAGGAGGGAAGAGGCCTACAGATACTCAGAGATAACTAGGGACTTTGGAGGAAGGCTCCACCCTAGACATGTCAGAACAATCCACAATCCCAGCTCCACTGACGACAGAGGAAACCACACTCAAGGCCACTAGCAAAACTCCCAGTCTTTAGGAACGCAATATATAAAGCTCCTTCAGGCCACCAGCTCCAAGAGGCAGAGGAGGAAGAAGCTTCGGAGGAAGGTTCAGCTCCCAACCTAGGAGGTTGTTCTATTTATTTGTGGGAAGGATAAAGGACATACAACAAGAATGTGCCAAGTCACGATCCATAATCAAGAAGAGATAGCTAAAGCTGAAGCAAGGCAGAATCAGCCGAAGCAGGTCCTACATACTGCTTCGTGCTATTCTCCATACATTCCCGAGTATGTTGGCAACTAGTAGCCCACAACATCGGTTGCTTCGGTAAGTCACTCTCAAGCAGCATGGAGCCCGCTACCACCACCACCACCTATGGCACCAACCTTGACCCACAATCAGCAACCAGAAGGGCACCGCCAAGCACAGCAACAGTGTGATACACGTGAAGAATTTTAAGCTCGCACGGTCAACAGCACTGTTCCTGAGTCAAGGCACATTTACTGAAGATACATAGGGGCTCAATTAGAAAATTTTCATACCTAATGTACTCTTTACTTTTCTATCTTTATATTTCTCTTCCGAAAACAATATAAGAAGGTTCAACCTTTGGCCTGATGTAATAAATCTAGGGTTACACCATCGAGTGTAACAGAAAGGGTGAAGAAGCTCCAAAGTCGTTCCTAAGGGAATGCAGAGCTAAGATACCATCTAAGTAAAAGGTGAAGAAGCTCCAAAGTCGTTCATAAGGGAATGCAGAGCTAAGATACCACCTTAGTAAAAGGTGAAGAAACTCCAAAGTCATTCCTCAGGGGATGCAGAGCTTATCTCCAAAGTTGTTCCTAAGGGAATGCAGAGCTGAAATACCACCTAAGAAAAAGGAGAAGAGACTCCAAAGTCGTTCCTAAGGGGATGAAGAGTCTTATTTTTTATGTTTTGTGCATCAACATCATTTGTATCATACCATCGCATCATATTGCATGACATCGCATCATGCATCATTTTGCACTTGTAACACCCCAGTAATTCCTAGAGTTCTTCTCAATGCTAACTCAAGAACCATTATTTCATGTGAATCAAATTGAGCAAAAGACACCAAAAACTTGAGAGCAAAAGTTCAACTAACTTTTTTGTCCTAAGAATCATGCTTAAATCATATCATGCATTCAAAATGGGAAAAATGTTTAAACCCTAGAACAACCCTAATTAGGCCATTTAAGTAGAAAGGAAGGAATTGGTAAAAAGACCATGAAAAACATGGAATCATGGCTTAGGCCAATTATAAAAGTTGAAAACACTAATTAAGCTACCATAATTGTTATAAAAGTTTGGCCAAAATAATTGATTAAAAACCCCAAAAAGGCCATCCAAGTGGAAGTTCTCTAGGGAAAATCTAAAATTCAGATTGCTGAATTTCAGCCCTCACCTAGAATTGAGCATGTTCACCTTGATCCCTAGCTCAAATCCTTAAGTCCCCATTGAAAAAATTGTTCTAAACTAACCCCTCTGCAATGTGTGTGAAGATGGCATCGAGATTCGTGCCCTAGACACGTCAAATCTGAGATTTCCTCTCGGAGTTCAGCAGTGAGACAAACCAAACTTCATCACTCCATATCTTTGGCTCCAGTCAGCAAAACCCATAAGCCTCCACACACAAACTACAAAAGAAATGTTAGGGGAAGAGATCTCTCAATGGGATCATGGCCATAATCGCAAAGATTTGGAGCCAATCCATGCTTGAACTTGACCTCTCTCTGCGCTGCCTCGTGCTCGATGCCGTGCCCAGGCGCCAGAGCTCGCACTAGCGCTCGCCCGCACACCCTGAGCGCGTGTCAGAGCCAACCCTCAGTCGTGCTCGCCCGCGCCTTTAAGACCACCCCCAGACGTGCCTCACCTCACTCCGCACTCACCTTTGCTGACCAGACACCGACCTTAGCTCTGGAGAGCTCTACACTACACGCCCGAGCCACCCGAGCGCCGGCCACCGCGACCAGCCATTTCCAGAGACCCTCAGCCTCAACCGAGCCCTTGGACAGCTTCCCCGAGGAGCCATGAAGCTTCTCCAAGCAAGGATCAAAGCCCTGCCTCATCAGAACAGCAAGATCACCGTCGCTGAACTTCGGTCGCCCGCCACCGCGCATAGGCCGAGCTATCCGGTGAGCCATTCTCCAATTCCTCGTGCCCATGCCTTCCCTAGCACCTAGTGAAGCTCACTGACCAGTTTAATTGAACTCTACCTCCCTGGATAGGCTGGAGCACTCGCCGCCGATGAGCTCCCCCGCCTGCGCACGTGGACCGGTCTACTCCAACCATCCCCGGAGACGATCCACACATCGGCGTGACCGTCACGACCTCCCCTACGCCCTCGACCACCTCACTAGAGGAATCTCGCCGCCCGTAAGCCCCATCGCCCTTTCCTCCGCCGCGGGTACTGTTTAATTGGGAGAAGGACCTCGGGTTAGGTTTAGCAAAACCCCAGGGGGTTTTCTGAACTGTCAGTGGCACATTTGAATAGTGACCCGAGGACTAGTCTGTAAGGAAACTTAAAAACATTCGCCAGGGACCCCGATGCAAAGTTAGTTTCCATTTAACCATTTCTGATTATTCTTTTTAATGAATAGAGAACTTAGGAAATTCATAACTTGAAGAATATTTATCCAAAATTAGTCAAACCAAATTTGTTGGATTCAAAATAAAATGAACCATCAAACAAAAATGCTGAACACCATGTTTTCTGTATTAATTTGTAGAGTTTTGAATTAAATAGGAAACTGCCCAAACCTTATTAATATAAAGAAAAATAGATATGCTTCTGTGTTAGGCTTAAGAAAATTTGTAGAGATACATACCCAACTTAGGCACTGTTCCAAAATCCTGAGCACCCTAGTATACAAGATTAACTCAAGTTTTGCTATTAAAAACTATATCTATCTAAAACTTAGAAAATTAAGAAAGGTAGTGGAAAATAATAAACAGAGAAGGAGCATATTTTTCCTAGTATACTTAAGTTATGAGGAACCCAGGAAAAATACAGAGAACCCTAGTCCAAAGCTAATCTAGGGTTAAATATTTATTAGGCATTAAGAAATCAAGGAAAACTATGATTAAAAATATAAGGACCATTTCAAAAATGGTAAGAGAAATTCAGTAGACTCCTAACTACTAGAACATCACTACAAAAATAATAAACACCCCAACCCCTCACAATAAGTGAGCTAAACAATTCAAATATGGTTTTGGCCCATGTTCTCATTAAATCATAAGAAAGTCTAAAATTGTGCAACAGTAGGCAAATGAATTTTTACCCAACTTTTGATGAAGTAGACCACCAGAGAAAAATACAAAACCTATTAAAAAATATAAGATAACACCCATTACCCCCTACCCCATGAAAAAGGCCATATAATCCAAGAATTTCTACCCCCACTTCCCTTAAGCAAAAGGTTGCCAAATTATAGAATGATTGCTCTTGCACAAAGAAGAAGATTGGAAAAAATAGAAATCTGTTGTTTGACAATTTTCAAGTATAGTGGTAGTAGAAAGCACCCTTTAGCCAAAAACTTTAGGAAATCACATTAAAATAACCAATAAGTATTATTGGCTAAACTTTGGTACAAAGTCATGTTATTACACCTAAATGCCAGAAAAAAGAAGCCTTAGGGAATAATCCATTGTTATAGGAGAGTTGTAGTTCAAAGCACCCCCTCTGCCCCTTAAGATTTGATAATTTTGTACAGAGAGAACCCTTAACTCTTTAAGCCCCAATTTTTGAGACAGAGAGTTATACACAAGTGAGAAGCTACTGTAATTTTTACAAATTTTTGGAAATGTATAAAACAAGGTTGTAGTTCAAACCCACCTTAAAACATAAGAGAAAAGGGAAAGAAGAGAGAAATCGGGAAGAATAATAAATCTCACCCCAATCAATTCAGCTAGGAATTATAATAAAATTTCACTAAAACATAAAAAGGTAATAAGTGGAACACTAAAATAATCTAACCATTTAACCTAACCAAACTTGACCTAAATGGCTAAGTGTACCACCAAAAATTTCCAGTAGTAAGGTTAAGCTTTACCTTATTAATTTAATCATTCACCATCCATTTATAATTGCTAAATTGCATATCATGCCATACATATATCTTACTCATTGCATTCATTAGATTGCAATCTCGCTGACGGAGAGTACGTGCTCATTCCCGAGCAAGGAGCTGTCCACGAGGAAGATCAGGAGCCAGCTCCCGAGCCTGCCACAGAGGATCTCCCTGCAGCCCCAGCATTTGAAGGCAAGCCCCGGTTTTATGCATAACCAGTTTATATATGCTACTTTACTACACTTAATGTTTGTAGGCTTGTAATGTGCACTTAAGTGTAGGAGATGATTGAAACCCTTAGTTGCATGAACTCAGAATTCCTTTCTGAGATGGATACTAGTATGCTAGGTCAAGTAGATGCTTTGCTAATTAGGATCTCGGTAGAAGTCGAGTGATTTTTCTAGCACTCGCGCGAGGTCAGGAATTGATTGTATTCATCTTGATAACGGGATCTATGATGGTCTATGGACTTGGATCCAGGATGGATGCCTTGTCCATCAGACGGGAAAAAGGAACTAAGGATCAATGTGTGGATACCTGAGTCAAGCGTTTGAACGTACTAAACACATGTCGGTAAATATGGTAACCGGTAAACCTAATACCTGAGTGAAGCCGGGCACAGACTTTCCCCCTCACTCGTACTTAGACTGGGTCTCACATGCTAGCTATGGTGGGTACAAGTGTGGTCACTGCACGACGGCAGCCGGGGTCAGTGGAGCATTGTATGCCAAGGCGATGAGCCCTGGCCGCGAACAGGGAATCGATGGGGACGGTTGATATGTGTGGGGACGGAGTGCCCCTACATGTCATGTGTTTAGGTTTACCTTGCAAGGTTTAAAAACTCGATTTGAATCGTCTGCTTCTCGAAGCTAATGAGACTGCTTGACCCCTTGTACTGCATTGAGTAAAAAGTGAAATAAGGTTGATTTGAGACAACATGTTGATTGTACTAAATGATTGCTACCATGTATGCTTTAGAAGGAGCAAACTTAGCTAAAATTTATGATACTAGAATTGGAAAAGCTAAAATTGATTTTAGACTCAGTTAGTGCTTTTGGCAAACCAAACCCCTTAGCCAAACAACTGCATGGTCTAGAGGTAGAGGAGTAGATTCCTCACACCAGGTAAGTCTAGTTGAGTATTAGTATACTCAGCCTTGCTTGTGGCATAATTTTTGCAGGTACGCTTCAGGATATGGTTGATGGTGTGACTTGGCCTACCACCCTGCCACCGGGTTGGACGGTCGAGTGGGATGCTGCTCTAGCAAGAGAGGAGCAGGATGAGTAGTGGGCTAGGCCTTGCCCTATTCCTCATCAATCGACGTTATCGACTATCCGCTGCAATTTAAATTATGAACTTGTTTCAGTTTAATTGAAAAACTCTGATTCATGTAATAACTCTAGTACTTTAACTTGAGGTTTCCTGTTTTATTGTATTTTCTCTGTGACTCACCATCGAGTGAGTTAGTGGTATTTGATCCCGGGTAGTGGCTTTATCAGACTAGATCTGAGGGACTGACGGGTTATTCCAATTTAAGTGTGTTGCGGCCTCTAAGGTGTGACTTGGGCACTTAAGCTGGAATAATTCGGGCGGTTCTGCCATAGCTGGTATCGGAGCAAATACCACCACAGAGAGAGCAATAAATTGCGAATACCAACTTTTCAAAAATCTAAAACTTGCTTAGAAACTAGTATTGGAATCGTCAGGACTAGAACGCTAGACCTTGGACGAAAGGCCTTAGGAATAGTGGGGGAAAACAGGTGGCTACTTAAGTAGGCCCTATGGGCCAGTCTTAGGATTTCAAGGATGCCCTAAAAAGCACCCTCTTGATTCGGTGAGAAGACGCTCTTTTCAGCATGCATGCATTTTAAAACACGAAAGGATTAGAAATTAAAGGAGTAAAAATTTTATCTAACCCACCTCCTTTTAATCAACCCAAGCACATGATTTTCCTTTCCACTACCATCACCTTTACATCTGACCCTCTTTCACAGATGACTTCACCCACCCCCGCCAATGGAGGAGACACTCGTTTTAGTTCCGATTTCCTTTCTCACGAGGGTTTTCCTTCCATCTTATGGGAGGTGCTTAACTCCGCCGGTTACCCTACGCCCCCTTTGTACACAATGCAGCTGTACAAGGAGCATCAGGTGCCACGTTGCCGAGTCTGGCTGACTCTGGAGGCTCACCCCCTTTAGCCGGGTTAGCGTTCCCTTGACTCTGGGACTATTGGATTCAGGACGGATGACACCACCGAGGCGGCAGCTTTGAAGACCCTAACGACTTTCTGCGGCCACCATCCCCTGGAGATGGTGATGCACCCACTGGGACTCTTCCCCACTGAGAAGAGGGATGACCCCATGTGGTGCAACCGTGTGAGCCATGTGAAGGACGTGTGGGCTATGTA
This sequence comes from Zea luxurians, assembly GCA_029449295.1. NCBI lineage: Eukaryota > Viridiplantae > Streptophyta > Magnoliopsida > Poales > Poaceae > Zea > Zea luxurians. The sequence goes on from JAOPSE010000009.1 coordinate 124,952,367, forward strand.
TCCCGACTTAGTTGGGAGGATCACTTTTCAGTGCATGAGCGCACTGTACCGCCTACAGGCCCTGCAGAGCGACGCTATGGCACATCTTGCTAACCTCGCTCAGACCACTAAGCTCACCCTCGACAGCCGAGAGGACTTCGTGGTTGACCTATCCTTAGAGTTGGTGGAAAAGGACCTATAGGTGGAACGGTTGAGCCAGCGCATCGCCACCTTGGAGCAGCAGGTGGAGATCCAGGACAACACCATTCATGTCCTGGAAAACCAGCTCCACGATGCGCAGCAGGAGCTTGAGGAAGCTAACGACCACCTGGACATGCACCACCTGGAGATGGAGGCCAATGAGGCCGGAAGCGAGGGAGAGGAGGCTCCCGAGGAGTTAGGACCAGCCCCTGGTACTAATGCGACTGCCTCCAAGATGCCCCCTTCGCCTGTATCCAGTGTCGCCTCCACTACTCACGGTTGATGGGTTATTTTGATGCATTAGGAGGATAGAAACCCACGCGAGCTTAGTTGGCATCAGATTTTGGACTAGGCTTACGGGTACTTTCCCCTAAATTTATGTAACCCATGAGAACTTTTGCGAACAATGAAGTAATTGTAATCATGTTATCCTCATTCGAGTTGATGTTAGGTTATGACATTTTCTTTCCGTATAATATAAAGCATACTGTTCGGAATTGTGAATTGGGATAACAATGGAAAAAATCTCTGTTTCAGATGGCAGCTAGGCAGCATCGCGGGCAGAACGAGCAAGTTCGCCCGCCACCTCCTCTAGCTCCCACAGTGCAGGAGCTGATGGCTCAGCAGAACAAAATTCTGCGACAGCTCTTGCAGCGCCTGCCCCATCCTCAGCAGAATGGTGGAGGCCAGCCGCAGCGACCTCCGGTCGCGGTGACTTATCAGGAGTTTCTGAGCACGCAGCCGCCCTTGTTCACCAAGGCAGAGGATCCGCTGGACGCCGACGTGTGGCTACACGTCGTGGAGTCCAAGTTTCCCCTCCTCACGGAGACTGCCCCGATGACACCAAGGCTCGCTTCGACGCGTAGCAGCTTCGCGGACCCGCTCGGACATGCTGGGACCATTTCCGCGCCATGCTACCTGCTGGTCATGAAGTTCCATGGGAGGAGTTCAAGACTGCCTTCAGGGGACACCACATTCCAGCTTGGATTCTTGACCGCAAGTTGAATAAGTTCCTGGCACTCAATCAAGGGACACGTACTGTGTTGCAGTATGCCCAGGCCTTCAATGACATGTGCCAGTACGTGGGCTCTCATGCTGACTCTGATGAAAAGAAGAGAGACCGCTTCCACAGGGGTCTCAACACCAAGTTGCGTGAGCGTCTCAACACTGTCGAGGCTGATAGCTTCAATGAGTTGGTCAACCTGGCATATCGCAGGAGGACTGTATTGTAGCTCCCAGAGGTTCAATATTGTTTCCAACAATCAGAGCAGAGGATTCTAGCAGCAGGCAGGCAGATGGGTGATCAGGCCACCTCAGCAGCAGCAATCACCCAACCACTTTCCAGCTCTCGCTCCAAGGAACAATCAACCCCAGTAGCAGCAGTTCCGCCAGGGAAATAGGAACAAGTGCTTCACTTGTGGCAATGTGGGCCATTATGCCAAAAATTGCCCAAGGAATCAACAGAGGCAGATGCAAGCACCAAATCAAGACAGAGGAAGAAAGCAAAAGGTGCAAGTCAGGCAAGGGAAGCTCAATTTCACTACTCTGGAGGAGTTACCTGAAGGAGCCCCCATCATGACTAGTATATTTTCAGTTTTTAATCAACCTACATTAATTCTGTTTGATTCTGGCATCTCATAGCTTCATTAGCCAGAAGTTCAGTGCTAAATGTCAACTGCCTTTCTATCATACAAAAGGGTCTTTCTTGATAGCAACGCCTGGGGGCAAAATTGCAACAAACCAATTAAATCGAAGTGTGCCAATATCACTGGGAAGTAAGATCTTCAAAACCACACTCCTGATTTTGGGATTAGAGGGTATGGACATCATTCTCGGAGCTGACTAGATGACTCAACACCGAGTGGTGTTGGATGTAGCTGCCAGAGCTCTAGAAATCCGTTCTCCTACCTTCAGAGACCTTGCATTGTATCTACCCAGCCAAGACTCTACTCGATCATGTGATTTTGCTATGATAGAGTTACCCTTGAAGAAGATTCCAGTGGTCTGTGAGTATGCAGATGTTTTTCCTGATGAATTGCCAGGAATGCCACCAGACCGGGATATTGAATTCACCATCGAGTTGCAACTGGGAATGGCACCTATTTCCAAGGGACCTTACCGGATGCCACCCGCTAAATTGGCAGAATTGAAGTAACAATTGCAAGAATTGTTGGACAAGGGTTTCATCCGCCCAAGTACTTCGCCTTGGGGATGTCCAACCTTGTTTATGAAGAAGAAAGACGAAAGCTTGAGGCTATGTATAGATTACCGCCCACTCAACGAGGTGACTATCAAGAACAAGTATCCTTTGCCTCGTATTGATGTTCTTTTCGATCAATTGGTCGGAGCGAAAGTGTTTTCCAAAATAGACGTTCGCTCCGGCTATCATCAGATCAAGATACGAGCAAGTGATATTACGAAGACTGCCTTCTCAAACAGATATGGGTTGTATGAGTATTTGGTGATGTCGTTTGGGCTGACTAATGCGCCAGCATACTTCATGTATCTGATGAATTATGTCTTCATGCTTGAACTGGACATGTTCGTGGTGGTTTTCATCGACGATATATTGGTGTACTCAAAGAACGAAGAAGAGCATGCATGTCATCTGCATGTAGTGCTCCAACGTCTGAGAGAGCACCGTCTTTATGCCAAACTGTCCAAATGTGATTTTTGGCTAAAGGAAATCAAATTCTTGGGTCACACTATCTCTCAAGCTGGCATAGTTGTTGATCCAGACAAAGTGCAAGAAGTGATGAACTGGAAGCCGCCAACAACTGTCCGTCAGATTCGAAGTTTTCTGGGATTGGCTGGTTATTATCAAAGATTCATATCAGACTTCTCTCGAATTGCGAAGCCCATGACTGAATTTTTGAAGAAGGGAGTCAAGTTTGGCTAGGGTCAGAAATGCGAAGATGCTTTCCACACCTTGAGGCAGCATCTGACCACAGCACCGGTGTTAGCGCAACCCGACAATGGCAAGCCATTTGATGTATACTGTGATGCCTTTAGCACTAGACTGGGTTGTGTTTTGATGCAAGACAACCTGGTCATTGCCTACGCATCAAGGGCACTCAGGCCTCATGAGCAAAATTATCCCACTCATGACTTGGAGTTAGCAGTCGTGGTTCATGCATTGAAGATGTGGAGACACTATTTGATGGGAACCCACAGCAACATCTTCACAGATCATAAGAGCCTCAAGTATATCTTTACTCAGGCTGATCTTAACATGAGGCAGAGAAGATGGCTAGAGCTGATCAAGGACTACGACCTAGAGGTACACTACCACCCGGGGAAAGCCAATGTGGTAGCTGATGCCTTGTGTCGGAAATCGCAATGCAACTGTGTTATGATGGATTCTCGCATCAACACCATGTGTGATGAGTTGAGAAAAATGAAGATTGAAGTGATTCCTTCTGGTGCTTTGTCTCACATTTCTGTTGAGCCAACTTTGCGAGACCAGATAATCATGGACTAACTCAGTGACAAGGGAGTGCAAATCATTAAGGAGAACCTCCATCAGAAGACAAAGAAGTATAAGTGTTTCCACCAAGATGGGAAGGGTATATTGTGGTTTGGAAGCAGATTGGTGGTTCCTAAAAATAAGGATCTCAAGAAGATAATCTTAGATGAGGCTCATATCTCCAAATTCTCCATGCATCCAGGAAACACCAAGATGTACCATGATCTGAAGCCCTTGTATTGGTGGACCAGAATGAAGAGGGAAATAGCTCGATATGTATCAAAATGTGACACCTGTCAGAGGATAAAGGCAAGCCACTTGAAATCAGCTGGTGCCTTGCAGCCCCTATCAATACCTTCATGGAAATGGGATGACATCAGCATGGATTTTATTGTGGGTCTGCCCAACACCTCTTGGCATCATGATTCAATTTGGGTCATCGTGGACCGATTGACAAAAGGGGCACATTTTCTTCCAGTGGACACCACCGATAAGGCTCAGAAGTATGCAGAGCTGTATATTGACAGAATCGTTTGTTTGCATGGATTACCCCGGACCATTGTCTCTGACCGAGGAGCCCAATTCGTTGCTAGATTTTGGGAACAATTGCAATAGTCTTTGGGAACCAAGCTACTAAGGAGTTCAGCTTACCACCCATAGACTGATGGTTAGACCGAAAGAGTAAATCAAATTCTCGAAGATATGCTAAGGGCTTGTGCGATCGATTGTGGCAAGAACTAGGATAAGTACCTCTCTTTGGCAGAGTTTGCTTATAACAACAGTTATCAATCCAGCCTAAGGATGCCACCTTTCAAAGCCCTATATAGAAGAAGGTGTCGAACACCCCTCAATTGGTCTCAGCCTGGAGAAAGAGAAATTTTTAGACCTGACTTAGTGACTGAAGCTGAAAGGAAAGTCAAACTAATTAGGAAAAATCTAGAAGCTGCTCAAGCCAGGCAAAAGAGTTACCATGATAAGAGAAGAAAACCTTGCTAGTTTGAAGTGGGAGATTTCGTATATCTGAAAGTGTCACCCACCAAAGGAGAGCAAAGGTTTGGGATCAAAGGCAAGATAACCCCTCGCTACATTGGACCTTATGAGATCGTGGAAGCATGTGGACCTGTGGCATACAAATTGAAGTTGCCTCCAAAAATGTCTGCCATCCACAACGTGTTCCATGCATCCCAATTGAAGAAATGTGTTCGATTGCCGACCGAGATCATAGTAGAACCAAAAGTGGAGATAGAGCCAGATCTATCATACCAAGAGTACCCTTCCAAGGCTCTGGATTGCAAAGAAAGCTCAACTCGGGCTAAATCGATGAAAATGTGTAAGATTCAATGGAGTAATCACTTAGAGGAAGAGGCTACTTGGGAGACTGAGGAATTTCTACGTTCGAATTTCCCCGATTGTCTACCGAAGGGAATTGGTACGTAACCATGCCCAACCCCTCCCACTGCCCTTTGAATCTAAATATAAGAAAAATGACCTTAACATAAAATGAGTTAGTTGTAATACTAAAACTAAGAGGACTTCCTTCCGAAGTTGCAAAGAAGATGACATTCGAAGAGCAGTTTACTAAGAAGAACCTTAATGAACAAACCACCAAATTCAAGCAAGCCTTAACATTCACTTCACCCTAAATGACTCCGACCCGAATCTCGGGACGAGATTCCTTTAAGGGGGGGAAGGCTGTAACACCCCAGTAATTCCCAGAGTTCTTCTCAGTGCTAACTCAAGAACCATTATTTCATGTGAATCAAATTGAGCAAAAGACACCAAAAACTTCAGAGCAAAAATTCACCTAATTCTTTTGTCCTAAGACTCATGCCCAAATCATATCATGCATTCAAAATGGGAAAAATGTTTAAACCCTAGAACAACCCCAATTAGGCCATTTAAGTAGAAAAGAAGAAATTGGTAAAAAGACCATGAAAAACATGGAATCATGGCTTAGGCCAATTTTAAAAGTTGAAATACACTAATTAAGCTACCATAATTGTTATAAAAGTTTGGCCAAAATAAATGATTAAAAACCCCAAAAAGGCCATCCAAGTGGAAGCTCTCTAGGGACAATCTGAAATTCAGATTGCTGAATTTCAGCCCTCACCTAGAACTTGAGTACGTTCACCTTGATCCCTAGCTCAAATCCTTAAGTCCCCATTGACAAAATTGTTCTAAACTAACCCCTCTGCAATGTGTGTGAAGATGTCATCAAGATTCGTGCCCTAGACACATCAAATATGAGATTTCCTCTCGGAGTTCAGCAGTGAGACAAACCAAACTTCATCACTCTATATCTTTAGCTCCAGTTAGCAAAACCCATAAGCCTCCACACACAAACGACAAAGGAATGTCAAGGGAAGAGATCTCTCAATGGGATCATGGCCATAATCGCAAATATTTGGAGCCAATCCGCGCTTGAACTTGACCTCTCTTTGTGTTGCCTCGCGCTCAACACCGTACCAAGGCGCTAGATCGCGCACTGCCGCTCGCCCGCGCACACCCCGAGCGCGTGTCAGAGCCACCTCTCGGTCGTGCTTGCCCGGGCCTTTAAGACCACCCCCAGACGTGCCTCACCTCACTCCACACTCACCTTCGCTAACCAGACACCATCCTTAGCTCTGGCGAGCTCTGTGCTACCCGCCCGAGCCACCCGAGCGCTGGCCACCGCGGCCAGCCATTTCTAGAGACACTCAGCCTCAACCGAGCCCTTGGACAGCTTCCCCGAGGAGCCGTGAAGCTTCTCCAAGCAAGGATCGAAGCCCTGCCTCATTAGAACAGCAAGATCACCGTCGCCGGACTTTGGCCGCCCGCCACCGCGCGTAGGCCGAGCTATCCGGTGAGCCATTCTCCAATTCCTCGCGCCCATGCTTTCCCTAGCACCTAGTGAAGCTCACTGACCGGTTTAATTGAACTCTACCGCCCTGGATAGGCCTAAGCCCTCGCCTGCGCACGTGGACCGACCTACTCCGACCATCCCTGGAGACGATCCGCACATCGGCGTGACCGTCACGACCTTCCCTACGCCCTCGACCACCTCACCGAAGCAATCTCGCCGCCGGTAAGCCCCTCCGCCCTTTCCTCCGCCACGGGTACTGTTTAATTGGGAGAAGGTCCTCGGGTTAGGTTTAGCAAAACCCCAGGGGGTTTTCTGAACTGTCAGTGGCACATTTGAATAGTGACCCGAGGACTAGTCTGTAAGGAAACTTAAAAACATTCGCCATGGACCCCGATGCAAAGTTAGTTTCCATTTAACCATTTCTGATTATTCTTTTTAATGAATAGAGAACTTAGGAAATTCATAACTTGAAGAATATTTATCCAAAATTAGTCAAACCAAATTTGTTGGATTCAAAATAATATGAACCATCAAACAAAAATACTGAACACCATGTTTTCTGTATTAATTTTTAGAGTTTTGAATTAAATAGGAAACTACCCAAACCTTATTAATATAAAGAAAAATAGATATGCTTCTGTGTTAGGCTTAAGAAAATTTGTAGAGATACATACCCAACTTAGGCACTGTTCCAAAATCCTGAGCACCCTAGTATACAAGATTAACTCAAGTTTTGCTATTAAAAACTATATCTGTCCAAAACTTAGAAAATTAAGAAAGGTAGTGGAAAATAATAAACAGAGAAGGAGCATATTTTTTCCTAGTATACTTAAGTGATGAGGAACCCAGGAAAAATACAGAGAACCCTAGTCCAAAGCTAATCCAGGGTTAAATATTTATTAGGCACTAAGAAACCAAGGAAAACCATGAATAAAAATATAAGGACCATATCAAAAATGGTAAGAGAAATTCAGTAGACTCCTAACTACTAGAACACCACTACAAAAATAATAAACACCCCAACCCCTCACAATAAGTGAGCTAAACAATTCAAATATGGTTTTGGACAATGTTATCATTAAATCATAAGAAAGTCTAAAATTGTGCAAAAATAGGCAAATAAATTTGTACCCAACTATTGATGAAGTAGACCACCAGAGAAAAATACAAAACCTATTCAAAAATATAAGATAACACCCATTACCCCCTACCCCATGAAAAAGGCCATATAATCCAAGAATTTCTACCCCCTCTTCCCTTAAGCAAAAAGTTTCCAAATTCTAGAATGATTGCTCTTGCATAAAGAAGAAGATAGAAAAAATTAGAAATCCGTTGTTTGACATTTTTCAAGTATAGTGGTAGTAGAAAGCACCCCTTTGGCCAAAAACTTTAGTAAATCACAGTAAAATAACCAATAAGTATTAGTGGCTAAAATTTGGTACAAAGTCATGTTATTACACCTAAATGCCAAAAAAATAAGCCTTAGGGAATAATCCAATGTTAGAGGAGAGTTGTAGTTCAAAGCACCCCCTCTGCCCCTTAAGATTTGATAATTTTGTACAGAGAGAACCCTTAACTTTTTGAGCCCCAATTTTTGAGATAGAGAGTTATACACCAGTGAGAAGATACTGGAAGTTTTACAGAATTTTTGGAAATGTATAAAACTAGATTGTAGTTCAAACCCACCTTAAAACATAAGAGAAAAGGGAAAGAAGAGAAAAATTGGGAAGAATAATGAATCTCACCCCCAATGAATTCAGCTAGGAATTATAATAAAATTTCACTAAAACATAAAAAGGAAATCAGTGGAACACTAAAATAATCTGATCATTTAACCTAACCAAACTTGACCTAAATGGCTAAGTGTACCACCAAAAATTTTCCAGTAGTAAGGTTAAGCTTTACCTTATTAATTTAATCATTCATCATCCAATTATAATTGCTAAATTGCATATCATGCCATACCTATATCTTACTCATTGCATTCATTAGATTGCAACCTCACTGACGGAGAGTACGTTCTCATTCCCGAGCAAGGAGCTGTCCACGAGGAAGATCAGGAGCCAGCTCCCGAGCCTGCCATAGAGGATCTCCCCGCAGCCCCAGCATTTGAAGGCAAGCCCCGGTTTTATGCATAACTAGTTTATATATGCTACTTTAATACACTTAATGTTTGTAGGCTTGTAATGTGCACTTAAGTGTAGGAGTTGCTTGAAACCCTTAGTTGCATGAACTCAGGATTCCTTTCTGAGATGGATACTAGTATGCTAGGTCGATTAGCTGCTTTGCTAATTAGGATCTCGGTAGAAGTCGAGTGATTTTTCTAGCACTTGCGCGAGGTCAGGAATTGATTGTATTCATCTTGATAACGGGATCTATGATGGTCTATGGACTTGGATCCAGGATGGATGCCTTGTCCATTAGACGGGAAAAAGGAACTAAGGATTACTGTGTGGATACGTGAGTCAAGCGTTTGAATGTACTAAACACATGTTGGTAAATATGGTAACCGGTAAACCTAGTACCTGAATGAAGCTGGGCGTGGACTTTCCCCCTCACTTGTCCTGAGACTGGGTCTCCCATGCTAGCTATGGTGGGTACAAGTGCGGTCACTGCACGGCGGCAGCCGGGGTCAGTGGAGCATTGTATGCCAAGGCGGTAAGCCCTGGCCGCGAACGGGGAATCGATGGGGACGGTTGATATGTGTGGGGACGGAGTGCCCCTACATGTCGTGTGTTTAGGTTTACCTTGCAAGGTTTAAAAACTCGATTTGAATCGTCTACTTCTCACAGCTAATGTGGTTGCTTGACCCCTTGTACTACATTGAGTAAAAAGTGAAATAAGGTTGATTTTACACAACATGTTGATTGTACTAAATGATTGCTACCATGTATGCTTTAGAAGGAGAAAACTTAGCTAAAATTTATGATACTAGAATTGGAAAAGCTAAAATTGATTTTAGACTCAGCTAGTGCTTTTGGCTAACCAAACCCCTCAGCCAAACAGCTACATGGTCTAGAGGTAGAGGAGTAGATTCCTCACATCGGGTAAGTCTAGTTGCATTTTAGTATACTCAGCATTTCTTGTGGCATAATTTTTGCAGGTATGCTTTAGGATATGGTTGATGGTGTGACTTGGCCTACCTGCCTGCCACCGGGTTGGATGGTCGAGTGGGATGCTGCTCCTGCAGGAGAGGAGTAGGAGCAGTATTGGGCTAGGCCTTGCCCTATTCCTCATCAATCGACGTTATCGACTATGCGCTGCAATTTAAATTATGAACTTGTTTTAGTTTACTTGATAAACCTTGATTCATGTAATAACTCCAGTACTTTAACTTGAGGTTTCTTGTTTTATTGTATTTTCTCTGTGACTCACCATCGAGTGAGTTAGTGGTATTTGATCCCGGGTAGTGGCTTTATCAGACTAGATCTGAGGGACTGACGGGTTATTCCAATTTAAGTGTGTTGCAGCCTCTAAGGCGTGACTTGGGCACCTAAGCTGGAATAATTCAGGCGGTTCTGCCACAGCACTCATACAAGCAGTGGAAAAGAAGGAAAATCGCTCCTTCAAACATACCTGCTAACCCATGAGGTTAAGTCTAGCTTAGGCAAAGCCTCATGAAAGAATGTATCAATAAGGCATGATCCATGCTTGTGACAGAGGTACTGTCATACGGAGTTTATGCCTTCGACAATGGTATTCTTATGCAACGTCTACGGCAAGAACTGCACAGTCGCTTCGGCAAAGAAGGGGGATTTCTTTCTTTATGACGCGTGAAAAGAAGGCAAGGTGTTTTTTCGCCTACGACTCAAAAACGGTAAGTACGAAGATTTCACGCCTCACAAAGAAATATATTACATCATTAAATACACAGATAGTTGTTTCTTACAAAGGCAAAATTATATACAGTGAATCTAAATTCTTAAAAAATAAGCTCTAGTCGTCCTCTTTTAGAACTTTATCGGCAACTTCCTTCAAGAGTCTGTTGACAACTTCGTCAACGGCTTTGTTAGCAATCCTAATTACATCGAGCGCCCCCTTCAGAGATGGATCAGCTTCAGGGTCATATGGCTCCAAAGGGGGAGAGAGCTCAGCTGTACCACAATACAAGTCTGTTACTACCGAAGCTAAAATAATTTACGAAGCTAAATCATGAAAGATATACCTATAAGCATGGCACATTCAGCGGCTTCTTCAGCTCTTTTGGCCTTTTCCAAGGCATCATGAGATTTTTATCTTTCTCTCTAATAGCTTCGTTAGCTATCTCTCGGCCACCCTTCAGCCATAATTTTGAATAAAACTTTCCGCTTAGAGTAGTGGCTTTGGTCGAAGGATTTTTAATGTTGTCGGCTGAAAGCGAGAATCCTGGTTGAACCATAGCCTTGGCATGTTCGCAGCCGACCTTTTCAAGGACCGATACAGCCCCACGAGCACCGGCGAAGGCATAGAAATCTCCTATGTCGCTAAGAATCTCTTCAAAAGCTTCGACTTCGCCATTGATCTAGCGGATAACCCCGTCAGGATCACCGCGGATAAAGTTTTCTCTAAGGAAAATGCGCCAACTTTAGAGAAGCTATTCTTTAAATTCTTAGCACATTCTGTAGCAACTTTGTAACAATCCACTTTGGCTTGATGAAGCTCTTTGACATTTTTATGTACCCTTGATCGTTCAATATCAGATATTTCATGTTTTGTTAGCTCCACACTGAAATTTTCGGTTGCTTCACCAAGTTTCTTTTCTAATTCTTGTATTTCAGATCTATGCATTTCTGCTTGAGTGGATAGCTTAGCCTCACTGGATTTTAACCTTTCGACCAAAGAGAGCAGAATTTTATCTTTTTCAAGAGCTTCGTTCCTCAAAGTTATAACCTCCGATCGAAGGTTTCCAATTGCTATCTGGTAGCTTTCATCTTCTGCATCTTTTTGAGCTTTTAGATCTTTACTAAGGATTAGACCCTGCCAAACAACGAACAAACAAAAATAGTAAGAATTACCACAAAAATAGTTCACTGTAACAAAAATTACCAAATACGAAGCCAAAATGTACAAACCTTTAAGCTATTGTAGGTGAGACTATCCGCAAGTTGATCCTTCGTCATTACGGATAGACCAAGCTCAAGCTTTGGATATGTCATGTTATCCATCATCTCTCGGCAAACATTGATCTCTTTACTGTCAGGTAGACAGTAAAGTAAGTCATCTTCATTATCTCCCCGGTATACCAAGGACCCTTGGGGTATTTCAGTTCTTTAGCATAGTGTCACACTTTGGCAATTTGACCTGCTGATAACTGCTTTCTCAAAGCATGTCGAATAATATAGTTCAAATCACCCTGAGGAGGTGCTTCAGGAACAGGTGATGTGGGCTTTTCTGGCATAGTTCCCGAAGGTCCCGCTTCAGCATGGATAAAAGAAGCGCTTGCACTGACCGCTTCTCTTGCATCTTCAATTTTTTCGCTAGAGGCTTCGACAGTCGTGGGAGTTGGCGCTTTCATGGATTTTAAAATAGCATCTAAAACACTAGCCATCCTTATCTTCCTCAGAGTTCCTGTTGTAGTAGTTGATAGCTTCAGTAGCCCTGTTACAACTAGAGGGCTCAGCACTTTTGAAAGTTCTACTGTTTTCTTTGTTTCCGATTCTTTTACCGGATTTGCACTAGCTTCGGCTGGCATGGAAGGAGCTGATTCTGTACCTAAGGGTATAGCCTCGGCACTCTCAATAAGCTTCGCACTACGGTCGTCTCAATAAGCTTCGGCCTACGAGTCAGGACCTTGACTCTCTTTGGCTTCGGTGCGCTAGAAGAAGTCGAGGGGGCAATTTTTCTTTTTCCTCCTTTCTTTTGAGCAGGAAAGCAATAGTCAGGATAAACAAACCCAATTACATCAAAGACTCTATTTAGCCTTCTTTTTCCTCGAGCGCCGAAGGCAATGGTCATGGCTTCGCCCTCTGCCTTCGTGTAGGCTCCCAGCAGCTCATCATTGGTTGCCTCTATAGCTTCTAGTCAATCGTCATTTGGCTCGTCAAACTGGCTTCTATACCAGAAGGTGTATCTAAGATAGACCAAACCACCTTGTTTGGAGCCAGCATCAGTTTCCTTTGGCATCTCCCACTCATTCACAAGAGGCCATACCTTGAAAGTAATGTGTTCTTGTACCAAATCCCTGGTACCGATGTAAGTACACACGGTGTTGAAATCCATTAGCATGCTTGCACCTCATTCCCAATTGCAATTAATGGCCTTCTAATGTAGAAGCGCGACCATATGGGACGTTGTATAATGCCCTTCACATCCTCCCTCTCACTCGGATCATTCTTCACGTAGAACCATTGCTTCATCCAAGAACCCGACCATTTCTTCCGAAATGTTGGCACGGGATAACTTGCCTCAAAGTGGGGCACGAAGCTGTAGCACCCGAAGTTGTTATGGTATTGTTCCTTCTCTGTTGCCTTCGTCTGGTAGGACAATTCATGTATATTACAGAAGCACCTAGCATCTGGCTCTGGTCCTTGGCTCCTCATAGCCCAAATGAAAACCCCCACTTTAATCAAAGCCTCGGGAGTAAGTTGATGAAGGTATATTTCGAACGTCTTCAGTATTTCAACCAACATCTTGCGCAGTGGAAAATGAAGCCCAGCCTTCATGAAACTTTTAAAAACCACCACTTCATCTACTTCGGGAAGAGGGACAATACTTTCTCCTCTAGCTCTCATAATGGATATATCATGAAAATATTTTCCCTTCATGCCTTCAATTTGACCTTATTTGATATTGGACTTTCCAAAAACTACATGGCTCAGCCTCCACGGCCGATCTTCGGCATCATCATTTCCACTCTCCACATCAAAGCTATCATTGTCGCAGGAATCCTTAGATAGCCCAACTAGCATTTCATTGGTGATTTTCTCAATGTTGGTCATTTCCATTTCTTCGTAAAAACCAGCAGTTGTGGGGTCTATAATCTTCTTATCCTCAACCATTTGGATGATGATCACAACAAATGTCGAAGCTCGAAAAGCAATCACGCTCACAAAAGAAGAAGGCTAAAATGGCAATCACAGCACAAACAACTAGATGGCACGAAAAATATTCGCATCACAGGCCTCTATATATATACTCAAAGCTCCACCACTCGATGGGTCCCACAGTTCAGAATGATTCGCTATTCTAGTTAAGAGAAGGTGTTTTTTGGACCTTCGGCTAAAAGCCTTCGTTCGTATCACAGTCAGAATTTGTTGCAAAGAAACAAATTAATACTGTGAGGGGCTACTATTGGGGGCCTTCCTCTTCTGAAGGTCCTCAAAAACATGACTAACAATGTACTTTCAATATAATAATGATTATCATAGGGAGTTTCGTTCATGAAGGGAGTGTTCTCCTTCATCGAAGGCCTTCAAGACAAAGGCATAGCCCGAAAGCGACGACAATGAACGACCGAAGCTATATCCAAAGGGAAACAATTTCGGCTTAAAGCAATGCCAAAGATCAAACAAGGAGCTGAGCTAAAGAAGAAAAGACTAGCTAGTCCCCAATGATTTATGTTACATTTATGAATAAATGTTGAGGTCATAAATGTACTTTTACTCGGGTTGTGTCCCGTGCCTATAAATAGGTGAACAGTACCCCCGTACTGTTCATGCTGAATTGTAATCGCTCTCGCATCAGCACCTTTGAGCAAGCCGAAGGTATCAATGTAATATAAATTCTATTAATGTTTATATGTACATTATGAAATACATGTGTGAATGAACTGGAAGACTACATTCACTATTTCTATGTATTCTTATGACTATGAATGATGAAGCCATGTCCTTCATGACCTTCGTCTGAAGATCATTATATCCAAAAGGAAATAATGCTTCGAAGGACGAAGGTCCTTGACCTTTAACAATTGTGTTGCCTTGTGTCACACCCAGTTTCGGTGGGCAGAGCCGGGTGCATCGCATATGTGTGCCAAGATCCATTTCCACACATATGTTGACGTCATAAGTGTAATATATCAAAAGACAATGCAATAAAGGCGTAATGGGAGTAGAGTACTTTATTACATCATCTGAATTATTATATCTTTAACAAGTATCAACATCAAAGTAAGGCAGAATTTAAATAACATGGGTAATCTCCCACAGGAAGATGATCGGCGCATCCTTAGACTTAAAACTCATTGTCGTCATCAGCGAAGTCTCCAGCATCACCCTCTGATCAAAATATTAGCAAGGGTGAGCTCACTTATGGTCAGGGCTCAGCAAGTGGGGGAAAAGTTAATGCAAGTTTAACAAGGTGAGGCTAAGGTTGAGCAGTAAGCATTTTAGTTGGTCAATATTTTAGTAGCAACACCTGTCTTACTAATAAGAGTGTATCCCAAGTATTCCCATTAAACAAAGATATAAGAGTATATCAAAAACACTTAAGTGAAACCACTTAAGCAAACCATTAGCAGATCATCAGATCTCGATTTATTTCCATCTTCAAGTTCAATTATCATGTGAGGAGTCCAGGGTGCTCTTAACCGTGAGCATGGTTGACATATCAGTTTTACACTCTGCAGAGGTGGCACATCTTTACCCATGAGTCACGATTCCCTTCTTGCCTAGGTTGATCAGACCCGTATTCACTTCCGAGGTGAATGGCTAGGGTCTCACTACGAGGCTTTTCCCTAGAGTCCTCAATATGCAAATGCTGGAAATGGTCAAACTGCATAGAGCATGCCTAACGTAACCATCTTACAGTCCAGACTACAGGGTAAAGCTTTGGGAACTATGCCCGTATCCAATCTGCCTGAGCTGGAACTATAAGCGCTTGCTAGATGCCCCCGTTCCGGTCGACCACGACCAGCACCCAACATAAGACTTCCCTAGTTATTTAGCCAAGGGCGTCCCAAACCACCCTCATGGTAGCACTGTTTTCCCGGGTGGTCACTCCATGTTCCAATTAATATGCAATAATCTTGTTTAACCTTCGGGTTAACATCGTAATACCAATTTCATTTATGGAACATTAATATCATAAACAGGAGTGACATAACAATTATTAAGTTGAGTGGTAGCATCAATTTGCAAAGCATAGTATTTTCCCAGGGTAATCAAGGAATACAGTTGGTAAATCTAGGAAATCCTTAATTAGGTAAATCCCATCAAATTATACAGTATATCTAAATAGTAAACATTATTATATGCATTAATTGGGTACAAATAGAATATGCAGAGGGAGAATCCACTTGACTTGCTCGAACGTGTCATGTGGGTCGTCCTCGAACGTGTTATGCTCGTCTAACTCATAGTCCACTTTTAGCATCGATTTGTGTATCGCACATATAAAAGAATACGTACGTCAAATAAATAAACATACACCAGTACAGGGGTAATGATTCACCATTACATTCATCACACTTATCACACTCATAAATACGTCCTAACGCGTAAATACTTATTAATTCATTTATGACTATTATTGCGAGTTATTAATGGTGAAATTATGAGTAGGTGCTATAATAATAGTTTTAACTAGTATTAATATGTATTAACATCATTTATGAAAATAAATGGTAATTATTTTCTTTAATACTAATAACTAGACTAATAGATTTATTCTTTTTATTTCTAACATGAATTATTGAGTATAGCTAAAAATGAATCTACTAACATATTATTCTAAAAATCAACAAAAATCACCAATTGGGCTTTTTATAACATAAAAAAGTATTTTACCAATTCTAAAAAGTTAAGTGCTATACTTATGAGCATTTTTATTTTGGCTAGTAAAAATCTATTTTCCATACGACTAGTGGTATTTTCTCCTTTATTTCTAAAAGAAAGTATCACTAAAAATAATCGGAGATAAATCATCTAAAATCCTATAATGTTTATATGGCCATGAATTCTATATCATTTACTAATTCTATTAAAATGAATCTATGATTATAATTCTCCAAATAATTTCCAAAGTTCAATGTGACCAAAATTAACTATAAAATTTCCTATCTAGTGTTTTTATCACCAACGTGTGTCTACTAATTTTCATCATACTTCTCTCTAATCTGTCATTCTAAAAGTCATAGCATCGAATAACATGAATAATCACGGTGCACTACTTATCGCATTTATCTACCAAAAATTCCATAGCGCGCATACACTTGAATTTTGAATCACAACATGCTCATATTACAACATAATAAATATACAATTCACAAACTGAATCAAAAGTAATTTCGAAAATACATAAAATATTTTGGGTCATCTTCAACCTTGCGACGAACGGTGGATGGCTTGGGCGTGCGTCTAGGTGAAGGCTTGGTACGACGGGGGCGTAGCTCCGGCGACGGCGTGGCGAACTTTGGCGATGACGGCGGTGGCTCTAACGGCGAGGAGAGTGAGAGAGATATGGGGGTGAGCTCGGGTAGGGAGAAGGGAGAGAGGAGCTCGGTTTTATAGAGGAGAGGGAGGGAGAGGGAAGGTCGGCCGGAGAGAGATCAATGGCCGGCGGGTTCTTCATGGCGCCATAGATGCGTCGGTTTCAAAGGAGAGTAATGGGGAGAGGGAGAAGAAATAGTCGCGGGACTTCATGGCGCGGGTGGCGCGGCTTGGCTGCTTCGGTCGGGCGACGGTCGACCTGGCTCGGCGGCTTCGGTGTTGGGTCGTGGCTCAGCCTGGCGGTGCGCTCGGTCGGGGCAGAGGCGGGGTCGCCGCGGGGCAGGGGCGGGTGCAGGGACGCGTGGGCGCGGGGTCGTCGCGCGAACGGCTTCTGAGCTCCTGGCGGCGCGTGCGTAGGAGCAAAGGAGAGGGCACGGGGTGGAGAGAGAGAAAGGGAAGAGAAGGAGGGAGAGAGAATAGGGGAGGGGGAGAGGAAGAACAGGGGGCGGCGACGGCTTGGGCAGGGAACCAGGGGAGGCGCGGCTAGGGTTCTTGATGGGCCTTGGTGGGCATAAGGTTAGGGTTAGGGTTTCTCATTTTTTTTCTTTTTTTTCTATTTCTTTTCTAAATTCGAAATACATTTAAATAACTCAAAAATTCATAATAATTAAACCAAAACTATTTAAAAATAAAATATTTATTTTTAGACTAATAATTATTATATTATTTACTAGGATTTTGCTATAAGAAGAAATGCTATTAAATATCCAATAATCAATCATGTGCAATCAAAAATTATTTCAAATGCAAATAAATAATAAACACTTGAATAAAAATTTATTACCCTAATTACCATAAATAACTAAATGCATTATTTTTAGCTGATGGTTTTTATAGTGTTACACCTTGTTCTTGATTCACAGCATTTGAGAACAAGTGACCAACACTCGGTTTTGGAAGGAAAACCGAATGCAAACCATGTACGTGTCAAGATCAGAGATTCACGTACACAATGATTACATAATTGGACATCATCACATAGTGCTCAAATAATAGCGAAAAGAGATATCACTTTATTAATCATGATGTCTGAAACATTCACATAGTCATTAACTTAACCAGAAATCAAAGTGCTAAACGAAACATGGTAAGATAAGGCCTTCACAGGCAGCTGACTGGGGTTTGCCGCTAATCTACTCCAGAAGTCATTGAAAAGTCCTGAAACTCCTGAAAGTCCTCCACATGGCCTTTATCTTCTCCTAAGCAGAGGTTGCAATGGGGACAACTTGGTGTTTGGTGTTTAAGCAAGGGTGAGTACACATCAATGTACTCAGCAAATGCCCCGTTTGGCTAAAGTGGACTAGCTATATGTGGGGTGAAGCTTAAAGCGGTTGCTTTTAGTTTGTCAGGTATTTATTATTAGTAGAAGCCAAGTTTTAGCCTTAACCCCAAGTTATTATCCCAAAAGGTACTCCCTTCGAGAGGAAATACAAGAATCCATAGTTATAATCGTCATCATTAAACCATCATAATAAAGGTATCTAGAATATCTCTAATCAAATGAGCTCCCAAGGCTATAATCGTGAGCACGACTGATATACCGATTTCTAACCCTCTGCAGAGGTTGCACACTTTACCCATGAGCCGTGATTCTCGTTCTGCCCGGGGATCATGACTCCCCATTGATCACTTCCTAGGTGGTCCGGCATGGTATCACTACATAGCCTTTACAACGATTCCCTAGAGGTCATAGATGGTCGTTAGGTTTCTCCATTTTGATAAACACATATCTTTCCCCGTAGGAGGGGGACTAACAAAATCAAAGTGAATGAACCTCGACAAAGCAAGTACTGTGCCTGGACCCCATTTACTGCACAACGGCGAAGCTGACTACACCTCAAGTTCCTCTAATTAGTCAGCTAAGGGCGTCCCATACCACCCTCATGGTTGTACTATTTTCTTGGGTGGTCATCCAACGAACAAGTCCTTACAGAGAGGTGCTCAAGAAATAGCCTGAGTCCTCTTTAGTGCCATAAGTTCATCATCATAACCAGAATAACATCATTGTATCATAAATATTCTCACCATGTTCATTGATTAATATAAAGCACTAGCATGATATTAACCCTAATAGCCAAATCCCAAAAGGGTAATCAAGAATAGGATAAATAGACAACTAGTCAATCCTTAGTTTGATCATGGTATGCGGGACAATGAATTGTAAAGTAAGTAGGACATAATGGGTCTGAGAACACTTACCTTCACCAAGTTGTTGCTCAGGGAAATCTCATGTAACTCTCTCGGGAACCACGGACTGCTCGTTGTCTATGCAAAACAATCATTCATTCAACGCACTCGGGGAATAACCAAAGAATAGTACACCAAACATGTGCAACACAGTAAACACAGGTTCAATAGAAAGGTAAAAACAATGAGGTGTTTCCTAAGTTGGGGTAGGTTACTATGCCATGTGATTTATTGCTCCCTAACCAAGTATATCTTGTTATAACACTTGTTCAAATATAGTTACCTCAGGGATGGGATTACTCATTAAATAGTGTTGGGTCTATAAAGTTAAGTATTTGAACATTTATTAGAGGTTCCTATCATTATTTTATTTCTATTAGGGTTCCTATAGCATCAAATACAAACTCGAGATCAACTATAAATTGAGACATGAAAATAGTAGATGAGCATTATTTTAATAGATCGACAAAAACATGATGAACATTTTGCAATTTGAATCACCTAATTTGGAGTTCATATGACGAAGTTATGAATTTTAGAAGTTTTAGAATTTAAAACCCTATTTTAAACACATTTCTCTGATTAAATAAAGATCTGGAGGCCTTACTACAAGATTCCAGGGGCTCGGGTAAAAATAAAAAGGATGGCAGTTCTATTCTTCTAAACCTGGGGGATTTTTAACAAAAGTGCCACGTGAAGGGCCGAGATTAGAACCAGCGGGGCGAGCACGCGTGTCCACCTGATCAATGGCGTATTGGGAGAGGTGATTTAATTTATTGAGATACTGCATCACAGAATCTCCCCCTTGCTTTAGTCGGATGAACTGTTCCAGTTTCATTTGTAGCACTCCTTCTGGAACATAATGTTCCCTAAATGCCAGTTTGAATTCTTCCCAAGTGACTTGATGTCCCGCAGGCTGGATGGCAGAAAAGTTTGCCCACCAGGTGCTAGCGGGGCCTCTTAACTGCTAAGTGGCAAATAGAGGCTTCTGTACCTCGGTGCATCAGATTAGCCCGAATTTATGTTCCATTACCCGCACCCATTTATCAGCTTCCAAGGGTTCCTCCGCCTTGACGAAGAGCAATGGGCGGGTTTCAGAGAACTCCAGATAGGTAGTGTCTCGTGGTCCCTAAGGGGGAACTCTTCCTCCATGTTGATGAAATTGGTTGCCCGCCATTTTGCGCAGAAAGCGCGTGTTGTCAGCGGTGGCATTGACCAAGACAGCGATAGCCTCAGCCAGGGTAGGAGGTACAGGTGGCGGATTGGGAGTGTCCTCCCAGCCGCGGGATGTACCTGCCCCATCATGAGCACGGGTCCGGGATAGCATCTGTGTAACACCCCAGGTGTTTATATTCCGCTCGACAACGAGTACGGATTTAAGCACCTAATCAGTGGATAAAATGAATGCTAAATTTAAATTATCTTCGGCTATCGCGATTTTTATATCGCATCAGTGTCGTCTGTCGCGAGTGCGACATCGTTTTTATTTTCATCTATCCGGGTTCGTCCTAAATTTTTGTGATGTTCGGAACATAATTGTTCCGAAAATCGGTGCGTCCGATGAGTATTTAAAATTCATCGCTCGCGCGAATACGAATTCGGAAGTCCGACGCACTCGGATGATTTATTTCTGGACAAATTAATTTGAACTCGATGACTAACATTTTCAAGGTAAAATAATTTAACCCCCTTCTGTTAACTGTGACATCGTGTTTACGGAATTTTAATCGAACTATAGCTAGTCGAGTGTTTGAGTAGCGAACGGAAATCATCTGAAATCAACTTAATCAAATGCCGATTAAAATACCGAAGCCGAAATCCGTTTAATTCGGTCCATTTACATCCTGTCTGAAACAAACCAGCACACTGTAATTAGTACAGACAGCAAGTAATTGGTAAATGATTTAGTTCGCTAAATCATTGGAATGAAATGGGTAGCAAGTATCATCGATCCTTTATTTATCGCTACAAATCTAGATTCAAAAGTACCTACGATTTTCGGTAAAAAAAATGGAAAATACCCCATCCCAGCCGCCCCCTGTCCAGGTTATTTTCTTTTCTCATCTGTAGTCGTCGTTCTCATCCACGCATGGAAGAAAAATCAAAACAAAAACAAAACAAAAGAAAATAAAAAATATCTCTCATCCTCTCCACCGCTCTCTCCGTGTCCTCATCCTATCCACCGCTCGTTTTTTTCGCGTGATGTGCTCAAGCCGCGGGGCACCTGGACGCTTGGTGGCAGGTCTTCTAGCTCGCCACCCTCTGCTGATTTTTCTTCACCACCGCGGTCGCTAATTCTTCATCTCCTTGAGCTCATCTTCCAGTCGCCTAGCTCATTTCGCTTTCTCTGCTGGTGCGCGCCCAGATCTCCTTCTCTCGCGCGCTGCCGTTCCTGCTCGCCATGGACGTGCCCAGCCGCTCCCTCCTCTCTCCTGGTGCTTGAGCTCGCCGCACCCCGGGTCACCTGCTCCAGCTCGCCGCGCTTTGCCGAGATCCCTGCTCCCACGCACGTCGCGGTCTTCCCTGCTCCTGCTCGGAGTTCGCCCAGCCGAAGTTTCATCCCTGTTTAGATTTCCCTGCGCGCGAGTTCAGCGCCCTCCCGGCCTCCTGTTCGCCGGCGCGTTGCTTCTAGCTCGCCCTCGCCGCGGAGCCCTCTGCCGCGCCCCTGGCTCTAGCCTCCCTCCCCGCTCGGCCGCCTGCTTCTCTCCGCTGCTCGTCGCGCCCAGCTGTAGCTCGTCGGATCTCCCTCGCCGGCGCGTGTTCCTCTCTTCCCTTGCCGCGTCCGGCCGAACATCCCTGCGCAGCCCCAGTTCCTCGCTCGCCTCCATGGTGTTGCCGTAGAGTTTCCTCGCCGCGCCCATGCCGCGACATCGCCTGCTCCAGCTCGGGAAGCTCCCTGCGCGCAGTCGCGCTTATCTGCTCAGTCCTCTGGTGCCCAGTCGCTTTTCCCTTTGCTTTGTCCAAACCGCGACTCCCGCCGTGGAGTTTCCCCGTCATCCTAGCTCCAAGCTCCATTGTCGTGACTTTCTGCTTCTTCATCGCGCGCGCAGCGTTTCGTTGTCCCTCGTCGTGCCAAGTTCTCCTCTGCCCGCAGACGCGTCCTGTTTCCTGCTCGCCAGTGCGTCCTCTCGGCTCGCTCGACTTTAATTCCCAATCGCGTCGTCAACCTCGTCGTTCGCCGTCGTTCGTCGTCAAGCCTCACTGTCAATCCTGTTGTGCCTCGCTTCCGTTGTGTTCGATTAAATGTCGGATCAAGAATCCAAGCTGTCGCTCATCCTCGCTGTGAAATCCTCACGCTCACCATTCTCTATTCGATCTCGTCGTCAAGCTGAAGGCCATCGTCGTTCAGACAACTACCAAATCGAGTTGTGATGTGGTGAGCCGATTCGCTATTTTTACTCTCAGTTTTATGATCGTAAAATAAGACGCTTTGTATACGTATACGATTAAGTTAGAAATACCAGTAATGCGAGGTGTGCGCTTGGTAATTATGGCTCGATCCGTTATTATGTCGTTAGGTTGTGTGATGTTATGGGGTCGATGATAGAAGTAGAATTCTAGCTGTTGGGCGATGACGGGAAGAACATTGTTCCTCGCATGCTTAATGTTTGATGGATAGTCTGAACCAGAATCATCGTCGTTCTCATGAATTTTGTATCGACTAGTAATAGTACACTGGATTCGCTAGTTTTTATTATTAGTTCAAGGCTTGGATTAATTAGTTATATTAGTTGCATCAGTTCTCTAGACGGTAGTAACCGTGCGTTGTGGTTATATTAATTGTTTATTAAAATGCTTCATCATATATAGTGTATTGGTTTATATATATATATATATATATATATATATATATATATATACACAGATGAGATGTGTAGGTAATGAGTAGGATAGGTTTAGTGTTCTAATTAATTAACTGATAAGTTGTGTTTAGGCTAATAATATTAAACATGTATTGTTTGTTGTTTAGTGATGTTTACGTTAGATTCGGTTAATCTAGAGAAGCGTAATTATTGCGCTCAGTCGTACGTCAATAACTAGTGTTTTCGGATAAAATAGTGCAACGCCTCGCCGCTAGGTGTTTAATTCGCTATCGCGTAGCACTATTTAGATTTGTGCTATTCCTGCCTATATGCATTCATGTGCATTATGCAAATCATTTAGGTACGTTGGTTGACTACGTGATGTGAAGAACCTGAGCCAAGTCGACCCCAAGATGACGTAACGGGTGGACTACTCCGCACGGTGATGCTAATGGACGAACCTGTCCGATCAAGTGTCAGGATGAGAGATGCTCGTCAAGTGGACAACACCTAACAAACACTAACATAGTGTTACCCAGGCAAGCCCCGGTGCATGCAACCCCTTCCTTGTGTTTTTAAATACTTTTCGCACACTTAAGTCTAGTGAAATGTGCATTAGGTTTATAGGAGTTGCTTGAAACCCTTTGATGCATTGCCTTCCTTGATATCCATACCTTTATAGATACTTCTGGTGAAGTATCAAAATTTGATTTACAAAAATGCTTAGCCCTGCTTAGATCTTGTGGATAGAGGTTGTCTTTTGCAATACTGCCTAGCTCAGGGGTTATCCTGAGGAAAGATGGCTTCTACCTGCAAGAATACTTTCATTGAGAGCGTGGTGGGATCTTACTGCAAAGCTCCCTGTGATGCTCTTTTCATCCTAAGGAACAGAAACAATCCTAAGGATGGAAGTACTTAAATCGAGACTTGGGTTAGGAACAGGTGATGTTCTACCCAGGTTGATTAAGGATTGGATGCGTATGTAGGCCTGCTAGCGCAAGGACTATCTTAGCTAGCCGCATACCCTGGAAATGGGACAGGGTAAGCTTTGCCTCGGGCAGACTAAGGCCAGAATAAGATAACACGAAATGGGCGTGGAGCGGTGGCGGGAGTAGCGTGTACCCTCCGTGGCAAGAGGCTGGACGGTGGTGTATCTGTGCTCTCGGTTTGCGTGAACCTGATCTGGTCTTAAGAACCCTGGGGTCGAGTTGACATATGCAAGGATTAAGTGCTACATATGTCGTGTGGTTAGAGATCCTCAGCTGAGTAAATCGATTCGGATCGCCGTTATATCCCCGGAGAGTGGAGACTTGATCACTGACCTACAACCTAAGTCAGGATGTGAACTTCATGAATAAAAATGATGTTGTATTGATGAGATGATGAAATTAGACTAGAGGCAAACAGAGTCTATTAATATTTAATCTGGCGTTAAAATGTTGAAAGTAAGGACTCACTTTAGTAAGTTATTTCTGCAAAAGTATCTAAGTTGATTCTTGCTAAAGCCTCTCCTTGATTCCCATTTATCCAGCATACCCTTGAGAGTCTTTTCCTTAGTCGGGTAAGACTTGCTGAGTAATTCCATACTCAGGGTTTTATTCCCTGTTGTTTTTCAGGTCATAGCTTTGTGTTGCTGATGATGGTGTTAAGTGCCGGTGGGCTCGGCCTTCTTATAAGTCTAAGTAACCCTTCTATACTTCTTATTGAGGATGGTCTCTCAAGCTAGCATATATTTCAAACTTATAATCACTCCGATAAAATAATGTAAAATTTTTGTAACTTGTAAAATTTGGTAATAATATTTCCGCTGCAAAAATATTGGTGTGTGTGATTTGTGTTACTTAATCCCGCGGTTCTGGTTGTAAGTGGTTTATCCGATGTCCTTGGGGCAATCGGACAGATCCTGTTAAGTTATCTGGTGCACATGCATAGCCGTCTGATGTCTTTGGGACAAGGACAGGTGCATGTGGGCCCAATAACTTGGAGGTTCTGCCACAGCTGGTATCGGAGCTGGATTAAGTATATATGGTCACATACATATTTTCAAAACAAAGGTTTTGGTTTTGAAAAAAACTATTTTCAACTAAACACATTGTTTGGCTTTGAAAAACAGTTTTGAAAAACTATAATGCTAGCGACATCCTCTATTAAGCCCTAAGTTAAGGACTATCAGGTGGCTTAGTTGAAAACCATAACCCACAACCGGGTGAGTATTGCATACATGTGTATTGTTATTTTTGAGGCCATTCAGTTTTGAATGGATCGACGCCCAAGGTAAGGTGAGATGTGAGAGCATGACCGAACAACCGTCGGTCTAGGGGAGTGTTTAAATGTGGCGTCCGATTATATACATGTTCTACATATGTATATATGAAGACTGCGATGTGGAGTATTTACTTTTCTGGGAATTCAGTATCCCATGGATGTGTATGGGTATACAGACATGGGAATACTGAGAAGTGTAATGTACTTGTAACGACGCACCTACGCTCAGGTAAGAAGGTGAGTTACCATAATGAGTTGCCCTATGGTTAAAGTGTGGCAACGGCGCCTATGCGTGGCTCGGCGCTTAATGATGAGCTGGCCTCCATATAGCAATATATGGAGTATAAACTGTGATAAACTGTCATGTGTGAATTCCATCATTGGGTAATGGGCTGTGATGGAATTTTCTGCAGGTACACTAACCTCGAAAACGTATGTGTAGTTGACGACTAGCAAAATACCGAGAGAGAACGTATGCCACCGATATAGAACGCTATGGCCACAATATGTTGGCAAAATCAGTGAGGACGTGTAGGACGAGCATGCATCCTGATTGTAGCATCATGTTTGTCACCTATACATCCAAAATGCTTTACTCATCCTTATTCCAGAAACCAGTGATTGTAGATAATTTGGTGTAATGTTGAATTATGAACTTCGATAAAATAGCTATTCTTCGTTCCTTGGGTATTATGTTTAGATGCTATATGTGTGCTCTTGTGCTTAATGTGTCGGTAGAAGGTTAGTGACTTGTTTGCCTAAACCCAAATCTAGGCCATGTTCTTAGTTGGTGAACCATGACCAAAGTTGATTTTTCCGTTAGCACTCCATGACCAAACACATACAAATAAGTGCTTAGATAATTTCTTGGATGGACATAAAGTGTACTCAGGTTTAAAACAAGAATCTCAAATTACATCTCCCTCCTAGACCATGCCCTTGTTCGATTGGCATAAGCTGATGTCCCCATTCCAGTTTGCCTGTTTTTGAAGATCGCCATGTTGTTTTATCAACCTAACCTAGGAAAAGCATGTCCGGCCATTTTCTTGAATTTGATGCCTTTGGTTTCCCCATATCTATCAAAGGCATATCAACTTAATTCTTGACTTGTATTGTTGCGATGGGCATAGAAATATGCTTGGGGCTGAATTAATAGTCTCCCATCGTACTCATTCATCAACAAGTTTAGGTTATGGCCATGTCTTGTTCATTTCCTTGGGCCATAATCTATTTGGTTCTCTACTTGTAACTGTTCTTAACAAGTGGAGTATCTCTTTGTATATTGTCACTCTTGCCTAATCCATTGGTGTCGCACGAGATTTCTTATTGGTTACGTCTAGTAATGGTGTTATGACTAAAACCGACGGTGCCGTGACGAAACCGAGGGCCTTCTGTGTGTGCGCACCCACGGTTGTGCTGCTCGGCACACGCTGGTATCATGGTTAGTAGTTGTAATCCATTATGAGACTATATCAATGTGTTTTCTTGGCACAATCTATTTTTGCTACGTGGGATTCATTATTGGTGCCAGTTTGGTGATGGTGTCATGGTTAATGACTTATGGTGCCGCAGCGAAACTGAGAGCCTCCTGTGAATGCGCACATAGGATTTTGCTGCTTGGCGCATGCCGGTACCGAAGTCTCTAGTCATGATCCATTATGGAACTACACTGATATGTTATCTTCTGTACCCTAATTCCTTGAAACGATTTCGGTGTTGTTTGTCAAGTGATCAAGCAACATCTATCATCTCTATTGGATCAAAAGGGCATACCACTTCCATGTGGGGTCTCTTTTTCCTTGACTTTGGTAGTGACTACACACATACGCGTTCCCTTTGCATCCTTTGTGTAAAGGTGAAGCCTTGAAGCTTTTTAGTGCTAGAAAACAGTTGAATTACTCTTAAAATGGAGATTGGATTTCCCCTGCTGCTGAAATGCAGGAGTTTGTTCATTCGCTCTCTTATTTAATCCATGTATTCCCTAACCAAGTGGATAATTCATCTCGCATGAAGAAATGGATGAACCACATGACCAAATGGACTGGTTGCAAAGTCCGCATCTACAGATCCCTCCATGGGTGATTTTCTCGAATCTATACCACCTTTTGTGGACTTGAATTCTCGGGTTAACCACATGTTAACCGCGACAGTATTTGACATCCACACCCGTCTCGTGTGCTATGAGCTTACCGTGACCACTTGTTGGTAAACCTCCTTTTGTGTGTTTTACCCAAGATGGTGCATCTGATTCTGGTTGGGTAAAGTCGCGTATTTACCGCTCGCCCAATAGACTCAGATAGTACAGTGTCATCAGAAAAAGCAAACTGCACACATGGAACCTTATGTGTTCCTCTAGCAGACAGCGTCTCTATTGGTGGGCATTTCTAGATTAGCCTAAGGCGATTCATGTTATGTCCACTAGAGAAACAACATTCTGAGACACTCGCCTTCACTCCGGACTATCTTAGGGTTACCGCTGATATGGACGTGGGTTACATACTTCTCTACCCTTAGAAGTTTTTTTTCGCTCTGAATCTCGGGACGAGATTCTTTTAAGGGGGGAGGGCTGTAACACCCCAGGTGTTTATATTCCGCTCGACAACGAGTACGGATTTAAGCACCTAATCAGTGGATAAAATGAATGCTAAATTTAAATTATCTTCGGCTATCGCGATTTTTATATCGCATCAGTGTCGTCTGTCGCGAGTGCGACATCGTTTTTATTTTCATCTATCCGGGTTCGTCCTAAATTTTTGTGATGTTCGGAACATAATTGTTCCGAAAATCGGTGCGTCCGATGAGTATTTAAAATTCATCGCTCGCGCGAATACGAATTCGGAAGTCCGACGCACTCGGATGATTTATTTCTGGACAAATTAATTTGAACTCGATGACTAACATTTTCAAGGTAAAATAATTTAACCCCCTTCTGTTAACTGTGACATCGTGTTTACGGAATTTTAATCGAACTATAGCTAGTCGAGTGTTTGAGTAGCGAACGGAAATCATCTGAAATCAACTTAATCAAATGCCGATTAAAATACCGAAGCCGAAATCCGTTTAATTCGGTCCATTTACATCCTGTCTGAAACAAACCAGCACACTGTAATTAGTACAGACAGCAAGTAATTGGTAAATGATTTAGTTCGCTAAATCATTGGAATGAAATGGGTAGCAAGTATCATCGATCCTTTATTTATCGCTACAAATCTAGATTCAAAAGTACCTACGATTTTCGGTAAAAAAAATGGAAAATACCCCATCCCAGCCGCCCCCTGTCCAGGTTATTTTCTTTTCTCATCTGTAGTCGTCGTTCTCATCCACGCATGGAAGAAAAATCAAAACAAAAACAAAACAAAAGAAAATAAAAAATATCTCTCATCCTCTCCACCGCTCTCTCCGTGTCCTCATCCTATCCACCGCTCGTTTTTTTCGCGTGATGTGCTCAAGCCGCGGGGCACCTGGACGCTTGGTGGCAGGTCTTCTAGCTCGCCACCCTCTGCTGATTTTTCTTCACCACCGCGGTCGCTAATTCTTCATCTCCTTGAGCTCATCTTCCAGTCGCCTAGCTCATTTCGCTTTCTCTGCTGGTGCGCGCCCAGATCTCCTTCTCTCGCGCGCTGCCGTTCCTGCTCGCCATGGACGTGCCCAGCCGCTCCCTCCTCTCTCCTGGTGCTTGAGCTCGCCGCACCCCGGGTCACCTGCTCCAGCTCGCCGCGCTTTGCCGAGATCCCTGCTCCCACGCACGTCGCGGTCTTCCCTGCTCCTGCTCGGAGTTCGCCCAGCCGAAGTTTCATCCCTGTTTAGATTTCCCTGCGCGCGAGTTCAGCGCCCTCCCGGCCTCCTGTTCGCCGGCGCGTTGCTTCTAGCTCGCCCTCGCCGCGGAGCCCTCTGCCGCGCCCCTGGCTCTAGCCTCCCTCCCCGCTCGGCCGCCTGCTTCTCTCCGCTGCTCGTCGCGCCCAGCTGTAGCTCGTCGGATCTCCCTCGCCGGCGCGTGTTCCTCTCTTCCCTTGCCGCGTCCGGCCGAACATCCCTGCGCAGCCCCAGTTCCTCGCTCGCCTCCATGGTGTTGCCGTAGAGTTTCCTCGCCGCGCCCATGCCGCGACATCGCCTGCTCCAGCTCGGGAAGCTCCCTGCGCGCAGTCGCGCTTATCTGCTCAGTCCTCTGGTGCCCAGTCGCTTTTCCCTTTGCTTTGTCCAAACCGCGACTCCCGCCGTGGAGTTTCCCCGTCATCCTAGCTCCAAGCTCCATTGTCGTGACTTTCTGCTTCTTCATCGCGCGCGCAGCGTTTCGTTGTCCCTCGTCGTGCCAAGTTCTCCTCTGCCCGCAGACGCGTCCTGTTTCCTGCTCGCCAGTGCGTCCTCTCGGCTCGCTCGACTTTAATTCCCAATCGCGTCGTCAACCTCGTCGTTCGCCGTCGTTCGTCGTCAAGCCTCACTGTCAATCCTGTTGTGCCTCGCTTCCGTTGTGTTCGATTAAATGTCGGATCAAGAATCCAAGCTGTCGCTCATCCTCGCTGTGAAATCCTCACGCTCACCATTCTCTATTCGATCTCGTCGTCAAGCTGAAGGCCATCGTCGTTCAGACAACTACCAAATCGAGTTGTGATGTGGTGAGCCGATTCGCTATTTTTACTCTCAGTTTTATGATCGTAAAATAAGACGCTTTGTATACGTATACGATTAAGTTAGAAATACCAGTAATGCGAGGTGTGCGCTTGGTAATTATGGCTCGATCCGTTATTATGTCGTTAGGTTGTGTGATGTTATGGGGTCGATGATAGAAGTAGAATTCTAGCTGTTGGGCGATGACGGGAAGAACATTGTTCCTCGCATGCTTAATGTTTGATGGATAGTCTGAACCAGAATCATCGTCGTTCTCATGAATTTTGTATCGACTAGTAATAGTACACTGGATTCGCTAGTTTTTATTATTAGTTCAAGGCTTGGATTAATTAGTTATATTAGTTGCATCAGTTCTCTAGACGGTAGTAACCGTGCGTTGTGGTTATATTAATTGTTTATTAAAATGCTTCATCATATATAGTGTATTGGTTTATATATATATATATATATATATATATATATATATATATATATATACACAGATGAGATGTGTAGGTAATGAGTAGGATAGGTTTAGTGTTCTAATTAATTAACTGATAAGTTGTGTTTAGGCTAATAATATTAAACATGTATTGTTTGTTGTTTAGTGATGTTTACGTTAGATTCGGTTAATCTAGAGAAGCGTAATTATTGCGCTCAGTCGTACGTCAATAACTAGTGTTTTCGGATAAAATAGTGCAACGCCTCGCCGCTAGGTGTTTAATTCGCTATCGCGTAGCACTATTTAGATTTGTGCTATTCCTGCCTATATGCATTCATGTGCATTATGCAAATCATTTAGGTACGTTGGTTGACTACGTGATGTGAAGAACCTGAGCCAAGTCGACCCCAAGATGACGTAACGGGTGGACTACTCCGCACGGTGATGCTAATGGACGAACCTGTCCGATCAAGTGTCAGGATGAGAGATGCTCGTCAAGTGGACAACACCTAACAAACACTAACATAGTGTTACCCAGGCAAGCCCCGGTGCATGCAACCCCTTCCTTGTGTTTTTAAATACTTTTCGCACACTTAAGTCTAGTGAAATGTGCATTAGGTTTATAGGAGTTGCTTGAAACCCTTTGATGCATTGCCTTCCTTGATATCCATACCTTTATAGATACTTCTGGTGAAGTATCAAAATTTGATTTACAAAAATGCTTAGCCCTGCTTAGATCTTGTGGATAGAGGTTGTCTTTTGCAATACTGCCTAGCTCAGGGGTTATCCTGAGGAAAGATGGCTTCTACCTGCAAGAATACTTTCATTGAGAGCGTGGTGGGATCTTACTGCAAAGCTCCCTGTGATGCTCTTTTCATCCTAAGGAACAGAAACAATCCTAAGGATGGAAGTACTTAAATCGAGACTTGGGTTAGGAACAGGTGATGTTCTACCCAGGTTGATTAAGGATTGGATGCGTATGTAGGCCTGCTAGCGCAAGGACTATCTTAGCTAGCCGCATACCCTGGAAATGGGACAGGGTAAGCTTTGCCTCGGGCAGACTAAGGCCAGAATAAGATAACACGAAATGGGCGTGGAGCGGTGGCGGGAGTAGCGTGTACCCTCCGTGGCAAGAGGCTGGACGGTGGTGTATCTGTGCTCTCGGTTTGCGTGAACCTGATCTGGTCTTAAGAACCCTGGGGTCGAGTTGACATATGCAAGGATTAAGTGCTACATATGTCGTGTGGTTAGAGATCCTCAGCTGAGTAAATCGATTCGGATCGCCGTTATATCCCCGGAGAGTGGAGACTTGATCACTGACCTACAACCTAAGTCAGGATGTGAACTTCATGAATAAAAATGATGTTGTATTGATGAGATGATGAAATTAGACTAGAGGCAAACAGAGTCTATTAATATTTAATCTGGCGTTAAAATGTTGAAAGTAAGGACTCACTTTAGTAAGTTATTTCTGCAAAAGTATCTAAGTTGATTCTTGCTAAAGCCTCTCCTTGATTCCCATTTATCCAGCATACCCTTGAGAGTCTTTTCCTTAGTCGGGTAAGACTTGCTGAGTAATTCCATACTCAGGGTTTTATTCCCTGTTGTTTTTCAGGTCATAGCTTTGTGTTGCTGATGATGGTGTTAAGTGCCGGTGGGCTCGGCCTTCTTATAAGTCTAAGTAACCCTTCTATACTTCTTATTGAGGATGGTCTCTCAAGCTAGCATATATTTCAAACTTATAATCACTCCGATAAAATAATGTAAAATTTTTGTAACTTGTAAAATTTGGTAATAATATTTCCGCTGCAAAAATATTGGTGTGTGTGATTTGTGTTACTTAATCCCGCGGTTCTGGTTGTAAGTGGTTTATCCGATGTCCTTGGGGCAATCGGACAGATCCTGTTAAGTTATCTGGTGCACATGCATAGCCGTCTGATGTCTTTGGGACAAGGACAGGTGCATGTGGGCCCAATAACTTGGAGGTTCTGCCACAATCTGAGGCAAAGAAACATTTGGAAATATAACATGTCAAACATACACAATCTTTATGTTATTGTGGAACAGTAATAATTATACATACTCCATTATACAACTCAACTTCCTTACTTATTTTACATAAGTACATTACTTAGACTATACTACTCTAATCCTCTTCATCCTTAGCTGTTCTGCTGCCTGCTTCAGGAGACCGTTCATCTGCAAGATTCATGGAAGGAGGGGCTCCAAAAAGGTCAATCCCCCCATTAGATCCTCCATTTGTTGTTCTAGATGGGTACTGCAGGCGATTAACTTCGGCTGATAGTTCAGCAATGTGGCGACTATCGCGCGCACGCTCCCTACACCCGTGGTGTAGTTCAGACCTGAGGTGATCCACTCTGGACTCTAAATCCCCAATAGGGTCGTTGCTTCCACTGCTACGTCCTTCATGCCTAGAGGCCAGCTGATGTCGAGGCACACCATGAGGTCCAGTTGATTTGCGCTGGGTAGTTTTAGTGCGCGCCATATCTCCATAAGAGGGGAAGACTTATTAGTATAGTTTAAAACATGATGCATGCATAACCTAATAATTATGGGATCAATCTTTCATCGATCCCCTACTTCCTCATATACTGCACTCTGTTACCCGGTTTTAAAAAGTGACTACCAGAAAGTGGTAAGATAAGAATGAAAGAATATTTTAAGGTAAGTATTTAAAAATTCTTTTGAAGTAGTACGTAATGTCTGAAGAGACGGGCTTCGCTCCAATACCCGCTATCACGGAACCTCCCAAGGTATTAGGTCCACCTACAGATGTCCTTGTCCTAAGAACCTCAGACAACCATGTAGATGTACATAATCACTCGACAAGTTCGGTCATCTATATCATCATCATATCGCCCAAGAGCGCTTCACCCATCACGCAGACATTACATCCATAATCGAAGTAAAGAATAAGCGGAAGCGGATTACAACTCTAGCTAGAGTGATGGCAGAGGAAGCCAGCTTCAAAGGTCACAACATAGCTCACAATCCTCAGGGCAACAGCAAAGCTCTTTCAGGCCACCAGCCCCAAGGGGCAGAGGCAGCAGGGGCTTCGGAGGAAGGTATGGGGATCAGCCCAGAAAGCTCTATTGTCTATTTTGTGGTGAAGACAAGGGCCACACTACAAGAACATGCCAGGTCACCATTCAGAAGCAGAAGGAGATTGACGAGGCAGAGGCACGATAGAACCAGCCGAAGGAGGTCCTACATACAGCTTCGCGCTACTCTCCCTATATACCAGAATACATGGGAAATCAACCTGCAGCTTCTGTTGCTTCGGCAAGTCCTTCACAAGCTTCCTGGCCCCAGCTCCCATTACCACCACCATTGCCACCTACCCACACCCGAAGCCAGCAGCCAGAAGGGCACCAGCACGCCCAACAGCAGCGCGACTTCCGGGAAGAATTCGAAGCTCATACAGTCAACAACACTGTGCCAGAATCAAAGCATATATACTGAAGAATATCCTATTTTTGATGTACCTTTACCTTTTACGCCATCTTATTTTTGTACGGAAAACAAGTAACGAAAGACTTAATTTCGATTTCTTGTAATAATTATTCTTGCATCAACAAGTAAAATATATTTTTTCTCACAGACTGCCGAAGTTCGAAAGATGTTTTCTAAGAAATTGGGGTAAATTCCGAAGCTCAAAAGTCATTCCTAAGGGAATGCAGAGCCAAAAGTTTGACGAAGATACGAAAGTCGTTCCAAAAGGAGCGCAGCGTAAGTTTTCTGCTCAAAAGTCGTTCCTAAGGGAATGCAGAGCAAAAAGTTTGACGAAGATACAAAAGTCGTTCCAAAAGGAGCGCAGCGTAAGTTTTCTGCTCAAAAGTCGTTCCTAAGGGGATGCAGAACTTAAATACCACAAAAATAGAAGGTGAAGAAGCTCAAAAGTCGTTCCTAAGGGGATGCAGAGCTTAAAGACTCAAAAGACGTTCCTAAGGGGATGCAGAGTCTTGTGTATTTCAGTGCGGGCGCGCGTGTGTGTATCTTCGGCATCACCATCATTTTGCATCATGGTATCATATCATTTTGCATAACATTACATCATACATCATATCGCATCAATGGCACAAGGAATGGATACAAAGTTAATCTTCGATGAAAAGCTTTGTTAAAATGGAAATATGCTGAGGCAAGAAGTAAGTTTCGGGAAATACAGTTTTTCTCGACTTGCCATAAAAGGGGTTTTTTTCTTTACGAAGCATGAAAAGAAGGGAAGGTGTTTTTTCGCCGAAGGCTCAAAAACGGTATGTATGTAAATTTCATGCATCATAAAGAAATATATTACAGTAATTTACGTCTCATCAATATTACAAAGTATTATTACAATAAAGTCTACTCCTCTCTAAGGATCTTTTCTGCGGCTTCGTGCAATAGTTTATCAACAATTTCGTCGATAATGGAGTTAGCAATGCCTATTATATCTAGCGCTTCCTTCATCTCTGGATCAGCCAGGGGGTTGTATGGCTCTGGCAGCGGTGATAGTTCAGCTGTAATGGGTAAACTATTAGTTCGAAGCCGCAAAGTAAGTATCGAAGCTAAAATCTAAAAACAATACCTATACGCCTTTTGCGTTCAGCAGCTTCTTCAGGTCGCCTAGCTTCTTCTCGGGCATCATGGGTGTCTTTTTCATTCTTCCTTATAATTTCGTTGGCTGATTCTCGGCCACCGTTCACCCAGACATTAGAATAAACCTTTCCGCCCATCAAAGTTGCTTCGGCTGAAGGATCTTTTGTGTCATCTATGGAGAAGGCAGCTTCAGATTGGGCTGTAGTTTTGACGTGATCGCATCTAGCCTTCTCCAAAATAGCCGCAATCCCCCGGGTGCCAGAGAAAGCACAAATATCTCTGCGATCGTTCAGAATTTCCTCAAATGCTTCGGCTTCTCCGCCTATCTAGTCAATAACACCTTCAGGGTCACCTCGGATAAAATTTTCCTCAGAAGAATACGCACCCACTTTGGAAAAGCTAGTTTTTAGCTTCTTCACGCAATCCAAGGATTTTTCAAAACATCTTTCTTTGGACTGGTGAAGCTCCTCAATGTTTTTCTCTAGCCTGGCCTTCCACCATTCACTGATTTCTTGGCTAGCCTTTGCGACCTCACAATTTTCTTTTGCAAGTTGTCTCCGAAGGTCTTCAACCTCGGCTTTATGAGCCTCGGCCTGGGCATTGTATTTCGTCTCATCCTCCTTCACCTTGTTCACCAAAGAAATTAAAATCTTATCTTTCTCCAAACCTTCATTTCTTAGCTCGATTATCTCTAAGCGAAGGTTGCTGAGAGCTATTGTGCAGTTGTCGTCTTCAGCGTTCTTTTGTGCCCTCAAGGCATTGCTAAGAATTAAGCCCTACAAGAAAAAGAAAAGAATTAAGCATGATAATGAAATACTTCGTTTTCAACTTTAAAGTTAACAGCTTCTACCTTTATACTGTTGTATGCAAGGCTATCAGCAAGATCATCCTTCGACATGGTCGAAAGGCCTTCCTCAAGCTTCGGAAATCCCATACTTTTGGATATCTCTCAGCAGACAGATATTTCTTTGTTGTCCAGGAGACAGTATAGGAAGTCATCTTCGTCAGTTTCATTGAACACTAGTGCCCCCTTCGGATATTTTAGTTTCTGAGCGTAGTGTCTGGCCTCTAAAATTTCTTCTTTGGATAATTTTTTCCCCGAAGCATGCCGAATAGTGTAATCAACATCTTCGGCCGGAGCTTCAGGGGCAGGAGACTTAACTTTCTTTATCATATCTTGCCCCGTTGTCATGGCAGTATCTGAAGTTTGTTGTTCAGATTTATCCTCAGGAGCGGCAGCCTTCGTCTCAATGGGCACTAAAGGCCCACCTTCAGCTTCGGCTTGGACTTTGACAGCTTTGGCAACTTTCTTAGTAGGAGCAGGGGTCAAGGCTTTTGTGGTCCCCATAACAATGTCAAGGACGCTAGCCATTCTCCTCTTCTTGGGAGTGGTGGCGGGAGCCTTTATTACCTTCAGCAGCTCTGCCTCTGCCGGTTGGCTCAGAATTTTTGATATTATCACTGGCTTTTCAAATTTTGGCTCTTTGGCCGCATCGGCTTTGGCTTTGGTTGGCCCGGCTGTAGGCACCTTCGGCACTACAATAGACCCTTCAGTGCTCTAAGCGGCGGGAGTGGCTTGTTCTGCTTTGGCAATGGAAGAGGTCCCCTCACCAAATTCAGGCACTTCGACTGTTTCAATATATCGAGGCCGGTGCGTCAAAACCTTCATTTTCTTGCCCTTCGGCACAGTGGGGTTGGCCGAAGCGATAGTTTTCCTTTTCCTTCCTTTCCTCAAGGGGTAGCAGTAATCAGGATACATGAAGCCAATTGCATCAAAAATCCTGTTTAATCTTTTCTTGCCCCAACCCCCGAAGGCTACGGACAAGGCATCATCTTCGGCCTTGGAATATGTTCCAAGCAGCTCGTCGCTGGTAGCTTCAATGCATTTCAACTAGTCATCATTTGGTTTGTCAAACTTCTCTCTATATCTGAAGGTATACTTCAATCGAACTAGGCCACCTTAATTGGATTCAGCGGTAGTCTCCTTCGGCATTTCCCAGCTATTCACAAGTGGCCACACCCTATAGGCTATGTGCTCTTGAATTATATCTCTCGTGCCAATAAAAGCACAAACATTGCTAAAGGCCTTCTGGAATGCTTCGACGTCACCTTCAATAGCCACCTTCGACCTTCGGAGGCCGAAGCGAGACCAGATGGGGCACTGGATAATTTCCTTGATATCCTCCCTTCCAATTAGATTATTTTTAACATAAAACCATTCTTCCATCCAGGCCCCGGGCCATCTTTTCGGTATGTTGGCACCGAGTAGCTTGCATTAGAGCGGGCAATGAATCCATAACAACCGAAGTTGTTGTTGTACTGTTCTTTGCCGGTGGCCTTTGTCTCGTACAAAAGTTCATGCATACTGCAAAAACACTTCGTGCTTGGTTCCAGCTCTTGGCTTCTTACAGCCCAAACAAACAGGCCCATCCTAATTATAGCTTCGGGGGTGAGCTGATGAAGAAACACCTGGAATATCTTCAGCACTTCAACCACAAATTTGCTCAATGGGAACCGGAGACCAGCCTTCAAAAAGCTTTTGTAAATAACCACTTCATTTTCTTCAAGGGCAGGCATGGTGTTGTCTCCTCCAATCCTCACAATAGATATATCACGAAAATATCTTCCTCTCATAGCGTCAACATGACTTTTCTTAATAGTCGATTTTACAAAGATGGTATGGCTTGGTCGCCAGGGTCGGTCCTCAGAATCTTCATCTCCACTTTCCGCATCAAAGTCATCACTGTCATCACTGTCATCAGAATCTAATGATAAATCTGCCATTATCTCTCTTGTGATTTTCTCTGTATTTGTTTTTGCCATGGATTCATAAAACCCAGCAATAAAAGAGTCTGCAGCCTTCTTCTCTTCATACAGCTTCTTCTCCTCACTTATCTTCTCCTCAGTCATCTTCTCAGACATGGAGCAAGCACGTCTTTGAACCGAAGCTCAAAAATCAGGCAAGGCCGGTAAGCAAGAGTTAAAAATTTGAGAAAATAGCGCAAATAGCAGAAATGGCGTATCAAATGCTGCCGCTATGGGTTCCTATTTATACGCCTAAGGCACTGCAGCTTGGCGGGCCCCATTTGTCATTGACTTTCGCTATTCTAGCGAGGGGAAGGTGTTTTTTCGGACCTTAGGCTTAAGGCCTTCGTTCACGTCGCAGTTTGAATTTGTTATATATAACAAATTAATACTGCGAGGGGCTACTGTTGGGGGCCTTCATCTTCCGAAGGTCCTCAAAAACATGACTAACATGTTTTCCAAGCGTAATACATTCACAGGGACCTTCGGCCTTGGGATGAAGTTGTACACAATATAAAAAGCGCGGTCCGGGAGAAGGATGAATCATCTTTGAAGCTACTTATGGAGAAGCTTCGGCTTAACGGTGGAAAATGAAACCGACTTAAAGGGGAAAAGGCTATCTAGTCCTCGATAGATTTTCCTTTAGTCAATAGCAAATGTCGAGGGCTCGGATGTAATTTTACACAGACTGTGTCCTGTGCCAATAAATAGATGAACAGTAGCACCGTACTATGCACGCTGACTGGTAATCACTGGCACGTCACTCGGATTTTTACCTTCCATCAAGACGAAGGTACAACTGTGATTTAATATCATCAATGTTTGTTTATGATTATATAATGAAGAGATAGATAACCTAATGGTTTAATATGATCATTCATATTCCTCTCCATGTTTCGTATGCTTACACTTTCATTATTATATACTGAGATGATGAAGGTACGTCCTTCATGACCTTCGTCTGAAGATCATTATATCTCAAGGGATATAATGCTTCAAAGGATGAAGGTCTTTAACCATCAACATTTGTGTTGCCTTGTTCTTAATTCATAGCATTTGAGAACAAGTCCCCAACAGAGAGTATTTATTACAATACCGGGTGTCTGAGTGCATAACATATTATTACATACCATGGAGGTAAAACATCCTCCCATCAACATGTTCGCTGATTTGCCTCCTCCTTAGGTACCACCTTCGAGCAGAAACAGCAAAACTCTACTATTTCATCACCTACAACAACATGGGTTCGAAAACCTTGAGTACGAAGTGTACTTTCGCAAGTCTTACCCGACAAAGGAAAAGACTCTTAAGGATATGCTGGCTTATGGGATTCA
Organism: Zea luxurians; assembly: GCA_029449295.1. Taxonomy (NCBI): domain Eukaryota; kingdom Viridiplantae; phylum Streptophyta; class Magnoliopsida; order Poales; family Poaceae; genus Zea; species Zea luxurians. The sequence continues at coordinate 124,991,301 of JAOPSE010000009.1, forward strand.
AGGTAAAGCTGATCAAGAATCGAAGACTCTGTTTGCAGAAATGCTTACTAACAGTGGATCCTTAAAAATCGAGTTTTATTATCATGTTAAGTCATTACTTGTATCTAAAGTTCTTTCTATCCTAGTGTAGGCACTTAGCCTATACTAGCCATCTTTTATCACCCCTTCAGTTCACTAGATTGCTACGTGTAAGTCAGTGACCAAGTCTTCATGTCCGAGAAGTAACGGCGATCCGAATCAATTAATCCGCAGCTAAGGATCTCCAACCACACGACATATGTAGCACTTAACCCTTGCATATGTTAACTTGCCACCGGGTTTCTCAAGACCAGAATGGGTTCACGCCAACTGAGAGCACAGATACACCACCGTCCATCCTCTTGCCACAGAGGGTACACGCTACTCTTGCCATCTCTCCACTTCTTCTTCGTTCTCTATACCTAACAATTCATATACATGAATGCTTATGTGATGCTATGAATATGCAGTTGTAATAGAAACACACTAAGTTGTATCTTGAATACAACTTTCTTTCACGGTACATACTAGTCACTAGAGTTTCCTAGGTTAGTACTCTATTAGGGTTAGCCACCTATATTCTAGGAAGTTAGTATCTTGGGTTTGGGGACCAAACAATGTTCAAAGCATACCAAACTTTACCCAAGGGCTCTAATCATCAAATAAAGCTTAACCAAAAAGTTTTATTATTTTTGAAGCTACCAAATAAATCCTAAAATTCTAAAAGGCTAAGTTTAGGCATCTTTAAATTCAAAATAATTCCTGGTTTGGACTAAAAATCTTGGATATATTTTTATTAAATACTAGGTGATTTTAGAAGTCTAATAAAATTGGTCTCATATTTTTACTATTTTTCTAGAATTTCCTGCAATTTTCCAAGTCTGGCAGTAAAAAGAAAAGGAAAAAGGAGGAACAGTACTAGGCTCAATCTAACCCAATCCTGCCCACCTCCAGGCAAACGCGCCCACATGTGCGCCCGCACTGGAAAACTTGCACATGGACCCTCGGCCATTTGAACAAATAGTAAAGAACCCTCAACATTATTTCTTTGTCTCACTGACGTTTGCACTTAGACGCCTAGACTTCTATTTCTTCACAAGACCAAGTCCCCTACGGTGGACGACGGCGTGCGCGCTCTTCGGTGAACTTGTACTGGCCGGAATACGCAACAATCTGTGCCCTAATTCGGTCTACACCTAATTCTAACCTCGGCGATCCACTAGGAGCCACTAATTTAACCTAAACACCATTCTAGAGTTCGGTCTACGTACACCACAGAGCTAACGACTTTCCCAACGTGTTCCCAATGTTCTAGCGCAATATAGCCAAATTGGCTGAGCCGACGAGCATCACAAGCACACGAGAGTGCTGAAACACGAACCAGGAGGGCGAGAACGGACCTGGAGATGGCTGACCACGATGGGGTGACTCACGGCGGCACGGAGAGTGGATTTGGGGGAAATTCCAAATTAGGGCGCTACGGTGGACGATCAGGGGCGAGGGCTGGTGCTCTGGCTTCGTAACAACCCAGCGGAGCTAACAGTGCACTCAATTTATAGCATCCGAGAGTGGTGGCTCCGAATTTGGAAGAAGAAAGCTGGCGACCGGAGAGAGGGGGTGAGTCACCAGTGCGAGCTACCGTGGCGTTCACTGGGGAAACGTTGCAGATGATGGACAGGCTACCTACGGTGGTTTACTATGACGTGGTAACGCTTCGAAGTACGTGGCATCCGGGCGGCAAGCGGCAGACTCCGACGAGGTCATCTGAACCGACCGCAGGGCAAGTGGGTACGACAGCTAGCTCACGACCTCATCCACGGTCAAGACCTTTTCACCGCCACCCATTATCCGCACACCAGAGCGCACGAATCGCGACGCAGACGAGGATCGCGGCGCGGAGTTCACCGGTGGCGCGTTCACTGCATCTGAAGATCTTTTCGTCCACTTTACCATCAGGATCTTCTTCAGTCTGTCTAACAGAGCATCTTCAGGGGTGTTTTTCTTCGAATTCTATGTGATAGGCTACTGACCGAATTACAACAAAGTTATTCGCCTATATACTAGCTCCAATTCGCCCATAGGAACTATCGGTGGAGAAATCCACCGGCCGGGTGGCGGAATGCACCCGCCCTTATCCTAAGATGAGGAGGGGGCCTAAATGGTTGCCTGTTAAGTGAATTCAGGATGAACACAAGAGGACACCAGGGATTATAGTGGTTCAGGCCGCTGGAGTGTAATACCCTACCTCCACTGTGTGTAAGTTGTATTGAGTGTGTGTTTGAGCGTGTCCCTTGTAACGCTGTGTGCCTTCCCTTTTATAGTTTAAGGGAGGCACATTCAAAGATGCTGAGCCCCGACATGCGGGCCCAGGAGCATAATGGAAGAAATACATTATGTGAATAACAAATGCTGACAGAGTAATGCATGAGTAATCAGTGGGAGTCATGATGGCTGCAGTCCATGCATCATTGATTGGTAGTAACCCTTTTCCTGGTAACGAGGGAGTAATGGTGAGTCATGTCCCTCGATATGGTAGCGTGTGAGTAACTGCACGGCCCACGTATCGTGGACTGAGCATGCCGTCTGTCAGTGGAATGGACAGGCACACGTCTTATCCGTATTGAATGCAAAGGCGCGTGTAGCCCAGAGGCGTAATGCCAGGTTCCGCCTGTTGGCTTATGCCGCGCGCAGTATGCCACGTGGCAGCATCGGGTCACCGCCCGAGCGGGGAGCAGGAGTGAACGCGGATAGGTCCGGATCCCACCAGACCAGGTCTGGACACGTGTTGGCTCCGGACCCCCGCCTGGGTCCTGATTAAGGCCCGAGTATGTTCTGTCCTGGAACCCTGGGACCCCACTGTGGGCGGCCCGGACCCTATACAGGGGGTCCGGATCCCATTCTAGGGGTCCGGTTCGCACACGTGGAGGTCCTGGGCCAAACTTGGAGGCCTGGACCGTATATACAGGGGTCCGGCACTCTCCCATGGGGGTCCAGACTCACTGTTGATGCCTTGGAGTATATCACTTTTTCTGGACACGTGGCGGCCCCGAAGCCGCCCATGCGGTGGGGTCAGGTTTTGTTACTGGCCCAGAGTAGTCGCCCGAGGCTGGGGCGAGTCATGGCCTGGTCCCACATACAACTCTTTTACCACGCGACTAAAGATACCTTCGGAGGACGAAGGCCCCCAACATGTGGGTACTATGTCTTTATACAGTAGTATGGGGTACCCTAGTTTCAGGGTACCAACAGGAACCTTGATCATTTTCTCATTCGATCAAGCTTAAATCGACTTCAAAGTTCATCAGAATTCACTGTCAGCCAAGTTTCAGTCTTCAATAGTGACTAACAGTCCAACTTGTAATACCCAAAATGAATACAGTGAATACTATATTGGGATTCTTTATTTTATGTGCCACATTTGTATCATAAAAAGAGCATACATATAATTATGAGGGATTAATTAAAACAAATGATACTAAAATAAAATAAAGTGCATCTTGTTGGAGTTATATGTTTGTGCATTAAATAAAATCATAATAAGATAATAAATACTAGAAGTTGAATTAAACCCTAAATTTGAAAAGTAGGGTTTTGAAAATAAGAAGAAGAGAAATTATATCAAAATATAAATAATATATTTAAATAAATATCCTCAAACCTATTATTTTTAATTGCACAAATAAAGTATGTAAATGAGGAGCCACAAAGTTTGAGTAAATTTGAATTCAAATTTGGATTTGAAAATAGAGAAAAAGGAAAAGGAATAGAAAATAAAAGAATAAAACAAACTTAACTAAATGGGCCTCGCACCTTGATTCTGGCCCATGGCGCATTTCCTCTCCGCGTGCACCCTATCTGTGAACTCACTGCCGCACGGGCCCAAGCGTCGGGTGCTCCAGCCTCGCACGGACGCGTTCCAGGTCACCGCGAAGTGGGCCAGTGAAGTCAGCCTCTAACCTTCCCCTCTGCTCGGGAACGCTCGGTCACTGGTCGGTGGACCCGCATCGTCAGGTCTTCCCCTCCGTTGGCGCATGTAACAGAACCCGAGCTCGCCGGGGGAAGTTGGGCTCGGCCGGGATCTTCGCTGCGGATTCTGCGACTCCCTGGGCGGCCGTGCATAAGTAGCACGCCCGTGGTCTCTTCTCCCCGCCTATCCAGCACCTCCTCCACTTATTGCACGAAGCCGCAACCACGGCGTCAGCTCCGCGCTCCCCGCCTCTGACCTCACGACCGCCACGGCCACCTCTGTGCCAGTCCACTGCTTTTCATCGACCAGCGGGCGCCTCGTCGGAGCTCGAGTGAGCTTCGGCCAACACCAATTTCGCGTATTGAATCCCGGCGCTGTGCGAACTCCTTGTCGCGCCGCCACGCATCGCCTCGCTCCGTGGACAAAGCTTCTGCCTGCGCCAATCAAGGTGAGGATCGCCATCGAGTCTTCGTTTCCCTCTGTGTATTGCGTAGCGCCTCGAGCAAAAACGAATTGTGGGCCCTTGGATCGATAATTGCTCACCGAACCACAGAACCTGCCGCGGGCCACGATTCCCCATGGTCGGATCCCCTCTGCTTCACCATTTCCGGTGCAGAATCCTTCCCTGTGTTCGCCGCACCTTCAATTTTGATTAGCACCCGTCCATCGACGCATTGATTTGTGTAGGCACCAGATTGGGGCTCGCCGGCGTCCTTCGCCGTGGGGGCACCAGGGGCGCCGCCGCCACGGTGTGCGTCACGGTGGGGAAGAATGGCTTTGACCATTAGATCGCTAGTGCACGGTTGAGATTAGATGATGGCGTACCGATTGGGGGAAAGGCGGTGGATCGTCCGATCAGGATCGGATGATGATCATTCCTCTGGGTTGCATTAAATCCTGAGCGTCGGATCCGAATCCAGGGGCTCTTGTAGTATACCGATTCGTGCTGGTTGCGGATCTAATCTGAGCCAGTCGTTCCTGATCGTGCGGTCTAAGGCGCACGATACCCCTTCGGCTTGCACATTTTGCAAAAGAGACCTTAAGTTTTTAGGCAATAACCTGCAGTCCTGTCTGCAGGATTCTGAGTCTTAGTAACATTTGCGCGAGAGCTCTCGCGCTTTCTGATAATTGATGCCCAGTCCAGAGCCCGTTTAAAATGAATAAATGAATTAGTAAATGTATTTTTAATACAAAAACAAATCTAGAAAACTTGTAAAATGCATAGAAAATTCATTTTAGCTCCGAATTGATCCATTCCAATTTCTAAAATTTTGTAATATTATGGTCCATCATTTAGTTTCTCTGTTTTAACATGAAAACAGTAAGAAAATTAATTTCTCATTTAATCCTATTTCAAGCATATTAAACCTTTGGAAATTCATAATTCAAAATCTATAACTCAAAATTAATGATTCCTGTTCCTAGGTTCTTATTGTAATATGTAGATTTTTATCATGTATTTTATTTACATGTTTGGTGTGATGTTAATTTTTGCTATACTATGTATTTATTGTGTTGAAGCGAGTAGACGAGCAAGCCACTGTGGATTCTGAGGTTCAGCAAGTAGAAGTTGCTGAGCAGGAGCTCATTGAAGGCAAGTTGTGCCCTTAATCACCTCTTTTACCCAGTCATGTTCTGATTAATCATAATGATCTGCATAGGTTAATTTTGATGGGACCTAATAGGTTACCCCAGCTTGACTATCTTTATACATTGATTACCACTGAACTTTTGGGGTAGTACTTGCTATTGCTTTATGTGGTTTTGGGTATGGAGATACATTATTCATGATTATACCTTTATTATCAGTTGTTATTTATTGTTCATGATAAGATCATTATGTTAATTGGAACATGGAGAACCACCCGGGAAAACAGTGCTACCACAAGGGTTTAATGGGACGCCCTTGGCTGATTAACTAGGAAAGCTAGTGGATGACTACCTTACCCGAAAGGGGCAAGGGCAGTAGGGGAGTGGTCAGTGTAGAGAGGTCCTTGGTTGATTTTGCTACGATGGCGGTCAGGCGAGGCATTCCTGCACTGGAGCTTCCTATAAACAGTAGCGGGTTTTCTGAAGCTAGTTGTAATACCCACTTTGTAAGAAGGGTCAAAAGAGAGAAATTATGTTCCTGTATACATATATGTGTGACCGATATACATCATTTCATGTGGGCACCTCACTCCCACAGATAAATAATCAACAAAAGACGCTCAACTAAATTATGCATCATGCTGAGATTTTCTTTTGTGTGCATAATGTGACGAAATAAAATAATAAATGTGACAAGAAATATATTAAAATCCAAAGTGGAAATTTAGAAATTCAAAAAGGGAATTCTAGAAAATTGAGAAAAGAGAAAACACCATTAAGCAAATGAGGTAGAACAAAATATATGAATAAGAAAGTACTTCTATACTCCAAAAGATTGAACTGGGTACACTTTTTAACATTGTTGGACCTCAGGACCGAATTCTAATTCAAATTTGAATTCTAAAAACAAAAGGGAAAAGAAACCATAAAAGAATAAAAGAAAAAAAAAGGGGAAAGGATAAACTGCGGATTGGGCCCAAACCACCTGCCGGCCCACCTAAGCCATCTACAGCGCGGCCCAAAATTCCTGTGTGCGCGCCTCCACCAGGCACCCTGTCGTGTGGGCCCATAACCCACTGGTCGGGTTCGACCGCGCGCGGAACGTGGGGGAAGCGCCGACAGGCGGGCCCCGCTTGACCGTTTCTCAAACGCTCGGTTTGGCTGCCACTCAGGTGTGTGGCTTACCGGTGGGGCCACCTGGTCATCACCTTTCCTAGCGCCGTGCTCATCCCCCCCCCCCCGAAATTCGCCGTTCTCGCGTGATCAGCTCACCCATCTTCTTCGCCGCGGATTCCGGATCTCCTGAGCTCCTGAGGATAAGTAGTGCGCATGCGGTCCCCTTCTTCTCACCGGCCCTGCGTCTCCTCCGCAACCACGGCGACGGATCCCAACTTCCAGTGAGACCGCTGGGAGCCGCCACGGCCCGGTTTTGCACCTACCACCGTCGGCGCCTCACTGTCTGGCCAAGGAGCTGCGCCCCATCGTCAGGAGCTTGCCTGTAACCTTCTTGAGCGGGGAAGATCACCGGACCGCGGGCGATTTCTCACCGGACTTGGCAAGCCGCACTCCACCGTGGCCAAGAATAACCGCGCTACGATTCTCGGTATGGCACCTTCCCTAAGCCTTGTCGAGTTCTCTAGTACGTCCTGGTTGAGCACGTTGTGGGAATGGGGCGCCTGTTCGCTGGGGTACCGAATCGCCGGCGAGGTCGGGCTGGGTGCGCCGTGCTCCGCCGCAGCCGCCGTCGGGAGCGATAGAGACAATCGTGCACCGTTGAATTTGTTAGGAGCGGCTGAGATTAGATTCAGGGATACCCCTTCACCACGTTAAAATCAGACCGTCGATCTAGATCTAATGGACGAGGATAGATCTAGCATAATTATATCGCGATCGTTGAACTCAGATCCGACGGTGTAGAGTATGTATCGTTTCAGCCACATGTGGATCTAATCGGGGCCATTCACTTGCGATCGGCGGCTAGAAACCTATGGTACCCCTTCGCGGGTCATTTTTGTTAAAGAGCCCTCGGGCTTCCGGGAAATCAACCCGCCGTACTCTGCATAGTATTCTGAGTCTCAGGATCTTTTGCGCCTGGGCCCCTGCTGTTCTCAGAATTTGAGGACCGGTCCAGAACATAATAAAACCAGAGAAAATGATTTATAAATGGATTTTTAATAGGAAAATAATGGCTAGAACTTCAATAATTCATAGAAAATTCATACTAACTCCAAATTAATCCATTCCAGTTCCTAAAATTTTGTAATTTTATTCTTTATCACCTAGAGCCTCTGTTATGTCATGAAAACAGTAAGAAATTTATTTATCACTTAATCTTATTTAAAGCACATAAAATCCTTTGAAAATGCATAATTTGAAATCTATAACTCAGAAAATTATGATTCCAGTTACTAGGTTTTTATTTTAATATGTAGAATATCTCTGTGTATTTTGTTTACATGCTTGGTGTAATGTTAATTTTCCCTATATCCTGTGCTTGTTTGTATTGTGGCGAGTAGAAGAGCCCGTTGCTGAGGATCCTGGTGAGCAGCAGGTTGAAGTAGCTGAGCAGGAGCTCATTGAAGGCAAGTTGTGCCCTTGACCACTTTTTACCCAATAATGTTCTTTAATATCACATACTCATGCATAGGTTAATTTTGATGGGACCCAATAGGTCACCCTAGATTGTTTATCTCATTACCTTGTTTACCCCTGATTCACTTGGGTAGTTTGCTATTGCTTTACCTGGTTTTGGGATAATCATTTATTACCTCTATGTTCCAATTCTGTTGTTATTCTATTTATGTTCATGTCAAGTTCATTAATGTTAATTGGAACATAGAGCTTAACTTGAGAACCACGTGCCACCACAAGGGAGGAATGGGACCCCTTGGCTGACTAATTAGGAAAGCTAGTGGAAGACTACCTTACCCGAAAGGGGCAAGGGCAGTAGGGGAGTGGTCAGTGTAGGGAGGTCCCTGGTTGATTTTGCTGCGATGGCGGTCAGCCAGGAACCCTGCATTGGAACTTCCTATAAACTGTAGCGGGTTTTCGGAAGCTAGTGGAACTTTGTAAAGGCCTCGTAGTGTTGCCCTGCCGCGCTTCCTAGGTAGAGGTGTATGGGATTCGCGACCCCTTGGCAAATGGGTAACATGACTTGTGGGTAAAGGGTACAACCTCTACAGAGTGTAAAACTGGTATACTAGCCGTGCTCGCGGTCATGAGCAGCTCAGGACTCTCTGATGTTTAAATTATGGAACTTAAATTCAATTTTGTCATTTGCATTGCATGGGTTTGTTATTAATGTTGTTCTATTACTTTACTTATGGTTTGGTATTTACTTACACTTAGTAATTGCTAATAAAATTTTGACCAACTACTTAAAAGCAATGCTCAGCTTTAACCCCTATCATTGATTAGCCTTACACATCACATGAACTCACACCTTTGTGAGTTTATGTCCACTGGTTCCCCACAACTTGTTGAGCTATGATCATGTGTGAGCTCACCCTTGCTGTCTCACACCCCCCCAGGAGAAGATCGGGTGGTTCAGGAGGAGCCGCCTAACACTGAGGAGTTCGATCTGATCTAGGTGGCGTTTCCCAGTCGACATTGGCGCCGACGATCCTTAGTTCGTTTTATCTTCATTACTTTATTTTGTAATAAGTCTTCCGCTATGTAATAAATACTCTGATGTTTTATGACATTTATCTCTATACACTCTGCTATTATATATGTTGTCTTCTTGGCGCATGTATGAGATGCACCTGGCTTTGTTCCTTAAAGCTGGGTGTGATAGAAGTGGTATCAGAGGAATGTTGACTGTAGGACGAGACCTAGATAGAAATGGACAAACCCTTTTCTACTTACCTTACTCTGACTCCTTCTATACTCATCTCATCTTGATCTTGTCTCACCTTTTTGCTATTCTACTCTGAGCATTCTTATCTTTTCTACTCTGAGACAAGATGGATTTCACACCTTGGAATCCCTACCCCTATGATATTTTAAGAGATAGGAGGCCTAAGACCAAATCAAAACTATTTTCTCTATTAAAAATATTGGTTGATTGTTCTGATGATCAATGCCTGATTTGCTTCTTTGAATGATTGAAATATTACATGGACATCTTAGCATGTGCCAGCATAAGGTAATAAATTAGCTATGGTAGGTAAAACATTAAACTGCTTAGCTAATAAGTCCCCCAAAGTAACATGATTGTAATTACTGCCTTGTCTACTGCTCTTTCTTACCATATGTATCTAACTCAGATGGTCAATACCAGGAGGGGTGGTGGAATTGATTTGCCTCCTAACCAACACACTCGAAGGATATATAGACAACCTCAGCCACAGCCTGCAGATGAATCCTCCTAATCCTCCACCGGGCGGAGTTGACCCACTGGTTGCTGCTCAGATGGCGGTGATGCAGCAAATGGCAGACACTATGGCTGATATGCGTGCCCAGATGCAGCAAGAACGCCAAGAGATGCGTCAGGAAAGAGAAGATATACGACAGGAGTTGCGCCAGGAGCGAGATGAGATACGCCAGGAAAGGAGGGCACAACAACAGCAGCTGCAACAACAAATGCAACAGCAGCAACAGCAGCAACATGTGCCACTGCCTCCACCACCACCACCAGTTCCACCCCGAGACAAGCATAGAGAGTTCATGAGTCATAAGCCACCTACATTTGCTAGCTCACCCGATCCACTGGACGCGGATGATTGGCTGAAGTCCGTTGAGAAGATGCTGAATATTGCACAGTGCACGGACCGGGAGAAGGTTTTATATGCTTCTGGACGTCTGACTGGTCCTACTGCTGACTGGTGGGATTCTTATACTGCTGCCCATGATGTTGCGGATACTATTACTTGGGCAGAGTTCAGTACACAGTTCAGAAACTACCATATTCCAGCTGGTATGATAAAGATCAAGAAGAAGGAATTTCTGTCGCTGAAGCAAGGAAGTATGTCAGTCAGCGAGTACCGCGACAAGTTTATTCAGTTATCCAGATATGCCCCTGAAGAAGTTGCTGAAGACGAGAGGAAGCAGGAGCATTTTATTGAAGGACTTAATGGACCACTACAGTATGCTCTAGTGGCACACACATTTCCGTCATTTCAGAGACTGTTGGATAAGGCCCTGGCTATTGAACACAAGCGTGTTCAGCTGGGAGATTTGAAGAGAAAGGCAATATCTCAAGGACAAGGAAGCAGCAGTGTTCGTCCTCGCTACAGTTCACCACAGGGTACACCGACACGACCAGGAGGACCACGCCCAGTTCAGCAATCACCACTGAGGACTCCACCTCCTCGACAGGCTACCCCTACTGGCACCCCGACGAAGTTTTCAGGACAGAGTCCAGGCACTACGTGTTTCAAGTGTGGGAAGACTGGACATTATGCAAATGTCTGCCCACAGAGGATTGCTACTACTCCAGTTCAGAACAGGCAGCAAACTCCAAGTTCTGGCAAGGGATATTCTATTGCCAAGGTTAATCAAGTCAGCGTTGATGCTACTCCGGATGGAGGGGACCTCGTACTTGGTATGTTTTATGTTAATGCAATTCCTGCAACCATATTATTTGATTCAGGTGCTACACATTCATTCATGTCTGCTAGATATGCCAACACAAATGAAATACCACTGCTAAATATGAGAAAACCCATGATAGTAATTACACCTAAAGGGCCTGTTGAGGCGAATCAAATGACACGTAGATTGACATTAACCATTATGGGTAGAGAATTTGGAGCTACTGCTATAATATTGGAGTCAAGCAGTATAGATTTGATCCTTGGTATGTCATGGCTAAGAAAGGCAAAGGCCGTTATAGCATGTGGTAGAGGTACCGTAGAACTCACTACCACTAAAGGAGAAAGATTTCAAGTTAATATTGCAGTAACCTCCTCACCCATGCGTGCAATGTTCTTTATACCTGAGGAGTTTGTTGGTGACAACATCCGGGTGGTTAGAGATTTTCCGGATTTCTTTCCAGAGGAGTTACCAGGGATGCCACCTGATAGAGAAGTTGAGTTTGTTATTGATCTCTTACCTGGAACCGCCCCTATTTCTAAACGGCCATATAGGATGTCCGTAGAGGAGTTGAAGGAACTTAAGAAGCAGTTAACTGAGTTACAAGAGGCTGGGTATATTCGTCTGAGTTCCTCACCTTGGGGAGCACCAGTCTTGTTTGTACAGAAGAAGGATGGATCGCAACGGATGTGTGTGGATTATAGATCTCTTAATGATGTTACAGTGAAGAACAAGTATCTGTTGCCCCGTATTGAGGATTTATTTGATCAGATGCGAGGTGCTAGAGTATTCTCGAAGATTGATCTCCGATCCGGTTACCATCAGATGAGGATTAGACCATCGGATATTCCCAAGACAGCATTCTCGACTCGATATGGATTATATGAGTTTACTGTTATGTCGTTTGGATTAACCAATGCACCAGCTTATTTTATGAACTTGATGAATAAGGTGTTTATGGAGTATTTGGACAGATTCGTCGTGGTATTCATCGACGATATTCTTATTTATTCTTAGAGTGATAGCGATCACGAGGAACATCTGAGATTGGTGCTACAGAAGCTACGAGATAACCAGCTATATGCCAAGTTAAGCAAGTGCGAGTTTTGGATTGGCGAGGTGCCATTTCTTGGTCATATCATTTCTAATGGAGGAATATCAGTAGATCCTGCTAAAGTTAAAGAGATAATGGAGTGGAGAGTACCCACTACAGTTACCGAGATTCGGAGTTTCTTGGGATTAGCAGGATATTATCGGAGATTTATCGAAGGATTTTCTAAGATTGCTAAACCTATGACTTCGCTTTTGGAGAAAGGAAGAGAATTTAAATGGGACGAGAAGTGCCAAGACAGCTTTGATCAATTGAAGAAAAGATTGATGTCGCCACCAGTATTGGTTATGCCAGACCTACAGAAAGGATTTGATATCTATTGTGATGCATGTGGCCAAGGCTTAGGATGTGTGCTTATGCAAGAAGGACATGTGATTGCCTACGCGTCTCGTCAGTTGCGGAGACATGAATTGAACTACCCTACTCATGACTTGGAATTGGCAGCCGTTGTGCATGCACTTAAGATTTGGAGACATTATATTATGGGGACCAAGTGCCAAGTATATACGGATCATAAGAGTTTGAAGTATATATTCACTCAGAAGGATCTCAACCTTAGGCAACGCCGTTGGTTGGAGCTTATTAAGGATTATGATTTGGAGATTCACTATCACCCGAGCAAGGCAAATTTGGTTGCAGATGCCTTGAGTCGCAAGGAGCATGTTCATTCAGCTATTGTTGCCCAGCTACCCGATGAGATTGTTGAGGATTTCAGGAGACTTAACCTGGGGATAGTTGCTCATACTGAGGGAGTTACTATTGATGTGGAACCTACTTTGGAGCAAGAAATCCGCAAAGGACAAATTGGTGATGCTAAAATAAAAGAGATTAAGGATCTGATTACTGAAGGTCGAGTTCCGGAATTTATGGAAGATGAGCAGGGCACTATATGGTTCAAGGACAGGATGTGTGTTCCTGATATTAAAAGCCTTCGAGAGACTATATTGAAGGAGGCTCATGATTCGGATTATTCTATTCATCCTGGTAGTACCAAGATGTATCAGGATTTGAAACGGAAGTATTGGTGGTATGGATTGAAAAGAGATGTGGCTGCACATGTGGCTATGTGCGATGTATGTCAAAGAGTTAAGGTTGAACACCAGAGGCCAGCTGGACTATTGCATCCACTGAAGATACCCGAGTGGAAATGGGAAGAGATTGGTATGGATTTTATTACTGGATTGCCTCGCACCCAGAAAGGATATGATGCTATATGGGTGATTGTGGATAGATTGACTAAAGTGGCTCACTTTATTCCTGTCAAGACTACTTATAAAGGTTCTCAGCTAGCAGAGTTATATATGGCTCGGATTGTGTGTTTACATGGAGTACCAAAGAAGATCGTGTCTGATCGAGGTTCGCAGTTTACCTCAAGATTTTGGAGAAGCTTTCATGAGAACATGAGCACGAAGTTGAATTTCAGTACAGCTTATCACCCTCAGACGGATGGACAGACTGAAAGGACTAATCAAGTATTGGAAGATATGTTGAGAGCATGTGCCCTTCAGCATGGAGGAAGTTGGGATAAGAGTCTACCTTATGCTGAGTTCTCGTATAATAATAGTTACCAGGCCAGTCTGAAGATGTCACCTTTTGAAGCTTTATATGGGAGGAAGTGTAGGACTCCTCTATATTGGGATCAAACTCGAGAGAGACAGTTCTTTGGGCCTAAACTGATTCAAGAAGCAGAAGAACAAGTTCGTATAATTCGAGAGAATTTGAGAGTGGCTCAAACCAGGCAAAAGAGCTATGCTGATAATAGAAGGAGGCCACTGGAATTCGAAGAAGGAGATTATGTGTATCTCAAGGTGTCACCACTTCGTGGAATGAGGAGATTTAAAGTCAAGGGCAAATTGTCCCCTCGTTATATTGGACCATTCTTGATCTTTAGGCGAGTTGGGGAGATGGCATACCAACTCGAGTTACCGGATAGTCTATCGGATGTGCATAATGTGTTCCACGTGTCTCAACTTAAGAAGTGTCTCCGTGTTCCCGAGGAACAGTTACCCATGGAAGAGCTCAGTGTTCAAGGTGATTTGACTTACACGGAGTACCCGATCAAGATTTTGGATACTTTGACTCGGGTTACGAGAAATAAGGTGATAAAGATGTGTAAAGTACAATGGAGTCACCACGGTGAAGATGAAGCAACTTGGGAAAGAGAAGAGGAGCTTCGTATAGATTTTCCCCACCTTTTCCCTAGATCTTCTTAAATCTCGAGGACGAGATTATTTTTAAGGGGGGTAGGATTTGTAATACCCACTTTGTAAGAAGGGTCAAAAGAGAGAAATTATGTTCCTGTATACATATATGTGTGACCGATATACATCATTTCATGTGGGCACCTCACTCCCACAGATAAATAATCAACAAAAGACGCTCAACTAAATTATGCATCATGCTGAGATTTTCTTTTGTGTGCATAATGTGACGAAATAAAATAATAAATGTGACAAGAAATATATTAAAATCCAAAGTGGAAATTTAGAAATTCAAAAAGGGAATTCTAGAAAATTGAGAAAAGAGAAAACACCATTAAGCAAATGAGGTAGAACAAAATATATGAATAAGAAAGTACTTCTATACTCCAAAAGATTGAACTGGGTACACTTTTTAACATTGTTGGACCTCAGGACCGAATTCTAATTCAAATTTTAATTCTAAAAACAAAAGGGAAAAGAAACCATAAAAGAATAAAAGAAAAAAAAGGGGAAAGGATAAACTGCGGATTGGGCCCAAACCACCTGCTGGCCCACCTAAGCCATCTACAGCGCGGCCCAAAATTCCTGTGTGCGCGCCTCCACTAGGCACCCTGTCGTGTGGGCCCATAACCCACTGGTCGGGTTCGACCGCGCGCGGAACGTGGGGGAAGCGCCGACAGGCGGGCCCCGCTTGACCGTTTCTCAAACGCTCGGTTTGGCTGCCACTCAGGTGTGTGGCTTACCGGTGGGGCCACCTGGTCATCACCTTTCCTAGCGCCGTGCTCATCCCCCCCCCCCGAAATCCGCCGTTCTCGCGTGATCAGCTCACCCATCTTCTTCGCCGCGGATTCCGGATCTCCTGAGCTCCTGAGGATAAGTAGTGCGCATGCGGTCCCCTTCTTCTCACCGGCCCTGCGTCTCCTCCGCAACCACGGCGACGGATCCCAACTTCCAGTGAGACCGCTGGGAGCCGCCATGGCCCGGTTTTGCACCTACCACCGTCGGCGCCTCACTGTCCGGCCAAGGAGCTGCGCCCCATCATCAGGAGCTTGCCTGTAACCTTCTTGAGCGGGGAAGATCACCGGACCGCGGGCGATTTCTCACCGGACTTGGCAAGCCGCACTCCACCGTGGCCAAGAATAACCGCGCTACGATTCTCGGTATGGCACCTTCCCTAAGCCTTGTCGAGTTCTCTAGTACGTCCTGGTTGAGCATGTTGTGGGAATGGGGCGCCTGTTCGCTGGGGTACCGAATCGCCGGCGAGGTCGGGCTGGGTGCGCCGTGCTCCGCCGCAGCCGCCGTCGGGAGCGATAGAGACAATCGTGCACCGTTGAATTTGTTAGGAGCGGCTGAGATTAGATTCAGGGATACCCCTTCACCACGTTAAAATCAGACCGTCGATCTAGATCTAATGGACGAGGATAGATCTAGCATAATTATATCGCGATCGTTGAACTCAGATCCGACGGTGTAGAGTATGTATCGTTTCAGCCACATGTGGATCTAATCAGGGCCATTCACTTGCGATCGGGCGGCTAGAAACCTATGGTACCCCTTCGCGGGTCATTTTTGTTAAAGAGCCCTCGGGCTTCCGGGAAATCAACCCGCCGTACTCTGCATAGTATTCTGAGTCTCAGGATCTTTTGCGCCTGGGCCCCTGCTGTTCTCAGAATTTGAGGCCCGGTCCAGAACATAATAAAACCAGAGAAAATGATTTATAAATGGATTTTTAATAGGAAAATAATGGCTAGAACTTCAATAATTCATAGAAAATTCATACTAACTCCAAATTAATCCATTCCAGTTCCTAAAATTTTGTAATTTTATTCTTTATCACCTAGAGCCTCTGTTATGTCATGAAAACAGTAAGAAATTTATTTATCACTTAATCTTATTTAAAGCACATAAAATCCTTTGAAAATGCATAATTTGAAATCTATAACTCAGAAAATTATGATTCCAGTTCCTAGGTTTTTATTTTAATATGTAGAATATCTCTGTGTATTTTGTTTACATGCTTGGTGTAATGTTAATTTTCCCTATATCCTGTGCTTGTTTGTATTGTGGCGAGTAGAAGAGCCCGTTGCTGAGGATCCTGGTGAGCAGCAGGTTGAAGTAGCTGAGCAGGAGCTCATTGAAGGCAAGTTGTGCCCTTGACCACTTTTTACCCAATAATGTTCTTTAATATCACATACTCATGCATAGGTTAATTTTGATGGGACCCAATAGGTCACCCTAGATTGTTTATCTCATTACCTTGTTTACCCCTGATTCACTTGGGTAGTTTGCTATTGCTTTACCTGGTTTTGGGATAATCATTTATTACCTCTATGTTCCAATTCTGTTGTTATTCTATTTATGTTCATGTCAAGTTCATTAATGTTAATTGGAACATAGAGCTTAACTTGAGAACCATGTGCCACCACAAGGGAGGAATGGGACCCCTTGGCTGACTAATTAGGAAAGCTAGTGGAAGACTACCTTACCCGAAAGGGGCAAGGGCAGTAGGGGAGTGGTCAGTGTAGGGAGGTCCCTGGTTGATTTTGCTGCGATGGCGGTCAGCCAGGAACCCTGCATTGGAACTTCCTATAAACTGTAGCGGGTTTTCGGAAGCTAGTGGAACTTTGTAAAGGCCTCGTAGTGTTGCCCTGCCGCGCTTCCTAGGTAGAGGTGTATGGGATTCGCGACCCCTTGGCAAATGGGTAACATGACTTGTGGGTAAAGGGTACAACATCTGCAGAGTGTAAAACTGGTATACTAGCCGTGCTCGCGGTCATGAGCAGCTCAGGACTCTCTGATGTTTAAATTATGGAACTTAAATTCAATTTTGTCATTTGCATTGCATGGGTTTGTTATTAATGTTGTTCTATTACTTTACTTATGGTTTGGTATTTACTTACACTTAGTAATTGCTAATAAAATTTTGACCAACTACTTAAAAGCAATGCTCAGCTTTAACCCCTATCATTGATTAGCCTTACACATCACATGAACTCACACCTTTGTGAGTTTATGTCCACTGGTTCCCCACAACTTGTTGAGCTATGATCATGTGTGAGCTCACCCTTGCTGTCTCACACCCCCCCCAGGAGAAGATCGGGTGGTTCAGGAGGAGCCGCCTAACACTGAGGAGTTCGATCTGATCTAGGTGGCGTTTCCCAGTCGACATTGGCGCCGACGATCCTTAGTTCGTTTTATCTTCATTACTTTATTTTGTAATAAGTCTTCCGCTATGTAATAAATACTCTGATGTTTTATGACATTTATCTCTATACACTCTGCTATTATATATGTTGTCTTCTTGGCGCATGTATGAGATGCACCTGGCTTTGTTCCTTAAAGCTGGGTGTGACACTAGTGGAACTTTGTAAAGGCCTCGTAGTGTTACCCTGCCTCGCCTCCTCGGTAGAGGTGTATGGGATTGGTCGTCTCTTGGCAGATGGGTAACATGACTTGTGGGTAAAGATGCGCAACCTCTGCAGAGTGTAAAACTGGTATACTAGCCATGCTCACGGTCATGAGCAGCTCGGACCCTCACATGATTAATCTATGTAATTAAAACTCAATTTGACATTTGCATCGCATTTGGGGATTATTTTATTACTTTTATTTATTACTAAGGTTTGGTATTTACTTACACTTAGTAACTGCTAATAAAATTTTGACCAACTTATAAAAGCAATGCTTAGCTTCAGCCTTTATTTTATTGATCAGCCTTACACTTCACATGAACTCCCACCTTTGGTGAGTTCATGCACATTATTCCCCATGACTTGTTGAGCTATGAAACGTATGTGAGCTCACTCTTGTTGCCTCACACCCCCCCCATAGGAGAAGAACTGGTGGTCGAAGAGGAGCCGCCTAACTCTGAGGCTTTCGACTTGATCTAGGTGGCGTCTCCCAGTCAGCTTTTTGGCGCCAAGGATAGATTTTAGTTCTTGCTTTATTCATCTTTTATTTTGTAAGACTTCCGCTATGTAATAAGTACTCTGATTATTGTGACATTTATCTCTATATACTCTGTTATTATATATGTTGTCTTCTTTGGCGCATGTATGAGATGCACCCGGCTTTACCCTTAAAACCGAGTGTGATACAACTTCATGTCCATTTATTTCCAATTTTTGTACAACGCCAATGCTTAGTCACTTAATCAAACTTGTACCCCTAACATAGCTCTACAAGTTTGATGTATTGATCTAGAGCAAAATCTTCATGAATTAAGAAACACAAGGCTCCAAAGTCAGCTTAATCTCACTGAAGTACATAGACATCCGGCATCACTTTTTGAGAGACCACCGGCAAAAGGGAGATATCAATGTGTGCCACATTAGCACCGATCACCAGTTAGCCGATATCTTTACCAAGCCTTTAGATGAGAAAAGGTTTTGTAAGCTGCGTAGTGAGCTAAATGTCTTAGATTCGTGGAACTTGGATTGATCTAGAGCACATATGTTTTTGTGCTATTGATCATGTCATTATGAGTAATTGTGTCTTTATAGTCTTCAAGTTGTAAAACATCATCCTCGGACCTCACAAGTCCATGTGCAAATGATGCATACGTTGGCCATTTGAGACTAATTTGTTTACTTAAGTGGTTTTGAGGTAGTCGCAAAGGTGACTAGAAAGGGAAATGGTGAACTTGAACAACAAACAAAGCTTTCACTGCAAAACAGTATCTTGTTCATGTTTCCTTTAGTGTTCATTGCCTTCTTGCTTTTAATTCGCAATTTTTGGTGAGGCAATAAGGTTTTTGAAGGCCACTAGTTCTTCCGCTTTGGTGCTTAATACCAAAGGGAGAATTTAAGGCCAAAGCAACTGGATCAACTACTCTCTTGTGGAGGAGAAATTTGATCTAAACCCTAAAATTTAAGTGAAGGTATACTTAGTTTTAATCAAAACCCTCTTATTGCAAAAACTACTCTCTTGTGGGGGAGAAATTTGATTATGGGAAAAGGGGGAGTTTCTGGTTTTTTTATCAAAACTAGTCTTGAAAAATATTTTGATTTGCTAAAACAAATTATTTTGACATAGAGATAGGAAAATGAATTTGTCTTTGCGAAAACAAACCAAGTGGTGGCAAAATGATACAAATATGCCAAATCATGTGACAATTCAATTGGTTTTGAGTTTGACATCAATATGCACATTTTGGCTCACATTTGGATATGTTAGTGCATTTTGAGTTGCTTTTGATGTGTTGGCATGAATCACCAAAAAGGGGGGAGATTGAAAGGGAAATGTGCCCCTAGACCATTTATATATTGTTTGGTGATTAAATGCTCAACACATTATGTTTAGTCTAACATCATCTTACATAAGCAATGAGCATAGGTACATAAAGAAAATTGACCTTGAAAGAGGGCATGACACAAATCTATATGGTACCAAGTGAAAAAGGTAAGCTCCAGCACTCAGTCAATTGTTTTGTGTACTAATCATATTTATCTAAGTGCTAGGCAACTTCACGGAGAAGTTTGGCTAAGGCTAGCCAAACTTGCACCAGCTTGCAGTGCACAGGACTGTCTGGTGCACACCGGACAGTGTCTGACGCCTAGGCTGGCCAACACTGGTGAACATGCCACTCTCGGGAAAAGAGTCGGACGCTCTAGCTATAATTCACCGAACTACCCGTTGTGCACCGGACTATCCAGTGAGCCAGGCGGCCACCGGCTCTCGCCCGCGCCAATGGTCTGCGCGTAATCTCTGGCTGCCATGTGTGCCGAGCCAACAGTCTCCAGGTTGCACCGGACTGTCTGGTGCACCACCAAATTGTCCGGTGTGCCATGGGGCCAGTGGTTGGCAATGATCGGCTTCGCTAAATAAGGAAGGGGATCGCGCACTGTTCAATGTCCGGTGTGCACCGGACAGTCCGGTGTGCCCGCAGACATAAGGCAACCAGGGCCTTCCAAATGGAGCTCCAACTGCTCCGAGGTCCCTTGGGGCTATAAAAGGACCCCTAGACGCATGGAGGAGGACCCAAGCATCCTTTGAACATTCTACAACATTGTGATATTGCAACCACGCTATTGCTTTGCTAGATAGAGATTTGAGCACGTGTTTTGAGTTATAACTCTGTTGCGTTGTCTCTTGTGGTCTTCTCTCAACTTGTGTGCATGTGTTACTGCGATTTGGTCTCTTGTGTGTGTTTCTTCTCCCCCTTACTCTTGTGTTTAATTGATATCAACTGTGTAAGGCGTGAGAGACTCTAACTTGTGGAGAATCCTCACAAAGGGAAAACTTGATATAAGAAGAAAATCATGGTACTCAAGTTTGATCTTTGGATCACTTGAGAGGGGTTGAGTGCAACCCTTGACCAAAGGAGGTCACTATAACGTGGAGTAGGCATTGGTCGAACCATGGGATAAAATCACCTTGTCACTTATGCATTGATTTATTGTGATTGTTTCCTTCCATAGAGTTCTCACATATTCACTTGTGTTATTGTTCCTAAGTTTGATACATATCTTAAAGGAACAATCAAGTGAAGAGTTCTCTTCTTCTCTCTACCTCTATTCATCTAAATTGGTTTTGGTTATACTAACACTTATTATAAACCAAGTTTGTCTTGTTTAGAGTTGATTTCCGTAGGATCACCTATTCACCCCCTCTAGATGCTCTCAAAATCATGTTCTTGTACTCAAAAATAATAAAGTGGATTGGCGCATGTGCGTTGACTATACGGACCTCAATAAACACTGCCCGAAGGATCCCTTTGGGCTACCCAGAATAGACCGGGTGGTCGATTCCACGGCAGGATGTTCCTTGCTCTACTTCCTAGACTGTTACTCAGGCTATCACTAGATCATTCTAGTGGAGGAGGACTAGGAGAAAACTGCTATCATCTCGCCTTTTGGGGCATTCTGCTACACCTGCATGTCGTTCAGTCTAAGAAACGCTGGGGCGACTTATCAGTGGGCCATCCAAATGTGCCTAGCCGACCACTAGGGCAAGTGTGTGGAGGACTACATCGATGACATTGTGATCAAGAAAAAGGACCTAGAGGACTTCAATGTTGAGGTGCTACCGTTGATCTACAGCAAGTCTTCAACATCTTGAGATGCTACCGTTGGAAACTCAACCCGGACAAGTGCATGTTCGGAGTTCTGAGTGAGAAGTTACTCGACTTCATTATTAGCCATTGGGGTATCAAAGCAAATCCTGAGAAGATTGACACCATCTTACAAATGGAACCCCTAAGATCATATAAGAAGGTGTAGAAGCTGATGGTTTGCATGGTGGCCCTGAGTCATTTCATCTCATGACTCAGTGAAAGGGGCATGTCATTCTACAAGCTGCTTAAGAAGATGGATAGATTCCAGTGGACTCCTACAGCACAAGAAGCATTCAAAGCACTTAAGAAGTTTCTGACGACTCCCCCGGTCCTCAAGCCACCTAACCGAGCCGCCGTGTATCAGCCAACCGAAGATTTGTTGCTATACATTTCGTGTACAACTCATATGGTAAGCACCACATTAGTAGTCGAACAAAGAGAAGAAGAGCACATACAAGTAGTCCAATACCCGATCTACTTCATCAGCGAGGTCCTAGGACCATCCAAGGTCAAGTATCCTCAAGTCCAGAAGCTACTGTATGCATTCCTCTTCACGGCATGCAAGCTACACCACTACTTTGACAATCACAAGGTCATAGTAGTCACTTGCTTCTCGATTGGGGACATACTGCACAACCGAGAGGCAGTGGGGAGGACAGCCAAGTGGGCGTGCAAGCTAGGAGCTTACAACATCGAGTTTCGGCCTTGCACAACTATCAAGACCCAAGCACTGGTGGATTTTATTTTAGACTGGATAGGAAGTCAGGTTCCTAAGAACCCGAAGCCGATGGAGGCCTGTAAGATGTATTTTGATGGGTCACTAAAGTTACAAGGGGCCAGAGTAGGGATCCTCTTCATCGTCCTGAAGGGAGAACAACTCAAATATGTGTTGCAACTTCTTTTCCCAGTGTCAAACAACGTAGCTGAGTATGAAGCATTGATACACGGGGTACACATCGCTATTTCACTCGGCGTCAAGCGACTAATGGTGTTTGGGGACTCTCTTGTGGTGATAAGCCAGATCAACAAGGACTGGGACTGTTCCACCGAATCTATGGCCAAATATTGTGCAGTCGTCCAGTAGATAGAAGGCAAATTTGAGGGACTGGAGTTCCACCATGTGGAAAGGGATCGCAATGTGGCAGCCGATACACTATCGAAGCTTGGTTCCAGCACAACTCAAGTTGCTCTAAACATTTTTTGTGTAAGAGGTACGATGTCCAATCATTTCACAGGAGTTAGAAGCAGAGTGCAAGGCAGCAGGGAACAATGTACTTGTCATAGAGTTGGACCCAAACGAATGGAGGATGTCTATTATCAGATATATCAAGAATGAGGAAGAGCCAGATGATAAGGCGGCTATCGAGCAACTCGCCCGACAGACTATTAACTAAACGCTTATTGGCAAGGACTTGTACAAGCGTGGAGCTTCCAAAAAAGCCAAAAATTATATTTAACACTAGAAAAATATTTGAAACGCTCTAAAAATTGTAGGCATACTTTGGCACCCAATGAACTCAAATAAAAATATTTGGAGCTCATAAGTATATTATTAAGATCCTTTAATAAATGGAGCCTTCTCTTAGGAAAAGAGGAAAATCTCTAGAAAAGTCTAAAAAAATTTAGAAACATCTACAAGATATTTTAACACGATTCAAAAACTTTTTGCAGTCATAAACACTATAATGACATGAATGCAACACACATGTTCTACTTTCTGATATAATTTAGTTGATTAATAATAAAATAAAATTATTTAAAATCATGTTGCATGAGTGTAAATCATTCAAACCTTATCAAAGTAAACAAAATTTAAAAAACGACGGTTCAAAAATTAGGGTGTTACAGTCTAGGTCATGGCAATACATACATTATTCATTTTAAAACTTGAGAGTTTACTCTGTGTCTAGGTCATGACAATAATAATATAATGTATATTGAGTAGTGCCAAAAAATACTCACATAGCTATATACAAGATAGTTGAATTCATAGAGACAACTCTAGTGTGACAACCATTCATGAGTTGCTCCTCAAAATCATTAATATGCACATATCATGCAATAGGTTTCAAGTATCAACTTGTATTCAAATATTTGTGCCACACTTGAAATAGAACTTTTTTCCAAAATAGGATACAAGCTCACTCAAATAAAAAAATTAGCCCACATTTCATGAGGTATGTGGATAGAGCCCCCCCCCCTAAATTAGAGCATAAAGTATTTGGATGGCTTGTTCAATGCACTTAATCAATTTCTTGACTTGAGAGGATCATTTTATATCCTTGCTAAAAACAAAGAGTATTGATAAGAATTGAACTTGTGACGTAATAGTCACAACTATGAGCCACATGGATCATATGTGTGTGGATTCATAGAGTTAGTTTATCTAAATCAAGTGCCATTCACTTGACCAACCTGATTTAAGCAAAATATTTTCGACGATCGTTGGGAGATGCCATAATATATCCACTGCTCCCTCCGTCCACATGATTTAGTCATTTTAGATTTGTCCTAAGTCAATCTTTATCAACTTTGACCGGTTATACCTGATGCTTCATAAGATTTTACAACATAAAACTAAAGTTATTAGATTCATCATGACTTGAACTACCATAATATGTAAATTTTTTAGTTTGAAAAAATGTAATCTTGTATATATTGATGGTCAAAGTTAAAATAGTTTGACTTAGGACAAACCTAAAACGACTATATCATATGGACGGAGGGAGTACATCAAGACATAGGATCATAACTAGAGTTGCAATCCATGAATTGGTTCATCAAGCTACCCATAGCTCAATCATCATACAACATGTAATAATTTAACAAGGTGCATCAAGGTTGTGATAAAAGTGATAAATACAAGGAAATAGAGTGGTACTTCATCAAAGATGGTTGTTTCATGCTAGCCTACCATTCTATTTACTCTTTTACTCTCAAACAGCTAATCATCAAAGTAACTATAGCTTGTAGAGGATGCTCATCCTATAATCCACTAGGCCTCGACCTCATTTGAGCTCGGTTTCGATGCTCATAAAGTCTACAACACCTATAATAGCCTAATGGTAGTATGAATACAATTGTACTCATATGACTTATTCTAATATAAATATTTGATGGATGCAAGGGGGAATAATATGCATTTGTAATTTTCATATATCATAGTGCATGTTAAGAAATGATGTGTGATAAGCAAGTAAACACCAAGTACGCAACTTACCGTCCCATACACCACATGTGGTTTGTACAAGTGGTTATTCAAACTTACTATCCCATGGACAATCCTTAGCCACTATGCAAGCTATGTCACTTGAGATCCAACACTAATAATGAACTTACCCCTCACATGAATGAGACTTGTCCATGATCATTATTAATCAAATTGAAGGTTGGTTCATAATAAAATTGAGTTGGTTAAGTCAAATTGAACACTTTTGCAAGCTTTACGTGTTAGTTATTCCTAGTGAAGCTCTTGCACACATGAGAGTGACTTCCTACTCGCACTTTACTTCTAACGATGCTTGCCAACTGAAAGAATCTAGCCCTTCAGTTGGATTCAGTGATTAATGACAATAAGTTAGACCATGATAATGGTGATTAATTTAGCATATAAGGATTTTTCATGCCCCTATTGATATTATTCAATTTTATTTTTAAAGGATAATTAGTGAGGTTAAGGATTGGCTTGCTCTAAGTGTAAATGGAGTTGATGGACACATAAATTAGTGATACGATCTTTCCTTTTCCTTTGATCGTACTATAAAGGTGGTATGGATTGATAGCTTGACCTAGATAAAGTCTAGTTGTAAGTGGTGATGGACACTTTTGAAATCTATTACTAGGTAGCTCTATGGAAGCCCAAGATAAGTTTGAGACCAAACCCAACTCAAAGAGTGTTTAGTATAAGAGTTGGTGGTGTTGCTGGTGCATCCGACGTGTCTGGTGTGCACCCGATACATGGCATCAGATAGGAGAGTTCCCTGCTTTATAAGGACGCAAAACAAAATGTGTCCAATGTGCATAGGATATGATGTACTGGACACGACAACTTGAGAGAGTTGCATAATGGCGTGAGAGCTTGTATAGTCATCAGATATGTCCATTAAGGCATTGAACATGTCACTAGATACGACACCCATAGAGGGTTGCAAACTTACGCTAGAGATAATGTACTGAGCAGGTGTGACTAGTGAGTCACCAAATTTGACATCAGAGAGAGCACTTAGAAAGGTCTTCAACTATGCACCTTGAGGCGTTATAGTCACTAGACATGTTCCGTGAGCACGAGAGCACTAGACACAAGTATAGTAACGATTAATTTTAGAACTAGTCATTGAAGCATGCACCAGATATGTCTAGTGGAGGTAGGTCTACACCAGACATGCCTGGTGCACCCATGAAAGCTGGTTGTAAAGGGGATGGAGAGGGAATCTAAAGGTGAGTTTAAGGGGGCAACCGTCTAGGGAAGAGCACATGAAAGAAGCATAACTTGACAAAGAGTTGCAATTAGGGTGTACTTGCTGAGAAGGGCACAGGGAAGGAGTGCGGCCAGGTAGGAAGAGGTGCGGCTAGCCCACTAATGCTATGAGAAAGAAACATGAGCACCGTGGGGAAGAAGAGGAAAAGAAACAAGCAAACTGGTACATGGTGCGTGTAACTAGTGACAATGGTGGATATTTTTTCTAACTCTACCACACTTGGGTTGGTGGAGCATTCCTCGATGTGATCTACTAAAAGGTAAATCTAGTCCTCAAATTCACCGTTTTGGTAGATCCAAAATTAGTAAAGCTGTAGCGTTTAGAACTTTTTTTTCTGAATCCGGATTTGGTAAATCTAAGGGCCTCTTTGGAACAAAGGAAATGTGAAGGGTTCATTCCCTATAGGGAAATTTCTTACGTGAGCCTTTGGAACATAAGATTTAATCACATGAATTCTTTTGAAATTCTAATAAATTGCTTTCCACCATACAAGTTTTGGAGAAAAATAACAATAGATCTAAACTCTTGGAAACTTTTCTATGACTCTTATAATTCTTGCATGGCATCCAAAGGATGGTCCTGAAGGGGACCTGAAGTGTTTAGAAAAACTTTTATAAAGTAAAATTACTTTTATTGAATCTAAGGTTGGAGGAGTATCTCAAACAGCCTAAGTCTCTTTAGTCCAGTTGTAGATTCTTAAAAATTTGATATTAATTAAGTTGTGAGCTATTAAAAGCATGATAGCTTGGTAAGGGCACGTATAACCCACATAAATGACTCATATCTTAAGGAATATCTAAGGAGGTAAATGTAAAAACACAAAAGACGTATCCTAGTGAAGGAACGTCTCTAGCACGGTTCTCCATATATAAGATATTGTTTCACTCGTACAACGCACATAAATGAGTTGTATCTGAGGGTTTCTAGTGATAAGATATAAGGCTTAGATGCATTATGTTGTATGAACGAGTTTTTTAAGTGTATATAGTGCTTAAAGAATCGTAACATAGTATATAAGTTGTACATGTCCTAACATGGATGACATTAATCTAAAAAATCTCAGGTAAAATGTGATTTTAAATTAAACTAGAAAAATATGTAGATTTTTAGGAATATATTTTTCTGTCTAATTGAGATTCTAGATTTTTGGTAACAAACCTATACTATACTTAAAGCACCAGTTTCAACGGTCGTCCCACGTCATATTTTTACAAATAACCACTCACAACTATTTTAAATTAATCTGCCCGCGGGCCACAACTCTGGCCCAGACACATCATCCGGTCTGCTGACTGTGCCGGACCAGCCCGTTAGCCCATCGGCTCATTTGATTAAATGTTAAAAAACGGTGCAGGAGGTGGGGTTCGAACCCATGCCAGTCTAACCAGTAGAACATCGTGATGTTTTTAATATTGAATATAAATTATGTATATGTATATATGTTTTTTAAATAAAAAATATAATCGTGTCGGGTCGGGCCAGCACTACGGGCCGAGGCTATAGCCCAAGCACGACACGACGTTCTTGATTCTTGCAACATTAGATCGTTTCTGAGACCATATTAGCGCAATGGACTCCATGATGTTTGATGTTGCTGAATTGGATGGAGCAACAATGATTTGTCACACTAACAGTAAAATGAAAGGTTATTTATTGGTTTTAAATGTTAGTAATTGCTACGAAGTAGCATAATTTATATGGAACGCATCCAGTTTTATTACTGCCTAACTTTAGCAATCATTCCATATTTTGATCTATCTTTTTTATAAGTTTGAGTTCACGTGACTTATTTTAGAAACTTGAGCTCCCAAACTTTCTCTTATTTGGTCTCTGTATGATGGAATTATGTCATTTTATAATCTCTGTTCGTTCAGTCAGTCATTATGAACTCTCTTATAATCGCTCACTTCATTGGCCATGTTGTACAAGACATATTGCATGAGGTAAACAATAACATCAGTTAGCCAAATCAAAAAATATTATACGGAGAGCGGAGACAATCAATATAAAATCTTGAAATTTTTTTGTGGATAATTTAGTGGGTGTCGGAGAGTAGATCTCTGGCCAGGTGGCGGAGTGCACCCGCCCTAAGTCCTGAGATGAGGAGGGGCTTAGGCATTTCGCTTGATTGATGGAGAGAAGGGGCAGTACACAAGAACACACGAGGATTTAGAGTGGTTTGGGCCGCCGGAGCGTAATACCCTACTCCACTGTGAGATGTATTGCTTGAGGGCTTGTATGAGCTAGCGAATCTGAGATTGCGTGTGTGTGTAACGCCGCATGCCTCCCCTTTTATAGCTGAAGGGGGGCATGCACAAAGGGACTGGGCCCCGACATGTGGGCCTAGGGACATAAAGAATATAGTGCTTGGGTCCTTTAATATCTATTGTCGAGTCCATCCTCTTGCGCCTTGATGCCCAAGATCTGTGTATCCTTGGTGTACAGGGGATGCTTCTGGTGGAAGAGAAGATGGGTATAGCGCTCCGCTCAGCACAGGCATACTGTTCACCAGCAGACCCAGCAGGCGGGCTGTCTGCTGGATGACCTTGACGCCGCTTGACAGCGGATGGGACGGGACGCATTTAATGCTTAGAGGGCACGTCGCCCGTTAGCGCAGTGGCAGGCGGCGCGTCTTTTCCTCAATAAATGCAGGGGCTGCACGGCTTTTCGTCAGGGTCGGCCCGGTAGCTTATGTCATGGGCCACAAGCAGCGGGTCTCCGCCTGAGCGGGAAGCGGAGGCGAGGCCCGCATACGTGTCAGCGCCGGACCCCTGCACACACCAGGGTCCTTCTCACTCCGGGACCCTGCTGGAGTTCGGACTTACCCGAAGGCTCTGGACTCGTATATAGGGGTCCGGTGTCCTTTCATGGGGGTCCGGCCTTACTGGGGTGTGGTGTCTTTCTCTGCCACGTGGTGTCCTTTGGCCTGCCCATCCGGCGAGGTCAGGCATGGTCCTCCGTGTGGCTAGGGGACGTAGCATGGGTGCGATGCCCTCATGCTGCAGGAGAGGGTACCCCTGATTTAGGGCACCGACAGTGGCCCCCGGTCCCGCCTTAGGGGAGGATGCGAGCTTGCAGGTGGGACTAGAGTCTAATTGGTGGTTAGACCGCTGCTTCTGTGTGCCTGCTGCTGCAATTACTGTCGGCCCATCTATGACCACGCCAACTGTCGTGCCTATTCCCACGGCTGACTGACCCGTGACCATCGTACCTAACGGCACTGTTTGGCCATGCGCGGGGCTGCCTTGAGTCGCTGCACTGGTTCTGAAAAATTTACCTTTTCAGAATCCGTGATAGTCCCGAGAAGACAAGGCATTGGCGTAGGCGGCGGTGTGGCTTCTTTGCACACGGTAACCGGCGCGCCGGTTACATGACGTGTGGGCCTGGGCCCATGAGTTGGACCGCCAGTTGTGGCGGAGCTGAGGGGGCGCTCAGTCATGGGGCGTTTGCACGCTTCTCACGCGGCGGTTCGCCTCTTTGACCGCTGGTTACGGCGAAAATGAAGGGGCGCTTGATCGTAGGGCGGTTGCATGCCCCTTGCACGGCAGTTCGCCTTCCTGACCGCTGGTTGCCCTGGAAACGGAGGGGCGCGTAACTGCGGGGCAGTCGCACGCTCCTCCTTTGGGTTGGTTTTTATGACATGCGGGGCCTGGCCCCCATGACATAAGGTGAGATCCCTGGTGCATGCCGGGGGGGAGACTTCACTCGTGACGCTTCAGGGGCGCGGGTGGGGGGGTCTGCCTTTAAAAAGGGGTCGATCCCCCGGCCAGTAGACATGCCTCGCTCCCCTTGCGACCACCACGCCCTTTCGCCTTCTGGGCCTCCAGATGGGGTGCGCCGGTGTTCTCTAGAGGGATCCGCGTCAAGGTCGTCTCTTCCGACGACTTCACCGTCGGAGAGCGTGCGCTTGTGGTGGTGTCGCCGATCTTGTCTTCTTCCTGCCGCCATTGGAGGAGTGCAACCCCATGGGGTTGGCATCCTTTCGCCACTATTCGGCTTTAAGGATTTTCATCATGCACCCCAGCTGCAGTCCCCCGCCGGTGGTCATCTAGAAGGATGACTACCAGCCTTGTGGTGGGGAGAAGCAAACCGGGCTGTGGCCTCCCTCCTGCCCTCAGCTTCAAGGATGATCATCATCCGTGCTGGGGAGGGGGGTGTGCCGAGTTGTGGCTCCACCTCCGCGTGGGTAGCGACCCGCTTCTTCCCTCAGTGTCCAGGGGAGAAGGGCGTTTGCCGTCTGTGGCACTGTCAGTTGCCGCGTGCCTGGCTTCTCGGCCTGGGTGGCTCTGGCACCGCCTCCGACGCTGCATCCTACAGCTGGGGTGGAGCGTGGCTGCTCGTCCACCGCACGGGCAATGGTGGCGCTGTGCGCGGGTTGGCCACATCCACAGCTTCTCCCGCTCCTCCGGCTGCACTGGGAGGCTGTACCAGACGTCGTACGCCGTGGGGGCGGCGGCGGCGTTCTTGATGGTCTTGCCTTCACTCCCGCAGCGAGGACGGGAGCAAAGACCTCTTCGTGCGCACTGGTGCAGCTGCTTCCCACCGGTGCTGAGGTGATCACCGCCCCCAGCGGACCTGATGTGGTCGCTTCCGCTGGTGAGGCTACCCACAGCAGAGGTGGTTGCCTCCGCTGGCGAGACCGTCAGTGCCACCTGCTGTCGGTCCTTCGGCTCTTTGGTTTCAATGGCCTCGCTGTTACCCCCCATGGGAGGACGGGGGCGAGGTCCTATTCGTAGCAGCGCTTGCCCTGAGGCGATCACTGCTGCTGTCTAGCCGCCTGGGGCAGAGGTCGTCGTTGCTGCTGGTACATAGGTGGTCAACGTCGTTGGTGGGGCTGTCCGGAGCCAGCTTCCAGCGTGGCTCTTGCTGGTGTGGAGGTAGTTCATTCCTGCAAAAATGGAGTTGGGGTCCCGCTTGTAAGGGAATTGTCGGCGTTTCGGACCCGCGAGGACCGTCAACCGACCAGTAAATTTGTTGTTGCGTGTCCCTGCCCAGATGGGTTGATGCAAGATGGAACACAAGAGGGAAATGGGGCTTATGTTATCTCGCACCAGGGTGCTTGTAGTAGGGGTTACAAGCGTCGCGCGAGGGAGCGAGGGCGAGAGCGAGAGAGGGAGAGAGAGAGAGTCCCTGCGTGTTGTCTGTCTCGTCTGCCCTGCCTGTCCACGACGTCCAACGTTGTGGGTGTTGCAACGTGTGTCCGCGACGTGCCTTAGGAAGGCCCTGGACATCCCCTTTTATAGATACAAGGAGATGCCCAGCTGTACAAGGGGGTGTAGCTATGTGCTATCGTGGCTGGCAGAGAAGCGCCTTGAGCCCTGTACACGAGCTAACATGGCCGTCGGAGAAGCGCCTTGAGCCCTGTAGAAGCACAGCTGTCGGTGTGGCACGGATCCTGCTAACGTTGTCTTGCTTCCGTAGGAGGTTGAGAGCAATCCGATGTCATGGGCGCACGCGGGGAACCATCATTACCTGTTACCGGAGTAACCTTAGATGGGACACCGGTCTTGTTCCTTCATAGCCTGAGGCAGCTAGCTAGGATTAGGGTAATGATGTATCCCCTATAGCGTAGTCGGTCCGAGGCCCAGGTTGGGCGAGGCGGAGACTTCTCCTGAGGCCGAGGCTGGGCTCGGGCGAGGTTGTGACTCCTCCTGAGGCCGAGGCTGAGGCCGAGGCTTAGGGTCAGGCGAGGCGGAGATCTTCTTCTGAAGCCGAGGCTGAGGCCGAGGCCTGAGGTCGGGCGAGGCGGAGCTCCCTGTTGCGCCCGAGGCCAAACTCGTGGGAGATTGTGACTCAGTTTTATCTTGGTGGCTGGCACAGTAGCCGGAGCGGGGCGAACAACGCTGTTTTCCTGTCAGATCGGTCAGTAAAGGGGCGAAGTGAATGCGGTCACTTCGACCTTGCCGACTGAGGCACGCGTGTCAGGATAAGGTGTCAGGCGATCCCCGCATTAAATGCGCATGCGATACGGTCGGCTGGTAAGGCTATTTGGCCAAGGTCGCTGCACGACAAAGTCTGCCCCAGCTAGGCTTCAGGCGAGCCGAGGGTGCGCTCATCGCCTGAGGGGACCCTCGGGCGAGGCGTGAATCTGTCCGGGACTACTGTTCCCGCCCGAGGCCGAGGCTGGGCTCGGATGAGGTCGCGTCCCTCCGGAGGTGGGGCCTTGACCTGAACCGCGATTTACCAGCCATGTATGGTTTGTTCTGAAGATGTTTTTCGGCCGTGTTTAGGAGCATTGGGGGTACCCCTAATTACGGTACCCGACAGTAGCCCCCGAGCCTCAAAGGGAGTGCGGGCACTCGCTTGGAGGTTCTGCCAGATTTTTGCAAGGGGACCGGCCCTTCTCGGTTATATTTTGTTCCGGTGGGTGCGCGCGAGCGCACCCGCCGGGTGTAGCCCCCGAGGCCTCGGAGGAGTGGTTTGACTCCTCTGAGGTCTTAATTTTTTGCGATGCCTCGGATGGCCTTGTTGTTCCCTCATGCGGCCTGGCCGTAGCCTGGGTGCATGGTCAGGCTTAGAGTTTTCACGCAGGTTCGTTGACATGGTCAACAGTTCGGCCGTAGCCTGGTGCGAGAGCAGCCCCCGAGCCTCTGCACGGAGCGAGAGGACGATCAAGGACCGTCTCGACTTTTATTGTACGCCCCTTCATCGCCTCTTCGCAATGAGGAAGGGGGGGAAAGCACCATGTTACCCTCAGGGGGCATCGAACATGGTGTTTCCAGTGAGTTGCTTGCAGGTGATCCGAGTGGATGCCCGAGCCCCATTCGATAAGGGTCGGCTAGTGGCCCAGAGGCGCACTCCAAAAGTACCTGCAGGTGATTTGCCAGACCCGGGCCCATTCGATAGGGTCCGAGGGCTCGATGCCTCCCTCCGGTGGGATTCCAGTTACAAAATTGTTCCCGCTGGTCTCGGAAATGTCCTAGGGTACCTCGAGAGCGTAGCCCGAGCCTCGGCCATGTAACGGACGTACCCAGGGTCATCCCTGACTCTGCGTGCTCTGGGGTGGCTGTCGAACCCTTCTAAGGGGCCAGCCTTCGAACCCCTGATCAGTAAAGGGCACGAAGCCCGAGTGCTCTGGGGCGGTTGCCGAACCCCGGAGGGCGTAACCTTCGAACCCCTGATCAGTAGGAGGGCTCGGGGCCCGTTTCCTTCGTTGGGAAGGATCCTTTTTCGAAATATCCCCCTTTCTCAGTCCCTGTGGCAAGAGAGAGAGAGGGAAAGAAAAAGGACATGAATTTAAATAAGGTGGCGCACCTTTTTTGACGCGGTCATTATGACGGAGACGAAACGGCGCCCGCTTCTCTTGCCGGAGGTGTCGCTTGCCCTGCCAAGGAGTAAATGCGACGGGACGGGCGATTCGCGGGGTGTCTGTTGCGCGTGCGTGAACTGTTCGAGGAACGGAACACGGGCGCGTTGTCTTTACTCCGTTGGAGGGGGCTCCCCTGCCGCTTCAGAAGAGGATGCGAGCCTGTAGGTGATTGGACCGCTGATTTCGCCCGTCTGCTGCTGCAATTACTGCTGGTCCGCCTCTGGTCATATCGACCGTCGTGCCTCTCCCCGCGGCTGACTGACCCATGATCGTTGCACTCAATTGGCACTGTTGGGTCACGCGCAGGGCTGCCTCGAGTCGCGGCACTGGTTCCGCAGTCGAGAAGACGCGGCATTGGCGCGAGTGGCGGTGCGGTTTCCTTGCACGCAGTAACCATTGCCCCGATGACATGACATGTGGGCCCGGGCCTCCATGCTGATCCGCCGGATGCGACGGGGCCGGAAGGGTGCACGACCGCGGTGCGGTTACATGCTTCCTGCGTGGCGGTCCGCCCTTTCGACCGCAGGTTTCGGCGTGGATGGGGGAATGCTTATAACCGCGGGGCGGTTACATGCTTCGTGTGCGGCGATTTGGCTTCTTCTGTTTTGGGTCAGCCCGCATGACGTGTGGGACCCAGCCCCCGCGTCGGAGGGTGAGAACCCTAGAACACGTCGGTGGAGACTTTGCCCATGACGCTTGGGGGTGCGAGTGAGGGGATCTACCTTTAAAAGGGGGTCGATCCCCCGGGCAGTAGCCATGCCTTCACACTTCTCGCATTCATCGTGCCCTTCCGCCTTGCGAGCCCCTAGATGGGGTGCACCTGTGTTGCCTTCTTTTTGCTGCTGTTTGAGGAGCGCGACCCCGTGGGGGTTGGCGCTCTTCAGTCACCGCTCGGCTTCAAGGATTTTCATCATGCAGCCCGGCTGCAGTCCCTCACCAATGGTCATCCGTAGGGATGATCACCAGCCTTGTGGTGGGGAGAAGCAAGCTGGGCTGCGGCCTCTGCCCCGCCCTCAGCTTCAAGGATGTTCATCATCCGGGCTAGAGAGGAGGGCGCACCGAGTTGGGGCCTGCCTCCGCGTGGGCCGGCTACCCGCTTCTTCCTCCAGCATTCGGGGGAGAGGGGCATCCTCCAGCTGTGCAGAGGAGGCGTCCTCCAGCCATGCAGGGGAAGGTGAACTACTGCTGCCTGGCCATGGTGCAGCTGTTCGTCCTCCATCCAGGCGACGGTCGCGCCGTGCGCAGGCGGCTGCTGTCGCCGGTGCTGAAGCGGCGGCCGCCGCTGGAGAGGCTTCCCACCGCAGCGATGGTTGCTTCCGCCGACGAGACCGTTAGTGCCTCCTGCACTTGGGGCCTCCGGCTCTTTGGCTTTAATGGCTGGTTCTCGTCCCCCATGAGGGGACGTGAACGAGGGCCCTTCGGTAGTAGCGTTTGCCGTGAGGCCATCGCTGCTGCTATCTAGCCGCCCGAGACAGAGGTCGTTGTCACACTGCTGGTGCAGTGGTCGCCGGCGAGCCACCTGGAGTTCGTTATCCCGCAGGCCTTCCGGTGTGGAGGTTGTTCATTCTTGCGGGAATGGACCCGGAGTCCCGTTTGTAATGGTACCCTCTTGAGAGCGAGAAGTAATAGCTTTAAGTACTAAGACATCTGTCGTAGGTCGGGACAACCGCCGAGGGCGCTGCCGACGTCTGAGTCTAGGTACCATTGTTACCCCAAGTACGTGTGTTTGTTCTTTGTGGCTGCTGAGGCCTGAACATTTGGGTATAAAGCCGTGCTTCTTTCCTCTTGTTTCGAGCACTTAGGACTTGTTCGTCGATAGCAGAATCACTTATCCGAGCGTGAGCTACCTTTCGCGGAAGGTGACGAGTGAGGTATCTGTATCCTGGAGGCGTAGGAGTCCCTCGACTCGATCGGCCTTGCCGTTCAAGGTCTCTCTTGCTCGTCATTAGGACTCCACTATCGGCGCAGTCGAAAGGCACGAAATTCGTTTTGGCGAAAAACTTTTCCGAGTAAAGTTTTGACGCAAAGGGGGCTTCCCCCTTTCTAGACCCGAGGCGACCGCTTGGGCCGGGACCCTTGCGGAGGGTCTGGCCGTGGTCGTCGGGTCTGTCCGGGCTGCCCAAGGCATGGCCTCATAGCAGCATGCCCGGGTCGAGGGTATGTTTTGCCCGCTCTTTGACTTTGTTTATGTCCCCATTCTTCTTCTTGTGTCTGAAGAATGTTGTCCTACCATTTGCAGGGTTCGAGACGGCTCTTGACGAGGCCGTCAAGAACTGCAAGGCGCTTGCCGAGGCGGCTGAGCAGAAGGAGGCCGAGCGTGTAGCCATGTCCGAGGCCATCTCGGCTTTCTGCCAGGCCTTTGGCCTCGACGGCGTCCCCTCGGGCTGCACCATGATGTTAGGCAGGCCTTTGCCATGCTCGCTTCCCACTACGACGTGGATCTGGAGCGGGTTAGCGAGGGGTACTACTTACCCGACGATGAGGAGGCTGCCTTAGCCGAGGTCCAGAGGCTTGACATGGCTGTCGAGGGTCCAAGTGTGGTGTTGGCTTCCTCCTTCGAGGTGGAGGTCCTTCCGCCCGTGTCACCGTCCGAGGCCGTGCCAGATCCTGCCGAGGGTGGAAACGACGTCGAGGGTGCCGCTCCTCCCCCTGCCACTGTCTGAGCCTGCAAGAACAGTTTGCTTTGAAGTATGCGTATGTTTTTTGCGGCCGCTGAGGCCTAAACATTTAATCGTCGGATTATAAAGCCGCGTTTTGTTTCCTCCCGTTTCGTGTGTTAAGACTTGTTCAGTAGCAGAATCCCTTGTCTGAGCGTGAGTCACTTTTCGCGGAAGGTGATGAGTGAGGTATCCGTATCCTGGAGGCGTAGGAGTCCCTCGGCTCGGTCAGCCTTGCCGCTTACGTGGTCCCTCGTCGTTTTTAGGATTCTGTTATCGACGCAGTTGAAACGGCACGAAAGTCGTTCTGGCCGAAAAGTTTTCGAGTGTTAGGACTTGTTCGGTAGCAGAATCGCTTATCTGAGCGTGAGTTACTTTTCGCGGAAGGTGATGAGTGAGGTATCCGTATCCCGGAGGCGTAGGAGTCCCTCGGCTCGATCGGCCTTGCCATTCAAGGTCTCTCTCGCTCGTCTTTAGGATTCTGTTATCGAAGCAGTCGAAAAGCGCGAAAGACGTTCTGGCAAAAGACTTTTCTGAGGGAAATTTTGACGCAGAGGGGGTTCCCCCCCCCCCTTCTAGCCCCCGAGGGAGGGTCGGGCTTTGCCGAGGCAAGGCTGATCCTTCCTTGATGGTTAGACTTTATTTATGTAAAGAAAGCGAGGTACATAAATGACTTGAAATGTTTTAAGGGTAAAAGCGACGTAGTTGTTGGATGTTCCAAGCGTTGCTGTAGACCTCGCCTTGATCGTTGGCCAGCTTGTATGTTCCAGGCTTCAAAATCTTGGCGATGATGAAGGGCCCTTCCCAGGGAGGAGTAAGCTTGTGGCGCCCACGGGCGTCTTGTCACAGCCGAAGTACCAAGTCTCCCAGTTGGAAGCCTCGGGGCCGAACCCTTCGAGCGTGGTAGCGTCACAGGGACTGCTGATACCGTGCCGAGTGTAGTAAGGCCACGTCCCGAGCCTCTTCCAGCTAGTCCAACGAGTCTTCTCGGTTGGTCTGGTTGCTTTGGTCGTCATAAGCCTTTGTCCTCGAGGAACCGTATTCTAAGTCCGTGGGTAGGATGGCCTCGGCCCCATAGACTAGAAAGAACGGTGAGAAACCTGTGGCTCGGCTCGGCATCGTCCTCAGACTCCAAACCACCGAGGATAGTTCCTTTATCCACTGCTTGCCGAACTTATTGAGGTCGTTGTAGATCCTCGGCTTCAGTCCCTGCAAAATCATACTGTTGGCGCGCTCCACCTGCCCATTTGTCATCGGGTGAGCTACGGCGGCCTAGTCCACACGGATGTGGTGGTCTTCGCAGAAGTCCAAGAACTTCTTCCCATTGAACTGCGTGCCATTGTCGGTGATGATGGAGTTCGGGACCCCAAAGCGATGGATAATATTTGTGAAGAACGCCACCGCCTGCTCGGACCTGATGCTTGTTAAGGGTCGGGCCTCGATCTACTTGGAGAATTTGTCAATGGCGACCAGCAGGTGCTTGAAGCCCCCGAGCGCCTTCTGCAAGGGACCGACGAGGTCCAAGCCCCATACGGCAAATGGCCAAGTGATGGGTATTGTTTGCAGGGTCTGAGCGGGCAGGTGCGTCTGTCTCGCGTAGAATTGACACCCTCTGCAGGAGCGTACAATCCTAGTGGCATCGGCCACTGCGGTCGGCCAGTAGAAACCTTGTCGGAAAGCGTTTCTAACGAGGGTCCGAGATGCTGCATGGTGACCGCAAGCCCCCGAGTGTATTTCTTGTAACAGCTCTTGTCCTTGGGCCACGGATATGCACCGTTGGAGAATGCCTGAGGGGCTGCGGTGGTACAACTCTTTCTCATCACCCAGTAAAACGAACGACTTGGCGCGCCGAGCCAGTCGCTGAGCTTCGGCCTTGTCGAGGGGCAGCTCTCCTCGGAGGAGATATTGCAGGTACGGGGTTTGCCAGTTTTGGTTTGGTGCAACCCCGTTCCACTCTCCCTCGATGCACAAGGCCTCACCCTCGGCAGCCGAGGGTACCTCGGGCTGGGCCGAGGTCTCGTCGGGTTCGGGCGCGTCGTCGAGTTTCACGGATGGTTGATATATGTCCCAGGAGAAGACGTCCGGGGGAACCGTCGTTCGCCCCGAGGCTATTTTAGCCAGCTCATCCGCAGTCTCGTTGTACCGCCGAGCGACATGGTTGAGTTCCAGCCCGTGGAACTTATCCTCCAAGCGCCGAACTTCGTCGCAATAGGCCTCATTTTTTGATCGCGGCAGTGGGAGTTCTTCATGACTTGGTCAATGACGAGCTGAGAGTCGCCCCGAGCATCGAGGCACCGAACACCTAGCTCGATGGTGATGCGCAACCCATTAACCAGAGCCTCGTACTCGGCCACGTTGTTTGACGCCGGAAAATGGAGGCGCGGCACGTAGCGCACATGTTTCCCGAGGGGTGAGATGAAGAGCAAGCTAGCACCTGCTCATGTTTTCATTAGCGATCCATCAAAGTAAATGGTCCAAAGTTTGGGCTGGATTGGAGCTGTCGGCAATTAGGTGTCGACCCATTCCGCCAGCAAGTCCGCTAAGACTTGGGATTTTATGGCCTTCCAAGGGGCAAATGAAATTGTTTCGCCCATGAGTTCCACTGCCCATTTTGCTATCCTACCGAGGCCTCTCAGCACTAGATGATCTCTCCCAAGGGGAAGGATGACACCACAGTCACTGGATGAGACTCGAAGTAGTGTCGCAACTTTCGACGCGTCAGAATTACTGCGTGCAGTAGCTTCCGGATTTGTGGGTAGCAGATCTTGGTCTTGGATAGTACCTCACTGATGAAATAGACCGGCCTCTGGACGAGCAGTGCATGCCCCTCTTCTCGTCTCTTGACTACGATCGCGGCGCTGACCACCTGAGTGGTTGCGGCTACGTAGATCAAGAGGGCTTCTCCCGCAGTGGGGGGCACCAAGATGGGCGCGTTAGTAAGGAGTGCCTTTAAGTTCCCGAGGGCTTCCTCGGCCTTGGGGTCCAAGTAGCGCTCGACCTTCCTTAAGAGGTGGTACAAGGGCAATCCTCTCTCGCCGAGGCGTGAGATGAAGCGGCTCAGAGCCGCCAGGCATCCCATGACCCTTTGTACTCCTTTTAGATCCTTGATGGGTCCCATGTTGGTGATGCCTGAGATTTTCTCCGGGTTGGCCTCGATGCCTCTTTCGGAGACGATGAACCCCAGGAGCATGCCTCGGGGGACTCCGAAGACACACTTCTCGGGATTGAGTTTTACGCCCTTCGCGCGCAGGCACCCGAAAGTCACTTTGAGGTCGGAGAGGAGGTCGGAGGCTTTTCTTGTCTTGACAACGATGTCATCGACGTAAGCCTCGACGGTTCGGCTGATGTGCTCCCCAAACACATGGTTCATGCACCTTTGGTAGGTTGCACCTGCATTCCTCAAGCCAAATGGCATAGTAATATAACAATACATGCCAAAGGGTGTGATGAAAGAAGTCGCGAGCTGGTCGGATTCTTTCATCTTGATTTGGTGATAACTTGAATAGGCGTCGAGGAATGACAGGGTTTCGCACCCAGCAGTGGAGTCCACAATTTGATCGATGCGAGGCAGAGGGTAGGGAACCTTCGGACATGCTTTGTTCAGACCAGTGTATTCTACGCACCTCCTCCATTTCCCACCTTTTTTCTTTACAAGCATAGGGTTAGCTAACCATTCAGGATGGAATACCTCTTTGATGAACCCTGCAGCCATCAACTTGTGGACCTCCTCGCCTATGGCCTTGCGCTTCTCTTCGTCAAAGCGGCGCAGGTGCTACTTCACGGGTCGGGCTCCAGCTCGGATATCCAACGAGTGCTCGGTGACATCCCTCGGTATGCCTGGCATGTCTGAGTGACTCCACACAAAAATTTCGGCATTTGCGCGGAGAAAGTCGACGAGCACTGCTTCCTATTTGGGGTCGAGCTCGGAGCCGATCCTGACTTGCTTGCAGGCGTCATTGCTGGGGTCGAGGGCGACGGTCTTAACCGCCTCAGCTGGTTCGAAGTTGCCGGCGTGGCGCTTCGCGTCAGGCACCCCCTTAGAGAGGCATTCCAGGTCGGCGATGAGGGCCTCGGACTTGGCGATGGCCTCAGCATACTCCACGCATTCCACGTCGCACTCGTAAGCGTGGCGGTACGTGGATCCGACGGTGATGATTCCCTTGGGGCCCGGCATCTTGAGCTTGAGGTACGTGTAGTTGGGGATGGCCATGAACTTGGCGTAGCACGGTCTCCCCAGCACCGCATGATAGGTTCCTCGGAACCCGACCACCTCGAACGTGAGGGTTTCCCTGCAGAAGTTGGAGGGAGTTCCGAAGCAGATGGGCGAATCAAGTTGCCCAAGGGGCAAGACGCGCTTACCGGGGACGATCCCGTGAAAGGGTGCTGCACCGGCCCGGATCGTGGACAGATCTATCCCCAAGAGCCCTAGGGTCTCGGCGTAGATGATGTTGAGGCTGCTGCCTCTGTTGGGATTATGCTTCGTCGCCGAAGGTCTTGCAGGAAGAAACGGCTTCGGCTGAAGCTGTCCGCATGTGATGACCGAAGGTTCCTCTTCATGAAGCTTCGGCATTGCAAACCGACTTAAGAGTAGAATGACCTTTTAGTCTATAAATGTTTGAGTCGCTGTTGTAATCCCTTATGAGGGGCATAATTGTAATTTTTCACATGCTGTGTCCCGTGCCTAT
Organism: Zea luxurians; assembly: GCA_029449295.1. NCBI lineage: Eukaryota > Viridiplantae > Streptophyta > Magnoliopsida > Poales > Poaceae > Zea > Zea luxurians. The sequence continues at coordinate 125,031,906 of JAOPSE010000009.1, forward strand.
AAATAGTGAACAGTATTCCTTTACTGTTCACGCATTCCTGTAATTGCAATCGCATCATTCGGGAAACGATCTTTGTCAAGACAGAGGTATAATTGTATCCAATGTTATAATACATTAAATAGATATAGTATGAAAATGATGTTGCTCGTTTATAATTTATCTACCTTTGACATTTCATATTACTTTGTACAATCTATTAGAATTCAATTACGAAGATTTAACCTTCGTAATTGTATTGACTTTTACCTTCGTCCAAAGTTCATTAGTCCTTAAAGGAATAATGTTTCGTTGGACGAAGGGTATTAACATTTAACACTTTATGTTGCCTTGTTCTTAATTTGTAGTATTTGAGAACAAGTCCCCAACATTGGCGCCCACCTCCGGTCAACCACTTCCACTTTTTGAGCTGATGGCTTCGTTCAACGATCAAGTTGGAGCTGCTTCGGCCCCGAAGCTGGTGCTCCCGATAACAGGTGGTTCATGCTCAGAGCCAGCCAACAAAAAGCAGAAGAAAGAAGCACAGAGAAGGGTACAGCATGTTGGGGTGCAAGGACCCTTCATCAAGTCAAGATGGTCCCACATTCCAATTACCTTCTCCCAAGAGGATCTTCAACTCAAGGATTATCCACACAATGATGCTATGGTTATCTCTTGTGTGATCAAAGGATTTCTGGTCCATAATGTCTTGGTTGACACAGGCAGCGCAGCTGATATCATATTTGCCAAAGCTTTCAGACAAATGCAAGAGCCCGAAGACAAGATTCATGATGCTACACACCCTCTCTGTGGCTTCGGAGGAAGACAAATTGTAGCACTGGGCAAGATCACCATGCCAGTGACCTTCGGTTTCATCAACAACACCAGAACTGAGCAAGTTGTGTTTGATATTGTTGATATGGAATACCCTTACAATGCAATTATTGGTCGTGGCACCCTCAATGCTTTTGAAGCAATTCTTCATCCTGCTTATCTTTGTATGAAGATACCTTCAGATCAAGGACCCATTGCTATTCATGGAAGTCAGGAAGCTGCCAGAAGGGCCGAAGGAAACTGGACTGACTCAAAAGCAATCCATAATATAGATGGAGCTGAAGCTTGTGAACAGTACAAATTCAGAAGGGAGAAAGCAGCTTCGGCAGATCAGCCGAAGCCCATGCTCTTATGTGAGGACATAGCAGAGCAGAAGGTGCTGTTGGGCTCCCAATTATCCGAAGAACAGGAGAAAACCTTGATAAGGTTTTTGTTCAACAACAAAGATGTTTTTGCATGGTCAGCTAATGATCTTTGCGGAGTTAACAGGGATGTTATTGAACATTCGCTCAATGTTGATCCATCCTTCAGACCCAGAAAGCAGAGGATTCGGAAAATGTCTGATGACAAGGCCGAAGGAGCTCGGAATGAAGTCAAAAGACTCCTCAGTGCAGGAGTTATCAGAGAAGTAAAGTACCCAGAATGGCTAGCTAACACTGTTATGGTAAAAAAGGCCAATGGCAAATGGCGAATGTGTATCGATTTTATAGATCTCAACAAGGCCTGTCCGAAAGACGAATTCCCATTGCTAAGGATAGACTCCTTAGTTGATGCAGCAGCTTCGTCAGAGCTTATGAGTCTTTTGGACTGTTATTCAGGCTATCATCAAATTTGGATGAAGAAGGAGGATGAGCCGAAGACCAGTTTCATAACCCCTAGTGGAACATATTGTTACCTTCGGATGCCTGAGGGGCTCAAGAACGCTGGAGGAAGTTTCAGCAGAATGACTTCGAAGGTTCTTCAGTCTCAGATAGGCAGAAATGTGCTAACTTATGTTGATGATATCATTATTAAAAGCACGAAACAAGAAAATCACATTGCTGATCTGCAGGAGACCTTCGCCAATTTTAGACAAGCTGGTCTAAAGCTGAATCCAGAAAAATGTGTCTTCGGAGTAAAGAAGGGGAAATTTCTTGGATGCTTGGTTTCAACAAAGGGAATTGAAGCTAATCCAAGTAAAATTGAAGCTATACTTCGAATGGAGCCACCAAATACAAAAAAGGGGGCCCAAAGATTGATGGGGAGGCTGGCATCTCTCAATAGATTCATATCCAGATCAGCAGAGAGAAATTTACCATTCTTTGAAGTACTGAAATCAGCCGAAGTCTTCCAATGGGGACCAAGCCAACAAAAAGCCTTCGAGGAACTGAAGCAATATTTGATGGATCTAACAACATTAACCCCACCAACGCCAGAGGCTCCTTTGTTATTATATGTGGCAGCTTCGCACTCAGCGGTAAGTGCAGCACTTGTCCTGGAAAAGCTTGATGGCCATGTTAAGAAGCAGGTTCCAGTATATTTTGTATCTGAAGTTCTTAGTGTATCAAAGAAAAACTATACAGAATTGGAGAAGGTGTTATATGCTGTTTTGATGGCATCCAGGAAGCTTCGGCATTACTTTCAAGCATATAATATTGTTGTTCCTTCTTCGCAACCGTTGAAGGATATTATGCGAAATAGAGAAGCTACTGGACGGATTGGAAAATGGGCTGCGGAGCTCAATGAATTTTGCATTGATTATGTGCATAGATCTTCGATCCAGTCTCAAGCATTGGCAGATTTCATTGCCGACTGGACGCCAGGGGCTCAGGATGAAGAAACAAATAAAGATGCTGAAGTATGGACAGTGTTTTGCGATGGGTCGTGGGGAACCTTTGGAGCAGGAGCAGCTGCCGTGTTGGTCTCACCATCCAAAGTTAAAACTTGTTATGCGGCAAGACTTGATTTTAGTTGCACAAACAATATTACTGAATACGAAGCACTGCTTTTGGGTCTTCGGAAGTTAAAAGCAATGGGAATCAGAAGGGCCATTCTTAAAACTGATTCCCAGGTTGTTTCCGGTCATATTGACAAGAGTTGTAAGGCCAAAGATCCGAAGCTCGAAAAATATCTAGACACGGTCCGAAGGATTGAAGCCTCCTTCGAAGGATTTTCTGTCAAAAATATTCCTCGAGGAGAAAATGAGTATGCTGATTTGCTAGCTAAGTCAGCGGCACAGGGGTTGCCCTTACCTTCGGATGTGTTCTTCGAAACAATCAAAGCACCTTCAGTGGAGCTTCTTGAAAGAGCAGTTCTCAATATATCTCCTGTTTATAGTGAAGACTGGAGAACTGAGATCATCTCTTACCTTCAGGGTAACTTCCTTTCAGATGACGAAGTTTATAACAAAAGGATAGAGGCAAGAGCTCGTCCATATGTCATGATAAAAGGGGAGTTGTACAAGCATGGAGTTTGTGCCCCATTACTCAAGTGTTTGTCCAGAGCTGAAGGCATAGAATTGATGAAAGAAATACATGCAGGCCTGTGTGGATCTCACATTGGATCTAGGCCGTTACATGGAAAAGTTTTTCGTCAAGGGTTTTATTGGCCGAAGGCAGCTTCGGATGCAGCGGAATTAGTTCAAAAGTGCGAAGGTTGTCAGAAATGTGCAAGAGATCAAAAACAACCTTCGTCTCTAACTCAGCTGATACAACCCATCTGGCCATTGCAAAGGTGGGGCCTTGACTTGTTGGGTCCGTTACCACCGGCCCAAGGAAACTTAAGATATGTTGTAGTGGCCGTGGAATATTTTTCTAAATGGATTGAGGCAAAGCCTTTAGCCACAATAACTTCGGCCACCATCAAAAGTTTTTCTGGCAGAATATTGTTTGTCGTTTCGGAGTACCAAAGGCCATCACTGTAGATAATGGAACACAGTTCGACTCCGAAGATTTCAGACAATTTTGTGATCAAATTGGCACGAAGATCCATTTTGCATCAGTTAGACATCCGGAGTCAAACGGACTTGTTGAAAGAGCCAATGGCATCATATTGATAGGAATAATGAAGTTAATCTTCAATCAACCCAGGGGAAAGTGGCTAGATCAATTAATCAAAGTGGTGTGGAGCCACAATACAACAACATCAAGGTCAACAGGCTTTACTCCATTCAAATTATTGTTTGGTGACGAAGCAATAACTCCGGAGGAAGCTAAAACCGGATCAATAAGAGTAGTAGCTTTGGCAGAATCAGATTTTGAAGCTGATCACTCTGTAGAAAAAGATGCTATAGAAGGGATCAGGCTTCAAGCTTGGAGAACATCAATAAATATCAAGCTGAAACAATCAAATGGCGTGATAGAAAGGTTCGGCTAAAGAATATTGAGCCAGGACATTTGGTGCTTCGGAGAGTGGCAAACCCAGATACAGTAGGCAAGTTGCAGTCGAAATGGGAGGGACCTTTTTTGGTAGCATCTTCGTCAAGACCCGGTTCATACAGATTGAAGGATATGGACGGCAACGACATTCCTAGATCCTGGAATGCGGATGAGCTTCGGTGATTTTATGTATAACTCGATGTAATTTTTTATATTTTTTATTTTTCTTTTATGGCACCCTTTTCCTTTCTAAAGGGGGAGAAAGGTTTTTAATGGGGCCATCACATGTAATTTCTTTTATTTTACCTCTATAAGAGCAAAATCCCCCAAGAGATGTAAATGTAAAAACTGAGAACGCACCATCGAGTGCCGAAAAAGAGAAAAAAAGAGAAGAAACAGGGAAGAAGCTCGAAAGTCGTCCCTAAGGGGATGCGGAGCACGACGAAGCTACTAAAGAAGTCGCTCCAAAGGGGGCGCAGTGTAAGTTTTCTGCTCAGAAGTCGTTCCAAAGGGAATGCAGAGCTTACAGCGAAAAATCAACGCTGATACCGCCGAAAGTAAAAGGCGAAGAAGCTCCTAAGGGAGGCTTCCAGCGAAAAGTCAACGCTGATATGTGATTGTTTCTAAGGAAATAATGGTTGTGATTACGGCTTCGGATATGAGTTTGAATATTCATTTGCACACCACATTACATCATAACATTTGCATTCATAAACATTCATCCAGGCATATGTAGGTTAACCATCATCATAGCATAAGTAGGCTGCTTCGGCAAAAAGGAAAAAACTGTCTTTTGAACTTCATCGTATACGAAAAGAAGAGCTTCGGCAGAAAGGAAAACCTGTTTTTTTTTGCTTTGCTGTGTACGAAAAGAAGGGAAGGTGTTTTTTTCGCCTTAGGCTCAAAAAGATAATTTCGTCCACATCAAAGCACCCCACACATTAATGGAAGGGTAAGAGCATATTACAAGGTATGAACAAAATTCATTAAGAACAGTTTAGCCATATTTACAAAAGTCATTTCAAAAGTTTCTTGAGTTTTTCTACAGTCTATTTCTACTGATCTTCATGGGGCCTCAGCTTCGGCGTCATACTCTTCAAGCATCGGTCTCGGCGGCTTCATCACCCTACATGAATTAAGTTGTGAGTCAAAACCGAGTTTGAAGGAAAAGGTAAACACAAGGTATGATTTCTTACTGGTTCAAGATGACTCCGAGCTTCGTCTCCAGCCTTTTCTCGCCCGCCTTTTGTCCATATCATCTTTACAAATCTATTAGAAATGCTTCGGGCGAGGTCAGGAATGTCATCTAAAATTGATGGTGACAGGGTGAAATTGGGCCTGTTAACAATTTTTCCATGGTCGCAGCCAGCTTTCAGAAAAGCTGCAGCAGTGCCCCGAGAAGCTACCCAGGCATAGAAGTCACCATGCCTAGCTATAACTTCGTCAAGCTCATCAATTTCACCCTCAATATGTTCGAAGGTCTTTTGTAAATCTTCAGTTGACGGAGTGAATTTCTCGCTGCTAGCCCCAACCGAGTGGAAGATCTTTCTCAGTCGCTCAATACATTTATTGCTAAACTCCAAACATTTGTCTTGAAGGCTTGCCAATGATTTTTTCAACTTTGAATTTTGTTGGACTTCGGCTTCAAGTTTCGCATTAAGTTCTTGCTTTTCTTGTTCAAATTGTTCAGATTGGCAGAGAAGCTTCGTATTCAATTCTGCTATTTTAGCTTCGGCTTCTGCAAATAAGCCTTCAGTTGACTGAAGCTCGAAGTCTTTCTTTTCAATAGCAGCTGATTGCTCTTTTATTTTGTTCTCTAAATTTCCAATCATAACCTCCTGTTTTTTGTCTTCCAGATCCTGCTGCATTTTCAAAGCCTTACTCAGCAGCATACTCTGCACATAAATAACCTTTGTTAGAAATGTTTTCATTATTAAAAAACAATATATGTCAAGGGAAAAGTAATTCACCTTGAAATTGGAATAAAATAAACTACCAACAATATGTTGTCGTCGGTAGCGGCTAATATCTGTTTCTAGCTTCAGAAAACCGATACTCTTTGATAGAGTACCGATAATCTTAGCTCCAGTCTGGTCCCAGATACAGCCTAATGTTTCATCGTCAATACCTCCGAAGAGGAGTGCTCCTGGTTTATATCCGCAAGATTTGGCATATTCTTTAAGCTCTTCTATCTCGGTTTTTGACAATTCTTGTCCAGCTAAATTTTGAAATATGAAGGTTTCGTCCTCCGAAGTATCGTCAGCTATTTCTTTTTCTTTCCCAGACACTGCGGCCATGGTCTCTTCGGCGGCAGTAGTAGCTTCTTCTGTGGCCATCTCTAGTAGTATTTTGTCGATATGTTCAATCGTAGTTTCCAAGTTCAAATCTTCGGCTGAGGTAGCTTCGGTAGCCGCGATTTCCGAAGGTGCGACTTCAACATTTGATATTTCCTCAGCCGCTGCTATCTTCCGAGCTGAAGCTCTCGGTGGTGTCTTGTCAATGACTTCGGTCACTGCGATGATTCTTTGTCTCTTTGTTGTTTTCTTCGTTTTTTCGGGCTCCTTTTCCTTATGAAAAAACTTCGTCAGTTGAGGCCCTAATGGACTTAGCTTCACAGGCAAGGATTCAGTCATTACCTTCAAAATCTCTTCCACGTCAGTGGCAGAGCGTGATGCGGCAGTCTCTTCTTCGTCAGATGCTTTTCGCTTCGGAGATGTTACTTTTCTTTTCTTCAGAATATTTTTCTTTTTTGGTGGTTCTTTCTCATCTTCATTTAAAGCTTCGGCTACCCTTCTCCGCTTCCGGCCTTCGACAATTTTATTCAGTTGTTCATAATCAGGGTATTCAAAACCCAAGGCGTCCAGCACTCGATTCAGTCTTCGCTTCGGACGGGTACCGAAGGCCGCAGTCATCAACTGATCTTCTTTTTTGGAGTAATTACCAAGTATTTCATTGCACATTACTTCAATTGTGTCCAGCCACTCTTGGCAAGGTGTTTTAAAGTATTTCTTAAACTTGTAATAGTAAGGTAGCCGCACAAGCTCCCCTTTCTTCTTCTCCCCCTCTAGCTTCGGCATTTCCCATTCTTTTAAAGTAGGGAAAACCCTGAAGGCCAAGAACTCTTGAACCAGGTCCCTAGTGCTGATATGCTCTGAAATAATTTTAAACTCACCCAGTGCAGCCCAAGTGGGACCTTCTAATGTCATGTGGCATCGCGGTCTTGTTTCTCCGAAGATCAATTCAAGTGGGCTTTGTACCAGCTTCTCTTTGTCTTCGTCAACTTTCACATAAAACCACTCTGACTTCCAGCCTGCCGGCCATTTGCTTCGGTAGCTAATTACAGGAAACTTTGTGGTTTTCCGATAGGCAAAATTATAGCAACTAAAGTTATCATGTAATCCATCTTTTCTAGCCTTCGTCTGGTAGTGTAGTTCATGAACTCGACAAAAGCTGTCGGCAAACGGCTCAACCGCCTGGCTTCGGAGGGCCCAGATATAAACACTAAGTCTAACGATAGCGTTAGGAGTCAGCTGATGAAAGTAGATCCCAAACTCCTTCAATACATCTGCAATAATCCCATGGAGGGGGAATCTCAACCCAGCCTTTAGAAAACTCTTGAAAATGACTATTTCATCCTTCTCTGGCTTCGGGGTGGTTTCTTCCCCCCCGAAGCGAAGTAGCTTCTTCTGACTCTCGCTGAAATAGCCCGACTTCACCATCTTGGAGAGATCAGCCTTAGAGACAGTCGACTTGCCGAAGTCCAAGTGACTGGGCTTACTTGGCACGGCAATATGATAATCATCTTCGGGATCAATTTCTTCGATATTTCCTTCTTCCGCTTCGGCAGCAGCTTCGGAGATGGGAGCAGTCTGCTCTGTCTCGGCGGTACGGATTCCTTCCGAGGTCACCAGTCCGGATCGTTGCATCGCTTCAGAGATGGGAACAGTATCCGATCCTTTAGCTTCGCCTTCCTCACGCTCAACTCTAGCGGTAGAGTGCACTCTGGCCATTTAATTCTGAATTTTGTGGGAACTAAATACTTTTTCTTCTGAAGCTTTTTCTTCTGACGAAGTAGGCTTCAAACTGGAGCTTCGTTTGACTCCGAGAGTTAACCTTCGGCTATGGTTAAAGATTTTGGCAGCAAAACAGTGCAAATAGCAATGAATGTTGTGGTAACTTCACATCTACCCATCTGTTTATATAGTGATGCAGGTAAGGAGGTGAATCGCCAGGATTTTTTACACCAGGCGAACAGCTGCTTGCACTCGCTGCAAGGTGGGACCGCTACGCGCTCGGAAACTAAATCGTTTCTCGACAACGAGCTCAGGGAAGGTGTTTTTTGGACCTTCGGCCTCCCGAAGCCTAAGAGACTTTTTTCACGGATCAAGCTCGTTACGAAAAACGATCTAGCACCGTGAAGGGGCTACTGTTGGGATTATGCTTCGTCGCCGAAGGTCTTGCAGGAAGAAACGGCTTCGGCTGAAGCTGTCCGCATGTGATGACCGAAGGTTCCTCTTCATGAAGCTTCGGCATTGCAAACCGACTTAAGAGTAGAATGACCTTTTAGTCTATAAATGTTTGAGTCGCTGTTGTAATCCCTTATGAGGGGCATAATTGTAATTTTTCACAAGCTGTGTCCCGTGCCTATAAATAGTGAACAGTATTCCTTTACCGTTCACGCATTCCTGTAATTGCAATCGCATCATTCGGGAAACGATCTTTGTCAAGACAGAGGTATAATTGTATCCAATGTTATAATACATTAAATAGATATAGTATGAAAATGATGTTGCTCGTTTATAATTTATCTACCTTTGACATTTCATATTACTTTGTACAATCTATTAGAATTCAATTACGAAGATTTAACCTTCGTAATTGTATTGACTTTTACCTTCGTCCAAAGTTCATTAGTCCTTAAAGGAATAATGTTTCGTTGGACGAAGGGTATTAACATTTAACACTTTATGTTGCCTTGTTCTTAATTCGTAGTATTTGAGAACAAGTCCCCAACAGCCTCCGTCCATGAGGACCTTGGTGAGCCTAGCGTTGCCGATGATGGGGTCGATGACGAGCGGGTACCTTCCTGGGCTCGGCACATAGTCGGGGTGGTCGCCTTGGTCGAAGGTGATGGGCTTGTCGGACCAATCTAGGTAGACCAGCGCCGCTACCTTCACCGAGCAGACCTCCCGGCGCTCCTGCTTGCGGTGCCGAGCTGAGGCGTTCGCCACCTGCCCACCGTAGATCATGAAGCAGTCGCGGACCTCTGGGAACTCCTCATCCTTGTTGCCCCCCTTCTTGTTGTTGCCTTGGTCCTTGCCACCTTCTGCCGAGGGTCCCGCCTTGATGAAGTAACGCCGGAGCATGTCGCACTCCTCAAGGGTGTGCTTGACGGGACCCCTGTAATAGGGGCACGACTCCTTGAGCATCTTGTCAAATGTGTTGACTCCTCCTGGGGGCTTTCGAGGATTCCTATGCTCGGCAGCAGCGACGAGATCCACGTCAATGGCGTCGCGCTTTGCTTGTGCCTTCTTCTTGGCCTTGTTTTTCGAGCCACGCTGGCCGGACGCCTTAGGGGCGTCTTCCTTCTGTCTTCCTTGAGGCTGCTTGTCCTTCCAGAAGATGACTTCGACCGCCTCCTGACCAGAGGCGAACTTGGTGGCGAAGTCCATCAATTCGCTCGCCTTGGTGGGAGTCTTGCACCCCAGTTTGCTCACCAGGTCCCGGCACGTGGTGCCGGCGAGGAATGCCTCGATGACGTCCGAGTCGGTGATGTTGGGCAGCTCGGTGCGCTGCTTTGAAAACCGTCGGATGTACACTCGCAGGGATTCCCCTGACTGCTGGCGGTAGCTTTGGAGATCCCATGAGTTCCCAGGGCGCACGTACGTACCTTGGAAGTTTCCCACGAAGGCCTTGACCAGGTCGTCCCAGTCAGAGATCTTCGCAGGAGACAGATGCTCCAGCCATGCCCGGGCAGCGTCGGAGAGGAAAAGGGGGACGTTGCGGATGATGAGGTTGTCGTCATTCGTCCCTCCCAACTGGCACGCCAGTCGGTAATCCGCAAGCCACAACTCTGGCCTTGTCTCCCCTGAGTACTTGGTGATGGTAGTCGGGGCTCAGAACTGGGCTGGGAACGGCGCCCGTCGTATGGCCCGGCTGAAGACCCTCGGTCCTGGCGGTTCGGGCGAGGGGCTCCGGTCCTCTTCACTGCCGTAGCGTCCTCCGCGCCTAGGGTGGTAGCCTCGACGCACCTTCTCGTCGAGGCGGGCTCGACAGTCGCGGTGGTGGTGCTCGTCGCTGAGGTGATCCGGGGCTGCAGGCGTCCCGTCCCGCGTGCGCCTGGTGCGGACTGAGGCCTCCCGCATAAGTCAGGAGGACGTTGCGCGATGCTCCGAGGGGCACGCTTGCCTTTGGGAGGCAGAGCTCTCGGCTCGTCGGACCACTACGTTTTCCAGGAGACCCTTGAGTGGTGGATGGCTCCAGCATCACTCGGAGTAGCATTGTTGCTGCAGCTAGATTCTGGCCGACCCCGCTGAAGGCCGGGGGCAGCCCTGCCCTGCCATCGTCAACGATACGGCGCTGGACATCTTGGGCCCGATGGGGCACTCCTCCGACAAGTGCTTGGCCTGCCCACCCCTGCGTGATGTTTTGTCGGAGCTGCACAAGCCTCCCTGCTTCTTCGTCGAGCTTGGCCTGCATCTCGCGGAATTGCTTGAGCTGTGTGTCCTGACCCCCCGTAGGGACTGGGACCACAGCTAGCTCCCGCGGGATGTCAACGCGAGACGCAGGCACAAGGGCGTCGTCATCTTGTGGCATGCTGAGGTGGTTGTCCTCGCCGTGATCCCCCTGATCGATGTGGAAACACTCGCGGCTTGGGTCGCAACCCTCGTCGCCGAGGCTATGGCCATCATCAGAGCAGCCGGAGAGGCAGTAGTCACATGCGGACATGAAGTCTCGCATGACACTGGGATCACTGAGTCCGGAGAAATCCCAACCGAAGTCGGAGTCGTCGTCTTCCTCGGAACCCGCGGGTCCGGAGGTTGAGACGGCCGTCAGTCGGTCCCAAGATGACCGCATAGGATACCCTGGAAGGTCAGGGTATGCCCTTGCGAAAGCGCTCACCGAAGCGGGGTCGCTTGGTGGATCGAGGCTGAATCTAAAAGGGACAGGGTGGAAAACGGACGGTACCTCTTGGTCGATGGACGGTGGCGAAGTCGCGTCGGGGACGGACTGCACCGTTATCTCAGGTACGAGGCTAACGCCCAGAAAGTCCTTTGCGAGGGTGCTGGCGTCATCAGTCCGCTTGGGGTTGGCACGTAGCGGGGAAGCGACACCCATCGTTGTCTCAGGTGCGAGGACAACACCCGACATGGCCCCCGCAGGGGTGCCGGTGTCGTCGACTCGCTCTGGCCCGACAGCCAACGAGGTGCCGCCTTCTGCATGGCCATGGTTGCCCCATATCCTCCTCCTTCGGCGAGGAGGGTGGCGGGGCAAACCCGGGTGTTCCTCTTCTGCCACGGTGGGAAGCCGTCGTCGAGTTCGCCGCTGCCGGGCGAGCCGATTGTCTTTGTTGCTGTCGCGCTGCGGGGGGGGAGTACCATGTCGTAGCTGCCGTCAAGGGACATGAACTCGAGACTCCCGAAGTGGAGCAGCGTCCCCGGCTGAAGAGGCTGCTAGAGGCTACCCATCTGGAACTCAACGGGAAAGTGTTCGTTAACACGCAGCGAGCCCCTACCAGGCGTGCCAACTGTCGGTGTTTCGGACCCGCAAGCACCGTCAACCGACCAGTAAATTTGTTGTTGCGTGTCCCTGCCCAGATGGGTTGATGCAAGATGGAACACGAGAGGGAAATAGGGCTTATGTTATCTCGCACCGAGATGCTTGTAGTAGGGGTTACATGCGTCGCGCGAGGGAGCGAGGGCGAGAGCGAGAGAGGGAGAGAGAGAGAGTCTCTGCGTGCTGCCCATCTCGTCTGCCCTGCCTGTCCACGACGTCCAATGTTGTGGGTGTTGCAACGTGTGTCCGCGACGTACCTTAGGAAGGCCCTGGACATCCCCTTTTATAGATACAAGGAGATGCCCAGCTGTACAAGGGGGTGTAGCTATGTGCTATCGTGGCTGGCTGAGAAGTGCCTTAAGCCCTGTACACGAGCTAACGTGGTCGTCAGAGAAGCGCCTTGAGCCCTATAGAAGCACAACTGTCGGTGTGGCATGGATCCTGCTGACGTTGTCTTGCTTCCATAGGAGGTTGAGAGCAATCCGATGTCATGGGCGCACGCGGGGAACCATCATTACCTGTTACCGGAGTAACCTTAGATGGGACACCGGTCTTGTTCCTTCATAGCCTGAGGCAGCTAGCTAGGAGTAGGATAATGATGTATCCCATGTAGCGTAGTCGGTCCGAGGCCCAGGTTGGGCGAGGCGGAGACTTCTCCTGAGGCCGAGGCTAGGCTCGGGCGAGGTTGTGACTCCTCCTGAGGCCGAGGCTGAGGCCGAGGCCTGGGGTCGGGCGAGGCAGAGATCTTCTTCCGAGGCCGAGGCTGAGGCCGAGGCCTGAGGTCGGGCAAGGCGGAGCTCCCTGTTGCGCCCGAGGCCAAACTCGTGGTAGATCATGACTCAGTTTTATCCTGGTGGCTGGCATAGTAGCCGGAGCAGGGCGAACAACGCTGTTTTCCTGTCAGATCGGTCAGTAAAGGGGTGAAGTGACTGCGGTCACTTCGACCTTGCCGACTGAGGCACGCGTGTCAGGGTAAGGTGTCAGGCGATCCTCGCATTAAATGCGCATGCGATACGGTCGGCCGGTAAGGCGATTTGGCCAAGGTCGCTGCACGATAAAGTCTGCCCCAGCTAGGCTTCAGGCGAGCCGAGGGTGCGCTCATCGCCTGAGGGGACCCTCGGGCGAGGCGTGAATCCGTCTGGGACTACTGTTTCCCGCCCGAGGCCGAGGCTGGGCTCGAATGAGGTCGCGTCCCTCGGGAGGTGGGGCCTTGACCTGAACCGCGCTTTACCAGTCGTGTATGGTTTGTTCTGAAGATGTTTTTCGGCCGTGTTCAGGAGCATTAAGGGTACCCCTAATTATGGTACCCTACAGGAATGTAATGATATCTGCTTGAAAGCAAAATGTAATAACGTATGTACACAAGATTTTAGCCTGGGAAGCCCAGTTATGTGCCCGAACCCCCTAGATGGTGGCTTCAAGTACTAAGACACCCGCCGCAGGGCGATGGAGTATGTAGGCCCACGGTATAGGACCTGACTGAGCGGCTACATGGCTTCCGGACCCCCCAGGAGAAGAGTGCCTGTTCTTCAAAGCCGGACCTCTAGGTTGTTGGATGCACAGGACTTTAGTTTTAAATACTAGGACACTATCAGTGTTTTGGGTCCGACCGCACACCCGGGGTTGCCCCCCAAGGTGTTTTTAGGAGTAGGACGGTGTCGACAACTGTAGCAAAATGGTTCGTGCCGATTGCACGAGGAACAGTGGACAAGGTTTACAGGTTCGGGCCGCTTAGAGATGCGTAACACCCTACGTCCTGGTGAGTATGCTTGGTGAATGTGGTTACAAGAGAGCTCTCTGGATTGAGAACACAGAGAGTTGACGTGGGTGGCTAAGTAATAGGGTCGATCGTTCTGAAGGGGTACCCCCTAGGCCTTATATACTCGACCGTGGGGCAATACATGTGGATATGATAACAACAAGTAGCTAGAAGATAGTGAACTACTTGAGTTTATCTCCATGTAATCCTACCGACTTATCCTCGCATGGCTCCGTTGCATGGGGGCTCCAGCGCGGGAGAGTCGGACCTCTGTTGTGGTCACTCGCTCGACGTTGTGGGTCGTCCGGGTTTGCACCAATCCGGCCTCATGTCGATCTGCTCTGCTGGTTGTCTCTCCCCAGGCCCACGAAAGAATGACCTTACGATTTATTGGGCCCTTGGGCCTTTCGTGAGGTCTTTTACTCTTTTAGTGGACCCGGGGGATATCTATCCCCCACAAGCCCCCGATCTTTGGGTTAATTTAGAGGTAATCAGCCCAAAGATCCCAGGTCCAGCTTGTAGGTGATTTGAAGAAAATGACTTCCTGTTGTCTTCTCCGGCTTTGATCACTCGTTAACCGAAGCTTAGTTTCGTGCTTGTGCCTTAGAGGTCGGCATTTCAATTTGCGGGATTCTGAACTTCATTGGGTGCACTGGAGGTGCACCCAATGGGTGTAGCCCCCGAGCTTCGAGTAGATTTTAGAAAATAATCTGCTCGAAGGTCTTCCCCAGAAATTATCTCCATTTGTGCTCCTGCGTTTTGGTTGAGGGTTGGCCTTTTAATCTTGTCCCACGCCTTAGAAGTCGGCGCTATCTTGGCTTGGAATGGTAATCCATGGGGTGCACCGGAGGTGCACCCAATGGGTGTAGCCCCTGACCTTCAAATGGATTTTTGAGGATAATCCATTCGAAGGTCTTCCTTTCGTGTCTCCTTGCTGAAAATTATCCTTTCTGTTTGTAGAAATTGGCATGAAGCTATTCGCATTATGCTTTGGAGGTCAGCATTATGTCACCAATATTTTGCTTCAGAGGTCAGCATATATTTTGTCTTTAGCAGCCGAGTTCGCAATCCATCCATATCTTGCTAGGTAGTGCAATTTATTTGCTCTGCGACTGATTAGACGTTTGATGGGCGTTCTCTGTCTAGTCTTCACGTCGCTTCTGTCGGCCATATTTTGTACTTCACTAGCTATATTTGGCTTTCCTCTGATCCTTACTGATATCTCATTTTTGTCTTGAGGTATTCACTGCATGCCCTGCACAGATGTGACCGTTTTGAAAAATATACTGATAATTCCTGGGTGTCCCCCCCCCAATGGGTGTGGGCAAGGGACGGCTTGGTACGCTGAGTGTTTTAGCCGGCTACTTCTGAGTAGTAATGTGATGTGACGGCGAGTGTAATCATATCCTCCGCGCTGTTGACTGGAGTCCCAATGGGTGTTGTGTTGCGTGAAACGGCGTCAGCCGCCTGACGTGTCTTCAGACGGGTTGAAGTGCTTATTGAATGCTTTGCGACTGTTCAGTGACCGCGGTTGGAGGTGAGCGGTTGCCTTCTCCTTCTATAAATAACGCCGTTGTCCCTTTGGCTTTTCCACATCCTTCGCTACTCTCTGCTGCCTCCCTCTCTTCTTTCCCTTCTGCTTCCACCATGGGCAAGAACAACAAGCACAAGCGTGAGCCAACTCCTCCATCGGAGGAGTTTGGTGACTCGGAGTACTCAGAGGAGGAGTTCTCCTCTAAGTCTGAGGGGTCTCCGGCTCCCGTCCCCCTGCGTGAGTCGTCTGACGACTCGGACGACTCCCAGGGGCTTGCGGCGGAGGTCTGGACGTACATCCGGGCCGTCGAGCGCTCCGGGCTCGAGGGCTCGGATGAGTCAGAGTACTCCTCGGATGAGGAGGACTCGGACGGCGGCGGCGAGGACGAGGACGACGACGACGACGACGGCGACGACGATGATGATGGCGACGGTGACGGCAGCGGCAGTGGCAGGGGCAGCGGCGGCGGCAGCAAGGACGGTGACAGCGGTGGCAGTAGGGGCAGCAGCAGGGGCAGCACCAAGGGCGGCGGCGGCGGCGGCAGCAACAGGGCCAGTGGCTAGATGCCACTGGTCTTTTAGATATTAGTATAGTATAGTTAGAATAATGTAGTAGTAATGTAGAGTAGTATAGCGTAGTGTAGTAGTAGTAGTAATGTAATGTAGTAATAGTAGGGAAGTATCAACTCGTAAAGAGTTGATTTGTAAGTTTGTTATCTTCCCTTTTAATGAAAGAATGACGTTGGCTTCTCCTTGATAACTCGTCTTGCTTGTTTGCAAAACTGATTCCTTTGAGACAGTAGATGAATAACTTGGGGATCAAACTGATGCTTCCAGAAATAGCTGCCGAGTAACTTGTAGACGGTGTCGGCGCTTTAGAGGTAACATCGAGCAGCTGAAGACTGTATCAGTGTTTTGGAAGCAACGCCGAGTGATTGGAAAGCGACGTCGGCATTTTAGAGGTAATGCCGAGCGATTTGAGATGATGCCAGAGGGCGACGTCAGCGTTTTAGAGGTAATACCGAGTGACTAAAAGGCGATGTCGGCGTTTTAGAGGCAACGCCGAGCGACTGAACACTATATCAGCGTTTTAGAGGCAACGCCGAGAGACTGGAAAGCGACGTCAGCATTTTTAGAGGTAATGCCGAGCGACTGAACGCGATATCGGCGTTTTAGGGGTAACGCCGACTGACTGGAAGGCGACGTCGGCATTTTTAGAGGTAATGCCGAGCGATTGAACACGAAATCGGCGTTTTGGAGGCAACACCGACCGACTGGAAGGCGACGCTGGCGTTTTTAGAGGTAATGCCGAGCGACTGAACATGAAATCGGCGTTTTGGAGGCAACGCCGACCGACTGGAAGGCGACATCGGCATTTTAGAGGTAATGCCGAGCGACTGAACACGAAATCGGCGTTTTAGAGGCAACGCCGAGTGATAGCAGGCCGCCCGAGCCACTTTGAGGACGATGGCCGAGTGATGAGGTGGCGCACCGGTGTCTTTGAGGACGATGGCCGGGTTTCCACGTGGCATGTTGGGGTTTTGGAAATAACCGCCGGGTGATGACTGGGCACTTTTTGAAACGGTATCTGGCTCGAGAATATCCCATAAGAGCTGCGCTTTTAGCCGCCTTTGCTTTCCGTGCCCTAGTTCTTGCTTTCCCGCTTCCGAATCATCTCTGCCATTCGCCTCCCACTCTGCTCGCTGGTAGAATCGAGATGGCACCCAAGAGGAAGACCGCGAGCTCGTCCGCTGTGGTGATTCCTCCAATCGACCCCAACAGCCAGTTGCCCTTCGCAGGTAACCACATGTCCATCATTTCTGAAACTGAACTTCTCCACCTTGTATCTATCAGGGTCCTTCCTCCGCGAGAACTCTGTTCTTGGCGGATTTGCCATGGGTTTACTGTTCCGACAGAGGATACCCATGAGTCCGTTGTTTACGCCCCTTTCCTTCTCCGCGGCCTTGGCCTTCCCATCTCTCCCTTTTTCCACGGCCTCCTTGATTTCTACCATATTAACTTGACCCATTTGAACCCCAATTCAATTCTGCAAATCTCCATTTTCGTTCATTTATGCGAGGCCTTTCTTGGCGTGCTGCCACATTTCAGTTTATGGAAATACTTGTATCATTGTCGCCCTGGGATGGCCGGGGGACAACATCAGTTGGTCGGGGGTGCCAGCTTGGAGATGCGCCGCGGGAGGAAAACTGAATATCTCGAGATCCCCCTCAAGGACAATATTAAGGGATGGCGCCTGGAGTGGTTCATAGTTGAGAATTATGGGAATTCTCTCCCTTCCCGGTCGGGAAGACATCCGGACGTTCGCACCCCAAGCTGGACCGAGTCTCCCACAGATCAGGAGGTAGCTGAGGCAGGTGTGTTGCTAGCTGAAGTTGGACTGCTGAAAGAGAGGGGTCTGACTGCTGAAGCTGTGGTTACTGACTTTGTTTTCAAGAATATTCAGCCACTGAAAGACAGGGCCTATCCAGCTTATCTGTATCGAGGGCTAGCCGACTCAACTCGGGTTACCAACAGGAGAGTTCCTTCTACAGACTTGGTGAGCCGACTTGAAATGATCCTCAGGGGCAAGGTGTCAAATGTTGGTGCTCCAGTGGCGTACTCGGCCTGGAACTTGCCTCCTCCCAAAGCCTTCACCCTTTTCGTGTCGAATCCACCCATTACTGATGGCAGTTTGGGCCTTAGAGTGCGACCCTCTGCTGAAGAAGTCAGTGCTTTGGTTGCCTCGCTTGGGGAGATTCCTGATGACGAATGGCAGGTTCATTTTGAGGTGCCCCTGAACCCTAGTGATGCAGAGATAAGCGCTATGCTTGATTTGCTACCTAAGGATTCATCCGATGCTGCTCCTGCTGGGACGTTGGTAGTGGCGCCCCTCCCAGAGGCTGATACGACTTTGGATGTTCAGAAGCCTGTCAGTGCTCGCCCGAGGCGCCCTTGCCGAACCAATCAGCCTGATCCTTCTGTTGATGAGCAGAAGAAGAAAAGAAGATGCCTCCGGTGAGTATCCAGTTTTGATCAGGATGCTGGTACCTCAGTTCCTGCTATTGAAGAAGTGCCTGCGACTGGATTTACTGACGCTGACCCTAATGGGTGTACCCAATCCGCTGTTGATCCCATAGTGGGTGCCCCATCTGTTGCTGATCCTAATGGGGGTGCTGCTTGTGTTGCCAATGTGGATGATGAGGAAGAGGAAAATGAGATTCCTTTGACTCGGAAAAACAGTCGGCAGTTCATCGCCAGTGGTGAAAGTAGTGGAGTTCCCTCTCCGGCTTTGTCTGCCCTCATTGGTCTGCAAGAACTGTCCCTGGCCAACTTTGATCAGACTCTGGAGGATATGGTCCCAGAGGACTTGTTATCGGAGCCAGTGGATGATGGTGCAATGGAGGCTTGCGCTGACGTGCCCGATGCTGGTTTGAGGTCATCCCGTGCCTCGTCGACCTTAGAGCACGATCTCGAGGGCCGGGAGACTGACTTGGATTGTCCTGGTCCTATGGAAGTAGCTGAGGGCCCGTCAACCTTAGAGGTGGTTACTGCAGAGAGCTTGGACCTCAAGAATGGTGCTGACACATGCCCAGCCCCCGAGGGTGTCGCCGGGGATGACTTAGCTTGGGTGAAGAGTGTAAGCCACTGCCCAGCCCCCGAGGGTGCTGCCGGGGATGATCCGGCTCAAGTGGGCAGTGCAAACTATGACCCAGCCCCCGAGGGTGCCCGAGCAGGGTCTCCTTCCTGTACTTCCATGGACGTTCATGCGGGATCTCCTCCACATTCTGGCTGTATGGTGGTAGCTCAAACCTTGGACCAGGGAGTCGCTTTAGAGGGCAGTGTCCCCGCTGATCAGGTGTTTGGCTCTGTTGAAGGCACCGAGCTGATTCCTACTGGTTCGTTGCAAGCTGCTTCGGGTGGTGGTCTTACGCCTGGTTATCAACTGATCTCTCCTGATTTGGGGATCCCTTCGTTCTTTTCCAACCTCCAGGTATTGTGATATATTTTAGCTTGATTTTTAAAATTGCCTGAACTGCTGTTATTACACTCATCTGTTCTCCTCATCAGGCTTTAGTGGATGGGATGGCCAGCTAGCTGAGATTGCAAGGTGCTTCCGTCCCAGAAGTGGCTTCGTCTCTTGCATGTTGGAATCTAGTGTCACTTCAACATCGTGTCTCTGAATTGGAGGCAACCAACGCTGGTTAGTGCTTTTTTGCTTCTCTTTGCGTTCGCTGTGGACTGCTTTACCTTCTGACCCCGTTTTGTTTGATTATCTCTTGCTAGGAATGACTTCGGCAGATTTCAATTCTTGAGGAAAAACATTCCCGAGATCAGGCCGAATTGGTTCGGCGGTGTGTTGACTTCGAGGAGAAGTACTCTCAGAGCCAAACTGAACTGGGTCAAGTCTCTGCTGCCTTGGATGACGCCAATGCACTGAGTTCTTCTCTTCATCCTCAGCTCAATTCTGAAAAGGTAATTTACAAAACTGTGCTTTGCCTTGCTGTGTTCCTATTACTTGCTTGGTTTTTGAAGGAGTTGATTTTTGCTCGCAGGAAGAAAAGCGTATCCTTGCTGCTTCTCGTGACAATCTTGACAGATTGTATCGTGATTCTAGCAACTCGCTGACCATCTTGGAGAGGAGTCACCGCTTTACAATGGAGGAATTGGACAATCAACGTTGTAAGCTGCAGGAATCTGCGGACGAAGTGACCCGCCTCAAGCAGCTGATATCAGCAAAGGACGCCACCATCAAGGAACTCCGAGCTTCCAAGAAATCCATTGTCCAGGAGTTAGAGACTGCTCGACTGGCTGCTAAAGTTGCCGAAGAAACTTCTGTTACTCTCAAAGCCCAGCGCGACAGAGCCATGGACAAGGCTATTCGGGCGGGACGAATCTTGATGAGGAGACCCGGCGTGGTTGTTCCTGAAGACATAAGGGCTAATGTGAATGCTGCCCCTGATTCCTCGAGTCGCCCTTCTTCGTCGGTCGCTCCTGAGAAAGACATTGCGAAATAGAGAAACATTTTGCGTGCTTTGAGCGCACGGTTAGCATGATCGAGTATTTGTTAAAGGACATCAGTTCAGCATTCGAATGATATAATTACTCTCTTATTGTATCAGAATTCATCAGTTCGTAAATCTGCAGTAATGAAACGACGCATGATGATTATGAAATTTGTTTGCGGGATATAGAAGTCATCCCCTGAATTGCATAGGCATGAGCATGTTGCACCGGCTTAAGTCGCCACTGACTTTAGCCGATTGCTGCATTAGTAGGGCATAGTGGTCACCCCGAGTTAAGTAAGCGTGAGCATGTTGCACCGCCTTAAGTCGTTGCCGACTTAAGTCGATTGCTCCGTTAGTAGGGCATAGTGGTCACCCCGAGTTAAGTAAGCGTGAGCATGTTGCACCTCCTTAAGTCGTTGCCGACTTAAGTCGATTGCTCCGTTAGTAGGGCATAGTGGTCACCCCGAGTTAAGTAAGCGTGAGTATGTTGCACCGCCTTAAGTCGTTGCCGACTTAAGTCGATTGCTCCGTTAGTAGGGCATAGTGGTCACCCCGAGTTAAGTAAGCGTGAGCATGTTGCACCGCCTTAAGTCGTTGCCGACTTAAGTCGATTGCTCCGTTAGTAGGGCATAGTGGTCACCCCGAGTTAAGTAAGAATGCAAGTCAATCGTAAATGAACTGAGTATCTTTGAAACCTCTTTTTTATTGATGATATATTTCCACTTTACACAGTACATCGTTGTCCCAGCAGTTTTGAAATACAGCTAGGGATAAAACTTTCTGAGGTGTTCTATGTTCCAGGAGTTCCCAACTTCTGTGCCATCCATCTGAGTGAGACGATACGATCCGGGCCGGGTGACTTCTGCTACCATGAAGGGTCATTCCCATAAGGGTGATAACTTGTGCCGTCCCTCCCCCGTTAGAATTCGGCGAAGGACGAGATCTCCTACTGAGAAGAATCGTTGTCGCACAGCCTTGTCGTGATAGCGCCTTAGAGTCTGCTGGTACCGTGCTGATTGGATTACTGCGTTAAGTCGTTCTTCTTCGAGTACATCAATGTCCTCCAGCCTGGTGGCCTCAGCTTCTGCTATGCTTTCGAAGATCAACCTTGGCGCCCCAAACTTGAGATCGGCGGGTAGCACTGCCTCCGACCCATAGACCATGAAGAAAGGAGTGTTTCCGTGCAGGGCTCGGCTAGGTTGGGTTCTTAGGCTCCAAACGACATAGGGCAATTCCCTTATCCACTTTCCTGCGAATTTTTCATTCTTGTCGAAGACCTTTTTCCTGAGTGCCTCCAGTATCATCCCGTTGGCTCGCTCAACCTGCCCGTTGGCTCGTGGATGTGCTACAGATGCATACCTGATCTGAATGCTCTTTTGCTCGCAGAAGTCGAAGAATTCTGAACTTGTGAAGTTGGATCCTAAGTCAGTTATGATGCTGTTTGGTATCCCGAATCTGAAAATTATATCTTGTATGAATTCCACGGCCTTAGCAGAGGTTAAAGAAGCAATGGGCTTGAACTCTATCCATTTAGTGAATTTGTCGATCGCCACCAATACATGAGTGTATCCCCCTTGAGCTTTCTTGAAAGGTCCAATCATATCCAGTCCCCAGCATGCGAAAGGCCAAGTTACTGGTATGGTCTGCAGTTGCTGTGCTGGCATGTGTTGTTGCTTTGACAAGTATTGGCAAGCTTCGCACCTCTGAACTAACTCGGCTGCATCGTTCTTCGCTGTTGGCCAATAGAATCCTGATCTGAAGACCTTCCCGACTAGTGTTCTGGAGGCTGCATGTATTCCACATTGCCCAGCATGGACCTCCTCTAGAAGTTGCTTCCCAGTGGACGGGAGAATGCACTTCATGAGGACGCCTGATGCACCCCTTCTGTATAATGTCTCCCCAACGAGTGTATAGTGAGCCGACTGTCTGGCAATGCGTTCTGTCGAGTTCTTGTCGTCTGGTTCTTCTTCGTTCTTTATATACTTAATGATCGGCCTTCCCCAGTCATCAGAGTCTGACTCGGGTTGATCTATGATGTTGCATTCCTCTATTTGATCCATTGAGATACTCGGCTGTAGAATTTCTTGCACAAAGACTCCGGGTGGGACCTGAGTTCGACTGGATCCTAGCTTGGACAGTACATCGGCTGCTGTGTTCCGATCTCTTTCTACATGATGAAATTCCAGACCCTCGAATTTATCTTCCAGCTTTCGGACGGCAGCACAGTATTTTCCCATTGAATCGCTTGAACAATCCCATTCCTTGTTTATCTGGCTGATGACTACCAGAGAGTCTCCGTATACCATCAATCTCTTGACGCCCAATGATATGGCGATGTTCAATCCATGGATCAGAGCTTCATACTCAACTGCATTGTTGGAGGCCGGAAATAGCAGCTGGAGGGCGTACTTGAGGTGTTCGCCTCCAGGTGCGGTGAAGAGAATCCCTGCTCCTGCTCCTTGCAGCTTCAGCGAGCCATCAAAATACATTCGCCATACTTCTGCAGTCTCTGGGTTATCTGGTACTTGCTGTTCAGTCCACTCTGATACGAAATCAACCAGTGCTTGAGTTTTGATGACAGTGCGAGGTCGGAACTCGATGTCATGAGATCCCAGCTCGCAAGCCCACTTGGCTATTCGGCCAATGGCTTCCTTGTTGTGAAGAATATCCCCTATTGGAAAACCAGTGACTACTATGACTTTGTGGTCATCAAAGTAGTGACGCAGCTTACGGGCAGTTAGAAGTACTGCGTATAATAGCTTCTGAACTTGAGGATACTTTTTCTTTGAGGGGCCTAGAACTTCACTGATGAAGTAAACAGGATGTTGTACTGGATAGGCATGTCCTTCTTCTACTCGCTCGACTACCAACGCGGTGCTTACCACGTGAGTCGTGCAAGAGATATACAGTAGCAAATCTTCAGCTGGTTGAGTTGACGTAGCTCGCCGAGGTGGCTTCAGTACTGGTGGTGTTGTCAAGAATTTTTTCAGTGCATCCAGAGCTTCTTGTGCTTCTGAGGTCCATTGAAACTTATCCACCCTCTTGAGTAGCTTGTAAAATGGCAAACCTTTTTCCCCCAGCCTGGATATAAATCTGCTCAAAGCTGCCATACATCCAGTAAGTCTCTGAACCTTCTTTTGTGATCGAGGAGCTTCCATTTTCACGATAGCCTCAATCTTATCCGGATTAGCTTCAATTCCTCGGTGGCTGACGATAAACCCGAGCAACTTTCCTGCTGGTACCCCGAAAACACATTTTTCGGGATTAAGCTTCCATCTATATCGTCTCAGGCTATTGAAAACCAGCTGTAAGTCTTCGATGAAGTTTTCCGAACTCTCCGTTTTGATTACCACATCATCTACGTAGGCCTCCACACGCTTGCCCCAGTGATCGGCTAAGCATGTTTGAATGGCTCTCTGATAAGTCGCTCCAGCGTTTTTGAGGCTGAACGGCATGGAGGTATAACAGAAGGCACCAAAAGGAGTGATGAACACCGTTTTTTCCTCGTCTTCCTTCACCAAACTAATCTGATGATACCCGGAATAGCAATCTAAGAAAGACAGCATAGAACATCTAGCGGTGGAATCCACCACCTGATCTATCCTTGGGAGCCCGAAGGGATCCTTCGGACAGTGTTTGTTGAGATCAGTATAGTCGACGCACATGCGCCAATCCACTTTATTCTTTTTTAGTACAAGAACAGGATTGGCTAACCACTCGGGGTGTAATACTTCTCTAATAAATCCAGCCGCGACCAAGCGAGCTAACTCGGCACGAATGGCCTCTCTCTTGTCGGGCGTGAAATGACGTAGCTTTTGCCGAATCGGCCTCGCCTGGGGATAGACCTTCAGTTTGTGCTCGGCCAGTTCTCTTGGGACTCCCGGCATATCCGCAGGTTGCCATGCGAATACGTCTCGGTTATCTTGCAGAAACTGGACGAGCGCGCTTTCCTATTTGTCGTCCAAGCTGGAGCTGATGATAGCCGTCTTGCGCTCATCAGCGAACCCCAGGTTGATTCTCTTGGTTTCTTCAGTCGGCCGCATAGAGGTCGCGGCCTGAGCTTCGTTTGCCGGTACTGCGAGGTCCTCCTCAGGCTTAGAGTTCGCCAGTGTAGAAGGAACCGTCGACGGCTTGGTGGTGAGGGCTGCTTGGATGGCCACTCGGAAACACTCTGCGGCGCCTTGGAAGTCGGCGCGCACAGTTATGATTCCTTGCGGTCCTGGCATTTTCAGTATCATGTATGTGTAATGCGGAATGGCCATGAATTTGGCCAATCCCGGTCTTCCGATGATGGCGTTGTACCCGCAGTCGAAGTTCGCCACTTCGAACCTCAGGAACTCGGTTCTGTAGTTCTCCGGAGTTCCGAAGGTGACTGGCATGTAGATGTGGCCCAGCGGGTATTCCCCTTCTGTCGGCACGATGCCGAAGAAAGGAGTGTCTGACTCGTGGAGCTCTTTGAGGTGAACTCCCAAGCCTTGGGGTGTCCGGGGGAAGGTGACGTTGATGCTGCTCCCCCCGTCCACTAGCACCTTCTTTACCCGGCTCTCTCGGATCACCGGATCGACGAGGAGCGGGTATTTGCCTGGATGGTCGAAGTTGAGCCATTGATCCTCCCGAGTGAAAGTGATTGGGTGTTCCGACCACCGGTATGGGGCGGGAGGACCGGTGGTCGCCACCAGTATCTGGCGGTCGTTGAGCTTTTGTTGTCTTTTGTTCTCCTGCGACCCATGTCCGCCGAAGATGACGTTGACCTCCCTGTCGACGTGTGGGAAAGCTCCTCCTCCTCTCTCCTCCTGCTGATGGGGTTGTCGTGGTTCATCTGGTCCTCCCCTCGGCGGAGGAGGAGGTAGAGGTTGGAAGGGTCGGCCGTGTCCGACGGAATGCTTGAAGTCCCGGCAGTTACGAAGAGTGTGGCGCATGTCCTTGTGGTACGGGCACTGGGCGTCGAGGATGTCGTCCAGCGTGCGTTCGCCTCCACGAGGTCCTCCTCAGGCGCGAGAGGCAGGTGGTCCGGTGGCATGTACTTCTTCACAAGGCCTCTTCTCCCATCGTTTGTCGGGTTGCTGGTTCGCGTCGCGTCGTGGGGCTACCGGTGCGGGCTTTGTCCCCCCGATGAGGTCCTGAGCCCGCTCGTCGGCGGTGATGTAGAGGTCGGCTTCCCGGAACAGCTCCTCGGAAGTAGTCGGCGCCTTCTGTAGTATGGCTCGGACGAAAGCCGAGTCGTTGGATCCTCTGTAGAAGTCCTCGATCACGGCCGCCTCCGTGACCTCGGGGATACGATTTCGCATGGTCTGGAACCTTTTGAGGTACGACTGGAGAGTTTCATCCCCCCGGCGCTTGATGGATTTGAGGTCCCACGGTTGTGCCGGCTTGTCGGAGAGGGACTGGAAGTTGGCGGTGAAGCGTCGACTGAAGTCCCCCCAGTCGTCGATGCAGTGTCGGGGTAGATGTCGCAGCCATTGCAGCGCGTCTTGCCCAAGGACGATGGGTAAATACGCGGTCATCACATCTTCGGACGCCCCAGCAGCTCGAGCAGCGGTGGTGTAGACGGCTAGCCAACCCCCTGGATCCTGCTTAGGTTCATATTTGTCGACATTGGATACCTTGAAGTTGGGAGGCCATTGGATGGCCCTAAGGCGCGGAGTGAGAGCGGACACTCCGCACGTGTCCTCCTGTCGTCGGGGATGATGTCTGTCCCGGGGAGGGGAGTTACAGTTATGGTTCCTCGACCGTCCCCGGGTGGTACCGCCAGTTGAGGCTGTTGCCGACTCAGTTCTGGTGGTCTGGCTCTGAGCCGGGATGCCATGATCCCTGTCGTATTCCTCCCGGCGGCGAATCTCGTTCTCATGCCGCCGTTCGCGCGGAGCATTGATGGAGCTTCGCGCGTCTCGGCGGCTGTTGATGGCGTGTCGTAGATCGTTCGGTGGGTGAGCAAGCGGCAGAAGATGGTTGGCCGCCTGGGTGAACAGTCGTCGGTAGCCCTCAGCGTCGGGAGTCCGAGGAAGTCCGTCAACTATCTGAGCTAGTACCCCTCCGACCTCGCTCGGCGTGTTCATAGCTCGGGCGAAGTCGGGATTCAAGTTGCGCCCGAAGAATGGATTCTCCCGGCGTTGCCTTGCATCTTGCTCAGCTTGCTCCTGAGCCCGTCGGCGATCACGTCGTCGGGAGTTCCTTCGTTCTCTGAAGACGCGTTCTTCCGGAGTTTCTCCTATCTCTGAGACCTCGTCTCACGAGACAGGCTGCTCCGGATCCCGTTCTCCGGCCACATGATGTCGTCGAACGTTCCTGCGCTGATTCCTCCGTCGGCGGGATTCTCGTTGAGGCGGTTCTTCTCCAGGTGCGGTTGGCTCGTCGTCGGAGACGGTAGGCGACTCCACCCTCCCGATGAAGAGGACGTCGGGGTAGAATGGCGCTGCTGTCGTGTCGACCTTCTTTCCGTTCTCCTTTGAGGCCGGAGGAATGGAAAGAACAACTTGCTTCTCCCTGGTCTCCTTCTTCTTCGCGATCTGTGTCCATTCTTTTGTCGGAGAAGTAGACGGTGGAGTTCTCCGGGTCAGCGAGTCCTCGACCTCTGACTTTCCGGAGACGATCTTTTTCCGGAGAGCTGGAGGTTGCGCTTCTCCGGCATTTTCGGAGTTCGTTGGAGGAGACTTCTTTTCCGGCGGATCTGCGATACGGTGTAGAATTCCCTCTTCATCCGCTACAGATGAGATTGTTCCGAAGCAGAATACGGATCCAGGACGCAGGGTGATCTTGCTGTAGAAGGTGACGGCCATTGAGCTAGCTTGGATCGTCGACACACCCCCTACCTGGCGCGCCAGCTGTCGGTGTTTTGGGTCCGACCGCACACCCGGGGTTGCCCCCCAAGGTGTTTTTAGGAGTAGGACGGTGTCGACAACTGTAGCAAAATGGTTCGTGCCGATTGCACGAGGAACAGTGGACAAGGTTTACAGGTTCGGGCCGCTTAGAGATGCGTAACACCCTACGTCCTGGTGAGTATGCTTGGTGAATGTGGTTACAAGAGAGCTCTCTAGATTGAGAACACAGAGAGTTGACGTGGGTGGCTAAGTAATAGGGTCGATCGTTCTGAAGGGGTACCCCCTAGGCCTTATATACTCGACCGTGGGGCAATACATGTGGATATGATAACAACGAGTGGCTACAAGATAGTGAACTGCTTGAGTTTATCTCCATGTAATCCTACCGACTTATCCTCGCATGGCTCCGTTGCATGGGGGCTCCAGCGCGGGAGAGTCGGACCTCTGTTGTGGTCACTCGCTCGACGTTGTGGGTCGTCCGGGTTTGCACCAATCCGGCCTCATGTCGATCTGCTCTGCTGGTTGTCTCTCCCCAGGCCCACGAAAGAATGACCTTACGATTTATTGGGCCCTTGGGCCTTTCGTGAGGTCTTTTACTCTTTTAGTGGACCCGGGGGATATCTATCCCCCACAGACACTCACTACGGGGTGGTGGAGTGTGTAGGATTTTGGGTACGGAACCAGGCTAACCGGCCACACAGACTCCGGACCACCCTATGGAGCGGGCGTCCGTTCTTTAGAACTGGCCCCCAGGCCTTCCCCTGTTTTTATAAATAAATAAATATCGTCTTTTGAGCTGCATTTAACACTTATCTGTGCAACGCCTGTTCCTGTTGTGTGCGATGTTGTTGACTCCTCCTTAGTACCTGGCCCCCCTCCTAGGATGCAGGCTTGATGTGTTGAGGTTGGATGCCAGCGTTCCTGAAAAGGTCGTCAACAATCCTTGGGAGCCAGACTCGCCGGGATCTGGATCTGTACATAACTTTTAGCTAGGAAGCATTAGTAGTACACCTCATAGGGTTCTCCGCCTGACATTAGTCGCCCTCTGATACATGCTCAAGACCTGCAGGTTTTAGTCCGGGTGGCCAAGTTGCGTGTCCGGACCCCCTTGGGTCGCGGTTCCAGATACTAGGACACTTGTCGCAGGGCGGTGGAGCGTGCAGGCCCACGGTACGGGACCAGGCTGAGCGGCTCCACAGGCTCCGGACCACCCCAGTAGACTAGTGTCCGTTCTCTAGCTCCGGTCCTGAGGTTGTCGGACCCGCAGGACTTATAACTCTAGATACTAAGTCCCTGTCACGGGGTGGCGGAGCATGCAGGCCCACGGTACAGGACCTGACTGAGCGGCTACACGGGCTCCGGACCACCCTATGGAACAGGGTCCCGTTCTCCAGAGCCGGCCCCAGGCTGTCGGACCTCCCTATTTTCGTATCAGGGGTCCTAAACTGCAAGCCTGGCTGTTCAATTCGGACGCCGCCATGTCAGACTGATGGAAACCGTACGGGTGGGTTAGCTAAAAAGTATTATCTAAAAAACTGCGAGGTAGGACCATGGAGCAGCAAGATGGAACTATCACAAGAGCGCAACTGAGGGGGGTAGTTTCTCTTTATAACTTGTCGTGCATGTGTGCAGACCAATAGTCCGGGTTCATGGGGCAGACCCCACCGGGTTGTCGTACACGTATGCGTTATCTAATCACAAGAAAAGGAAACAGACCCGACCCCTTAGTCCTGCTCTATGGATAGAACTTACAGAGATACTTGGTCTCGGGGTAACTACAAGAAACCCCTTAATCAATGACATACCAATTTCGTCATAAATTAGCAAAAATCCATCACAAAGCTAAAACTATGACGCTTTTTCATAACGTCATGTAATGGGCATCACGGTTTGCTATTTATAATGGTTCTTTAAAATCATCATGGATCATATCAGTCTGTGATGTTTTTTAACCGTCGTAGAATGTCTTGAGCCCAAACAACCCAGCCCAAGCCCAGACTTAATGACGTAAATAAACGTCACAAATTGTTGACACGTAGGATAAAATTCGTCATAGATATCACTGCCACATGGCACATGTGCCAATATGGAAAATGATGTGGCATGCATGCTATCATCCTACATGGGCCAGGAGCTTGGTCCAATAACCTTATGAGAATTATTGCCCATTTATTTTTTTAGCATAACTATTTTAGCCCACTTGCTGATCCATTTGTAAAAGCAACCGATTACAATTTGTAATGATTTTAATTTTATTTTCCACTGTTCAAAATAATATCTCAACATCAATAATATAATAACATCACAAGGATAAAATTGCCAACCAATATCATTCCAACACAAATCAAGTTGCCATCCAAAGTCACTCCATCACAGTAATAACATAAGACTACAACACCAAAACCTATATTGAACCTGACTTCACATACCACACATGCAACTAACGTGGTTGAATTTTACTAAACAAAAGTTGGAGCTTGGCATCCATGGCAGCTTGCCTCTTCTTCATCTCTGCTTCCATCTCAACTTGCCTCTTCTTCATTTCCTCTTGCTCCTTGATCAGTGACTCTTCTGCTTCATGCATTTGTTTTGACAATACTTCTAGTTCCTCCCGTTGGGTGTTGACAACAGATCGAAGAGCACTATTTGCTCTCTTCTCTACTTCAAGTTGTGCTTCGATATTTCTTACACTAGACCTTGGATAAGCACTTTGTATCCCCACATTTTGAAGGAACAAATTTTTCTTTGTATTTTGAGCAAGTACATCAGCAACAACTTCAGTCACAGACATTTCTTGTTCACCTTCTGTTGGTGTAGACCACTTGTTTTCTATTTCAGTCTAGCATGCAAGAAACAAACATGGTTACAGATCAAGAAACCATAAGCATTCAATGAGAACTTTTTTATTATAACAATCTTACTATAACTTCTTGAATAGAAGATGAATAGCATTTCTTTATCTTGCTGTAGTGACACTCCTTAAATAAATCCAGTGCATCAGGTTCTTGATCAATGTATTTATCTCCCTGGTATAAAAACATTCGCAGCAATAAGATTCTCTAGAAATAATGAACTTATATTTGCAGTCATATCAGCAATAAGTTCTTTGATCACAACAATGTTCATATCTGTACAAACAAGAACAGAACAACACTTATTGAGAGAACTAAGACCACAACCTGTAACAGAACAACACTTATTCACATCACATTGTTTAATTTCTACTAAAATATTTTGCTCACTAGAAACTAAGAACACAATGTGAAACTAGAAACACAATCTAGAACAACAGATAGATTAGTCTCAAGAACAAATTTGCAACACATGAAGGAATGACTGCAATAGCATACGCACTTTCCTCATCCATAAATCCTTAGACTACAAGTAAACAAACAACTTACCAAATTTTCTACATGAACCATGTAGCTACGAGAGCCAGTTGTTTGATGGAATTTAACATTGGATCGATTCTCTTTGTTTTTTTGAGATGTCTCCTACATCAATTATAGAATACATGTAAGGCACAAGTAGCATGTATTACACACGAATTCAGATTTTGGGAAGATACATACCACTTTTTTGGACTCTTCCAATACTCCACAAGTTCATTCCACTCTTCATCAGTCATAGATCTGATTGGAGATTTTTTTGCCACTAGATGTAGAGAAAAAGGATCAAAGTACTTTTTCTTGAGCCGGTATCGTTGTTGTCAAACCGCACTCTTCATCATCTGGGAACAAGCCTTTTGAACTAGTGCATCACTTGTGTTAATGTCAAACTTTGCCTATTCAAGTAAGACAATTTGTTAGACATCCACTTGTGTTGATATCAAACCTTGAGGGTAACTAAATATAAAAAATGAACGAGAAGTAACATCATAGATAATCTGAATAAGTCAATGTGGATGAAAATGAAGAAAGTAAAGCTACCATGTAAGAACGGTGATATTGAACATCGATTCAAAATGGTACAAAACTACAATATGAGATAATAATTCAAAATGATGGTACATTAAAGAGAACTATAGTGTAAGAATGATGATATTTGAACATCAATTCAAAATGGTGCAAACTACAGTCTTAGATAATCATTTAAAATGATGCTACATTAAAACAATGGTGAAGAATATATGCAAGTAAACAAGACCAAATCTGATTAGTGGTGGATCACTTACACTAAGTTTTCCTGTAAATAGCTTGAATAGGCCTGAATGGTTCTTGTAATCCTTCCAATGTTTGAACACTGGCACATGGTTCCTCACAGCAATGTTGCATTCAGTTGCAAACTTAGCAGCAACAAGTGGTGTCATAGGCCTTATCTTCCCTTCAGGAATAACAACTTGCAACTTTCCACGCAAAGCTCGGTTAATTCTATGAAGACCATGTCCCATATTGATTCCCCTTTCCCACCGATCATTCTGACCTAGTTCTAAATCTATAGAAAAGTATAAATTATTGAGATGGATAGAACATGGATCCAAGATATGCAAGCAATGGTCAATTAATAAGTAAAACTAAAGAGGTAATTTGGAAAATGACCTCCGTTCGACATCTGATTAGTGTCATCAACTTGACCTCCAATCGTCCTGTTGTTATCGGCTAGGACATCCACATTATCTAAAAGATGGCAGACATAAGAATACATTCATTATCCAATAAAACTAATAGAATGACAGTTATAAATCATCACCTTCATTGCCTGTAGGGTTCTTCCCATCAAAAGGAGCAACATGACCTTCATTGGTCATGTTAGTGTTCTCATCCAAATGGGCATGGCCATTAGCTGAAATAAATTAAAGTCAGTGAGTGCAGTTACCATACAATGAACACCAACAAAATAGCTAAGAAACATAGTAGTTGAACTTGCCTTCAACTGTACCCTATGTGTGGTAATCAATGTTGTGCCTTGGTGTAAGAGTTGCATCAGGTTGAGCAATATTTTTCTTTGACCTTGTAATTCTAGTAGTTTCTTGCTGCGCAAAAACTCTCTTAGAGCAGAGCTTGATTGCACCAAGAGAATTATCAGTAGTTCTTATGTTACATTCCTTTGAGCCCTTCATGAAATGAAAGTATGAGTCGATTAATAAAGACAAAAGATATACTTAGCAAGTAAAGATCATTTTATTCTTAATAAGAAAGGGGAATACCACCTTAACATTGTCATCACCAGTCTCATCTTGTGAAATATCATAATCAGACTCAGAGTCCTCACTATTTCTATGACTTGGCCTATTCCTCTGAGAAATAGAATTTGTGCTTGCAAGCATGCTTGATAAAGCAGGGATTCCTAATTGTTGTAGCCTTGAATTATTCCTCATACATTGTCTTAGACGCAGTTGTTCGTATGGATGCAATGGTGGTTCTAATTTAAGAGAAAATAGGGGAAATCATTTCTTACGTAACAGAACTTTACAACTTATGCTTCACACAAATAGGAAATATATTGAACAAAAATGAGTTGAGGACTGCACTTGATAGCTGAGGTCCGTGTGGCCTTTTGACTCCAACCTTCTCACGACCAGGAGGCATCTTTGTGCTGATCCTAGGACTGCGCCACCAATGGATTTTCTTCCTAGGAAAATGAAACAACAAATTTCAATAGCAGAAAATTGGATATTTCATTTAGGATAAATTTTAGTATCAAGGAATATGAAAGTGGACAGGACAACACGTAACAACAATTTCATTGAGCGGAGAGTGGGCAGCAGCAATCTTGTCGTGTAGAAGTGATAAAAAGTTGAGGTAACCACTGCAACACTAACTCAATCAAACATGGTACCCAGTAGGATTTGACTCACAACTACAGAAGCATTCAAGAATGGATTTTCTTCCTAAGAGAATAAACCAACAAATTTCATTAGCAAAAAACTGGACATCTCACTCAAGATAAATTTCGGTTCTTGAAAATAGACGACACGTAACAATCAATTTCATTGGACAGATAAACAATTAACCTATGTGTGCGCCAGTATGGGCACCTCCTCCTTTGCCTCTAGCAGTGGCGGACGCAGGACAAGAATTTAGGGGGGGGGGCAAAAACCACATGACAAAATCAACAAATAAACAACTACTGCCGCATAGCCGCATAGAGTTTAAGTTGTCAGTTATCAATTATGCAAAATTGCAAATCTAGCACAACTTGTTTGCTTACCTTCCTGACTGCTTGCCTTGATGGAAGGGAGCGGCGATCGACGGGCCGGGTCGTCGAGCTGAGTGCACTACTCGCCTGTGCTGCACCGGAAGACGAAAGCGGATGGGCGAGGCGCCGGGGCCAACGTCGCGCCGGGCCGGGAAGTGGACGAAGGCGCCGGGCACTGTGTGCCGCCACGCCGGCCGCTAGGGCTAGGGGCTAGGGCTAGGGCTGGTCCCTAGACGCTGAGCCTGGATGCCTGGACCTGAGCCGGTCTGGGAACCACCGTCGTGGGGAGGTGGCGGCTACTTTTGCAAAACCTAATTATTTGAGAGGAGGTAACATAATATATATATAGGAATAGATAGTATAATTACTTGAGAATGCCATGGCATGCTCTGTCCGTAAAAATGTATGCGGGATTTAAAGGTGGGATAATGAAAATCTTATACTTGCTCATTCTGTATCTATTAAATTAATGTTGAACCGTACGGTCTAGCAGAGTATTCGAATTGTATTGTGTAGATTTTTGGCAAACTACTTTTTTATACGATTTGGTAGTCTGAGTAGTGAGTACTAGAATTGACCAAAATTTATATCATTAAATATTCAAACAAAGGACTTCGATTCTTATGTAGCTGCAACTACATTTTTTTCCAAAGCACTTGGATTACAAATATAACCCACATAAAAAGGCAACTCAATTTGCCAACAAAAATATTCATATTTTGCCAACAAAAAGTAGCATAAGAGCATCACCAGAATTGAACAAGATCTGAACTCAACATGACCATTATTCATAAAACCATGATCTGAATTGAACATGGTCCATCCAAATAAATATTTCAAGTTACATTCACA
Organism: Zea luxurians; assembly: GCA_029449295.1. Classification (NCBI taxonomy): domain Eukaryota; kingdom Viridiplantae; phylum Streptophyta; class Magnoliopsida; order Poales; family Poaceae; genus Zea; species Zea luxurians. Next base: position 125,065,954 of record JAOPSE010000009.1, read on the forward strand.
ACTAAATGGCAGAAAATACTATAGCCTATCCAAATAAATATTACAAGTGTCATTTCACAACTAAATATCAGTAGTATCAGCTATTCGTCATCACTGTCAACATCATTTGTAGCACCTTCTTCGGCTTCGCTGCAATACTCCAAAATTGTATCGTCATCATCTTCTTCTTCACTATCACTCCCATACACTTTTTGGCCATTTTCTTGTACCAATTGAGCAATTTCAGCAGCTTCAAAAATAAGACCTTGTTCATCATCTCTACTTAAAAGCTTCTCATATATATTATCGGAAACTGCTTGTCGACTAGCATTCTCTTCACAACACTCATTTTCTTGATATGCAGGAGCATTATGTTGTGCAACATCATTTTCACTCACATTATAAAGATGTCTATGGTCAAATGTCTGAACAACATGCCAATTTTTACCCAATTTTGTGTCCGCCAAATAGAAGACCTTCCTAGCTTGAGTGGCTAGAATATAGGAATCATTCTTGTACCATAGACTTCCAAAGTTGATGCTTTTAAAAAAGCCATCATCTTTAAGCTCAGTCCTCCCGTCTAGTTTAAACCAGTCACATTTAAACAAAACTACTGATCTCTCATCAAAGTTATGCTCTAACTGAATGATCTCTCTTAAGGTTCCAAAAAAATCAATTTCTTGACCGTTATGAGTACCTTGTGTCATTACTCCACTATTTTGTGTCTTTCGATGCTTGTCACAGTCACTAGTGTTAAACCGCACACCATTCACTATGCATGAGGAGTATTTTCGAACTCTGAAATCAGGACCACAAGCCAAGGAAAATAGATCATCATCAGCCTCTTCTTGATTTATATTCCGCATTCTGAGGATCTGCCACATGCAAACACATAAATCAGATTCTATAGTGCAAAAATAGCATAAAAAGATATGGATTAAAACTAACATGGGTTCTGAACCAAGTCTGGAATCCTTGTCGCAATGTTCTTTCAATGTTAGGCATGCCATCTCTCTCTAATTCATCTCTGAACATTCTGCAATTTGGAAAAAAAAAGATAACATGTGTTCAATCCAATGATGGCCAGTAAAAAGTACAAAGATAGTAAAGGGCATACCTCATATATTTGTCAACCTGACTACAATTGTTCAGAACATACCATACCATTTGATCAATGGCACTATCATCATACACTAGTTCAGGCGCAGAGATAAAATTAACTCCATGCCCAAAAACATCAACAGTATAGGCCTCCTCATTAGAAACCCTTTATTTCTTGGTTCCCGATTAAATTTTGTTTCGACATCATCCATGTATTTAGAGCAAAATGTCAAGCACTCGTCCGCAATATATGCCTCAGCGATTGAGCCTTCCGGTCGTGCCCTGTTCCTCACATAGCGCTTCAAAGTATACAATCGCCTTTCAATTGGGTACATCCAACCATAATGCACAGGATCTCGCAATAATACCTCATCAGGTAGATGCACAGCTAGATGCACCATCACATCAAAGAAAGCTGGGGGAAATATTTTCTCGAGCTTCACCAAAATTATTGGAATTTCTTTCCTCATTTCAGCCAACATATCCTTTTTAAGAGTTCTGCTGCACAATTCCCTAAAAAATTTCCCCAGATCCGCTAGTGCTTCATAAATATCCTTGTCCAAAAATCCTCTCATGGCAACTGGTAATATTCTTTGCAAAAGAATGTGACAATCATGTGTTTTAAGCCCTTGTAATTTGGTTCCCTCAGCATTTAAACATCTTGATATGTTGGATGCAAATCCATCTGGAAACTTCACCTCCCGCAAAAAATCACAAAAGGCCTTCTTATATTCTGTGGGCAAGGTATATCTTGCATAATGCATCTCACATGAATCTACATTCCCTCTAAAATGCAACTCCTTTCTAATACCCATATCTTTCAGATCAAGCCTAGCTTTAATTGTATCCTTTGTCTTCCCGGGTATAATGAGAATAGTCCCAATCAAGTTTTCACATATGTTTTTCTCAATGTGCATGATATCAAGATTATGTCTCAGTTTCAAATTCTTCCAATATGGTAACTTCCATAAACTAACCATCCGACTCCAAATTACCACATGATCCTTGTCCAAATTAGAACGTTTCCTTTTCCTACTTCCTTGTTGCTTCCCAGGCCTAACATGTTTGACTCTCTCCAATTCAGCCATCAAATCTTCCATGGAGAATTTACTTGGGGGATCATTGCTTTCATGAAGACCAACAAATTCATTATTTTTGCGCAAGCGATGTCCCACCGGAAGGAAACGAAAATGCCCAAAATAACCAATTTTGCTCCTTAGGCTGTATGAAAGAGGTTGCTTGTCACAATGAATACATGCAAAAAAACCTTTTGTTTTACGCCCTGAAAGAGTGCTCAAAGCTGGATAATCGTGGATGCACCATAAAACTGCAGCACGTAGGTTAAATTTTTGTCCAATTAGAGCATCGTAAGTAGGTACACCTGTCCAAAGCTCAAGTAAATCTTCTATAAGAGGCTCTAAAAAAATATCGAAGTCCTTTCCAGGTGATGTAGGACCAGGAATAAGTAAAGCCATCATGAAATTTGACTCCTCCATGCACGCCCAAGGTGAAAGGTTGTATGGCACAACAAGTACAGGCCACATGCTGTATTTAGTGTTTTTTTTCGAAAAGGGGTTAAACCCATCAGTTGCTAAGCCAAGTCTAAGGTTTCTGGCATCTTTTGCAAAATTTGGATATTTTCTATCAAAATCTTGCCATGCCTCACCATCAGCTGGGTGACTCATTTCATTTTCCTTAGGACTTCACTTCAGCTTGTGCCACTGTGCTTGTTCTGCTGTTTCTTTGTTCACAAACATCCTCTGTAGCCTAGGTATCAACGGAAAATGGTGTAACACTTTCTGTGGAATCTTCTTTCCTTCAACATCAACCCATCTTGAGAGACCACAAATAGGGCAATTGTCAAGCTTGCTATATTCTTTTCTGAAGAGCACACAATTATTATAGCACACATGTATTGATTCATATCCAAGACCTAATTTCTTTAAAATGCTCTTTGCTTCATAATATGATTTGGGGAGTGTATTGCATTCTGGGAAAGCATCACCTAACAGTTTTAATATTGCAGAAAATGCGGAGTTGCATATCCTATACAATGACTTCATATAAAGAAGTTTTACCACAAAGGACAACTTCGAAAATTTCGTACAACCTGGATAAAGTTGACGCTTAGCCTCTTTCATCACTGATTTAAAAAATGATTCCTTGTCATTAGGTTCTGGATCATTCTCATTTTCATTGTCTTGCTTATCTTTCTCTGCGCTGTCTAAGTCTTGTAACAACCCATTCAAATTACCACCATCATAGCTATTGTCCTCAGTCATACCTGACTCATTTAACAAACCATATACATCAAGGTTCTCTCCATGATGAATCCATCGAGTATATGTACTTTCCATGCCATTCATCAATATATGCCTCTCCACAAGAGCTTGATGTTGGTACTTTTGATTAAGGCATCTACTACATGGACATAAGATTTCTTCATCCTCTCCAAATTTCCCATGAATGAAGCTCATAAATTCTTTGACGCCATTTATATATTAATGAGAAAATAGTCTAGCATGCACCCAACTTCTATCCATCTAAACAAGCATGCAAAGAAACATAAATTAATAAGTATGTTCGTAGATAATAAAGCTAATTACAAGTATAAGTCAATAAATTACAAAAAAGTGCCTTGGTTGTTCAATGTTGTTGAGGTGCAGAATAAGGGGCCGAGATAGTGCAACTCACATCGATGTGGAAGGCTGTAGAAGCTTGGCCACTGGTGCCTGCTCACGCTGTGAAATTGGATATGCGGTAGCGGCATTTATGACTTTGCCCCTAGCACAATAGCTGACAGTGCTCTAAAATTACCAATAACAACAGAGCGTGTAAACAGGCAAAATCAAGTTGGCCCATGGGGAGCTAGTGTTGGGTCCCCAATCCCAGCGACCGACTTCTCAGAAAGCAGCGCCGGCGAACGGCGCGTCGTGCTCCTGAAAACCCTCAGGTATGGATTCTCAGATTTGGGGAAAAACACTTTTGTGCTGTGCAACCGCCGCAGCTCTTTCTATACTCTATTCCTTTATTAAAGTAGTGGGGATTACATTGGAGATTCACCCCCCCCCCCCCCCGTCACACGCAGCGTCCCATGATCTCCACCAAAACCGGATCAACGTGGGCATGCGCAACTGGAGTCTGTGAGTTTAGAGGTGTCACAGGTGATTGTGGTTGTGGTGATAGTGGAAATGATCCATCACCCCTAGAATTTTCACTCACATCACCTGTACCCGCTGGAATACCCATTTGCTGACCAGGTACAGTAAACTGAAACGGTGTGATTGAAATATCTGTGTCTATTTCAGTCGACTGAAAACCACTGTCACTGTTCCAGTTCCATGCCACATCCTCTTCAAACTTCACATCTCTACTTATGCACAATCTCTCAGTTGTAGGATCAACCATTATGTGACCCTTTGTGCCTGATTCATATCCTAGCAGAACCATTTTAATAGACCTGTCTGACAGCTTGTCGACTCTAGGACCTACCTTCTTGACATGACCTATGCAGCCAAAAGTTCTAAGATGACCCACTTGTGGTTTACTGCCATGCCAAGCCTCATATGGAGTTTTCCCTTGCACACTTCTTGTAGGTGATCTATTCAGCAAATACACAGCCGTAGAGACTGCTTCTCCCCAATATCTTGGAGGGACACCTTTAGTCTTTAACAAACATCTTGCCATTTCAACTACTGACTGGTTTCTTCTCTCTACAACACCATTCTGTTGAGGGGAATAGGGAGCAGTTATGTAGTGTTTTATTCCTTGATCATTGCAGAAAATAGAGAACTGGCTTGAGTTGAATTCACCTCCTCTGTCAGTTCTCAATGCTTTTAATCTTCCTTCCTGATCAACCTCAGCCCTTTCCTTGATCCTTTTTAGACAGACTAGCGCTTCATCTTTGGTTCTCAACAGTTCTACCCACATATATCGGCTGAAGTCATCAACTACCAATAGAAAATAGTTCTTTCCTCCAGCTGTTGATGGTTTGACTTGGCCACAAAGATCTGCATGGAACAAATCCAGTCCCTTTTTAGCTCTAAAGGCTGACTGTTTTGGAAAAGGAGTACGGTGTTGCTTTCCCAAGGTGCAACCATCACAAACTTGCTCAACTCGATCTACTACAGGCATACCTTCAACCAGCTGTTTCTTGCCTAGTTCTCGAAGAGCTCTGAAGTTGAGATGCTCGTATCTGGCATGCCACTTCCATGCTATATCATTCAGCTTATGCATTAGACAGACTGGTGGTGTCACTCCTAACTTGATGATGTAGAGCCTGTTGCTAGTGTGAGGTGCACTAATTAACAGATTGTGTTCTGGATCAAACACCTTTAACCAACCATCAAATAGCCTAATATCACACCCAGCCTCTTCTAGTTGACCAAGACTGACAATGTTACTCTTCAGCTTTGGAATATAATAAACACTAGTCAGTACTTTGTGTTGATCATGTCGACCTTGAATCACAACAGACCCAAGTTCACATATTTCTACTGTAGATCCATCTCCAAATCTCACAGAACCCCGAATCTTCTCATCAAGGTGTGTCAGTGTAGACCTTGTACCAGTCATGTGATTACTGGCTCCTGTGTCCAGTACCCATTCCTCCTGTGAACACACCAACGGCACTACTTTCTCTTCAGAGAGATGAACATACTAGGAAGACACAGTTTCTATTCTTTCTACTTCAGCTAGCAAAAGAGCCCCTTGCTCTTCGCCTGCAACAGGCACATTTGCTTCTGGCTGTTTCTGTTCTTTCTTCTCTCTTTTCGGACTTTTACAATCTTGTTCCCAGTGTCCATAAATACCGCAATTACGGCATCTGCCTTTCCTCCTTGGTGTTCCTTGTGAGGTCAGTTTTCCTTTGTTGTAGTTGCCAGAACTCCCACCCTCTGATCGATGTGAATTCTTTGGCTTCCACTGTCCTGGGCTATTACTGTCTTTGTTAGAAGCTGACTGAAATCGATGCTTATTTTTTTCAAGCCACTCCTCCTCAGCCAGCAGCAGTCTCCCTGCTTTGTCAGTGACATGATCCAACTTATCATCAAACCTATCTTCAGCTGCTCGAAGATGGCCAATCAGATCTTCAACAGTGAGTGTTTTGGTGTCACAAAACGTTTCAATTGAAACTGCTACTTGGTTAAAACGAGGTGGTACAACTCTCAAGAATTTTTTTACAACCCGAGCATCATCTATGATTTCTCCAAGTGACTTTATATTTGTGACAAGGTTAATAATCCTCATCCCAAAATCTTCTACACTCTCACCTTCCTTAAACTCGATGTTCTCAAATTATTTAAAGAGTTTCTGTGCATTTACCTCTTTCACCCGATCAGCTCCAATCCTCATCACCATCACTGTCTCCCAGGCTTCCTTCACTATCTGTTTTGCACCGAGAGTTCCCCACATCTCCTTAGGTACGGATCTCATCAACGCACCCATAGCCTGTCGATCCTATGAGCGTCGGACGTTGGTACCCGGGTCTATCACATCCCAGATTTCCATCGCCTCGTAATTGATTTTCATCAACATAGCCCACTCTGCATAATTGGATCGAGTTAGCATTGGCCATGCCAGGGAGCTCTCCTTGATGCCTGAAGTCGCAGCGCCGGATCCTATGCGTGTGTCCGCCATCGTCTTCTGCAAAGACCGGCGTGGGATCACACGCTTCTTCCTCGGAGGTTCTCGCGGCGGGCTGATAGAACCACCGTAGAACATCCACCGTGGCTTTGATACCAGCTGTTGGGTCCTCGATCCCGGCGACCGACTTCTCAGAAAGCAGCGGCGGCGAACGGCGCCGGCGAACGACGAGTCGTGCTCCTGAAAACCCTCAGGTATGGATTCACCCGGACCCCCCGTCACACGCAGCGTCCCACGATCTCCACCAAAACCGGATCAACGTGGGCATGCGCAACGCTCACGAGCAACGGGGTCAAACCCACACATAGCGGTCACGGCGCGCTCAGGCACAGCTCTGACGCCCGTGATTCTACGCCAACCACTAAGGAAAACAGCAAGAATAAAAGACTAGCTATCCAACGAGATTAATACTAACTAGTGAATCTTATTCAGACTAACAGCTAGGAGCATGTACCTCGGTTGCTAGAACCAGGCCACCAACACACGCACAACCGCACTACCCTGCCTCCGTAGTGCCCCGTCGCACCAAGAACTGCGTCTCACCGGAGGGTGGAGGGAGCTGGGCGAGGCCGTGAGCAGGAGATCTGCGTCTCACCGGAGGGTGGAGGGAGCTGGGCAAGGCCGCGAGCAGGAGGCGAGGCCGCGAGCAGGAGGCGATGCTGGCCGGACCGTCAGCTAGGCAGGACGAGCAGCGACGGTGCAAGTCGATCTGGCGCGCAGCTGCATGAAGGAGAAGGGATTGGAGGCGAGGTCCTGAGAAACGAGTGGAATAACAAAGCAGCGACATTATCTTCTCGATTGGATCTAGCCAGACAACATAAGGAACATTATAAATATTTATACAAATGCACATAAAAATCTCATCATGTCCTATTCTATGTCGTAGTGGTTCATGTCACATATCTAGTAGTATGAGGTCCTGAGTTCAAAACCCAACAAATCCTAACTTATTTTTTTACTCTACTCTAACTCAGTTTTTATACTCTAATTTTTATTTTTTAAGATAAGAATGTCCCATAGGTTGGTTTGACCAGCACATCATATAAAAAATTATATATGTATATAGTTTTTTACTCTAATTTTTTAAGAATGTTACGTGTGTATTGGTTTTTTACTCTAATTTTTTAAGAATGTTATGTGTGTATTGGTTTTTTACTCTATTTTTTATTTTTTTAAAAGAATTTCCTTTAGGTTGGTTCGATCTGCACATAAAAATATTTTATATTTCTTAGTTTCATTTATTTATTTTTCTCTTCATCTAAAAAATCAGTAAACATATAATGAATCGAATATTATATGGTCCAATCTTACACTCTAACGCACCGTGATAAATTAAATTTCGTCACCATAGATTGAAAATTATATGACGTTTCATGCAATCAGATTATGACGATTTCAAGTATTCCGTCATAAATTACGGGCCTAGTAGCCCACCATTGTAAGTCTATGACAAAATACAATAATCGTCATACATGGTATTGTATTTGTGACGATTTGTAAATACGTCATCGCAAATTTGTCATAAATTAAAGGATTTCTTGTAGCCAGAGCGGGGCGAACAACGATGTTTTCCTGTCAGATCGGTCAGTAAAGGGGCGAAGTGACTGCGGTCACTTCGACCTTGCCGACTGAGGCACGCGTGTCAGGATAAGGTGTCAGGCGATCCCCGCATTAAATGTGCATGCGATACGGTCGGCTAGTAAGGCGATTTGGCCTAAGGTCGCTGCACGACAAAGTCTGCCCCAGCTAGGCTTCAGGCGAGCCGAGGGTGCGCTCATCGCCTGAGGGGACCCTCGGGCGAGGCGTGAATCCGTCCGGGACTATTGTTCCCGCCCGAGGCCGAGGCTGGGCTCGGATGAGGTCGCGTCCCTCGGGAGGTGGGGCCTTGACCTGAACCGCGCTTTACCAGCCGTGTATGGTTTGTTTTGAAGATGTTTTTCGGCCATGTTTAGGAGCATTGGGGGTACCCCTAATTACGGTACCCGACAGGAATGCAATGATATCTGCTTGAAAGCAAAATGTAATAACGTATGTACGCAAGATTTTAGCCTGGGAAACCCAGTTATGTGCCCGAACCCCCTAGATGGTGGCTTTAAGTACTAAGACACCCGCCGCAGGGCGATGGAGTATGTAGGCCCACGGTATAGGACCTGGCTGAGCGGCTACATGGCTTCCAGACCCCCTAGGAGACGAGTGCCTGTTCTTCAAAGCCGGACCTCTAGGTTGTTGGATGCACAGGACTTTAGTTTTAAATACTAGGACACTCACTACGGGGTGGTGGAGTGTGCAGGATTTTGGGTACGGAACCAGGCTAACCGGCCACACAGACTCCGGACCACCCTATGGAGCGGGCGTCCGTTCTTTAGAACTGGCCCCCAGGCCTTCCCCTATTTTTGTAAATAAATAAATATCGTCTTTTGAGCTGCATTTAACACTTATCTGTGCAACGCCTATTCCTGTTGTGTGCGATGTTGTTGACTCCTCCTTAGTACCTAGCCCCCCGCCTGGGATGCAGGCTTGATGTGTTGAGGTTGGATGCCAACGTTCCTGAAAAGGTCGTCAACAATCCTTGGGAGCCAGACTCGCCAGGATCTGGATCTGTACACAACTTTTAGCTAGGAAGCATTAGTAGTACACCTCATTGGGTTCTCCGTCTGACATTAGTCGCCCTCTAATACATGCTCGGGACCTGCAGGTTTTAGTCCTGGTGGCCATGTTGCGTGTCCGGACCCCCTTGGGTCGCGGTTCCAGATACTAGGACACTTGTCACAGGGCGGTGGAGCGTGCAGGCCCACGGTACGGGACCAGGCTGAGCGGCTGCACGGGCTCCGGACCACCCCAGTAGACTAGTGTCCGTTCTCTAGCTCCGATCCTAAGGTTATCGGACCCGCATGACTTATAACTCTAGATACTAAGTCCCTGTCACGGGATGGCGGAGCATGCAGGCCCACGGTACAGGACCTGGCTGAGCGGCTACACGGGCTCCGGACCAACCTATGGAACGGGGTCCCGTTCTCTAGAGCTGGCCCCAGGCTGTCGGACCTCCCTATTTTCGTATCAGGGGTCCTAAACTGCAAGCCTGGCTGTTCAATTCGGACGCCGCCATGTCAGACAGATGGAAACCGTACGGGTGGGTTAGCTAAAAAGTATTATCTGAAAAACTGCGAGGTAGGACCATGGAGCAGCAAGATGGAACTATCACAAGAGCGCAACTGAGGGGGGTAGTTTCTCTTTATAACTTGTCATGCATGTGTGCAGATCAATAGTCCGGGTTCATGGGGGCAGACCCCACCGTGTTGTCGTACACGTATGCGTTATCTAGTCACAAGAAAAGGAAACAGACTCGACCCCTTAGTCCTGCTCTATGGATAGAACTTACAGAGATACTTGGTCTCGGGGTAAGGTGCTCCTCCAGTCGTAGCTAGATGGTTCCCCTGGGTCGGTGCACTCCTGTTACCTTGAAGGGTCCTTCCCAGCTGGGGGAGAGTTGTGGAACCCCTCTTGTTATGGTATCTGCCGTGGGGCTAAGCCCCGACCCAGGGTTCCCATCTGTATTCGACGCGGGAGCCCTTGTCTTTCGTAGTGATCACTTCTGCATATACCTGTTTGTAGCCCCGACCCAGGGGGTCCGGAAGGGCCTCCGGAGGAAAGGCGTGCTCTAGTTCCGTAGACCGGGGAACACGGGGTCCCTCTGGGTTCGTCTAATTGTCTTCACCAGAGTAGGAGCCTCCGATGAAGATATCTTTCAGGTCCCCCTCGGGTGACTGGTACCCGAGGTCTCGCTCAGCCGCGGCTACCTCGCCGTCGTCCTCCTTCTCTTTGCCGGGCCGACGGCGAGGCGGGGAGCCGTCTTTGGAAGACTGCTCGCACCGCTCGCTGACGCGTTTTGCGAGGTCAATGATCTCGCGACACTCCGCTGCACTGTGGCGACCATACGTGATGAGGACATCACTTCTATACATACAATGAATGGACCGATAACACGATCTCGTGCACGACAGCTAAATCTCCAGGTACGTTCTACCCTAGTCAATTGTGTTTCAGAGCTTACGCTTGGGGCCATGGATGTTTTGATGATTAGGTACCTTGGAGAGGACCAACAAGGACTTGGGAAAGGCCAAGGTGTTGAGGAGGAGCAGCAAGGGTGTCCACAACAGGAAGGCGATCAAGTCCGAGTCAGCTGCGACTCCATCTCGGGTTCCAGGACCAGTCTGCACTAAAATGGACGCCCAAGATGCATCCGGACTCCGATTGCGACGGACTGGATATGGTTGGAAAGATAACGAGATTATCTAACCAACCCAACTGGTTCCACCCTAAAATTCATCCGGAGTCAACGGGAATCGTCGAAACAAGTCAGCGTTCAGATTCTGTTTTGGTGCTGCGACACCGTCTGTTGGGCCGTTGGGTCGTGTATCGCGTCGGAGCCCATTAGGGGCGAGTCCAGGGGTCACGCACGCCCTAATACACTATTTATTCAGTAGCCGCCGCCACATTTAGGTTTGGGTTTTGCTTAGATCAATTCTGTCATCGAACAGTATCGCCGTCATCGGTTTGTGAGACCCCATCTCGTAATCAATACAATTTTGGTTGCGTTTCTTTCCTGTTCTTGCTTGTGTTCTTGATTGCGCTTGCAGGGATAAGCCTTCATGGCGAGGTCATTCGTGTGTCACGGGTGATAACCAACGGAGCCGTGGTGTAGTGATTGCGAGGAACCGTTCGCTCGGAGCCTTGGATCATCAACGTCGAGATCTCCACTCAATCAAGTTATCGTATCTCACGGAAGATCGGGCCGCGTCTACTATCAATTGGTATCAGATTTCCAGGTTGCCCGTGAGGTATAATTCTACCTTTAGATTAGTTTTGTTTCGTCCCATAGTCCACAAAAAGCCAAAAAAATACGATCAGTTTATTCCGACCTAAAACCATCGCCTTAGCCTTTGCACAATTCAGTTTTAGTGTTCGCATTTCTGAGTTTGTGTTCTAGTTGAGTTTGGTTGCTGGATTAGATTTGTTTTGGTTCAGTTTAATTCTGTCCATCCTCTTCCATCCTACAAAACCGACCCTATCTACAAAACAGATCATATCTCTAAAACCGACCCTATCCACAAAACAGATCCTATCTCTAAAACCGACCTTATCCACAAAACAAATCCTATCTCTAAAACCGACCATATCCACAAAACAAATCTTATCTCTAAAACCGACCCTATTCACAAAATAGATCATATCTCTACAACCGACTCTATCCACAAAATAGATCATATCTCTAAAACCGACCCTATCCACAAAACCGAACTCCCATCCTTCCAACACCTCGCCAGAAAATCCTGATTCGGAGTCCAAACTTAAAACAGTCGTAACTTTCGCCTCAGAACTCGAATCGGGCCCATTTTTTTTCAAATCGCACAGAATTAAATTTCGTATCCGATTCTTTCCGGCTTTGCCGGATTCACTGTTTTTAAAATTCCCAAATTCGGCTTGGAAATGGGACTTCTCATTTTCCAAACATTTATTCTGATTTTAGGGCAAACTTGTAGAAATTCCAGAGGACGCGTCATTGCACAAAAAAATCTGAAACTTGGTGTGTTTTCTTCTTATGTGCTGCTGCAAAAGAGAAAAATATAAAAAAATATTTGAAAAAAATCGCAAAAAAATAGAGAGAAAAGAAAAGAAAAGAGTAGCACATAAACAGAAACGCCAGTGTTCTGTGCACCTCTGTGATTATTTTGCCCCAAGCCTATTTTCTTGCTGCACCTAGATACTTGTACCTCCTTTCTTGTGCCTTAGCTTGGTCCAACTGTTCTATTACATTTTGTAGGCCAGCAACTAGGACAAGTACTTGGAACACTTATTCAGCATTGCTATCTGTTACTGACTTGTGTGCCACATATATATAATTAGTCAGCCTTCCCATAGCTCCAATTTTCTCTCGAGCAGAATAGGTACTCCTTTGCAATCACACCCACCCTCGTTGGACAGTCACACCGGTCACCGTTTGCCACCTGCAGTGCTGGTAAGAACATTGTAAGAGCGGGGTAAGACGCTTCATAATTTGTATTCTACCACCTCCACCACCACCCTGAGAGATAGTTGTAGGGTTCACATTGTTTGTTGCCTTTTTGTCTCCGTTTTGTGCTAACAATGATAGGACCAAAGAATCTAATGGACAAGGACAAGGGGTCTAAACTTAACGACGATGAGTGTGTCTCTCAGATGGAATTGAAGGAGATGATGCGCGCGATGACTGAAGCTTTTAAAAAATACCAGGACTCTGCCTCGACATCCTATGAGCAGCTTGATCGACGAGTTGATGAACTTGTTACACGCATGGACGTACTGGAGGCTCGTCCCCCACCACCAACTCCAGCCCCATCTCACTCTGCTGTGGACGATGACGACGATGACGACGATGTTTATGCACTGCTGCCACAACGCTTCGTACATAATCGACAAGGTATGAGAGGTAATGGTAGACGTCGTCATCATAATCCTCAACCAGACCATGATCCATTTGCTAAGATTAAGTTCTCTATTCCACCATTCATGGGTTCTTATGATGCTGAAGCTTACTTAGACTGGGAGATGACGGTAGAACAAAAATTTAATTCCCATCTTGTTCCTGAGCAGCATAGGGTTAGACAAGCCACTAGTGAATTTAGAGATTTTGCTATCATTTGGTGGAATGAACTAGTTAACACACGTGCTGCACCACAAACATGGAATGCGTTAAAAGAGGAGATGCGAGCTCGCTTTGTTCCCCCTTCTTATAGACGTGATCTTCGAAAAAAATTGCAACGCTTAGATCAGGGAGACATGTCGGTACAGGAATACTACCAAGAACTTCAGAAAGGTATGCTACGATGTGGGGTAGTTGAGGATCCGGAGGATCAAATGGTTAGGTTTTATGGGGGATTGAGGCGGGAGATTCAGGATATTGTTGATTATAAAGAATATCATTCTATACAACGCTTGTTCCATCATTCTATGTTGGCAGAAAAAGAATTGCAGGGTCGTCAACAATGGAGGAGCAACACTTTCGCTCCACGCCAGCCACCGGCGCCAGCCAAGGCGTCATCATCTTCGGGCGTACGGACGTCCACATCTTCCACTGTACCTTCGGGTGTTGCAGCAAAACCTGCTACGACCACCTCTTCCACAGGTCGCTCCTCTGACATCAAGTGCCACCGCTGCTAGGGACTTGGTCATATTCAGCGAGATTGCCCCAGCAAACGGGCATACATTGCTACTGGTGATGGTGGGTATGTTAGTGCTTCTAATGTTGAAGATGAAGATACTGTTGGAGCTAACATTGCAGAGACTTATGATGGTGATGAAGAGGTTCTTGGTACAACAGCGACCGAGACCTATAAGGCCTTGATTGTGCAACGAGCTTTGAGTACCACGGCTAGTGATGACGACAACAGACAGCGCCACAACCTTTTCAACATGTTCCTCATCGTCAAGGACTGCCGTGTACATACCATCATTGACGGTGGTAGCTGCAACAACTTGGTGAACGTTGAGGTGGTCAAGAAGCTTGGCTTGACCACACGAGAGCATCCCCACCCTTATCACATTCAATGGTTTAACAACAGCGGTAAGTTCAAGGTAACAAAAACAGCAAGGGTGCATTTTTCTATTGGCTCTTACCATGACTTTGCTGATTTCGATGTGGTGAGTATGGATGCTTGCTCTCTTTTACTGGGACATCCTTGGGAGTTTGATACTGATGCTATTCACCATGGTAGATCTAATAAATATACTTTTATGCATAAGGGAAAGAAAATTGTGTTGCTTCCTATGACTCCCACTGAAATGGTTCACTTAGAACATGAGAAAAAGATTAATGCTAAGCAAAAAGGTGTTTTGAACTCTGAAAATCAGCAACCTATTAAGTTAAAAACTCCTACTTTGCTAGCCACTAAATCTGATCTTGATGAGCAACCTATTGCTAACCTTTTGCAAGAGTATATGGATGTGTTTCCCTCTGAGATACCCCCTGGATTACCACCTGAGTTGCCTCCAGATTTTTGGGTTAGTTTCACCTTTAACATTTCAGATTTGAAGCCATATATGGGTGACGAAGATGAGATCAAGTCGAGCACGACTCCAATTCAAGAGGAGGAGGATGATGAGGACATCACTTCTATACATACAATGAATGGACCGATAACACGATCTCATGCACGACAGCTAAATCTCCAGGTACGTTCTACCCTAGTCAATTGTGTTTCAGAGCTTACACTTGGGGCCATGGATGTTTTGATGATTAGGTACCTTGGAGAGGACCAGCAAGGACTTGGGAAAGGCCAAGATGTTGAGGAGGAGCAGCAAGGGCGTCCACAACAGGAAGGAGATCAAGTCCGAGTCGGCTGCGACTCCATCTCGGGTTCCAGGACCAGTCTGCACTAAAATGGACGCCAAGATGCATCCGGACTCCGATTGTGACGGACTAGATATGGTTAGAAAGATAACGAGATTATCTAACCAACCCAACTGGTTCCACCCTAAAATTCATCCGGAGTCAACGGGAATCGTCAAAATAAGTCAGCGTTCAGATTTTGTTTTGGTGCTACGACACTGTCTGTTGGGCCGTGTATCGCGTCGGAGCCCATTAGGGGCGAGTCCAGGGGTCACGCATGCCTAATACACTATTTATTCAGCAGCCGCCGCCATATTTAGGTTTGGGTTTTGCTTAGATCAATTCTGTCATCGAACAGTAACGCCGTCATCGGTTTATGAGACCCCATCCCGTAATCAATACAATTTTGGTTGCCTTTCTTTCCTGTTCTTGCTTGTGTTCTTGATTGCGCTTGCAGGGATAAGCCTTCGTGGCGAGGTCATTCGTGTGTCACGGGTGATAACCAACGGAGCCGTGGTGTAGTGATTGCGAGGAACCATTCGCTCAGAGCCTTGGATCATCAACGTCGAGATCTCCACTCAATCAAGTTATCGTATCTCACGGAAGATCGGGGCGCATCTACTATCAATACGGGTGCACAGGGCATGGACCGCTGCCACCCTTCTGCGGTCGTGGGCTCTTGTTGCGGTCGCCCTGGCCTCTGGTCACTGCTGTGGCCACCAGAGCAGTGGACCATGGCCTCTGGTAGTCGCGGTCCTTCTTCTTTTTCTTCTTTCTGTCCCGGAGGGCGGCCCCCGAGCCACCTGACTGGGCAGCCCCAGTTTGCAGGGCCGAGTGCCATGCACGGCCCTCGACGGCTCTGGCGCATTTATCGGCCAGGGTGAAGAGCGTAGGGACAGTTTCCACGTCATGTGTGGCCAACTTCTCCAACATTTTGTCATCACGTACTCCCTGTCGGAAAGCCGTGATGATAGAAGCATTAGAAATACGAGGTATCATACCTCGTACCTTGGTGAAGCGGGAGATGAACTTTCGGAGGGTTTCCCCGGGCTCCTGCCTCACTGCATGGAGGTGGGCTTCCACACCGTGCTGCTGGAAAGCACTGGCGAAGTTCGCTACAAACCGCACATAGAGTTCTTCCCAGGAATAGACTGATCCCGGGGTGAGATTCATGAGCCAGGTCAGGGCAGGTCCAGACAAGGCCACATGAAAGTGTGTTGCATCACAGTGGTGTTTCCACCTGCCGCTGTGATGGCGGTAACGTACACCTGCAGGAACTTCGACGGGTTTGATGTTCCGTCATATTTTTCCGGCAGGTGTGGCCGGACTTGGGTGGCCAGGATGCTGAGCGGAGGTGATCCGCCAGAGCGGCGCAGCCTACTCCGGCCAAGGGGACACCCGTTTGGGACCGGGTGCCCATTGGCGTCTGCGGTGCAACCGCGGCGAAGTCTTGATCGAGGTCGCGCCCATTGATGTTTTGGCGGCGCTCGCGCGCCCTTTCCAAAGATACCCGGGCATCCTCTCCCGCACGCCTGCGGTTGAGTTCTGCCCGGAGATCATTGGCCTACGTGCCCCTCACTGAGGGCGAGCGCACCGATGCTGATGCCTCGTGTTGGCGCCGTGATGACCGCGCCTTCGATCGGGTCGAGGTAGAATGCGCCATACTGAGCAGCCGGTCGACGTCGTCCCGCCACTGCTTCATAGCTCCTGGCGATGCCGTGGAGCTTGGAGGGTGTCGTAATAACTCCCTAGCTGCTGACAACGCCCCCGGAGACGCCCTTGATGGAGTCCGGGAAGTTTGCACCACCGTGTGCTGCCGTGCGGCGTGCACAATAGGAGTGACTGGTGCCGGGCGACTGGGAGCCTGCGGTGTGGAGGAAGCAGTTTCTCCCTCCACCGCAAAATCTACCGAAGTCTCGGCGCGGTGCTCTACGATCTGCACCATCATGATTGGGCAAGAAATCAAGTGAAAACCTAATGCCTAGGCCCCCTACCCGGCGCGCCAAATGTCAGAGAGTAGATCTCCGGCCGGGTGGCGGAGTGCACCCGCCCTAAGTCCTGAGATGAGGAGGGGCTTAAGCGTTTCGCTTGATTGATGGAGAGAAGGGGCAGTACACAAGAACACACGAGGATTTAGAGTGGTTCGGGCCACCGGAGCGTAATACCCTACTCCACTGTGAGATGTATTGCTTGAGGGCTTGTATGAGCTAGCGAATCTGAGATTGTGTGTGTGTGTAACGTCGCATTCCTCCCCTTTTATAGCTGAAGGGGGGCATGCACAAAGGGACTAAGCCCAGACATGTGGGCCCAGGGACATAAAGAATATAGTGCTTGGGTCCTTTAATATATGTTGTCGAGTCCATCCTCTTGCGCCCTGACGCCCAAGATCTGCGTATCCTTGGTGTACAGGGGATGCTTCTGGCGGAAGAGAAGATGGGTATAGCGCGCCGCTCAGTACAGGCATACTGTTCACCAGCAGACCCAGCAGGCGGACTGTCTGCTGGATGACCTTGACGCCACCTGGCAGCGGATGGGATGGGACACATTAATGCTGAGAGGGCACGTCGCCCGTCAGCGCAGTGGCAGGCGACGCGTCTTTTCCTCAATAAATACAGGGGCTGCACAGCTTTTCGTTAGGGTCGGCCCGGTAGCTTATGTCATGGGCCACAAGCAGCGGGTCTCTGCCTGAGCGAGAAGCAGAGGCGAGGCCCGCATACGTGTCAGCGCCAGACCCCTGCACACACCAGGGTCCTTCTCGCTCCGGGACCCTGCTGGAGTTCGGACTTACCCGAAGGCTCCGGACTCGTATATAGGGGTCCGATGTCCTTTCGTGGGTGTCCGGCCTTACTGGGTGTGGTGTCTTTCCCTGCCACGTGGCGTCCTTTGGCCTGCCCATCCGGCGGGGTCAGGCGCGGTCCTCCGCGCGGCTAGGGGACGTCACATGAGTGCGATGCCTTCATGCTACAGGAGAGGGTACCCCTTATTTAGGGTACCGACAGTGGGCATTAGTGTAAGTCGTCGCAACGCACGTTCAACCGAATAGTATGATTTACAAAGCTGAACAAATACATTAAAAAACCGTTAAAAAAACTACGATCAATCCAAATCAGACAGTGGGCCTTCTCGGCCCACCGGGTGATGAATAGCAGAGCCCCGGGTTCGGACCGGCCTTCGTCCCCGTCCCCTTCCTCGCCTCGTGCGCTCCGCCCGCTGGCATCGTGCTCGTTGAGTTTCCAAAGTCTCAGCCACCCCAGTATACTCCTCCGGATCCGTGTTCCATCACGGCTACAAAAATACTCCGCCTGCATCTCCAAAGCACACGGCTCCCTCTGGTTTCCCGCCTCCTCTTCACCTCCTTCGCGTCCCGACGCTCCCTCATGGCCACCGCCGCCGCCGCCGCAGCAGCAGTTTCCTCCCCGATTGCTCCACGCGCTGTGGCCGCCGCGGCCTCCCGCCGGGGGTTCGTCACGTTTGGTGGAGGCGCCGCCCGCTCCTCGCCCACGCTGCGGTCCGGCCGCGGGTTCTCTGGTGAGGGCCCCCTCTCTGAGCTGATCGCTTGTGTACCGTAGCATGGCGAGCGAATGATGTGTTTTTCATACTTTCATATTTTGTGAGCTGGAATGCTTGCTTGGTTGCTTATGCTGCCTAGGATCCACGATCGCTAGGTGAAATTTTGTTTAGTATATGTGGATTAACGAGCTCATGTTCAGGGTTACTTCTGTTTTGCTATATCTGCGTTACTAAGTAGTAACTGGAGCATCATGAATTCGTGATGGAGTTAGTCAGGTTGTGTGTAGACAGTCTTAAACAATTCATTTTGTTTTTGAAATTTGTAGCTTCCATTTCCTTAGTGTTACATTTTGTTAAATAAACATGAAAAGTCTGACTCAGATTACCTATTGTTTAGTTGGAACTTGGAACATGTTCAGTACCTGTTCTATGCACAATTTGGTATGGAGTAGTCTGTATAGAAGCAGTGGTCGTAGCAGAACCTACTAGTTGAATGTCCATGCATTTGGATCCGAACAAATAAAAGGATCATATTATCCTCACATGTCTAGGTACTGCTGTTGGGCTGAGCCTAATGCCACAGCATTAGTCTTAGATGTTTTGGGCATTTAATCAAGATCTGTCCCAGTCAATATTGTGCTTGGCTGGCATGCTTGGCCTTCACGGCAGTGACCTGCGATCTCAAGTGTGGCATAAGTGTCTCCTCACTCGTGATGGCTATGTTATCTTTCGTTTGGCTTGCTTACCACACCTAGCCTATGCTATTGTTTCATCACATGTAGAGGTTGGATAGCCATGTACAGGGATTGTGACAGGCAGACTTGCTTGGTGGTAGCAACACCAAAGAGTCTCATGGAGGTTGGAGGAAAGGAAAACAGAAAAAAGAAAAACCAGGAAAAGGCAAATGAAAAGAGACATGGACGCTTATGAGTAGACTCCCGTACACATCCCTTCTCATTTCATGGTCATGAGTAGACTCCCACTAGGCAGCCCATGAGTAGACTCCCATACACATCCCTTCTCATTTCATGGTCTCACGGAGACATGGACGCTCATGCACGCCGCCTAGGACCATAGTCATAGGAAACAGGGTTGATGTCGCGTTCTGTGACCCAGGGTCATCGTCCCAAATTGTGGGTCGGGGTCACCATGGGTCATCGTTCGTGACAGAGGAGGATCATGCAGGTTAGGGATGGGTGGCACGAATTGGGGTAAGTCGGCGTAGATGACGATAGGGCGATGCGTATGGTGGTGAGGACAGGGATCCTCCTGTGGCCAGTAAGCACTTTGGCTTCCTGCGTCGGCTCTCCTCTTGTAGGTTGCAGAGGTCCTAGGATGGGCGGCGACGCTTTTGCCTCATGAGGTCTATGACTCCTATGTGCGTCTAGGGCAGAATATAGAGTTTCATTGCTATAATGGGTTGGTATTGGGATGGTGTTAGGTTGTGTTAAGTTAGTATTAGGCTAGGCCGCTAGGCATAGCACATAGGGTCCTTGTGATTTTGGAACACGACACTCGACCCATGGAATCAACCCAAGATCATCGACCCATTAGACTCGGGTTCACGTACCTAACTCATGATTCATGTCCCATAGAGGTATAACCCCCTTATACCATATTTTTTTCAAGTGTCGATCCACAACCCCGTTCCTCAACCCAATCGACTTGGGAACATTGTGACTATGCCTGGGATTGGCTTCTCTACTTCTCTCGCACGTAGTCCCTCAAGCAGGTGCAACGCCGCCACATTTCCCTCCCTCGTGCTCATGCGCGCAGCCTACCTTTTGCTCCTTTCCTCCCTCTTGCTGCTGCTCCCCTCAGAACGATCTCTGCATGGCCCCTATAGGATCATCCATGGCTGCCGCAGATGACCTAGGCAGTGCTGGATTTGGTGGGCGTGAGAAGAGACAACTCCATGAATTTTCTGGTTGGTTTCCTATCATTTACTGGGTACCTCCCATCTGGTCGCTAGCTCGTGGAGCTGTGCTTCCATAGCGTTTTTCCTTGCTTAAGCGGCAGGCCCGGGCGAGGGCATGTGCGGCCGGTGCCCATGAACAGCCCCCCCGTTCTCCAAGGGCCCCTAAAGTACCAGTCAGCAATAGTTTAATCGCCCTTAAAATACTAGTCAACAATAATTTAATCTGTGCACAGTTCAGTAATGGTTAGAACTTAGAAGTTCTAGCTAAGTTAGCTCAGCAAGGAGAAAACATAGTGTTTCTCGTCGCAACCGAGTACCAATCCCTCGTGCAACTCATTTTGGCTATATAGCGAAGTGCAGCCAGTGCATGCTGGCACAACATTTGAACACTAAGAACATTCGTTACCGTTATTAAGCCATTTCCCATGTTAACAGTTCAATCACTATTAATAGATGAGATTAGTCTATATCATCTATTCTTAACAAAGAAAAAAAATCAGTACAGGGCCTTGAATTATACCGGCCCGACCCTATTAAGCGGCTTCCGCGCGCATTCGCGCCGCCTCCCATCCGCTCGATAGCTCGCGGAGCGGTGCTTTCACAGCATTTTTCTCCGCCTAAGCGACTTCTGCACGCGTCCGCGCTTACTGAAGAGTCGACTCCTCTCAGGGAGCGCTTATGGCCCAAAGCGACGCTGTGATCCCCCTGTAGCGCTTCAGCGTGCTTAATGGCGCCTTTTGGGATCCTACCTGTCCAAATTATAAGTTGTTTTAGTTTTTCTAGATACTTAGCTTTTGCTATGCACCTAGATATATAATGTCTAGATAAATAATATAAATTTGTGTATCTAGAGAAGTTAAAACGACCTATAAACTGAGACGAAGGGAGTGGAAGATAGTAATAATTGAACTAGCACATATCACAAATTGATGTAATTCACTATGCTGTAATGACATGTTATGTGGAACCTGCAGATGCTAGCTAGGTTCGTCATGTTATTTGAAGTAAAAGATCCAATTGCACCAAACATTAAAATGGCAGATTATTTTTATTATTTTATTAGTTGATATTTACATTTTTTATATGCAATGGATATACTTTTTGAGTTTCTATAAACTTGTTATATCTCTATGAAACCTTTTTTCCTTAACAGATTTATATTTTACCAATAGATAGTGAAACCATTTCTTTCAGAAAGAGTCAGGAAGAATGTAGCATCCTCTTTGAACCTCTGTCATGGCAAGCTGGAAACAACCTAATTGTTTCTTTGTAGTCAGTGCTAAGCAAATTACTATCTGCAGGTGTGCAAACCCATGTTGCCGCTGTTGAACAAGCAGTTGTAAAAGATGCTACGAAGCTGGAAGCTCCAGTTGTTGTTGTTACAGGTGCCTCTAGAGGGATTGGAAAGGCAACTGCTCTAGCCCTTGGAAAAGCAGGATGCAAGGTTAGCAACTTAGGCTGTGGTTGTTGTTTGCATTAGCCTTATTCTCCATTAGACCTTATGCAGCACAACCCAAGCCAGCATAATCGTATACAATGTTGTGGTGTTTGGTTGTCCGTTGTCCTGCATAGGCGAGCCATGTTTGGTAAATAGTGTTTGGCTGCTTTTCGTGTTGCATGTAGTCACCTTCATGTTTTAGTATATGTCTCATGTTTCTAGTAGAGGTACGAGAGGTGATAATATTTCACTTTTGTGTGCCCCCATCAGGTTGTGCAAATCTGTTTTGCTTAATATGACCAAATCTGACGTATTAGCTATTGATGCATTGTGGAGCTGCTTTCGCTTTGAGCACTATGCAATTCTTGCATAAGAGCCTCTGAGCCTGGCAAACTGCACTGCACCAGCCTAGATATAGGCTAATTCATCTCTGCCTCTAATTAAAGTGTGTCTTCTTATGTGATTACATGTTGATCTAATCTTAGGGACTTGACTCTTGCTTGATTTTTAGGTTCTGGTAAACTATGCTCGGTCTTCGAAAGAGGCTGAAGAGGTCTCCAAAGAGGTGAGCATGTCCATTCACAAATTACTTTGTTAGGTATTATTTGTTTCTCTGAAACTCTATAGAAGCAATATTGCGGTGCATAACCAATTATCAAAAAAAAAAACTTGACCTGCGGGGGTAAGACAGCCCCCGGGCATTGTATTAAGAAGAAGACCTTCTCACACAGGTCAAGAAAACCCCCGAACCCCTGCCCCACCGATACACAGCGGCATCGAAGCCCATGTGAGAACGACCACGACCGGGGCTGAGCCTTAGACCTGTGCTTTGGCATGGGACAGACGAGGGGATTTTTTTAACCACAGCCTGAAATTCGCTCCCACGGGGAGTCGAACCCAGAACCTGAGGAGTGCTACTCAGACCACCTAACCAACTCAGCTAGACGTGCATAACCAATTATCGTAACTGTTATTAGTAACTTGCTTTGGTTCACTACTAGTTAAGATCACTGCTGCTATGGCTCTCCCTGATTCTCAGCGTTGTACGATTATTATCTGACTCTAATGTTGTTTCATGGTTGGCTCCATAAAGGAATTCATGTACTATTGTGGGTTGGGCTTTGGTCCAACTGGATGGTGGGCACAATAGTTAATTTGTACTAGATGCATTAGTTAAGAAGTTGTTAGTACTTAGTAGGCATAAGTGCATGCGTTGGCTTGTTAGTGACATGAACATTGTGTTTTCTGCATGGTTTATCTTGTTAGCTGCTTAGCTCTGTTTACAAGTCGTCCGATTAATCGCGATTAGTCGGGCTGGTCGCCTGTAAGAGTCCGACTAGGTGGACGACTCGATCGGAGTTTCTGGTCTTCCTAATCGTCGATTAGGCGTCCAACTCGTCCGATTAGTCGTCCGATTAGCGTGTTCCTGGTCAACCAGTGGCGGCCAGGTTTACTATTGGGCTTCAACGTTTTTTTGGCCCATCTCAGTAGCAGCATAAAAACAGTTGATTACGCCCCTAGGTTACTGAAACCCTAACGCTGCCTGCTCCCCTCTCCAACCCTTAGCCTGTCTTTTGCCACCGGCGGCCTTCCAGGGCAATCGATGGCGGCTGCTCCAGTTGTGCTGTGCAGTCCTCCCGTGCCGGCTCTCCACCCGCGCCGGCTCCGGCATCTCCAGGACTCGTGGTCATCATTTGAAGGCCGCCCCTGCTCATCTGAAGGACTCGAGGTCATCCTCGGCTCCAGAGCAGCACCACTGCACCAGTGAACTGACGACCGACGAGACACAAGATGAGCTCGTCATCTGAAGGTCGCCCCTGCTCCCCTCCTTCTCCCCCTTTTCTTATTATCAGCAATTCAGCATGTCTGAAGTTCTGTAGTCTGCACTGTAGTAGTTCTTGGTCATAGTCTGCTACTCTACTGTAGTCAATTTTCAGTCAATCAGTCTTACCACTTACTAGCATCTGCTAGCCTGTAGTACTGCTTGACTTAGGGTTTGTTTGGTTGGGTTGTGGCTGTGAAAAAAACTGTTGTGTGCTGTGAGCTGTGGAAAAAGCTGTTGTGGACTGTGAGTTGTTAAAAAGCTAAAAACCATTTGGTAGAAACTGTTACTAACCTTGGGATTGATAATTGATAATTAGTCCCTAAGAACTGTAGGTAATATATATATCCAGTAGGCCTGGGCCTAATGGGCCTTAACACCCCTCCTCAAACTCAAGGTGGAAATGGAGGATCTGAAGCTTTGAGTTTGATCAAGTGAAACTGATGTTGTGCTCTTGTTTGTGCTTTGGTGAAGAAATCTGCCAATTGATATTCTGAGGGCACATATTGAAGATCAATAGTCTTTTACTGACAATGGGATCGAGTAAAGGATGCATCAACACCTATGTGTTTAGTAAGTTCATGCTTCACTGGATCATGAGCAATCTGTATAGCGCTCAAGTTACATAACAGAGGTGTAGAAGTGTCACAAGAGACGCCAAGATCAGCCAAGAGCCAGCGCAACCAAATAATTTCAGCAGTGGTAGTAGCAAGTGCCCGAAGTTTGGCTTCAGCACTAGAACGAGATATGGCCGTTTGCTTCTTGGATTTCCATGCAATGGGAGATGACCCAAGGAGAATACAGTAACCTGTAGTAGAACAACGGTCAACAGGATCACTTGCCCAAGTGGCATCTGAATACGCATGAAGCTGAAGTGGGCTATCTGAAGCATAGAGTAAACATCTGGATCTTGTCCCACGTAAATATTGAAACACACGAAGCAAATGACCATAATGAACTGAAGTAGGTGTTGATACAAATTGGCTCAACCTATGAACAACATGAGCAATATCAGGTCTGGTGATGGTGAGATAAACAAGACTACCCACAATATGACAATACCGAGTTGGATCTGCTAGTGGGGTCCCATCCTTCGGACGAAGTTTTAAATGAATACCCATCGGTGTTGCAACAGTGCGTGTATCAGTAAGTCCAGAGCGATCAAGAAGATCTTGTATATATTTCGACTGAGACAGATAAAAGCCTTTTTGAGTCTGCTGAACTTCAATGCCTAAGAAATAGCTAAGCGGTCCAAAATTCCTTACTAAGATGTTGCTTGACATGAGAAATATGTTCTGAGTTGTCACCTGTAATCAGCATATCATCCACATATAATAGTAGTAAGGTACGACCTTTTGGAGAGATGAACAAACAATGCAGGATCATGTTCACTAGAAGAAAAACCAGCAACTGTGATGACAGAGATGAATCGCTCAAACCAAGCACGAGGAGCTTGTTTCAGCCCATACAATGCGCGACGAAGACGACAAACATGCCCCGAGGGAGTATCAACCCCTAGAGGAGGATGCATATAAACTTCTTGTAGATCGCCATTAAGAAAAGCATTCTTGACATCCATCTGGAATATAGTCCAAGAAGATGAGGCTGCAACTGCAATCAAGGTTCGAACAATAGTCATATGCGCAACAAGTGCAAAAGTCTCATCATAATCAAGTCCTTGAGTCTGTTGAAAACCACGGGCCACAAGACAAGCTTTATACCTCTCAATGGAACCATCTGATTTTGTCTTAACTTTGAAGACCCATTTACATGTGATAGGAACAACATGCGAGGGTAAAGGAACAATATCCCATGTACCAGTGCGTTCAAGAGCAGCCAATTCATCAATCATAGCTAGCTGCCACTCAAGAATCCCAGAAGCTTCCTGATATGTAGTGGGTTCAACAATTGCCACACCAGCCCGTGGAAAACCATAGCGATCTGGAGGTTCAATGGTACCACGGTCACGAAGACGGTATCCCTGATTAAAAACATCATTAAACTCATTATTGTTAGTACAAGAATCAGGTACAGGATCAGTATCAGGACCAGCCGTAGGAATAGAGCGGGAACGACGAATGTAGGTTTGGATGATAGGTGGTTTGGAAGAGTAAGAGGTGGATGACGTGGAGGTGGAAGGTAGTGTTATGGGAATGAGAACATTAGATGTGGATGTAGAAGATGATGGTTCAGATGCAGGAATGGAAGGAAGACACATGAAAGAAGTAGATTCTATGGGATAATAGGTGGAGTGAGTAGACTGGTTGTGAAAGAAGGGGCGATATTCTTCATTTATTTGGTTCAGCTTCGGGGTCTAAGGACTAATATCCAGAAGAGTAGTGTGTTCCCAATCTGCTGTGGGGAAGAAGATTTGAATTGTTTACAAGACTTGCTGCCATGTAATTTTTCAGATTTTCCATGTAAGTACCTTGGTCTGCCTTTGTCTCCCAAGAAACTCACAAGGGACCAGGTTCAGGCCATCGTTGATAGAGTAGCTAGCCTTCTGCCAGGATGGAAAGCTGAACTTATGACCAGGGCTGGTAGAGCTATTCATGTGCAGTTTCTCATGACGACAAAGATGATTTATGCAGCTTTGGCACTCGACCTTCCTGTTTGGGCCATCAAAGCAATTGATAAGCTGAGGAAGGGCTTCCTTTGGAGGGGCAGGAAAGAGTTCCGTGGTGGTCATTGCCTCTTGGCTTGGCCTAAGGTTACCCGTCCCAAGGAGCTGGGTGGTCTTGGGATTAGTGAGCTAAAGAACCTATGTTGGGCTCTGAGAGCTCGTTGGCCATGGCTGCAGAAAACAGACCCCAGTAGGCCTTGGACGGACTTCCCCACTCGTGTATGTAAGGTGGTTAAAAATCTGATCGCTGCAGCCATTATTACTAAGCTCGGTGATGGAGCCAATACCCTCTTCTGGAAGGATAGATGGTTGGATGGGAAATGTATTAAGGACATAGCTCCTGCAGTGTTTGATTTGGTGCCCCCGCGTCTTGCCAACAGACGGTTGGTCAAAGATGCGCTCCCTAATTTTCAGTGGATCTCCGATGTGAATGGGGCAATTTCAGTTAGGGTCATTGCTGAATTCTTGGAACTTTGTGAAGTGCTTGATGCAGTTGTGCTCCAACCTGGAATAAGGGATCGCCACTTATGGGAATTCAGCGCTTCAGGGGAGTATACAACTAGTTCTGCTTATAAAGCTCTCTTCCTTGGTTCGGTTCAGTTCGAACCAGCAGAACGTGTGTGGAAATCTTGGGCTCTTGGAAAGTGCAAGTTCTTTATATGGCTTGTGGAACATAATAGGTGCTGGACTGCTGACAGGCTTATAAAAAGAGGACTAGACCGACCTGAACAGTGCCCCCTGTGCGACCAAGAGGCTGAAACCATGAACCATTTGCTGGTCAAATGTGTTTTTGCCAAACAGTTCTGGTTTCATTTCCTTAGTTCAGTGGGGCTGCAGGAACTGTGTCCAGCTCATGAGGATTCCTTTGAGTCGTGGTGGAAGTCTAGCAGCTCTCGGGCATCTGATTTTTTGAGAAAAGGTTTTAATTCTTTAGTGATTCTAGGTGCTTGGACCATTTGGAAGCATAGGAATAGATGCGTCTTTGATGGTTGTAATCCCAGCCTGGTCACGGCCCTTAGAGTGGCTAGGGAAGAGTGTAACACCCACTTTGTAATTGCTAGATAAAATACCAATAGAGAAAAACAATTTCTCTCTTTATGTGAGTTTGATCTTTATGCATCATATGTGAACACCATATTTTAAACAGATAATTATAAAGGATATGCTACTAAATTGTTGCATCATACTGAATATTTTTGTGTGTGCAAAATGTGACAAGAAAAATAGTAAGTCCAAAGTAGAATTTAAAACCTAAAAGAAAATTCTAGAATTGAGAAAAGAAAAAGGAAAATAAATATCATCCTTCCATAACTAGTGTGTTTATTTTGGTACATTTAATTTGAGTACAAGTTTGGAACACTATTTGAATTCAAATTTGGGATTTAAAAATAAAGAGACAAATGAAATCAGGAAAAAGAAAATAGAAAAAAAGATTAAATGGGAAAAACTCGTGCTGGGCCCGCTACCTTGCTTTCAGCCCACTTACAGCATACCCCCTGCGGGCGGCCCAGTTCCTCTACGTCCCCACCGCGGCCCAACACCATTCACTTGCCGCGCTCATTTCACTGACCGGCGGGGCCCGCTGGCCGGTCACACCACACGTACGCGTCCTGCACGGGGTGACACTTCCATGTGGGGTCCCGATGTCAGGACCTTCTCCCAGCTCCAACTACCCACCGCGATCTCCGGCTCTGCGCGACGACGGCCGAGTCCATTGCTGCGAGTCCGTCGCAACCGGCCCGGAATCCGCGCACGATCGGGTTGCCGCCTCCCTCTCCGGCTATAAATGGAAGCCGCGACCCCCCCCCTTCCTCATCCTCTCGGATCATCGTGCCGTATGCCACTTTGCCGCCGTGAGCCGTGGCAATCGCGCGACCGCCATGGATCCGCCCCCGAAAGCATGGGGAGGCATCGTCGGAGTGCGCAGGATCTCCTCAGGGCGTCTTCGAGGGTGGATACTGACTGGTGCTCGCAGAATTCGTCACGGGAGCTTCATGCATGCCGTGATTCCGCCCTGCGCCGTGGTTGTCTCGATTACCGTCACCTTTTCGGGTAAGAATTGATCCATTGTGATCGCCATGTCATGCACGTCATGTAGCTCCGTTTAATTTGACAATGGCGTCCGGGGGTGGCCGATTGGTGCCGCGGGTTGTTCTTCTCCACCGCGCGGTCATGGCGACGGTGGCCCTGCTGGGTTGGAGGGGGAAGACGATGGACAACCGTTGATCTGGCCTGGGCGGCTGAGATTAAAACACCGTGATACCCCTTCGGTGGGATCATCTCGGGCCGTCCGATCGAGATCTCATGACACAGATTCGATCTCGATCGTTTTAAACCAACACCGTGGATCTTTGATCTAACGGATATCATGGCGTACCGGTTCGATTTTGTGCCGTTCTAATCTGGCGCGTCTGGTGTTGATCCAACGGCCTAGGATGCACGATACCCCTTCACCGAGCCATCTTTGCATAAACGCCCCTCGGTAATTTTAAAATATAACCCGCCGTCCTTGCCCAGGGTTTTCTGAGTCTTGGTTCTATTGCGCTTGTGCCCCTGTGCTTTATAGATATTGAGGCTCGGTCCACTAATTAAATAAAACAGGAAAAATGATTTAGAAAATGATTTTTAGTGTTAAAATAAATCCAGAAACTTAATTAATTCATAACTAATTCATTTTAGCTCCAAATTGAGTCATTCCAATTCCTAAAATTTTGTAATAATATTCTCTACCATTTAGAATCACTGTTTTGACATGAACTCTGTCAGAAAATTTATTTATCATTTAATCATATTTTAATCACATTAAACCTTAGGAAAATCATAACTTGAATTCTACAACTCCAAAATTAATAATTCTTTTTCCTGTGATCTTATTTTAATATGTAGATTATTAATATGTATTTTTGCATATATGTTTGGTGTAATGTTAATTTTGCCTATACCATGTATGTTTGTATTGCTACGACTAGCAGTGAGGTCACGAGTCCTCTGAAGATCATCCTGGTACCTGGATTCTCAAGGCCCAGGCAAGTTGTGCCCTTGATCACTTCTTTTCACCTACTCATGTTCTAGTTAATCATAATGATCTGCATAGGTTAATTTTGATGGGACCCAATAGGTTACCCTAGTTTGATTATCTTTATACCTTGTTTACCACTGAACTTTCTGGGTAGTTCTTGCTAGTGCTTTATGTGGTTTTGGGTATGAAGATTACACCATTCATGATTATACTTTTGTTATCAGTTGTTATTTATGGTTCATGTTAAGATCATTATGTTAATTGGAACATGGAGCGACCACCCGGGAGAACAGTGCTACCACAAGGGTAGTATGGGATGCCCTTGGCTGATTAATTAGGAAAGCTAGTGGAAGACTACCTTACCCGAAAGGGGCAAGGGCAGTAGGGGAGAGGTCAGTGTAGGGAGGCCCTCGGGAGGATTTTGCTGCGATGGCGGTCCTGCAAGGGATTCCTGCACTGGATCTTCCTATAAACTGTAGCGGGTTTTCGGAAGCTAGTGGAACTTTGTAAAGGCCTCGTAGTGGATCCCTAGCCATTCACCTCGGAAGTGTCTAAGGGCTTTGCAAACCCTGGCGACATGGGATACACGACTTGTGGGTAAAGATGCGCAACCTCTGCAGAGTGTAAAACTGGTATACTAGCCGTGCTCACGGTCATGAGCAGCTCGGACCCTCACATGATTAAATTATGGAACTTAAACTCAATTTGTCATATGCATTGCATTGCAGGTGAAGTTGTTACTTTTGTTCTATTACTTAATTGGGTTGGTATTTACTTATACTTAGTAATTGCTAATAAAATTTTGACCAACTTTAAAAGCAATGCTCAGCTCTAACCATCTTCTTTGGTAAGCCTTACACTTCACATGAGCTCCCATCTTTGGCGAGTTCATGCACATTATTCCCCACAACTTGTTGAGCGATGAACGTATGTGAGCTCACTCTTGCTGTCTCACATACACCACAGGTCAAGAACAGGTACCGCAGGATGAGGCGCTTGGAGGATGCTGTGACAAGTTCGTGAGAGGTCTAGGTCGTCGTCTCCCAGTCAACTTTGGGTTGCTGGACCGTTGTCTCCTTATAATGTAATTATTTATTTTGTATAGAACTCCTGTTATATATAAAGATGTGACATTCGATCCTGTGCCACTATACATCATATGTTTGAGACTTGGTCCCAGCATACCTGGTGTTTATGTTAACCCCGGGTTTTGGACCCCTAAAATCCGGGTGTTACAGAAGTGGTATCAGAGGAATGTTGACTGTAGGACGAAACCTAGATAGAACTGGACAACCATTCTTTACTTACCTCTGCTACTCTGATTCTTTTCTAAACTTTTCTTAATCTTTTCTCATCTATTTCCGCTTACTCTGATTATTCTTACCTTTTCCTTCTAAAAGACAAATGTGGATTTCACACTTTGAAATCCCGTACCTAAAGTGACTTTTAGGACTAGGAGACCTACTCTTAGGAACAAAAATAAAACTATTTTTATAGATATCTACGAACTTGAATGTTTGTTCTTATGATATTTGTTTGATTTGGATCTTTGATTGAGTGTGATGGGTTGTGGGGTAATGTCCACAATTACATCTGCATATACATATAGACATAAATAGAATTCATAAGATAACTAAAGAAACTAGATTTTCCCCCATTAAAGTATATCTACCTTAATGGATCTCTCCTTACTTAAAGGATTCTACCTTATCTTTAATGGATCTCATCCTATCTTAAAAGATTCTCCCTTATCTTAATAGATCCATCTCATCTTAAAAGATACTCATCTTATCTTGAAAAGATTTTATCTCATCCTAATAGATCTAACTGACCTCAAAAGATTCATCTTATCCTAATAAGCATACTTATCCACCCTAAAGTTAACAACTATGACCTAATGCAAATTAATTAGATCTTATCTAGTCAAACTAGTCACACCAATCTAACCTTGATCTGATTAAATCTAAAGTGACTTATCAAACAAGTTAGATAATACCGATGAAATAGTTTAGACTCTACCCCTATAGAACAGGTCTTAACTTAGTTCACCCTGCACTAGATTAAGAATGACAGATCGACTTGGCCACATGCAACTATCCTAACCATCCGATGGTTGCATAATCCCTCTGTGTTAACCTAATAGAGCTTCTAACTTACCTACACCATATGATCCAAACCATCCCAACAGATTCTAACAGATTCTAATAAGACATATCCTACCCTAGTGGATTTATCCAAATTAAACTAGTCCAATCTAGTCATATCCAATTTAATCTAGATCTTATCTTACCTAATATGACCTGATCTAGTGTGGTCTAATGTTATCTAACTTAATGTGGTTCACTTAAACAGATTAATGACACTAGTAGAATAGATTAGACCCTCTCCACATATTTTAACTTAGTTCACCCTACACTAAATAAGGAATGATAGACCAACCCAACCAATAGAGTCTTGATGGATTGCATGACCTGTCTATCAACCCCTACCTAAAACAAACTTGTAACCTACATCATGTAGTCTATCTCATCCATACCTATATTAACCATATTCCCCAGCCAATAATATACACTAACTCCTAATCAATGAGATAAGACCAAAGGAGATGATCAACTTCATCAAGGAAGGATGAACACCAACTCAAGTCTTCAAGGATCAAGTAAGGTCACCAAGATAAGTCAAGATCCACAATCTTGGATGAAGTCTTTTCTTATTCTACTCTTTCTTACCCAAACCTATATATGCCCTAAAGACATCTTCTATCCTACATAATAATGTGGACATACATATAATACCCATGCTCTCCTATCACTTACTAATAATAAAAAGAGAGACCCTTGATTTAGAAATTAAAAGCTAAATTGCAAACCAATCCTTTTTGTATTCCCTTTTCTTACAAATCTCGAGGGCGAGATTATTTTTAAGGGGGGTAGGATTTGTAACACCCACTTTGTAATTGCTAGATAAAATACCAATAGAGAAAAACAATTTCTCTCTTTATGTGAGTTTGATCTTTATGCATCATATGTGAACACCATATTTTAAACAGATAATTATAAAGGATATGCTACTAAATTGTTGCATCATACTGAATATTTTTGTGTGTGCAAAATGTGACAAGAAAAATAGTAAGTCCAAAGTAGAATTTAAAACCTAAAAGAAAATTCTAGAATTGAGAAAAGAAAAAGGAAAATAAATATCATCCTTCCATAACTAGTGTGTTTATTTTGGTACATTTAATTTGAGTACAAGTTTGGAACACTATTTGAATTCAAATTTGGGATTTAAAAATAAAGAGACAAATGAAATCAGGAAAAAGAAAATAGAAAAAAAGATTAAATGGGAAAAACTCGTGCTGGGCCCGCTA
Source organism: Zea luxurians (assembly GCA_029449295.1). NCBI lineage: Eukaryota > Viridiplantae > Streptophyta > Magnoliopsida > Poales > Poaceae > Zea > Zea luxurians. Next base: position 125,098,739 of record JAOPSE010000009.1, read on the forward strand.
CCTTGCTTTCAGCCCACTTACAGCATACCCCCTGCGGGCGGCCCAGTTCCTCTACGTCCCCACCGCGGCCCAACACCATTCACTTGCCGCGCTCATTTCACTGACCGGCGGGGCCCGCTGGCCGGTCACACCACACGTACGCGTCCTGCACGGGGTGACACTTCCATGTGGGGTCCCGATGTCAGGACCTTCTCCCAGCTCCAACTACCCACCGCGATCTCCGGCTCTGCGCGACGACGGCCGAGTCCATTGCTGCGAGTCCGTCGCAACCGGCCCGGAATCCGCGCACGATCGGGTTGCCGCCTCCCTCTCCGGCTATAAATGGAAGCCGCGACCCCCCCCCCTTCCTCATCCTCTCGGATCATCGTGCCGTATGCCACTTTGCCGCCGTGAGCCGTGGCAATCGCGCGACCGCCATGGATCCGCCCCCGAAAGCATGGGGAGGCATCGTCGGAGTGCGCAGGATCTCCTCAGGGCGTCTTCGAGGGTGGATACTGACTGGTGCTCGCAGAATTCGTCACGGGAGCTTCATGCATGCCGTGATTCCGCCCTGCGCCGTGGTTGTCTCGATTACCGTCACCTTTTCGGGTAAGAATTGATCCATTGTGATCGCCATGTCATGCACGTCATGTAGCTCCGTTTAATTTGACAATGGCGTCCGGGGGTGGCCGATTGGTGCCGCGGGTTGTTCTTCTCCACCGCGCGGTCATGGCGACGGTGGCCCTGCTGGGTTGGAGGGGGAAGACGATGGACAACCGTTGATCTGGCCTGGGCGGCTGAGATTAAAACACCGTGATACCCCTTCGGTGGGATCATCTCGGGCCGTCCGATCGAGATCTCATGACACAGATTCGATCTCGATCGTTTTAAACCAACACCGTGGATCTTTGATCTAACGGATATCATGGCGTACCGGTTCGATTTTGTGCCGTTCTAATCTGGCGCGTCTGGTGTTGATCCAACGGCCTAGGATGCACGATACCCCTTCACCGAGCCATCTTTGCATAAACGCCCCTCGGTAATTTTAAAATATAACCCGCCGTCCTTGCCCATGGTTTTCTGAGTCTTGGTTCTATTGCGCTTGTGCCCCTGTGCTTTATAGATATTGAGGCTCGGTCCACTAATTAAATAAAACAGGAAAAATGATTTAGAAAATGATTTTTAGTGTTAAAATAAATCCAGAAACTTAATTAATTCATAACTAATTCATTTTAGCTCCAAATTGAGTCATTCCAATTCCTAAAATTTTGTAATAATATTCTCTACCATTTAGAATCACTGTTTTGACATGAACTCTGTCAGAAAATTTATTTATCATTTAATCATATTTTAATCACATTAAACCTTAGGAAAATCATAACTTGAATTCTACAACTCCAAAATTAATAATTCTTTTTCCTGTGATCTTATTTTAATATGTAGATTATTAATATGTATTTTTGCATATATGTTTGGTGTAATGTTAATTTTGCCTATACCATGTATGTTTGTATTGCTACGACTAGCAGTGAGGTCACGAGTCCTCTGAAGATCATCCTGGTACCTGGATTCTCAAGGCCCAGGCAAGTTGTGCCCTTGATCACTTCTTTTCACCTACCCATGTTCTAGTTAATCATAATGATCTGCATAGGTTAATTTTGATGGGACCCAATAGGTTACCCTAGTTTGATTATCTTTATACCTTGTTTACCACTGAACTTTCTGGGTAGTTCTTGCTAGTGCTTTATGTGGTTTTGGGTATGAAGATTACACCATTCATGATTATACTTTTGTTATCAGTTGTTATTTATGGTTCATGTTAAGATCATTATGTTAATTGGAACATGGAGCGACCACCCGGGAGAACAGTGCTACCACAAGGGTAGTATGGGATGCCCTTGGCTGATTAATTAGGAAAGCTAGTGGAAGACTACCTTACCCGAAAGGGGCAAGGGCAGTAGGGGAGAGGTCAGTGTAGGGAGGCCCTCGGGAGGATTTTGCTGCGATGGCGGTCCTGCAAGGGATTCCTGCACTGGATCTTCCTATAAACTGTAGCGGGTTTTCGGAAGCTAGTGGAACTTTGTAAAGGCCTCGTAGTGGATCCCTAGCCATTCACCTCGGAAGTGTCTAAGGGCTTTGCAAACCCTGGCGACATGGGATACACGACTTGTGGGTAAAGATGCGCAACCTCTGCAGAGTGTAAAACTGGTATACTAGCCGTGCTCACGGTCATGAGCAGCTCGGACCCTCACATGATTAAATTATGGAACTTAAACTCAATTTGTCATATGCATTGCATTGCAGGTGAAGTTGTTACTTTTGTTCTATTACTTAATTGGGTTGGTATTTACTTATACTTAGTAATTGCTAATAAAATTTTGACCAACTTTAAAAGCAATGCTCAGCTCTAACCATCTTCTTTGGTAAGCCTTACACTTCACATGAGCTCCCATCTTTGGCGAGTTCATGCACATTATTCCCCACAACTTGTTGAGCGATGAACGTATGTGAGCTCACTCTTGCTGTCTCACATACACCACAGGTCAAGAACAGGTACCGCAGGATGAGGCGCTTGGAGGATGCTGTGACAAGTTCGTGAGAGGTCTAGGTCGTCGTCTCCCAGTCAACTTTGGGTTGCTGGACCGTTGTCTCCTTATAATGTAATTATTTATTTTGTATAGAACTCCTGTTATATATAAAGATGTGACATTCGATCCTGTGCCACTATACATCATATGTTTGAGACTTGGTCCCAGCATACCTGGTGTTTATGTTAACCCCGGGTTTTGGACCCCTAAAATCCGGGTGTTACAAAGAGGCGGTGCTATGGTCCTTGACTGGAGCCAAGGCCCTGTCCTTCCTCCAAGTTGATGAGTTGCTAGCTTAGATCAGCGTTGTGGGTCGTGTTTCCTCCATGATAGTCGGTGATCCTTAGTCTCTAAGTGGTGTGTGTGTTCTGTACCGGGGTTCTTTCCCCCTTTTCCTATTCCTCTATTAATGCAATGATGCGCAGCTCTCCTGCGTATTCCAGAAAAAAAATTAGATCAAAAGGTTTAGCAGAATGGGAATTACTAGTAAAATATGGAAGATGTATTTGTTTTCCAAGATGACAACCTTTACAATGAAAACTAGACTCAACATGAGTAGAGCCTAAACATCTTGACTTTATTAGAGTAGACAGACGAGATCCACATAAGTAACCTAGACGATGATGCCACTGGGGGAATGACGTCGTGGGGCCCGAAGCAGCGAGCACATGAGGTGTAGTGGTAGGGGATGAAGGAAGACGCAAAGTGTCCAAGATGTAGAGGCGAGGCGAAGATTTACGGCGACGGCTAGTCCCAATCACATCCCCTGTTTTGCGATCCTGTACAAAACAAGATGAGTCATCAAATCCAACAAAACAATTGTGATCGGTAATTTGACCAACTGATAGTAGATCCATGGATAACTGAGGTACAAAAATATATTTGGGATAGTAAAATTTGGATCAGAAAGAGAACCCTTGTGGGTGACATGACATAATGTACCATCAGCAGTCTGAACAGAAGTACCCTCAGTGACAGGTGTAGTAGACGCCAGCCGTGACTGATCAGATGTCACATGAAAGGAAGCTCCAGAATCAAGAACCCAGTATGATGACAAAGACCAGCAGATGAAGTAGCAGCAACCGCAACTGAGCCTTTAGGAGATGGTCCTGTACCACGACCACGAGTAGCACGACGGACACGAAAATCAGCCAGCTTCTCTAGAAACTTTGGTTTGGCTTTTATGGGGCCAAAGCCAAACCAAACACACCCTTATATAGTGCCTATTGGCTATTGCAATTTGCAACCATATTCCTTGCTGGACTGTTGGCAAGGAGTGCATTGCTTGTATATATATATATATATATATATATATATATATGGTGTATGGCTATATGCCCAGAAATTACATAGGACGACCTAAAGTCGACCAGGACCGATTAGGCGCCTGGTCGGTCCTTTGGGACGACTAGCTGGTCGACCGACTTGAAATCAGTGCTGCTTAGAGATGGTGTTTGTTACTTTGTTGGTTGGGTTGTTAGGGATGTCCCTTAATTCTTATTGAAGAGGCACCCATTCAGCTGTCTTCATTAAGCTAGGAATAATCGAAGTGAGGTTCCCCTCTAGTCTCTCACATACGCCCTCAGCCTAGGGTATCCTCTGTTCGAGTTCTACTCCCTCAAGAACTCTCTTTTGCACATTCTATCTTAACTCATCGCTGCTCATCAATCCCCCCACTCTGGCAAATGCTTACCTTCTAAGTTCTAACCCAATCCTACACTAGCATCATTAGTGATGTGATAATGTCAATGTCCTTAATTATCATTGCCATTTGTGAGCCACTTCAACATCAGAACAAATAAATAGGTCCTTTGAATTACATCTCGTATATCAAATAAAAATGTGATGTCAATTCTTATTCTGCACTATCTTTGGTTGTTTTATTGGTATATTGTTACCGTTCTTTTTTGACAATAGTAGAATAGTAGCAACAACAATGCAAGGAGTGCAAACAAAAAAAAGGAAAGTGATTCCTGAATATGGTTAATTAAAATTAACTTTTTGTAAGATTAAGAAATTAGTTAAGTATCCTTTGAAACTTTGTGACAGTTGTCTGCCTAAAAGTTTTTAGAGACCCATCATTGGCATGACAGTTTATTATCTTTTTTCCTTTTCCATCTTGAACATGTACTCAGTCAGATGCTTACTGTCATGTACGGTCGCACCTATAGGCTCCGTCGTGACGCCAGGAGGGCTGCAGAGCGCGCGGCCAAGGCAGGTGCCACCATCAGTGGCTAAGTTTTGGAAAGTTAGGATCTAGTTTCCTATTGCATGCCTTAATTATAGGAGAGATTGGAGTTTCCTTTTGCATGCCTTAATTATAGGAGAGATTGGAGTTTCCTTTTGCATGCCTTAATTAGAGGAGAGATTGGAGTTTCCTTTAGAGGAGAGATTGGAGTTTCCTTTTGCAGGCCGGGCCATTGGCTATATATATGCCATGTAATCAGACTTGGAGGAATAAGCAAGATCAATTATCCTAAAGTTGCTCCTCTCCCTCAAATCTCTCAAGCCGCCGGTGAGAACTCCTCACGCGAAGGCCTGGAGCGCGGCTACGAGTTACGTAGTCGTGGTTCGACGACGTTGAGCGTTGAGGCGCTTGACAACCTGGTATCGGCGTCGCGTAGATCCTTTCCCATCCGCTCTAGCCCTCCACCATCCCCTTCCGCGTCCACCACCATGGCTGAACCCACCATCAAGGACCTCATGGAGCTGATGAAGTCGTTCCAGACTGAGTTGTCTTCTGTGAAGGCCGATATGGCCACCATGAAGGACAAGTCGTCATCGCCGTCGGACGGCGGCGGCGGCGGCGGGCGCGAGGAGCCTCCTCGTGAATTCGATCGGCCTCCAAGATTCCAGAAGCTTGACTTCCCCCGCTTCGATGGCAAGACCGATCCAATGCTCTTCCTCAACAAATGCGAATCCTATTTTCGCCAACAGCGCACCATGCCGGAGGAGCGCGTGTGGATGGCCTCCTACAATCTGGAGGACGACGCGCAGCTGTGGTACATCCAGTTGCAGGAAGACGAGGGAACGTCGCCATGGGGACGATTCAAGGACCTCATCAACCTTCGTTTTGGGCCACCTCTCCGCTTGGCGCCCCTCTTCGAGTTGTCTGAGTTTCGCCGCACCGGGACCATGGAGGGATACTCCAACAGGTTTCAGGCTCTGCTGCCACGCGCGGGTCGGCTCGATGAGAGCCAACGTGTCCAACTCTACACCAGTGGCCTTCTTCCACCGTTGAGCCATGCTGTCCGCATCCACAATCCGGTGACGCTCGCCGGGGCCATGAGTCTCGCCCGTTAGGTCAAGCAGTTGGAGTCGTCGCGGCTACCTCCACCGGCCCCCCAGGGAGCCCCTCGTGCCCGTCTCCCTATGCCGGCGCCTAGGCAGCCGCTGCTCGGCCCTCCTACACCACCAGCGGGCGCGGCCCAGCCACGGCAGGATGGCTCGCCTTTGAAGCGACTGTCCCCGGAGGAGCAGGCGGAACGGCGCCGTCTCGGCCTCTGCTTCAACTGCAATGAGCCGTACTCCCGCGGACACAATCATGTCTGTCGTCGCATCTTCTACCTCAACAACGTCGAAATCGCGACCGCCGACGAGGAACCAGCGGGGGACGATCAACAGGAAGGCGTCCCTGTCTTCTCGCTCAGGGCAGTGGCCGGTATGCCCATCTGTGATTCCATGCAGGTGCGGGCCTCCCTGGGCGCCACCACCCTCGTCGCGCTCCTGGACACTGGCTCCACACATAAATTCATTGCCGAGGATGCTGCCTGCCGCACCGGCCTATCGATCCAGCTGCGCCCACGCCTCACGGCCGCCGTGGCCAACGGCGAGCGCGTCACTTGCCCGGTCGTCATCCGCCGCGCCCCGGTCATCATCGAGGGCGATACTTTCGTCATCGACCTCTTCGTCATGCCGCTCGCGGGATATGATCTAGTCTTGGGGACTCAATGGATGGTCACCCTTGGTCGGGTGGTGTGGGATTTCGTCGATCGCACCGTCTCCTTCCTGCACCAAGGTCGATAGGTCCCCTGGTCGGACGTCGTCGACCGTCGGCCAACCCTATTGGCCGCCACCACAACACCGAACGCCCTCCTTGAGGAGCTGTTGCACTCCTTCGAGGGGTTGTTTGCCAAGCCGACGGGGCTGCCGTCGCAGCGAGATCGGGATCATGCCATCGTCCTCAAGCCCAGATCTACACCGGTGGCGGTTCGTCCCTACCTCTACCCGGCGATGCACAAGGACGAGCTGGAACGACAATGCGCCGCCATGCTGGACCAAGGCATAGTACGCCGCAGCGATTCGGCATTCTCATCGCCAGTACTGCTGTCGCAGCGAGCACGGGATCACGCCATCGTCCTGAAGCCCAGATCTACACCGGTGGCGGTTCGTCCCTACCGCTACCCGGCGGCGCACAAGGACGAGCCGGAACGACAATGCGCCACCATGTTGGACCAAGGCATAGTACGGCGCAGCGATTCAGCATTCTCATCGCCGGTACTGCTGGTCAAGAAGTAGGACGGGGCTTGGCGGTTTTGCGTAGATTACTGCGCTCTTAATGCCCTCACCGTCAAGGATGCATTCCCCATCCCCGTCGTCGACGAACTCCTTGATGAGCTGTATGGTGCGCAGTTCTTCACCAAGTTGGATCTCCGCTCCGGCTATCACCAGGTCCGGATGCGGCCGGCTGATGTGCACAAGACGGTGTTCCGAACCCACGACGACTTCTATGAGTTCCTGGTGATGCCGTTCGGGTTATGCAACGCCCCGACAACATTCCAGGCGCTCATGAACGACGTGCTCCAACCATTTCTTCGTTGGTTCGTCCTTGTTTTTTTGATGATATATTGATTTACGACAAGACGTGGGCAGATCACTTGAGACACATCCGCGCCGTCCTCGCCGAACTTCACCACCATGCCCTCTTCGTCAAGCGATCCAAGTGCATCTTTGGGTCACCGTTCATGGCATACCTGGGCCACATCATCTCCGCCCAAGGTGTGGCCATGGACCCGGCCAAGGTGCAGGCCATTCACGACCGGCCGACACTCCGCTCGGCACGCACGGTGCGTGGCTTCTTGGGCCTCACCGGGTACTACCACAAGTTCGTCCAAGACTACGGCAAGATTGCGGCGCCCCTCACTTCGTTGCTGAAGGAGGGCTTTTCCTAGAACGACGAGGCCCAGACAGCCTTCCAGGCGCTCAAGGCGGCCGTGACGTCGGCCCCTGTGTTGGCGCTGCCCGACTTCACCTAGGGCTTCATCGTGGAGTGTGACGCGTCCACGCACAGCTTCGGGGCGATCTTGCTGCAGGAGCACCATCCGATCGCCTATTTCAGCAGGCCGGTCGCGCCCCGCCACCGCGCTCTAGCAGCGTATGAGCGGGAGCTCATTGGGTTGGTGCACGCTGTGCACCACTGGAGGCCGTACCTTTGGGGGCGCGCGTTCCTTGTCCGCACCGACCACTACAGCCTGAAGTTCCTCCTCGACTAGCATCTCTCGACGATCCCGCAGCACCATTGGGTGGGCAAGCTCCTCGGCTTTGACTTTTCGGTGGAATACAAGCCGGGTGCCATGAACACCGTCGCCGACGCGCTGTCTCGGCGCGACACCAGCACGGAGGGCTCGGTCTTGGCGCTGTCCGTGCCTCGCTTCGACTTCGTCGACCGTCTTCGTCGACCGTCTTCGTCATGCTCAATGACAAGAGCCAGCCTTGGTCGCCATCCGGGATGAACTAGCAGCCGACACAAGGGGAGCGCCGTGGTCGCCAATGATTTCAAGTCGTCCGACTAATCGCGATTAATCGCGATTAGTCGGGCTGGTCGGTAACTAGTACACGATTTGCTGGACGACTCGACCAGACAACCTAGTCGTCCCGGTCGTCCGACTAATCGTCGACTAGGGCGACTAGTCGTCCGACTTATGTGTCCTGGTCGTCCCGGCTAGGGTTTAGTTATTGGGCCTTTTTTTAGCCCATCTACAGTCACTGCACGTCTCCTCTCCTATTCTAGCCTACTCGCCAACTGTCTCTGGCTCTCTGCATGTCTCCTCTCCTCTCTTGCACCGCCTCTGCAGTCCTGGACTTTGATTGCCGACAGCTACACCGACGGGCGGCGGCTACAGCACCCTGCGTCCCTGCCCCTTCTCCTGGAGTCCTGCATCCTGCTGCACTACTGCAGTCTCTAATTTATATAATGTATACATGTATATTTATATATATACCTATATAAGTATAGCTACTAGTGTAGGACGACCAGGGACCGACTAGGACCGACTAGGGGTCGACTAGTCGCCCTAGTCGTCGCCTAATCGCGACTAGTCGCCTGGTCGGTCCTAGGGTTCGACCAGACAACTAGGCGACTTGAAATCATTGGTGGTCGCTGTTGGACGGCATGGTGGCGTATGCTGACCGGCTATACATCCCGCCGGACTCACCACTTCTGCTCGAAGTGGTGGCTGCTACGCACGACGACGGTCATGAAGGGTTGCAGCGGACTCTACATCGCCTCTGCCGGGACTTCTACTTCCCCGCAATGCGCCACGTGGTCTAGGACTTCGTCCGCGCAACAAATCTGAACACCTGCACTCGGCGGGCCTGATGCTGCCCCTGCCCGTTCCCCAGGCCGTGTGGTCCGATGTCGGCTTGGACTTCATCGAGGCGCTACCTCGTGTTGGGGGCAAATCGGTGATCCTCACAGCGGTCGACCGGTTTAGCAAATACTGCCATTTTATCCCACTGGCTAACCCCTATAGTGCAGAGTCCGTGGCCCAGGCGTTCTTCACCGAGATTGTTCGCCTACACGGGATCCCTCAGTCCATGGTGTCGGACCGGGACTCCGTGTTCACTTCGACGTTCTGGCGGGAGCTGATGTGACTCACCGGCCCCAAGCTGCACATGACGCCAGCCTTCCACCCGCAGTCCGATGGACAAATGGAGGTGGCCAACAAAGCCATCGTCATGTACCTCCGATGTTTCATGGGGGATCGACCACGTCGGTGGCTGTGATGGTTGCCATGGGCGGAGTACATCTACAATACGACGTATCAATCGTCGCTCAAGGACACTCCTTTCAAGGTGGTCTACGGTAGGGACCCCCCCTCCATCCGCTCTTATGAGCCTGGAGAGACCCGGGTGGCGGCAGTGGCCAAGACAATGGCTGCACGCGAGGAGTTCCTAGCGGATGTCCGCTATCGCCTGGAACAAGCCCAGGCCATCCAGAAGAAGTTCTACGACCGCCTACACCGACCGATCTCCTATGACGTGGGTGATTGGTTGCTGCTGCGCCTTCGCCAACAGGCTGCTTCTTCCCTGCCACAGGCACACAAGGGCAAGCTGAAGCCGCGCTTTGTCGGGCCTTACCAAGTGACCAAGTGCATCAACCAGGTGGCTGTTCGTATAGCGCTACCCCCGCGTGCCAAGCTGCACGATGTCTTCCACGTCGGCCTCCTCAAGAAGTTCGTTGGCACACCACTGGCTACGCCACCTCCCCTGCCATCCACTCGACATGGGGCGGTGACTCCAGAACCTGAGCAGGCGGTTCGGTACAAGCTGGCCAAGGGTGTTCGGCAGGTGCTCATCCGCTGGAAAGGGCAGTCGACTGCTGGTGCTACATGGGAGGATGTTGCAGACTTCCGCGACAAATTTCCCCAATTTCAGCTCGAGGACGAGCTGATCGTCGAGGGGGGGGGGGAGATGTCATGTACGGTCGCACCTATAGGCGCCGTCGTGACGCCAGGAGGGCTGCGGAGCGCGCGCCCAAGGCAGGTGGCACCGTCAGTGGCTAAGTTTTGGAAAGTTAGGATCTAGTTTCCTATTGCATGCCTTAATTATAGGAGAGATTGGAGTTTCCTTTTGCATGCCTTAATTATAGGAGAGGTTCGAGTTTCCTTTTGCATGCCTTAATTAGAGGAGAGATTGGAGTTTCCTTTAGAGGAGATATTGGAGTTTCCTTTTGCAGGCCGGGCCATTGGCTATATATATATATATATGCCGTGTAATCAGACTTGGAGGAATAAGCAAGATCAATTATTCTAAAGTTGCTCCTCTCCCTCAAATCCCTCAAGCCGCCGGTGAGAACTCCTCACGGCGAAGGCCTGGAGCGTGGCTACGAGTTACGTAGTCACTGTCCGGCGATGTTGAGCGTTGAGGCGATTGACACTTACATTGTCTTTTGTTGCAGATTGAAGCATCTGGTGGTGAGGCTATCACCTTTGGAGGAGATGTTTCAAAAGAAGCTGATGTAGAGTCTATGATGAAAGCAGTGAGTCTAGTTTGTTTACAGAAAGGAATTGTTCCATTTCACTTTTACACACCATTCTTTATTACCATGGTTTTATGATTCATTTGTTAATTGAATTAGGCTCTAGATAAATGGGGAACGATAGATGTGCTGGTAAATAATGCAGGTATGTTCCCATGTTAGATTGCACTTTGCCAGCTCCTTGTTTGATTGACTTTGTTTGGCAAATAAACAATATCTTCTTATTAGGAATTACACGAGACACATTATTGATGAGGATGAAGAAATCTCAGTGGCAAGATGTAATTGATCTGAATCTTACAGGCGTCTTCCTGTGTACACAGGTATGTTTCAATCTTTCTTTGTATATGATTTATATTTATATGCATCTTACAGCAACATATTCATTGCAGGCTGCAACAAAAGTAATGATGAAGAAGAAAAAGGTACAATCTGTCCACTCTTCAAATTGGTCAGCATGTCTCTCTGACTAATTCTGAATGCTAATTGGACTAGAACTTTGAATTTTATTTATTTACAACTGGTTTTCAGGATTTGAAAGTACAAATGAAACCTAGGATTAGAAGCATGTATGAATTATGGTAGGTAGCTGGAAAATTAGTTAGAAAAGCACCATAAGAGTTTAGTCAGGACTCTTGCAATACTCAAGTTAAGTAAACAACTGTTGCAACTCTCTTCCTCTTACAACAGTTTCCAGTTAGGAATTGGAATAGATTGACTTTCTTTCAGAAGCACAAAGAAATTACTGGCTTGTTGCATTGTTTTTTTATTTTGTGTTTATGAATAGCTGAATGGATTAAAACCTTGAGAATTTAGACCAGTCAGTGACCCACATTGATAACGCATAACTATTGAGTCGTGCCTCAGTAATGGGCTGATAGTTTGTTACCATGCGTTATGTTTGTATTCTTTTGTATACTGACCTCTAAAAAGTTGTTGTAATGCATTTCTATGTAAAAATGCAGGGGAAAATTATCAACATTGCATCCGTCGTTGGCCTTACTGGCAATGTTGGCCAAGCTAATTATAGTGCAGCCAAGGCTGGGGTGATTGGTTTCACGAAAACAGTTGCCAGGGAGTATGCAAGCAGAAATATCAATGTCTCAACTTTTATCTTTTCATTGTTAGCTCACTTATAACTTTGGCTAGTCTGGCTTCTGATGCAGTTCTGAATATTCATGCAGGTGAATGCTATTGCACCAGGGTTTATTGCATCTGATATGACTGCCGAACTTGGAGAAGAGCTTGAGAAGAAAATCTTGTCAACCATTCCATTAGGTATGCATCTTAAGCTGTCTGAACATCTGGTTCCTTGGATTGGATCTTAAGTTGTACCCTTGGCCAGGAAGCATTTGCTACTCTTGTTTGTGACGTGACACTCCAAATATGAAAGTTACTTGCTAGTATTAGGGGGTGTTTGAATGCACTAGAGCTACTCTATTTAGGGGGTGTTTGAATGCACTAGAACTAATAGTTAGTGGCTAAAATTAGTTGTGACATCCAAACTCTCTAGCTAATAGTTCAGCTATTAGCTATTTTTGATAAATTAGTTAATAGTTAGGTAGTTATTTATTAGCTAGCTAATTCCACTAACAATTTTTAGCCAACTAACTATTAGTTCTAAGACATTCTAACACTCCCTAGATAGCTAACAAATTGCTAGCTAACTATTAACTAATTTACTAAAAATACCTAATTGTTGAACTATTAGCTATGATGTTTGGATGTGTCCAGCTAATCTTAGTCACTAATTATTAGCTCTAGTGCATTCAAACACATCCCTAGTATTCTGATAGGTTGTGGAAGGAAGCTCATTCTTATTAACAGATGACAAGTGGGATCAACATAAAAATTAGCAGCATAAGATAATAAGAGTTACATTGTTTTATCCTCAGAAAGACATGAAGGACAGAGTAGTAAGGAATTAGAAAGCAAAGCTGTGAACTGAAATCCACATTAAAGAATAGAGTAGTGGCTCGGGCATCATTTTATAGAACCAGAATCATTTAATTTTGGCAGAACATGCAAACAACGTATTATCATATTGCTTTGGTCCTTTTCTTCTTTTCTTTTTGGCACATTTTCCTTTTCCCACTAAGGCCTTGTTCGTTTTATATCTAAACCATGTGGATTTCGGTTATTCCAATTTTGTGTGGATTGGAGTGTATTGGAATAGATTGAGATAGATTTTTGCTATGGATTTAAACCGATTCAATACCACCTGATCCACATGCATTCACGGTGAAACGAAAAGCTCCACGGATTTGGGAGAAAACGAACATGGACTAAATGATTAACTTAAGGTTCATCTGTCAGACCGGTAAGCCCTAATGTTACACGTTATATTGCTACTTCTAGGGAGATATGGCCAACCAGAGGAAGTTGCAGGGTTAGTCGAGTTCCTGGCCCTTAGCCCTGCAGCTAGCTATATGACCGGACAGGTGTGTGAAACTACGAATATATATATGGCCTTGACTTATCAGGGTTTTGTTTTTGAACATTGCAACTAACCCTTCGCTACACGCAGGTGCTTACAATTGACGGAGGGATGGTAATGTAAGGTTCGAGTTGGCTTGATGCACTTCTACTTTTTGCTTAACATTTAGGCGACGTTTGGTTCACGAAATGTAACATAAATGATAATGATAATGATTCATATTCGAGTACCAATAGTAATAAATTTGAATAGGTCGATATCAGTTTTTAATGTGACATCTTATTACGATTGGACTTAAACAAACATGGTTTAACGTTATCGGTTACCCATTACGTTACAAATATGTGAACCAAACAACACACTAATGGTATTATACTTTCTTGTGCACGGGCGATTTTGGGCAACGGAATTAGGGTTCTCTTTTTCTTTGTACTCCCTCTGTTCTTTTTTATTTACCATATTTTAGTTTAAAAGTGAACTAACAGACGATAAATATTCGATGGAAGCAGTAATACTCACCGTGGATAAATCAGGCATGTGGAAGTTGAAATGTGTGTTTTCATGTTATGATATGTGCCAATTCATGGCTGATTGATTTCCTAGAGTTATCCATGATCATCGTTATTAGGGGTGGAAATGAGTCGGCTTGACTCGCTGCGGCTCGCTCATATTACGAGCCGAGCTCGGCTCGGCTCGCCCATCTCGTGAGCTCGAAAAAGCGGCTCGGCTCGCCTCGCTCCTGGCTCGCCGAGCCAACGAGCCTAGGCATAAACATAAATCTTCTCTCTAAATTATAATATAAAATCTTAAAAATATTTTAAATAACATATTTTAAATTAGTAAATAGATATATCACTAATATAATATATAAAATAGATTATTTTTTATAGTAATCTCAAATAACATAAATTAATTGTCTATTCGGTACTAATATTATATGTTAATTAATATTTTATGTATCAAATTGTTGTTGGATCGAGCCATGAGCCAACTCGCGAGCTGCACCGAATCAAGCTGGCTCGTTCTTTTCATGAGCCACAAAAACAGGCTCGGCTCGGGTTTGTTTTAAGCGTCGAGCCGAGCTGCTGCGAGCCCGAGCTAGCTCGTCGAGCTCGAGCTTTTTTTTCCAGCCCTAATTGTTATGCTTTATCTTCAACAATTTGTAATGCCATGAACGTATCAATATTGGAGACTCCGCCTGTGACAGCCTTCGAAACCTGTGTTTCTGTCCGTTCAACCGACGATTTCTTAGGCACTCCCATTCGGGCTGATCAAGGGGAGGGTGATTAGGATGTTAAGGGACTGGGGTTGTTGCAGAAGCTGTGACTTGTCAACGTGGGCAGGGAGGGGCACTGTCTTGGCAAAGGAGAACAGGATAGTTTGCCGGAGGTGAAGTGGATGGCGACAGCTACGCTCATGACAGCAAAGGAATTCAGCCAACAGTCCCTAATCTTGACCATGATTGAGGCGTGGAATACGGTGCAAGAGGTTTCTGATCCAAACAAGGTGCAGCACAAGCTGCAGCGGTGTGCACTATTCTTTCCTAAATGCCTTTGTAATCTGCTGCCTTACGCTACTGGTTTGTTCACGGCACAAATGCAGGTACAGAGGGAATTAAGATGAATATAACATGTGGTAGTTGATATAGAGGGATATGAACGCAGAAGGTTGTCATATAGAGTAAGAAATATTACTGACTAGACTATAAATAATGATCTAGATTAAAGATATGGAGTACCTTGCACTGCGGATAGCCTCGGGTGCGATGCCAATGTTGGTGGTGATACCTAGCAAGGTATAGGCTTAGATTCAGATCCATTCCTCCCTTCTATATAAGTGAAACTTTAGGGCTTGCTGGAGCAAGAGTAATGGAGGGGATTGAGGGGGCTAGACTCTCTCAAATTACTCTTGCTCCTAATCAAGCCATTAATCAAGCAGTTGGTAGGGAAGGTTAGCGAGGTGATTGGAGTTAATTTGAGGGTGACATCGAATGGTTGGGGGCCTAGGGCGACTTCCATAGGGTTACGGTGGTCAACATGGATTCCACAAACCACTGATGTGTTTTGTCACCCACTAGCCCTAGAAGGGAAAGACCACATATTACTCCAGGTTAAGACTGTGTCCAGCAGGTTACTCATATGGTCATCCAAACACTATTTTACGTTGTAGTCCGTACTGTTAGTAGAGTGTAGTTTGAAATAGAGGATGAGATAAAAGATAGGATAGTTAAGCTGCTGAAGATAGTCTAAGTATGAGAAGGTCCATGGGTTATGTGCTCACTGCGGGCTGATGTGGCATGGTCACCTGAAGTATGGAGAGTAGATGCTTGTAGAAACAAATACATGAAGAGTAGGCACCCCTGGGCCCTGAGTGAGGCCTGCGGCGAACTAGGAATGACCTCATGGGGTTGGTTGGTAGCTCAGTTGATCGTGGTTCGTGGAGGGCGCTTTGTAGAGCGTGGTACAGGTATAGGACACACTGCCTAGGCTAGAGCACCGTAGAAGTAAGATGGAAACTGATGCATTTTGCTGGCGGCTAAAATTTCTATATTGTGTGGATTTGGGTGCAGAGTTTGTATCTTTAGGTATGTGTGCGAGTTTGATTCTATCCGTCACAGGTAACGGTGCATCGTGGACCATCCGAATCAGAGCGCAGACCGTCTAGGCACGAGCAGGGGAGGAGCCGCTCCTGCAGCGAGGTCGTAGACTGTCCGACTTAGAGCCATTGATCATCCACACCAATGCAGAGGGCACCGTCAGGCGGTACACTCCTAGTGATTGGTGCCAGATCGACGCCAACACACTTTTTGGTGACTCCGCTAGGGTTGTAGGTTGCGGATCTACAAAAATGACCTTCTACGGCCGATTCTAAAGATTTCAACGATGTTTCCCAAACAGCCACACAAGGCTGACTAATTTGACAGTCGTTGAGCATAAGGAACATAAAGACTACAAGAAGAAGCGCTCGAGGAGTTTCAGAGGTGGCACCTCTCACACTTTACAATGGATTGCCACCAAAGGGTCATCAAGAAGAAGGAAGTGGATGTCATTTCCCTACAGGATTTCATGCGACGGCCCACTTTAAGTAATACCATCTCATCCGACGTTGTTCAATCTCCTAAGAATTCTTTATGTGACAATCGGATTAAAAGTATGATAGAGGATATAGAGAAATGACACATGCATTAAAAAACTCATATGCCTAATTTATTGTCACATGAATTGGACACCAAAACAATTGTGCCAAACACATCGGCGTCAAATGGGTTTTCTCAATCCCATCCATATTATGGTATGCCGATGAACTCATATCTGGGGCAACTACCACCGTCTTCATTGGACAGTGGATCGGCGCTGAGCATGACTAGATAGTTAGAGCATGATCTCGGACCGTTCGACCCTCCATCGGACTATCTGACACCTTACGCCGAACAGTCCCGGGGGGCACACCGAGCCCGCTGCAAGTATCTCAAGCAATGCCCTGCACAACTAGGCAGTCCGGATATAATATCGGACCATCCAGTCCTTCCATGGACCATCCGATCAAGGTCGGACCATCCGGGTGTGCATACTCAGAATAGGGTACTACACGTCAGGCACAATCTTCATACTCCACCCCACCTACAGCACACCATAGTCGCAACATGGCATCACTCGCACATGAGGCCGAATGCCTTTCATGTGCAGGTGATGCTATGTTGCTGAGCTTGTTTGACATGCTAAGGCCAGATCTTCTGCTCGCTCTACCATGCATTCAATTCAAAAATGGAAAGTTAAGTTCACATTTAATATTGCAAAGTGTGATAAAATATTTGATGAGCTACTTAAGAATGGCAACATTAAATTGTCGCACTCAATATTGAAAAGGTGCATATATTGTAATAGGCATGACTCCTTTCTTCATAACACTAATGATTGTAATGTCTTTCGTCACCAAATACAATCGACTGTAAATGAAGGCCGGTTGAGATTTCAAGAAATGGAGATTGACAGACAATCTGTCCATGTCAACACACTAGGGCCTAGGGACAAGAAAGCCTTGGTTCGGCCATGTTCGACCGATAAAGGCAAAGGGAAAAATATTATCATTAGTGACCCTCACACACCAAATCTATCATGCAGAGTGGTTACTCGAAGGCTCTAGACAGAAGAAAGGCTATTAAGACCAGAGGCGTCGAGGGGCATGGTAAACCAGGTATGCACAAATTTGAAAGTTTTGGAGGTTGAAAGGGAAATAGGCTTACACCTTTTCCTAATTGATTTTGGTGGTTGAATTGCCCAACACAAATAATTGGACTAACTAGTTTGCTCTAGATTATAAGTTTTACAGGTGCCAAAGGTTCACAACAAACCAATAAAAAGACCAAGAAAGGGTTCAAACAAAAAGAGCAAAAGACAACAGAAGTGTGCCCTGGTCTAGCGCACCAGACAGTGTCCGTTGCACAAGGGAACTCAACTCCAAACTGCTCACCTTCGGGAACTCTAGGAGCCGCTCCACTATAATTCACCAGACTGTCCGGTGTAGCACCAGACTGTCCGGTGTGATAGCGGAGTAACGGCTACTACAACGCCAACGGTCGTCTGCAACGGCAGTTAATGCGCTACAGTGCGCGCAGAGGTCAGAGCAGAGCCAGAAGGCGCACCGGACAGTCTATAGGACCTGTCCGGTGCACCACCGGACTATCCGGTGCCCCAGATGTCAGAAGCTCCAACGGTCAGAATCCAACAGCCGGGTGACGTGGCTGGCGCACTGGACAGTGTCCGGTGGCGCACCAGACTGTCCGGTGCGCCATGCGATAGAAGCCCTCACCAACGGTTCTTTTGGTGGTTGGGGCTATAAATACCCCCCAACCACCACACTTCAATGCATCCAAGTTTTCAGCCTTCAAACACCTTACAAGAGCTATAGCATTCAATAGAAGACACAAACAAAGAGATCAAATCCTCTCCCAAGTCCAGAGATCATTCCAATCAAATAGTGACTCGTGAGAGAGAGACTTGTGTTCATTTGAGCTCTTGCGCTTGGATTGCTTTTCTTCTTCCTTCTTTCTTATGTTCAACTCAATTGTAACCAAGGCAAGAGACACCAATTGTGTGGTGGTCCTTATGGGGACTTAATGTCCCGTTTGATTGAGAAGAGAAGCTCACTCGGTCTAAGTGACCGTTTGAGAGAGGGAAAGGGTTGAAAGAGACCCGGTCTTTGTGACTACCTCAATGGGGAGTAGGTTTGCAAGAACCGAACCTCGGTAAAACAAATCATCGTGTCATCCGTTCTTATTCGCTTGTGATTTGTTTTCACCCTCTCTTTTGGACTCGCATTTAATTCTAACGCTAACCTGACTTGTAGTTGTGCTTAAAGTTTATAAATTTCAGATTCGCCCTATTCACCCCCCTCTAGGCGACTTTCAATTGGTATCAGAGCCCGGTGCTTCATTAGAGCCTAACCGCTCGAAGTGATGTCGGGAGCATCCGCCAAGAGGGAGATCGGGACCGGCGACAAGTCCGCAAGCTTGGGGAGAACGCACTCAAGGGAGTCCGCCCACAAGCACAAGGAGGAATCCTCTTCCTCCATCAAGTCCCAACGGAAGGGTGACAAGAAGAAGAAAATGAAGAAGGTGGTCTACTACGAGACCGACTCTTCATCACCCTCTACCTCCAGCTCGGAATCGGCATCCGCCACTTCTAAGCGCCATGAGCGCAAGAAGTATAGTAAGATGCCCCTTCGCTATCCTCGCATTTCAAAACGCACTCCATTACTTTCCGTCCCATTAGGCAAACCACCTATGTTTGATGGTGAAGATTATTCTATGTGGAGTGATAAAATGAGGTATCACCTAACCTCACTCCACAAAAGCATATGGGATATTGTTGAGTATGGAGCACAGGTACCAAAAGAAGGGGACAAGGATTATGATTCAGAAGAGGTCGAACAAATCCAACACTTCAACTCCCAAGCCACTACTATACTCCTCGCCTCTCTAAGTCGAGAGGAGTATAATAAGGTGCAAGGGTTGAAGAGTGCCAAAGAGATTTGGGATGTACTCAAGACCGCGCACGAAGGAGACGAGGTGACCAAGATCACCAAGAGGGAAACGATCGAGGGGGAGCTCGGTCGCTTCATGCTTCACCAAGGGGAAGAGCCACAAGCAATGTACAACCGACTCAAGACTTTGGTGAACCAAGTGCGCAACCTCGGGAGCACCAAGTGGGATGACCATGAAATGGTTAAGGTTATTCTTAGATCACTCGTATTTCTTAATCCCACTCAAGTTCAATTAATTCGTGGTGATCCTAGATACAAACTAATGTCTCCCGAGGAAGTGATAGGTAAATTTGTGAGCTTTGAAGTAATGATCAAAGGCTCCAAGAAAATCATCGAGCAAGGCGCCACCTCTACATCCGAGGTGCAACCCGTCGCCTTCAAAGCGACGGAGGAAAAGAAAGAAGACTCTACACCAAGTAGGGTCCCCATCGACGCCGCAAAGCTCGACAATGAGGAGATGGCGCTCATCATCAAGAGCTTTCGCCAAATCCTCAAGCAAAGTAGGGGGAAGGACTACAAGCCCCGCTCTAAGAAAGTTTGCTACAAGTGTGGTAAGCCCGGTCATTTTATTGCAAAATGTTCTTTATCAAGTGATAGTGACAGGGGCGATGACAAGAAGGGAAAGAGAAGAGAAAAGAAGAAATACTACAAGAAGAAGGGCGGCGATGCCCATGTATGCCGCGAGTGGGACTCCGACGAGAGCTCCACCGACTCCTCCTCCGACGAGGACGCCGCAAACATCACCGTCACCAAGGGCCTTCTCTTCCCCAACGTCGGCCACAAATGCCTCATGGCAAAGGACGGCAAAAGGAATAAGGTAAAATCAAAATCCTCCACTAAGTATGCAACTTCTAGTGATGAGGACAATTCTAGTGATGATGAGGATAATTTGCTCACCCTATTTGCCAACCTAAACATGCAACAAAAGGAGAAATTAAATGAATTAATTAGTGCCATTCATGATAAGGATGAACTCTTAGATAGTCAAGAGGACTTCCTAATTAAAGAAAACAAAAAGCATGTTAAGGTTAAAAATGCTTATGCTCTAGAGGTAGAAAAATGTGAAAAATTAACTAGTGAGCTAAGCACTTGCCATGATGTTATTTCCAACCTTAGAAATGAAAATACCAAATTAATTGCTAAGGTTGAGAAATCAAATGTTTGTGATAATTCAATTGACAATCTTAGAAATGATAATGCTAGTTCAATTGCTAAGATTGAAAAAATTGAATGCCTCTCTTGCTAGCCTTAGAAATGAGAATGATAAATTAATTGCTAAGGCTAAGGAATTAGATGTTTGCAATGTTTCTATTTCCAATCTTAGAGATGAGAATGACATTTTGCATGCTAAGATTGTTGAACTAAATTCTTGCAAACCCTCTACATCTAGCGTTGAGCATGTCACTATTTGCACTAGATGTAGAGATATTAACATTGATGCTATTCATGATCACATTACTATGATTAAACAACAAAATGATCATATAGCAAAATTAGATGCTAAAATTGCCGAGCATGAACTAGAAAATGAGAAATTTAAATTTGCTCGTAGCATACTTTATAGTGGAAGACGCCCTGGCATTAAGGATGGCATTGGCTTCCAACAGGGAGACAATGTCAAGCTTAATGCCCCTCCTAAAAGATTGTCTAACTTTGTTAAGGGCAAAGCTCCCATGCCTCAGGATAACGAGGGATACATTTTATACCCTGTCGGTTATCCCGAGCACAAAATTAGGAGAATTCATTCTAGAAAGTCTCACTCTGGCTGTAATCATGCTTTTATGTATAAGAGTGAGGCATCTAGTTCTAGGCAATCAACCCGTGCTAAATTGCCTAAGAAGAAAACTTCTATTGCATCAAATGAACATAACATTTCATTTAAGACCTTTGATGCGTTATATGTGCTAACTAATAAATCAGGCAAAATAGTTGCCAAATATGTTGGGGGCAAACACAAGGGGTCAAAGACTTGTGTTTGGGTACCCAAGGTGCTTGTTTCTAATGTGAAAGGACCCAAGACCGTTTGGGTACCTAAGAACAAGGCCTAAAATTGTTTTGTAGGTTTATGCATCCGGGGGCTCAAGTTGGATCATCGATAGAGTGTGCACAAACCATATGACAGGGGAGAAAAAGATGTTCTCCTCCTATGAGAAAAACCAAGATCCCCAAAGAGCGATCACATTAGGGGATGGAAATCAAGGTTTGGTCAAAGGATTGGGTAAAATTGCTATATCACCTGATCATTCTATTTCCAATGTTTTTCTTGTAGATTCTTTAGATTACAATTTGATTTCTATTTCTCAATTATGCAAAATAGGCTACAACTGTCTTTTTACGGATATAGGTGTCACTGTCTTTAGAAGAAGTGATGATTTAGTAGCATTTAAGGGAGTGTTAGAGGGTCAGCTATACTTAGTAGATTTTGATAGCGCTGAACTCGACACTTGCTTAATTGCTAAGACTAACATGGGTTAGCTCTGGCACCACCGACTAGCTCACGTTAGGATGAAGAATCTTCATAAGCTTCTAAAGGGAGAGCACATTTTGGGACTAACCAATGTTCATTTTGAGAAAGACAGGGTTTGTAGCGCATGTCAAGCAGGGAAGCAAGTTGGTGCTCATCATCCACACAAGAACATCATGACGACAGACAGGCCGCTCGAGCTACTCCACATGGACCTATTCGGCCCGATAGCTTACATAAGCATCGGCGGGAGTAAGTAATGTCTAGTTATTGTGGATGATTATTCTCGCTTCACTTGGGTGTTCTTTTTGCAGGAAAAATCACAAACCCAAGAAACATTAAAGAGATTCTTGAGACAGGCTCAAAATGAGTTCGGCTTAAGGATTAAAAAGATTAGAAGCGATAACGGGACGGAGTTTAAGAACTCACAAATCGAAGGCTTCCTTGAGGAGGAGGGCATTAAGCATGAGTTTTCTTCTTCCTACACGCCACAATAAAATGGCGTAGTGGAGAGGAAGAATAGAACTCTATTGGACATGGCAAGGACCATGCTTGATTAGTACAAGACTTCGGATCGGTTTTGGGCCAAGGCGGTCAACACCGCTTGCTACGCCATCAACCGGTTATATCTTCACGGAATCCTCAAGAAGACATCTTATGAACTACTAACCAGTAAAAAGCCCAACGTTTCATATTTTAGAGTCTTTAGTAGCAAATGCTTTATTCTTGTTAAAAGAGGTAGAAAATCTAAATTTGCTCCTAAGACTGTAGAAGGCTTTTTACTTGGTTATGATTCAAACACAAGGGCATATAGAGTCTTTAACAAGTCCACTGGACTAGTTGAAGTTTCTTGTGACATTGTGTTTGATGAGACTAACGGCTCTCAAGTAGAGCAAGTTGATCTTGATGAGCTAGATGATGAAGAGGCTCCGTGCGTCGCGCTAAGGAACATGTCCATTGGGGATGTGTGTCCTAAGGAATTCGAAGAGCCGCCACAAGCACAAGATCAACCATCTTCCTCCATGCAAGCATCTCCACCAACTCAAGATGAGGATCAAGCTCAAGATGATGATGAAGAAGATCAGGAGGAGCCACCTCAAGAGGAGGACAATGATCAAGGGGGAGATGGTAATGATCAAGACAAGGAAGATGATGAGGGTCCAAGACCGCCACACCCAAGAGTCCACCAAGCAATCCAATGAGATCACCCCGTGAACACCATCCTCGGCGATATTCAAAAGGGGGTAACCACTCGATCTCGTGTTGCTTATTTTTGTGAACATTACTCTTTTGTTTCCTCTATTGAGCCACACAGGGTAGAGGAAGCACTTCAAGATTCAGATTGGGTGCTGGCGATGGAAGAGGAGCTCAACAACTTCACAAGGAATGAGGTATGGCATTTAGTTCCACGTCCTAACCAAAATGTTGTAGGAACCAAGTGGGTCTTCCGCAACAAGCAAGATGAGCATGGTGTGGTGACAAGGAACAAAGCCCGACTTGTGGCCAAGGGATATTCACAAGTCGAAGGTTTGGATTTCGGTGAAACCTATGCACCCGTAGCTAGGCTTGAGTCAATTCACATTTTACTTGCCTATGCTACTTACCATGGCTTTAAGCTTTACCAAATGAACGTGAAAAGTGCCTTCCTCAATGGACCAATCAAGGAAGAGGTCTATGTTGAGCAACCTCCCGGCTTTGAAGATAGTGAGTACCCTAACCATGTTTATAAACTCTCTAAGGCGCTTTATGGGCTCAAGCAAGCCCCAAGAGCATGGTATGAATGCCTAAGGGATTTTCTTATCACTAATGACTTCAAAGTCGGAAAAGCCGATCCTACTCTCTTTACTAAAACACTTGTAAATGATTTGTTTGTATGCCAAATTTATGTTGATGATATCATATTTGGGTCTACTAACGAATCTACATGTGAAGAGTTTAGTAGGATCATGACACAAAAATTCGAGATGTCTATGATGGGGGAGTTGAAGTATTTCTTAGGATTTCAAGTGAAGCAACTCCAAGAAGGCACCTTCATTAGCCAAACGAAGTACATTCAAGACATACTCACCAAGTTTGGGATGAAGGATGCCAAGCCCATCAAGACACCCATGGGAACAAATGGGCATCTCGACCTCGACACGGGAGGTAAATCCGTAGATCAAAAGGTATACCGGTCGATGATAGGTTCTTTACTCTATTTATGTGCATCTCGACCGGATATTATGCTTTCCGTATGCATGTGTGCAAGATTCCAAGTAAGGAAGTTCACCTTAGGGCCGTGAAACGAATCTTGAGATATTTAGTTTATACTCCTAAGTTTGGCCTTTGGTATCCCAGGGGATCCACATTTGATTTAATCGGTTATTCCGATGCTGATTGGGCAGGGTGTAAAATTAATAGAAGGAGTACATCAGGGACTTGCTAGTTCTTGGGAAGATCTCTGGTGTCTTGGGCTTCAAAGAAGCAAAATTCTGTGGCTCTTTCTACCGCCGAAGCTGAGTATATTGCCGCAGGCCATTGTTGCGCGCAATTGCTTTGGATGAGGCAAACCCTTAGGGACTATGGTTACAAATTAACCAAAGTTCCTCTTCTATGTGATAATGAGAGTGCAATCCGCATGGCGGATAATCCCGTTGAGCATAGCCGCACTAAACACATAGCCATTCGGTATCACTTTTTAAGGGATCACCAACAAAAGGGGATATCGAGATTGCATATGTTAACACCAAAGAACAATTAGCCGATATCTTTACCAAGCCATTAGATGAGCAAACTTTTACCAAACTTAGGCATGAGCTAAATATTCTTGATTCTAGGAATTTTGATTGATGTTTTGCACACATAGCTCATTTATATACCTTTGATCATATCTCTTTCTTTGCTATGACTAATGTGGTTTTCAAGTGTATTTCAAGCTAAGTCATAGATTTAAAGGGGAAATGGAGTCTTCGGCGAAGACAAGGCTTCCACTCCACTCCATCGAATTATTCATCCTTCGCCGTCGCTCCGCACCACTCTCCAACTTTGGTATAATCTTCACTCATATTTTATTTACCATAGGGGGAGAAAGTAGTTCAAAAAGGGCTTATACTTCACTCACAAGTATCCGTTTTTGGCGATTCATGCCAAAGGAGGAGAAAGTATTAGCCCAAAGCAAAAGGACCGCACCACCACCAATTTAAAAAATGTAGTCTTTCAAATATGGATTAAGAAAAGATTTTAGTATGTTTTTCAATTGGTACCTTACTTATTGATATAATTTCAAATTGGTATACCCTCTTCAAAATTAATATCAAAACCCTCTTGAACACTAAGAGGAGGATTTCATTAAGGGGGAGTTTTGTTTAGTCAAAGAAAAAGCATTTGAAACAGGGGGAGAAAATTTCAAAACTTGAAAATGCTTCTCAAAATCTTATTCATATACCGTTGACTATTTGCAAAAGACTTTGAAAAGAATTTCCAAAACTTTGCAAAACAAAACAAGTGGTGCAAGCGTGGTCCAAAATTTCAAATAAGAAGAAAGCCATCCATGCATATCTAGAAGAAACAATTATTGGTTTCATTCCAAGCAACCTTTGCACTTACATTATGCAAACTAGTTCAATTCTGCACTTTTATATTTGCTTTGGTTTGTGTTGGCATCAATCACCAAAAAGGGGGAGATTGAAAGGGAAATAGGCTTACACCTTTTCCTAATTGATTTTGGTGGTTGAATTGCCCAACACAAATAATTGCACTAACTAGTTTGCTCTAGATTATAAGTTTTACAGGTGCCAAAGGTTCACAACAAATCAATAAAAAGACCAAGAAAGGGTTCAAACAAAGAGAGCCAAAGACAACCAAAGTGTGCCCTGGTCTCGCGCACCGGCCAGTGTCCAGTGCACCAGGGAACTCAACTCCAAACTGCTCACCTTCGAGAACTCTGAGAGCCGCTCCGCTATAATTCACCGGACTGTCCGGTGTAGCCAGCGGAGTAACGGCTACTACAGCGCCAACGGTCGTCTGCAACGGCAGTTAATGCGCTACAGTGCGCGCAGAGGTCAGAGCAGAGCCAGAAGGCGCACCGGACAGTCTACAGAACCTGTCCGGTGCACCACTGGACTGTCCGGTGCCCCAGATGTCAGAAGCTCCAACGGTCATAATCCAACGGCTGGGTGACGTGGCTGGCGCACCGGACAGTGTCCGGTGGCGCACCGGACTGTCCGGTGCGCCATGCGGCAGAAGCCCTCACCAACGGTTCTTTTGGTGGTTGGGGCTATAAATACCCCCCAACCACCACACTTCAATGCATCCAAGTTTTCAGCCTTCAAACACCTTACAAGAGCTATAACATTCAATACAAGACACAAACAAAGAGATCAAATCCTCTCCCAAGTTCAAAGATCATTCCAATCAAATAGTGACTCGTGAGAGAGAGACTTGTGTTCATTTGAGCTCTTGCGCTTGGATTGCTTTTCTTCTTCCTTCTTTCTTGTGTTCAACTCAATTGTAACCAAGGCAAGAGACACCAATTGTGTGGTGGTCCTTGTGGGGACTTAGTGTCCCGTTTGATTGAGAAGAGAAGCTCACTCAGTTTAAGTGACCGTTTGAGAGAGGGATAGGGTTGAAAAAGACCCGGTCTTTGTGACCACCTCAACAGGGAGTAGGTTTGCAAGAACCGAACCTCGATAAAACAAATCATCGTGTCATTCGTTCTTATTCGCTTGTGATTTGTTTTCACCCTCTCTTTTGGACTCGCATTTAATTCTAACGCTAACCTGGCTTGTAGTTGTGCTTAATGTTTATAAATTTCAGATTCGCCCTATTCACCCCCCTCTAGGCAACTTTCAGAGGTGAAGGTCATGATAAACAAGAGGGTAAAAGGCCGAAGGTTACTTTTGAGCAACTTCTGATTAAATATCACAAGCAAATCAAAGCAAAGGGTATTGATCAAATTGGCAATGCTAAGTCATCAAGATCACTTCCGAAGCGCAAATCTAGAGATCAAGATTGGCGAGGAGAAGGGTTTCATGCATCAACAACATATCCTCCTTTTGGGTCACCACTATCAATGCAATACAATTCAGCTCCTTCGTACTTTCATCCTTATCCATCTTGGGGCTTTTATGATTCAAATGCTTATTATTCTTCATATTTTAGACCACATAACATAGAGTATTCAGCTCATAGCAATTCTGATTTTGAGAAATAATCATATAACAAAGATTGTGTTATTTCTAAGAATCGGTCTAGAGCTCAAAATAAGAATAGAATCATCAAGCAAGTTTATGTAGTGAAGAAGGATAATAGAAAAGCTAAAAATTCAGATCTGAAATCATGTGTTATAGATCCGGGTGAAGTATTAGATACTTCCGCTAGTAATGCCCAAACAATAGAGAAATCATCTAGTGATTGTCCAGATACTAAATCTGAACTTAAGAAGCCTAATGTGCCAAAGGTTAAGAAAGATGTATCGCTGTCCAAAACTAATTCACAACCGAGAAGCCCACTCGGATTATCAATCTGGCACAACAAGAGGCTAGAAAAACTCGGTGCACAAGAGTTGAAGAAGAGAGGCATTACATGGGTTCCTAATGGGAGTTCTCAAGATCAAGGTAAGGATGATGCTTTAGGAAGAGGTGGAGTGAAGGCCAAAAGGAAGAAAGCAAGTACAGGATGTTTGGGTGAAAGGTTTGCCCCAAGTCATCGAAGTTATTGGTCATTGCATATTTTCAGCTATGCCATATATAAGTATGTCATGTAGTTCATCCCAAGGTATGTTCGGTTATATTTCATGGTATCATTTTGCTCCATATGCGTCTTTATATTATGGAGGGGTGTAACCGAATTATTATGCATATGGATAGTTGTGATATGTTTCTACTTATATGAAGCCGGAGTATTTCAATTGTTGGTAGTTATGATTCTTTCTATGATTTGCTTTGGTCATATTTATTCGTGGGATGAACATGCTTAGAATATTTGCTTGTCACTCTTCGATTATTGTTTAATTGCATACTACATGTATAACCAGTGTTGCCGAATAGTTTGAAGTAAATGGTTCATTTGGTAGTACAACCAATACTCGAGCTTATACATCATTGAGTTGGCTATTATGTGTTTCTTCCATGTGAGGAAGTTCTATAGTTCAATGAACATCATTGCTCTCATTAGCTGATATGGTCGATGAATGTGCTTTAAACATCGTGCTAAGTTTATGTTCCCATCCAAAGGGTAGGTCGGACGCATGGAGGGGGGGGGGCAAGCACGATCGGATACCCGATCATGGTCACCTGTCCTGCGTAAGCTGGATGGTCCAGGCACTAAGGCCGGACAATTCGGGACAGGCACGGACAGTCCGACTATGAAGGCCAGACGATCCGCGGACAACCAGAAGCAGCAATGGCCTCAGACCCTTAGACCACAGTGTCCTAAAATAGGTACTAGGAAGCAAAACACTTCCAAGACGTCTGGCCGGCTCAGTAGAGTTGGCCCTGCTTTTGATCAGCTGCTTGCTAAACATATGAAGAAGGCCATTCCACGTGACCAGCCACTAAAACAAATAGAGTCAAAAAGGCGATCTAGGCAAAAGCAAAGGCTGACTAAACTAGCCCAAAAATTGGTACATGCAAGATCGCCTGATCATCCTCTTTCAGGGATGTCATGATGATTTATAGTCCATTCATCACTGATGTGTTGTCCTACTCAAGTGTGGGGTGGTACGTCAATGAATTCGTATTACTGACCCAATCCATGTGCTTATTCTGGGGCACCACAAGTTTTTTCCTATTGACATGTTGATCATGTTGATATGGCCAAAAAGAATGCAATCCGAAACGGTCTCTATGCATTAGAGTTCTATCAAAGAGTTACAATATCTTATCACAAGAGCCAGTGACTCACATCGGGCTAGTGTTCATATTTTAGAACAAGGCAAGTTGTAGAATCTATTATTTCCCAAAAAGAGTATGGTAGTACCAGATGCTTTTGGTTCACCAATGTCGGGGATACGATCCATGGTCCTTAGGGCCCATCGGTCAGTGAGCACACTAGGGAAAGGCCTTTGGCAACTGGGGCCCGCCGTTCAGCTAGAGGAGATAGGTAACGTCTACCATGGAAGAACTCGCCCGGACAAACCCTGTGTCACCAAGCCTGGGGTCGGGCGTGGCGGAACCTGACAGGAGGGCCAGACATGCTGAAGGGAAACCACTTGGGTGGATCCTGCACCTGGCCCGAGACTGACCTGTCATAAATGACCGACCGCATTAACCACGCCCGACATCGAGCCACAGCGTAGGCACCGGTCCGTCCCTCACACATGACCTACAAACCCCTTGGGCCAGAGAGCAGTCATGACCTACGAGCACCTCGAACTGTGTCGCATTTATGGCCCGCGCAACCCCCCCGCCAGCGGCACACTCATGACATATCAGGACTAGGCCTGAGTGTGCAGGCCGCTGGTAGGGCGAACACGACAAACCACGCCGAGCCCCAGGCTACAAAGGCCAGGGGTCGGCATAGCCCAAATGATGGCGCTCGAGCCCCACACTACCTGCGCCGTCCGCCATAAAGAATACAATACAACTAGGCGACTGCAAGCACGCGTGGCTTTACCACATGGGGATGCCCAGTTTTACCATCATCCGGTGGCTACTTCCAAAGGAAGTCATCGATGGCCGACCCCCTCCTTAGCCTATAAAAGGAGGAGGCCGGTCCCTAGACACTAGAGGTTCTTTTTGGGATCCAAGGTTCTTTTCCCCCATACACACGATGGGCACAAGGATGGACCCCATACAAGACGACACCTAGAAGGACCGACAAATAGGTGGAGGACCCGGAGGCCGGAGAGCCACCGCCAAGCCAAGTCTTAGCTAGGCGTGAGCCATCGATGTCTAGAAGTTGGGACATTCTGCTCGAACCAGTATTAATCTTGCGCCCACCGTGCACACCGTTTGGAGCTTGGAACACACACAATAAATTTACTTGTCGGAGCGAGGTTCGAAACACCGATAGTTGGTGTGCCAGGTAGGGCATGTGCATGTTCCTGACGAAGCTCTTCAAGCTCTGGATGGCCAACCACGATGCTAATCGTCTTCCAAAAATAGCTATCCGTGTTTTGGGAGCCTCGACTTCTCCTTTGACGGTGAAGGCGAAACGTTCAAGGCCCTAGAAGCCCGACCTCCTCCACTGAGGAACCTCTGCGTGACCATGAGGGCCAGCGGCTGCCCCCGCATCGACTGCACCCTCGAAGTGGTGATCCTCTTTGGGAACCTTGATTTCTTCATCAACCAGGAGGGTGATATGGTCAGAGTGGTGCCCTCCCAGCCTCCTCCTCCCAAGAGTCCCGTCGCGGTCTTGGAGGCCCTTGGTAGCCTTAGCCTTGCCCCACGTGGGCAGCGTGAGAGGCGCAAGCCGGCCCTACCTTTTGAGGCTGACAAAATAAGATGATAGGTCTTGACCCATATGGGACCAAACCCCTCATATGACGATCTGTCCGCTTTCTTCAGTCCTACGCGGAGCTTTCCACATTATACAACGAGAAAATGACGTCCTACTAGGATGGCTCTAGCAACAGCCCTAGCGCCTCCCCAGCTTAGCTGCGCCATGCCCTAGCAGTGATCGCCGCCCTAGTGGCCTGCGACCATCTGCCCACCTCTGATGACTTGGAGTTCATTGGGATGGTCGCCGGTGGCGTGGACCTCATCTTTGATGCACTCTTAACAGACTCGGACTCGGATCTGAGTCCCCCTAAGAGCATCGAGGAAGAACCCCCCGGTGATAAGGAGAACAAAGACCACCTGGCTGCTGTGCCCCCATCGGCGAGAGAAGCAAAGTAGGGCGCTACACGTGGTAGGACACGGAGGGATTGTTAGACATAATGCTTCTGATGAGGGCCCATGGTATATGCCCTGCTTGTAAAACTCTCGAATGGTTATGAATAAAGTGCGCTTTTGGAACTGCTCCCGACACAAAATATGGTAATTAGGGGAGAACCTTGGCTAAGGCCCTAGTCCTTTCTCTCCCTTCTTTCCCTCATTTCTCCCTCCCTTTCTCATTTTCCTTCGGTGACTTTCAGGATAGGAAGCATACCAGGAGCTGAACTAGACAAGATGAACAACGATGAACTCAACAGAGCAACGAGTGGGAACCCCCATCACAAAACTAGCTATGTCACCTTTTTCTCTTCTGAAATTAAGTGGTTCGAGTTTTTCCTGCCTTTTGTTGGAGAGGTCTTTGGCAAAACACAACACCACACCACTCTTTCTTTCCTGAGACACCCTCAATGGCCAGAGGGTCTCAAGACAACGTAACTAGGGACCTCCGTGATCAAACCTTGGGAAAAGCATTGAGCGGGGCGACGCCACCTCAGTCTCTGCTAGAGATGGACCAATGAGACGGATAACACGAGCGAAAGGACCCATAGAAGAATCTTGTCAAGGGCAATAATTAGGGACACCCGAATTATCCCCCCTAACAAATACATCCAGAGAAATAAGGACTAAACTTCCAAGGGGTGACAACTGAGCCACCTATAAAGAACCGAGACGTCCCCTCGAGGGTCTCCCACCTCGAGCAGGGCTCCGCCTCGCCTGAAGTCGACGCCAATCACTCCACCTCGCCTGAGGGCACCTCAGCTTAGTCCATCTCGCCCGAGCCAGCCTCAGGCAGAAAATACAAGGTTGCTCGAAAACAGGCAGGGGACATGCACATTTAATGTGTGTTCCAACCCGCGCTGTGGCAGCGGAGCACAGTGGTGGACAAGACAGCAATCACATCCAACGTAGTGGCATGATTACGCCTACATAAACAGTGCGCACACACCGCCTAACGCCATCCGATGGGACGCCTAATACGACAAGTCGAGCTAACGAGCCTTCGGGCGCAATTTCTCTGCCTCGCCCAACGTCAAGCTTAGACCTCAGTGGATTCTCCGCCTCGCCCAAGCTTGGCCTTGGCCACCAACTACGCCGCGAATCTCGCAGATAGCCACTCTGCCCGTCTGTAGCGCACATCGAAGGACGGCTCGGCAAAAAGCCTCGACAAGACTTCTGCATCCACCGAGCAAGGGCTCTAATCTTGATGAATGCAGCAGGGAATCTCGACGTCATCACATGCCAGGACGATGACGCACCCCATAAGCAACCTTTGGCCCATACCCCGATGCTATTACAACCACTACGACATGGGCGGCCTCTCCCTCAGGAGCTCGTACATACGGACGAACCCTCAGTCTCAGCTCTCTACGGGAAGTCAGCAAGCACGAACCAACTACACAGTTCGCTATCACGTCAGACGCCAAGCATCTCTCCTTCAAATACAAGACCCGGCTTCACTAAGGACGCTCCCCTTGGTGTACAAATAAGGCAGTGGTCTCTCCACGGGGGAGGGATCGAACGATCGACGACATCGACATACACACGACACTCGTAGACAAACGCCTACTCTCCCATTCTGTCTTAGTTATTGGCACTTGCCTCAATCATCTCTAGGGACTTGGGGACTTCCCCTCTCCCGCCGTGCTTGTAAACCCCTACTACAGGCACCACAATGCGAGTAATATAAGCCTTATCCTCTCTATTGGAAGTAGGGCCTTGAGTAGTCTGAACCAGGATAATCGCTTGTGTCTCCTCGCACACCATCTAGAGTCGGCCATGTAGCACATTTACTGGTTGGTTAAGGACCCACGGTTTAAACACAGATAAAGCTAGTCCTGACTATGAATACACACATCTCGAAAGCTACAGTATGTGTGGCGGAACCACCCAGATTATTCTAGCTTAATTGGCTGAGTCCCGCCTTAGAGCCAATGACATACTTAAATTGGAATAAACTGTCAGTCTGTCGTATCTAGTCCGATAAAACCTCTCCAACCAAAGCAAATACCACTTGCTCACTCGAAGGTGAGTCACAGAGAAATACAATAAAGCAGAATACCACAAATTTAAGAGTACCAATAATATTACAAAATCAGAGTTCAAAAGTAATAAACCATAGTTTTTAATGCAGCGGAAATAACTAACGACGATACTGAGTAACATGGCGAAGCCTAGCCATGTCACTCCTCCCGATACTCTCCTGCTGAGGGAGCATCCCACTCGACCATCCAATCCAGTGGCAGGGTGGATGGCCAATTCAAACAATCAACCATCTCTTGAAGGTGCCTGAAAAATTAGTGCCACAAGGAAGGCTAAGTATATTATACTCAGCTCGACTTACCCGAGGTGAGGAGTCTACTCCTCTACCTCTAGACCATGAAGTTGTTTGGCTGATGGGTTTGGTTTGCCAAAAGCACTAGTTGAGTCTGAGTCAAGTTTTAGCCTTTGAAGTTCTAGGATAATTCTTTAAACTAGGTGAGCACCTAATTATCCACACATGGTAGCAATCATTAAGTCAATCAACATCTTTTGCAAGTAACTACAATTCCACTTATTACTCAATGTAATACAATGGATCAAGTAATCTCATTAGTTGTGAGAAGCAGATGATTTGAATCAAGTTTTAACCTTGCAAGGTAAACCTAAACACCTAATGTGTAGGGGCACTCCGTCCCAACACACGTCAACAGTCCCATCGATTCCCTGGCAACAGATCAGACCCCACTCCCTTGGCGTATAGAGCCCCACTTCCTCGGATCCAGTAGTGTAATGACTGCATCTCGTACCCACCATAACCGAAATGGAAGACCAAAATTCTTAGGCAAGTGGGTAAAAAGTCTGCAGGCAGGTTCAATCAGGTACTAGGTTTACCGATTTACCATATTTCTCGGCATGTGCTTAGTACTTTCAAACGCTTGACACAAGTATCCGCATGTTAATCCTTATTCTGATTCCATCCCATGGATAGGGCATCCCTCAGTGATCCATGTCCACAGACAATCATAACCCATTATCCAAAGGAGTACAATAAAATTATGACCTCGTGCGAGTGTTAGAAAAATCACTCGACTTCTACCGAGATCCGAATTAGCATCGCAGCTACTCAACCTAGCATACTAGTATTCACTGCATAAAGGAACCTGAGTTCATGTGAAAGTTGCCTAGAGAGGGTGAATAGGCAAAACCTAAAAATTATAAACTTTGAACACGAACTTCACGCGGGGTTAGGATTAGAAATGAGTAATAACGAAATCGGAGTGCGAAATAGAGTTCTTCATGCTATGAGTTGCTCAATCAATGCAAATAACTTTGGGAGTTAACTCAAAAATATTGTAAACAAGAGAACTTAGAGAGAGGGGAGAGGAAGAATCAAATCGTAATGTAATGATCAACACAATTGAACACATCGATTTGTTTCCTGGGGTTTGGTTCCAAAGAAGCTACTTCCCGGGATTTCTTTCAACCCTTTCCCTCTCTCGAACGGTCACTTAGACCGGTTGAGTGCTTCTTCTTAATTTTGAGGGTCACTCAGACCCACAAGGATCACCACACAATTAGGTGTCTCTTGCTAGCTTTACAAGACACTTGAGAGTTTAGAAGGAGATGAAGAAAGCACGATTAAGAAAGCCAAGCAACAAGAGCAACAAGAAAAACACAAGATCACACTCTCTCTAGACTTTCCAAGGCACTAATCACTAATGATCACTAGTCACAATTATGGCACTTGGAGGAGCTTCAAAGCTTTAAATGTGTCTTGGGACGAATTTCTTGCTCTTGTATTGAATGAGAATGAATGTGATGCTTGGATGAAGTGAATGGAGGTGGTTGGGGTTGTATTTACAGCCACCAACCACTTTCTAGCCATTGCCCACTTTTTGCCAACTACAGACGTCCGCGCTCCTGGCCCGGACAGTCCGCCCTTGCACATCAACGACTAAAATCACAATGGTCATCAGTAACAACTATATCAATGGCTATAAGTGCATTAAATGTGTCGTCAGTTGTCAGATAAAACAGTCGCGGAGGGTCCGGCTGTGCACCCCAGACAGTCCGTGAGGACGCTAAAATGAATTTTACTGAACCCGTCACCTTCGGGTAACTCTGGTTTTCAATGGGCAGACGGTCCGCGCTTGAGGCCGGATGGTCTGTGCTTGGTCTCGGATGGTGCTCTTCTCTCCTTTGGATATTCCGTAGTAGAAGTGTGGTTTTTAATGTAGTTCCTGTCTGAGGCTCACCGAGGTGTCACGGATGGTCCACCGTAAGGGCCTAGACGGTCCACACACATGTGAATTCTCCAAAAAGCTTCTCCTATCTAGAATAACCTACGTTATCCCAGATAGTCGACTTATAATTAAGATGGTTGGACTTATGCTCCTAAGAATTAATCAACTAGGCAAACTTGTTAGTTCATTTGGTTGTGATGGTCATCAATCATCAAAATCAATTTAGAGAAAATGGTAAATGCCATTTCTCTTTCATCATGCATCTAGGGTTTCAAGAAACTCCTACACTTAATGCACAATACAAGCCTACAAATATAATTGCAGTAAAATAGCATATATAAAGGTTACGCTTAAAACAGGTGCTTGCCTTTGGGTGTTGGTGTTGCGGGTAGTTCCTCGGTGGCAAGTTCAGGAGCAGGCTCCTGGCATTCTTCTTGATTAGCTCCTTGCTCCAGGATTAGCAAGTATTCATTGTTAGCGAGGTTGCAGTCTAACAAATGCAATGCACGAGAGGTGTAGAATGGCATGGTGTAATATCACTAGGTTACTTAGCAAAATGTAGGGGTTTATTCTTATTAGAATAAGTAATTAAGAGAGTGGCATTTAGGGGTCTTGTTTATGGCCTAACCATTGAGGGTTTTATTTAGACTCGAGTCATTTACTTAAGGGTTAAATTAAGGTTTAGACAAGTTGTACTTAAGTTACTTAATTAAACATTAGTTACCCTTGATCCTCCTTTTTTTCTTTTTCTATTAAGGCTTAAAAGGGTAATTTGCACTACAACTATAGTTTAGAAAATTCCAAAAATTCTGCAAATATTATAGTGACTTCCTACTGGTTACTAGAGGTGGTCCTAGGAAATTGGGGCTAATAGTAATTAGGGGTTTTCCTAAACAAAAATAACAAATCCTAGGGCAGAGGGGGCACATTACACTACATCTATATAACAGTGGCTACTGACCTGATGAATATTTTTCCTAGTATCTATATAAAGTATTAAGAACTTATACCAAATTTCATAGAATAATACTTAGTGGTCCTTTATCTAGAGTTTTTTTTCCAAAATTTAAGACTAGAAAAACACTTATAACTAGCTTGCCCTCTAAAAAGTGTCAAACAACAGATTTAGGAATTTTCCTAGGTTTCTTTTAGCACAAGTGCAGTCATCATTAAGGGTTGGGGTTTAACTCATCAGGAATATTTTCCTATGATTTGCTAATATTTTCCTTGTTTTACTTATTTAATTGGTGGTTCTACATTTCTTTACTGAACTAGGGCCTAACATATTTTTCTCATGTACTATATCATCTAAGCAATCTAGGAAAAACAAAGTGCTCATTAGTTTTCTATTTTTACCCTCTATTTTCATTTTCTAAAAGAATGGGCAAATTCAATCTTTAGGGAATAAACTTTACTCAATTTCTTCAACTAGGGTCTTCATTTTTAAATAGTGGTAATATTGGATAAGTACACACCCTAATTTTCTCAGCCCTAGCACAAATGTTCTTCTAATTTCTCCCTATTTTGAAGGTTTAACCAATTTGTTTGTTTAATCAAAATCCTAGAAAAAGTATTGCAAACATGGTGTTTAATATTTTTAGTTGAAAGTTTAGATTATCCTGTGTCTAACAAAATTGGGTTCACAAATTTTGGGTTAGTATTCTCAAGTTATGTATTTTAGAAGTTATTTGCAGAATTAATAAACCATTTTATTGAAAAGGAAAAAGAAAAAAGCACTTTGCTCTGAGACCCCTAGCTAATTCCTTAACTGTTCTGTTTCAACTAAGTCCCTAAATCACTATTCATATGAGTTGCTAACTCTTCACTTAACCCCCTAACTTTTCCCTTGTCTTAACCCAAGGTCCCTGAGATCGGTAACAATCGCCCGCGCCGAAGGAAAGGGCGAAGGGGCTCACTAGCGGCGGTAGAGGTCCGGTGGAAGGGTCGATGGCGGCGGCGGGGTTGCGGCTGTTACTGTGGTGGTTGAAACATCGCCAGAGATGACCAGAGTCACTCAAGCCACGAGTGCAAGCGACGAGTCTTGATGAAGGCTTTGATTCTAGCTAGCTGGAACGGTAGCACTCGGTCGGGCTGGATGGGGAGCTTCACTAGGTGATGGCGTAGCCGCTGGCCAAAGAAATTTGACGACCGTGAGCTGTGGAGCTCAGTTCAAGCTCGTCGGTGTGTGTAGCAAGTCCGACGAGGTCAATTTTCCTTTCTTGCATGGTAGAGCTTCAAATCAAGCTTGTGGAAGCTCTACGTGTCCTTGGTGGATGTGACTAAGGGACTATATTGGGTGGAGGTTGGTCGAAGAGGGTTGGCCTCGGTGGCCGGCTCTCGGAGGCGATGGCGGCGCGCTTAGAGCTCACCAGCGTTGGGCAATGGCTCAGAGAAGTTAGGCGTTGAACCGAGTGAGGAACGAAGAAGAAGATTGAAGGCTTAGGTGGCTTTATAGGCGCTAGCACGGCGCGAGGGCATGGCATTGGTCGACCAGTCGCACGCATGGGGGCAGAACCCGCCTGGCTTCTGCCAGTCGATGTCGAACACGTGGCACCAACATGTTTTGGTGTCTTCCTTCGTTTGTAGTCACTTGTCTGAGCCTAATCTCAGCAAAAACCTTATATAAGATTTGTTGCTTATACTCTAAGCTAGTTATGTTATATAAGATTTGTTGCTTATACTCTAACCTTATATAAGATTTGTTGCTTATACTCTAAGCTAGTCACTTGTCTTCGGTTTGTCTCCTAGCCTAAACCCTAGGCAAATCTTGTGCCAAGTCATGTCAAATGGTTTGGTTTGGTTTTCAAACTTTTCCACGGTGTGCCTAGGCTAGTTTGGCGCCTTTTTGTTGATTGGAGCTCATAATTTTGAGATTTAGAAATTAATGAACATGTGAGGTTTTGGTAAGAGGGTTGAAAACAAGTTTAAGGAATTTTCTGTTATTTCCTTCTTGATTTGAGTGTGTGATGAAATTTTCTGTTTTGGTTAGAGGGCTCACACATTTTTACATAATTTGGGGTTTTGCTAAACCTTCTTGATACGCAACATTTAATAACTCTTGTAAGTAATTTAGTAGGTTATAACTTTTATTAATGGTCAATGTCATGATTAAGGACTTTGATAGGTTTTCCTGATCACTTATGTTTGGTCAACTTCCCTCCTTGATTAGCGAGAGATGTTTAAGGTAGACCTTCTAGGTTAGTTAATATCTACTTAAGACCTTAATCCATGAGTGAGGTGACTTTATGATAGGCACCGGATTATATTCGGTACTAGGGTGGCCCGATCTTCACGACAGTAGGTTGATAAATAAGATGTTTGGATATAAAAGGAACGGGATAACAAGGTAAATTTGCTGAAGAACAACGGGTAACTGACTTTATACCTGATCAAGGTCGGAGGTGACCAAGCGACGGGGAGACAGACACCGAAACTGTGTAGACTTCCACTCGATCTCCGAATGACCGTAGAACCACAACCGGAGCTAATCCACACAACGCAAGGCAGCCGTACTGGAACTCGCAAGGCACGGACTAGTGGATCCTAGAGGAATTTAATCACAAGTCTAGGAAGAATACGGAAGAACAGGGGTAGAGTAAACACTCAGCAGCTCGTCTGCGGTAATTACTTGGATTATCAAATCATCAAAGGTTATCAACAGTTGTTTTACATCATAGACATAGAGGTATTTATACTAGCTACAACCACCCTTAGATAGGTATAAACATGAAAAGAAAGTATTTTAACGTGCTAATATGAAGGGGCCTCTTTGGGAGATCTCCAAAGCTAAATTCCGCGTGGCTGTTTGACTTCTGCGCAGCCTTCAGTATTTTGATAATAACTTCTCCTAGGAGTCTCCAAATGATGTGGGGCTGGATGCGTTGGAAATCTGACTTAATAAACTTTCTCACCATGTATAGCATGCCTAATGAAACTTCATAGAATGATGCATTTTAATACATAAACTTGGTCATCAAGCAGACTATTGACCTTCTAACTGGTCAGCACTAAAGTAGGTCGGTCGCCTTACTAGGAGATCCAATTAAGTCAGCCTTAGAAGCATTGGAAACTAGACTTCAATAGCTTTCCTAAATGTACTTATGGCCTTCATAGTTTTTGGCAATTAAAAGATATGACTATTTCTTCTGGACGGTTCTGTTGCGCTGGACTGACTCCAACATAGCTCTTCTCTCTGATTCGCCCTTGATATGTTTTGTCTTTCCTCTTTGGTGAACCTAAGCAATATCAGCATACACGACTTAGGTAGCATAAAGTTATCATTAGTGTTTAATTTAAATTCGTAAAGTAGCGCGTGCACCTCTTGTTGTATCTGTTTCGCTCGACTTTGAGTGATAGGTCCAGTAGGAATGGTCAGCAAGGTTGACGATGCTAGTATGGTCACATCTTCGTAAAGTAGCACATGCACCTCTTGTTGTATCTATTTCGCTTGGCTTTGAGTGATAAGTCTAGTAGGAATGGTCGGTAAGGTTGACGATGCTGGTATGGTCACATCATCCTCCCCCCTTGAAAAAGAGTCATCCTCGACTCTTCCAATCCAAAGAAAGGAGAGAGGTCGGCCACATTAAAATTGGAACTCACACCATAAGTATCTAGCATATCAATTTCATAAGCATTGTCGTTGATCTTGCGAAGCACTTTGAATGGACCATCAACTCGTGGTTGTAATTTGCTTTTGCGTTGTTCAGGAAATCTTTCTTTGCGTAGATGTACCTAAATCATGTCTCCTAGTTTGAACAACATCTTTATTCGACCCTTGTTGGCACGTTTTTCATATTTCTTAGTCATTTTCTCAATATTTGCTCGAGCTTTTTCATGAAGGTTCTTGATTAACTCGGCGCGCTTGCTAGCATCAAAGTTTACCCGTTCCTGCACAGGCAATGACAAAAGGTTCTTGCTACAAGCCATATACAATTTCAAATGGACAAAATTTTGTAGTCGAGTGTATGACTCTGTTGTATGCAAACTCGACATGTGGTCTCAATTTTTTCTTGAAGATAGCTCGTAGCAGCATTAACAATGTTCCGTTTACAACTTCAACTTGTCCATCTGTTTGTGGATGACGCGTTGTAGAGAGCAGTAGTCATGTCCTAAGTTTTCCCCACAAAGTTTTCCAAAAGTAACTAAAAAATTTAGTGTCACGATAAAAAACAATTGTTCATGGAATCCCATGTAAATGAACAACTTCTTTGAAAAACAATTCATCAATATGTGAAGCATCATCACTTTTGTGGCATGTAATAAAATGTGCCATTTTGCTAAATCGATAAACCAAAACAAAAATTGAATCCCTTCCCTGCTTGGTTTGTGGTAAACTAAGGACGAAATTCATTGATATGTCTTCCCAAGGAACACTAGGAATAGGTAGTGGAGTGTATAAGCCATAAGGGTTTAAACGAGATTTAGCTTTATGAGATGATTCGCATCGAAAGACATGTCACTCCACATCAGGAAACACATCCTCATATTCCTGTAATGCATCAAAGACAATACTTGGCAAAGTAGAGGGTAAGTTGTTAGTAGAAAGAAGGGTGTCTTTGTATAGGACACAAAGAACATGGCATTAGGTTCACTTAATTGTTTTAGATCCCCCTTCCTAGTCTCTCTTTTCTCGGTGTCTTGGTTATTGGAGGCTGTGGAGTTTTATTTGGCTTTGGAACTCTTCCTTACTATTTTTGTGAATCACTCTCAAGTGGTTCTCGCTCTCTCGTTGTTTCTTCTTGAGATCATCCTTGATAATTTCCACCGGTGTCAAAGGAAGCAAAGACATTCGCTCTCCTTTGTACAAGAACGACAACTTGTTGTTTCTTCCAAAAATCTGGACATGACGATCATATAACCAAGGTCAACCTAGCAGCAATTGACATGCTTGCATAGGGACCACATCACATTTCACATGATCATTGTACTTCCCAACAGAAAAAAGGAACATTTACCATGTGGCTAACATGTAGCGCTTCACAATCATTAAGCCACTGTATTTTATATGGATTAGGATGACACCTTGGTTTCAATTCCAATCTATCAACCAATTCTTGACTAGCAATATTGTTGCAACTACCGTTATCAACTATGATGCGACATGGCTTATCTTTGATCATACCTTGGGTATGGAAAAGATTGTGGCGCAGTCCATTTTCTTCCCTTTCAGCAGTCACACTTAGCACTCGAAGAGAGATAAAACAATTATGATCTCTCTCTTCTGGCTGGATCTCATTCTCTTCCTGTTGAATTTCTTCATCAAACTTCGGTCCATCATCTTCTGGATTACTCTGATTCCCATTCACCTTTTTCATTCAACAACATTGTTCTTCTACTTCGACATTGAGCAGCAATGTGCAATGACCATGGCACTTATGGCACACAATTTCTCTGTACGGGTAGAAGAAGTAGCGACTAAAGCTTCAGTTGGGTCTGATGTACTAGCAGTAGGCTGCTTCTTATTTGCAGGGAATGACCCTATAGAAGCCGCCATCTTTGATGTACCATTGGATGGAGAAGGCCTAGCTGCATTTCCTTGGGATCGTCCTCCACTAAAAGAAGCACTAGATTGCTATTTGCGCCATGGGACAACATTATAATGACTTGCATAATATTTTCCACGTCACTCTTGCTGAATTTTTCTCTCTGTACGCATTGCTTGATCAACTAGATCTTGCAAGGTACGGTATGGGATCATCTCGACAAATGCAGAAATCTCTTCATTGAGTCTGCCTAGAAATCTTGCCATGGTTGACTCGGGATCTTCTCTGATTCCAGTCCGCACTAACAACAACTCCATCTCCTTAAAATATTCATTAACTAATTTCTTTCATTGCTTTAATAATTACAATCGAATTCAAAGATCACGCTGATAGTTGGAAGGAACAAATCACCTCTTTTCATCACTCGCTTCATCTGTTCCCATGTATTAATATCTCTTAGTCCCAATCTAATTTGATGTTCTTCCACTTCATTCCACCAAGTAAGAGCATAACCAGAGAACTCGACTGAAGCCAAGTTCACTCGATGTTGATCTGAAAGATTGTCAACTCTAAAAATTTGATCACACTGCTCAGCCCAATTAAGATATTCATCTGC
The DNA here is from genome assembly GCA_029449295.1 of Zea luxurians. Lineage (NCBI taxonomy): Eukaryota > Viridiplantae > Streptophyta > Magnoliopsida > Poales > Poaceae > Zea > Zea luxurians. The sequence continues at coordinate 125,140,685 of JAOPSE010000009.1, forward strand.
ACTTTCTTTCCCAGTAAATTTAGGAACATCCAACTTGACTTAGGCAATATTGTTCAGGTCATTTCTATGACGCCGCCCATGATAACAGTCTCTATCTTCAAAGTTAGCATGTCGGTGATGATGACGCCGACCAAACATTCCATCATTTGCAAAGGGATTCTCATCAGATCCTTCCTCACGATCACGATCTTCAAACTCCTCGTCTTCAACTTGTACTCGGCGTCCGTGTGCACGACGCCTTCCACGTGGATTATTGAAATCAGAGCAGTGACCATCGCCATAACCTCTACGACCATCTCCGAAGGGTTCGAATTCATGGCCGAAACTAGAATTCTCATCTCCGGATTCTTCTTGATAAAATTCTTCTAGACCACAATGATGCAGCCTTCGACCTCCTGTCGTGGGAAGACGTTCATTAAACATCCTTTCCATGGCCCCCATAGTGAGTCGGCCATGTGATGCAATTCAACCTGAGAAACAGGGGGCTCTCCGTCTCCATGGTTTTCACCGTGAACACTCAAACTGGATCCTACCATCTTAGATGGAAGCAAGAAAAAGTAGAATATGAAAGTATTTGTAGAACACTCGATCTCACCTCTTACTTAACCAAGCTCTTTCCTGATCTCTAGGACCGTGATGGTGCCGGCGTGACAACTTCGACAGAGGTGGTAGAGCGATCAAAAGGATCACAAGTCGAACGTCCCGGTTCAGGTTTTTTTGTGGAGCTATATATAGGAGGTTGATCAAGGTAGGCTATGGTACTGTCAACCAAGTGTGTTGATGTGCTAAAAAGATATGAAATTGTTGCTAGAATGATTCTCACCAAATTAATGTAATTGAAATTTTCAGCAACACTCTGCAACATAATCCCCTTTCAATTTTTTCACTTCCTTTTTTTACTTCTTTCTCTTCTTTTTCTTTCTTTCTCTTTTTATAATAGTAACGGGGTGTAGAGATCAAATGCAATGACATAATATGAATATGATGGTGGTAACTAGCAACTTGAGGAACTCAAACGACACAAGGTAACAGTACCGCCAAATGGGTATTAGTTTTTTTGTGGCTTTAAACTATAGGACAAAACAAAATATAAGATGGATAAACACTGTGATAAATAAGTGGATGACAGTAAGACCTACCATGACAACGAAAGCTTTGATACCAGATAATAGGTACCGGATTATATTCAGTACTAGGGTGGCCCGATCTTCTTGACAGTAGGTTGATAAATAGGATGTTTGGATATAAAAGGAACGAGATAACAAGGTAAATTTGTTGAAGAACAACGGGTAACTGACTTTATACCTGATCAAGGTCGGAGGTGACCAAGTGACGGGGAGAGAGACACCGAAACCGTGTAGACTTCGACTCGATCTGCGAACGACCGCAGAACCACAACCGGAGCTAATCCACACAATGCGAGGCAACCATACTGGAACTCGCAAGGCACGAACTAGTGGATCCTAGAGGAATCTCTTCACAAGTCCAAGAAGAACAAGGAAGAACAGGGGTAGAGTAAACACTCAGCAGCTCGGCTGCGCTAATCACTTGGATTATCAAATCATCAAAGGTTATCAAAAGTTGTTTTACATAATAGACATAGGGGGTATTTATACTAGATACAACTAGCCTTAGATAGGTATAAACACGAAAAAAGTATTTTAACATGCTAATGTGAAGGGGCCTCTTCAGGAGATCTCCAAAGCTGAATTCCGCGTGGCTGTTTGACTTCTGCACAACCTTCAGTATTTTGATAATAACGTTTCCTAGGAGTCTCCAAATGGCGTGGGGTTAGATGCGTTAGAAAACTGACATAATAAGCTTTCTCACCATGCATAGCATGCCTAATGAAACTTCGTAGAATGATGCAGTTTAATATGTAAACTTGGTCATCAAGCAGACTGTTGACCTTCGGACTAGTCAGCACTAAAGTAGGTCGGTCGCCTTACTGGGAGATCCAATTAAGTCGGCCTTAGAAGCATTGGAAACTAGACTTCAATAGCTTTCCAAAATATACTTATGGGCCTTCATAGCTTTTGGGAATCAAAAGATATGACTGTTTCTTCTAGATGGTTCTGTTGTGCTGGACTAACTCGAACATAGCTCTTCTCTCTAATTTACCCTTGATATGTTTTGTCCTTCCTCTTTGGTGAACCTAAGGAATATCAACATACACAAATTAGGTAGCATAAAGGTATCATTAGTGTTTAATTTAAATTCGTAAAGTAGCACACGCACCTCTTGTTGTATCTGTTTCGCTCAGCTTCGAGTGATAGGTCCATTAGGAGTGGTCAGCAAGGTTGACGATGCTGGTATGGTCACATCTTCGTAAAGTAGCACGTACACCTCTTGTTGTATATGTTTCGCTCGACTTCGAGTGATAGGTCCAGTAGGAATGGTCGGCAAGGTTGATGATGCTGTTATGGTTACATCACTTTATTCCAAAGTAAAACCACATGTGATAATAGGTTTATGAGTGTGTGATGGGTTAACCTCTATAGCTAACACCTGAGGTGTTACAATATGGTCACAAGTGGAACCGAGACACATGAAAACCTGCAAAAACCCATCTCTACGGAATGACTGCTAGGAAGGACAAAACACAAAGCGTAATGCGAAAAACCCTGACGACATTTATTGAACATATCCCTGCATGTACAAATTTCCCAACAGAATTTAAATCCTCTGCCTCTTGTGGCAGAACCGCCCGAATTATTCCAGCTTAAGTGCCCAAGTCACGCCTCATGGGCCGTAACACACTTAAATCGAAATGACCAGTCAGTCCCTCAGATCTAGTTTGATAAAGCCACTTATCCAGGATCAAATACCACAAACTCACTCGAAGGTTAGTCACAGAAGAGATACAATATAACAGGAAAACCTCAAATTAAAGTACTGGGGTTATTACATAAATCAGAGTTTTTCAAGTAACTGAAATAAGTTCATGTGATAAACTGCAGCGGATTATCGGTGTCGTCGAAAGCGAGGAATATGGAAAGGCCTAGCCCACTACTCCTCCAGCTCCTCTCTTGCTGGAGTGGCATCCCACTCAACCGTCCAACCTGGTGGCAGGGTGGTAGGCCAAGTTATACCATCAACCATGTCCTGAAGCGTACCTGCAAAAATTATGCCACAAGCAAGGCTGGGTATACTAATACTCAGCTAGACTTACCCGGTGTGAGGAATCTACTCCTCTACCTGTAGACCATGCAGCTATTTGGCTGAGGGGTTTGGTTTGCCAAAGCACTAGCATAGTCCATGATAAATTTTAGCTTTTCCATTTCTAATATGGTTACTTTTAGCTAAGTTTGCTCCTTCTAAGCATACATGGTAATAATCATTTAATACAATCAACATGTTGTCTCATGTAAAACCTCATTTCACTTCTTACTCAATGTAGTACAAGGGGTCAAGCAGTCTCATTAGCTGTGAGAAACAGATAATTCGAATCAAGTTTTAATCTTGCAAGATAAACCTAAACACACGACATACAGGGGCACCCCGTCCCCACACATATCAACCGTCCCCATCGATTCCCTATTCGCGGCCAGGACTCACCGCCTTGGCATACAATGCTCTACTGACCCCGGCTGCCGCCGTGCAGTGACCGCACTTGTACCCACCATAGCTAGCATGGGAGACCCAGTCTCAGGACGCGTGAGGGGTAAAGTCCGTGCCCGGCTTCACTCAGGTACTAGGTTTATCGATTACCATATTTTCCGACATGTGTTTAGTACATTCAAATGCTTGACTCAGGTATCCACACTTTAATCCTTAATTCCATTTCCCGTCTCATGGACAAGGCATCCACCCTTGATCCAAGTCCATAGACCATCATAGATCCCATTATCAAGATGAATACAATCAACTCCTAACCTCGCTCGAGTGCTAGAAAAATCACTCGACTTCTACCGAGATCCTAATTAGCAAAGCCTCTACTCGACCTAGCATACTAGTATCCATCTCAAAAACGAATCCTGAATTCGTGCAACTAAGGCTTTTCAAGCAACTCCTACACTTAAGTGCACATTACAAGCCTACAAACATTAAGTGTAGTAAAGTAGCATATATTTAACTTGGTTATGCATAAAACCGGGGCTTGCCTTCAATTGCTGGGGCTGCGGGGAGATCCTCGATGGCAGGCTCGGGAGCTGGCTCCTGGTCTTCCTCGTGGACAGCTCCTTACTTAGGAATGAGCACGTACTCTCCGTCAGCGAGGTTGCAATCTAAATGAATGCCATGAATAAGATATATGCATGGTATGATATGAAATTTAGCAACTAAAATTGTATGGTGAAGATAAATTATTCTTTCTAATCTATCTCTTCCTTTCCTTTTTCTTTTATGCTCTTAAGGTGGGTTTGAACTACAAGTCAGTGCTATAAATTTCCAAAAATTATGTAAAAATTACAGTGGTTTCTTACTGGTGTATAACTCTCTGTCTCAAAATTTTGGGCTTAAGAGGTGAGGGGTTCTCTCTGTACAAAATTATTAAATATGAGGGCAGAGGGGGGCTTTGAACTATAACTCCCTTTTTACAGTGGGTTACTCTCTAAGGCTTATTTTTGCTGGCATTTAGGTGTAATAATATGACTTTGTACAAATTTTCAGCCACTAATTCTTATCATTTATTTTACTATGGTTTTCTAAAGTTTCTAGTCAATGGGGTGCTTTCTACTACCACTATACTTGAAAAATATCAAACAACAGATTTCCAATTTTTTCTATCTTCTACTTTGTGCAAGAGCAATCATTCTAGAATTTGGCAACTTTTTGCTTAAGGGAAGGGGTAGGGATTTCTTGGATTAAATGGCCCTTTTTCATGAGGTAGGGGCAATGGGTGTCATTTTGTAGTTTTGAATGGGTTTTGCATTTTTCTCCGGTGGATTACTTCACTAATAGTTGGATAAAAATTAATTTGCCTGCTGTTGCACATATTTAGACTTTCTTATGATTTAATTAGGACATGGCTAAAAATCAAGTTTTAATTGTTCAACCCACTGAAAATGATGGGCTGGGGTGTTTATTATTTTTGTAGGGGTGCTCTAGTAGTTAGGAGTCTACTGGATTTTTCTTACCAATTTTGAAATGGTCTTTATATTTCTATTTATGGCTTTTCTGGTTTTATTAGTGCCTAATAAAATATTTAACCTTGGATTTGCTCTGGACTAGGGTTCTTTGTATTTTTCCTAGGTTTTTCATCACTTAAGTATACTAGAAAAATATATTCATCCACTGATCATTTATTTTTATTTCCTTTCTTAATTTTCTAAGTTTTGGACAGATATAGTTTTTAACAGATAAACTCGAGTTAATCTTGTATACTGGGGTTCCTAGTATTTTTAAACAGTGCCTAAGTTGGGTTTGGACTCCTACCAATTTTCCTAGGTTTACCACAGAAGCATGACTATTTTTCCTTATTTTAATAGGGTTTGGGTAGTTTCCATTTTTAATTCCAAACTCTAAAAATTAACACAGAAAGCATAGGGTTCAGTATTTTTATTTGATAGTTCACAATATTTTGAATCCAGCAAAATTGGTTTGACAAAATTTGGTCGAATATTTCTTAAGTTATGAATTTCCTAAGTATTCTGTTCATTAAAAAGGATATTCAAAATGATTAAAAGGAAAACCATCTTGCGTTGGGGTCCCTGGTTTGTTTTTAACTAAGACATTTAAACCGTGCCCTTGGAACACTATTCACCTGAGTCTATGGCTATGCAGGAAACCCCCTAGGTTTCTGATAAATCGAACCCACGATCCTTCCCCTAAGGGAACAGTGACCGCGGTGGAAGAAAAGGGTGGAGGGGCTTACCGACGGCGAGACTACTCCGGTGAAGTGGATGAGGGTGTAGGGGGGGTCTTGACGGTCACGCCGGTGTGTGGATTGTCGTCGGTGATGGTCGGAGTCGGCCGGTCCACGTGCGCAGGCGGAGATGCTCGTCGGCGGCGAGGAATCCGGCCTAATCACGGCAACATAGCACGATTCAGGGTGTTGGGGAACTCCACGGGAGGTCAGAGAGGTCATGGGTGCAAGGAATCGAAGAATGGCTCACTTGGTGGCCCGGTCTACGCGCGGTGGCGGGTGACCGAAGTCCGACGAGGGTGGTCCTGCTTCTCCGGTGAGGCAAAGCCTCGGCTCAAGCTTGGAGAAGCTTCACAGCCTCTCGGGGAAGCCGTCCGGGGGCTAGGGCGGGGCTGGGGGTTGTTGGGAAGAGCTGGCCACGGTGGCCGTGCTCGGGCAGGGATAGCGCGCGATGGAGAGCTCGCCGGAGCTAGAGTTTTTGGCTCGGGCGCGCGGCGAAGTGAAGAGGAGACTGCTGAGCACCAAATGTACTTATAGGCGCCCTCGGGCGTGGCTGGGAGCAGGCGTGGGGGAACAGGCGCCCACCGTGCGCAGCGCGCGCGCAGAGGGCAGCCAGTGCACGGCCGAACGCCCGGGCACGCGATCAAACACGTGGAAGTGTGATTCTGCCCGAGTTCAAACGCCTATAGGGCGCATATCTTCGCGAATTTGGGCAAGATCGCTGTGTAGGATTTGTTCCTCCGACTGAGCTCTGTCGTTTGTGTGTGGACGTTGTGCGGTTTTGGGCTATGGACAGGGAGTTGTCACGTCGCCAGAAGGCCAGTGTCACACGATCGAGTCCCGAGAAAAATCTGTGCCAAGATCGTGTCAAACGTTTGAGATTTGTTTCCAAACTTTGGCAAGGCGTGTTCAGGGAAATTTGGCGCCACCTTGTTATTTGGACCAAGTGGATTCGAGTTTTTGAATTAGGAGAACACAGCTGATCTTTGCGAAGAGGTTAAAATTCAGAATTTGGATTTTCTGAACTTCCTAAAGAGTCTTTACTTAAGGGGCTGTTTTGGGAATTTTACAAGGCTCCTCTGATCAAACTTTCTTACTATCTTTTGTAGTTTATTTAGTGCACTTCAACTTTGTTATTTGGTTCATATTAAGATTTTGTATTTTGCAAAGTCTTTTCTCTAATTCCCTTTTTGTGCTCAATTGGCCTAATTTGAATAGTGTTAGGGTTTTTAAAGCTTTCCTCACTTGAGGTGCATGATGTATTTAGAGTATGTTTCTTGAGCTGAAAGGACTTAACTTAGGCCTTTAATCCCTAAAGTTTTGGTGTCTCTTGCCTAATTAAAGTCACATGTGATAATAGTTTGAGTCAATTTCTGAGAAGAAACCCTAAGTGACACTGGGGTGTCACACCTCTTCTCTTCACAAAACACAAAAAAGTGATCGATCGCAGGATGAGCATAGTGTGATGGGTCCTGCCAATGCTCTCAAGTCTCTAGAGCTCGCCATGCCGTCGATCGCTGGCGCATCTGTGGTGAGCTCAGTTTCGGTTGATCAAGTCCTCACCAAGAGGTCGAGCGACGGCCGAGGCGATGTGGACCCCGAGCTGGAACGCAATGGCCTCCATTTCACGAATGCGTCCGGAGATTAGCGCCATCCAAGGAGTCTAGGCGGACATCTCCCCTTACTGTGAAACCCCGAGATGACAGCATACGAGGTCAATGGCCATAAACAGACTAAAGTGCTCAACGTTAAGAGACCGAAGGCGCTCCTCCACACGCGAAAGCTCCTCCATCACCATCGTGGGCTAAGAATAGAAAATCCCGTGAGACAACTGTTGGGGCTAGGAGGGCCAAAAGTCTAGGATGAAGGAGCACGAGCCTCACCTTCTGTCGAGAACCCAGACAAAGGTCCTTCAACATCGCGCCCCGATGGCCGCACTTCGGTAAGATCCGGTTCGGCCCTCGAAGAGCCCTCCCTCGCTTTGACCGCAGGATGCTTAGGCCCCACCATCCTACCGAGCTCAGACCTCGCCACTGTGGCTCCCTCAGCAGTGGTACCTCGAGCAGCAGCACGAGCCTCACGCCTCCTCAAAAGGCTAGGCCACCACCGATATATAGACATCCGAGCTTAGGCATAATAGAACACTCCCCTCATCCAGGAGCGGGCCCAGGATTTTAAGTATGGGTATTCAAAATTTTGGTAGAATATAATTTTTTGACAATCTAAAATCACACTATTATACTACATGGTCAGTTGCACGGTAGAGAAATGAAGAGGCCTAGTGAAAACCAAAGTTTAGAGAAAATAGCTGTAACATAGTATGATTTTATGTCTTTTATAATATTTTAGCTTATATACATAACATATACATTTATATATAATTGTTTTGCCAAAAATAATGGGTATTCAATTGAATACACTTGCTTGCATGTAGGCCCACCACTGCCTCCATCGTCGCAAAATGGTCACGTGCCCCGGACGCCATGTAGAAACCATCCCCGTCCTTAGGACGCGATCCTCCCCGAAAACGAAGGGATCTCAACCTCCTCACGAACAACAATCAATGAGGGGAGGCTGATGATCCTAGAGAGCGATTCGCTAGATGAACATACCCTCGGGATGAGAGCGCCAACAGAGGAAGCCCGCCGCCAACCGTGTTCATTGCAGAAAGCTCCCGGATCGCCAGCAAAGGAGATGTGGGGAGACTGAGAACTCTAGCAACGCTTGGACTCCACCAAAGGAAGGCACCAAGTCCAAAAAGGCTAAAAACGCTGAACCTCACAAGGACGACTGCCCCAGGCCAGGAGTTGAAGCGATGGCGCATGCTTGCCTCGCAGGCTAACCTCGGGGCAAGGGATCTTTGATCAGGAAAAATTGCAAGAACAACAAAACAAACTCCTCATGATGGTGAGATAAGAAAAGGGACAAGTGGAGATAGCACAAGAAGCTTACAAACTCGACAAAGCCTGGCTCAGGGATCATCAGAAGACCCTCAGAGATAGAAGGCAATGGCGACCGTGCCGTGCCTTGTGCCTCCTTCTTAACCTCTAGGGCCTGGCTGAGCCATTGGGTGCCGCAAGCACTAGTACCTGAGGACGAAGGATCCCCCATCTGATCCAAAGTCACAGATCGGCAGGGGAGCCACCTCTCGCTGAAGATAAGCGCTGATAAGGCCCGCTCCTATGATGCCTTTCTCTCGGAGGGTACACACCCCCACCAGATGTCTTTGGATATGAAATTTTTCTTTAGGCATGACATTGTGGCTTCAACTGAAAGGGAGCCTTAGTCAGAATGCTCCGATGGATGCCAAGAAGCTGCGACCCTGACAGGGCCCTCGACTGATGTCTTGCAGGTAGAACCATCACCTGTGCCAGCCCTTATTAGAAGGAGGATAGTGGCGCACTCGATCGACCACAATTCCATTTTTCTCTTCTCCTCCTTCCACAATAGCTCGACATAGAAGATGTATCGCCATAAAGTGAGGTTGGGTTTAGTGCCTAAATACCCTTCACATAGGGTGATGAAGGTAGCTATGAGCTAAATCCCATTCAGATTCAGATAATGAAGCAGCACCTACAGATACTTGAAGAGGGTCACGATGAAAGGAAGAAGGGGGAGGGTGTGCCCTCACTCGTGGAAGCTAACAAACGAAACCACATAACTAAGAGGTGGGCTCAGGGCCTCCTCAGTGCACAGAATCAACCATCTGCCATCGTCAAGCAGACTGCGCCAGACGAGGGCCCGAAGGCTTTATTGGTCTTCAATGATCAACACCGGTCCACCATAAAGAAGCACAATAGACGACCCAAGTGCGAGTAGGATAAGCTAGTCGAGGAAGACAAGGAAAAAGGGAACCGAAAGCAAGGTGGACAAGATAGACAGAGCAACAAAATTAAATTAAGACCGCCCTATGAAACCCTGTAGCTCAGTGCTAGTGGAGATGACCCGACAGACGAGGAAGCAGGCCTGACCCTCCAACCTGTCAGACCTTTGGCCACGCCACCACCTTTTGGGTGGGGCATGACTAAGTCATTCCCCTGTGTGCAATAAATGGTGAAACACAAAGGTAAATGCCACTAAGGCAGAGTTTTCCCAAATTACATCGTACTTTAAATATAGGGACCTCGAGTCTCCCGTCACCATGATTCTAGGCTCGGGGCCAAAACATCCAAAAGAGGGGATAACTACGAGTAGGGCAGGACATGAAGCTCATCACTCCCTCCTCCCGTTCTAACAACAGTCGCAACCACAAAGGCAGAAGCCCGCGTCAGGGAACCAAAAGGTGGACTTCGAAGGAGGCTCTAAGATGCCCATCGAATCAGATCATCTGAGGACACAACACTGCCAATCCCACTAACAACCTCATCATAACCCTAAATCAGAATCTTGAAGGCCGCAGACGGGGCACCCTAGGGAAGGGTCATCAGAGCGCGAAGGTCAACCCAATGAGAAACTAGACGACAACGAAGGCAACATTGGCCCCACGCTAAACGTCGAGTTCCATGACATGTCAAACACGACTTGGGATGTTGAAAAAGCACTGCAGACGGGTCTCTCTACGAGCGCGGATGCTCTAGGTCACCGCATCGATCATCTGACGAAGCTCCTCCTGCTCGAATTCCTGCCCTGCTCGGGAGAAAAAAAGGGATAAGGGTCTGAGCGTCCATGAATAGCGCAACAAGAAGCTTACTCGACGCGCGAGCCTCCACGATGGCTAAATGTGCCTCAAGACCCATGATGCAAACACCGGAGGTCCTGATAGCCAAGCAGGACGACTCTAGCCGTCCCCGCAGCTCGGCCATTGCCAACAATGGAAGAACCGAGGTTCCGGCCCCATGGGGCGATACATGGCTAGAAGGAGAGGGAGCCACAATGACCCTCCTGCTTAGGATGACACAACCGGGTTGGTGGTCGACCCTGATCATCCCAACGGCCTCAACGGGATGGCCAACAACGACCGAGGCGCTGGCAGCATCGACCGCTAGAGATTATGGTGCAGGCTCACTGTTGTTAGGCACTACCCTTGATTCTTCCTCTAGAGAGGTTGAGGGGGAGGACAAGACCAATATGACCTCTCCTCTGATGCTTCAGCCCACTATCCTACGAAGAAAGCTTGTCATCGAGACGATAGAAGAGCAAGAAAGGGATGAGTTCCCAGAAGCTACCCACCTTTCTCGCGACGAGCGACTCTTGGAACAACCTTGATGAGGGCACTCTAGCGCGGGATGCTTGCCATGATCCATGATTAGCTAAGAGAATCCCAAAAAGCTTCGAACAACATTACCCTCCTGAAAGAATGTTGTATTTCAGAAGCAAGGAAGCGATGACTGAAGTCAGTTGGGGGTAAGTGCAGAGGGACCCACTACTTATAGCACTCGACTGGATCCCGAAAACCAATAGCAGGTCTCATGAGCCTCACATTAGTTGTGAATGAAAAAAGGGATAAGGAAACATCGGACAAATGGGAAATATTCTCCCTCAGGGGCTACTGTCGGGGATACGATCCCTGTCCCTGGGGCCCATCGGTCAGCGAGCACACTAGGGAAAGGTCTCTAGCAACTAGGGCCTGCCGGTCAGCTAGAGGAGATAGGTAATGTCTACCTTGGAAGAACCGCCCTGGATGAAGCCTGCGGCAACGAGCCCGGGGTCGGGCATGGCAGAACATGACAAGAGGACCGAGCGTGCTGAAGGGAAACCACTCGAGTGGATCCTGCGCTTGGCCCAAGAGTGACCTGTCATAAATGACCGTCTACATTAACTGCGCTTGGCACTGGGCTAGAGTGGAGGTGCAGGTCTGCCTCCCACTCATGACCTACAAAACCCTCGAGCCGCAGAGCACTCTTAACCTATGAGCCCTTAGATTGTGGCGCATTTATGGACCGCACATACCTCATCTAGCGATGCACTCATGACCTATTGGGACTAGGCCTGAGTGCGTAGGGCGCTGGCAGGGTGCAACAGGACGAGCCATGCTGAGCCCCAGGCTACAAAGGCTAGGTGTCAGCATAGCCCGAATGATGGCACTTGGGCCCCAAGCTATCCGCCAGAAAGAATACAAGACAGCCAGGCAATCGCAAGCACGCGTGGCTTTACCCCATGGTAGGACACCTAGTTTTACCATCACCCAATTTCTCCTTCCAAAGGCAGCCATCGCTAGCCTATCCCCTCCTAAGCCTATAAAAGGAGGAGGCTGGTCCCCAGACACAGGAGGTTATTTTTGGGATCTAAGGTTCTTCTCCCCCGGATAGATGATGGACGCAAGGATTGACCCTAGACGAGACGTCTAGAAGGACCGGCGAACAAGAGGAGGACCTAGAGACCGGAGCCCTGCCGCCAAGCCAAGACTTAGCTAGGACTCCACCTTGTAACCACCTCCACCACTAATAAGAGCTTGAGAGCCTCTACAATCTCTCTTGCCTGCTTGTAACCCCTACTACGAGCTTTTATAATCAATGGTGCTGGTAGCGCAAGCCTCTGATGACTGGAAGTAGGAACGTCTTGCCCGAACCAATATAAATCATGCACCCACCGCGCACACCGCCTGGAGCCCAGAACACACACAATAAATTTAATTGTTGGAGCGAGGTTCGAAACACCGATAACCAAGGTCCACCAAAAGGCGTAAAGCATGTGCATGAGAACCATATTTGGCACCTAGGAACAACCGGACTATCTAGCCCTATGGCCCGGACAGTCCATGCCATCGTGACCAGATAAACACGGGAAAGAGTATTTATCCCATGCGTGGTTATCCTAACCTATCAGTGGGGATTTATTGGATTTCACCTACGAACAGGTCTAGTCCTCCTCCCCTATAAATATAAAGGTGTATGACCAATTGAGAACCCTCGAACACAGTCCAATCAAACCAATCTATTACTTTCTTTATCATTCCTGCCCTAGGAGTAGATGTAGCATAGTTATAGTTGTAGCTTTTCGCATATCCACATCCATCCCTATTTGACTCTACGTCATCTAGATCCATCTTAGGTGGCCTACTGACCCCAAGATGACCCTAGGATCTTACCCCTCGGAGGCAAGATCCACCTCATTCAAGATACTCTTCCTCAACTTGATTTCTGAATTCCTAGGCAATTCTACATCGTCTGGGGATGCCCTGAGTGGCCAGTCGGATTCGTATCATCATAAGATCTCTCCTTAAGAGGGTGAGATCTAGGTTCCTGCAAGAAAGAAGACGACCCCGTGCCATCGTGGACCGTCCGGCCTAGAGCATGGACTATCAGAGTGCAATGCAGGGAAGGAGACGCTCCTGCAGCGAGGTTGCAGACTGTCTGACCCAGAGCTGTGGATCGTCCACGCCGCCGTAGAGGGCACTTGCAGGCGGTACACCCCTAGTGATTGGCGCTAGATCAGCGCCAACACATACACAATTTAAAACTTAATAAAATAATTATTATGGGTCTGCGGGTTGTGGCCAAGGGCATTGGAGCTTGGAAGGGGCAGCCGTCGACCAGCCGCCAGCTGTGTTGCGCGCCTACTGAACATGGAAGGGGCACAAGACACAATGCAGGAAGCTAACAAAGCTAGAAGAGGTGGCCAATGGTGGGGAATTAGGAGCATTAGGTGTGGGGTTGATGGAGTTAGGGTTTGCACTTTCCTGTGAATATGGGCTAGGCCAAACAAATAAACTATGGGCCAATTTTGGATATCCAATGGATAAGGTGGAAGGTAGAAACCTAATCCGTGCGCGTCTGACTTTAGGTTGGATACGGGCATGTATCCATACCCGACTCCGTCGGATTGAATATCGACGGATATCCGAATTCGCGGTCAAATTGCCATCCCTAATGGAGTGGATAGCTTAGGTTTTCACAAAAGAGCCTTAAGGGATGCTGACATTGATGCATTTGGTCTGGAGCTGGTAGCCGCAAGCCCACTGAAACTTGGGAAGGTGGACAAAATCAATGATACTCACGTGAAGAAGTAACTCTGTTTGGAGGACGTACATAAGAAATCTAGGGAGGATTGTTCCACCAACACCACTTCCTTATATTTTTCATCAAGATAAGAAGATATTGAAGAAGCATGAGTATGCTTTTGGTAGGCTCCAAGGAGGAGCACTACCAGACATAATGGGTCCGATTGGTTCAGGTGGCCCAACTGAGCTTTTTTGAGATTTAGAGCCAAGCTGAGTTAGAACGGTATGCAATAGACCAGACTTGTTTGATTGGTTTCATTTCTCTGTTGTGCCAGGTCCAATACATATTTTGATTGGTTGGATGGGTGAGAAAGAAGCCAAAAAAAATTTTGATAGCAAGTGAGATCTAGTTTTGTTTATACATATATAGGGAACACAAAAATGAAATTGGTTTCTCAATTGGATATACTAATCAAGAGATATAACAAGAAAACTAATTAAAACCAGATCTCAGTTTCTATGCCCAGCTTGGTTGAGTTCATACAGTCAAAATGGCCTTTCTTCCTTAACCTGGCTCTAGATCACTAATTGCATGAGTTCACACTTCTGGAGTTCCCTAGTAGATGATGGCATGCTTCTAAACAACTAGAGTGCTAGCCTTTTGCCCTTTTTGATGCTATGTATATGTGTGTCATGTGCTACCCTTGGCCCCTGCCTAGCTGTTGCTGCATTGCAGTTGCAGGATTGTAGCCTTGCTAGGTTCTAGGATGTCTGCAAGTGTGAATTGTGATATAAGCGGTGTGCCTTGCTGCCTAGCTAGCTACTGCCTTGCTGTTGTTGCTGAGTTGTTAGCATGTGTGTTGGTGCTACTACTCTGCTAGCCTTTTGGTGGCTGTTTCGTGGGCCATATGTTTTGTAAACAAAGCTAATTTTGGTGTCTAGTTTTGTAAAGTAGTATGTTGCTGTTGTTGTGTTGTTTGAACTGATGAAACCATCTAGTCGGTCAGTCACATGTTGCTTGCGAATATATGATCTCTTCCTATGAACTTGTGAACTGTGATGAATTGAAGTTTGAAGTACTGAACTAATATTAGTTAACTGTCTTAATTTGGTTTGATGTGCTCTGTGAACTGTGAAATTGTGAGAACAATTACTATTTTATGGTGCTAAATTGGTTTCAATGAACTAGCATTTGATTATGTTGCCGTATTTGTGTGTGTATATATATGGTATGTGTGCACCTATTTTTCTTGTGGCTCACGAGTTAAACGAGCTAGCTCAAGCTTGTTAACGAGCCAAGCTGAGCCGGCTCTCTGGCTCGATTCCTTAACGAGTGGAGTCAAGCCGAGCCAGCTCGTTATCTTAACGAGTTAGCTCGAACTCGGCCAAGCCGAGCTGAGGTAGCTCGATATCCAGCCCTACCGGTCAGGCAACCAATCACACCCAATGAGTTTCCTTAGTTGGAACTATCACCATTTGGGCAATGTCACGATCGATAGTCGTCTAATGGAGAGAGTTGCACCGATTGTGCTTTCTGTTCTCAAAACTTGAGTACGTAAAGCACATGTAGAAAATTTAAAGGGTACTCGGATTATGATTGTTCTTTTGCTGTAAGTAGCATGGGTCGCAGTTGGGCCTAAGCATTTTCTGGAATAATAAAACAAAAATGGAAATTTTATTGTACTCTTAGTGCCATATTGATGGTACCATTATACAGAACGTTGAAGAACAACGACAACTTGTGTTTATGGTGAAGCGTAGGTGTAGGAAAGACACAAGATATTGGGCATGATAAAATATATCATGGTCATATCACAGATGTTGTGGTTATGTATGGGAGACTTCAATGAAGTCCTTCACAAGGAGGAGCGTTCTAGTGTCCACGGAGCAAGTTTAGCCCAGAACATATGAGATGTGGAGGTGTCTGATTTTTTGCATTTTAAGTTTTTTCTAAAAATTTTATGTTTGGCACCCTAGACAACATAATCTCGTTTTTGAACTTTTTTCTCAAATATCACAAGCCACGTCGCCGAGGTAACATGTCTCGGCGCCGTGACCTATGGCATCAAGGTACCAAGCGACTAGTGCTGACCAATGCTGCACTAACGTCTATATGATGCCAGCCTAACTCAGCGCTATGGGCGGATTTGGGCCTGGGCCACCTAGGCCGTGGCCCGGGGCACAGCCCAAAAATCCATTGTATATAGGTCTTTTTTCAACAAAAAAATCTAGTCCAAAATAAATTTCAGCCTAAAAATGTAGTCCAAAAGACCTCCTGCTTGCACCGATTGAGCTTAGCGCTGGCGGTCTCCCTCAGCCGCTCAAGTCATGAGAACATAGGCTCTTCCAATTATTTCACAAACCTGCGCGACTGCGTTTTCTATGTTGCCAGTGGCGCGGCCGCCTCCATTCAGCCCTTTATCGCTCTCCACGCCTTCAGGCTCTACGAATCCGGCAAGGGCACAAGGCATCAAGTTGCTGCCAGCAACCTCCGAGGCAGCCGGGTAGGTTCTGACTCAGGCATCCACCACTGCCAGTCCGACCTCCACCTCCGCCAGTCCACCTCCAGCGTCCTTGCGACTGTCACGGAACCTCCCAAGGTATTAGGCCCACCTACAGTTGTCCTTGTCCTAAGGACCTTGGACAGCCCTATAGATGCACATAATCACTCGACAAGTTCGGTAACTGTATCCTCATCATTTCGCCCAAGAGCGCTTCACCCGTCACGCAGATATTACATCACATCGGAGGAAAGGATAAGCGGAAGCATATTACAATAACTTAATTTACATTCATAAAATATAGAGAGAGTATTATTATTACAATACCAGGGTATTAAGAGTGCATAAAGTATTATTACAAACCAGGGAGGCAAAACACCCTTCCGCAGAAAAGTTTATTGTTTTCAAGGTGAGGGGCAAACATCCTCCCGCGACCAACTTCACTACTGGGGTTCCTCCTTGGGTACCACCTTTGAACAGAAACAGCAAAACTCCGCTATTTCCTCACCTACAACAATATGAGTTCGAAAACCCTAAGTACGGAGTGTACTTTCGCAAGTCTTACCCGACAAAAGAAAAAGACTATCAAGGATATGCTGGCTTGAGGGAGTCAAGGTAAGGCTATTCAAGAATCAAAGACTCTGTTTGCGGAAATGCTTACTAACAGTGGATCCTTAAAAATCCAGTTTTATTATGAGGTTAAGTCATTACCTACATCTAGAGTTCTTTCTACCCTAGTTCAAGCACTTGGCCTACACTAGCCATCTTTTATCACCCTTTTACTTTACTGGATTGCTACGTGTAGCGCGGTGACCAAGTCTTCATGTTCGAGAAGTAACGACGATCTTAATCGATTAATACCCAGCTGGGGATCTCCAACCACACTACATATGTAGCACTTGACCCTTGCATATGTCAACTCGCCACCGGGTTTCTCAAGACCAGACCGGGTTCACGCCAATCGAGATCACAGATACACCACCGTCCAGCCTCTTGCCACGGAGGGTACACGCTACGCTCGCCATCTCTCCACTCCCATTGTGTGTTGGCCTTTCTGGTATTGGTCCGACTGAGGCAAAGCTTACCTATGACGAGGCATGTGGCCAGTTAAAAGGTCCTCAATCATCAAGCCTACATCGACATGGTCCTTAATCGACTCAGACGGAGACACTACACCGAGACTTCCTTCTCGTGCAAGTCACCCGCCTGGTCTCATTTTTATCATTTACCATCCCAAAGTTTGGTACCTGACAGAGGTACATCTTTTCCAATGTTGAACCCATCATGGCCATGATGGATTCAGCATCAAGTTTTATTTTTGAAAACATCCCATTCCATCTGAAGCATCATCTTTTGTTTTAAACAAAACATTTTGTTTTCTAAAGCAAGACTAAGCATCAGAAAACTTTTTAAGTAAAACAGGTATCAAGGAATTGTAATCAATTTCAAGGTAGGAAATGCATCAATGGTGTAGCACTCAACTCCTATCACCAAATGCATCATTCCAAGTGATAAAGAATTTAAAATAAAAGGGGTAAATGCACCGGGGCTTGCCTTGTGTCGTAGGGGACTCGGGATCTGTTCCACAAATGTCAAAGTAGAAACTGTCCCTGACAGGTAGAATTTCAGTCCGTGGTGCAACTTCCTCTTCAACTACTTCTTCTTCGTTTTCTAAATGTAACAATATACATACATAAATGCTCATGTGATGCTATGAATATGGAGTTATGATAGAATACATTAAGTTATATCTTGAATATAACTTTCTTTCAGGGTATACGTGTCGGTGTTTGGCACCCGACCGCGCACCCGGGGTTACCCCTCGAGGTGCTTTTGGGTAGGACGGTGTAACCGACTGTAGCTCGATGGTTTGTGCTGGGCGCACGAGAGACGGTAGACGATTTTCTACAGGTTCGGGCCGCTTAGAGAGGCGTAATACCCTACTTCCTGGTGTGGATCTTTATGTGGTGGGTTACAAGGGGATTCTCTAGTATGAAGGACGCTAGACAATAGTGTAGATGGCTAATGAGTGACATGTCTTTTGATGGGGTGCCCCCTAGGCCTTATATACTCGACCGTGGGGCGTTACATGTGGGTATGATAACTATGTGCTCCTAAGTAATAGTGAACCGACTGAACTTATCTCCCTATTATCCTGCCGACTTATCCTCATTCAGTTCCGACGTCTGAGGGCGCTTTGCGGGAGAATCGGATTAAAGCTGCGGATAACGTTTAAATCCACTCGAGGCGCATGGGCTCGAGTTGATCCAATCTTGCGTCGATCCATTCTGCCAGTGATTCCTCCCCTAGCCCATGAAGGGGTGGCCTTGCGGAATAATGGGCCTGGAGTCTTTCGCGAGGCCTTCCAACCTTCTAGTGGACCCGGGGGATATCTATCCCCCACAAGCCCCCAATCTTTGAGTTGATTTTGAAACAATCGGCCTAAATATTCTAGGTCCAGCTTGCAGTTTTGACTTTAAACTGTGGATGCTTTGACAGTACACTTGTCAAGTCGTTGATTCTGAACTTTGATCGATCTGGTAAAAACAAACTTCTGTTATGTTCTTCAGTTCTTTTAGCGGTCTTCGCTTTATAATTCAGAGATTAGTGCTTGGTTACTAGCTTATGCTTTAGAGATTAGCATTTTGTCTTTAGGGGTTGAAGATTCATTGGTGCACCCAATGGGTGTAGCCCCCGAGCTTTGAGTGGATTACTGAAAATAATCCACTCAAAGGTCTTCATCTCCTTCTTTTTAGAAGTTGTTGGTTCATCTTCGTCCCATGCTTTAGAAATTAGCATTTCACTGTCGTTCCATGCCCTAGAGATCAACATTCTGCCTTCGGGGTTGAGAATGGGTGTAGCCCCCGTGCTTTGAGTGGATTACTAAAAATAATCCACTCAAAGGTCTTCATCTCATGCCTTAGAATTTGGCATTATATCGTCAGCTTATGCTTTTAGAGATCAACCTGTTGTCTTTAATTCTTGCCTTAGAGATCGACAACGCGGTATACACATGTCCTGTTAGGTTTGAAATTTGTCGGCGTTTCGAGACCGGGGGGTCCCTAAGCCGACGAGTGAGTGTGCCGCGTGCCCCAGCCCAGATGGGTCGAGCGCGTGGGCGAGCGCGAAGGGGGGAAGAGCGAGGTGGCCGGAGCCGAGTCGTGAGGGAGGTGGAGATCCCGCGGCCTTCGTGTTCGTCCCGCGCCCAGGTCGGGTGCGCTTGCAGTAGGGGGTTACAAGCGTCCACGCGGGTGAGGGAAGCGAGCGGTCCCCAAGAGAGCGCCTGCCCCTGCCCTCGTTCCCGCGGGGCCAACCTTCTCTAAGAAGGCCCTGGTCCTTCCTTTTATAGGCGTAAGGAGAGGATCCAGGTGTACAATGGGGGTGCAGCAGAGTGCTACGTGTCTAGCGGGGGAGAGCTAGTGCCCTAAGTACATGCCAATGTGGCAGCCGGAAAGAACTTGGCACCCAGCTGGTGTGGTGTCGTGGCTGTCGGAGGAGTAACGGAGCCTGGTGGAGGGACAACTGTCGGAGCGGTTGGGCCCTTGCTGACGTCCCCCTGCTTCCGTAAGGGAGCTAAGAGCCGCCGTCGTCATGGGTCTAGCGGGGCGCCATCATTGCCTATCTGGCGGAGCTAGCCAGATGGGACGTCGGTCCTGTTCTCTGCGGCCCGAGTCGGCTCGGGGTAGGGTGATGATGGCGCTTCCTGTTGACGTGGCGGACTTGTGCCCTAGGTCGGGCGACGTGGAGGCTCCTCCGAAGCCGAGGTCGAGTCTGTCCTGCATGGCCGAGGCCGAGCCCGAGCTCCTGGGTCGGGCGAGGCGGAGGTCGTTCGGCAGAGGCCAGGGCGGAGTCCGACCCCTGGGGTCGGGCGAGGCGGAGTTCGTCGTCTTTCGGGGCCTTAGCCCGAGTCCGAGCCCTGGGTCGGGCGGAGTGGAGTTCGCCGTCTTCCGGGGCCTTAGCCCGAGTCCGAGCCCTGGGTCGGGCGGAGCGGAGTTCGCCGTCTTCTGGGGCCTTAGCCCGAGTCCGAGCCCTGGGTCGGGCGGAGCAGAGTTCGCCGTCTTCCGGGGCCTTAGCCCGAGTCCGAGCCCTGGGTCGGGCGGAGCGGAGTTCGCCGTCTTCCGGGGCTTTAGCCCGGGTCCGAGCCCTGGGTCGGGCGGAGCGGAGTTCGCCGTCTTCCGGGGCCTTAGCCCGAGTCCGAGCCCTGGGTCAGGCGGAGCTTCCTATGGCGCCTTTGGCAAGGCCTGGCTGCCTGTCAGTCTCACTCTGTTAAGTGGCACTGCAGTCGGGATGGCGTAGGCGGCGCTGTCCTTTTGTCAGACCGGTCAGTGGAGCGGCGAAGTGACGGCGGTCACTTCGGCTCTGCCTGGGGGCGCGCGTCAGGATAAAGGTGCCAGGCTACCTTTGCGTTAAATGCCCCTGTGACTCGGTCGGTCGACGCGGCGATTTAGTCAGGGTTGCTTCTTAACGAAGGCAAGGCCTCGGGCGAGCCGGAGATGCGTCTGCCGTAAAAAAGGGGGCCTCGAGCGAGACGGAAACACCTCAGGGTCGGCTGCCCTTGCCCGAGGCTAGGCTCGGGCGAGGCGTGATCGAGTCGCTCGTACGGACTGATCCCTGACTTAATCGCACCCATCAGGCCTCTGCAGCTTTATGCTGATGGGGGTTACCAGCTGAGAATTAGGCGTCTTGAGGGTACCCCTAATTATGGTCCCCGACAGTAGCCCCCGAGCCTCGAAGGGAGTGTTAGCACTCGCTTGGAGGCTTTCGTCGCACTTTTTTGCAAGGGGACCAGCCTTTCTCGGTTGCATTTTGTTCCGGTGGGTGCGCGCGAGCGCACCCGCCGGGTGTAGCCCCCGAGGCCTCGGAGGAGTGGTTTCACTCCTTCGAGGTCTTAATGCCTTGCGTAATGCTTCGGCTGGTCTGGTGGTTCCCTCATGCGAACTGGCCGTAGCCCGGGTGCACTGTCGGGGCCTAAGTTCTCGGGCTGGTATGTTGACGCTGTCAACGGTTTGGCCGGAGCCGGGTTTGCGAGAGCAGCCCCCGAGCCTCCGCACAGGGCGAGAGGGCGATCAGGGACAGACTCGGCTTTTTTACATACGCCCCTACGTCGCCTTTCCGCAAGGAGGAGGGGGGGAGAGCGCCATGTTACCCTCGATGGGCACCGAACATGGTGTCTCCGGTGAGCTGCAAGCGGGTAATCCGAGTGGACGTCCGTGCCCCGTTCGTTGGGGGTCGGCTAGGGGCCCGGAGGCACGCCCAAAAGTACCTGCGGGTGATCTGCCGGACCCGGTCCCCTGGCGACGGGGTCCGAGGGCTTGATGCCTCCCTCCGATGGGATTCCGTTACAGGATCGTTCCCGCTGGTCTCGGAAATGTCCTAGGGTACCTCGGGAGCGCAGCCCGAGCCTTGGTTATGTATCGAATGTACCCCTGGTCATCCCTCGCTCGGTGTCTGAGGCGACTGTGAACCCTTCGGGGGGCCAGCCTTCGAACCCCTGATCAGTAATGGGCGCGGAGCCCGAGTAGCCTGAGGCGGCCGTGGAACCTTTCGGGAGGCCGACCTTCGAACCTCTGACCAATAGTGGGTGTCGGGCCCACGCGATCTGAGGCGGCTGTTGAACCCTTCGGGGGGCCAGCCTTCGAACCCCTGATCAGTAAGGAGGCTCGGAGCCTAGTTCCTTCACGGGGAAGGATCCCTTTAGGGGTATCCCCTTTCCCGGTCCCTGTTGCAAGAGATAGAGAAAGAGGAAAAAGGAAAAAGGATACGAAATTGAACGACGCGGCGTACCTTTTTTGGTGCGGTTGTTTTGGCGAAGGTGAAGCGTTGCCAGCTGCTCCTGCCAGAAGCGCCGCCTGTCCAGCCGCGGAGTTAATGTGACGGGGCGAGTAGTTGGCGAGGCTGCCGTTGCGCGTGCGCGAGCCGTTCGAGGAACGGGTCACGGGCGCATCGTCTTCACGCCGTGAGAGGGGGTTCTCTCGCTGCCTCCGGATGGGACGTGAGCTTGGCTGACGGCGTGACCGCTACTCCCGCGTGCCTGCCACCGTCATTACTGCCGGCTCACCTTTGGCCGCGTTGGCCGCCGTGCCAGGCCGGCGCCGCTAGGTCGCGCGCTGGGTCGCCTCGAGTCGCGGTATTGGTTCCGCAATCGAGGAAGTGCGGTGGTGGCACAGGCGGTACAGTCGCTTGCATGCAGCATTCGGCGCGCCGGTCGCGCGACGCGTGGGCCTGGGCCTCCGTGCTGGCGTGTCGGGAGTCGGAGAGGCGTGTCCACTTGGCGCGATTGCATGCCGCCCGCATGGCTGCCCGCCCCTTTCGCCCGTTGGTCTGGGCAAAAGTGGAGGGTCACTTGTAACCGCTGGGTGGTTGCGTGCGCCGTGTGCGGCGGTTTGGCTTCTTCTGCTCGGAGCCGGTCTGCATGACATGCGGGACCCAGCCCCCGCGCCGCAGGGGAGGGCTTTGGAGGCGTGTTGGAGAAGACTCAGCCCGTGACGGTTGGGGGCGCAAGCAGGGAGAGTCGCCTTTAAAAGGAGGGCGACCCCTTCCGTAAGGCGACCACGTCTTCTTTCTCCCTTATGCACCGCGTCCCTCCAACTTCCAAGCCCCCGGATGGGGGAAACCACCGTCTTTTCGCCCCATCGTTGGAGGAACGCAACTCCGTGGGAGTTGGTACCTTTCAGCCATCGTTCGGCTTCAAGGATTTTCATCATGCAGCCCGGCTGCACCCCTCCACCGGCGGTCACCCAAGATGGTGACCTCCGGCTTGATGGTGGGGGAAAGCGAGCCGGGCTGCGGCCTCTGCCCCTCCCTCAGCCTCAAGGATTTTCATCACCAGGGCTGGGGAGGGGAGTGTGCCGAGTTGAGGTCGGCCCCCGCGAGGGCGATGGCCCGCTCCTTCACCCAGCGATCGGAGGGAAGGGCGGTCGTCGTCCGTGGCGCTGGCAGCTGCACCGTGCCTGGCTTTCGGACGCGAGTGGCTTCGGAGCCACTCGCGGCGCCGGCGTTTGCCACGGCAGCTGGAAGAGGTTCTTCCGCCGGCGCGATAGCCAGGGCTGGCCACGGACCGACCTCCAACTCTACGGCCTTCTGCCCATCCTTGCCTCTCGAGTTCGGGCATGGGCGGGGGCCTCCCAGCAGCAGCATCCGCCCTGAGGTCATCACTGCTGCTGTTCGGCCCCCTGGGACAGAAGTCTTCATCGTCGCCGCTGTCGGGGCGGGCGATGACATGCCGTTCGTCGGTCTTCTGTTGCTCCACAGGCCCACCCTTATCGAGTGGGGTTGTTCGTACCTGCGGAGGGGGAACCGGAGTTCCGTTTGTAATGGCACTTCGAATGCCAGGATTTTTTGTTCATTACGGCTTTCGGGACCTGAACATGTATGTAACTTCGGCACGGAGCCGTGTTTTTTCCTCATTCTTGAGCACTAAGACTCGTCTATTGACTATCTGAACCGCTTCACCAAGCATGAGTCGCCCCGTGTCAAGGTGACGAGTGAGGTATCCGTATCCCGGAGGCGTAGGAGTCCCTCGGCTCGGTCGGCCCTGCCGTCCGAGGCTCCTCTAGCTTAGTTAAAGAGACCCCTCGGCCGCTCCTCGTCGAGCCGAGGCTAGGGGTAGCGATATCAGTATGAACAGAGGCGGAGTTGGCTCGAAAATGAAACCTGGTTGGCCGGAGCCTAGCCGGGTTGTCCGTTGGCAGGATCGACGTCGGAGTTGATCAGCCGAGGTTTCGGACCGGGCTGGCGCTCTCGGAAGATGGTTGGCCGAGGCCCCGGAGGTGGCCGGCCGAGCCGCCTGCTCGGGCCGGATTCTCGGAGAAGTCCCTGACAGCGATTTGCCCGGGCGCGGTGACGATGTCGTCCTTCGGAGCGGAGACCCTCGGACCGCGTCGCCGTCCGAGGCTAGGTCGGGCCTCGCCGAAGGTGCCGTCGATGCCGAGGGTGTTGCTGCCCCCTTCCAGCGTCAAGACCTGAGCCTGCAGGATCAGATCGTCTTGTAGCGTGTGCCTTATGCGGCCGCCGAGGCCAGAACACACACCCTCGCTGCGTTTTAAAGCTGCGTCTCTTTTCTTCTTGTTTCGAGTATCTGGACTTTTTGTCGGTAACAGGGATGTTAGTGCGAGCGAGAGTTGCTTCTCGCGGAAGGTGATGAGTGAGGTATCCGTATCCCGGAGGCGTGGGAGTCCCTCGGCTCGGTCATCCTTGCCGCTTACGCGTACTTTCACCCGTCCGTGAGGCCCTGTCGCCGACTCGGTCGAGAAGGCTCGAAGGATCGCTTCGGCAGAAGGGCTTCCGAACGTAAAGACTTGTTCGATCCGTGGAGCCACTTTATCCGAACGCGAGTTACTTATCGCAGAAGGCGATGAGTGAGGTATCCGTATCCCGGAGGCGTAGGAGTCCCTCGGCTCGGTCAGCCTTGACTGCTTACGTGTACTCCGTCGTTTCCAGGACCCACTTTTTGAAGTAGTCAAAAAGTACGAAAGATATTTTGGTAAAAGAGATTTTTTTTCGAGGAAAATTTTGACGCAGAGGGGGTTTCCCCCCTTTTAGCCCCCGAGGGAGGGTCGGGCTTTGCCGAGGCGAGGCCGACCCTTCCTTGTTGACTAAACTTTGAGTGGGTGCGAGGTATATGAACAACTTGGAAATATCTTAAGGGTAGAAGCGACGTAGCTGTTGGATGTTCCAAGCGTTGCCGTAGACCTCGTCTTGACTGTTGGCCAGCTTGTACGTTTCGGGCTTCAGAACTTTGGCGATGACGAATGGCCCCTCCCAGGGGGGCGTGAGCTTGTGCCTCCCTCGGGTGTCTTGCCGCAGCCGAAGCACCAGGTCGCCCACCTGGAGGTCTCGGGGTCGGACCCCTCGGGCGTGGTAGCGTCGCAGGGACTGCTGATACCGCGCCGAGTGTAGTAAGGCCCTGTCCCGAGCCTCTTCCAGCTGGTCCAGCGAGTCTTCTCGGCTAGCTTGGTTGCTTTGATCATCGTAGGCTCTCGTCCTCGGGGAGCCGTATTCCAGGTCCGTGGGCAAGACGGCCTTGGCCCCGTAGACCAGGAAGAACGGCGTGAAACCCGTGGCTCGGCTCGGCGTCGTCCTCAGGCTCCAGACCACCGAGGGGAGTTCCTTCATCCATCGCTTGCCGAACTTGTTGAGGTCGTTGTAAATCCGAGGCTTGAGCCCTTGTAGAATCATGCCATTGGCACGCTCTACTTGCCCATTCGACATGGGATGAGCTACGGCAGCCCAGTCCACCCGCATGTTGTGATCCTCGCAAAAATCCAAGAATTTTTTGCCGGTGAACTGGGTGCCGTTGTCGGTGATGATGGAGTTTGGGACCCCGAAGCGATGGATGATGTTGGTGAAGAACGCCACCGCCTGCTCGGACCTGATGCTGTTCAGGGGTCGGACCTCGATCCACTTGGAGAATTTGTCGACGGCGACCAGCAGGTGCGTGTAGCCCCCGGGCGCCTTCTGCAGAGGGCCGACGAGGTCCAGACCCCACACAGCGAAGGGCCAGGTGATGGGTATCGTCTGCAGAGCCTGAGCGGGCAGGTGGGTCTGCTTCGCATAGAATTGACACCCTTAACAGGTGCGGACAATTCTAGTGGCGTCAGCCACCGCCGTCGGCCAGTAGAAGCCTTGCCGGAAAGCGTTCCCGACGAGGGCTCGAGGCGCTGCATGATGGCCGCAAGCCCCCGAGTGTATCTCTTGCAAGAGTTCCTGACCTTCGGCGATGGAGATGCATCGCTGGAGGATGCCCGAGGGGCTGCGGTGGTAGAGCTCCTTCTCATCGCCCAGCAAGACGAACGACTTGGCGCGTCGCGCTACCCGCCGTGCCTCAGCCTGGTCGAGGGGTAGCTCTCCTTGGCGGAGATATTGCAGGTACGTGGCCTGCCAATCTTGATCAGGCGTGACCCCGCCCCGCTCCTCCTCGATGCGGAGCGCCTCGCCCTCGGGAGCCGAGGGTTCCTCGGGCTGAACCGAGGACGGCTCGGGCTGGGCCGAGGTTACCTCGGACGGGGCCGAGGGCACCTCGGGCTCGGGCGTGTCGCTGATCTTGACGGAGGGTTGGTGCAGATCCCGGGAGAAGACGTCCGGGGGAACCGTCGTTCGCCCCGAGGCTATCTTCGCCAGCTCGTCCGCAGTCTCGTTGTAGCGCCGGGCGATGTGGTTAAGCTCGAGCCCGTAGAACTTGTCTTCCAGGCGTCGAACCTCATCACAGTAGGCCTCCATCTTCGGGTCGCGGCAGTGGGAGTTCTTCATGACCTGGTCGATGACGAGCTGCGAGTCGCCGCGAGCGTCGAGGCGTCGGACCCCTAGCTCGATGGCGATTCGCAATCCGTTGATCAGAGCTTCGTACTCGGCCACATTGTTGGATGCCGGGAAATGGAGGCGCAGCACGTAGCGCAGGTGTTTCCCGAGGGGCGAGACGAAGAGCAGGCCCGCGCCGGCTCCCGTCTTCATCAGCGACCCGTCGAAAAACATGGTCCAGAGCTCCGGTTGGATCGGAGCCGTCGGCAACTGGGTGTCGACCCATTCGGCTACGAAGTCCGCCAGTACCTGGGACTTGATGGCCTTCCGAGGGGCGAACAAGATTGTCTCGCCCATGATTTCCACCGCCCACTTTGCGATCCGTCCCGAGGCCTCTCGGCACTGGATGATCTCCCCAGGGGGAAGGATGACACCACAGTTACCGGATGAGACTCGAAGTAATGTCGCAACTTTCGCCTCGTCAGGATCACTGCATACAACAGCTTCTGAACTTGTGGGTAGCGGATCTTGGTTTCGGACAGCACCTCGCTGACGAAGTAGACTGGCCTCTGAATGGGCAATGCATGCCCCTCTTCTTGCCTTTCGACCACGATCGCGGCGCTAACCACCTGAGTGGTAGCGGCGACGTAGACCAAGAGGGCTTCTCCATCAGCTGGGGGTACCAAGACGGGCGCCTGGGTGAGGAGCGCCTTCAGGTTCCCGAGAGCTTCCTCGGCTTCGGGGGTCCAAGCGAAGCACTCGGCCTTCCTTAAGAGACGGTACAGAGGCAGGCCTCTTTCGCCGAGGCGCGAGATGAAACGGCTCAAGGCCGCGAGACATCCCATGACCCTCTGTACGCCTTTTAAGTCCTTGATGGGCCCCATGCTGGTGATGGCTGCGATCTTCTCCGGGTTGGCTTCGATGCCCCGCTCGGAGACGATGAATCCCAGGAGCATGCCTCGGGGCACCCCGAAGACACACTTCTCGGGATTGAGCTTGACGTCCTTTGCCTTGAGACACCGGAATGTCACTTCAAGGTCG
This sequence comes from Zea luxurians, assembly GCA_029449295.1. Lineage (NCBI taxonomy): Eukaryota > Viridiplantae > Streptophyta > Magnoliopsida > Poales > Poaceae > Zea > Zea luxurians. Next base: position 125,168,148 of record JAOPSE010000009.1, read on the forward strand.
GAGAGAAGGTCGGAGGCTTTCCTTGTCTTGACTACGATGTCATCGACGTAGGCCTCGACCGTGCGACCGATGTGTTCGCCGAACACATGGTTCATGCACCGCTGGTACGTTGCACCCGCGTTCCTCAAACCAAACGGCATGGTGACATAGCAGTACATGCCGAAGGGCGTGATGAAAGAAGTCGCGATCTGGTCGGACTCTTTCATCTTGATTTGATGATACCCTGAGTAGGCATCGAGGAAAGACAGGGTTTCGCACCCAGCAGTGGAATCCACGATTTGATCGATGCGAGGTAGAGGGTAGGGAACCTTCGGACATGCTTTGTTGAGACCAGTGTAGTCTACACACATCCGCCATTTCCCCCCTTTCTTCCTCACAAGGACAGGGTTGGCAAGCCATTCGGGATGGAATACCTCTTTGATGAACCCTGCTGCCATCAGCTTGTGGATCTCCTCGCCTATCACCCTGCGCCTTTCCTCGTCGAATCGGCGCAGAGGCTGCCTGACCGGTCGGGCTCCGGCCCGAATATCCAGCGAGTGCTCGGCGACATCCCTCGGTATGCCGAGCATGTCCGAGGGACTCCACGCAAAGACGTCGGCGTTTGCGCGGAGAAAGTCGACGAGCACTGCTTCCTATTTGGGGTCTAACCCGGAACCGATCCGGATCTGCTTGGAGGTGTCGCCACTGGGGTCGAGAGGGACGGCCTTAACCGTCTCTGCTGGCTCGAAGTTGCCGGCGTGTCGCTTCACGTCCGGCACCTCTCGGGAGAGGCTTTCCAGGTCGGCGATGAGGGCCTCGGACTCGGCGAGGGCCTCGGCGTACTCCACGCACTCCACATCGCATTCGAACGCGTGTTTGTACGTGGGGCCGACGGTGATGACCCCGTTGGGGCCCGGCATCTTGAGCTTCAGGTAGGTGTAGTTGGGGATGGCCATGAACTTCGCGTAGCATGGCCTCCCCAATACTGCGTGGTAGGTTCCTCGGAACCCGACCACCTCGAACGTCAAAGTCTCCCTTCGGAAGTTGGAGGGTGTTCCGAAGCAGACAGGAAGGTCGAGCCGTCCGAGGGGCTGGACGCGCTTCCCAGGAATGATCCGGTGGAAGGGCGCAGCGCCTGCTCGGACGGAGGACAGATCGACGCGCAGGAGCCTGAGGGTCTCGGCGTAGATGATATTGAGGCAGCTGCCCCCATCCATCAGGACCTTGGTGAGCCTAACGTCGCCGATGATGGGGTTGACGACGAGCGGGTACTTCCCCGGGCTCGGCACATGGTCGGGGTGGTCATCTTGGTCGAAGGTGATGGGCTTGTCGGACCAGTCTAGGTAGACTGGCGCCGCCACCTTCACCGAGCAGACCTCCCGACGCTCTCGCTTACGATACCGAGCCGAGGCATTCGCCGCATGCCCTCCGTAGGTCATGAAGCAGTCGCGGACCTCGGGGAACTCTCCTGCTTGGCGATCTTCCTTTTTGTCGTCGTCGCGGGCCCTGCCACCCTCTGCGGGTGGCCCGGCCTTGTGGAAGTGGCGCCGAAGCATGACGCACTCCTCGAGGGTGTGCTTGACGGGCCCCTGATGGTAAGGGCACGTCTCCTTGAGCATCTTGTCGAAGAGGTTGGCACCTTCGGGGGGCTTCCGAGGGTTCTTGTACTCAGCGGCGGCGACAAGGTCTGCGTCGGCGGCGTCGCGTTTCGCTTGCGACTTCCTCCTGCCTTTCTTCTTGGCGCCGAGCGGAGTAGACGCCTCGGGAGCATCCTCCGATGGGCAGCCCTGGGGCTGCTTGTCCTTTCGGAAGATGGCCTCGACCGCCTCCTGGCCAGAGGCGAACTTGGTGGCGATGTCCATCAGCTCGCTCGCCCTGGTGGGGGTCTTGCAACCCAACTTGCTCACCAGGTCACGGCAAGTGGTGCCGGCAAGGAACGCGCCGATGACATCTGAGTCGGTGATGTTGGGCAGCTCGGTGCGCTGCTTTGAGAATCGCCGGATGTAGTCCCGAAGAGACTCTCCCGGCTGTTGCCGGTAGCTTCGGAGGTCCCAGGAATTCCCGGGGCGCACGTACGTGCCCTGGAAGTTGCCGGCGAAAGCTTGGACCAAATCCTCCCAGTTGGAAATCTGCCCCGGAGGCAGGTGCTCCAACCAAGCGCGAGCAGTGTCGGAGAGGAACAGGGGGAGGTTGCGGATGATGAGATTGTCGTCGTCCATTCCACCCAGTTGACAGGCCAGGCGGTAGTCCGCGAGCCACAATTCCGGTCTCGTTTCCCCCGAGTACTTTGTGATAGTAGTCGGGGGTCGGAATCGGGCCGGAAACGGCGCCCGCCGAATGGCCCGACTGAAGACCTGCGGACCGGGTGGTTCGGGCGAGGGACTCCGATCCTCCCCGCTGTCGTAGCGTCCCCCACGCCTGGGGTGATAGCCTCGGCGCACCCTTTCGTCGAGGCGGGCCCGACGGTCGCGATGAGGGTGCTCGTCGCCGAGGTGGCCCGGGGCCGCAGGCGCGGTGTTGCGCGTGCGCCCGGTGTAGACTGAGGCTTCCCGCATGAGTCGGGAAGTCGCGGCACGAGGTTCCGAGGGGTACCCCTGCCTTCGGGAGGCAGAGCTCTCGGCCCGCCGGGCCGCAACGCCTTCCAGGAGATGCTTGAGCTCTCCCTGGATTCGCCGACCCTCGGTGGTTGATGACTCCGGCATCGCGCGGAGGAGCATCGCTGCGGCTGCCAGGTCCTGACCGGTCCTGCTGGATGCGGGCGGCGGCCTGTCCCTGGCATCGTTGGCGATGCGGTGCTAGAGACCCTGGGGCAGGTGATGTATTTCTCCGGCCGGGGGCTGGCCCGCCCATACCTGCCCGAAGTCCCGGCGGATCAACTCAAGCGCTCCTGCCCCCTCGTCGAGCCCGGCCTGTGCCCCGCGGACTTGCTCGAGCTGTGGGTCGTGACCCCCCGCCGGAACGGGGACCACAGCTAGCTCCCGCGGGATGTCAGCGCGAGGCACTGGCCTAGGGAGATCACCATCCTCCGGCATGCCGAGATGGTTGCCTCCGGAGGGATCCCCTAGCTCGACGTGTAAACATTCGCGGCTCGGGCCGCAGTCCTTGTCGTCAAGGCTGCGGCTGCCGTCGGAACAGTCGGAGAGGCAGTAGTTGCATGCGGTCATGAAGTCCCGCATGGCACTGGGGTTGCCAGATCCAGAGAAATCCTAGCAGATGCTGGGGTCGTCATCTTCCTCGGACCCAGAGGGCCCGTAGGTCGAGACGCCCGTCAATCGGTCCCAAGGCGACCGCACACGAAACCCAAGAGAGGTTGCACTCGCCTCAACGTGAGCGCCCGCCAGAGCGAGGTCGCTAGGCGGGTTGAGGTCGAGTCGAAATGACGAAGGATGGGAATCAGTCGGTACCTTTTGGTCGACGAGGAGCGACGAAGTCACGTCGGGGACTGATCGCGCCGTCATCCTGGGTACGAGGGCGACGTCCTGCAGGCCCTCCGTGAGCGTGCTGGCGTCGTCCACTTGCTCGGGGTTGGCGTGTTGCGGGGGGACGGCGCTCGCCTTCGCCTCAAACGCGAGGGTGACGCCCGACGCGTCCTCCGTTGGGGCGCTGGGGATGTCGATTCGCTCAACAGCCGACGGAGCGCAGCCTCCCGCTCGGCCCCGGTTGCCCCGCCTCCTCCTCCGATGGCGAGGGAGAGGATGGGGCGAGCTCGAATGTTGTTCTTCCCCCCCGCGGGGAAGACGTTGTCGATTCCGCCGCCGGCGGGCGGGCTGTCGGCCACCATTGTCACCGTCGCGCGGCGGTGGAAGGAGTATCATGTCGTAGTTGCCGTCGTAAGACATGAACTCGAGGCTCCCGAAACGGAGCACCGTCCCGGGTTGGAGAGGTCGTTGGAGACTGCCCATCTGGAGCTTGACGGGAAACTGCTCGTCAACACGCAGCAGGCCCCTACCTGGCGCGCCAACTGTCGGCGTTTCGAGACCGGGGGGTCCCTAAGCCGACGAGTGAGTGTGCCGTGTGCCCCAGCCCAGATGGGTCGAGCGCGTGGGCGAGCGCGAAGCGGGGAAGAGTGAGGTGGCCGGAGCCGAGTCGTGAGGGAGGTGGAGATCCCGCGGCCTTCGTGTTCGTCCCGCGCCCAGGTCGGGTGCGCTTGCAGTAGGGGCTTACAAGCGTCCACACGGGTGAGGGAAGCGAGCGGTCCCCAAGAGAGCGCCTGCCCCTGCCCTCGTTCCTGCGGGGCCAACCTTCTCTAAGAAGGCCCTGGTCCTTCCTTTTATAGGCGTAAGGAGAGGATCCAGGTGTACAATGGGGGTGCAGCAGAGTGCTACGTGTCTAGCGGGGGAGAGCTAGAGCCCTAAGTACATGCCAATGTGGCAGCCGGAGAGAACTTGGCACCCAGCTGGTGTGGTGTCGTGGCTGTCGGAGGAGTAACGGAGCCTGGTGGAGGGACAGCTGTCGGAGCGGTTGGGCCCTTGCTGACGTCCCCCTGCTTCCGTAAGGGAGCTGAGAGCCGCCGTCGTCATGGGTCTAGCGGGGCGCCATCATTGCCTATCTGGCGGAGCTAGCCAGATGGGACGTCGGTCCTGTTCTCTGCGGCCCGAGTCGGCTCGGGGTAGGGTGATGATGGCGCTTCCTGTTGACGTGGCGGACTTGTGCCCTAGGTCGGGCGACGTGGAGGCTCCTCCGAAGCCGAGGTCGAGTCTGTCCTGCATGGCCGAGGCCGAGCCCGAGCTCCTGGGTCGGGCGAGGCGGAGGTCGTTCGGCAGAGGCCAGGGCGGAGTCCGACCCCTGGGGTCGAGCGAGGCGGAGTTCGTCGTCTTCCGGGGCCTTAGCCCGAGTCCGAGCCCTGGGTCGGGCGGAGCGGAGTTCGCCGTCTTCCGGGGCCTTAGCCCGAGTCTGAGCCCTAGGTCGGGCGGAGCGGAGTTCGCCGTCTTCCGGGGCCTTAGCCCGAGTCCGAGCCCTGGGTCGGGCGGAGCGGAGTTCGCCATCTTTCGGGGCCTTAGCCTGAGTCCGAGCCCTGGGTCGGGCGGAGCGGAGTTCGCCGTCTTCCGGGGCTTTAGCCCGAGTCCGAGCCCTGGGTCGGGCGGAGCGGAGTTCGCCGTCTTCCGGGGCCTTAGCCTGAGTCCGAGCCCTGGGTCGGGCGGAGCTTCCTATGGCGCCTTTGGCAAGGCCTGGCTGCCTGTCAGTCTCACTCTGTTAAGTGGCACTGCAGTCGGGATGGCGCAGGTGGCGCTGTCCTTTTGTCAGACCGGTCAGTGGAGCGGCGAAGTGACGGCGGTCACTTCGGCTCTGCCAGGGGGCGCGCGTCAGGATAAAGGTGCCAGGCTACCTTTGCGTTAAATGCCCCTGTGACTCGGTCGGTCGGCGCGGCGATTTAGTCAGGGTTGCTTCTTAACGAAGGCAAGGCCTCGGGCGAGCCGGAGATGCGTCTGCCGTAAAAAAGGGGGCCTCGGGCGAGACGGAAACACCTCAGGGTCGGCTGCCCTTGCCCGAGGCTAGGCTCGGGCGAGGCGTGATCGAGTCGCTCGTACGGACTGATCCCTGACTTAATCGCACCCATCAGGCCTCTGCAGCTTTATGCTGATGGGGGTTACCAGCTGAGAATTAGGCGTCTTGAGGGTACCCCTAATTATGGTCCCCGACAAAATTTATTTGATCGGCGATAGATTGGACGTCTGGTAGATGGCTCTTGGCTGGTCTTCATTTCACTTCGTGCTTTAATGCTTCTGTTGATTACACTTGTACTTCAGCAGCTATTTTTGGCTTTCCTCCTATCTCTATCGATATCTTCCTTCTATCTTGATACATTCGTTGTGTATACTGTATGGATGTGACTGCTTGGGAAAATCTATTGAAAATTCCTGGACGTCCCCCCCAATGGGTGTAGCTAAGGGACGACTTGGTGTGCTGAGCGTTTAGCAAACTGCCCTTGAGTAGTAACTTTACATGACTGCGGGGCGTAATCATATCGTCCAAGCAGTTGACCTCAGTCCCAATGGTGTCGTGTTAAGTGAGACGGCATCTGCCGCCTGACTTGTTTCTAGGCGGTTTGAATGGCTTATTGAATATTTGCGACTGTTCAGTGACCGTGGTAGGAGATGAGCGGTTGCCTTACGCCCCTATAAATAGACTGCCTGCTTCACTGGTGTCTTCACACATCTCCCGGCCGTTTGTTGCTTATTCTCCACCTTTCTCTTCTCTTCCAATCAACTATGGGCAAGAACAAGAAGGGCGGAAGTTCGTCGCACCACTCCGGTGATAAGCGGAAGCGCGAGCGAAGTCCCCCCTTGGAGGACTTCGGTGACTCCGAATACTTGGAGGAGGAGTTCTCCTCCGAGTCCGAGGGGTCGCCGGCCTACGCCTCTCCCCCGGTATCGTCCGATGACTCGGACGATTCCCAGGGGATCACTGCCGAGGTGTGGACATACATCCGGGACATCGAGCGCTCCGAGCTCGAGGGCTCGGATGAGTCGGTGATCTCATTAGACGAGGAGGACTCCTCTGACTCGTCCAAGGAGGGGAGCGGTGGTGACGGCGACGACGAGGGTGACGGCGGCGATGGAGGCGACGACGGTGGTGGAGGCGATGGCGACGGCAAGAGCGACGGCGACGGCGGCAAGGGCGACGGTGGCAGCGGCAAGGGTGATAGCGGCAGCAGCAAGGCCAGTGGCAAAGCGCCACAGGCTTAAATATTAGTATAGATAATTAGTTGTAGAAGTAGTATTAGTAGTATTGGAATAATGTAGTAGTAGTTAGTAGTATAGAGTAGTGTAATGATGTAGTAGTGTAATGTAGCGAGAAAGGGGAAGAAGGCTGGCTCATAATGAGTTGGTCTTTGAGTTTGTGGAAGAACTTCCCTTCTTAATATATTGAAGAAAATTTCAGCTTGTTCTGAGTGTCTCCTTTGCTTTTCCATCGTTCTTTTATAGTCAATCGATAGCTTGTATTCATGCCCAGCGTTGCCGTTGTTCTTAGAGATAATACCCGAGTAATGACTAGTAATTGCTGAGTCGTATTTGATTCTGCCGGCGTTTACATGGAGAAAACGGCTGAGTTATGGCAGGCATTGCCGACGTCTTTTAGAAGTAACTGTCGAGCTGCTCTGGACCATGCCGACGTTTTAGAGGTAACAGTCGAGTTACGCTGGGCCATGTTGGCGTTTTAGAGGTAACAGCCAAGTGGTGCTTGGCGACGTCGGTGTTTTGGAGGTAACAACCGAGTTATGCTGGGCCACGTTGGCGTTTTAGAGGAAACAACCAAGTGGTGCTTGGCGACGTCGGCGTCTTAGAGGCAACAGCCGAGTTACTCTGGGTACGTCGGCGCTTTAGAGGTAATAGCCGAGTTATGCTAGGCCATGGTCGGCATTTTAGATGTAATAGCCGAGTTATGCTGGGCCACGTCGGCACTTTAGAGGTAACTGCTGAGTTATGCCAGGAAATCTCTTCTTTCGCGAGTGATGACTTAGCACTTTTTAGAAACGGTGTCCAACCCAGAAAACCCCATATTTATCATGTCGTCGCATGCCTCTGCGTTCTGAGCCCTAACTTCACCTTTCCGCCTCAAGCCATACCTCTGTTTCTCTCTGATTTCGCTTTTGTTCAACCGCCGACGAAATTGTGATGGCGCCCAAGCAGAAGAACCAGAATTCTGCTGCGGTAGTGATCCCTCCCATCGGCCCCAACAGCCAGTTGCCCTTCGCAGGTAACCATATGTTTGTTGTCTCTGAATCGGATCTCCTCCATCTTGTCGATGTTGGAGTTCTTCCTCCGAAGGAGCTTTGTTCTTGGCGGATTTGTCGTGGGGTCACTGTTCCGACAGAAGATACCCACGAGTCCGTTGTTTATGTCCCTTTTCTTATCCGCGGCCTTGCTCTTCCCATCTCTCCCTTCTTCCGCGGTCTCCTTGACTTTTATAACCTGAACCTAACTCATCTGAATCCCAATTCTATTTTGCAAATTTCTATCTTTGTTCATCTGTGTGAGGCCTACCTCGGAATTCTTCCCCACTTTGGTTTATGGAAGTATCTGTATCACTGTCGACCTAGGATGTCTGGGGGTCAGCACCAACTCGTGGGTGGTGCGAGTCTGGAGATGCGCCGCGGAAGGAAAACAGAATATCTTGATATTCCGCTTAAGGACAGCATTAAGGGGTGGCGCCTTGAGTGGTTTATTGTAGAAAACCACGGCAAGTCCCTCCCCCCTCAGTCGGGAAGAAAGCCAGATGTGCACACTCCAAGTTGGATTGAGTCTCCTACTGCCTTGGAAGTAACAGAAGCTAGGATTCTGCTTGCTGAAATCTGTCTGCTGAAGGAAAGAGGTCTGACCATCGAGGCTGTGGTCGATGACTTTGCTTTTAAGAATATCCAGCCCCTGAAGGATTGAGCATACCCAGCTTACTTGTACAGTGGTGTTACCGACTCGACTCGGGTTACTAATAGGAGAATGTCTGCTGAGGATTTGGTGAGCCGGCTAGACATGATCTTGAGAGACAAAGTATCAAATGTTGGTGCTCCTGTTGCCTACTCTGGTTGGAATCTGCCACCTCCTAAGTCCTTTTTCAGTTTCATGTCCAATCCTCCTGCTGGTGATAGTGGTCTGGGTCTTAGAGTGCGACCCTCTCCTGAAGATATTGAAGTCTTGGTTGCTTCTCTTTGTGATCTTCCCAATGATGAGAGGCAAGTTCATTTTGAGATGCCAACAAGCCCAGATGATGCAGAAATAAATGTTGTACTTGATATGTTGGCTGGAGAATCATCTGACTCGGCCCCTGCTGAAACAATGGCTGTTGTGGTTATACCAGAGACTGTCAAAACAGTGGACACCCGGAAGCCTGAGGGTACTCGCCTAAAGTGTCTTCGCCAAGTCAGTTGCCCAGCTGCGCCTACTGAGGAGAAGAAGAAAAAGAGACGGCTTCAGCGACTGTCGTGCTTGGACCAGGATGCTGGACCTTCTTCTCCTGTTTGCGAAGAAGTACCAACAGAGGTCTTTACTGAAGTTGACCCCATTGGTGGTGTACTTGCTGAAGTTGACTCCAATGGGTGTGACCGTGCACCAACTGACCCCAACGAGTGTATCCGTGCACCAGCTGACCCCAATGGGTGTGATCCTGCTGAAGTTGACCCCAATGGGTGTGACCATGTTGAAACTGGACCCAATGGGTGTGATCCTATTGAAGTTGACCCCAATGGGTGTGATCCTGCACCATCTTTTGTCCGCATTTTTTATGAGGACGAATAAGAGGAAGAAGAAGTTCCGCTAATTCGCAAGAATAGCCGTCGTTACAGAGGTAGTAGGGGGATAGTGATATTCCTTCTCCAGCTCTGTCTATTCTTGTTGGCCTTCATGATTTATCCATAACATATTTTGATCATGCCCTTGAGGATGTCATTCCTGAAGATATGTTGTTGGTACCGACTGTTGATGATATGATGGATGTTTGCTCTGACGCTCCAGACGTGGGATTAGAGGTATCCCGGGCAGTATCTTGCGCATCGTCGACTTTGGAGGGCAGTCTTCGGTGTCAAGAAGCTGGTCAGGATTGTCTGACTCCCATGGAGGTGGCTGAGGATCCTTCAGCCTCAAAGGTGGCTGTTGCAAAAAATCTAGCCCCCAAGGGTGATGCTGGCAGTTACCCAGCCCCCGAGGGTGTCGCCGGTAATGACCCGGCTCTAGTGGGTAGGGCGAGCTGCAACCTAGCCCCCGAGGCTGTTCTGGCGAGCTCTCCTTCCCACATCTCCATGGACGTCCACGTCGGGTCGTCTCCACCACGATCTGATGGAGTAATAGCGATGCATACTTCTTTAGCTTCGAGCGAGGGAGTCGCCTTAGAGGTCAGCGAGCTGGATGCCCGGATTCTGATATCTGCTAGTGGAGCTGAACCAACCCCCGACGATGCTCTTCAGATTGTTCCAGTTGATCTTCCTTCGTCGAGCTTCAGCACGACTTCTCATGACTTGGGATTGCCCTCATTCTTTTCTAATCTTTAGGTAACTTGGCTCTTTTCGTTCCATCATTCCTGCTGGTAAAACACTTTCTTTGTACTCATTTGTTTTTAATAACAGACTTTTCTTGAGGGGATGTCTGCTCAATTGAGATCATATGGTGCCTCTATCCTAGAAGGAGCTCTGTCTCTAATGCAGTGGAATCCATTGCTGCTCCAGAAGCAGATAGCTGATTTGAAAGTGTCAAATGCTAGTTGGTATCTTTGTTTCTTCCTTGGCTGATTGATAAATTTGTTTTTAACCGTGCATCCTTCTTCGACTGCTTTTTGTTAGATATGACCCAGTGGTACTCTGAGCTTGAGGAGAAACATCTTCAACATCAAGCTGACTCATCCCGATGGTACTCCGAGCTTGAGGAGAAGTATTCCCAAGGTCAGATCGACTTGGCTCGGGTTTCTGCTTCTTTAGACAACGCATATTCTTTGAATTCTTCTCTGAATGTTCAGCTTGACTCTAAAAGGGTAGCTAACGAGGTAAACTTACTCAGTTGGATCTGCCGTGCTTTTACTGCTTAATGGATGCTTGAGAGTTGATTCTTGTTTGTAGGAGGAAAAACGAGCACTTGCAGCCTCTCGCGATAACCTAGATAGGTTGTATCGTGATGCCAGCAACTCCCTAACCATCTTGGAGAGGAGCCACCGCTTTACCATGATTGATCTGGATCATCATCGTCATGAACTGCAAGTATCCCAGGATGAGATCATGCGGCTCAGGCAGTTGGTGTCAAGCAAGGATTACATCATCAAAGATCTGCGTGCCTCCAAGAGATCAGTCGCCCAAGAGCTAGAGGCCGCTCGACTGGTTACCAAAGTTGCAGAGGACAACTGCGCCGCTCTGAAAGCCCAGCGTGACAAGGCTATGGACAAAGCCATCCATGTGGGGCGAATTTTGATGAGAAGGCCTGGTGCAGTTGTTCTTGATGGCATTGTTGCGGATGTCAAGGCTACGCCCGATGCCTCGAGTCGCCCTTCCTCCTCAATTGCTCCCGGTAGGATATTAGAATGTGCTCCTGGCGTTGAAAACTATAACATTTTGTTTCCGTTGTTAGAATTCAACAGTCGCTATGAACGTTTGCAGAAGTAAACAAGGCATGCTGGTTTTTGGAATATTTTCCAAATTTAGGCCAATTGATCAGCTGGTAAGGCATAGAGATCGCCCCATGACGAGTAAGCCTTAGCATGTTGCACTGTCTTAAGTCTTTGCCGACTTAAGCCAATTGCTCCGTTAGTAGGGTATAGTGGTCATCCTAAGTCGAGTAAGCTCGAGCATGTTGCACCGTCTTAAGTCATTGCTGACTTAAGCCGATTGCTCCGTTAGTAGGGTATAGTGGTCACCCTAAGTCGAGTAAGCACGAGCATGTTGCACCGTCTTAAATCATTGCCGACTTAAGCCGATTGCTCCGTTAGTAGGATATAGTGGTCACCCTAAGTCGAGTAAGCGTGAGCATGTTGCACCGTCTTAAGTCATTGCCAACTTAAGATGATTGCTCCGTTAGTAGGGTATAGTGGTCACCCTAAGTCGAGTAAGCGCGAGCATGTTGCACCGTCTTAAGTCATTGCCGACTTAAGCCAATTGCTCCGTTTGTAGGGTATAGTGGTCACCCTCGGTTGAGTAAGTGTTCTGATTTCAAGTTTAATCAAGTCGAAGTCGATGGATAACCAATATTTTGAATGCTTTTGAGAATGAAATCTTTTATTGATGATGTATTTTCCAATTACAGAATACAACATTGCTCCGATAGTTCTTGCTAAGGGTAAAACTTCCTGAGGTGCTCTATATTCCATGAATTCCCTACTTTCGTGCCATCCATTTGAGTAAACCGATATGATCCTGGCCGAGTGACCTCCGACACTATGAATGACCCTTCCCATAGCGGTGATAATTTGTGTCGTCCTTCTCCCATTAGAATTCGGCGAAGGATCAAATCTCCCACTATGAAGGATCGATGTCGTATAGTCTTATCATGATAGCGCCTCAGGGTCTGCTGATATCTAGCTGACTGAATTACTGTATTCAACCGCTCTTCTTCCAGTACGTCAATATCTTCTAGCCTGGTAGCCTCCACTTTAGCTATGTTTTTGAAGACCAGCCTTGGTGCCCCAAACCTGAGGTCGGCAGGTAGCACTGCCTCCGAACCATAGACCATGAAGAAGGGGGTGTTTCCATGCAGAGCTCGACTGGGTTGAGTTCTTAAGCTCCAAACCACATAAGGTAATTCTCTGATCCACTTCCCTGCGAACTTTTCATTCTTGTTGAAGACTTTCTTCCTGAGTGCTTCTAGTATCATTCCATTAGCCGTTTCCACCTGAAATTTGGCTCTTGGATGCGCTACTGACGCATATTTGATTTGGATGCTCCATTGTTCGCAGAAATCAAAGAAATCAGAGCTAGTGAAATTGGATCCCAGGTCGGTTATGATGCTATTCGGTATCCCAAACCTGAATATTATATCTTGTATGAATTCCACTACCTTGGCTGAAGTTAGAGAAGCGATGGGTTTGTATTCTATCCATTTAGTGAATTTGTCAATGGCGACCAACACATGAGTGTAGCCTCCCTGAGCTTTCTTGAAGGGTCCAATCATGTCCAGTCCCCAGCATGCAAATGGCCATGTTACGGGTATGGTCTGCAGTTGCTGTGCTGGCAAATGCTGCTACTTTGATAAGAATTGGCAAGCTTCACATCTCTAGACTAACCCGGCTGCATCACTCTTTGCCGTCGGCCAGTAGAAACCAGACCTGAAGACCTTCCCAACCAGGGTTCTGGATGTTGCGTGTATCCTGCACTGTCCGGCGTGAATTTCATCTAGCAGTTGCTTCCCAGTAACCGAAGGAATGCACTTCATGAGGACTCCTGTTGCCGAAGAAAGGAGTGTCTGACTCGTGGAGCACTTTGAGTGCAACTCCCAAGCTTAAGAGTGTCCAGGCTAAAGTGACATTGATGCTGCTTCCCCCGTCCACTAACACCTTCTTTACCCTGCTCTCTCGGATCACCGGATCGACGAGGAGCGGGTACTTGCCCAGATGATCGAAGTTGAGCCATTGATCCGCCCGAGTGAAGGTGTCAGGTGTTCGGACTATCGATACGGGGCGGGAGCACTGGTGGCCGCCACCAGTATCTGGCGATCGTTGAGCTTCTGCTGCCTCTTGCTTTCTTGCGACCTGTGTCCGCCGAAGAAGACGTTGACCTCTCCATCGACACGCAGGAACGCTCTGCCTCCTCCCCCTTCCTGCTATGGAGGTTGTCGAGGTTCTCCGGGTCCTCCTCGTGGTGGGGGAGGTGGTAGAGGTTGGAAGGGTCGGCCATTCCCGATGGAGTGCTTGAAATCTTTGCAGTTCCGAAGAGTATGACGCATGTCCTTGTGGTACGGGCACTGGGCGTCGAGGATGTCATCCAATGTTCATTCGCCTCTGCTGGGTGCCCCTCGGGCACGAGAGACGGGTGGTCCAGCGGCATGAACTTCTTCGCGAGGCCTCTTCTCCCAGCGCTTGTCGGTTTGCTGGTTCGTGTCGCGCTGTGGCGCGAACGGAGCCGGCTTCGTTCCTCCGATGAGGTCCTAGGCACGTTCATCGGTGGTGATGTAGAGGTTCGCCTCCCTGAACAGCTGTTCGGAGGTGGTCAGCGCTTTTTGTAGTATGGCCCGGACGAAGGCCGAGTCATTAGATCCTCGGTAGAAGTCCTCGATCACTGCAGCTTCTGCAACTTCAGGAATATGATTTCTCATGGTCTGAAATCTTTTGAGGTACGACCGAAGAGTCTCATCTCCTCGGCGCCTGATGGATTTGAGGTCCCATGGCTGTGCCGACTTATCGGAGAGAGATTGGAAGATGGCGATAAAACGCCGACTGAAGTCGCTCCAGTCGTCGATCCAGTGTCGGGGTAGGTTTCGTAGCCACTGCAGCGCATCTTGCCCAAGGACGATGGGCAAGTACGCAGTCATCACATCTTCAGTTGCCCCAGCGGCCTAGGCAGTGGTGGTATAGACAACCAACCAGCCTCCCGGGTCCTGCTTAGGCTTGTACTTGTTGACGTTGGAGACTTTGAAGTTAGGGGGCCACTAAATGGCCTTGAGACATGGAGTGAGTGCTGATACTCCACATGTGTCCTCCTGTCGACGATTGTGATGTCGGTCCCGGGGAGGGGAGTTACAGATGTGCTACCTCGACCGTCCCCGGGTCGTGCCGCCAGTTCAAGCCGTTGCCGACTCAACCCTGGTGGCCTGACTTCGTGCAGGGATGTCGTGATCCCGATCATACTCCTCTCGGCGCCAGATCTTGTTTTTGTATCGTCATTCGCGCGAAGCATTGATGGAACTCCGTGCGTCCCGTCGACTATTGATGGTGTGTTGTAGATCGCTCGGAGGATGAGCGAGAGGTAGGAGATGATTAGTTGCCCGAGTGAGCAGCCGCCGATAGCCCTCGGCATCTGGAGTCCGGGGGAGGCCATCGGCTATCTGAGCCAATACTCCACCGACCTCGCTTGGTGTGTTCATGGCTCGGGCAAAGTTGGGGTTCAGGTTTCGTCCGAAGAGAGGGTTCTCTCGACGCTGTCTCGCTTCCTGCTCGGCTTGCTCTTGAGCTTGCCAACGATCACGTCGGCGGGAGTTCCTCCTTTCCCTGAAGACTCGTTCATCTGGAGTTTCTCCCATCTCCGAGATCTTGTCTCGCGATACAGGCTACACCGGATCTCGTTCTCCGGCTTCATGATGTCGCAGGGCGTTACGGCGTCGGTTCCTTCGTCGGCGAGCTTCCCGCTAAGGTGGTTCTTCCCCTGGCACAGTTGGTTCGTCGTCGAAGACGGGGGACGATTCCACTCTCCCCTGATGAAGAGGACGTCGGGGTAGAATGGAGTGGTAGTGACGACAAGCTTCTTTCTATTCTCCTTTGAGGGCGGAGGTATCAGAAGGGCAGCTTGACGGGTCTTTGTTTCCTTTTTCCTTGTAATCCGTGTCCATTTTTCTGTGGATGATGTGGACAACGGGGTTCTCCGAGTGAATGAACTCTCTGCTCTTGGTTTGCAGGAGGCAGTCTTTGCTCGGAGCGCTGGAGGTTGCGCTATTTCCTGCTTCGTTCCGGCTTTCTCGGAGATTTTCAAGGAAGGCTTTTTCTCCGGCGGATCCGCTATACGATGTAGAGTCCCTTCTTCATCTGCCACGAACGAGATGGTTCCAAAGCAGAACATGGATCCAGGGTGGAGAGCAATCTTGTGCTGAAGAGTGATGGCCATTGAGCTAACTTGGATCAGTGACACACCCCCTACCTGACGCGCCAGTTGTCGGTGTTTGTGACCCGACCACGCACCCGGGGTTACCCCTCGAGGTGCTTTTGGATAGGATGGTGTAACCGACTGTAGCTCGATGGTTCATGCTGGGCGCACGAGAGATGGTAGACGATTTTCTATAGGTTCGGGCCGCTTAGAGAGGCGTAATACCCTACTTACTGGTGTGGATCTTTATGTGGTGGGTTATAGGGGGATTCTATAGTATGAAGGACGCTAGAGAATAGTGTAGATGGCTAATGAGTGACCTGTCTTTTGATGGGGTGCCCCCTAGGCCTTATATACTCGACCGTGGGGCATTACATGCGGGTATGATAACTATGTGCTCCTAAGTAATAGTGAACCGACTGAACATATCTCCCTATTATCCTGTCAACTTATCCTCGTTCAGTTCCGATGTCTGAGGGTGCTGCGCGGAAGATTCAGATTAAAGATGTGGATAACGTTTAAATCCACTCGAGCCGCCTGGGCTCGAGTTGATCCAATCTTGCGTCGATCCATTCTGCCAGTGATTCCTCCCCTGGCCCACGAAGGGGTGGCCTTGCGGAATAATGGGCCTGAAGTCTTTTGCGAGGCCTTCCAACCTTCTAGTGGACCTGGGGGATATCTGTCCCCACAATACGTGAGTCACTAGGGTTTCCTGAGTTAATACCCTAGTAGGGTTAGGCAATTCCGACCTTAGGAAGCTAGGGTTTTGGGGTTTGGGTGCAAACAATGTCCAAAATATCTCAAACTTTATCCAAGGGCTCTAATTATCAAATTAAGCTTACCCAAAAAGTTTTATGATTTTTGGAGCTATTAAGTAATTTCTAAAATTCCAAAAGACTAGGTTTAGGCCTTCTTAAATGCTAAATAATTCATGGTTGGGGCTAAAAATCTTGGAACTATTTTTATTAAATACTAAGGGAATTTAGAAGTCTAGTAAAATTGGTCCCATGATTTTATCATTTTCTAGAATTTCCTATAGATTTCCTAAGCCTGGCAGATAAAGAAAAGGAAAAAGGTTAAACAGTAATGGGCTCAAACCAGCCCAACTGAGCCCATGGACAGCGAAACGCGCGCGCGCTCGTGCCCGTGATGTCAACTTTGCATAGAGGACCTCGGCTGTTTGAATAACTGGTTAAGAACCCTTGCGCACTATTCATTGTCTCTTTGACATTCACAGTTAGGCCCTCGGAGTTCTATTTCTTGACCGCGCCAAGTCCACGACGGTGAACGGCGACGAGCACACCTCCGGCGAACTTGTACTGGGCGGAAAACGCAATGGCTAGGCTTCTCCTTTGTTCGACACCCAATTTCAATCCTGGCGACCCAAATCCCTCTACCAATTGCACGATCCTAGCCTAGAATCCCTCTGTCCACGACGATGGCAAAAACCGAGAACAACACGATGTGTTCTTACTGATTCAGGGCAGTCTAGTTTAATTAAACGGGTCTACAAGTACCCGGGGATGTAAGGGAGGCTAGAACATCAAGCAGAGAAGCTTGAACTAACCTGCAGAGAGCTAGCCACAGCGAGGCGTTCATGGTGGTGCGGAAACCCGATTTGGGGGAAAAGGGAAATTGGGATGCTATGGTGGACGATCAGAGGCGAGAGCTTGTGCATTGGGTGCGTAATAACCTAGCGGACCCGGTTTATCACTCAATTTATAGAAGCCAATAGTGGTGGTGTCCAATTTGGAGAAGGCGCGCTGGCAGCCGGAGAAAGGAGAAGGTCTCTGACGTGAGCTACCGTGGCATTCACTGGCTAAGGAGCTACGGTGGTCACTGGTGAGCTATTACGGCTGGCAACGACGTGATTAAAGGGTCACGGCATGGCGCAATCACGACGACCGATGTACACCTTGGCGATGGCCGCTCGACCACGTCACCGGCAAGTGGGTACGACGTCTGAGCAACCACAGTGCCCTGTCCACATTCACGGTGAGATCTTTTACCCTGGGTCATTATCCGCGCGCCACCGAGCACGAATCGTAGCGCCGGCGTGAATCTGGGCACGGGGGTCACCGGCGGCAAGGTGCACTGCACCTGGGATCTTTTTCAGTTACTGTACCATGGGAAACTCCTTCAATGCGCCTGACAGAGTGATTTGGAGAGCTCTGTTCTCCATTTTTCATGTGACAACTTATTAATCCATCCGTAACAAAGTTACTGATCAATAATCCAGCTACAATTCGACTATAGAAACCTTGATCATTTACTCACTCGATCAAGCTTGAATCGACTCCAAAGTTCATTAGAATTCACTGTCAGACCAATTTCAGTCTTCAGCGGTGACTAACAACTAGACTTAGATTCCATTTTACTCCAATTTTTGTACAACACCAATGCCTTGTCACTTAAGCATAGTTGTACTTCTATCATAGCTCTACAAATTTGATGTATTGACCTAGGGCAAAATCCTTTTGAATTCAGAGATACAAGGCTCCAAAGTTGACCCAATTCCACTGAAATTCAGACTTAGCTACTTAGGGATTCTTGGGTCTTTTTACAAATAAGTCCAAATTCTTTCACACTACTTGAAAATCCTTCAATGTGAAAGTTACTTGGTTTTTGATGTTCTATTACTTTGATATTTTCACTTTGGTCCAAAAGTGAATAGAATTTGAATTCACCCCCCTAGGGTTCCAATTAGGGTTTTCTAGGGTTTTGGGCATACTAGGGTCTTTGTGCCATTCAAATCCATCACTCTTAATCTCTTTTGGGTTTTTCCAAAGACTTTTGAGATTTTACTTCTTTTGGGCTTATTATTACCTATATGCCCTAATCCTAGGGTTAAGTACCCTACCCTGGGGTTAAGCACATTTCAAGTCATCACATCACAACTTGTTTTGAATTTTTTTACCTAGTGAATGCATTCTAGGTGTAACAACACAATGAAATGTTAATGCATATGATGTCATGCTCAAATTTTAGTGCCAGTAACACCAAAGGTGTTACATCCTTCCCCCCATAAAAGAATCTCGTCCCGAGATTTAAGGTCCTAGGGCAAGTAGTGGAAAAAGAAACATGTCACATCTTTATTTCAACTTTACAATCAAATATACACATCTTACAGGTGACATGAAGCTAAAAACCTAGGAAAATTCTTCTCCAAGAAAGCTTGAGTTTCCCAAGTAGCTTCATCTTCAGTCTGTTGGTTCCATTGTACCTTATAGAACTTGAGGGTCCTTTTTTGAGTGATCTTGTCCTTCTGATCCAAGACTCGAATGTGAAGTTCTGAATAAGTCAAATCTGGTCCAAAGCAACATCCACAACGATGGTTCAATCAGGAATCCGAAGGCACTTCTTCAATTGAGATACATGGAACACATTATGTATTGCAGATAATGTTTCAGGCAGTTGAAGTCTGTACGCCACTGGTCCGCATTGTTCAAGAATGGGAAACGTGCCAATGTATCGGGGTGCCAACTTTCCTTTTACCCCGAATCGATTAACACCCTTCATTGGTGATACTTTCAGGTATACATAATCCTTGACTTGAAAGAACAAAGGTCGGCGTCGTTTATCCGCATAATTTTTCTGACGAGCTTGAGCTTCTTTCAAGTGATGTTTTATCCGATGAACTTTCTCCTCTGTTTCCTTGACTAAGTCAGGCTTGAAATACCACTGTTCTTCGTGTTCTGACCAATTTAAGGGTGTCCGGCTTCGTCACCCGTACAGTGCTTCAAACGGTGCCATCTTAATGCTTTCTTGATAGCTATTATTGTAAGAAAACTCCGCCAACGGTAGACAATCATCCCATTTCTATGGGAACTCTAGAACACATGCCCGTAGCATATCTTCAAGTATCTAATTTACTCTCTCAGTTTGTCCACTTGTTTGAGGATGATAAGCCAAATTGTGTAGCAATTTAGTACCCAAGGATTTATGCGGTTCACTCCAGAATTTGGATACAAATTGTGATCCACGGTCCAACACTATCGTTTTTGGAACTCCATGTAAACTGAGAATATGGGCAATATACAGTTCCGCGTATGCGACCACTGGATATTTTGCCTTGACGTGAAGAAAATGAGCAATCTTGGTAAGCCGATCAATTATGACCCATACAGAGTCAAAACCTTTGGCTGTTTTGGGCAATCCACAATGAAATCCATACTAATATCTTCCCATTTCCAAGGTGGGATGGACAAGGATTGTAATGGTCCAGTGGTGTTCATATGCACTGCTTTAAAACTCCTGCAGGTGTCACATCTGTAACACCCCAGGTGTTACTCAGGGTGTCCACCCAGGGCTACCCCTTTTAACCTATTATCACATGAGGATTGATTTGGGCAAAGTATATCAAACTTGGAATTCAAGGTCCTAAGCAAGTGCAACCTATCTTGGATATCATGCCCTAGCTTGTCATGCACATCTAAGTGGGGATTTTCCCAAAACTCTAAAGCAAACCCTCCTTGAGCAATAGGAACCCTAATTGAAGCTAGGATCAAAAGGTCATGTAAACCTTATGATCATGGCTTGGGCCAAATATAAAAGTTGTAGTATGCTTCATAACCTACAAATAATAGTAAGGAAGTACCCCCAAAAAGATTTCAGAAAAGCCCCAAAAAGTTCACCAAAGGTTGAGCACAAGGGAAAAATTCAGAAATTGCCTAAGTATAAAAACTAACCCTTGAACAAAGATCCCACATGTTCACCTTAATCCAAAATTCAAAACACTTCGACCCAATTGACAAAGTGGCGCCAAATTAACCCTAGAATGCCCTGGAAAGAGGTGACACCTACCCTAGGGCGTTTGACACGACTTGACACCATTTTTGTCTCGGTTTGGACCTGTCTGACACAGCTGACTTCCCACCCTCATATCTCTCTAACCCGACCACATCTACTCTTGGAACTCACATGAACTAGGTAGCTCTAGGTGCAGGGAAGAGATCTCCCACAGACGATAGGGTAAGATTCATACGTTTTGGCCGCTCAGCAGAGGGAAGAACACGGGCAGAAGCAACGAGCCACGTGTTCGACGCGCTCTGAGCTCGCCAGAGCACGCCCGCGCGTGCCCCCGCGTGACCCGCGTCGCGCCAACGGCCAGCCAGCGCCCTGTCCCGCGCCCGCGCCTATAAAGCCCACCCAGGCGTCGGTTACACTCTTCCGCGCACGCTCAAACCTCACCGGAGCTCAGTTCACCGCTGTTTGCCCGTGCGCGGCGTGTCCGTGGCCACCCGAGCCACTGCCGCCGTAGACCGACCAGTCCAGCTTTCCCCAGCCCCATCCAACCCTCTGAGACGAGTAAGCACACCTCGGTGAAGCTCCCCGGGCGAGGAATCGAAGCCTGCTTCGCCGGAGAGGCCAGTCCACGGTCGCCGGAGCTCTCAACCCCGCCGGAGTGCGTGGACCGGGTAAATCACTGAGCCATTTCTCGATTCACTGCACAGATAGCCTATACGTCACCCCAGGAAGCTCACCGTGCCCTTGGATTGATCCAGATCGCCGTGGTTTGGCCGGTACACTCGCCGCCAACGAGAACACCGGCCTGCGCACATGGACCGAGCGATTCCGGCCATCCCCGCCGTCGAGCCGCACCTCGCTGTGACCGCCAGAGCCTCCCCGAGCCAACCCTGCCCTTCGCCGGACCTATCACGCCGCCGGTAAGCCGTGCCACCCTTTTCTTTCCCGCGGGTACTGTTTACATTGGGGGAAGGACTGCGGGTGAGAGGGAGAGAAGGTCAGGGGGCTTTTTGAACTGTCAGCGACCCAGGGGAATAGTGGCACAAGGGTAGAACTGCGAAGATTGATTTAGCTTTAACCTAGGGACCTCGGTGTAAACTGTTTTTCCAGGAAACTCTTATTAAATCTGTTTTTAATTTGAACAGAGACTTTAAAAATTCATAACTTCTGTTTAGTTCATTCAAATTTGGTCAAACAAATGTTGTTAGACTCTAAATAATGTAACCCACTTAAGAAAAATATAAAACCTCTTATGTATGATAGAAAACTTGAAAGCTCTGTTTTAATTGTGGTTTTGGCCAAAAGCTCAATAATAGGGCAAAAATTAGTTGCACTATTTGACTAGGGCTAGAAAAATTTGGAGAAGTTTATATCTACCTACTGACCCAAATAAAAATGCTAAACCTCTCTGTCCACCCCATTAAGTTTGTTTTTACCCTTTATTTTACATTATGCTTAAGTCTAAGAAAAATAGAAAATGTGATTTAAATAATGAACCAGAGGGCAACCCTATTTTTGTTAGGATACTTATTCAATATAGTTCACTGGAAAAATCTATCATACCCTGTTCTAGTATAAAATAAGTAGGATACCTTTTATTTTAATGAAACAAGGAAAAACTTAGAAAAACCCTACAAAAATAACCCCAAAGTGAAAACACCTGAACCCTTGGGATAACTAATGTTTTGTTAATAAGAACTTAGGAAAAATATGAAATCTGCTGTTAGACATTTTTCAATTAACAATGTAGTAGAAAGTGCCTTTTTGGCATTTAACTTTAGAAAATCATAACTAAATGACCATTCCTTAGCTTTCTGTGATTTTTGGCACAGAAGCCTATTTTTATTGATTAGATGCCAACAAAAATAACCTTTAGGACAGAACCCACCCCTAATTAGGAGATGTAGTGTAAGTGGCTCATTTGACACAACTCTTGTTATTTTTGTCTAAAGCATAGCCTTTATATGTTGAGCCTCAAATTCTTAAAACAGGCTAGAATAGCAAATGGCAACCCACTGTAATTTTTACAGAATTTTTGGAAAATATTAAACCACTGTCGTAGTTCAAACCTACACTAAAAACCATAAGTAGAAATTAAAGAAAGGAAATTGAATAATGGTAATTAGTGTCATCCTAAAACCCTTGTAATTTGTCCACTGAAATGTATAAAGACAATACAAATCCACTATGTTTATTCCCAATAAAAACCTAAGCCTAAAAAAAAGGTAATAAGCCTAACCCACTGGAAGCCCCGCATAACTAAGAGACCCTAAGTTACTTCTTGACTTAGTTTCTTTAAGCATAATGTTATTAAATCCTGCATAATCATGACATACATGTTCATTGCATTTCGATAGACTGTAACCTTGCTGACGGAGAGTACGTCCTCGTGCCGGAGCAAGGAGCTGCTCAGGAGGTAGCCCCGGACCCAGCACCAGAGCCTGCACCAGAGGACCTGCCTGCCACTGCTTTGGAAGGCAAGCCCCGGTTTATGCATAACCTGTTATTTATGCTATTTTACTTCACTTAATGATTGTAGGATTGATTGTGCACTTAGGTGTAGGAATTGTTTGAAACCCTAGTTGCATGATCTTAGGAATCCTTTTGAGATGAATACTAGTATGATAGGTCGAGTAGTTGCTTTATTTAATTAGGATCTCGGTAGAAGACGAGTGATTTTTCTAGCACTCGCGCGAGATCAGGATTTGGTTGTACCACCTTCCTACTATTATGATACTAGTGGTAGACAACAATCCATGGGGATTGGTTGTCTACGAGATGGGAAAATGGAATAAGGATTAACGTGCGGATACCTGTGTCAAGCGTTTGAACGTACTAAACACATACCGAGAAATATGGTAAATTGGTAAGCCTAGTACCTGATTGAACCTGGCAGTAGACTTTGCCCCTCACGCGACCTGAGACGTGGTCTCCCATTCCGGTTATGGTGGGTACAAGTGCGGTCACTGCACGACGGCAGTCGGGGTCAGTGAGGCATTATACGCCAAGGCGGTGAGCCCTGATCTGCTGACGGGGAATCGATGGGGACGGTTGATGTGTGTGGGGATGGAGTGCCCTGGCATGTCGTGTGTTTAGGTTTACCTTGCAAGGATAAAAAAACTCGATTCGAATCGTCTGCTTCTCGCAGCTAATGAGACTGCTTGATCCATTGTACTGCATTGAGTAACAAGTGGAAACATGATGAGTTGATATAAGATGTTGATTGCTAATAATGCTTGCTACTATGTATGAGTAGATAGTACACTTTTAGCCTTAAGAGAGTCACACTTAAACTGACAAAGTTAAAACTTGACTTAGAAACTCAGCTAGTGCTTTTGGCAACCAAACCCCACAGCCAAACAGCTGCATGTCTAGAGGTAGAGGAGTAGACTCCTCACACCGGGTAAGTCTAGCTGAGTATTAGTATACTCAGCCTTGCTTGTGGCATAATTTTATAGGTTCTCTGGAGGACATGGTTGCTGGAGTGACTTGGCCGTCCATCTTGCCACCGGGTTGGACGGTCGAGTGGGACCCTACCTCGGCTGAGGAGGAGCACGAGGAGTGATGGGACAGGCTTCCCATCTCTCTGTTTATTTACCATTAGTTTTATTCCACTGCATTTCGAACAATGTTGACTCCTTTTGCAAAACTCTGATGGTGATGTAATAATTTTAATACTCTTACATGCATGGTTTTATGCTTTATTGTATTTGCTCTGTGACTCACCATCGAGTGAGATTGTGGTACTTGATCCTGTCAGTGGCCGTGTCGGACTAGATCCGAGGGATTGATGGGTTATTCCCATTTAAGTGTGGTCCAGCCTCTAAGGCGGGGCTTAGCCACTTAAGTTGGAATAATTCGGGCAGTTCCGCCACAGCTGGTATCGGAGCTTGTACCACCACAGAGGAATCAATAAAATGTAAATACCATCATTTTCCCAAAATAAAAATTTGATAGAAACAATGTTGGATTGATAGTAGGACGAGCAGGATAGACCTAGGACGTGAAGCCTTAGGGTGATAGAAGGGTAGCTAGGTGGCTACGTAATTAGGCCCTATAGGCCACCTTAAGGGATGGGAGGTCTTCCATATCCCCTTATATTGGTGAGGTCGTTCAGGACGAGCATGCATGCATTCTTAATTAAGCCAATGGATAACTGAGTAAGGACTTAAAAACAAGATAACAACCAACTAGGTCCCCAGTGCATTTTTATTTAACTAGAGAAAGGCCGAGTTTTATTTTCCTTGTTCTTTTTATGATTCTTTTTCTTTTACTTACGCTTAACCGTACACAGATGACTTCCCACGGATCCTCATAGGACAGAGATGCACTGTCCCACACTGACAGGCTTGCACGAGAGGGCTTTCCTCGCATTTTGTGGGAGGTACTTCAGGGGGCCGGATACACGACACCCCCTCAATACGCGGTGCAGCAGTTCGAGAAGCACCGAGTACCCCGCTGTAGGGTGAGGATGACCTTGGAGCCTCATCCCCTGCAGCCAGGCTGGCGCTCTTTGGACTCCGAGTCTTTTGGATACCGAGCTGAGGACACGATCGAGGCGATTGCTCTGCATGGATTGACCACCTTCTGCGGATTTCATCCTTTGGAGCTGGCTACCCACCCCATTGGCTTGTTCCCCGCTGAAAGGGAGGACGACCCAATGTGGAAGGATAGGGTGGAGCATGCCAAGGATATCTGGGCCATCTACCCAGGACAGACTACGCACTTGACCGTACGGTGCATGAATGCTCTGTACCGTCTGCAAGTGATGCGCGACGAGGAGATGTCCCATCTAATGGCACTATTGAGGCGACAAAGATTACGTTGGACAACAGGGAGGAGCTTGTGGTTGATTTGTCTACTGAAATGGTGGAGAAGGACTTGCAGGTGGAGCAGCTATCCACTGATATCCAAGAGTTGGAGGAACTAGTGGGCACCAGGGAGAACACCATTGAGGTTCTCGAGGATCAGCTGATTAACACTCAGCAGCAGCTTGCTGAGGCTAACGAGCACCTGGATATGCATCACCAGGAGATCCAGGACATGGAGGCCAACGAGGACGTCGACATCGAGGGAGGAGATGAGCCTGCCTCTAGTGTGGACACTGCTGGCTCAGGGAGACCACCTTCCCCCGAGTCGAGTGTTGCCTCGTTCGCTCACTAGATGTCCGGGATAGAGTTAGACGTTGATGATGGTAGGATTCCTCGCAGCTAGCTTAGCTTTTGCACCCTTGGGGTACTAGGCTAGATAGAGTTGAGTCTTTTTGGGACAATTGATGTAACCGTGATAAACCCTTTTGGAAGCATGATTGATGGATGCTGTTATCAGTTTAAATTTGGAAGGAAAAATTTATGCCTTTTTAAATCCTTTTGTTAAAATTGGAGTCTATCGTTTTGCTTTTGACTCTTTTCGTCGCGATTAAATCTTGAACTTGGAGATATGGTGTTAAGTATGTATGTGGTTTTTCAGATGGCCGAGAGGCAGCGTCGTGGCCAGAATGAGCGTGTTCCTCCACCGCCGCCACCGCCTCCCACTCTGCAGGAGCTCATGGCTCAGCAGAATGAGATCTTGAGACAGCTGGCCCAGCGTCAGCCACCACCTCAGCATTATGGTGGTGGAGACCATCAGCGTCACCCCGCGGCAGCTACCTACTAGGAGTTTCTCAGTACTCAGCCTCCATTGTTCACAAGGGCAGAGGACCCACTTGATGCAGATGTATGGTTACGAGTGGTGGAATCCAAATTCCCGCTACTCCATGGAGCTTGTTCTGAGGTCACTAAAGTCAGGTTCGCCACCCAGCAGCTTCGCGGACCCGCAAGGACTTGGTGGGACCATTTTCTTGCCATGCAGCCAGAGGATCGAGAGGTGGAATGGAGGGAGTTCAAGGCAGCTTTTAGGGGACACCACATACCAGCCGGGATTATGGACCGAAAGCTCAACGAGTTTCTGGCACTCACTCAGGGCAACTGGACAGTGTTGCAGTATGCCCAGGCTTTTAATGACTTGTGCCAGTATGCTGGATATCACGCAGACACGAATGAGAAGAAGAGAGACAGGTTCAGAAGGGGGCTCAGCACTAAGCTCCGAGATCGTCTCAACACCGTCAGGGCCAACAGTTACAATGAGTTGGTCAACATGGCTATCTCCCAGGAGGACTGCATTACAGCTCGACAGGCAGAAAAGAAGAGGAAGACCCCTGTGGCAGGACCCTCAGCTCAGCCACAGCGCTTCAGGATTGTATCTGACACGAAGAACAGGGGACCCCAGCAGCAGCAAGAGAGATGGGTGATCCGACCACAGCAGCAGCAGCAGCAGGCACCCAACCGTACCCAGTTTCCAGCTCAGAGGAACAACCAAGAGCAGTAGCAGTACCGCCAGGCAAATGACAACAGGTGTTTCACATGTGGCAACACCGGACATTATGCCAAAAATTGCCCCAGGAACCAGCAGAGGCAGGGGCAGAATGTTAATCAGAACCAAGGCAAGAGGCAGAAGGTGCAAGTGAGGCAGGGCAGGCTAAACTTCACCACCATGGCCGATATTCCAGAGGGAGCACCCATCTTGACTGGTATCTTTACAGTTTTGAATTATCCTGCTATTGTTCTTTTTGATTCTGGTGCATCACACAGTTTTATCAATACCAAATTTAGTGCCAGGTGTCAATTGCCTTTTCACCACACCAATGGGGGCATTACAATCTCAACACCAGGAGGCAGGGTTGCCACCTATCAGATCAATAGACACGTACCAATTAAGCTGGGTAGTTTCATTTTCAAAACCACTCTCTTAATAATGGGATTGGATAGTGTGGTGAAGCGTCCCCAATCCTCTGGGACTCAAATGTGATACAATTACTAGTCCCAGGAGGCTAGTAAACACATTTATACAACAGATGATTCTAGATCTGCTTAAACGAGACAAACCTATAAAGGTGGCGATCAACTTTAAGAGTTGGTCCACGACTCGGGACATATCATCAGAGTGGGGCTGAAGCAGCCCGATATACGCAGCGAAGCAAATCAGCGGTCCAACAGCCACAGGCAAGGTTGGGAACAGTCGTAACTCTTACCTGATCTCCTTTTTCTGAAAAACAACAAATAAGCAAGGGTGAGTACAAACGTACTCAGCAGCCCACCTTCACCCGCGGAATGGGGAAATCAGATATAATGCATGGAATATGTGGAGCTCAAGATATTTTACAGAAACAGCAATATTTTATGCAGGGTTGTTTTGAAAAACATTTTGTATTTTTGCAAAGCGCATCCTCTCCTAAAGGAGCAGGAAGTTTTTCAATATTAGAACAAAAATCCCCTGGACTAAACCATCCAGGTATCTCAGCAGTTTCCCACTGGTTTTCCTTTTCAAAAACAGCTACTGGACTTCCCATCCACCATAGCTCACGGCTGAACCGCCGAACCTTTTAAAAACCATTTTTCTCAAACGCACCCCTTTTTTTGAAAACAAAACATTAATTGCCATACCATACTAGACTCATCCATTCCTGTGGACACAGACTATTCGAATAGGTTTTCAAACTCTACGCAGAGGTGTACACTTTACCCACTAGTCCGGCTCTGCGATCTCATGATCAGTGAGATCCGAATCCGAATCTCTTTCTTTCTCCGCACGTCCTAACCTTAACGGTCATCCGGAAGGAGTCAGGCCACCACCATGTCCAAACCAGACAAAACTTTCCCCCTCCTTATCCTCCCGGTGCTCCCCAGCCTTCATAACCCTGGGGTTGGACCATACGAGTTCAGATTGAGTTACTGCCCATACAGTCTCGAGTGGTTGTACTTGTCATGAGTACAGGTAGTGAAAGATGACAAACTGGTCCTTATACGAGGGGACAATCCTTCTGCTCACGCCTAAACCAGCTGAGCCATCACCTTAGGCCCTCCCCTAAACCAGGGAGTCCCTGATTATCCCACTCACAAGGTGATAAGGGTGAAAACCCTTCATCATACACATTTTGAAAAGCATTTTCTTTTGAAAACTCACACCTTTCCTCAAATCATTTGTAACAAATATATCAAGGATTGATTGCGGCAAGCGGCTGGGTGGCCATAATAACTTGTCTCAAAATCATATCATGCATAAAATAACAGGCTGAGGGTTGTGGTTGAAAAATCATAGGTAATTTATGCATCAAAGGGATCCAGTGAGCTTGCCATGCTTATCCAGCGAAGGGGAAAGAGAGCTCGCGGAACTGGCTTCTAGCTCCACTGTCTGGCGTAGACTTGCAGATCTGGCCTCCACGAGACGACACGAACGCTCCGATAACTATGCAACATGAATAAGCGAACATACAAACAAGCAAGTATACCAACAAATATTTAGTATAGTGGTCAGAATAGTGATATATGGATGGGTAGAGTCTTGAGTAGAATCTGTGTCATGTGGTGTTGAGATATTACTGGTGGTGGAGCGGAGGTGCTTACCAGGAGGGTGGACTGGAGGCGACGCAACACTATGCGTGTAGCCG
The DNA here is from genome assembly GCA_029449295.1 of Zea luxurians. Taxonomy (NCBI): domain Eukaryota; kingdom Viridiplantae; phylum Streptophyta; class Magnoliopsida; order Poales; family Poaceae; genus Zea; species Zea luxurians. The sequence goes on from JAOPSE010000009.1 coordinate 125,196,560, forward strand.
GTAGAGCGGAGTAACTGAGTGGGTGGGGTGTTTTCCTTGGCTGAGGGTGTTGAGTGTGTGTGGAGAGGGAGAGGGTAGCCGGGTGTATTTATAGCTGGGTGTATGTGGTGTAGCACAGCGAAGTTCACTGTTGGTGAGAATAGTGACGAATGAATCGTCTGATTAATATGAACATGAGAGTTATAGGCAGAATATGGGACGAGAGTATTTTGGGATTTTTCTGGAACATGAACCATGCTTAAGGGATGACATGGTTGGATAGGGAATAATTCGATGAGAATTTAGAAACAAGAATTATTGGAATCGGAGTTTGGAAGCCTGGTTCGAAGGAATCTCAAGTTAAGCGTGCTCAACTTGGAGAAACCTAGGATGGGTGACCAGATTGGAAGTTCCCTACTGGAATGAAAATCACAGTCACCGGAGTTTGTATAACTGGGATATGGGTCTAGCTGGTCTTAGGTGGACTGGACAGCATGATGGATGAGTAGTTGAAATTTGGGGTGATCGGATGATCGATGAATAGTAACGGTGAATAGTAACGGTAAATAGTAACGGTAAAAAGTAACGGTAAAAAGTAACGGTAAAAAGTAACGGTAAATAGTAACGGTAAAAAGTAACGGTAAAAAGTAACGGTAAATAGTAACGGTGAATAGTAACGGCAAATAGTGATGGTGAATAGTTCGTATGAACGAACGATGGATAGGAACTATGAACGAACGATGAACGATCAAATGATCGAACGAACGAACGATCGAAATTTCGGCAGCATAACGGCAGGAAAAAGATTATTTGGACGAACGAACGGACGAACGATCGAACGATCGGACGAACGGACGAACGAACCATGAACGATCGGACGAACGAACGATCGGAATTTCGGCAGCATAACGGCAGGAAAAAGATTATTTGGACGAACGAACGGACGAACGATCGAACGATCGGACGAACGGACGAACGAACCATGAACGATCGGACGAACGATCAAACGATCGGACGAACGAACGAACAAACTAAGAACAGGGGGACGAACGATCGAAGAACGACCGAACGATCCTTGTGCTAGTGTGTGCTTGTGTGGAACATGGAGTGGGTGTGTGTGGGGGGGGGGGAGAGTTGCCATGAAGTGGCTTGGGGTGGGATGAGAGGAGGCCCTTGCCCCTCTATTTATAGCCATGGTGGGGGGATTAGGGGGAGGGATGAGAGGATTAGTGGGAGGATGAGAGGATTAGTGGGAGATTAGCATGGATTTGTCTTATATGAGTATAATTAGCTTGTAGAGCTCACCGTATGACACCGGAGGCATACGTATACGTATGAGCATGAAGAAAGTTATGAAGAAAATATTTGTGGGGGCTTGAAAAATGATTCTGAAGGTATTTATTAGGAAGAAAATACTTCGAGATATATCGGTGGAATATTTGGGTAGTATTTCTGAAAAGAATCAGAGGGGATCTCTGGGGAAATATTTGTAGGATATTTTGAGGAGTATTTTTGGAAAGAATATAGACCACTATACTTTATTTGCTGATATCAACTCGCAAACAAACATTTTGAAATGAAATTTGAAATTCATTTTGAATTTAGAGGGAGTTTGAGAAAATTTCAGAATTTGAATTTTTGGGATGCTACAAATCTACCCCACTTAAAAGGAATCTCGTCCTCGAGATTCGGCTTAGAAGGGTTATGGGTATAGCTTTACTTCAGCTACATATCTTCACTTTGCAGACTCTTCGAGGAGATGGAACTTCAACAAAATCTGGCCTTTCAGGAGCATCCGGTTGCTGATTGCAAACGCTGATTCTGGCTACTCAAAGATCATCTTCAGGCTTCTAGGTTTCGCTTAGCTTATTGAGGAAGCATCAATGCCAACACACAAACCTTCTTCTTGCGAACTCCGACATGGATTCCTTCCTTGATTAGTCTTCTGGTGCTTCATCAACGGAACTTGGGTGACCACTTCTCATCCAGAAACTTATAAGCTTCGATGATCTAGTCCTTCCACAAGCTTGCTACAAGCCTTCTTCTTTTTCTCCATAGCAGGAACTTTACTGGAACACTACCCCACTTAAAAAGAATGAGGGTAGAACTCTTGAATCTTGGGGATTTGAACTCCTTGAAGTACCTCATAACAAGGGTGTTACGGGGCCTTCTTCTGCTGTTGCTGCTTGACCAGGCTGCGGAGAAATGACTGACACAGGGTTGATTTGGGGAGAACCTTCTTCTCATCTTCTCTTCGCTATCTTCTTTTCACTGACCCTTTCTTTCTCTTTGCTCTTCCCACTGGAGGATTCTATCAAAGAGTATTACTATCATACACTGGAGGAAACCAAAGACTATGAACCATGTGCAACAGTCTTTAACCCAAGAATCACCAAGCATTGTGATCTTAGGGGCGAGGGAGTGGGAAATGGGGTTGCTTGCGATTTGGCAGAGGGGGTTTTATCTGGAGTGTGCTTTGCTTTGAGTGAGATGGGAGTTGAGGGAGCTGGTGGGGGGGTTTATAGGTGAGCGGCATGCGAGGTGGTGCTCGGGTGCGGAGTGGTGATGATGGAGCAGGTGCCACGCGGCGGAAAACACGACAAGGGGGAAAGGGGGGACGGTGTTGCTGGCGGTGATGGCGGCGGTGGGTGCGCTGCAAAGGGGAAGTGGGGCGGTGGTGGTGCGCATGGAGGCGGGCACACGTGCAGGGGGCACGGGTGAGTGGTGGGGTCAATGACCCTGATGTTTGTGGTTTCTGGTTCCAAGAATCTTTGCCTCTCTGTATGGTAATAACTCCTTTTGTCCTCTTTTCCTGTTTACTTTGACTCAGGGGTAGTGCTTTGATTCTCACGATCGGTCCTTTTGACTGAGCGGCTGGACTGGTTTCTTCTGTAGCTTGTTCCAGGCTTCAAGGGTAAGCTTCCCGGTATCTTCTTGGGTAAGGCACTTTTCTCTTGAGATGGGTTAAGATGAGAATGGAAGCATAAGGTGATGATTAGCTCTAATTTGTGATCTATGTTTTTAGAGAAAACCTTTCTTAAAAATAAAGATAACACACAAGCTCAACAATGACAAGCACAAACAAATCAAATGTTTTGAATAAGGGAAGAATAGAGTTTTTCCAAATCACGAACTACTTGGATTCAGGGGCTAAGCATAACTACTATTGCTTGGATCCTGAATAGAGAACTATGCTAAATGCAACTTATGAGCACTAACGTTAAAGCATCACATATGCACTCAAAAGGGGGAGAAAAAATCAAGCAAAATTCATTTTGAAATGCCCTAGGGGGGCCACACAATTAGAGTTTTGCAAAATACGAGTCTACACGATTACCTCTCATACATGCAGGGCTCTAGCCAAAGTGAAGAAAAACTTCACTACCCAATGCATGCAGAGGACTGGGCATAACTAACTCAGACCAGGCAGCTTCTCTTCTGGCAAGGCTGGAGCACAACTTCAATCTGAGACATCTCCTGGATGGGTTAAGAGGGAGCTGATGTTGATGACTTCTTCTGGCGGAGACTGAGATGGCAAGACGGGGTCGAACTCTTCTTCAAGCGGGACTGGCTCTTGTAGCTCCTTAGAGGGCGGCGGTGCTGGCGGGGTGCTTGCAGCTTCTTCCTTGACCTCACGGAACGGTGCTGGAATCTTCTTCATGGTGAGGGGCTCAAACATCTCCGACGGGGGATCTTGGGAGGACTCGGGGTGCTCTTGCTTATCCATAGCCTGAGGGAAGACTGGAATTCCTTCCAAGACTATGGCTCCTTCCGGTAGTTCCCAAGCCTTCTTCTCTCCTCTGATAGAGACCGGGTGACCTTCAAGAATTTGGGGGTCTTCAGCTCTCCTTGGTTGAACTGGGTTGGATGGAGCGGGCTCTTGGATCCGCAGGGCTCTACATTGGTTATGGGTGACCAAGTAGGCCTCCATCAACTTCTGGACATGATCATCCTTGGCTTGCTTCAGGGCTTCAACAGCAATGACTTCACGACTTTCCAAGGCAGCTACACGGGCTTGAGCTGTGGTGAGATCCACATGGATCTTACGGTTGAGCTTCTCTGCATCTTCTGCTCGAGCAATCATCTGACGGTGGTGCCGAGCCAAGAAATCATACTGGGCATCCAGGGTGAGCAGGTATGCAGTGAGGTACACGATTGTGGGGTCATCCTCAAGCAGCTGCTTCCCTTCCAATGCACGCATTCTAGTCATCCAGACTGGACGATCTCTCTGAAAGGGTGGAAAGAATCTGAGCGGGGTGTCGGCCACTTCTTCTTCATAGATCTGACATAGGGTCCTCAATGCCTTGCGAGCGACGACTTGGCAGGTGTCTTTGAATCTGTGCCCAGCAGCAGTGACACTCCATTCCACATGGTGCGGACTGGATCCAATGTATACAGCCACGACACACTTCTCTGTGCCATGCTCGATGAATTCACGACCATCATACTCTGGCTGGCTCCTGATTCCGAGGCGAACTGTGCATGCTCTCAGCAACTTGGGGAAACCATCTTCATTCTGGCAAAAGCTGATTTGGCAACGAACCTCCATCTGGCTTCTGAGAGAAGGAAAGGGGGAAAGCATTTTTTGAAATGAAGGGATGAGAGCAAGATTTTTTTTAGAAAATAGTTTTGACTCAAAAACTTTTGATCAGGCTAAGGGTTACGTCCTGCGGCCAACCTAACAGCTTTGATACCACCTGAAGCGTCCCCAATCCTCTGGGACTCAAATGTGATACAATTACTAGTCCCAGGAGGCTAGTAAACACATTTATACAACAGATGATTCTAGATCTGCTTAAACGAGACAAACCTATAAAGGTGGCGATCAACTTTAAGAGTTGGTCCACGACTCGGGACATATCATCAGAGTGGGGCTGAAGCAGCCCGATATACGCAGCGAAGCAAATCAGCGGTCCAACAGCCACAGGCAAGGTTGGGAACAGTCGTAACTCTTACCTGATCTCCTTTTTCTGAAAAACAACAAATAAGCAAGGGTGAGTACAAACGTACTCAGCAGCCCACCTTCACCCGCGGAATGGGGAAATCAGATATAATGCATGGAATATGTGGAGCTCAAGATATTTTACAGAAACAGCAATATTTTATGCAGGGTTGTTTTGAAAAACATTTTGTATTTTTGCAAAGCGCATCCTCTCCTAAAGGAGCAGGAAGTTTTTCAATATTAGAACAAAAATCCCCTGGACTAAACCATCCAGGTATCTCAGCAGTTTCCCACTGGTTTTCCTTTTCAAAAACAGCTACTGGACTTCCCATCCACCATAGCTCACGGCTGAACCGCCGAACCTTTTAAAAACCATTTTTCTCAAACGCACCCCTTTTTTTGAAAACAAAACATTAATTGCCATACCATACTAGACTCATCCATTCCTGTGGACACAGACTATTCGAATAGGTTTTCAAACTCTGCGCAGAGGTGTACACTTTACCCACTAGTCCGGCTCTGCGATCTCATGATCAGTGAGATCCGAATCCGAATCTCTTTCTTTCTCCGCACGTCCTAACCTTAACGGTCATCCGGAAGGAGTCAGGCCACCACCATGTCCAAACCAGACAAAACTTTCCCCCTCCTTATCCTCCCGGTGCTCCCCAGCCTTCATAACCCTGGGGTTGGACCATACGAGTTCAGATTGAGTTACTGCCCATACAGTCTCGAGTGGTTGTACTTGTCATGAGTACAGGTAGTGAAAGATGACAAACTGGTCCTTATACGAGGGGACAATCCTTCTGCTCACGCCTAAACCAGCTGAGCCATCACCTTAGGCCCTCCCCTAAACTAGGGAGTCCCTGATTATCCCACTCACAAGGTGATAAGGGTGAAAACCCTTCATCATACACATTTTGAAAAGCATTTTCTTTTGAAAACTCACACCTTTCCTCAAATCATTTGTAATAAATATATCAAGGATTGATTGCGGCAAGCGGCTGGGTGGCCATAATAACTTGTCTCAAAATCATATCATGCATAAAATAACAGGCTGAGGTTTGTGGTTGAAAAATCATAGGTAATTTATGCATCAAAGGGATCCAGTGAGCTTGCCATGCTTATCCAGCGAAGGGGAAAGAGAGCTCGCGGAACTGGCTTCTAGCTCCACTGTCTGGCGTAGACTTGCAGATCTGGCCTCCACGAGACGACACGAACGCTCCGATAACTATGCAACATGAATAAGCGAACATACAAACAAGCAAGTATACCAACAAATATTTAGTATAGTGGTCAGAATAGTGATATATGGATGGGTAGAGTCTTGAGTAGAATCTGTGTCATGTGGTGTTGAGATATTACTGGTGGTGGAGCGGAGGTGCTTACCAGGAGGGTGGACTGGAGGCGACGCAACACTATGCGTGTAGCCGGCAGAGCGGAGTAACTGAGTTGGTGGGGTGTTTTCCTTGGCTGAGGGTGTTGAGTGTGTGTGGAGAGGGAGAGGGTAGCCGGGTGTATTTATAGCTGGGTGTATGTGGTGTAGCACAGCGAAGTTCACTGTTGGTGAGAATAGTGACGAATGAATCGTCTGATTAATATGAACATGAGAGTTATAGGCAGAATATGGGACGAGAGTATTTTGGGATTTTTCTGGAACATGAACCATGCTTAAGGGATGACATGGTTGGATAGGGAATAATTCGATGAGAATTTAGAAACAAGAATTATTGGAATCGGAGTTTGGAAGCCTGGTTCGAAGGAATCTCAAGTTAAGCGTGCTCAACTTGGAGAAACCTAAGATGGGTGACCAGATTGGAAGTTCCCTACTGGAATGAAAATCACAGTCACCGGAGTTTGTATAACTGGGATATGGGTCTGGCTGGTCTTAGGTGGACTGGACAGCATGATGGATGAGTAGTTGAAATTTGGGGTGATCGGATGATCGATGAATAGTAACGGTGAATAGTAACGGTAAATAGTAACGGTAAAAAGTAACGGTAAAAAGTAACGGTAAAAAGTAGCGGTAAAAAGTAACGGTAAAAAGTAACGGTAAATAGTAACGGTGAATAGTAACGGCAAATAGTGATGGTGAATAGTTCGTATGAACGAACGATGGATAGGAACTATGAACGAACGATGAACGATCGAATGATCGAACGAACGAACGATCGAAATTTCAGCAGCATAACGGCAGGAAAAAGATTATTTGGACGAACGAACGGACGAACGATCGAACGATCGGACGAACGGACGAACGAACCATGAACGATCGGACGAACGAACGATCGGAATTTCGGCAGCATAACGGCAGGAAAAAGATTATTTGGACGAACGAACGGACGAATGATCGAACGATCGGACGAACGAACCATGAACGATCGGACGAACGATCAAACGATCGGACGAACGAACGAACAAACTAAGAACAGGGGGACGAACGATCGAAGAACGACCGAACGATCCTTGTGCTAGTGTGTGCTTGTGTGGAACATGGAGTGGGTGTGTGTGGGGGGGGGGGGAGAGTTGCCATGAAGTGGCTTGGGGTGGGATGAGAGGAGGCCCTTGCCCCTCTATTTATAGCCATGGTGGGGGGATTAGGGGGAGGGATGAGAGGATTAGTGGGAGGATGAGAGGATTAGTGGGAGATTAGCATGGATTTGTCTTATATGAGTGTAATTAGCTTGTAGAGCTCACCGTATGACACCGGAGGCATACGTATACGTATGAGCATGAAGAAAGTTATGAAGAAAATATTTGTGGGGGCTTGAAAAATGATTCTGAAGGTATTTATTAGGAAGAAAATACTTGGAGATATATCGGTGGAATATTTGGGTAGTATTTCTGAAAAGAATCAGAGGGGATCTCTGGGGAAATATTTGTAGGATATTTTGAGGAGTATTTTTGGAGAGAATATAGACCACTATACTTTATTTGCTGATATCAACTCGCAAACAAACATTTTGAAATGAAATTTTAAATTCATTTTGAATTTAGAGGGAGTTTGAGAAAATTTCAGAATTTGAATTTTTGGGATGCTACATGTGGATATCATCTTAGGGACTGATTGGTTATCACGGCACCACGCGGTGATTGATGTTGCAGCCAGAGCCATAGAAATCCACTCTCCTTTGGATGGCGAGAATACCTTATATCTGCCCGACCAGGGTTGTACCCGTTCTTGTGCCTTCGTTATGATAGAGTCCCCAGTGGAAAAGATTCCGGTGGTCCGTGACTACCCGGATGTGTTTCCGGACGAATTGCCAGGGATGCCACCTGACCGAGACATTGAGTTCGCAATCGAATTGCAACCCGGGACTGCTCCTATCTCCAAGAGACCCTATAGGATGCCTCCCGCGGAATTGGCAGAACTGAAAAAGCAATTGCAAGAGTTGTTAGACAAGGGGTTTATTCGCCCAAGTACTTCACCATGGGGATGTCCAGCATTGTTTGTGAAGAAAAAGGATGAGAGTTTGAGAATGTGTGTTGACTACCGCCCTCTCAATGCGGTGACCATCAAGAACAAATACCCGCTGCCCCGTATTGATGTTCTGTTTGATCAGTTGGTAGGAGCCAAGGTATTCTCCAAGATAGACCTTCGCTAAGGTTACCATCAGATCAAGATCCGTGCCAGCGATATTCCTAAGACGGCTTTCTCTACCAGATATGGGCTGTATGAGTTTTTGGTGATGTCTTTTGGGCTGACCAATGCCCCGGCTTATTTCATGTACTTGATGAACTCAGTGTTTATGCCAGAGTTGGATAAGTTCGTGGTCGTTTTCATTGATGATATTCTGGTCTATTCCAAGAATGAGGACGAACATACTGAGCACCTGCACATCGTGCTTCAGCGACTGCGCGATCATCATCTTTATGCTAAGTTGTCTAAATGTGAGTTCTGGCTGAAGGAGATTAAATTCTTGGGTCACACAATTTCTCAGGACGGGATATCAGTTGATCCTGAGAAGGTACAAGAGGTAATGGATTGGAAACCCCTGACTACAGTGAGGCAGATTCGGAGTTTTCTGGGATTGGCAGGGTATTATCGACGATTTATTCCGGATTTCTCCAGAATTGCCAAACCAATGACTTAACTGTTGAAGAAGGGAGTCAAATATGATTGGAGCCAAAAGTGCGAGGATGCCTTTCACACTTTGAGGCAGCATTTGACAATAGCCCCAGTGCTAGCTCAACCTGACAACACCAAGCCATTTGAAGTTTATTGTGATGCTTCTAGTACAGGATTGGGATGTGTCTTAATGCAAGAGAACAGAGTCATTGCTTATGCTTCCCGAGCACTCAGGCCCCATGAGCAGAACTACCCTACACATGACCTGGAGTTGGTAGCTGTGGTTCATGCTCTTAAGATATGGAGACACTACTTGATGGGAGCTCACTGTAACATCTACACTGATCACAAGAGTCTCAAATACATTTTCACTCAGGCAGATCTGAACATGAGGCAGAGGAGATTGTTGGAGTTAATCAAGGACTATGATTTGGAAGTGCATTACCATCCTGGCAAAGCCAATGTTGTGGCAGATGCCTTGAGCAGAAAGGCCTAGTGCAATTGTATAAGCATGGATACAAGAGTTACCACCCTCTGCGATGAGCAGTGCAAGCTGAACCTGGAAGTTGTTTCTTCAGGTGACTTGATTTATATCTCGGTGGAACCCACATTGCAAGAGCAAATAGTCAGGGCACAGATTGAGGATAAGGGTGTTCAAATGATTAAGGAAATGATCAAGCAAAAAGCAGAGAAATACAAGTGCTTCCGTCAGGACAGCAAGGAAATTTTATGGTTTGGAGACCGATTGGTTGTTCCCAAGGACCCTGAGCTCAGAAAGAAGATATTGGATGAAGCTCACCTTTCCAAATTCTCCATGCACCCTGGTAGCAACAAGATGTACCATGATCTCAGAACTTTATATTGGTGGACCCGAATGAAGAGGGAAATTGCCATGTACATATCCGAATGTGACCCTTGCCAGAGAATCAAGGCCAGTCACTTGAAGGCGGCAGGCCCTTTGCAACCCCTTCCCATACCATCTTGGAAATGGGAAGACATTTGCATGGATTTCATCGTAGGATTGCCCACTACCTCCAGGCACCATGATTCCGTTTGGGTTATTGTGGACAGGTTGACCAAAACCGCTCATTTCTTGCCAGTGCACACCACCCACAAGACGGAGAAGTATGCAGAAATTTATGTTGATCAAATAGTGCGATTGCATGGTATTCCAAAGACCATTATATCTGACAGAGGAGCACTGTTTGTGGCACGCTTTTGGGAACAGCTGCAAGAATCACTTGGGACCCAAGTAATACGAAGCTTAGCATACTATCCCCAAACAGATGGCCAGACAGAAAGGGTGAATCAGATTTTGGAAGACATGTTGCGAGCATGTGCACTACACTATGGGAAGGATTGGGACAAGTGTCTTTCTTTGGCAGAGTTTTCCTACAATAACAGCTATCAGTCCAGTCTAAAGATGGCACCTTTTGAAGCCTTATATGGGAGAAGGTGCAGGACCCCATTGAATTGGTCTCAAGCAGGAGAGAGGGAAATTTTTGGGCCAGACTTGGTACTTGAGGCAGAGGCAAAGGTCAGGGTTATTACCAAGAACTTAGAAGCTGCTTAGGCCAGGCAAAAGAGCTATCATGACAAGAGGCGGAAGCCTCTACAGTTTGAGGTGGGAGATCATGTTTATCTCAAGGTATCACCCACCAAGGGTGTCCAGAGATTCGGGATCAAGGGCAAGTTAGCTCCTCGCTACATTGGACCCTATGAAATCAAAGCAAGTTGTGGACCTGTAGCCTATCAGTTGGAATTGCCACCTCACATGTCAGCAGTTCACAATGTGTTCCATGTATCTCAGCTGCGGAAATGTGTTTGCCTACCCACTGAAGTGCTGCCAGAACCAGACATTGAGATAGAACCAGACTTGTCCTATCAAGAGTACCCCGTCAAGGTATTAGATCAGAAAGAGAGATCAACTCGAGCAAAATCAGTCAGAATGTACAAGGTTCAGTGGAGTCACCATTCAGCAGAAGAAGCCACATGGGAGACTGAGGATTTTCTGCGCTCTCGTTTCCCCGACTTTCTACCCAAAGGAGTCGGTACGTAACCCCAAAACCCCACCCCCACCTGCCCTTTGAATACAATTATAAGAGAAACTTAGATAACAAGGAAAGTCTAAGTTGTGGTTTTAACTTAAAAAGGGCTTCCTTCTGAAGTTGCAAAGAGAATGACATTCGAAGAGCAGATAACTAGAGAAACTTGAGTAAGAGAAAAAGTAGCACACCTTTAGACACCCCTCCAAGGGACTCTACCTCAAATCTCGGGACGAGATTCCTTTAAGGGGGGAGGGCTATAACACCCCAGGTGTTACTCAGGGTGTCCACCCAGGGCTACCCCTTTTAACCTATTATCACATGAGGATTGATTTGGGCAAAGTATATCAAACTTGGAATTCAAGGTCCTAAGCAAGTGCAACCCATCTTGGATATCATGCCCTAGCTTGTCATGCACATCTAAGTGGGGATTTTCCCAAAACTCTAAAGCAAACCCTCCTTGAGCAATAGGAACCCTAATTGAAGCTAGGATCAAAAGGTCATGTAAACCTTATGATCATGGCTTGGGCCAAATATAAAAGTTGTAGTATGCTTCATAACCTACAAATAATAGTAAGGAAGTACCCCCAAAAAGATTTCATAAAAGCCCCAAAAAGTTCACCAAAGGTTGAGCACAAGGGAAAAATTCAGAAATTGCCTAAGTATAAAAACTAACCCTTGAACAAAGATCCCACATGTTCACCTTAATCCAAAATTCAAAACACTTCGACCCAATTGACAAAGTGGCGCCAAATTAACCCTAGAATGCCCTGGAAAGAGGTGACACCTACCCTAGGGCGTTTGACACGACTTGACACCATTTTTGTCTCGGTTTGGACCTGTCTGACACAGCCGACTTCCCACCCTCATATCTCTCTAACCCGACCACATCTACTCTTGGAACTCACATGAACTAGGTAGCTCTAGGTGCAGGGAAGAGATCTCCCACAGGCGATAGGGTAAGATTCGTACGTTTTGGCCGCTCAGCAGAGGGAAGAACACGGGCAGAAGCAACGAGCCACGTGTTCGACGCACTCTGAGCTCGCCAGAGCACGCCCGCGCGCGCCCCCGCGTGCCCCGTGTCGCGCCAACGGCCAGCCGGCGCCCTGTCCCGCGCCCGCGCCTATAAAGCCCACCCAGGCATCGGTTACACTCTTCCGCGCACGCTCAAACCTCACCGGAGCTCAGTTCACCGCCGTTTGCCCGTGCGCGGCGTGTCCGCGGCCACCGAGCCATTGCCGCCGTAGACCGGCCAGTCCAGCTTTCCCCAGCCCCATCCAACCCTCTGAGACGAGTAAGCACACCTCGGTGAAGCTCCCCGGGCGAGGAATCGAAGCCTGCTTCGCCGGAGAGGCCAGTCCACGGTCGCCGGAGCTCTCAACCCCGCCGGAGTGCGTGGACCGGGTAAATCACTGAGCCATTTCTCGATTCACTGCACAGATAGCCTATACGTCACCCCAGGAAGCTCACCGTGCCCTTGGATTGAACCAGATCGCCGTGGTTTGGCCGGTACACTCGCCGCCGACGAGAACACCCGCCTGCGCATGTGGACCGAGCGATTCCGGCCATCCCCGCCGTCGAGCCGCACCTCGCTGTGACCGCTAGAGCCTCCCCGAGCCAACCCTGCCCTTCGCCGGACCTATCACGCCGCCGGTAAGCCGCGCCACCCTTTTCTTTCCCGCGGGTACTGTTTACATTGGGGGAAGGACTGCGGGTGAGAGGGAGAGAAGGTCAGGGGGCTTTTTGAACTGTCAGTGACCCAGGGGAATAGTGGCGCAAGGGTAGAACTGCGAAGATTGATTTAGCTTTAACCCAGGGACCTCGGTGTAAACTGTTTTTCCAGGAAACTCTTATTAAATCTGTTTTTAATTTGAACAGAGACTTTAAAAATTCATAACTTCTGTTTAGTTCATCCAAATTTGGTCAAACCAATTTTGTTAGACTCTAAATAATGTAACCCACTTAAGAAAAATATAAAACCCCCTATGTATGATAGAAAACTTGAAAGCTCTGATTTAATTGTGGTTTTGGCCAAAAGCTCAATAATAGGGCAAAAATTAGTTGCACTATTTGACTAGGGCTAGAAAAATTTGGAGAAGTTTATATCTACCTACTGACCCAAATAAAAATGCTAAACCTCTCTGTCCACCCCATTAAGTTAGTTTTTACCCTTTATTTTACATTATGCTTAAGTCTAAGAAAAATAGAAAATGTGATTTAAATAATGAACCAGAGGGCACCTCTATTTTTGTTAGGATACTTATTCAATATAGTTCACTGGAAAAATCTATCATACCCTGTTCTAGTATAAAATAAGTAGGATACCTTTTATTTTAATGAAACAAGGAAAAACTTAGAAAAACCCTACAAAAATAACCCCAAAGTGAAAACACCTCAACCCTTGGGATAACTAATGTTTTGTTAATAAGAACTTAGGAAAAATATGAAATCTGCTGTTAGACATTTTTCAATTAACAATGTAGTAGAAAGTGCCTTTTTGGCATTTAACTTTAGAAAATCATAACTAAATGACCATTCCTTAGCTTTCTGTGATTTTTGGCACAGAAGCCTATTTTTATTGATTAGATGCCAACAAAAATAACCTTTAGGACAGAACCCACCCCTAATTAGGAGATGTAGTGTAAGTGGCTCATTTGACACAACTCTTGTTATTTTTGTCTAAAGCATAGCCTTTATATGTTGAGCCTCAAATTCTTAAAACAGGCTAGAATAGCAAATGGCAACCCACTGTAATTTTTACAGAATTTTTGGAAAATATTAAACCACTGTCGTAGTTCAAACCTACACTAAAAACCATAAGTAGAAACTAAAGAATGGAAATTGAATAATGGTAATGAGTGTCATCCTAAAACCCTTGTAATTTGTCCACTAAAATGTATAAAGACAATACAAATCCACTATGTTTATTCCCAATAAAAACCTAAGCCTAAAAAAAGGTAATAAGCCTAACCCACTGGAAGCCCCGCATAACTAAGAAACCCTAAGTTACTTCTTGACTTAGTTTCTTTAAGCATAATGTTATTAAATCCAGCATAATCATGACATACATGTTCATTGCATTTCGATAGACTGTAACCTTGCTGACGGAGAGTATGTCCTCGTGCCGGAGCAAGGAGCTGCTCAGGAGGTAGCCCCGGACCCAGCACCAGAGCCTGCACCAGAGGACCTGCCTGCCACTGCTTTGGAACGCAAGCCCCGGTTTATGCATAACCTGTTATTTATGCTATTTTACTTCACTTAATGATTGTAGGATTGATTGTGCACTTAGGTGTAGGAATTGTTTGAAACCCTAGTTGCATGATCTCAGGAATCCTTTTGAGATGAATACTAGTATGATAGGTTGAGTAGTTGCTTTATTTAATTAGGATCTCGGTAGAAGACGAGTGATTTTTCTAGCACTCGCGCGAGATCAGGATTTGGTTGTACCACCTTCCTACTATTATGATACTAGTGGTAGACAACAATCCATGGGGATTGGTTGTCTACGAGATGGGAAAATGGAATAAGGATTAACGTGCGGATACCAGTGTCAAGCGTTTGAACGTACTAAACACATACCGAGAAATATGGTAAATCGGTAAGCCTAGTACCTGATTGAACCTGGCAGTAGACTTTGCCCCTCACGCGACCTGAGACGTGGTCTCCCATTCCGGTTATGGTGGGTACACGTGCGGTCACTGCACGACGGCAGTCGGGGTCAGTGAGGCATTGTACGCCAAGGCGGTGAGCCCTGATCTTCTGACGGGGAATCGATGGGGACGGTTGATGTGTGTGGGGACGGAGTGCCCTAGCATGTCGTGTGTTTAGGTTTACCTTGCAAGGATAAAAAAACTCGATTCGAATCGTCTGCTTCTCGCAGCTAATGAGACTGCTTGATCCATTGTACTGCATTGAGTAACAAGTGGAAACATGATGAGTTGATATAAGATGTTGATTGCTAATAATGCTTGCTACTATGTATGAGTAGATAGTACACTTTTAGCCTTAAGAGAGTCACACTTAAACTGACAAAGTTAAAACTTGACTTAGAAACTCAGCTAGTGCTTTTGGCAACCAAACCCCACAACCAAACAGCTGCATGTCTAGAGGTAGAGGAGTAGACTCCTCACACCGGGTAAGTCTAGCTAAGTATTAGTATACTCAGCCTTGCTTGTGGCATAATTTTACAGGTTCTCTGGAGGACATGGTTGCTGGAGTGACTTGGCCGTCCATCTTGCCACCGGGTTGGACGGTCGAGTGGGACCCTACCTCGGCTGAGGAGGAGCACGAGGAGTGATGGGACAGGCTTCCCCATCTCTCTGTTTATTTACCGCTAGTTTTATTCCGCTGCATTTCGAACAATGTTGACTCCTTTTGCAAAACTCCGATGGTGATGTAATAATTTTAATACTCTTACATGCATGGTTTTATGCTTTATTGTATTTGCTCTGTGACTCACCATCGAGTGAGATTGTGGTACTTGATCCTGTTAGTGGCCGTGTCGGACTAGATCCGAGGGATTGACGGGTTATTCCCATCTAAGTGTGGTCCAGCCTCTAAGGCGAGGCTTAGGCACTTAAGTTGGAATAATTCGGGCAGTTCCGCCACAACATCTTACCACATAGCGGGCTATCTCAATTTTCATTTTTGTTCACCAATAATGTTGCTTTAAGTCTTGATACATCTTAGTACTTCCAGGGTGAATGGAATATCGACTAAGATGAGCTTTGTCCAAAATTTGTTGGCGGACTTTAGCATCTTTGGGCACAACTATGCGATCATTGAACCATATTATTCCTTGGTCATATTTTCTGAAGCAACTTGCTTTGTCAGCTTCCATTTTTTCATGAATATTCTTCATACCCTTGTCGGTTCTTTGGGCATCAATAATTTTCTGTAAAAGAACTGACTCAAGTTTCAACTGTGTCAAAGTTCCGTGTTGTATCATTCCCAGGTTCAACTTTTCCATTTCTTGACATAGGGTGTGTCAGGTGTCCTTATTGTAAGACAATGACAGGAAGCTTTGTGATTCAATGCATCTGCCACCACATTGGCTTTTCCTGGGTGATAATGGATTTCCAAATCATAATCTTTGATT
The DNA here is from genome assembly GCA_029449295.1 of Zea luxurians. NCBI lineage: Eukaryota > Viridiplantae > Streptophyta > Magnoliopsida > Poales > Poaceae > Zea > Zea luxurians. Next base: position 125,212,690 of record JAOPSE010000009.1, read on the forward strand.
AGCTCAAGCCATCTTTGTTGTCTCATATTCAGTTATGACTGGGTAAAGATATATTTCATACTTTTGTGATCTGTATATAGATGACACACATTCCCCTGCAGATAATGATGCCATATCTTGAGGGCATGAACGACTGCAGCCAATTCCAAATCATGATTTGGATAGTGTTCCTCATGTCGACGCAGTTGTCTTGAAGCATAAGCTATGACTCGGCCCTCTTGGATTAGGACACATCCGAGTCCATTTCCCGATGTGTCACAATACATATCAAACGACTTTTCAATATCTGGTTGAGCCAACACCAGAGTAGTGGTTAACAACACCTTCAGCTGCTCGAAGGCTTCATTGAATTTTGAGGACCAGTCAAACATTGTATCATTTTTCAATAAACTTGTAATAGGCTTGACAATCTTGGAGAAATCCGGAATGAATCTCCGGTAATATCTAGCTAGTCCAAGGAAACTTCGAACTTTATGACTGTAGTAGGCAGTTTCCATTCTAGAATATCCTTGACTTGGCTGGGATCGACCGCAATCCCTTTAGCAGATAATACATGTCCAAGGAACTGGATTTCCTCCAACCAAAACACGCATTTGCTGAATTTGGCATACAGCTGATGCTCCCTTAAGTGTGTTAGCACGATCCTTAAGTGCTTTGCATGCTCCTCTTCATTTTTGGAATAGATCAGAATGTCGTCAATGAAGACCACCACAAATTTATCCAACTCGGGCATGAATACCAAGTTCATTAAGTATGTGAAGTGGGCTGGAGCATTTGTTAATCCGAAGGACATGACCAAGTATTCAAATAATCCATACCGCATAGTGAATGCGGTCTTGGGTATATCTTCGGGTCAGATATGGATCTGATGATAACCTGATCTGAGATCAATCTTGGAGAATACTCGAGCTCCCGTAAGTTGGTCGAATAAGATATCGATCCAAGGAAGAGGGTACTTGTTCTTGATGGTGACCTCATTAAGGGGTCTATAGTCCACACACATCCGAAGTGTCTGATACTTCTTCTTAACAAAAATAGTTGGACATCCCCATGGTGATGAACTTGGTCCGATGAACCCTTTCTCAAGCAAATCTTGTAGTTGAGTCTTGAGTTCTGCTAGTTCATTTGGTTACATACGGTACGACCTTCTAGAAATAGGAGTCGTACCGGGCTTCAATTCAATCACGAATTCCACATCCCTTTCTAGAGGCAACCTAGGTAAGGCTTCGAGAAAGACATCCGGAAATTCACATACCACCAGAATATCCTGGATTTCTGGTACTATAGCCTCATAAACTCGTCGAGATGCTTTGGCTGGGACAGCTACAGGGATGGACAAGTGAATCTCCTCATGACCATGGCTTAACTTAATGGTCCTTAAGTCGGTATTGATGATGGCCTTATGCTGGGCTAACTAGTTCATGCCTAGTATTACATCTATGTCTTGCCCCTTTATAACAATCATGTTTGTAGGAAATTCATGTCCGGCTGACGTTACTGGTATACGGAAGGCTACTTCCTTAGTGAATATTCGTCCCCCAGGTGAGTGGATAACAAATCCCTCCCTTGATTCAGTGCAATGTATGCAATATTTCTCCACAAAATTCTTGCTTATGAAGGTATGTGATGCACCAGAATCGAAGAGAATAACTACTGGGTGATTGGCAACAAGGAACATACCCATCATCACCGGCTCGCCTTCCGGTGTAGTAGCCACTTGGGTATAATAAATCCGTCCCATTTTCTTGAAATTGTTGCCCGTTGAAGTATTGGTCGTGTTCCCCTTTCCTTGGTTTGAATTCCCAGAGTTCTGCTGAAAGTTGGTTTTATTTTGCTTTGGGTATGGGCAGTCCTTGATGAAGTGTCCGGACTTTCCACAATTGAAGCACCCATTAGAAGAACTGAGAAGGGCAGGGAAACGAGTACCAGGGGCACTCAGCTGATTGGTAGGAGCGGGGGCAGTAGTAGGACGAATAAAGACAGGCTGCTTGAATGGATATGAAGGTGGGCGAGGCAAACAACGATTTTGATTAAAAGGTCGGATCACCAACCTCGTTCTCTTCTCAGGTCCTTGATTAGACCTCTCTCCTGCATATCCCTTTGTTTTTCTGTGGCCTGCATTTTTGGCTTCCACTGCCAGTGTTGTACTGACAGCCCTACTGTAGGTAAGGTCTAAGCATGTTGCCATTTTCCGCTGAAGCCTGTCATTGAGCCCCCACATAAAACAATTCTTCTTTTTCAAATATGTATTCACCTCGTCAATGCATACTGGGAGAGGTGGTTAAATTTATTGAGATACTGCATTACAGTATCTCCTCCTTGCTTTAACCGGATAAACTCTTCTTGTTTCATATGGAGCACTCCCTCTGGAACATAATGCTCTCGGAATGCCAACTTGAATTCCTCCCAGGTAACCTGATGCCCCATAGGTTGGATTGCTGAAAAATTCGCCCACCAAGTGCTAGCTGGCCCTCTTAGCTGTTGTGCGGCGAACAGTGGCTTTTGCGTCTCTGTGCATCGAATTAACCCAAACTTCTGCTCCATAACTCTCGCCCACTCGTCGGCTTCTAAAGGTTCCTCTGCTTTAATGAAAAGCGGTGGTCGAGTCTAAGAGAATTCCAAATAAGTAGTATCATGCAGTCCTTGTGGGGGAACTCTGCCTCCGTGCGGTTGGAACTGATTGCCCGCCATTTCGCGCAAGAAGCGCGTATTATCGGCGGTGGCATTGACCAGGGCAGCGATAGCCTCGGCCAATGTTGGTGGTACTGGTGGCGGGTTAGGAGTATCTTCCCTACCGCGGGATGTCCCCGCACCATCATGTGCGCGAGTTCGTGATGGCATCTGAGGCAAAGAAACATTTGAAAAAAATATAACATGCCAACATACACCATCATATTACATTGCCAAAATGTAATAATTATACATACTCCCATGTACAACTTGACTTTATTACTTATTTTACATAAGTATAATACATAACTATACTATTCTAGTCTACTTCATCCTTTGTTGCTCCATTTCCTGCTGCAAGAGACCGTTCGTTAGCAAGGTTCATGGAAGGAGGGGGCCTAAAAAGGTCCAGCTCCCCATCAGGTCCTTCATTAGCTGTTCCCGATGGTTCGGCTCCCATTGCAGCGACGTCTGGAGGCACGTCCAGGTGCAGTCGAGCATACAATACATGCACTTCTTCATGTAAAGTATTACAGTACACTTGTAGGCTTTCGAGGGATGCACTAAGCTCTGCCACACGAGCTAGAGCTTTCGCTTCGTAGTCCCAAGCGAAAGAGCGCGAGTTGACGGCCCAATCAATGGCCATATCCCGTTCCGAGATTTCGTACTGCAGGCGACTGACTTTGGCTGACAATTCCGCGATATGGTGACTGTCCTGCTCACGTGCTCTATTCCTGTGGCGTAACTCTGACTGAAGTTGCTCTACCCGGGCTTCCAGGTCTCCAATTATGTCATTACTGCCACTACTACTTTCCTCATGTCTGGGGCTAGTTGATGTCGAGGCACACCTTGAGGTCCAGTAGATTTGCGCGTTGTTTTCCAAGTACGCGCCATATCTCCATAAGAGGGGAAGATTTATTAGTATATTCTTAAACATGATGCATGCATAACCTAATAATTATGGAATCAACTTTCATTGATCCCTCACTTCCTACATATATTGCACTCTGTTACCCGACTTTACAAGATAAGGGACTACCAGAAAGTGGTAAAGTAAGAATGAAAGAATATTTCTAGGTAAGTGTTTGAAAATTCTTTTGAAGTACTACGTAATATCTGAAGAGATGGGCTTCGCTCCGATACCAGCTGTCACGGAACCTCCCAAGGTATTAGGCCCACCTACAGTTGTCCTTGTCCTAAGGACCTTGGACAACACTTTAGATGCACATAATCACTCGACAAGTTCAGTAACTGTATCCTCATCATTTTGCCCAAGAGCGATTCACCCGTCACACAAATATTACATCACATCGGAGGAAAGGATAAGCGGGAGCAGATTACGATAACTTAATTTACATTATAAAATATAGAGAGAGTATTATTATTACAATACCAGGGTATTAAGAGTGCATAAAGTATTATTACAACCAGGGAGGCAAAACACCCTCCCACACAAAAAGTTTATTGTTTTCAAGGTGGGAGGCAAACATCCTCCCACGACCAACTTCACTACTGGGGCTCCTCCTTGGGTACCACCTTTGAACAGAAACAACAAAACTCCGCTGTTTCCTCACCTACAACAACATGGGTTTGAAAACCCTGAGTACGGAGTGTACTTTCGCAAGTCTTACCCGATAAAAGAAAAAGACTCTCAAGGATATGTGGCTTGAGGGAGTCAAGGTAAGGCTATTCAAGAATCAAAGACTTTGTTTGCGGAAATGCTTACTAACAATGGATCCTTAAAAATCTAGTTTTATTATCAGGTTAAGTCATTACCTACATCTAGAGTTCTTTCTACCCTAGTTCAAGCACTTGGCCTACACTAGCCGTCTTTTATCACCCTTTTACTTTACTGGATTGCTACGTGTAGGGCAGTGACCAAGTCTTCATGTCCGAGAAGTAACGGCGATCTGAATCGATTAATACCCAGCTGGGGATCTCCATCTACACGACATATGTAACACTTAACCCTTGCATATGTCAACTCGTTCTCAAGACCAGACCTGGTTCACGCCAACCGAGAGCACAGATACACCACCGTCCAGCCTCTTGCCACGGAGGGCACACGCTACTCTCGCCATCTCTCCACTCCCATTGCGTGTTGGCCTTTCTGGTATTAGTCCGACCGAGGCAAAGCTTACCCATGACGAGGCATGTGGCCAGTTAAAAGGTCCTCGGTCATCAAGCCTACATTGACACGGTCCTTAATCGACTCAGACGGAGACACTACACCGAGACTTCCTTCTCGTGCAAGTCACCCGCCTGGTCTCATCTTTATCATTTACCATCCCAAAGTTTGGTACCTGACAGAGGTACATCTTTTCCGATGTTGAACCCATCATGGCCATGATGGATTCATCATCAAGTTTTATTTTTGAAAACATCCCATTCCATCTGAAGCATCATCTTTTGTTTTAAATGAAACATTTTTCTAAAGCAAGACTAAGCATCAGAAAACTTTTTAAGTAAAACAGGTATCAATGAATGGTAATCAATTTCAAGGTATGAAATGCAGCAATGGTGTAGCACTCAACTCCTATCACCTAATGCATCATTCCAAGTGATAAAGAATTTAAAATAACAAGGAAGGGGTAAATGCACCGGGGCTTGCCTTGTGTCGTAGGGAACACGGGATCTGTTCCACAAATGTCAAAGTAGAAACTGTTCCCGGTAGGTGGAATTTCAGTCGGTGGTGCAACTTCCTCTTCAACTACTTCTTCTTTGTTTTCTAAATGTAACAATATACATACATAAATGCTCATGTGATGCTATGAATATGTAGTTATGATAGAATAAATAAAGTTATATCTTGAATATAACTTTCCTTCAGGGTATATGTGAGTCACTAGGGTTTTCTGAGTTAATACCCTAGTAGGGTTAGGCAATTCCGACCTTAGGAAGCTAGGGTTTTGGGGTTTGGGTGCAAACAATGTCCAAAATATGTCAAACTTTATCCATGGGCTCTAATTATCAAATTAAGCTTACCCAAAAAGTTTTATGATTTTTGGAGCTATCAAGTAATTTCTAAAATTCCAAAAGAATAGGTTTAGGCCTTCTTAAATGCTAAATAATTGATGGTTGGGGCTAAAAATCTTGGAACTATTTTTATTAAATACCATCCCAAAGTTTGGTACCTGACAGAGGTACATCTTTTTCGATGTTGAACCCATCATGGCCATGATGGATTCATCATCAAGTTTTATTTTTGAAAACATCCCATTCCATCTAAAGCATCATCTTTTGTTTTAAACAAAACATTTTGTTTTCTAAAGCAAGACTAAGCATCAGAAAACTTTTTAAGTAAAACAGTTATCAAGGAATGGTAATCACTTTCAAGGTAGGAAATGCAGCAATGGTGTAGCACTCAACTCCTATCACCTAATGCATCATTCCAAGTGATAAAGAATTTAAAATAACAAGGAAGGGGTAAATGCACCGGGGCTTACCTTGTGTCGTAGGGGACTCAGGATCTGTTCCACAAATGTCAAAGTAGAAACTTTCCCCGATAGGTGGAATTTCAGTCGGTGGTGCAACTTCCTCTTTAACTACTTCTTCATCGTTTTCTAAATGTAACGATATACATACATAAATGCTCATGTGATGCTATGAATATGCAGTTACGATAGGATAAATTAAGTTATATCTTGAATATAACTTTCCTTCAGGGTATACGTGAGTCACTAGGGTTTCCTGAGTTAATACCCTAGTAGGGTTAGGCAATTCCGGCCTTAGGAAGCTAGGGTTTTGGGGTTTGGGTGCAAACAATGTCCAAAATATGTCAAACTTTATCCAAGGGCTCTAATTATCAAATTAAGCTTACCCAAAAAATTTTATGATTTTTGGAGCTATCAAGTAATTTCTAAAATTTCAAAAGACTACGTTTAGGCCTTCTTAAATGATAAATAATTCATGGTTGGGGCTAAAAATCTTGGAATTATTTTTATTAAATACTAGGGGAATTTAGAAGTCTAGTAAAATTGGTCCCATGACTTTATCATTTTTCTAGAATTTCCTATAAATTTCCTAAGCCTGGCAGAAAAAGAAAAGAAAAAAGGTTAAACAGTAATGGGCTCAAACCAGCCCAACTCAGCCCACGGACAGGGAAACGCGCGCGCCCGAGCCTGTGATGTCAACTTTGCACAAAGGACCTCGGCTGTTTGAATAAGCGGTTAAGAACCCTTGCGCACTATTCATTGTCTTTCTGACATTCACAGTTAGGCCCTCGGAGTTCTATTTCTTGACCGCGCCAAGTCAATGACAGAGAACGACGATGAGCACACCTCCGGCGAACTTGTACTGGCCGGAAAACGCAATGGCTAGGCTTCTCCTTTGTTCGACACCCAATTTCAATCCTGGCGACCCTAATCCCTCTACCAATTGCACGATCCTAGCCTGGAATCCCTGTATCCACAACGATGGCGAAAATCGAGAACAACCCGATGTGTTCTTGGTGATTCAGGGCAGTCTAGTTCAATTAATCGGGTCTACAAGTAGCCGGGGACTTAAGGGAGGCTAGAACATCAAGCAGAGAAGCTTGAACTAACCTGCAGAGAGCTGGCCACGGTGAGGCGTTCATGGTGGCGTGGAAACCCAATTTGGGGGAAAAGGGAAATTGGGATGCTATGGTGGACGATCAGAGGCGAGAGCTGGTGCATTGGGTGCGTAATAACCTAGCGGACCTGGTTAATCACTCAATTTATAGAAGCCAACAGCGGTGGCGTCCAATTTGGAGAAGGCGCGCTGGCAGCCGGAGAAAGGAGAAGGTCTCTGACGTGAGCTACCGTGGCAGTCACTAGCTGAGGAGCTACGACGGTCACTGGTGAGCTATTACGGCTGGCAACGACGTAGTGAAAGGGTCACGGCGTGGCGCAATCACAACAACCGACGTACACCTTGGCGATGGCCGCTCGACCACGTTGCCGACAATTGGGTACAGCGTCTCAGCAACCACAGTGCCCCGACCACATCCACGACGAGATCTTTTACTCCGGGTCATTATCCGCGCGACACCGGGCACGAATCGTAGCGTCGGCGTGAATCTGGGCGCGGGGGTCACCGGCGGCGAGGTGCACTGCACCTGGGATCTTTTTCAGTTACTGTACCATGAGAAACTTCTTCAGTGCGCCGGACAGAGTGATTTGGAGAGCTATGTTCTCCATTTTTCATGTGACAACTTGTTAATCCATCGGTAACAAAGTTACTGATCTATAATCCAGCTACAATTTGACTATAGAAATCTTGATTATTTACTCACTCGATCAAGCTTGAATCGACTCCAAAGTTCATTAGAATCCACTGTCACACCAATTTCAGTCTTCAGTGGTGACTGACAGCCAGACTTTGAGTCCATTTTACTCCAATTTTTGTACAGCACCAATGCCTTGTCACTTAAGCAAAGTTGTACTTCTATCATAGCTCTACAAATTTGATGTATTGACCTAGGGCAAAATCCTTTTGAATTCAGAGATACAAGGCTCCAAACTTGATCCAATTCCATTGAAATTCAGACTTAGCTACTTAGGGTTTCTTAGGTCTTTTTGCAAATAAGTCCAAATTCCTTCACACTACTTGAAAATCCTTCAATGTGAAAGTTACTTGGTTTTTGGTGTTCTATCACTTTGATATTTGAACTTTGGTCCAAAAGTGAATAGAATTTGAATTCACCCCGTAGGGTTCCAATTAGGGTTTTCTCGGGTTTCTTTTAGGGTTTTAGGCATACTAGGGTCTTTGTGCCATTCAAATCCATCACTCTTAATCTCTTATGGGTGTTTCCCAAGACTTTTGAGATTTTACTCCTTTTGGGCTTGTTATTACCAATATGCCCTAATCCTAGGGTTAAGTACCCTACCTTGGGGTTAAGCACATTTCAAGTCATCACATCACAACTTGTTTTGAATTTTTTTTACCTAGTGAATGCATTCTAGGTGTAACAACACAATGAAATGTCAATGCATATGATGTCATGCTCAAATTTTAGTGCTAGTAACACCAGGGTTGTTACAGCGACCTTGTAGCAATGACGCGCGCGGCCTGCACTGGCACCGCGCCACTGTCCAAATCCGCCCCTGCCATTACTCTTCTCCCAAACTATACAACTTGCTCAACCTGATTCCCTTTCTTTTCTTATTGATAGGCGAGGGCGGAGCGCCTCCCTGGCCAATGGGCAGCGATCACCTGAGCAGCGAGCACTGTGTGCTGACTGCCTACTGCCATGTGCCCGTGATTCTCCTCTATTGTAGTTAATTGTTCCCGAATGTCTAATTCCCTTTTCTATATGTCATAGTTTCACTGGATTATTTTAAATGTTACTACCCTTAAAGTGCGAAAAATTAAAAGACAAATAATACATCGTTATATTTGTAGAGTGATCTGGTGCGTTAGTTCTATGGTGCTCTGCCGGTGCCGCTATAGACTTTGGTATAAACTTTGGCGTTGAGTTCGGCGCCAATCGCGAAGCTCAGAGACTGGCGTGGCAGGTTTATGTGTGAGCGAAGGGGACGTCGATGGGATGGATGGACACGCACTGGCCGAATGGTCCATCGGATGAGATGTGGTCGCTGAGGAATTCTAGAAGAGCGTTCCGGACTGTAAAAATAACAAGCCCAAGGTAATTTCATTTCCCTTTTTTATCTTGCGCAATTATCCGGTACAGAGGCCTGGTATTTCTCGGCTCATTTCCAGCTTGTGCTGATCTTAGCTTTGACCTATTTATATTAAAACTAAATATTTGCAATATCAAATAAATATTATTATACTAGTTATAATATACATTTTTTATATTGTATTCACACACTATGACGCGAGTATGTGACTGACTTTTGCCAAAGAAAACTAACATCCTGCAGGAAAAGTAGCTCTCCTCCTACACAACTTGTAGGTATTTTAAAAAACAATGACTTGAAATAAAAATATAGTTGATAGAGTGTATGCAGTACTAGGGATGACAATGGGTAAATAACCAACATGTATTACTATCTCATACACATATCTATGACGAAAAAATAACCCTATTCACTGGTGGATATGAATTTACCCCATATCCATACTCATGTGGGTATGAGTTATCCGTACCCACAAAGATTAAACATATATATTATATAAATGTCAATCATACCCATGCAAATACTAGCACCACTAGGATAATAACACATAACACATTACATGTTCCATTACTTGGTCATCAAATAGTTGTTTAGCCTTTTATGACATTATCGTCCAAAAGGTTATTAAATAGTCAAAAGAGATGAATGACTAAAGCCTAAGTTCATGCTATTGGGCTAAGTTTATACCGGGTATTTTATACCCACAGGTTAACAGGTATGGGTGAGGGCGGAACGTTCTAATACTCGTTTACTCATTGGGTGAAGGTTTTTACCCAATAAGAGACACATGAGTAGAACATTTAGCTCATATACATACCTCATAAAGTAAATACCCATCGAGTATCGGGTCACGTGTAGCATTGCCATCTTATAACACCCCAAAAATCCAGTTTTGGGAATCTAGTAAAACTCTCGATAGGTCTTGAATTGGAATACCTTTTAATCATAATTCTCTTACCTCTGTAGTTACATCTCTTAATAACTAGTTAGGCACTAGAAATTATCTGTAAGAAATTAAAAAGTGAAAGATATTAGGTTATATTTTAACTGGGAATACTTTTCAAAATATTCAAGAAACCATTAATATAAATTATATATTGCTTTCCCTCAAAAAAGCAACAAATATTCGTTCTTGAATAAACTTTTAATTTGATCACACATTCAAATATAATAATTTCCTAAAATGAATAATATGAGAAGTATTCTTTATAATATGTTTTAGAGCATTTACGTAAAGGAACATAATAATAATCAAATATGTACTTTTGCATTTGCATGCTAGAACTTTATTTTGATTGTACATTTAATTTCAATTTGAAATATGAACACAGATTTGAATTGAATAGGAAAAAAACTGGAAAACAAAAAAAGGAAAAGGATCGGCTAGGTCGAATCCCTGTCGAGGCCTAGGACCACACCACGATCAATCGCCCCTCGCGCTGTGACACCCCAGTGTCACCTAGGGTTTCTTCCTTAAGCTAACCCAAACCATTATCACATGTGAACCAAATGAAGGGATGAACATCAACAATTAATAACAAAGGATAAAGTGAGTCTTTTATCTTAAGAAATTCTCCTTAATCATGTCATGAACCTTAAGGTAAGAAGAACTCTCAAACCCTAATTAATCTTAAGTGGACCATTTAAGCACATAAAGGGCATATGGGAAAAGACTTGGGAGAAAAATACAAATTTTGGTAAAAACCAAATAACAAAGTTTTAGTACACTAAATAACCAACAAAATATAGTAAGAAAGTTTTGCCATTTGAATTTTTCAAAATCCCTAAATCAGCCCCTAAACTAATGCACTTGGGAAAAATTCAGAAATCTGAATTTCAGCCCCTTTCCAAAGATCAACCGCGTTCTCTATTTTTCAAAACTTAAATCAAACAAGTCCAAATAGCAAAGTGGCGCCAAACTTCCTGGAACACACCATGACAAAGTTTGGAAACCTCTCTCCACCGTTTAACACGATCTTGACATGGATTTACACTGCCTTGTGACACTGCCACCTTAGCGACACGACAACTCTCTATACACAGCCCCAAACCGTTCGACTTCCACACATAAACGACAAATCTCTGTCAGGAGAGCAAATCTTGTGTAGTGATCATGCCCAAATATGCAAAGATCTCCAACCTATGAGCGTTTGAACTCGGGCAGAAGCAAAGAGCCACGTGCTCGACGCCGTGTCAGGCCGGCCGAGCGCGGACTGGCCGCGGCAGCGCGCGCCCCACGCGTGGTCGCCCCGCCCCACCCGTCTACACCTCGCCCTCGCCTATAAATGCCTCCAGAGGCCTTAGCCGTTGGCACTCGCGCACCCAAAGCCCCGCCCGAGCCAGAGATCACCAGAGTTCACCCTGGAAAGCAAGCGCCACCGCCCGCCATCTCTGCCTGAGCACGGCCGTTGTGGCCAGCCCCTTCTGTTGGCCCCCAGCCCCTGGACCGCTTCCCCGTGAAGCCGTGAAGCTTCTCCAAGCTTGAGTCGAGGCATTGCCTCACCGGAGAGGCGGATTCACCCTCGCCGAACTTCGGTCGCCCACCGCCGCGCGTGGGCAGAGCAATCCGGTGAGCCATTCTCTAATTCCTTGCACCACTGTCCTTCTTGACCTCTAGCAAAGCTCTCTGACTGGTTCGCTTGGACAATCACGCCATGAGCAGGCCGGATTCCTCGCCGTCGTTGAGCATCTCCGCCTACGCACGTGGACCGGCCGACTCCGACCATTCCCGATGGCGACCCGCACATCGCCATGACCCTCAGGACCTCCCCTACATCCTCGACCACCTCATCGGAGCAGTCTCGCCACCAGTAAGCACCTCTGCCTCTTTCTTCCTCGGCGGCCACTGTTCCATTAGGGAAGGACCGTGAGTTCGATTTTGCAAAACCCTAGGGGGGTTTTCTGCAGAGCCTTAAACTCATGTGAATAGTGCATCGAGGACCTGTCTGTAATTCATTCAAAACCTTTCGCGAGGGACCCCAGCGCAAAACTGCTTTTCCTTTAACAATTTCTAATTAATATTTTTAAATTCAGCAGAGAACATAGAAAATTTATATCTTGAGTTATATTCAACCAAATTTAGCCAAACCAATTTTGCTGGATTCAAAATATTATGAACTATCACATAAAAATACTGAACCCTATGCTTTCTATTTTAAATTTTAGAGTTTGAAATTAATTAAAGGAACTAACCAAACCTTATTAAAATAAGAAAAATTAGTTATGCTTCTGTGCTGAACTTAAGAAAATTTGTAGAAGTTTAAACCCCATTTAGACACTGTTTAAAAATATTGAACAGCCCAGTATCGAAGATTTAAGTAGTGTTATTTATTAAAAGCCACTTTTGCCCAAAACTTAAGAAAATCAGAAAGGGATTAGAAAATAATGAACAATGAATGCAATTATTTTTCCTAGTCTACTTAAGTAACAGAGAACCTAGGAAAAATAAAGGGACCCCTAGTCCAGAAAAGATTCTAGGTGAAATGTTTTATTAAGCATTAATCAAACTAGAAAAACAATTATTAGAATTATGAAAACAATTTCAAAATTGTTAATAAAAATCCAGTGGACTTATAACCACTAGAACCCCACTACAAAAATTATAAACACCCCAGTCCATCATTTTAAGTAGGGTAAACAAATAGAACTTGCTATTAAGCCATATTTCAATTAAATCATAAGCAAGCCAAAAATTGTGCAATAATGGGCAAATAAATTGTTACCAGATTAATAATGAAGTAGACCACCAGAGAAAAATGAAAAACCCAATTGAAAGCTACAAATGGTACCTATTGCCAATACTTCATGAAAAAGACTATTTAGTTCAAGAATTTTCTACCACCTTTCCCTTAAGCAAAAAGTTACCAAACCTCAGAATGGTTGCTCTTGCACAAAGAAGAAGATAGGAAAAATTGGAAATCTGTTGTTCGATATTTTTCAAATATAGTGGTAGTAGAAAGCACCCCTTTGGCTAGAAACTTTGGAAAATGATAATAAAATAACTAATGAGTATTAGTGGCTAAAAATTTGTACAAAGTCTTGTTATAACATCTAGATGCTAACAAAAATAAGTCTTGGACTATAACTCACTGTGAAAAGAAGGTTGTAGTTTCAAAACACCCCCCTCTGCCCTAATTTTATACAGAGAGAACCACTCACTGTTTAGGCCCCAACTTTTGAGACAGAGACTTATACACCAGTAAGAAGCCACTATAATTTTTGCTAAATTTTTGAAGATTTATTAAGCTATCTTGTAGTTCAAACCCACCTTAAAAGCATAAAAGAAATAAGAAAGAAGAGAGGGAATAATAAATCTCACTCTAATGATTCAGCTAGAAACCTTAATAAACGCTCACTAAGACATCAAAAATAAATCAGTGGAACACCAAAATAAATATACCAATTAGCTTAACCAAGCTGACCCTAATTTGCTAAGTATATCACAAGAATCTTCAGTAGCAAGATTTAGCCCTACCTCGTTAATTTCATCATTCACCATCAAAGTTTAATTGCAAATTGCATATCATGCCCTACATATATCTTACTCATTGCATTCGTTAGATTGCAATCTCATTGACGAAGAGTACGTGCTCATCCCCGAGCAAGGAGCTGTCCACGAGGAAGACCAGGAGCAAGCTCCCGAGACTGCCAACGAGGATCTCCCCAAAGCCCCAACATTTGAAGGCAAGCCCCGGTTTATGCATAACCGTATCTATATATGCTACTTTACTACACTTACTTTTTGTAGGCTTGTAATGTGCACTTAAGTGTAGGAGTTGCTTGGAACCTTTAGTTGAATGAACTCAAGATTCCTTTGAGATGGATACTAGTATGTTAGGTCGAGTAGCTGCTATGCTAATCAGGATCTCGGTAGAAGTCGAGTGATTTTTCTAGCACTCGCGTGAGGTGTGGAATTGATTGTATTCATCTTGATAACGGGATCTATGATGGTCTATGGACTTGGATCTAGGATGGATGCCTTGTCCATGAGACGGGAAAATGAATTAAGGACTAAGGTGTGGATAACTGAGTCAAGCGTTTGAACATACTAAACACATGTCGGGAAATATGGTAATCGGTAAACCTAGTACCTGAGTGAAGCCAGGCGCGGACTTTTCCCCTCACTTGTCTTGAGACTAGGTCTCCCATGCTAGATATGGTGGGTACAAGTGCGGTCACTGCACGGCGGCAGCCGGGGTCAGTGGAGCATTGTATGCCAAGGCGGTGAGCCCTGACCGCGAACGGGGAATCGATGGGGACGGTTGACGTGTGTGGGGATGAAGTGCCCTTACATGTCGTGTGTTTAGGTTTACCTTGCAAGGATAAAAACTCGATTCGAATCGTCTGCTTCTCGCAGCTAATGAGACTGCTTGACCCCTTGTACTACATTGAGTAAGAAGTGAAATGAGGTTTACATGAGATAACTTGTTGTTTGCACTAAATGCTTGTTACCATGTATGCTTAGAAGTAGCAAACTTAGCTAAGATAATGATGCTAGAAATTGAAAAGCTAAAATTTGATTTTAGACTCAGGTAGTGCTTTTGGCAAACCAAACCCCTCAGCCAAACAGCTGCTTGGTCTAGAGGTAGAGGAGTAGTTTCCTCACACCGGGTAAGTCTAGCTGAGTATTAGTATACTCAGCCTTGCTTGTGGCATAATTTTTGCAGGTACGCTTCAGGAAATGGTTGATGGTGTGACTTGGCCTACAACCTTGCCACCGGGTTGGACGGTCGAGTGGGATGCTGCTCTGGCAGGAGAGGAGCAGGAGGAGTAGTGGGCTAGGCCTTGCCCAATTCCTCGCTACCAACGATATCGATTATTCGCTGCAACTTATTTTGTGAACTTATATCAGCTACTCAGAAAACTCTGATTTATGTAATAATTCAGTACTTTAATTTGAGGTTTTCCTGTTTTATCGTATTTCTTCTGTGACTCACCTTCGAGTGAGTTTGTGGTATTTGATCCTGGTTAAGTGGCTTTATCAGACTAGATCTGAGGGACTGAAGGGTTATTCCTATTTAAGTGTATTACGACCCCTGAGGCGTGACTTATGCACTTAAGCTGGAATAATTCGGGCGGTTCTGCCACAGCAAATACCACCATAGAGAAGCACAATAAACCATGAATACTAATTTTTGAAATTCTAAAACTTGCTTAGAAACTAGTATTACTCGTCAGGACTAGACCGCTAGACCTAGGACGAAAGGCCTTAGGAATAGAGGGAGAAATAGGTGGCTAAGTAAGTAGGCCCTATGGGCCCGTACTTAGCTTTTTAAAGGATGCCCTAGGAGCACCCTTTATTTCGGAGAGGAGACGTTATTTTCAGCATGCATGCATTATAAAATTAAAAGGGAATAGAAACTAAAGAAGTAAAATTTGAGCTAATCCGCTTCCTTTTAACCATCCAGGCTCTTTTATTTTCTTCCTTCCACCATAATCTTTACACCTGATACCCTTCCGCATATGACCTCACCCACCCCCGCCAGTGGAGGAGACACTCATTTCAGCTCTGACTTCCTTTCTCATGATGGCTTTCCTTCCATCTTGTGGGAAGTGCTTAACTCCGCCGGTTACCCTACGCCCCCTTTGTACATGGTGCAGATGTACGAGGAGCATCGGGTACCCCGTTGCTGGGTCTGGCTGACTTTGGAGGCTCATCCCCTTCAGCCGGGTTGGCGTTCTCTTGACTCCGAGACGATTGGATTCAGGACGGACGACACCACTGAAGCAGCAACCATGAAGACTCTAACAACTTTCTATGGCTACCATCCCCTGGAGATGGTGATGCACCCCTTGGGACTCTTCCCTGCTGAGAAGAAGGATGACCCCATGTGGTGCAACCGTGCGAGCCATGTGAAGGATGTGTGGGCGATGTATCCCGACTTGGTTGGGAGAGTCACTGTTCAGTGCATGAGTGCGTTGTACCGCCTTCAGGCCCTGCAGAGCGACGCTATGGCACATCTTGCTAACATCGCTCAAACCACCAAGCTCACCCTCGACAGCCGAGAAGACTTTGTGGTCGACTTGTCCTCTGAGCTGGTGGAGAAGGACCTGCAGGTGGAAAGGCTGAACCAGCGGATCACCACCATGGAGCAGTAGGTGGAGATCCGAGACAACACTATTGATGTCTTGGAGACCCAGCTCCATGATGTGCAGCGGGAACTCGAAGAAGCTAATGACCACCTGGACATGCATCACTTAGAGATGGAGGCCAATGAGGCCAGAAGCGAGGGAGAAGAGGCTCCTGAGTAGTTAGGACAAGCCCCTGGTGCCAATGGGACTACCTCCGTGATGCCCCCTTCACCCGCATCCAGTGTTGCTTCCACCGCTTAGGGTTGATCAGTCGCTTTGACGCTTTAGGCGGATAGAAACCTACACAAGCTTAGTGATGGCAGATTTTGGACTAGGCTTATGGGTACTTTCCCCAAAATGATGTAATCCTTGCGAACTTTTGAGATCTGTGGCATGTTTGTAACCATGTTATCTTCATTCGAACTTAATGTTATGATTATGGCAAATTCTTTCCATATGAGATAATAGCATGTCGTTCGAACTTGTGAATTGAGATAACAATGGCGATAATATCTGTTTTCAGATGGCAGCTAGGCAGCGTCGTGGGCAAAACTAGCAAGTCCCCCCGCCACCTCCTCCAGCTCCCACAGTGCAGGAGCTGATGGCCCAGTAGAACGAGATTCTGCGATAGCTTTTGCAGCGCCAGCCCCACCCTCAGTAGTATGGTAGAGGCCAGCCACAGCGACCTCCGGCAGCGGCAACCTACCAAGAGTTATTGAGTACACAGCAGCCCTTGTTCACCAAGGTAGAGGATCCGTTGGATGCCGACGTGTGGCTACGCGTCGTGGAATCCAAGTTTCCCCTCCTCACGGGAGACTGCCCTGATGATACCAAGACTCGCTTCACCGCGCAGCAGCTTCGTGGCCTTGCTCGGACTTGGTGGGACCACTCCCATGCTATGCTACCTGCTGGTCATGAAGTGTCTTGGGTGGAATTCAAGACTGCTTTTAGAGGGCATCATATCCCAGCTGGAATTCTTGATCGCAAGCTGAATGAGTTTCTGGCACTCAATCAGGGAACCCGCACGGTATTGCAGTACGCTCAGGCCTTCAATGACCTGTGCCAGTACACAAGTTATCATGGTGATTCCGGCGAGAAGAAGAGAGATCGCTTCCGCAGGGGTCTCAACACCAAATTGCGGGAACATCTCAACACTGTCCGGGCTGATAGCTTCAATGAGTTGGTCAACCTGGCCATCTTCTAGGAGGACTGTATTGTAGCTCACCGAGCAGAGAAGAAGAGAAAGGCCCCAATGGCAGCACCATCCGCTCAGACCTAGAGGTTCTAGATTGTTTCTCACAACCAGAGCAAGGGATTTCAGCAGCAGACAGGCAGATGGGTGATCAGGCCACCTCAGCAGCAGCAACCGGCACCCACTCGTTTTCCAGCTCCCGCTCCTAGGAACAACCATCCTCCACAGCAGCAGTTCTGCCAAGGTAATGAGAACAAGTGCTTCACTTGTGGCAATGTGGGCCACTATGCCAAGAATTGCCCAAGAAATCAGCAGAGGAAGATGCCAACACCAAATCAAGACAAGGGAAGAAAGCAGAAGGTGCAAGTCAGGCAAGGGAAGCTCAACTTCACTACTCTAGAAGAGTTACCTGAGGGAGCCCCCATCATGACTGGTATCTTTTCAATTTTTAATCACCTTGCATTAATTCTATTTGATTCTGGTGCATCTCATAGTTTCATTAGCTAGAAGTTCAGTGCTAAATGTCAATTGCCTTTCTATCATACAAAAGGGTCATTCATGATAGCCACACCTGGGGGTAAAATTGCAACCAACCAATTAATCCGAAGTGTGCCTATATCAATGGGAAATAAAATCTTCAAAACCTCACTCCTAATTTTGGGATTGGAGGGTACGGACATCATTCTCGGAGCCGACTGGATGACTCATCATCGAGTAGTGATGGATGTAGCTGCCAGAGCTCTGGAGATTCGTTCCGCTACCTCCGAAGATCTGGTGTTATATCTACCCAGCCAAGACTCTACTCAATCATGTGCTTTTGCTATGATGGAGTCACCGATAAAGAAGATTCCAGTGGTCAGTGAGTATGCAGATGTTTTTCTAGATGAATTGCCAGGAATGCCACCAGACCGGGACATCGAATTCGCCATCGAGTTGCAATCGAGAATGACACCTATTTCCAAGAGGCCTTACCGGATGCCACCCACTGAGTTGGCAGAATTGAAGAAACAATTGCAAGAATTGCTGGACAAAGGTTTTATTCGCCCAAGTACTTCGCCTTGGGGATGTCCAGCCTTGTTTGTGAAGAAGAAGGATGAAAGCTTGAGGCTGTGCATAGATTACTACCCCCTTAATGCGGTAACTATCAAGAACAAGTATCATTTGCCTCGTATTAATGTTCTTTTCGATCAATTGGTCGGAGCCAAAGTGTTTTCCAAGATAGACATTTGCTCCGGCTATCATCAGATTAAGATATGGGCAAGTGATATTCTGAAGACCGCTTTCTTAACCAGATATGGGATGTATGAATTCTTGGCGATGTCATTTGGGCTGACCAATGCACCAGCATATTTCATGTATCTGATGAATTCTGTTTTCATGCCTGAACTAAACAAATTCGTAGTGGTTTTCATCGATGATATCCTGGTGTACTCGAAGAATGAAGAAGAGCATGCCGGGCATTTGCATGTAGTGCTTCAACATCTGCGAGAGCACCGTCTTTACGCCAAATTGTCAAAATGTGATTTTTGGCTAAAGGAAATCAAATTCTTGGGTCATACTATCTCTCAGGCAGGCATAGCTGTTGATCCTGATAAGGTGCAAGAGGTGATGAATTGGAAGCCACCAATGACTGTCCGTCAGATTCGAAGTTTTCTGGGATTAGCTGGTTATTACCGAAGATTCATTCCAGATTTCTCTCGAATTGCGAAGCCCATAACTGAATTGCTGAAGAAAGAAGCCAAGTTTGTTTGGGGTCAGAAGTGCGAAGATGCCTTCCATGCATTGAGGCAACATCTGACCACAACACCAGTGTTGGCGCAACCCGACAGTGGCAAGCCATTTGATGTGTATTGTGATGCCTTTGGCACTGGACTGGGTTGTGTCTTGATGCAAGACAATCGAGTCATTGCTTACGCATCAAGAGCACTCAGACCTCATGAGCAAAATTATCCCACTCATGATCTGGAGTTAGCAGCCGTGGTCCATGCATTGAAAATGTGGAGACACTATTTGATGGGAACCCACTGCAACATCTTCACTGATCATAAGTGCCTTAAGTATATCTTTACTCAGGCTAATCTCAACATGAGGCAGAGAAGATGGCTAGAGCTGATCAAGGATTATGACCTGGAGGTACATTATCACCCAGGAAAAGCTAATGTGGTTGTAGATGCCTTGAGTCGGAAATTGCAGTGCAACTGTGTTATGATGGATTCTCGCATTGACACCTTGTGTGATGAGTTGAGCAAGATGAAGATCAAAGTGATTCCTTCTGGTGCTTTGTCTCACATTTCCGTTGAGCCAGCTTTGCAAGACCAGATCATCATGGCCCAGCTCAGTGACAAGGGAGTGCAAATTATTAAGGAGAACCTCAATCAGAAGACCGAGAAGTATAAATGTTTCCGCCAAGATGGAAAGGGTATATTGTGGTTTGAAAGTAGATTGGTAGTTCCTAAGAATGGGGATCTCAAGAAGAAAATCTTGGATGAGGCCAATCTCTTCAAATTCTCCATTGCATCTAGGGAGCACCAAAATGTACCATGATCTGAAGCCCTTGTATTGGTGGACCAGAATGAAGAGGGAGATAGCCCAATATGTATCAGAATGTGACACATGTCAGAGGATAAAGGCAAGCCACTTGAAATCAGCTGGAGCTTTGCAACCCCTATCTATACCTTCATGGAAATGGGATGATATCAGCATGGATTTCGCTGTGGGTCTACCCAACACCTCTCGTCATCATGATTCGATTTGGGTTATTGTGGACCGACTAACGAAAGTGGCACATTTTCTCCCAGTGCACACCAATGATAAGGCTCAAAAGTATGCAGAGTTGTACATTGACAGAATCGTGTGTTTGCACGAATTGCCCCGGACCATTATATCTGACCGACGAGCCCCATTTGTTGCCAAATTTTGGGAACAACTGCAAGAGTCTTTGGGAACCAAGCTAATCAGAAGTTTAGCTTACCACCCGCAGACTGATGGTCAGACTGAGACGGTAAATCAAATCCTTGAAGATATGCTGAGAGCTTGTGCGATCGATTGTGGCAAGAACTGGGATAAGAACCTCTCCTTGGCAGAGTTTGCTTATAACAACAGTTATCAATCCAGCCTAAGGATGGCACCCTTCGAAGCTCTCTATGGGAGAAGGTGTAGAACACCCCTCAATTGGTCTCAGCCTGGAGAATGAGAAGTTTTTGGACCTGACTTAGTGACTGATGCCGAAAGGAAGGTCAAACTAATCTGGAAGAATCTAGAAGCTGCTCAGGCCAGGCAGAAGAGTTACCATTATAAGAGAAGGAAACCTCTCCAGTTCGAGGTGGGAGTTTTCGTATATTTGAAGGTATCACCCACCAAGGGAGTGCAGAGATTCGGAATCAAAGGCAAGTTAGCCCCTCGTTACATTGGACCTTATGAGATCATAGAAGCATGTGGACCCGTGGCATACAAGTTGAAGTTACCTCCAAAAATGTCTGCCATCCACAATGCGTTCCACGTATCTCAACTGAAGAAGTGTGTTCGATTGCCGACCGAGATCATAACAGAACCATAATTGGAAATAGGGCCAGACCTATCATACCAAGGGTACCCTTCCAAGGTTCTGGATTGCAAAGAAAGATCAACTCGGGCTAAATCGATCAAAATGTATAAGGTCCAGTGGAGTAATCACTCAGAGGAAGAGGCTACTTGGGAGACTGAGGAATTTCTACATTCCAACTTCCCCTGATTGCCTACCTAAGGAAATTGGTACATAATCATGCCCAACCCCTCCTCCTGCTCTTCAAATCTAAATTTCAGAAAAATGATCTTAATATATAGAGAGTTAATTATAATACAAGAAATAAAAGGACTTCCTTCTGAAGTTGCAAAGAGAATGACATTCGAAGAGTAGTTGCCTTAATAAATAAAGCACCCACTTCAAGTAAGTCTCACCCTTTGCTTCACCCCGGGAGGACTCTGACCCGAATCTCGGGACGAGATTCCTTTAAGGGGAAGGCTGTGACACCCTAGTGTCACCTAGGGTTTCTTCCTTAAGCTAACCCAAACCATTATCACATGTGAACCAAATGAAGGGATGAACATCAACAATTAATAATAAAGGTTAAAGTGAGTCTTTTATCTTAAGAAATTCTCCTTAATCATGTCATGAACCTCAAGGTAAGAAGAACTATCAAACCCTAATTAATATTAAGTGGACCATTTAAGCACATAAAGGGCATATGGGAAAAGACTTGGGAGAAAAATACAAATTTTGGTAAAAACCAAATAACAAAGTTTTAGTACACTAAATAACCAACAAAATATAATAAGAAAGTTTTGCCATTTGAATTTTTCAAAATCCCTAAATCAGCCCCTAAACAAATGCACTTGGGAAAAATTCAGAAATTCAGAAATCTGAATTTCAGCCCCTTTCCAAAGATCAATTGTGTTCTCTGTTTTTCAAAACTTAAATCAAATAAGTCCAAATAGCAAAGTGGTGCCAAACTTCCTGGAACACACCATGACAAAGTTTGGAAACCTCTCTCCACCGTTTGACACGATCTTGACATGGATTTACCTCGGGACTCGACCTTGTGACATTGCCACCTTAGCGACGCGACAACTCTCTGTACACAGCCCCAAACCGCTCGACTTCCACACATAAACGACAAAGCTCTATCGGGAGAGCAAATCTTGTGCAGTGATCATGCCCAAATACGTGAAGATCTCCAACCTATGAGCGTTAGAACTCGGGCAGAAGCAAAGAGCCACGTGCTCGACGCCGTGTCATGCCGGCTGAGCGCGGACTGGCCGCGGCAGCGCGCGTCCTGCACGTGGTTGCCCTGCCCCACGCGTCTGCACCTCGCCCTCGCCTATAAATGCCTCCAAAGGCCTTAGCCGTTGGCACTCGCGCACCCAAAGCCCCGCCTGAGCCAGAGATCACTGGAGTTCGCCGTGGAAAGCAAGCGCCACCGCCCGCCATCTCTGCCCGAGCACGGCCGTTGTGGCAAGCCCCTTCTGTTGACCCCTAGCCTCACCCCAGCCCCTGGACCGCTTCCCCGTGAAGCCGTGAAGCTTCTCCAAGCTTGAGCCGAGGCATTGCCTCACCGGAGAGGCGGATTCACCCTCACTGGACTTCGGTCACCAGCCGCCACACGTGGGCGGAGCAATCTGGTGAGCCATTCTCTAATTCCTTGCACCACTGTCCTTCTTGACCTCTGGCAAAGCTCTCTGACCGGTTCACTTGGACAATCGCGCCGTGAGCAGGCCGGATTCCTCGCCGCCGTCGAGCATCTCCGCCTGCGCACGTGGACCAGTCGACTCCGACCATTCCCGACTGCGACCCGCACATCGCCGTGACCCTCAGGACCTCCCCAACATCCTCGACCACCTCACTGGAGCAGTCTCGCCGCCGGTAAGCCCCTCCGCCCCTTTCTTACTTCGCGGCCACTGTTCCATTAGGGAAGGACCACGGGTTCGATTTTGCAAAACCCTAGGAGTTTTCTGCAGAGCCTTAGACTAATGTGAATAGTGCACCGAGGACATGTCTGTAATTCATTCAAAACCTTTCGCCAGGGACCCCGGCGCAAAACTGCTTTTCCTTTAACCATTTCTAATTAATCTTTTTAAAATAAGCAGAGAACTTAGAAAATTTATATGTTGGGTTATATTCAACCAAATTTAGCCAAACCAATTTTGCTGGACTCAAAATATTATGAACTATCACATAAAAATAATGAACCCTATGTTTTCTGTTTTAAATTTTAGAGTTTGAAATTAATTAAAGAAACTAACCAAACCTTATTAAAATAAGAAAAATTAGTTATGCTTCTGTGCTGAACTTAAGAAAATTTGTAGAAGTTCAAACCCCATTTAGACACTGTTTAAAAATATTGAACACCCCAGTATTGAAGATTTAAGTAGGGTTATCTATTAAAAGCCATTTTTCCCAAAACTTAAGAAAATCCGAAAGGGATTAGAAAATAATGAATAGTGAATGCAATTATTTTTCCTAGTCTACTTAAGTAACAAAGAACCTAGGAAAAATAAAGGGACCCCTAGTCTAGAAGAGATTCTAGGTGAAATGTTTTATTAAGCATTAATCAAACTAGAAAAACAATTATTAGAATTATGAAAAAAAAATTCAAAATTGTTAATAAAAATCCAGTGTCTTATAACCACTAGAACCCCACTACAAAAATGATAAACACCTCAGCCCATCATTTTAAGTAGGGTAAACAAATAGAGCTTGCTATTAAGCCATATTTCAATTAAATCATAATCAAGCCAAAAAGTGTGCAATAATGGGCAAATAAATTGTTACCAGATTAATAATGAAGTAGACCACCAGAAAAAAATGCAAAACCCAATTGAAAGCTACAAATGGTACCTATTGCCAATACTACATGAAAAAGACCATTTAGTTCAAGAATTTCCTACCACCTTTCCCTTAAGCAAAAACTTACCAAACTTCAGAATGATTGCTCTTACACAAAGAAGAAGATAGGAAAAATTGGAATTCTGTTGTTTGATATTTTTCAAAAATAGTGGTAGTAGAAAGCACCCCCTTGGCTAGAAACTTTGGAAAATCATAATAAAGTAACTAATGAGTATTAGTGGCTAAAAATTTGTACAAAGTCTTGTTATAACATCTAGATGCTAGCCAAAGTAAGTCTTGGA
Organism: Zea luxurians; assembly: GCA_029449295.1. Lineage (NCBI taxonomy): Eukaryota > Viridiplantae > Streptophyta > Magnoliopsida > Poales > Poaceae > Zea > Zea luxurians. The sequence goes on from JAOPSE010000009.1 coordinate 125,236,888, forward strand.
CAATAACTCACAGTGAAAAGAAGGTTGTAGTTCAAAACACCCCCTCTGCCCTAATATTTGATAATTTTATACAGAGAGAACCACTCACTGTTTAGGCCTCAAATTTTGGGACAGAGACTTATACAACACTAAGAAGCCACTGCAATTTTTGCTAAATTTTTAAAAATTTATTAAGCTATCTTGTAGTTCAAACCCACCTTAAAAGCATAAAAGAAATAAGAAAGAAGAGAGGGAACAATAAATCTCACTTTAATGATTCAGTTAGAAACCTTAATAAACTCTCACTAAGACATCAAAAAGAAATCAGTGGAACACCAAAATAAACTTACCAATTAGCTTAACCAAGCTGACCCTAATTTGCTAAGTATATCACAAGAATCTTCAGTAGCAAGATTTAGCCCTACCTCATTAATTTGATCATTCACCATCAAAGTTTAATTACAAATTGCATATCATGCTCTACATATATCTTACTCATTGCATTCATTAGATTGCAATCTCGCTGATGGAGAGTACGTGCTCATCCCCGAGCAAGGAGCTATCCACGAGGAAGACCAAGAGCAAGCTCCCGAGACTGCCAACGAGGATCTCCCCACAGCTGTGACAGCCCAGGTGTCTATTTCACGTTATATTGGGAGATTTATCCTAATCTCGGATGCTCAGTGAAAATTTCTATTTCTCGATCACATCTATCTTCATTCATCAAGTTACTCATGAATGTTTAACCAAGTTTGGAATTATTCGATCTCAAGAACAGCCAAATTTGGAGCCTGTTAAAACTTTTGTTTCTTAAAGCAAACGCAAATTCGAAAATCAATCTTGTCTCGCAACTCCTATCCAGACTCATTTATTCGGACTCTCGATAGTTGTTATGTTATCCAATTAGTGTCTGAATCCGCTTTCTCGATAGTCGGTCTACGTCCAAATACTTAATCCGAATCCGCATTCTCCAGCAGAATCTCTATAGTGTCAACCTCTAATTATTTCTTATGCAATTCAGCTTGTTATATTTATGTCATCATTCATCTCTATCTATCAAGTGTATTTTAAAGATTTCTCAAAGTTTGAACCAAATATTTGTATGAAATTATAAATCATACGCTTGCTTGAGACTGCTCGATTAAATAAAAGCAAATTTAGAAATTCAACCAAGTTATGGCAACTTTCCCAAAACACTCTAAATCAACTCTACAACAAAAGTTATTGAGGGTCCATGCCAAGAAAATGTCAAGAAAATAGTCCGATTGCCTTAAAAATATAGTTTGAAGCTTTATAATGATACTACCTTGACCAAAGTGAAACTTTTATTTATAATCAAGATATGAGGTTTGACCTTAAATAAAAATTGTAGAACATGTGTTATACAACAAATATTTTATTTAAACCAAGTCTTGATTCAATCTCTAAGTATCTCAAACAGTGCCACCAAAACTGGTCGTCCAAAGTCGTCCTGCCATCACCTGCAAGCAGACTAACATATGCAGAGCACTGCAGCTGCCGCCCCTGTCCGCCAATGGCTGCAGCCAACACCCTCTTTAAAAAAAGCTGCTCCACCTCGCTGCTCCTCCTCACGCACGCCAGCACCAGCGCCTGGTACTCCTCTTCTCCATGGGCACCGAGCTCCCCCTCAAGCCCCAGCCGACCTCCGGATCTATGGGCGCCGGCCCTCGCGTGGTCATCTTCCTCCCTGCCTCCTCTCCTCGGCCACCAGTACAAGCGCCTCCGTGTGGTTCCCAGCCCACCGGACCACCTCCCTCGTCCGTCTCCCTTCTTTCCAGTTAGCTCCCACTACAGCCTCGCCTCGATTTTGCTTTTTTTTCAGCCGCGAGCTCCCTGCTGTGTACGTGCTGTGTTGGAGGTAGAAGAAGACCCCATGAGCCAATGACAAGTGGGCCCAGGGCGGATGTTAGTGTTCTCAAAATTTCAGATTTTTGTGTTGTGTTCTAAAATTCATATCTCGAGTTTTATAGCTCCTAAAATCGTGAAATTTGTTTTGTTGCCTTCCTTATAAAATTATCTAACGATTGGATCTATAAGTTGGAACGTTTTAGTGGAAAAGTTTTTCTGTAGAAATTCGTATTTAAAAACTGGTTTAGAGAATAAACGAACTTGCTTCTCTCCATAATTTTATTTATAAAAATCCAAAAATGATGAAACCTGTTTTGTTAGTTAGATGTTGTCATACTCTAGCTAAAAAAAATATAAAACTTATATGTTGTTCACTGTTTTCTTGGTGTGTTAATTAAAACAAGTAAAATAGAGAAAAGAAGATTTATTTGCTTGTTATTTTTGGATCTGTAGCTCTGGTGCTCCAAATAGGTTGACATTTTTACAGTAGACTCTTGGTGTGATGTTTGGTGACTGGTAAAAATTTCATGAATTGTTGTGCATGTATGATTAAGTTAGTGATTTAACTTTTTAATGCACCTTAAGTAGTTTTAAATGATTTAACAATAATGTATAGATGCAAAAATATAAAATGGTGTTCCACTGTCCTTGCATGATATTATAGTAGCCTAATAAAACTTAATATGGTCATGAATCCACAGAAAATAATTAGTTTTAGATTTAACTTGCTCACACATGCGTTATTGCATTAACAATTTGTTATTTTTGTATTAAATAAAATATAAAACCTGGGCATGTGAAATTTATACATTAGTCATAATTTGTTATTACCTATGCCTCATAAAAATTTCAGCCCTAGATTAGATAGTTTTATATGGTGCTAAAATGACACCTATTTTATAATTATAACAAGAATTAGTGACAAACTAAAAGTAAACAAAAGCGTGCATGTTTATTGAAATGTTTAAGTGTCTTCATATAAATTGAAACTTGATAACTAAATCACAATGGTTTAAACTTGAGAATTTGGCACTATCCCTTCATGATTTTGTTTGGTGCTTGAGTTAAGTGCTATTTTGACCGTAAGCCGAATTTCCTGCTTGTACAGTTTTGGTTGTGCAATTAATCTAGTAAAGCAAAATATGTTTCCTGTAAATATGTTCCATATACAAGTTGCAGCTAACTTATACATCTAGCTTGTCCTAAAATTTTATGATCTTAGGATTAATGGTTTAGAAGTTGTGCTTTTCACAAGTTCAGTAACTGAATTTGTCCAATTTCTGAACAGATTTCAGAGATTGCAATGGTTGCTTAATTTAATGTTGAAATCAGTTATTGGTGGTCACAAGAAAGTTGTAGATAACTTTATTAACTTTCTTGTGTTAAAATTTGACAGCCATAAGTCTGATCGTTTAGAAGTTATGCTTTTCGCAAGTGTAGTAACTGAATTTGTCCAATTCCTGTACAGATTTCAGAGGTCGCATTGTTTGCTTAAGTTCAGTTTATAATCAGTCCTTGTAAATTATAAGAAAGTTATAGATGCTTTTCTTATCTTGCTTGTTTTAAAATTTCAAAACCATAGGCCTGACAGTTTAGGAGTTATGAATTTTACAAACTGGTTGTTGTATTCTGTCCACTGACAGAACAAATTTTGAAAACTAAATTGTTTGCTTCAGTTCAGCATAGAATCAATTCTTGGTGATTATAAAAGTATGTAGTGCTTTTGCTAAGCTTTCCAAAAAGTCTTGGATCACTCTTTTTGGTGATCTGAAGATTAAGTTATGGATGTTTAAAGTCTGAAGACTGAATCTGTCCAATTCTGGACAGCAAAGCCTTCTAGTGTCTTTTGTCTTTAGTTAAATATTGAATCACCCTGAGATGTTTATAAATAATTTGTAGAACATTTAATAAGCTTTCCAGAAAGTCCTAGTTTGCTATGTTTGGATTAATATTTGAAGAGTTATGACTGAAACAAGCACCTGCTGTGCTGCTGTCCTAATGTGTTAGAAGGGATTGATTGCTCTACACTGTTGTGTTTGACTTGAGTGACTGCTTGCTTGTTTTGGTTTTAATTGAACATGAGTAATAATAAAAGTGACTAATATAATTTGAGTTATATACAGGTAAGTAGTACATGTCTCACCAAGTTTGTGAACTAATTTGGTTAAGGTCTAATAAGTAGCTTAGCTTAATCAAAAGTTAGCAAGTGCAGTTATAAATTAGGGAAACAAAATGAATAATGTCATGTCTTTGGCTTTCTGCTAATACTACTAAGTAACCAACGTCATTAAAGTAGTACAATTTGTAATTGTGAATAAACTATCTCCTCATGTGTGTTCTATGGGGTGTATGCTTGCAATAGAAGGTTGTGAATGATTGTAAAAACCCGATTAAGCAACTATTCCTTTTTAACTAAGTCTATCTATGTGTAAGTCATCGTAAATTTATGCGTACTTAACTAGTTTAATAATAAGTAACTAATGAATGATAAAAAGTGAACGTGGCGAATGCTTGTACTTATGATGTCGTGTTTGCAATAGATAATTATAGGAAGTGTTTGTTGTTTTCCAATAATGATTGACTACGTATGCCCAATGATGTATAGATGACTAGCGCTTGCGTACAGTTGTCGCGGTGTCTTACAATTTAATGTTTAGTTCGCTACCGTCCATTTTGGGATTATCCTGTGATATATTTCATCATATTCATACTTATGCATCCTGCATCTCATTTAGGACCGAGAGATGATGATCATGCAAGTGATGTGGTGCCAACCACAAGATGAAGTTGGTGGACGACCTGAAGAATGATGGACTTAACCAGTGGATGCTCGCCAAGCGAGTACCCCCCCAGCAAACACTATCTAAGTGTTAAATTAAAGGCAAGCCCCGGTTTTATGCATAACCGTTTATATATGCTACTTTACTACACTTAATGTTTGTAGGTTTGTACCGTGCACTTAAGTGTAGGAGTTGCTTGAAACCCTAGTTGCATGAACTCAGGATTCCTTTTGAGATGGATACTAGTATGCTAGGTCGAGTAGCTGCTATGCTAAATCAGGATCTTGGTAGAAGTCGAGTGATTTTTCTAGCACTCGCGCGAGGTCAGGAATTGGTTGTATCCATTTTGATAACAGAATGATGATGGTCTATGGACACGGATCCATGGGGATGCGTTGTCTATGAGACAAAATTGGAATAAGGATTAACGTGTGGATACCTGTGTCAAGCGTTTGAATGTACTAAACACATGTCGGGAAAAATGGTAACCGGTAAACCTAGTACCTGAGTGAAGCCGGGCGCGGACTTTATCCCACACGCGACTTGAGACTGGGTCTCCCATTCTAGATATGGTGGGTACAAGTGCTGCCACTGCACGACGGCGGTCGGGGTTAGTGGAGCATTGTATGCCAAGGCGGTGAGGCCTGGCCGCGAACGGGGAATCGATGGGGACGGTTGACATGTGTGGGGACGGAGTGCCCCTACATGTCGTGTGTTTAGGTTTGCCTTGCAAGGTTAAAACTCGATTCGAATCGTCTGTTTCTCGCAGCTAATGAGACTGCTTGATCCATTGTACTGCATTGAGTAATAAGTGGAAATGAGATGACTGGAAAAGATATTGATTGATATAATGTTTGATACCATGTAGAACTTGAAAAGTTAAAACTTGATTTTAGACTCAGCTAGTGCTTTTGGCAAACCAAACCCCTCAACCAAATAGCTGCATGTCTAGAGGTAGAGGAGTAGACTCCTCACACCGGGTAAGTTTAGCTGAGTATTAGTATACTCAGCCTTGCTTGTGGCATAATTTTTGCAGGTACCTCCTTGATTTGTTGATGGTGTGACTTGGCCTTCATCCCTGCCACCGGGATAGACGGTCGAGTGGGTTACTGCTTCCGCAGGAGAGGACCAGGAGGAGTAGCGTGGCCAGGCTTCGCCATGTTACTCGGTTTTCTCCGTTAGTTATTTCCGCTGCATTAAAAACTATTGTTACTATTTCTGAAACTCCGATAATGTAATTACTAATGATACTTATTAAATTTGTGGTATTATGCTTTATTGTGTTTCTCTGTGCCTCACCTTCGAGTGAGCTAGTGGTATTCGATCCTGGATAAGTGGCTTTATCGGACTAGATCCGAGGGACTAACGGGTTATTCCGATTTAAGTGTGTTGCTGCCTTTAAGGGTACGACTTGGGCACTTAAGCTGGAATAATTCGGGCGGTTCTGCCACAGCAGCCCCAGCATTTGAAGGCAAGCCCCAGTTTATGCATAACCGTATCTATATATGCTACTTTACTACACTTACTGTTTGTAGGCTTGTAATGTGCACTTAAGTGTAGGAGTTGCTTGAAACCTTTAGTTGCATAAACTCAGGATTCCTTTGAGATGGATACTAGTATGTTAGGTCGAGTAGCTGCTATGCTAATCAGGATCTCGGTAGAAATCGAGTGATTTTTCTAGCACTCGCGTGAGGTCAGGAATTGATTGTATTCACCTTGATAACAGGATCTATGATGGTCTATGAACTTGGATCTAGGGTGGATGCTTTGTCCATGAGACGGGAAAAGGAATTAAGGATTAAGGTGTGGATACCTGAGTCAAGCGTTTGAACGTACTAAATACATGTCGGGAAATATGGTAACCGGTAAACCTAGTAACTGAGTGTAGCCGGGCGCGGACTTTTTCCCTCACTTGTCCTAAGATTGAGTCTCCTATGCTAGCTATGGTGGGTACAAGTGCGGTCACTGCACGGCGGCAGCCGGGGTCAGTGGAGCATTGTATGCCAAGGCGGTGAGCCCTGGCCGCGAACGGGGAATCGATGGGGACGGTTGACGTGTGTGGGGACGGAGTGCCCTTACATGTCGTGTGTTTAGGTTTACCTTGCAAGGATAAAAACTTGATTTGAATCATCTGCTTCTCGCAGCTAATGAGACTGCTTGACCCCTTGTACTACATTGAGTCAGAAGTGAAATGAGGTTTACATGAGATAACTTGTTGTTTGCACTAAATGCTTGTTACCATGTATGCTTAGAAGGAGCAAACTTAGCTAAGATAATGATGCTAGAAATTGAAAAGCTAAAATTTGATTTTAGACTCAGCTAGTGCTTTTGGCAAACCAAACCCCTCAGCCAAACAGTTGCATGGTCTAGAGGTAGAGGAGTAGTTTCCTCACACCGGGTAAGTCTAGCTGAGTATTAGTATACTCAGCCTTGCTTGTGGCATAATTTTTGCAGGTACGCTTCATGATATGGTTGATGGTGTGACTTGGCCTACAACCCTGCCACCGGGTTGGACGGTCGAGTGGGATGCTGCTCTGGCAGGAGAGGAGCAGCAGGAGTAGTGGGCTAGGCCTTGCCCAATTCCTCGCTACCGACGATATCGATTATCCGCTGCAACTTATTTTGTGAACTTATATAAGCTACTCGAAAAACTCCGATTTATGTAATAATTCAGTACTTTAATTTGAGGTTTTCCTATTTTATCGTATTTCTTCTGTGACTCACCTTCAAGTGAGTTTGTGGTATTTGATCCTGGTTAAGTGGCTTTATCAGACTAGATGTGAGGGACTAAAGGGTTATTCTGATTTAAGTGTGTTACGACCCCTGAAGCGTGACTTATGCACTTAAGCTAGAATAATTCGGGCGGTTCTACCACACGCGCGTCTCCACGCGGCCCACCTTACATTTACGCGTCGTCGCACTCGGGCTTCTGCTGCGCAGGCCCGCTTGGCCAGCCTCCCTTTGTTCGTTCTCTACCCGTGCACGTGAGACTATTGAAAGGGAAATGTGCGCTTAGGCTATTTCTATATTGTTTTGGTGATTCGATGCACAACACATTATATTTGAACTAACATGATGTTGAGCAAAGTTTTTTAGGCAAAATGAGCTCAGAAGAGGACTTAGTGAAAACCTATATGGTTCAAGCAGAAAGGTATGTTCTAGACACTGAATTAGTTGATTTGTGTGCTAATCATATTTGTCTAAGTGCCAGAGACACAGCTAAGTGAAGTCCAAAAGAAACAAAAGAAGACAAAGCAAGGAACAGGGAAAAGCTGTTGGACAGCGTAGCACCGGACGGTCCAGTGCCACCCACAGGACAGTCCGGTGCACGGTCCGGCCAAAATCGCTGCTCTCGGGCTTTTTAGCCTACGTCGGCTAAAAGTCACCGGACAGTCCTGTCGGGGTCCATAATTAGGGGTACCCCCAAGACTCCTAATCTCAGCTGGTAACCCCATCAGCACAAAGCTGCGAAGGCCTGATGGGTGCGATTAAGGTCAAGGCTCAGTCCACTCAAGGGACACGATCTCGCCTCGCCCGAGCCCAGCCTCGGGCAAAGGCAGCCGACCTCGGAGGATTCACGTCTCGCCCGAGGGCCCCCTCAAGCAACGGACACACCTTCGGCTCGCCCGAGGCCCAGTCTTCGTAGAGAAGCAACCTTGGCCAGATCACCACGCCAACCGACCGTATCGTAGGAGCATTTATTGCAAGGGTCGCCTGACACCTTATCCTGACGTGCGCTCTTCAGTCAACAGAGCCGAAATGACCGCAGTCACTTCGCCGCTCCACAGAGTGGCCTGACAAGAAAACAGCGACGCCTGCGTTGCTCCGACTGCTGTGCCACTCGACAGAGTGAGGCTGACAGCAGCTTAGTCCAGCCTCGGGCGCCATAGGAAGCTCCGCCTCGCCCGACCCCAGGGCTCGGACTCAGCCTCGGCTCCGGACGACGACGAACTCCGCCTCGCCCGACCCTAGGGCTCGGACACAGCCTCGGCTCCGGAAGACGACGAACTCCGCCTCGCCCGACCCCAGGGCTCGGACTCAGCCTCGGCTCCAGAAGACGACGAACTCCGCCTCGCCCGACCCCAGGGCTCGGACTCAGCCTCGGCTCCGAACGACGACGAACTCCGCCTCGCCCGACCCCAGGGCTCGGACTCAGCCTCGACCTCGGAGGAGCCTCTGCCTCGCCCGACCTTGGGCTCGGACCCGCTACGTCACAAGGAAGGCCATCATTACCCTACCCCTAGCTAGCTCAGGCTACGGGGAACAAGACCGGCGTCCCATCTAGCTCGCCCCGGTAAACAAATAATGATGGCGCCCCGCGTGCTCCGTGACGACGGCGGCTCTCAGCCCCTTACGGAAGCAAGGAGACGTCAGCAAGGACTCGACAGCCCCGACAGCTGTCCTTCCACAGGGCTCCAGCTCTCCTCCGACGGCCACGACATCACATGAACAGGGTGCCAAAACCTCTCCGACTGCCACAACGACATGTACTTAGGGCTCTAGCTCCTCCCTGCTAGACACGTTAGCACACTGCTACACCCCCCATTGTACACCTGGACCCTCTCCTTACGCCTATAAAAGGAAGGTCCAGGGCTCTCGTACGAGAAGGTTGGCCGCGCGGGAGAACGGGCCAGCGCGTAAGGCTCTCTCTCTCCCACGCGAACGCTTGTAACCCCCTACTGCAAGCGCACCCGACCTGGGCGCAGGGCAACACGAAGGCCATGGGTTTCCCCCTTTGCCTGTTTTCTTCCCCCCTTCGTGCTCCGTCCCGCGCCGACCCATCTGGGCTGGGGCACGCGACGACAATTCACTCGTCGGTCCAGGGACCCCCCGGGGTCGAAACGCCGACAGTTGGCGCGCCAGGTAGGGGCCTGCTGCGTGTTGACGAACAGCTTCCCATCAAGCTCCAGATGGGTAGTCTCCAGCAACCTCTCCAACCCGGGACGATTCTCCGTTTCAGGAGTCTTGAGTTCATGTCCCTCGACGGCAGCTATGACATAATACTCCTTCCTCCGCCGCGTGACAACGACAATGGCGGCCGTCAGCCCGCCCGCCGGCGGCGGAGTCAACGACGTCTTCCCCACGTGGCGGAAGGACAAGATCCGGGTTTGTCCCATCACCTCCCCCACCGACGGAGGAGGAGGTGGGGCAACCATGGCCAAGCAGGAGGCGGCACCTTGTCGGCTGTCGAGCAAGTCGACGACGCCGGCGCCCCAGCGGGGGACACGTCGGGCTTCGACCCTGCGTCTGAGACGAAGACAAGTGCCGTTTTCCCGCAACATGCCAACTCTGAGCAGACGGACGACGCCAGCACGCTCGCAAAGGACTTGCTGGGTGTCGCCCTTGTACCTGAGACAACGGTGCAGTCCGCCCCTGACGCGACTTCGTCACCGCCCGTCGACCAAGAGGTACCGACCGATTCCAATCTCGTGCCTTTTGGATTCAGCTTCGACCCACCAAGCGACCTCGCTTCGGTGGAAGCCTTCATAGAGGCATGTACCAACCCTCCGGGGTACCATATGTGGACGCCCTGGGATAGACTGACGACCGTCTCGACCTACGGGCCCTCGGGTTCCGAGGAAGATGACGAGCCCGACTTTTGTTGGGATTTCTCTGGGCTCGGTAACCCCAGTGCCATGCGGGACTTCATGACCGCATGCGACTACTGCCTCTCCGATTGTTCCGATGGTAGCCGCAGCTTCGGCGACGAGGACTGTGGCCCAAGTCGTGAATGTTTCCACGTCGATCTAGGGGGTCCCGGCGAAGGCAACCATCTTGGTATGCCAGAAAACGACAATCCCCCTAGGCCTACGCCTCGCGTTGACATCCTTCGGGAGCTAGCTGTGGTCCCAGTCCCTGTGGGGGGTTAGGATGCACAGCTCGAGCAAATCCGCGAGATGCAGGCCAGGCTCGACGAGGGAGCAGGAACACTTGAGCCGTTCCGGCGGAACATCGGGCAGGAATGGGCAGACCAAGCTTCGGCTGGAGAAGCGCGCCATCTACCCCAGGGCATCCAGTACCGCATTGCCGACGATGTCAGGGCAAGGCCCCCGCCGGCTTCCAGTGGGGTCGGCCAGAACCTGGCTGCAGCAGCAATACTACTCCACGCGATGCCGGAACCATCGACCACCGAAGGGCGGCGTATCCAGGGAGAGCTCAAGAATCTCCTGGAGGAGGCCGCGGTCCGACGGGCCGAAAGCTCTGCCTCCCGACGGCAGGGGTACTGTCACACCCGGGTTTCGGGGCACCAAGACCTGGGCGCGAACATAATCACCAGGTGTGCTGGGACCAAGTCTCACACATATGATGAATCATGTCACAAGATCGAATGTCACATCTTTACTACATAACAGGAGTTCTATACAAAATAAATAAATAATTACATTATAAGGAGACAACGGTCCAGCAACCCAAAGTTGACTGGGAGACGACGGCCTAGACCTCTCACGAACTCATCGCAGCATCCTCCTTGCGCCTCATCCTGTGGTACCTGTTTTTGACCTGTGGGGGGGTGTGAGACAGCAAGAGTGAGCTCACATACGTTCATCGCTCAACAAGTTGTGGGGAATAATGTGCATGAACTCGCCAAAGGTGGGAGCTCACGTGAAGTGTAAGGCTTACCAAAGAGGATGGTTAGAGCTGAGCATTGCTTTTAAAGTTGGTCAAAATTTTATTAGCAGTTACTAAGTATAAGTAAATACCAACCCAATTAAGTAGTAGAACAAAAGTAACATCATCACCTGCGATGCAATGCATATGACAAATTGAATTTAGTTCCATAAATTAATCATCAGAGAGTCCTGAGCTACTCATGACCGTGAGCTCGGCTAGTATACCAGTTTTACACTCTGCAGAGGTGGTACCCTTTACCCATAAGTCATGTCACCTGTCTGCCAAGGGATCATGACTTCCCATACACCTCTACCGAGGAGGCGAGGCAGGGTAACACTACGAGGCCTTTACAAAGTTCCACTAGCTTCAGAAAACCCGCTACAGTTTATCGGAAGCTCCAATGCAGGGTTCTTGACTGACCGCCATCGTAGCAAAATCAACCAAGGACCTCCCTACACTAACCACTCCCCTACTGCCCTTGCCCCTTTCGGGTAAGGTAGTCCTCCACTAGCTTTCCTAATTAATTAGCCAAGGGCGTCCATAAACCCTTGTGGTGGCACGTGTTTCTCAAGTTAAGCTCTATGTTCTAATTAACATTAATGATCTTGACATGAACATAAATAGAATAACAAAATAATTGGAACATAGATATGATAAATAATTATCCCAAATCCATGTAAAGCAATAGCAAACTACCCAAGTGATTCAGGGGTAAACAAGGTAATAAGATAAACAATCTAGGGTAACCTATTGGGTCCCATCAAAATTAACCTATGCAGATCATTATGATTAATTAGAACATGAGTAGGTAAAAAGAAGTGATCAAGGGCACAACTTGCCTGGGACTTGAGAATCCAGGTACCACTTGCTCTTCGGATGACACGTAACCTCGCGCTAATCGTAGCAATACAAACAAACATGGTATAGGCAAAATTAACATCACACCAAACATATGAACAAAACTGAATGATAGTAATATACGCGTCGCTTACGAGATCGTGGGTTCGAGAATCACTAAAATCGGAGCTACAGTTATAAAGTTAGGGTTCTTCCCGAAGATCCACGTGGTTAACTATTAAACTATATTAAAAATTAGTTAATATACATCATATGAGAAAATATACTCTAAATAATTAATTTATCTTTAATATAGCTTATAACTTTATTTTGGAAATCACATCATAATAAAATCATAGTTATAGATATATCAACCTTGGTTAGTAAAATAATTCTGCTGCTCAAAAGGGTAAACAAAACTCTAATTATAAAAGTGTGTGATATGACTCAATGAATGCTACTACTGCGTATGTCATTTTATCACAAAACTATAGCAACTTGAACGGGTCAAATGGGAGTTAAAACGAATTAAATATGAATTAAACAAGTTTTAGATTTATTTGGATACTAAAAACCAATTTTCTTTATTAACTTTACCTATTTTATTAATTCCTGGGCTGCGGCTACTAATTACTAAAAGATCAGGGTGCGTTCTGTAAATGTCAGGACTGATCTGAATGGGTTTTTGAACTTGTATGAACCGCGGGTTGAATCGGGAAAAAGACAGGGTCTCTTTGGTAAAACACACGGGCTGAAGGGGGTATCGAGGAATCCTATCCACCCGATCATCAATCTATGGCCCCGATTAGATCTACTCCTTTGGGTGAACCGGTACGCGTTTACGGCCACAGGATCCAGATCCAGAGGCCAAGGTTAGATCACGGTTCTTTAAAAAGGAGCGCTCCCTGCGGACCACCGGATTAATATCGGACGGCGCTCATGATCCCAACCTAATTGATACGCTTCCTCTAATCCGGACCGCCCATACGAGGATCCGACGGCCACCCGCGCTTCTTCCTCCGGTGCCAGCTCGACGACGCAAGACAGAGGCACGGCGGCGCCATTGATGGGGACAGACCCATCCCCACACGGACTCAAGAACTCCCATCCCGATTATGCTACGCATTGCGGAGGCCAAAGCTAACACCATGTGACCAAATACTTACCGGAGACGAAGTCCGAGCGGCCCAGCCACGGTGGAGCGTCGACCATGGCACGATATCCGCGACGACGAGGAGATTAGCTCGCCCAAGCCGCCGATTCCGCCAGGTGAGCGGGCGCGCAACATCCGTACGACACTGCGAAGCCAATCGGCCCAATCCCTGACTCCGAATGGCAACCACCATGGATTTCACCCACGGCGGAACTCCCTGGCAGCGGCCATTCTCTCTCTCTCCCTCTGCTAGAACGGCGCGACCTCCACTGTAACCGGCGCACGGCGGCTGATGTGGATAGGATGAGGCGGTCTAGGATTTTATACCGGAGTAGAGCTCGATTCGGGGGAGTCCGTTCGACGAACGCAGCGGGCGAAGATCACGGCGGGATTCTGTTTTAGCGCCCCCCGTTCGGACTAGAGGAAGAGGATAGGGCTGACAGTGGGTCCCGCATGGAAGACAGCCGCGCGCGAGCAAGGGCTGCGCCGTGGACCCCGGCTGTCGGCGCGTGTGGAGTGCCCAGTTGGGCCACGCGGATCAAAGGAGGGAATTGGGCTGAATGGGTACTTCTTGGCCCAACAGTGGGATTTCACCTTTTCTTTTTATATTTTCATTTCCCTATTATGTCTCCTTTTTATTTTGAATTCCAAATTTGAATTTGAGACCCTTTTAGGAGTTTCCTTTAAGTTAGATGTACCCGTTCTAATATTATATTTTATTTTATATTCATTTTCACTCCTATAATATTTTTCTCCTCTTCTTTTCTAAATTCTTGAATTTTCCTTTAGGTCTTAAATTCTATTTTTGGGCTTGATATATTTCTTTTCACATGATGATTTTCTTTATATTATGTCCCAAAATGCACACCACACAAAACCTCAGCATGATGCATAATTTATTTTTGGTGTCCTTTGTTATTTATTATTTTATCACCTTTATTATTTTATTAATGCACAAACATAACTCCAATATGATGCATGTTCTTTTTTTTATCATTTGTTTTAATTCATCTCTCTTAATTATAGGTATGCTCTTTTCATGATGCAACTAAGGCACATAGAATAAGGAAATCACTATATATTCCTTGTATACAATTTTGGGGTATTACAGGTACCCCTCGGAGCATCGCGCCGCGACTTCCCGATTTATGTGGGAAGCCTCGGTCCACACCGGGCGCACGCGCAACACGGCGCCTGCGGCCCCGGGTCGCCTCGGCAACAAGCACCACCACCGCAACCGTCGAGCCCACCTCGACGAGAGGGTGCGCCGAGGCTACCACCCCAGGCGTGGGGGATGCTACGACAGCGGGGAGGATCAGAGTCCCTCGCCCAAACCACCCGGTCCGCAGGCTTTCAGCCGGGCCATACGACGGGCGCCGTTCCCGACCCGGTTCCGAACCCCGACTACCATCATAAAGTACTCGGGGGAGACGAGGCCGGAACTGTGGCTCGCGGACTACCGACTGGCCTGCCAGCTGGGTGGAACGGACGATGACAACCTCATCATCCGCAACCTCCCCCTGTTCCTCTCCGACACCGCTCGAGCCTGGCTGGAGCATCTGCCTCCGGGGCAGATCTCCAACTGGGACGACCTGGTCCAAGCCTTCGCCGGCAACTTCCAGGGCACGTACGTGTGCCCTGGGAACTCCTGGGATCTCCGAAGCTACCGCCAGCAGCCGGGAGAGTCTCTCCGGGACTACATCCGGCGATTCTCGAAGCAGCGCACCGAGCTGCCCAACGTCACCGACTCGGATGTCATCGGCACGTTCCTCGCCGGCACCACCTGCCGCGACCTGGTGAGCAAGCTGGGTCGCAAGACCCCCACCAGGGCAAGCGAGCTGATGGACATCGCCACCAAGTTCGCCTCTGGCTAGGAGGCGGTTGAGGCCATCTTCCAGAAGGACAAGCAGCCCCAGGGCCGCCAGCCGGAAGACGTCCCCGAGGCGTCCGCTCAGCGCGGCGCGAGGAAGAAGGTCAAGAAGAAGTCGCAAGCGAAACGCGATGTCGCCGACGTGGACCTTGTCGCCGCCGCTGGGTACAAGAACCCTCGGAAACCTCCCGGAGGTGCCAATCTCTTCGACAAGATGCTCAAGGAGCCATGCCCCTATCATCAGGGGCCCGTCAAGCACACCCTCGAGGAGTGCGTCATGCTTCGGCGCCACTTTCACAAGGCCGGGCCACCTGCGGAAGGTGGCAGGGCCCACAACAATGACAAAAAGGAGGATCACAAGGCAGAGGAGTTCCCCGAGGTCCACGACTGCTTCATGATCTACGGTGGGCCAGTGGCGAACGCCTCGGCTCGGCACCGCAAACAAGAGCGTCGAGAGGTCTGCTCGGTAAAGGTGGCTGGCGCCAGTCTACCTAGACTGGTCCGACAAGCCCATCACCTTCGACCAGGGCGACCACCCGGACCGCGTGCCGAGCCCGGGGAAATATCTGCTCGTTGTTGACCCTGTCGTCGGCAACGTCAGGCTCACCAAGGTCCTCATGGACGGAGGCAGCAGCCTCAACATCATCTACGCCGAGACCCTCGGGCTCCTGCAGATCGATCTGTCCTTGATCCGGGCAGGCGCGACGCCTTTTCACGGGATCATCCTCGGGAAACGCGTCCAACCCCTCGGACAACTCAATCTGCCCGTCTGCTTCGGGACTCCCTCCAACTTCCAAAGGGAAACCCTCATGTTCGAGGTGGTTGGATTCCGAGGAACCTACCACGCAGTACTAGGGAGGCCATGCTATGCCATGTTCATGGTCGTCCCCAACTACACCTACCTCAAGCTCAAGATGTCGGGCCCCAACGGGGTCATCACCATCGGCCCCACGTACCGGCACGCGTACGAATGCGACGTGGAGTGCGTGGAGTACGCCGAGGCCCTCATCGCCGACCTGGAGAGCCTCTCCAAGGAGGCGCCAGATGTGAAGCGCCACACCGGCAACTTCGAGCCAGTAGAGACGGTTAAGTCCATCCCTCTCGACCCCAGCAACGACGCCTCCAAGTAGATACGGATCGGCTCCGGGCTCGACCCCAAATAGGAAGCAGTGCTCGTCGACTTTCTCCGAGCGAACGCCGAAGTCTTTGCGTGGAGTCCCTCGGACATGCCTGGCATACCGAGGGATGTCGCCGAGCACTCGCTGGATATCCGAGCTGGAGCCCGACCTGTGAAGCAGCCTCCGCGCCGATTCGACAAAGAAAAGCGCAGAGCCATAGGCAAGGAGATCCACAAGCTGATGGCTGCAGGGTTCATCAAAGAGGTATTCCATCCCGAATGTCCTGCCAACCCTGTGCTTGTGAGAAAGAAAGGAGGGAAATGGCGGATGTGTGTAGACTACACTGGTGTAAACAAAGCATGTCCGAAGGTTCCCTACCCTCTACCTCGCATCGATCAAATCATGGATTCCACTGCTGGGTGTGAAACCCTGTCTTTCCTCGATGCCTACTCAGGGTATCACCAAATCAAGATGAAGGAGTCCGACCAGCTCGCGACTTCTTTCATCACACCTTTTGGCATGTACTGCTACGTTACTATGCCATTTGGTTTGAGGAATGCGGGTGCAACATACCAAATGTGCATGAACCACATGTTCGGAGAGCACATTGGTCGAACGGTCGAGGCTTACGTCGATGACATCGTAGTCAAGACGAGGAAAGCCTCCAACCTCCTCTCTGACCTTGAAACGACATTCCAATGTCTCAAGGCGAAAGGCGTAAAACTCAATCCTGAGAAGTGCGTCTTCGGAGTCCCCCGAGGCATGCTCTTGGGGTTCATCGTCTCCGAGCTGGGCATCGAGGCCAACCCAGAGAAAATCGCGGCCATCACCAACATGGGGCCCATCAAGGACTTGAAAGGCATACAGAGGGTCATGGGATGCCTTGCGGCTCTGAGCCGCTTCATCTCGCGCCTCGGCGAAAGAGGCCTACCTCTGTACCGCATCTTAAGGAAGATCAAGTGCTTCACTTGGACCCCCGAGGCCGAGGAAGCCCTCGAGAACCTGAAGGCGCTCCTTACAAACGCACCCATCCTGGTGCCCCCCGCTGCCGGAGAAGCCCTCTTGATCTACGTCGCCGCTACCACTCAGGTGGTCAGCGCTGCGATCGTGGTTGAGAGACGAGAAGAAGAGCATGCATTGCCCGTCCAGAGGCTGATCTACTTCATCAGTGAGGTACTGTCCGAGACCAAGATCCGCTACCCACAAATTCAGAAGTTGCTGTACGCGGTGATTCTGATGCGGCGGAAGTTGCGACACTACTTCGAGTCTCATCCGGTGACTGTGGTGTCATCCTTCCCCCTGGGGGAGATCATCCAGTGCCGAGAGGCCTCGGGTAGGATTGCAAAGTGGGCGGTGGAAATCATGGGCGAGACAATCTCGTTTGCCCCTCTGAAGGCCATCAAGTCCCAAGTCTTGGCGGACTTTGTGGCTGAATGGGTCGACACCCAGCTTCCAACAGCTCCGATCCAACCGGAACTCTGGACCATGTTTTTCGACGGGTCGCTGATGAAAACAGGGGCAGGCGCGGGCCTGCTCTTCATCTCGCCCCTCGGGAAGCACCTCCGCTATGTGCTGCGCCTCTATTTCCCGGCGTCCAACAACGTGGCTAAGTACGAGGCTCTGGTCAACGGGTTGCGCATCGCCATCAAGCTAGGGGTCCGACGCCTCGATGCTCGCAGTGACTCGTAGCTTGTCATCGACCAAGTCATGAAGAACTCCCACTGCTGCAACCTGAAGATGGAAGCCTACTGCAACGAGGTTCGGTGCCTGGAAGACAAGTTCTACGGGCTTGAGGTCAACCACGTCGCCCGACGATACAACGAGACTGCAGATGAGCTGGCTAAGATAGCCTCGGGGCGGACAACGGTTCCCCCGGACGTCTTCTCCGGAGACCTACATCAACCCTCAGTCAAGACCGAGGACACGCCCGAGCCCGAGAAGGTCTCGGCCCTGCCCGAGGCGCCCTCGGCCTAGCCCGAGGCGCCCTCGGCTCAGCCCGAGGCACCCTCGGCCCCCGAGGGTGAGGCACTGTGCATCGAGGAAGAGCGGAATGGGGTCACGCCCAATCGAAACTGGCAGACCCCGTACCTGCAATATCTCCACCGAGGAGAGCTACCCCCTCGACCAGGCTGAGGCTCGGCGACTGGCGCGGCGCGCCAAGTCATTCGTCTTGCTGGGGGACGGGAAGGAGCTCTACCACTGCAGCCCCACCGGCATCCTCCAACGATGCATATCCATCGCCGAAGCCCAGGAGCTCTTACAAGAAATACACTCGGGGGCTTGCGGTCATCACGCAGCGCCTCGAGCCCTTGTTGGAAACGCTTTCCGACAAGGTTTCTACTGGCCGACCGCGGTGGCCGACGCCACTAGAATTGTCCGCACCTGCCAAGGGTGTCAATTCTACGCAAGGCAAACACACCTACCCGCTCAGGCTCTGCAAACAATACCCATCACCTGGTCATTTGCTGTGTGGGGTCTGGACCTCGTTGGTCCCTTGCAGAAGGCACCCGGGGGCTACACGCACCTGCTGGTCGCCATCGACAAATTCTCCATGTGGATCAAGGTCCGACCCCTAAACAGCATCAGGTCCGAACAGGCGGTGGCGTTCTTCACCAACATCATCCACCGCTTCGGGGTCCCGAACTCCATCATCATCGACAACGGCACCCAGTTCACTGACAGAAAGTTCCTGGACTTGTGTGAGGATCACCACATTCGGGTGGATTGGGCCGCCGTAGCTCACCCCATGACGAATGGGCAGGTAGAACGTGCCAACGGCATGATTCTGCAAGGACTCAAGCCACGGATCTACAACGACCTCAACAAGTTCGGTAGGCGATGGATGAAGGAACTCCCCTCGGTGGTCTGGAGTTTGAGGACAACGCCGAGCCGAGCCACGGGCTTCGCACCGTTCTTTCTAGTCTATGGGGCCGAGGCCATCTTGCCCACAGACTTAGAATACAGTTCCCCGAGGACGAGGGCGTAAGACGACCAAAGCAATCCAACCAACCGAGAAGACTCACTGGACCAGCTGGAAGAGGCTCGGGACATGGCCTTACTACACTCAGCGCGGTACCAGCAGTCCCTGCGACGCTACCACACCCGAGGGGTTCGGTCCCGAGACCTCCAGGTGGGCGACTTGGTGCTTCGACTACGACAAGACGCCCGAGGGCGGCACAAGCTCACGCCTCCCTGGGAAGGGCCGTTCGTCATCGCCAAGGTTTTGAAGCCCGGGACGTACAAGCTAGCCAACAGTCAAGGCGAGGTCTAAAGCAACGCTCGGAACATCCGATAGCTACGTCGCTTCTACCCTTAAGATGTTTTCAAGTCATTCATACACCTCGTTTACATACGCCAACATAGTCTAACCATCAAGGAAGGGTCAGCCTTGCCTCGGCAAAGCCCGACCCTCCCTCGGGGGCTAGAAGGGGGGGACCCCCTCTGCGTCAAAATTTTCCTCGGAAAAGGTCTTTCTGCCAGAATGTCTTTCGTGCTTTTCGACTACTTCGAAAGTGGGATCCTGAAAACAACGGAGTACACGTAAGCAGGCAAGGCTAACCGAGCCAAGGGACTCCTACGCCTCCGGGATACGGATACCTCACTCATCACCTTCTGCGATAAGTAACTCACGCTCGGATAAGCGATTCCGCTGACCGAACAAGTCTTGATGCTCGGAAACTTTTCTGCCGAAACAATTTTTCGTGCCTTCTCGACTATATCGATAGTAGAATCCTACGAATGAGTAAGAGTACACGTAAGCGGCAAGGCTGACCGAGCCGAGGGATTCCTACGCCTCCGGGATACGGATACCTCACTCATCACCTTCCGTGAGAAGTAACTCTCGCTCGGACAAACAATTATGTTACCGACAAATAAGTCCAGATACTCGAAACAAGAGGAAAAGCAACGCAGCTTTACAACGCGACAACAGTATGTTTGGGCCTCGGCGGCCGCAAAAAACATATGCATACTACAGACGAACCGATCCTGCAGGCCCAGACGTCGATGGAGGAGGGGCAGCAGCACCCTCATTGTCAACTCCACCTTCGGCGAAGTCCGACCGAGCCTCCGACGGCAACACGGTCGGAGGATCTCCGCTCCGAAGGACGACGTCAGCACCACGCCCGGGCCATCGCCGCCATGGTCTCCTCCAGGGACCCGGCCCGAGCAGACGGCTCGGCCGGCCCCCCCGAAGCCTCAGTCAGCTGTCCTCCGAGGACACCAGCCCGGCTCGTGGCCTCGGCAACTCGACTCCGGCGTCGGTCCCGCTAGTGGACGGCCCGGCCAGGCTCCGGCCAACGAAGTCTTCTTTTCGAGCCAACTCTACCTCTGTCCATGCTGACACCGCTGCCTCCGGCTCCGGCTCATCGCAGAGCGGCCGAGGGTTCCTTTAACTAAGCAAGAGAAGCCTCGGGCGGCAAGGCCGACCAAGCCGAGGGACTCCTACGCCTCCGGGATATGGATACCTCACTCGTCACCTTCGCACGAGGCAACTCACACTTGGTTAAGCGGTTCAGTTAGCTGACAGGCGAGTCCTAGTGCTCGAAATGAGGAAAAAACACGGCTTCATGCCAAGAATACATACATGTTCAGGCCCCGACAGCCGCAATGAACAAACACCGGCACTCAATGTGCCATTACAAGCGGAACTCCGGTTCCACCCCCACAGGTACGAACAACCCCCCACATCGAAGGGCCTGCGGGGCGACGAGACTCCAGGTGGATCACCGCCGCCCGCTCTAGCAGCAGCGACAACGACCTCCGCTCCAGGTGGCCAAACGGCAGCAGCGATGGCCTCAGGGCGGACGCCGCTGCAACGAGCCCCTCGCCCACGTCCCCACTCGAGGGGCGAGGACAAGCTATCAAAGCCAAAGAGCAGGAGGCCTGGAGCCCAGATGGTGGCGGTGATCCCATCGGCGACGGGGACTTCTTCAGCCGCCACCACCTCCGCGCCGACGACGGAAGCCATTTGCCCACCGGCAGATCCCCACTCAGATCCTCCCGGACGGGCAGCACCGACCTCCGCGCAGAGGCGTCGTTCCGGAGCAAAGGCAGGACGGCCCAAGAACACGAACGCCGCCCTAGCAGCGCGCGACGTATTGGGCGGTCCTCCGGTGCGCGCGGCGTGACAACCGCTCTCGCGGCGGGAGGGGGCACCGGGGGCCAAGCCAGAGCCAGCTAAGCCAACGAACCCAACGCGCTGAAGCTGACGACGCTCGCCGCCGACCAGCCCCTCATTGTCGAAGTCCGACCCTCCCGCTAGGCCGGTGAGCTGCCCTCTCCCTGAATGATGAGGGAGAAGGTGACCCACGAACCCGCGCGGGAGGAAGAGCTCCGGCTCAGTCCGGCCTCCGCCCCAGCCAGGATGATGAAGATACTTGAAGCTGAGGGCGGGGCAGAGGTCACAGCCCGGCTTGCTTCTCCCCACCACCAAACTGGTGGTCACCGTCTTGGGTGACCACCGGCGAGGGGATGCTGCCGGGCTGCCTGATGAAAATCCTTGAAGCCGAGCGATGGCTGAAAGGTACCAACTTCCGCGAAGTTGCGTTCCTCCAACGACGGCAAGACGAAAGCGACGCGAGTGCTCCCCATCTGGGGGCTCGGAAGGTGGAAGGGCGCGATGCATGAGGGGAGTGCGAAGACATGGTTGCCATCCAAGGGGGTCACCCTCCTTTTAAAGGCAACTCTCCCCACTTGCGTCCTCAGCCGTCGGGGACTGAGTCTTCTCCAACACGCTCCAAGGTCCTCCCCCTACGACACGGGGGCTGGGTCCCACGCGTCATGCAAACTGGCCCAGGACAGAAGGAGCCAAAACCGCCGCGCGCGGGACGCACAACTGCCCAGCGGTTACAAGCACTCCTCCACTATCGCCCGGACCAGCGGGTGAAAGGGTGGACCACCATGCAGGCGCATGCAACCGCACCAAGGGGGCGCACCCTTTCGACTTCGACGCGTCCAGCATGGAGGCCCAGGCCCACACGTCATGTAACCGGCACGCCGGTTACTACGTGCGAGAAACTGCACCGCCACTCGCGCCAGTACCGCGCCTTCTCGACTGCGGAACCGGTGCTGCGACTCGAGGCGACCCTGCGCATGACCCAACAGTGCCAACTGAGCACATCGGTCATGGGTCAGTCAGCCGCGGGAGAAGGCGCGGCGGTCGATACGGCCAGAAATGGGCCGGCAGTAATGGCGGTGGCGGGCGGGCGGAAGCAGCAGTCAAGCCGTAAGCGAGCTCACGCCCCTCCTGGGACAGCGAGAGAACCCTCTCCCACGGCGTGAATACGACGCGTCCGTGTTCCGTTCCTCGAATGGCTCGCGCACGCACAACGGCTGCCCCGCGAACCACTCGTCCTGTCGCATTAACTCTACGGCAGGACAGGCGGCACCTTTGGCAGGCGAAGCAGGCGACGCTTCACCTCCGCCATAATGACCGCATCAAAAAAGGTGCGCCACGTCGTTTGATTTCATATCCTTTTCCACTTCCTCTTTCTCTCTCTTGCTACAAGGACCGGGAAAGGAGATACTCTGAAAGGGATCCTTCTCCGTGAAGGAAGCGGGCCCCAAGCCCCCTACTGATCAGAGGTTCAAAGGCTGGCCCCTCGGGAGGATTCAACAGCTGCCTCAGAGCACTTGGGCTCCACGCCCACTACTGGTCAGAGGTTCGAAGGCTGGCCCCTCGAAAGGGTTCAACGGCCGCCTCAGGCCGCTCAGGCTCTGTGCCCTCTACTGATCAGGGGTTCGTAGGCTAGCCCCCGAAGGGTTCTGACAGCCGCCTCAGAGCACGCAGAGCGAGGGATGACCCTGGGTACGTTCGATACATAACCAAGGCTCGGGCTATGCTCCCGAGGTACCCTAGGACATTTCCGAGACCAACGGGAACGATTTTGTAATGGAATCCCACCAGAGGGAGGCATCGAGCCCTCGGACCCCGTCAAAAGGGGACCGGGTCCGGTGAATCACCCGCAGGTACTTTTGGAGCGCGCCTCCGGGCCACTAGCCGACCCCTAACGAATGGGGCACGGGCGTCCACTCGGATCACCCGTTAGCAACTCACTGGAGACACCATGTTCGGCGCCCTCCGAGGGCAACATGGCGCTTTCCCCCCCTCCTCCTTGCGGAAAGGCGACGCAGGGGTGTATGAAAAAAGCCGAGTCTGTCCCTGACCGTCCTCTCGCTCTGTGCGGAGGCTCGGGGGCTGATCTCGCAAACACGGCTCCAGCCAAACCGTTGACAGTGTCAACATACCAGCCCGAGAACATGGGACTCGACTATGCACCCGGGCTACGGCCAGTTCGCATGAGGGAACAACCAGACCGGCTGAAGCATCACGAAACGCGCTAAGACCTCGAAGGAGTCAAACCACTCCTCCGAGGCCTCGGGGGCTACACCCGGCGGGTGCGCTCTCGCGCACCCACCGGAACGAAACGCAACCGAGGAAGGCCGGTCCACTTGCAAAAAAGTGCGACAAAAGCCTCCAAGCGAGTATCAACACTCCCTTCGAGGCTCGGGGGCTACTGTCGGGGACCATAATTAGGGGTACCCCCAAGACTCCTAATCTCAGCTGGTAACCCCCATCAGCACAAAGCTACGAAGGCCTGATGGGTGCGATTAAGGTAAAGGCTCAGTCCACTCAAGGGACACGATCTCGCCTCGCCCGATCCTAGCCTTGGGCAAAGGTAGCCGACCCCGGAGGATTCACGTCTTGCCCGAGGGCCCCCTCAAGCAACGGACACAACTTCGGCTCGCCCGAGGCCCAGTCTTCGCAGAGAAGCAACCTTGGCCAGATCGCCACGCCAACCGACCGTATCGCAGGAGCATTTAATGCAAGGGTCGCCTGACACCTTATCCTGACGCGTGCTCTTCAGTCGACAGAGCCGAAGTGACCGCAGTCACTTCGCCGCTCCACTGACCAGCCTGACAAGAAAACAGCGCCGCCTGCGTCGCTCCGACTGCTGTGCCACTCGATAGAATGAGGCTGACAGCAGCTAAGTCCAGCCTCGGGCGCCATAGGAAGCACTGTCTCGCCCAACCCCAGGGCTCGGACTCAGCCTCGGCTCCGGAAGACGACGAACTCTGCCTTGCCCGACCCCAGGGCTCGGACACACCGTCGGCTCCAGAAGACGACGAACTCCGCCTCGCCCGACCCTAGGGCTCGGACTCAGCCTCGGCTCCGGAAGACGACGAACTCCGCCTCGCTCGACCCCAGGGCTCGGACTCAGCCTCGGCTCCGGACAACGACGAACTCCGCCTCGCCCGACCCCAGGGCTCGGACTCTGCCTCGACCTTGGAGGAGCCTCCGCCTCGCCCGACCTCGGGCTCGGACCCGCCACGTCACAAGGAACACCATCATTACCCTACCCCTAGCTAGCTCAGGCTACGGGGAACAAGACCGGCGTCCCATCTGGCTCGCCTCGGTAAACAAATAATGATGGCGCCCCGCGTGCTCCGTGACGACGGCGGCTCTCAGCCCCTTACGAAAGCAAGGAGACATCAGCAAGGACTCGACAGCCCCGACAGCTGTCCTTCCGCAGGGCTCCAGCTCTCCTCCGATGGCCATGACATCACATGAACAGGGTGCCAAAACCTTTCCGACTGCCACGACGGGATGTACTTAGGACTCTAGCTCCTCCCTGCTAGACACGTTAGCACACTGCTACACCCCCCATTGTACACCTAGACCCTCTCCTTACGCCTATAAAAGGAAGGTCCAGGGCTCTTGTACGAGAAGGTTGGCCGCGCGGGAGAACGGGCCGGCGCGTAAGGCTCTCTCTCTCTCTCCCACGCGAACGCTTGTAACCCCCTACTGCAAGCGCACCCGACCTGGGCGCAGGGCAACACGAAGGGCGCGGGTTTCCCCCTTTGCCTATTTTCTTCCCCCCTTCGTGCTCCGTCCCGCGCCGACCCATCTGGGCTGGGGCATGCGGCGACAATTCACTCGTCGGTCCAGGGACCCCCCGGGGTCAAAACACCGACAAGTCCGCGCGAGGCATCTGGACATTCCCGTGCACCAGTTGTGCTACGGCTAGCTGCCACGTCGGCCTCGGGCCAACAGTCACATGGCGCACCGGACAATTCGGTGCCCCACAAAAGAGGAAACCAACCAATCAAGTGATTCTCTGCTGCTTCCAATGCGCGTATTGTTCAAAGTCCGGTGCGCATCGGACAGTCCGGTGCGCTAGCGGACAGAAGGCAACAATGGCCTTCCAAATGGAGCTCCAACGGCTCCTAGATCCCTTGAGGCCATAAAAGGGACCCCTAGGCGCATGGAGTAGTACACCAAGCCTCCATTTAACATCCTAAGACGCCTAGACTTTGCAATCACACATTTGGTTCATTGCATTTGAGATTTGAGCACTTCTTTGAGCTACGACTCCACTGTGTTGTGTTGTGTGCTCAGTTCTTGACGTGTGTGCGTGTTGTTGCTGCGATTCTAGTTCATGTGTGTGTGTTTCTATTCCCTCCCTTACTCTTGTGGTTCTTGTGATCAACTTGTAAGGGTGAGAGGCTCCAACTTGTGGAGATTCCTCACAAAGGGAACACTTGATAAAAGGAAGGAAACTGTGGTACTCAAGTTTGATTGTTGGATCACTTGAGAGGGATTGAGTGCAATCCTTGTGAAAGAGAAATTGGGATAACCAATTCCTAAAATTAATTTTGGTGGTTGACGACCAACGCAAACATGTGGACTAACTAGTTTGTCTAGAATTCATGTATTACAGGTGCATAAGGTTCAACACAAACCAAGAAAAAAAATCAGTTAGGGACACAATTTTATTGGAGCAAAAAAGGACTTGAGTCTGCTGAAAAATGGCGCACTAAACTGTTTGGTGTGCCACCGGACAGTGTATGGTGCACCAAGCCGTACAACTCCAAACCAGCCACTCTCGGAAATTCCAGGGCAGGCACCGCTAAAATTCACCGGACTGTCCGGTGTGCCACCGGACTGTCCGGTGAGCCAGCGGAGCAACGACTCTCAAGCGCTAATGGTCGACTGCAAAAGCACCTGCCACGATGAACAGTGCAAGCCAGAATTCAGAGGGCACCGGACTGTCCGCTGTGGCACCGGTCTGTCCGGTGCCTCAAGAAGACAAAGGTTCCAACGGTCAACCAGCTCCAAACCCTAATGGTTAGCTGACGTGGCAGAGCACCGGACAATAAAAAGTGGGTGTCCAGTGGCACACCGGACTGTCCGGTGCGCCCATCGACAGCAGTCTTCACCAACGACTATGGAAGTGGTTGGGGGCTATAAATACGCCCCGACCACCTCATTCATATCTATCCAAGCATTCCAAACATCTCATTCAATACAAGAGCAAAAGACTTCACTCCAAGACACATCCAATAGATTGAATCCTCTCTAAGCCTACAAATCAACTCAATTCCATTAGGGACTTGAGAGAGGATGTTTTGTGTTCTTTTGTTGCTCTTGTCGCTTGGATTGGCCTTTTTCTTTTCCCATTCTTATTCTCAAGTGCTTTGTAAGCGAAGCAAGAGACACTAAGTGTGTGGTGGTCCTTGCGGGGTCTTAGTGACCTGTGAGATTAAGGAAGAAGGATCACTCAGTCTAAGTGACCGTTTGAGAGAGGGAAAGGGTTGAAATAGACCCGGTCTTTGTGACCTCCTCAACGGGGACTAGGTTATATGGAACCGAACCTCGGTAAAACAAATCATCATGTTCACTCGCCTTGATTTTTGTTTGATTTGTTTTCCCTCTCTTTAGACTTGAATTTAATTCTAACATGAACTCCGGCTTGTAGTGTGTGTTTAAAGTTATAAATTTCAGGTTTCACCTATTCACCCCCCTCTAGGTGACTTTCAATTGGTATCGGAGCCGGTGCTTCATTAAGAGCCTAACCATTTTGAAGTGATGTCTGGAGATCACGCCAAGAGGGAGATCATGACCGGAGAAATGGTCGCAAGCTCGGGGAGGACTCTCTCAAGGGAGTTCGGCAACAAACACAAGGAGGAATCCTCTTCCTCCATCAAGTCGCATTGGAGAGGTGACAAGAAGAAGATGAAGAAGGTGGTCTACTACGAGACCGACTCTTCGTCACCCTCCACATTAAGCTCCGTGTCGTCCACTACTTCTAAGCGCCATGAGCGAAAGAAGTATAGTAAGATGCCCCTATGCTATCCTCGTATTTCAAAGCGCGCTCCATTACTTTTCGTACCCCTAGGCAAACCACCATATTTTGATGGTGAAGATTATTGCATGTGGAGTGATAAAATGAGGCACCATCTAACTTCACTCCACGAAAGCATTTGGGATATTGTTGAGTTTGGAGCGCAGGTACCAAAGGTGGGGGACAAGGACTATGACTTGGACGAGGCCGCCCAAATATGGCACTTTAACTCCCAAGCAACTTCTATACTCCTCGCCTCTTTATGTCGAGAGGAGTATAATAAGGTGCAACGGTTAAAGAGTGCCAAAGAAATTTGGGACGTCCTCAAAACCGCGCACAAAGGGGACGAGGTGACCAAATCACCAAGCAGGAGATGATCGAGGGTGAGCTCGGTCGATTCATCCTTAACAAAGGGGAAGAGCTGCAAGCCATGTACAATCGGCTCAAGACGATGGTCAACCAAGTGGGCAACCTCAGGAGCACCAAATGGGATGACCATGAAATGGTCAAGGTTATTCTTAGATCCCTAGTATTTCGCATATCTACTCAAGTTCAATGAATACGTGGGGATCCTAGATATAAACTAATGTCTCCCGAGGAAGTGATTGGCAAGTTTGTGAGCTTTGAACTAATGATCAAAGACTCCAAACATATTGTCAACTTGGAGC
Source organism: Zea luxurians (assembly GCA_029449295.1). NCBI lineage: Eukaryota > Viridiplantae > Streptophyta > Magnoliopsida > Poales > Poaceae > Zea > Zea luxurians. Next base: position 125,264,900 of record JAOPSE010000009.1, read on the forward strand.
AAGGCGCCACCTCCACACCCGAGGTGCAACCCGTTGCATTCAAAGCAATAGAAGAAGAGAAGGAGTCTGCATCAAGTATGCTTCCAATCGACGTCTCCAAGCTCAACAATGAGGAGATGACACTCATCATCAAGAGCTTCCGCCAAATCCTCAAACAAAGGAGGGGGAAAGACTACAAGTCCCGCTCCAAGAGGGTGTGTTACCATTATGGTAAGTTCGGTCATTTCATAGCTAAATGTCCAATTTCTAGTGACAGTGACAGGGACGAAGACAAGAAGGGGAAGAAGAAGGAGAAGAAAAGATACTACAAGAAGAAGGGCGGCGATGCACACATATGTTGGGAATGGGACTCCAACAAGAGCTCCACCGACTCCTCCTCCGACGAGGACGCCACCAACATCGCCATTAACAAAGGCCTCCTCTTCCCCAACATCGGCCACAAGTGTCTCATGGCTAAGGACGACAAGAAGAAGAAGGTACACTCTAGAGCCACCCCCACGTATACAACATCTAGTGATGAGGGTAGCTCTAGCGATGATGAACATGATTTACTTGCTCTTTTTGCCAACCTTAATATGGAACAAAAGAAAAAGTTAAATGAACTAATAGAGACCATTAACGAGAAAGATGATCTCTTGGAAAGCCAAGAGGACTTTATCGTTAAAGAAAATAAAAAATTTGTTATGTTGAAAAATGCTTATGCTCAGGAAGTAGAAAAATGTGAAAACTTATCTAAGGAGCTTAGCATTTGTCATGATTCAATTTCAAGTCTTAGAACTGAGAATGCTAGTTTAGTTTCTAAGATTGAAAAGTTGAATATTTGCAATGATTCCATTTTCTGTCTTAGAGATGAGAATGCCATATTAAATGCTAAGATAGAAGAATTAAATGTTTGCAAACCATCTACATCTACTGTCGAGCATGTTTCAATTTGCACTAGATGTAGAGATATAAATTTTGAAGCTATTGATGATCAACTTGTCATGATTAAAAATCAAAATGATCACATAGCTAAGTTAAATGCAAAAATTGCCGAGCATGAGCTCGAAAATGAAAAATTTAAATTTGCTCGTAACATGCTTTATAATAGAAGACGCCCTAGCATTAAGGATGGCATTGGGTTCCAACAAGGGAGTCAATCCAATGTCAAGCTTAATGCCCTTAAGAGATTGTCTAACTTTGTGAAGGGCAAGGCTCCCCTGGTTCAGGATAATGAGGGTTACATTTTATATCCTGCAAATTATCCTGAGCACAAGATTAGGAAGATTCATGCTAGGAAACCTCACAATGTTTCTCATCATGCATTCATGTATAAAAATGAGGCTTATAGCTCTAGGCATACTACTCATGTTAAAATGCCTAGAAAGAAAATTCCTGCTGCATCAAATGAACATAATTTCTCATTTAAGACTTTTGATGCTTCATATGTTTTAACTAACAAATCAGGCAAAATAGTTGCCAAATATGTTGGGGGCAAACACTAGAGTCCCAAGACTTGTGTTTGGGTACCCAAGGTGCTTGTTTCTAATGTAAAAGGACCCAAGACCGTTTGGGTAACTAAGAACAAGGCCTAAATTTGTTTTGAAGGTTTATGCATCCGGTGGTTCAAGTTGGATAATCGATAGCGGGTGCACAAACCATATGACAGGGGAGAAAAGGATGTTCTCCTCATGAGAAAAATGAAGATCATTAAAGAGCTATTACATTCGGGGATGGAAATCAAAGTTTGGTCAAAGGGTTGGGTAAAATAGCTATATCTCCTGACCATTCTATTTCCAATGTTTTTCTTATAGATTCTTTAGATTACAACTTGCTTTCTGTTTCTCAATTGTGTAAAATGGGCTACAATTGTCTATTCACTGATATAGGTGTTACTGTCTTTAGAAGAAGTGATGATTCAATAGCATTTAAGGGAGTGTTAGATGGTTAGCTATATTTAGTAGATTTTAATGATAATCAAGCTGAGCTAGACACTTGTTTAATTGCTAAGACTAATATGGGCTGGCTCTGGCATCGCCGACTTGCCCATGTTGAGATGAAGAATCTTCACAAGCTTCTAAAGGGATAGCACATTTTAGGACTAACCAATGTTCATTTTGAGGAAGACAAGGTTTGTAGCGCATGCCAAGCAGGGAAGCAAGTTGGAGTCCACCATCCACACAAAAACATAATGACGACGGACAGGCCACTCGAGCTACTCCACATGGACCTATTTGGCCTGATCGCTTACATAAGCATCGGCGGGAGTAAGTAATGTCTAGTTATTGTGGATGATTATTCTTGCTTCACTTGGGTATTCTTTTTGCAGGAAAAATCCTAGACCCAAGATACCTTAAAAGGATTCTTGAGACGGGCTCAAAATGAGTTCGGATTAAGGGTCAAAAAGATAAGAAGTGACAATGGGACGGAGTTCAAGAATTCTCAAATTGAAGGATTTCTTGAGGAGGGCATCAAGCATGAGTTCTCTTCTCCCTACACACGTCAACAAAATGGTGTAGTGGAGAGGAAGAATAGAACTCTACTGGACATGGCAAGGACCATGCTTGATGAGTACAAGACAACGGACCAGTTTTGGGCGAAAGCAATCAACACTGCATGTTACTCCATCAACTAGCTCTACCTTCACCAAATCCTCAAGAAGACATCATATAAACTCCTCACTGGTAAAAAGCCCAATGTTTCATATTTTAGAGTCTTTGGGAGCAAATGCTTCATTCTTATTAAAAAGGTAGAAAATCTAAATTTGCTCCTAAAGCCGTAGAAGGCTTTTTACTAGGCTATGACTCAAACATAAGGGCATATAGAGTCTTCAACAAATCCACTGGATTAGTTGAGGTTTCTTGTGACATTGTGTTTGATGAGACTAATGGCTCCCAAGTGGAGCAAGTTGATCTTGATGAGCTAGATGATGAAGAGGCTCCATGCACCGCGCTAAGGAACATGTCCATTGGGGATGTGTGTCCTAAGGAATCCGAAGAGCCCACACAAGCACAAGATCAACCATCATATTCCATGCAAGCGTCTCCACCAATTCAAGACGAGGATCAGGCTCAAGATGATGAAGATGAAGATCAAGAGGATAAGACACCTCAAGAGGAAGTCATGGATCAAGGGGGGGACGAAAATGATCAAGGCAAGGAAGATGATCAAGAAATAAGGGATCAAAGACCGCCACACCCAAGAGTCCACCAAGCAATGCAACGAGATCACCTTGTCAACTCCATCCTTGGTGACATTCATAAGGGGGTAACCACTAGATCTCGGGTTGCACATTTTTGTGAACATTACTCTTTTGTTTCCTCTATTGAGCCATACAGGGTAGAGGATGCACTAAGGGATCCGGATTGGGTGGTGGCAATGCAAGAGGAGCTCAACAACTTCATGAGGAATGAGGTATGGCATTTAGTTCCACGTCCTAATCAAAATGTTGTAGGTACTAAGTGGGTATTCCGCAACAAGCAAGATGAGCATGGTGTGGTGAGAAGGAACAAAGCCCGACTTGTGGCCAAAGGTTATTCACAAGTCGAAGGTTTGGACTTTGATGAAACTTATGCACCCATAGCTAGACTTAAATCAATTCACATATTACTTGCCTATGCTACTCACCATGGCTTCGAGCTTTATCAAATGGACGTGAAGAGTGCCTTCCTCAATGGACCTATCAAGGAAGAGGTATATGTTGAGCAACCTCCCGGCTTTGAAGATAGTGAGTATCCTAACCATGTCTATAAACTCTCAAAGGCACTTTATGGGCTCAAGAAAGCCCCAAGAGCATGGTATGAATGCCTGCGAGACTTTCTTATCACTAATGGCTTCAAAGTCAGAGAAGCCGATCCTACTCTTTTCACAAAAACAGTTGCAAAAGACTTGTTCATATACCAAATTTATGTTGATGATATTATATTTGGGTCTACTAACAAGTCATCTTGTGAAGAGTTTAGTAGGATAATGATATAGAAATTCAAGATGTCAATGATGGGGGAGTTGAAATATTTCCTTGGATTTCAAATCAAGCAACTCCAAGATGGCACCTTCATCAGCCAAACCAAGTACATTCAAGATATACTTAAGAAGTTTGGAATGAAGGATGACAAACCCATCAAGACACCCATGGGAATTAATGGGCATCTCGACCTCGACATAGGCGGTAAATTCGTAGATCAAAAGGTATACCGGTTGATGATATGATCTTTACTCTACTTATGTGCATCTCGACCGAATATTATGTTCTCTGTATGCATGTGTGCAAGATTTCAGGCAAATCCAAAGGAAGTTCACCTTAGGGTCGTAAAGAGAATCATGAGATATTTAGTTTACACTCCTAAGTTTGGGCTTTGGTACCCCAAGGGATCTACCTTTGATCTAATTGGCTATTCCGATGCCGATTGGGCCGAATGTAAAATTGATAGGAAGAGCACATCACAGACTTGTCAGTTTCTGGGGAGATCCCTAGTGTCGTGGGCTTCAAAGAAACAAAACGCAGTAGCTCTTTCCACCGCCGAAGCCGAGTATGTTGCCGCAGGACATTGTTGTGCGCAACTACTTTGGATGAGGCAAACCCTTATGGACTATGGCTACAAATTGAGCAAAGTCCCTCTCCTATGTGACAATGAGAGTGCAATCTGCATGGCGGATAATCCCGTTGAACACAGTCGCACTAAGTACATATATATTCGGTATCACTTTCTGCGAGATCACCAACAAATGGGGGATATCGAAATTGCCTATGTCAATACCCACAACCAATTAGCCGATATCTTTGCCAAGCCACTAGATGAGAAAACCTTTAGCAAACTTAGGAATGAGGAAAATATACTTGATTCTCAGAATTTTGATTGAAACATTGCATCCATAGCTCTCTTATATACCTTTGATCATATCTCTTTCATTTGGTATAATTGCAAATTTCTTATTCTTCTTGTGCCAAGACTAAGACTAATGTGTTATCGAGTGTATTTCTATACTAAGTCTTAGATTGAAAGGAAATTGGAGGATACGGCAAAGACAACGCTTCCACTCCAAACTCTGACGGTATTAGGCCCCAAAGGGGGAGAAAGTTCCAACAAGGGCTCTCAAGTTCTTCGTTTTTGGCGATTAATGCCAAAGGGGGAGAAAGTATTAAGCCCAAAGCAAAAGGACCGCACCACCATATTTTCAAAATTCTTTCAAAGAAGCATGAATTTTTCAATTGGTATGTGAAGAAAACTCTCAATTAATATATCATTTGGTATTTCCAAACTGATATCTTCAAAACTTCACATTAGTAGGCAAAATTTCTATTGGTATAAATTTCACTGGGTATCTATTTCAAAAACCCTCTTGAAAGCCAAGGGGAGAATTTCTTCAGGGGGAGCATTTATGTAGTCAAAAGAAAAACATTTGAAACAAAGAGAGGAATTTCAAATCCTAAAATGCTTCTTGCAATCATATTCCTATACCTTTGACTATTTTGCTAAGTTTTCAAAAAGAATTCCAAAAGATTTGCAAAAACAAAACTAGTGGTGCAAATATGGTCCGAAATATTAAATAAAAGAAAGCCAATCCATTCACTCTTACTCATTCTTAGTGATACTTTCAATTGGTTCAATTCTAAGTAACCTATGCACAAGTCATCTCAATTGCAAACTAGTTACATTTCTGCACTTTACATTTGCTTTGGTTTGTGATGGCATCAATCACCAAAAAGGTGAAGATTGAAAGGGAAATTGGGATAACCATTTCCTATAATTAATTTTGGCGGTTGACGACCAACGCAAACATGTGGACAAACTAGTTTCTCTAGAATTCATGTATTACAAGTGCATAAGGTTCAACACAAACCAAGAAAGAAATCAGTTCGGGACACAATTTTATTGGAGCAAAAAGGACTTGAGTGTGCTGAAAAATGGCGCACCGGACTGTCCGGTGTGCCACCGGACAATGTCCGGTGAACCAGGCCGTATAACACCAAACCAGCCACTCTTGGGAATTCCAGGGCGCGCTCCGCTATAATTCACCGAACTGTCCGGTGTGCCACCGGACTGTCCGGTGAGCTAGCGGAGCAACGACTCTCAAGCGCCAACAGTCGACTGCAAAAGCACCTGCCACGATGAACAGTGCAAGCCATAAGTCAGAGCGCAGAAGTCAGAGGGCACCGAACTGTCCGGTGTAGCATCAGATTGTCTGGTGTGGCACCGGACTGTCCAGTGTCGCAAGAAGACAAATGTTCCAACGGTCGACCAGCTCCAAACCCTAATGGTTAACTGACGTGGCGGAGCACCGGACAATAAACAGTAGGTGTTCGGTGGCGCACCGGACTGTCCGGTGCGCCCCTCGATAGCAGCCTTCGCCAACGGCTATGGAAGTGGTTGGGGGCTATAAATACCCCCCAACCACCTCATTCATATCTATCCAAACATTCCAAACATCTCATTCAATACAAGAGCAAAAGACTTCACTCCAAGACACATCCAATAGATTGAATCCTCTCTAAGCCTCCAAATCAACTCAATTCCATTAGGGACTTGAGAGAGTGTGTTTTGTGTTCTTTTGTTGCTCTTGTCGCTTGGATTTGCCTTTTTCTTTTTCCATTCTTATTATCAAGTGCTTTGTAAGCGAAGCAAGAGACACTAAGTGTGTGGTGGTCCTTGCAGGGTCTTAGTGACCCGTGAGATTAAGGAAGAAGGCTCACTCGGTCTAAGTGACCATTTGGGAGAGGAAAAGGTTTGAAATAGAACATGTCTTTGTGACCTCTTCAACGGGGACTAGGTTCTTTGGAACTGAACCTCGATAAAACAAATCACCGTGTTCACTCACCTTGATTCTTGTTTGATTTGTTTTTCTCTCTCTTCGGACTTGAATTTAATTCTAATGCTAACATCGGCTTGTAGTGTGTGTTTAAAGTTATAAATTTCAGGTTTCACCTATTCACCCCCCTCTAGGCGACTTTCGCATTGACCAAAGGAGGTCACCACAACGTGGAGTAGGCATTCGCCGAACCATGGGATAAAATCACCATGTCACTTACACATCTTTCTTTGTGATTGTTTTCTTCCATAGAGTTCTCATATATTCACTTGCGGTATTGTTCCTAAGTTCAATACATAATCTAAAGGAATAATCAAGTGAAGAGTTCTCTCATCTCTATTCACAACACCTTGGTTTTGATCTCACTAACATTTATTATAAACCAAGTTGTGTTGTTTAGACTTGATTTTTACAGGATCACCTATTCACCCCCTCTAGGTTCTCTCAATTGGTATTGGAGTTGTACTCTTCATTTAGGGACTAACTGTGGCAGAACCACCCAGATTATTCCAGCTTAAGTGCTCAAATCCCGCCTTAGACGCGACGACACACTTAAATCAGAAAAAACTATCGATCCCTCGGGTCTAGTCCGATAAATCCACTTACCAAGGATCGAGTACCACTATCTCACTCGAAGCTGAGGCACAGAGAAATACAATAAAGCATAATACCATAAATTCAAAAAGTATCAATAGTGATTACATTATCGGAGTTTCAACAACAGTAACCATAGTTTTCAATGCAGCGGAAATAACTAACGGAGAAAACCGAGTAACATGGCGAAGCCTGGCCACACTACTCCTCCTGGTCCTATCCTGCGGAGACAGTGACCCACTCGATCGTCTATCCTGGTAGCAGTGATGAAGGCCAAGTCACACCAGCAACCAATCATCCAAGGAAGTACCTAAAAAATTATGGCACAAGCAAGGCTGAGTATACTAATACTCAGCTAGACTTACCCGGTGTGAGGAGTCTACTCCTCTACCTCTAGACCATGAAGCTCTTTGGCTGAGAGGGTTTAGTTTGCTAAAAGCACTAGCTGAGTCTAAAACAAGTTTTAGCTTTTTAGGTTCTAGAATAATACTTTTAGACTAGATGAGCACATAACTATCCATACATGGTATCAAACATTATGTCAATCAACATCTTTTGTCAATATCCTCATTTCCATGTATTACTCAATGCAGTACAATGGATCAAGCAGTCTCATTAGCTGCGATTAGCAGACGATTTGAATCGAGTTTCACCTTGCAAGGTAAACCTAAACACCCGGCATGTCAGGGCACTCTGTCCCCACACACATCAACTGTCCCCATCCTCACGGCCTTGCCATACAATGCTCCAGTGACCCCGGCCGCCGCTGTGCAGTGACCGCACTTGTACCCACCGTATCTAGAATGGGAGACTTCGTCTCGGGTCAAATGACGAGTAAAGTCTGCGGGCAGGTTTAATCAGGTACTAGGCTTATCGGTTACCATATTTCTCAACATGTGTTTAGTACGTTCAAACGCTTGACACAGGTATCCACACGTTAATCCTTATTCCAATTTCGTCTTATAGACATCGCATCCCCATGGATCCGTTTCTACGGACCATCATCATTCTGTTATCAAAAATGGATACAACCAATTCCTGACCTTGCGTGAATGCTAGAAAAATCACTCTACTTCTACCGAGATACTTAATTAGCATAGCAGCTACTTGACCAAGCATACTAGTATCCATCTCAAAAGGAATCCTGAGTTCATGCAACTAGGGTTTAAGAAATTCCTACACTTAAGTGCATGGTACAAGCCTACAAACATTAAGTGCAGTAAAATAGCATATATAACGGTTATGCATAAAACTGGTGCTTGCCTGGAATCCACACTATGTCAATGTTCGCTAGATGACACTCGCTTGGCGAGCATCTCCTATCTTAGCCTTTGTTGAATCCATCCATCTTCAAGTTGTCGACCGACTTTGCCTTGTGGTCGGCTCCACTTTACGTCCTTCATTTCACACGATCAACATCTCTCGGTCCTAAATGAGATGCATAATATATATGTATGAATATGATAGAAAATAGCACAAGATACTCGAAAGCACACAATAGCGAACGAATCACTAAATAGCGAGACACTGTGAACAACCACACACTAGCGCTAGCTATCTACACGTCATCGGGCATACGTAATCAATACCACTGGAAAGACGACGACATTTCTTATAATTATAAAATGCGAACACACCATAACAAGCACAAGCATTTACCACGTTTGCTTTTAGTATTCCATTAGTTCTACCAATATTATAACTAGTTAAAAAGTGCATATATTTGCTACGCCTTTTAAACGTCATATAGACCAACTTAGTTTAAAGTAGAAATAATCATTTAATCGGGTTCTACCATTATTCACAATATCCTAATGCAAGCACTCACCCAAGAAAATGCATAGGAAGTGATAGCCTAATCACACTGCTTATTATACTAGTCTAATGAGGTTGGTCATTTAATAATATTAGATTAGCAACGCAAGTATTAGAAATGGTAACATATCGTTAATTGTGTTTCTTGTCCATATAACAACACTTGCTAAATTAATGTTGATCGAAGCTAATGACTCATTCACATATCACATATATCTTTACCAAAACATTCCCCACATCGCTTGCAACTTAAACCTAAGCTCTACTATGCAAACACAGGACATCTATTTTAATCACGAATATTATCATCAAACCACATTGACTTGATTCGAAATAACCCTACATGTTTCTCATATGAACGGAGTATTTCAACATAAGACAAACTGATTCCATTACACAACATGTATTACGAGCCTACTGTGGCGGAACCGCCCAAATTATTCCAATTTAAGTGCCTAAGTCCCACCTTAGAGGCTAGACCACACTTAAATAGGAATAACACGTCAGTCCCTCGGATCTAGTCCGACGAGGCCACTAACAGGATCAAGTACCACGTACTCACTCGATGGTGAGGCACAGAGCAAATACAATAAAACATAAAATCATACATTAAGGAGTATTAAATTTATTACAACATCATCGGAGTTTTAGCAAAAATAGTGATCATTGTTCTGAATGCAGCGGAATAAAACTAACGATAAATAAATGGAGGGATGGGGAAGCCTGTCCCATCACTCCTCATGCTCCTCCTCAGCCGAGGTAGGGTCCCACTCGACTGTCCAACCCTGTGGCAAGATGGACGGCCAAGTCACTCCAGCAACCATGTCTTCCAGAGAACCTGTAAAATTATGCCACAAGCAAGGCTGAGTATACTAATACTCAGCTAGACTTACCCGGTGTGAGGAGTCTACTCCTTTACCTCTAGTCATGCAGCTGTTTGGCTGAGGGGTTTGGTTTGCCAAAAGCACTAGCTGAGTCTAAAATCAAGTTTTAGCTTTTTCAAGTTTTAGTGTGACTCTCTTAAGACTAAATGTGTACCTATCTAATCATACATGGTATCAAACATTTAGCAATCAACAACTTTTGCCAAATCATCACAATTCCACTTGTTACTCAATGTAGTACAATGGATCAAGCAGTCTGATTAGCTGCGAGAAGCAGACGATTCGAATTGAGTTTTTATCCTTGCAAGGTAAACCTAAACACACGACGTGGCGAGGCACTCCGTCCCCACACACATCAACCGTCCCCATCGATTCCCTGGCAACAGAAAGGGGCTCACCGCCTTGGCGTACAATGCCTCACCACTACACGACGGTTCACTTACAGCGACCTACAGTGGGTTGCTAAAACGGCCTTCAGCGACCTACGGTTGGTCGCTAAAAACTTTTAGCGACCCATAAGGATGGTCGCTGTAAGTGCCGTCGCTAAAGGCTTTAGCGACCGACATCGTTTTAGCGACCGACCGACCGTTGCTAATATTGTATATTTAGAGACTAACCGTGGGTTGTTGTACTATAGATTTAGCAACCAACCGTAAGTCGGCATACTATACATTTAGCAACCAACAGAAAGTCGCCCTTTTTACAGTTGTTATTAATAATAACATACATTTAATTAAGCACCACAAATCACAAATTTTTATACATTAATCATAAAGACATACACAGTTAATCACAGATTTTTCAAAAGCAACAACTTTGTTTCTACCAGTTACAGAGTACAAAGCATGATCTGAGGTTGCACTAAACTCATCATCGTTATCTCCTTTACTACAGAGCCCTTTCTCCCTATGAACAAGTAAATTGTTCTTTACTTCTGACCTTGTGGAGCATGTCTGAGAGGATGCACATTCAACATTTGAACCCTCAAATCGACTACGTGGGTGTAAACAAGAGGAGCAGGGGGCATAACAGACATTACAGGTGCTAGACTCTGCCTTGACACGAGTGTTGTTGCTTGATATCAATCTTTTCCTTACCAGAGTCTTGTCCTAGAAATATAAAACAATATATCAGTCTTAAAATTGCTACTCATGCACAACAAAAATAAGCATAAAGAATGAAAGGCACAACCGCACATGTAGCACTCTTAGCTAACATTACTTGTATGTCAAGAACTCAAGATATGGATACAACAGGAAGAATAGTCTCGTGAACAATTTAAAACAAATTAGGTTTACTTGAAAAACAGCAATGTGTCATAATATCATAAAAAATAAACATGTAATGAAATGACCATAAAAGCACCTTCCATTTCCGAAGTGACAATGGCTCATAAAAAAACAGGACATGCAGAAATCATGGTAACATATTCTTTTTCTACAGCATTATGGGATCGGAATCACACTCCACCACAACAAAACTGGAGGCATATAAACAAGCGAAGAGGAACAATCTATAAGGAACTTGCTTCTGAGCATTAGATGATCAAAGAGCAGCAAGTATTCTAATCTAATGAAATTCAAGGACCATCAGTCCAGCACTGTGCAGCTCGCCACTCGCCAGGCTCCAAGACAGCGAGCCAGCAACAGAAAATTAAAGCAGCAACGCCAGGCGCCAGCAAGGCAGCGAGTCGGCAACGCTAGGCCGCGAGCAACAGCAAGTCAATAAACATAAGGTGATAAGCAGAACAGGTGCATGCAAACCAAAGGCATACGTACTCCCTGAACAATTGCATCCATCGCAGGAGCGAGAGGAACAGGAACGGCACAAGACATGGTCTTACCATAGGTGCCTGTACACATAACAGAAATGCCAAAAAAACATGAGCTGATCCATACACTATAGTAGAGATTAGAGAACAAAACCTACTACTGCTACTAGCAGTCGTGAGCAGGTACCTCTTGCAAAGAACGAGTGTCACCAGAGGCGGCCTGGCCGTTGCCGCGGTGCTGCCTGGCCGCCTGGGAGTTGGCCCACTTGGCCGTGCGCCTGCTGGAGTGTCGCAGTGCTGCTGCCTGCTGAAGTGCTGGGAGCCTGGGACTGGCCGAGGCCGCCTAGGAGCCTGCAGCCTAGGGACTGGCCGACTGCGCGCGCGCGGTGCCGCGTTGCCGAGGACTAGCCGACTGGGAGAGGAGACGACAGAGGACTGCGCGTGCGGCCGTGCGTGGTGCCGCGGAGCGCCGGAGCCTTGGTTGCTGGCCTGCTGGGAGCCTGGGAGCCTAGGAGGAGGAGGACGCCGTCGGCCGCCTGGGAGCTAGGGACTAGGGAGTAGGGACTAGGGTTTCGAATTACCTGGGAGGAGGACGCCGTCGGGCGTCGGCCGCCTGGGAGAAGGAGTGGCGGCGGCTTGGGAGAGGGAGCAGGGTAGTGGCGGCTAGGGTTGGGGGCATGGCCGGTTTCATGGGCTTAGGTTAGGTTAGTTTTTTTATTTCTTTTCTAATTCCTTTCTAATTTCAAAATATAATTTTAAATAACCATAAAATTTATAACAATTAACTCAAAACTATTTATAAATAAAATATTTTTTGGGACTAATAATTATATTATTAATTTACTAGGATTTTCATTTAACAAGAAATGTTTATTAAATATCCAAAAAATCAATTATAAGCAATCAAAAATCATTCCAAAGGTAAATAAATAACAAGCACTTTTTTAAATTACTCAAAAATTCATAAAAAAACTAGAAAACCATTCACCCCTTGTTTATAAACCTTTGTCTCCCTAAAAAACCATTCTCTTGTGATCCATGATTTATCCATACTCTTTATGTAGGATTTGAAACGACTTTCAACTCGAATCTAATATCATATAAGCACAAAGAACATAGTTGCATACTATAGTCATGTCCATACATAAACAAACCATGAAATAAACATACAAGCAATATAAAAAAGAAATAAATCACCACGCAATTTAGCGATCAATGTTTACTTGTTTTAATTAATTTTTAGTCACTAACATCTACAGGTACGTTCAGGCTATAAGATTTGATAGTTATCCTTGCTCTATAGCGACCCACCGCTAGTCCCCGACGACATCTATAGCGACCAACCGACCGTTGCTACAAAAGGATTTAGCGACTGACCGTCGGTCCCTAACCTTTAGCAACCAACAGTTGGTACCTAATAAGGTTCGCTAAAGATCAATCGTCGTGTAGTGCACTGACCACGACTGCCGTTGTGCAGTGACCGCACTTGTACCCACCATAACCGGAATGGGAGACCACGTCTCAGGTCGCATGAGGAGGGCAATCTGCGGGCAGGTTCACTCAGGTACTAGGCTTACTAATTTACCATATTTCTCGGCATGTGCTTAGTACATTCAAACGCTTGACACAGGTATCCGCACGTTAATCCTTATTCCAATTTCCAACTCGTAGACAACCAATCCCCATGGATTGTTGTCCACAATCCAACATCATTATGATAAGAAAGTAGAGACAACCAATTCCTGACATCGCGCGAGTGCTAGAAAATCACTCGACTTCTACCAAGATCCCTAATTAGTAAAGCAGCTACTCGATCTAGCATACTAGTATCCATCTCAAAAGGAAATTCTGAGGTAATGCAATTAGGGTTTCAGGCAACTCCTACACTTAAGTGCACAATACAAGCCTACAATCATTAAGTGTAGTAAAATAATATATAGAACTGGTTATGCATAAAACTGGGGCTTGCCTTCCAAAGTTGGGGCAGACAGATCCTCGATGGCAGGTTCTGGTGCTGGATCCTGGGCTACCTCTTGAGCAACTCATTGCTCCGGCACGAGGATGTACTCTCCATCAGTGAGGTTGCAATCTATCGAATGCAATGAATAATATATATGTATGCTATGATATGCAGAATTTAGTAACCATTATGCCTAGTGAAGAAAAACTAAGTTAGTTGATAACTTAGGGTTTCCTTGTTATAAGAAGCTCTTAGTGGTTTATGCTTAGCAATTTAGGTTTGAGGTTTTGCTTAGAGGCAAACATAGTGGATTAAGACTTGGATTGCCCCTTAAAGGTTCTATTAGGTACTCAAGGGGTTTTGCTGTTTTGGTAAGGGTAACATTAATCTCCCCTACTAATTCCTCTTTTTATTTTCTATTTATGCCCTTAAGGTGGGTTTGAACTACAACAGTGATTTCAAAATTTGCAAAAATTCTGTAAAAATTACAGTGTGTTAATATTGGTCACTGTAGTCGGTCCTATAAATTTGGGGTCAAAAATAAATAAAATAGGCCCTAGACAAAAATAATAAAAACTGGGGCAAAGGGGTCACTTTGCACTACAACTCTTACCTAGGTGTGGTTTCTGTACCAAGAGTTATTTTTGCTGGTATCTATGGGTAATAACATGCTTCTGTGCCCAAATTCACAGAGGGTTACTTAGTGGTTATGTAGTTACGATTTTCTAAAGTTTAATGCCAAAAAGACACTTTTAACTAACTTGCTATTTGAAATATATCAAACAACAGAACTTGTATTTTTCCTAGGTTCTTCTAAGCACAAGAACAGTCATTCCTAAGGTAGGGATGTTTTCTCTTTAGGATTATTTTCTTATGACTTTTCAAAGTTCTCTCTGTTTTTCATGAATAATTGTGAGTGCAATTTCTTTTCACTGGACTATGGTTCAACAAATTTTTCTTGTGAACTACATAACTTAGGCATGCTAGGAAAAATATGGTTGCCCTCTGGTTTCCATTTTCAATCCCTTTTCTTCATTTTCCTAAGTTTGAGCATAAACAAGTTTTAGTGAATAAACCTTCCTTAATCTTGTACACTGAGGTGTTTATTAATTTTAAACAGTGTAACTACTAGGTTAGTGTCTCCACTATTTTTCTCAACCCTTGTCTAACAATATCTTTATTTTTCCCTTTATTAATATGTTTTGGGCAGTTCTCTTATTTAAATCAAAACTCTAGAAAACATTACAGTAACCATGGGGTTTACTATTTTTGCTTGATAGTTTATATTTCACAAAGTCTAGAAAATTTGGTTTGACTAATTTTGGATGATTATTCTTCAAGTTATGCATTTATCAAGTTCTCTGCAGTATTTAAAAGTAAGTAAATTCGAAATGGAAAAGAAAAATAGATTTGCGCTGAAGTCCCTTGGTTTTCTTCCCATTTTCTCTCACAAATTAGCCCTCGGTCTACTATTTGCATGAGTCACTTGACCTTACACATAACCCCCTGGACTTATCCCAAATCTAACTCGCGATCCTTGGCTGACTGGAACAGTAACCGGGGCAAAGATCATGGCGGCGAGGCTTACCGGCGGCAGTAGAGCTCCGGTGGGGTGGTCAGTGACGTCGGGGAGGTCACGGCAGTCACGTCGGTGTGTGGGTCGGCGTCGGAGGTGGCTGGGGCTGCTCTGGCCATGAGCGCAGGCGGCGGAGGTCGTCGGCGGCTCCTGCTCCGGCCAAACCACGGCGGTAGGGTTCAATCAAAGTGCACGAGGAGCTCCACGGGGTGATGTAGAGGCTATGTGCGCAAGGAATCGAAAAATGGTTCAGTGGTTTACCCGGTCCACGTGCTCCGGCGGGGTTACGAACTCCGGTGAGCGTGAACGCACTATTCCAGTGTGGCTGGTCCTTGGCTCAAGCTTGGGAAGGTTGCATGGCCTCCCGAGGAAGCTATCCGAGGGCTCGGATCGAGAGGAAGTGGGCGAAGGGTAGTTTGATCACGGTGGGCGTTCTCGGGCGGCTCTAGCGGTCGTGGGGAGGTCACCGGAGCTACGGGCGAGCTCGGGAAAGTTAGGCGGGGTGCGAAGGGGGTAACAGGGAAGGTGGCCGTGCATGAGGGTGGGCTTTATAGCCACTCGCGGGCACAACACGGGCGTGGGCACAGGGGCGGCCGAGGGCGCGCGGAGGTGCGCGTGCGGGCGTGCTCTAGGCGCGTTCCCGAGTGCCAGCCCACGTCGAACACATGGTGGTTTACTTCTACCAGTGTTCAACGGCCTGTTTGGTTGCTTTAGTGTGCAGATCTCAGCAAAAATCACGTGTATGGTCTCTTCTCTGCACCATATCCTATCTTTTCCATGTGAGTTCTAAGCAAAGATATGGTCGGGGTTGAGAGATATCGTGGTGTGAAGTTGGCTTTGTCCGAGCTGTCCAGACCGAGACAAAAACTGTGTCAAGTCGTGTCAAACGACCTTGGGTTGGGTTCAAATTTTTCCAGGGTGTTCTAGGGATCTTTAGGCGCCATTTTGTCAATTGGGCCCTATGGTTTTGAGGTTTGGAAAAATGTGAACTTGTTTGATCTTTGAAAGAGGGCTGGTTTTGAAATTGAGAGAAATCTGATTTTTCTTTTATGCCCTTCTCTTTGGTGACCCTTTTGGGGTTTTTCTGTAATCTTTTTGGGGTCACTCTCTTACTATTTTTTGTAAGGTATTAAGTGTACTACCACTTTTATAATTAGCCCAAGTCATGATAATGTGGTTTACATAGCCTTTTTGCTATAATCCCCTCTAGGGCTCCATTTGCCTAAAGGGATTTGAATTAGGGTTTGAGCCCTTCTCTCCTCTTTAGGTGCATGATAAGGCCAAGGCATGACTTCTAAGATGGGTTACACCTACTTAGGATCTTGACCCCCAAGTTTGGTGTCTTTTGCTCAAACTAAACCACATGTGATGATGGGTTCAATAGTGTAGTCTTGAGTGAAAACCCTAGGTAACACCTGGGGCGTTACATCCCTCCCCCCTTAAAGGAATCTCGTCCCGAGATTTTTTTTTGGGTAGGGGTCCCTTAGAGGGGTACCATGAAAGGGTGCTGGGGTGTTGCATTTTTCCTTTATCCAAGTTTCTATAGTTAACTGCTCTTCGAATGTCATTCTCTTTGCAACTTCAGAAGGAAATCCTTTTAAAGTCATTTTCAAAGCTTACAACACCTTTAACATCCAAGTTTTTCTTATATTTAGATTCAAAGGGCAGGTGGGGTGGGGTTTTGGAAAGTCCTACACCTTCTCCCATACAAGGCCTCGAAAGGTGCCATCTTTAGACTGGACTGGTAGTTGTTATTATATGCAAACTCTGCCAAGGAAAGGCACTTGTCCCAATTTTTACCATAGTGTAGCACACAGGCTCGCAACATGTCTTCGAGAATTTGATTCACTCTTTCTGTCTGACCATCTGTCTGAGGATGGTATGCTGAGCTTCTTATTACATGGGTTCCAAGTGACCTTTGGAGCTGCTCCCAAAAGCGTGCCACAAACAGTACTCCTCTATCAGACACAATGGTCTTCGGAATTCCATGCAAACGCACTATTTGATCAACATAGATTTCTGCATATTTCTCTGCCTTGTGGGTGGTATGCACTGGCAAGAAATGAGCGGTCTTGGTCAACCTATCCACAATGACCCAAATAGAATCGTGGTGCCGGGAGGTATTGGGCAATCCCGCAATGAAATCCATGCAAATATCCTCTCATTTCCAAGATGGTATGGGAAAGGGCTGTAAGGTGCCTGCTACCTTGAAATGACTGGCATTGACTCTCTGGCAAGTGTCGCATTCAGATATATACTTAGCAATTTCCCTTTTCATTCTGGTCCACCAGTACAAGGATCTGAGGTCATGATACATCTTGTTACTGCCGGGGTGCTTGGAGAATTTTGAAAGGTGAGCTTCATCCAATATTTTCTTTCTGAGCTCAGGGTTCTTGAGAACAACCAATCGGTCTCCAAACCATAGAATCCCTTTGCTGTCCTGACGGAAACATTTGTATTTATCCACCTTCTGTTCGATCATTTCCTTAATAACTTGAACACCCTTGTCAACAATCTGTGCCATGACTATTTGCTCATGTAAGGTGGGCTCCACTGAAATATAACTTAAAGCACCAGAGGAAACGACTTCTATGTTCAGCTTGCACAACTCATCACACAGGGTGGTGATTTTTGCATCCATATTCACACAGTTGCACTGGGCTTTCCTGCTTAAGGCATCTGCCACAACATTGGCTTTGCCAGGATGGTAATGCACTTCCAAATCATAGTCCTTGATTAATTCTAACCATCTTCTCTACCTCATATTAAGATCAGACTGGGTGAAGATATATTTGAGACTCTTATGATCAATGTAAATATTACAATGAGCTCCCATCAAGTAATGTCTCCAAATCTTGAGAGCGTGAACTACGACTACTAACTCTAGGTCATGGGTGGGGTAGTTCTGCTCATGGGGTCTGAGTGCTCGGGAGGCATAAGCAATGACTCTGTTGTCTTGCATCAAGACACATCCCAATCCAGTACCGGAAGCATCGCAATAAACCTCAAAGGGTTTGGTGTTGTCGGGCTGAGCTAGCACGAGTGCTGTTGTCAAATGCTGCCTTAGTGTATGAAAGGCATCCTCACACTTCTAGATCCATTCATACTTGACTCCTTTCTTCAACAATTCAGTCATTGGCTTGGCAATCCTGGAGAAATCCGGAATAAATCATCGATAATACCCTGCCAATCCCAGAAAACTACGGATCTGCCGTATTGTGGTAGGAGGTTTCCAATCCATCACTTCTTGTACCTTCTCAGGATCAACTGATACCCCATCCTGAGAAATGGTGTGACCCAAAAATTTAATCTCTCTTAGCCAGAATTATTATTTGGATAGTTTAGCATACAACTGATGCTCGCGTAGTCTCTGAAGTACGGTATGCAAATGCTTAGTGTGCTCTGCTTCATTTTTGGAATAAACCAAGATATCGTCAATGAAGACCACCACAAACTTGTCTAGCTCTGGCATAAATACTGAGTTCATCAAATACATGAAGTAAGTCGGGGCATTGGTCAGCCCGAAAGACATCACCAAATACTCATAAAGCCCATATCTGGTAGAGAAAGTCGTCTTCGGAATATCATTGGCCCTGATCTTGATCTGATGGTAGCCCGAGCGAATGTCTATCTTAGAGAATACTTTGGCTCCCACCAACTGATCAAACAATACATCAATGTGGGGCAATGGATACTTGTTCTTGATGGTCACCGCATTGAGAGGGCGGTAATCGACGCACAATCTCAGACTCTCATCCTTCTTCTTTATGAACAAGGCTGGACATCCCCTTGGTGAAGTACTTGGGCGAATGAACCCCTTGTCCAACAAATCTTGTAGTTGCTTTTTCAACTCCGCCAATTCTGCCGAAGGCATCCTATAGGGTCTCTTGGATATAGGTGCAGTCCCGGGTTGCAACTCAATTGCGAACTCTATGTCCCTGTCGGGTGGCATCCCTGGTAATTCATCCGGAAAAACATCTGGGTAGTCACAGACCACTGGGATTTTCTCAACAGGTGACTCTATCATAGTGAAGGCACAGGATCGGGTACATCCCTGGTTAGGTAAATATAATGTAGTCTCGCCACGAGTAGGGGAGTGAATCTCAATGTCCCTTGCTGCAATATCAAGTACTGCCTGATGCCTGGATAACCAATCAGTTCCCAATATGCTGTCCACACTATCCAAACCTAAGATGAGGAGGGTGGTTCTAATAATAAGACTACCAAATTTTATAGGCACCTGCCTATTGATTTGATAGGTGGCAACCCTGCCTCCTGGTGTTGAAATCGTAATACCCCCATTGGTGTGGTGAAAAGGTATCTCGCACTTGGCACTAAATTTGGCACTGATAAAACTGTGTGATGCACCAGAATCAAAAAGAATAATTGCAGGATAATTCAAAACTGAAAAGATACTAGTCAAGACGGGTGCTCCCTCTAGAATATCAGCCATGGTGGTGAAGTTCAGCCTGCCTTGCCTCACTTGCACCTTCTGCCTCTTGCCTTGGTTCTGGTTGGAATTCTGTCCCTGCCTCTGCTGGTTCCTAGGGCAATTCTTGGCATAGTGTCCCATGTTACCACAAGTGAAACACCTATTGTCATTGGCCTGACGGTATTGCTGTTGTGGCTGATTGTTCCTCTAAACTGGGGGTTGAGAGCGGTTGGGTGCCTGCTGCTGCTACTACTGTGGTCAGATCACCCAACGTCCTTGCTGCTGCTGAGGTCCCCTGTTCTGAGTATCAGATACAATCCGGAAGCGCTGGGGCTGAGATGATGATCCTGCCACAGGGGTCTTCCTCTTCTTTTCTGCCTGATGGGCTGTGATACAGTCTTCCTGAGAAATGGCCATGTTGACTAACTCATTATAGCTGTTGGCCCTGACTGTGTTGAGAAGGTCGCGGGGCTTAGTGCTGAGCCCCCTCCTGAACCTGTCCCTCTTCTTCTCATCAGTGTCTGCGTGGTACCCGGCATACTGACACAGGTCATTGAAGGCCTGAGCGTACTGCAACACAGTGCAATTTCCCTGAGTAAGTGCCAAAAACTCATTGAGCTTGCGATCCATAATGCCTGCTGGTATATAATGCCCTCTGAAGGATGCCTTGACCTCTCTCCATTCCACCACATGGTCATCTGGCTGCATAGCGAGGAAGTGGTCCCACCATGTCTGCGTGGGTCCACGAAGCTGCTGGGTGGCGAACCTGACCTTAGCCTCATCTGAACAAACTCCATTGAGTAGTGGGAATTTGGATTCCACTACCCTGAGCCATACATCAGCATCAAGCAGATCCTCTGCCCGAGTGAACAACGACGGTTGGGTGCTGAGGAACTCCTGATAAGTGGCTACTGCTGGGGGACGCTGATGGTGGTCACCACCACCATAGTGCTGAGGTGGCGGCTGACGCTGAGCCAACTGTCGCAGAATCTCATTCTGTTGAGCCATCAATTCTTGCATGGTAGGAGGTGGTGGCGGTGGTGGAGGAATGCGTTCATTCTGTCCACGACGCGCTCTTCCTGCCATCTAAAAAAATCAAGGATGTTCTCAATATCACATTTCTGATGTCAGGGTTCATACGCGGTGAAAGATTTGCAAGGGTAAAACCACTATTTCTTTGCATAATTCATAAAAAGATTCTACATGGCATAAAACTTTTCTTCATAAATTAAAGCTAACATCATTCATCATCCAAACTTCCAAAAGAGTTTGTTACGATTTCATCAGTGACCCAAAAGACTCAACTCTGTCTAGCCTAGTACCCAAGGGTGCAAAATCTAAGCTAGCCTCGAGGAGTTCTACCGCTACACACTTCTAACTCTATCCCTGCGACCTAGTGAGCAAACGAGGCAACGCTCGACTCGGGGGAAGGTGGTCTCCCTGAGCCAGCAGTGTCCAAGCTGGATGTAGGCTCTGGCTCCTCTCCTCCCTCGATGTTGACATCCTCGTTGGCCTCCATGTCTTGGATCTCCTGGTGGTGCATATCCAAATGTTGGTTGGCTTCCGCAAGTTGTTGCTGAGTGTTGATGAGCTGATCCTCGAGAACCTCAATGGTGTTCTCCCTGGTTCCCACTAGCTCCTCAAGCTCCTAGATCTCATTGGACATCTGTTCCACCTGTAGGTCCTTTTCCTCCATCTCAGTGGATAGGTCTACCACAAATTCCTCTCTGTTATCTAAGGTGATCTTGGTAACCTCCAACAATGCCATCAGATGAGACATTGCCTCTCCTCGCCTCACCTGCAGACGATACAGAGCATCCATGCATCGCACCATTAAGTGCGCAGTCTGCCCTGGGTAAAGAGCCCATATATCCTTGGCATGCTCCACTCGGTCTTTCCACATTGGGTCGCCCTTCTTTTCAGCACGGAATAAGCCAATTGGATGAGTAGATAGCTCCAAGGGATGAAAACCACAGAAGGTGGTCAGCTCGTGGAGAGCAATCGCCTCGATATTATCCTCAGCCCGATATCCGAAAGACTTGGAGTCCAACGAACGCCAGCCTGGCTGTAAGGGATGCGGCTCTAGGGTCATCCTCACCCTACAGCGGGGCACTCGGTGCTTCTCGAACAGCTGCACCGCGTACGGGGGAGGCG
Organism: Zea luxurians; assembly: GCA_029449295.1. Taxonomy (NCBI): domain Eukaryota; kingdom Viridiplantae; phylum Streptophyta; class Magnoliopsida; order Poales; family Poaceae; genus Zea; species Zea luxurians. The sequence goes on from JAOPSE010000009.1 coordinate 125,286,872, forward strand.
TCGGGTAACTGGCTCCCTGAAGTACCTCCCACAAGATACGGGGAAAACCCTCTCGTGCAAGTTCGTCCGTGTGGGACTGTGCGTTCCCTCCGTCCGAGGATCCGTGAGAAGTCATCTGTGTACGTTTAAGCGTAAGTGAAAAAGGAAAAGAATTATAAAATAAAAGGGGATCAAAACTCGGCCTTTCTATGGCTACGACAATGTCACTGAGTGTACTTAATCTGTCATTATCATGTATTAAAGTTCTTACCTAATTATCAAGTAGTTTAAGTAAGGATGCATGCATGCTCGTCCTAAACGACCTTATTTCAACTTAAAGGGAATAGGGAAGAACTCCCATCCCTTATAGTAGCCTATAGGGCTTACTCACGTAGCCACCTAGGTACCCACCTATTTCCTAAAGCTTCACGTCCTAGGTCTATCCTGATCCTCCTGACGATCTATCCAACATTTGTTTCTATCAAGTTTTACTTTTGAAAAGGATGGTATTTATAGTTTATTGATTCCTCTGTGGTGGTACGAGCTCCGATACCAGCTGTGGCGGAACCACCCGAATTATTCCAATTCTAGTGCCTAAATCCCACCATAGAGGCTAGACCACACTTAAATAGGAATAACACGTCAGTTCCTCGGATCTAGTCCGACGAGGCCACTAACAGGATCAAGTACCACGTACTCACTCGATGGTGAGGCAAAGAGCAAATACAATAAAACATAAAACCATACATTAAGGAGTATTAAATTTATTACAACATCATTGGAGTTTTAGCAAAAGTAGTGATCATTATTTTGAATGCAGCAGAATAAAACTAACGATAAATAAATGGAGGGATGGGGAAGCCTGTCCCATCACTCATCATGCTCCTCCTCAGCCAAGGTAGGGTCCCACTCGACTGTCCAACCCGGTGGCAAGATGGATAGCCAAGTCACTCCAGCAACCATGAATTCCAGAGAACCTGTAAAATTATGCCACAAGCAAGGCTGAGTATACTAGTACTCAGCTAGACTTACCCGGTGTGAGGAGTCTACTCCTCTACCTCTAGACATGCAGTTGTTTGGCTGAGGGGTTTGGTTTGCCAAAAGCACTAGCTGAGTCTAAAATCAAGTTTTAGCTTTTTCAAGTTTTAGTGTGACTCTCTTAAGACTAAATGTGTACCTATCTAATCATACATGGTATCAAACATTTAGCAATCAACAACTTTTGCCAAATCATCACATTTCCACTTGTTACTCAATGCAGTACAATGGATCAAGCAGTCTCATTAGCTGCGAGAAGCAGACGATTGTGGCGGAACCGCCCTAATTATTCCAACTTAAGTGCCTAAGTCCCGCCTTAGAGGCTAGACCACACTTAAATAGGAATAAACCGCCAGTCCCTCAGATCTAGTCCGATAAAGCCACTTAACCAGGATCGAATACCACTAGCTCACACGAAGGTGAGGCACAGAGAAATACAATAAAACATAACACCACAAATTTAATAGGTATCATTAGTGATTACATTATCGGAGTTTCAGATTTAATAACCATAAATTTTAATGCAGCGGAAATAACTAACGGAGAAAACCGAGCAACATGGCGAAGCCTGGCCACGCTACTCCTCCTGGTCCTCTCCTGTGGAAGCAATAACCCTCTCGACCATCTATCCCGGTGGCAGGGATGTAGGCCAAGTCACACCATCAACCAAATCAAGGAGGTACCTGCAAAAATTATGCCACAAGCAAGGCTGAGTATACTAATACTCAACTAGACTTACCCGGTGTGAGGAGTCTACTCCTCTACCTCTAGACATGCAGCTGTTTGGCTGAGGGGCTTGGTTTGCCAAAAGCACTAGCTGAGTCTAAAAACAAGTTTTAGCTTTTCAAGTTCTAGATAATAATTTAGACTAGATGAGAACTTATCTATTCATACATGGTATCAAACATTATATCAATCAACACCTTTTGCCAGTGTCTCATTTCCACTTTTTACTCAATGCAGTACAATGGATCAAGCAGTCTCATTAGCTGCGAGAAGCAGACGATTCGAATCGAGTTTTAACCTTCCAAGGTAAACCTAAACACACGACATGTAGGGGCACTCCGTCCCCACACATGTCAACCGTCCCCATCGATTCCCCGTTCGCGTCCAGGCCTCACCGCCTTGGCATACAATGCTCCACTGACCCCGACCACCGCCGTGCAGTGGCCGCACTTGTACCCACCATATCTAGAATGGGAGACCCAGCCTTAGGTCGCGTGAGGGATAAAGTCCGCGCTCGGCTTCACTCAGGTACTAGTTTTACCGGTTACCATTTTTCCTGACATGTGTTTAGTACATTCAAACGCTTGACACAGTTATCCGCACGTTAATCCTTATTCCAATTTTGTCTCATAGACCACGCATCCCCATGGATCCGTCTCCACAGACCATCATCGTTCCGTTATCAAAATGGATACAACCAATTCCTGACCTCGCGCGAGTGCTAGAAAAATCACTCGACTTCTACCGAGATCCTGATTTAGCATAGCAGTACTCGACCTAGCATACTAGTATCCATCTCAAAAGGAATCCTGAGTTCATGCAACTAGGGTTTCAGGCAACTCCTACACTTAAGTGCACGGTACAAGCCTACAAACATTAAGTGTAGTAAAATAGCATATATAAACGGTTATGCATAAAACCGAGGCTTGCCTTTAATTTAACACTTAGATAGTGTTTGCTGGGGGTACTCGCTTGGCGAGCATCCACTGGTTAAGTCCATCCTTCCTTAGGTTGTCCACCATCTGCATCTTGTGGTTGGCACCACGTCACTTGCAAGATCATCATCTCTCGGTCCTAAATGAGATGCAAGTTGCATGTGTATGAATATGATGAAAAATACCACAAGATATACAAAGACACAGTAGTGAACTAACATTAATTTAGAAGACACCGTAAACCACCACACGTTAGCATTAGTTATCTACACGTCACCGGGCATACGTAGTCGCTACCACTGGAAAGATGACGACGCTTACTTTACTTAACCAGTACAAACATGACCACACAAGCATGAGCACAAGTGTTTACCACGTTCACTTTAATCGTCCATTAGTTACCTAACATTAAATTAGTTAAGTACACAAGTTCGCTACGACTTATATATAGATAGACTTAGTTGAAAAGGAATAATTACTTAATCGAGTTTTACAATCATTCACAAGGCAAACACTTATTAGACCTTAACCAATTTAGTTCACTAATTTAGCGAGACATGTACTAGTTACTTCTATACTTAGGCTTAATCATATTGGTTATAATGTCATTACTGCATGTTCAACCAAAATCAAAATGAGGAAACAGTCGACCCGAGCCAAACACAACAGAGTAGAGCAATCCATCAAACTTAACAAAATTAGGACAGCAGCACAACAGTTGCTTGTTTCAGTCATAACTCACAAAATATTTATCTAAAAATAGTGAACAAAGACACTAGAAGGCTTTGCTGTCCAGAATTGGACAGATTCAGTCTTCAGACTTTAAACATCCATAACTTAATCTTCAGATCACCAAAAAGAGTCATCCAAGACTTTTTAGAAAGCTTAGAAAAAGTACTACATAACTTTTATAATCACCAAGATGTGATTCTATGTTTAACCAAATCAAACAATTCAGTTTTTGAAATCTATTCTGACAGTGGACAGAACACAGCAACCATTTTATAAAATTCATAACTCTTAATCTATCAGGCCTCTGGTTATGAAATTTTAACACAAACAAGACAAGAAAAGCATCTACAACTTTCTTATAACGACGATGAACAGATTGTAACATTAAATTAGGGAAACAATGCAGTTTCTGAAATCTGTACAGAATTTGGGCAGATTCAGTTACTGAATTTGTGAAAAGCATAAATTCTAAACGATCAGACTTATGGCTGTCAAATTTTAACACAAGTAAGATAATAATGTTATCTACAACTTTTCTATATGGCTTTTCTACAAAAAAAACATGATTTGAGTCATCAAACATACAGCACAGGGAAATCACTTCGTGTAGTCCAAAACAACAACTAATAATTTTAGCTCATATTTACTTCAAAAATTGCCGCGTTCTAGAAACTCGAACCATTCTAACACTTTACCATTTGTTAGCGTTAAATTAATCAAATGAGGACTAATAAGTAGACTTACTAATTCTTTTCCGTGTCATTTTGAACACTAGAAGTACCATACTCAATTAACAACGCATTCTCTACGATAATCAATATCGAAGCGCTTTTCACCCAATAATTTGCATTTTAACTTAGACTTCACATGAGCACTACTAATTTTTACCCACGATCATAACTATACACATTTAGGCCATAACAAGCAAATCATCGTGATTACGAGCTTAACCAACCCGTCTAACACTTCGGCTAACTAGAGCAACGACATAGCCCGCTAAATAACATACACGTTGGCTTGCCTATTATTATTGCAATTCGAGACACAACATACACTGCCACATTTTTATAGACACACATACTCACAAGTATTTTCGCACACCGACCAAATCATACGAATCGTAAACCACGAATCTCTAACTCGAAACCATCATGCGCTTACTTCCCAAATCATGAACACATAACGTATTGACCCGACTCAAGATATAGAGGAAGCGATGACTACTTTGGCATGCCACCACCTCTCTATATAAGCCAAAACAATTTCTACTATCGACTAAGAGTTCTAAGTATTAAACACTTATTACTTTCCACGCGCAAATAAACCTCAACTTAACACCAGTGACACCGATGAATTTTTACTAACTCGTCAGACACATAACCCGGTCTCGCATACAACCATATTGTGGCGTGCACTCAAGACACTTAAACATTTCAAGAAACATGCACGCTTTTGTTTACTTCTAATTTATCACTAATTCTTGTTATAATTATAAAATGGGTGTCATTTTAGTACCATACGAAACTATCTAATTTGGGGCTGGAATTTTTATGAGGCATAGGTAATAACAAATCATGAACAATGTATAAATTTCACATGCCCAGGTTTTATATTTTATTTAATACAAAAATAACAAATTGTTAATGCAATAACGCATGTGAGAGCAAGTCAAATCTAAAACTAATTATTTTCTGTGGATTCATGACCATATTAAGTTTTATTAGGCTACTATAATATCATGCAAGGACAGTGGAACACCATTTTACATTTTTGCATCTATACATTATTTTTAAATCATTTAAAACTACTTAAGATGCATTAAACAAGTTAAATCACTAACTTAATCATACATGCACAAAATTTCATGAAATTTTTACTAGTCACCAAGCATCACACCAAGAGTCTACTGTAAAAATTTCAACCCCTGTGGAGCACTAGAGCTACAGATCCAAAAATAACAATCAAAACAATCATCTTTTTCCTATTTAACATATTTTAATTAACACACCAAGAAAACAGTGAACAACATATAAGTTTTATATTTTTCCTTGATGGAGTATGACAACATCTAACTAACAAAACAAGTTTCATCATTTTTAGATTTTTGTAATTAAAACTATGGAGAGATGCAAGTTTGTTTATTCTCTAAACCAGTTTTTAAATACAAATTTCTACAGAAAAACTTTTCCACTAAAACATGCCAACCTATAGATCCAATAGTTAGAGCATTTCATGAGGAAGCCAACAATACAAATTTCATGATTTTAGGAGCTACCAAACTAAAGATATAAATTTTGGAAGATATTACAAAATCTAGAATTTGAAGTACCATTACCCTTGGCCTTGGGTCCACTTGTCATAGGCACAGGGGTTCTTCTTCCTTAAACTCATGCACGCATACAGGGAGAAGGTCGAACGTGAGGGAGGTGGAGCTCTAGAGATCGCAGCTTGGGTGCCGATGCGAGCATGATAGAGAGTGTAGTGGGTGGCCATGAAGCCGGGGAAGACGAGGGGTGCTCATCGGCGACGGTGTTTGACGCTTGCTGTGCACGGTGGCCGGCTATGGCCGAGCTGCAGGCGCTGCTGGTCGGCTGGCGCGATGTGAACAGGAGCGCGTTTGGCTGTGATGTGGAGGAGCTAGGGCACGGCCGGCTGGTGCCCATGGCCTCGGTCTGCGTCGGCTTTGGCCAGCTGCAGCTCCTGCTATGTGTGAGCTCAGAAAGGAATGTTAAGGAAGCTAGAAGCTGGACGCTGGTGCATGGCTTTAAAGGCGTAGGTCGCCGCGGCCATTGGCCGGTCGTGGGCGGCAGCCCGCCAGTAGCCAACGTTGGTCGGCGCCCTGGAAAGGGACTCCACGCGGCTGTGCGCCTGTGCCGCTCTGCCCATGGCAGAAGGTGGCGTGATGAGCTTGCTTGCTGACGTGCGTTCAATTTTCTCTTTATTTTCCTCATTTTTTTAATCATGACACGGATACAAAGCAAAAAAAAAAATAAATCAATAAACTTAGTTTTAAACTCTCTATGATAGGAATTATCGACGTGTTCGGCATTAAACAGCCCGCGACGATGAATAAGAAACACGGCTAATTTGTTAGCGATCTGAGTCGGCGTTGCCTAAAAATTCATCACGTGCTATTTTAAAAATGTTTTGACTTAATTTTACCATGCTTTCGAATTAGAACCTCGTAGTTCGAATTGAAACTTAATAATATGAGTTGTTCCATTTTAGAATTATTGTTGCTTTTGTTCGTACCGAAGATACAATTTTTGCTCTTGTACCGGTCTATACGCTCGTGGCTGGGATTATAAAAATCAAGGTCTTTCTAAATGTGACGTTATATTTTAGTTATTAAATCAAGAACCAATTTAGGAGGGAAGTAATCAGATAGAATATGGATAATACTAGTTCGGGTCGGATAAGAATTCATTAGAAGTCGACACATTAGAGATCCCACTTGAGAGTACAGATTCAGGCAAAACATTTGGATATATAGATCGACTGTCGAGAAATTGGATTCGGACACAGTTCGACTAGCAACTATCGCGCGCTTGATTAAATGAGCTTTAGATGAGATTTAAAAATCGAGATTGATTTTCGAGTTTGCATTTGCGTCGAGAATAAAAGTTTTAACAGGCTCCAAATTTGGCCTTTTGTGAGACCGAATAACTCCGAATTCAGTGAAAGGTGAATGAATAGTCCAGATAATCAGAGACATACGCGAGCGAGAAATAGAAATTTTCACTGAGCATCCGAGATTGGGATGAATTCACGGCGTAACATGAAATAGACACCTGGGGTGTCACAGCCTTCCCCCCTTAAAAGAATCTCGTCCCGAGATTCGAATGAGGATCTTCAAGGGTGGAGAAGCATGTAACTCCCAAGCTGATAGTTGATGTCAATCCATAAGATGCAATCAGACATGATACTGAAGATAGATTTGGATAGAATATCGCGACATATTGAGACAAAATGCTGCGATCATTCTGAGAGAATGTCCACAAAAGATAGCACATCGGTATAGTCTCGTAATGGATCACGACCATTAACCGTGATACCAGCACGTGCCGAGCAGCTCAACCATGTGTGCACCATAGTAGGCTCTCGGTTTCGTCGCGACACCATCAGTCGTTAGTCATAATCCCATTACCAAACACAACCAACGATAAATCCACGTAGCACAGATAGATGGAGCCCATGAGAGTATGGCTCAGAAATAAGAATGTGACTGGAGTTGAAGCAGAGATTGTTGGCAAAAGAGCATCACATGAGAACTTTCTTCAACTGAGAGAATTATTTTATGATTAATACGGAGATTATCAGGTCAGAGATTTATACGAGAGTGGATATGAGGGGAACCAACCATGAGATCAAGATTGGCAACTTGCTGAGACATGAGAGAACTAAAAACAACAGCATAATCCATTGAACAAGATGGATACACTGTCTATAGATAAAATCGATAAAGTGGCGTTATGATCCTCGGAGAGAAGAGTATGAGAACGATCATAATGAGATATTAGACTGATCCACATTTAATACTCGAGAGTGGGTTATAGAAGATAACAAGATGACGGGGTAGATCTCGATGAATGATCCCGAGATTCGAATGATAAAGTCACAACATGATTCACAAGTAAAAGATTACCAGATCCAGGTGAAAAGAGAGGTCATCAACGCAGATGGCTTCTAGGTTGAGCATAGGAGAATGTAATGAGAATTTTGGACAAGGCTTCCAAGAAGAATTTGGGACTGGATATTGCTTTGCGCAACAGACACCAACCAAAGTTTTATTGTTATTTTTAACATAAACAAGTTCACAAGGAAGCTTTAGGTTGAACTAGCGGTCCAGCTATGGGGTTCTATAAGCTGTGCAGGTGTAAATTCAAGGGTAAACACACGAGGGCTAGAAAACACCAACACCATCATGATTTTTAAGAGGTTTCACTTGTTAAACTCAAGGTTGTTTGGATTGGGGTCTTTTTATGAACAGAACAGACAACATATTTTTTGTAAAAAGGGTTGAACAATTACAATACCACCTAGATAGCAAGACAAGATAAACACATAGCACGACCTAACAAGACTTACCAATCTGACACGAGGTAAGGCATTTCTAACATAGCAGTACATCACATTATTCACAAGTTCTTATTATTGGAATAAGGGTGAGGGAAGCGTGTTGGTGCACAAGAGAAAATGAAAATGCGACAATCATGATGCATGCTCATTCTAGTCGTCTTCTCAGACGTAACTAATTTTTCGGGTGCTTCTACAGCATCCCTATTAATAGTATTAGTAGCCTTTATGGCCTATATAAATAGCCACCTAGCTATCCATCTATTTCCTAAGGCTTCACGTCCTAGGTCTATCCTTATCGTCCTGATAGCTATCCAACTTTGGTTTCTAAGCAAGTTTTACTTTAGAAGAGGTTGGTAATCATGACTTATTGACTTCTCTGTACTGGTATTCGCTCCGATACCAGCTGTGGCAGAACAGCCCGAATTATTCCAACTTAAGTGCCTCAGTCTCGCCTTAGAGGCTAGACCACACTTAAATAGGAATAAACCTTCAGTCCCTCGGATCTAGTCCGATAAAGCCACTTAACCAGGATCGAATACCACTAGCTCACACGAAGGTGAGGCATAGAAAAATACAATAAAACATAATACCGCAAATTTAATAAGTATCATTATTGATTACATTATCGGAGTTTCAGATTTAATAACCATAAATTTTAATGCAGCGGAAATAACTAACGGAGAAAACCGAGCAACATGGCGAAGCCTGGCCACGCTACTCCTCCTGGTCCTCTCCTGTGGAAGCAATAACCCTCTCGACCATCTATCCCGGTGGTAGGGATGTAGGCCAAGTCACACCATCAACCAAATCAAGGAGGTACCTGCAAAAATTATGCCACAAGCAAGGCTGAGTATACTAATACTCAGCTAGACTTACCCGGTGTGAGGAGTCTACTCCTCTACCTCTAGACATGCAGCTGTTTTGCTGAGGGGTTTGGTTTGCCAAAAGCACTAGCTGAGTCTAAAAACAAGTTTTAGCTTTTCAAGTTCTAGAATAATAATTTAGACTAGATGAGAACCTATCTATTCATACATGGTATCAAACATTATATCAATCAACACCTTTTGCCAGTGTCTCATTTCCACTTTTTACTCAATGCAGTACAATGGATCAAGCAGTCTCATTAGCTGCGAGAAGCAGACGATTCAAATCGAGTTTTAACCTTGCGAGGTAAACCTAAACACACGACATGTAGGGGCACTCCGTCCCCACACATGTCAACCGTCCCCATCGATTCCCCGTTCGCGTCCAGGCCTCACCGCCTTGGCATACAATGCTCCACTGACCCCGACCGCCGCCGTGCAGTGGCTGCACTTGTACCCACCATATCTAGAATGGGAGACCCAGTCTCAGGTCGCGTGAGGGATAAAGTCCGCGCCCGGATTCACTCAGGTACTAGGTTTACCGGTTACCATTTTTCCCAACATGTGTTTAGTACATTCAAACGCTTGACACAGGTATCCGCACGTTAATCCTTATTCCAATTTTGTCTCATAGACCACGCATCCCCATGGATCCGTGTCCACAGACCATCATCGTTCCGTTATCAAAATGGATACAACCAATTCCTGACCTAGCGCGAGTGCTAGAAAAATCACTCGACTTCTATCGAGATCCTGATTTAGCATAGCAGCTATGTGGGGGATAGATATCCCCCGGGTCCACTGGAAGAGTAAATGACCTCACGAAAGGCTCGAGGGCCCAATAAATCGTAAGGTCATTTTTTTGTGGGCCTGGGGAGGGACAATCAGCAAAACAGGTTGACATGAGGCCGGATTGGTACAAGCCCAGATGGCCCACAACGTTGAGCGAGCGACCGCAACAGAGATCCGACTTTCCCGCGCTGGAGCCCCCATGCAACGGAGCCATGCAAGGATAGGTCGGCAGAACTTTAGGAAGATAAACTCAAACAGCTCACTATCTTTTAGTTACACATTGTTATCATATCCACGTGTATTGCCCCACGGTCGAGTATATAAGGCCTAGGGGGCACCCCTTCAGAAGGATGGACCCTATTACTCAGCCACCTACCTCAACTCTCTGCATTCTCAATTCGGAGAGCTCCCCTGTAACCTCATTCACCAAGCATACTCACCAGGACGTAGGGTGTTACGCGTCTCTAAGCGGCCCGAACCTATAAACATTGTCCACTGTCCCTCGTGCATCTGGCACGAACCATTTTGCTACAGTCGTCGACACCGTCCTACTCCTAAAAACACCTCAAGGGGCAACCCCGGGTGTGCGGTCGGACCCAAAACACCGACAGCTGGCGCGCCAGGTAGGGGGTGTGTCGACGATCCAAGCTAGCTCAATGGCCGTCACCTTCCACAGCAAGATCACCCTCCGTCCCGGATTCGTATTCTGCTTCGGAACAATCTCATCCGTAGCAGACGAAGAGGGAACTCTACATCGCATTGCGGATCCGCCGAAAAAGAAGTCTCCTCCAACAAAATCTGAAAATGTCGGAGAAGCGCAACCTCCAACTCTCCGGAAAAAGATCGTCTCCGAAAAATCAGGGGCCACGAGCCCGCTGACCCGGAGAACTCCACTGTCTACTTCCCCGACAAAAGAATGGACACAGATCGCGAGGAAGAAGGAGACCAAGGGGAAGCAAGTTGTTCTTTCCGTTCCTCCGCCCTCAAAGGAGAACGGAAAGAAGGTCGCCATGACAGCAGCACCATTCTATCCCGACGTCCTCTTCATCAGGAGAGTGGAGTCGCCTACCGTCTCCGACGACGAGCCGACCGCACCCGGAGAAGAACCACCTCAACGAGAATCCCGCCGACGGAGAAACCGGCGCAGGAACGTTCGACGACATCACGCGGCCGGAGAACGGGATCTGGAGCAACCTGTCTCGCGGGACGAGGTCTCAGAGATAGGAGAAACTCTGGAGGAACGCGTCTTCAGAGAACGAAGGAACTCCCGACGACGTGATCGCCGCCGGGCTCAGGAACAAGCCGAGCAAGATGCAAGGCAACGCCGGGAGAATCCATTTTTCGGGCGCAACCTGAATCCCGACTTTGCCCGAGCCATGAACACGCCGAGCGAAGTTGGAGGAGTACTAGCTCGGATAGCTGATGGACTCCCTCGGACTCCCGACGCCGAGGGCTACCGACGACTGTTCACCCAGGCAGCCAACCATCTTCTACCGCTTGCTCACCCGTCGAACGATCTACGACACGCCATCAACAGTCGCCGAGACGCGCGAAGCTCCATCAATGCTTCGCGTGAACGACAGCACGAGAACAAAATCCGCCGCCGGGAGGAGTACGACAGGGATCATGGCATCCCAGCTCGGAGCCAGGCCACCAGAACTGAGTCGGCAACGGCCTCGACTGGCGGTACCACCCGGGTACGGTCGAGAAACCACAACAACTACTCCCCTCCCCGGGACAGACATCATCCACGACGACAGGAGGACACGTGTGGAGTGTCTGCTCTTACTCCACGCCTTAGGGCCATCCAATGGTCTCCTAACTTCAAGGTATCCAACGTCGACAAATATGAACCTAAGCAGGATCCAGGGGGCTGGCTGGCCGTCTACACCACCGCTGCTCGAGCTGCCGGGGCGTCCAAAGACGTGATGACCGCGTACTTACCCATTGTCCTCGGGCAAGACGCGCTGCAATGGCTGCGACATCTACCCCGACACTGCATCGACGACTAGGGCGACTTCAGTCGACGCTTCACCGCCAATTTCCAGTCCCTCTCCGACAAACCGGCACAACCATGGGACCTCAAATCCATCAAGCGCCGGGGGGACGAAACTCTCTGGTCGTACCTTAAAAGGTTCCAGACCATGAGAAATCGTATCCCCGAGGTCACGGAGGCGGCCGTGATCGAGGACTTCTACAGAGGATCCAATGACTCGGCCTTCGTCCGAGCCATATTACAGAAGGCACCGACTACTTCCGAGGAGCTGTTCCAGGAAGCCGACCTCTACATCACCGCCGACGAGCGGGCCCAGGACCTCATCGGAGGAGCAAAGCCCGCACCGGCGGCACCACGACGCGACACGAACCAGCAACCCGACAAACGCTGGGAGAAGAGGCCTCGCGAAGAAGTGCACGCCGCCGGACCACCTGCCTCTCCTGCCCGAGGAGGACCTCGCGGAGGCGAGCGCACGTTGGACGACATCCTCGACGCCCAGTGCCCGTACCACAAGGACATGCGCCACACTCTTCGGAACTGCCGGGACTTCAAGCACTCCGTCGGGCACGGCCGACCCTTCCAACCTCTACCTCCTCCTCCGCTGAGGGGAGGACCAGATGAACCACGACAACCCCATCAGCAGGAGGAGGGAGGAGGAGGAGCTTTCCCGCGCGTTGACAGGGAGGTCAACGTCATCTTCGGCGGACACGGGTCGCAGGAGAACAAAAGACAACAGAAGCTCAACGATCGCCAGATACTGGTGGCGACCACCGGTCCTCCCGCCCCATACCGGTGGTCGGAGCACCTGATCACTTTCACTCGGGCGGATCAATGGCTCAACTTCGACCACCCAGGCAAATACCCGCTCCTCGTCGATCCAGTGATCCGAGAGAGCCGGGTGAAGAAGGTGCTAGTGGACGGGGGGAGCAGCATCAACGTCACCTTCCCCCGGACACTCCAAGGCTTGGGAGTTCACCTCAAAGAACTCCACGAGTCGGACACTCCCTTCTTTGGCATCGTGCCGACTGAAGGGGAATACCCGCTAGGACACATCTACATGCCTGTCACCTTCGGAACTCCGGAGAACTATAGAACCGAGTTCCTAAGGTTCGAAGTGGCGAACTTCGACTGCGTGTACAACGCCATCATCGGGAGGCTGGGACTGGCCAAATTCATGGCCATTCCTCATTACACGTACATGATACTGAAGATGCCAGGACCACAAGGAATCATAACTGTGCGCGCCGACTTCCAAGGCGCCGCAATGTGTTTTCGAGTGGCCATCCAAGCGGCCCTCACCACCAAGCCGTCGACGATTTCTTCAACACAGGCAAACTCTAAGCCTGAGGAGGACCTTGCAGTACCGGCAAACGAAGCTCAGGCCGCGACCTTTATGCAGCCGACTGAAGAAACTAAAAGGATCAACCTGGGGTTCGCTGATGAACGCAAGACTGCCATCATCAGCTCCAGCCTGGACGACAAATAGGAAAGCGCGCTCGTCCAGTTTCTGCAAGATAACCGAGACGTATTCGCGTGGCAACCTGCGGATATGCCAGGAGTCCCAAGAGAACTAGCCGAGCACCAACTGAAAGTCTATCCCCAGGCGAGGCCGATCCGGCAAAACTACGACGTTTCACGCCCGACAAGAGAGAGGCCATTCGGGATGAGTTAGCTCGCTTGGTCGTGGCTGGATTTATTAGAGAAGTATTACACCCCGAGTGGTTAGCCAACCCTGTTCTTGTACTCAAAAAGAATAAAGTGGATTGGTGCATGTGCGTCGACTATACTGATCTCAACAAACACTGTCCGAAGGATCCCTTCGGGCTCCCGAGGATAGATCAGGTGGTGGACTCCACCGCTGGATGTTCTGTGCTGTCTTTCCTGGATTGCTATTCCGGATACCACCAGATTAGTTTGGCAAAGGAAGACGAAGAAAAAACAGCGTTCATTACTCCGTTTGGTGCCTTCTGTTATACCTCCATGCCGTTCGGCCTCAAAAACGCTGGAGCAACTTATCAGAGAGCCATTCAAACATGCTTAGCCGATCACTGGGGCAAGCGTGTGGAGGCCTACGTAGATGATGTGGTAATCAAAACGGAGAACTCGGAAAACTTCATCGAAGACTTACAGCTGGTTTTCAACAGTCTGAGGCGGTATCGATGGAAGCTTAACCCCGAGAAATGTGTTTTTGGGGTACCAGCAGGAAAGTTGCTCGGGTTTATTGTCAGCCACCGGGGAATTGAGGCTAATCCGGATAAAATTGAGGCTATCATGAAGATGGAAGCACCTCGGTCACAAAAGAAGGTTCAGCGACTTACTGGATGTATGGCAGCTCTGAGCAGATTTATATCCAGGCTAGGGGAAAAAGGTTTACCATTTTACAAGCAACTCAAGAAGGTGGATAAGTTTCAGTGGACTTCAGAAGCACAGGACGCTCTAGATGCACTGAAAAGATTCTTGACAACACCGCCAGCACTAAAGCCGCCACGGCGAGCCACATCAACTCAACCAACTGAAGATCTGCTACTATATATCTCTTGCACGACTCACGTGGTAAGCACCACGTTGGTAGTCGAGCGAGCAGAAGAAGGACATGCCTACCCAGTGCAGCATCCTGTTTACTTCATCAGTGAAGTTCTGGGCCCCTCGAAGAAAAAGTATCCTCAAGTTCAGAAGCTATTGTATGCAGTACTTCTAACTGCCCGCAAGCTGCGTCACTACTTTGGTGACCACAAAGTCATAGTGGTTACTGGTTTTCCAATAGGGGATATTCTTCACAACAAGGAAGCCATTGACCGAATAGCCAAGTGGGCTTGCGAGCTGGGATCTCACGATATCGAATTTCGACCTCGCACTGCCATCAAGACTCAAGCATTGGTTGATTTCGTATCAGAGTGGACTGAACAGCAAGTACCAGATAACCCAGAGACTGCAGAAGTATGGCGAATGTATTTTGATGGCTCGCTGAAGCTGCAGGGAGCAGGAGCGGGAATTCTCTTCGTCGCACCTGGAGGCGAGCACCTCAAATATGCCCTCCAGTTGCTGTTTTCGGCCTCCAACAATGCAGCCGGGTATGAAGCTCTGATCCATGGATTGAACATCGCCATATCATTGGGCATCAAGAGACTGATGGTGTGCGGGGACTCTCTGGTAGTCATTAGCTAGATAAACAAAGAGTGGGATTGTTCAAGCGATTCAATGGGAAAGTACTGCACTGCCGTCCAAAAGCTAGAAGATAAATTTGAGGGTCTGGAATTTCATCATGTAGAAAGAGATCGGAACACGGCAGCTGATGTGTTGTCCAAGCTAGGATCCAGTCGAACTCAGGTCCCACCTGGAGTCTTTGTATAAGAAATACTACAGCCGAGCATCTCAACTGATCAAGCAGAAGAGTGAAATATTATAAATCAACCCGAGTCAGACTCTGATGACTGGAGAAGGCCAATCATCAGGTATATAAAGAATGAAGAGGAACCAGATGATAAAAATGCAGCCGAGCGCATTGCCAGACAGTCAGCTCACTACACACTCATTGGAGAGACATTATACAGAAGGGGTGCATCAGGCGTTCTCATGAAGTGCATACTCTCATCTACTGGGAAGCAACTTCTGGATGAGGTCCATGTTGGGCAGTGTGGAATACATGCAGCATCCAAGACACTAGTAGGGAAGATTTTCAGGTCAGGATTCTATTGGCCAACAGCGAAGAGTGATGCAGCCAAGTTAGTTCAGAGGTGCGAAGCTTGCCAGTACTTATCAAAGCAACAACATCTACCAGCGCAGCAACTACAGACCATACCAGTGACTTGGCCTTCGCGTGCTGGGGACTGGATATGATCGGACCTTTCAAGAAGGCTCAGGGAGGATACACTCATGTACTGGTAGCAATCGACAAATTCACTAAATGGATAGAATTCAAGCCCATTGCCTCTTTGACCTCAGCTAAGGCCGTGGAATTCATACAAGACATACTATTCAGATTCGGGATACCAAACAGCATCATAACTGACCTGGGATCCAACTTCACAAGTTCAGAATTCTTCGACTTCTGCGAGCAAAAAAGCATTCAGATCAAGTATGCTTCTGTAGCACATCCAAGAGCCAACGGGCAGGTTGAGCGAGCCAACGGGATGATACTGGAGGCACTCAGGAAAAAGGTCTTCGATAAGAATGAAAAGTTCGCAGGAAAATGGATAAGAGAATTGCCCTATGTCGTCTGGAGCCTAAGAACCCAGCCTAGCCGAGCTCTGCATGGAAACACCCCTTTCTTCATGGTCTATGGGTCAGAGGCGGTATTACCAGCCGACCTCAAGTTCGGAGCGCCAAGGTTGATCTTCGAAAACATAGCAGAAGTCGAAGCCACTAGGCTGGAGGACATTGATGTACTCGAGGAAGAACAGCTGAATGCAGTAATCCAATCAGCACGGTACCAGCAGACTCTAAGGCGCTATCACGACAAGGCCGTGCGACAGCGATCCTTCTCAGTAGGAGATCTCGTCCTCCGCCGAATTCTAACGGGTGAGGGACGACACAAGTTATCACCCTTATGGGAAGGACCTTTCGTAGTAGCAGAAGTCACTCGGCCAGGATCATATCGTCTCACTCAGATGGACGGCACAGAAGTCGGGAACTCCTGGAATATAGAACACCTCAGGAAATTTTATCCCTAGCTGTATTTCAAAAGCTATCGGGACGACGATGTACTCTGTAAAATGGAAATATGTCATCAATAAAAAGGGCTTCAAAGATACTCAGTTTGTTCATGATTGACTTGCATTCTTACTTAACTCGGGGTGACCACTATGCGCTGCTAACAGAGCAATTGGCTTAAGTCGGCAACGACTTAAGGTGGTGCGACATGCTCGCGCTTACTTAACTCGGGGTGACCACTATGCCCTGCTAACGGAGCAATCGGCTTAAGTCGGCAACGACTTAAGGCGGTGCGACATGCTCGCGCTTACTTAACTCGGGGTGACCACTATGCCCTGCTAACGGAGCAATCGGCTTAAGTCGGCAACGACTTAAGGCGGTGCGACATGCTCGCGCTTACTTAACTCGGGGTGACCACTATGCTCTGCTAACAGAGCAATCGGCTTAAGTCGGCAACGACTTAAGGCGGTGCGACATGCTCGCGCTTACTTAACTCGGGGTGACCACTATGCCCTGCTAACAGAGCAATCGGCTTAAGTCGGCAACGACTTAAGGCGGTGCGACATGCTCACGCTTACTTAACTCGGGGTGACCACTATGCCCTGCTAACAGAGCAACCGGCTAAAGTCGGCAGCGACTTAAGCCGGTGCAACATGCTCACACCGACGCAATTCCGGGTGACCACTACGCCCTATTAACAGAAGCAATCGACTTAAGTCAACAGCGACTTAAGGCGATCTGGCATGCTTACAATTACTCATATAAGGATGACTTCTATATCCCGCAAACAAATTTCAAAACCATCGCACATCATTTTACTACTGCAAATTTATGAACTGATGAATTCTGAAACAATATGAGAATAACAATATCGTCCAAGTACTAAAATGACGTCCTCTAACAAATGTCTGACCATGCTAACCGCGCGCTCAAAGCACGCAAAATGTTTCTCTATTTTGTGATATTTTTCTCAGCAGCAATCGATGAGGAAGGACGACTCGAGGAATCAAGGGCAGCATTCACGTCAGCCCTTATATCTTCGGGAACAATCACGCCGGGTCTCCTCATCAAGATTCGCCCCGCCCGAATAGCCTTGTCCATGGCTCTGTCGCGCTGGGCTCTGAGAGTAACGGAAGTTTCTTCAGCAACCTTGTCAGCCAGCCGAGCAGTCTCTAACTCTTGGGCGATGGATTTCTTGGAAGCTCGGAGTTCTTTGATAGTGGCGTCCTTCGCTGATATCAACTGCTTGAGCCGGGTCACCTCATCCGTAGATTCCTGCAACTTACAGCGTTGGTTGTCCAACTCTTCCATGGTGAAGCGATGACTCCTCTCCAGGATGGTCAGCGAGTTGCTAGAATCGCGATATAATCTGTCGAGACTGTCACGAGAAGCAGCAAGGATACATTTCTCTTCCTGTAAACAAAAGTCAACTTCCTCAAACATCAAACAGGTAATAGGAGCACAACAAGGCAAGGCATAGTTTCATAAGTCACCTTTTCAGAGTTAAGCTGAGCGTGAAGGGAAGAGCTCAGTGCATTGGCGTCATCTAAGGAAGCAGAGACCTGAGCTAGTTCAGTCTGACTTTGAGAATTCTTTTCTTCAAAGTCAGAGCACCGCTGGACCAATTCAGCCTGATCTCGAGAATGTTTTTCTTCAAGAGTGGAAATCTGCCGAGTCATACCTAGCAGGAGACAACCAAACAAAGGGGGTCAGAATGTAAAGCAGCTTAATAGAGAAGACAAAAGAGAAGCGAAAAGCACTAACCAGCGTTGGTCGCCTCCAAGTCAGAGACACGATGTTGAAGTGACACTGGATTCCAACGTGCAAGAGACGAAGCTACTTCTGGAACAGAAGCACCCTGTAACCTCAGCTGGCTAGCCATCCCATCCACCAAAGCCTGATGAGGAGAACAGATGAGTGTAATGACAGCAGTTTGTGCAGTGTAAAAATCAAGCTAAAATACATCACAGTACCTGGAGGTTGGAAAAGAACAAAGGGATCCCCAAATCAGGAGAGATCAATTGATAACCGGGCGTAAGGCCACCACCCGAAGCAGCTTGCAACAAACCAGCAGGAATCAACTCGGTGCCATCAACAGAGCCCAACACTCGGTCAGCGGGGACGCTACCCTCTAAAGCGACTCCCTGGTCCAAGGCTTGGGCTACCACCATACAGCCGGAGTGTGGAGGTGATCCCGCATGAACGTCCATGGAAGTACAAGAGGGAGACCCCGCTCGGACATCCTCGGGGACTGGGTCATAGTTTGCACTGCCCACTTGAGCCGGATCATCCCCGACAGCACCCTCGGGGGCTGGGCAGTGGCTTGCACTTCCCACCCGAACCAAGTCATCCCCGACAACATTCTCGGGGGCTGGGCACGTGTCAACACCATCCTTGGGGTCCAAGTTCTCTGTGGTAGCCACCTCTAAGGCTGATGGGCCCTCAGTTACTTCCATGGGACTAGGACGATCCAAGTCAGTCTCCCGACCCTCGAGATCGCGCTCTAAGGTCGACGAGGCACGGGATGACCTCAACCCAGCATCAAGCACATCAGCACAAACCTCCATCACACCATCATCTGCAGGCTCCAATAACAAATCCTCTGGAACCATATCCTCAAGAGTCTGATCAAAATTGGCCAGGGACAGTTCTTGCAGACCAATGAGAGCAGACAAAGCAGGAGAAGGAACTCCACTACTTTCACCACTAGCGATGAACTGCCGACTGTTTTTCCGAGTCAAAGGAACTTCATCCTCTTCCTCCTCGTCGTCTACATTAGCAACACAGGCAGCACCCCCATTGGGATCAGCAATAGATGGAGCACCCACATTGGGATCAGCAGCAGATTGGGTACACCCATTGGGGCCAGCGTCAGTAAATTCAGTCACAGGCACTTCTTCAGCAGCAGGAACCGAGGTACCAACGTCCCGATCCAAACTGGATACTCGCCGGAGGCGTCTCTTTTTCTTTTTCTGCTCATCAGCAGAAGGATCAGGTTGACTGGCTCGGCAAGGGCGCCTCGGGCGAGTACTGGCAGGCTTCTGAGTATCCAAGGTTGTATTAGCCTCTGGGAGGGCGCCACTACCAATGCCCCAGCAGGAGCAGCATCAGAAGAGTCCTCAGCCAGCAAATCAAGCATAGCGCTTATCTCTGCATCACTAGGGTTCAGGGGCACCTCAAAATGGACCTGCCGTTCGTCATCAGGAATCTCCCCGAGCAAGGCAACCAAGGCACTAACTTCTTCAGCAGAGGGCCACACTCTAAGGCCCAAACTGCCATCAGTGACAGGAGGATTCGACACAAAAAGAGTGAAGGCTTTGGGAGGAGGCAAGTTCCAGGCTGAGAATGCCACTGGGGCACCAACATTTGACACTTTGCCTCTAAGGATCATTTCAAGTCGGTTCACCAAGTCCACAGAGGGAATTATTCTGTTGGTAACCCGAGTTGAGTCAACTAGGCCTCGATACAGATAAGCCGGGTATGCCCTGTCTTTTAACGGCTGAATATTCTTGAAGACAAAATCAGCAACCACAGCTTCAGCAGTCAGACCCCTCTCCTTCAGCAATCCAACTTCAGCCAGCAAAGTACCTGCCTCAGCTACCTCCTGATCTGTGGGGGACTCGGTCCAGCTGGGGGTGCGAACATCCGACTGCCTTCCCGATCGAGGGGGAGAGGGTTTCCATAATTCTCAACTATGAACCACTCCAAGCGCCATCCCTTGATGCTGTCTTTGAGAGGGATTTCGAGATACTCAGTCTTCCTCCCGCGGCGCATCTCCAAGCTAGCACCCCCAACCAACTGATGTTGTCCCTCGGCCATCCCAGGGCGACAGTGATACAAGTGCTTCCACAACACGAAATGTGGCAGCACGCCAAAAAAAGCTTCACATAAATGGACGAAAATGGAAATTTGCAAGATAGAATTGGGATTCAGATGGGTCAAGTTAAGATGGTAGAAATCAAGGAGGCCGCCAAAAAAGGGAGAAATGGGAAGACCGAGGCCGCTGAGAAGGAAAGGAGCGTAAATCACGAACTCATGGGTATCCTCAGTCGGGACAGTGACCCCATGACAAATCCGCTAAGAACAGAGCTCCTTCGGGGGAAGAACCCCGATGGACACGAGGTGGAGAAGTTCGGGCTCGGAGATGACAGACATGTGGTTACCTGCGAAAGGCAACTGGTTGTTGGGGTCGATTGGAGGAATCACCGTGGCAGATCAACTCGAGGCTTTCCTCTTGGGCGCCATCTCGATTCTACCGGCAGGCAGAGTGGAAGGCGAATTGCAGAGAGGATTTGGAAGCGAGAAAGCAAGAACTAGGGCACGGAAAGCAGAGGCGGCTAAAAGCGCAGCACTTATAGGATATTCCCGAGCCAGATACCGTTTCAAAAAGCGCCCAGTCAGCACCCGGCGGTTATTTCCAAAACACCGGCGTGCCACGTCGTCACCCGGCAGTTATTTCCAGAACACCGGTGCGCCACATCATCACTCAACTATTATCCTCAAAGTGACCCACGCAGCCCGCTGTCGCTCGGCGTTACCTCTAAAACGCTGACATCGTCTTCAAGTCGCTCGGTGTTACCTCTAAAACGCTGACGCCGCCCTCAAGTCGCTCGGCGTTACCTCTAAAACGCTGACGTCGCCCTCAGGTCACTCGGCGTTACTTCTAAAACGCTGACGTCGTCTTCAAATCGCTCGGCGTTACCTCTAAAACGCTGACGCCGCCCTCTAGTCGCTCGGTTACCTCTAAAACGCTGACATCGCCCTCCAGTCACTCGGCGTTACCTCTAAAACACTGACATCGTCTTCAAGTCACTCGGCAGCTACCTCTAAAAAAAGCATCGATATGATGTCCGAGTTATTCACTTACTATTCCAAGGGAATCAACTTCACGAAAAAGGCAGGAAGAGCAATGATTCAAGAACTTTGAGTTATGAATATCGAAGAACAATCATCACAGAGAAGCTAATATCATTTCCTCATTAAAGGGAAGATATCATACTTACAAATCAACTCATTATGAGTTGATACTTCCCTATTACTACTGCTACATTACATTACCTTACTACTACTACTACTACGCTACACAATACTACTCTACACTACTAAGTACTACTACATTATTCTAACTATACTATACTAACATCTAAGGACCAGTGGCATCTAGCCACTGGCCCTGTTGCTGCCGCCGCCGCTGCCGCCCCTGTTGCTGCCCCTGCTGCTGCCACCACCGCCGCTGCCGCCCCTGCTGCCGCCGCCGTCACCGTCCTTGCTGCCGCTGCTGCCGCCCCTGGCGCTGCCGTCACCGTCACCGCCGCCACCGCCTTCGTCGTCGTCATCATCGTCGTCGCCGTCCTCGTCCTCGCCACCACCGTCCGAGTCCTCCTCATCCGAGGAGTACTCCGACTCATCCGAGCCCTCGAGCCTGGAGCGCTCGACGGCCCGGATGTACGTCCAGACCTCCGCCGTGAGCCCCTGGGAGTCGTCTGAGTTGTCAGACGACTCACGCAGGGGGATGGGAGCCGGAGACCCCTCAGACTCAGAGGAGAACTCCTCCTCTGAGTACTCCGAGTCACCAAAATCCTCCAATGGAGGAGTTGGCTCACGCTTACGCTTGTTGTTCTTGCCCATGGTGGAAGCGAAAGGGAGAGAAGAAAAGCAAGCAACAGAGAACAGCAAGAGATGTGAAAAAGCCAGAGAGACAATGACATTATTTATAGAAGGAGAAGGCAATCGCTCACCTCCAACCGCGGTCACTGAACAGTCGCAAAGCATTCAATAAGCACTTCAACCCGTCTGAAGACACGTCAGGCGGCTGACGCCGTTTCATGCAACACAACACCCATTGGGACTCCAGTCAACAGCGCGAAGGATATGATTACACCCGCCGTCACATCACATTACTACTCAGAAGCAGCCGGCTAAAACACTCAGCGTACCAAGCCGTCCCTTGCCCACACCCATTGGGGGGGGACGCCCAGGAATTATCAGTATATTTTTCAAAACTGTCACATCCGTGCAGGGCATGCAGTGAATACCTCAAGACAAAAATGAGATATCAGTAAGGATTAGAGGAAAGCCAAATATAGCCGGTGAAGTACAAAATATGGCCGACAGAAGCGACGTGAAGACTAGATAGAGAACGTCCATCAAATGTCCAATCAGTCGCAGAGCAAATAAATTACACCACCTAGCAAGATATGGATGGATTGCGAACTCGGCTGCAAAAGACAAAATACATGCTGACCTCTGAAGCATAATATTGATGACATAATGCTGACCTCCAAAGCATAATGCGGATGGCATCATGCCGATTTTTACAAGCAGAAAGGATAATCTTCAGCAAAAAGACACAAAAGGAAGACCTTCGAATGGATTATCCTCAAAAATCCACTTGAAGGTCGGGGGCTACACCCATTGGGTGCACCTTCGGTGCACCCCATGGATCATCATTCCAAGCCAAGATAATGCCGACTTCTAAGGCATGGGACAAGATTAAAGACAAGGCTGGCCCTCAACCAAAACGAAGGAGTAAAAATGGAAATAATTTCTGGTGAAGACCTTCGAGTAGATTATTTTCTAAAATCTACTCGAAGCTCGGGGGCTACACCCATTGGGTGGACCTCCGGTGCACCCAATGAAGTTCAGGGTCCTACAAGATGAAATGCCGAACTCTAAGGCACAAGCATGAAACAAAGCTTCGGTTTACGAGTGATCAAAGCAGGAGGAGACAGTAAGAAGTCGGTTTTTTCAAATCGCCTGCAAGGTGGACCTGGGATCTTTGGGCTAATTACCTCTAAATTAACCCAAAGATCGAAGGCTTGTGGGGGACAGATATCCCCCGGGTCCACTAGAAGAGTAAATGACCTCACGAAAGGCCCGAGGGCTCAATAAATCGTAAGGTCATTCTTTCGTGGGCCTGGGGAGGGACAATCAGCAAAACAGGTTGACATGAGGCCAGATTGGTACAAGCCTAGACGACCCACAACGTTGAGCGAGCGACCACAACAGAGATCCGACTTTCCCGCGCTGGAGCCCCCATGCAACGGAGCCATGCAAGGATAGGTCGACAGAACTTTAGGAAGATAAACTCAAACAGCTCACTATCTTTTAGTTACACATTTTTATCATATCCACGTGTATTGCCCCACGGTCGAGTATATAAGGCCTAGGGGGCACCCCTTCAGAAGGATGGACCCTATTACTCAGCCACCTACCTCAACTCTCTGCATTCTCAATTCGGAGAGCTCCCCTATAACCTCATTCACCAAGCATACTCACCAGGACATAGGGTGTTACGCGTCTCTAAGCGGCCCGAACCTGTAAACATTGTCCACTGTCCCTTGTGCATCTGGCACGAACCATTTTACTACAGTCGTCGACACCGTCCTACTCCTAAAAACACCTCAAGGGGCAACCCCGGGTGTGCGGTCGGACCCAAAACACCGACAAGCTACTCGACCTAGCATACTAGTATCCATCTCAAAAGGAATCCTGAGTTCATGCAACTAGGGTTTCAGGCAACTCCTACACTTAAGTGCACGGTACAAGCCTACAAACATTAAGTGTAGTAAAATAGCATATATAAACGGTTATGCATAAAACCAGGGCTTGCCTTTAATTTAACACTTAGATAGTGTTTGCTGGGGGTACTCGCTTGGCGAGCATCCACTGGTTAAGTCCATCCTTCCTTAGGTTGTCCACCATCTGCATCTTGTGGTTGGGACCACGTCACTTGCACGATCATCATCTCTCGGTCCTAAATGAGATGCAAGATGCATATGTATGAATATGATGAAAAATACCACAAGATATACAAAGACACAGTAGCGAACTATCATTAATTTAGAAGACACCGTAAACCACCACACGTTAGCATTAGTTATCTACACGTCACCGGGCATACGTAGTCGCTACCACTGGAAAGATGACGACGCTTACTTTACTTAACCAATACAAACATGACCACACAAGCATGAGCACAAGTGTTTACCACGTTCACTTTAATCGTCCATTAGTTACCTAACATTAAATTAGTTAAGTACACAAGTTCGCTACGACTTATATATAGATAGACTTAGTTGAAAAGGAATAATTACTTAATCGAGTTTTACAATCATTCACAAGGCAAACACTTATTAGACCTTAACCAATTTAGTTCACTAATTTAGCGAGACATGTACTAGTTACTTCTATACTTAGGCTTAATCATATTGGTTATAATGTCATTACTGCGTGTTCAACCAAAATCAAAATGAGGAAACAGTCGACCCGAGCCAAACACAACAGAGTAGAGCAATCCATCAAACTTAACAAAATTAGGACAGCAGCACAGCAGTTGCTTGTTTCAATCATAACTCACAAAATATTTATCTAAAAATAGTGAACAAAGACACTAGAAGGCTTTGTTGTCCAGAATTGGACAGATTTAGTCTTCAGACTTTAAACATCCATAACTTAATCTTCAGATCACCAAAAAGAGTCATCCAAGACTTTTTAGAAAGCTTAGAAAAAGTACTACATAACTTTTATAATCACCAAGAAGTGATTCTATGTTTAACCAAATCAAACAATTCAGTTTTTGAAATCTGTTCTGACAGTGGACAGAACACAGCAACCATTTTATAAAATTCATAACTCTTAATCTATCAGGCCTCTGGTTATGAAACTTTAACACAAACAAGATAAGAAAAGCATATACAACTTTCTTATAACGACGATGTAACACCATAAAAGCCATCAATTAAAATAATAAATTTAGATATTATATTGATTAGGGTAATAAAAATTTTTTTTGTTTAATTATTTATTTGCATTTTGATCATTTTCTTTCTATGCGCTTGCTTGATTCTCGGATGATTGTTATTAGTTTCCCTTGAAAAAGAAATCCTAGTAACTAAACAATAATGAAGAAAAATAATAATTATTAGTCTAAAAATAAGTATTCTATTTATAAATATTTTTGGTAAATTTTTTTTTTATTTTTGAGCTCCTTAAATAAGCGTTTCGGAATTGTAAAAAAAGAAAAAAGAAAAAAAACCAAATCCTACACTAACCGGCCCACTAGGGGCCCAAGACCCCAAACCCTAACCCCACAGTCACGCGCGCGCGCCTGGAAATCCCAAGCCGCCGCCGCCCATGCACTACTCCTCCCTCTCTCCTCTGTCTTCTCTCTCTCCCTCACGTCTCCCTCTCTCCTCTCTGTTTTCTCTCTCCCTTGCTTTTTCTCTCTCACGCACAAGCAAGGCAGGCAGCAGGCCTTGCCGCGGCCGAGCGCCCGCCCCGCCGCGCGTCCTGCGTGCTGCCCTGCACGCCGCACCGAGGCCGGCCCCACCGCGCGCAGGGAGCCGAGCCGCCTCGCGCGCGCCCCTACGCATCATGCCGCGACACCGAGCCCCGCCCGACCGAGCGACTCGCCAGGAGCTCGAGCAACCCAACCGCCGTTTCCCTTGTCGTTCCGCGCCCCTGCGTAATGGTAGCATCAAACGGACACCCGTTTCCTTCTTTCCCTCTCCCTGATTTCTCTCTGGTAACGCCTCCATTGATGGCCAGTGAAGGACGCCGGCGCCTCTCCCTCTCCCTGGCCGACCATCCATCTACCTCTCTCTCTCTATAAAAGGGACAGCAGAGCCTCCCCATTTCTTCCTACTCGAATTTGCCTCTCCCTCTAGCACTCCTCGCTCATCGCCAGTGCGTTGCCGTTCGTCGCCGGAGTGTGCCGTTCGTCGCCGGAGTTCGCCGGAGCCGCGTACTAGCTGTCCGTAGTCGAGCCCCGCTCTCCGTCGATCCGTCCCCGTCACACGCACGAACCCGAGGTTGTTGGCGACCCAAATTTATTTTATGTATTTTATAAAGTGCTTTCGATTCGATTCATGTGTTGTATAGTTCGTTTGTTGTAATATGAACACATGTAATTCCAATTTATGTATTTGTGTGCGCTATGGAATTTGTTAAAAATATACGATTAGTAGTGCACCGTGTTATTCCATGTAATCGATGCGTTAATTTTGGTTTAGAAAGATATGGCGTAGATTTAATAGTCACTTTGGCGATAAAATGCTAGATAGGAATTTTTGTAGTTAAATTTGGTCACGATAAATTTTAGAAACTACTTGGAGAATTATAGGTGCATTTTAAATGGATATGGAAAATGGTATAGATGTCATATGAATATTATAGGATTTTTAGATGATTTATCTAATTATTTTATTAGCATTTTCTTTTTTTGAAAGAAAAGGGGAAAAGATCACCAGTAGTGTGGTAAATAGATTTTTACTAGTTAAATAATCATGTTCGCAAATTGAGCACTTAGATTTTTTTTGGATTAAACAAAATACTAGTTTATGTCAGAATATCCTCACTTGTTTTATAAAAAGTACAATTACCAATTTATGTAGACTTTTAGAATATTAATATTATTAGATTCATTTTTGGTCATACTAAACAATTTGAGTTAGAAATAATAAAGGGTATTAATTTATTTATTAGTATTAAAAGATCATAAGTATTATTTAACTTCATTGATGGTGTTAAAATAAATTAATATTAGTTAAAATTATACTTATTGCACCCACTCCTAAATTCACCATTAGGATTCACATTAATAGCTATAATTAAATTAATAAGTATTTACGCGATTAGTACGTAATTAAAATGTGATTAGTACGACGTGTTAATGTGCATGTAATGGTGTATGATTATGTAATGGTGCATGTTTACTTATGGATGTATACTTTATTTTTTTTGTATGTGCGATGTGCGACCCTATTAGAAGCGGATTGTGCGGTAGAGAATCCGAACTCGTTCGAGGACGATCCGCAGGACTCGCTTGAGCAAGGCAAGTGGATTCTCCCTCTGCATATTCTGTTTGTACCTACTCATTGCATATAACAATGTTTACTTTTCGATATATTGCATAATTTGATGGGCTTACCTAGTTAAGGATTTCCTAGATTTACTACCTGTATTCCTTGTTTAACCTGGGAAAATAATTAAGCTGTGCAAGATTCATGCTACCGCTCAACTTAATGATTCTTAATGTCACTCTTGAATTGGTTTTAATGTTCCAAAAATGTTAATTTGCAATTATGACATTAACCCGATGGTTAAAGATAACTTTATTACAAATTAATTGGAACATGGAGTGACCACCCAGGATAACAGTGCAACCACGAGTGCTATCATGGCTCTGGCTTTGGTAAATAGCTCTATATGCTTAGTGCCTAGCAACCTTACCTGAAAGATGGGCAAGAGGGGGAGCGGTAGGTGCTGGCAGCCCATGTTAACATGGGGTCGTATTCTTGGCTAAGGTACTTCACCCAGGGGGCCACCACCATCGTCTTAGAAACCTTAGCGGGTTGCTTCGTATTAAGTGTATTTTGTGAAAACCTCATAATGGATCCCTAGCCATTCACCTCGGCAGTGTCTAAGGGTCCGATCAACCTGGGCTAGATGGGATACATGGCTTGTGGGTAAAGTTGTACCACCTCTGCAGAGTGTAAAACTTATATATCAGCCGTGCTCCCGGTTATGAGCGACCTGGACTCCTCACATGATAATTGAACTTAAAGATGGACATAAATTGAGATCCGATGATCTGCCAACAGTTTGCTTAAGTGGTTTCACTTAAGTGTTTTTGTTATATTCATAATCCTTTGTTTAATTGGGATATTTGGGATTCACTCTTATTAGTAAGACAGGTGTTGATAATAAAATGTTGACCAACTAAAATGCTTACTGCTCAACCTTAGCCTCACCTTGTTATACCTGCATTAATTTTTCCCCCACTTGCTGAGCCCCGACCATAAGTGAGCTCACCCTTGCTAATATTTTGATCAGAGGGTGATGCTGGAGACTTTGATGGAGAATTTATCGACGAGGAATTCTAAGTCTAACGATGCGCCGGTCAACTTCCTGTGGAAGATTGCCCAGTTGTTTATTTCCGCTCTACTTTGATGTGATACTTGTTTAAGACACAATGTCTCAGATGATGTAATAAAGTTTTATACTCTCTTTACGCCTTTATTGCATTGTCTTTTGATATATTACACTTGTGACGTCAACATATGTGTGGAAATGGATCCTGGCACACATATGGTATGCGCTCGGTTCTACCCCCTGGAACCGGGTGTGACAGAAGTGGTATCAAAGCTATGCTGACCCTAGGTCGTTAGATTAGTTAGAAATGGAAAGCCTAGTTGTTCAAAACTTGCTAATTTCATTCCTATAAATTCCTTTATCAGTCTTACCTCTTTGAAATTCAACTAAGTTGACTCTTCTCTTGTAGATGGTTCACACTCTCCAAACCACACGCGTCAACACCAGCTACGCCCCTCAGCCCCGGCAGATCCCGGTCTACCCAGTGGTAATCGAGGATGCCCCAGCGAATCTCCCTCCCGTCCGAGTGGAGAACGTGATCAACCTGGAGGACAGCTCGGAGGAGCAGCTGCCGACCCCCACCTCGTTGGCCGAGTCCCTGGCCTTCGCAGCTGGGTCAGCGACGTCAGCATCGTCGGCACCAGCTTTCCAAGCACCTGCACCTGGAGGCGACGACCCCGATGACTCCGGAGACGGCGACGACGAGGATGATGACGACGACGATGATGGAGAGGACGAACACGTCCACGAGGAAGCTAACTACGCCCAGCAGGACCACTTCATGGGGATTGGTCCAGTTGTCGAACATTACACATCAATGTTCGAAACAGGACACTTTCCCAACCTGCTGCAAGCAGTGCTGCACGAGCTAGGAGCCTACGTCCGCCCCCTGTACGAGACGAGGCGAGTGAGCGAGCCTCCCCGGGCTTGCTATTACATCACTCGCATCCATGTCAGGGTGATGGATGCAGGTGACAGGGGATTCAGGACTCTGTCTGCTCACGAGTCCCTGATACCACTGTCCACCTATGCTGCCTCTGTCAGCGACGCTGCCCGTCGGACCCTGTGGTCGCTTAGCCACACCTACCGGCAGCAGCTGCAGAACACAAGGTTCAGGCATCTCCCTCAGCGCCTGCGTGGAGAAAGCCAGACCAGCATTGTCCCCGGTGAGCCTGGTGAGGATCGCCTCAACACCCTAGCTGGTGTAGTGGCCGGTCTCAACACCGACCTGGACAGTGCCACTCTGGACCTCTACAGTGTGCACTTGGAGCTGGAGAATGCCCACGCCAGGATTGCAGCCCTGGAAGCTCAACTGCAAGGACTGAATCCGCCAGAAGCTCAGGTCCCCGCCGTGGCGCTGTCTCCTCCCCGCAAGAGGCTGCGCTATGGAGAGCCCGGATCCGTCACTAGGCTGCTTTAGGAGTGTTGATCATGATGTAATAAGTTACGCTTCGCGTTAGACGATGAAACTATCTTTAAATTTTTATATTAATAAATATCAACCATGTGATGGTGATTGGTTGAAATGCTTGATTTGAATCTTTGTTTGAGTGCTATGGTCTTATGGAATGATGGCCATAAGAACATATAAAATTTGTAAAACTTAAGCTATTTTCCCTCTTGAATCTTTTCTACTCCTCACTTTTCTAAGGACTTCACTTCCTAACAAATCAGATGGTGAACCAACGTCAAGGACCTAACAACCGGAACCAGCGTGGACAACAAGCACCACCACCACCGCCACCACCTAATCCCAACATGGAGCAGTTCATCGCCGCCCAAATGCAGATTCTGCAAGGACTCACTGCTGCGGTTCAACAATTACAACAGAACCAACAGAATCAGCAACCCCAGCAGCAGCAATATGCACCCCCGGCTAGAGATAAGCACCGGGACTTCATGAGTCATCACCCGCCTACATTCTCTCATGCGGTTGATCCTCTTGATGCCGATGACTGGCTCAAAGTCATTGGGAAGAAGCTGGACATCACTCAGTGCAACGACCGAGAGAAGGTCTTGTACGCCTCGGGAAGACTCGAGGGAGCTGCATCCGATTGGTGGGATGCCTTCACAGCGGCACATCCCAACGCTGATACCATAACCTGGCAGGAGTTTCAGGAGAACTTCCGCGCTCACCACATCCCCTCTGGAATTATGAAGCTGAAGAAGAAGGAGTTCCTTTCCCTTACTCAAGGGAATATGTCTGTCAGTGAGTATCGTGATCGCTTCACTCAGCTGTCACGTTATGCCCCTGAGGAAGTGGACACTGATGAGAAGCGCCAAGAGCGTTTCCTGGAAGGGTTGATTGGACCTCTGAACTATCAACTTCAGAGTCACACATTCCCCAACTTCCAGACACTCCTGAACAAGGCAATTGGCCTTGAAAGCAAAAGGAAGGAGCTATCTGACCACAAGAGAAAATTCCAAGGTCAGTCCAGCAGGAACACCCGGCCAAACAATGCTCAAGGTTCGCAGTTCCGCTCTGGAAATCAGGGAGGAAATAATTATCAAGTGCAACGCTCTGGACAGCAAGGCCAGAGAAACAACCAGAATCAGAATCAACAAAGGAGCAACCCCCAGGCCAACCAGAGGTCTGGTGGAAATTCACAGAACCGTCAGGGTGGCACCAACAACACTCAGGCCAGAAACAACGCACCTGTCCAACCCAACGGCTGTTTCAAGTGCGGTGAATTAGGCCACTATGCCAACAATTGCCCAAGGCGCAACCAGCAAACACCCCAAAGGAGCAACACTCAGAGAAATGACCAGAGCACCCCCGCTCGTGGATCTGCTCAGAACAAGACTCCGTAGAACCAGAGCCGAGGAAGGGTCAATCACGTCACTGCGGAATCAGTGCCTGAGGATGCCGACATTGTGTATGGTATGTTCTTTGTTAACTCCATACCTGCATCAGTTTTATTTGACTCTGGAGCATCACATTCATTTATAACTGAGTCATTTGTGGAAAAACATAACATACCTAAGTACCCTCTGAAGAGGATATTATACATTAGTTCACCAGGAGGTGACATGAAGGCCACACACTCATGCCCTCATGTTAATATCAAGATTCAAGGAATAGATTTTACAGTCGACCCAGTGGTCCTAGGATCCAACGGTATTGATGTGATTCTTGGATGCAACTGGTTGAAAAGTTGTGATGGAGTGATACGGTGTGCCAACGGAACAATTACGTTGACAAGTCCTCAAGGTGAAAGAATCCAAGTCAACATAGACAAGTCAACAGATGAAAAAGGGAAGACAGTGATCAATCACTTGGAAGAAAAGCCCTTGGAAAATATCAAAGTAGTGTGCGAATACCCAGACGTATTTCCGGAAGAATTACCAGGTATGCCACCTGACCGTGATATAGAGTTTTCTATTGAATTAGTACCTGGAACCGCACCTATCTCGAAAAGACCTTAAAGAATGGATGGCAAAGATTTAGTAGAACTGAAGAAACAAATAGAAGAATTACTAGAAAAAGGTTTTATTCGCCCAAGTTCATCCCCTTGGGGAGCCCCAGTGCTGTTTGTGAACAAGAAGGATGGTTCGAGAAGAATGTGCGTTGATTATAGAAGTTTGAATGAAGTAACCATCAAGAATAAATACCCACTACCTCGGATTGAAGATTTATTCGATCAAATGAAGGGAGCTAAGATATTCGCGAAGATAGATCTGAGATCGGGATATCATCAGTTAAAGATCCGAGCAGAAGATGTACCGAAGACAGCCTTCACCACGAGATATGGATTATATGAGTTTTTGGTCATGTCGTTTGGACTGACTAATGCACCAACATACTTTATGAACTTGATGAATAAAGTATTCATGGAATATCTGGATCAGTTTGTGGTCATATTCATTGACGACATACTGATATATTCTCCGAATGAAGAAACACACGAAGATCATCTAAGGCTAGTCCTACAAAAGCTTCGTGACAACCAACTGTACGCAAAATTCTCGAAGTGTGATTTTTGGTTGAAAGAAGTTGCTTTCTTAGGGCATATTGTTACCGATGGTGGAATTAAAGTGGACCCAGGAAAGATAAGTGAGATACTAAATTGGAAGCAACCCAAGGATGCGTCCAAGATTAGAAGTTTTCTTGGATTGGTAGGATATTATAGAAGATTTATTGAAGGTTTTTCCAAGTTAGTGAAGCCTCTTACCTCTCTACTGGAGAAAGGCAAAGAGTTCAAATGGGATGAAGCTTGTCAGAATTGTTTTGAGGAACTCAAGAAGAGGTTAACCACTGCACCAATACTGGTAATGCCAGACATCCACAAGGGATTTGATGTGTATTGCGATGCATCACACCTTGGACTTGGATGTGTGCTAATGCAAGAAGGAAAGGTGATTGCTTATGCTTCAAGACAGTTGAGAAGGCATGAAAAGAATTATCCTACGCATGATTTGGAACTAGCTGCCGTAGTGCATGATTTGAAGATTTGGAGGCACTATATGATTGGAAACAAGTGCAAAATCTTCATGGATCACAAAAGCTTGAAATATATATTCACTCAGAAGGAACTCAACCTCAGACAGAGAAGATGGCTAGAATTGATTAAAGATTATGATTTGGAGATACAATATCACCCCGGAAAGGCAAATGTAGTAGCTGATGCTTTGAGCCGTAAGGGTCAAGTGAACAACATCACTACTCATTTGATGTCACAGGAATTGTGCTGGGAAATGGAACGACTCAACCTTGGATTTCTCAATAATGTAGAAGCAACGGTGATGGAAGTCGAATCTACTTTGGAAGAAGAGATTCGTAAAGGACAAGAGTCCGATGAGAAGATTAAGGAAATTAAAACTTTGATTAGTTTGGGTAAAGCCCCAGATTTCACGGAAGATGAACAAGGCACAATATGGTTTAAGAAGAGAATCTGTGTACCGGAAATTGAGCACTTACGCCAACTTATTTTGAGAGAAGCTCATGATTCAGCTTACTCTATTCACCCTGGAAGAACAAAGATGTACCAGGATCTTAAGGAAAAGTATTGGTGGTACGGTTTGAAAAGAGATGTTGCTACTCATGTTGCATTATGTGACGTGTGTCAGCGAGTTAAAGCCGAACACCAAAGACCAGCAGGATTGCTACAACCTCTCAAGGTACCTGAATGGAAATGGGAAGAAATCAGTATGGATTTCATAGTTGGGCTACCCCGTACTCGAGATGGCTATGATTCAATATGGGTCATAGTAGACAGGTTAACTAAAGTAGCACACTTTATACCTGTGAAGACAACTTACTCAGGAGCTCAGTTAGCAGAATTATATATGTCGAGGATTGTCTGTCTGCATGGAGTACCAAAGAAGATCGTATCAGATCGAGGAACCCAATTTACCTCGCGCTTTTGGAAAAGACTTCATGAGTCCATGGATACCAAGCTAAATTTTAGTTCAGCTTATCATCCGCAAACGGATGGGCAAACGGAAAGAACGAACCAAGTATTAGAAGATATGCTAAGAGCGTGCGCTCTAAAGCATGGTAGAAGCTGGGATAAAAGTTTGCCTTATGCAGAATTTTCATATAACAACAGTTATCAAGCAAGTCTCAAAATGGCACCGTTTGAAGCACTATATGGACGAAAGTGTAGAACACCACTTTATTGGAATCAGACTGGAGAAAGTCAAGTATTTGGTCCAGAAATTCTCCAAGAGGCGGAAAAGCAAGTACAAATTATCAGAGAAAATTTGAAGACAGCACAGTCAAGACAGAAGAGCTATGCTGATAATAGAAGAAGAGAATTGATGTTTGAACTAGGAGACTTTGTCTACCTTAAAGTTTCACCGATGAGAGGAATGAAAAGGTTTAAGGTTAAAGGAAAATTATCACCTCGCTATATCGGCCCATTTAAGATTTTGGAAAGAAAAGGTGAAGTAGCCTACCAGTTAGAGCTACCCGATAGATTATCGGATGTGCATGACGTATTTCACGTATCACAACTCAAGAAGTGCTTGAGAGTACCAGAAGAACAGTTACCCATGGAGGAACTGAATGTTAATGAGGATTTGACTTATTCGGAGTACCCAATCAGAATTCTGAAAACATCTCGCAGAATTACGCGGAGTAAAGTCATTAACATGTGCAAAGTTTAGTGGAGTCATCATTCGGAAGATGAGGCCACTTGGGAAAGAGAAGATGAACTCAGAGCAGAATTTCCCCAGTTATTCTCGGAAGTTTCTTAATCTCGAGGACGAGATTCTTTTTAAGAGGGGTAGGTTTGTAACACCATAAAAGCCATCAATTAAAATAATAAATTTAGATATTATATTGATTAGGGTAATAAAAAAAAATTTTTTGTTTAATTATTTATTTGCATTTTGATCATTTTCTTTCTATGCGCTTGCTTGATTCTCGGATGATTGTTATTAGTTTCCCTTGAAAAAGAAATCCTAGTAACTAAACAATAATGAAGAAAAATAATAATTATTAGTCTAAAAATAAGTATTCTATTTATAAATATTTTTGGTAAATTTTTTATATTTTTGAGCTCCTTAAATAAGCGTTTCGGAATTGTAAAAAAAAAGAAAAAAAACCAAATCCTACACTAACCGGCCCACTAGGGGCCCAAGACCCCAAACCCTAACCCCACAGTCACGCGCGCGCGCCTGGAAATCCCAAGCCGCCGCCGCCCATGCACTACTCCTCCCTCTCTCCTCTGTCTTCTCTCTCTCCCTCACGTCTCCCTCTCTCCTCTCTGTTTTCTCTCTCCCTTGCTTTTTCTCTCTCACGCACAAGCAAGGCAGGCAGCAGGCCTTGCCGCGGCCGAGCGCCCGCCCCGCCGCGTGACTGCGCCGCGCGCCCTGCGTGCTGCCCTGCACGCCGCACCGAGGCCGGCCCCACCGCGCGCAGGGAGCCGAGCCACCTCGCGCGCGCCCCTACGCATCATGCCGCGACACCGAGCCCCGCCCGACCGAGCGACTCGCCAGGAGCTCGAGCAACCCAACAGCCGTTTCCCTTGCCGTTCCGCGCCCCTGCGTAATGGTAGCATCAAACGGACACCCGTTTCCTTCTTTCCCTCTCCCTGATTTCTCTCTGGTAACGCCTCCATTGATGGCCAGTGAAGGACGCCGGCGCCTCTCCCTCTCCCTGGCCGACCATCCATCTACCTCTCTCTCTCTATAAAAGGGACAGCAGAGCCTCCCCATTTCTTCCGACTCGAATTTGCCTCTCCCTCTAGCACTCCTCGCTCATCGCCAGTGCGTTGCCGTTCGTCGCCGGAGTGTGCCGTTCGTCGCCGGAGTTCGCCGGAGCCGCGTACTAGCTGTCCGTAGTCGAGCCCCGCTCTCCGTCGATCTGTCCCCGTCACACGCACGAACCCGAGGTTGTTGGCGACCCAAATTTATTTTATGTATTTTATAAAGTGCTTTCGATTCGATTCATGTGTTGTATAGTTCGTTTGTTGTAATATGAACACATGTGATTCCAATTTATGTATTTGTGTGCGCTACGGAATTTGTTAAAAATATACGATTAGTAGTGCACCGTGTTATTCCATGTAATCGACGCGTTGATTTTGGTTTAGAAAGATATGGCGTAGATTTAATAGTCACTTTGGCGATAAAATGCTAGATAGGAATTTTTGTAGTTAAATTTGGTCACGATAAATTTTAGAAACTACTTGGAGAATTATAGGTGCATTTTAAATGGATATGGAAAATGGTATAGATGTCATATGAATATTATAGGATTTTTAGATGATTTATCTAATTATTTTATTAGCATTTTCTTTTTTTGAAAGAAAAGGGGAAAAGATCACCAGTAGTGTGGTAAATAGATTTTTACTAGTTAAATAATCATGTTCGCAAATTGAGCACTTAGATTTTTTTGGATTAAACAAAATACTAGTTTATGTCAGAATATCCTCACTTGTTTTATAAAAAGTACAATTACCAATTTATGTAGACTTTTAGAATATTAATATTATTAGATTCATTTTTGGTCATACTAAACAATTTGAGTTAGAAATAATAAAGGGTATTAATTTATTTATTAGTATTAAAAGATCATAAGTATTATTTAACTTCATTGATGGTGTTAAAATAAATTAATATTAGTTAAAATTATACTTATTGCACCCACTCCTAAATTCACCATTAGGATTCACATTAATAGCTATAATTAAATTAATAAGTATTTACGCGATTAGTACGTAATTAAAATGTGATTAGTACGACGTGTTAATGTGCATGTAATGGTGTATGATTATGTAATGGTGCATGTTTACTTATGGATGTATACTTTATTTTTTTTGTATGTGCGATGTGCGACCCTATTAGAAGCGGATTGTGCGGTAGAGAATCCGAACTCGTTCGAGGACGATCCGCAGGACTCGCTTGAGCAAGGCAAGTGGATTCTCCCTCTGTATATTCTGTTTGTACCTACTCATTGCATATAACAATGTTTACTTTTCGATATATTGCATAATTTGATGGGCTTACCTAGTTAAGGATTTCCTAGATTTACTACCTGTATTCCTTGTTTAACCTGGGAAAATAATTAAGCTGTGCAAGATTCATGCTACCGCTCAACTTAATGATTCTTAATGTCACTCTTGAATTGGTTTTAATGTTCCAAAAATGTTAATTTGCAATTATGACATTAACCCGATGGTTAAAGATAACTTTATTACAAATTAATTGGAACATGGAGTGACCACCCAGGATAACAGTGCAACCACGAGTGCTATCATGGCTCTGGCTTTGGTAAATAGCTCTATATGCTTAGTGCCTAGCAACCTTACCTGAAAGATGGGCAAGAGGGGGAGCGGTAGGTGCTGGCAGCCCATGTTAACATGGGGTCGTATTCTTGGCTAAGGTACTTCACCCAGGGGGCCACCACCATCGTCTTAGAAACCTTAGCGGGTTGCTTCGTATTAAGTGTATTTTGTGAAAACCTCATAATGGATCCCTAGCCATTCACCTCGGCAGTGTCTAAGGGTCCGATCAACCCGGGCTAGATGGGATACATGGCTTGTGGGTAAAGTTGTACCACCTCTGCAGAGTGTAAAACTGATATATCAGCCGTGCTCCCGGTTATGAGCGACCTGGACTCCTCACATGATAATTGAACTTAAAGATGGACATAAATTGAGATCCGATGATCTGCCAACAGTTTGCTTAAGTGGTTTCACTTAAGTGTTTTTGTTATATTCATAATCCTTTGTTTAATTGGGATATTTGGGATTCACTCTTATTAGTAAGACAGGTGTTGATAATAAAATGTTGACCAACTAAAATACTTACTGCTCAACCTTAGCCTCACCTTGTTATACCTGCATTAATTTTTCCCCCACTTGCTGAGCCCCGACCATAAGTGAGCTCACCCTTGCTAATATTTTGATCAGAGGGTGATGCTGGAGACTTTGATGGAGAATTTATCGACGAGGAATTCTAAGTCTAACGATGCGCCGGTCAACTTCCTGTGGAAGATTGCCCAGTTGTTTATTTCCGCTCTACTTTGATGTGATACTTGTTTAAGACACAATGTCTCAGATGATGTAATAAAGTTTTATACTCTCTTTACGCCTTTATTGCATTGTCTTTTGATATATTACACTTGTGACATCAACATATGTGTGGAAATGGATCCTGGCACACATATGGTATGCGCTCGGTTCTACCCCCTGGAACCGGGTGTGACAGACGATGAACAGATTGTAACATTAAATTAGGCAAACAATGCAGTTTCTGAAATCTGTACAGAATTTGGGCAGATTCAGTTACTGAATTTGTGAAAAGCATAAATTCTAAACGATCAGACTTATGGCTGTAAAATTTTAACACAAGTAAGATAATAATGTTATCTACAACTTTTCTATATGGCTTTTCTACAAAAAACATGATTTGAGTCATCAAACATATAGCATAGGGAAATCACTGCGTGCAGTCCAAAACAACAACTAATAATTTCAGCTCATATTTACTTCAAAAATTGCCGCGTTCTAGAAACTCGAACCATTCTAACACTTTACCATTTGTTAGCGTTAAATTAATCAAATGAGGACTAATAAGTAGACTTACTAATTCTTATCCGTGTCATTTTGAACACTAGAAGTACCATACTCAATTAACAACGCATTCTCTACAATAATCAATATCGAAGCGCTTTTCACCCAATAATTTGCATTTTAACTTAGACTTCACATGAGCACTACTACTTTTTACCCGCGATCATAACTAGACACATTTAGGCCATAACAAGCAAATCATCGTGATTACGAGCTTAACCAACCCGTCTAACACTTCGACTAACTAGAGCAACGACATAGCCCGCTAAATAACATACACGTCGGCTTGCCTATTATTATTGCAATTCGAGACACAACATACACTGCCACATTTTTATAAACACACATACTCACAAGTATTTTCGCACACCGACCAAATCATACGAATCGTAAACCACGAATCTCTAACTCGAAACCATCATGCGCTTACATCCCAAATCATGAACACATAACGCGTATTGACCCGACTCAAGATATAGAGGAAGCGATGGCTACTTTGGCATGCCACCACCTCTCTATATAAGCCAAAACAATTTCTACTATCGGCTAAGAGTTCTAAGTATAAAACTATGGAGAGATGCAAGTTCGTTTATTCTCTAAACCAGTTTTTAAATACGAATTTCTACAGAAAAACTTTTCCACTAAAACATGCCAACCTATAGATCCAATAGTTAGAGCATTTCATAAGGAAGCCAACAAAACAAATTTCACGATTTTAGGAGCTACCAAACTAAAGATATAAATTTTGGAAGATATTACTAAATCTGGAATTTGAAGTACCATTACCCTTGGCCTTGGGTCCACTTGTCATAGGCACAGGGGTTCTTCTTCCTTGAACTCATGCACGCATACAGGGAGAAGGTCGAACGTGAGGGAGGTGGAGCTCTAGAGATCGCAGCTTGGGCGCCGATGCGAGCATGATAGAGAGTGTAGTGGGTGGCCATGAAGCCGAGGAAGACGAGGGGTGCTCATCGGCGACGGTGTTTGACGCTTGCTGTGCACGGTGGCCGGCTATGGCCGAGCTGCAGGCGCTGCTGGTCGGCTGGCGCGATGTGAACAGGAGCGCGACTGGCTGTGATGTGGAGGAGCTAGGGCACGGCCGTCTGGTGGCCATGGCCTCGGTCTGCGTCGGCTTTGGCCAGCTGCAGCTCCTGCTATGTGTGAGCTCCGGAAGGAATGTTAAGGAAGCTGGAAGCTGGACGCTGGTGCATCGCTTTAAAGGCGTAGGTCGCCGTGGCCATTGGCCGGTCATGGGCGGCAGCCCGCCACTAGCCAACGTTGGTCGGCGCCCTGGACAGGGACTCCACGTGGCTGTGCCGCTCTGCACATGGCAGAAGGTGGCGTGATGACCTTGCTTGCTGACGTGCGTTCGATTTTCTATTTTTTTCCTCATTTTTTTAATCATGACACGGATACAAATCAAAAAAAAATTAATAAATAAACTTAGTTTTAAACTCTCTACGATAGGAATTATCGATGTGTTCAGCATTAAACAGCTCGCGACGATGAATAAGAAACACGACTAATTTGTTAGCGATCTGAGTCGGTGTTGCCTAAAAATTCATCACATGTTATTTTAAAAATGTTTTGACTTAATTTTACCATGCTTTCGAATTAGAACCTCGTAGTTCGAATTAAAACTTAATAATATGAGTTGTTCCATTTTAGAATTATTGTTGCTTTTGTTCGTACCGAAGATAAATTTTTGCTCTTGTACCAGTCTACGCTCGTGGCTGGGATTATAAAAATCAAGGTCTTTCTAAATGTGACGTTATATTATAGTTATTAAATCAAGAACCAATTTAGCAGGGAAGTAATCAGATTTTATATGGATAATACTAGTTTGGGTCGGATAAGAATTCATTAGAAGTCGACATATTAGAGATCCCGCTTGAGAGTACAGATTCAGGCAAAACATTTGGATATATAGATCGAATGTGCTTAGTACATTCAAACGCTTGACACAGGTATCCGCACGTTAATCCTGATTCCAATTTCCATCTCGTAGACAACCAATCCCCATGGATTGTTGTCCACAATCCAACATCATTATGATAAGAAATTGGAGACAACCAATTACTGACCTCGCGCGAGTGCTAGAAAATCACTCGACTTCTACCGAGATCCCTAATTAGTAAAGCAGCTACTCGATCTAGCATACTAGTATCCATCTCAAAAGGAAATCCTGAGGTAATAAAACTAGGGTTTCAGGCAACTCCTACACTTAAGTGCACATTACAAGCCTACAATCATTAACTGTAGTAAAATAATATATAGAACTGGTTATGCATAAAACCGGGGCTTGCCTTCCAAAGCTGGGGTAGGTAGATCCTCGATGGCAGGTTCTGGTGCTGGATCCTGGGCTAACTTCTGAGCAACTCCTTGCTCCGGCACGAGGATGTACCCTCCGTCAGCGAGGTTGCAATCTATCGAATGCAATGAATAAGATATATGTATGCTATGAAATGCAGAATTTAGTAACCATTATGCCTAGTGAAGAAAAACTAAGTTAGTTGATAACTTAGGTTTTTCTTGTTATAAGAAGCTCTTAGTGGTTTATGCTTAGCAATTTAGGTTTGAGGTTTTGCTTAGAGGCAAACATAGTGGATTAAGACTTGGATTGCCCCTTAGAGCATCTCCAACAACGTGACCTATAAAAATGCCCTATAATTTGAAAATGAGTATATTTTATAGAATTTTGGGCACCAACAAAACACCCCGCTCCAACAGTAAAGCCCCAAATCTAGACTATAGGGCAGC
Source organism: Zea luxurians (assembly GCA_029449295.1). Classification (NCBI taxonomy): domain Eukaryota; kingdom Viridiplantae; phylum Streptophyta; class Magnoliopsida; order Poales; family Poaceae; genus Zea; species Zea luxurians. The sequence goes on from JAOPSE010000009.1 coordinate 125,328,318, forward strand.
CCACTACGGTGTAGTATATTTGAGTCACTTGAGAGGGTGCCCTATAGTTTTTTGACAAAATTTTATGAAATGGGGCACTGTTGGAGTAGTTTTTCCTGTGTAGAGCCCTATATTTCAATTTGAGGCACTAGTTTGAGGCATTGTTGGAGATGCTCTTAAAGGTTCTATTAGGTACTCAAGGGCTTTTGCTCTTTTGGTCAGGGTAACATTAATCTCCCCTACTAATTTCTCTTTTTATTTTCTATTTATGCTCTTAAGGTGGGTTTGAACTACAACAGTGATTTCAAAATTTCCAAAAATTCTGTAAAACTTACAGTGGGTTAATATTGGTCACTGTAGTCCGTCCTATAAATTTGGGGTCAAAAATAAATAAAATAGGCCCTGGACAAAAATAACAAAAGCTGGGGCAGAGGGGTCACTTTGCACTACAACTCTTACCTAGGTGTGGGTTATGTAATAAGAGTTATTTTTGTTGGTATCTATGGGTAATAACATGCTTCAGTGACAAAAATCACAGAGGGTTACTTAGTGGTTAAGTAGTTACGATTTTCTAAAGTTTAATGCCAAAAAGACACTTATAACTAACTTGCTATTTGAAAAATATCAAACAACAAAACTTGTATTTTTCCTAGGTTCTTCTTTGCACATGAACAGTCATTCCTAAGGTAGGGGTGTTTTCTCCTTAGGATTATTTCTTATGACTTTTCAAAGTTTTCTCTGTTTTTCATGAATAATTGTGAGTGCAATTTCTTTTCACTGGACTATGGTTCAACAGATTTTTCTTGTGAACTACATAACTTAGGCATGCTAGGAAAAATATGGTTGCCCTCTGGTTTCCATTTTCAATCCCTTTTCTTCATTTTCCTAAGTTTGAGCATAAACAAGTTTTAGTGAATAAACCTTCCTTGACCTTGTACACTGGGGTGTTTATTAATTTTAAACAGTGTAACTACTAGGTTAGTGTCTCCACTATTTTTCTCAACCGTGGTCTAACAATATTTCTATTTTCCCTTTATTAATAAGTTTTGGGCAATTCTCTTATTTAAATCAATACTCTAGAAAACATTACAGTAACCATGGGGTTTACTATTTTTGCTTGATAGTTTATATTTCACAAAGTCTAGCCAAATTGGTTTGACTAATTTTGGATGATTATTGTTGAAGTTATGCATTTATCAAGTTCTCTACAGAATTTAAAAGAAAGCAAATTCGAAATGGAAAAGAAAAATAGATTTGCGCTCAAGTCCCTGGGTTTTCTGTAACACCCCAGGTGTTACTATGGCCATGGCACATCTATGCACTAATGGCTATGATCACATGTGGAAGAAACATGAGAAGAAGAGCATAAAACCTTAGGGACCATGTATTAGCCAAGAATGTTAATGACCAAAAGCATTACCCAAGCCTTTGTGCAATTATCACCTTGGGCAAAAGAGGATTAAACCCTAGACCCCTCTTGAGCCCTTAACTCCTAAAACCTTGGATTGAAAGGGGGGAAAGGTTAAGCAAATGTGCATGTCATGATTTAACCTTTGGCCAAAGTTTAAGTAACATATTAATCTACAAAATACAGAGAGGAAACATTACAAAAAGATCCCTTAGAGAACCCCAAATCCATTCCTTAAGTGGAGAGAGAGCTAGAGCTCTCTAATTCTCTCTAAGTCAAATTCTACACCTAATCTAAAGATCCACCATGTTCACTTAGTAGATGGCACCAAAACCACCTAAGTTGTATACCAAAAATGTGGCACACCACCTAAGGCACCCACTGGAAAAAGTTGAGACGGAGCCCTAGACTTTTGACATGATTTGGCATGGCTTTTGTCGCGAGGTGGGCAGAGGGACAAGCCAGATTTGGCGTCCGCATATCTCCCTACCTAGGGCATATCTGCCATGGGGACTCACACATAAGAGCTAGCCCTAGGTGCCAGCAAGAGGCCTGCGCCGGATTTTTGCCAAGATTCGCACGCTATCGATCTTGGCGGACTGTTGAACACGGGCAGAAGAAAACTTCCACGTGTTCGACGCGCTCTGAGCACGCTAGAGCACGCCCACGCTCGACCCCGCACGCCCCGCGCCGCGCTGAGCCGCGCCCGTGTCCCCTGCTCGCGCCCACGCCTATAAAGCCCCCTCAGGCGTCGATCGTACTCCCCCGCGCACGCTCGACCTCACTGGAGCCTGAAACCACCGGCGTTTGCCCCGCGCACGGCGTGCCCGCGGCCACCCGAGCCCCTGTCATCGGAGATCGACCAACAGAGCCCTTCCCAGCCACGCCCGACCCTCGGAAGAGACCGTGCATGCCTCGGTGAAGCTCCCCGAGCAAGGAATCGGACTTTGCTTCGCCGGAGAAGCCAGTCCACGGTCACCGGACTTCACCCGATCGCCGGTGAACGTAGACCGGGCAAATCTCTACCCCATTCTTCAATTCCTTGTGCACATCGCCTCTACGTCATCCCGTGGAGCTCATCGTGCCATTTGATTGAACTAGATCGCCGTGGTTCAGCCGGAACACCCGCCGCCGACGAGATCACCCGCCTGCGCACGTGGACCGGCCGATTCCGGCCACCACCACCATCGAGCCGTACACCGCTGTGACCGCCAGGACCTCCAGAAGCCAACCTCGCCCCTCGCCGGCCCTCTCTCACCGCCGGTAAGCCGCGCCGCCCTTTTCTTTACCGCGGGTACTGTTTGCATTAGGGGAAGGACCTCGGGGAAGAAGAAGGAAAGGTCGGGGGGGTTTCGAACTGTCAGTGACCCAGGGGAATAGTGGCGCAGGGGTAGAAATGAGTGGATTGATTTAGAATGAACCCAGGGTCCTCGGTGTAAACTGGTTTTCTAGGAAACCTTTTTAATATTTCTAATTTAAATGCAAACAGAGCTTGTAAAATTCATAACTTCAGTTTTATTCAACCAAATTTGGTCAAACAAATTTTGCCTGATTCTAAATAATGTGAACTACTTAGGAAAAATACAAACACCCCTTAGTATTGCAAAGGAATTTAAGGTTTGGATTTAAATATTGATTTGGCCAAAAGCTAAATAATAGGAGGAAAAATAGTTGCACTGTTAGACTGAGGTTAAGAAAATTTGGAGAAGTACCTAATCACTTCCTAACCTGTTTAAAAATAATAAACCCCTCTGTACACCCAGTTAAGGTAGAGTTTACCATTTAAATCCTTTTTAGCCTAAAGTTAGGGAAAATTTTAATGGAGGTTTAAATAAAGAACCAGGGAGCACCCATATTTTTGTTAGTTTACTTATTCAGTATAGTTTACTAGAAAAATTTATTATACCCTTGTTTAGTATAGAACAAAGGAGATACCTTTTATTTTAAGGAAACAAGGAAAACTTAGAAAAACCCTAGAAAAATAACCCCAATGATGAAACACCCCAAACCTTAGGATAACTAATGTTTTGTTATTAAGAACATAGGAAAAATGTAAAATCTATTGTTTGACATTTTGCAAATAACAAGATAGTAGTAAGTGCCTTTTTGACATAAAACTTTAGAAATCCACAACTAAATATCCATTAGGCCTTTTTCTGTGATCTTAAACACATAGGCCTAATATCACCTAGGTATTTGGACAAAAATACAATTTGGTACAGAAACCTCAAGTAGATCACAGCTATAGTGTAGAGTGCCCTTTTAAAACTTATCCTTGTTAATTTTGCACAAGTAGTATTTGAATCAGTATCCACCTCAAATTTGTAGGACAAGTTACAGTGACCACTAGTAACCCACTGTAATTTTTGCAGAATTTTTGGAGAAAGTTGAATCACTGTTGTAGTTCAAACCCACGCTAGAATTTATATATAGAAAAAGAAAAGGGAAATTAATAATGGAAAGCAATGTCATTTTAACCCAACCAGCAAAATCCCTCATTTGTCTACTAAAACATCTAAGAGAAATCCAAGTTCAATTCACTATGCTTATCCCTGGGCAAAACCCAAACCTAAAATAGATAAGCATAAACCACTAAAGAGCCACGTATAACCAGGAAATCCTAAGTTACTAACTAACTTAGTTTTCTTTCGCTTAGCATAATGTTTACTAAATACTGCATAATCATGGCATACATATTCTTATTCATTGCATTCGATAGATTGCAACCTCACTGACGGAGAGTACGTCCTTGTGCCGGAGCAAGGAGCTGCTCAGGAGGTAGCCCCGGATCCAGCACCAGAGCCTGCACCAGAGGATCTGCCTACCCCAGCCTTGGAAGGCAAGCCCCGGTTTTATGCATAACCAGTTCTATATATTATTTTACTGCACTTAATGATGGTAGGCTTGTATTGTGCACTTAAGTGTAGGAGTTGACTGAAACCCTAGTTGCATGATCCCAGGAATCCTTTTGTGATGGATACTAGTATGCTAGGTCGAGTAGTTGCTTTGCTAATTAGGGATCTCGGTAGAAGTCGAGTGATTTTTCTAGCACTCGCGCGAGGTCAGGAATTGGTTGTACCCACTTTCATATCATATCGATGATTGGTCTGTGGACACGGATCCATGGGGATGCGTGGTCTACGAGATGAAATTGGAATAAGGATTAACGTGCGGATACCTGTGTCATGCGTTTGAACGTACTAAGCACATGCCGAGAAATATGGTAAATCGGTAAACCTGATTGAACTTGGCAGTGGACTTTACCCCTCACGCGACCTGAAACGTGGTCTCACATTCCGATTATGGTGGGTACAAGTGCGGTCACTGCACTACGGCAGTCGGGGTCAGTGAGGCATTGTACGCCAAGGCGGTGAGCCCTGATCTGCTGACGGGGAATCGATGGGGACGGTTGATGTGTGTGGGGACGGAGTGCTTGGCCACGTCATGTGTTTAGGTTTACCTTGCAAGGATAAAAACTCGATTCGAATCGTCTGCTTCTCGCAACTAATGAGACTGCTTGATCCATTGTACTGCATTGAGTAACAAGTTGAAATGTGATGATGTGGCAAAAGATGTTGATTGCTAATGTGTTTGATACCATGAATGAGTAGATAGTACACATTTAGTCTTAAGAGAGGCACACTTAAACTTGACAAAGCTAAAACTTGATTTTTAGACTCAGCTAGTGCTTTTGGCAACCAAACCCCACAGCCAAACAACTGCATGTCTAGAGGTAGAGGAGTAGTCTCCTCACACCGGGTAATTCTAGCTGAGTATTAGTATACTCAGCCTTGCTTGTGGCATAATTTTACAGGTTCTTTGGAGGACATGGTTGCTGGAGAGACTTGGCCATCCATCTTACCACTGGGTTGGATAGTCGAGTGGGATCCTGCCTCGGCTGAGGAGGAGCATGAGGAGTGATGGGACAGGCTTCCCCATCTCTCTGTTTATTTATCGTTAGTTTTATTCCGCTGCACTTCGAACAATGATGACTACTTTTGCTAAAACTCTGATGATGATGTAATAAGTTTAATACTCCTTGATGTATGGTTTTATGCGTTATTGTATTTGCTCTGTGACTCACCATCAAGTGAGATTGTGGTACTTGATCCTGTCAGTGGCCTCGTCGGACTAGATCCGAGGGATTGACGGGTTATTTTCCTTTAAGTGTGGTCTAGCCTCTAAGGTGGGACTTAGGCACTTAAGTTGGAATAATTCGGGCAGTTCCGCCACACACTACACCAAAATGCTTAACTTCCTAGGGCCTAAACCGTAGGAAGTTAGAGCTAAACTCTCGGAAGTTATATAAACCGTCGGAAGATAGATAATTTCGTCGGAAGTTTGGCTCTCGTAACATTTTAGTCGGAACTTACGCTAACTTCCGAGAGGCTCTCGGAAGTTATGCTAACTTCCGAGAGCCAAAGTTCCCTCTCCGAAGTTACGCTAACTTCCGAGAGCCAAAGCAGTTCTCTCGGAAGTTAAAGTTTGACGCCGTTCGTTTTGCACTGACGCCTTGTGAAGGCTAACTTCCCACCGTTTTGGTTGTCCTCTCGGAAGTTAAAATGACTAGCACAAAAAATGCAATTTACTTTTCATTATTCACCACATTAACAGCCACATATATCAAAATAACAACCACATATATCAAAATAACAGCCACATATATCACAATATACAAAAATGACAGCCACAATATACCACAATATATTTAAAAGCCACAATATACCACATGTCACATATAAAGTCATAAAAGTCTGGCCAGAACAGTCCACAAAGTTTCAAGTCTCATAAGACACAAGTTACATCCACATAATAGTCTCACAAGACACAAGTTTCAAGTCTCACAAAACACAGAATGGAAGTCCACTACTATCGATCAGCATCAGGAATCAGCGAAAAGTGATGCTCGCTACCACCACTGGCGAACAACGCATCGACAAAGTCTAAGCCATCATGTTGTTGCTGCACCGGCAAGGTAGCTGGAGGGGTCTCATATACCTGTACAAATGACATTCATGGAGTTACACCATAATATAACAAGTAAATAATGAAAAATTTGCATACCTGATGTTCGGTAGGTGGAGGTGGAGGTGAAGGCCAAAGAAAATGTATGGGAGGTGGAGGTGGGGGGGCCATCGGAACCTGTATCCCTTAGGCTTGTGCTAGATGCTATCAAATCGCCGAACACATTAATGTTAGTGTTTTAAATCAATACATAACTTAAAATGAAAGATCTTTTTGAACTTACTTGTATCAGTGCTTGCTGTTGTTGAAACTGAGTAGCATAGTATTCTTGTTGCGCAGCATGTTGCCTCAAGTATTCCTCCTGAACCCTTTGCCGCTCCTGATGTTGCCTAAACTCTTCTCGTAGTCGCTCAACTTCTGCAGTATCCTGAGTAGAGCGACGGGAGCTATGAGCAGCAGACCTCGACGAACCTCCCCTCTGAACCGTCACCTGGCTCGAGTCGATGACGTTATCGAACATCGAGTACCTTCAAACAAGTAACATCACAACAGATTCAAAATAAATGTATTGTACTTAAACCGATGAAACAAGATAAGGTATGTAGAGTCCATACCTTCCATGGGGTTTTCCACCACTCGCATACACAACCTGAGGATCAATAGGTGCGGTCCTCCAGTCATAGTCCGATCCATGTTGACTAGACATCGCCTCACCATATGCAGCCTGCATACAAAAGAACAATGCCATCTTACATACAAAATTTCATATGAACAAAATGTACCAAGCATTTCAAAACACTCACCAGACGATCTGTTGCCTTTTGGCTACACAACACATCTAGGTTTGCAGGATCTGGTCCTCTGTGCCCCCTCAGGTATACTTGAACATCACTGGGCACTACACCACTGCTAGCTTCCTGTATGTACATTTGACAAACATTATAATCAGAAATTACAGCAAGTCAACTACAATCAACAAAAAATGAAATAAATTGCACTTACCATTCGTTTTGCCAAACGAAAGTGATCATCACCTCCATACTTGTGATACGACTCGGTTCCACGATTGGAACTTTGTCGCATAGACTTTGCCTTGAAATCATCAGAAGCCCAATAATGGCATAAGGCACGCCAAGCAGCATCATTGGCGGCTATCCATGGATTGAATGCTACGGAAACACAATTCATTTACAAGTAATTGTATCATATACAAGCAACAAAAAATTTTCTAACACAAGCACAAACATCATTTACCTGAAGAAAATCTTGCTCAGTCATAGAAAGTCCATACTGTGACGCCTCACTCTTAGTGGCTGCACGTCGTCCTTCACTACTCAACATAGCTTGATTAATCACCTGGATTCGAACATAGTACATCATATCCGCAACAACATCTGCTGCGTTCCTATGGAACACGGAGTGTGCATGCTCGGTATGAGTAGCTCCATCAGGCAACTTATAATGTTTCTGAAAAAAACATAGTCAAGAATCCATAATATGAATCAATCATTGAGCTGATAACTTGGCAAGAAGATAGATAAACATACCCAGAAGTCGTGCCAAACTGCACCTTGCGCATTCCCATGTTGCGCATTAACAACAAGGCCGTATTGATCCCATCTTGTGACAGGGACCTCATTACCATTCTCAATCAACAATCCAGGCCATCTCATATGACAGATATTGCCCAACACTTTATTTACTTGCCTTACACGATCTTTGCCGGTGAAACTACTATCCACCCAACCCCTAACAACACAAGCACAATTGTCAAAATCAAAAACTAATCGTTTATCCTCAATGTGTAAGACATAAGAACAAAGCAAAGATGCTCTTACCCATCTTCAGACGGTATTATCTCAACCTTGTTAACTGGTTCTTTAGGAGGGGGGACCCAACTAGTCTTTCGTGGCTTCCGGACCCGTGAAGACCCTACAACTCCCCCGCTTCCAGAACCTCCTCCACTAGCTCCCCCAACTCCCGACCCTCCATCTCCTGCCCACCCACTTGCATCCTTGAGCCATTCATCCCACCCTCTCTCCACCTCCCTACCCTGGACATCCTCAACATCTTCCACTTGTATCCCCTCCTCTGCCTCTACCTCATCTTCAGACTCATTCTACAGAACAAAATTAATAATTTAGTTATTCGAAATCATACAAATATTACATTACAAAACAAATATATTGGTTACCTCATCCCTTAGTACGCCGACTGGCTGGCCCTGCAACTCTGGAACATGCTCCAACAAAGCTCTACGCCTGCTCGAGCTTGAACTCGTGCCCTGGAACACTAAGTCCTCCTTTCTCCCAAAAATGGAGGCTCTCCTCGCTAGTCCCTTAGCGGGCTGCTTGACCTTTTTAGACATCCTGTTATTAAAACAAAATCAAATTAGTAAATGAACATAAAGTAAATGAGCATAATGTATTGAAATGAACAATTAATAAATAATTACTTTTTAGTCGTATTCAAAATCAGGATCAAATTGTTTTCTTCGATTAGATGTTATCTTCTTTGACTTCCGTTTCCGTTTTTTGGGACTTACTACATCTTCAGGATCTCCCACTAATGATTCTGGCAAAACCTCAGTATCTATATTAAAATTGGCCGGAAGTTCATCTTCTTGGTAAATTTCTTCAACTTCCGCCTCAAACCATTCACCCTTGTTGTGTAACTATTCACGAGGATTAACTTTGTACACTACCCATGTGGCTTCCAGCTTTATAGATGGATATGGTATGTAGTACACCTGGTCAACTTGGTGAGCAAGAACAAATTTGCTACATGCACTTGTTTTGAGCTCATGTTTGACTTCTACCATGCCAAATTGGTTTTCTACAGTCCCTTGATTGGGATCAAACCAATCACATTTGAAAAACACCACCTTAAGATTTTTGCTCCCAGCGAAGTCGTACTCGAGTATGTCATTAATAACTCCATAATAATTCATCTCTCTTCCACGATCATCGACTGCCCTTCATACAACTCCAGTATTTTTTGTCGCCGCAAATGGACGAGTACATTCAAATTTGGTCAAACAAAAACGAAACCCCTTAATGTCGTAACGACCGTAGCTTCTGACTTTTACGATTGCGTAAGACATCTGAAGCAAGTCCTCATCTAAATTTGGAATTTTGTCACACTGCCAATCAGATGGTGAAATTAGATTTCTAAAAAATATATAAAGTAGAACAAGAGTGTTAGGTTATTTACATAAGCTCGCAACCAATTAATGAAATTGGGATTCCCATGTCTTCCTCGAAGCGCGTTTTCATACTGCCTCGAGGACAATTTCTCATTAAGTTGCGATTGGAATTCTCTGTTACAACAAAAACAAATGAGGTGCGGAACACGATTACTATATAGATACACAAATGACAAATTAAATTTCATCTTACTTGAAATATGGGGTCATCTCATCCATATTTTCATACATATAGAGCAAAGTGTCCAACTTTTCTTCGCGCTCAGGATGATATTCCGTGGATGCTCCGACAGCCTTGCCCTCAATCTCAAAAATTTGGAGATTGCTACGAGTCCCTACTTTGGCATCATGATACCTCAATGTAGGGGCATTGATATTGTGCTCGTCTGCAAAGTATACACTCGTGAAGGCTGCTACCTCTTTATATTTGAATTCTTCAGCTATACACCCTTCAACTCTTCCTTTGTTACCAACCATTGAACTAAGCTTCTTTAAAGCCCTTTCAATATGGTACATCCACCTGTATTGCACAGGTCCACCAACCTTAGCTTCATATGGAAGGTGGACAAGTAGATGTTGCATTGGATTGAAGAATCCTGGGGGGATATTTTTTCCAACTTGCATATAAGGACAGGAATTTCTGCTTCCAACTTCTCCATCACCTCTTTCTTTATTTCTTTAGCACAAAGTTGCCTATAAAAGTAGCTTAACTCAGCTAACACCTTCCAGATACTGACTTTCAAGTACCCATGGAACATTATAGGGAGGAGCCTTTCCATCGTTATATGATAATCATGGCTTTTCAATCGAGTTATTTTCTTTGTCTTCAAGTTCACAGCTCTCCTAAACCCAGCCTCATAACCATCTAGGAATTTCAAATTTTTCAACCATTCCATTACTTCATTCTTCTGTTTAGGTTTTAGACAAAATTGAGCACATGGCTTTTTTCCATTTTCGTCGAGTTCCTAGGTTGGTCGGTTACAAAGTTTTGCTAAGTCCTTCCTGGCCTTTATATTGTCTTTTGTTTTGTCGCCTAGATTCATGCAAGTACTTAGAATGCTTTCACCAACATTACATTCCTGATGCATGATGTTAATGTTATGCATCAGAATCAATGCCTTAACATAAGGGAGTTCCCATAAACCACATTTATGTGTCCAGTTATGCTCGGTTCCAAAACCTATGTATCCATCACCACTTTCATTCTCATTCAAATTATTAAGCATAGCCTCAATCTCTATTCCGCTCAGACGTCTGGGCGATCCCTTTGTCACGATAGTGCCCTTCTTAAAGGTGTTAACCTCGAACCTATACGGGTGTTTTTGGGGCAAGAAGCATCTGTGGCAGTCAAAGTAACAGATCTTCCCTCCAAACTCTAGGCGGAAACAATCTGTATCCTTGCCACATATTGGGCATGTCAGAGTTCCATGGCAACTCCATCCAGCAAATAAACTGTATGCCATGAAATCATGAATGGACCACAAATACGCAACTCGAAGTGTGAATCTCTCGTTTTTGTAGCAATCGTATGCTTCAACTCCTTTCCATAACTTTTTGAGATCATCGATCAAGGGTTGCATCATCACATTCAACCCTTTACCAGGATGGTCTAGACTAGGAATAATTAGGGAAAGAAATATGTAATCATATTTCATGCACAGATGAGGTGGAAGATTGTATGGAATAACAAATACAGGCCAACAAGAATATGATGCCGTGTTTGTATTGAAAGGTGTGAATCCATCTGTCGCCAACCCAATTCGAATGTTTCTCGCTTCACTAGCAAATTCTGGATCAAAGTCATCTAGAGCCTTCCACGCATCACTGTCAGACGGGTGCGTCATCACATGAGTGTCCTCCCGTTCACGTTCTTTATGCCATCTCATGTGCCTAGCTGTGTTCCTCGAAAGAAACAAACGCTTAACACGAGGCGCAAGAGGCATGTAACGAAGTTGCTTCTGGGCTACCGTTCATGTGACCATTTCACCATCATCATTTTTAACCTCTACATATCTCGACTTGCCACACTTTAGACACTTACTATCATTCTCATGATCCTTCCAGAACAACATACAATTATCTGGACATACATCAATTTTCTGATAGTCCATACCTAGACCAGAGAGCAGTTTCCTGCACTGATACACGTCTTTCGGCATCTTGTGATTTGGTGGAAATACTTCGCTGATTAAGTTCAAGAGCTTGTTGTAACAATTGTTCGAGAACACGAACTTGGACTTGATAGCCATAAGTCGACTCACGAAAGCGAGGACTGAAACTGTTGTGTGTTCGTGCACAGGCTCTTCTGCAGCCTTAAGGAGGTCGAAGAACTTTTTAACCTCTAGAGGAGGTGACTCCTCATGATTCGGTGGAAACACCAAATCAGGATCCTCCCTTAAATCTTCAAGCATCTCGTCCATTCTATCGTACTCCACGTCGTCAGTGTTGTTGGCTTCCGGCGAATTTTCACGGGGAAAGTCCTCGCCGTGATACACCCAGACTTCATAGTCAAGCATGTAGCCATATTTGCAATGGTGCCCCGACAGAGTTCTCTTGTCTTGACATCTACAAATCCGACACATACTGCATGGACAACGCACATCCGTGCCGGTTCTTGATATAGCAAAAACACGATCAATAAAATCCTCTGTCTTTCTTATCCAATCCACCAAGGGATCATTCATACGCCAACCTTCATACATCCATCGATGGTCCTCACCCACCATATTTGATGCTAAAATAGTAAAACACATCATTCATAAATTTATTCCGGTACTAAACGCATATCGATCGTGTCACTACATCTATAGGAAAAGATAGTTCCTAAACCCACCCATGAGTGACCGATAGAGCAACGATTTATGACGAGCAACGAGTCAGAATGAAATTTCAGCAGCATAACCCCATTGTTCTCTATTTGCATGCCCATAAATGGTGTAATAGAGAACAACAGGGTTATGTCACCGAAATCTCGTTCGGACCCGTCATCGTCATAAATCCATAGCTCTATCATCCACTAACTAGGCTATCCAAAAAGGGACAATTCCGGACTTATACAAGTCATATGTGTATCATGTGACTCTGCCCGATCCGGAATGGGCGACACATATACGACAATTTTGCAAAAATATTACTAACACGCAACAAACAAGAGACTAACATAATTAAATTATATGCACCACCTAGCTTATTAAGTTAATTAACCCTATTAACATAACTTTCTACGGTTTAAAAACAGTTAACTCTTGGAAGTTAGTATATTTAATATAAAAAACTATAGTACAAACACTCGAAAGTTACCTGTAGCGATGCGGAGCTCGATGGCGAGGATGGTGCTGCGTGGAGGAGAGGCGGCGCTCGGCGCAGGGAGCGATGAGCCACGCAGGACGGGTAGCGGCCGGCGCAGGGAGCAGCGAGCCCCACGCAGGTCGGTGTTGCCGCGATGGCTGGCGGGACGGGGCGAGCGGCCAGCACGGCGGGGCGGGGCTGGCGGGGCGACACGGCGGGGCAGTGGCCTGCACGGCCGGTAGGGCGAGGCGGCGAGCGCCCGGCACGGCGGGGCAGGGCCGGCGGGGCAGGGTGGGGCGGTGTAGGGCGGGGCGGTGCAGGGCGGGGCAGGGCACGGCGGTGCAGGGCGGTGGGGCAGGGAGCGGCAGCGCGGGGCGACCGCTGGGGAAGGGCGGGGCGGGCAGCGGCGGGCTGCCGCCGGGGAACGGCGGGCGGCAGTGCGGGGCGAGAGGAGCAGCGAGCAGCGTCAATGGTGAGAGGAGATGCGAGGCGCGGGTTGGGAAAGAAACCGACGGCGCCGTTACTTTAAAAAATTAACTTCCGAGAGCGTCGGGTCAGCCCGTCGGAAGTTAACAGGGCGGGGCCCGGTCCGCAGCCATAAGAAACCCTACGCCCGGTCCGCAGTCTAACTTCCGAGAGCCCCAAGTTAAGCCCGTCGGAAGTTAAACGCCTTCCGAGAGCCCGTCGGAAGTTTAATGAACTTCCGAGAGGCTACAGTTAAAACCGTCGGAAGTTGAATTACTCCCGAGAGGCAACTAGGGCCTTTAGGAAGTTAACTTCCTATGGTTCTCGATAGAAGCCATAGGAAGTTCAAAGTTTTGGTGTAGAAACAGCTGGTATCGGAGCTCGTACCACCACAGAGGAATCAATAAACTATAAATACCATCCTTTTTCAAAATAAAACTTGGTAGAAACAAATGTTGGATAAATCGTAAGACGATCAGGATAGACCTAGGACGTGAAGCCTTGGGATAATAGAGGGTATCTAGGTGGCTAATGTAGTAAGCCCTACCGGCTGCTATAAGGGATGGGAGTTCTTCCCTATTCCCTCTAAGTTGATGTGAGGTCGTTCAGGACGAGCATGCATGCATCCTTAATTAAACTAATGGATACTTGGGTAAGAACTTTAATACAAAATGATGACAAACTAAGCACCCCAGTACCATTGTCGTAGTTACAGAGAAGTTGAGTTGTGATCCCTTTTTCTTTTTATAATTCTTTTTCTTTTACTTACGCTTAACTATACACAGATGACTTCTCACGGATCCTCGGATGAAGGGAATGCACAGTCCCACACTGACGGACTTGCACGAGAGGGTTTCCCCCGTATTTTGTGGGAGGTACTTCAGGGAGCTGGTTACATGACACCTCCCCAGTACGCGGTGCAGCAGTTTGAGAAGCACCGAGTGCCCCGCTGTAGGGTGAGGATGACCCTGGAGCCTCATCCCCTGCAGCTAGGCTGGCGTTCGCTAGACTCCAAATCTTTTGGATACCGGGCTGAGGATACTATCGAGGCGATCGCTCTTCACGGACTGACCACTTTCTACGGATTCCACCCCTTGGAGCTGTCCACTCACCCCACTGGCTTGTTCCCCGCGGAGAAGGAGGACGACCCAATGTGGAAGGACCGAGTTGAGCATGCCAAGGATATCTAGGCCATCTACCTAGGTCAGACTGCTCACTTAACGGTGCGGTGCATGAATGCCCTGTATCGTCTGCAAGTGATGCGTGGTGAGACAATGTCCCATCTGATGGCATTGTTGGAGGCGACAAAGATCACTTTGGATAACAGAGAGGAACTTGTGGTTGACTTCTCCACTGAGATGGTGGAAAAGGACTTATAGGTGGAGCAACTGTCAAATGAGATCCAAGAGCTTGAAGAACTGGTGGGAACGAGGGAGAACACCATCGAGGTTCTCGAGGATCAGTTGATCAACACCCAGCAGCAGCTTGCAGAGGCTAACCAGCACTTGGATATGCATCACCAGGAGATCTAGGACATGGAGGCCAACGAGGATGTCGACATCGAAGGAGGAGAGGAGCCTGCCTCCAGCTTGGACACTGCTGGCTCAGGGAGACCACCTTCCCTCGAGTCGAGTGTTGCCTCGTTTGCTCACTAGGTCGCAGGGATAGAGTTAGAAGTCGGTGATGGTAGAACTCCTCGAAGCTAGCTTAGCTTTTGCACCCTTGGGGTACTAGGCTAGATAGAGTTGGGTCTTTTGAGACACTGATGTAATCCGGGCAGACTCTTTTGGAAGCGTGGTTGATGAATGTTGTCAGTCTTAATTTAAGAAGAGAAGTTTAGACCATGTGAAATCTTTTATAATTATGCACTATATATTGGTTTCGCCTTTTGACTCTTTCACCGCGATTGAACCTTGAACCTCAAAATTGTGATATTGAAAATATATATGATTTTTCAGATGGCCGGGAGAGCGCGTCGTGGTCAAAATGAGCGCGTTCCTCCACCACCGCCACCGCCTCCTACTCTGCAGGAGCTGATGGCTCAGCAGAATGAGATTTTGAGACAGCTAGCTCAACGTCAGCCGCCACCTCAGCACTATGGTGGTGGTGATCATCAGTGTCACCCCGCGGCAGCCACCTATCAGGAGTTCCTCAGTACCCAGCCACCATTGTTCACCAGGGCAGAGGACCCACTTGATGCAGATGTATGGTTGAGAGTAGTGGAATCCAAATTCCCGCTACTCCATGGAGTTTGTTCAGAGGTCACTAAGGTCAGGTTCGCCACCCAGCAGCTTCGCGGACCCGCGCAGACATGGTGGGACCATTTTCTTGCTATGCAGCCAGATGACCGTGAGGTGGAATGGAGAGAGTTCAAGGTAGCTTTCAGGGGTCACCATATACCAGCAGGCATTATGGACCGAAAGCTCAATGAGTTTCTGGCACTCACTCAGGGAAACCAGACAGTGTTACAGTATGCTCAGGCCTTTAATGACCTGTGCCAGTATGCCGGATATCATGCAGACACGGACGAGAAGAAGAGGGACAGGTTCAGGAGGGGGCTCAGCACTAAGCTCCGTGACCGTCTCAACACAGTCAGGGCCAACAGCTATAACGAGTTAGTCAACATGGCTATTTCCCAGGAGGATTGTATCACAGCTCGTCAAGCAGAGAAGAAGAGGAAGACCACTATGGCAGGACCTTCAGCTCAGCCACAGCGCTTCAGGATCGTGTCTGACACTCAGAATAGAGGACCTCAGCAGCAGCAAGGACGTTGGGTGATCCAACCACAGCAGCAGCAACAGGCACCCAACCGCACCCAGTTTCCAGCTCAGAGGAACAATCAACAGCAGCAGCAGTATCGTCAGGCCAATGACAACAGGTGTTTCACTTGTGGTAACACCGGACATTATGCCAAGAATTGCCCCAGGAACCAGCAGAGGCAGGGACAGAATGCCAACCAGAACCAAGGCAAGAGACAGAAGGTGCAAGTGAGGCAAGGCAGACTGAACTTCACCACCATGGCTGACATTCCTGAGGGAGCGCCCGTCATGACTGGTATCTTTTCAGTTTTGAGTTATCCTGCTATTATTCTTTTTGATTCAGGGGCATCACATAGTTTTATCAGTACCAAATTTAGTGCCAAGTGCCAATTACCTTATCACCACACAAATGGGGGTATTACAATTTCAACACCAGGGGGCAGGGTTGCCACCTACCAAATCAATAGACATGTGCCTATAAAGTTTGGTAGCCTGATAATTAAAACCACCCTCCTCATATTGGGTTTGGATAGCGTGGATATCATATTGGGAACTGACTGGTTAACAAGACATCAGGCAGTTATTGATATTGCAGCTAGGGCCATTGAGGTGCACTCACCGACTTGTGGTGAAACCACGTTATATTTGCCTGATCAGGGTTGTACCCGTTCTTGTGCATTCACCATGGTAGAGTCCCCGGTTGAGAGAATCCTGGTGGTCTGTGACTACCCAGATGTTTTTCCGGATGAATTGCCATGGATGCCACCTGATAGAGACATTGAGTTCGCAATTGAACTGCAACCCGAAACTGCTCCTACATCCAAGAGACCCTATAGGATGCCTCCAGCAGAATTGGCAGAATTGAAGAAGCAACTGCAGGAGTTGTTGGACAAGGGGTTCATTCGCCCAAGTACTTCACCTAGGGGATGCCTAGCCTTGTTTGTAAAGAAGAAGGATGAAAGTCTGAGAATGTGTGTCGATTACCGCCCTCTCAATGCGGTGACCATCAAGAACAAATACCCACTGCCCCGCATTGATGTTTTGTTTGATCAGTTGGTGGGAGCCAAGGTATTCTCCAAGATAGACCTTAGCTCGGGCTACCATTAGATCAAGATCCGTGCCAGCGATATTCCCAAGACAGCTTTTTCTACCAGATATGGGCTCTATGAATTCTTGGTGATGTCTTTTGGGCTGACCAATGCCCCGGCTTATTTCATGTACCTGATGAACTCAGTATTCATGCCAGAGCTGGACAAATTCGTGGTCGTTTTCATTGATGATACTCTGGTCTATTCCAAAAGTGAAGACGAGCATACTGAGCATCTGCACATCGTGCTTCAGCGACTGCGGGATCATTGTCTATATGCTAAGTTGTCTAAATGTGATTTATGGCCAAGAGAAATTAAATTCTTGGGTCACACAATTTCTTAGGATGGGATATCAGTTGATCCTGAAAAGGTACAAGAAGTAATGGATTGGAAACCTCCTACCACAGTGAGACAGATTCGGAGTTTTCTAGGATTGGCACAGTATTATCGACGATTTATTCCGGACTTCTCCAGAATTGCCAAGCCAATGACTGAACTATTGAAGAAGGGAGTCAAGTATAATTGGAGCCAGAAGTGTGAAGATGCCTTTCATACACTAAGTCAGCACTTGACAACAGCCCCAGTGCTAGCTCAACCTGACAATACCAAGCCCTTTGAAGTGTATTGCGATGCTTCCGGTACTGGATTGGGATGTGCCTTAATGCAAGATAACAGAGTAATTGCTTATGCCTCTCGAGCACTTAGACCCCATGAGCAGAACTACCCTACACATGATCTAGAGTTAGCAGCTGTGGTTCATGCTCTCAAGATATGGAGACATTACTTGATGGGAGCTCACTGTAACATTTACACTGATCATAAGAGTCTCAAATACATTTTCACTCAGGCAGATCTGAATATGAGGTAGAGAAGATGGTTAGAGCTAATCAAGGACTATGACCTGGAGGTGCATTACCATCCGGGCAAAGCCAATGTTGTGGCGGATGCCTTGAGCAGAAAGGCCCAGTGCAATTGTATAAGCATGGATGCAAGAGTCACCACCCTGTGTGATGAGTTGTGCAAACTGAACCTGGAAGTTGTTTCTTCAGGTGCTTTAAATTATATCTCGGTGGAGCCCACATTACAAGAGCAAATAGTCAGGGCACAGATTGAAGACAAGAGTGTTCAGGTTATCAAGGAAATGATCAAACAGAAAGCAGAAAAATACAAATGCTTCCGTCAGGACAGCAAAGGAATTCTATGGTTTGGAGATCGATTGGTTGTTCCCAAGGATCCTGAGCTCAGAAAGAAGATATTGGATGAGGCTCACCTTTCAAAATTCTCCATGCACCCGGGCAGTAATAAGATGTATCATGATCTCAGATCCTTATACTGGTGGACCAGAATGAAGAGGGAAATTGCCAAGTATATATCCGAATGTGACACCCGCTAGAGAATCAAGGCCAGTCATTTGAAGGTAGCAGGCCCTTTGCAACCCCTTCCCATACCATCTTGGAAATGGGAGGACATTTGCATGGATTTCATCGTGGGATTGCCCAATACCTCCCGGCACCATGATTCTATTTGGGTTATTGTGGATAGGTTGACCAAGACCGCTCATTTCTTACCAGTGCATACCACACACAAGACAGAGAAATATGCAGAAATCTATGTTGATCAAATAGTGCGTTTGCATGGTATTCCAAAGACCATTGTATCTGACAGAGGAGCACTGTTTGTGGCACGCTTTTGGGAGCAGCTACAAGAATCACTTGGGACCCATGCAATAAGAAGCTCCGCATATTATCTGCAGACAGATGGCCAGACGGAAAGAGTAAATCAAATCCTCGAAGACATGTTGCGAGCCTGTGTGCTACACTATGGTAAAAATTGGGACAAGTGTCTTTCTTTGGCGGAGTTCTCCTATAATAACAGCTATCAGTCCAGTTTGAAGATGGCACCTTTTGAAGTCTTATATGGGAGAAGATGTAGAACCCCGCTCAATTGGTCTCAAGCAGGAGAGAGGGAAATATTTGGACCAGACTTGGTACTTGAAGCAGAGGAAAAGGTCAGAGTCATTAAGAAGAACCTAGAAGCTGCTCAGGCTAGGAAGAAGAGCTATCACGACAAGAGGAGGAAGCCTCTGCAGTTTAATGTGGGAGATCATGTTTATCTTAAGGTGTCACCCACCAAGGGTGTCCAGAGATTTGGAATCAAGGGCAAGTTAGCTCCTCGCTACATTGGGCCCTATGAGATCAAAGCAAATTGTGGACCCGTAGCCTATCAATTGGAGTTGCCACCCCACATGTCGGCAGTTCACAGTGTGTTCCATGTATCTCAGCTACGGAGATGTGTCCGCCTACCCACTGAAGTTTTGCATGAACCAGAAATTGAGATAGAACCAGACTTGTCTTATCAAGAGCACCCAGTCAAGGTATTGGACCAAAAGGAGAGATCAACGCGAGCAAAGTCGATCAAAATGTATAAGGTTCAGTGGAGTCACCATTCAGTAGAAGAAGCTACATGGGAGACTGAGGATTTTCTACGTTCTCGCTTCCCCGACTTTTTGCCCAAAGGAGTCGGTACGTAACCCAAAACCCCACCCCCACCTGCCCTTTGAATTCAAATATAAGAAAAACTTAGATGTTAAGGGTAGTATAAGTTGTGGAAATGACTTAAAAAGCACTTCCTTCTGAAGTCACAAAGAGAATGACATTCGAAGAGCAGTTAACTAGAGAAACGTGAACAAAAGAAGGAACAACGCACCAACACGCCTTCATGGCACCCCTCCAGAGGACTCTACCTAAAATCTCGGGACGAGATTCCTTTAAGGGGGGAGGGCTGTAACACCCTAGGTGTTACTATGGCCATAACACATCTATGCACTAATGACTATGATCACATGTGGAAGAAACTTGAGAAGAAGAGCATAAAACCTTAGGGACCATGTATTAGCCAAGAATGTTAATGACCAAAAGCATTACCCAAGCCTTTGTGCAATTATCACCTTGGGCAAAAGAGGATTAAACCCTAGACCCCTCTTGAGCCCTTAACTCCTAAAACCTTGGATTGAAAGGTGGGAAAAGTTAAGCAAATGTGCAAGTCATGATTTAACCTTTGGCCAAAGTTTAAGTAACATATTAATCTACAAAATACAGAGAGGAAACATTACAAAAAGATCCCTTAGAGAACCCCAAATCCATTCCTTAAGTGGAGAGAGAGCTAGAGCTCTCTAATTCTCTCTAAGTCAAATTCTACACCTAATCTAAAGATCCACCGTGTTCACTTAGTAGATGGCACCAAAACCACCTAAGTTGTATACCAAAAATGTGGCATACCACCTAAGGCACCCACCGGAAAAAGTTGAGACTGAGCCCTAGACTTTTGACATGATTTGGCATGGCTTTTGTCGCGAGGTGGGCAGAGGGACAAGCCAGATTTGGCGTCCGCATATCTCCCTACCTAGGGCATATCTGCCATGGGGACTCACACATAAGAGCTAGCCCTAGGTGCCAGCAAGAGGCCTGCGTCGGACTTTTGCCAAGATTTGCACGCTAGCGATCTCGGCGAGCTGTTGAACACGGACAGAAGAAAACTTCCACATGTTCGACGCGCTCTGAGCACGCCAGAGCACGCCCGCGCTCGACCCCGCGCGCCCCGCGCTGCGCTGAGCCGCGCCCGTGTCCCCTGCTCGCGCCCACGCCTATAAAGCCCCCTCAGGCGTCGACCGTACTCCCCCGCGCACGCTCGACCTCACCGGAGCCCAAAACCACCGGCGTTTGCCGCGCGCACGGCGTGCCCGCGGCCAACTGAGCCCCTGCCACTAGAGACCGGCCAACAGAGCCCTTCCCAGCCACGCCCGACCCTCGGAAGAGACCGTGCATGCCTCGGTGAAGCTCCCCGAGCAAGGAATCGGACTTTGCTTCGCCGGAGAAGCCAGTCCACGGTCGCCGGACTTCACCCGATCGCCGGTGAACGTAGACCGGGTAAATCTCTGCCCCATTCTTCGATTCCTTGTGCACATCGCCTCTACGTCACCCCATGGAGCTCATCGTGCCATTTGATTGAACTAGATCGCCGTGGTTCAGCCGGAACACCCGCCGCCGACGAGATCACCCGCCTGCGCACGTGGACCGGCCGATTCTGGCCACCACCGCCGTCGAGCCATACACCGCTGTGACCGCCAGGACCTCCAGAAGCCAACCCTGCCCCTCGTCCGGCCCTCTCTCACCGCCGGTAAGCCGCGCCGCCCTTTTCTTTCCCGCGGGTACTGTTTGCATTAGGGGAAGGACCTCGGGGAAGAAGAAGGAAAGGTCGGGGGGGTTTGAACTGTCAGTGACCCAGGGGAATAGTGGCGCAGGGGTAGAAATGAGTGGATTGATTAGAATGAACCCAGGGTCCTCGGTGTAAACTGGTTTTCCAGGAAACCTTTTTAATATTTCTAATTTAAATGCAAACAGAGCTTGTAAATTTCATAACTTCAGTTTTATTCAACCAAATTTGGTCAAACAAATTTTGCCTGATTCTAAATAATGTGAACTACTTAGGAAAAATACAAAACCCCCTTAGTATCGCAAAGGAATTTAAGGTTTGGATTTAAATATTGCTTTGGCCAAAAGCTAAATAATAAGAGGAAAAATAGTTGCAATGTTAGACTGAGGTTAAGAAAATTTGGAGAAGTACCTAATCACTTCCTAACCTGTTTAAAAATAATAAACCCCTTTGTACACCCAGTTAAGGTAGAGTTTACCATTTAAATTCTTTTTAGCCTAAAGTTAGGGAAAATATTAATGGAGGTTTAAATAAAGAACCAGGGAGCACCCACATTTTTGTTAGTTTACTTATTCAGTATAGTTCACTAGAAATATTTATTATACCCTTGTTTAGTATAGAATAAAGGAGATACCTTTTATTTTAAGGAAACAAGGAAAACTTAGAAAAACCCTAGAAAAATA
The DNA here is from genome assembly GCA_029449295.1 of Zea luxurians. Taxonomy (NCBI): domain Eukaryota; kingdom Viridiplantae; phylum Streptophyta; class Magnoliopsida; order Poales; family Poaceae; genus Zea; species Zea luxurians. The sequence continues at coordinate 125,350,370 of JAOPSE010000009.1, forward strand.
ACCTCATGAAGAAAACACCCCAAACCTTGGGATGACTAATGTTTTGTTATTAAGAACATAGGAAAAATGTAAAATCTGTTGTTTGACATTTTTCAAATAACAAGATAGTAGTAAGTGCTTTTTTGGCATAAAATTTTAGAAATCCACAACTAAATATCCAGTAGGCCTTTTTCTGTGATCTTAAACACAGAGCCCTAGTATCACCTAGGTATTTGGACAAAAATACAATTTGGTACAGAAACCTCAAGTAGATCACAACTATAGTGTAGAGTGCCCTTTTAAAACTTATCCTTGTTAATTTTGCACAAGTAGTATTTGAATCAGTATCCACCTCAAATTTGTAGGACAGATTACAGTGACAACTAGTAACCCACTGTAATTTTTGCAGAATTTTTGGAGAAAGTTGAATCACTGTTGTAGTTCAAACCCACACTAGAATTTATATATAGAAAAAGAAAAGGGAAATTAATAATGGAAAGCAATGTCATTTTAACCCAACCAGCAAAATCCCTCATTTGTCTACTAAAACATCTAAGGGAAATCCAAGTTCAATTCACTATGCTTATCCCTGGGCAAAACCCAAACCTAAAATAGATAAGCATAAACCACTAAAGAGCCACGTATAACCAGGAAACCCTAAGTTACTAACTAACTTAGTTTTCTTTCGCTTAGCATAATGTTTACTAAATCCTGCATAATCAAGGCATACATATTCTTATTCATTGCATTCGATAGATTGCAACCTCGCTGACGGAGAGTACGTCCTCGTGCCGGAGCAAGGAGCTGCTCAAGAGGTAGCCCCGGATCCAGCACCAGAGCCTACACCAGAGGATCTGCCTGCCCCAGCCTTGGAAGGCAAGCCCCGGTTTTATGCATAACCAGTTCTATATATTATTTTACTGCACTCAATGATTGTAGGCTTGTATTGTGCACTTAAGTGTAGGAGTTGACTGAAACCCTAGTTGCATGATCCCAGGAATCCTTTTGTGATGGATACTACTATGCTAGGTCGAGTAGCTGCTTTGCTAATTAGGGATCTCGGTAGAAGTCGAGTGATTTTTCTAGCACTCGCGCGAGGTCAGGAATTGGTTGTACCCACTTTCATATCATATCGATGATTGGTCTGTGGACACGGATCCATGGGGATGCGTGGTCTACTAGATGAAATTGAAATAAGGATTAACGTGTGGATACCTGTGTCAAGCGTTTGAACGTACTAAGCACATGCCGAGAAATATGGTAAATCGTTAAGCCTAGTACCTGATTGAACCTGGTAGTGGACTTTACCCCTCACGTGACCTGAGACGTGGTCTCCCATTCCGGTTATGGTGGGTACAAGTGCGGTCACTGCACGACGGCAGTCGGGGTCAGTGAGGCATTGTACGCCAAGGCGGTGAGCCCTGATCTGCTGACGGGGAATCGATGGGGACGGTTGATGTGTGTGGGGACGGAGTGCCTGGCCACATCGTGTGTTTAGGTTTACCTTGCAAGGATAAAAACTCGATTCGAATCGTCTGCTTCTCGCAGCTAATGAGACTGCTTGATCCATTGTACTGCATTGAGTAACAAGTTGAACTGTGATGATGTGGCAAAAGATGTTGATTGCTAAATGTGTTTGATACCATGAATGAGTAGATAATACACATTTAGTCTTAAGAGAGTCACACTTAAACTTGACAAAGCTAAAACTTGATTTTTAGACTCAGCTAGTGCTTTTGGCAACCAAACCCCACAGCCAAACAGCTGCATGTCTAGAGGTAGAGGAGTAGTCTCCTCACACCGGGTAAGTCTAGCTGAGTATTAGTATACTCAGCCTTGCTTGTGGCATAATTTTACAGGTTCTTTGGAGGACATGGTTGCTGGAGTGACTTGGTCGTCCATCTTGCCACCGGGTTGGACAGTCGAGTGGGATCCTGCCTCGGCCGAGGAGGAGCATGAGGAGTGATGGGACAGGCTTCCCCATCTCTCTGTTTATTTATCGTTAGTTTTATTCCGCTGCACTTCGAACAATGATGACTACTTTGCTAAAACTCCGATGATGATGTAACAAGTTTAATACTCCTTGATGTATTGTTTTATGCGTTATTGTATTTGCTCTGTGACTCACCATCGAGTGAGATTGTGGTACTTGATCCTGTCAGTGGCCTCGTCGGACTAGATCCGAGGGATTGATGGGTTATTCCCCTTTAAGTGTGGTCTAGCCTCTAAGGCGGGACTTAGGCACTTAAGTTGGAATAATTCGGGCAGTTCCGCCACATTTTCTTCCCCCTTTTCACTCACAAATCAGCCCTCGGTCTACTATTTGCATGAGTCACTGACCTTACACATAACGCCTTGACTTATCCCAAATCTAACCCGTAATCCTTGGCTGACTGGAATAGTAACCGGGGCAAAGATCATGGCGGCGAGGCTTACCGACGGCAGTAGAGTTCCGGTGGGGTGCTCAGTGACGTCGGGGAGGTCACGGCGGTCACGTCGGTGTGCGGGTCGGCGTCAGAGGTGGCTGGGACTGCTCTGGCCACGAGCACAGGCGGCAGAGGTCGTCGGCTCCTGCTCCAGCCAAACCACGGCGGTAGGGTTCAATCAAAGTGCACGAGGAGCACCACGGGGTGATGTAGAGGCTATGCGCGCAAGGAATCGAAAAATGGTTTAGTGGTTTACCCGGTCCACGTGCTCTGGCGAGGTTACGAACTCCGGCGAGCGTGAACGCACTGTTCCGGTGGGGCTGGTCCTCGGCTCAAGCTTGGGAAGGCTTCACGGCCCCCCGAGGAAGCAATCCGAGGGCTCGGATCGAGCGGAAGTGGGCGGGGGGGGGGTGGTTTTATCATGGTGGGCGTCCTCGGGCGGCTCTGGCGGTCGCGGGGAGGTCGTCGGAGCTGCGGGCGAGCTCGGGAAAGTTAGGCGGGGTGCGGAGGGGGTAACAGGGAAGGTGGCCGTGCATGCGGGTGGGCTTTATAGCCACTCGCGGGCACGACACGGGCGTGGGCATGGGGGCGGCCGAGGGCGCATGGGGGTGCGCGTGCGGGCGTGCTCTGGGCGCGTTCCCGAGTGCTAGCCCACGTCAAACACGTGGTGGTTTACTTCTGCCAGTGTTCAACGGCCTGTTTGGTCGCCTTAGCGTGCAGATCTCAGCAAAAATCTCGTGTACAGTCTCTTCTCTGCACCATATGCTATCTTTTCCATGTGAGTTCCAAGCAAAGATATGGTCGGGGTTGAGAGATATCGTGGTGTGAAGTTGGCTCTATCCGAGCTGTCCAGACCGAGACAAAAACTATGTCAAGTCGTGTCAAACGACCTTGGGTTGGGTTCAAATTTTTCTAGGGTGTTCTAGGGGTCTTTAGGCGCCATTTTGTCGATTGGGTCCTATGGTTTTGAGGTTTGGAAAAATGTTAACATGTTTGATCTTTGAAAGAGGGCTGGTTTTGAAATTGAGAGAAATCTGATTTTTCTTTTATGCCCTTCTCTTTGGTGACCCTTTTGGGGTTTTTCTGAAATCTTTTTGGGGTCACTCTCTTACTATTTTTTTGTAAGGTATTAAGTGTACTACAACTTTTATAATTTGCCCAAGTCATGATAATGTGGTTTACGTAGCCTTTTTGCTATAATCCCCTCTAGGGCTCCATTTGCCTAAAGGGATTTGAATTAGGGTTTGAGCCCTTCTCTCCTCTTTAGGTGCATGATAAGGCCAAGGCATGACTTCTAAGATGGGTTACACCTACTTAGGATCTTGACCCCCAAGTTTGGTGTCTTTTGCTCAAACTAAACCACATGTGATGATGGGTTCAATATGTAGTCTTGAGTGAAAACCCTAGGTAACACCTGGGGTGTTACACCTACTTGACTACCTGATATGTCTACTCAAAATTGTGAACACAATCATACACTATATGCGAAGCATAATTTAACGAACGCATAATGTGCATTGACTCGACTTATAACATAGAAGAGTGATGACTACTTCGGCGTGTCACCAATTATCTACTCAAGCCAAAACAATTTCTAGCTACACTGACCGAACTTTCATGTCGAGCACACCTTATATTTCCCTGTCTCGCATATAACCATGTTGCATCGTGCACTCGAGACACTTCCGTTGACCTAATGCAACTCTAATATACCACAGTTTGGCATACATACGCCCATCAAAAACATACACCCCGCATACCAACCCACGATTTTTAAATCTATTCGCCACATCAAACAACGCAACTCGTGTGCCCTCCAATTCTCCTACGCAACCATGCCACCTTTTTCACATAACATTCTTCTCCAATGAAAACTCGATCCACACACTTTCATACCCACACACCTAAATATGATCGCATCCTAGACATTGATCTACTCCCTAGACTTAGACTGATGAACATGTGCATGTACTTAGATAGCACCAAACATCAAGAACCAAACATGCACTTACCATATGAGCCAACATGTGAGGTAATTGAGCGCGACGAAGCGAGGCAAAGGTTGGTGATTCGGCGGTATATTTTGTCAAATGGGTGAAGAGTGAGAAACCGTGTGGAAAGGGTTATGGTGACGACATAGCACGATGGACAGAGCGAGAGATAGAGACCAAACCGCGCATGGCTCGAGGGGGAGGATGTTGTCCAAACATAGATGTGATGATGCGTCTAGAGCTGCGCGGATTTATGGCGCTGCTGTCCATGACATAGAGTGTCACCCGGGCATTTTTCCGGACACAAGACGTGCGTCGATGGCACGCTACAGGGATTGCTTGCTGTTGCAAGAAACTACGAAGTGCGACTGCTGCGTGTATCATCAAACATGTAGCATGCGACTTCATGCCGTAGGCCCTAACCATGGGGTGGCCACGGCGCGCAGTGATGGAGGTCGATGGTTCTGTTTACGATACAACGCTCCTCTCAGACGTTTCATCAAACAGTCAACGGGCGATGTAGAGAACAGCGAGGAAGATGGAAGTGAGGGCAATGCAACACAACAAGGAGGTCGAGTGTCGCTAGGAGGGGCACATATGACGTGCAGGCCGCGATGAGCTAGGGCTTGCGTCCCCGCAACAGGAGCAGGTGGAGGTGCTTCCATGGTATGGGGAAAAGAGCCCCTACGCCCATCCATGGGAGAAAGCGTGGTGTAGGCACGGGCGCTGGGCACCGAGGAGGAATTCTTGTGCCTGCTGCTAGAATAGAGAAAGGGGAGTGTGACGGAGTGTAGTACCCACCAGGGAAGGAACGACCAAGGAACCAATAGGGGGAGAGAGAGCCGGCTCTAGCCATGGAGGGGCACAGTTAGCCGGCCACCAGGGCACCATGGTGAGTAGGAGGGGAGCAGTGAGGGGTGCCGACCTGCTATTCAACCAGGGACGGATGCTCCCTGCGCCATGCTCCATAGGAGAAGTCGTGGCCAGCCATGGCCATGGAGAAGCTGCTGCTCCTGCGAGGGCTCCCTAGAGAAGACAGCAGGGGCGCCGGTCTTCACCACGGAGAGCTAATGCTCGATTTTTAGGGATGAAGGGGAGGCACCATGGTGAAATGTTGCTGCGCCATGGAGCAAAGAGAGATGGCGTGGGGAAAACAACCTGGTGGCTGGTGGGGAAGAGAAGTGGGGGCTAGGGTTGGGAATGGGAAAAGTCTCCAAGTGAAAGAGAGGGGACTCTTATTTATAGCAGAAATTTCAGAGTTAGGTTTTTAGGTTGCTTAGGTTACTTCTACACTAAGCAAGGGTTGCTTAGAAGCGAAGCCAAAGATTCCTTTATCAGTCTAAAAAATAAAATGATCCTGCGAGATCGATCGGACGGAGAACAGAGCGAGCTTGTGCTCTGTCGAACGGAAGAACGAAGGATTATACGGACTGGGGATTTGATTTTTAGATTTGCTCGGAAAATAATCCCTCGCACACAATAGAAGTAAAATGACTTAAGGTTGGACCAGCTTTCGGATTCGACATCGATGTAAAGCGGGTCAGATTAATAAAAATCATTGCCAAGGTTGGTTTTCGAATTTAGATTGGACACAGAGATATTAAGCCGAGACGGATAAGAATTAATTAGAGGCCGACACAACAAAGCATTCCGTTTGAGAGTACGAACTCGGACTAAATATTTGGACATAGATCGAGTACCAACTGTCGAGAGTTCGAATAAATAAGTTTGAACGGGATTTATAAGTCATGATTGAATTTCGAGTTTGCATTTGTTCCGAGAGGTAAAGTTTTAACAGGCTCCATATTAGACATTCTAAGAGACTCAATAACTCCGAAGTTAGTGAAATGTTTATGAATAGTCTGGATAATCAGAGACAAACATGTTTGAGAGATCAATTTTTTTTCACTGAGCATCTGAGCTTAGGACAAAACTCACGGCATAACACAAAATAAACACTTGGGGTGTCACACTAACCGCCCGAAGAGATGGATCCTAAAGGCAAGGGGATGGTGATCAATGATAAAGAGACTCTCTATGTTGATGAGCCTAAAGGTGACAAGCCCATCGACCCAGGCTCAAACAACAAGGAGGGGAAGAAGAAGAGGTGCATTAAGAAGATCATCTACTACGACAGCGATGCCTCCTCCTCTTGACCAAGGGATGACAACAACGAAGACTCTTGTCGAAAAAGAAAACCACTAATTAGAACTACTCTTTTGATTATTCTCGCATCCCATATAATTCGAATGCTCATTTATTATCTATTCCACTCCATAAACCCCCTCACTTTAATGGAGAAGACTATTCTTTTTGGAGCCATAAAATACGTAGTCATTTATTTTCTCTCCATTCTAGTATTTGGGAAATTATGGAAAATGGAATGCAATTTGACAGTAGTGACAATCTTGTATTAATTAATGAACAAATTCATAAAAATGCCCAAGCTACAACTGTTCTACTAGCATCTCTATGCAGGGATGAGTATAGCAAAGTCAGCGGCTTGGACATTGCCAAACAAATTTGGGACACCCTCAAGATCTCTCATGAGGGAAACAATATCGCTATGATTACCAAAATGGAATTGGTGGAAGGTGAGCTTGGGAGATTTTCCATGAAAAGGGGAGAGGAGCCAACCGAAACATACAACAGGTTCAAGACCCTTGTGAACAAGATCTGGAGTTACGGGAGCACAAGATGGACGGATCATGACGTCGTTCGACTCATGCTAAGGTCATTTACTGTTATTGATCCTCATGCTAAGGAAATTCTCGGAAAATTAGTAAGCGGGGGCATGATGGTAAAGGAAGCAAGGTATGTGGATGATATTGCAAATGGACTGCTTCCACTCTATGAACCGCAACCCATTGCCCTCAAGGCAACAAGCAGCAAGGAGGCGCTACCTAACAAGGTGGCACAAGTAGAGGATGCCGGGCTCAACAAAGAGGAAATGTCGCTTGTAATCAAGCGCTTCAAGACCGCTTTGAAAGGATGCAAGGAGTATCCCAACAAGAACAAATCAAAGGTTAAGCGCTTCTGCTTCAAATGTGGTAAGTCCAGTCATTTATTGCACAATGTCCCGATAATGAAAATGACCAAGGACAAGAAAAGAAATGGAAGAAGAAGAAAAAGAAGAACTATAGGAAGGCGAAGGGCGAGGCGCACATTGGCAAGGAATGGGACTCCGACTGTTCTTCGTCCGACTGCAACGATGAAGGACTAGCTGCCCCCGCCTTCGACAAGTCCTCCCTGTCCCCCAATGAACATCACACGCGCCTCATGGCTAAGGAGAAGAAGGTATGTACACGAGATACCCCAAGTATACTTCTTCTAGTGATGAGGAATCTGATGATGATGTAGAGTATAGTGATCTCTTTAAGGGTTTAGGTAGATTTAAAGTAGATAAAATCAATGAATTGATTGATGCCCTTAATGATAAAGATAGGTTGTTAGAAAAACAGGAAGATATTCTTTATGAAGAACATGATAAACTTGTTAATGCTGAAAAATATTTTGCTTTAGGAGTTAAGAGAAATGAACTTCTTTCTTCTGAATTATCTTCTTGTAATGATTCTATTTCTAGTCTTAAGAGTTTAAAAGTTGATTGAAATGCTAAGTTAGAGAAAATAAATGTTTCTAGTTCAACTATGGAGCATGTTTCTATAGGCAATAGATGTAAAGATATCGATATTGACGCTTGCAATACCTATTTTACCACTATTCTTAAATTGAATGATGAGGTTACACATCTTAATGGTCAACTTAAAATTTGCATGAATGATTATGAAAAATTAAAATTTCTTAGGGATGCGTACACCATTGGTAGACACCCCTCAATTAAGGATGGACTTGGTTTCCAAAAGGGAGTCAAGAACTTAACAAGCCGAAGGACCCCCAATCTCAACAAGGAGAAAGGGAAGGCTCCTATGGCCACTAGCTTTCATTCTTCTCATGGTAGAAAGAATCATGCTTATTTGTATACCCATGTTAATAATGCCTCTAACATTGCTAATCATGATGGTTGTATTAGTCATGTTGTTTTACATGTATGTCATGATGATGTTTTTGGTTCTCATACCATGTTTGCATCATCTAGCTCTTCTTATGCTCATGGTAGGAATAGACCTAGGCGCCATGTTCATTATGTTGCTTCTTATGCGCCTAGGAATGCATCAAATGGACCAACCATGCTTTATCAAACTTATGATGTTTTGTTTGTTCTTATGTGCAAAAATGATAAAGTAGTTGCTAGAAATTTGGGGCCTAAGTGCAAGAGAGACAAAACTTGCATCTGGGTTCCAAAGTCTTATATGACTAACCTTGTAGGACCCAACAAGAGTTGGGTACCTAAAACCCAAGCTTAAATTACCTTGCAGGTTTATGCATCCGGGGGCACAAGCTGGATTATTGATAGCGGATGCACAAACCACATGACGGGGGAGAAGAAAATGTTCACTTCCTATGTGAAGAACAAGGATTCCCAAGACACAATCATCTTTAAAGATGGGAATCATGGCAAGGTCAAAGGTTTAGGTAAAATAGCCATCACTACCGAGCATTCAATTTCTAATGTGTTCCTAGTAGATTCGCTTAGTTACAATTTGCTTTTAGTAAGTCAATTATGTCATATGAGATATAATTGTTTATTTACAAATATTGATGTATCTTTCTTTAGAAAAGTGATGGTTCATTAGCTTTTAAAGGTGTATTAGACGACAAGCTCTATTTAGTTGATTTCTCAAAAGAGAATGCCGATCTAAATGCATGTTTAATCGCTAAGACTAATATGGGTTGGCTCTAGTACCACCGTCTAGCTCGTGTTGGGATGAAGAATCTTCATAAGCTTCTAAAGGGAGAACATGTGTTAGGACTAACCGATGTCTATTTTGAGAAAGACAGACCTTGTGCAGCTTGACAGGCAGGGAAGCAGGTGGGAACTACTCATCAAAGCAAGAACGTGTTGACAACATCAAGACCACTAGAACTCCTCCATATGGATCTCTTCGGGCCCGTTGCTTATCTTAGAATCAGGGGAAGTAATTATGGTCTTGTTATTGTTGATGACTTTTCTCGCTTCACTTGGGTGTTCTTTTTGCAGGATAAATCAGAAACTTAAGGTACTTTAAAGCGCTTCCTAAGGAGAGCTCAAAATGAGTTTGAGCTCAAGGTGAATAAGATCAGGAGCGACAATGGATCTGAGTTCAAGAATCTTCAAGTGGAAGAATATCTTGAGGAGGAAAGCGTCAAGCATGAGTTCTCCGCTCCCTACACTCCACATCAAAATGGTGCAGTAGAAAGGAAGAACAGGACGCTCATTGACATGACGAGAACAATTCTTAGGGAATACAAGACGCCTGAGCGGTTTTGGTTGGAAGTTGTAAATATAGCTTGCCACACCATGAACCGGCTCTATCTTCATTGTCTCCTCAAGAAGGCCTCTTACGAGCTCCTAACTGGTAACAAACCCAATGTTTCTTACTTTCTTGTATTTGGGAGCAAATGCTACATCTTGGTAAAGAAAGGTAGACATTCGAAATTTGCTCCCAAAGTTGTAGAAGAGTTTTTACTAGGTTATGATTCAAATACAAAGGCATATAGAGTCTTCAAAAAATCATCGAGTTTAGTTGAAGTCTCTAGTGACGTTGTATTTGATGATACTAATGGCTCTCCAAGAGAGAAAGTTGATCTTGATGATGTAGATGAAGATGAGGTTCCAACAGCTGTAATGCGAACTATGACAATAGATGATGTGTGACCACAGGAACAACAAGATCAAGATCAACCATCTTACTCAACACTGGTGCATCCCCTAACTCAAGATGAAGAACATGTACCTCAAGATGAAGGCATGAATCAAGGGGGAGCACATGAAGAAAAGGACAAAGAGGAAGAAGCACCACACAACACCTCCAACTCAAATCCGAGCAACCATTCAAAGAAACCACCAGTGGATCAAATTATGGGTGACATTAGCAAGGGAGTAACTACTCGCTCACATTTAGCTAACTTTGGTGAGCATTACTCATTTGTTTCTTTTATTGAGCCTTTTAGGGTAGAAGAAGCCTTGCAGGATCCGGACTGGGTGTTAGCCATGCAGGAAGAGCTCAACAACTTCAAGAGAAATGAAGTATGGAGCTTGGTGCCATGTCCAAGGCAAAATGCTGTGGGAACCAAGTGGGTGTTCCGCAATAAGCAAGATGAGCACGGAGTGGTGACAAGGAACAAAGCTCAACTTGTGGCTAGAAGTTATGCTCAAATCGTAGGTTTGGATTTTGAGGAGACTTTTGCTCCTTTAGCTAGGCTCGAATCAATATGTATATTATTAGCCTATGCTGCCCACCACTCGTTTAAGTTGTTTCAAATGGATGTGAAGAGCACCTTCCTTAATGGACCAATCAAAGAGGAAGTGAACATGGAACAACCCCCTGGCTTTGAGGAAAATAGGTATCCCGACCATGTCTAAAAGCTCTCTAAGGCACTCTATGGACTTAAGCAAGCTCCAAGAGCATGGTATGAATGCCTTAGAGATTTTCTTATTTCTAATGCTTTCAAAGTTGAGAAAGCTGATCCTACTCTCTTTACTAAGACTTTTAATGGTGATTTGTTTGTATCCCAAACATATGTCGATGACATAATATTTGGTTCTACTAATCAAAAGTCTTGTGAGGAGTTTAGCAGGCTGATGATGCTGAAATTCGAAATGTCAATGATGGGCGAGTTGAACTACTTCCTTGGATTCCAAGTAAAGCAACTCAAGGAAGGAACCTTCATCTCTCAAACAAAATATACCCAAGACATACTCAAATGGTTTGGGATGAAGGATACTAAGCCTGCTAAGATGCCGATGGGAACGGACGGACACTTGGACCTCATCAAAGGAGCTAAGCCCATTGATCAAAAGGCATACCGGTCTATGATAGGTTCTTTACTTTATCTTTGTGCTAGTAGACCGAATATTATGCTTAGCGTATGCATGTGTGCTAGATTTCAATCCGACCCCAAGGAATGTCATCTTGTGGCCGTGAAGCGAATTCTTAGATATTTAGTTTCTACGCCTTGCTTTGGGATCTGGTATCCAAAGAGGTCTACCTTTGACTTAATCGGATATTCAGATTCTGACTATGCCAGGTGCAAGGTTGATAGGAAGAGCACATGAGGGAGTTGTCAGTTTCTGGGAAGGTCCCTGGTGTCCTAGAGCTCTAAGAAACAAACATCTGTTGCCCTATCCAACGCTGGGGCCGAGTATGTTGCCGCAGGACAGTGTTCCACGCAACTACTTTGGATGAGGCAAACCCTCCAGGACTTTGGCTGTAATCTGAGCAAAGTCTCAGTCCTATGTGATAATGAGAGTGAAATCCACTTGTAACACCCTGAATTTGGGGTATAAAATTTCTTTTCTAATATCCACCAAATTCAAGTGTTACTCTCTCATTTCTTTGCTTTCCTTCTCTTTTTCCCAAAAATAGAGAACTTACTTTGTTTTATATATGTGTGTGTTTAAGCCTAGTAAAATAAAACATTAGAGGTGGTTTGATTATTCCATCATGTCGGAGCATATTGTATTTTTGTTTGAGGAATGATCCTGTGGAGCATGCATTTATTAATGAATTTGATTTGAATTGGTAGAGAGAATAGAAAAGAAGAGGAGATAAAGAAAATAGGAGAGAAAAGGAAAAGGGCCCATCCCTTCCCGGCCGGCCCACCTGGCTCCCCTCCCCCGCTCGTGGCCCACCCCAGCCAGCCCCCCTCCTTTTTCCCTAGCTGGCCCGCCTAGCAGCGTCGCGCCCCCCTTCTTGGCCCATCAGCCAATGCGCGCCTGCAGCCCACTCCTCCACCTCCTAGGCCACTAGCGTGCCCCCCCGGCCCGCTCGCGCTAGGCCCCAGCCTAGTTGTGCCCCCGCACGGCCCAATGCACAGCAGCGCCCGCGAGCCAGCCCCACACGCGCGCGTAGCGCATCCGCGCCTGGCTTGCCGGGGCTGCATGCCCCACCTGTCATTTTTACCATCTCCAAAACCTCCTCTCTCACTCTCCCCAGCCGCAACCTGCGCCACGAAGCGTAGAAACCGTCACCACGATCTGCTCGAGTGCGTGCGTAAAGGAAAACCTCCTCCCAGACGTACTCACTTCCCTCAACCTTGCTACGTACCCACGTCACCCGCATGTCGTGCTCGCCGTCATGCACTGAACCGCGCGCACAGCCATCACCGCCGTGTCTTCAACCTCCACGTGCTGGCCAAGCGGTGCCCCGGCGAGCCTTCCCTGCCAGCGCTCTGCGCTCCCGGCGATACATCCAGCCAGCTAGCGCGGTGGCACGGCTTGTGGTCCTGCTCGAGCCGACGAGCCCCATGTTGCGGATCCTGGGGCCCCATGGCGTGGCAGTCTCGCCATCGTTCACGTTGTGCGTCGTGCGCGCAGCACGTCGTCGTGCCACGCCACGAGCTCGTCTCGCCGTCCGCCGTTGTCATGAGGTGAGCCTGTCTACCTCTCTCGTTCCTCATTTACCCTCGGTCTACCTCTAGTCGTCTACCCCTGCGCACAACACACTCACCATCACCTTGCTGTCGCGCGTCGTAGGCAGCTCCCTCGCTATCACGTTCGCTCGCGCTGTCCGCATATTATTTAATTATTTCTGTTATGGTCGCTCTCGCTAATTAGCCAATTCTTGTTTATTTGTCAGTTATTTAAAATAACAATTTAATTAGAGCGAGTATGTAGTTTTAACTCGTGCTTTTATAAATATAAATGTTAATTAATTTGCACGTCATCGTGGTGTTCACGCGCGTAGTCGCGTTGACTCGCGCGTGTCACACACTGTCGTGTGTGTTGTCTCGTGTGCCGTCCACGCGCTGTTTCGTACTGTGTCGCGTGTCGTCATGCGTCTTTTGCACGTTGTCGCGTGCGTTATTAAATTGTTTTCACTTATGATCATTCACATTAATTAATCATGTGTATAGCTGTTAACTATTAGAATATCAAATTAATCGAAACTAAGCAGTTGCTTTAATTTATATTTTATAATTGTCTGCTAATATGATCATGCCAAAACTAAGTAGTATAGTTAATACCCATTTAGTATAAATGTGATATCTTTAGCGATCCTTGCGTGTTATGCCCTTTTAACATTTACTGCTTAAACGTAGCAAGTCCTATGCAATGTTTATAAGTATAATCTGATTACTTTTAAAATTGTAATTATTCGATTTATTTCGTGTCACATATCCGTTTTATACTGTTACAGTCACATTAATTTTGTAATAATCATTTACATGTTAGCATGGTTAATGCCGACTCAACCATTTTAAATTAATACATTCTTAGTATAAACGTGACATCAGTATGTTATTCTTGAGTGCCGCGTGCTATTTTGCGTGTTGTCGCGTGTGTCGTCGCGGGTTGTTCGCGCAGATCTCGCGTGTCGATCACGTGTGTCGCGCGACGTCTACGCTTGATAATAAATTGTTTTCGCCTATAAACACTCATGTTAATAACGTTAATTCATCATGTCACATATTTTGGATAATTAACTTAAAGTTTGTTCGACTAATATTTATTAGATTAATATCCCAATTAGAGTAAAATATGTAGTGTTCAACTTGTGCTTTTATAATAAACATTAACATGGCTAATATCAACTTAACTACCTTTTTTTTATTTAAAATTTGTTTAGTATAAATGTGTCACCTATTTTGTTTTCTCGCCAGTCGCGCGTGTTGTTCCGCACGTGGTGGCGTGCTGGTTCGCGCTGGTCGCGTACTGTTTCATGCGTCGTCAGCGTGCTAGGTCGCGCGCCATTTTGCACGCTGTCGTGCTGTTTCGTGTGTCGTAAATTCGCCTCCCTTAAAATGCCTCGCTTTAATTTAACTTCTGGTTTAATCGATAGCTGCTAGGGTAATAGGTTAAGCGAAATTAAGTATTAGATATAGTTTATATTTGATAATGTCGAATTAAAGGTTATAGTTATACTTGTTCAGAGTAAACGCGATATCTTCTCGACCATAGCTGTGCCTATTGCGTTTCTTTTTCCTCGCGTGACCGTAGTAACGTGCTCAATTTCGTTTTGCATATTTTATTATGTATTATTTGAATGGTGTAATGTTCTTATGCATATATCTTTGCTTGCTTGTGCCTGTTTGTCTTCGCTTCGCGTTGCGATTAGATTGCGATCCGTTTTCAAGCTTCGAGGGATCGAAGATCAAGCGTTGGCGACCAAGTGGTCTAGCTCTTCGAGTTCTATAAAGTTGAAGACCCTGAGCTTCTGTTTGGTGAAGGCAAGTGTCCTCTGACCCATTATGTCCTATCTACTTATAATTCACTATCCCGCATTACTTAATTGAAACCTAAGGATTGACTAGCTTTCTATTTACCTTATCCTTGTTTAACTTTTGGGTTATCATGGTTAGCATTATGCTATTGCTTTAACTTAATCAATGAACATGATGTGAATATTTATGATACGATGATGTTATCCCGATGATGATCTTGTGATACTTTAGGGGACTCGGGCAATTTTCCTGAGTGCCTCTCCGTAAAGACCTGTTCGGGGAGTGACAACTCGGGATAACAGTGCAACCATGAGGGTGGAATGGAACGCCCTTAGCTGATTAATTAGAGGAACCATAGGAGTAGTTGGCTTCGTCGTAGGGCCGTCAATGGGGTCCGGGCACAGTACTTGCTCTACCGAGGCTGGTTGCAGAGGTTCTTGATTTGGTTTTGTTAGTCACCCTTCCTTTGGGGAGAGGTACTGTGTTTATCAAACTGGAGAAACCTAATGGGTAGCTATGACCTCTGGGAAATCTTTGTAAAGGCTACATAGTGAGACCCTGCTAGGCAACCTTGGTAGTTATTAATGGAGAGACATGATCTCCGGGAAAAACGGGAATCACGACTTGCGGGTAAAGTGTGTGACCTCTACAGAGGGTTAGAAACTGATATATCAGTCGTGCTCATGGTTATGAGCGGCCTTGGGATCCTCTTTGATTAGAGATACAGATGATTTAAGCTACAATGGTTCTATTTATGGTTTTGGTTATGATATGATAATGATGTTCCTCGATGAGGAAATGATTCACGGGGTGGTCACATGATAAAACTTGGCTTCCACTAATAATAAATACCTGACTAACTAAAAGCAACTGCTTTGACCTTAACCCCACATAAAGCTAGTCCACTTCATCCAAATGGGACATTTGCTGAGTACGTTGATGTGTACTCACCCTTGCTTTCACAAAACACCAGGTTGCCTTCGGTGCAATCTATGCTCAGGTAAAGAAGAAGGCGTCGAGGCGGATCTCCAGGAGTTCCTGGGCTTTGACGAGTTCGAGGATTAGGCTAGCGACCTCCCCAAGTCAGCTGCCTGTGGTGGGTTTGTTTATATTGACTATGTTTTGATTCTGTGTACTTTGATTTATATTATGTAAATGACTCTAGTCTTCAATATTATTACTTACTCTTTATTGTATTCGAAGCATTGTTGTCACACCTGGGTTTTAGGGGTCCAAAACCCGGGCGCGAAATAAACACCAGGTGTGCTGGGACCAAGTCTCACACATATGATGAATAGTGGTACAGAAATGAATGTCACATCTTTACTTTATAATAGGAGTTCTATACAAAATAAATAAATAATTACAACATAAGGAGACAACGATCCAACAACCCAAAGTTGACTGGGAGACGACGACCTAGACCTCTCACGAATTCGTCACAGCATCCTCCTTGCGCCCCATCCTGCGGTACCTGTTCTTTACCTGTGGGGGGCGTGAGACAACAAGAGTGAGCTCACATACGTTCATCGCTCAACAAGTTGTGGGGAATAATATGCATGATGTCGCCAAAGGTGGGAGCTCATGTGAAGTGTAAGGCTTACCAAAGTGGATGGTTAAAGCTGAGCATTGCCTTTAAAGTTGGTCAAAATTTTATTAGAAATTACTAAGTATAAGTAAATACCAACCCAATTAAGTAGTAGAACAAAAGTAATAACAACACCCGCAATGCGATGCATATGACAAATTGAATTTAGTTCCATAAATTAATCATGTGAGTGTCCGAGCTGCTCATGACCATGAGCACGACTGATATACCAGTTTTACACTCTGCAGAGGTTGCGCATCTTTACCCACAAGTCATGTTACCCATCTGCCAAGGGATAGCGACTCCCATACACCTCTACCTAGGAGGCAAGGCAGGGTAACACTACGAGGCCTTTACAAAGTTCCACTAGCTTCAGAAAACCCGCTACAGTTTCTAGGAAGCACCAATGCAGGGACCCCTCGCCTGACCGCCATCGCAGCAAAATCAACCCAAGGGCATGTGGGGGATGAATATCCCCCGGGTCCACTGGAAGGATAAAAGACCTCACGAAAGGCCTGTGGGCCCAATAATTCGCAAGGTCACCTCTTCGTGGGCCGAGGGAGGAACACCCGCTAAAGTAGATTGACACAAGATTGGATTGACGCAGGCCCAGACGGCCCGATGAGTTTGAATGGTAACTGCAACAGGGACCCGACCTTCCCGCGCAGAGGCCTCATACATCGGAACAGAGCGGGGATAGGTCGGCAGAATTATAGGAAGATAGACTCAGTCGGTTCACTATTACTTAGGCACACGTTGTTATCATATCCACATGTAACGCCCCACGGTCTAGTATATAAGGCCTGGGGGCACCACCTCAAAAGCATCTCACTACTTCGCCATCCATCCAGTTCTCTAATATCCTTAGCATTAGAGAATCTCCTTGTAACTCGCCACACAAAGTACTCACGCCAGGACGTAGGGTGTTACGCATCACAAAGCGGCCCGAACTTGTACAAAATCGTCCACTGTCTCTGGTGCATCTAGCGCGAACCATCGAGCTACAGTCGGTAACACCGTCCTACTCCAAAAAGCACCTCGAGGGGCAACCCCGGGTGCGCGGTCGGACCCAAAACACCGATAGCTAGCGCGCCAGGTAGGGGGTGTGTCACTGATCCAAGCTAGCTCAATGGCCGTCACTTTTCAGCACAAGATCGTCCTCCGCCCCGGGTCCGTGTTCTGCTTCGGAACCATTTCGTCCATAGCAGATGAAGAAGGAACTCAACATCGCATTGTGGATCCGCCGGAGAGAAAGTCTTCCTCAAAAATCTCTGGGAAAATCGAAGCGAAGCAGGAAAAAGCGCAACCTCCAGCGCTCCGAGCAAGGACCACCTTCAGCAAGCTAGGAGCCAAGGGTCCGTCTACCCGGAGAACTCCGATGTCCACCTCTCCGACGGAAAAATGGACACGGATCACAAGGAAAAAGGAAGTGAACAAGGTAAAGGATTGTCAAACTGCTCTTTCGGTGCCTCCGTCGTCAAAGGAGAACGGGAAGAAGCTCGTCACCGCGGTGGTTCCATTCTACCCCGACGTCCTCTTCATCGGGAGAGTGGAGTCGCCCCCCGTCTGGAAGAAGCTCGTCACCGCGGCGGTTCCATTCTACCCCGACATCCTCTTCATCGGGAGAGTGGAGTCACCCCCCATCTCCAACAATGAACCAACTACGCCCGGGGAAGAACCTCCTCAGCGGGAATCCCGCCGACAAAGGAACCAACGCCGAAATATTCGGCGACATCACGAGGCCAGAGAGCGGGACCCGGCGCAGCCCGTATCATGAGACGAGGTCTCGGAGATAGGAGAAACTCCAGAAGAACAGGTCTTCAGGGAAAGGAGGAATTCCCGACGACGTGACTGTCGGCAAGCTCAAGAGCAGGCTGAGCAGGAAGCGAGGCAACACCGAGAGAATCCACTTTTCAGACGCAACCTGAACCCCGACTTCGCCCGAGCCATGAACACACCAAGTGAAGTTGGTGGAGTATTGGCTCGGATAGCCGATGGCCTCCCCCGGACTCCAAACGCCGAGGGCTATCGGTGGCTGTTCACCCGGGCAGCCAATCACCTTCTACCTCTCGCTCATCCACCGAGCGATCTACGACATGCCATCAACAGTCGGCGAGACGCACGGAGCTCCATCAACGCCTCACGCGAACGACGACACGATAACGAGATCCGACGCCGTGAAGAATATGACTGAGATCACGGCATCCCTGAGTGGAGTCAGGCCACCAGAACTGAGTCGGCAACGGCTTCGACTGGTGGCACGACCCTGGGACGGTCGAGGCACCATGACAACAACTCCCCTCCACGGGACAGACATCATCATCGACGACAGGAGGACACGTGTGGAGTATCGGCGCTCACTCCACGCCTCAGGGCCATTCAATGGCCCCCTAACTTCAAAGTCTCCAACGTCGACAAGTACGAGCCTAAGCAGGATCCAGGAGGTTGGTTGGCCGTCTACACCACCGCCGCCCAAGCCGCTGGGGCAACCAAAGACGTGATGACCGCATACTTGCCTATCATCCTCGGGTAGGACGCACTGCAATGGCTGCGACACCTACCCCGACACTGCATCGACGACTGGAGCGATTTCAGTCGGCGCTTCACCGCCGACTTCCAATCTCTCTCCGACAAACCGGCACAGCCATGGGACCTCAAATCCATCAAGCGCCGAGGGGATGAGACTCTTCGGTCATACCTCAAAAGATTTCAGACCATGAGAAATCGTATCCCCGAGGTCGCAGAAGCAGCAGTGATTGAGGACTTCTACCGGGGATCTAATGACTCGGCCTTCGTCCACGCCATACTGTAGAAAGCACCGACAACCTCTGAGCAGCTGTTCCGGGAAGCTGACCTCTACATCACCACCGACGAACGAGCTTAGGACCTCATCGGAGGAGCAAAGCCTGCACCGGCGGCACCGCGACGCGACATGAACCAACAACCCGACAAACGTTGGGAGAAGAGGCCTCACGAAGAAGTCCATGCCGCCGAACCACCTACCTCTCGCGCCCGAGGAGGACCTCGCGAAGGTGAACGCACGCTGGACGACATCCTCGACGCCCAGTGCCCGTACCACAAGGACATGCGCCACACCCTTCAGAACTGCAGAGACTTCAAGCATTCCGTGGGGAACGGCCGACCCTTCCAACCTCTGTCGCCTCCCCCACCACAAGGAGGACCTGGAGAACCTCGACAACCCCAACAGCAGGAGGGGGGAGGAGGTGGAGCCTTCCCATGCGTCGACGGAGAAGTCAACGTCATCTTCGGTGGACATGGGTCGCAAGAAAGCAAGAGGCAACAAAAGCTCAACGACGTCAGATACTGGTGGCGACCGTTGGTCCTCCTGCCCCATATCGATGGTCCGAGCACCCAATCACCTTCACTCGGGCGGATCAGTGGCTCAACTTCGACCACCCGGGCAAGTACCCGCTCCTCGTTTATCCGGTGATCTGAGAAAGCAGGGTAAAAAAGGTACTAGTGGATGGGGGAAGCAGCATCAACGTCACCTTCCCCCGGACACTCCAAGGCTTGGGAGTTCCCCTCAAAGAGCTCCATGAGTCGGACACTCCTTTCATTGGCATCATGCCGACTGAAGGAGAATACCCACTAGGACACATCTACATGCCGGTCCCCTTCGGAACTCCGGAAAACTACAGAACCGAGTTCCTGAGGTTCGAGGTGGCAAACTTCGACTGCGGGTACAACGCCATCATCGGCATGCCAGGATTGGTAAAGTTCATGGCCATTCCACATTATACTTACATGATATTGAAGATGCCAGGACCATATGGAATCATAACTGTGCGTGCTAACTTCCAAGGCGCCGCAGAATGTTTCCGAGTGGCCATTCAGGCGGCCCTCACCACCAAATCGTCAGCGACTTTTTCTACGCAGGTGATCTCAAAGCCTGAGGAAGACCTCGCGGTGCCCGCAAATGAAGCTCAAGCCGTGACCTCTATGCGGCCGACCGAAGAAACCAAGAGAATCAACCTTGGGTTCGCCAATGAGCGCAAGACTGCCGTCATCAGTTCCAGCCTGGATGACAAATAGGAAGGCGCGCTTGTCCAGTTTCTCCAAGATAACCGAGACGTATTCGCATGACAACCTGCGGATATGCCGGGAGTCCCGAGAGAACTGGCCGAGCACAAACTGAAGGTCTACCCCCAGGCGAGGCCGATCCGACAAAAATTACGTCATTTCATGCCCGACAAGAGAGAAGCCATCCGTGCAGAGCTGGCTCGCTTGGTCGCGGCCGGATTCATTAGAGAAGTGTTACATCCCGAGTGGTTGGCAAATCCTGTTCTTGTACTAAAAAAGAATAAAGTGGATTGGCGCATGTGCGTCGACTATACGGATCTCAACAAACATTGTCCGAAGGATCCCTTCAGACTCCCTAGAATAGACCAGGTGGTAGACTCAACTGTTGGATGTTCTATGTTGTTTTTCTTGGATTGCTATTCTGGATATCATCAGATCAGCTTAGCGAAAGAAGACGAGGAAAAAACAGCATTCATCACCCCATTTGGAGCCTTCTGCTATACCTCCATGCCGTTTGGCAAAAAAACGCTGGAGTGACTTACCAGAGGGCTATTCAGACATGCTTAGCCGACCACTGGGGCAAGCATGTGGAAGCTTATGTAGATGATGTGCTGATCAAGACAGAAAACTCAGAAAATTTCATTGAAGATTTACAACTGGTCTTCAGCAGTCTACGGCGATATCGATGGAAACTCAATCCTGAAAATGCGTCTTTGGAGTACCAGCAGGAAAATTGCTCGGGTTTATTGTCAGCCACCAGAGAATTGAGGCCAATCCAGAAAAGATCAAGGCTATCATGAGAATGGAAGCACCACGATCACAGAAGAAAGTACAAAGACTTATCGGATGCATGGCAGCCCTAAGCAGATTCATATCAAGGCTGGGAGAAAAAGGCCTACCGTTCTACAAGTTGCTCAAGAAGGTAGATAAGTTCCAGTGGACTTTAGAGGCTCAGGAAGCTCTAGACACACTGAAGAAATTCCTAATAACACCACCAGTGCTAAAACCGCCGCGCCGAGCCACGCCGAGTCAACCGGCTGAAGATCTGCTGTTATACATCTCTTGCACGACTCACGTGGTGAGCACCGGTTAGTAGTCAAGCGAGCAGAAGAAGGACATGCGTACCCAGTGCAACATCCTATCTATTTCATCAGTGAAGTCCTAGGTCCCTCGAAGAAGGAATACCCTCAAGTTAAGAAACTGTTGTATGTAGTACTTCTAACTGCACGCAAGCTCCGTCAATACTTCGACGATCACAAAGTCATAGTAGTCACTGGATTTCCAATAGGGGATATTCTCCACAATAAAGAAGCCATCGGAAGAATAGCCAAGTGGGCCTATGAAATGGGAGCTCATGATATTGAGTTTCGACCTCGTACTGCAATCAAGACTCAAGCACTAGTTGACTTCGTATCAGAATGGACCGAGCAACAAGTGCCAGATAACCCGAAAACTGCAGAAGTATGGTGAATGTATTTCGATGGCTCGTTGAAGCTGCAGGGGGGCAGGTGCAGGGATCCTCTTCATCGCACCTGGAGGTGAACACCTCAAATATGCTCTTCAAAATTGTTATTCTCAGCGTCCAATAATGCAGCAGAATACGAAGCTTTGATTCATGGACTGAACATTGCCATATCACTGGGCGTCAAGAGACTGATGGTATATGGGGATTCTCTGGTGGTCATAATTCAGATAAACAAAAAATGGGATTGCTCGAATGATTCCATGGGGAAATACTGCACTGCCGTCCGAAAGCTAGAAGACAAGTTTGAAGGGCTGGAATTTCATCATGTGGAGAGGGATCGCAACGCGGCCACTGATGCATTGTCAAAGCTAGGATCTAGTCAGACTCAGGTCCCGCCTGGAGTCTTCGTCCAAGAAGTACTGCGCCCGAGCATCTCATTAGATCGGACAGAAGAATGCAAAATTCTGAGCCAACCAGAGTCAGATTCTGATGACTAGAGGGAGCCGATCATCAGATACATAAAGAATGAGGAGGAGCTGGATGACAAAAATACAGCGGAGCGTATTGCAAGGCAGTCAGCTCACTACACTCTCATTGGGGCAACACTATACAGAAGGGGCGCGACAGGAGTCCTCATGAAATGCATTCTTTCGGCTACTGGGAAGCAATTGCTGGACGAGGTCCATGCTGGGCAATGCGGGATACACACAGCATCTAGGACTCTAGTTGGGAAGGTTTTCAGGTCTGGTTTCTACTAGCCAACGGCAAAGAGTGATGCAGCCGAGTTAGTCCAGAGATGCGAGGCTTGTCAGTACTTATCAAAACAGCAGCATTTACCAGCACAACAACTGCAAACCATACCAGTAACTTGGTCGTTCGCGTGATGGGGACTGGATATGATTGGACCATTCAAAAAGGCTCAACGAGGATACACTGGTTGCTATCGACAAATTCACTAAGTGGATAGAGTTCAAGCCCATTGCTTCTCTAACTTCAGCTAAGGCAGTGGAATTCATACAAGACATAATATTCAGGTTCAGGATACTGAACAGCATCATAACCGACCTAGTATCCAATTTTACTAGCTCAGAGTTCTTTGATTTCTGCAATAAAAATGCATCCAGATTAAATATGCATCAGTGGCACACCTAAGAGCCAACGGGAAGGTAGAAAGAGCCAACGGAATGATACTGGAAGCACTCAGAAAGAAAGTCTTTTACAAGAATGAAAAGTTCGCAGGAAAGTGGATTAGAGAGTTGCCGTATGTTGTCTGGAGCCTGAGAACTCAACCTAGCCGAGCAATGCATGGAAACACTCCTTTCTTTATGGTCTATGGTTCGGAGGCAGTGCTACCTGCTGATCTCAAGTTTGGGGCACCAAGATTAATCTTCAAAAACATAGCAGAAGCTGAGGCTACTAGACTGGAGGATGTTGATATACTAGAAGAAGAACGATTGAATACGGTAATTCAGTCAGCCCGGTATCAGCAAACTCTGAGGCGCTATCATGATAAGGCCATACGACATCGATCCTTCGCAGTGGGAGATCTCGTCCTCCACCGAATTCTAACGGAGGAAGGACGGCACAAATTGTCGCCACTATGTGAAGGGCCATTCATAGTAGCAGAAGTCACTCGGCCTGGATCATATCATCTTACTCAAGCGGATGGCACGTAATTTGGGAACTCATGGAATATAGAACATCTCAGGAAATTTTATCCCTAGCTAGATTTCAGAAGCTATTGGGACGGCCTTGTATTCTGTAAATTGGAAAATACATCATCAATAAAAAGACTTCATTCTCAAAGGAACTCAAACTGTTTACTGTTGACCTCGCACTTACTTAACTCAGGGTGACCACTATACCCTACTAACGGAGCAATCGACTTAAGTCGACGACGACTTAAGGCGGTGTGACATGCTCATGCTTACTTAACTCAGGGTGACCACTATACCCTACTAACAGAGCAATCGACTTAAGTCGGTGATGACTTAAGGCGGTGTGACATGCTCATGCTTACTTAACTCAGGGTGACCACTATACCCTACTAACGGAGCAATCGACTTAAGTCGGCAATGACTTAAGGCAGTGTGACATGCTCATGCTTACTTAACTCAGGGTGACCACTATACCCTACTAACAGAGCAATCGACTTAAGTTGGCCGACGACTTAAGGCGGTGTGACATGCTCATGCCCACTTAACTCAGGGTGACCACTATACCCTACTAACGGAGCAATCGACTTAAGTCGGTAGTCACTTAAGGCGTTGTGACATGCTCACGCTTAACTCATGGTGACCACTATACCCTACTAACAGAGCAGTCAGTTTGAGTTAGTAGTGACTTAAATCGGCACGGCGCGCTCACGTCTACTCGATCGAACACAAGCACACTTGCGATTAATCATCTTAGGGCGATCTCTATGCCTCGCGAAATGAAAAGAAGTCCCAAAACCATCACACTGCACTTACTTCTGCAATTGTAACTAATGTTGGATTCTAACAACAGGAAAATAATAATGGCATTCAGCACTAAAAATACTTTCTGACAGAATATTCGAGCACACTAACCACATACACAATGCATTCAGTGTTTCTACTTGGTAATGTTTTTCTCAGGAGCAACCGATGAAGAAGGGCGACTCGAAGAATCAGGAGCAGCATTGACATCCACAACTATGTCATCAGGAACAATCACACCGGGTCTCCTCATCAGGATTCGCCCCGCGTGAATGGCTTAGTCCATAGCCTTGTCGCACTGGGCCTTCAAAGTAGCGGAAGTGTCTTCAGCAGCCTTCACAGCCAGCCGGGCAGCTTCTAGCTCCTGGACAACTGATCTTTTGGAAGCACGCAGATCCTTGATGACAGAATCTTTGCCTGACACCAATTGCCTAACACGAATGAGTTCATCCAGGGACTCTTGAAGCTTGTAACGATGATTATCCAATTCTGCCATGGTAAAGCGATGGCTCCTCTCAAAGATAGTCAAAGAATTGCTGGCGTCGTGATATAACTTGTCAAGGTTGTCACGAGAAGTTGCAAGGGCACGTTTTTCCTCCTGCAGACAAGAATCAGCTCTCAAACGTCAAGCAAGCAGTAAGAAATAGCAGAGAAAGTCAAGTAAAGCTTAATTCATTGGCCACCTTTTTAGAGTCAAGCTGAGCATTGAGAGAGGAATTCAACATGTTGGCATCATTCAGAGAAGAAGAAACCCGGGCCAAGTCCGTCTGATCTTGAGAATATTTCTCCTCAAGATCAGAGTACCGTCGGGCCATATCTAGCAAGAAACGGTTAAACAAGGATATTCAGCCAAAGAGCAGATCAATCAAGTAGCCAAGGAGGAAACAAAGGGCACTAACCAGCATTTGCCATCTCCAAATCAGATACCCGCTGCTGAAGCAGCACTGGATTCCATTGTGTTAGAGACATAACTCTTTCCGGGACAGAGGCACCCTGCGATCTCAGTTGACCGGCCATCTCGTCAACCAAAGCCTGACATTGAAAACAAATGAGTGCAAAGACAGTATTTCACCTGGTGTATAGTCAGATCGGGAAAAGTCAAATTACCTGGAGATTGGAGAAGAACGAAGGAAGCCCCAAGTCATGGGAAGTTAGTTGATGACTTGACGAAGGATTATCAACCGAGGCAATCTGCAGAGCATCATTGGGGACCAACTCAGCATCACCAGCATAAATCAAAACTCTAGCATCAGGTGCGCCGGACTCTAAGGCGACTTCGTGACCCAAAGCACGTGTTGCTGCCATGCAATCAGAATGTGGAGGAGAAGACCTGACATGGACATCCATGGAAGTATGAGAATGGGAATCCGCTCGGACACCATCAGGGCTGGGTCATAGCTCGCACTTCCCACCCGAGCCGGATCATTACCGGCAACACCCTTGGGGGCTGGGTAAACGCTGGCGCCATCCTTGGGAACCGGGTTCTCTACAGCAGCCACCTCTAAGGCTGAAGGATTTTCAGCCACTTCCATGGGAGCAGAGCAATCTAGATCAGCCTCTTGACTCTTAAGACCACGCTCCAAGGTCGATGAGGCACGAGACGCAGCTCGGGATAACTCTAACCCGACATCAGGCATATCAGTGCAAGCACGCATCATACCATCATCTGTCGGCTCGAACAGCAGATCTTCAGGGACCACATCCTCGAGAGCCTGGTCAAAATTTGCCAGAGACAATTCATGCAGACCAACAAGAGCAGACAAAGTTGGAGAAGGAATATCACTACTCTCCCCACTGACTATATAACGTCGACTGTTTTTTCCGAATTAAGGGGATTTCCTCTTCCTCTTCTTCATCCTCGTCAATAATACGAACAACACACCCATTGGGTTCAGCTTTGGCCGGATTGCACCCATTGGGATCAACATCATCAAGGTCACACCCATTGGGTTCAGCATCAGCCGGGTCACATCCATTGGGATCAGCTCCAGTAAAAATCTCCACTGGCACTTCCTCGACAACAGGAGCAGAAGGGCCGACATCCTGATTCAAGCATGACACTCGCTAAAGCCTCCTCTTTTTCTTCTTCTTCCCCTCGGTAGGAGCAGTTGGATGACTGGTCGGGCGAAGGCACTTTGGGCGAGCACCATCAGATTGTTGAGCATTCAAGATCTTTCTAGGCGCTGGGATAGTTGCTACAGTCAGTGTTTCAGCAGGGACCGAATCAGAGGAATCCTCAGCCAACATGTCTAGCATAGCACTTATTTCTGCATCGCTCGGGTTTATAGGCATCTCAAAATGAACCTGCTCTCATCATTGGGGATTTCACCAAGCGAAACAACCAAAGCCTCAACCTCTTCAAGAGAGGGTCATACTCTAAGACCCAAACCACTGTCACCATCAGAAAGATTTGACACAAAACTGATGAAAGTCTTGGAAGGGGGCAGATTCCAGGCAGAATATGCAATAGGAGCACCGATGTTCGACACCTTGCCTCTAAGAATCATCTCAAGCCGGCTTATCAGATCCACAGCAGGAATCCTTCTGTTGGTAACTCGGGTTGAGTTAGTGATACCACGATATAGATAAGCCGAGTACGCTCTGTCCTTCAGTGGCTGAATGTTCTTAAAAACAAAATCGGCGACTACAGCTTCAGCAGTCAGACCTTTATCCTTCAACAAACCAACTTCGGCAAGCAGAACCCTGGCCTCGGCTATCTCCAAATATGTGGGGGATTCATTCCAACTTGGAGCACGAACATCTGGTTGTATCCCTGACCGAGGGGGAGAGACTTGCCGTGATTCTTTACAATAAACCATTCCAGGCGCCATCCTTTGATGCTGTCCTTGAGTTGGATGTCGAGGTACTCTGTCTTCCTCCCATGGCGCATCTCCAAACTCGCACCACCGACAAGCTAGTGCTGCCCCCAGCCATTCCAGGCCGACAGTGATACAAGTACTTCCACAAGCCAAAATGTGGCAAAATACCACGGTAGGCTTCGCACAAATGAACAAAAACAGAAACTTGCAGAATAGAATTGGGATTCAGATAGGTTAGATTCAGATGGTAGAAATCAAGGAGACCGCGGAAGAAAGGAGAAATAGGAAGAGCAAGGCCGCGGATGAGAAAAGGAATATAAATAACGGACTCGTGAGTGTCCTCCGTCGGGACAGTGACCCCACGGTAGATCCGCCAAGAACAAAGCTCCTTCGGAGGAAGAACTCCGACGGAGACAAGATGAAGAAGGTCGGATTTAGAAACAACAGACATGTGATTACCTGCGAAAGGCAACTGGTTGTTGGGATCGATGGGAGGATTGATCGCGACAGAGGAATTCTGACTCTTCCGCTTGGGCGCCATCTCAATCTCGCTGGCGAACTGAGCGGAAGCGAGATCACAAGGAAGCAGAGAAGGTCTGGAAGCAGAAAAGCAGGGCTAGGGCTCAGAGTGCAGAGGCATGCGACGGAGCAGTACAAATGGGGTTTTCCCGGGCCAGATGCCATTTCTAAAAAGTGCCTAGTCATCACTCGACCGTTATTTCCAAAACGGCCGACGTGGCCCAATATAACTTAGCTGTTATTTCTAAAACGCTGACGTGCCAAGTCATCACTCTACCGTTATTTCCAAAACGGCCGACATGGCCCAATATAACTCAGCTGTTATTTCTAAAGCGCTGACGTTACCAGTCTTCACTCGATCGTTATTTCTAAAACACCAACGTGACCCGTTATCACTCGGCTGTTATTTCTAAAATGCCGATGTCACCAGTAATCACTCGGTTGTTATTTCTAAAACGACGGCATGGCTCAAAAGGACTCAACTGTTACCTCTAAAGCGTCGGTGTCGCAAAAAAGAACCACTCGGTTACTACCTCTGAAAATACTAACAGTAAATCAGCCGTTTTTCTCTATGAATATGCAGGCAAATCTAAAATGCGACTCAAAGTCGTTACTCAAGCATTACTTCCAAGAACAACGGCTACATTAAGCATAAGCATGATCGACCGACCAACTGAAAAAGGAGCAATGGGAAAGCAAAGAAACGCACACAGAATGGGATGAAATCTTCTTCATTATAAAAGGAGGGGAAGTATTACCAAACTTAAAAAACCAACTTATTATGAGTCGGTCTTCTTCCCACTGTTCGATACATTACACTACTACATTACATTTCACTACACTATACTACTACTACATTATTCTACTAATACTACTTCTACTACTAATCTATACTAACACTTAAAACCAATGGCGTCTAGCCACTAGCCTTGTTGTTGCCCTTGCTGCTGCCCTTGCTGCCGTCGCCTTTGCCGCCCTTGCTGCCACCTTCGCCGCCGTCTCCGTCGCTGTCACCTCCGTCGCTGCCGTCACCCTCGCCGCCGTTGTCGCCGTCACCCCCCTCCTCGGACGAGTCAGAGGAGTCCCCCTCGTCCGAGGAGGCCTCCAACTTATGCGAGCCTTCAAGCCCTGCGCGCTCGATGGCCCGGATGTAGGTCCAAACTTCTGCAGCAATCCCCTAGGAATCGTCTGAATCATCAGACGATGCTGGGGGAGAGGCAGGGACCGGTGATCCTTCGGACTCGAAGGAGAACTCCTCCTACAAATACTCGGAATCGTCGAAGTCCTCCGAGGGAGGAGTCGGCTCGCGCTTCAGTTTGTCGCCGGAATGGTGCGAGGAGCTTCCGCTTTTCTTGCTCTTGCCCATGGTGGAGTAGAAGAGAAGAGAAAAGAGTAAACAGCAAGCGACAGAGAGATGCGTGAAGACGACAGTGAAGCAAGCACACTATTTATAAAAGAAGAAGGCAACCGCTCACCTCCTACCACGGCCATCGAACAGTCGCAAAAATTCAATATGCAATTCAAACCGTCTGGAAACACGTCAGGCGGCTGGCACCGTTCCACGTAACACGACACCCATTGGGACTCAAGTCAACTGCTTGGACGATATGATTACACCCGCAGTCACGTCAAGTTACTACTCAGGGGCAGTTTGCTAAACGCTCAGCGCACCAAGCTGTCCCTTGCCCACACCCATTGGGGGGGACGTCCAGGAATTTTCAATAAATTTTCCCAAGCAGTCACATCCACACAGTATACGCAATGAATGTATCAAGATAGAAGGAAGATATCGACGAAGATCAAAGGAAAGCCAAAAATAGCCGATGAGGTACAAGTCAAATCAACATAAGTATTGAAGCACGAAGTGATATGAAGACTAGCCAAAGGCCATCTACCGAACGTCCAATCTGTCACAGATCAAACAAATTTCAAGACCTAACAAGATATGGGCAGATCGCATGCTCGATCTCAAAGGCAAAACTGTATGCTGACCTCTAAAGCATAAAGTTGATGATATAATGCTGATCTCTAAGGCATTCGACAAAAGGGAAAGGATGATTTCTGAAAAATAACGGGAGATGAAGACCTTCGAGTGGATTATTTTCAGTAATTCACTCAAAGCTCGGGGGCTACACCCATTGGGTGCACCTTCGGTGCACCCAATGAACCATTAACCCCAAGAGATAGAATGTTGATTTCTAAAGCATAAGATGAAACTAAGTGAAAGTCGCCTAGAGGGGGATAAATAGGGCGAATCTGAAATTTACAAACTTAATCACAACTACTAGTCGGGTTAGCGTTAGAAATATAATTGAGTCCGAGAGAGAGGGTGCAAAACAAATCACAAGCGAATAAAGAGTGTGACACGTGGATTTGTTTTACCGAGGTTCGGTTCTCGCAAACCTACTCCCTGTTGTGGTGGTCACAAAGACCGGGTCTCTTTCAACCCTTTCCCTCTCTCGAACGGTCCCTCGGACCGAGTGAGCTTTTCTTCGCAATCAATTGGAACACAAAGTTCCCACAAGGACCACCACACGATTGGTGTCTCTTGCCTAAATTACAAGTGAGTTTGATCTCAAGAAAGAATGAGAAAGAAAGCAATCCAAGCGCAAGAGCTCAAAAGAACACAACAAATCTCTCTCACTAATCACTAATGTTTTGTGTGGAATTGGGAGAGGATTTGATCACTTGGGTGTGTCTAGAATTGAATGCTAGAGCTCTTGTAAGTAGTTGAAAGGTGGAAAACTTGGATGACTTGAATGTGGGGGTGGTTGGGGTATTTATAGCCCCAACCACCAAACTAGTCGTTTGGTGGAGGCTGCTATCGCATGGCGCACCGTGCAGTCCGGTGCGCCACCGAACACTGTCTGGTGCGCCAGCCACGTCACCTGGCCGTTGGGTTCCGACCGTTGGAGCTCTGTCTTGTGGTCCCGCCTGGCTGTCCGGTGGCGCACCGGACAAGTCCTGTAGACTGTCCGATGTGCCACCCGCGCGTGCTCTGTCCTTTGCGCGCGCAGGCGTGCATTTAATGCGTTGCAGTCGACCGTTGCGCGCGAAGTAGCTGTTGCTCTGCTGGCTCACCGGACAGTCCGGTGTGCACCGGACATGTCCGGTGAATTATAGCGGAGCGGATTCCCGAAGTTGGCGAGTTCAGAGTCGCTCTCCCCTGGAGCACCGGACACTGTCCGGTGGTACACCGGACAGTCCGGTGAGTTATAGCGAAGCGCCTGTAGGAATTCCCGAAGGTGTGAAGTTTAGCTTGGAGTCCCCTGGTGCACCGGACACTGTCCGGTGGTGCACCAGACACTGTCCGGTGGCACACCGGACAGTCCAGTGCGCCAGACCAGGGCACACTACGGTTGTCCCTTCCTCTTTTTGTTGAACCCTTTTCTTGGTCTTTTTATTGGCTTTTTGTGAACCTTTGGCACCTGTATAACTTATAGACTAGAGCAAACTAGTTAGTCCAATTGTTTGTGTTGGGCAATTCAACCACCAAAATCAATTAGGAAATAGGTGTAAGCCTAATTCCCTTTCAATCTCCCCCTTTTTGGTGATTGATGCCAACACAAACCAAAGCAAATATAGAAGTGCATTATTGAACTAGTTTGCATAATTGTAAGTGCAAAGGTTACTTAGAATTGAGCCAATATAAATACTCATAGGATATGCATGGATTGTTCCTTTGTTTTTAACATTTTGGACCACGCTTGCATCACTTGTTTTGTTTTTGCAAATTCTTTTGTAAATCCTTTTCAAAGTCCTTTTGCAATATAGTCAAAGGTGAATGTATAAGATTTTGAGAAGCATTTTCAAGATTTGAAATTTTCTCCCCCTGTTTCAAATGCTTTTCCTTAGACTAAACAAAACTCCCCCTTAATGAAATCCTCCTCTTAGTGTTCAAGAGGGTTTTGATGTTAATTTTGAAGAGGGTATATCAATTTGAAATTATATCACACATAAGATACCAATTTGAAAATACTTCTTTAGAACCAAATTGAAAGACTAAAATTTTGAAATTGGTGGTGGTGCGGTCCTTTTGCTTTGGGCTCATGCTCTCTCCCCCTTTGGCATAAATCGCCAAAAACGGAATCATTAGAGCCCTTTCGAACTACTTTCTCCCCTTTGGCAAATAAAACATAAGTGAAGATTATACCAAAGATGGAGAGTTGCTCGGAGCGACGGCGAAGGATGAGTTATGGAGTGGAGTGGAAGCCTTTGTCTTTGCCGAAGACTCCAATTCCCTTTCAATACACCTATGACTTGGTTTGAAATTTACTTGAAAACACATTAGTCATAGCATATAAAAGAGACATGATCAAAGGTATACTTATGAGCTAAGTGTGCAAGACATCAAAAGAAATTCCTAGAATCAAGAATATTTAGCTCATGCCTAAGTTTGTTAAAAGTTTGTTCATCTAGTGACTTGGTAAAGATATCGGCTAATTGATCTTTAGTATTAATATATGCAATCGCGATATCTCCCTTTTGTTGGTGATCCCTTAAGAAATGATACCGAATGGCTATGTGTTTTGGTGCGGCTATGCTCAACCAGATTATCCGCCATGCGGATTGCACTCTCATTATCACATAGAAGAGGAACTTTGGTTAATTTGTAACCATAGTCCCTAAGGGTTTGCCTCATCCAAAGTAGTTGCGCGCAACAATGGCCTGCGGCAATATACTCGGCTTCGGCGGTAGAAAGAGCTACAAAATTTTGCTTCTTTGAAGCCCAAGACACCAAGGATCTTCCCAAGAACTGGCAAGTCCCCGATGTGCTCTTTTTCTATTAATCTTACACCCCGCCCAATAGGCATCCGAATAACCAATTAAATCAAATGTGTATCCCCTAGGATACCAAAGCCCAAACTTAGGAGCATAAACTAAATATCTCAAGATTCATTTTACGGCCGTAAGGTGAGCTTCCTTAGGGTCGGCTTCGAATCTTACACACATACATACGGAAAGCATAATATCCGGTCGAGATGCACATAAGTATAGTAAAGAACCTATCATCGACCGGTATACCTTTTGATCTACGGATTTACCTCCCGTGTCGAGGTCGAGATGCTCATTGATTCCCATGGGTGTCTTGATGGGCTTGGCATCCTTCATCCCAAACTTGTTTAGAATGTCTTGAGTGTACTTTGTTTGGCTAATGAAGGTGCCCTCTTGGAGTTGCTTCACTTGAAATCCTAAGAAGTACTTCAACTCCCCCATCATAGACATCTCGAATTTCTGTGTCATGATCCTACTAAATTCCTCACAAGTAGATTCGTTAGTAGACCCAAATATGATATCATCAACATAAATTTGACATACAAACAAATCATTGTCAAGAGTTTTAGTAAATAAAGTAGGATCGGCCTTTCCGACATTGAAGCCATTAGTGATAAGAAAATCTCTTAGGCATTCATACCATGCTCTTGGGGCTTGCTTGAGCCCATAAAGCGCCTTAGAGAGTTTATAAACATGATTAGGGTACTCACTATCTTCAAAGTCGGGAGGTTGCTCAACATAGACCTCTTCCTTGATTGGTCCATTGAGGAAGGCACTCTTCACATCCATTTGATAAAGCTTGAAGCCATGGTAAGTAGCATAGGCTAATTGTTGGGGGCCTTCATCCTCCGAAGGTCCTCAAAAACATGATTTGACAATGTTTTCCAAGTGGATTATGTGAACAGGTATCTTCGGACTCAGAATTATGAACATGAAGCACGGTCAGGACGAAGCCTGAACCAGACGAAGGACGAGCTGATTACCAAGCTCTACGAAGGATGGTGCACAGCCGAAGCTGTGCGCAGGGAAGCTTCGTCGCGATAGCAGAGGGGGGAACCGACTTAGAGATGAAAAGACTACGTGGACCTTGACAGATTTTCATAAGTCATTGACAAATGTAATGGACATGAATGTAATTTTACGTGGGCTGCGTCCCACGTCTATAAATAGATGAACAGTACTCCCGTACTGTTCACGCTGACTTGGCATTTGCTTTTGCGTCACGCTCGTACTTTTTACCTTCTCTCAGGACCGAAGGTACATTTGTAATTTGAAATCATTTCTATTTTTCCATGTTAATAAAATAGAAATGATTCTATGATGGTGCTTATATTATATTTCATGCTCTATATGAATCCTTCGTCATTACTTGTTATGTTTACGAAGGTATGTCTCTTGTGACCTTCGTCCGAAATTCATTATTTCCCGAAGGGACATAATGCTCCGAAGGACGAAGGACTTTAACACTTAACATTTTTTATGTTGCCTTGTTCTTAACTCTTAGCATTTGAGAACAAGTCCCCAACATTGGCGCCCACCTCCGGTGAACTCACTTCCACTTCGAGTTTTTTGAACACCTTCGGAAGCTATAGACCTTCGCTATGGCGCCGAAGAAAGCTTCAGCGACTGGGGCTGCAGCACTGCAACCGCTGGACCACAACCAGGAGACCGTCTCTCTTCAGGAGGCCCGAAGCCAGAAGAGAAAGGCCGTCAGCCCGACGCTTCAGGAGGAAGAGCTAGACCAAGAAATCAGGGATATGGAGATGCTACATCAACAGGTGCAGAGGAAGAAGGAGAAGATGGCCTGGCTAGCTGAGTTGCAACGGCAGATAGACGAAGCCTCTGAGGAAGTTCGCCATCTTACTCACGATGAGCAAAACAGAAGGCCTCAGCAGAAAGACCTTCATCAGGAGGGCTTCGTCAACGAAGATGACTGGTATGACAATTTCCATCAGGGAAATTTTGTTTTCGATGATGCTTCTCCTTTGTCCGCTGAGCTGCAGGCTACACCTTGGCCTCCATCCTATAAGCCACCCCAGCTTCCCATGTTCGACGGCCACTCAGACCCGAAGCAGTTCTTGATGAGCTACGAAGCAACAGTGTCTTCGTATGGGGGCAATGCTGCAGTCATGGCGAAGTCTTTCGTTATGGCCGTCAGGAATGTTGCTCAGACCTGGTATTCCTCCCTTCGACCAGGAACGATCACCTCATGGCAGAAGCTGAAGGATATGTTGTTAACCAGCTTTCAAGGATTTCAGACGAAGCCGGTCACTGCTCAAGCCTTGTTCCAGTGCACTCAGGATCATGAAGAATACCTTCAGGCGTATGTCAGAAGGTTCTTGCGTTTGAGGGCGCAGGCACCAACGGTGCCCAATGAAATTGTTATCGAAGCCATGATCAAGGGGCTTCGTCCTGGACCTGTAGCCCAATACTTTGCTAGGAAGCCTCCTCAGACTCTGGAGAAGCTGCTCCAAAAGATGGACGAGTACATTCGTGCTGATAATGACTTTCGCCAAAGAAGGGAGGAGGCCTTCAGATTTTCTGAGATGACCAGGGGCTTCGGGGGAAGATTCTATCCGAGGCATGTCAGGTCCATCCACAACACTCAAAATGATGATAAGGGGAGTCAGCAGAACAGGCCGCAGTGCTCCTCACAGGCTTCGGGGCAACAACAAACTTTCTTTCGGCCACCAGCTCCAAGAGGCAGAGGCGCCAGGGGCTTCGGCGGGAGATTTGGAGATCAACCAAGGAGGACATTTTGCTTATTCTGCGGTGAGAACAAGGGCCATACCACCAGGATGTGCCATGTCACCATCCAGAAACAAAAGGAGCTAGTAGAAGCTGCAGCGCAACAGGGACAGCCGAAGCAGGTCATGCATACTGCTTCGTACCATCAGCCTTACATCCCGGAATATGTGGGCAACCACCCTGCAGTTTCCGTAGCTTCGGCGAGTCAACCTCAAGCTTCATGGCAACAGCCCCCGCCTCCACCTCCGCTGCAACAAGGCCAACAGCCAGAAGGGAGCCAATATGTTCCGCACCAAAGGGATCTCAGAGAGCAATCTGAAGCTCGCACAGTCAATAGTACTGTGCCAGAGTCGAAGCACATTTATTGACATATATCCTACTTTGATAGCAGTCTTTTTCGTTTAAGTTCTATTTTTTGTGTAATAAAGAACATTTCAGTTTTCATATAATAATTTCGTGGTTGGTTATGAGAAAAACCTATCTTCTCCACAGGCTTAAGTTGCTGAAGCTTAAAAATTTGCGGTAACAAGGAGGACCTTCGAATTATTAAAAATCCTTCGAAGCAACAAAAAGTCGTTCTAAGGAACGCAGAGTAAGTTGCCGAAGTTACAAAAAGCCGTTCCAAAGGGAGCGCAGTGTAAGTTTTTTGCTCCAAAGACGTCCCTAAGGGGATGCAGAGCTTATACCGCCTAAGTAAAAGGCGAAGAAGCTCCAAAGACGTCCCTAAGGGGATGCAGAGCTTATACCGCCTAAGTAAAAGGCGAAGAAGCTCCAAAGACGTTCCTAAGGGAATGCAGAGCTTATACCGTCTAAGTAAAAGGCGAAGAAGCTCCAAAGACGTTCCTAAGGGAATGCAGAGCTTACAAATATATTTTGTGTGTATCTTCGGAACAAATGTCATTTGCATAACATAACATCATCACATCATTTTGCATAGCATAAGCATCATACATCATGTTGCATATGGCAAAAGAAGGGGACACAGTATCAACCTTCGAAAGGATGCTTTGAGAAAGAACAAATTGTGTAAAGTCAGTAAGTCACGAGGGAATACAATGATAATCTTCGGAAAATAGCTTCGGAGAATGTTTTTACGAAGCATGGATGAGCTTCATCAGAGTAATATCAAAATTGTATAGCTTCGGAGAATGTTTACACGAAGCATGGATGTGATTTATCAGAACAGTTTTAACGGAGAATGTTTTCTTCACGAAGCATGAAAAGAAGGGAAGGTGTTTTTTCGCCGAAGGCTCAAAAATGGTATGTATGTAGAATTTCATGCATCGTAAAGAATTGAATAATGAAAAGAGACTTGTATATTACATTCAAATGTACAAAATATTACAAAGATCACACTTCCAATGTTTTTTCTAATAACATTTAGTCTTCTCTTAATACTGCTTCGGCGGCCTCATTTAGAAGTTGATCAACAACTTTATCCATGATAGCTTCGGCCATTCGTTTAATCTCGTCATCTCCTTTTGTGTGAGGGTCGGCAGTCGATCCAGCAGGTTCTGAGGGAAGAGAACATTTCTTCGTTACTATTACAAATCGCGAACAAAGTTTGAAATAAAAATTACAACACAATAAGAACGACTAATTAATACCTAATTGCCTTTCGGGCTCTGTACTTCTTTCGGCAGCTTCTGCCACTTTCCTAGCATCATGGATGCCTTTTTCACTTCTTTGGATTATTTCTTGCGCCATTTCTCGGCCGCCATTGTCCCAGATATCAGTGAAGAATTTACCGCCAACCATGCTTGCTTCGGTCGAGGGATCTTTGATGTCTTCAGAGGACAGGGCAGCTTCGGACTGAGCTAAGGATTTTATATGTTCACAACCTTTTTTCTCCAAAATAGCAGCAATTCCTCTGGCGCCTGAAAAAGCGCAGATGTCACCGCGGCTGCTCAGGATTTCCTCGAAGGCTTCTGCTTCGTGACTGATCCAGTCTAGTGGACCTTCGGGATTGCCTCTTGGAAAATTCTCTTCACTAGAAAAGGCGCCAACGCTGGCGAAGCTGGATTTTATCTTTTTGACGCATTCTACAGATTTAACATAGCATTTCCTCTGAGATGCACGAAGCTCTTTAACACTTAACTCTAAATTATTGACCAAATGATCACTAAGTTCTCGTTTTGTTTCCTCAAGCACACGTTCCTCTTTAGCTCTAGCTAGCTGTTTCTGAAGATCTTTAATTTCACGTTTTTGGGCTTCCGCCTGGGTTTTTGAAGCAGCTTCGTCCTTCTTTACCTTATCTACCAGTGTAAGCAGAATTTTATCCTTCTCCAGAGCTTCGTTTCTCAGTTTAATAACTTCTGATCGAAGGTTGTTGAACGCAATTTCATAGCTTTCATCTTCGGCACTCTTTT
The DNA here is from genome assembly GCA_029449295.1 of Zea luxurians. Classification (NCBI taxonomy): domain Eukaryota; kingdom Viridiplantae; phylum Streptophyta; class Magnoliopsida; order Poales; family Poaceae; genus Zea; species Zea luxurians. The sequence goes on from JAOPSE010000009.1 coordinate 125,387,813, forward strand.
GTGCTCTTAGTGCGTTGCTCAGGATCAAACCCTATACAAAAAAGAATCCATATAAGAATAAAGGAATGAATTACGTATTGTAAAATTTTTTCAAACGACTAATTCCCATACCTTTAGGCTATTATATGCAAGACTATCCGCGAGATCTTCCTTCGTCATAGCGCATAATCCAGCTTCGAGCTTCGGGAATCCCATACTTCTAGCCATCTCTCGGCAGACAGATAGTTCTTTATTATCAGGAAGGCAGTACAGGAAGTCATCTTCATTAGTCCCGTTAAACACTACTGCCCCCTTCGGATATTTTAGCTCTCTGGCATAGTAGTTAGCTTCGTAAGTTTCCTCTTCGGATAATTTCTTCCCCGAAGCATGTCGCACGATGTAATCGCGTGCGCTGGAAGGAGCTTTGGGGGCGGCAGTGTCAATTTCTTTAACCAAAGCTGGTTCTGATATTTTCTCGGTCTCCAAAGATTGTTCCTTGGTGGGCTCTGAAGGCCCAGCTTCAGCTTCAGGTTGTTGCTTCGAAGCTTTAGCAACTTCAGCTTCGGTAGACACTTCAGCAACTTCAATAGTCCCTTTTGGAGTTGTGCTTAATTGTCTCCAAAACATCTAACACGTTCACCATTCTTTTTCTTCTCGGGGTCACCGACGGGCCCTTTTGATTTTTTGTTGTTTCAACAGTTGCTGAAGGACTTAAGATTTCCGATATTTTTCGCTCTTCAATCTTCGGTTTTTCTGCTTTTTCGGCTGAAGGTGCTTCAGTTTTCTCTTCTATCTTCGGCACTGGAGCTGGTTCTGTAGCTTCAGAGGCCAAAGAGACTTCACCAATAAATTTTGGCACTGTGGCCGGCTCAATAAAGCGCGCTCGGTGGGTGAGCACCTTCATCTTTTTCCTTTGCGGCGCTGGCTCACTAGTGGCACTTGTGGTAGCTTCTGTCGCAGGAGAAGTAATTTTTCTTTTGCGACCCAGTACCGGATAATGATAGTCAGGGTAGACAAACCCGACTGCGTCAAATACCCGGTTGAGCCTTTTCTTCTTTCGGCCTCCGAAGGCTGCTGATAACGCAGTATTTTCGGCCTTCGAATATGCCCCAAGCAGTTCGTCACTTAATGTTTCAATGCTTTTCAACCAGTCATCATCAGGTTCAACAAATATATCTGCATATTTGAATGTGTATTTCAGTCTGACCAGTCCGCCTTCGTCGGAATCTTTGATGGTCTCCTTCGGCATTTCCCACTTTCCTGCAAGTGGCCACACCCTGAAGGCAATATGCTCTTGGACCAAGTCCCTTGTCCCAATGAAAGAGCAGATTACGCCGAAGGCCCTTTGGCATTCCTCGGCCGCTTCATCCATTTCAACCTTCGGCCTTCGAAGTCCGAAGCGTTGCCAGATGGGGCGCATAATGATACTCTTGACATTTTCCTGCGCTGTTAAGTCATTCTTTACATAGAACCATTCAGTCATCCAGGCTCCGGGCCACCTCTTCCGAAAAGTTGGCACAAGGCGGCTTGACCCGGAGCGGGCACCGAAGCTGTAACACCCAAAATTGTTGTGATATTGTTCTTTCCCCCAGGGCTTCGTCTCATATAACAACTCATGAATGTTGCAAAAGCTTTTAGCATTTGGTTCTAAACCTTGGCTTCTCGCAGCCCAGACAAACATCCCCATTCTTATGATAGCTTCGGGAGTAAGTTGATGAAGGTAGACTTGAAATGTTTTCAGTACCTCAACAACAAAGTTGCTCAGGGGGAATCGAAGCCTAGCCTTGAGAAAGCTTCGGATGATTACAACTTCATCTTCTTCGGGGGTGGGAGAAGTCTTTTCTCCAGCATCAGCCCTCACAATAGATATATCTCGAAAATACCGCCCCCTCATATTATCAATATGACTCTGCTTGATAGTGGTTTTCCCGAAAACCGTGTGACTTGGTCGCCATGGTCGATCTTCAGATTCTTCCCCACCACTTTCTACATCAAAACTGTCGCTGTCATCAGTATCTTCGGACAAACCTTCAAGAATTTCCTTGGTGATTTTCTCTGTGTTGGTTTCCGCCATCGCTATAAGGAACCCCAAGTTCTTCTCTTCGTCGAGGCTCAGCTTCGTCTCGGTAGCGATCTTCTTACTTTCAGACATCTTCGGAAACGCTAAAAAACTGTTTTTAAGGCCGAAGCTTCAAAATCAAAAAGACCAGCAAATCTTAGTGCACAAGAGCTAAAAATTTAGTGGGCCGAAGCAGATGGCAAGTGTGCGTACCAAATAAGTTTGCGGTATGATCTTATTTATACCCCCAGGGCGTTGAAAATTGAAAGACCCCACTTGTCAATGAATGTTGCTATTCTAGCAAAGGGAAGGTGTTTTTTCGGACCTTCGGCTCAAGGCCTTCGTCCATATCGCAATCTGAATTTATTATTAACAAATTAATATTGCGAGGGGCTACTATTGGGGGCCTTCGTCCTCCGAAGGTCCTCAAAAACATGATTTGACAATGTTTTCCAAGTGGATTCTGTGAACAGGTATCTTCGGACTCAGAATTATGAACATGAAGCACGGTCAGGACGAAGCCTGAACCAGACGAAGGACGAGCTGATTACCAAGCTCTACGAAGGATGGTGCACAGCCGAAGCTGTGCGCAGGGAAGCTTCGTCGCGATAGCAGAGGGGGGAACCGACTTAGAGATGAAAAGACTACGTGGACCTTGACAGATTTTCATAAGTCATTGACAAATGTAATGGACATGAATGTAATTTTACGTGGGCTGCGTCCCACGTCTATAAATAGATGAACAGTACTCCCGTACTGTTCACGCTGACTTGGCATTTGCTTTTGCGTCACGCTCGTACTTTTTACCTTCTCTCAGGACCGAAGGTACATTTGTAATTTGAAATCATTTCTATTTTTCCATGTTAATAAAATAGAAATGATTCTATGATGGTGCTTATATTATATTTCATGCTCTATATGAATCCTTCGTCATTACTTGTTATGTTTACGAAGGTATGTCTCTTGTGACCTTCGTCCGAAATTCATTATTTCCCGAAGGGACATAATGCTCCGAAGGACGAAGGACTTTAACACTTAACATTTTTTATGTTGCCTTGTTCTTAACTCTTAGCATTTGAGAACAAGTCCCCAACACTAATAATATACGAATTGACTCAAGCCTAGCTACAGGTGCATAGGTTTCACCGAAATCCAAACCTTCGACTTATGAATATCCCTTGGCCACAAGTCGGGCTTTGTTCCTTGTCACCACACCATGCTCGTCTTGCTTGTTGCGGAACACCCACTTGGTTCCCACAACATTTTGATTAGGACGTGGAACCAAATGCCATACCTCATTCCTAGTGAAGTTGTTGAGCTCCTCTTGCATCGCCACCACCCAATCCGAATCTTGTAGTGCTTCCTCTACCCTGTGTGGCTCAATAGAGGAAACAAAAGAGTAATGCTCACAAAAATGTGCAACACGAGATCTAGTAGTTACCCCCTTATGGATGTCGCCAAGAATGGTGTCGACGAGGTGATCTCGTTGTATTGCTTGGTGGACTCTTGGGTGTGGCGGCCTTGGTTCTTCATCCTCCTTGTCTTGATCATTTGCATCTCCCCCTTGATCATTGCCGTCATCTTGAGGTGGCTCATCTCTTTGATCTTCTCCTTCATCAACTTGAGCCTCATCCTCATTTTGAGTTGGTGGAGATGCTTGCGTGGAGGAGGATGGTTGATCTTGTGCATTTGGAAGCTCTTCGGATTCCTTAGGGCACACATCCCCAATGGACATGTTCCTAAGCGCGATGCACGGAGCCTCTTCATCACCTATCTCATCAAGATCAACTTGCTCTACTTGAGAGCCGTTAGTCTCATCAAACACAACGTCACAAGAAACTTCAACTTGTCCAGAGGACTTGTTAAAGACTCTATATGCCCTTGTGTTTGAATCATATCCTAGTAAAAAGCCTTCTACAGTCTTAGGAGCAAATTTAGATTTTCTACCTCGTTTAATAAGTATAAAGCATTTGCTACCAAAGACTCTAAAATATGAAATATTGGGCTTTTTACCGGTTAGGAGTTCGTAGGATGTCTTCTTGAGGATTCCGTGTAGATACAACCGGTTGATGGCGTAGCAAGCGGTGTTGACCGCCTCGGCCCAAAACTGATCCGAAGTCTTGTATTCATCAAGCATGGTTCTTGCCATGTCCAATAGAGTTCTATTCTTCCTCTCCACTACACCATTTTGTTGTGGCGTGTAGGGAGAATAGAACTCATGCTTGATGCCCTCCTCCTCAAGGAAGCCTTCGATTTGTGAGTTCTTGAACTCCGTCCCGTTGTCGCTTCTAATTTTCTTGATCTTTAAGCGGAACTCATTTTGAGCCCGTCTCAGGAATCCTTTTAAAGTCTCTTGGGTATGAGATTTTTCCTGCAAAAAGAATACCCAAGTGAAGCGAGAATAATCATCCACAATAATTATACAGTACTTACTCCCGCCGATGCTTATGTAAGCTATCGGGCCGAGTAGATCCATGTGTAGGAGCTCTAGTGGCCTGTCAGTCGTCATGATGTTCTTGTGTGGATGATGCGCACCAACTTGCTTCCCTGCTTGGCATGCGCTACAAATCCTGTCTTTCTCAAAATGAACATTTGTTAATCCTAAAATGTGCTCTCCCTTTAGAAGCTTATGAAGATTCTTCATCCCAACATGGGCTAGTCGGCGGTTCCAGAGCCAACCCATGTTAGTCTTAGCAATTAAGCAAGTGTCGAGTTCAGCTCTATCAAAATCTACCAAGTATAGCTGACCCTCTAACACTCCCTTAAATGCTACTGAATCATCACTTCTTCTAAAGACAGTGACACCTACATCAGTAAATACACAGTTGTAGCCCATTTGACATAATTGCGAAACGGAAAGCAAATTGTAATCTAAAGAGTCTACAAGAAAAACATTGAAAATAGAATGGTCAGGTGATATAGCAATTTTACCCAATCCTTTGACCAACCCTTGATTTCCATCCCCGAATGTGATAGCTAGTTGGGGATCTTGATTTTTCTCGTAGGAGGAGAACATCTTCTTCTCCCTAGTTATGTGGTTTGTGCACCCGCTGTCGATTATCCAACTTGAGCCCCCGGATGCATAAACCTACAAAACAAGTTTAGTTCTTGATTTTAGGTACCCAAATGGTTTTGGGTCCATTGGCATTAAACACAAGAACTTTGGGTACCTAAACATAAGTCTTTGACCCCTTGTGCTTGCCCCCAACATACTTGGCAACTACCTTGCCAGATTTGTTAGTTAACACATAAGATGCATCAAAAGTTTTAAATGAAATGCTATGTTCATTTGATGCACTAGGAGTTTTCTTCTTAGGCAACTTAGCACGGGTTGGTTGCCTAGAACTAGATGCCTCACCCTTATACATAAAAGCATGGTTAGGGCCAGAGTGAGACTTCCTAGAATGAATTCTTTTAATTTTGCTCTCGGGATAACCGGTAGGGTATAAAATGTAACCCTCGTTATCCTGAGGCATGGGAGCCTTGCCCTTAACAAAGTTAGACAATCTTTTAGGAGGGGCATTAAGTTTGACGTTGTCTCCCCTTTGGAAGCCAATGCCATCCTTGATGCCAGGGCGTCTCCCACTATAGAGCATGCTTCTAGCAAATTTAAACTTTTCATTTTCTAAGCCATGCTCGGCAATTTTAGCATCTAATTTAGCTATATGATCATTTTGTTGTTTAATTAAAGTCATATGATCATGAATAGCATTAATATCAACATCTCTACATCTAGTGCAAATAGTGACATGCTCAGTGGTAGATGTAGAGGGTTTGCAAGAATTAAGTTCAACAATCTTAGCACGCAATATATCATTTTTATCTCTAAGATCGGAAATTGTAACATTGCAAACATCTAGTTCTTTAGCCTTAGCAAGCAATTTTTCATTCTCAATCCTAAGGCTAGCAATAGAAATGTTTAATTCTTCAATCTTAGCAAGCAAATCATCATTATCATTTCTAAGATTGGGAATTGAAACATCACAAGCATTTAAATCAACCTTAGCAATTAAATTTGCATTCTCATTTCTAAGGTTGTCAATAGTCTCATGGCAAGTGCTTAGCTCACTAGATAATTTTTCACATTTTTCTACTTCTAGAGCATAAGCATTTTTAACCTTAACATGCTTTTTGGTTTCTTTAATAAGGAAGTCCTCTTGGGTGTCCAAGAGATCATCCTTTTCATGAATAGCACTAATCAATTCATTTAATTTTTCTTTTTGTTGCATGTTTAAGTTGGCAAAAAGAATGTGCAGGTTATCCTCCTCATTACTAGCATTATCCTCATCACTAGAGGTTTCATATTTGGTGGAGGATCTTGATTTTACCTTCTTCCTTTTGTCGTCCTTTGCCGTGAGGCACTTGTGGCCGATGTTGGGGAAGAGGAGACCCTTGGTGACGGCGATGTTTGCGGCGTCTTCGTCGGAGGAGTCGGTGGAGCTCTTGTCGGAGTCCCACTCCCGGCAAACATGGGCATCGCTGCCCTTCTTCTTGTAGTACTTCTTCTTCTCCTTTCTTCTCCCCTTCTTGTCGTCGCCCCTGTCACTGTCACTAGAAATAGGACATTTTGCAATAAAATGACCGGGCTTACCACATTTGTAGCACACTTTCTTGGAGCGGGGCTTGTAATCCTTCCCCCTCCTTTGCTTGAGGATCTGACGGAAGCTCTTGATGATGAGCGCCATCTCCTCGTTGTCGAGCTTGGAGGCGTCGATGGGTGTTCGACTTGGAGTAGATTCCTCCTTCTTTTCTTCCGTCGCCTTGAATGTGACCGGTTGTGCTTCGGACGTGGAGGGGTCGTCAAGCTCGTTGATCTTCTTTGAGCCTTTGATCATTAATTCAAAGCTCACAAAATTCCCGATTACTTCCTCAGGAGTCATTAGTGTATATCTAGGATTGCCACGAATTAATTGAACTTGAGTAGGGTTAAGGAAAACAAGTGATCTTAGAATAACCTTAACCATTTCGTGGTCATCCCATTTTTTGCTCCCGAGGTTGCGCACTTGGTTCACCAAGGTTTTGAGCCGGTTGTACATGTCTTGTGGCTCCTCCCCTTAGCGAAGTCGGAAGCGACCGAGCTCCCCCTCGATCGTTTCCCGCTTGGTGATTTTGGTCACCTTGTCTCCTTCGTGCGCGGTCTTTAGTGTGTCCCAAATCTCCTTAGCACCTTTCAATCCTTGCACCTTATTATACTCCTCTCGACTTAGAGAGGCGAGGAGTATAGTTGAGGCTTGGGAGTTGAAGTGTTGAATTTGGGCCACTTCGTCCTCATCATAATCTTCATCCCCTACGGATGGTACCTGTACACCAAACTCAACAACGTCCCATATACTTTTGTGGAGTGAGGTTAGGTGAAATCGCATTAAATCACTCCACCTAGCATAATCTTCACCATCAAACGTTGGTGGTTTGCCTAATGGGACGGAAAGTAAAGGCGTATGTTTAGGAATGCAAGGGTAGCGTAGGGGGGTCTTACTAAACTTCTTGCGCTCATGGCGCTTAGAAGTGACGGACGGCGCATCGGAGCCGGAGGTGGAAGGTGATGAAGTATCGGTCTCGTAGTAGACCACCTTCCTCATCTTCTTTTTCTTGTCGCCACTCCGATGCGACTTGTGGGAAGAGGATTTCTTTTCCTTCCCCTTCCCCTTGTTGCGAGACTCTTCCGACGAAGTCTTCCCGTGGCTTGTAGTGGGCTTGTCGCCGGTCTCCATCTCCTTCTTGGCGTGATCTCCCGACATCACTTCGAGCGGTTAGGCTCTAATGAAGCACCGGGCTCTAATACCAATTGAAAGTCGCCTAGAGGGGGGTGAATAGGGCGAATCTGAAATTTACAAACTTAATCACAACTACAAGCCGGGTTAGCGTTAGAAATATAATTGAGTCCGAGAGAGAGGGTGCAAAACAAATCGCAAGCGAATAAAGAGTGTGACACGTGGATTTGTTTTACCGAGGTTCGGTTCTCGCAAACCTACTCCCCGTTGAGGTGGTCACAAAGACCGGGTCTCTTTCAACCCTTTCCCTCTCTCAAACGGTCCCTCGGACCGAGTGAGCTTTTCTTCTCAATCAATTGGAACACAAAGTTCCCACAAGGACCACCACACGATTGATGTCTCTTGCCTCAATTACAAGTGAGTTTGATCTCAAGAAAGAATGAGAAAGAAAGCAATCCAAGCGCAAGAGCTCAAAAGAACACAACAAATCTCTCTCACTAATCACTAATGCTTTGTGTGGAATTGGGAGAGGATTTGATCACTTGGGTGTGTCTAGAATTGAATGCTAGAGCTCTTGTAAGTAGTTGGAAGGTGGAAAACTTGGATGACTTGAATGTGGGGGTGGTTGGGGTATTTATAGCCCCAACCACCAAACTAGCCGTTTGGTGGAGGCTGCTGTCGCATGGCGCACCGGACAGTCCGGTGCGCCAGCCACGTCACCTGGCCGTTGGGTTCCGACCGTTGGAGCTCTGTCTTGTGGGCCCGCCTGGCTGTCCGGTGGCGCACCGGACAAGTCCTGTAGACTGTCCGGTGTGCCACCCGCGCATGCTCTGTCCTCTGCGCGCGCAGGCGCGCATTTAATGCATTGCAGTCGACCGTTGCGCGCGAAGTAGTCGTTGCTCTGCTGGCTCACCGGACAGTCCGGTGTGCACCAGACATGTCCGGTGAATTATAGCGGAGCGGATTCCCGAAGCTGGCGAGTTCAGAGTCGCTCTCCCCTGGAGCACCAAACACTGTCCGGTGGTACACCGGACAGTCTGGTGAATTATAGCGAAGCGCCTCTGAGAATTCCCGAAGGTGCGAAGTTTAGCTTGGAGTCCCCTGGTGCACCGGACACTGTCTGGTGGCACACCGGACAGTTTGGTGCGCCAGACCAGGGCACACTTCGGTTGTCCCTTGCTCTTTTTGTTGAACCCTTTTCTTGGTCTTTTTATTGGCTTTTTGTGAACCTTTGAAACCTGTATAACTTATAGACTAGAGCAAACTAGTTAGTCCAATTGTTTGTGTTGGGCAATTCAACCACCAAAATCAATTAGGAAATAGGTGTAAGCCTAAGTCCCTTTCACTAAGACAAGGCTAATTTCTAAAAGAATGAGTGGAAATGATTTTTGAGAAGACTTGAAATGAAGACCTTCGAGTGGATTATTTACAAAAATCCACTCGAAGCTCGGGGGCTACACCCACCCAATGAATTTTGAATTCTAAAGAGCAAAATGCTGACCTCCAAAGCATAAACCCGAGACAGAGCACTGATTTTTGAGGAATAAAGCGAAGGCCGACGAATAAGGGCAGAAGAAGACAACAGAAGATCATTTTTACCGAGTCACTCAGAGTTCAGAAGCAATGGCTCGACAGACTTATTTTCAAGGCATTCCTCATCAAAATCAAAAACTGCAAGCTGGACCTAGAATCTTTGGGCCGTTTATTGGGGGCTTGTGGGGGACGAATATCCCCTGGGTCCACTGGAAGGATAAAAGACCTCACGAAAGGCCCATGGGCCCAATAATTCGCAAGGTCACCTCTTCGTGGGCCGAGGGAGGAACACCCGCTAAAGTAGATTGACACAAGATTGGATTGACGCAAGCCCAGACGGGCCGATGAGTTTGAATGGTAACCGCAACAGGGACCCGACCTTCTCGCGCAGAAGCCTCATACATCGGAACAGAGCGGGGATAGGTCGGCAGAATTATAGGAAGATAGACTCAATCGGTTCACTATTACTTAGGCACACATTGTTATCATATCCACATGTAACGCCCCACGGTCGAGTATATAAGGCCTGGGGGGCACCCCCTCAAAAGCATCTCACTACTTAGCCATCCATCTAGTTCTCTAATATCCTTAGCATTAGAGAATCTCCTTGTAACTCGCCACACAAAGTACTCATGCCAGGACGTAGGGTGTTATGCATCTCAAAGCGGCCCGAACCTGTACAAAATCGTCCACTTTCTCTCGTGCATCTAACGCGAACCATCGAGCTACAGTCGTAACACTGTCCTACTCCAGAAAGCACCTCGAGGGGCAACCCCGGGTGCACGGTCGGACCCAAAACACCGACAGGGCCTCCCTACACTGACCACTCCCCTACTGCCCTTGCCCCTTTTGGGTAATGTAGTCTTCAACTAGCTTTCCTAATTAGTCAGCCAAGGGCGTCCCATACCACCCTTATGGTAGCACTATTTTCCCGGGTGGTCGCTCCATGTTCCAATTAACATAATGATCTTATCATGAACAGTAAATAACAACTGATAATATAAGTATGATAATGAATAGTGTGTATCTCTATAACCAAAACCACAATAAGCAATAGCAGGTACTACCCAAAAATAAGTGGTGAACAAGGTATAAAGATGGTCAAACTAGGGTAACCAATTGGGTCCCATCAAAATTAACCTATGCGGATCATTATGATTAATCAGAACATGACTGGGTAAAAAGAAGTGATCAAGGGCACAACTTGCTTGGGACTTGAGATTCTAGGTACCAGGATGATCTTCAGGTGACTCGTAACCTCGCGCTAGTCGTAGCAATACAAATAAACATGGTATAGACAAAATTAACATCACACCAAACATAAGAATAAACTGTGTAATGATAATCTATGCGTTGTAATGAGATCGTAGGAACGAGAATCACTAAATTCAGAGTTACAGTTTAAAAGATATGATTTTTTAAAGATTTAGGAGTCGGGTACAAAAAAATTAAGTACATGATTTTGGTTTATGTTTCATAACAAAATAAAGCTACTAGGGAGTGAAAAATATTATTATGGATCTACTGCAATTGAAATGGATCAATTTGGAGTTAAAATGAATTAAATATGAATTAAACAAGTTTCAAGATTTATTTTTGCACTAAAAATCCTTTTCCTAAATTAATTTATTCCCTTTTATTCGCTTACTGGACTGGGGACACTATTCTGTGGAAGATTACGGGTCAAGCTTCAATTATTCTAACACTATTTTGGATTGCGGGTTTATACCGAGAAAGGTCGGGGGCTCTTTTGAAAGAAGTGCACGGCGAAGGGGTATCTTAACCTCTGGGCTGCGAGATCGGATAGCGACGGTCCAGATTAGATCTACACCTCATCGAACCGGCACCTACTGGTGACCACAGGATCCAAAATCAGCGGCCATGATCGAAATCTCCAAGATCTAATCCTACGCATTCACCAAACATCCCACGGTTTGGATCAAACGTGGCCTGAAGGATGCGGCGAAAAGATCTCGATCGTCGGTGCCCCGATCAATGGCTCGTGTCTGGTTACCCTATTATTGGATCCAGAGCGTACCACGTGGATCCAACGGCCGAAGGGACTTCTTCCCAACCTGCCCAAACCATGGCGGCACACAGATTGACGGCGGCAGTGACACCGGCAACGGCGAGCAATCGCCGGTTTTGTGTTTGCGTACCAGAGCGGCCTATCGCGTAGCAGAGACCATATCCTCACTGAAGAAGGTACTCACCGCCGGTGGAGACATCATAGGGTGCACAGGCAGATTGGCGCGGTCAAGGGCAGACGCCCGCCATTGGTGAGCCATCGCTCGACCGCCCCAAATTGTTTCGTGGCACCACAAGACCCCAGATATGGTGAAGTGTGAACACAGGGTTGAGTATTTATACACTGGTTGGTGAGATGAGCTAGGGAGAGACAAATCGCACCAATAACGCATCCCCGGCCATGGAGTTCGGTCATGGTTGTTAGGATGACGAAGAAGATATGCCCAGCAAGGCGGACACCACCGATTTGGGACAAACTCGAGTCCAAGCACGCGCGGAGCCAAGTCCGCGGTTCTCGGCGGCTGGTGAGAGTTTGGTTGGGCGGTGTTGAAGATCCATGGTGCCCGGCTTTGTTGCGACGCTGGCTGAAATTGTTATGGAGAAGAACACAGTCGTTTCAATGCTTCCTGTAACTGGATTCGCCTAGGAGCAATAGCCAGGACGAGTCCGAGTTCTACGGCCGAGTTTGTCGAAGGGGAGGTTGGAACGGCTAGCGAAATCCGTGCAATCCCTGGCGGTAGACTCACAGCATCGATGATCTGGTGCGGACGCAATGCGAGGGAGAAGGAGGAGCTGACTACGTGGCCCACTGCGTCATTGGTCCAAAAAGGTGCCCGCGCTCAACGATGGAGACCGAGGAGTGGGCCCTGGTGGTCATTGGCTGAGGTGTTGGTTTGTGGGCTGGGGTGTGTTGGGCCGGCAGGGATTAGGCCCGGCACATCGCCCCCCTGTCTTTCTTTTTTATTTTAGTTTTAAGATTTGTTTTCTTCTTAATTCAAACCAAAATTCCAAATCTAAATTCAAATTTCAGATTCAAAAATGCACAATCAAAATAAAAATTCTAGCATGTAAATGAAAAATATATTTGTTTATTTATTTACTTATTATTACTTCTCTTTATGTAAATGCTCCATATCATATAATAAAGATAAATTTACTTGTTGTTTGTTTTAGGAAAAAAATATCATTAGTGGTCATCAATTCAAAATGAATATTTGTTTCTTACTTACTTTGAGTGAAAGATATATATATATATATTATTTATTTACTCTTTGTTTACTCTGTTCCGATAAGTGCTTGCATGCATAAAATCTAATAAGTATGGGATTAAATTTCAAGGTAACTAAAATTAATACCCATTACCTTACTTATTTAGGGGAAAATAATGTATTCTATTTTACCCAGAGTCACTTAATCTTGAATATTTTTTTATTTAAGAGCATTCTTTAAATTTCATGAGAAAAATATCTTATCCTACTAGATTGAAGATATTTTTTTCTTATGCTTACTCAATTTTCTTAGTGTTACTTCCTATAAAGGACGTAGAAGGAATACCTGAACTCCTAACACATTTTAGGGTTTACAATTGTGCTATGGTGAGTCATTTATGTAATCGCTGTGTACGTGAATTTCTGATCCTTGCACGTACATGGTTCGCATTCGGTTTACCTTCCAAAACTGGGTGTGACATAAATGGTATCAAAGCCGTGCTGACTGTAGGACCGCTGACCTAGAGTAGCATTGGCCATTTTAAGGACTTATTGATCATTACTTCACCTCATCCTTGATTCTGCTTCTAAATATTAGTCACCTCGACTAATTCTTTGTTGTGCTTCTATATGCCCCCTTGCCAAAAAAGTATTTTATTCTAGTATGGTCTATACTTCTCTCAATCTATTAGATCTGATCTCACTCTTGTGCTTGCGACATCTTTGTAGATGCCCCCTGACCATAACCTTCTTGCCTTTTGGGATTCATTTCTCTTCTATCATTAAATTGGTACCATTTGACCATCTTTATTCTGTTGGTATTGACATGCTCGTACCCCTAGATTCTTCAATACTCTTGTTTCAAATACTTACACTTGAATTTCTACTGCCTACTTAAACATTTTAGTTTATATGTCCATGATCTTCTTGTCTTCTAAGACCCCTTCCTATTCCGTCGTTAAGTCGTTATCCTTTGGCCTTTTCTATTCCCTTGTCTTGGTATGCCCGTATCCTTGGAATCTCTTGCATACTCTTATATTCTTATGTATGCTTATCTTCATACCCCAATGGCAGTTCAAGACATTTCAGTTAACATGTCCTTAACCACCCTTATTTCTTAACGATCCATGAGCGATCATTTTATTTTGCACATCCTTGATGATCTTGTTGTTCCCTTATAACATTCCCTAGTAATGAATATTTTATTTTTACTTCAACCCTTCTGTTGGAACCTTACCTATCTTACCCTTGATTTTATTCTCCACTTTCGCCACTTCACGATGTTTGCCTTAACTCTATCCTTCGTTATGCTTTTCATGATTATCATCTTTACCCTTGTCACTTATATATCTTACCTTGATGCTTATATTATATCTACCCTCTAAAACCTTCTCTCTTCCATCTCAATTTTGGAGTGGTATTTTACCCATTTTCTCTTGGTAGTATCCTCTTCCTCGTCACTTGCGAGTTTCCAACTCCATCCTTTGTTGTACTTCTGTTTAGTGTTGCCTTTACCTTCCCCATCTCTCGACCATACCTTGGTGATTACGTTATGTCTGTTATCTAAAATCTCCTATCCCAATTTGAGAGTGGTGTTTTACTTATCTTACCCTTGGCAATATCCTCTTCTTTACCGCGTGAAAGCCTAGACGTAACTCCATTCTTTGTTGTACTCATACCACTGACTCTCCAATGCCTTCATCTTTTCTCTCATACCCTTGTCTGTTATCACCTCTGACCCTTGCGATATTGATGTCTTCTACCTAAATGCTTACCTTGAACTTATCCTTTAAAAGCCTCCCCTTCCTTTTGACCAAGTTTCAGAGCGTTGAGTTACCTATCTCTCCCTTGATTTCTTTTCACTCCTTGTCGCAGTACAAGTTTTGTCTTAATTCCATCCTTTGATGTGTTTTTATTTGCTATGACCATCACCTAGTCATCCCTCAATCTTACCTTGATATTTATCTTGATTCCTGCTCTTTAAAAATCTCTTCTCTTCCACCTCAATTTGAGAGTGGCAATTTACCTATCTGACCCTTGGACATATCCTCTTCTTTTCCACTTGCAGGTCTTGTCCTAACTCCATCCTTTGTTGTACTCATATATTTGGTTCTTATGCACAACTACCTCCTCTCTTACATCCTTGTCTGCTATCACTTTTAACCCTTGTAATATCTATAACCTTACCTTCATGCTTACTTTGAACCTACCCTTTAAAGCCTCCTCTTTTCCATCCCTGTTTGAGGATAATGCCTTACCTATTTCATCATTGATTGCTTCCCCTTCTTTGACGCCTTGCAAGTCTTGTCTAAAATACACCCTTTGTTGGGTGTTTGTCTGCTATCACCTTAACCCTTGTCATCCCTCGATCTTTACCTTGATGCTTATCTGACACCTGCATTTTAAAGCCCCCTCTCCCGTTTCAGTTCAAGAATGTTGTCTTACCCACCCGCTCTTGGTCCTTTCCTTTTTCCTCTGTCACATTGCAAGTCTTAGCTTTTGTTGGACATCACCCTTACCTTTGTAATCACTAGATCCTGCCTCGATGTTTACCTTAGGTTTGCTTTTTGAAATCTCCTCTTTTCTATCTCAACTTGAGAGTGGTGTTCTACCCATTATGCCCTTGGTTGTATCCTTTCCTGGTCGCTCACAATGCTTGCTTTAACTCCATTCTTTATGGTGCTCGTGCCCCTATCCTGCACATCTTGTTCTTCTCCTCCTCCTTCGACAACCCTAGAGAGTAGTTATTCCCTTTTCAAGAAAGACCACCATGTACTTAAAAGGAACGTATAGCAGCGAGATGTTTGTTGTTGTGTGCTCACGATGATTGTCTTTGTGGTATGACTGATTTGCTTCTTTGAAATGATTGTTGATGTGTTGGGGCCCTTGGTCCGCAATGACATCAGTTTACTAGCTGAGTGCCATAGAGTTAGGTAGTTGGGTGCTCTCTCTTTTCTCTGTTTAATCAATCTATGCTTACCTTTTCTATACGTACCCTTTCCTCTTGCACCTGTCTGGTTGGCAACCTCCAACCTCTCTTAATCAGTCAAGATCAGAGTTGGCAGCATCTTCATCAAGTGCATATCAATGCTCCTGTTAAGGGGATTAGCCGACAATGCGATCAACATCAACCGATAAGATCAAAGTGGTGCAGCGAAAGAGTGTGTGGGTCCTAACCCATAGGTCCAAGGGATCCTTAAGAAGTGTACCACTTGGTCTTGATCGTCTGAAGGTCAAATCCACCAGTCCACAAGTTAAGCTTGTAGAGTCAAAGTCAACTCAAGAAAGCCGTGAACAACCTGTAAACCAACTGAAAGGGAAATTAGGTTAACCATTCCCTATAATTAATTTTGGTGGTTGATAGTCAACACAAACACATGGACTAACTAGTTTGTCTAGAAATCATGTATTACAGGTGCATAAAGTTCAACACAAACCAATAAAAGAATCAAGTTATGGACACAATTTTAAAGGAGCAAAAGGACTTGAGTGTGCTGAAGATTGGCGCACCGGACTGTCCGGTGCACCAGGACCGTACAAATGACAACCAGCCACTCTCGGGAATTCCAGGGCGCGCTCCGCTATAATTCACCGGACTGTCTGGCGTGCCACCGGACTGTCCATTGAGCCAGCGGAGCAATGGCTATCTGCGTCAATGGTCGACTCTGACAGAAGGAACAGTGCAGCACAGTACCGCGCAGAAATTAGAGCAGTGAAGTCAGTGGGGCACCGGACTGTCCGGTGCCGCAAGAAGACAAAGCCTCCAACGATCGACTAGCTCAGAACCCTAACGGTTAGGTGACGTGGCGGGGCACCGGACAAGGAACAGTGCCTGTCTTGTGGCGCACCGGAGTGTCCGGTGCGCCCATCGCCAGCAGCCTTCCCAACGGCTATGGAAGTGGTTGGCGGCTATAAATACCCCCCAACCACATCATTCATAACCATCCAAGCATTCCAAACATCTCATTCAATACAAGAGCAAAAGACTCCACTCCAAGACACATCAAATAGATTGAATCCTCTCTAAGCCTCCAAATCAACTCAATTCGATTAGGGACTTGAGAGAGGGTGTTTTTGTGTTCATTGTTGCTCTTGTTGCTTGTCTTGGCCTTTTTCTTTTCCCATTCTTATTCTCAAGTGCTTTGTAAGCAAAGCAAGAAACACCAAGTGTGTGGTGGTCCTTGCGGGGTCTTAGTGACCTATGAGATTATGGAAGAAGGCTCACTCAGTCTAAGTGACCGTTTGAGAGAGGGAAAGGGTTGAAATAGACCCGATCTTTGTGACCTCCTCAATGGGGACTAGGTTCTTTGGAACCGAACCTCGGTAAAACAAATCACCGTGTTCATTTGCTTGATTCTCATTTGATTTGTTTCCCCCCTCTCTCCCAGACTTGAATTTAATTATATCGCTAACCCCGACTTTTAGTGTGTGTTTAAAGTTATAAATTTCAGGTTACACCTATTCACCCCCCTCTAGACGACTTTCAATTGGTATCAGAGCCAGTGCTTCATTAAGAGCCTAACCAACTCGAAGTGATGTCTAGAGATCACGCCAAGAGGGAGATTATGACCGGCGACAAGCCCGCAAGCTCAGGGAGAACCCTTTCAAGGGAGTCCGGCAACAAGCATAAGGAGGAATCCTCTTCCTCCATCAAATCACATTAGAGAGGTGACAAGAAGAAGAAGATGAAGAAGGTGGTCTATTACGAGACCGACTCTTCGTCACCCTCCACATCAAGCTCTGACTCGTCCGTCGCTTCTAAGCGCCATGAGCGCAAGAAGTATAGTAAGATGCCCCTACGCTATCCTTGTATTTCAAAGCTTTCTCCATTACAATCCGTTCCCCTAGGAAAACCACCATATTTTTATGGTGAAGATTATTGTATGTGGAGTGAAAAAATGAGGCACCATCTAACCTCACTCCACGAAAGTATTTGGGAAATTGTTGAGTATGGAGCGCAGGTACTGAAGGTGGGGGACAAAGACTACGACTCGGACGAGGCCGCCCAAATTAGGCACTTCAACTCTCAAGCCACGTCTATACTCCTCGCCTCCTTGTGTCTGGAGGAGTATAACAAGGTGCAAGAGTTGAAGAACGCCAAAGAAATTTGGGATGTCCTCAAAACCGCGCACGAAGGGGACGAGGTGACCAAGATCACCAAGCGGGAGACGATCGAGGGGGAGCTCGGTCGATTCATCCTCAACAAAAGAGAAGAGCCGCAAGCCATGTACAACCGGCTCAAGACCATGGTGAACCAAGTGCGCAACCTCGGGAGCACCAAATGGGATGACCATGAAATGATCAAGGTTATTCTAAGATCCTTTGTTTTCGTAATCCTACTCAAGTTCAATTAATACGTGAGGATCCTTGATACAAACTAATGTCTCGTGAGGAAGTGAATAACAAGTTTGTGAGCTTTGGACTTATGGTCAAAGACTCCAAACACATTATCAACTTGGAGCAAGGCGCCACCTCCACACCCGAGGTGCAACCTGTCACATTCAAAGCGACGGAAGACAAGAAAGAGGAGTCTACATCAAGTAGGCTTCCAATCAACGCCTCCAAGCTCGACAACGAGGAAATGTTGCTCATCATCAAGAGCTTCCACCAAATCCTCAAACAAAGGAGGGGGAAAGACTACAAGTCCTGCTCCAAGAAGGTGTGCTACTGGTGAGGTAAGTCCGGTCACTTTATTGCTAAATGTCCAATTTCTAGTGAAAGTGACAGGGACGAGGATAAGAAGGGGAATAAGGAGAAGAAGGAGAAGTAGAGATACTACAACAAGAAGGGCAGCAATGCCCACATATGCCGACATGGGACTCCGATGAGAGCTCCACCGACTCCTCCTCCGACGAGGACGCCGCCAACATCTCCGTCAACATGGACCTCCTCTTCCCCAACGTCGTCCACAAGTGTCTCATGGCTAAGGACGGCAAGAAGAAGAAGGTACACTCTAGAGCCACCCCCAAATATACAACATCTAGTGATGAGGGTAACTCTAGTGATGATGAAGATAATCTAATGTCTCTCTTTGCCAACCTTAGCATGGACCAAAAGAAAAAATTAAATGAACTAATCGAAGCCATTAATGAAAAGGATGAACTCTTGAAAATCCAAGAGGACTTCCTCATTAAAGAGAACAAAAAATTTGTTAAGTTGAAAAATTCTTATGCTCAGGAAGTAGATAAATGTGAAAACTTAACTAAGGAGCTTATCATTTGTCATGATTCTATTTCAAGTCTTAGAACTGAGAATGCTAGTTTAATTTCCAAGATTGAAAAATTGAATGTTTGCAATGATTCTATTTCCTATCTTAGAGATGAGAATGCTATTTTAAATGCTAAGATAGAGGAATTAAATACTTGCAAACCCTCTACATCTACTGTCGAGCATACTTCCATTTGCACTAGATGTAGAGATGTTAATGTTGAAGCTATTGATGATCATCTTGTCATGAATAAGAAACAAAATGATCACATAGCTCAATTAAATGCTAAAATTGCCGAGCATGAGCTCGAAAATGAAAAATTTAAATTTGCTCGTAGCATGCTCTATAATGGGAGACGTTATGGCATTAAGGATGGCAGTGGGTTCCAACATGGAAACTAATCCAATGTCAAGCTTAATGCCCCTAAAAGATTGTCTAATTTTGTTAAGGGCAAGGCTCCCATGGTTCAGGATAGTGAAGGCGACATTTTATATCCTGCTAACTATCCTGAGCACAAAATTAGGAAGATTCATGCTAGAAAACCTCACATTGTTTCTCACCATGCATTTATGTATAAGAATGAGGCTTCTAGCTCTAGGCATACCACACATGTTAAAATGCCTAGAAAGAAAATTCCTGCTGCATCAAATGAACATAATGTTTCTTTTAAGACTTTTGATGCATCATATGTGCTTACTAACAAATCAGGCAAAGTAGTTCCCAAATATGTTGGGGGCAAACACAAGAGCTCCAAAACTTGTGTTTGGGTACCCAAGGTGCTTATTTCTAACGTCAAAGGACCCAAGACTGTTTGGATACCTAAGAACAAGGCCTAAAATTGTTTTGTAGGTTTATGCATCCAGTGGTTCAAGTTGGATAATCGATAGCGGGTGCACAAACCACATGATAGGGGAGAAAATAATGTTCTCCTCCTATGAGAAAAATGAAGATCCCCAACGAGCTATCACATTCGGGGATGGAAATCAAGGTTTGGTCAAAGGATTGGGTAAAATTGCTATATCACCTAACCATTCTATTTTCAATGTTTTTCTTATAGATTCCTTAGATTACAATTTGCTTTTTGTTTCTCAATTATGCAAAATGGGCTTCAACTGTCTATTTACAGATGTAGGTGTTACTGTCTTTAGAAGAAGTGATGATTCAATAGCATTTAAAGGAGTGTTAGAGGGTCAGCTATATTTAGTTGATTTTAATGATAACCAAGCTGAACTTGACACTTGCTTAATTGCTAAGACTAATATGGGTTGGCTCTGGCATCGCCGACTTGCCCATGTTGGGATGAAGAATCTTCACAAGCTTCTAAAGGGAGAGCACATTTTAGGACTAACCAATGTTCATTTTGAGAAAGACAGGGTTTGAAGCGCATGCCAAGCAGGAAAGCAAGTTGGCATCCATCATCCACACAAGAACATAATGACGACTAACAAGCCGCTTGAGCTACTCCACATGGACCTATTCGGCCCGATCGCTTACATAAGCATCAGCGGGAGTAAGTATTATCTAGTTATTGTGGATGACTATTCTCGCTTCAATTGGGTATTCTTTTTGCAGGAAAAATCACAAACCCAAGATGCCTTAAAAGGATTCTTAAGATGAGCTCAAAATGAGTTTGGATTAAGGATAAAAAAGATAAGAAGCGACAACAGGACGGAGTTCAAGAATTCTCAAATTGAAGGATTTCTTGAGGAGGAGGGCATCAAGCATGAGTTCTCTTCTCCCTATACACCTCAACAAAATGGTGTTGTGGAGAGGAAGAATAGAACTCTACTGGACATGGCAAGGACCATGCTTGATGAGTACAAGACACCGTACCGGTTTTGGGTGGAAGAAATCAACACTGCTTGCTACTCCATCAACCGGCTCTACCTTCACCGAATCCTCAAGAAAACATCATATGAACTCCTCACTGGTAAAAAGCCCAATGTTTCATATTTTAGAGTCTTTGGGAGCAAATGCTTTATTCTTATTAAAAGAGGTAGAAAATCTAAATTTGCTCCTAAAGCTGTAGAAGGCTTTTTACTTGGTTATGACTCAAATACAAGGGCATATAGAGTCTTCAACAAATCCACTAGATTAGTTAAAGTTTCTTGTGACATTGTATTTGATGAGACTAATGGCTCCCAAGTGGAGCAAGTTGATCTTGATGAGCTAGATGATGAAGAGGCTCCATGCGTCGCACTGAAGAACATGTCCATTGGGGATGTGTGCCCAAAGGAATCTGAAGAGCTCACACAAGCACAAGATCAACCGTCATCTTCCAACCAAGCATCTCCACCAACCCAAGATGAGGATCAGACTCAAGATGATGAAAATGAAGATCAAGAGGATGAGCCACCTCAAGAGGAGGACATTGATCAAGGGGAGATGACAACGAAGAAGACAAGGAAGATGATCAAGAAATTAGAGATCAAAGACCGCCACACCCAAGAGTCCACCAAGCAATTTAAAGAGATCACCCCATCAAGTCCATTCTTGGTGGCATTCATAAGGGGGGTAACCACTAGATCTCGAGTTGCACATTTCTATGAGCATTACTCTTTTGTGTCCTCTATTGAGCCTTACAGGGTAGAGTATTGTTGGAGACTTGTTCTCAAATGCTATGAATCAAGAACAAGGCAACATAAAATGTTAAATATCAAAAGCCCTTCGTCCTTCCAATCATTATTTCCCTTCGGATATAATGAATTTAGGACGAAGGTCATGAAAGACGTACCTTCATGATCATGGTAAAAAATGAAGAACATTCAAACAAAATACAGAAGGTAGCATAATTTCTGTAAATATTATCATTAATATATTTATATTTATATTACTTGTGTAGACAAAGATAAATTACAAATGTACCTTCGGCTTGAAGGAAAGAAAATACAGGTGTGGCGCAAAAGTGAATGTCAAGTCAGCGTGAACAGTACGGGAATACTGTTCACCTATTTATAGGCACGGGTCATAGCCCATGCAAGATTACATTAATGCCCTTTACATTTATCAATAACTCTATAGTAATTCTTCGAGGTCTAGTTTGGCTTTTCATCTTTAAGTCGGTTTCCCCTTCCCGCCGTGATGCCGAAGCTCTTCTGCATATAGCTTCGTGATCATCTTATCCTTCGTCGTGATCACCATCCTAGTCAAGCTTCATCTTGACCATGCTTCTGTATACCCGCAACCTGATTCCTGATCCCGAAGATACCTGCTCGCATACTTAAAAAACATTGTCAAATCACGTTTTTGAGGACCTTCGGAAGCCGAAGGTCCCCAACAGTAGCCCCTCACAATATTAATTTTGTTGTAATGATAAATTCATATTGCGATATGGACGAAGTCTTTGAGCCGAAGGTCCAAAAAAACACCTTCCCTTTGCTAGAATAGCAACAGTCTTTGACAAGCGGGACCCTCCAGTTTTCGACATAATGGGTGTATAAATAGCGGCTCGCCACAATTTATTCGGCACGCTCTCTTGCCATCTGTTTTGCCTGCTCAAATAGTTTTCTGCCCACAAATATTTGGTTGCCTCCCTAGTTTTAAGCTTCGGAAGCGAGAGGCAAGAATTCCGAAGAGATGTCTGAGGAGAAGAAGGTTGCTGCCGAAATGAAGCTGAGCCTTTCTGAAGAGATGCATCTGGGTTTTCTTGAGTCAATAGCAAAGACAAATACGGAGAAGATTACAAGGGAGATTTTAGAAGGTTTATCTGAAGATACTGGTGATAGTGACAGTTATGATGCAGATAGTGGGGGTGAAGATTCCGAAGACCGACCATGGCGACCAAGCCATTCAGTCTTCGGAAAATCAACTATTGGGCAAAGTCACCTTGAAAACATGAGGGGGAGATATTTTCGAGATATGTCCATTGTGAGAGCAGATGTCGGAGAAAGAACTGTGCCGACTCCCGAAGATGATGAAGTCGTTATCTTCCGAAGCTTTTTAAAAGCTGGGCTACGATTCCCTATAAGCATATTTGTGGTAGAAGTTCTGAAAATATATCAGGTTTACCTTCATCAACTTACCCCTGAAGCAATAATAAGAATGGGAATCTTCGTCTGGGCTGTGAAGAGTCAGGGCCTAGAGCCAAGTGCAAAAAGCTTTTGCAATATACATGAATTGTTATACGAAACGAAGCCCTAGGGCAAAGAGCAATATCATAACAACTTTGGTTGCTACAACTTCGGTGCTCGCTCTGGATCAAGCTGTCCCGTGCCCACCTTTCGTAAGAGATGGCCCGAAGAATGGATGAAAGAATGGTTCTATGTAAAAAATGATTTGAAAGTTCGAGAGGATATTAAGGATGTCATCATGTGCCCCATCTGGCAGCGCTTCGGACTCCGGAAACCGAAGGTAGAAATGGATGAAGTAGCCGAAGAATGCCAACGGGCCTTCGGCGTAGTCTGCTCTTTTATTGGGACAAGGGATTTAATACAAGAACACATTGCCTTCAGAGTGTGGCCTCTTGCAGATAATTGGGAAATGCCGAAAGAAACTGTTAAAGAAACTGACGAAGGTGGGCTAGTCAGGCTGAAGTATACATTCAAGTACGGAGACAAGTTCATTGAACCAGATGATGATTGGTTAAAGAGCATTGAGACTGTAAGTGATGAATTGCTTGGGGTATACTCGAAGGCCGAAGACACTGCTTTGTCAGCAGCCTTCGGAGGCCGAAAAAAGAAAAGACTGAACCGAGTTTTTGATGCAATTGGGTTCGTGTACCCCGACTACCATTATCCAGTGCGGGGGCAGAAAAGGAATGGTACGGCTTCTGTGAAAGAAACTGCTTCAGCTGCTCCTAGCGAGCCAGCGCCGAAGAGAAAGAGGGTGAAAGTTCTCACACACCGGCCACGTTACATTGAACTAGCCACAGTGCCTGAGTTCGGCAGTGAAACGTTTTCGGCCCCCGAAATTAAGGAATCTACTCTGCTGCCCGGAGCCGAAGAGCTGGCCGAAGTGCCAACAACGAAAGAATTGGAGGAACCAAAGACTCTGTTGCCAGAAACCAAAGAGCTGGCCAAAGCGCCATCGACAGAAAAGGTGGAAGAAGCGAAAGCATCAACTGAGGGAGCGAAAATATCAGAAATTTTAAGTCCTTCAGAAGAAATTGAAGTAGCAAAAATTAAAAAGGGGCCAACAGTGACCCCAAAAAGAAAAAGAATGGTTAATGTGTTAGATGTTTTGGAAACAATTAAACTTCCAAGCGCAACCCCAAAGAAGACTGCTGAAACTTCTGAGGCGCTTGATGAAGTATCCGTTGCTAAAGCTCCAAAGCAACAGACTGGAGTTGAAACCGGGCCTTCAGAACCAACCAAGGTAATACCTTTGGAAGCAGAAGAAGCAAAAATTGCAAAGGCAACTGAAGAAATGAAAATGTCAGAGCCAACTTTGGTCGAAGAAATTGATACCGCTGCCCCCGAAGCATCTTCCAAAATGTTCAATTATATCGTGCGACATGCTTCAGGGAAAAAGTTATCGGAAGAAGAAGTTTTTGAAGCTAATCACTATGCCAAAGAATTGAAATATCCGAAGGGAGCACTAGTGTTCAATGGGACGAACGAAGAAGATTTCCTATACTGCCTCCCAGACAATAAAGAATTATCCGTCTATCGGGAGATGGCTAGAAGTATGGGGTTTCCGAAGCTCGAAGCTGGATTATGTGCTATGACAAAGGAGGATCTCGCGGATAGTCTTGCGTACAATAGCCTGAAGGTATGGGAATTGGACGTTTGCAAATTTTATAATTCGTAACTCATTCTTTTATTCTTATACCAGCTTTTTTTACATATAGGGTTTAATTCTAAGCAACGCATTGAGAGCACAAAAGAATGCCGAAGACGAGAGCTATGAAATTGCGTTCAACAACCTACGATCAGAAGTTATTAAACTGAGAAACGAAGCTCTAGAAAAGGATAAAATTCTGCTTACATTGGTGGACAAGGTAAAAAAGGGCGAAGCTGCCTCAAAGGCCTAGGCCGAAGCCCAAAGACGTGAAATTAAAGATCTTTAGAAACAGCTAACTAGAGCTAAAGAAGAGCGTATACTGGAAGAAACAAAATGAGAGCTTAGTGATCAATTGGCCAATCATTTAGAGATAAGTGTTAAGGAGCTTCGTGCATCCCAGAGAAAATGCTATGTTAAATCCATAGAGTGCGTCAAGAAGATAAAATCCAGCTTCGCCAGCGTCGGCGCATTCTCTAGTGAAGAGAATTTCTCAAGAGGCAATCCTGAAGGTCCAATGGAATGGATCAGTCATGAAGCAGAGGCCTTCGAGGAAATCCTGAATAGCCGTGGTGACATCTGCGCTTTTTTGGGTGCTAGAGCGATTGCTGCTGTTTTGGAGAGGAAAGGCTGCGAGCATGTAAAATCCTTAGCGCAGTCCGAAGCTACCTTGTCCTCTGAAGACATTAAAGACCCCTCACCCGAAGCAAGCATGGTCGGCGGGAAATTCTTCACCGATATCTGGGATAACGGCGGCCGAGAATTGGCGCAAGAAATTATTCAAAAGAGTGAAAAAGGCATCCATGATGCTAGAAAAGTAGCGGAAGCTGCCGAGAAAAGTACAGAGCCCGAAGGGCAAATAGGTATTAATTAGTGGTTTTTATCATGCTGTAATTTTTAATTCCAGACTCTGTTCGCGGTTTGTAATAGTAATATAGCCGTATCTTTTCTTCCCTCAAAACCTGCTGAGGCATCTCCGGGCCCCCACCCGAAGGGGGACGATGAAATTAGAAAAATGGTCGAAGCCATTATGGACAAGGTTGTCGACCAACTATTGAATGAAGCTGCAGAAATAGTGCTTAAAGAGGATTGAATGCTATTGTAGAAACATTTGAAACGTAAAATGTCTAATATATTGTAACTTTGAATGTAATATATAATCTATTTATAGTTTAATTCTTTACGATGCATGAAATTTTGCATACATACCATTTTTTGAGCCTTCGGCGAAAAAACACCTTCCCTTCTTTTCATGCTTCGTGAAGAAAATCTTTTCTATATCACAAGAATTTGTTTACTTCTCTGATGAAGAACATCCAAGCTTCGTGAAATATTCTCCGAAGCTATAAAAAAGTTTTGTGTTGCCTCTCCAATGAGGCTACTCTTCGTCTCGATTCGTCTTGTGCCTTAGCACGATTTTTTCTTTTCCAAAATATGCTCTGAAGATCAACACTGTATCCCCTTCTTGTTCCAGATGCACTATGCTGTATGATGCTTATGTTATGCAAAAATGATGTGATGATGTTATGTTATGCAAGATGATATTTGTGCCGCAGATACATATCCCTGTAATAAAGCACACACTTTTTATATCAGCGCTGACTTTTCGCTGTAAGCCTCCCTTAGGAGCTTCTTCGCCTTTTACTTTCAGCGGAATCAGCGTTTATTTTTCGCTGTAAGCCTCCCTTAGAAGCTTCTTCGCCTTTTACTTTCAGCGGAATCAGCGTTTATTTTTCGCTGTAAGCCTCCCTTAGGAGCTTCTTCGCCTTTTACTTTCAGCGGAATCAGCGTTTATTTTTCGCTGTAGGTTTAGAAAACTTACACTGCGCTCCCTTAGGAACGACTTTTTGCTGTTTCGAACAATTTGTACTGTGTCTGTTAGATCAAATTTTTGATAATACAAAGGTCCTTCAAATCAGCATAAATTCGTATGCTTCGGCAACTCAAGCCTATGGAAAAAACATATTTCTATTATGGTAAAAGACGAAAGTATTACAAGGAATTGAAATTCAACAAAAGACATTTAAACTCTTCATAATTGTTCCTTATTAACAAAAAGGTAATACTGAATTTAAAAAATGCGAAAGAACTGCTGTTGAGGTAGGATATTTGTCAATAGATGTGCTTCGACTCTGGCACAGTGCTATTGACTGTGCGAGCTTCAGACTCCTCTCTGAAATCCCTCTGAAGGTGATTGTGCTGACTCCCTTCTGGCTGCTGCCCTCGCTGGATCGGCGGTGGCGGTGGAGGCTGCTGCCAAGATGCTTGGGGTTGGCTCACCGAAGCAACAGAAACTGCAGAGTGGTTGCCTACGTATTCTGGAATATAAGGCGAGTGATACGAAGCAGTATGCATGACCTGCTTTGGCTGACTTTGTTGTGCTGCTGCTTCTGCTATCTCCTTCTGTTTCTGGATGGTAACATGGCACATCCTGGTGGTATGGCCCTTGTCTTCACCATAGAATAGGCAATAAATTTTTCTTGGCTGGTCTCCAAACCTTCCCCCGAAGCCCCTGGCGCCTCTGCCCCTTAGCGCTGGCGGCCGAAAAGAACTTTGCTGCTGGCCCGAAGCTTGTGAAGAGTATTGTGGCCTTTGCTGCTGACTCCCTCGATCATTAGTTTGAGCAGAGTTATGAATTGACCTAACGTGCCTCGGGTGAAATCTTCCTCCGAAGCCCCTGGTCATTTCAGAGAACCTGAATGCTTCCTCCCTTCTTTAGCGGAAGTCATTGTCAGCTCGAATGTATTCATCCATCTTCTGGAGCAGTTTCTCCAATGATTGTGGTGGCTTCCTGGCAAAGTACTGCGCTGAAGGTCTCGGCCGAAGCCCTTTAATCATGGCCTCAATGACAATTTCATTGGGCACTGTTGGCGCTTGTGCCCTCAGACGCAGAAACCTTCGGACGTACGCCTGGAGGTATTCTTCGTGGTCCTGGGTACACTGAAATAAAGCTTGAGCAGTGACTGGCTTCGTCTGAAACCCTTGGAAGCTAGTTATCAGCATATCCTTCAACTTCTACCAAGAAGTGATTGTCCCTGGCCGAAGGGAAGAGTACCAGGTCTGAGCAACGCTCTTGACGGCCATGACAAAAGATTTTGCCATGACTGCAGTATTGCCACCATACGAAGATATGGTTGCCTCGTAGCTCATCAAGAATTGCTTCGGGTCTGTATGACCGTCATACATGGGTAGTTGGGGTGGCTTGTAAGATTGAGGCCATGGTGTAGCCTGCAATTCTGTTGAGAGGGGAGAAGCATCATCGAAAGCAAAGTTTCCATGATGGAAATCTTCATACCAATCGTCCTCATTGTGGAAGCCTTCCTGATGAAGCTCTCTGCCTGGAGGCCTTCGGCTCTGATCATCTTGAACAAGATGGCGAACCTCTTCAGAAGCTTCGTCTATCTGTCTCTGATGGTCGGCTAGACGAGCCATCTTCTCCTTCTTGTGCTGCACCTGTTGCTGAAGGATCTCCAGGTTTTGGATTTCTTGATCCAAGTCATCCTCCAGAGGTGTTGGACTAACAGCTTTCCTCTTCTGGCTTCGGGCCTCTCTAAGAGAAAGGACGTCCTGATTGGGATCCAGCGGCTGTAAAGTACCAGCCCCTGTCGCTGAAGCTTTTTTCGGCGGCATGACGAAGGTGATGCTTGCCGAAAATGTTCAAAACTCAGAAAATGGAAGTGAGTTCACCGGAGGTGGGCGCCAATGTTGGAGACTTGTTCTCAAATGCTATCAATCAAGAACAAGGCAACATAAAATGTTAAATATCAAAAGCCCTTCGTCCTTCCAATCATTATTTCCCTTCGGATATAATGAATTTAGGACGAAGGCCATGAAAGACGTACCTTCATGATCATGGTAAAAAATGAAGAACATTCAAACAAAATACAGAAGGTAGCATAATTTCTGTAAATATTATCATTAATATATTTATATTTATATTACTTGTGTAGACAAAGATAAATTACAAATGTACCTTCGGCTTGAAGGAAAGAAAATACAGGCGTGGCGCAAAAGTGAATGTCAAGTCAGCGTGAACAGTACGGGAATACTGTTCACCTATTTATAGGCACGGGTCACAGCCCATGCAAGATTACATTAATGTCCTTTACATTTATCAATAACTCTATAGTAATTCTTTGAGGTCTAGTTTGGCTTTTCATCTTTAAGTCGGTTTCCCCTTCCCGCCGTGATGCCGAAGCTCTTCTGCATATAGCTTCGTGATCATCTTATCCTTCGTCGTGATCACCATCCTAGTCAAGCTTCGTCTTGACCATGCTTCTGTATACCCGCAACCTGATTCCTGATCCCGAAGATACCTGCTCGCATACTTAGAAAACATTGTCAAATCACATTTTTGAGGACCTTCGGAAGCCGAAGGTCCCCAACAAGTATGCACTAAGAGATACGGATTGGGTGCTGGCTATGCAAGAGGAGCTCAACAACTTCATGAGAAATGAGGTATGGCATTTAGTTCCACGTCCTAATCAAAATGTTGTAGGTACTAAATGGGTATTCCGCAACAAGCAAGACGAGCATGGTGTGGTGATAAGAAACAAAGCCCGACATGTGGCCAAAGGGTATTCACAAGTCGAAGGTTTGGATTTTGATGAAACTTATGCACCCGTAGCTAGGTTTGAGTCAATTCGTATATTACTTGCCTGTGCTACTTACCATGGATTTAAGCTTTATCAAATGGACGTCAAAAGTGCCTTCCTCAATGGACCAATCAAGGAAGAGGTCTATGTTGAGCAACCTCCCGGCTTTGAAGATAGTGAGTACCCTAACCATGTGTATAAACTCTCAAAGGCGCTTTATTGGCTAAAGCAAGCCCCAAGAGCATGTATGAATGCCTATGAGATTTCCTTATCACTAATGACTTCAAAGTCGGCAAGGCCGATCCTACACTCTTTACTAAAACTGTTGCAAAAGACTTGTTTATATACCAAATTTATGTTGATGATATTATATTTGGGTCTACTAACAAGTCAACTTGTGAATAGTTTAGTAGGATCATGATACAGAAATTCGAGATGTCAATGATGGGGGAGTTGAAGTATTTCCTCGGATTTCAAATCAAGCAACTCCAAGATGGCACCTTCATCAGCCAAACAAAATACATTCAAGACATAGTTAAGAAGTTTGGAATGAAGGATGGCAAACCCATCAAGACACCTATGGGAACTAATGGGCATCTCGACCTCAACACAGGAGGTAAATCCGTAGATCAAAAGGTATACCGGTCGATGAAGGATCTTTACTCTACTTATGAGCATCTCGACCGGATATTATGCTTTCTGTATGCATGTGTGCAAGGTTTCAAGCAAATCCTAACGAAGTTCACCTTACGGCCATAAAGAGAATCATGAGATACTTAGTTTACATTCCTAAGTTTGGGCTTTGGTACCCCAAGGGATCTAATTTTGATTTAATAGGATACTCCGATGCCGATTGGGCAGGGTGTAAAATTGATAGAAAGAGCACATCAGGGACTTGTCAGTTTCTGGGAAGATCCATGGTGTCATGGGATTCAAAGAAACAAAACTTCGTAGCTCTTTCCACCGTCGAAGCCGAGTACATTGCCGCAGGCCATTGTTGCGCGCAATTAATTTGGATGAGGCAAACCCTTAGGGACTATGGCTACAAATTGAGCAAAGTTCCTCTCCTTTGTGATAATGAGAGTGCAATCCACATGGCGGATAATCCTGTTGAACACAGCCGCACTAAGCACATAGACATCCGGTATCACTTTCTGAGAGATCACCAACAAAGGGGGGATATCGAAATAGCTTATGTAAACACCAAGAATCAATTAGCTGATATCTTTACCAAACCATTAGATGAGAAAACCTTTAGCAAACTTAGGAATGAACTAAATATACTTGATTCTCAGAATTTTGAATGAAACATTTCACACATAGCTTATTTATATACTTCTGAACATATCTCTTTCATATGGTACAAATGCATACTTCTTATTATTCCTATGCCAAGACTAAGACTAATGTGTTTTCAAGTATATCTTTATGATTAGTTTTTGATTGAAATGGAAATGGAGTATTTGGCAAAGACAAGGCTTCCACTCAACTCTAACGGTATCACTTATCCTTTGTCGCTACTCCACAAACTCTCAAATTGGTATAATCTTTCACTCATATTTCTTTTACCAATGGGGGAGAAAGTACTCAAGGGCTCCAAAGTTCTCTGTTTTTGGTGATTAATGCCAAAGGGGGAGAAAATATTAAGCCCAAAGCAAAAGGACCGCACCACCATTTCTGAAATTTTCGAATAAAGTTTTAATTGATAGTTTTCAAATGATATTTATTTCAATTGATGTATTCTAAAATTGGTATCACACTACTACAGATATGCTTTTTTAAGACGCACATTTTAAGATGGATATCGGTGCATTTTATAAAAGCGTCTATTATAATATGGTGATGAGTAAGATAAGACAGTTTTTTGGAGATACGTCTTTAATAAAAAAGTGATTTGAGACGGTTACATAGTAAAAATTGTCTTACATTGAGTTAAGACGGATAGTTATTGAAAACCGTCTCAAATAAATATACCTTTTTAGTCATTAAGATTGCAAGAATTGCCTTAAATTCTAGTTAGTATATTAGACACTTATGTATATGAAACCATCTCAAATAAAAATATTATTAGAGTCGTCTAGACTATAAATTTGTCTTAGATGTTAGAGTATACTAGACACTTCAAGGTATGAAACATCTTTGTATGATATTTCTAATAAGACATGTTATACGAAAATATAATAAATAGTGAATTCTGCTTAAACTTATATCTACAACTTCATGTAGATGGTAAAATAGACCAACATGCGACCCGATCATTAATGTGTCACATAACAGACCTAAGTCACCATTTTGCTTTTTTTCCTATCATTTACGTACTAAGGGATATAGGAAGGTATACCCATCCTATGCTGGATATATACATTTACATTGTCAAGTTCCGAAAAACCAATATAGACTTGAGATTTCTTTAGCCGAAAGAACAAAAGAGGCTTTAGGCATGGCTTACAACCCAACCTAACAATCTTCAGACGTAGACGATTTTAGTCCATCCAATGAGGCGTCTGTCTTCACGGACTGTTTGAACACACAATGACACCAAATACTCATCTCTCCACTCCACGAGCATTACCAGCAAGGATGAAAACGGTCAGTAAAATCTAGTAAATTTTTTGTACCACTTAACAAATTTTCTCGATCCAGTACATTTTTGGTAACACTTATCGGATTTTCCCAATCATTTTTGGATTTATCCGTTTTTTGAATTTCAGAAAAATCCAGCATATTTCTGTATTTTTACCATATTTTCTTGGTCCATTCACGACAGCCCAACTGACTAAAAAATATTAGCACTTTGCAGTAGGCCTACCGGCCCGCCACAGCCACGCGGCTAGCCAGACAACCAGCCTCCAGCACCTCCCTATGAGCGGAGACACGCCCAAATGCCCTATCGTAGTATCGCCCTCCCCTGTCCCTTCCATGGATGTGCGCTTGTGAGTGGAGAGCCGGAGACCGGCAAGCCACTACGGCTGCGGAAGGCGCCGACGAGGGCCAACCTTCTCCGGTCATCTCCTTCCCCAAGGCCCCAAGCCAGGTCGAGCCTCAAGCCAGGCGCGCCACCGCCGCGGAGCTGCCAAGCCTTCAGGTGCAACGCCGCCGCCCTCAACTCTAGGCTCCCAGGGGCGCTACCAGCCACCAGGTATGCCCGCCAACCGACACCTACACCATCAGCAGTACAGCACGTATTCATCTCTTTTCTCTTGTGCGACTAGGCTAGCACTCAAACCCTAATCCCCAATGTAAGCTATATGTAATCGGATCCGATAAACTACAACTTTATTATAGCGTTTGCAGACCATGGCATATGCAGTCCAGCAGTCCAAAACTAAACACATCATTTCCCCCTCTCTTTTGTTTATTTCTCTTAAGCTTGCTTGGATTCTACTGTTTCATGGCGTATCCAGACCATGGACAGGCATCAGTGTACTACATACATGCCTTTCACTCCTTTAGTCCTTTAGTATATATATAATATTTATGTATCATGCCTGGGAACTTTATGTGACAAATCGATTTATGTATTTGTATGTTTGAAACTTTTTTGTGGATGTGAATAAACAACCATGTGTTTAAGACTTACGTATTATGTGGTTAAAACCTATGGGTGGACATGTATAACCAATTGTGTGTGGATAAGAATACCAGGTCATCCCCCTATAACCATTTCCTCATTCGGTCAGAATGCAGCATAGCGGCGGCGACGATAAGGAGAGAGTCAGCGATGGGCTAGAGAATATGAGCAGCAACGACGTGAAGAAGGTGGTCGATGGGGCGGTGAGGGCCAGCAAGGTGATCAACTGGGACAACATGGCCAAGTTGCTTGTCTCTGACGAGTCATGAAAGGAGTTTGCTGTCCTCTGCCGTGCTTTCGAGGATGTCAACCACTGGCTCCAGACCAAGTTCTCCCAGGTGCCTGATCTTGTTTTTCTTCTCCCCTTGGACTAATCTAACATATGGTTTCCAAATCTGTCGTCACTCTTCCTGCGATGGCCGCTTCCTCTCTTGATAGATCGATCCGTTTGAGTAGTCTATGTACAAATGGCATCATGCGAGGTACTCGAGGGAATCAGCTTTGTTCGTTTTTATGCTCGTGCGTTTTATATATGATTACATTTTTCTTGAGCGCGAGTGGTCTCATATTGATGTAACGTTGTTTGATTCTAGTTATATTTGTACAAATTAGGATAGGTATGTTGCATTTTCACTTTGTGGTCATTATTAGTACTTTAGTTTTTAGTATTGATCGATAATGAACACAATAACTGGACATTGCTAGAACCATTACAGTTTATCCCGTATTTAATCAACTTTGAAACTATGCTCAAGCTTTCCCCTACTTAGGATTTGGAAAACTCTTCAGTTATGAGAAGGTCTGGTTCAGTCTCTAATGACATAATATTGAGGCACTACATTTGAATAATTGATAGATATCAGAGAAATACTTGTTCTATCAATAGAGAAGGGCATCTTTTTTTTTGAGACCAGAGAGGGCCAATTTTGGCTTCATATGTGAACAAAGTGTTGGGTTTTCTGCTCAAAAGGTTTGTTTTACCTTTGTAAGTTGTAAGTTTATATTATTCAAACTGCAGTTACATATACCTTGGTAGGCCGCATGCTTCCTTTGAGGTAAGATTGCTATGGAGTTGATCGAGTGATCTTTCCTGTCATATTAGATGTTTTTCCTCTTGTTCCTTTGCAACATTATCTTGAAAGTTTCTAGGAGGCAGCTGAGGCATGCACTATTCCTTAAATTTGTTGTATTGTGTCTTCCACATGTGTTAGTTTTATATCCTAGATCAATGGGTCTATGTTCTCTAAACCTTGTACCACCACTACCACTTGCCGACCTTGCTCCTCTCCAAGCTCGCCTTCTGGTCCGTCTGCTACCACTCACTCCTCCTCGCCTTCCTCCTCTCCCCAATGACATGTCTATCTTGGTTTCCTTGGAAATGGATTTTTGTCATGTCTATCTTCAGTATTTTGTTTGTGTTACACTATATGACCTGTTCATAGATTATTGTTCCTATTTTCTAAACTTGGTCTTATGTCTAATAGTTTTTAATGAGTGGTTCTAACTGGACTGCTTCCAAATGTAGTCATTGGCTAAGCCAAAATTTGTATTTCATAAAGTAACTAAGAACAGTGTTTGTCTGGATCGTGACAAGGCTGTAGCTTTTCCCATAATCGATCAGACCATATCCTAGGATTAAAGATGTGCAACAGAACCCTTTTGTTGTCGACGATATCAATGAGCTTCAGTTTTTTTCACATCCATAACTATATACCAAGCCTTTTTGCCACATTTGCAAGCCACACCATCGCTATGAACAGAAAAACTATTATGTTAGATGTAAATTCATCTTCTATTCGCATATCATAACCATAACGGGTCCTTCAAAATTTAGATGTTTCCTTAATGCTTTGATATTTGATTGGTAAGGGTCTACATGATCTTATGACCATATTACGTCACAACGCAATCGGATACTTAACCTGATACTTTGTATTTCTGTTTGGAGGTAACATTGATATTGTCAACTGTAGTTGTGTCATCTGTGCCCCCTTATTCTTAAGACTCACTATATTTGGAGAGGTATCCAGGAGATCATGGATGAAGAAATGGATGAAGATGTCATAGTCAAGGCTGTGGACTGCTCGAACCAATCAGAGGTGATAAATCAGTGCTAGTTATTGCTTTATATTTCTGAACAAGACATTTCTGTCTGTTAGAAATTGTTGCGACATTTGCTTAGGGATTCCCATGTGCCATGTTACTAGTTACACTGCTATTGCTGGTGATGTTCTAACTCCTATCGTTTGTACAATTTAATTCTATGTTCCCTTTTCTCCTTACTAAATGCTTCAAGCATCACTAATTCTTGGATGTTTTATATATATTTTTGTTAATGCATTTAGAAATTTGAACTGATTCCTAAAAAATCCTTTGGTAGTAGATGTTTATGTGTTTAGTGCTATTACTACTTTAGCCCCTTTGACTTTTTCTAGGATGTTGCCATGTTTTTCTTCAACGTGATTACCACAATTATCTTTCTTTGTGTGACCACCAGAATCCTTTAAAAAAGATCAGCTTAATCACCATACAAAGCATCATGTACAGTTTACATGATTGGAGTCTAGACTAATTTAATACCAAATTTTCATACACAACATGAGGTCTGGAGTCTAGACACAGCGTTGAAAACTGAGGTTTAATCATCTTAGCAACTACGGTATGATACAACAAAAGAGAGAACCAATGTTATTGTTGGCTAATGCAGAAACAATGACAGTAGCTACCAGCTTCCTCTGCATATGAAAAAAATTAACTAGCAATATGATTTATCTCATTAACAGGTACGTGACCCTGAGCGCGTGATTGTTGCGAAACAACGACCACCTCGGTCTACACCTTAAAGGTATGCTCCATTACGTATTGAAATACAGAGGAAAACCATGCCAATGCTATGTAATGAGATCAGACTAATGACTTCATAATTGGGAAATTATGCTTTTTTGTTCTTTTAACTTGAATGCATTGTGCTAAAATAAAACAGATAAAATGCTTTTTGACTTCCCATGCTTTCTGGCATTCAGGCAGCTTGCATTGCCAGTGATTTGAAAATTAAAAGGTACAC
This sequence comes from Zea luxurians, assembly GCA_029449295.1. Classification (NCBI taxonomy): domain Eukaryota; kingdom Viridiplantae; phylum Streptophyta; class Magnoliopsida; order Poales; family Poaceae; genus Zea; species Zea luxurians. The sequence continues at coordinate 125,423,487 of JAOPSE010000009.1, forward strand.
AAGCTTTTATCAGAGAGGTCGTGCCAATTAAGACAGTACACTTACCATATAATGTTGGGTTTGAAATAAAATGCTAACTTACCTTATAAAGTTTGATTTGGCACTGACAGTATAAGCATGGAGACATGACATAGACTATATAAAAAAGTGGAACAGAAATGATTATCAAATAATACTTGTTCCTCTATTGCAATGAGCTGGCTTTATTTTTCTCAGTTGTATGGTCCTAGAGATCATGAATTTGTTTAAGATGTTGGGCTCTTTCAGCTTAAGGGTTGTCATGTTCCCTTCTACAAGGAATTAGAAACACCCAGTATGTATTTTATTTGCAATGATGTAAGATAGTAGATAGCAGAATTCATGATGTGTCAACTCTCTAAAAATGATATGCATATAGTACCAACCTGTGCAGTTTAACAGGTTCAATAGTAGTTTTGGTGTTTTAGGAAAGGTGTACGAAAGTATACCGAATTACTAGGACAAGGGACAAAACAGAAAGCTATGGGGGTGGGGGAAACCTGCTTTTCCATCTCTTTGCTGCCAAAGAATAGATAAAAGTTGATGTCATGTTTGTGCAGAAACAAGGTTGTAATGGAAGGTTTCATGACTGCAATAATTCAGTTTCTTGAAGCGTTAGAATCATTCTATGTTGTTGAAAGAGATGGTTCAATCATCCCTTTTTTGTTTACTCTTGGTGGTTGTCATTCTTCAGATTACATCGAAAAGATGACATTATCCCTTGGTCTCAAGAAAATATTCTTGCTTACTACACGAACTGCAGACGAATATTTACCTCTGTTCTTCTCTTGACTTATTACTATGTGCAAATAGTAGCAATGCTCCAATTTTCAGTTTTTTGTATGCTTGCTTCTACCTTGCTTAATTTTGAAATGGCGCAGGCTTGCGCGACATGGCTTTTCATAGTGCTCAATTGGATCTATCCCCTGAGCATAGGAGAAAAGTATCAATTTGTACAGTGGATCCAAGTATTCTATAAAGCATGCATCCTCCAATTTCCCACAAGCGAGAATGGCATGATCTGATGGATGAAATGGCTGTTGTAGCAATAAAATAATATCGGTCAATTGTCTTTCAAGGATCAATTGTCTTTCAAGAACCACACTTTGTTGAATACTTCAGGTCGGTAGGTTTCAACTGTATCTAGAATTCTTACAAACATAACACTGATGGGGTTTTGCTGTTTGTTTGGAAATTCTTCTAAGGTCTTGACTAAATATTGATGATTTTGATCATTAAACTTAGAAATGATTAACTACCATTGCATCACTAACTTAGTGCCTTCTTTTTCCATCTTTCAGATTTGGTACTATCTTGTTATGATTGATGTATTCATCTTTGCATCACAATTTTCTTGTTTTCTCACTCTTTACTAAGCTACTGTATTCTTTGGTATCTCAGGCTCATTCTTTTAGCTTACAAGAGGTTATCAGATATGCATATTTGTAATGAACTCTTTTCCCCGCAATATTTGGATTGATTCAGTCCATTAACAGGGTGTGTACACAACATTTCATAGGTTTACTGTAAACAGTATCTAGTTGACTAATTTCCCTTTTCCTCTTTTCCCCACAAATAACACTTACTGCCTATATTGCCTTGTACTTGGCCTTGAAAATAGTTATATTATATTTTACTTGAATTTATGTTTATCTTTTTTTTATTTGTTTGGACAGATCTCTATTAAATGTCATGTGCTACAATCTTTAGGACTATTAGATGTTGCTCTGTCTATCTATCCATTTACATCGCTGGAAATTCCCATGCCCTTTCATAGTACGCCTGTGAAATGCTCACTGCTTTTCTATTGGTTTGTGTGCAGTTCAAGCTCTGCAAGGTGAGGTCTGTTCAGTTTGGCTAGAAAGGCATCCCCTACCTGAACACCTACGACGGCCGCACCATCCGCTACCCCGACCCTCTCATCAAGGCCAACGACACCATCAAGATCGATCTGGAGACCAACAAGATCATGGACTTCATCAAGTTTTATTTGCCCTTTCATGGACTTCATCAAGTTATATACTTAGTTAGGCTCAATGTTAGCACAAACAGTTGATGAGCAAGTTTAAATTTAGAGTACACTTATGTATGAGTTATTTGACAATGCTTATTTATGAGATATTGAATGTTATTTATCTATATTATATTAATTATAGTGTTATTAAATATATGTGTATGTATTTTTCTCTTTTAAATTATTATAATGTGGTAATTGAAGAATATACTGCCAAGTAAGTCATTTCAAATCTTAATAAGACATTTCTCAATACGTCTCATATCAGTCTCCTAAATAAGACAGTTTTTAAAACGTCTAATATCGGTCTCCTAAATAAGATGGCTTTTCTGTTGCGAGTGTCTATTATTATAGGCTATTCTAGTCAGTTTGATAAATACTTTGTGACTTATAATGCTCGTATTTTCAACAGTTCTTTCGAAGAAGTGTCTTAAACAAAACCTAATGTAAGACAATTTATTGGACAAAATGACGTAACAAATTCCTTTTTTAGACGGTTATAAATTAAAAACTGTCTTATTTATTATCTTTTAAGACAGTTTATAACCATCTTAAAAATGGAACATCTTTTGCGACTCCATCAAATTTGGACACATCATAAGCGTCTTAATAACTAAAAATTAACCGTCTCATATAACACGATTTGTAGTAGTGTCAATTGGTATCTATGTTTCACTTGATTTGTGAAAGTAAAATTTCAAATTGATATCTATCTAAAAACCCTCTTGAAAAGCTAAGAGAAGAATTTCATTCAGGGGGAGTTTTATTTAGTCAAAGGAAAAGCATTTGAAACAGGGGGAGAAATTTTCAAATCTTAAAAATGCTTTTTGCAATAACATTTATATACCTTTGAATATTTACAAAAGACTTTGAAAAGATTTTCCAAAAAGATTTGCAAAAGCAAAACAAGTGGTGCAAATGTGGTCCAAAATGTTAAATAAAAGGAAAAAGCAAAACATTCATACTTAGTGAGATTTTCAATTGGTTTAACTCCAAGTAACCTATGCACATTCTAAATGCAAACTAGTTACATTTCTGCACTTTATATTTGCTTTGGTTTGTGTTGGCATCAATCACCAAAAAGGGGGAGATTGAAAGAGAAATTGGGTTAACCATTCCCTATAATTAATTTTGGTGGTTGATAGTCAACACAAACACATGGACTAACTAGTTTGTCTATAATTCATGTATTACAGGTGCATAAGGTTCAACAGAAACCAATAAAAGAATCAAGTTAGGAACACAATTTTAAAGGAGCAAAAGGACTTGAGTGTGATGAAGATTGGCGCACCGGACTGTCCTGTGTGCCACCGGATAGTGTCTGGTGCACCAGGACCATACAAATGTCAACCAACCAGTCTCGAGAATTCCAGGGCACACTCCGCGATAATTAACCGGACTATTCGGTGAGCTAGCGGAGCAACGGCTATCTGCGCCAATGGTCGACTCTAACAGAAGGAACAGTGCAGCACAGTACCGCGTAGAAATCAGAGCAGAGAAGTCAGAGGGGCACCAGACTGTCTGGTGTGACAGAAGGAACAGTGCAGCACAGTATCGCATAGAAATCAGAGCAGCGAAGTCAGAGGGGCACCGGACTGTCCAGTGCCGCAAGAAGACAAAGCCTACAACGGTCGACCAACTCAGAACCCTAATGGTTAGGTGACATGGCGGGGCACCAGACAAGCAACAGTGCCTGTCCGGTGGAGCACCGGACTGTCGGGTGCGCCCATCACCAGCAGCCTCCCCAACGGCTATGGAAGTGGTTGGGGGCTATAAATACCGCCCAACCACCTCATTCATAACCATCCAAGCATTCCAAACATCTCATTCAATACAAGAGCAAAAGACTCCACTCCAAGACACATAAATAGATTGAATCCACTCTAAGCCTCCAAATCAACTCAATTCCATTAGGGACATGAGAGAGGGTGTTTTTGTGTTCATTGTTGCTCTTGTTGCTTGGCTTGGCCTTTTTCTTTTCCCATTCTTATTCTCAAGTGCTTTGTAAGCAAAGCAAGAGACACGAAGTGTGTGGTGGTCCTTGCGGGGTCTTAGTGACCCGTGAGATTAAGGAAGAAGGCTCACTCGGTCTAAGTGACTGTTTGAGAGAGGGAAAGGGTTGAAATAGACCCGGTCTTTGTGACCTCCTCAACGGGGACTAGGTTCTTTGGAACTGAACCTCGGTAAAACAAATCACCGTGTTCATTCGCTTGATTCTCATTTGATTTGTTTTCCCTTCTCTCCCGGACTTGAATTTAATTCTAACGCTAACCCGGCTTGTAGTGTGTGTTTAAAGTTATAAATTTCAGGTTACGCCTATTAACCCCCCCTATAGGTGACTTTCACCAACCTTGTTTTCTTGCTAGCTTCTTCTCGAATCTCGGGGGCGAGATTCCTGTTAAGGGGGTTAGATTTGTAACACCCTAAATTTGGGGGTGTAAAATTTCTTTTCTAATATCCACCAAATTCAAGTGTTACTCTCTCATTTCTTTGCTTTCCTTCTCTTTTTCCCAAAAATAGAGAACTTACTTTGTTATATATATATGTGTGTGTAAGCCTAGTAAAATAAAACACTAGAGGTGGTTTGATTGTTCCATCATGCCGAAGCATATTGTATTTTTGTTTGATGAATGATCCTGTGAAGCATGCATTTATTAATGATTTCGATTTGAATTGGTAGATAGAGTAGAAAATAAGTGGAGATAAAGAAACTAGGAGAGAAAAGGAAAATGGCCCATCCCTTCCTTCCCTTCCCGGTTGGCCCACCTGGCTCCCCTCCCTCGCTCGTGGCCCACCCCAGCCAACCCCCTCCTTTTTCCCTTGCTGGCCCGCCTAGCAGCGCCACGCCCCGGCCCAGCAGCCAGTGCGCGCACAGCCCACTCCGCCACCTCCCAGGCCACTAGTGCGTGCCCCCGGCCCGCTCGCTTTAGGCCCCTGCCTGGTTGTGCCTTCGCGCGGCCCAATGCACAGCAGCGCCCGCGAGCTAGCCCCACATGTGCGCGTAGCGCGTCCGCGCCTGGCCTGTCGGGGCTACAGGCCCCACCTGTCATTTTTACCATCTCCAAAACCTCCTCTCTCGCTCTCCCCAGCTGCAACATACGCCACGAAGCGTGGAAACCGTCACCACGATCTGCTTGAGTGTGTGCGTAAAGGAAAACCTCCTCCTAGACGTACTCACTTCCCTCAACCTTGCTACGTACCCATGTCACCCGCATGTCGTGCTCGCCGTCGTGCACTGAAACGCGCGCACAGCCGTCGTTGTCGTGTCTTCAACCTCCGCGTGCTGGCCAAGCGGTGCCCCGGCGAGCCTTCCCTGCCGGCGCTCTGTGCTCCCGGCAATACATCCAGCCAGCCAGCGCGGTGGTGCGGCTTGTGGCCCTTCTTGGGCCGATGAGCCCCATGTCGCGGATCCTGGGGCCCCATGGCGTGGTAGCCTCGCCATCGCTCATGCTGTGCGTCGTGCCACGCCGCGAGCTCGTCTCGCCGTCCGCCGTTGTTGTGAGGTGAGCCCGTCTACCTCTCCCGTTCCTTGTTTACCCTCGGTCTACCTCTAGGTGTCTACCCCTGCGCGCAACACACTCACCATCACCTTGCTATCGCGCGTCGTAGGCCGCTCCCTCGCTGTCACGTTCGCTCGCGCTGTCCGCATATTATTTAATTATTTCCATTATGGTCGCTCTCGCTAATTAATAAATTCTTGTTTAGTTGGCAGTTGTTTAAAATAACAATTTAATTAGAGCGAGTTTGTAGTTTTAACTCGTGCTTTTATAAATATAAATGTTAATTAATTTGTGCGTCATCGTGCTGTTCGCGCGCCTAGTCGTGTTGACTCGCGCGTGTCACACGCTGTCGTGCGCGTTGTCCCGCGTGTCGTCTGCGCGCTGTTTCGCACTGTGTCGCGTGTCGTCACACGTCTTTCGCACGTTGTCGCGTGCGTTATTAAATTGTTTTCACTTATGATCATTCACGTTAATTAATCATCTGTGTAGCTGTTAACTATTAGAATATCAAATTAATCGAAACTAAGCAGTTGCGTTAATTTATATTTTATAAATGCTTGCTAATATGATCATGCCAAAACTAAGTAGTATAGTTAATACCCATTTAGCATAAACGCTATATCATTAGTGATCCTTGCGTGTCATGTCCTTTCAACATTTACTGCTTAAACGTAGTAAGTCCTATACAATGTTTATAAGTATAATCTGATTACTTTTAAATTTGTAATTATTCGATATATTTCGTGTCACGGATCCGTTGTATACTGTTACAGTCACGTTAATTTTGTAATAATCATTTACATGTTAGTATGGTTAATACCGACTCAACCATTTTAAATTAATACATTCTTAGTATAAACGTGACATCAGTATGTTATTCTTGAGTGCCGCGTGTTGTTTCGCATGTTGTCGTCGCGAGTTGTTCGCGCGTATCTCGCGTGTCGATCACGTGTGTCGCGCGGCGTCTACGCTTGATAATAAATTGTTTTTGCCTATAAACACTCATGTTAATAACGTTAATTCATCATGTCACATATTTTAGATAATTAACTTAAAGTTTGCTCGACTAATATTTATTAGATTAATATCCCAATTAGAGTAAAATGTGTAATGTTCAACTTGCGCTTTTATAATAAACATTAATATGGCTAATATCAACTTAACTACCTTTTATTTATTTAATATTTGTTTAGTATAAACGTGTCACCTATTTTGTTTTCTCGGCAGTCGCGCGTGCTGTTCCACACATGGTGGCGTGCTGGTTCGCGCTGGTCGCGCGCACTGTTTCCTGTGTCGTCAGCGTGCTAGGTCGCGCTTGTCCGCGCGTCATTTTGCACGTTGTCGTGCTGTTTCGTGTGTCGTAAATTCACCTCTCTTAGAATGCCTTGCTTTAATTTAACTTCTGGTTTAACCGATAGCTGCTAGGGTAACAGGTTAAGCGAAATTAGGTATTAGATATAGTCTATATTTGATAATTTCGAATTAAAGGTTATAGTTATACTTGTTCAGAGTAAACGCAATATCTTCTCGACTGTAGCTCCGCCTGTCGCGTTTCTTTTTCCACGCGTGACCGTAGTAACGTGCTCAATTTTGTTTTGCATATTTTATTATGTTTTATTTGAATGGTGTAATGGTCTTATGCATATATATGTTTGCTTGCTTGTGCCTGTTTGTCTTCTCTTCGCGTTGCGATTAGATTGCGGTCCGTTTTCGAGCTTCGAGGGATCGAAGATCAAGTGTTGGCGACCAAGTGATCTAGCTCTTCGAGTTTTATAAAGTTGAAGACCCTGAGCATGTGTTTGGTGAAGGCAAGTGTCCTCTGACCCATTATGTCCTATCTACTTATAATTCATTGTCCCGTATTACTTAATTGAAACCTAAGGATTTACTAGCTTTCTATTTACCTTATCCTTGTTTACCTTTTGGGTTGTCATGGTTAGCATTATGCAATTGCTTTAAATTAATAAATGAACATGATGTGAATATTTATGATACAATGATGTTATCCCGATGATGATCTTGTGATACTTTAGGGGACTTAGGCCATTTTCCTGAGTGCCTCTCCGTATGGACCTGTTTGGGGAGTGACAACTCGAGATAACAGTGCAACCATGAGGGTGGAATGGGACACCCTTAAATGATTAATTAGAGGAACCAGAGGACTAGTTGGCTTCGCCGTAGGGCCGTCAAAGGGGTCCGGACACAGTACTTGCTCTGCCAAGGATGTTGCAGAGGTTCTTGATTTGGTTTTGTTAGTCACCCTTCCTTTGGGGAGAGGTACTGTGTTTATCAAACTGGAGAAACCTAACAAGCAGCTATGACCTCTGGGAAATCTTTGTAAAGGTTACGTAGTGAGACCCTGCTAGATCACCTTGGTAGTGATCAATGGAGAGTCATTATCTCCGGGCAAAACGGGAATCATGACTTGTGGGTAAAGTGTGCGACCTTTGCAGAGGATTAGAATCTGATATATCAGCCGTGCTCATGGTTATGAGCGGCCTTGGGATCCTCTTTGATTAGAGAAACAGATGGTCTAAGATACAATGGTACTATTTATGGTTTTTGTTATGATATGATAATGATGTTCCTCGATGAGGAAATGATTCATGGGGTGGTCACATGATAAAACTTGGCTTCCACTAATAATAAATACCTGACCAACTAAAAGCAACTGCTTTGACCTTAACCCCACATAAAGCTAGTCCACTTCAGCAAAATAGCACATTTGTTGAGTACGTTGATGTGTACTCACCCTTTCTTTCACAAAACACCAGGTTGCCTTTAGTGCAATCTATGCTCAAGTAAAGAAGAAGGTGTCGAGGTTGATCTCCAGGAGTTCCAGGACTTCGACGAGTTCGAGGATTAGGCTAGCGACCTCCCCAAGTCAGCTGCCTATGGTGGGTTTGTTTACGTTGACTACGTTTTGATTCTGTGTACTTTGATTTATATTATGTAAATGACTCTAGACTTTAATATTATTACTTACTCTTTATTGTATTCGAAGCATTGTGCTATGATGAGTCATTTATGTAATCGCTGTGTTCGTGGATTTCTGATCCTGGCACGTACATGGTTCGCATTCGGTTTACCTTCCAAAACCGGGTGTGACACCGCTTGGCGGATAATCTTGTTGAACATAGCCGCACTAAGCCCATAGAAACCTGACGTCACTTTCTAAGAGACCACCAGCAAAGGGGAGATATCGATATTTATCATATTTGCACCGAGAACTAGGTAGTCGATATCTTCACTAAGCATTTAGATGAGAAAAGGTTTTGCAGGTTGCATAGTGAGCTAAATGTCTTAGATTCACAACTTGGATTGTTCTATAGCATACATGTGTTTTATGCCTTTGATCATGTTACTTTAAGCATTAATGTCTTGACCTGCTTATTTTTGGTGCTCAAGTTGTACAAGTCATCCTCGGATCTCACGAGTCCATATGCACATAATGCACATGTTTAGGGGGAGGATCTACTACAACTTGATCCTTTGAGACTAATGTGTTCGCTTGAGTACTTTTTCTATAGTCTCAAAGATGGATTGAAAGGGAACAGGTGGATTTGGACAAAGAATAGGCTTCCACTGCATTCCAGTATCAATGTATCTTGTTCCATGTCCCTCTTTGAGATTTCTCGTTGCCTTTGGTTTTACTTGTGATCTTTGTGAGGCAATGAGGTTAAAGGGCCTAATAGTTCTTTTGTTTTGGTGCTTAATGTCAATGGGAAGAAATTAAGGCCAAAGCAACTGGATCAGGCAACCACTTGTGAATTTCAAAATTTTAGTGTTAGAATTCTTGGTGTTTGATCAAAACCCTCTTATTACAAAAACAATTCTCTTATGGGGGAGAAGTTCGACTGTGGGAAAAGGGGGAGTTTTTGGTAGTTGATCAAAACTATCCTTGAAATATCTTTTGGATTTTCCAAAAACAAATGTGTTTGACATAGAGAAAGGAAAATGAATTTGTTTTGCGAAAATAACCAAGTGGTGACAAAAGTGATCCAAATATGCCAAATCCTATAATGATTTTATGTGTCTTCAATTTGACATCAATTTGCTCTTCTTAGCTCTTTTGGATATGTTAGTTCATTTTGAGTTGCTTTTTGTTGTGTTGGCATAAATCACCAAAAAGGGGGAGATTGAAAGGGAAATGTGCCCTTGGGTCATTTCTATATTGTTTTGGTGATTAGATGCACAACACATTATATTTGAACTAACATGATGTTGAGCAAAAGTGTTTGAGGCAAAATGAGCTCGGAAGAGGACTTAGTGAAAATCTATATGGTTCAAGCAAAAAGGTATGTTATGGACACTAAGTCAATTGATTTGTGTGCTAATCATATTTTTCTAAGTGCCAGGGACTCAGCTAAGTGAAGTCCAAAGAAACAAAAGAAGACAAAGGAAGGAACAGGGAAAAGCTGCTGGACTGCATAGCACCGGACCGTCCGGTGTGAAGGAAACGGTGAATCCTAAGAGGGGCGAGGCTCCATAGGAGAAGTCGTGCCCAGCCATGGCCATGGAGAAGCTACTACTCCTGTGAGGGCTCCCTAGAGAAGACAGTAGAGGTGTCGGTCTTCACCATGGAGAGCTCATGCTCGATTTTTAGGGATGAAGGGGAGGCACCATGGTGAAATGTTGCTGCGCCATGGAGCAAAGAGGAGAGATGGCGTGGGGAAAATATCCTGGGGGCTGGTGGGGAAGAGAAGTGGCGGCTAGGGTTGGGAATGGGAAGTCTCCAAGTGAAATAGAGAGGACTCTTATTTATAGCAGAAATTTCAGAGTTAGGTTTTCAAGTTGCTTAGGATACGAGCAAGGGTTGCTTAGGAGCTAGGCGAAGGAATCATTAGTCTAGAAAATAAAATCCTCCCGCAGGATCGATTGGAGTGGAGAATAGAGCGAGCCGGTGCTCCGTCGAACGGTAGAACGAAGGATTATCAGGATTGGAGATTTGATTTTTAGCGTTGCTCAAAAAATAATCCCTCGCGCACAATAAAAATAAAATGACTTAAAGTTGGACCAGCTTTCGGATTCGACATCGAAATAAAGCGAGTCAGATTAATAAAAATCATTGCCGAGGTTGGTTTTCAAATTTAGATTTGACACAGAGATATTAGCCGAGTTGGATAAGAATTAATTAGAGGCCGACACCACAGAGTATTCCGTGTTGAGAGTATGGACTCGGATTAAATATTCGAACATAGATTGAATACCAACTGCCAAGAGTTCGAATAAATGAGTTTGAACAGGATTTATAAGCCGTGATTGAATTTCGAGTTTGCATTTTTTCCGAGAGGTAAAGTTTTAACAGGCTCCAAATTCGGCGTTTTGAGAGATTGAATAACTCTGAAGTAAGTGAAATGTTTAAAGTAGAAATATTTGCTACAAATTTTAAAGTACCAACTAGCTAAAAAGTGCATATATTTGCTACACCTTCTAAACGTCATATAGACCAACTTAGTTTAAAATAGAAATAATCATTTAATCGGGTTCTACCATTATTCACAACATCCTAATGCAAGCACCCACCCAAGAAAACACAAAGGAAGTGATAGCCTAATCACACTGCTCATTATACTAGCCTAATGAGGTTGGTCATTTAATAATATTAGATTAGCAGCACAAGTATTAGAAATGATAACATATCGTTAATTGTGTTTCTTGTCCATATAACAACACCTGCTAAATTAACGTTGATCGAAGCTAATTACTTCCTAGAGTTCAACAATTTAATTTACTACTGCACTAGTTACTTATATATCTCTAAGTATATAATATACTAATATAGGGATCATGAGATAACACTATCAATCATGCTCAAGCAAGACAAGAGAGTAAAGCAATCAACCATAATCAACAAGATTAGGACAGCAGCACAACAGTTACTTGTTTCAGTCATAACTCATAAGATATTCATCCAAAAATAGTGATCAAATACTTTTTAGAAAGTCTAAGAAATTCTCTACAACTTTGGTATTATCATCTCAATGTGATTAGACACTTAGTAAGGTTAAACAGTGACAAACGACAGCTCTGTCCAGATTTGGATAGATTCAGACTTGCGACTTCAAAAATCCATAACTAGAGACTTAGGCATCCAAAGTGATCCTAGACTTTCTAGAAATCTAATAATATTGTCTACAAATCATTTATGAACATCTCAGGTTGATTTAATATATATCAAGGGTAAAATACATTAGGAAGGCCTTGTTGTCCAGATTTGGACAGATTTAGGCTCCACACTTCAAAGAGCTATAACTTGACCTTTAGACCACCAAAAAGGGTGATCCAAGACTTTTTGAAAAGCTTAGTAAAAGCACAACACAAATTGTATAATCACCAAGAAATAATTCTAAGTTTAATCAAACCAAACAATACAATTTTCGAAATCTGTCAAGATAGTGGACAAAACACAACAACCATTTTGTAAATTTCATAACTCTTAAACTACCAAGCCTATGGTAATGAAATATTAACACAAGCAAGATATTAAAGTTATCTACAACTTTATTATGATCATCAAGAACTGATTCTAAGCTTAACATAAACAAACATTGCAATCTCTTAAATCTGTACAGAAATTGGACAGATTCAGGTACTGAACTTGTGAAAAGCATAACATCTAAACCATTAATTCTTAGCTCATGAAATTTTAGGACAAGATAGACATCTAAGTTGAATACAACTTTTATATAGCACATGTATACAGAAAACACGCATTACTTTACTAGATTAATTAGACAACTAAAACTGTACATGTAAGAACTTCAGTTTGCTAGCACAAGAGCACTCAACTCAATCATCAATCAAAATCATGGAGAGATACTACCACCAATTCTCAGTCTAATTTATCATGACTTAGTTATCGACTTTTAATCTATATCGAGTTACACTTAAGCATGGTCACACAATAGATGACGTGGTGGCTACGTAGTCATGCCATCACATCACCACACCATCTAAGGTAACACGACAACTCTAACCTAACTTGCCAGCTAGCCGATTGCGTGCTAACCTATTTTTCATACAACCATTACACCACATTACTGCATACATAGAATGACTCATTCACATATTACATATATCTTTACCAAAACATTCCCCGCATCGCTTGCAACTTAAACCTAAGCTCTACTATGCAAACATAGGACCTCTATTTTAATCACGAATATCATCATCAAACCACATCGGCTCGATTTGAAATAACACTACATGTTTATCATACGAATGGAGTATTTCAACAATCATCCTAAGATGAACTGATTCCATTACACAACTTGTATTACGAGCCTACTTGACTACCTGATGTGTCTACTCAAAATCGTGAACACAACCATACACTATATGCGAAGCATAATTTAATGAACACATAATGCGCATTGACTCGACTTATAACATATAAGAGTGATGACTACTTCGGCGTGTCACCCCTTATATATTCAAGTCAAAACAATTTCTACCTACACCGATTGAACTTTGGTGTTGAGCACACCTTATATTTCAATGTCTTGCATAAAACCATGTTGCGGCGTTCACTCGAGACACTTCCGTCGGCCTAACACAACACTAATATATCGCACTTTGGCATACATACGCCCATAAAAATATACATCTCGCATACCAACCCACAATTTTTGAATCTATTCGCCACATCAAACAACACAACTCGTGTGCCCTCCAATTCTCCTATGCAACCATGCCACCTTTTTCACATAACAGTCTTCTCCAATGAAAACTCCGATCCACACACTTTCATACCCACACACATAAATATGATCGCATCCTAGACATTGATCTAATCCCTTGACGTAACCTGACGATCATGCACATGTATTTAGATAGCAGCAAACATCAAGAACCAAACTCGCACTTACCATATGAGCGAACATGAGAGGTAATTGAGCATGACGAAGCGAGGCAAGGGTTGGTGATTCGGTAGTATATTTTGTCAAAAGGATGAAGAGTGAGACACCATGTGGAAAGGGTTATGGTGACGACACAGCACGATGGACAGAGCGAGAGATGGTGACCACACCGTGCATGCCATGAGGGGGAGGATGTTGTCCAAACACAGAAGTGATGACGCGTACAGATCTGCGCGGATTTATGGAGCTGCTGTCCATGACATAGAGCGTCACCCGGGCATTTTTTCGGACACAAGACATGCGTCGATGGCACGCTACAAGGATTGCTTGTTGTTGCAAGGAACTGTGAAGTGCGGCTGCTGCGCATATCATCAAACATGTAGCACGCGACTTCATGACGTAGGCCCTAACCATGGGGAGGCCACGACGCGCAGCGATGGAGGTCGATGGTTCTGTTTATGATACGACACTCCTCTCAGATGTTTCGTCGAACAGTCAACGGGCACTGTAGAGAACAGTGACGAAGATGGAAGTGAGGGCGAGGCAGCACAACAGAGAGGTCGAGCGTCGCTAGGAGGGGCACATATGACGTGCAGGCCGCGATGAGCTGGGGCTTACGTCCCTACAACAAGAGCAGGTGGAGGTGCATCCATGGCATGGGGAAAAGGGCAACGCTCAGCCATGGGAGAAAGCTTGGTGTAGGCATGGGCACTGGGCACCGAGGAGGATTTCTTGTGCATGCTGCTAGAATAGAGAAAGGGGATGGTGATGGAGTACCCACCAGGGAAGGAACGACCAAGGAACCAGCAGGGAGAGAGAGCTATGGCTTTAGCCATGGAGGGGCACAGTTAGCCGGCCACCAAGGCACCATAGTGAGTAGGACGGGAGCAGTGAGGTAGGGATGAAAACGGTTTCGGAATTTTTTGGTATTCCGGAAACCGATTTCGAAATTTTTCGATCGGATTCACCGGTAACGGTATTTTTCGAAAATGAAATCGGTTTTCAGAATTTTTTACTGGAATCGAAATCGGCGTGGTGTTTTACCGACCGTTTCCTTCGGGTACCGGTTTTGTCGGAAATTACCGGATTTGTGTCTCGGAATTTTCTGGAATTGTGTCTCAAAATTTTTCGGAATTGTGTCTTAGATTTTTCGGAATTTTCCAACATGTGATTTTTCGCATTGCCTGTACGTCTCTAGATAAGGATTACTTATTTTTGTATTTTTTTGAACATCTTAAGATTTTTTGGGGATAGATGGTGTTGGAAGGCAGTTGGGATTAACGATTTGTTCTCTCGAACGAATCCACCCTTTTCTATACACATGTTATGTATTAGTCAAATATAATGATAGAGAGTCGACAGTTTGTCTTTTCCACACACTGGATTTTAGGGTTTTCCTGTGAGGTTGTGAAAAAACTCTTTATGTGAGGAAACAATATTTCATAAGTAAGCATGCCATGTCAGCTAGATCGAGTGGATATTGTGAATTGTGAACTTTGAGTCTGTGAACTTGTGATCTTTATGAACTTGTTATACTGTGAACTTGTTATATCGTGAACTTGTGATCTTTGTAAGCTTTTTATATTATAAATTTGTGATCCATGTGAACTTGTTATATTGTGAACTTGTTATATCATGAATTGTGAAAATGTGGTCTTTGTGATCTTTTGTCAACTTTGTTGTATTGTGAAGTTTGATATGTTTATCGATCGTATTTTAGCTTTCGACCGTTACCGGTGTATTTTC
This sequence comes from Zea luxurians, assembly GCA_029449295.1. Classification (NCBI taxonomy): domain Eukaryota; kingdom Viridiplantae; phylum Streptophyta; class Magnoliopsida; order Poales; family Poaceae; genus Zea; species Zea luxurians. The sequence continues at coordinate 125,438,627 of JAOPSE010000009.1, forward strand.
CGCACCAAACTTTTGTTTTCGAGGTTTCCGAAATATTGATATCATTTCTGTTTCTGGAGTTACCGTTCGATTTTGTTTCCGATAAAAAATATGAAAACGGTAATGGTTTTAGTGTTTACCGACCGTTTTCATCCCTACAGTGAGGGGCGTCGATCTGCTATAGAACCAGGGACAGTTGCTCCCTTCGCCAAGCTCTATAGGAGAAGTTGTGGCCAGCCATGGCCATGGAGAAGTTGCTGCACCTGCGAGGGCTATCTAGAGAAGACAGTAGGGGCGCCGGTCTTCACCATGGAGAGCTCATGCTCGGTTTTTATGGGTGAAGGGGGAGGCACCATGGTGAAATGTTGTTGCACCATGGAGCAAAGAGGAGAGGTAGCGTGGGGAAAATAGCCTGGCGGCTGGTGGGGAAGAGAAGTGGCGGCTAGGGTTGGGAATGGGAAAAATCTCCAAGTGAAACAGAGGGGACTCTTATTTATAGTAGAAATTTCAGAGTTAGGTTTTCAAGTTGCTTAGGGTAGAAGCAAGGGTTGCTTAGAAGCGAAGCAAAGGATTCCTTCGAGGCGAAGGAATCATCAGTCTAGAAAATAAAATGCTCCCACGGGATCGATCGGAGCGGAGAACAGAGAAAGCTGGTGCTCCGTCAAATGGAAGAACGAAGGATTATCCGGACTGGTATTTGATTTTTAGCATTGCTCGGAAAATAATCCCTCGCACACAATAGAAGCAAAATGACTTAAGGTTGGACCAGCTTTCAGATTCGACATTGAAATAAAGCGAGTCGGATTAATAAAAATAATTGCCGAGGGTGGTTTTCGAATTTAGATTGGACACAGAGATATTAAGCCGAGTCAGATAAGAATTAATTAGAGGCCGACACAACAGAGCATTCCGTTTTGAGAGTACGGACTTGGATTAAATATTCAGACATAGATCGAGTACCAACTGTCGAGAGTTTGAATAAATGAGTTTGAACGAGATTTATAAGTCGTGATTGAATTTCGAGTTTGCATTTGTTTCAAGAGGTAATGTTTTAACAGGCTCCAAATTCGGCATTCTGAGAAACTGAATAACTCTGAAGTCAGTGAAATGTTTACGAATAGTCAAGATAATCAGAGACAGACGTGTTCGAGAGATCAATTTTTTTCACTGAGCATCCGAGCTTAGGACAAAACTCACGGCATAACACGAAATAGACACCTGGGGTGTCACACTTACCCCCCGAATAGATGGATCCTAAAGGCAAGGGGATGGTGATCAACGACAAGGGTACTCTCTATGTTTATGAGCCTAAAGGTGACAAGCCCACCGACTCAGGCTTAAACAACAAGAAGGAGGGGAAGAAGAAGAGGCACATTAAGAAGATCATCTACTACGACAGCAACACCTCCTCCTCTTCACCAACGGATGACAACGATGAAGACTCTTCGTCGAAAAAGAAAACTGTTAATCAGAACTACTCTTTTGATTATTCTCGCATTCCTTATAATTCGAATGCTCATTTATTATCTATTCCACTCCATAAACCCCTCACTTTTATGGAGAAGACTATTATTTTTGGAGCCATAATATATGTTGATGAGGACATCACTTCTATACATACAATAAATGGATCGATAACACGATCGCGTGCACGACAGCTAATTCTCCAGGTACGTTCTACCCTAGTCAATTGTGTTTCAGAGCTTACGCTTGGGGCCATGGATGTTTTAATGATTAGGAACCTTGGAGAGGACCAGAAAGGACTTGGGAAAGGTTTAGTTGTTGAGGAGGAGGAGCAAGGGCGCCCACAACAGGAAGGAGATCAAGTCCGACTCGGCTGCGACTCCATCTCGGGTTCCAGGACCAGTCTGCACTAAAATGGATGCCCAAGATGCATCCGGACTCCGATTGCAACGGACTTGATATGGTTGGAAATATAAGGAGATTATCTAACCAACCCAACTAGTTGCACCCTAAAATTCGGCTGGAGTCAAAGGGAATCGTCGAAACAAATCAGCATTCAGATTCTGTTTTGGTGCTGCGACACCGTCTGTTGGGCCGTTGGCCGTGTATCGCGTCGGAGCCCATTAGGGGTGCGTCCAGGGGTCACGCACGCCCTAATACTCTATTTATTCAGAAGCCGCTGCCACATTAGGGTTGGGTTTTGCTTAAGTTTAGATCTGTCGAGAACAGTCGTCGTAGATCGGTTTGTGAGACCCCAACTTGTGAGCTTAATCATTCATCCGCAATATTCTAGATTGTGTTCTTTCTTGTTCTTGTTTGTGTCTTTGATTCGCAGGCAAGGATTAGCCTTCGTGGCAAGGTCAATCGTGCAGCGCACGGTTGATAACCAGAGGAGAAGTGGTGCTGCGATTGCGGGGTTCTAGTCGTGTTGATTGGAAGCCGGATCGTCTGTGTGACATCTCCACCAAATCGATAGTTATCTTCACCTGACGGAAGATCGGGCACCCCATTCCTAACAAGTGGTATTCAAAGACTCAGGTATTACCGTCAGGCTTACCCTAGTTTAGTTTAGGTTTTTCATCGTATAACTCCAGATAATTGCCATACAAAAAAATATATTCCGCTGTCCTAGAACCCTTGTTTAGCCTTGCAATTTTGTTTCAGATTGCTTTGTTGAGTTTGTGTCCGTGTCGAGTCTTGTTGCTGGTTTAGGTCGTGTCTTCATCGTAGTTCAACCGCTCCATCGCTGTTATTTGTTTCTGCCGCTATCACATCCACCTTACCCAGATTACAAGTCGAGACACCACATTACTCGATTTGCCCTCGCTAGCCGCCTTGTGTGAATTCTCGCCACGCTAGCCCTAGATTAGGTTGCAAGCCACATTGCATTGCAGCCCCTCCTTGTTTCATCATCTGGCGCTTACCTATTGCTTATACCAGGGAGGTTTGTGCCCCTGTGCTTATAGCCGCCGCTACGGTTCCTACCAATTTGTGCCCTAGAAAACCATAACTTGAGGTACCTTCCTTAAAACGGGCATAACTTTTCGCTCGGTGCTCCGTTTGAGCTCAAATTTTTTACAGCAGATTCCTGACTCCATTCTGGGGTGACCCAAACTGGCCTGGTTCGGTCAAAATGTCACACCCGGCTTTAAGGAACAAAGCCAGGTGCATCTCATACATGCGCCAAGAAGACAACATATATAATAACAGAGTGTATAGAGATAAATGTCATAAGACATCAGAGTATTTATTACATAGCGGAAGACTTATTACAAAATAAAAGATAAAAGTAAAACGAACTAAGGATCGTTGGCGCCAATGTCAACTGAGAAACGCCACCTAGATCAGATCATACTCCTCGCCTTGTGGCTCCTCCTGAACCACCTGTTCTTCTCCTGTGGGGGGGGTGTGAGACAGCAAGGGTGAGCTCACACATGATCATAGCTCAACAAGTTGTGGGGAACCAGTGGACATAAACTCACAAAGGTGTGAGTTCATGTGATGTGTAAGGCTAATCAATGAAAGGGGTTAAAGCTGAGCATTGCTTTTAAGTAGTTGGTCAAAATTTTATTAGCTGTTACTAAGTGTAAGTAAATACTAAACCATAAATAAAGTAAATGAACAAAATAAATAATAAACCCATGCAATGCAAATGACAAAATTGAATTTAAGTTCCATAATTTAAACATCAGAGAGTCCTGAGCCGCTCATGACTGTGAGCTCGGCTAGTATACCAGTTTTACACTCTGCAGAGGTTGTACCCTTTACCCACAAGTCATGTTACCCATCTGCCAAGGGGTCGCGAATCCCATACACCTCTACCTAGGAAGCGCGGCAGGGCAACACTACGAGGCCTTTACAAAGTTCCACTAGCTTCCGAAAACCCGCTACAGTTTATAGGAAGTTCCAATGCAGGGTTCTCGGCTGACTGCCATCGCAGCAAAATCAACCAAGGACCTCCCTACACTGACCACTCCCCTACTGCCCTTGCCCCTTTCAGGTAAGGTAGTCTTCCACTAGCTTTCCTAATTAGTCAGCCAAGGGCGTCCCATTAAACCCTTGTGGTGGCACGTGGTTCTCAAGTTAAGCTCTATGTTCCAATTAACATTAATGAACATGACATGAACATAAATAGAATAAAAACAGAATTGGAACATAGAGGTAATAAATGATTATCCCAAAACCATATAAAGCAATAGCAAACTACCCAAGTGATTCGGGGGTAAACAAGGTAATGAGATAAACAATCTAGGGTGACCTATTGGGTCCCATCAAAATTAACCTATGCATGGATAAATGATATTAAAGAACATTATTGGGTAAAAAGTGGTCAAGGGCACAACTTGCCTTCAATGAGCTCCTGCTCAGCTACTTCAATCTGCTGCTCACCAGGGTCCTCGGTCACGGGCTCTTCTACTCGTCACAATACAAACAAGCACAGTGCATATAGAGAAATTAACATTATACCAAACATATAAACAAGATACACAGTAATAATCTACACATTAAAATAAAATTCTAGGAACAGGAATCATAATTTTTGGAGTTATAGAATTTAAGTTATGGATTTTCAAAGGTTTTATGTGTTTAAAATAGGATTAAGTGAGGAATTAAATTTTCTTACTGTTGTCATGACATAACAGAGGCTCTAGGTGATAGAGAATTAAATTACAAAATTTTAGGAACTGGAATGGAGTAATTTGGAGTTCATATGCATTTTCTATGAATTTATCAAACTCTAGTAATTATTTTCATATTAAAAATCTATTTTCCATTTATTTTCTCTGGTTTTCGAGTTCTTTGGACTGGGCCTCAATTACCAGATAGATCAGGGGTCTCGGAGTAAAATTCCGCAGACACAGGGAATATCACTAGTGGACGGCGGGTTCAAAATCTAGAAAGTCCGAGGGCTCTTTAACAAAAGTGACCCGCGAAGGGGTATTGGTCACCGCGGGCCGTTGGATTACAATCCAAAGGCGCGGATTAGATCTAACCTAAACCCGGAGCGGTTCCCCACGATAGCCGCAGGATCATGCACGGACGGTTCCGATTTAAAAGATGTGAACGCAACTAGGATCGTCCGATTATGATCGGACGCGCCATGGCACGATCAATCCCGGCCGTCCAGCCCGAGATCCATGACTCATCGATCATCCCCTTCCCCTATCTCCTACCGGCGTCAGCACGACGGCGCCTGACTGAGGCACGGCGGTGCCATTACCTCGGACCCGAATCCCATCACCCAGTGCCTGAAGCTCAAATCTACTAGGTGCAACACCATCACAGGGCTGAAGCGAATGCAGAGCGGGGAACACTCACCGGTCACGAGGACAAAGAGGACTGCGCCCACAGTGCCGCGCAATCCACACACGCCGATGACGAATTGATGCCGCCCTGCTCGCCGACTCGGTCCGCAAATGGGCTGGTCTCCTTCGCGGCAACCGGGCGAAGGTCTTCGAGTCGATTCCCGGCACTGGACAGCGACGGGGAACGCAATCGCGACGGCGACGGCCTCCCACGCTCTCTGCCTCCTCTGGTGAACGCAATGGACTCTCTCAGCTGGGCGTGAGTGCGGGACGGGCCACGGAGGGGCCCATTTATCCCCGGGCGACCGGTTCAAACTCCGCTGGATTCGGAGGTCTCGGTCAGCCCGCTCCTATTTCCCCGGCGGCTGGATTGGTCACGTAGGCGCCGCGCCGTATGGAGAAGACGGCGCTGACAAGCCGGTCCCACGGGTCAGCGTCTGTTCCTTTCCTGAGCGCGCGAGCGAAGGGTGCGGCTGGTCAAGCGGGCCCGCGCGGCAGTGTGACCAAGTCACCGGTCAAGCGCGCGCGTGTGGAAGCCAACGGCTGGCATGCGGGCCCCACCTGCCAGTGAAAGGAGAAGTTGGGCGCGAGATTGAGCTGGGCTACGCGCGCTGGAAAGCCCTAGTGGGCCAAAATGGGAGTCTGCCGGCCCAATTCTCTGTTTTACCTTTTTCTTTTAGGTTTTATTCTTCCTTTTCTTTTATTCATGATTATTTTGAATCCACTTTGAATTTAAATGTGAATTTCACCTTTGAGTCCATTATACAACCTCATACTCTAATGCTGGAACAATATAATTTTATTTACTTGTTTTTATCCTCACCATATTTATTTCCTTCTCTTTTCCTTTTCTTGATTATTTCTCATTTTCAAATATTCAAGTTAGTCATTAATTCTCAACTTTGGATATGAATTCATTTCTATTAATGACTTTTATTAAATTAAATACTCATACAAATAAAAGCCAACATGATGCATATTTTTTGTGGCTTTTATGTTATTAATTATTTGTTTTTACCTAGGGTGTACACAGGTGATGATGCACAAGGGTCAAACTCAGATATAGTTAAAGAGAAATTGTTTTCTCCATTTGTATTATCTCTTACAATTTACAAATTGGTTATTACAAATCCTACCCCCCTTAAAAATAATCTCGTCCTCGAGATTTAGGAAGAACGAGGGAAAAGGTGAGGAAAATCTATGCGAAGCTCTTCTTCTCTTTCCCAAGTTGCTTCATCTTCTCCGTGGTGACTCCATTGCACTTTGCACATCTTTATCACCTTATTTCTCGTAACTCGAGTCAAAGTATCCAAAATCTTGATCGGGTACTCCGTGTAAGTCAAATCACCCTGAACACTGAGCTCTTCCATTGGTAACTGTCCCTTAGGGACACGGAGACATTTCTTCAGTTGAGATACGTGGAACACATTATGCACATCCGATAGACTAGCAGGTAACTCGAGTTGGTATGCCATCTCCCCAACTCTTCTAAAGATCAGGAATGGTCCAATGTAGCGAGGGGATAATTTGCCCTTAACTTTGAATCTCCTCATTCCACGCAGTGGTGACACCTTGAGGTACACATAATCTCCTTCTTCAAATTCCAGTGGCCTCCTTCTATTATCAGCATAGCTCTTTTGCCTGGTTTGAGCCACCCTCAAATTCTCTCGAATTATACGGACTTGTTCTTCTGCTTCTTGTATCAGTTCAGGCCCAAAGAACTGTCTTTCTCCAGTCTGATCCCAATACAAAGGAGTCCTGCACTTACTCCCATATAAAGCTTCAAAAGGTGACATCTTCAGACTGGCCTGATAACTATTGTTATATGAGAACTCAGCATAAGGTAGACTCTTATCCCAACTTCCTCCATGCTGAAGGGCACATGCTCTCAACATATCTTCCAATACTTGATTAGTCCTTTCAGTCTGTCCATCAGTCTGAGGGTGATAAGCTGTACTAAAATTCAACTTCGTACTCATATTCTCATGAAAGCTTCTCCAAAATCTTGAGGTAAACTGTGAACCTCGATCAGACACGATCTTCTTTGGTACTCCATGTAAACACACAATTCGAGCCATATATAACTCTGCTAGCTGAGAACCTTTATATGTAGTCTTCACAGGAATGAAGAGAGCCACTTTAGTCAATCTATCCACAATCACCCACATAGCATCATATCCTTTCTGGGTGCGAGGCAATCCAGTAATGAAATCCATACCAATCTCTTCCCACTTCCACTCGGGTATCTTCAGTGGATGTAATAGTCCGGCTGGCCTCTGGTGTTCAGCCTTAACTCTTTGACATACATCACACATAGCCACATGTGCAGCTACATCTCTTTTCAATCCATACCACCAATACTTTCGCTTCAAATCCTGATACATCTTGGTACTACCAGGATGAATAGAATAATCCGAGTCATGGGCCTCCTTTAAAATAGTCTCTCGAAGGCTTTTAATATCAGGAACACACATCCTGTTCTTGAACCATATAGTGCCTTGCTCATCTTTCGTAAATTCCGGAACTCGACCTTCAGTAATCAGATCCTTAATCTCTTTTATTTTAGCATCATCAAGTTGACCTTTGCGGATTTCTTGCTCCAAGGTAGGTTCCACATCAATAGTGACTCCTTCAGTATGAGCAACTATCCCCAGGTTAAGTCTCCTGAAATCCTCAACAATCTCATCCGGTAGCTGGGCAACAATAGCTGAATGAACATGCTCCTTGCGACTCAAGGCATCTGCAACCAAATTTGCCTTGCCCGGGTGATAGTGAATCTCCAAATCATAATCCTTAATAAGCTCCAACCAACGGCGTTGCCTAAGGTTGAGATCCTTTTGAGTGAATATATACTTCAGACTCTTATGATCCGTATATACTTGGCACTTAGTTCCCATGACGTAGTGTCTCCAAATCTTAAGTGCATGCACAACTGCTGCCAATTCCAAGTCATGAGTGGGGTAGTTCACTTCATGTCTCCGCAACTGACGAGAAGCATAAGCAATCACATGTCCTTCTTGCATGAGCACACATCCTAAGCCTTGACCACATGCATCGCAATAGATATCAAATCCTTTCTGTAGGTCTGGCATAACCAATACTGGTTGTGACATCAACCTCTTTTTCAATTGCTCAAAGCTGTCTTGGCACTTCTCATCCCACTTAAATTCTCTTCCTTTCTCCAAAAGCGAAGTCATAGGCTTAGCAATCTTAGAAAATCCTTCGATAAATCTCCGATAATATCCTACTAATCCCAAGAAACTCCGAATCTCAGGAACTGTAGTGGGTACTCTCCACTCCATTATCTCCTTAACTTTAGCAGGATCCACTGATATTCCTCCATTAGAAATAATATGACCAAGAAATGGCACCTTGCCAATCCAAAACTCGCACTTGCTGAACTTGGCATATAGCTGGTTATCTCGTAGCTTCTGTAGCACCAATCTCAGATGTTCCTCATGATCGCTATCACTCTGAGAATAAATAAGAATATCGTCGATGAATACCACGTCGAATCTGTCCAAATACTCCATAAACACCTTATTCATCAAGTTCATAAAATAAGCTGGTGCATTGGTTAATCTAAACGACATAACAGTAAACTCATATAATCCATATCGAGTCGAGAAAGCCGTCTTAGGAATATCCGATGATCTAATCCTCATCTGATGGTAACCGGATTGGAGATCAATCTTCGAGAATACTCTAGCACCTCTCATCTGATCAAATAAATCTTCAATACGGGGCAACGGATACTTGTTCTTCACCGTAACATCATTAAGAGATCTATAATCCACACACATCCGCTGTGATCCATCCTTCTTCTGTACAAACAGAACCGGTGCTCCCCAAGGTGAGGAACTCGGACGAATGTACCCAGCCTCTTGTAACTCGGTTAACTGCTTCTTAAGTTCCTTCAACTCCTCTACGGACATCCTATATGGCCGTTTAGAAATAGGGGCGGTTCCAGGTAAGAGATCAATAACAAACTCAACTTCTCTTTCAGGGGGCATCCCTGGTAACTCCTCTGGAGAGACATCCGGAAAATCTCTAACCACCCGGATGTTGTCACCAACAAACTCCTCAGGTATAAAGAACATTGCACGCACGGGTGAGGAGGTTACCTGCAATATTAACTTGAAATCTTTCTCCTTTAGTGGTAGTGAGTTCTACGGTACCTCTACCACATGCTATAACGGCCTTTGCCTTTCTTAGCCATGACATACCAAGGATTAGATCTATACTGTTTGACTCTAATATTATAGCAGTAGCTCCAAATTCTCTACCCATAATGGTCAATGTAAATCTACGTGTCATTTGATTCGCCTCGACAGGTCCTTTAGGTGTAATTACTATCATTGGTTTCCTCATATTTAGCAGTGGTATTTCATTTGTGTTGGCATATCTAGCAGACATGAATGAATGTGTAGCACCAGAATCAAATAATATGGTTGCAGGAATTGCATTAACATAAAACATACCAATTACGAGGTCCCCACCCTCCGGAGTAGCATCAACGCTGACTTGATTAACTTTGGCAATAGAATATCCCTTGCCAGAACCTGGAGTTTGCTGCCTGTTCTGAACTGGAGTAGTAGCAATCCTCTGTGGGCAGACATTTGCATAGTGACCAGCCTTCGCACACTTGAAACAAGTAGTGCCTGGACTCTGTCCTAAAAACTTCGTCGGGGTGCCAATAGGGGTAGCCTGCCGAGGAGGTGGAGTCCTCAGTGGTGATTGCTGAACTGGGCGCGGTCCTCCTGGTCGAGTCGGTGTACCCAGGGGTGAACTGTAGCGAGGACGAACACTGCTGCTTCCTTGTCCTTGAGATATTGCCTTTCTCTTCAAATCACCCAGCTGAACACGCTTGTGTTCGATAGCAAGAGCCTTATCCAGCAGCCTCTGAAATGATGGAAAAGTGTGTGCAACCAGCGTATACTGGAGGGGTCCATTCAGTCCTTCAATAAAGTGCTCCTACTTTCTTTCATCCTCAGCAACTTCCTCCGGAGCATACCTCGACAGCTGAATGAATTTGTCTCTGTACTCGCTGACCGACATGTTGCCTTGCTTCAACGACAAAAACTCCTTCTTCTTGATCTTTATCATACCAGCTGGAATATGGTAGTTCCTGAATTGTGTACTGAACTCTGCCCAAGTAATAGTATCAGCAGCATCGTGGGCAGCAGTATAAGAATCCCACCAGTCAGCAGCAGGACCTGTCAGACGTCCAGAAGCATATAAAACCTTCTCCCGGTCAGTGCACTGTGCAATATTCAGCATCTTTTCAACGGATTTCAGCCAATCATCCGCGTCTAGTGGATCAGGTGAGCTTGCAAATGTAGGTGGCTTATGACTCATGAACTCTCTATGCTTATCTCGGGGTGGAACTGGTGGTGGTGGAGGCAGTGGCACTTGTTGCTGCTGCTGCTGTTGTTGAAGTTGTTGTTGCAGCTGTTGTTGTTGTGCCCTCCTTTCCTGGCGTATCTCATCTCGCTCCTGGCGCAACTCCTGGCGTATATCTTCTCTTTCCTGACGCATCTCCTGGCGTTCTTGCTGCATCTGGGCACGCATATCAGCCATAGTGTCTGCCACTTGCTGCATCACCGCCATCTGAGCAGCAACCAGTGGGTCAACTCCGCCTGGTGGAGGATTAGGAGGATTCATCTCTGCAGGCTGTGGCTGGGGTTGTCTGTATATTCTCCGAGTGTGTCGATTGGGAGGCAAATCAATTCCACCACCCCGCCTGGTATTGACCATCTGAGTTAGATACATATGGTAAGAAAATAGTAGACAAGGTAGGTATTTACGAAGCAGGTTACTTTGTGGAATTTTATTAGCTAAGAAGATTAATATTTTACCTACTAAAGCTAATTCAACACCTTATGTTGGTACATGCTAAGATGTCCATCTATAATTCAATCAATCAAAGAAACAAATCAGGCATTTAGCATCAGCACAATCAACCAACATTTTTAAAATAGAGAAAATAGTTTTATTTTCATCTTAGGTTCCCTATCTCTTAAAAATGTCATAAGGGTAGGGATTCCAAGGTGTGAAATCCATCTTGTCTTAGAGTAGAAAAGGTAAGAATGATCAGAGTAGAACAGTAGAAGGTGAGACAAGATCAAGATGAGATGAGTATAGAATGAGTCAGAGTAAGGTAAGTAGGAGAGGGTTTGTCCATTTCTATCTAGGTCTCGTCCTACAGTCAACATTCCTCTGATACCACTTCTGTCACACCCGGCTTTAAGGAACAAAGCCAGGTGCATCTCATACATGCGCCAAGAAGACAACATATATAATAACAGAGTGTATAGAGATAAATGTCATAAAACATCAGAGTATTTATTACATAGCGGAAGACTTATTACAAAATAAAAGATAAAAGTAAAACGAACTAAGGATCGTCGGCGCCAATGTCAACTGAGAAACGCCACCTAGATCAGATCATACTCCTCGCCCTGTGGCTCCTCCTGAACCACCTGTTCTTCTCCTGTGGGGGGGGTGTGAGACAGCAAGGGTGAGCTCACACATGATCATAGCTCAACAAGTTGTGGGGAACCAGTGGACATAAACTCACAAAGGTGTGAGTTCATGTGATGTGTAAGGCTAATCAATGAAAGGGGTTAAAGCTGAGCATTGCTTTTAAGTAGTTGGTCAAAAATTTATTAGCTGTTACTAAGTGTAAGTAAATACTAAACCATAAATAAAGTAAATGAACAAAATAAATAATAAACCCATGCAATGCAAATGACAAAATTGAATTTAAGTTCCATAATTTAAACATCAGAGAGTCCTGAGCCGCTCATGACCATGAGCTCGGCTAGTATACCAGTTTTACACTCTGCAGAGGTTGTACCCTTTACCCACAAGTCATGTTACCCATCTGCCAAGGGGTCGCGAATCCCATACACCTCTACCTAGGAAGCGCGGCAGGGCAACACTACGAGGCCTTTACAAAGTTCCACTAGCTTCCGAAAACCCGCTACAGTTTATAGGAAGTTCCAATGCAGGGTTCTCGGCTGACTGCCATCGCAGCAAAATCAACCAAGGACCTCCCTACACTGACCACTCCCCTACTGCCCTTGCCCCTTTCGGGTAAGGTAGTCTTCCACTAGCTTTCCTAATTAGTCAGCCAAGGGCGTCCCATTAAACCCTTGTGGTGGCACGTGGTTCTCAAGTTAAGCTCTATGTTCCAATTAACATTAATGAACATGACATGAACATAAATAGAATAAAAAAAGAATTGGAACATAGAGGTAATAAATGATTATCCCAAAACCATATAAAGCAATAGCAAACTACCCAAGTGATTCGGGGGTAAACAAGGTAATGAGATAAACAATCTAGGGTGACCTATTGGGTCCCATCAAAATTAACCTATGCATGGATAAATGATATTAAAGAACATTATTGGGTAAAAAGTGGTCAAGGGCACAACTTGCCTTCAATGAGCTCCTGCTCAGCTACTTCAATCTGCTGCTCACCAGGGTCCTCGGTCACGGGCTCTTCTACTCGTCACAATACAAACAAGCACAGTGCATATAGAGAAATTAACATTACACCAAACATATAAACAAGATACACAGTAATAATCTACACATTAAAATAAAATTCTAGGAACAGGAATCATAATTTTTGGAGTTATAGAATTTAAGTTATGGATTTTCAAAGGTTTTATGTGTTTAAAATAGGATTAAGTGAGGAATTAAATTTTCTTACTGTTGTCATGACATAACAGAGGCTCTAGGTGATAGAGAATTAAATTACAAAATTTTAGGAACTGGAATGGAGTAATTTGGAGTTCATATGCATTTTCTATGAATTTATCAAACTCTAGTAATTATTTTCATATTAAAAATCTATTTTCCATTTATTTTCTCTGGTTTTCGAGTTCTTTGGACTGGGCCTCAATTACCAGATAGATCAGGGGTCTCGGAGTAAAATTCCGCAGACACAGGGAATATCACTGGTGGACGGCGGGTTCAAAATCTATAAAGTCCGAGGGCTCTTTAACAAAAGTGACCCGCGAAGGGGTATTGGTCACCGTGGGCCGTTGGATTACAATCCAAAGGCGCGGATTAGATCTAACCTAAACCCGGAGCGGTTCCCCATGATAGCCGCAGGATCACGCACGGACGGTTCCGATTTAAAAGATGCGAACGCAACTAGGATCGTCCGATTATGATCGGACGCGCCATGGCACGATCAATCCCGGTCGTCCAGCCCGAGATCCACGACTCATCGATCATCCCCTTCCCCTATCTCCTACCGGCGTCAGCACGATGGCGCCTGACTGAGGCACGGCGGCGCCATTACCTCGGACCCGAATCCCATCACCCAGTGCCTGAAGCTCAAATCAACTAGGTGCAACACCATCACAGGGCTGAAGCGAATGCAGAGCGGGGCGCACTCACCGGTCACGAGGACGAAGAGGACTGCGCCCACAGTGCCGCGCAATCCACACACGTCGATGACGAATTGATGCCGCCCTGCTCGCCGACTCGGTCCGCAAATGGGCTGGTCTCCTTCGCGGCAACCGGGCGAAGGTCTTCGAGTCGATTCCCGGCACTGGACAGCAACGGGGAACGCAATCGCGACGGCGGCGGCCTCCCACGCTCTCTGCCTCCTCTGGTGAACGCAATGGACTCTCTCAGCTGGGCGTGAGTGCGGGACGGGCCACGGAGGGGCCCATTTATCCCCGGGCGACCGGTTCAAACTCCGCCGGATTCGGAGGTCTCGGTCAGCCCGCTCCTATTTCCCCGGCGGCTGGATTGGTCACGTACGCGCCGCGCCGTATGGAGAAGACGGCGCTGATAAGCCGGTCCCACGGGTCATCGTCTGTTCCTTTCCTGAGCGCGCGAGCGAAGGGTGCGGCTGGTCAAGCGGGCCCGCGCGGCAGTGTGACCAAGTCACCGGTCAAGCGCGCGCGTGTGGAAGCCAACGGCTGGCATGCGGGCCCCACCTGCCAGTGAAAGGAGAAGTTGGGCGCGGGATTGAGCTGGGCTACGCGCGCTGGAAAGCCCTAGTGGGCCAAAATGGGAGTCTGCCGGCCCAATTCTCTGTTTTACCTTTTTCTTTTAGGTTTTATTCTTCCTTTTCTTTTATTCATGATTATTTTGAATCCACTTTGAATTTAAATGTGAATTTCACCTTTGAGTCCATTATACAACCTCATACTCTAATGTTGGAACAATATATTTTTATTTACTTGTTTTTATCCTCACCATATTTATTTCCTTCTCTTTTCCTTTTCTTGATTATTTCTCATTTTCAAATATTCAAGTTAGTCATTAATTCTCAACTTTGGATATGAATTCATTTCTATTAATGACTTTTATTAATATTAAATACTCATACAAATAAAAGCCAACATGATGCATATTTTTGTGGCTTTTATGTTATTAATTATTTGTTTTTACCTAGGGTGTACACAGGTGATGATGCACAAGGGTCAAACTCAGATATAGTTAAAGGGAAATTGTTTTCTCCATTTGTATTATCTCTTACAATTTACAAATTGGTTATTACACAAAAAATTCAAAAAAATCGGGAAGATAATTAAAAATTTGTTTAAGTGTTTTCAGGAATTTTAGAGATCCTTTGTGAATTTCTCTAGGCCACAATAGAACTCTGTTTCAAGTGAAATTTTGTGTGCTTCCATCAATTGTGATTTTGGATCAGTGATAAAAAATTCAAAATATTTCGAGCTCGTTTGCTGGTACTCCTTTGGAAACGCGCCTTTGATTTCTACTAGTGCTGAAAAATCTGCGCTATTTACAGAACTGCCATTCTGCTAGTTTGCTACTTTTATCTTGTTGTGCTTCGATAGGACACGTCTTAGCCAGCAATTGTGACTTGTGCTTTGGACACTTATTGAACTTCGCTAATCTGCACTCGATTTTGTTCCACATTCACATACATATTGTGCCTGTCCTACAGCTCCACATACTATATCTTCTGATCAATACAGATTTGACCTTGCAATCGAGGTTTCACTACCTCTTGGTAAGTATCACGAACCAGCCTCCGATTGTACCATTCTTTGCTTGTATTTCGTCAGACACTTGTAAGAGCTTGGTAAGATACATTAGAGCGTGTTCCTGTGTTCCACCCGAGAGGAGCGTGTAGTGAGATTATTAGGGATAACCTTCACCGTTTGTTTCTTGTTTTTGTGTTTCGATGGCAGGCGATGACGAAGAAGCAAGGATCCCTATAGACTTCGATAAATGTGTTAGCCGCCAAGATCTTGAGGCAAACAACAAGCTCCTGAAGGAGCAAATGGAGGAGACGGTCCACAAGTCAGTGCATGATGCCTTCATTAACGACCTTGGCAGGACTTACGAGAGGCTGGATCGACGATTGTCCCAGATCGTCGACAGACTTGCTGTGTTGGAGACGCAACAACAAGCACCGCCACCACCACCTCCTCGTCCACGTCTTCCCGATGATGCGGTGATTGATGAAGAAAGTAATTATGATGAAGCGGCCACCAGAGATTTGCGCCTCCGTCGTCGTCTTCATCAAAACACAGAAGGTATGCCACACCGCCAGCAAGGTAATAACAATCTTTTTAATGAGGACATAAAATATGTTGATGAGGACATCACTTCTATACATACAATAAATGGACCGATAACACGATCGCGTGCACGACAGCTAATTCTCCAGGTACATTCTACCCTAGTCAATTGTGTTTCAGAGCTTACGCTTGGGGCCATGGATGTTTTAATGATTAGGAACCTTGGAGAGGACCAGCAAGGACTTGGGAAAGGTCTAGTTGTTGAGGAGGAGCAGCAAGGGCGCCCACAACGGGAAGGAGATCAAGTCCGACTCGGCTGCGACTCCGTCTCGGGTTCCAGGACCAGTCTGCACTAAAATGGATGCCCAAGATGCTTCCGGACTCCGATTGCAACGGATTTGATATGGTTGGAAAGATAAGGAGATTATCTAACCAACCCAACTGGTTCCACCCTAAAATTCGGCTGGAGTCAACGGGAATCGTCGAAACAAGTCAGCGTTCAGATTCTGTTTTGGTGCTGCGACACCGTCTGTTGGGCCGTTGGGCTGTGTATCACGTCGGAGCCCATTAGGGGCGCGTCCAGGGGTCATGCACGTCCTAATACTCTATTTATTCAGCAGCCGCTGCCACATTAGGGTTGGGTTTTGCTAAAGTTTAGATCTGTCGAGAACAATCGCCATAGATCGGTTTGTGAGACCCCAACTTGTGAGCTTAATCATTCATCCGCAATATTCTAGATTGTGTTCTTTCTTGTTCTTGTTTGTGTCTTCGATTCGTAGGCAAGGATTAGCCTTCGTGGCGAGGTCAATCGTGCAGCGCACGGTTGATAACCAGAGGAGAGGTGGTGCTGCGATTGCGGGGTTCTACTCGTGTTGATTGGAAGCCGGATCGTCTGTGTGACATCTCCACCAAATCGATAGTTATCTTCACCTGACGGAAGATCGGGCACCCCCCGTTCCTATAATATGTAGTCATTTATTTTCTCTCCATCCTAGTATTTGGGAAATTATGGAAAATGGAATGCAATTTGACAGTAGCGACAATCTTGTATTAATTGAACAAATTCATAAAAATGCCCAAGCTACTACTGTTCTGCTAGCATCTCTATGCAGGGATGAATATAACAAAGTCAGAGGCTTGGACAATGCCAAAAAAGTTGGGACACCCTCAAGATCTCTCATGAGGGAAACAATGTCGCTATGATTACCAAAATGGAATTGTTGGAAGGTGAGCTTAGGAGATTTGCCATGAAAAGGGGAGAGGAGCCAACTGAAACATACAACAGGCTCAATACCCTGGTGAACAAGATTTGGAGTTACGGGAGCACAAGATGGATGGATCATGACGCCGTTCGACTAATGCTAAGGTCATTTACTGTTATTGATCCTCATGCTAAGGAAATTCTCAGAAAATTTGTAAATGGGCGCATGATGTAAAGGAAGCAAGGTATGTGGATGATATTGCAAATGGATCGCTTCCACTCTACGAACCACATCCTGTTTCCCTCAAGGCAACAAGCAGCAAGGAGGCGCTACCTAACAAGGTGGCACAAGTAGAGGCTGCTGGGCTCAACGAAGAGGAAATGGCGCCTGTAATCAAGCGCTTCAAGACTGCTTTGAAAGGACACAAGGAGTATCCCAACAAGAACAAATCAAAGGGAAAGCGCTCCTGCTTCAAATGTGGTAAGTCGGGTCATTTATTGCTCAATGTCCCGATAATGAAAATGGCTAGGGACAAGAAAAGAAATGGAAGAAGGAGAAAAAGAAGAACTACAGGAAGGCGAAGGGTGAGGCGCACATTAGCAAGGAATGGGACTCCGACTATTCTTTGTCCGACTCCAACGATGAAGGACTAGCTGCCTCCACCTTCGACAAGTCCTCCCTTTTCCCCGACGAACATCACACGCCCTTCATGGCTAAGGAGAAGAAGGTGCGTACACGAGATATCCCAAAGTATACTTCTTCTAGTGATGAGGAATCTGATGATGATGCAGACTATAGTGATCTCTTTAAGGGTTTAGATAGATCTAAAGTAGATAAAATCAATGAATTGATTGATGCCCTTAATGAGAAAGATAGGTTATTAGAAAAACAAGAAGATATTCTTTATGAAGAACATGATAAAGTTGTTAATGCTAAAAAATATCTTGCTTTAGAAGTTAAGAGAAATGAACTTATTTCTTCTTAATTATCTTCTTGTAATGATTCTATTTCTTGTAATGCTAAAAAATATCTTCTTGTAATGCTAAAAAAATATCTTCTGAATTATCTTCTTGTAATGCTAAAAAATATCTTGCTTTAAATGTTGTTTTAAGTGCTAAGTTAGAAAAAGTAAATGTTGCTAGTTCAACTATGGAGAATGTTTCTATTTGCAATAGATGTAAAGATGTCGATATTGATGCTTGCAATACCCATTCTACCACTATTTTTAAATTGACTGATGAGGTTACACATCTTAATGGTCAACTTAAAATTTGCATGAAAATTAAAATTTTGCCAGGGATGCCTACACTATTGGTAGACACCCCTCAATTAAGGATGGACTTGGTTTCCAAAAGGGAATCAATAACTTAACAAGCCAAAGGACCCCCAATCTCAACAAGGAGAAAGGGAAGGCTCCTATGGCTAGTAGCTTTCATTCTTGTCATGGTAGAAAGAATCATGCTTATTTGTATACGCATATTAAGAATGCCTCTAACATTGCTTATCATGATGGTTGTATTAGTCATGTTGTTTTACCTGTACGTCATGATGCTATTTTTGATTATCATGCCATGTTTGCATAATCTAGCTAGCTCTTCTTATGCTCATGGTAGGAATAGACCTAGGCGTCATGTTCATCATGTTGCTTCTCATGCGCCTAGGAATGCATCAAATGGACCAACCATGCTTTATCAAACTTATGATGCTTCGTTTGTTCTTATGTGCAAAAATGATAAAGTAGTTGCTAGAAATTTGGGGGCTAAGTGCAAGAGAGACAAAACATGCATCTGGGTTCCAAAGTATTATGTGACTAACCTTGTAGGACCCAACAAGAGTTGGGTACCTAAAACCCAAGCTTAAATTACCTTACAGGTTTATGCATCCGGGGGCACAAGCTGGATTATTGATAGCGGATGCACAAACCACATGACGGGGGAGAAGAAAATGTTCACTTCCTACGTCAAGAACAAGGATTCCTAGGACACAATCATCTTTCGAAATGAGAATCATGGCAAGGTTTGGGTAAAATAGCCATCACTACCGAGGATTCAATTTCTAATGTGTTCCTAGTAGAATCGCCCGGTTACAATTTTCTTTTAGTAAGTCAATTATGTCATATGGGATATAATTGTTTATTTACAAATATTGATGTATCTGTCTATATAAGAAGTGATGGTTCATTAGCTTTTAAAGGTGTATTAGACGGTAAGCTCTATTTAGTTGATTTCTCAAAAGAGAATGTCGGTCTAGATGCATGTTTAATTGCTAAGACTAATATGGGCTGGCTCTGGCACCGCCGTCTAGCACGTGTTGGGATGAATAATCTTCATAAGCTTCTAAAGGGAGAACATGTGTTAGGACTAACCAATGTTTGTTTTGAGAAAGATAGACCTTGTGCAGCATGCTAGGCATGGAAGCAGGTGGGAACTACTCATCAAAGCAAGAACGTGATGACAACATCAAGACCACTGGAACTCCTCCATATGGATCTCTTCAGGCCCGTTGCATATCTTAGCATCGGGGGAAGTAAGTATGGTCTTGTTATTGTTGATGACTTTTCCCGCTTCACTTGGGTGTTCTTTTTGCAAGATAAATCAGAAACCCAAGGTACTTTAAAGCGCTTCCTAAGGAGAGTTCAAAATGAGTTTGAGCTCAAGGCGAAGAAGATCAGGATCGACAATGGATATGAGTTCAAGAATCTTCAAGTCGAAGAATATCTTGAGGAGGAAAGCATCAAGCATGAGTTCTCCGTTCCCTACATGTCACATCAAAATGGTGTAGTAGAAAGGAAGAACAGGATGCTCATTGACATGACGATAACAATTCTTGGGAAATACAAGACGCCTGAGCGCTTTTGGTCGGAAGTTGTAAATACAGCTTGCCACGCCATAAACCGGCTCTATCTTCATTGTCTCCTCAAGAAGACCTCTTACGGGCTCCTAACTGGTAACAAACTTAATGTTTCTTACTTTTGTGTAATTGGGAGCAAATGCTACATCTTGGTAAAGAAAGGTAGACATTCGAAATTTGCTCCCAAAGCTGTAGAAGAGTTTTTACTAGGTTATGATTCAAATACAAAGGCATATAGAGTCTTGAACAAATCATCGGGTTTAGTTGAAGTCTCTAGTGACGTTGTATTTGATGAGACTAATGGCTATCCAAGAGAGCAAGTTGATTTTGATGATGTAGATGAAGATGTGGTTCCAACGATCGCAATGCGAACTATAGCAATAGATGATGTGTGACCGCAGGAACAAAAAGATCAAGATCAACCATCTTCCTCAACACTGTTGCATCCCCCAACTCAAGATGAGGAATAGGTACCTCGAGATGAAGGCATGAATCAAGGGGGAGCACATGAAGAAAAGGACAAAGAAGAAGAAGCACCACAAGCACCTCCAACTCAAGTCCGAGCAACCATTCAAAGAAACCACTGGTGGATCAAATTATGGGTGACATCAACAAGGGAGTAACTACTCGCTCACGTTTAGCTAACTTTTGTGAGCATTACTCGTTTGTTTCTTCTATTGAGCCTTTAAGGGTAGAAGAAGCCTTGCAGGATCCGGACTGGGTGTTGGCCATACAGGAAGAGCTCAACAACTTCAAGAGAAATGAAGTATGGTGCCTGGTGCCACATCCAAGGCAAAATATTGTGGGAACCAAGTGGTGTTCCACAATAAGCAAGATGAGCACAGAGTGGTGACAAGGAACAAAGCTCGGATTGTGGCAATAGGTTATGCTCAAGTCATAGGTTTGGATTTTGAGGAGACTTTTGCTCTTGTAGCTATGCTCGAATCAATATGTATATTATTAGCCTATGCTGCTCACCACTCGTTTAAGTTGTTTCAAATGGACGTGAAGAGTGCCTTCCTCAATAGACCAATCGAGGAGGAAGTGTACGTGGAACAACCCCCTGGCTTCGTGGATGATAGTATCCCGATCATGTCTACAAGCTCTCTAAGGCGCTCTATGGACTTAAGCAAGCTCCAAGAGCATGATATGAATGCCTTAGAGATTTTCTTATTTCTAATGCTTTCATGGTTGGGAAATTGATCCTACTCTCTTTACTAAGACTTTTAATGGTGATTTGTTTGTATGCCAAATATATGTCGATGACATAATATTTGGTTCTACTAATCAAAAGTCTTGTGAGGTAGCAGGGTGATGATGAAGAAATTTGAGATGTCAATGTTGGGCGAGTTGAACTACTTCCTTGGATTCCATGTAAAGCAACTCAAGGAAGGAACCTTCATCTCTCAAACAAAATATACCCTAGACTTACTCAAAAGGTTTGGGATGAAAGATGCTAAGCCTGCCAAGACACCGATGGGAACGGACGGACACTTCACTACAGGAGAAGCCTAAAATTTCGTGGGCCGGTATATTTTCGTGGGCCAGCCCACGAAAATAAGGAAGTTATTTTCGTCGGCCTAGTGGCCGACGAATATAATACGTATTTTCGTAGGCCCATTAATATTTTCGTCGGCAGGCCGACGAAAATACGGAAATTATTTTCGTCGGCCACTAGGCCGACGAAAATAAGCTATATTTTCGTGGGCCGAGGCCAAACCGACGAAAATACGTCGTTGACCGACCACAATTTTCGTCGGCCTCACTGAGGCCGACGAAAATAGTGGCCCTACATCATCGGGCCCAGCCTTTTCTCGCTCGTTTCAAACGGTTCTCACCACGCCGCGCCGCCGCACGCCGCCCCCCGCCCACGCCGCCGCCGCCGAGCCCCACGCCGCCCAAGGTCCCGCGCCGCCCGGCCCCCACGACGCCGCCGCGCAGCCTGGCCCCCAGGACGCCGCCGTGCCGCCCGGCCCCCACGACGCCGCCGCGCCGCCCGGCAGAGCTCCCGCGCCCCCACGACGCCGCCTGCACCCCTGCACGCCGCCCGCAGAGCTCCCGCGCCCCCACGACGCCGTTGCACGCCTGCATGCCGCCCCTGCAGCCGCGCCCCTCGCCGCCCGCCCCTGCACGCCGCGCCCCTCACCCTGCACGCCTGCCGAGCACCACACCCGCCCCGCCGAGCCCCACGTCACCGCACGCCGCACGCAGCCCGCGCGTCCTCACCCGCCCGCGAAGAAGAGAGCCCGCCGTCCGCGAAGGGAGCCCGTCGTTCGTCCACGCCGCGCTCGCCGTTCGTCCACGCCGCCCTCGTTCACCGCGGTGAGCCTCCCCGTATATAATATTGTTTGTAAGATTGTTATCACACCACATTTGATGCTCATGGCGGTTGTGGCGGTCGTGGCGTGCCGTGGCGTGCCGTGCGCGTGCCGTGGCGGCCGTGACGAGCCTCTGTCTTATGGTTGTGCCATTGGCGTATAGGGCACTTCTATCTTATGGTTGTGTCGTTGCATTCTTTGTCTAATCCTCAATGTGATCGGAGGGTGATGTCTTTTGTTTAATCTCCGAGATATTTTTTAATGTTTATAGTTTAGTTTTAATCGTTAACCATAGCGAACCGTATGCGTCACCCGTTCGGGAACGGCGAACGTCACATTGGCTTGTGAGGTTCGCCGTTCCGGAATTGTCCACGTATTTTGGACAGCCTGAGAGTGTAGGCCGATGCTTGTAATTTGTGACATGTGCCTTATGATTGACGCGGAATTTCGGTTGTGTAACCCAGTTGTTCTCCAACACACCATGTTCAGGCGTGTGCTTGGAGAGCAGCGAGGTTATGCTGCCGAAATTTCGCGGCAATCGTAGGATACATGTCACAAATCACAAGCATCGGCCTACACTCTTGGGTGGGTTTAGGGCCTTTACCTAATAGGGAGTTCACCTAAGCCACGGACGATCGTTGATGTTCTTTGTGTTTTGTTTAGCCTTTGAAATGGACGGTGATCGGAGGGTGATGTATGACGGGTGGAGAAAGGATGGGGCACATTCGAATGAATGGATGGGTGTAACAAAGGCTTTTCTTGAGCACGCTTTCAAAGATGCAACTGGTCGTCTAGTGAAGTGTCCTTGCAATCGCTGCGAGAACAAGTGGCCTCAGAAGAAGGAAGAAATGGAGAAACACCTTTGCAAAAGTGGGTTTATGCCGAACTACCTTGTATGGTACCGGCATGGGGAGTCTATTAAACACGTTGACGCGGAGGTGGAACTTGATGACGATCATGATAGGATGGACGACATGTTGCATGATCTTGGTAGGGATGTTTAAATGAACGCTGAGGAGCCGGGGCAGCTTCCACGCGATGCTCAGGAATTCTTCAGGCTACTCGCCGCGGGGGAAGAGAGACTGCACGAGCACACTCAGATGTCAGTTCTTGGGACTCTCACAAGACTAATGGCGATAAAGTCGAAGCACAACATTTCAAACAGTGCTTACAACGACATCGTCCAACTGATGGGCGAGGTTCTCCCGGAGAATCATAAGTTGCCAAAGAATATGTACTTCGCAAAGAAGATGTTGGCTGGTCTTGGGATGACATATGAGAAGATCGACGTGTGTCCCAACAGTTGCATGCTATTCTTTGAGGAGGATGACAAGCTGGACCATTGTAAGCATTGTGAAGCTTCTAGATATGTCGAGGTGACAAATGATGAGGGTGAATTGGTAGTTACGAAGGTCGCAGCTAAGCAACTTCGTCGGTTGCCCATCATTCCTCGGCTTTCAAGGTTGTTCCTCAACAAGGAAATAGCTCTGCATATGACATGGCCAAAGAATGGTGTACGTCTCGTCACTGATCCAGACATAATGGTCCATCCGTCGGACGGTGATGCGTGGAAGGCAATTGACGAGTTTGATCCCGAATTTGCAAACGACCCTAGGAGTGTACGGCTTGGTCTATCGACGGACGGATTCACACCTTTCAATACCAGTGCAAGCCCTTACTCGTGTTGGCCTGTCTTCATTGTGCCATATAATCTTCCTCCTGAGTTGGTCAATAAAGAAGAGTTCATGTTCCTTGCACTAGTCATCCCAGGCCCCGAGCATCCAGGGCCAAAGCTGAATATGTTTGTTCGCCCTTTAATTGAAGAGCTGAAACAATTGTGGAGAGGTGTGAAGGCTTATGACAGCCATACTGAAAAGGAGTTTACCATGCGCGCTGCTTATTTGTGGTCAGTGCATGATCTGCTGGCGTATGGAGATTGGTCTGGATGGTGTGTTCATGGTCGGTTGTGCTGTCCCATATGTATGAATGATACGGATGCATTCAGATTGAAGCATGGTGGGAAAGTGTCATTCTTTGATGCTCATCGACGTTGGACTCCATTCAAGCATGATTTCAGGAATTCGCTTACTGCATTCAGAAGTGGAGCCAAAATCAGAAATGGGCCACCAAAGAGGCAAACTGCACCGCAGATAATGGCATGGCATGCTTGTCTGAAGCAAGGAGAAAATGATAGGTTTCAAGGCTACGGGGAGGACCACAACTGGACCCATATTTCATCAATATGGGAGCTTCCGTATGCAAAAGCCTTGATCATGCCGCACAACATAGACTTGATGCACCAAGAGCGTAATGTTGCTGAAAGCATCATAAGCACATGTTTTGATGTGACTGATAAAACGAAAGATAATATGAAGGCAAGAAAAGACATGGCTGAAATTTGTAAGAGACCGATGCTCGAGTTGAAAGTAAGCGATAAAGGGCATGAGAGTAGGCCGCGAGCTGATTACTGCCTCAAGCCAGATGAAAGGAAAGAAATATTTAAGTGGTTGAAGAATCTGAAATTTCCAGATCGATATGCGGCAAATCTGAAACGGGCAGTCAATCTGAAGACCGGTAAATTGATCGGTTTGAAAAGCCATGACTACCATATTATTATGGAGAGGCTGATGCCCGTGATGTTTCGAGGCTATTTTAAGGATGAGCTTTGGAGCATATTTGCAGAGCTGAGTTACTTCTATAGGGAAGTATGCGCAAAGACGGTATCGAAGAGGTTGATGCAGAAATTTGAGAAAGAAATTCCAATTCTTATTTGTAAATTTGAAAAGGTTTTCCCGCCAGGATTCTTCAATGTGATGCAACATCTAATTGTGCATTTGCCTTGGGAAGCTTTGGTAGGCGGACCAGTGCAATTCAGGTGGATGTATCCTATAGAAAGGGCGTTGAAAAAGCTCAGGGCGTCTGTTCGCAACAAGGCTAGAGTCGAAGGGTGTATTGCGGAGGCTTTTTCCCTTAAGGAGATATCTCAATTCTCAACCAGGTATTTAGCTCGAGCCAACAATGTGTTTGCTCCTTCAGTGCGACTTCATGTCGAAAATGAATCGCCCCAAAGCACCCTTCAAATTTTTGCGAATCCGGGTAAAGCAGTTGGAAAAGGGAGTGTACGTCACATTGAAGGATCAGATTTGAACACGCTAATGCTATATATGTATAGCAATATTGACAGCACACAGGAGGCGTTCGAGTAAGTTTTCCTCATAGTTACTTCCATTTTCTCATCTCATAATTTCTATAGTGTGTAATCTCCATGTTTCTAATATGTCCAGCATGTTTGATGAAGAATGTTGGAAATCTACTAGTAAACCTACGGCCATCCAATTAGAAAATCTTCGACGTGATGGGTTGAAAGGTGGACCAAACTTCGTGCAGTGGTTTCGTAATTATGTTAGTAATTGTCGTTCTCTCATTGTCCATACTTAATCTTTGAATTTTGGACTTCGAAGATATAATGCATATACTAATTCCTTGTATAGGTTTCCAAAAACTCTGTGCACCCGGACTTGCAGCAAATGGCACATACCTCTGTGTCCGTCCGGAACTATACTCGCTATGATGTAAATGGATATCGCTTCCGAACCGCGAAATTGGAGAAGAGTCGACCATTGGCAGCCACCACCAATAGTGGTGTGTTGGCAAGTTCATATGTTGACGATGACAAAGTAGTGGACTATTACGGTGTTCTTCAAAACATTGTAGAGTTGATTTTCGATGGCCCCAAGGAACTTAAAGTCGTGTTTTTCGAGTGCGACTGGTTTGATGCTCATAGTGGGACTCGTGTCGACAAGTATGGTAATGTCGAGGTGAAGCATAGCTCTAGGATTCCGAGCAGTATGAGCGATGTTGTCCTTGCAAATCAGGCAAAACAAGTGTACTACCTGCCATATCCTCACCAAAGCCTTAGGGCTTGGTGGGTTGCAATCAAAGTCAACCCACAAGTCGTCGCTCTAGAGAGTGCTGACTACGTGAATACGAGCAGGGACAACGATGACGCTGTTTTTCAACTAGAAGCGGTGTCGAATCAAGACATAGCTCACCGATTCCATGTGACCAATGGAGAAGGCCTTGAAAATCTCTGTTACAATTCAAGCGACTTAATTGAAGAACCTAGGTCAAAGCGCAAACGACCTGTCGTCGTTAGAAGATCAGTAAGGATCCAACGAAATCAAGAGCGTATGAATAAACAACGAGCCGAAGAAGCATCATCGGATGCGGATGACTTTTGATTAGTATGTTTCTTTTATTTAATCAATTAAGCTATGTATTCCAATTTTCACATTATTAATTTTCATATTATTTGTTTCATATACTGTGGTTTGACATTAATTTATCTACAGTTGAACATGTTCAAGCATAGGAGATCGAGGAGGAGTGGGGGCAGCGCGGCCAGCGAGGACAGCTCGGGCAGTGGGCTTTTTCAGGGCACCTCACAGAGCCGACAGAGGCAGCAGCAACTTCTCGACTGTCTAGATGAAGTGCATGGTGAGGAGGGTGAGCAGGAGGCTCCTCAGCAGGATGCTCATGTGCAGGGTGAGGAGGGTGAGCAAGATGAGGAGGGTGAGCAGGATGAGGAGGTTGACCCTATGGGGGCAGGCAGCGCGGGCGACGCGTCAGATGGTTCTACATCCTTCAGGTATTATTATGCATATTAGTTTAATTGATATTAGTTTTAAATCATTTCATCATATTTAATTTACTTGTATACTTAGGTATAAGAAGAGCAATGCGCTTGGTCCGAGGCCTGCTGAGAGGAGGCTCATCCGGCCGCATGGAGAATGGTGGGGCTTATTTCTGTTGTGTTAATTTTTTAATATGAACGTGATTGCACTGGTTTACTTGTTTTATTAATGTTTGTAGGTCATGGGAAGACTTGACTTGGGATGGTACAGGCAGACGTCCCAAGGTGAACGCGGTGTTGGGTAGCCTCTGTCGCTTCTACTACCCTGGCATGGTGGAGCTCAATGGCGAGAGGTTCGCGGCTATGCAGTGGGCCGACTGGGGTCTGAAGGACTATGTCCAGCCAGGGGAAAGCAGTAGCAGAGGGGGAAGTTCAGAACAAAAACCAAGGACTTGTCAGGTGGCTGTGTGGGACGAGTTCTGGGTGAGTTTACTTTCGTATATAAGCAATTCACTACATTATTGCTTCTCCTAATCTTACTTTAACTTAACTTCTCCATTGATATGTAGGGGAGGTTCCAATTGCCGGATGACATCGAGGCGGATCAGGCTCAGTGGGCACGTGTGAAGAGACACTTTCAGAAGTGCGCTGATAAGGTCATCAAGGATGCCATGTACAATGCTCGCATCGCGGCCGTCAACTACTACTACAAGAAGATAAAGGGGCAGAAAATGAGCAAAGCATTAGGGGCCAATGAGATCTACCTCACAGAGGAGCAGTACTTGGAGAGCGTTGTGGATTGGCTGGCGAAGGACATGGAAGCCTGGAGGTGGTTGGCTAAGAGATGGGCGTCGCCTGAGTGGATTGCAGAGTCCAACAAGCACCGTGCCAACCGTGGCACTGAAGGACCGGGGCATAGGTACGGCGCCGATGGACACCTTGGTACCGCACGCCGCATGGTAAGTGTATAAATCAAACTTGTATGTTACATCTATTACAATTCTATGGTTTAACTCTTCTTTTTCATGCAGGATGCTGAAAGTGGAGTTGCTCCAAGTTTTATGGAGGTTTACGTCCGTGGTCACCGTGGGCCTGATCCAGCGAACCCTGATGAGCTATGCAGCGAGGCGGCAAGGGAGAAAATGGTAAACAAGTTTGTATTTACGAATTAAATTGCATGATTTGTGTCTAACTCCAACTCTAACTTTCTTTGCAGAATGCATATGGGGAGGAAATGACTCAACGCCATGGGCCTGATTTCGACTGGATGCATTCAGACTTAGATGCCTCGGCGTTGTACCACAGTGGTGGGGGTAGAAAGCATGGCAGGTGAGGTGGTTGTCTTTGATTCGACAATTTCATTAACAAGAATGTGTCCACTTAATGGCTCAACTATGTGTATCATGCAGGTTTGCCTTTGGCACCGGCGTTGTGGAGTACAACAGGACCATAGGTCAAGGGAAGGCATCATCTTCGGCAGGGAGTTCTCGCTCCAAGTCTGCTCGAGAGGCTCAGCTGGAGGAGGAGACTCGGGCAGCACAGGAGCAGGCTCGACTCGCACAGGAGCAGGCTCGACTCGCACAGGAGCAGGCTCGAGCAGCGCAGGAGCAGGTCGGACAGCTGACGCAGTATATGACTTCTTATTTTCAGGTAATTCGTCTATCTCATCACGTGTCATTGAATTCAAAGTATAGTGTTGCGATTCTAACGTTTCATCCATTTGCAGGAAATGACTACTCGACTCGGCCCTGATATGAACTTGCCCGCTTTTCGCCCTCCCCAGGTAACACTATCTGAACACTTCAATTCCATAGCAACTCTTTTTTTATTATCAAAAATGGATCGCAGGCACAAGGATGGGGACAGTGGCCAGGACAAGCTCCAGCGTCGCAGCCACAGTGGACTGGTGTTGGGTGGACGCAGGCACCTCGAGGCACTTGGACGCCTCCACCACCCCAAGGATCGCAGCCATTTCAAGCGTGGATGGCACCGCCATCGACGGGGTGGGTGCCACCACCTCAGGGGTGGCCAGCACAACAGTACCCGTGGATGCATGCACAGCCTCCTTATCACCATGGATCACAGGTGACGTTCCATGTTTAGTTTTATGCAAATAGTGACCAAACATAGCCAGTATAGGTATAGGGATAGCAAAACACAGCCTTATTTGAATGATTGATGAATTGCAGGGTTCAGCGTCACATGCTTAGGAGGGTGCTGTCAACGTCCACGACTTCCTCGTCCATGGTTCTGGAGGGAGTGGCCACCTTCCTGGTGGTGGAGGAGGGAGTGGCCAAAACTCCCACAGCCCGCAGGAGTGATTAGTGAGTAGTGAGTTTGTTTGAAACTATGGACTTATGGTATTGAAACTATGTATGGACTATGGACTATGGACTATTTATGTATATGTGAATGTGTTTTGTGATATGTATATGTCAATGTGTTTTGTGATATGTATATGTGAATGTGTTTTGTGAATTATGTATTTTGATTGTGAATCTGTATATATGTGAATTGTGATATTGTGTATTTTGCTGTGAATTATTAATAGGTGCAGAAAAATCTGTTTTGGGGGGGAACCATCAATTTTCGTTGGCCTCGGTGGTGGCCGACGAAAATATCCTGGGAACATATTTTCGTCGGCCATCAGCGGGCCGATGAAAATATCGGGCATGTATTTTCGTCGGCCCCACCTGGCCGACAAAAATAGCCTGGGCGTATTTTCGTCGGCTTTCCCAAGGCCGACGAAAATAGTCAGTCGACCAATTATTTTCGTCGGCCTTGGGAAAGCCGACGAAAATAGGTATTTTTCGTCGGTACCGACGGAAATAGGTGCCTATTTTCATCGAACTTATTTTCGGCGGCTATTTTCGTCGGTCTGCCGACGAAAATAGTCTATTTTCGTCGGTTTAGGCTTATTTTCGTGGGCTTTTGGCCCACGAAAATTTAGGTGTTTCCTGTAGTGCTTGGACCTCAACAAAGGAGGTAAGTTCATTGATCAAAAGGCATATCGGTCTATGATAGGTTCTTTAATTTATTTTTGTGCTAGTAGACCGGATATTATGCTTAGCGTATGCATGTGTGCTAGATTTCAATCCGATCCCAAGGAATGTCATCTTGTGGTCGTGAAGCAAATTCTTAGATATTTAGTTTCTATACCTTGCTTCGAGATCTGGTATCCAAAGGGGTTTACCTTTCACTTAATCGGATATTCAGATTTTGACTATGCCGGGTACAAGGTTGATAGGAAGAGCACATCAGGGACTTGTCAGTTTCTAGGAAGGTCCCTGGTGTCCTGGAGCTCTAAGAAACAAACATCTGTTGCCCTATCCACGCTGAGGCCGAGTATGTTGTCGTAGGACAGTGTTGTGCGCAACTACTTTGGATGAGGCAAACCCTCCGGGACTTTGGCTACAATCCATGCAAAGTCCCACTCCTATGTGATAATGAGAGTGCAATCCGCTTGGCGGATAATCCTATTGAACACAGCCGCACTAAGCACATAAACATCCGACATCACTTTCTAAGAGACCACCAGCAAAGGGGAGATAAGGATATTTATCATATTAGCACCGAGAACCAGGTAGCCAATATCTTCACCAAGCCTTTAGATGAGAAAAGGTTTTGCAGGTTGCATAATGAGCTAAATGTCTTAGATTCACGGAACTTGGATTGATCTGTAGCATACATGTGTTTTATGCCTTTGATCATGTTACTTTAAGCATTACTGTCTTTACTTGCTTATTTTTGGTGCTCAACTTGTATAAGTCATCCCTAGATCTCACAAGTCCTTATGCACATAATGAACATGTTTAGAGGGACGATGTACTACAACTTGATCCTTTGAGACTAATGTGTTCGCTTGAGTACTTTTGCTATAGTCTCAAAGATGGATTGAAAGGGAACATGTGGATTTGGACAAAGAATATGCTTCCACTACATTCTGGTATCATTGTATCTTGTTCCAAGTCCCTCTCTGTGTTTTCTCATTGCCTTTGGTTTTACTTGTGATCTTTGTGAGTCAATGAGGTTAAAGGGCCTAATAGTTCTTTTGTTTTGGTGCTTAATGCCAAATGGGGAGAAATTAAGGCTAAAGCAACTGGATCAGCCAACCACTTGTGAATTTCAAATTTTTAGTGTTAGAATTCTTGGTGTTTGATCAAAACCCTCTTATTACAAAAACAATTATTTTATGGGGGAGAAATTCGATTATGGGAAAAAGGGGGAGTTTTTGGTAGTTGATCAAAACTATTCTTGAAAGATTTTTTGGATTTGCCAAAACAAATGTGTTTGACATAGAGAAAGCAAAATGAATTTGTTTTGCAAAAATAACCAAGTGGTGGCAAAAGTGACCCAAATATGGCAAATCCTATAATGATTTTATGTGTCTTCAATTTGACATCAATTTGCTCCTCTTAGCTCTTTTGGATATGTTAGTTCATTTTGAGTTGCTTTTTGATGTGTTGGCATAAATCACCGAAAAGGGAGATTGAAAAGGAAATGTGCCCTTGGACCATTTCTATATTGTTTTGGTGAATAGATGCACAATACATGATGTTGAGCAAAAGTGTTTGAGCCAAAATGAGCTCGAAAGAGGACTTAGTGAAAATCTATATGGTTCAAGCAAAAAGGTATGTTCTGGACACTGAGTCAATTGATTTGTGTGCTAATCATATTTGTCTAAGTGCTAGGGACTCAGCTAAGTGAAGTCCAAAATAAACAAAAGAAGACAAAGGAAGGAACAGGGAAAAGTTGCTAGACTGCGTAGCACCGGACGGTCCGGTGCCACCCACCGGACAATCCTGTGTGCACCGAACAGTCTGGTGTGAAGAAAACGATGATGCCAAAGAGGGGACATGAATAAGGACTTCGAATTTTTTTTGTAAACTAGGCCATAATTAAATCCCTAGAGCAAAACCTATGCAGATAAATAATCTATAATGTGCAAACTATGTTTTTTCTAAGTGTTGCTATATCTATCGCAATGAATAAGTTTAAATCCTAAACAATCTAATTATAAAGACAAGATTGAAACTTAAATGCTTAATATAAATGCAAAAGGTAAAGAGCAAGGTACAGATGCAAACTCTCGTGGATGACGCCGGTATTTTTACCGAGATATCCGGAACCACGCAAGGTTTCGACTAATCCTCGTTGGTGCCCGTATGCAAAGGGAAGCCCACGCTAGGGCCAAGCACCACGGTCTAGTAACTCCATAGAGAGCTACGTGTCTTTTCCACGCGCAAGTGGTGCTCCACTTCCGGCTCCTCTCGGACGCTCCCCGTCGTCTCCACTATCGAGCTTCCGACCGAAACGACGCGGTCCTCATTCCCTCCGGTACACGGTGGCAGCTGTGACACAAACACGGTTGTCACGGTCTCGCAAGACTCTTGTCCAACTCGTTACAATTACAATGACTCACGCAAGAGCCGAGGGGTTGTGTGGTTTTTCTAAACTCACTCAACTAACTAGGATTCACCTAGAGCAAGCGCTAATGTGGTCTAACCTAAGCACTTTGTAAAGCACCTACGCTAATCACCGAGTGATTTATTAAGCACTTGGGTGTATGAGCACATGGAAATGTCTATATTATGCCTTGGTATGTTGCTTGGGCTCCCACACCTTCAAATGGTCGGTTGGGTGATGTATTTATAGGCCCCAACTCAAATCAAGCCGTTGGAGAAAAGCTGAAGCTTTCTGCGGCACACCGGACAATCTGGTGCCCCTGTCCGGTGCGCCTAGCCGTTGGTTCTGTCAGACGGCCGTTGGCGCTATCAGCCTTAGCACCGGATAGTCCAGTGTGGCACCAAACAGTCCGGGCCATCCTCCACAGTGCCACCAGGAACTAGTCATTGGGCAACTATTCCCTGGTGCACCGGACAGTCCGGCGTGTGGCACCGGACAATCTGGTGTGCCGCCGGACAGTCCGGTGTCCTCGAACGGACAGTCTGCAGTTGCAACACTTTTCTTCATTTCTTGGACTTTGCTTGATACTTGTTGATCTTCACTTGTTTCATAATGTCTTCTTTTGAGGTGTTGCTTTTGTAACACCCCGGGCTCCACAAACACCCCGGAATGCTACTGAACTACACTTCTGACATCTATATAAAATTTCGGCAGCATCTCCTTTGCAAAATTGCATAAATGAGGACGGGCAACAGTGTATAAACATATATCATGACAAAAATGTACTAAGAATTATTAATCGGCTAGCAAAGGGAAGTTAAACATACGACATGAACTGAATTAACCAGTGCGCACGACTAGCTAAAAAACAAACTTCCTTTGACAACAAGTTTCTAATTAAATCATGGCTGCGCCAAGGCAGCGTTATTATGAGAGTGAAAGTGGACGTGCTGCTACTCCCCTCATTTCCAACATGTATCAAGTACCTGCATTGAGTAATGCAAGAGTGAGATGACACATCTCAGCAAGTAAAATAATATCAAACTGTTTAACCACATAAGAACATTGTTTTACCACCACTTGATTTCACAACCTTCTTATCACGAAGGTGCAGCACGTATACAACGTACAACACTCCTAATTACCACACCTCGCAGGTAGAAACCACAATAGTAACATAGTAATGTCACACTTCATATATACCTCATGAGTGCAAATGTCTGCAAATGCAAGGATGACTTCTGCCTTCATACCTCTAAGGATATGAAGCCGCATCGTACCCCTCCTCGGGCAACATACGATGCTAAAAATGTACTGGTATGGTCGGACCATAAGATCACGACATAACTTCAGAATGCAAGATGGATGAAGCGATGTGCATGGCATGCCTACAACACTTCATATAACGTGATTCAAAAAGATACTTCAACTTCATCCAATATGGGAATCAACCACATATATCATTACCAAATCATGATCATCCACAATATTAGACAATTGAGAATTAATACTTTGGAACAAATAAACTTCATCATAGAATTCAATGATTAACATATTTAAAACTTATGCATACTCAATGAAAGGGAATAGGATGCAAACCAAACGGTAGCAACCACCACTGTATTTACTTGCCTTCACCGGGAATTTGGAATGGTACTAAGTACGATCCGGAAGCCCACCACCTTGAATTCCCCCCATTTCCTTCCTCCCTTCTTCCCTCCACCAAAACCAATTGGGGACTTGCACCACGTGACGTAGATCCAAGCGGCAAGGAATGGCACCTTGGAGAGGAGGAGATGGGGGCCGCTAGGGTTAGGTGGTGTGGCTGCAAACACTTGGGAGGAGAGGAAGAGAGGGGGGCGGCCAAGCAAGGAAGAGGGAAGGGGGGCGGCTGCAACCAAAAAGGGGATTAGGGGGAGGGGCGGCTAGGGTTAAGGGAAGGGACTAGTGGGCCGGATCGAGATCCACGGCCCAACATGCTCTCATGTCTGCTCCCAACCCTAGCGCATGTCTCACAAGAATTCTACTTTTTTACTAGTGAATGCTTCCTAAAACAAAGAAATCCAAAACCCCAGCTACACAGATCACGAAAGAAAAGGGAAAAAGAAATTTAACTTCTTTTCAGAAAATTGAGTATCACACTCTACCCCTCTTAAAAAGAATTTGACCTCGAATTCCGACGCTTCTATCGGAACGACAAGAAAAGATCAGCGACTACAAAAACTCACCCCATAACGAAAAGTTCGGGGTACTTTTGCCGCATCAGCTCCTCGAGCTCCAAGGATTCTAGGATACACAGCAGACGACACTCTAGAGTCAGGTCTTGCTACACGGGAATCGACTCTAGCTCGATTTATTGATCTGGATTCCGCAAATACTTTCTCAACATAGAGACATGGAATACATGGTGTACTCTGATCATGGACTCCGACAATTGCATGTGCTAAGCCAAGCTGCCAACTTGGGCTAAGATAGTAGACGGTCCTATATAACTCGGACAAAGCTTTCCTGACACCAAATCAACATTGACACATGCAAGTACTTCAATGAATATATATATATTAGTATGAATGCAATACATACTGTGCTCCAATAGCCTAAACCAAACCTATCCAAACAAGAGTAACTTCAAAAGATCAATTTAATGCTTGCATATTTCTAGACAGCAGCACAATGGTTAATTGTTTTGCTCATAACTCACAAAATATGCATCCAAAAGTAGTAAACTAGGACTTTATGGAAATCTTACAAAGTCCACTATACCCTTGGTATTATCATCACCACAAGATTTGACACTTAGAAAGGCCAAACAATGCGAAACGTAAATTTTGTCCAGACTTGGACAGAATTCAACTACTCACTTCAAAAATCCATAATTGGAATCTCAGTCATCCAATTCAGGCGCTCCTAGACTTTTTAGAAAGCCAGTAAAATTGTCTATATTTCATTTATAAACATATCAGGTTAATTCAATGCATATCAAGATCAAAAGACATAAGAAAGGCTTTGCTATCCAAATTTGGACAGATTCAAAGATTCCACTTAAAACAGCTGCAGCTTAACTTATAGGTCACCAAAAAGGGTGGTCCAAAATTTGTTGGAAATCTTAAGGAAAGTACTACCACTTCTTTATAATTTATAAGAACTGATTCGAAGTTTAACTTAGGCAAACAAGGTCAGTTTCGAAATCTGTACAGAATCTGCACAGATTCCAAGACTAGACTTGAGAAAATCATAACTCACAAACTACTAGACCTATGGTCATAAAATGTTTACACAAGTAAGATGAAGAAGTTGGCTACAACTTTTATATACAACACCTCTACAGAAAACATGGTTTAATTCATTGAACTAGCTGCATAACCAAAACTGTTCATGTGGACCCAAACAGCAAGCAATAGATTTATTCAGGTTCTACACTCTTCTAAGATTAAGCATTCATCAAAGGACTAATAACTTTAGGTTCTTCATTACGAGACACTTAGAGCCAACATAAGGATAGAAGCAATATGCTTACTTTTTAAATCATTTTAAGCCTGATCTCACATCATGCAAGCAAGAAACGATTTAAGCATACTGTAACACCCCAGGTGTTACCAAGGTGCTGGCTTCCTAATGGCACATATACCTATTATCACATGTGGTTAAAACTTGGAGGAGAGGGAACACTTAAGACCTTGGAAGCATGAGTGAGTTAAGAAATGCCAAGGACCAAAGCATTACCCAAGCTTTTAGGCAATAATCACCTTGGGCAAGGAAGGATTGAACCTTGGGCCCCCCCTCTTGAAGCCTTTAGTTGAGAGAAAGATTAGGCAAATGCACATTTCATAATTTAAACCTTAACCAAAGTTTAAGAGTACCAAATGTTTACAAAAGACAGTAAAGGAACTTTACAAAAAGACCCCTATAAGACCCCTAAATCAGCCCCCAAGTGAAGAACACTATGGAATCACCCCCATTCCTTCTAAGTACAAAATCAACCCTAATCTAGAGATCAGGGGTGTTCACCTAGCTAATGGCACCAAAACCCCAGGGTCTAAATAACAAAAAGGAGCCAAATTATCTAAGGAACCCCCTGGAAGAGTTTGAACCCAAGCCAAGACCGTTTGACACGAGTTGGCACCTGTTTTGTCACGGGTTGAACAGTGCAGACAGACAAGACTTGGCGCCACCATATCTTCTAAACCAGACCAGATCTTCCCTTGGAACACACATGAACTAGGTAGCCCTAGGCGCAGGGAAGAAATCTTACACAAGCCATATGGCAAGATTCGCACGTTTGGCTGCTCAGCAGGCGCAAGAACAAGGGCAGAAAGCAACGGCCACGTGTTCGACGCGCTCTGGGCTCGCCAGAGCGCGCCCGACGTGCGCCCCGCGTGCCCCGCGTCGCGCCAATGCCAAGCCGGCGCCATGGCCTGTGCCCGCGCCTATAAAGCACCCAGAGACTTCGACCGTACCCCTCCGCACGCGCTCGACCTCACCGGAGCCCAAAACCACCGGCGTTTGCCCGTGCACGGCGTGCCCGCGGTCGCCCGATCCCCCTGCCACCGTAGACCGGCCAACAGAACCCTTCCCAACCCCGTCCAACCCTCGGAGAAGACTGTGCACACCTCGGTGAAGCTCCCCGAGCGAGGAATCGGAGTTTGCTTCGCCGGAGAGGCCAGTCCACGGTCCACCGTCGGTGAGCGTAGACCGGGTAATCCTCTGCTCCATTCTTTGATTCCTTGTGCACATAGTCTCTACGTCACCCCGTGAAGCTCACCATGCCACTGGATTGAACTAGATCGCCGTGGTTTGGCCGGAGCACCCGCCTGCGCACGTGGACCGGATGATTCCGGCCACCCCCGCCGTCGAGCCATACACCGTTGTGACCGCCAGGACCTCCCGGAACCAACCCCGCCCCTCGCCGGATCTCTCTCGCCGCCGGTAAGCCGCGCCGCCCTTTTCTTTGTCGCGGGTACTGTTTACACCTAGGAAGGGACCGCGGGGGAGAAGAAGAGAAGGCTAGGGGGTTTTGCGCATTGTCAGTGACTCAGAGGAATAGTAGCGCAGGGGTATAACTGAGAGAGTTAGTTTGGAAAGAACCCGAGGACTTCGGTGCAAAGTGGTTTTTCCAGGAAACCTTTATTAAATCTGATTTAAAATTCAAGCAGAACTTGAATAATTCATATCTTTTGTTTTATTCACCCAAATCAAGTCAAACCAATTTTGCCAGATTTTAAATAATATAAACTACCTAAGAAAAATATAAAACCCTTAAATGTTATAGAAAACTTTAGGGTTTTGATTTAAATATTGATTTGGCCAAAAGCTAAATAATAGGAGGAAAAATAGTTGCACTATTTAACTGAGGTTAAGAAAATTTAGAGAAGTACTTGATCACCTATTGAGCTATTTAAAAATGATAAACTCCTCTGTACACCCCATTAAGGTAGAGTTTGCCATTTATTTCACATTGTGCTTAAAGTTAAAGAAAATAGGAAAGGTGATTTAAATAAGGAACCTGGGAACACCCCTATTTTTGTTAGTCTACTTATTCAGTGTAGTTCACTAGAAAAATTTATTATACCCTGATTTAGTATAAAATAAATAGGATACCTTTTATTTTAAGAAAACAAGGAAAACTTATAAAAACCCTACAAAAATAACCCCAAGGTAAAAACACCCCAACCTTTTGGATAATTAATGTTTTGTTATGAAGAACATAGGAAAAATATGAAATCTAATGTTTGACATTTTTCAAATAACAAGGCAGTAGAAGGTGCCTTTTTGGCATTAAACTTTAGAAAATCACAACTAAATAACTATCATTTAGCTTTCTGTGATTTTTGGTACAGAAGCTTGTTATTACTGATAGATGCCAACAAAAAAAACCCTTAGGACAGAACCCACCGCTAGTAAAGAGTTGTAGTGCAAAGTGACCTCCTTTGCCCAACTTTTGTTATTTTTGTCCAAGGCCTACTCTTTTTATTCTGGACCTCCAATTCATATGACAGCCTACAGTGACCAATAGTAACCCACTGAAATTTTTACAAAATTTTTGGGAAAAGTTATACCACTGTTGTAGTTCAAACCACACTAGAATTCTTAATTAGAAAATGAAAAAGGGAAAAATTGATGATGGAAACTTGTGTCACCTTAACCCAACTAGCAAAACCCATTTTATTTTGCCCACTGAAATGTGAAGGGAAAATACAAATCCATTATGCTTATCCTTAATAAAACCTAAGCCTAGAGTGATAGACACAAACCACTAAAGGCCACGTATGACCAAGAAACCCTAAGTTACTAACTAACTTAGTTTTTCTTCCTTTAGCTTAATGTTGTTAAATCCTGCATAATCATGACATACATATTCATTGCATTCGATAGACTGCAACCTCGCTGACGGGGAGTACGTCCTCGTGCCGGAACAAGGAGCTACTCAGGAGGTAGCCCAGGATCCAGCACCAGAGCCTGCACCAGAGGATCTGCCTGCCACTGCTTTAGAAGGCAAGCCCCGGTTTATGCATAACCTGTTATTTATGCTATTTTACTATACTTAATGATTGTAGGATTGAATGTGCACTTAGGTGTAGGAGTTGTTTGAAACCCTAGTTGCATGATCTCAGGAATCCTATTGAGATGGATACTAGTATGCTAGGTCGAGTAGCTGCTTTATTTAATTAGGATCTCGGTAGAAGACGAGTGATTTTTCTAGCACTCGCGTGAGATCAGGAATTGGTTGTACCCACTTTCATATCATCATGATACTAGTCTGTGGACAACATTCCATGGGGATTGGTTGTCGACGAGATGGGAAGTTGGAATAAGGATTAACGTACGGATACCTCTGTCAAGCGTTTGAACGTACTAAACACATACCGAGAAATATGGTAAATCGGTAAGCCTAGTACCTGATTGAACCTGGCAGCAGATTGCCCTCCTCACGCGACGTGAGACGTGGTCTCCCATTCCGGTTATGGTGGGTACAAGTGCAGTCACTGCACGACGGCAGTCGGGGTCAGTGAGGCATTGTACGCCAAGGCGGTGAGCCCCTCTCTGCTGACGGGGAATCAATGGGGACAGTTGATGTGTGTGGGGACGGAGTGCCCCTACATGTCGTGTGTTTAGGTTTACCTTGCAAGGATAAAAACTCGATTCGAATCGTCTGCTTCTCGTAGCTAATGAGACTGCTTGATCCATTATACTGCATTGAGTAACAAGTGGAAATATGATGAGTTGATACAAGATGTTGTTTGCTAAAAATGTTTGCTACTATGTATGAGTAGATAGTACATATTTAGCCTTAAGATAGTCACACTTAAACTTGACAAAGCTAAAACTTGTTTTAGAAACTCATCTAGTGCTTTTGGCAACCAAACCCCACAGCCAAACAACTGCATGTCTAGAGGTAGAGGAGTAGACTCCTCACACCGGGTAAGTCTAGCTGAGTATTAGTATACTCAGCCTTGCTTGTGGCATAATTTTTACAGGTTCTCTAGAGGACATGGTTGTTGGAGTGACTTGGTCGTCCATCTTACCACCGGGTTGGATTGTCGAGTGGGACCCCGCCTCGGCCGAGGAGGAGCATGAGGAGTGATGGGACAGGCTTCCCCATCTCTCTGTTTATTTATCGTTAGTTTTATTCCGCTGCACTTCGAACAATGATGACCACTTTTGCAAAAACTCCGATGATGATGTAATAATTTGATACTCCTTAATGTATGGTTCTATGCTTTATTGTATTTGCTCTATGACTCACCATCGAGTGAGTTTGTGGTACTTGATCCTGTCAGTGGCCTCGTCGGACTAGATTCGAGGGATTGACGGGTTATTCCCATTTAAGTGTGGTCTAGCCTCTAAGGCGGAACTTAGGCACTTAAGTCGGAATAATTCGGGCAGTTCTGCCACAGCTGGTATCGGAGCTTGTACCACCACAGAGGAATCAATAAACTATAAATATCATCCTTTTTCCAAAGTAAAACTTGACAGAAACAAATGTTGGATAGATCGTAGGACGATCAGGATAGACCTAGGACGTGAAGCCTTAGGAGGATAGAGGGGTAGTTAGGTGGCTAAGTGATTGAGCCCTACAGGCTACTATAAGGGATGGGAGTTCTTCCCTATTCCCTTTATATTGATGTGAGATCGTTCAGGACGAGCATGCATGCATTCTTAATTAAACTGATGGATAATTGAGTAAGGACTTTAATACAAACTGATGACCAACTAAGTACCCCAGTACCATTGTTACAATTAGAAAGAGGCTGAGTTGCGTTTCCTTTTT
This sequence comes from Zea luxurians, assembly GCA_029449295.1. Lineage (NCBI taxonomy): Eukaryota > Viridiplantae > Streptophyta > Magnoliopsida > Poales > Poaceae > Zea > Zea luxurians. Next base: position 125,479,076 of record JAOPSE010000009.1, read on the forward strand.
TCTTTTTATAATTCTTCTTCTTTTACTTACGCTTAACCGTAAACAGATGACTTCCCACGGATCCTCGGACGAAGGGAATGCACTATCCCACACTAACGGGCTTGCACGAGAGGGTTTTCCCCGTATTCTGTGGGAGGTACTTCAGAGGGCCGGATACACGACGCCTCCCCAGTACGCGGTGCAGCAGTTCGAGAAGCACCGAGTGCCCCACTGTAGGGTGAGGATGACCCTGGAGCCTCATCCTCTGCAGCCAGGCTAGCGTTCGCTGGACTTTGAGTCCTTTGGATACCGGGCTGACGATACGATCGAGGCGATTGCTCTGCACGGGTTGACCACTTTCTGCGGATTCCACCCCTTGGAGCTGTCCACCCACCCCATTGGCTTGTTCCCCGCTGAGAAGGAGGATGACCCAATGTGGAAGGACCGAGTGGAGCATGCCAAGGACATCCGAGCTATCTACCCAGGTCAGACTGCTCACTTGACAGTGCGGTGCATGAATGCCCTGTACCGTCTGCAAGTGATGCGTGGTGAGGCAATGTCCCATCTGATGGCACTGTTGGAGGCAACTAAGATCACCCTGGATAACAGAGAGGAACTTGTGGTTGACTTGTCCACTGAGATGGTGGAAAAGGACTTACAGGTGGAGCAACTGTCAAATGAGATCCAAGAGCTGGAGGAATTAGTGGGGACCAAGAAAAATACCATCGAGGTTCTCGAGGATCAGCTTATCAACACCCAGCAGCAGCTTGCCGAGGCTAATGAGCACCTGGATATGCATCACCAGGAGATCCAGGACATGGAGGCCAACGAGGATGTCGACATCGAGGGAGGAGAGGAGCCTGCCTCCAGCTTGGACATTGCTGGCTCAGGGAGACCACCTTCCCCCGAGTCGAGTGTTGCCTCATTCGCTCAATAGGTCTCAGGGGTAGAGTTAGAAGTCGGTGGTGGTGGGACTCCTCAAAGCTAGCTTAGCTTTTGCACCCTTGGGGTACTAGGCTAGATAGAGTTGAGTCTTTTGGATTATTGATGTAATCGTGATAAACTCTTCTGGAAGTATGGTTGATGGATAATGTTAGTCTTAATTTGAGAAGAAAAGTCTATGCCTTGTGAAATACTTTATGTTTATGCAAGAATCTATCAATTTCGCCTTTTGACTCTTTCATCGCGATTGAACCTTGAACTTTGAAGATGTGTTATTGAGTATACATGTGATTTTTCAGATGGCCGGGAGAGCGCGTCGTGGTCAGAATGAGCGCGTTCCTCCACCGCCGCTACCGCCTCCCACTCTGCAGGAGCTAATGGCTCAGCAGAATGAGATCTTGAGGCAGCTAGCTCAGCGCCAGCCACCACCTCAGCACTATGGTGGTGGTGATCATCAGCGTCACCCCGCAGCAGCCACCTACCAGGAGTTCCTCAGTACCCAGCCACCATTGTTCACTAGGGCAGAGGACCCACTGGATGTGGATGTATGGTTGAGAGTAGTGGAATCCAAATTCCCGCTACTCCATGGAGTTTGCTCAGAGGTCACTAAAGTCAGGTTCGCCACCCAGCAGCTTCGCGGACCCACAAGGACTTGGTGGGACCATTTTCTTGCTATGCAGCCAGATGACCGAGAGGTGGAATGGAGAGAGTTCAAGGCAGCTTTCAGGGGGCACCATATACCAGCCGGTATTATGGACCGAAAGCTCAACGAGTTTCTGGTACTTACTCAAGGAAATAGGACAGTGTTGCAGTATGCTCAGGCCTTTAATGACCGTGCCAGTATGCTGGGTATCATGCAGACACGGACGAGAAGAAGAGGGACAGGTTCAGAAGGGGGCTCAGCACTAAGCTCCATGACCGCCTCAACACCATCAGGGCCAACAGCTACAATGAGTTGGTCAACATGGCCATTTCTCAGGAGGACTGTATCACCGCTCGTCGGGCAGAGAAGAAGAGGAAGACCCCTGTGGCAGGACCTTCAGCTCAGCCACAGCGTTTCAGGATTGTGTCTGACACTCAGAACAGGGGACCTCAGCAACAGCAAGGGCGATGGGTGATCCGACCATAGAAGCAGCAGCAGGCGCCCAATCGCACCCAGTTTTCAGCTCAGAGGAACAATCAACAGCAGCAGCAACATCGTCAGGCCAATGACAACAGGTGTTTCACATGTGGCAACACCGGACATTATGCCAAGAATTGCCCCAGAAACCAGCAGAGGCAGGGACAGAATGTTAATCAGAATCAAGGCAAGAGGCAGAAGGTGCAAGTGAGGCAAGGCAGGCTGAACTTCACCACCATGGCTGGTATTCCGGAGGGAGCACCCGTCATGACTGGTATCTTTACAGTTTTGAATTATCCTGCTATTGTTCTTTTTGATTCTGGTGCATCACATAATTTTATCAGCGCCAAATTTAGTGCCAAGTGTCAGTTACCTTTTCACCACACTGATGGGGGTATTACAATTTCGACACCAAGAGGCAGGGTTGCCACCTACCAAATCAACAGGCAAGTGCCTATAAAATTGGGGAGTCTTGTGATTAGAACCACCCTTCTCATCTTAGGATTGGATAGCATGGATATTATATTGGGAACTGACTGGTTAACCAGGCATCAGGCAGTATTGGATATTGCAGCAAGGGCCATTGAGATTCACTCCCCTGCTTACGGCGAGACTACTTTATATTTGCCTGATCAGGGTTGTACCCGTTCTTGTGCATTCACTATGATAGAGTCACCAGTGGAAAAGATCCCAGTGGTCTGTGACTACCCAGATGTTTTTCCGGATGAATTACCAGGGATGCCACCTGATAGAGACATTGAGTTCGCCATTGAATTGCAACCCGGGACTGCTCCTATCTCTAAGAGACCATATAGGATGCCTCCCGCGGAATTGGCAGAATTGAAAAAGCAACTGCAAGAGTTGTTGGACAAGGGGTTCATTCGCCCAAGTACTTCACCTTGGGGATGTCCGGCCTTATTTGTGAAGAAAAAGGATGAGAGTTTGAGAATGTGTGTTGATTACCGCCCTCTCAATGCGGTGACCATCAAAAACAAATACCCCCTACCCCGAATTGATGTTCTGTTTGATCAGTTGGTGGGAGCCAAAGTGTTCTCCAAGATAGATCTTCGCTCGGGTTACCATCAGATCAAGATCCGTACCAGTGATATTCCCAAGACGGCCTTCTCAACCAGATATGGGCTTTATGAGTTTTTGGTGATGTCTTTTGGGCTGACCAATGCCCCGGCTTATTTCATGTACTTGATGAACTCAGTATTCATGCCAGAGCTGGACAAGTTCGTGGTCGTTTTCATTGATGATATTCTGGTCTATTCCAAGGATGAAGACGAACATACTGAGCATCTGCACATCGTGCTTCAGCGACTGCGTGACCATCAGTTGTATGCCAAATTGTCTAAATGTGAATTCTGGCTGAAGGAAATTAAATTCTTGGGTCACACAATTTCTTAGGATGGGATATCTGTTGATCCTGAGAAGGTACAAGAGGTAATGGATTGGAAACCTCCTACCACAGTGCGGCAGATTTAGAGTTTTCTGGGATTGGCAGGGTATTATCGATGATTCATTCCGGATTTCTCCAGAATTGCCAAGCCAATGACTGAACTATTGAAGAAGGGAGTCAAGTATAATTGGAGCCAGAAGTGTGAGGATGCCTTTCATACATTAAGGCAGCACTTGACAACGGCCCCAGTGCTAACTCAACCTGATAACACCAAGCCCTTTGAAGTTTATTGTGATGCTTCTGGTACTAGATTGGGATGTGTCTTAATGCAAGATAACAGAGTAATTGCTTATGCCTCCCGAGCACTCAGACCCCATGAGCAGAACTACCCTACACATGATCTGGAGTTAGCAGCCGTGGTTCATGCTCTCAAGATATGGAGACACTACTTAATGGGAGCTCACTGTAACATTTACACTGATCACAAGAGTCTCAAATACATTTTCACTCAGGCAGATCTTAATATGAGGCAGAGGAGATGGTTAGAATTAATCAAGGACTATGATTTGGAGGTGCATTACCATCCCGGCAAGGCCAATGTTGTGGCAGATGCCTTGAGCAGAAAGGCCCAGTGCAATTGTATGAGCATGGATGCAAGAGTTACCACCCTGTGTGATGAATTGTGTAAGTTGAACCTGGAAGTTGTTTCTTCAGGTGATTTAAATTATATCTCGGTGGAGCCCACATTACAAGAGCAAATAGTCAGGGCCCAAATTGAAGACAAGGGTGTTCAGGTTATCAAGGAAATGATCAAGCAGAAAGCAGAAAAATACAAATGCTTCTGTCAGGACAGCAAGGGAATTCTATGGTTTGGAGATCGATTGGTTGTTCCCAAGGACCCTGAGCTCAGAAAGAAGATATTGGATGAAGCTCACCTTTCAAAATTCTCCATGCACCCCGACAGCAACAAGATGTATCACGATCTCAGATCCTTATACTAGTGGACCAGAATGAAAAGGGAAATTGCCAAGTACATATCCGAGTGCAATACCTGCCAGAGAATCAAAGCCATTCATTTGAAGGCAGCAGGCCCTTTGCAACCCCTTCCCATACCATGATTCCATTTGGGTTATTGTGGACAGATTGACCAAGACCGCTCATTTCTTACCAGTGCATACCACCCACAAGACAGAGAAGTATGCAGAAATTTATGTTGATCAAATAGTGCGGTTGCATGGTATTCCAAAGACCATTGTATCTGACAGAGGAGCACTATTTGTGGCACGCTTTTGGGAGCAGCTACAAGAATCACTTGGGACCCAGGTAATACGAAGCTCAGCATACCATCCTCAAACAGATGGCCAGACAGAAAGGGTAAATCAGATTTTGGAAGACATGTTGAGGGCATGTGTGCTACATTACGGAAAGGATTGGGACAAGTGTCTTTCTTTGGCAGAGTTTTCTTATAATAACAGCTACCAGTCCAGTCTAAAGATGGCACCTTTTGAAGCCTTGTATGGGAGAAGGTGTAGGACCCTGCTGAATTGGTCTCAAGCAGGAGAGAGGGAAATATTTGGGCCAGATTTGGTACTTGAAGCAGAAGAAAAGGTCAGAGTCATTAAGAAGAACTTAGAAGTTGCTCAGGCCAGGCAAAAGAGCTATCAAGATAAGAGGCGGAAGCCTCTGCAGTTTGAAGTGGGGGAGCATATTTATCTTAAGGTGTCACCCACCAAGGGTGTCCAGAGATTTGGGATCAAGGGCAAGTTAGCTCCTCGCTACATTGGACCCTATGATATCAAAGCAAGTTGTGGACCCGTAGCCTATCAATTGGAATTGCCACCTCACATGTCAGCAGTTCACAATGTGTTTCATGTATCTCAGCTGCGGAAATGTGTGCGCCTACCCACTGAAGTGCTACCTGAACCAGACATTGAGATAGAACCAGACTTGTCCTATCAAGAGCACCCCGTCAAGGTATTGGATCAGAAAGAGAGGTCAACGTGGGCAAGGTCGATCAGAATGTATAAGGTTCAGTGGAGTCACCATTCAGTAGAAGAAGCTACATGGGAGACTGAGGATTTTCTACGCTCTCGCTTCCCTGACTTTCTGCCCAAAGGAGTCGGTATGTAACCCGAAAACCCCACCCCCACCTGCCCTTTGAATACAATTATAAGAAAAACTTAGATAACAAGGGTAGTCTAAGTTGTGGATTTAACTTAAAAAGGACTTCCTTCTGAAGTTGCAAAGAGAATGACATTCGAAGAGCAGTTAACAAGAGAAACTTGGGTAAAAGAAAGGGTTGCACACCAGCACACCTTCATAGCACCCCCAATAATCTCGGGGCGAGATTCCTTTAAGGAGGGAGGGCTGTAACACCCCAGGTGTTACCAAGGTGCTGGCTTCCTAATGGCACATATACCTATTATCACATGTGGTTAAAACTTGGAGGAGAGGGAGCACTTAAGACCTTGGAAGCATGAGTGAGTTAAGAAATGCCAAGGACCAAAACATTACCCAAGCTTTTAGGCAATAATCACCTTGGGCAAGGAAGGATTGAACCTTGCCCCCCCCTCTCTTGAAGCCTTTAGTTGAGAGAAAGATTAGGCAAATGCACATTTCATAATTTAAACCTTAACCAAAGTTTAAGAGTACCAAAATGTTTACAAAAGACAGTAAAGGAACTTTACAAAAAGACCCCTATAAGACCCCTAAATCAGCCCCCAAGTGAGGAACACTATGGAATCACCCCCATTCCTTCTAAGTCCAAAATCAACCCTAATCTAGAGATCAGGGGTGTTCACCTAGCTAATGGCACCAAAACCCCAGGGTCTAAATAACAAAAAGGAGCCAAATTATCTAAGGAACCCCCTGGAAGAGTTTGAACCCAAGCCAAGACCGTTTGACACGAGTTGGCACCTGTTTTGTCTCGGGTTGAACAGTGCAGACAGACAAGACTTGGCGCCACCATATCTTCTAAACCAGACCCGATCTTCCCTCGGAACTCACATGAACTAGGTAGCCCTTGGCACAGGGAAGAAATCTTACACAAGCCATATGGCAAGATTCGCACGTTTGGCTGCTCAGCAGGCGCAAGAACAAGGGCAGAAAGCAACGGCCACGTGTTCGACGCGCTCTGGGCTCGCCAGAGCACGCCCGACGCGCGCCCCGCATGCCCCACGTCGCGCCAAAGCCAAGCTGACGCCATGGCCCACGCCCGCGCCTATAAAGCACCCAGGGACTTCGACTGTACCCCTCCGCACGCGCTCGACCTCACCGGAAGCCCAAAACCACCGGCGTTTGCCCGTGCACGGCGTGCCCACAGTCGCCCGATCCCCCTGCCACCGTAGACCGGCCAACAGAACCCTTCCCAACCCCGTCCAACCCTCGGAGAAGACTGTGCACACTTCGGTGAAGCTCCCCGAGCGAGGAATCGGAGTTTGCTTCGCCGGAGAGGCCAGTCCACGGTCGCCGGACTCCACCCGACCACCGGTGAGCGTAGACCGGGTAATCCTCTGCTCCATTCTTCGATTCCTTGTGCACATAGTCTCTACGTCACCCCGTAAAGCTCACCATGCCACTGGATTGAACTAGATCGCCGTGGTTTGGCCGGAGCACCCGCCGCCGACGAGAGCACCCGCCTGCGCACGTGGACCGGACGATTCCGGCCACCCCCGCCGTTGAGCCATACACCGTTGTGACCGCTAGGACCTCCCGGAGCCAACCCCGCCCCTCGTCGGACCTCTCTCGCCGCCGGTAAGCCGTGCCACCCTTTTCTTTGTCGCGGGTACTGTTTACACCTAGGGAGGGACCGCGGGGGAGAAGAAGAGAAGGCTAGGGGGTTTTGCGTATTGTTAGTGACTCAGAGGAATAGTAGCGCAGGGGTATAACTAAGAGAGTTAGTTTGGAAAGAACCCGAGGACTTCGGTGCAAAGTGGTTTTTCCAGGAAACTTTTATTAAATCTGATTTAAAATTCAAGCAGAACTTGAATAATTCATATCTTCTGTTTTATTCACCCAAATCAAGTCAAACCAATTTTGCCAGATTTTAAATAATTTAAACTATCTAAGAAAAATATAAAACCCTTAAATGTTACAGAAAACTTTAGGGTTCTGATTTAAATATTGATTTGGCCAAAAGCTAAATAATAGGAGGAAAAATAGTTGCACTATTTAACTGAGGTTATGAAAATTTAGAGAAGTACTTGATCACCTATTGACCTATTTAAAAATGATAAACCCCTCTGTACACCCCATTAAGGTAGAGTTTGCCATTTATTTCACATTGTGCTTAAAGTTAAAGAAAATAGGAAAGGTGATTTAAATAAGGAACCAGGGAGCACCCCTATTTTTGTTAGTCTACTTATTCAGTGTAGTTCACTAGAAAAATTTATTATACCCTGGTTTAGTATAAAATAAATAGGATACCTTTTATTTTAAGAAAACAAGGAAAACTTAGAAAAACCCTACAAAAATAACCCCAAGGTAAAAACACCCCAACCTTTGGGATAATTAATGTTTTGTTATGAAGAACATAGGAAAAATATGAAATCTGCTGTTTGACATTTTTCAAATAACAAGGCAGTAGAAGGTGCCTTTTTGGCATTAAACTTTAGAAAATCACAACTAAATAACCATCATTTAGCTTTCTGTGATTTTTGGCACAAAAGCTTGTTATTACTGTTAGATGCCAACAAAAATAACCCTTAGGACAGGACCCACCCCTAGTAAAGAGTTGTAGTGCAAAGTGACCTCCTTTGCCCAACTTTTGTTATTTTTGTCCAAGGCCTACTCTTTTTATTCTGGACCTCCAATTCATATGACAGCCTACAGTGACCAATAGTAACCCACTGAAATTTTTACAAAATTTTTGGGAAAAGTTATACCACTGTTGTAGTTCAAACCCACACTAGAATTCTTAATTAGAAAATGAAAAAGGGAAAATTGATGATGGAAACTTGTGTCACCTTAACCCAACTAGCAAAACCCATTTTATTTTGACCACTGAAATGTGAAGGGAAAATACAAATCCATTATGCTTATCCTTAATAAAACCTAAGCCTAGAGTGATAGGCACAAACCACTAAAGGCCACGTATGACTAAGAAACCCTAAGTTACTAACTAACTTAGTTTTTCTTCCTTTAGCTTAATGTTGTTAAATCATGCATAATCATGACATACATATTCATTGCATTCGATAGACTGCAACCTCGCTGATGGGGAGTACGTCCTCGTGCCGGAACAAGGAGCTGCTCAGGAGGTAGCCCAGGATCCAGCACCAGAGCCTGCACCAGAGGATCTGCCTGCCACTGCTTTAGAAGGCAAGCCCTGGTTTATGCATAACCTGTTATTTATGCTATTTTACTATACTTAATGATTGTAGGATTGAATGTGCACTTAGGTGTAGGAGTTGTTTGAAACGCTAGTTGCATGATCCCAGGAATCCTATTGAGATGGATACTGGTATGCTAGGTCGAGTAGCTGCTTTATTTAATTAGGATCTCGGTAGAAGACGAGTGATTTTTCTAGCACTCGCACGAGATCAGGAATTGGTTGTACCCACTTTCATATCATCATGATACTAGTCTGTGGACAACAATCCATGGGGATTGGTTGTCTACGAGATGGAAAATTGGAATAAGGATTAACGTGCGGATACCTGTGTCAAGCGTTTGAACGTACTAAACACATACCGAGAAATATGGTAAATCGGTAAGCCTAGTACCTGATTTAACCTGGCAGCAGATTGCCCTCCTCACGCGACCTGAGACGTGGTCTCCCATTCCGGTTATGGTGGGTACAAGTGCGGTCACTGCACGACGGCAGTCGGGGTCAGTGAGGCATTGTACGCCCAGGCGGTGAGCCCCTCTCTGCTGACGGGGAATCGATGGGGACGGTTGATGTGTGTGGGGACGAAGTGCCCCTACATGTCGTGTGTTTAGGTTTACCTTGCAAGGATAAAAACTCGATTCGAGTCGTCTGCTTCTCGCAACTAATGAGACTGCTTGATCCATTGTACTGCATTGAGTAAAAAGTGGACATATGATGAGTTGATACAAGATGTTGTTTGCTAAAAATGTTTGCTACTATGTATGAGTAGATAGTACATATTTAGCCTTAAGAGAGTCACACTTAAACTTGACAAAGCTAAAACTTGTTTTAGAAACTCAGCTAGTGCTTTTGGCAACCAAACCCCACAGCCAAACAGCTGCATGTCTAGAGGTATAGGAGTAGACTCCTCACACCGGGTAAGTCTAGTTGAGTATTAGTATACTCAGCCTTGCTTGTGGCATAATTTTTACAGGTTCTCTGGAGGACATGGTTGCTGGAGTGACTTGGCTGTCCATCTTGCCACTGGGTTAGACTGTCGAGTGGGACCCCGCCTCGGCCGAGGAGGAGCATGAAGAGTGATGGGACAGGCTTCCCCATCTCTCTGTTTATTTATCGTTAGTTTTATTCCGCTGCACTTCGAACAATGATGACCACTTTTGCAAAAACCCCGATGCTGATGTAATAATTTGATACTCCTTAATGTATGGTTTTATGCTTTATTGTATTTGCTCTGTGACTCACCATCGAGTGAGTTTGTGGTACTTAATCCTGTCAGTGGCCTCGTCGGACTAGATCCGAGGGATTGACGGGTTATTCCCATTTAAGTGTGGTCTAGCCTCTAAGGCGGGACTTAGGCACTTAAGTCGGAATAATTCGGGCAGTTCCGCCACACATACTATGCCTACCCATATATCCATCCAAGCAAATTCTATACATTATATCATTCCATCGAAGAACACTTATTTAATTATACTATGCATATATATCCATCCAATAACTCACACAATCTGCATCTAACAAAATTTTGCAAATATAAACTCATTGGAAAGATTATAACATTCCCTAAAACTTTTATTATAATGAGTGTCTCAGAATTGGTTTCCAAACCGATAAAACAATGCAACTGCTTTCTTGCAAAACTGATAGGATAGAAACAATGGACAACTAAAATTCAAAATCCTATAACTCCTGCTATACTCAACTTAAAACTACAATGAACACGCGTTGGAAAAGTTTGGAAATTGTCCATGACTTTTGCAATAAAGTTGCACCCAAATTTATCTTTATAGCCCTCAACTCAGCATGACCTGCAGCTTAACTCAGCCTGAGATACTGCACATCAGAGATTCGACTTATATCCGGACAACCACCTCTTCCAATCTATTTAACAGACAATTACAAGTAAGTACCCATTAAAAGGTACTGAGAAAACTAAAAGTTTTTCTTAAAGAGAATTCCCAAATTTGGGCACTGAAACTATCAAAACGCGGTCGATTTATTGGTGGTTTTAACGACACATAAAGTTCAGACACAACGGTGCAACAACTTCAGAGTAGCCTAACTCCAATTATATGCAATGAAAATTACAAACCAATACTCTTTGGAAAGATCATGAAATTACTAAAACTTTCATAATCCAACAAAAACCAAAATTTACCGTCTTCAATGTCTATACTTCCGTACAAAATTAAGGCTGCTATAGGGAACCCATAACTCTCAAATGTTTAGACCAAACTGGGTGATTGAGCATCCTATGCAAAGATGAAGAAACCTACTACAAAACATTCTAGATAAGTGAAGCCTGATTCAGCCTCCAACTAATTTAAAATGACTCCCAAAACCAAACAACACCTTACCCATAATAAAAAACAATATAAAATAAAACCCAAGGCATTGACAGGTGCGATCGACACTAGGATTTTCCACTACCAAATGGGGATGCAACTCCCCAAAGCCTTTAAGCAACACTTTACCTAATAGGTTAGAACACTAAGCACAACAATCAACGAATTCAACAACCTCGTTTGTTAATGCCACTAAGGTCAAACATCCATGTATCGACAATGTATGAAACACCTGACATACCTGTCTCTAGCACTATAAAACATGGTTGTTATTACACTAGAATCCAACTATTGGAGCTCTCCACAACTATTCTGTTGACGTGAAGCAAATGGTGCTCATGTCATGTAACGTCTTTTCCTCCTCTCAAAAGAGATAAAATTTGCAATACTCATAAAGCAATGGAGGGATAACAGCAAGAAAAACTAATGTACTTCTTGACACAGACTCATACAAAAGCTTCATAAATACTACTTTCAATACTAAAATAATAACACGATACTATGCTCAACAGGAGTAATTGGACGTCAATATGACAACCCACATAACCAAACTACCTTGATTAACCTCACATACAACAAAACCTACTATTCCTGCACTTGAACACTTTGTACCTCGTGATATCACAGGATGCATTCAAAGTAGTAGACATACATGATCTATCAAACCATCATTCATATAAAAAAATCTCAATTCGATGCAACAACCCCATCATTAAAAAGATAGATGACTAACAAACATAAGCAACTCCCAGTTAAGCATTGACTTTGTTTAAGATAAAGCGGTCCAAATAATGATTCAACAAGCATGCATAGAGAAACTGATCATAAAAAAAATCAAACTACCATACAATGTTGGCAAATAAAAAAATATAAAACGGATTGTCAATATCGTCCACATGACTAGCCTGCAACAACTAAAAATTATGCATAGCCTTTATGGCTATTGAAACAAGCCATACAAGGAAAACATGCACGACATAAAATCCACTTGAAACCACCCTATTTATTGTTAAAAATAAGGTTGCACATAATAAGAAAACCTATCAAGTAAACATGGTTGGACTTATCAATCTACGTCATCTTACAAATTCACTTGAGTTCTACCAGTCTCAAGATTTCATAGACATTACAACGTTGCCTTTGCTCTATAGAGACAAACCAATTTTATACTAAGATCAAGTTAGCAAGTAGCCACACTAGCCAAAAAAAAGTGAGGCGCAAAGCATTGCACCCATGGAAATATTACATTGATAAGTTGGGTTGTAACCCAACAGTCAATCAAACTCAACAACACCATAAAACTACATTATATAGTGTTTTCACACTACACCAAGTCGGATTAGACCCACTATACACAAGCTCAATAATCAATCGGTCCTACAAGTACTAGAACCCAAGAATCCTTTTGGAAAAAAAACATCCACAGTCAAGCATATAGAAATTTATGATAGTAATAGCTCAGAGATTTGAAAACATTGAATCCCAAAAAACACATCATGACGTATGTATATAAAACAAGTACATTAGTAGCTTCACTTGCATAATATCTTCAATAACAACCACATCAAGAAACCAATATTAAATAGAAGTAACATATCATATCAAGCATTACGTTGTTAACGACATACCCCATCAAACCATAAAGGGATTTGGAGTAAGGAAGTTCTAGTCATCTATACAATAAAATACTAATATGAAAGATATACGAACCCATACCCTTCCTATATGTGCAAGTGTGTCAAATTTATCATCAAATTACGTAGAATCTAAAGCCTATGCTCTAATACCAACTGTAACACACCGGGCTCCACAAACACCCCGGAATGCTACTGAACTACACTTCTGACATCTATATAAAATTTCGGTAGCATCTCCTTTGCAAAATTGCATAAATGGGGGGGGGCAACAGTGTATAAACATATATCATGACAAAAACGTACTAAGTATTATTAAGCGGCTAGCAAAGGGAAGTTAAACATATGACATGAACTGAATTAACCAGTGCGCATGACTAGCTAAAAAAACTTCCTTTGACAACAAGTTTCTAATTAAATCATGGCTGCGCCTGGGCAGCGTTATTATGAGAGTGAAAGTGGACGTGCTGCTACTCCCCTCATTCCCAACATGTATCAAGTACCTGCATTGAGTAATGCAAGAGTGAGATGACACATCTCAGCAAGTAAAATAATATCAAACTGTTTAACCACATAAGAACATTGTTTTACCACCACTTGATTTCACAACCTTCTTATCACGAAGGTGCAGCACGTATACAACGTACAACACTCCTAGTTACCACACCTCGCAAGTAGAAGCCACAATAGTAACATAGTAATGTCACACTTCATATATACCTCATGAGTGCAAATGTCTGCAAATGCAAGGATGACTTCTGCCTTCATACCTCTAAGGATATGAAGCCGCATCATACCCCTCCTCGGGCAACGTACGATGCTAAAAATGTACCGGTACGGTCGGACCATAAGATCACGACATAACTTCAGAATGCAAGATGGATGATGCGATGTGCATGACATGCCTACAACACTTCATATAACGTGATTCAAAAAGATACTTCAACTTCATCCAAGATGGGAATCAACCACATATATCATTACCAAATCATGATCATCCACAATATTAGACAATTGAGAATTAATATTTTGGAACAAATAAACTTCATCATAGAATTCAATGATTAACATATTTAAAACTTATGCATACTCAATGACAGGGAATAGGATGCAAACGAAACGGTAGCAACCACCACTGTATTTACTTGCCTTGACCGGGAATTTGGAATGGTACTAAGTACGATCCGGAAGTCCACCACCTTGAATTCTCCCCCTTTCCTTCCTCCCTTCTTCCCTCCACCAAAACCAATTGGGGACTTGCACCACGCGACGTAGATCCAAGCGGCAAGGAATGGCACCTTGGAGAGGAGGAGATGGGGGGCTAGGGTTAGGTAGTGTGGCTGCAAACACTTGGGAGGAGAGGGAGAGAGGGGGCGGCCAAGCAAGGAAGAGGGAAGGGGGGTGGCTGCAACCACAAAGGGGATTAGGGGGGAGGGGCGGCTAGGGTTAAGGGAAGGGACTAGTGGGCCGGATCGAGATCCACGGCCCAACTTGCTCTCACATCTGCTCCCAACCCCAGCGCATGTCTCACAAGAATTCTACTGTTTTACTGGTGAATGCTTCCTAAAACAAAGAAATCCAAAACCCCAGCTACACAGATCACGAAAGAAAAGGGAAAAAGAAATTTAACTTATTTTCAGAAAATTGGGTATCACAGCTTTCCTCAATGCCTTAGTCTAAGTCACTTTAACATCCTGTGAACTATAAACATAAACACTAGCAAACACATTAGTCCACATGTTATGTTGATCATCAAACACCAAAACCTTTTGAGCCAAATGCCCTAGGGTCCATTTTCCTTACACGGTGCATGGTCCAGCCAAACTCGCTACTCTCGGGTTTTTCAGCCTACGTTGGCTAAAAATCACCGGACAGTCCGCGTGAGATGCCGGACAGTCCAGTGCACCAGCCGTGCAACGGCTAGCTGCCACATCGGCCTCAGGCCAGCGGTCACATGGCGCACTGGATAGTCTGGTGCCCCACAGAAGAGGAAACCAACCAATCAGGTGATTCTCTATTGCGTCCAGTGGGCGTACTGTTCACTGTCCAGTGTGCACCGGATAATTCGGTGCGCCAGCGGATAGAAGGCAACAATGGCCATCCAAATGGAGATCCAATGGCTCCTAGCTCCCTTGGGGCTATAAAAGGGACCTCTAGACGCATGGAGCAGTACACCAAGCCTCCATTTAATATCCTAAGACGCCTAGACTCTGCAATCAAGCATTTGGTTTATTGCATTTGAGATTTGAGCACTTCTTTGAGCTGCGACTCCATTGCGTTGTGTTGTGTGCTCAGTTCTTGACATTTGTGCCTGTTGTTGCTACGATTCTAGTTCGTATGTGTGTTTCTATTCTCTTCCTTACTCTTGTGGTTCTTGTGATCAACTTGTAAGGGTGAGAGGCTCCAACTTGTGGATATTCCTCACAAAGGGAACACTTGATAAAAGGAAGAAAACAGTGGTACTCAAGTTTGATTGTTGGATCACTTGAGAGGGATTGAGTGCAATCCTTGACCAAAGAAGGTCACCACAATGTTGAGTAGGCATTGGCCGAACCACATGATAAAATCACCGTGTCACTTGCACATCTTTCTTTGTGATTGTTTTCTTCCATAGCGTTCTCATATATTCACTTACGCTATTGTTCCCAAGTTCAATGCATATTCTAAAGGAACAATCAAGTGAAGAGTTCTCTCCTCTCTATTCACAACACATTGGTTTTGATCTCACTAACATTTATTATAAACCAAGTTGTGTTGTTTAGACTTGATTTTTATAGGATCACATATTCACCCCCCTAGGTGCTCTCAACTGCGCGCTGCCATGTGGGGCCACCTTGTCAGATTCATCACCATCCAGGTCGTTGCATCCGCACATGGAATCGTGAGACAACGCCACCATGAAGTTCGTGCCGATCTGGCCAAAGCATCATCGACCGACCTTTGCTCAGGGTATAGAAAAGGGCTCTGTAACACCCCAAGGTCCACATACACCCTGAGGTGCTACTAAAACTACACTTCTAATAATCTGTTATGAAATTTTAACAGCATCTCCATTAAAAATTGTATAAACGAGGATGCAACAGAGTATAAAAAAATTTCATGATAACAAAACAAACTAGACATTATTAATCTGCTAGTCATTGGAAGATAACCCTAATGACATGAACTGAATTAACCAGTGCGCACAACTAGTCAAAACAAACATCCTTTGACAAGAAGTTTCTAATTAAATCATGGTTGCGACTGGTCAGCGTTATTATGAGAGAAGGTGGACGTGCTGCTACTTCCCTCATTCCCAACATGTATCAAGTACCTGCATTGAGTAATGCAAGAGTGAGATGACTAATCTCAGCAAGTAAAATAATATCAAACTGTTTAACCACATAAGAACATTATTTTACCACCACTTGATTTCACAATCTTCTTCTTATTATGAAGGTGCAACACGAATACAACGTACAACACACCTTGTTACCACACCTCGCAGGTAAAAACCACAATAGTAACATAGCAATGTCACACTTCATATATATCTCATGAGTGCAAATGACAGCAAATGCAAGGATGACTTCTGCCTTCATACCTCTAAGGATATAAAACCACATCGTACACTTCCTCGGGCAACGTACGATGCTAAATGTACCAATACGGTCGGACCATAAGATCACTACATAACATCAAAATGCAAGATGGATGATGCAATATGCATGACATGCCAACAACACTTCACTACATATAACATGCTTCATAATAGGAACTTCAACTTCCTCAAAGACGTGAGTCATCCACATATACCATTCTCAAATCATGTTCATAAACATTATTAACATATACCATTAATACTTTCGATCAAATAAAACTTCATCGTAGAATTCCATGTTTAACACATGCAATACTTATGAATACTCAATGACATGGAATAAGATACGAGTCCAGCGATAGCAAACCATCACTGCATTTTACTTGCCTTCGCCGGGAATTCAGAATGACACTAGGTACAATCTGAAGCTCCACCACCTGTCGTGGGCATTAAACTTAGTACAAACATTCATATAGCATTTGCTAATAATCAACACCGCTCCTACGCAAAACCCCAACACTGACGTGAAAAACCACTGCAACCTACCACCCGCCAATAGGAGCAGCGCTGCTTGTTAATTTTGTATGTTTAAAATTATTACAGCAGTTCTATCAAATAAAATATATAGAAGCATCTACACAAAATACTCTACAACTTCAGTATTCTATGGATAAGTAAATTTTGCAATCTATAAGTTCTAAAACATCCATCAAAATAACCGACTGAATCTGTTTCTGACAGCAGCATAGTTAACTTCAAAGTTTGATATCTCCCAAACTAGTCAAACAGAAATTATGAAACTTTGCTGACAATAAGTACTTTTATCCCTCTACAAAAGTCTCCATAGTTGGAAGAGCCAATTCGGCCATTTACTAGATAAAACCCACCAGTGAACAGACCTGCTCAGTTTGCGAGGCAAACAAGTATAGCCACGGTAAAACAAACATAACTAGAGTTTCAAAATTCATATGAATACACTCTTTATCAATCTGGAAAGCTTATCAAATTATCTACAACTTCTCTCACTAAATCAAAGTTCAATTCTATTGATAGAAGTGCCTAAATCTTAGGAGAACAGATTCTACACATAATTATGAGACTGAAAAACTTTTCTAATTAAACTTCAATTACTCTCTGATCTGATGTCCGATTGAGGTGTTCTTTGCGGCCATAGAAGGATCCATAGGTTATCTACGACTCATAGATAGACTTTTTTTTGAGGCCACTAAGACCATAGAAAACTGGCATGAACCGAAATTGTCAAACCTGCCACTCTACAGAGACTAATTTCGAGATCAAAATCTAATCCCCCATCTAATCCAACCAAGAAATGCTAATTGCAGGGCCTAAAACTCATAAAAAACAAGCTAAAACATTCATCATGTGGAGAAAAGAGAGAGAAAGGAAATCCAACCAATTATTGGAGAGGAACGACGACGATGGGGCGACGGTATGCCCTCATCTCCCCTCTCTTCTCTCCTTTGTTCTTCCTCTCTTCTTGGGGCAAGGCACAAAAGGGTGATGGCTGCTAGGGTGGGAGGACGTGGCTACTAGGGCTAGGGAGGTATCAATAGAAGAAAACTTCCACAATCCTAATATCTAATGGCTCAGATCAACCGGCACTCGAAAAGACTCATCCAGACTCCAAACAAGGCAAACTAGTAATCGATCGGAATCATCTCGACGAGATGTATACATCTACGGCCTCCGATCATCCATAGGACACACCATATTTGGATTATAAACATGGTTTAATTTTTAGGGCGTTACATTCTACCCCCTTAAAAGAATTCATCCTTGAAATCTGCCATTTCTACAAATCAAGACATTCACTAAAAGTAAAACTAAGTCAAACACCCTAAATAGACTCATATAATAGATTAGTAGCGTTGATGCTATCGTGAAAATTTTTTCCCGAAACAACCTCTAACTCAGACTAATTTATCAAAGAAAACAATACACCTTGACAACAATCATAAAACAATATAAAATGAAACCCAAGGCATTGTCATAGGTGCATTCAACACTATGATTTCCCATCATCGAATTTGGATGCAGCTCCACCGTCTTTAAACAACACTTCACCAAATATGTTAGAACACTAAGCACAACAATCATCAAATTCAATAACCTCGTTTGTTAATGCCACTAAGGCCAAACATCCATATATCGTCAATGTATGAAACATCTGAGATACCACTCTCAAGCACTATAAAACATGGTTGTTATTACATTAGAATCCAACTACTAGAGACCTCCAAAACTATTCTATTGACATGAAGCAAATGGTGCTCATGTCATATAATGTCTTTTTCTCCTCTCAAAAGAGATAAAATTTGCAAGACTCATAAAGCAATGAAGGGATAACAACAAGAAAAACTAATGTTCGTCTTCACACAGACTCATGCAAAAGCTTCATAAATATTACTTTCAACACTAAAATAAGAATACGATACTATGCTCAACAGAAGTAATTGGACTTCAATAAGACGATCCACATAACCAAACTACCTTGATTAACCTCAAATACAACAAAACCTCCTATTACCGCACTTGAACAATTTGTACCTCGTGATCTCACAGGATGCATTCAAAGTAGTAGAAATACATGATATATCAAACCATCATTCATATGAAAAGAAAAAATCTCAACCTGATGCAACAACCACATCATTATAGAGATAGATGACTAACAAACATAAGCAACTCCCAGTTAAGCATTGATGTCGTTTAAGATAAAGCGGTCCAAATAATGATTCAATAAGCATGCATAGAGAAACTAATCATAAAAAATCAAACTACCATATATCGTCGACAAATAAAAAAATAAAATGGGTTGTCAATATCGTCCACATGACTAGCCCGCAACAACTAAAAATTATGCATAGCCTTTATGGCTATTGAAACAAACCATAGAAGGAAAACATGCAGGCCTCTTCAACTATAATATAGACATAAAATCCAATTGAAACCACCTTATTTATTGTTAAAATAAGGTTGGACACCATAAGAAAACCTATCAGGTAAACATGGTTGGACTTATCTATCCACGTCATCATACAAATTCACTTGAGTTCTACCAGTCTCAAGATTTCATAGATAGTACAACATTGCCTTTGCTCTATAGAGACAAACCAATTGTATACTAAGATCAAGTTGGCAAGTAGCCACACTAGCCAAAAAGGGGTGAGGCACAAAGCGTTGCATCCCATTGATAAGTAGGGTTGTAACCCAACAGTCAATCAAACTCAACAACACCATAAAACTACATTATATAGTGTTTTCACACCACACCAAGTCGGATTAGACCCACTATACACAAGCTCAATAAACAATCAGTCCTACAAGTACTAAAACCCAAAAAATCCTTTTGAAAAAAACATCCACAGTTAAGCATATAGAAATATATGATAGTAATAGCTCAAAGAATTCAAAACATTGCATCCAAAAAATGTCATGATGATATGTATATAAAACAAGTACATTAGTAGCTTCACTTGCATAATAACTTCAATAACAACCACATCAAGAAACCAATATTAAATAGTAGTAACATATCATATCAAGCATTAAGTCGTTAACCACATACCCCATCAAAGCATAAAGGAATTTGGAGTACGGAAATTCTAGTCATCTATACTTAAAAATATTAATATGAAAGATATACAAACTCATACACTTCTTATGTGCAAGTGTGTCAAATTTATCTTCAAATTGCCTAGAATCTAAAGCTCATGCTTTGATACCAACTGTAACACCCCAAGGTCCACATACACCCTGAGGTGCTACTAAAACTACACTTCTAATAATCTGGTATGAAATTTCAACAGCATCTCCTTTGAAAATTGTATAAACGAGGAAGCAACAGAGTGTAAACAGATATCATGATAACAAAACAAACTAGACATTAATAATCTGCTAGCAATGGAATGATAACCCTAACAACATGAACTGAGTTAACCAGTGCGCACGACTAGTTAAAAACAAGCATCCTTTGACAAGAAGTTTCTAATTAAATCATGGATGCGATTGGGCAGCGTTATTATGAGAATGAAGGTGGACGTGCTGCTACTTCCCGCATTTCCAACATGAATCAAGTACCTGCATTGAGTAATGCAAGAGTTAGATGACACATCTCAGCAAATAAATAATATCAAACTGTTTAACCACATAAGAACATTGTTTTACCACATAAGAACATTGTTTTACGACCACTTGATTTCACAATCGTCTACTTATTATGAAGGTGCAGCACGAATACAACGTACAACACAATTAGTTACCACACCTCGCAGGAAGAAACCACAATAGTAACATAGCAATGTCACACATCATATATACCTCATGAGTGCAAATGACTGCAAATGCAAGGATGACTTCTGCCTTCTTACCTCTAAGGATATGAAGCTGCATCGTACCCCTCCTCGGGCAACGTATGATGCTGAATGTAGCGGTACAGTCGGACCATAAGGTCACGACATAACTTCAAAATGCAAGATGGATGATGCATTGTGCATTACATGCCAACAACACTTCACTACATATAACATGCTTCATAATAGAAACTTCAACTTCCTCAAAGACGTGAGTCAACCACATATACCATTCTCAAATCATGTTCATAAACATTGTTAACATATACCATTAATACTTTCGATCAAATAAAATGTGGCAGCCCTCCCAAGTTATCAGTCCCACATGCACCAACCCTTGCCTTGATGGCCTCAGATGGCTATGCACGTGTACCAGGTAACCTAACAAGGCTATCATGAGTTCAACCACTTGAACTCATCATCCCAAGGATCTCCCACCATACATGCATATTACAGTAATCACATTCGATACACACACTTCAGAGATAAGAGCGGAAGAATTTACAAACATTCTTTACCTTTTCAAAACTCAAGTTTTACATGTTTCGAAAGAGTAATATTTATTACAAGTCCTGATATACTCAAAGTGCATAACTTATTGCAAAAGCAGGAAGGTAGAAACCCTCCAAAGCTTATACATAAACCTAGCTAGGCCTCCTCTATAACTGGAAACACCCTCCAGCCACAGGAACACTTAGAGTACTCCTCATCACCTACAACACATGGGTTCGAAAACCCTAAGTACGAAGTGTACTTTCGCAAGTCTTACCCGACTAAGGAAAAATGACTCTCAAGGATATGCTGGTTAAATAGAAATCAAGGAAAAGGCTTTAGCAAGAATCAAATTAGATACTTTTGCAGAAATAGCTTACTAAAGTGAGTCCTTACTTTCAATACTTTAAAGCCAGATTAAACATTAATAGACTCTAGTTGCATCTAGTCTAATTTCACCATCTCATCAATACAACATCATTTTTATTCATAATGTTTACATCCTAACTTAGGTTGCAGGTCAGAGATGAAGCCTCCACTGTCCGGGGATATAACGGCGATCCTAATCGATTTACTCAGCTGAGGATCTCTAACCACACGACATATGTAGCACTCAACCTTTGCATATGTCAATCGTTCCCACAGATCCTCCACAACGTGAATCGGTCCACGCTACCCGAGAGCACAGTACTCCTCAGTCCAGCCTCTAGCCAGGAGGGTACACGCTACTCCCACCATCTCCCACACCCAGTGCGCGGTTGTCTTTTCATGTATGGAATAGCCAGGTTCAAGCATACCCTGTCCCATATCTAGGGCATGTGGCCAGTTAAGATAGTCCTTGATCTTACAGGCCTACATAGGCATCCAATTCTTAATTAACTTGGGTGGAGCATCACCTGTTCCTTGCCCAAGTCTTGATTTAAGTACTTCCATCCTTAGGATTGTTTTGTGTTCCTTAGGATGAAAGAGCATTATAGGGAACTTTGCAGTAAGATCCCACCATGCTCCCAATGAAAATATTCTTGCAGGTAGAAGCCATCCTTCCTCAGGATAACCCCTGAGCTAGGCATTATTGCAAAGGACAACCTTTACCACAAGATCTAAGCAGGGCTAACCATTTTTGTAAATCATATTTTGATACTTCATCAGAAGTATCTATAAAGGCATGGATATCAAGGTAGTCAATGCATCAAATAGTTTCCAAGCAATTCCTATAAACTTAATGCACATTTCACTAGACTTAAGTGTATAAAAGTCTTTTTAAAAATACAAGGAAAGGGTAAATGCACCGGGGCTTGCCTTTTTTGCAGTGAAGAGGCTCAAGACCTTTCTACCCAATAACCAGTTAGATAGCTCCATCCACTTGATGAATAGGCACTAGAGCAAACTCCTCTTCCACAACCACTTCATCTTGAATTTACACTCCTTCTGCTGGGAGCTCTACATGAAATGATATGAACATGAATGCATATACTTGTGCAACTACAAAGAAGATACTTTCAAGCAGTACAAACTACACCTTACTAAAGGTGCACACAAAACTAACCAAACAACAGGGGAGCTAAACATTCTAATATCATCACTAAGCTCTCAAACCACACCAGGAAACTCTGCCTCCATAACCAAGAACTCTATGCTTGCCTTAAGTAAGGACTTACTTCTCTGATTTGAATCCTACAACTTGAACTTCTAGAGGATTAGAACAATCTTCAAACTATGCCAAAAATCCAGATCCCACTAGGCACTCTTGCTTCTTTATCCAAAGATCAGGTTTCACTTGTTAAACTTGTTCCCTTTTCCAAATTTCTAATCCACATGTGATTATGTTCTTATTATTCCAATTAGGGACTCTACAAGGATTTCTGAGCAAATGGCTTACAAACAGCACCAAACTTTTACCAAGAGCATATCTTCTGATAACAAGACTCTCCACAAGTTTTCACAATTTTTGGTGCTCACATTTTCTCCCTAAATATTCAATTAATCCTTTTTAGAGCACACTTAAACTACTTAAAATTTGTAAACTGCACTAAAGATCCCAAAAACACATTTATCAGAGAGCTTCAGTGATCTCACAAACCTATAGTGCGCGCGTGAACTCGACCGGAAATGGCGCGAGTTAACGGGTCGGCGCAGAGGTAATTCACGGTGCCAAACCACGGCGGTGGAGCTCTGTTCCGGCCAGCACAAAATAGTAGAGTTAAAAATTCAAAGTTGATGAGCTTCACTGACCTTAAGTGACTATAGAACGAGCGCCACACGGTCGAGGAAACCTTCGAGGATCCCTGGCCATGGTGAGGTAAGAATCTGGTGGCTGTGGTCACCAGACAGAGGAGTAGATGCACACACTTTTGAAGTAGATCACGCTAGGTGGTTGGGAGAGAACTCAGACTGGCAACTCAGCTTCAACACACACTCCGTACTCTAAACAGAGCTTGAGGCAGGGAGGAGGTCCACTGAAACAAATCTGCAGCAGATAGCTTAAAAGGTAGGGCAGGGGGAAAAGTCACCGCGAGCTGAAGTATAACTAGATGAAGAAGGATCCCCAAAGGTGCCAGCACCTCAAGTACTAACACACGTGTCCACAAATGCACCCACGCCAGCCCACAAGTTCAGCCAATCCTCTGAACATGGACTGACTCACATGGGCAAGGGCATTAGATAAGTTTGCATTTGTTAATAGGTGTGCTACAGTCCAAAACTGATATTTCTGATGGGAGAAACCCCAAGATCTTTAGCCATTCACTCCAGCCATACACTATCTCGAGTACAATAGTGGAGTACAGCAAAGAGTGAAAGATCTCCTTCAGTTTACGATGGCTAACTCTGAATTCCCTTCACTAGTTCTGTTGCACAGCCACACCTCCATATTCAGTCCCTGGTATCTCACAAATTCACACAGCAACAGGTCGGTCAAGCCTAACCAATTATGCTCACAAAACAAAGCTCTACCACCTTGCTATGGAATATCAAAGCTGAAAAGACCCAGGTCAAAAGTTACAATACCCCAAAGTTCCTTCCAATACCCTGAATTTTCTGTTTCAGCTACCCGAACACATGAACCTGACAGGATCAATTTGGAGCAAATTTTCTCCTAATTTTCAGTAATAACAGGCTAACCTTAGTTAACAAAATTTGCTCACAAAACATACCTCTACAAACCTGCTACAGCAACCCTAGGTCAAATAATCATGGACCAAGAGTTATAGTGCTTCACGGTGGGGTGAAAATACTGAAATTCAGATTCGGCTAACTGAACCAAAAACTGTACTCACACCTGACAGAGAGTTTGAGCACAATTTACTCCAAATTTAGTGCAGCACCAAATCAAACTTATTTAAGAAAACTTGTTCTCTGTACAATGGGCTCCAACTTTTCTATGAAAACTTTAGTCCAAAACCACTTGTATTGATTGCAAATGAGCTCTAAACTGGGCACCATTTACTGAATTTCAGTTTTAGTTAACTGAACCAATTTCAGTCACCAGTAACTCAACATTCCATTTTTAGTCAACTTTTTCTCCACTTTTTGTGTAGTACCAAGTCTATCTCACTCTAGAAAACTTGTTTACTAT
Source organism: Zea luxurians (assembly GCA_029449295.1). Taxonomy (NCBI): domain Eukaryota; kingdom Viridiplantae; phylum Streptophyta; class Magnoliopsida; order Poales; family Poaceae; genus Zea; species Zea luxurians. The sequence continues at coordinate 125,503,846 of JAOPSE010000009.1, forward strand.
ACTGTGGTCTCCAACGTTGCTATGGAAATTTTCGTCCAAAGGCAAACGGATTAATCACAAAGTGCTTCAAACTTGGCACCAAACACTGCCTTTCAGCTGAACCCAAATTCAGACAGTACAACCTGACAGTCCACTTTGAGTACAATTTACTCTACTTTTTGGGTGAGATCAAGCCAAAATCAATAAAAGAATTTGTTCACCATCATATGGTCTTTAATTCCTCTATATATTCTACAGCCCAAAACCTCATGGATTAGGCACAATTGAGCTCCAAAAACAGCTACAAACTCTGAAATTCAGACTTAAACTCCTATTCATAATCTGAAAATTCAGACACATTGGCAGCCCCACTTTGAATCACCTTTTCTCCAAGTTCCATGTAACTTTAGGGGTGTGATCTTTAACCAAACTTACACACCAATACATGGTCTTCCACGTTTATATAGCACGCTTAGCCCATAACTATATGGATTAGCCCCAAATAGATTCCAAATTTGCTCCAAAACATAAAGATTTCAGATTCAGATATAACACTAAGTCTGAAACCCAAAATTTCTGATAGCTTTATTTTGGACAAGTTTTTCTCTAAGTTCCATAGAGTGTTAGGGCTAGGTAACTTAACCAAACTTATACATAAACATGTGGTCTTTCACTTTGGTACAGAAACTTTAACCAATCACTGTATAGATCAGCCACCAACAGGCTCTAATGTTTCTTCAGAATACAAAAACTGCAGTGCTGAATTGTGCACTAAATCTGAAATTCAGATTCTAATATTCCCAATTTGGACCAGTTTTACAGCTAGTTCCATATGGCTTTAAAGTTAAGTAACTTAAACAAGTTTGTTCACCTAGGATAACTCTACAACTTAACTACAGCGACCATCTCCAAACTGCTTATAAATCAAAAGTTACAAAGGACTAAAATTGCCTAGTTGCTGCTATTTTCAGGAACTCCAAAACTGAACCTTTGTGAATTTCTCCAAATTTCTCCACACAACATGGAAATCTCCAAATAACAAAATTGTGCAACTTTGAAAATCCTACCAACTTGTTATTTTTACCTCTTGCAAAATGTGGCTAGATCTCCAAATCCACTTTTGGGCTCCAGTTTAGGGGTTAGAGATACTCAACCACCCTAAGTACTTCACCATTTGTAATCCACATATCAAAAGCAAACTTATCCATCCTCCTAAAGCAAAGTTGCTCCTTAATCTCAAATCCAACTTTGGCTTATAGAACTCAAGTCCAAAGTATCCTTGATTTATGAGTTGTTTGCTTACACTCAATTCCAATCAAGGTTTTCAAGCCTTAGGATTTTGAAGTTAGTCCTTCGGTCCAAGTATTTCTTCCACTTGACCTACCTTAGGAAACAAGGTTGTTATAGACTCTAGGACTTGCCTTTAGCACTCAAACACTCCAAGTCAATTTGTTACTTGCTCAAGAGATGACCTACTCCTGATAAGCTTAGGTCCTTAACTATGTCCTCTACTCTACACACAGCATCACCTTATTGTAAAATTTTGATCTAGCGAATGCATTCTAGGTGTAACAAGCAAGTTAATGCAAATGTTTATGATGACATGTCAGATTTTTAGTTCACTTAACACCAGAGGTGTTACATAAAACCTCATCGTAGAATTTCATGTTTAACACATGCAATACTTATGAATACTCAATGACAGGGAATAAGATACGAGTCCAGCGATAGCAAACACCACTGCATTTTACTTGCCTTCGCCAGGAATTCAGAATGACACTAGGTACGATCTGAAGCCCCACCACCTATTATGGGCATTAAACTTAGTACAAACATTCACATAGCATTTGCTTATAATCAACACCGCTCCTACGCACAGCCCCAACACTGACGTGAACAACCACTGCTCCCTACCACCTGCCAAGAGTAGCAGCACTGCATGTTAATTTTGTATCTTTAAAATTATTACAACAGTGCTATCAAACAAAATATCTGGAAGCATCTACACAAAATACTTTACAACTTTGGTATTCGATGGATAATTAAATTTTGCCATCTATAAATTTTAAAACATCCGACAAAAATAACTGACTGAATCTGTTTCAGACAGCAGCATAGTTAACTTCAAAGTTCGATATCTCCCAAACTACTCAACCAAAAATCATGAAGCTTTCCTGACAGTAAGGACCTTTATCCCTCTACAAAATTCTCCATAGTTGGAAGAGTCAATTTGACCATTTACTAGATAAAACCCACCAGTGAACAGGCCTGCTCGGTTTGCCAGGCAAACAGGTACAACCACGATAAAACAAACATAACTGGAGTTTCAAAATTCATATGAATACACTCTTTATCAATCTAGAAATCTTATCAAATTATTTACAACTTCTCTCACTAAATCAAAGTTTAATTTTGTTGATAGAAGTGCCTAAATCTTAGAAGAACAGATTCTACACAGAATTATGAGACTGAAAAACTTTTCTAATCAAACTTCAATTACTCTCTGATCTGATGTCCAATTGAGGTGTTCTTTGAGGCCATGGAAAGATCTACAAATTATCTACGACTCTTGGATAGACTTTTTATTTTTTTGAGGCCACTAAGACCCAAAAAACTAGCATGAACAGAAACTGTCGAACCTGCCACTCTACAGAGACTAATTTCGAGATCAAAATCTAATCCCCTATCTAATCCAACCAAGAAAGGCTAATTGCAGGGCCTAAAACTCATCTAAAACAAGGAAAAACATTCATCATGTGGAGTAAAGAGAGAGAAAGGAAATCCAACCAATTCTTGGAGAGGAACGACGATGATGGGCAACGGTATGCCCTCATCTCTCCTCTCTTCTGTCCCTTGTTCTTCCTCTCTTCTCTTGGGGCAAGGTACAAAAGGGTGATGGCTGCTAGGGGTGGGAGGACGTGGCTGCTAGGGCTAGGGAGAAATAAATAGATGAAAACTTCCACAATCCTAATATCCAATGTCTCAGATCAACCGGCACTCAAAAAGACTCATCCAGACTCCAAACAAGGCAAACTAGTAATCGATCGAAATCATCTCAACGAGATCTATACATCTACGACCTCCGATCATCCATAGGACACACCATATTTGGATTATAAACATGGTTTAATTTTTAGGGCATTACAGGCTCACCCCATGCACCCTTGGCCACACCAAAGGCCGACCCTAAACCACGCCAGGGAAGGCACCTTGAGCTCGTCGTTGATAGCAGAGAGAGAATAGAGAGGGACCCCGACCACCTTCACTGTCGTTGAAGTGCATCCTCACCATCGTTTTGGCCTCTGTGTTGGGTCATGGAGGTCCGTCAGGGCTCATGGATCACATGTCAACATCTAGAAGGGCACAGGGGTCATTGGTCGGTCCGGAATTTGCCGCCAAACTTCGTCAAACGCAACGGATCCGCCAAGCCGCATGGCAATAATCCTCGCAAACTTAATCGATGGTAAGGGGTTGTCAACTAAGTTCTACCTAATACAATGCACGATTATCACATTTTGGATCATAGTTTCATGCTTGGGGTCGGGGGCTTGGGTGCCTCGACGATGGCACCATCGGGGAACAAGGAGAGCACCGCTGCTACTTGGAGTCAGGTGGGAAGATGGGCCGCTTACCATAGATCCCCTCATCAACAGGGAGGATTAGATCCTCAAACAATGATTCGACTAGATGTGTTGTCGTTTTTGGATCGGGATCGTGTGGTCAGGAATACGTTACGGTTCAGGATGTGATGTGGACTGTTGATTCATGATCTTGCGGTCCAAGGTTTCCTACGTTGCGTCGATCGCACACATTTTTCATATGAGACCCTAGATGGTTTTATAATGAACCCGTCGTCCGCCTAATTCAATGGAAAACAGAGTTAAGTCCTCGGATTTCATACATAGGTCCCTGGACCTTGCATTTAAGCCCCTAAAAGCTATTTTAGAGTATAGAATAATCATGAAAACACCTAAAAACTTGTAAACATCATAATCTTCTCATTTTAACTCTGTTTTGGTCCATTCAAGTTGTGTTAGCTTCATCATAATGATGCCTATGCAGTAACAACATTATTTATATCATAAAACATAATTTTATAATTGGATAATTGTAGTTTTTCAGATCAACTCTTCCCATCAATATTAATCTATCTATAATTATAAATTGACTAAAATAGGATCTCTAATCAAGTTATGACTTAAGATTAAAATTTAATTAGTTATTTATTTAATATCTTTTCTCATATGGTTTACAACATAGAATATAGTTGTTATTATTTAATCAAGAAAATCTTCTGAAAATCCTATCTTTGTAACCATAACTCCCATTTTAGCTGTTATCAGTCCCTCGTTCTCGTTGCGACGCGTAGAATATTCCTACGTAGTTTGTTCCCATGTTTGGTCTAATGTTATTTTTATGTACTCCTTTCCCATTTGTATGTATTGCTACGATTAGCAGCGAGGTCCTGAGAAACCTGAAGACCAACTTGGTGAAGTACCTGGGAATCTCAAGTCACAAGCAAGTTGTGCCCTTGATCACTCTTCTTTACTTAATAATGTTCTTGTTAATCACTGTGACATGCTCAGGTTAATTTGATGGGACCTAATAGGTTTCCCTAGTTTTGTTTGCCCCACACCTTGCAGACAAATGAACTATTGGGTAGACTTGTGTAACACCCTAAATTTGGGGGTATAAAATTTCTTCTGTAATATCTACCAAATTCAAGTGTTACTCCTTTTCTCACCTCTATAGATTTTCTTTCTCTTCCTTTTAATAGAAGTTTTAGGTATTTATTTGAGAGGTGTATTATTTATTTAGAATATTAAAACCTAGGGGAGACATGAATTGTTGCATCATGTTGAGCTTAAACTTTATTTTTGGTTGATGCACATGTTTATTTAAATTTAAATTTGTGGTTTGGTTGGATTTGAATTCAAAAGAGAAAATAAAAGAAGGGATTAGAAATTTGGAAATAAAAAGAAAAACCAAAGAAGCCCGAGAGCCCCCTCCACCCAGCCTTTCGGCCCAAGCAGCCATTTCCCCTGCCCCGCATGCCCTCTCTCAGTCATCTGGGCCCTGCCTATCGGCGCAATTCCCCTCGCCTGCGCACGCCCGTTGCCTTTTCCCTCTCTGCCAGCCCGATCCCACCTGTCGGGGCTGCCCGCTCGCTCGTGCGCTTCCTTCCACTGACTCGTGGCCCCCGCCTGTCAGTACTGCCCCACCCTAGCCATTTCTAGCGGCCCGCACCCCACTCCCTCTTCCCCTCCCTCACTCGCACCACCTGCAGAGCTCCCGCACTCACCTCACACCACGTGCTCGCCATAGGAGACATCGCCATCGTCTGTCGTGGTCTCGTGCCTGTTCCATAGTTACTGTCGAGCCCTCGCCGTGTCCGTTGCCCCGGTGAGCTTCGCCTCGATGTCAGCAACTCGGGACACCCCTCGGTTCGCCCCCTCCCCCTCTATTTCTCTCTGTCCACGCTCACTGGCCCTTCCTCCGCCACCGTCGACCTGAGATCCCATCGTGCCTCGGCCGCCGTTCAAGGGCCCCGGAGCCTTCTCTCGAGGTAACCAACCTACCCTCGCCCCTATTTTCCCTTGTCTGCCCTCGGTTGTGCACGATTGCTCGCCGGAGTAGAGCTGCACCGCCGCCGAGGCACCTCGTCGTGGACCACCACCTTCCAACGCCCCTATGTCGGTGCCATGCTCATGGCCGGGTTCGCCACATTCCCCCGAACCTCCCTGACCCCTTCCGGTCGCCTTAGAACCCCCGCCGTGCCCACACATTCGTCTCCTACGGAGCTCAGCCAAGGACTCAAGCGGCACCGTCGCTGGAGGCCAGGGAGCCCCCTCTCTGGCTGGCCATTAAATCCCCGACGTTCATCTCATATCGGATGGCTTGGATTTAAATAGATCAAACCTAATTCTACCTGTCCGCTCGGGATCTAGTCGCTCGAGTTCATCCCTCACCTGTGCCCCTACCATCGGGCCCAGCCTGTCAGCCTCGCTGACCCCAGGCCGCTTCCCTCCCTGCCCCACCTGTTAGCCACGCGCGCCCGCCCGCCAATCTAATCTCGACCGTTGATCCGAGATCCAATGGTCGAGGGAGCCCAATACCCCTTTGGTTGGCTGTTTTGTAAAGGAAACTCTCGGTTCCCTGGAATTATAACACGCAATCCAATTTTCTTTCAGCCGAGCCCCGGTTTCTTGCAGAGAGGTCCCTGGTCTTTATTTTAATCACAGAAATGGGTTTAATTTAGTGTTTTTGAGTTCTAAAACTTGTAAATCTCATATCTTTTGCATATGAACTCCAAATTAGGTGGTTCAAATTGCAAAATGTTCATAATGTTCTTGTCTATATGTTTAAATGATATTCACCCACTATTTGCATGTCTTAATTTTGTGGCTAGACTCTAGGTTAATTTAAAGTGATAGAATAGTTATTAAAGGTAAGATAAAAGTGAAATCCTAATAAATGTGTCTCTTAATATGAAAGTTGTCCAACTTTCCAAAATATACAACTTTGATATATGGACCTCTAGCAAACTCTCTCTAGATTCAAAACTCCACTTTTGGGCTAGTTTAAGGTTTCAATTGAGATTGCTTTTCTCCAACAATCTCACAACTTTGGGTTCATCGCTTAAGAGTAGATTTACTCCTTAACCTAAGATCCAACTTTGGTGTATAGAGCTCATGTCCAAAATGACACTGGTTTAGAAGTGGTGCACTTAAACTTGATTGCAAACAGGGTTTTAATCTTCTCTGGCTCCCAACAACACAACACACCACATTTGAGTTGAATTTTTGACCTAGTAAAATGCATTCTAGGGATATCAAGCAAGATGATGCGGATGCATATGATGTCATGTCAAAGTTTTAGTTCTTGTAACACCAGGGGTGTTACAGTGTGGTTTCAAACCCCACCTACTACACCACTTTTTAATATTTTACGCTGAGTTCATTTGGAAGAAATGTAGGGATTTTTTGTAAAAAAATGACACGGGACGACCGTTGAAACTGGTGCTTTAAGTATACTAGTCGGTTACCCGTGTGTTGCGACGGCTCACAACAATATCCAAGTAAATTATCCACCAAAAAGATCTCAAGATTTTTTATTGATTGTCTCCGTTCTTCGCATAATATTTTTATGAATGCACGGGTACCATAGACAGCAAATCAGAGACCCCCATCCCTCGCCTCCCCCACTTCCAAGGTTTCGTAGAGCAGGAGGGAAAGGGAAGAGTTGGACATACCTGTTCGTTGCCAGAGAAGGACACGACGAAGACCTGGGCATCTGGAGGCGACATAGGTAGTATACCGCTAGATATATAGGGAGAGAGTACGCAAGCGGAGAAAGAAGCCCAGCCAGAGCTGCTCCAAACCGAGAGGCACCCGCACCAGGCATCAATCCGAGAAGCGCGAGAGAATGCGAGTGTCTTCCCAGCCCGACCTGGACCCACCGAAGCGACACAACACCACCACCACCAACTCTGTAGCATATGCCGACTGTTGCCACGCTACAGACCTTGGTTGTCCAATATCTTAGACCTAGACTCCTCATAGTCAAGATAACCTAAGCGTGGCAGGCGCCAGCATATCCTCCTCGACGGCACGCACGAAGAAAGGCCAGAAGCATGACTGACTCGCCCCATACCCACGTCGACTAGTGTCGGTCGGCTCGCGACTGCGACCATGGGCGGGGGCAGCAGGTTGGGGAGGAAGAACATGGCGAAGGCCGGGAAGACGAACGGGACGTCCGACAATGGCGAAAACGATGGCGCGCGCATGATGTGAAACGTCCTCGTGGATGTGCAATAGCCACTGTGCGAGTCGGTGTTGGGGCTGGTGTCGGACGAATACGGGGAGGAGGTGCATGCTCCTACGCCCTCTGTCGAGAATGGGGTGGTGCAGAGGTGGATGCATGAGGGGAGAGAGAAAAGAAGTAGAATGGCGAACGAGGTGGTGGCAACTGAGGCGAGGACCATCATTAGCGTACGGAGGTATAGATAGCCAGATGGGTCATGTCTGGCGAGCCGGTCCGAGGTACGACCCATTTAATAGTGCCTGTGCAAACCCGGCACGAGCGCCGTGCGGTGCTTGGGCCGTAGCCTCGGCCTGTAGTGTTGGCCCGGCCCGACACGATTATTTGCCCGACACGATTATTTTTTTATTTTACAAAAAAACATATATACGTATGTACAATTTATATTCAATATTATAAACACTTGAACTTGATGTTTTACTGGTTAGACAAATTTGTCTAGTGTCTCCCACCCTTCTTCCATTAACATGGTGTTGGTTTAAATCCCAACTCCTACACCACTTTTTAACATAACCCACCTCCTGCACCGCTTTTTAACATTTTACGCTGAGTTGATTTAGAAGAAATATAGGGACTTTTTTGTAAAAAGATGACCGTTGAAACTGGTGCTTTAAGTATACTAGTCGGTTGCCCGTGCGTTGCGACGGCTTATAACAATACCCATGTAAACTATCCACCAAAAAAATTTAAGATTTTTTATTGATTGTCTCCGCTCTCCGTATAATATTTTTTTAATTGGCTAACTGATGTTATTGTTTACTCCATCCAATATGTCTTGGTACAACACGGCCAATGAAGTGAGTGATTAGAAGAAAGTTCACAACGACTAACTGAACGAACACAGATTATAAAATGACATAATTCCACCATACAGAGACCAAATAAAAGAAAGTTTGTGAGCTCAAGTTTCTAAAATAAATCACATGAACTCAAACTTATAAAAAGATAGATCAAAATATGGAATGATTGCTAAAGTCAGGCATCAATAAAAATTGGATGTGCTCCATATGAATTATGCTACTTCGTAGCAATTACTAACGTTTAAAACCAACAAATAACCTTTCATTTTACTGTTAGTATACAAATCATTGTTGCTCCATCCAATTCAGCAATGTCAAACACCATTGAGTCCATTGCGACAATGTGGTCTCAGAAATGACCTAATGCTTGCAAAAGCACAGAACGTCGTGACGTGCTTGGGTTGTAGTCTCGGTCCGTAGTGTTGGCCTGGCCCGACACGATTATATATTTTTATTAAAAAAAACGTATATACATATATATAATTTATATTCAATATTTAAAACATCTGAGTATGATGTTCTATTGGTTAGACGGCTTCATCTAGTGTCTCCTGCTCTTCTTTTATCAGGGCATCGGTTCAAATCTCACCTCCTACACAGTTTTTTACCATTTTATGCTGATTTAATCAAATGGGACGACGGGCTAACTGGCCCGGCACAGTCAGCAGGTCGGCATGATGTGCTTGAGCCAGAGTTGTGGCCCACACGTGCATTGTGTTAACACTAGTACAATTTGGCTCTATACAAGCGGTAGGCTTTTTACATCACACGCGGTTTGGTTAGAAAACCGCCTGTGATGGCACAGGCGGTTCGGTACGCATGTGATGTAATAGTATCACAAGTGGTTTTTGTTTAGAACCGCCTGTGGTGCTCTATCCTTTTCACAAACGGACCCTAAATAAAAACCGCCTGTGATTGTGAAAATATGAAAAATACAATTTAAATATGAAATATTTTAATTTTTAACAAAAATATGCAAATACAATTTAAATGAATTAATATTTAATTTTTAACAAAAATATGCAAATACAATTTAAATGAATTATAATAGCACACATAGATAACTAGAGAGATTTTAAATTAATTGGCAACCACAATTCATAGTCGATCATACATGATAACAAATACAATTTGATTCATACAATTTTTCATGAACTACCATTTTTCCGCATGTATGGCTTTAAATTCTTATCAATTTTCTTTTCCACACGCTTGATTCTCTCTGGACCGTTAAAGACGAACATCTCTTCATACTTATTGTATTCCTCATCTTGGTCTCCCACATTCTCAACTCCAACAATTTTTTGCTTTCCAGAAATAACTACATGCATCTTCTCATCTGCTGGATCGAGTACATAGAACACTTGTGCAACACATTCGGCGAGAACCCACGGGTCATCTTTATATCCTACTTTCTTTAAATCTACCAGTGTGAGTCCGTAGTTATCCACTATCACCCCACGGGATGTTGTACCCATTGGCACTTAAATAAGGGTATTTTCATGCTTGGGCCATAATCAAGTTCCCATATTTCCTCTATGAATCCAAAATATGTGGTCTTCTGTCCATGTAGGTCAAAAGCATCGATACGAACACTGCTATTTTGTGCAACACTTTTCATGTCTTTTGATTTAGTATAGAATGTGTACCCATTGATGTCATATGCTTGCCATGATGTCACAAAACACGATGGCCCAGAAGCCAAATTCTTCATTGTTTTCTCTTCCAAAGAGTCTCCGAATGGGATGTTTTTGTCCATTAACCATTCGCTGAAACGATGTTTGTGCTCCCTCATGATCCAGTCCTCTGTGCGGTTCTGATTTTCTTTACGAAGCTCATCCAGGTGTTCCTCTATGTAAGGCTCGGCTATCGTGAGATGTTGTAGTACACTACCATGATCACAATGTACTAGCTTGTAATCCTCAACACGAAAAGTTTTCTTGCCCATTCTCCCTCTCCCACATAGTTTACCCTCATGTTTAGGTACAGGCACACCTATCATTGTTCCGTCACTGATGTAATCTATACAGCTCTCAATCACTTCTTCTGTAGTGTATCCCTCCATGATTGAACCCTCTGGGTGAGCGCGATTTCGCACATAACCTTTTAATACTCCCAGGTATCGCTCCAACTGAAACATATGATGTAAATATAGTGGCCCTAATATTTTTATCTGATCCATGAGATGTATGATTAGGTGTACTTGCATATCAAAAAATGATGGAGGAAAACACATTTCAAGCTTGCACATAGTCTCGATGATGTATGCCTTTAGATAGTCCAAGTCTTCTAAAGCTATTACTTTTTGTGAAACCGCATTGAAAAAGTAACACAAGTGTGTGATGAAAACTTTGACATGCTCTGTTTCGAGGGCTCTTACCGCAATTGGGAGGAACACCGTCATCATCACATGGCAGTCATGAGAGTTGTAGCCAAATAGAGACAAGTCCTTCATCCTGACTAGTCTGCTGATATTGGATGAGAAACCTGTGGGCACTTTGACCCCACACAAACATTTGCAAATCTTTGTTCTCTCCTCAACTGACAAGTTGTAGCTAGCTGGGGGGAGGTAAGGCTTCCCTTTGCCACTATCCACTGGATGAAGTTCCGGTCTGATTTGAAGATCTACTAGATCATTGCGTGATTTGAGTCCGTCTTTTGTCTTACTCGGCATGCCCAACAAGGTTCCAATGATGCTGTCAAAAACATTTTTTGTTACATGCATCAAATCAATGCTGTGGCAAATTTCCATATCCTTCCAGTATGGGAGGTACTTGAAAAAAATTGATTGCTTCTTGAAAGTTGTGTAAGTTGAAGGGTCAGTTCTCTTTCTCTTTTCTCCTTTGTTTTTTCCCTTTCCGAATACAACATGAATGTTCTTTACAATTTCAAAAACAAGTTTCCCCCTATAAGGCTTTGGTGCACCTTCACTTTCCAGTTGATTGTTAAATTCCTCTTTCTTCTTTTGGTACTTATGCTGCTTCATCAAAAACTGTCTATGTCCCATGAACACCAACTTCTTGGATGATTTAAAGTACATGGAAGCAGTTCCATCGACGCACACTACACAACCATTCTTTCCTTTAGTCTTTTGCCCTGATAGTGTGGCGCCACCGGGAGAATCATGGATGGTAACAAATATAATTGCTCTTAAGTTGAAATACTCATGGCAATACTCATCCCATATTCTAACTCCTTCATTCCAGAGCTTTGTCATATCTTCCATAAGAGGTTCTAGGAACACATCAATATCAACACCAGCTGATTTCGGACCTTGAATAAGAATAGTCAACATAATGTACTTTCTTTTGTGACACAGCCATGATGGAAGGTTGTACATCGTTAAAGTCATGGGCCAGGTGCTATGTACACTTCTTTTTTCACCAAATGGATTCATTCCGTCTGTACCCAAAGCAAATCTTACATTTCTGGTTTCTTTGGCAAACTCAGGATACATAAGATCGAAATTGTTCCATTGTGATGCATCAGCAGGGTGTCGAATCTGTTTGTTATTCTGCTTGCGATTTTCAGCATGCCAACGCATAAGCTCAGCCTCCCTAGGATTTGAGAACAAACGTTTTAAGCGATCAATTACTGGAAGATACCACATCACCAAAGCTGGGATCTTTGACTTCTTTTTCCCATCCATGTCATCAAAAGTGTCATCGTCACTTTCAGGTCCAATAGTGGATTTCTTGTTTTTATTTTTCTTCGGGAATTTTTTTACACAGTCTTGATTGTAGCTCTTCTTGTATCGACTGACATTGCAAACTAGGCATCTTGATGCGTTCTCAAAATCGCCACGATAGAGAATACAATGGTTCGGACATGCATGAATTTTTTGCACACCCAGAGCTATGGGAGATATAAGCTTCTTCGCTTTATAAGTGCTTGTTGGTAGTTTGTTGGGTTTTGGTAGTAATTGGGACAGAAAATTCAAAAGATCTGTGAAGCTAGTATCAGACCATCCGGCGCTAGCCTTCAACTTCAGAAGTTCTAGAACTATACGCAGTGTAGTAAACTCTTTGTCACAACCCTTTGATTCATCATATAAAGGTTCTTTTGAGGCACTTTCCAGTCCCTCCATTTTAGATAGCCCTTTCTGCGATCCCACATAACTCAACATTTCTGGTTCCATATGGCGCAACATCTCTTCGCAATCAAATTCTTCAAAATCTTGATTAGCATCCACATTATCCACTTTACCATCAACTTTAAGATCTAAAATTCCGACAACTCTCTCGTCATTACCAGGCACTTCACACGGATCCAACTCACCATGTTCTGACCATATCGTGTAATTGTTTTTAAACCCTCTTTTTAGCAGATGTGATTGGATTACTCTTGTATCTCTCCAAGCTATCTTATTATCACAATCGATGCACGGACATAATATCTCCTTGCTCTTTCGCAAATTCGCGTGCTTGTTGGCCGCTTCAATAAAGCTTCTCAAATTTCGAATATACGACGGATGTGGTCTTGGCACATTGTACATCCAACCTCGGTCCATTACCTATCCCTATATTGATTAACATCAATAAAATCATTAATTAATTGAATTCATCCATAAAACATGAAACGAATTGATGTGCATGAAAATGAAACAAACATTGCAACAATAGGTACCTTGAGGTGAGACAACTGTGTTTTTAAAGAATCTTTAAACTAGATCAACTATTATAAGTCCAAATCTTGAATTCCAAAGCGTTTCTTCAAATCCGGTCTATATTACAAAATTGAGGCAAAAAATCGCATCAAAATGAGAAAGAAAACAAATGGAGATCATATATATGCATAAACTATTGAAATCAATCAATGAACTCAAAAACAAAACCTTCTCTCTGTAGATCTCAAAAAAAACTCGCCGCCGCTACAGTGATGTGAATGTTCTGGGAGTTAGGGTTCTGGAACCCGTGGGGGCTAGTCCTTTTATAGTGTACACACATCACAGGCGGATATTTAGCAAAACCGCCTGTGATAGATAACATCACAGGCGGTTTTTTACTCCGACCGCCTGTGAAGTTAATCTATCACAGGCAGTCGGAATAAACAACCGCCTGTGATGTTATCTATCACAGGCGGTTTTGCTAAATATCCGCCTGGGATTCTTTACAATATAAAAGGCTCGTTGGTCGGCAGGAACCCTAACTCTTCCCGCCCGAGCTGACACAGTTGCGCCGCCAGGCTGCCGTCGTGTCCCCGTCCCCGAGCACGAGCCCGAGCGCCGCCGTCCCCGTCCCCGAGCTCGAGCGCCACCGTCCCCGTCCCCGAGCCCGAGCGTCGCCGTCCCCGAGCGCCCGAGCAACGTCGTCCCCTTCACCGAGCCCGAGCGCCGCCGTCCCCTTCACCGAGCCCGAGCGTCCGCCGTCCCCGAGCCCGAGCGCCGAGTCCTCGAGCCCAAGCGCCGCCGTCACGGTCCCCGAGCCCGAAGCGCCGCCGTCCACGAGCTCTTTCTTCTTCCTCTCGAAGTAAGGTCGAAGTTCAGGTTCCATTTCTTCTTCCCCGAGCTCTTAATTCACATACGTCGCCATACAAATGTTGGTGATTAGTCGTCATATGCATCTCTTGATCTGTTGTAATTCAGTCTGTTCGCTACAAGCAAGCAATGTTCTACAAATTGTGTATATGCATTCTTATTTCAGTTCAAGAGCTGTAAAGCCCAAAATTGGTAGGAAAAAAAATATATGGATAAATAAGTAAATATATAAGTGGATGTTTCGGGGATTCCTTGATTTCCTTTTTATACTCAGCTAATGACATTAAATTATGCAAATAACAAATAAACAAATAAAGAAATGTGCACCCCATGCTGATGTTATGTGATGCATCTTATTTGAATCAAGGAAACATAATTTAAATTGACCTCAAAAGAAAATATAAAACATAGGGGAGAAAGGAAATTTTAATAAAGTTATTCTTTTCTTCCATATTTACACAATATAGAGAATAATAAATAAATAATTGCAGTGCAAGTAATAGAATAATTAGAATTTGATTTGATGTTTGAAATCTGGAAATTAAAAACCATAATTTGAATTTAGTTTGAGTTTTGATTTGGAAATAAAACAGAAATTATAAAAGAAAAAGAAAACAAAAATGGAAAACGCACCTGGGCCAAATCTCCACTGGCTCGGCCCATCTCTCCTCTTTCTCGCCCCTCGAGCGTGCGCCGGCCCAGCTAATTTTGGCGCCGACATCATGGGCCCACCGGTCATCTTCACGCGCGCGCGCGCTCGTTTGTGTGTCGCTGCCAACTCGGGCCCGCGCGTCAGCGCTTTCTTCTCCCTCGTGACCGAACGAACTTGCCGCGAGCTCCGCGTGCTTCTCGGGCGCCGTTCCAACCACCGCGCGGATTCCGGGTCCGAGGTTCGCCAGCGCGGGGGGGTGGGGAAATAAAGACTCGACCGTGCCGTAGGTACCTGCCTATCGTGCTCTTGCCGCTGTTCCATAAGCACCATCGCGCCGCCGTGGGTTATTCTTGTCCGCCGCAAGTGAAGCTCGTCGTAGCTGGGACTCTGTCCTCTGGGTTGGCCTAGGCTGGGTCGCCATCGTCTAGGGTGGCCGTCCGCGACCTCAATTGGAGGGCGGACCTTGGGGAGCACGGGTAATTCCTCACCGTGATCCTGCCACCGTCGTACATCCGCCCATCGCCGTGGCCACGCTCCTGTGCCTCATTCCGTCGGTAAGAAACCCATTCAATCGACTCGCCTCGTCCTCCTCTACGTTTAGCTCGGTCCAATTTGGGTTTGGCGCTCGGGAACGGCCGATTGGCAGCCTCGCCGGCGTGCTCCGCCGAGCGTGCAGGGCGGCGCCGCCGTGCGGGTGTGCTCCGTTGGGGGAAAAAGAAGAACGATCGGGGGCCGTTCGATCCTTCTCGGATGGCTGCGATTAAAAGACAGGATAACGTTTCGCTTTGTTGAATCATAACCGTAGGATGCAAATCGTTCGGTAGAGCTTGGATCTAGGCTCAGAGCGATATTAGCCGTTGATCTCATATCCATTGGCCGGAGGAGTGTGCGGGTTTGGAGGGCGCTCAATTTTGATCTGGAGCGTCGCTCATTGATCCAACGGCCGAGATCTAAGAATACCCCTTCGCCGTGGCAATCTTTGTAAAGAGCCCATGTTCTTTTTGTAAATGAACCCGCCGTCCACTTAGCTAGGTTCTGAGTCTCAGGAATTCTTCTGTAATAGCCCCTAGGTTTTCTGGAAAATGAGGCCCCGTCCAGAATAGTTTTAACCCGAGAATTTAAATTTCAAATTGATTTTCAATGTATAAATAATGTCTAGAACTTCAATAATTCATAGAAAATGCATATGAACTCCAAATTACTCCATTCCAGTTCCTAAAATTTTATAATTTTATTCTCTATCACTTAGATCCTCTGTTTTGTCATGAAAACAGTAATAAATTTAATTTCTTACTTAAACCCATTTTAAACACATAAAACATTTGAAAATGCATAACTTAAAATCTATAAGTCCAAAAATTATGATTTCTGTTCCTAGAATTTTATTTTAATGTGTAGATTATTACTGTGTATTTTGCATATATGTTTGGTGTAATGTTAATTTTGCCTATACAATGTTTGTCTGTATTGCTACGACTAGCAGTGAGGTCACGAGTCATCTGAAGAGCAAGTTGGTACCTGGAATCTCAAGTCCCAGGCAAGTTGTGCCCTTGATCACTTCTTTTACCCACTCATGTTCTAATTAATCATAATGATCTGCATAGGTTAATTTTGATGGGACCCAATAGGTTACCCCAGTTTGACTATCTTCATACCTTGATTACCACTGAACTTTTTGGGTAGTACCTGCTAGTGCTATATGTGGTTTTGGGTATGAAGGTTACACTATTCAAGATTATACTTTTGTTATCAGTTGTTATTTATGGTTCATGTTAAGATCATTATGTTAATTGGAACATGGAGAACCACCCGGGAAAACAGTGCTACCACAAGGGTTTAATGGGACGCCCTTGGCTGATTAATTAGGAAAGCTAGTGGAAGACTACCTTACCCGAAAGGGGCAAGGGTAGTAGGGGAGTGGTCAGTGTAGGGAGGCCCTCGGGAGGATTTTGCTGCGATGGCAGTCCTGCAAGGGATTCCTGCTAGGGAGGCCCTCGGGAGGATTTTGCCGCGATGGCGGTCCTGCAAGGGATTCCTGCATTGGAACTTCCTATAAACTGTAGCGGGTTTTCTGAAGCTAGTGGAACTTTGTAAAGGCCTCGTAGTGTTGCCCTGCCTCACCTCCTCGGTAGAGGTGTATGGGATTGGCCGTCTCTTGGCAGATGGGTAACACGACTTGTGGGTAAAGATGCGCAACCTCTGCAGAGTGTAAAACTGGTATACTAGTCGTGCTCACGGTCATGAGCAGCTCGGACACTCACATGATTAATTTATGGAACTAAATTCAATTTGTCATATGCATTGCATCGCAGGTGATGTTGTTATTACTTTTGTTCTACTACTTAATTGGGTTTGGTATTTACTTATACTTAGTAACTGCTAATAAAATTTTGACTAACTTTAAAAGCAATGCTCAGCTCTAACCATCCTCTTTGGTAAGCCTTACACTTCACGTGAGCTCCCACCTTTGGCGAGTTCATGCACATTATTCCCCACAACTTGTTGAGCGATGAACGTATGTGAGCTCACTCTTGCGGTCTCACACCCCCACAGGTCAAGAACAGGTACCACAGGATGAGGCGCTTGGAGGATGTTGTGGCAAGTTCGTGAGAGGTCTAGGCCGTCGTCTCCCAGTCAACTTTGGGTTGCTGGACCATTGTCACCTTATAATGTAATTATTTATTTTTTATAGAACTCCTGTTATATATAAAGATGTGACATTCGATCCTGTGCCACTATACATCATATGTGTGAGACTTGGTCCTAGCATACCTGGTGTTTATGTTCGCGCCCGGGTCTTGGTGCCCCTAAAACCCGGGTGTGACAAGAGCCAAGCAGAAAAATGCTCTTAATAACATTTCATTGTGTATATGAAGGTTTCGTAAGTACTTGGAGTATTTCATAAGTGCTTCACTTGCTGCGTTGAGGTGCATACATTATTCACGAAGTAATAGTCTGCCCAATCGATGGCTATCCCTGATTATCAGTGCTTAGATTAATTACTTGTTGGGGACTTGTTCTCAAATGCTAAGAGTTAAGAACAAGGCAACATAAAAAATGTTAAGTGTTAAAGTCCTTCGTCCTTCGAAACATTACATCCCTTCGGGAAACAATGAGTTTCGGACGAAGGTCATAAGAGACATACCTTCGTAAATATAACAAGTAATGACGAAGGATTCATATAAAGCATGAAATATAATATAGACATCATCATGGAATCATTTCTATTTTATTAACATGGAAAAATAGAAATGATTTCAAATTACAATTGTACCTTCGGTCCTGAGAGAAGGTAAAAAATACGAGCGTGACGCAAAAGCAGATGCCAAGTCAGCGTGAACAGTACGGGAGTACTGTTCATCTATTTATAGACGCGGGACGCAGCCCACGTAAAATTACATTCATGTCCATTACATTTGCCAATGACTTATGGAAATCTGTCAAGGCCCAAGTAGTCTTTTCATCTTTAAGTCGGTTCCCCTCTCTGCTATCGCGACGAAGCTTCCCTGCGCGCAGCTTCGGCTGTGCACCATCCTTCATGGAGCTTGGTAATCAGTCCGTTCTCCATTTTAATCCTCCTTCATCTGGTTCAAGCTTCGTCCTGACCGTACTTCATGTTCATAGTTCTGAGTCCGAAGGTACCTGTTCACATAATCCACTTGGAAAACATTGTCAAATCATGTTTTTGAGGACCTTCGGAGGACAAAGGCCCCCAACAGTAGCCCCTCGCAATATTAATTTGTTAATGATAAATTCAGATTGCGATATGGACGAAGGCCTTGAGCCGAAGGTCCGAAAAAACACCTTCCCTTTGCTAGAATAGCAACATTCACTGACAAGCGGGGTCTTTCATTTTTCAACGCCCTGGGGGTATAAATATGATCATACCGCAAACTTATTTGGTACGCACACTTGCCATCTGCTTCCGCCTACTAAATTTTTAGCTCTTGTGCACTAAGATTTGCTGATCTTTTTGATTTTGAAGCTTCGACCTTGAAAACAGTTTTTTAGCGTTTCCGAAGATGTCTGAAGGTAAGAAGATCCCTGCTGAGACGAAGCTGAGCCTCGACGAAGAGAAGAACTTGGGGTTCCTTATAGCGATGGCGGAGACCAATACAGAGAAAATCACCAAGGAGATTCTTGAAGGTTTGTCCGAAGATACTGGTGACAGCGACAGTTACGATGTAGAAAGTGGTGAGGAAGAGTCCGAAGATCGACCATGGCGGCCAAGTCACACGGTTTTCGGGAAAACCACTATTAAGCAGAATCATATTGATAATATGAGGGGGAGGTATTTTCGAGATATATCTATTGTGAGGGTTGATGCTGGAGAAAAGACTTCTCCCACTCCCGAAGAAGATGAAGTCGTAATCTTCCGAAGCTTTCTCAAGGCTGGGCTTCGATTCCCCCTAAGCAACTTTGTTGTTGAAGTCCTGAAGACATTTCAAGTCTACCTTCATCAAATTACTCCCGAAGCTATCATAAGAATGGGGATGTTTGTCTGGGCTGCGAGAAGCCAAGGTTTAGAAGCAAATGCTAAAAGCTTTTGCAATATTCATGAGTTGTTATACGAGACGAAGCCCTGGGGGAAGGAACAATATCACAACAACTTTGGGTGTTACAGCTTCGGTGCCCGCTCCGGGTCAAGCCGCCCTGTGCCAACCTTTCGGAAGAGGTGGCCCGGAGCCTGGATGACAGAGTGGTTCTATGTAAAGAATGACTTATCAGCGCAGGAAGATGTTAAGAGTATTATTATGCGCCCCATCTGGCAACGCTTCAGACTCCGAAGGCCGAAGGTTGAAATGGATGAAGCAGCCGAGGAATGCCAAAGAGCCTTCGGCGTAATCTGCTCTTTCATTGGGACAAGGGACTTGGTCCAAGAGCATATTGCCTTCAGGGTATGGCCACTTGCAGGAAAGTGGGAAATGCCGAAGGAGACCATCAAAGAGTCCGACGAAGGCGGACTAGTCAGACTGAAATACACATTCAAATACGGGGATAAGTTTGTTGAACCTGATGACGACTGGTTGAAAAGCATTGAAACATTAAGTGACGAACTGCTTGGGGCATATTCGAAGGCCGAGAACACTGCATTATCAGCAGCCTTCGGAGGCTGAAAGAAGAAACCGGTACTGGGTCGCAAAAGAAAAAATACTTCTCCTGCGACAGAAGCTACCACGAGTGCCACTAGCGAGCCAGCGCCGCAAAGGAAAAAGATGAAGGTGCTCACCCACCGAGCGCGTTTTATTGAGCCGGCCACAGTGCCAAAATTTATTGGTGAAGTCTCTTTGGCCTCTGAAGCTACAGAACCAGCTCCAGTGCCGAAGATAGAAGAGAAAACTGAAGCGCCTTCAGCCGAAAAAGCAGAAAAACCGAAGATTGAAGAGCCAAAAATATCGGAAATCTTAAGTCCTTCAGCAAATGTCGAAACAATAAAAAATCAAAAGGGCCCGTTGGTGACCCCGAAAAGAAAAAGAATGGTGAACGTGTTAGATGTTTTGGAGACAATTAAGTCTTCAAGCACAACTCCAAAGAAGACTATTGAAGTTGCTGAAGTGTCTACCGAAGCTGAAGTTGCTGAAGCTTCGAAGCAACAACCTGAAGCTGAAGCTGGGCCTTCAGAGCCCATCAAGGATCAATCTTTGGAAACAAAAATATCAGAGCCAAATTTGGTTGAGGAAATTGACACTGCCGCCCCCGAAGCTCCTTCCAACATATGCAATTACATCGTGCGACATGCTTCGGGGAAGAAATTATCTGAAGAAGAGATTTATGAAGCCAATCACTATGCCAGAGAGTTAAAATATCCGAAGGGGGCAGTAGTGTTTAATGGGACAAATGAAGATGACTTCCTGTACTGCCTTCCTGATAATAAAGAACTATCTGTCTGCCGAGAGATGGCTAGAAGTATGGGGTTCCCGAAGCTCGAAGCTGGATTATGTGCTATGACAAAGGAGGATCTCGCGGACAGTCTTGCGCACAATAGCCTAAAGGTATAGGAATTAGACGCTTGAAAAAATTTTTTAATATATAATTCATTCTTTTATTCTTATATGGATTCTTTTTCGTATAGGGCCTAATCCTAAGCAACGCATTAAGAGCACAAAAAAGTGCCGAAGATGAGAGCTATGAAATTGCGTTCAACAATTTACGCTCAGAAGTTATTAAACTGAGAAACGAAGCTCTAGAAAAAGATAAAATTCTGCTTACATTAGTAGACAAAATAAAAAAGGACGAAGCTGCTGCAAAGGTTCAGGCCGAAGCTCAGAGACACGAAATAAAAGATCTTCAGAAGCAACTGGCCCGGGCGAAAGAAGAACGCATACTTGAAGAAACAAGACGGGAATGCAGCGACCAATGGGCTGATCATTTAGAAGCAACCATGGAAGAGCTTCGGTCTTCTAAGAAAAAATGCTACGAAAAATCCATGGAATGCGTAAAGAAAATTAAGACCAGCTTCGCCAGCGTGGGCGCATTTTCCAGTGAAGAGAATTTCTCAAGAGGCAATCCCGAAGGTCCAATAGAATGGATCAGTCACGAAGCAGAGGCCTTCGAGGAAATCCTGAGTAGCCGCGGTGACATCTGCGCTTTTTCGGGCGCCAGGGGAGTTGCTACTGTCTTGGAGAAGAAAGGTTGTGAACATGTAAAATCTTTAGCTCAGTCCGAAGCTGCCTTATCCTCCGAAGACATCAAAGACCCCTCGGCCGAAGCAAGCATGGTTGGTGGCAAATTCTTTACTGACGTCTGGGACAACAGCGGCCGAGAAATGGTGCAAGAAATTATTCAAAGGAGTGAAAAAGGCATCCATGATGCTAGGAAAGTGACAGAAGTTGCCGAAGGGCAAATAGGTATTAATTAGTCGCTCTTATTGTGTCGTAATTTTTATTTCAAACTTTGCTCGCGGTTTGTAATAGTAATGCAAAAATATTCTCTTCCCTCAGAACCTACTGGATCGTCTGTTGACCCTCACACAAAAGAGGATGACGAAATCAAACAAATGGCCGAAGCTATCATGGATAAAGTTGTTGAACAACTTCTAAATGAGGCTGCCGAAGTAGTATTAAGAGAAGACTAGGTGTTATTAGAAAAAACATTTGAAGTGTGATCTATGTAATATTTTGTACATTTGAATGTAATATACAAGTCTCTTTTCATTATTCAATTCTTTACGATGCATGAAATTCTACATACATACCATTTTTGAGCCTTCGGCGAAAAAACACCTTCCCTTCTTTTCATGCTTCGTGAAGAAGACATTCTCCGTTAAAACTATTCTGATGACTTATGTCCACGCTTCGTGAAAACATTCTCCGAAGCTGTGCAATTTCGATATTACTCTGATGAAGCACGTCCATGCTTTGTGAAAACATTCTCCGAAGCTGTATTCCGAAGATTGTCATTGTATTCCCTCGTGACTTTACACAATTTTCACTTTCTCAAAGCGTCCTTTCGAAGGTTGATACTGTGTCCCCTTCTTTTGCCATATGCAACATGATGTATGATGCTTATGCTATGCAAAATGATGTGATGATGTTATGTTATGCAAATGACGTTTGTTCCGAAGATACACACAAAATATATTTATAAGCTCTGCATTCCCTTAGGAACGTCTTTGGAGCTTCTTCGCCTTTTACTTAGGCGGTATCAGCGTTGACTTTTCGCTGTAAGCTCTGCATTCCCTTAGGAACGTCTTTGGAGCTTCTTCGCCTTTTACTTTAGGCGGTATCAGCGTTGACTTTTCGCTGTATGCTCTGCATTCCCTTAGGAACGTCTTTGGAGCAAAAAACTTACACTGCGCTCCCTTTGGAACGGCTTTTTGTAACTTCGGCAACTTACTCTGCGTTCCTTAGAACGACTTTTTGTTGCTTCGAAGGATTTTTAATAATTCGAAGGTCCTTGTTACCGCAAATTTTTAAGCTTCAGCAACTTAAGCCTGTGGAGAAGATAGGTTTTCCTGATAACCAACCACAAAACTATTACATGAAAACTAAAATACTCTTTATTACACAGAAAATAGAACTAAACGGAAAAGACTGCTATCAAAGTAGGATATTTGTCAATAAATGTGCTTCGACTCTGGCACAGTACTATTGACTGTGCGAGCTTCAGATTGCTCTCTGAGATCCCTTTGGTGCGGAACATATTGGCTCCCTTCTGGCTGTTGGCCTTGTTGCAGCGGAGGTGGGGGCGGGGGCTGTTGCCATGAAGCTTGAGGTTGACTCGTCGAAGCTACGGAAACTGCAGGGTGGTTGCCCACGTATTCCGGGATGTAAGGCTGATGGTACGAAGCAGTATGCATGACCTGCTTCGGCTGGCCCTGTTGCGCTGCAGCTTCTGCTAGCTCCTTTTGTTTCTGGATAGTAACATGGCACATCCTGGTGGTATGGCCCTTGTTTTCACCACAGAATAAGCAAAATACCCTCCTTGGTTGATCTCCAAATCTTCCGCCGAAGCCCCTGGCGCCTCTGCCTCTTGGAGCTGGTGGCCGGAAGAAAGTTTGCTGTTGCCCCGAAGCCTGTGAGGAGCACTGCGGTCTATTCTGCTGACTCCCCTTATCATCATTTTGAGTGGAGTTGTGGATGGACCTGACATGCCTCGGATAGAATCTTCCTCCGAAGCCCCTGGTCATTTCAGAAAATCTGAAGGCCTCCTCCCTTCTTTGGCGAAAGTCATTATCGGCACGAATGTACTCGTCCATCTTTTGGAGCAGCTTCTCCAGAGTCTGAGGAGGCTTCCTAGCAAAGTATTGAGCTGCAGGTCCAGGACGAAGCCCCTTGATCATGGCTTCGATGACAATTTCATTGGGCACCGTTGGTGCCTGCGCCCTCAAACGCAAGAACCTTCTGACATACGCCTGAAGGTATTCTTCATGATCCTGAGTGCACTGGAACAAGGCTTGAGCAGTGACCGGCTTCGTCTGAAATCCTTGAAAGCTGGTTAACAACATATCCTTCAGCTTCTGCCATGAAGTGATCGTTCCTGGTCGAAGGGAGGAATACCAGGTCTGAGCAACACTCCTGACGGCCATAACGAAAGACTTTGCCATGACTGCAGCATTGCCACCATACGAAGACACTGTTGCTTCGTAGCTCATCAAGAACTGCTTCGGGTCTGAGTGGCCGTCGAACATGGGAAGCTGGGGTGGCTTATAGGACGGAGGCCAGGGTGTAGCCTGCAGCTCAGCGGACAGAGGAGAGGCATCATCGAAAACAAAATTTCCATGATGGAAATTGTCATACCAGTCATCTTCGTTGAAGAAGCCCTCCTGATGAAGGTCTTTTTGTTGAGGCCTTCGGTTCTGCTCATCGTGGGTAAGATGACGAACTTCTTCAGAAGCTTCGTCTATCTGCCTTTGCAGCTCAGCTAGCCTGGCCATCTTTTCCTTTTTCCTCTGCACCTGTTGATGAAGCATCTCCATATCCCTGATCTCTTGGTCTAGTTCATCCTCCTGAAGCGTCGGGCTGACAGCCTTCCTCTTCTGGCTTCGGGCCTCCCGAAGAGAAACGGTCTCCTGGTTGGGGTCCAGCGGTTGCAGTGCTGCAGCCCCAGTCGCTGAAGCTTTCTTCGGCGCCATAGCGAAGGTCTATAGCTTCCGAAGGTGTTCAAAAAACTCAAAGTGGAAGTGAGTTCACCGGAGGTGGGCGCCAATGTTGGGGACTTGTTCTCAAATGCTAAGAGTTAAGAACAAGGCAACATAAAAAATGTTAAGTGTTAAAGTCCTTCGTCCTTCGAAACATTACGTCCCTTCGGGAAATAATGAGTTTCGGACGAAGGTCATAAGAGACATACCTTCGTAAATATAACAAGTAATGACGAAGGATTCATATAAAGCATGAAATATAATATAGACATCATCATGGAATCATTTCTATTTTATTAACATGGAAAAATAGAAATGATTTCAAATTACAATTGTACCTTCGGTCCTGAGAGAAGGTAAAAAATACGAGCGTGACGCAAAAGCAGATGCCAAGTCAGCGTGAACAGTACGGGAGTACTGTTCATCTATTTATAGACGCGGGACGCAGCCCACGTAAAATTACATTCATGTCCATTACATTTGCCAATGACTTATGGAAATCTGTCAAGGCCCAAGTAGTCTTTTCATCTTTAAGTCGGTTCCCCTCTCTGCTATCGCGACGAAGCTTCCCTGCGCACAGCTTCGACTGTGCACCATCCTTCACGGAGCTTGGTAATCAGTCCGTTCTCCATTTTAATCCTCCTTCATCTGGTTCAAGCTTCGTCCTGACCGTACTTCATGTTCATAGTTCTGAGTCCGAAGGTACCTGTTCACATAATCCACTTGGAAAACATTGTCAAATCATGTTTTTGAGGACCTTCGGAGGACGAAGGCCCCCAACATTACTGTTGGCGTTTTCACTTACATATATTGTCAATATGCTTATTGCTTATTATTTGGTTGTCAATTACTTCTCATGTATCAGTTTTTTTATTTCTTTTATCCCTGTTGATTAAATGTTTGTATACCATTAAGGTGTTAGTATCCTTCGAATGAAGTCTATTTTTAGTGTTTTTTGACTACCTATCTTTGTTTGATAATCATTAGGCCAAATGTGCTTATGGCCACATACATCATGGAAGTACATAGCCATGACAATGTTATTATCTCCCTATGTTATAAGACTTGTTCTTATCTCCCTTCTAAGTTTTTTTAATACCTATCTTTACTTCCCAACCCTATGTTATAAGACTTGTTCTTATCTCCCATCTTTGACTTGTTCATAGCCATGACAATGTTATTTGGACCCCTCTTTTGCCCTATAAGCCACATCCTTGTTTTCCCTCTGATCCCTACCTTTGTTGCGATCTCAATTTTGATTGTGAGACTTGGTCATTTTCAGTTTCAGAGATGGTAAAAGAGCCACTTGACATGGTTGAGAGCTCAGTTCAAGTCATCGAGACACATGTTGACATCATTCGCAGTCTAGTGACTGATGGGGTTGTGGATACTAGTGAACCGGAATCAGTGTACACACTTAAGACCACTTTATTTCAAATTGGAGATGTATGCGACATGCTTGAGAAGTGTGCTCTGTCCATCAAAAAGTATGCTGACTCCAAGAGGGCTAAAATTATTCAAGATGAAGCCCTGCAATATGCTGAAGATGATGAAGCTGCGGATGATTTGGAGGAACTCCCAAGCCCAGATCTCCTTACTCAAGCCGACATATTGGAAAAATATTTTGGAATTGAGTATGATAGCGACCAGTCAAGGGGTTGTTGATGTTTAGTCCTAAACAACACGATATGAGTATCGTAGGTTTCACTCTTAGAGATAATGTATTTTGTATGAACCTCTTAGAGAGTGTCAAGTCAATGAACTATCTTCGAGTACTATTGGGAAGTGGATCTCTTTGATGTATTTTTTTCCCTAGTGATATCGATGGTGCCGAGTAGCACCAAATTTGGACTTGTGTCCATATCTATAGATGCTAGTAGTTGAGCACTAGCGCCTACAATCTTGACTACCTCATCCCTATTCTCTGTTTGGGACTTATATGGAGAATGGCATCGGCTGAATGCCTGAATCGGGTCGGGAAGCACGGAGCAGATAGAAGTGCACTTTCCAATGCAGTTAGACAGAGAAGGCATGGCTGTGATGTTATAATGCTGAAGGACCCCAAGAAGAGATTATGCCCTGTCATCCACCACTGCTCGTTATTTGTGGGCTTCACCGAGGGCTGGAAACATTTGGTGACAGCAAACGACCTTCGGGCTAAGGACGTCTGCGAGCTTGTTAAGGGGCCAGACGATGGTGAGCCGGTGTACTATGTCCGGATGTGTGGTCACAAAATTTAAAGCTGCCCCGACTTCATGTGTGCGCTTCTCTTCTCTTAGGTGGGGTGCTAAGTGATCTTAGTAGCCGACATAAGAGAAGAGAAGCGCACAGATGAAGCCGGGGCGGCTTTAAATTTTGTGACCACACATCCGGACAGAGTACACCGGCTCACCATCGTCTAGCCCCTTAACAAGCTCGCAGACGTCCCCAGCCCGAAGGTCGTTTGATGTCACCAAATGTTTCCAGCCCTCGGTGAAGCCCACAAATAACGGGCAGTGGTGGATGATAGGGCATAATCTCTTCTTGGGGTCCTTCAACATTATAACATCACAGCCATGCCTTCTCTGTCTAACTGCATTGGAAAGTGCACTTCTATCTGCTCCGTGCTTCCCGGCCCGATCCTGCCCCAGAGGCGGGTTTGGGCTTTCTGTTTGGGGAGTAAAGGAGGGACACGAAGGCGGGTTTGGGCTCGATTTCTTTTGAATCACCTTTTCTCCAAGTTCCCTTATTGATGGAACCAGTATATCAGACTAACAGTATATCCCTTTATCGATGGAACCAGCTTGAATGGCAGACAACGAGCAGCCTAGGATGGATGTGGTCTACACCGGTGCGTCTAACAAAGTTGATGAAGACGCGACCAAACTTGAATGGCAGACAAAGAGCAGCTCTGGTGAAGGGAGCGGGGAGGATAGTTCTAGTGACGACAATCCTTGTACTCCTATACCTCCAAGGAAGAAATATATTCAGATGAGCTTGATGCCGACTATATTCCCAACGATGAAGAGGAAAATAGAAATATGCCGACTATATTCTAAAATAATGTTCATATATGAAAGGCCATTAATTGTTTCAATATATAGATTTTAAATGAAGAGAAGAAAGAGGATGCATGTTCTACACGAAACACGGAGGATGCTCTGATGCCTGAATCATCCGTTTCACATAAGCGGAAGCGAGGGCGACGAGGTCCGAATCAGATGAAAGAAGGTGCAGTTATGTACGTAACAAAACTAAATGCAGAGGGGTTTCCTGAAGAACCACTTGACGTGGTTACAAAGTTTCGAAATTCCTGCGGGTCTACTGTTAGAGATATAGTGCCAATCACACTTCAAAAATGGAAGGATTTAGATGAAGACACCCGCAATAAGCTATGGGCTAAGTTGTCTGAGTCATTCAAGTTCCCAAAAGGCACAGAGGATGCAGTAAGGAAGTCGATGCTCTCTGCTATGGCCAAGATGTTTCGTGGGTGGAAGGCCGAGATGAATAGGGAATTTGTTAAGAAGAATAAGGTTCCTCCGCCCAAGAAAATGGGGAAAATCACTCAAGCTCAGTGGGAGGAATTTGTTCGTCAGAAGACCGAACTGAAGGCTAAAGAACTGGGCGAAACTAATTCTCATAGAGCGAAGATGAACAAACACCCCCATCGCCTGGGGTCAACCGGATATCACCATAAAGTTGTGCAGTGGAACAGGATAATCGAGGAAGCTATAGCTAACGACACTTTGGACCCAATATTAAAAGATATCGATGAGCGAGCTATTCGTTGGATCTTAGGTCGGGCAGGTTTGAGTAAGGACGGCAAACTTTTGCATCCAGAATTGGTAGACGAAGTTTCGACAAAAATTCAAGAATACGCAGATAAGAGAAAAAAGGCAAATTTAAGCCCCGGAGGGAGAATGACATACTAACTGCAGCACTAGGCAATCCTGAACACACTGGACGGGCTCGAGGAATCTCTTCTAAGATTTCCTAGAGAGAGGCGTTTCCAGAGTATGCGTCGTCATATAGGAAACACAAGAAGTCGAAAAGGACCCTTGAAGAGACTATTGATGAAAGGGTACAAAAGGCTATTAATGACGTGATGAACAAAATGAAGAAAACAGAATGCATATCATTTGAACTCAAGCCAAGCCACATGAGTCCACCTATAGTCCCTAGCAGCGTAGGATCTGTGCAAGACTTCACCAAGTACCCTGTAGACGATATTGTTGAGGACAAGCCTTGCTTTCTTCATATTCCAATCAATCGATCTAGGACAAAAACAAAACAAGCTGCTACTGGTTTGGTAAAACCAGGACTTGTTAACTACAAGGATAATCCTGTCCCGCCACACTATGTTGTGGTCCAAGTTCTAGAAATCACAGACAGTGGTTGTGAAGATTGGGAGATAGACTTTCCAGTTGAGGGGATCATAACTTTGCAGGAGGCAATGAACGAGTTGGTCCTTTGGCATCGACGCGACATCAAGTTGGGTGATGAGCCGATCTTAAGCCGTGTATCGCGTCATAAGTCACCAACGCCGAATTCAACACCAATGCAACAAAAAGATAGTTCGATCATTCCACACCCCATGGTGCAGGAAAATATGACACCGACCTCCAAAAAAAATTGTTGAAACAATCATATTGCCTCTTGCGAAGGAACTCGACGAGGGGGACGTAGACAAAATTGTTCCTCGGAATGTCGACGTCAACATCAAAAAGGAAGCAAAGGTTGGCACCAATGTTGAAGGGCCAACTATTTCAAAGAAAATTCATCAGCGAATCGCCACTAACGATGTCAAGAAATCGTCAGAATCAGTGTCACGCTACCTGCATAAATTGCGGAGAGTTATGACAAATCAATCAAAAGCGGAATCAGCATCTCATGGAGTAGGCACACGGTCCCAAATAGACAATTTCGAAGTATGGGAAGAAGATGGAATGATTCATACTCGAGAATCATTACGTCTTAAAACCAATATCTCGATATACAAGAAGGAGGATGTTCCTCCTAAATTTGTGTATGGGACGTCGTTCTTGACGATGGTGCAACTTTCTAAGTTGTCGACTCCGGAGATTAGAATTCATGAGTGGTACATGGTGGCTAGCAACAAATACAAACTCGAGGACTTCACATTTGTTGTGTCAGAAGATGCATTTTGGAGCAATGATCATATAGATCCTGTGCGGCATTTATTCTTTGACGATCTCTGGTCGTTGTACCACCGACAAAGGATGGAAACCAACTACTTAACCCTCTTTTGCTTGTAAGTACCTCTAAACTTTCATATTTGTTAGTTTTGTACACACACACATAAACGAGAGTCTAACGATCAACACTTTTACACGTAGGATGCAATACATGGATGATAAGAAGAAACAACTTAAGACAGGGTTTCTTGACCCGTTGATGATATCCCAAGCTCGCTACAAAGAAGTTGCTCGGAGACATGGAGAAGAATACAAAGACTTGGACGATGCTGAATTTGAGAAAGCCTTCAAACAGAACCAGAGAAAGAAAATGAAGGTAATGGCGGCATACATTGGACGAGCCATGTATAATCATGTACAACATGGCAAGGACTTAATAATAGCTCCGCACCACTTTAAGTAAGTTATCGACATGGTTTTGAACTATAAATTATGGCAATCGTGATCTTAACATGTGTTTTCGTCTATGTCTATATAGTGACCACTACATTTGTATCATGATCTTTCCAAAGGATGGTAAAGTCGTGGTCTTCGACTCACTGAGAATGGAAAAGGCTACGTATAATGACTTATTGAAGATTTTAGAGAAGTATGATTATTATTGCACACTTGTACTTATTACAACTTAACAAATGTATTCTTAATCTCACAATGCTATTCTTATATGCAGTGCATACCGTTTTTATTGGAAAGATCTTGGCGGCGAACATCCAGAGGACAAGCCTAATTTGTCAATATCATTATTTCCATATGGTGACAAACAACCTCCGGGTACTGTCCTGTGCGGTTATTATGTATGCGAATGGTGTCGTGTCACCTTCCATTACATGGTCAATCGTGAGGATGTAAGTTCGCTATCATTGTCTATGTTGCAATTTTTATATTATATTGTTGCTCATCACATTACTCTTAGCACTGCTTGCTTTTTGTTTTCATTGCAGGTTCCTAAATCCAAGATCAATGCTGAATGGTTAGAAAGAGATATGGTTTCCGTCGGCGTGGCTAAGGTTGTAAGAGACTTGCTTTACTTTATGCGTCGTGAAGTTCTTCATCAACAAGGGCTGTTCTACAATACAAATGGAAATTTGCAACAATTCCCAGAACTAAGTTTGTACACGATATCACACAGTGTTTAGGTCTTTAGTTAGAAACTTTAGATGTTTAGTTGTCTATGGAACTTTGAGATGTTTAGTTGTCTATGGAACTTGATATGTGTATAAATCTGTGTATGACGATGGAACTTGATATGTAGATGAATCTGTGTATGGAACCTGTTATGGAACTTGATATGTATAAATCTGTGTATGCAATCTGTGTGAATCTGTGTATAATCTGTGTATGAAATCTGTGTATAATCTGTGTTTGAAAATTCTGTATATGAATCTGTATATTGAAAACCGTCTGTGATTTATATTGTATGCAGTCGGACTTATATTAAAAACCGCCTGTGATGTGTGGCTAACACAAGCGGCTAGGATAAGAAACCGCCTGTGATGTGTGTCTATCACAGGCGGTTCCTTTGAACTGGACCGCCTGTAATGTGTGTCTTTCACAGGCGGTTTTTGATTGACCGTCTGTGATGTTGTTTTACATCACAGGCGTTGCACCACAAGCGGTTCCTGGAACCGCCTGTGTAGAGGCTAACCAAACCGCCTGTACAGAGGTTTGTTGTAGTAGTGTAATTTAAAATAGTTGTAAGTGGTTATTTGTAAAAAAAATGACGCGAGACGACCGTTGAAACTGATGCTTTCTTTAAGTATAGTATAGAATAGAGAAGTAGAGATTAAAATATTATGTTTGTTGGCATAAAAAAATTAACAGGCTGGCGAGTACCTTTTTTGCGTCCAAATGTTCATAAGCAGTGCTCAGCGGCAGCACTGAAGCAGGCCTGTCATGTGGCAGCACTGAAGCGGCAGCACTGAAGCGGCTCAGCTGTAATACTACAAATTTGAGCAAGTTGCAGAGCAGAACTGAGGTTGGTTAACTAGGAACGCAGCCATGGCAAGCAGTGCCGTCATCGTCCCTGCCTCTCCAAGAAAGTAAGAACGCTTGCTTCTTCATTGTGTCTGGTCGGCCGTGCTGATTCCACCAGATCCGGTCTAGGTTGACCTGTTATGCATCTATGTGCTCACTGCTCAGGTTGGAGGGAAAGGTGGCCGTGATCACTGGCGGGGCGAGCGGGATAGGGGAGCGCACGGCCCGGCTGTTCGTGGAGCACGGCGCCCACGTCGTGGTGGCCGACATCCAGGACGAGGCCGGCGCGCGCGTCTGCGCCGATCTCGGCGCGGGCGCCGCCAGCTACGTCCACTGCGACGTCACCAGCGAGGACGACGTCGCGGCCGCGGTGGACCACGCCGTGGCGACGTTCGGCGCGCTGGACATCATGTTCAACAACGCGGGCGTCAGCGGGCCGGCGTGCTACAGCGTCCGGGAGAGCGGCAAGGCTGACTTCGAGCGCGTGCTGGCCGTCAATCTGGTGGGCCCGTTCCTCGGCACCAAGCACGCGGCGCGGGTGATGGTGCCCTCGCGCCGCGGTGGCTGCATCATAGGGACGTCGAGCGCGGCGGTGGCGGTGACCGGCGTGTCGTCGTACGCGTACGCGTGCGCGAAGCGCGCGCTGGTGACTCTGACGGAGAACGCGGCGGCGGAGCTCGGCCGGCACGGCATTCGCGTGAACTGCATCTCCCCCGCGGGGGTCGCCACGCCGCTGACCATGAGGTACATGGGCCTCGAGGCGGAGGCGTTGGAGCAGGCAATGGAGGGCATAGCCAACCTCAAGGGCGTGGGCGCACTGCGGGTGGACGACGTCGCCGCCGCCGTGCTCTTCCTCGCCAGCGATGACGCGAGGTACATCAGCGGCCACAACCTGTTCGTCGACGGCGGGATCTCCGTCGCGAATCCATCCTTTGGAACGTCCAAAGCTTGAAGTCACTGCGCGGTACATCAGTGGGACCCATCGCAGTCACGTCGCTGCTTGGCAGCGTGGGTGATCTATCATCATCAGTCGTCGTTCTAGACTTTAGTGGGGGCACACTGCACACTACAGTGTGCTCCGTGAATCCATGATTGCTCACCGGCACCGGCTTTGTAAGGTCCGCCCGTCGCGGCGTCGCCCTTCGGTTTTCTAAACTAAAAATAAATGTACCTCGCTCGTCCCCTTTGAGATTGGACCTCTACTTGTAATAAAAATATATTGTTAGAATTTAGATGTTTTTATTATAATCAACTTGATAAATCTCACTTCGAAATACGAATATATATATATACTAGGTATATGCCCGTGCGTTGCAACGGGTGACACTTGTGCACACATAGGTCATTGTTTACTGATGTTATCAATCGACGGGTCACACTTGTGTACACATATGTCATTGTTTAGTGATGTTATCAATCGAACTCTCTGCGTCGGGTCGACAGGCGAGGGAGGTGGCATCAAGAGGCGGGCTCGGGGCGAGGCATCGGGTGTGTGCGACCGCGAATCGCGTCGAGAGGTAGGCTTGGGGGTAGCAGGTGGCTGGAGGTCGTGGCATGTGGAGTGCGGTGCGGTTGAAGCGAGAGGCAGGGAAGAGCTGGAGGAGGCCAGGCGTGGATGGTTGTGCCAAAAGTGTCGAGTCCATTTGTCAGAGATAGGAAAGGCAGAACTAGAGAGGGTCAGCCTACCCTTTACCTTCTTCATAGTAGTATAGTCAGTTACATGTACGTTGTTACGAACATATATAGACCTTGTTTAAATAAGATAGTTATTTAAACGTGTTCCAACAGAATTTGCAAGTTTGTTTGGTGTTTATACCTTTCCCTCGTGATATTCTAGACTGCCTTCTTCATCGAGATAAGTAGAGATTGACATATCCTGTTTTAACATGAACCATTCCTATAATTCAGTTACCAACTGTATTTCTATATGTGCGTGAAACGTTGTGGGTTCCACAATATTGTATAAAGCTTGGTTATATTTGGCACCAACTATATATGAAGCTAGTTTATCCATGTCAACATATGTACAACTTTACATCCACAAGCTACATTTGTCTGAAAGAACCATGGAGTAAAAAAAGGAAAAGAGGCTTTGATTTCCTCTAAAGCATGCAACAACCAACATCTTATCTTCTAGCTATATGCCAACTGTATCAAAATTATGGAACCCTGTAACAAAATAACATAAACCTAAGTAATCTTGTCATGTCAAAACAGATAAAGATCAAGCCTCAAATTAGTCTTGTGTGCTCACTTGTAATGAAGTCAAAAGTCGCAATATAAGTTAGAAAAAAATCACTCCCTAGATCACCCAATTGTCCAAACCCTAAACCCTAAAACCCACAGGTTGTTATGAACTCTGCTTGTTGAGGTTTACCAGTAGGACGCCAATGCTATCAGTTGTAGAGGGCACGCAGCTGTTTGTTGATTTGCGTTGACTGAAAAAAATGATCAGTCCCAGTCAGATGTTGTAATCTTCTGTAAGATTGTGTTTCCCATCACAGTTTAGACTGTGGAGAATGATGCTATACCAACCTGCATCAGAAACCATTACTATTAGACAACCTGTACATCAGGCATACTGAAAAAATCTAATTTAATTAAGTACAAGACACCGTTTTAAGGTGAACTGATATGAGTTGGACCAATGACCTATATCAATAAACATATGGTTCATGTCGCTTGGATGATAAAAGTGGAGGCTTACAAGGATGGTGTTGCCCGTCCTGAATGGATCCTCTAAGATAGCCTGCAGGTTGCTAGTAAAACAAACAAAAAAAGAATACATCCAAGCTTGGCGTGCCATGACAATTACTATAGGATAACCTCACTGTCCTCATCGGGGCCTGGCTGGAGCTGGAGTCGTCCTAGTTCCACTTTGGCAGCTTGTTGGGATCGGTCACCTGATTGGATAGGGTCTACACCAGCACCAACCAGATCAGTATGATTTTACAAAACAGAACAGAAAAATATTGTTGGGGACTTGTTCTCAAATGCTAAGAGTTAAGAACAAGGCAACATAAAAAGTATTAAATGTTAAAGTCCTTCGTCCTTCGAAACATTATGCCCCATCGGGAAATAATGAGTTTCGGACGAAGGTCATAAGGGACATACCTTCGTAAATATAACAAGTAATGACGAAGGATTCATATAAAGCACGAAATATAATATAAACAACATAAAATCATTTCTATTTTATTAACATGGAAAAATAGAAATGATTTCAAATTACAAATGTACCTTCGGTCCTGAGAGAAGGTAAAAAGTACAAGCGTGATGCAAAAGCAAATGCCAAGTCAACGTGAACAGTACGGGAGTACTGTTCATCTATTTATAGACGCGGAACGCAGCCCACGTAAAATTACATCCATGTCCATTACATTTGTTAATGACTTATGGAAATGAATCAGGGCCCACGTAGTCTTTTCATCTTTAAGTCGGTTCCCCTTTCTGCTATCGCGACGAAGTTTCCCTGCGCACAGCTTCGGCTGTGCACCATCCTTCGTAGAGCTTGGTAATCAGCTCGTCCTTTGTCTAGTTCAGGCTTCGTCCTGACCGTGCTTCATGTTCATAATTCTGAGTCCGAAGATACCTGTTCACATAATCCACTTGGAAAACATTGTCAAATCATGTTTTTGAGGACCTTCGGAGGACGAAGGCCCCCAACAGTAGCCCCTCGCAATATTAATTTGTTAATAATAAATTCAGATTGCGATATGGACGAAGGCCTTGAGCCGAAGGTCCGAAAAAACACCTTCCCTTTGCTAGAATAGCAACATTCACTGACAAGTGGGGTCTTTCAATTTTCAACGCCCTGGGGGTATAAATAAGATCATACCGCAAACTTATTTGGTACGCACACTTGCCATCTGCTTCGGCCCACTAAATTTTTAGCTCTTGTGCACTAAGATTTGCTGGTCTTTTTGATTTTGAAGCTTCGGCCTTAAAAACAGTTTTTTAGCGTTTCCGAAGATGTCTGATAGTAAGAAGATCGCTGCCGAGACGAAGCTGAGCCTCGACGAAGAGAAGAACTTGGGGTTCCTTATAGCGATGGCGGAAACCAACACAGAGAAAATCACCAAGGAAATTCTTGAAGGTTTGTCCGAAGATACTGATGACAGCGACAGTTTTGATGTAGAAAGTGGTGGGGAAGAATCCGAAGATCGACCATGGCGACCAAGTCACACGGTTTTCGGGAAAACCACTATCAAGCAGAGTCATATTGATAATATGAGGGGGCGGTATTTTCGAGATATATCTATTGTAAGGGCTGACGCTGGAGAAAAGACTTCTCCCACCCCCGAAGAAGATGAAGTTGTGATCTTCCGAAGCTTTCTCAAGGCTGGGCTTCGATTCCCCCTGAGCAACTTTGTTGTTGAGGTACTGAAAACATTTCAAGTCTACCTTCATCAACTTACTCCCGAAGCTATCATAAGAATGGGGATGTTTGTCTGGGCTGCGAGAAGCCAAGGTTTAGAACCAAATGCTAAAAGCTTTTGCAACATTCATGAGTTGTTATATGAGACGAAGCCCTGGGGAAAAGAACAATATCACAACAATTTTGGGTGTTACAGCTTCGGTGCCCGCTCCGGGTCAAGCCGCCCTGTGCCAACTTTTCGGAAGAGGTGGCCCGGAGCCTGGATGACTGAATGGTTCTATGTAAAGAATGACTTAACAGCGCAGGAAAATGTCAAGAGTATCATTATGCGCCCCATCTGGCAACGCTTCGGACTTCGAAGGCCGAAGGTTGAAACGGATGAAGCGGCCGAGGAATGCCAAAGGGCCTTCGGCGTAATCTGCTCTTTCATTGGGACAAGGGACTTGGTCCAAGAGCATATTGCCTTCAGGGTGTGGCCACTTGCGGGAAAATGGGAGATGCCGAAGGAGACCATCAAAGAGTCCGACGAAGGCGGATTGGTCAGACTGAAGTACACATTCAAATATGCAGATAAATTTGTTGAACCTGATGATGACTGGTTGAAAAGCATTGAAACATTAAGTGACGAACTGCTTGGGGCATATTCGAAGGCCGAAAATACTGCGTTATCAGCAGCCTTCGGAGGCCGAAAAAAGAAAAGGCTCAACCGGGTATTTGACGCAGTCGGGTTTGTCTACCCTGACTACCACTATCCGGTATTGAGTCGCAAAAGGAAAAATATTTCTACTGCGGCAGAAGCTACCACGAGTGCTACTGATGAGCCAGTGCCACAAAGGAAAAAGATAAAGGTGCTCACTCACCGAGCACGTTTTATTGAGCCGGCCACAGTGCCAGAATTTATTGGTGAAATCTCTTTGGCCTCTGAAGCTACAGAACTAGCTCCAGTGCCGAAGATGGGAGAAAGGACTGAAGCGCTTTCAGCAGAAAAAGCAGAGAAACCGAAGGTTGAAGAGCCAAAAATATCAGAAATCTTAAGTCCTTCGGTAAATGTCGAAACAATAAAAAATCAAAAGGGGCCGTCGGTGACCCCGAAAAGAAAAAGAATGGTAAACGTGCTAGATGTTTTGGAGACAATTAAGTCTTCAAGCACAACCCCAAAGAAGACTATTGAAGTTGCTGAAGTGTCTACCGAAGCTGTAGTTGCTGAAGCTTCGAAGCAACAACCTGAAGCTGAGGCTGGGCCTTCAGAGCCCACCAAAGAACAATCCTTGAAAACAAAAATATCAGAACCAAATTTGGTTGAAGAAATTGACACTGCCGCCCCCGAAGCTCCTGCCAGCATACGCGATTACATCGTACGACATGCTTCGGGGAAGAAATTATCTGAAGAAGAGACTTACGAAGCCAACTACTATGCCAGAGAACTAAAATATCCGAAGGGGGCAGTAGTGTTTAACGGAACAAATGAAGATGACTTCCTGTACTGCCTTCCTGATAATAAAGAACTATCTGTCTGCCGAGAGATGGCTAGAAGTATGGGATTCCCGAAGCTCGAAGCTGGGTTATGCGCTATGACGAAGGAAGATCTCGCGGATAGTCTTGCATATAATAGCCTGAAGGTTTGGGAGTTAGACTTTTGAAAAAATTTTACAATACGTAATTCATTTCTTTATTCTTATATGGATTCTTTTTATAGGGTTTAATCCTGAGCAACGCATTGAGGGCACAAAAGAGTGCCGAAGATGAGAGTTATGAAATTGCATTCAACAATCTACGATCAGAAGTTATAAAACTGAGAAACGAAGCTCTAGAAAAAGACAAAATTCTGGTTACATTAGTAGACAAGATAAAAAAGGACGAAGCTGCTGCAAAGATTCAGGCCGAAGCTCAGAAACGCGAAATTAAAGATCTTCAGAAACAATTGGCCCGGGCGAAAGAAGAACGCGTGCTTGAGGAAACAAAACGAGAACTTAGTGATCATTTGGTCAATAATTTAGAGCTAAGTGTTAAAGAGCTTCGTGCATCTCAGAGGAAATGCTATGTTAAATCTGTAGAATGCGTCAAAAAGATAAAATCCAGTTTCGCCAGCGTTGGCGCCTTTTCTAGTGAAGAGAATTTTCCAAGAGGCAATCCCGAAGGTCCACTGGACTGGATCAGTCACGAAGCAGAAGCCTTCGAGGAAATCCTGAGCAGCCGCGGTGACATCTGCGCTTTTTCAGGCGCCAGAGGAATTTCTGCTGTCTTGGAGAAAAAAGGTTGTGAACATATAAAATCCTTAGCTCAGTCCGAAGCTGCCCTGTCCTCTGAAGACATCAAAGATCCCTCGACCGAAGCAAGCATGGTTGGCGGTAAATTCTTCACTGATATCTGGGACAATGGCGGCCGAGAAATGGCGCAAGAAATAATTCAAAGAAGTGAAAAAGGCATCCATGATGCTAGGAAAGTGGCAGAAGCTGCCGAAAGAAGTACAGAGCCCGAAAGGCAGTTAGGTATTAATTAGTCGTTCTTATTGTGTTTGTAATTTTTATTTCAAACTTTGCTCGCGATTTGTAATAGTAATGAAGAAATGTTCTCTTCCCTCAGAAGCTGCTGGATCGACTGCCGACCCTCACACAAAAGGAGATGACGAGATTAAACGAATGGCCGAAGCTATCATGGATAAAGTTGTTGATCAACTTCTAAATGAGGCCGCCGAAGCAGTACTAAGAGAAGACTAAATGTTATTAGAAAAAACATTGGAAGTGTGATCTCTGTAATATTTTGTACATTTGAATGTAATATACAAGTCTCTTTTCATTATTCAATTCTTTACGATGCATGAAATTCTACATACATACCATTTTTGAGCCTTCGGCGAAAAAACACCTTCCCTTCTTTTCATGCTTCGTGAAGAAAACATTCTCCGTTAAAACTGTTCTGTTAAATCACATCCATGCTTCGTGTAAACATTCTCCGAAGCTATACAATTTTGATATTACTCTGATGAAGCTCATCCATGCTTCGTAAAAACATTCTCCGAAGCTATTTTCCGAAGATTATCATTGTATTCCCTCGTGACTTTACACAATTTGCTCTTTCTCAAAGCATCCTTTCGAAGGTTGATACTGTGTCCCCTTCTTTTGCCATATGCAACATGATGTATGATGCTTATGCTATGCAAAATGATGTGATGATGTTATGTTATGCAAATGACATTTGTTCCGAAGATACACACAAAATATCTTTATAAGCTCTGCATTCCCTTAGGAACGTCTTTGGAGCTTCTTCGCCTTTTATTTAGACGGTATAAGCTCTGCATTCCCTTAGGAACGTCTTTGGAGCTTCTTCGCCTTTTACTTAGACGGTATAAGCTCTGCATTCCCTTAGGAACGTCTTTGGAGCTTCTTCGCCTTTTACTTAGACGGAATCAGCGTTGACTTTTCGCTGTATGCTCTGCATTCCCTTAGGAACGTCTTTGGAGCAAAAAACTTACACCGCGCTCCCTTTGGAACGGCTTTTTTGTAACTTCAGCAACTTACTCTGCGTTCCTTAGAACAACTTTTTGTTGCTTCGAAGGATTTTTAATAATTCAAAGGCCCTCCTTATTACCGCAAATTTTTAAGCTTCAGCAACTTAAGCCTGTGGAGAAGATAGGTTTTCCTCGTAACCGACCACGAAATTACTATATGAAAACTGAAATGTTCTTTATTACACAGAAAATAGAACTTAAACGGAAAAAACTGCTATCAAAGTAGGATATATGTCAATAAATGTGCTTTGACTCTGGCACAGTACTATTGACTGTGCGAGCTTCAGATTGCTCTCTGAGATCCCTTTGGTGCGGAACATATTGGCTCCCTTCTGGCTGTTGGCCTTGTTGCAGCGGAGGTGGGGGCGGGGGCTGTTGCCATGAAGCTTGAGGTTGACTCGCCGAAGCTACGGAAACTGCAGGGTGGTTGCTCACATATTCCGGGATGTAAGGCTGATGGTACGAAGCAGTATGCATGACCTGCTTCGGCTGTCCCTGTTGCGCTGCAGCTTCTGCTAGCTCCTTTTGTTTCTGGATGGTGACATGGCACATCCTGGTGGTATGGCCCTTGTTCTCACCGCAGAATAAGCAAAATGTCCTCCTTGGTTGATCTCCAAATCTCCCGCCAAAGCCCCTGGCGCCTCTGCCTCTTGGAGCTGGTGGCCGAAAGAAAGTTTGCTGTTGCCCCGAAGCCTGTCAGGAGCACTGCGGCCTGTTCTGCTGACTCCCCTTGTCATCATTTTGAGTGGAGTTGTGGATGGACCTGACATGCCTCGGATAGAATCTTCCCCCGAAGCCCCTGGTCATCTCAGAAAATCTGAAGGCCTCCTCCCTTCTTTGGCGAAAGTCATTATCAGCACGAATGTACTCGTCCATCTTTTGGAGCAGCTTCTCCAGAGTCTGAGGAGGCTTCCTAGCAAAGTATTGGGCTGCAGGTCCAGGACGAAGCCTCTTGATCATGGCTTCGATGACAATTTCATTGGGCACCGTTGGTGCCTGCGCCCTCAAACGCAAGAACCTTCTGACATACGCCTGAAGGTATTCTTCATGTTCCTGAGTGCACTGGAACAAGGCTTGGGCAGTGACCGGCTTCGTCTGAAATCCTTGAAAGCTGGTTAACAACATATCCTTCAGCTTCTGCCATGAGGTGATAGTTCCTGGTCGAAGGGAGGAATACCAGGTCTGAGCAACACTCCTGACGGCCATAACGAAAGACTTCGCCATGACTGCAGCATTGCCCCCATACGAAGACACTGTTGCTTCGTAGCTCATCAAGAACTGCTTCGGGTCTGAGTGGCCGTCGAACATGGGAAGCTGGGGTGGCTTATAGGACGGAGGCCAAGGTGTAGCCTGCAGCTCAGCGGACAAAGGAGAAGCATCATCGAAAACAAAATTTCCCTGATGGAAATTGTCATACCAGTCATCTTCGTTGACGAAGCCCTCCTGATGAAGGTCTTTCTGCTGAGGCCTTCTGTTTTGCTCATCGTGAGTAAGATGGCGAACTTCCTCAGAGGCTTCGTCTATCTGCCTTTGCAACTCAGCTAGTCGGGCCATCTTCTCCTTCTTCCTCTGTACCTGTTGATGTAGCATCTCCATATCCCTGATTTCTTGGTCTAGCTCTTCCTCCTGAAGCGTCGGGCTGACGGCCTTTCTCTTCTGGCTTCGGGCCTCCCGAAGAGAGACGGTCTCCGGGTTGTGGTCCAGCGGTTGCAGTGCTGCAGCCCCAGCCGCTGAAGCTTTCTTCGGTGCCATAGCGAAGGTCTACAGCTTCCGAAGGTGTTCAAAAAACTCGAAGTGGAAGTGAGTTCACCGGAGGTGGGCGCCAATGTTGGGGACTTGTTCTCAAATGCTAAGAGTTAAGAACAAGGCAACATAAAAAGTATTAAATGTTAAAGTCCTTCGTCCTTCGAAACATTATGCCCCATCGGGAAATAATGAGTTTCGGACGAAGGTCATAAGGGACATACCTTCGTAAATATAACAAGTAATGACGAAGGATTCATATAAAGCACGAAATATAATATAAACAACATAAAATAATTTCTATTTTATTAACATGGAAAAATACAAATGATTTCAAATTACAAATGTACCTTCGGTCCTGAGAGAAGGTAAAAAGTACAAGCGTGATGCAAAAGCAAATGCCAAGTCAATGTGAACAGTACGGGAGTACTGTTCATCTATTTATAGACGCGGAACGCAGCCCACGTAAAATTACATCCATGTCCATTACATTTGTTAATGACTTATGGAAATCTGTCAGGGCCCACGTAGTCTTTTCATCTTTAAGTCGGTTCCCCTTTCTGCTATCGCGACGAAGTTTCCCTGCGCACAGCTTCGGCTGTGCACCATCCTTCGTAGAGCTTGGTAATCAGCTCGTCCTTTGTCTGGTTCAGGCTTCGTCCTGACCGTGCTTCATGTTCATAATTCTGAGTCCGAAGATACCTGTTCACATAATCCACTTGGAAAACATTGTCAAATCATGTTTTTGAGGACCTTCGGAG
The DNA here is from genome assembly GCA_029449295.1 of Zea luxurians. Classification (NCBI taxonomy): domain Eukaryota; kingdom Viridiplantae; phylum Streptophyta; class Magnoliopsida; order Poales; family Poaceae; genus Zea; species Zea luxurians. The sequence continues at coordinate 125,545,713 of JAOPSE010000009.1, forward strand.
GACGAAGGCCCCCAACAAATATAATTGCAGTGGTAGTGGTGAGCAGGCAACATCATTGCATATTTGTACATACATGGAACCACATGTTCATGGGAGAGGGAATTTGAAATATGTGCAATATCGACGATGCACATACCTGCTTTGGATGAATACCTGCAGAGTTACGAATTGCACGAGATGTGTTGTTGACAGTAATACCTGCACTGTTATGAAGAAGGTTGACCAATAAGGTAAATACTAATTGAAATGTGAGATTATGAAGCTATATTGCATAAACACACCGCTAGGTGCTAATCTCTAGATGAAGAAATAGAAAACAAGTATTCCCTCCATTATATTCTCATTAGGTATTAGAGATACAACTTTGACCACTATCACATCATATTTAATTATAAAGCTAATGTTTGTGGGATTACGAAATTACTTTTCAACAGAAGTCTACACATGTCTCTTGTGTTTGCAAACTAAACAATTATTATAATCTAACAGGTGGAGTTTAAAAGTTCAACTGTATCTTGTTTATGATGGTTAATGTTTGAGAACAAAGGGACCATTAATGTACAAAACATCAACCTTATCGAGCTGTATATCTGGTTAAGCATTCTTCCTTTACTTTTTCTACTTATCAAAGCACAATAGCCTAACAAGTAAAGACGACCAGTGAGAAATGTTACCAATAAGTGTTTCTAGGGACACCGACAGAATCTCCATTGAATCTATGAGTAGGTATATTGCGAGTCAATCTTCACCAGATATGCTCATAAGAATTATTTTTATATTCAGTCCACAGTTTTCAACAATTCAATCTATTTGGTGTGCTGTGCATTTCGATTTGGCAATGCACGCAAAACAGTTCCTTGAAGTAGGGATGAAAATGGAATGGATGTATTCTAATATTTGTTCCTTCCGAAAAGCTCAAAATCCTATATGAAAGTCCATATCTGAATCTAAAAATTAATATCTGACCGTACCCGAATCTGAATACTCAAAATCAGAAATGATTTCTAATACTTATATGAGATATATACCATTATCAAAATGATTTGTATCTAGTTCTAATTAAGATCCGAGATAAAAATATAGAATATAACATGAGGTGTAGGACAAAATGCAAGATCACTGGTACCTATCTGATCCGGTTTCATCCATACCTTGAAGGTAGCTATTGAAATAGCCACTAAGCTTCAGCAACTGACACAAGAATATTTTGAAAACAAATGATAAAATGCAAGGATAATCTCTACTAACTATTAAGAGTAAAATGTAGACTGCCCCCGCCTCAACATCCACGCCGTGAATCCCGCTCACGCCAGCCCGCACGCGGATCCAGCGCCCCCCCCCCCCGCGATTCACCGCTCGCCCGCCCGCGGATCCAGCGCACCCCCCCCCCACCGGGATTCACCTCCCGCCCGCGGCTCCTCTTCCTCGACGTCTCTGGATCCGCGGCACCCGACTTCGTGCCCTTCCCCTGCTACTGCGGCCGCGAGGAGGAGGAGAAGCGACAGTGGTCGTCGGTGGCTGTCAGCGACGACGACGACCGCGAACGACGCCGCTACAGGCACCGGCACCTCCGCCTGCGCAGCGACGACGACCGCCTGCCGATCCAGCCCGCTCCCAAGGTGAGTAGAATGCGGGGAGAGTTCTTGTGCGCGCGTTTGCCGAAGCTGACACTCCCGAAGACGTCACTTGTCTTCTTCTACTCAAACGGACGAAGTGCCTACAGCTACTACAAGAGTCCTTTGTTTTTCCCCAAAGTAGCTACAACTACTACAGCTACTCCTCTCGTCCTCCTTCCAGCCGAAAGAGTCATTTGTTCTTGTGCGCGCGGGCGTCAAGGATTGCGTTGCGGTCCTTGAAGGGCCACTCGAGTGTGCAGATTTGCTTTCCCGTGGTGGCCTCCTTCGCTGCCGTGGGGTTCTTCGCAGGCAGCGATGGAGCGTGGAGGTGGGACTCCTTCGGCTGGAAGGAGGACGGGAGGAGTGGGTCGGAGGATGTGAGGGAGTTATGACTGAAGCGGAGAACAATAGCCAAGCCAAGAGCATTTCTTTCCTCTATAGCTGATACACCAAGATTTGGATCGTCTAAGCCCTATGAGAAAACAAAACTGCAGATTTTAGAATCAAGCACATGAGGTTTAGACCATGATATTAATGCGTTCTCCGGTTAAAAAGCCATCTAAACTCAGTGAAAGTCATAATTCATTGAGGTTTAGTCATGGGCAATTTTTTTTTTGTCATTTAGAATCAAGCCCTGTGAGATTCATAATTTGTTTTGTGATTTTTGTCTCAGTCGCTCTTCACTTTTGTGTCAATTGGCAATATTAGCATGTTATGTGCCCACATTGTTTCTAATGGATGTTTTATGTCCTGTTGACTTTCTTTGATTAGTCTATAAGCTTCCCTTTGTAGAACTGCATTGGAGAACTGCATGCTCAGATTATGCAAGACACCCCCAGAAACTGAACACTTCAATTGACATTAGGTCCTGAATCTATAATTTATGCTAAACATGCCATGCATTTTATTCTTAAAGTACTCAAAATTAATCTAGATAATGATTTGACACACTGACAAATTCAGAAGGAACCATGTTGCCACCCATACTACCAAATGGCAACAAAATGTTTACCAATTCACAAACAATCTAAGTTCAATGGGCATGAGTGAAGAATAATTAGTAAGTGTTTTTCACTTGCAGACTTGATAGCAAAGCAGTGTAAAAATAGTGGTAAATTGATGCTTTTATAGTTTTATTACCGTTGGGCATGGCAATATAGAATTAGATGAGATTTTTGCATGGCACATGTGGATTTCAAATTAAATTTCTATATGGCAGCCTCAAATCTCTTATCACTAACATAAAGCAGTTGGTATTCTCATGCTTAACCCTTGCACTGAGCGTATGTATATAACTATGTCCTGCATGATCAAGTTCCATAACAACAACAATCAGCTAAGTTATGATGCAGAACCTGTGCTAGATAGAACAAGAAAAACAATTATGAAACAAACTGCAAGAATGACAGAAATAGAATTTAGAGCTTAAGAGAAGATCAAGAAAGTTTCACCTTGGATATTCTATATACTATTGAGGCAGGAGAAAGGACAGACCAGGAGCCTATTCAAAGAGAGGGAAAACGTTTCAAGTAATCATAAATTCAGAATGATCACTGGAACCTTGTTCTAAGCATTGTCTAAGTTCTATCCGATAGTCTATGGGTTCACTGAGGTACCTGTAACAGCTCCAATTCAGCAACAGTGTCAAGTGATGAAGCAAGTGCTATAGAAAGTTTGTCAGGGTTATTCTCCTTAATATATTTCAAGAGAGTCTGCAAACCAGTCTGCAGATGGTGCAAAATAGCTCAGCTATCATGCTACAAGAATAAAGATCATGGCTAAATACAGGTAAAAAATAGGTTCATGTTTGTTCCGTGAACTACATTTTGAACCCTTAGCATTTTTTAATTACCTTCTCTTCGAGTAATGAGGTATATAGCTTGGCACCCTCCTCCTTATGCTCTTCAGGAATGCTTGCCAGGATTGCCTCCTTGTTGTCCATTGCTATCTGCACAAGAGCATCAGAGTAGTATATGAATGAAGTGCAATCCTATCAAGTGGAACTGGCAAGTGCACAAGAGCACGGATCAAACATGTGCCATCAGTCTAGATAGCTCCAGGAAATAGTTACTCTCAACTCTGAAGAGCAACCAGAAAAATTAACATGCCATGGAGACAGACAATTTACTTTCATGGACTTCTTCACATCGCCCTCCATGGAACCGTACGGCTTCCTCTGCGGTATCCTCAACAAGTACGAAATATCCTCCAGCGATTCCTGCCAAATGTAGGAATGTAAGGCAACGCCCAGACGAAAGAATCGAATAAGCAAACCTACATGCAAATCCTCAGGAGCAGGCAAACCTGTATGGCCTTCATGTTCGGGTTAGCGGGGATCACCCTCCTCAGGGCCAGCTCCCCGGTCCTCGGCACCTTAGTGTCAGGCGAGTACTACTCTGATGCTCTTTAGCTTCTAGGGTTAGTTGAAGTAAAAAATTCTTGATCTTTAGCTTCTAAACTGGCCAGTTATTGTTGTTGCTCTGCGGCAAGGAAGGAGGCAGAAGCATAGATGTAAGCAGCACCCACCGCAGCGAGGAGTGAGGCGGAAACAAGCAGCTTAGCAAGCGAAATCAACCAGAATCAATCACGTGTGATTCCCCCACCATTTGAAACGAATCAGAAACACATGCAAAAGCCTCAGAAGATCCATTTTAGGAAGAGCAGGTCGTTACCTTCGATTAGCTCGTCGGCTCGTCACGGCCGCGAAGTGCGCTTGCGGCTCAGGCTCCTCCGGTCGGGATCTTGCCCACGAATAGTGTGCGACTCTCACCGGCCTCCTCCTCACCTCCGTCGCCACCATTGCTGACGAACAGAGAGACAATGTGCTCTAGGGTTTGGGGGGAGGGGAGCGAGAGGGGTTTTGCTGGCGGTGTGCGAGCGGCCGCGGAGGTGCACGTGTGCTGACGGGATCTGGGCATAGCGAGCGGGACGGGTGGATGGTGGCTGGCTTGACATCGCAAGCAGCGCAGAGTGGCAATTGCAGAAGGCGAGCTTGCCGGGGGCGACGGGAGAGCGACGCGAGAAGTGGATCTAGGGATAGAGCGTCAGGGAGGGAGAATGTGCATCGAACAGGGAGGGGTCCATGGCGCACCAGAACCTAGAGCGCACCAGGGGGCTCTCGCCGGCGGCGACTACCATGCGGGCCTCGCGCGTAGGTCCTCTCCCCGGCCACCCTATGCCTGGCTGCATCGCCCAGCGCGACGGCGGCAGAGGCTAGCGAGGCGAGGCACCCAGCGAGCGGTGCGTCTTGAGGAGCAGCACCCACATGGTATGCGTGGAGTTCTTGGAGCGCCCCGCTGGAGAACGGCGAGGGCGGTTCGATAGCGGAGGGATTCGCGGTGGGATGCGCGGAGCGTGCGCTGCGGCGGACAGACGGGCGTGCGGGCGTTTCACGCAGGCGGGCGTTCGGTTGCGGCGATTTTCGCAGGGGCTAGGCGCGCGGTAGCCGCGATTTTCGCGGGGGCTGGGCGCGCGGTAGCAGGAGGAGTTGGTAGAGGCGGGGGCAGTCTACGCTTCACTCTTAATAGTTGTAGAGATATATATATAGAGGGTCCGGTTATTTAGACCCCAAGCTTGGAGGGTTAGTGGAACCCCTGGTTGGCTTTAGCAGGCCACGACCAAACCCGGACACGCGACCCACATGAATGATGGTCCGACGCACAGTCCAGGTCAGATGCGGTAGTTCTAGATATTTTGGGTAGGTTGGAACGCTATCGCATCGGGACGGGGATGTAAATGACATGCATGCATAGTATTTATGGTAATTAAATATTTAAAGATCAAATCGATTCCATGCACACAATCGAAGCATAAAATTTGTGTAAAATGCTGCAAAGTAGCTGTCCATGGCTTAGTTGTATAAAATATGAGATAAAGTATCGTATATACTTGATATAGATCGAATAAACGCGATGAGGATCAACATAGTTATGAAAAGTACCATAAATATGTATTGTATATGTCGTAAAATAATATCTCAGATTGCATATATATACTCCCCCCGTTTCGTTTTAGTTGTCGCTGGATAGTGCAAAAATAAACTATCCAGTAACAAATAAAAAATGGAGGGAGTATATCGTAATTCAAGTTGATCGGGGTGGGAATAGTCGATTGTCTTTTGAAACAACACGGTCAAGGTGAAAAAGGATTGTGAGAAATTTCGGGCGGGATAAAAAGAAACAAACTACGGACGGGGGTCAGCCCCCACGATCTCCAATATGTTTTTACGTGTCTCTATCCGATATGGTAGGATAGAATAGGGCAGGAGACAAAACCGTCCGCAGGAAAATACAGTTAGGGGAGCGACAACGAGGACGATGATGACAGGACGACGAGATATGCAGGTGATCCCATCGGTGGTGCAAGATTCGCCGCCATATCCTCATGTGTTGCCTGCGAGTCTAGGTGTCGTGCCTTCTTCAACAAGTACACCTCCGGCGACTCTGCGGGGTCCTATGGGCGACGAGATCAAAGATGTGGAGACTGTAGCGCAATTATGGGCGAACCTGCGTGATCCTATGAGTACATGTTTTGTTTCTATATGTATGATTATTTTTCCAAACATTTGCTCAGCCGGATACTATCGATGTGAATCTAATCCCTAGAATTGGTATGACTTTCAAAGATGTGGATGATGCATACAATTTTTATAAAACGGTACACGTATGAAGTTGGATTTCCTATAAAAAGATACAGGGAGAAAACACATTGCAAATGGTTGAATTGTTCAAGAGAAGGGAAATGTGGAAGTAGTGCAGGTGACAGACCTAAAGTACGTAGGAAGCAATCTGGTCGGACTCAATGCAAAGTAAGGATAAAACTTAGAAAGATTTATGATAATGATAAAAACAGTGTGATATATGTACGCATCGAATTGGTGAATCTAGAACATAATCATGAGTTCATCACGCAAGAAAATGAGAAAAGACACCTTCGATGCAATAAAACCCGCGACCCAGAATTAGTTGAGTTTGTAGGTGCCATGCATGATGGTAGAGTACCTCAACGTTGTATCGTTGACATGATTTCGGACATGCATGACGGACCAGAGAATGTTCCGATCACAGCTCAGGACTTGAGGAACATGTAAGTCATATTTGTTGGATTTAAATATTTTTAGCGATACATGATTAATAAACGTACGTATGAATTTTGTGCATATTGAACTTACTGTATTTTAATAATGAACAAGAGGGCAGCAAGGAGGCGGGAAAGCTGTGCTAATGATATGGCTAAGCTATTGGCATTTTTATATCATGTAAAAAGCAGAATCCACAATTTTTTGAGACTTTCAGGTGTACGGAGATGGGAAGATAGTTAGCATTTTTTAGTCACGTGCTAGTATGCAAGGTGAATACATTGATTTTGAGATATTGTCACCTTTGTATGACCCATAGGACAAATATATATATGATAAGCACCTTGGCATGTTTGTTGGTGCTAACCATCATCTAGAGTGCACAATGTTTGGTTTTGCCTTACTGGGTGATGAAACTGTGGAAACATTCGAGTGGACGTGTAATGCATTCAAAACATGCATGGGCGGTGATGGCCCGCGAGTTATGCTAACTGGTATGTTATCTATAAATTCATTGTGATATGCTTTATGTCTAATTTTAGTTCAATATATTGACAATATAAATGCTTATGTAATTTTAGTTAGATTGTGTATTTAATAGTGTTTTACCAAATGATGTGTGTGTGTGTTCATGTAGATCAAGATCATGTAATGCCAATTGCACTAAGACGAGTCTTCCCTCCCACAATACATAGATTGTATTTATGGCATGTTTAGAACAAATTTATGTCGTTTCTGAACAAGTTATATGCAAGGTTTGCAGACCAGGATTTCAAGACAAGGTTTCAATCTATAATACACCATCTATTGACTCCAACAGAGTTCGAAGCTGCATGGTCTTTGCTCTCAGATGATTTTTGGTTGCATGAAGATGTGTGCCTTAGTAAGTTATATGATATCCGGAAGGATTGGATATCTGCGTTTTTTGAACATGATTTTTGTGGGGTGATGGTTTATGTTGGGGACTTGTTCTCAAATGCTATGAATTAAGAACAAGGCAACATAAAATATTAAATATCAAAGCCCTTCGTCCGCTGAAGCATTATTTCCCTGAGGATTTAATGAGCTTCGGACGAAGGTCATAGATGATAAACTACGAAGGTCTTACCTTCGTAGTCAGAAGTAAAATAATGCGAAATAAAATATGAAGCATAAAATGTTAAAGAATATTAAGAACGGATAACATCATTTATTCATTTTACAATATAAACTCAGATATTAAAACATGATGTTTGATTACATTTATACCTTTGCCTTGACAAAGAACAATAATTCCAGAGTAATGCGTTAGCAGTTACAGGATCGTGTGAACAGTAAAGGAATACTGTTCACTATTTATAGGCACAGGACACAGCCTGTAAGGAATTACATTCATACCCCTTATAAAAGTTTACAACAATGACTCAGACCCTTATGGACTAAAAGGTCATTCCATCTTTAAGTCGGTTCGATCCTTCATCTTCGAATACGCTATAACATGAAGCTTCATGAGTGGTAGCTTCGGCATCACGTATAAGCAGCTTTCTCTGAAGCTGTTTCTCCCTGCAGGACCTTCGACGACGAAGCATGGTCCCAACAGTAGCCCCTTCGTGGTGCTAGATCGTTTTTCGTAACGAGCTTGATCTGTGAAAAAAGTCTCTTAGGCTTCGGGAAGCCGAAGGTCCAAAAAACACCTTACCTGAGCTCGTTGCCGAGAAACGATACAGTTTCCGAGCGCGAAGCGGTCCCACCATGCAGGTTCACTTTCTCGGTTTTGGCGGCCCACCGTTCAGTGGGTGCGAGCGACTGTTTGTCCAGTGTAAAAATCTTGACGATTCATCTTCTTACCTGCAGCACTATATAAACAGACAGGTAGGTGTGAAGTTAACATAGCATTCATTGCTATTACACTGTTTTGCTGCCAAAAATTTAACCATAGCCGAAGCTTGACTTTTGCATTCAAATGAAGCTCCAGTTTGGATTCTGCTTCGTCACGAGAAGAGCTTCGGAAAAAAGGTTATTAATTTCCAAGGAATTTTCAAGAAATTTAAAATCAAATGGCCAGAGTACGCTCCACCGCTAGGGTTGAGCGTGATGGAGATGAGACCGAAGCCGCTGAAACTGTTCTGATTTCCGAAGCAATGAGGCGTTCTGGGCTGGTTTCATCAGAGGACACACCTGCTGCTGAAGCAACACAAGCTGATGTTGAAGAAGCTGGTTCCGAAGATGAGTATAGCTACGGGATGCCAAGTAAACATAGTCATTTGGACTTTGGAAAGTCCACCATCTCTGAAGCTGATCTTTCCAAAATGGTGAAGCTGGGCTATTTCAGTGAAGCAAAAAAGGAGCTGGTTCGTTTTGGCGGAGAGGAGATTACTCCGAAGCCGGAAAAGAATGAGGTGGTAGTGTTCAAAAGCTTCTTTAAAGCAGGATTAAGATTTCCTTTGAATGGGATGATTGCTGATGTTTTGAAGAAGTTTGGGGTTTACCTTCATCAGCTGACCCCTAATGCTATCGTTAGATTAAGAGTTTATATTTGGGCCCTTCGTAGCCAGGGAGTAGAACCGTTCGGTGAAGGTTTCTGTCGAGTTCATGAATTACACTACCAGACTAAAGCCAGAGGAGATGGTCCGCATGAGAATTTTGGCTGCTACAACTTTGCTTATCGCAAGACTACCAAGTTTCCAGTGATAAGCTACCGAAGCAAATGGCCAGCCGGATGGAAGTCTGAATGGTTTTATGTTAAAGTTGATGAAGATGAAGATAAATTGGTCCAGAGTCCGCTAGAGCTAACCTTCAGAGAGACGAGGCCCCGATGCAACATGATAAGGGGGAGCCCGAGCCAGATTGCTTTGGCTGAATTTCGAGTGATTTCAGATCATATTGGCATTAGAGACCTAGTGCAAGAATTCTTGGCTTTTAAGGTGTTCCCAACACTGAGGGAGTGGGAAATGCCGAAGCTAGTGGGAGAAAAGAAAAAGGGAGAACTTGTTCGATTGCCTTATAATTACAAGTTTAAGAAACATTTTAAAGCACCCTGTCAAGAGTGGCTGAACACAATTGAAATTATGTGCAACGAGATCCTCGACAATTACTCTAAGAAAGAAGATCAATTAATGATTGCAGCCTTCGGCACACGTCCGAAACAAAGATTGAATCGGGTGCTAGATGCCTTGAATTTTGATTACCCTGATTATGAGCAACTGGGCGGAGATGTCGAAGGCCCGAAGAGAAAAAGGATTGCCAGCGCCCTTGACAAAGAAGGCACCAAATTGGCTAAGAAGGACAAAGAAATTTCTGAAAAAATGAGCCCTGAGCCGAAGATAGCTGCTCCAAGGAAAAGAAAAGTTGCATCCCCAAAACCAAAGACGTCGGCCCGAGAGGAGGAAGCTCCTGCAACACCTTCTGCTGCCGAAGTGGAAGAGATTCTGAAGGTAATGACTGAACCTTTGCCTACCAGGCTTAGTCCGCTGGCGCCAGAACTGACGAAGTTTTTTCATAAGGACAAAGGAGCTTCGGCAATAGAAAGTCCCGTAAAGCCGAAAAAACGAAGAATTATCCAAGTGGCCGATGTCATTCATCAGACACCACCACCGACGTCGGCATCAAAAATTGTCACTGCCGAAACCCCAGCCACCGAAGCCGAAACCACCGGAACCGAAGCTACCGGAGCCGAAGCCACCGGAGCCGAAGCTACCGGGGCAACCACTGAAGCCGAAGCCACCGGGGCAACCACTGAAGCCGAAGCCACCGGAGCCGAAACCGAGATCACCGAAGATCCTAATCTAGAAACCACACTTAGCGATGTTGACAATATACTTCTGAGAATGGCTGAAGAAGAAGCTGTTGCGGTTGCGGTGAAAACGACAACTGAAAAAGGAAAAAAGCAGATTGAAGACACTTTGGAAGAAGAAAATTTTAATTTTCAAGATATACTTGGACAAGAGTTAACAGACGCTGAAAAAGAAGAGCTAAAGAAATATGCTATATCCTGTGGATACAAACCAGGGTCTCTGCTATTTGGTGGAGTTAATGAAGGGAAGCTAAGATGCCTTCGGAACCAAACCGAGGCCAAGGTTGTTAGGACCTTCTCAAAAAGCGTTGGCCTGCCGAAGATAGAAGCGGACCTCTGCAGGTACCAGCGACAACATATTGCCGCTAGCTTGCTCTATGCTAATTTCAAGGTAAAAACTCAACCTTTTTTATTGTTTTTTGAATTAATATGTTTTCTAACGAAGGTTGTTTTGGCAGAGTATACTTCTAAGTAAAGTGCTAGGAATGCAACAAGATCTTGAAGATGAGAAAAACGAAGCTACCATCAAAGATCTGGAAAACAAAGTCGGAAATTACGAAGCTGCTCTAAAGGAAAAGGACTTTGTCATTCAAGACCTTGAAATCAAAGTTAAAGATCACGAAGCTGCCTTGGAAAAGAAAGACTTCGTCATTCATTCTATGGAAGGTTCACTGGCTGAAACCCAAGCCGAAAATAACAAATTAAACAATGAATTACTTATAAAATCAGAAAAATCTGAAGAATCTCGAAACAAGTCTCAAGACCGAAATCGAGAAGAATTCAAATTTACAAAAATCATTGAAGGAGCTTCAGGAGAAATGCTTAGATTTCGGCAGCCGATGTGTGCAGCGGCTGAAGGATGTGTTTCACTCAATTGGAGCCAGCTCTGATAAGTTTACACCTTCAGCTGAAAACCTGCCAAGCACCTTGGAATACATTGAGGGCGAAGTTGATGCACTTGACGAAGTTATTGCTGGGCATGCTGATTTCTGCGCCCTGCTAGCTTCTCGAGGCACGACTACCGCTTTCCTGAAGGCTGGCTGCATGCACGGGAAAATTGTAAATAGACCAAACTTCAGCTTGTCACCGGCAGATTTGGTTGACATCCCAAGCCTAGCCCGAAGCATAGGAAACAAGTTTATGACCCAGATTTGGATAAACGGCGGGCGAAAAATGGCTGGTGACGAAGCTCGGAGCCACCTTAAACCAGTGAGAAACTTATACTTGTTACTTTTACCTTCTCCTTGAATTCTGCACCTTTCTCATTCCGTTTTAATATGTGCAGGATGATGAAGCTGAAGAATGACAAGCTGAAGCTTAACAGATGCTCCGAAGGACTTTTCTGCAAAAGATTCTAGAGAAATTTTTGTAATATAATTGTAAAGAAACTTATGTAAATTTGTGCATACCTTGTAATATATCTTTTCCCCTTTATCCGTGTACGATCTGCTTTGCTGTGGACGAAATTTTATTTTTGAGCCGAAGGCGAAAAACACCTTCCCTTCTTTTCGTACACAACGAAGCATGAGAATCTCCTCTTTCTCCGAAGTTTTTTTTCATAGCCGAAGCATCTGCCTTTTCTGTATGTGTCGGCGTTTCGTGACCGGGGGGGTCCCTAAGCCGACGAGTGAGTGTGCCGCGTGCCCCAGCCCAGATGGGTCGAGCGCGTGGGCGAGCGCGAAGGGGGGAAAGCGAGGTGGCTGGAGACGGGCGTGAGAGAGGTGGAAATCCCGCGGCCTTCATGTTCGTCCCGTGCCCAGGTCGGGTGCGCTTGCAGTAGGGGGTTACAAGCGTCCACGCGGGTGAGGGAAGCGAGCGGCCCCAAGAGAGCGCCTGCCCTGTCCTCGTCCCCGCGCGGCCAACCCTCTCTAAGAAGGCCCTGGTCCTTCCTTTTATAGGCGTAAGGAGAGGATCCAGGTGTACAATGGGGGTGTAGCAGAGTGCTACGTGTCTAGCGGGGGAGAGCTAGCGCCCTAAGTACATGCCAATGTGGCAGCCGGAGAGATCTTGGCACCCAGCTGGTGTGGTGTCGTGGCTGTCGGAGGAGCAACGGAGCCTGGCGGAGGGACAGCTGTCGGAGCGGTCGGGTCCTTGCTGACGTCCCCCTGCTTCCGTAAGGGAGCTGAGAGCCGCCGTCGTCACGGGGCTAGCGGGGCGCCATCATTGCCTATCTGGCGGAGCTAGCCAGATGGGACACCGGTCTTGTTCTCTGCGGCCCGAGTCGGCTCGGGGTAGGGTGATGATGGCGCTTCCTGTTGACGTGGCGGGCATGTGCCCTAGGTCGGGCGACGTGGAGGCTCCTCCGAAGCCGAGGTCGAGTCTGTCTTTCATGGCCGAGGCCGAGCCCGAGCTCCTGGGTCGGGCGAGGCGGAGGTCGTTCGGCAGAGGCCAGGGCGAAGTCCGACCCCTGGGGTCGGGCGAAGCGGAGTTCGTCGTCTTTTGGGGCCTAGCCCGAGTCCGAGCCTTGGGTCGGGCGGAGCGGAGTTCGCCGTCTTCCGGGGCCTTAGCCCGAGTCCGAGCCCTGGGTCAGGCGGAGCGGAGTTCGCCGTCTTCTGGGGCCTTAGCCCGAGTCCGAGCCCTGGGTCGAGCGGAGCGGAGTTCGCCGTCTTCCGGGGCCTTAGCCCGAGTCCGAGCCCTGGGTCGGGCGGAGCGGAGTTCGCCGTCTTCCGGGGCCTTAGCCCGAGTCCGAGCCCTAGGTTGGGCGGAGCTTCCTATGGCGCCTTTGGCAAGGCCTGACTGCCTGTCAGTCTCACTCTGTCAGGTGGCACTGCAGTCGGAATGGCGCAGGCGGCGCTGTCCTTCTGTCAGACCGGTCAGTGGAGCGGCGAAGTGACGGCGGTCACTTCGGCTCTGCCGGGGGGCGCGCGTCAGGATAAAGGTGTTAGACTACCTTTGCGTTAAATGCTCCTGCGACTCGGTCGGTCGGTGCGGCGATTTAGTCAGGGATGCTTCTTAGCGAAGGCAAGGCCTCGGGCGAGCCGGAGATGTGTTCGCTGTTAAAAGGGGGCCTCTGGCGAGACGGAAACACCTCGGGGTCGGCTGCCCTTGCCCGAGGCTAGGCTCGGGTGAGGCGTGATCGAGTCGCTTCGTATGGACTGATCCCTGACTTAATCGCACCCATCAGGCCTCTGCAGCTTTATGCTGATGGGGGTTACCAGCTGAGAATTAGGCGTCTTGAGGGTACCCCTAATTATGGTCCCCGACAGTAGCCCCCGAGCCTCGAAGGGAGTGTTAGCACTCGCTTGGAGGCTTTCGTCACACTTTTTTGCAAGGGGACCAGCCTTTCTCGGTTGCGTTTTGTTCCGGTGGGTGCGCGCGAGCGCACCCGCCGGGTGTAGCCCCCGAGGCCTCGGAGGAGTGGTTTCACTCCTTCGAGGTCTTAATGCCTTGCGTAATGCTTCGGCTGGTCTGGTGGTTCCCTCATGCGAACTGGCCGTAGCCCGAGTGCACGGTCGGGGCCCAAGTTCTCGGGCTGGTATGTTGACGCTGTCAACGGTTCGGCCGGAGCCGGGTTTGCGAGAGCAGCCCCCGAGCCTCCGCACAGGGCGAGAGGGCGATCAGGGACAGACTCGGCTTTTTTACATACGCCCCTACGTCGCCTTTCCGCAAGGAGGAGGGGGGGGAGAGCGCCATGTTACCCTCGATGGGCACCGAACATGGTGTCTCCGGTGAGCTGCAAGCGGGTAATCCGAGTGGACGTCCGGGCCCGTTCGTTGGGGGTCGGCTAGGGGCCCAGAGGCACGCCCAAAAGTACCTGCGGGTGATCTGCCAGACCCGGTCCCCTGGCGACGGGGTCCGAGGGCTCGATGCCTCCCTCCGATAGGATTCTGTTACAAGATCGCTCCCGCTGGTCTCGGAAATGTCCTAGGGTACCTCGGGAGCGCAGCCCGAGCCTTGGTTATGTATCGAACGTACCCCTGGTCATCCCTCGCTCAGCGTCTGAGGCGACTGTGAACCCTTCGGGGGCCAGCCTTCGAACCCCTGATCAGTAATGGGCGCGGAGCCCGAATAGCCTGAGGCGGCCGTGGAACCCTTCGGGGGGCCAGCCTTCGAACCTCTAACCAGTAGTGGGTGTAGGGCCCACGCGATCTGAGGCGGCTGTTGAACCCTTCGGGGGGCCAGCCTTCGAACCCCTGATCAGTAAGGAGGCTCGGAGCCTAGTTCCTTCACGGGGAAGGATCCCTTTTGGGGTATCCCCCTTTCCCGGTCCCTGTCGCAAGAGATAGAGAAAGAGGAAAAAAGGAAAAAGGATACGAAACCGAATGACGCGGCGTACCTTTTTTGGCGCGGTTGTTTCGGCGAAGGCGAAGCGTCGCCCGCTGCGCCTGCCAGAAGCGCCGCCTGTCCAGCCGTGGAGTTGATGCGACGGGGCGAGTAGTTGGCGGGGCTGCCGTCGCGCGTGCGCGAGCCGTTCGAGGAACGGATCACGGGCGCGTTGTCTTCACGCCGTGAGAGGGGGTTCTCTCGCTGCCTCCGGATGGGACGTGAGCTTGGCTGACGACGTGACCGCTGCTCCCGCGCGCCTGCCACCGTCATTACTGCCGGCCCACTTTTGACCGTGTTGACCGCTGCGTCAGGCTGGCGCTGCTGGGTCGCGCGCTGGGTCGCCTCGAGTCGCGGTATTGGTTCCACAATCGAGGAGGCGCGGTGGTGGCGCAAGTGGTACAATTGCTTGCATGCAGCATCCGGCGCGCCGGTCGTGCGACGCGTGGGCCTGGGCCTCCATGCTGGCATGTCGGGAGTCGGAGAAGCGCGTCCACTTGGCGCGGTTGCATGCCGCCTGCATGGCTGCCCGCCCCTTTCGCCCGTTGATCTGGGCAGAAGTGGAGGGTCGCTTGTAACCGCTGGGCGGTTGCGTGCACCACGCGCGGCGGTTTGGCTTCTTCGGCTCAGAGCCGGTCTGCGTGACATGCGGGACCCAGCCCCCGCGCCGCAGGGGAGGGCTTTGAAGCGTGTTGGAGAAGACTCAGCCCATGACGGTTGGGGGTGCAAGCAGGGAGAGTCGCCTTTAAAAGGAGGGCGACCCCTTTCGTAAGGCGACCATGTCTTCTTCCTCCCTTATGCACCGTGTCTTTCCACCTTTCAAGCCCCCGGATGGGGGAAACCGCCGTCTTTTCGCTCCATCGTCGGAGGGACGCAACTCCGTGGGAGTTGGTACCTTTCAGCCATCGTTCGGCTTCAAGGATTTTCATCACACAGCCCGGTTGCTCCCCTCCGCTGGTGGTCACCCAAGACGGTGACCTCCAGCTCCTGGATGGGGAGAGGCAAACCGGGCTGTGATCTCGGTCCCGCCCTCAGTGTTGAGGGTGTTCGTCATCCTCGCCGGGGCGGGGAGCGAGGCGAGCCGGGGCTCCACCTCCTGCGCGGGTCGCCGGACCACCTCTTCTTCCAGCTTTTGGTGGTGGCAATCGCCCTTTAGCCCTACGGCGGAGACGTCCTCCAGCCATGCCGGGGAAGGCGAACTGTTGCTGCCCAGCTAGGATGCAACACTCCGTCCTCTTCCTCGCATTCGCGGTGAGGATGGCTCCGAGGATCTGCCGGGATGCTTGGGGACGACCCGCGTTTTGCTGGTGATTCGCCCAGAGCTTGTCGCTCCACGGGCTTCCCCGGCGTGGAGGTTGTCCATACCCGTGGAGACGGAACCGGAGTTCCGTTTGTGACGGCACTTCGGATGCCAGTGTTTTTTGTTCATTTCGGCTTTCGGGGCCTGAACATGTATGTAATTACGGCACGGAGCCATGTTTTTTCCTCATTTCTGAGCACTAAGACTCGTCTGCTGATTGTCTGAACCGCTTCACCAAGCATGAGTCGCCCCGTGTCAAGGTGACGAGTGAGGTATCCGTATCCCGGAGGCGTAGGAGTCCCTCGGCTCGGTCGGCCTTGCTGTCCGAGGTTCCTCTAGCTTAGTTAAAGAGACCCCTCGGCCGCTCTTCGACAAGCCGAGGCTAGGGGTAGCGATATCAGTATGAACAGAGGCGGAGTCGGCTCGAAAATGAAACCTGGTTGGCCGGAGCCTAGCCGGGTTGTTCGTTGGCAGGATCGACGTCGGAGTTGATCAGCCGAGGCTTCGGACCGGGCTGGCGCCCTCGGAAGATGGTTGGCCGAGGCCCCAGGGGTAACCGGCCGAGCCGCCTGCTCGGGCCGGATTCCCGGAGAAGTCCCTGGGAGCGATTGCCCGGGCGTGGTGATGACGTCGTCCTTCAGAGCAGAGAACCTTGGACCGCGTCGCCGTTCGAGGCTAGGTCGGGCCTCGCCGAAGGTGCCGTCGATGCCGAGGGTGTTGCTGCTCCCTTCCAGCGTCAAGACCCGAACCTGTAGGATCAGATTGTCTTGTAGCGTGTGCCTTGTGCGGCCGTCGAGGCCAGAACACACACCCTCGCTGCGTTGTAAAGCTGCGTCTCTTTTCCTCTTGTTTCGAGTATCTGGACTTTTTGTCGGTAACAGGGATGTTTGTGCGAGCGAGAGTTGCTTCTCGCGGAAGGTGATCAGTGAGGTATCCGTATCCCGGAGGCGTGGGAGTCCCTCGGCTCGGTCGGCCTTGCCGCTTACGTGTACTTTCACCCGTCCATGAGGCCCTATCACTGACTCGGTCGAGAAGGCTCGAAGGATCGCTTCGGCAGAAGGGCTTCCGAACGTAAAGACTTGTTCGATCCGCGGAGCCACTTTATCCGAACGCGAGTTACTTATCGCAGAAGGTGATGAGTGAGGTATCCGTATCCCGGAGGCGTAGGAGTCCCTCGGCTCAGTCAGCCTTGGCTGCTTACGTGTACTCCGTCGTTTCCAGGACCCACTTTTCGAAGTAGTCAAAAAGCACGGAAGATATTCTGGTAAAAGAGATTTTTTTTTCGAGGAAAATTTTGACGCAGAGGGGGTTTCCCCCCTTTTAGCCCCCGAGGGAGGGTCGGGCTTTGCCGAGGCGAGGCCGACCCTTCCTTGTTGACTAAACTTTGCGTGGGTGCGAGGTATATGAACAACTTGGAAACATCTTAAGGGTAGAAGCACGTAGCTGTTGGATGTTCCAAGCGTTGCCGTAGACCTCGCCTTGACTGTTGGCCAGCTTGTACGTTCCGGGCTTCAGAACTTTGGCGATGACGAATGGCCCCTCCTAGGGGGGCGTGAGCTTGTGCCTCCCTCGGGCGTCTTGCCGCAGCCGAAGCACCAGGTCGCCCACTTGGAGGTCTCGAGGTCGGACCCCTCGGGCGTGGTAGCGTCGCAGGGACTGCTGATACCACGCCGAGTGTAGTAAGGCCCTGTCCCGAGCCTCTTCCAGCTGGTCCAGCGAGTCTTCTCGGCTAGCTTGGTTGCTTTGATCGTCGTAGGCCCTCGTCCTCGGGGAGCCGTATTCCAGGTCAGTGGGCAAGACGGCCTCGGCCCCGTAGACCAGGAAGAACGGCATGAAACCCGTGGCCCGGCTCGGCGTTGTCCTCAGGCTCCAGACCACCGAGGGGAGTTCCTTCATCCATCGCTTGCCGAACTTGTTGAGGTTGTTGTAAATCCGAGGCTTGAGCCCTTGTAGAATCATGCCGTTGGCACGCTCTACTTGCCCATTCGACATGGGATGAGCTACGGCAGCCCAGTCCACCCGGATATGGTGATCCTCGCAAAAATCCAAGAATTTTCTGCCGGTGAACTGGGTGCCGTTGTCGGTGATGATGGAGTTTGGGACCCCGAAGCGATGGATGATGTTGGTGAAGAACGCCACCGCCTGCTCGGACCCGATGCTGTTCAAGGGTCGGACCTCGATCCACTTGGAGAATTTGTCGATGGCGACCAGCAGGTGCGTGTAGCCCCCGGGCGCCTTCTGCAGAGGGCCGACGAGGTCCAGTCCCCACACAGCGAAGGGCCAGGTGATGGGTATCGTCTGCAAAGCCTGAGCGGGCAGGTGGGTCTGCTTCGCATAGAATTGACACCCTTCGCAGGTGCGGACAATTCTAGTGGCGTCAGCCACCGCTGTCGGCCAGTAGAAGCCTTGCCGGAAAGCGTTCCCGACAAGGGCTCGAGGCGCTGCATGATGGCCGCAAGCCCCCGAGTGTATCTCTTGCAGGAGTTCCTGACCTTCGGCGATGGAGATGCATCGCTGGAGGATGCCCGAGGGGCTGCGGTGGTAGAGCTCCTTCTCATCGCCCAGCAAGACGAACGACTTGGCGCATCGCGCTACCCACCAAGCCTCGGCTTGGTCGAGGGGTAGCTCTCCTTGGCGGAGATATTGCAGGTACGGGGTCTGCCAATCTCGATCAGGCAGGACCCTGCTCCGCTCCTCCTCGATGCGCAGCGCCTCGCCCTCGGGGGCCGAGGGTACCTCGGGCTGAACCGAGGACGCCTCGGGCTAGGCCGAGGGTACCTCGGACTCGGGCGTGTCGTTGATCTTGACGGAGGGTTGGTGCAGATCCCGGGAGAAGACGTCCGGGGGAACCGTCGTTCGCCCCGAGGCTATTTTTGTCAGCTCGTCCGCAGTCTCGTTGTAGCGCTGGGCGATGTGGTTAAGCTCGAGCCCGTAGAACTTGTCTTCCAGGCGCCAAACCTCATCGCAGTAGGCCTCCATCTTCGGGTCGCGGTAGTGGGAGTTCTTCGTGACTTGGTCGATGACGAGCTGCGAGTCGCCGCGAGCGTCGAGGCGTCGGACCCCTAGCTCGATGGCGATTCGCAATCCGTTGATCAGAGCTTCGTACTCAGCCACATTGTTGGACGCCGGGAAATGGAGGCGTAGCACGTAGCGTAGGTGTTTCCCGAGGGGCGAGACGAAAAGCAGGCCCACGCCGGCTCCCGTCTTCATCAGCGACCCGTCGAAAAACATGGTCCAGAGCTCCGGTTGGATCGGAGCCGTCGGCAGCTGGGTGTCGACCCATTCGGCTACGAAGTCCGCCAATACCTGGGACTTGATGGCCTTCCGAGGGGCGAACGAGATTGTCTCGCCCATGATTTCCACCGCCCACTTTGCGATCCTGCCCGAGGCCTCTCGGCACTGGATGATCTCCCCCAGGAGGAAGGATGACACCACAGTTACCGGATGAGACTCGAAGTAATGCCGCAACTTTCGCCTCGTCAGGATCACTGCATACAGTAGCTTCTGAACTTGTGGGTAGCAGATCTTGGTTTCGGACAGCACCTCGCTGACGAAGTAAACTGGCCTCTGAACGGGCAATGCATGCCCCTCTTCTTGCCTTTCGACCACGATCGCGGCGCTAACCACCTGAGTGGTCGCGACGACGTAGACCAAGAGGGCTTCTCCATCAGCTGGGGGTACCAAGATAGGCGCCTTGGTGAGGAGCGCCTTCAGGTTCCCGAGAGCTTCCTCGGCCTCAGGGGTCCAAGTGAAGCACTCGGCCTTCCTTAAGAGGCGGTACAGAGGCAGGCCTCTTTCGCCAAGGCGTGAGATGAAACGGCTCAAGGCCGCGAGACATCCCATGACCCTCTGTACACCTTTTAAGTCCCTGATGGGCCCCATGCTGGTGATGGCTGCGATCTTCTCCGGGTTGGCTTCGATGCCTCGCTCGGAGACGATGAACCCCAGGAGCATGCCTCGGGGCACCCCGAAGACACACTTCTCGGGATTGAGCTTGACGTCCTTTGCCTTGAGACACCGGAATGTCACTTCAAGGTCGGAGAGGAGGTCGGAGGCTTTCCTTGTCTTGACTACGATGTCATCGACGTAGGCCTCGACCGTACGACCGATGTGTTCGCCGAACACATGGTTCATGCACCGCTGGTACGTCGCACCCGCATTCCTCAAACCGAACGGCATGGTGACATAGCAGTACATGCCGAAGGGCGTGATGAAAGAAGTCGCGAGCTGGTCGGACTCTTTCATCTTGATTTGATGATACCCTGAGTAGGCATCGAGGAAAGACAGGGTCTCGCACCCAGCAGTGGAATCCACGATTTGATCGATGCGAGGTAGAGGGTAGGGAACCTTCGGACATGCTTTGTTGAGACCAGTGTAGTCTACACACATCCGCCATTTCCCCCCTTTCTTTCTCACAAGCACAGGGTTGGCAAGCCATTCGGGATGGAATACCTCTTTGATGAACCCTGCTGCCATTAGCTTGTGAATCTCCTCGCCTATCACTCTGCGCTTCTCCTCGTCGAATCGGCGCAGAGGCTGCCTGACCGGTCGGGCTCCGGCCCGAATATCCAGCGAGTGCTCGGCGACATCCCTTGGTATGCCGGGCATGTCCGAGGGACTCCACGCAAAGACGTCGGCGTTTGCGCGGAGAAAGTCGACAAGCACTGCTTCCTATTTGGGGTCGAGCCCGGAACCGATCCGGATCTGCTTGGAGGTGTCGCCACTGGGGTCGAGAGGGACGGCCTTAACCGTCTCCGCTGGCTCGAAATTGCCGGCGTGTCGCTTCACGTCTGGCACCTCTCTGGAGAGGTTTTCCAGGTCGGCGATGAGGGCCTCGGACTCGGCGAGGGCCTCGGCGTACTCCACGCACTCCACGTCGCATTCGAACGCGTGTTTGTACGTGGGGCCGACGGTGATGACCCCGTTGGGGTCCGGCATCTTGAGCTTCAGGTAGGTGTAGTTGGGGACGGCCATGAATTTCGCGTAGCATGGCCTCCCCAATACCGCGTGGTAGGTTCCTCGGAACCCGACCACCTCGAACGTCAAAATCTCCCTTCGGAAGTTGGAGGGCGTTCCGAAGCAGACAGGAAGGTCGAGCCGTCCGAGGGGCTGGACGCGCTTCCCAGGAATGATCCCGTGGAAGGGCGCAGCGCCTGCTCGGACGGAGGACAGATCGACGCGCAGGAGCCTGAGGGTCTCGGCGTAGATGATGTTGAGGCAGCTGCCCCCATCCATCAGGACCTTGGTGAGCCTGACGTCGCCGATAATGGGGTCGACGACGAGCGGGTACTTCCCCGGGCTCGGCACGTGGCCGGGGTGATCAGCTTGGTCGAAGGTGATGGGCTTGTCGGACCAGTCTAGGTAGACTGGCGCCGCCACCTTCACCGAGCAGACCTCCCGACGCTCTCGCTTGTGATGCCGAGCCGAGGCATTCGCCGCATGCCCTCCGTAGATCATGAAGCAGTCGCGGACCTCGGGGAACTCTCCTGCTTGGTGATCTTCCTTTTTGTCGTCGTCGCGGGCCCTGCCACCCTCTGCGGGTGGCCCGGCCTTGTGGAAGTGGCGCCGAAGCATGACGCACTCCTCGAGGGTGTGCTTGACGGGCCCCTGATGGTAGGGGCACGGCTCCTTGAGCATCTTGTCGAAGACGTTAGCACCTCTGGGGGGCTTTCGAGGGTTCTTGTACTCGGCGGCGGCGACAAGGTCCGTGTCGGTGGCGTCGCGTTTCGCTTGCGACTTCTCCTTGCCTTTCTTCTTGGTGCCGCGCGGAGTAGACGCCTCGAGAGCCTCTTCCGAGGGGCGGCCCTGGGGCTGCTTGTCCTTTCGGAAGATGGCCTCGACCGCCTCCTGGCCAGAGGCGAACTTGGTGGCGATGTCCATCAGCTCGCTCGCCCTGGTGCGGGTCTTGCGACCCAACTTGCTCACCAGGTCGCGGCAGGTGGTGCCGGCAAGGAACGCGCCGATGACATCTGAGTCGGTGATGTTGGGCAGCTCGGTGCGCTGCTTCGAGAATCGCCGGATGTAGTCCCGAAGAGACTCTCCCGGCTGTTGCCGGCAGCTTCGGAGGTCCCAGGAATTCCCGGGGCGCACGTACGTGCCCTGGAAATTGCCGGCGAAGGCTTGGACCAAATCATCCCAGTTGGAGATCTGTCCCGGAGGCAGGTGCTCCAACCAGGCGCGAGCAGTGTCGGAGAGGAACAGGGGGAGGTTTCGGATGATGAGGTTGTCGTCGTCCGTTCCACCCAGTTGGCAGGCCAGGCGGTAGTCTGTGAGCCACAATTCCGGCCTCGTTTCCCCCGAGTACTTTGTGATGGTAGTCGGGGGTCGGAACCGGGCCGGAAACGGCGCCCGCCGGATGGCCCGGCTGAAGGCCTACGGACCGGGTGGTTCGGGCGAGGGACTCCGATCCTCCCCGCTGTCGTAGCGTCCCCCATGCCTAGGGTGGTAGCCTCGGCGCACCCTTTCGTCAAGGCGGGCCCGACGGTCGTGACGATGGTGCTCGTTGCCGAGGTGGCCCGGGGCCGCAGGCGCGGTGTTGCGCGTGCGCCCGGTGTAGACCGAGGCTTCCCGCATGAATCGGGAAGTCGCGGCATGAGGTTCCGAGGGGTACCCCTGCCTTCAGAAGGCAGAGCTCTCGGCCCGCCGGGCCGCAGCGCCTTCCAGGAGATTCTTGAGCTCTCCCTGGATTCGCCGACCCTCGGTGGTTGATGGTTCTGGCATCGCGCGGAGGAGCATCGCTGCGGCTGCCAGGTTCTGACCGACCCCGCTGGATGCGGGTGGCGGCCTGTCCCTGACATCGTTGGTGACGCGGTGCTGGAAACCCTGGGGCAGGTGACGTATTTCTCCGGCCGGGGGTTGGCCCGCCCATACCTGCCCGACGTCCCGCGGATTGACTCGAGCGCTCCTGCTCCCTCGTCGAGCCTGGCCTGCGCCCCGCGGATTTGCTCGAGCTGTGGGTCATGACCCCCCGCCGGAACGGGGACCACAGCTAGCTCCCGCGGGATGTCGGCGCGAGGCACCGGCCTAGGGAGATCACCGTCCTCCGGCATGCCGAGATGGTTGCCTTCGGAGGGATCCCCTAGCTCGACGTGGAAACATTCGCGGCTTGGGCCGCAGTCCTTGTCGTCAAGGCTGCGGCTGCCGTCGGAACAGTCGGAGAGGCAGTAGTCACATGCGGTCATAAAGTCCCGCATGGCACTGGGGTTGCCAAATCCAGAGAAATCCCAACAGACGCTGGGATCGTCATCTTCCTCGGACCCAGAGGGCCCGTAGGTCGAGACGTCCGTCAATCGGTCCCAAGGCGACCGCATACGAAACCCCAGAGGGGTTGCACTCGCCTCAACGTGAGCGCCCGCCAAAGCGAGTTCACTAGGCGGGTTGAGGCCGAGTCGAAATGACGTGGGATGGGAATCAGTCGGTACCTTTTGGTCGACGAGGAGCGACATAGTCATGTCGGGGACTGATTGCGCCGTCGTCTTGGGTACGAGGGCGACGTCCTGCAGGCCCTCCGTGAGCGTGCTGGCATCGTCAACTTGCTCGGGATTGGCGTGTCGAGGGGGGACGGCGCTCGCCTTTGTCTCAAACGCGAGGTTGACGCCCGACGCGCCCTCCATTGGGGCGCTGGGGACGTCGATTCGCTCGACAGCTGACGGAGCGCGGCCTCCCGCTCAGCTTTGGTTGCCCCGCCTCCTCCTCCGATGGCGGGGGAGAGGACGGGGCGAGCTCGAATGTTGTTCTTCCACCACGCGGGGAAGACGTCGTCGATTCCACCACCGGCGGGCGGGCTGTCGGCCGCCATTGTCGTCGTCGCGCGGCGGTGGAAGGAGTATCATGTCGTAGCTGCCGTCGAGAGACATGAACTCGAGACTCCTGAAACGGAGCACCGTCCCGGGTTGGAGAGGTCGTTGGAGGCTGCCCATCTGGAGCTTGACGGGAAACTGCTCGTCAACACGCAGCAGGCCCCTACCTGGCGCGCCAACTGTCGACGTTTCGTGACCGGGGGGTCCCTAAGCCGACGAGTGAGTGTGCCGCGTGCCCCAGCCCAGATGGGTCGAGCGCGTGGGCGAGAGCGAAGGGGGGAAAGCGAGGTGGCCGGAGACGGGCGTGAGAGAGGTGGAAATCCCGCGGCCTTCGTGTTCGTCCCGCGCCCAGGTCGGGTGCGCTTGCAGTAGGGGGTTACAAGCGTCCACGCGGGTGAGGGAAGCGAGCGGCCCCAAGAGAGCGCCTGCCCCGTCCTCGTCCCCGCGCGGCCAACCCTCTCTAAGAAGGCCCTAGTCCTTCCTTTTATAGGCGTAAGGAGAGGATCCAGGTGTACAATGGGGGTGTAGCAGAGTGCTACGTGTCTAGCGGGGGAGAGCTAGCGCCCTAAGTACATGCCAATGTGGCAGCCGGAGAGATCTTGGCACCCAGCTGGTGTGGTGTCGTGGCTGTCGGAGGAGCAATGGAGCCTGGCGGAGGGACAGCTGTCGGAGCGGTCGGGTCCTTGCTGACGTCCCCCTGCTTCCGTAAAGGAGCTGAGAGCCGCCGTCGTCACGGGGCTAGCGGGGCGCCATCATTGCCTATCTGGCGGAGCTAGCCAGATGGGACACCGGTCTTGTTCTCTGCGGCCTGAGTCGGCTCGGGGTAGGGTGATGATGGCGCTTCCTGTTGATGTGGCGGGCTTGTGCCCTAGGTCGGGCGACGTGGAGGCTCCTCCGAAGCCGAGGTCGAGTCTGTCTTTCATGGCCGAGGCCGAGCCCGAGCTCCTGGGTCGGGCGAGGCGGAGGTCGTTCGGCAGAGGCCAGGGTGGAGTCCGACCCCTGGGGTCGGGCGAAGCGGAGTTCGTCGTCTTCTGGGGCCTAGCCCGAGTCCGAGCCCTGGGTCGGGCGGAGCGGAGTTCGCCGTCTTCCGGGGCCTTAGCCCGATTCCGAGCCCTGGGTCGGGCGGAGCGAAGTTCGCCGTCTTCCGGGGCCTTAGCCCGAGTCCGAGCCCTAGGTCGGGCGGAGCGGAGTTCGACGTCTTCCGGGGCCTTAGCCCGAGTCCGAGCCCTGGGTCGGGCGGAGCGGAGTTCGCCGTCTTCCGGGGCCTTAGCCCGAGTCCGAGCCCTGGGTCGGGCGGAGCTTCCTATGGCGCCTTTGGCAAGGCCTGACTGCCTGTCAGTCTCACTCTGTCAAGTGGCACTGCAGTCGGAATGGCGCAGGCGGCGCTGTCCTTCTGTCAGACCAGTCAGTGGAGCGGCGAAGTGACGGCGGTCACTTCGGCTCTGCCGGGGGGCGCGCGTCAGGATAAAGGTGTCAGACTACCTTTGCGTTAAATGCTCCTGCGAGTCGGTCGGTCGGCGCGGCGATTTAGTCAGGGTTGCTTCTTAGCGAAGGCAAGGCCTCGGGCGAGCCGGAGATGTGTTCGCTGTTAAAAGGGGGCCTCTGGCGAGACGGAAACACCTCGGGGTCGGTTGCCCTTGCCCGAGGCTAGGCTCGGGCGAGGCGTGATCGAGTCGCTTCGTATGGACTGATCCCTGACTTAATCGCACCCATCAGGCCTCTGCAGCTTTATGCTGATGGGGGTTACCAGCTGAGAATTAGGCATCTTGAGGGTACCCCTAATTATGGTCCCCGACAGTATGATATGATGATAATGATCCTATATATGTCTAAATGAATGTTTATGAATGCAAATGTCATGATGTAATGTATCGTGCAAATGAATATCCAAATGTATATTCGAAACCATAATCATAGCCTTCATTCCCTTGGGAATGACTCAAATCTTTTTGCCGTTTATTTTTCGGCTTCACCGTTTACTTTTCGGTGTATCAGCGCTGACTTTTCGCTGTAAGCCTCCCTTAGGAGCTTCTTCGCCTTTTACTTTCGGCGGAATCAGCGTTTATTTTTCGCTGCAAGCCTCCCTTAGGAGCTTCTTCGCCTTTTACTTTCGGCGGAATCAGTGTTTATTTTTCGCTGCAAGCTCTGCATTCCCTTAGGAACGACTTTTGAGCTTCTCCCTGTTTTCTTTTCTTTTTCCTTTGCACTTGATGGTGCGTTCTCAGCTTTTACATTTACATCTTTGGGGGATATCGCTCTTATAGAATTGAAATAAGAAAAAGAAAAATTATATGTTGTGGCCCCATTAAAAACCTTTCTCCCCCTTTGGAAAGGAAAAGGGTACCACAAAAAAGAATACAAAAAATTACATCACACTAAACATAATATCGCCGAAGCTCATCCACATCCCATGATCTAGGAATGTCGTTGTCGTCCATATCCTTCAATCTGTAGGAACCGGGTCTTGACGAAGATACTAACAGAAAAGGTCCTTCCCATTTCAGCTGTAACTTGCCTACTGTCTCTGGGTTGGCTACTCTTCAAAGCACCAAATGTCCTGGTTCAATGGTCTTTAGCCGAACCTTTCTATCACGCCATTTTATTGTTTTAGCTTGGTATTTGTTGATGTTTTCCACAGCTTGAAGCCTGATCCCCTCTATAGCATCTTTTTCCACAGAGTAATCAGCTTCAGCTTCGTCTTCTGCCGAAGCTACTATTCTTATTGATCCTGCTTTGGCTTCTTCCGGAGTTATTGCTTCGTCACCAAACAATAATTTGAATGGTGTAAAACCTGTCGATCTTGATATTGTTGTGTTGTGGCTCCACACCACTTTGATTAATTCGTCTGGCCACTTTCCCCTGGGCTGATTGAAGATTAACTTCATTATTCCTATCATTATGATGCCATTAGCCCTTTCAACAAGTCCATTTGACTCCGGATGCCGAACTGATGCAAAATGGATCTTCGTGCCAATTTGATCACAAAATTCTCTAAAAGCTTCAGAATCAAACTGCGTCCCATTATCCACAGTAATAGCCTTCGGCACTCTGAAGCGACAAACAATATTTTGCCAGAAAAACTTTTGAATAGTAACCGAAGTTATTGTGGCTAAAGGCTTTGCCTCAATCCACTTAGAAAAATATTCTACTGCCACTACAACATATCTTAAGTTCCCTTGTGCTGGTGGTAATGGACCTAATAAATCAAGACCCCACCTTTGCAATGGCCAAGTGGGTTGTATTAACTGGGTTAAAGACGAATGTTGTTTTTGATTTTTTTGCACATTTCTGACAACCTTCGCACTTTTGGACTAATTCCGCTGCATTCGAAGCTGCCTTTAGCCAATAAAATTCTTGGCAAAAAACTTTTCCCAGCAAAGGCCTAGATCCAATATGAGATCCACATAGGCCTGCGTGTATTTCCTTCATCAATTCTATACCTTCGGCTCTGGATAAACATTTGAGTAATGGAGAACAGACCCCACGCTTGTATAGCTCCCCTTCTATTATAACATATGGTCGAGCTCTTGCCTCTATCCTCTTATTATAAGCTTCGTCATCTGAAAGAAAGTTGCCCCGAAGGAAAGAAATGATCTCAGTTCTCCAGTCTTCACTATAGACAGGAGATATGTTGAGGACTGCTCTTTCAAGAAGCTCGACCGAAGGTGCTTTTATTGTTTCAAAAAATACTTCCAAAGGTAAGGGCAGCCCCTGTGTTGCTGACTTGGCTAACAAATCAGCATGTTCATTTTCTCCTCGAGGGATATTTTTGACAGAAAACCCCTCAAAGGAAGCCTCAATCCTTCGGACTGTGTCTAAATACTTTTCAAGCTTCGGATCTCTTGCTTTATAACTCTTGTCAATATGACCAGAAATAACCTGGGAATCGGTTTTAAGAACCGCCCTTCTAATTCCCATTGCCTTTAATTTCCAAAGACCCAAGAGCAAAGCTTCATATTCAGCAATGTTATTTGTGCAACTGAAATCAAGTCTCGTTGCGTAGCAAGTTTTAACTTTGGAAGGTGCGAGCAACACAGCAGCTGCTCCTGCTCCGAAGGTTCCCCAAGAACCATCACAAAATATTGTCCAAACTTCGGCATCTTTACTCATTTCTTCTTTCTGAGCCCCTGGCGTCCAGTCAGCAATGAAGTCTGCCAACACTTGGGACTGAATCGAAGATCTATGCACATAATCAATGCAAAATTAATTGAGTTCCGTAGCCCATTTTCCAAACCTTCCAGTAGCTTCTCTATTTCTCATAATATCCTTCAATGGTTGTGAAGAAGGGACAATTATATTGTATGCTTGAAAATAGTGCCGAAGCTTCCTGGAGGCCATCAAAACAGCATACAACACCTTCTCCAATTCTGTGTAATTTTTCTTTGATAAACTAAGAACTTCGGATACAAAGTATATTGGAGCTTGCTTTTTGACTTGGCCTTCAAGCTTCTCTTGGACAAGTGCTGCACTTACCGCTGAGTGCGAAGCTGCCACATATAACAACAGAGGAGCCCCTGGCGTTGGTGGAGTTAGTGTTGTTAGGTCTATCAAATATTGCTTCAGCTCTTCGAAGGCTCTCTGCTGGACTGGTCCCCATTGAAAAACTTCAGCTGACTTCAGCACTTCGAAGAATGGTAAATTTCTCTCTGCTGATCTAGATATGAATCTGTTGAGAGATGCCAGTCTTCCTGTCAATCTTTGAGCCCCCTTCTTTGTACTTGGTGGTTCCATTTGAAGGATAGCTTCGATTTTATTTGGATTAGCATCAATCCCTTTTGTTGAAACTAGGCAGCCAAGAAATTTCCCTTTCTTCACTCCGAAGACACATTTTTCTGGATTCAATTTTAAACCGGCTTGTCTAAAATTAGAGAAGGTCTCCTGCAGATCAGCAATGTGATTTTCTTGCTTCGTGCTTTTTACAATGATATCATCAACATAAGTTAGCACATTTCTGTCTATCTGAGAATGAAGAACCTTCGCTGTCATTCTGTTGAAGCTTCCTCCAGCATTCTTGAGCCCCTCAGGCATCCGAAGGTAACAATATGTTCCACTAGGGGTTATGAAGCTGGTTTTTGGCTCATCCTCCTTCTTCATCCAAATTTGATGATAGCCTGAATAACAATCCAGCAGACTCATAAGCTCTGATGAAGCTGCTGCATCAACTAGGGAATCTATCCTTGGCAATGGAAACTCGTCCTTCGGACAGGCCTTGTTGAGATCAGTAAAATCAATACACATCCTCCATTTACCATTGGCCTTTTTTACCATAACAGTGTTAGCCAGCCATTCTGGGTATTTTACCTCTCTGATAACTCCGGCACTGAGGAGTCTTTTCACTTCATTCCAAGCACCTTTGGCCTTATCATCAGACATCTTCCGAAGCCTCTGCTTTCTGGGTCTGAAGGATGGATCAACATTGAGCGAGTGTTCAATAACATCCCTGTTGACTCCACAAAGATCATTAGCTGACCATGCAAAAACATCTTTGTTGTTGAACAGAAACCTTATCAAAGTTTTCTCCTGTTCTTCGGACAGTTGGGATCCCAATAGCACTTTCTGCTCAGCTATGTCATCACATAAGAGCATGGGCTTCGGCTGATCGGCCGAAGCAGCTTTCTCCCTTCTGAACTTGTATTGTTCACAAGCTTCAGCTCCATCTATGTTATGGATTGCTTTTGAGTCTGTCCAATTTCCTTCGGCCCTTCTGGCAGCTTCCTGACTTCCATGAATAGCAATGGGCCCTTGGTCCGAAGGTATCTTCATGCAAAGATATGCTGGATGAAGAATTGCTTCGAAGGCATTGAGAGTACCACGACCAATGATTGCATTGTAAGGGTATTCCATGTCAACAATATCAAACACAACTTGTTCAGTCCTTGTGTTGTTAATAAATCCGAAGGTTACTGGCATTGTGATTTTGCCGAGTGCTACAATCTGCCTTCCTTCGAAGCCACAAAGGGGATGTGTGGCATCATGGATCTTGTCTTCGGGCTCTTGCATCTGTCTGAAGGCTTTGGCAAATACGATATCAGCTGCACCGCCTGTATCAACCAAAACATTGTGAACCAGAAATCCTTTGATCACACAAGAGATAACCATAGCATCATTGTGTGGGTAATCCTTGAGCTGAAGATCCTCTTGAGAGAAGGTAATTGGGATGTGAGACCATCTTGACTTGATGAAGGGTCCTTGTACCCCTACATGTTGTACTCTTCTTTGTGCCTCCTTCTTCTGTTTCTTGTTAGCCGGCTCTGAGCATGAACCGCCTGTTATCGGGAGAATCAGCTTCGGAGCCGAAGCAGTTCCAGCTTGGTTCTTGAACGAAGCCATCACCTCAAAAAGTGGAAGTGAGTTCACTGGAGGTGGGCGCCAATGTTGGGGACTTGTTCTCAAATGCTATGAATGAAGAACAAGGCAACATAAAATATTAAATATCAAAGCCCTTCGTCCGCTGAAGCATTATTTCCCTGAGGATTTAATGAGCTTCGGACGAAGGTCATAGATGATAAACTACGAAGGTCTTACCTTCGTAGTCAGAAGTAAAATAATGCGAAATAAAATATGAAGCATAAAACGTTAAAGAATATTAAGAACGGATAACATCATTTATTCATTTTACAATATAAACTCAGATATTAAAACATGATGTTTGATTACATTTATACCTTTGCCTTGACAAAGAATAATTCCAGAGTAATGCTTTAGCAGTTACAGGATTGTGTGAACAGTAAAGGAATATTGTTCACTATTTATAGGCACAGGACACAGCCTGTAAGGAATTACAATCATACCCCTTATAAAAGTTTACAACAATGACTCAGACCCTTATGCACTAAAAGGTCATTCCATCTTTAAGTCGGTTCGATCCTTCATCTTCGGATACGCTATAACATGAAGCTTCATGAGTGGTAGCTTCGGCATCACGTATAAGTAGCTTTCTCCAAAGCTATTTCTCCCTGCAGGACCTTCGGCGACGAAGCATGGTCCCAACAGTTTCTACACAGCGTAGTGAGAGCGTGAACAAACTTGTTAAAGGCTATCATGTAGACGCGAACACCCCACTACATGTGTTTGCTAAACAGATGATGAAGATGCTACAAGGTAGGAAGATGACAGAGTCGAAAGAAGCATTATTGTGCAAGGTATGTGACTATCGATATATAATGTGCTACTTGGAATGTTGTGTATAATTAGTTTTATATGTAATACAGGACTAGACAACAACAAATATGTTGTATATGTTTGAGATAAGGGTTGCGTGTAACACCCCACTGATCCCACACAATGGATGTTACCAAAAACCCTTCCAACAAAACTTATGCAACACATAGAGAAAGAAAGTATTGCAAAATCCGGCAGCACCTCCCTTGAAAGTAGCATAACAAGGGAAACATAGAGTTTATACAGGATATAAAAGAAAGATAATTGCCATAGTATAATCGAAATGCAACGGTAGAAATGAACATTCATGACCAGACAAAAGATAGACATCTCAGCCCACCAAACTAAACAGTTCAACTACCATGAAAGATTAGAATGTAATAATCCTCTAGACTTGACCCTCCCTGTTTAACATCATTATTAAGCAGTGGTTCCT
Source organism: Zea luxurians (assembly GCA_029449295.1). Classification (NCBI taxonomy): domain Eukaryota; kingdom Viridiplantae; phylum Streptophyta; class Magnoliopsida; order Poales; family Poaceae; genus Zea; species Zea luxurians. The sequence goes on from JAOPSE010000009.1 coordinate 125,577,137, forward strand.
TTATTTAAAAGTGTGATGGCCGTGCTGCTACATCGCTTCTTTCCCAAAGCAAAGATCAGGTGCCTGCATCAGACAATGCAAGAGTGAGATGACACATCTCAGCATGTAAAAAACAAACAACAGTTGGTCAATGTAAGCCAACCGTGCATAAGCAACCACGTGGTTCCCAACTTCTTTCTTAAATATTAATTTGCAGCAAGTAAGCAAGTAATCAATTACTCAATGCCAAGATGAATCACAAAGTAAAGATCCACATTATCCACATCACCATAATAGGTTCCACACTTCCCCCATGAATGCACATGGCTACAGATGCAGTATGACTTCTGCCTTCATACCTCTAAGGATATGAAGCTGCATCATACCCCTTCTCGGGCAACATATGATGCTCATTATACCGGTACGGTCGGACCATAAGATCGCGACGAAACTTCAATGCAATGGATGATGAATGCATTATGCATGTCAACAACATGAGTTCTTCGCAAATAAAATGTGCTAGACATATACTTCCACCCATTTCACATAATAAACCACATGGGTAACATGATCAAACCACACCCTCCACATGTATAATCAATAAAACATGAATAATTTCAAATGACGATACCCAATTAGGAATATGAATACGAACATAAATAGCACAAACATAATCAAGTATAAGACTCTTCAATCAACAGACGGAATAACCATCACTGTTTTACTTGCCTTCACCGGAAGTTTGGGCAAATCCCTAAGTACGATCCGGAAGTCCACCACCTGTTTTTGACATACAACTTAGTACACCAATTACACACAATCAGGCTCATAAACGACGCCGCACCTACGCACAATCTCAAACCCCGCCGCGGGTAACATCTCTCCACACACCCACCAAACTGCAACGGCGCTGCTTAATAATTTCATAACTTTAAAATTATGACAGCAGTGGTAACAAAAAAAAACTCCAGAGGCATGTACATAAAATTCCCCACAAGTTTTGTATACAATTTATAATTAAATTCCAACATCTAATTAGCCCAAAACAGTCCACAAGATAAACCCTGTAATCTGTTTTTTTCTCTTTTGGACAGCGACATACCCGGATTCAAACAGCGATATCTTTTAAAATATAATTCCAAATCAAGCGCATAAGTACTCATTGGAAAGATAAGACAAAGCCCTACATGATTATCATACTAGTTATCACTAATTACCCACAAAAAATTCCCAGAAACTGCTAATACTACTGCTGTTCACCCACCTGAAAATTTTGTTTTTTTGGACAGCAACATACCCGGATTCAAACAACGATATCTCCTAAATTATAACTCCGAATCGAGCGCATAAGTACTCGTTGGAAAGGTATGACAAAGCTCTACATGATTATCCCACTGATTCCCACTAATTGTCACATCCGGTTTTAAGGAACAAAGCCGGGTGCATCTCATACATGCGCTAAAGAAGACAACATATATAATCACAGAGTGTATAGAGATAAAAATGTCACAATGATCAGAGTATTTATTACATAGCGGAAGTCTTACAAAATAAAAGATGAATAAAGCAGGAACTAAAATCTATCCTTGGCGCCAGAAAGCTGACTGGGAGACGCCACCTAGATCAAGTCGAATGCCTCAGTGTTAGGCGGCTCCTCTTCGACCACCTATTCTTCTCCTGTGGGGGGGGGGGCGTGTGAAGCAGCAAGAGTGAGCTCACATACGTTCATAGCTCAACAAGTCGTGGGGAATAATGTGCATGAACTCACCAAAGGTGGGAGTTCATGTGAAGTGTAAGGCTGATCAACAAAATAAAGGCTGAGGCTGAGCATTGCTTTTATAAGTTGGTCAAAATTTTATTAGCAATTACTAAGTGTAAATAAATATCAAACCTTAATAATAATAAAGAAAAGTAATAAATAATCCCAAATGCGATGCAAATGTCAAATTAAATTTAAGTTCCATAAATTAATCATGTGAGGGTCTGAGCTGCTCATGACCGTGAGCACGGCTAGTATACCAGTTTTACACTCTGCAGAGGTTGCGCATCTTTACCCACAAGTCATGTTACCCATCTGCCAAGAGATGGCCAATCCCATACACCTCTACCGAGGAGGCGAGGCAGGGTAACACTACGAGGCCTTTACAAAGTTCCACTAGCTTCAGAAATCCCGCTACAGTTTATAGGAAGCTCCAGTGCAGGAATCCCTCGCCTGACCGCCATCGCAGCAAAATCAACCCAAGGACCTCCCTACACTGACCACTCCCCTACTGCCCTTGCCCCTTTCAGGTAAGGAAGTCATCCACTAGCTTTCCTAATTAATCAGCCAAGGGCGTCCCATTATACCCTTGTGGTAGCACTGTTTTCCCGGCTGGTCGCTCCATGTTCCCATTAAAATAATGATCTTAACATGAGCAGTAATAATAAAAAGATAATAAAAGTGTAATTATGAATAAAGTATCTCCATACCCAAATCCACACAAAGCAATAGCAGGTACTACCCAAAAATATTTGAGTGGTAAACAAGGTATAAAGATAACCAAAACTGGGGTAACCTATTGGATCCCATCAAAATTAACCTATGTAGATCATTATAATTAATAAGAACATGGCTGGGAAAAGTAAGTGATCAAGGGCACAACTGCCTTCAATGAGCTCCTGCTCAGCTACTTCTACCTGCTGAACCTCAGAATCCACAGTGGCTTGCTCGTCTACTCGCATCAACTCAATACATACATAGTATAAGAAAAATTAACATCACACCAAACATGTAATTAAAATACACAATAATAATCTATACATTAAAATAAGATCATAGGAACTGGGATCATTAAATTTGGAGTTATATATTTTAAGTTATGAATTTCTAAAGGTTTAATGTGCTTGAAATAGAATTAAATGATAAATTAATTTTCTTACTGTTTTCATGTTAAAACAGAGACACTAGATGATAGAAATTAATATTACAAAATTTTATAAACTGGAATGGATCAATTTGGATTAAAAATGAATTTTCTATGCATTTTTATAAGTTTCTAGAATTGTTTTTGTATTAAAACTAAATTCTATAATCATTTCTCGGTTATTTTATTATCCCTTGGACTGCGCGTCAAAACCTGAAAAGTGCAGGGGCCCTGGCGCTAAATATGCCGAGACACAGACCACTGAGCTACGGACTGCAGGTTAATTTCCCTAAAAACCTAAGGTTTCTTATGCAAATGTGCAGAGCGAAAGGGTATCGTGTGATATTGGCCGTCAGATCTAGTACGGACGGCGCGCGCTGTCATCCCGAAGCGGTACGCGTAAACAAATCTGAACCGCATAAACACGATCCAACCGTCTTGATTCATTTCTAGGATGTTCTAATCCTAGCCATACAACTCTCTTTGCACGCGAAAAGTGCCCGGACGCGGCGGCGCCCGCCCTCTCACGGCGGCGCCATGGCCGGAAAAATACCAGCGAGGTCCGGCTTCACCGTCTTCGAAGGAAATCTGTTCTACACGTAGCTAGGACTAGTGCGAACTAACGGGAAACGGTTGAGCCAACTACCACGCGGCCTAACACTACTTCCCACGGTACAAGCGGCACCAGGGCGAAATCTCAACCCGAGAGAGCGAATTCGTGCCCAATCCGCACGAAATTGGCGACGGTGTGACACTAACTATGTAAAGGAACAAGTCGAGGGTGAGGGACCGAGGACTCACCAAAAAGAGAGGTAGATTTAGCGCTGGAGTTCTCATGGCGGATCTGCGCACCCGCCAGTCTCCGACGAGAAATCGGAAGGACGTCGGGAAACCCAACCCGACACTGAGGTCGCAGACACGCTCGTCGAGGCGTAGCAGAGCTCCCCGACCAGCTCGTTCCGCGCGGCACACTAATGTCAGCAAAGTCCCACACACGCCCACACACGGCAGTAATGGCGGCGGCAATTCGTCGCGGAGAGGTGACATATGAACGCAGGGGCGGGGAGACTACATCCATGCTTTATGGACCGGAGAGTCCGTGCTGCGAGCGAGGAAAACGGGATGGTGGTTGCCATCCCCATCGTGGAGCGTCCGCGACATTCTCGGGAAGATGGAGACGAGCTCAACGCGGAACCCACACGATGACCAGTGGGCCCCAATGGTCAGCCGCGGAACAGCGCAAGCGTGGGCGACGCCAGCGCAGAAATGGGCCGTCGAGCGGGATGAAGGAGGCCGAATAGGGGGGGTTTGGGCCCATGTACGGTTTTCACTTTCCCCTTTTTATTTTCTTTTTCTTTTATTTATTCCCAAATTCCACTTTAACTTCAAATTTAAATTTAAATCTTGTGCTAAATTATACTCAATGTATATTGTGAAATTCAAAGTACCGCTTTTAGAGATATAATTATATTATTTATATTTTCATATCGTTTCTCTCCTTCTTATTTTCAAAACCCTAATTTTAAGTTAGGGTTAATCCAACTTCTAGTCATTATCATATTTTTATTATTATCCTTATTATTTTTTTATTTAATGCACACACATATAAACTCCAACAAGATGCACTTTCTTTTATTTTAGTGTCATTGGTTTAATTTAATCACAACTAATTTTATGTATGCTCTTTTCATGATGCAAATAAGGTGCATCAAATAAGGAAATCACTATATATTCCTTGTATACAATTTTGAGTATTACAAATTAACCCACGAAAATTCCCAGAAATCCCTAGAACTACTGCTATCCACCCACTCACAAAATTCCTGGACAGCACCTCTACCGATTCGCAAAGATAAACACATAATCCAATTGATTGCAGCACAAAAACAAAAAAAGTTAAACACAAATTCACCTTGGGTTCTTCCCTTCCTCCTTCCTTCTTCCTCCCTCCAAACTCCAATTGAGATCGCAGCCACACGACGGTGAACCACGCGGGAGGGCTGCACCATGGAGGGGGGGAAGAGAAATGGGGGGGCTAGGGTTTTGGGTGGTGAGGGCTACAAAGGTTTGAGGAGGAAGAAGATGGGAGAGGGGGTGGCGTCCAAGAGAAAGGGGAGGGGAAGGGGGCAGCTGCAAAATCCCAAGGGGAAAAGGGGGGGCGGCTAGGGTTAGGGGAGACTAATGGGCTGGATCAAGGTTCAAGGCCCAACTCGCCCACGTGACAGCTCTCGACCCCGTCGCAAGCAACTAACCAAAGAAATTCTACTGTCTTACAGGTGAATGTTTTCCACAAATTCCAAATTCCCAAAGCGCATCACCCGAATGAGAAAAAAGAATAAAAAGAATAACCTCCACTTCTCTTTGCAAACCGGGTATCACATTGCGAGAGCCTACACAAGAGCTCTGATGCATAGGTTTGAGGAGTCAATGAAATATGCCACTGCATACATAATATTGTCGGACCCGAAAGGTGGATGTAATGATTAGGTCGTGTGGCACACTAAAAAGTCAAATAAAATTGTGTGGGGGCAACACCAATTCAAAGTGAAGGCAGATGTGGAAGCTGGAAAGTATAAGTGCTAGTGCAAACAATGGGAACACACAGGTACGATCTATAAATGTAAATGTTTGGAATGGATGACCATAAGAATGTAAATTATGATAGTAATTTTGGAAAAATTCAAATGCACGTCTGCTTTGTGTGCATATATTGAAGACATTCATGCACCTTAAGATAGAAAAAAATACCAAAAGAATACATACTACAAAGGTACACAATGTCAGCAGGCAGGATGTTCTGTTTGAAATGACTGATAATAGTTTTAAAAGGAAATGATGGAGTTACAAAATCTTATTGTAAGGATGTTCAATTAGCCCTTGTCAAATCCCTAATTGTCTCTTTGTCGAAGAATTTGATACGGGGTATCCCATACTTGTTTTCTAGTGATGCGGAATGGTGGAGGTGGTCCATATAGTATAGCTGGGTGAATTATGCAATAAAAACATTTAGACATATTGCATAAAAAACATTGTCCCGCAATAGAATACAATATATCGATCTCCCTATATAAAAATTGACATGAACTAACATAATGAAAAAACAGTGTATGTATGCAGGACATGACTTACAAGGATAACAACGCAGCACCTGTAAATGGTTGCAGACACGTTTGTAGTGCACCTCTTGTGACACTTCCTAGCAGCCTCACATAGATCATTGTATACTATCTGGCACCAATCAATCTCAGCCATCCGATCCATCTCTTGGGTCATAAACACCTCATTGTTTGTGATGCTCTATGATGCAGTCGGGAATAAGAGTCGGTTGAACAAGATGAGGAAGAAACATCTAGTTCGCAGGTCATCGTCATTCCCTTTAACTAATATATCCTCAAGTTTTGTAATGTCAAATTGATCTCTTAATCTTGTCCTTCCTTAAATTCTCTGTAGCATCGACCTCACCAAATCAGTCCATGAATGGCTTGCCGCCACCGGCACTAGGCAGTCCAAGAATGAGACGGACAATCTCTTTTGTGATCTTAACTCCTTGCTAGAACCAGGACGTATTGTCATATCATTGGGGTTGAGCTTGTCCATTAGCCACTTGATAAGAGACCTACTCTCAAGCTCGTCAATTGACATCTCCAGTATGTTATGAAACCCTTTCCTCGCAATAGCTTGCCTCTGTATATCATTCATTATCCAGATACTGACAGGTACATCATGAGAGTTACAACATACATTTAGCTTATGTTCAAATAATTCAAAATTATGTTAGGCACAACCTATTTAATAGAAGAATTGATAAAAGGAAAAAATGCATAGGAAACCATGTGTGTTATATTTCCAAAACAAATGGTATAACTGAAAGGGAAATGGGCCTAACCATTTCTATAATCGATTTTGGTGTTTGACGTCCATCACAAACCATATGGACTAACTAGTTTGCCTAGTTGCTATTTCTCTCAGGTGCATAAAGTTCAACATAAACATACAAAGAAAAAGACTTGAGGGAATTCTACAAAGTTTGGAGCATACAAGGATTGGCGCAACCAGTGGCATACCAGACACTGTCCCGTGTGCACCGAACACTGTCCGGTGCCCTGGCCGAGTACCTCGCGAACTGGCCACTCTCGGGTTTTCTCAGCATGCGTCCGCTATAATTCACCGAAGTGACCGGTGTGCTACCGGACTGTCCGGTGCACCAATGGAGCAATGGTCAACTTCACCCAACGGTCGACTGTGCTGACTGCAGCGCAGTCAACAAAGCAGAAGTCAGAAGTCAGTCTGCAAAGTCAGAACACACCAGACTGTCTGGTGTGCCACGGGACTGTCCGGTGCCATAAGAAGACAGAAAACTTCAATGGTCAACAACTCCAAACCCCAACAGTCGGCTAACGTGGCACGCACCAGACAGTGAACAATGCAGCATCTGGCGCACCACTGGACTGTCCGGTGTGCCCATCGATATCAATGGCTGGAATAGTGGTTGGGGCTATAAATACCCCCAACCATCTCCATTCAAGCCATCCAAGCATTGCAACTTCTCTATTCAATACTAGAGCAATGAATACACTTCCAAAGACACAATCAAAGCATTCAATCATCTCCAAGTTCCAAAATCAAGTCAAGTGATCAAAATAGTTTAGTGACTTGAGAGAGGGTGACTTGTGTTTTTTTTGTTGCTCTTGTTGCTTGGTTGCTTTTTCTTCTCATTCTAAACTCCTCAAGTGTTTTGTAAAGCAAGCGAGAGACACAAGTGTGTGGTGATCCTTACGGGGTCTTAGTGACCTGTGTGATTAAGAAGAAGTACTCGATTGGTCTAAGTGACCGATTGAGAGAGGGAAAGGGTTGGAATAGGCCCAGCCTTTGTGGCCTCCTCAACGGGGAGTAGGTTCTTTGGAACCGAACCTCGGGAAACAAATCATCGTGTTCATTTGTATTGATCTTCACCACTCGATTTGTTTCTCCCCTCTCCTCTCTCTCTAAAGTTATCTTGCTCATATTGTTTTGAGTTGGCTCCCAAAGTTATCCGCATTGATTGAGAAACTCATAGGAAGAAGAACTATCTTCCGCACTCTGAATTCAATACTATTTATTTCTAACCCTAACCTCGGGCAAAGTGCGTGATCAAAGATTATAATTTTCAGGTTTCGCCTATTCACCCCCCTCTAGGCGACTTTCAATAACTTATACTGTAAAAGACATAATGTCCAAACATCATAAAAACAACACAAATACAGATTGGTTGCTAGTTACTTGTATGCATGTTAAGCATGACATATTTGGATAAATTAAACAAAATAATGCACATATTATTGAAATTCGCATTATATGATCTAGAGATGTCCTAGTAAATGTTGATTTGTGCATAAAATTACTTGAGCAGACCTGAGATTTGTTTGCTGGACGACTATGTGTTTCAGATTTTTTGGCATCCACTATCTTTTTGTCTAAAGAAACTATCGTGGGTCGCAAAGACGATCAATTCTTTGGAGTATGCGTGACTTGATCTTTGCTCTTCATCGAAGTCAGTGCAGGCCGCAACAGGTCATCAAAAGTAATACGATGCTTGTCCTTTGGGGGAGGCATCAAGTCATCATCGTCATTTGGATTTGAAAAGTCATCCAGTGATTTGTGTCCCCGTCCAACAGATCTCTTGATGCCTTTGCAAATATTTATAGACACTGACAGGCCAGTATTTTGTTCATGCTGAGTGGAATTACAATGTTGCAGCTGTTATGATGATCCATCGGTTAGCATATATTGATGTGTTTTGGTTTGTAACATCTGCAACGATCCGTGGTATATCCACACTAAAAACCTCCTGGCTTGATTCAATTGTGATACGTTTAGGATTGGTGGGTGGTCGATCAACATACTTCATCTGTGAGTGTTATGATATACCATAATGATCATGGTAAATTTAGACAGAAAGATATGAAAAAGGGATTAACCGAAAAAAGTTGTGTGTTATTGAGTGCATACATACATATTATATTTATCATAGATTTCAGCACCTATATTCATACAAAATATCATTTATAACAATTATAATAAATAGATCAATATTATTAACATCATGAAACTCATTAAACTAAAAAAATTAACATAGTTGTATACATTAAAAGCAAAGGTATGCCTAGGTCACGAAAATGCATAAAAACATCAGAAAAAACTATATATGTCATGAAAATTTTCAGCTATGTACAAAAAATGATTGTAACCATATAATATAGCCATTATACCATATTTTTGCATATGTACTCATAAAACTTAACTTCCTAACACCAAAAACAAAGAAAATAACGACGATGTTTAGGAAAAATGTGTGTCATCATATAATAATGTCATTATTCATAAATTTTACATCTGTAAGCATAACTAAATGCACAAATAGCTAGTATAAATTTAACATCGGTAAACATAAATTTTACATACGTAAATCATACATTTCACTTTTGTTCGAGAGTTGACTATGAGTATAGGCATTACAAAAATGACCCGGCGAGACCTAGTATAAAAATGGTAGAAAACCTGGTTTTTTTATGTTTTGTAATTTGAATAATGCTGAAGGCTAGTCGGAAAAAATGAGGGGATAAACTGATTTTGACCGACCAATGTGTTATTGGGGAAAACTAAAAAAATACCCTAGAATCCCGCACCAATATCTATATTTTGTTCTTTGCGAGTCTCAGATTTGGCCTGCTTGTCGGTGAATCGCGACATTCGACGTCTAAGGGGGTGTTGAGCAGAAGGGGTAGAAAAAATAATGAGCAGAGTACTAAATTGACCTCTCAATGCTGCCTTGTCCTCTACCATCGGGAATGAAGCTAGCGACGGCGGTGACGAATGCAGTTAGCGACGGTGGTGATGAATCGCGGCATTCGACATATGAGGGCAGTGTAACACCCTAAAGTTCAATCTGGTGAAGACAAGGAAAAATTCTCAAAAGATCTTAAATCAAAACACCTTTCCTTAAAGATAATCATAATTTAGAAGTTTCCACTCATGAATATGTTAAAAATACATAATTAAAGATACTTAGATAATCTAAATTGCCTTTAGGTTAGATTATAAAGAAGAATCATGATTAAAACTATTTCTTAATATATATAGTCTACAAAATAAATTTGATTTCCCTAGAAGTAATAAGGTATGGATTATTCTCTACTATATGATTAAAAGCTTGTCTAAAAGAACTAAAATAAATAAAGAAATATATAAAATATGTTTTTGCACATTATGCTGAAGTTCTATATGTGTATCCAAATTAAGTGTTTGAACTTTAAACTTGTGTTGATTTGAAATTCAAATGGAAAGGAAAATAGAAAATAGAAAATAAAAGGAGAAGGGAAGAACTAAGAAAAACACTACATAAAATAAAATAAAAATCAAAATAAACATCCTTCACACATATATTATCAAATTATACCTTTCAAACTGAGGACAAGTTATTCACAAAGTTTGAACTCAAACTTGAAATTCAAATTGGATTTGAAAATGGAGAAAAGAAAATAGAAAAGAAAAAGAAAAAAAATAAAAACCCCTAACTGGGCCGGCTACTGGAAATCGGCCCACCTAAGGAATCCTCACCGCGCGGCCCATCTCCATTCACGGGGCGTGCCGACAGGTGGGCCACGCCCGACAGCCACACACCCGCGCGCCGTATCTCTGTCGTGTGGGTCCGCGTTGTCAGCACCTCACTCATCACGCACTCGCTCTCACCTGTCTCCGCCATGTGGGGCCTCATGGTCGGGATCGCCCCTCCCCCTCGCGTCTTCCGTTAACGTCTCTGGCAAGTGGACCCGGCCGGCCAGATCCATCGTTCCCAACAGACCGCGAACCTGGCGAGCGAAACAGAAATCGCGCGGTCCTCGCGGTGCTTCCCCAACCGAATCCCAGCCGAATACTATGATCCGTGCGGTGCCGATTGGGATATATAAGCAAAGAACTCGCTTGCCGCCGTATACTCATCAATCAGAGAGAGAAAGAAATCGTGTTGCGCCCCGCCGAAAGCAGACGGTCGCGCCGCCGCTGTCGTTCTTGCTCAAGAACATCGACGGGACCTCGGCAGGCATTTCTGTAGGACCGCGGGCGTGCGGGGAGTCTACCCCTACCCCCAATTTGGGAAACGCATGATCGGGCAGCTGGCAATTCCTCGCCGGTGGCGCATCGCCGCCGCGGACCCACCACTCTCCGTGGCCAGCCTCGCCGGCGCAGTAATCCATGGTGAGCATAACCTCAAACTATTTGCCCTACTCTCTGTTGCGTGTAGCACCGTTAGGTTTGAAGTTTGGTGCTCTGTGCGGCGGGAGCTTGGATCGCCGGTGTGCTCCCCGTCGGGGGTACGGGCGGCGCCGCTCGGGTTAGTGCGAGGTTAGGAGATGGCACCAGAGCCGGTGATCTCAGGATGAACGGCTCAGAGTCAGTTAGGGTTTGGACCATCGGATCGTGATCGTGCGGACCCAGCGCGATCAGAAACATTTTGAATCTAGACCGTTCGCTGTTGATCCGGTGGCTAGCGCGGCGTACCGCTTGGGGAAGATTGAGATCTAATCCTGGCGACTGATTCTCGATCGGACGGCCACCATTCAACGATACCCTTTCGGCTACGTGTTTTTCAAAAGAGTCCCTGTACTATATAAGAATCAACCCGCCATCCTACGTGACTATGCTCTGTGTCTTAGGAATTTTACCCCGAGCCCCCTGCACTTTTCTGTTATTGAGGCCCAGTCCAGAGAGTTATAAAATCATAGAAAATGATTTAGAAAATGATTTTTAGTGTTAAAATAAATCCAGAAACTTAATTAATTCATAACTAATTCATTTTAACTCCAAATTGAGTCATTCCAATTGCAACAATTTTGTTTTAGTATTATCTATCAACTAGTAACACTGTTTAGCCATAAAAATTGAATTAAAATTGTTCCTTTGAATTAATCTGTGCTAGGTGCTAAATAACTCCCGAAATTCATAACTAAAAATCTATAACTCCAAATTTAGTGATTCCAGTTCCTATGGTTTTATTTTAATGTGTAGATTATTAATATGTATTTTGCATATATGTTTGGTGTAATGTTAATTTTGCCTATACCATGTATGTTTGTATTGCTACGACTAGCAGTGAGGTTACGAGTCACCTGAGGATCATCCTGGTACCTGGAATCTCAAGGCCCAGGCAAGTTGTGCCCTTGATCACTTCTTTTCACCTACTCATGTTCTAATTAATCATAATGATCTGCATAGGTTAATTTTGATGGTACCCAATAGGTTACCCTAGTTTGTCTATCTTTATACCTTGTTTACCACTGAACTTTCTGGGTAGTACTTGCTAGTGCTATATGTGGTTTTGGGTATGAAGATTACACTATTCATGATTATACTTTTGTTATCAGTTGTTATTTATGGTTCATGTTAAGATCATTATGTTAATTGGAACATGGAGAACCACCCGGGAAAACAGTGCTACCACGAGGGTGGAATGGGACGCCCTTGGCTGATTAATTAGGAAAGCTAGTGGAAGACTACCTTACCCGAAAGGGGCAAGGGCAGTAGGGGAGAGGTCAGTGTAGGGAGGCCCTCGGGAGGATTTTGCTGCGATGGCGGTCCTGCAAGGGATTCCTGCACTGGATCTTCCTATAAACTGTAGCGGGTTTTCGGAAGCTAGTGGAACTTTGTAAAGGCCTCGTAGTGGATCCCTAGCCATTCACCTCGGAAGTGTCTAAGGGCTTTGCAAACCCTGGCGACATGGGATACACGACTTGTGGGTAAAGATGCGCAACCTCTGCAGAGTGTAAAACTGGTATACTAGCCGTGCTCACGGTCAAGAGCAGCTCGGACACTCACATGATTAAAGTATGGAACTAAATTCAATTTGTCATATGCATTGCATCGCAGGTGAAGTGGTTACTTTTGTTCTACTACTTAATTGGGTTGGTATTTACTTACACTTAGTAATTGCTAATAAAATTTTGACCAACTTTAAAAGCAATGCTCAGCTCTAACCATCTTCTTTGGTAAGCCTTACACTTCACGTGAGCTCCCACCTTTGGCGAGTTCATGCACATTATTCCCCACAACTTGTTGAGCGATGAACGTATGTGAGCTCACTCTTGCTGTCTCACATACACCACAGGTCAAGACCAGGTACTGCAGGATGATGCTCATGGAGGATGCTGTGATGAGTTCGTGAGAGGTCTAGGTCGTCGTCTCCCAGTCAACTTTGGGTTGCTGGACCGTTGTCTCCTTATAATGTAATTATTTATTTTGTATAGAACTCCTGTTATGTATAAAGATGTGACATTCGATCCTGTGCCACTATACATCATATGTATGAGACTTGGTCCCAGCATACCTGGTGTTTATGTTAACCCCGGGTTTTGGACCCCTAAAATCCGGGCGTTACAGAAGTGGTATCAGAGGAATGTTGACTGTAGGACGAAACCTAGATAGAACTGGACAACCATTATTCACTTACCTCTGCTACTCTGATTCTTTCTAAACTTTTCTTAATCTTTTCTCATCTATTTCCGCTTTACTCTGATTATTCTTACCTTTATTTTCCTTCTAAAGACAAACTTGGATTTCACACTTTGAAATCCTGTGCTCAAAGTGACTTTTAGGAATAGGAGACCTACTCTTAGGGACAAAAACAAAACTATTATTATTTTTATCTATATGCTTGAATGTTTGTTCTTATGATACTTGTCTGATTTGGATCTTTGTTTGAGTGTGATGAGTTGTGGAGTAATGTCCACAATTGCATCTGCATATACACATAGGTATAAAAATATATTTATAAAATAACTAGACAGCCTAGATTATCCCCATTAAAACATATCTAGCTTAAGAGATTTATCTTATCCTAAAAGATCTCATTCTAACCAATTCATCTTATCTTAAAAGGATTCTCCCTTATCTTAATAGATCCATCTCATCTTAAAAGATACTCATCTTATCTTGAAAAGATTTTATCTCAGCCTAATAGATCTAACTGACCTCAAAAGATTCATCTTATCCTAATAAGCATACTTATCCACCCTAGATTAAACAACCATGATCTAATGCAACTTAATTAGATCTTATTTAGTCAAACTAGTCATACCAATCTAACCTAGATTCAATCTTGTGTAATAGATCCATCTTATCTTAAAGGATATTCTATTACCTTAATAGATTCATCTTACCTTAAAAAGATTTTATCTGGTCCTAATAAATCTAAAGATTCTAACATATCCTAATAATATTTATCCTACCCTAGTAGATCTATTTAACCTAAACTAGTCTAAATCTAGTCATATTCAATCTAATCTAGCTCCTACTTAATCTAATATGATCTAATCTAGTGTGTGTTACTTAATGCTGGTACAAAAGATATGGCCATGCTCCTAATTCACTTAAGTCTAAATTGGTGACTTAGATCAGTTCAGCCATACCCAGGTTACATACCCTATCCAAACCATACAGAAGCAAAACAATCAAACCAGACTCTGACTAATCTCATTTAACTCATAGCCATCTACTAAACTAATCTAATGTGGCCTACTTAATCAGACTAATGATACAGGTAAGAAGGGATTAGACCTTACTAGCCAAGTGTTAACTTAGCACATTAGACTAACTCAACCATGAGCAGAAGATCTAACTCGACCAATAGATTCATAATGGATTGCATGATCTGTTTATCCCCACCTAACATCAAATAAACTTTTGATCTACATCATGTAGTCTATCTCATCCATACCTATATTAACCATATTCCCCAGCCCAATAACATACACTAACTCCTAATTACTGAGACAAGACCGAGGAAGATGATCAACTTCATCAAAGGAGGATGAGCACCAACTCAAGTCTTCAAGGATCAAGTATGGTCACCAAGATGAGTCAAGATCCACAATCTTGGATGAAGTCTTTCCTTACCCTACACATTCTTACCCAAACCTATAAATACTTTAAAGATATTTTCTATCCTACATAATAAAGTGGACATACCCATATTACCCATGCTCTCCTATCACTTACTAATAATAAAAAGAGAAACTCTTGATTTTGAACTAATTAGAAACTAAAAGCTAAATTTCAAATCACTCTTCCTATATCCCTTTTCTTACAAATCTCGGGGACGAGATTATTTTTAAGGGGGGTAGGATTTGTAACACCCTAAAGTTCAATCTGGTGAAGACAAGGAAAAATTCTCAAAAGATCTTAAATCAAAACACCTTTCCTTAAAGATAATCATAATTTAGAAGTTTCCACTCATGAATATGTTAAAAATACATAATTAAAGATACTTAGATAATCTAAATTGCCTTTAGGTTAGATTATAAAGAAGAATCATGATTAAAACTATTTCTTAATATATATAGTCTACAAAATAAATTTGATTTCCCTAGAAGTAATAAGGTATGGATTATTCTCTACTATATGATTAAAAGCTTGTCTAAAAGAACTAAAATAAATAAAGAAATATATAAAATATGTTTTTGCACATTATGCTGAAGTTCTATATGTGTATCCAAATTAAGTGTTTGAACTTTAAACTTGTGTTGATTTGAAATTCAAATGGAAAGGAAAATAGAAAATAGAAAATAAAAGGAGAAGGGAAGAACTAAGAAAAACACTACATAAAATAAAATAAAAATCAAAATAAACATCCTTCACACATATATTATCAAATTATACCTTTCAAACTGAGGACAAGTTATTCACAAAGTTTGAACTCAAACTTGAAATTCAAATTGGATTTGAAAATGGAGAAAAGAAAATAGAAAAGAAAAAGAAAAAAAATAAAAACCCCTAACTGGGCCGGCTACTGGAAATCGGCCCACCTAAGGAATCCTCACCGCGCGGCCCATCTCCATTCACGGGGCGTGCCGACAGGTGGGCCACGCCCGACAGCCACACACCCGCGCGCCGTATCTCTGTCGTGTGGGTCCGCGTTGTCAGCACCTCACTCATCACGCACTCGCTCTCACCTGTCTCCGCCATGTGGGGCCTCATGGTCGGGATCGCCCCTCCCCCTCGCGTCTTCCGTTAACGTCTCTGGCAAGTGGACCCGGCCGGCCAGATCCATCGTTCCCAACAGACCGCGAACCTGGCGAGCGAAACAGAAATCGCGCGGTCCTCGCGGTGCTTCCCCAACCGAATCCCAGCCGAATACTATGATCCGTGCGGTGCCGATTGGGATATATAAGCAAAGAACTCGCTTGCCGCCGTATACTCATCAATCAGAGAGAGAAAGAAATCGTGTTGCGCCCCGCCGAAAGCAGACGGTCGCGCCGCCGCTGTCGTTCTTGCTCAAGAACATCGACGGGACCTCGGCAGGCATTTCTGTAGGACCGCGGGCGTGCGGGGAGTCTACCCCTACCCCCAATTTGGGAAACGCATGATCGGGCAGCTGGCAATTCCTCGCCGGTGGCGCATCGCCGCCGCGGACCCACCACTCTCCGTGGCCAGCCTCGCCGGCGCAGTAATCCATGGTGAGCATAACCTCAAACTATTTGCCCTACTCTCTGTTGCGTGTAGCACCGTTAGGTTTGAAGTTTGGTGCTCTGTGCGGCGGGAGCTTGGATCGCCGGTGTGCTCCCCGTCGGGGGTACGGGCGGCGCCGCTCGGGTTAGTGCGAGGTTAGGAGATGGCACCAGAGCCGGTGATCTCAGGATGAACGGCTCAGAGTCAGTTAGGGTTTGGACCATCGGATCGTGATCGTGCGGACCCAGCGCGATCAGAAACATTTTGAATCTAGACCGTTCGCTGTTGATCCGGTGGCTAGCGCGGCGTACCGCTTGGGGAAGATTGAGATCTAATCCTGGCGACTGATTCTCGATCGGACGGCCACCATTCAACGATACCCTTTCGGCTACGTGTTTTTTCAAAAGAGTCCCTGTACTATATAAGAATCAACCCGCCATCCTACGTGACTATGCTCTGTGTCTTAGGAATTTTACCCCGAGCCCCCTGCACTTTTCTGTTATTGAGGCCCAGTCCAGAGAGTTATAAAATCATAGAAAATGATTTAGAAAATGATTTTTAGTGTTAAAATAAATCCAGAAACTTAATTAATTCATAACTAATTCATTTTAACTCCAAATTGAGTCATTCCAATTGCAACAATTTTGTTTTAGTATTATCTATCAACTAGTAACACTGTTTAGCCATAAAAATTGAATTAAAATTGTTCCTTTGAATTAATCTGTGCTAGGTGCTAAATAACTCCCGAAATTCATAACTAAAAATCTATAACTCCAAATTTAGTGATTCCAGTTCCTATGGTTTTATTTTAATGTGTAGATTATTAATATGTATTTTGCATATATGTTTGGTGTAATGTTAATTTTGCCTATACCATGTATGTTTGTATTGCTACGACTAGCAGTGAGGTTACGAGTCACCTGAGGATCATCCTGGTACCTGGAATCTCAAGGCCCAGGCAAGTTGTGCCCTTGATCACTTCTTTTCACCTACTCATGTTCTAATTAATCATAATGATCTGCATAGGTTAATTTTGATGGTACCCAATAGGTTACCCTAGTTTGTCTATCTTTATACCTTGTTTACCACTGAACTTTCTGGGTAGTACTTGCTAGTGCTATATGTGGTTTTGGGTATGAAGATTACACTATTCATGATTATACTTTTGTTATCAGTTGTTATTTATGGTTCATGTTAAGATCATTATGTTAATTGGAACATGGAGAACCACCCGGGAAAACAGTGCTACCACGAGGGTGGAATGGGACGCCCTTGGCTGATTAATTAGGAAAGCTAGTGGAAGACTACCTTACCCGAAAGGGGCAAGGGCAGTAGGGGAGAGGTCAGTGTAGGGAGGCCCTCGGGAGGATTTTGCTGCGATGGCGGTCCTGCAAGGGATTCCTGCACTGGATCTTCCTATAAACTGTAGCGGGTTTTCGGAAGCTAGTGGAACTTTGTAAAGGCCTCGTAGTGGATCCCTAGCCATTCACCTCGGAAGTGTCTAAGGGCTTTGCAAACCCTGGCGACATGGGATACACGACTTGTGGGTAAAGATGCGCAACCTCTGCAGAGTGTAAAACTGGTATACTAGCCGTGCTCACGGTCAAGAGCAGCTCGGACACTCACATGATTAAAGTATGGAACTAAATTCAATTTGTCATATGCATTGCATCGCAGGTGAAGTGGTTACTTTTGTTCTACTACTTAATTGGGTTGGTATTTACTTACACTTAGTAATTGCTAATAAAATTTTGACCAACTTTAAAAGCAATGCTCAGCTCTAACCATCTTCTTTGGTAAGCCTTACACTTCACGTGAGCTCCCACCTTTGGCGAGTTCATGCACATTATTCCCCACAACTTGTTGAGCGATGAACGTATGTGAGCTCACTCTTGCTGTCTCACATACACCACAGGTCAAGACCAGGTACTGCAGGATGATGCTCATGGAGGATGCTGTGATGAGTTCGTGAGAGGTCTAGGTCGTCGTCTCCCAGTCAACTTTGGGTTGCTGGACCGTTGTCTCCTTATAATGTAATTATTTATTTTGTATAGAACTCCTGTTATGTATAAAGATGTGACATTCGATCCTGTGCCACTATACATCATATGTATGAGACTTGGTCCCAGCATACCTGGTGTTTATGTTAACCCCGGGTTTTGGACCCCTAAAATCCGGGCGTTACAGGCAGTGACGAATGGTGGCGGGCGGGGATGGGGGACATATTCTCGGATCAAGTAACCATAGCGGTGAGGCAGAGTTGTGGCAATGGCAGAGCAAAAAGTGTCAACTGGAAGTTGGAAAAGCAGCGAGAATATGGGGTGTCAGGATATAGGGGGAGACGTGGTGTTGATTACGGGTAGCAGTTTTTTCCATTTCAAGTTATCGTGCGCGTCAATGATCATGTTAGATCCCAAACAAATCCACGTGTGTCAAAACTGCATTGGGTCAGTGCTTCTTTTTGTTTATTAGAAGCCCAAGGCTTTAAATATATAAATTATATATATATCAACACTATTTGTCACCTAGGGTAAAGCTTCACCTGGTGTGAATCATCTAGGCCCCTTAGTGATGTTTTGGTAATTAATGACAACTGTTTGTGGACTAACGGTTCTTAGAGAAATAAGAATGTAGGGTTGGACCACATAGAACAGGAAATCTTGGAGATTTATAAGCATTGGTTGTGGATCAAGTGAAGGCAAAGGTATAACATAGGTTTTGTTTTTGCTGGTCTCTAGGAGTTTAGAGAAGATACTTGACCGGATTAGTAGGCTAGATAGCCGTACTATTAAGAGGGCTCAATGACTTTGATCTGTGTAAAACTTAGTGCCTCATAGAGCATCTAGTGGTTGCATTTGCATGAGGACTAACAACGCTTCAAATTTCATGAGTTAAAAATCCATTCAGAAGCTTGTTTGAAAAGTGCCAAGTCTTGGGATGTGCGGACTGTCCGGGCCTTGCAGGCGGACCGTCCGCGATCCTCCAGTGGGGTCCGAAGTCTATTCACTTTGGACAGGTCCTGTTCATTTGTACTACGGACCGTCTGGGCCTTGGGGCCGGACCGTCCGCAGTCCTGACCAGAGAAGGCTGCTCTCGGCACAGTCCTTGAATTATAGTGCGGACCGTCCGACCTTGTTGGGCGGACCGTCCGCAGGTGCCAAATTTGGTTTGGGTAGGGACTGTGTGGTTTTTGGGATTTGTACTACGGACTGTCTGGAGGATAAGCCCGGACAGTACTGACTCCCAAGTCACGGACCGTCCGGCCTTGTAGGCGGACGGTCCGCATGTGTTAACTCCACTTGGTCAGAGCTCCGGTGCTCCAAGTTGCCAGGTCACGGACGGTCTGGCCAAGGTGGGCGGACTGTCCGGACCTCACTTTTCTGATAGCTCTGACAGATTTCAAACGGGAAAACTAGTTGTTATGTGTACGGCGGACCGTCCGGCCCTAGGGCGCGGACCGTCTGCGTGTGCGCAGAACATGTGTTGTTTGCACATAACGGTTGGATTTGAGTGGGGTGCTATAAATAGAAGGGGAGCTCGTGTATGAGGGCTCTCTTGGCCATTCCTTGCACACATTGAGCTCATTTATGATTCTCCAACTCATTCTCTCACACCCATTGCTTGAGATTGCATTCTAGCGAGAGATTGAGTGTTCCTAGTGCATTTGCATCCATTGGTGATTCTTGAGGCACTAGGTGGTACAACGAGCAAGTGTCATCGGCTTGTTACTCTTGGAGGTTGCCGCCTCCTAGACAGCTCGAGTGTTGTCTCCGTCGAGCTCTCCAAGAAGATTGTGGAGAAGCCGCGGTGTTGATTGTGAGGGGTTCGCGCCTACCTCGCCGGAGCGGCAAAGGTGACATTAGTGGAATCGAGGTATTGAGTGATTTCTTGTCCACTTGGCTCAAAGATCAAGCCGTGTCTTGATAGAGGAGCAAGTGAGAGCTTGAAGTCCACCTCAACGTGGATTAGGGGTGATCGGCAAATCACCGATACCACGGGATAAAATCCGGTGTCTTTATTTTCTTGCATTACTTATTGTCGTGCAAGTGATTAGTATTTTGCATATTGTTCATCAAGTATTCAATCACCTTAGTTGATTCTCATAGATTGTTTACTCGTTATCACTAGAGAATTTATACCTCTTGTTATATTGGTTAAATTTCCCTAGTGTTTTTTTTATTTTAGTCAAAACCGTCTATTCACCCCCCTCTAGTCGGTGTGCTAGATCCTACAAGTGGTATCGGAGCCGAGGACTCCATTGTTTGTGGATCTAATCATCCTGGAGTGGGACAATATGGCTAGTGACAACAATGTGCACATTGGGAAGCCACCGCATTTTGATGGGAATAACTACGACTATTGGAAAATAAGAATGTCAATGCATCTTAGAGCAATGGGTGGAAAAATTTGGCCAATTGTCATGGATGGATTTGTTGTGTTGAAAGAAGATGAACCATCCATTAGTAACAATGAGAATATTCTTACAAATGATCAAGCCATGAATGTATTTTATGATGCTCTTGATATAAATGAGTTCAATCGTATCAAGAATCTCAGAACCGCTCATGAGATTTGGATTAAGCTAATGGAAATTCATGAAGGAACTACAATTGTGAAGAGTGTCGAGCTATATGTGTGCAAAGGAAAGTTTGAGCAATTCATTATGAAAGAAGATGAAAGTGTATCCGATATGTTCAACCGGTTAAATGAGATAGTGAATGAACTCAAGGGACTTGGTTTTAATGTACCGGATGTGGATTTCACTCATAAGTTCCTTAGATCTCTTCCAGAGAAATATGAGACCATTGTGACAATGTTAGTAAGAAGTGATCTATCTACAACTTCTCCATCCAAAGTATTGGGGGGAATTCTCACTCAAGATATATTCAAGAAATCTCAAGCCGATGCTATAAGATTGGCAAAGAAAGTGAAGAATGAATCAATTGCTCTCAAAGATAAAGCTTCTAAGGCAATTGAAAAATAAGATAGTAATGATGAAGAAAATGAAAGTGACCGTGATGGAGATATGCTCTATTTGTAAGGAAATTCAACAAATTCATGAAGATGAAGAGAGGTCAACCTAGAAGAGGCCAAACATCAAGAAGAAATGCTTTCAATGATAGAAAATATTTTGAGTGTGGGGAACCCGGTCACATTGCCATGAATTGCCCTAACAAGAAGAAGAAGGGCAAAGATGAAAATGATAAGAAGAAAAAGAAATTCTACAACAAGAAGAAAGATGGCAAAGCCTACCTAGTTGAATGGGACTCAGATGATAGCTCGAATGATGATGATGATGACACCTCATCCAAGCTTAATGTCGAAATTGCCATCAAGGAAGCTCCCTCACTCTTCTCATCCCCCCATTGTCTCATGGCAAAGGGAGAAGCTAAGGTGAACTACAAGGCGGGAGGGAATCATTGGGTGTTGGATAGTGGATGTACTCAACACATGACCGGAGATACGAAAATATTCACCCAAATGAGTGAGGAAGATTGCTCAAATTATGATAGTATCACATTTGGAGATAATCGCAAAGGAAAGGTTAAGGCTTGGGTAAAATTGCTATTTCAAATGATCAATCCATATCAAATGTGCTTCTAGTTGAGTCTTTGAATTTTAATTTACTATCTGTAGCTCAATTATGTGATTTAGGATTTAGTTGCAATTTCAGTGTTGATGATGTTATTATCTCTAGTGTTGATGGTAGCAATCTTAAGTTTAAAGGTTTTAGATATGAAAATCTTTATCTTGTTGATTTCTCATCTAGTGAGGCAAAGCTCACAACTTGCTTATTCTCAAAGGCTTCACTAGGTTGGTTATGGCATAGAAGACTTGGTCATGTTGGAATGAAGCAACTCAATCGGTTAACCAAACATGACTTAGTCCGTGGCTTGAAAGATGTGAAATTTGAGAAGAACAAATTGTGTAGCTCTTGTCAAGCCGGGAAGCAAGTGGCAAATACTCATCTAAATAAAAGTCAAATGTCTACTCATCGACCTTTGGAATTACTTCACATGGATTTATTTAGGCCAACATCGTTTGTAAGTATTGGTGGTAATTCCTATTGTCTTGTGATTGTGGATGATTATTCTAGATTCACTTGGGTTTATTTTCTTCGGGATAAATCTAATGTGTTTGAAACATTCAAGTCATTTGCTATATTGGCTCAAAACCAATTTGATTTTGATATCAAGAAAGTTAGAAGTGATAATGGGTCGGAATTCAAAAATGCAAGAATTGATGAATATTGTGATGACAAGGGTGTTAAACATGAATTCTCTTCCAAATATACCCCGGAACAAAATGGTATTGTTGAAAGAAAGAATAGGACTCTCATTGATACGGCTAGGTCTATGTTAGCGGAATATAATATGTCGAATTCTTATTAGGCCGAGGCAATAAACACCGCTTGTCATTCATCAAATAGGCTATATTGTCACAAGCTTTTGAAGAAAACTCCCTATGAATTGCTCATTGGTAGAAAGCCAAATATCTCATATTTTAGGGTATTCGGTTGCAAATGCTATATTTTGAGAAAGGGAAGCCGATTCTCTAAATTTGAGAAGAAATGTGATGAGGGTTTTCTTCTTGGATATTCATCAAATAGTAAAGCATATAGAGTTTTCAACAAAACTCATGGTATTATTGAAGAAGCATATGATGTTGAGTTTGATGAAACTAATGGGTCTCAAGATGAAAGTGATAATCTTGATGATGTTGGTGGAACTCAATTGAAAAATGCTATGAAAACAATGGCCATTGGTGAAATAAAGCCAAAGGAAGATGATGATGAAAATAGTGTGGTTGTTATTCCTTCCTCTTCAACTCTAAATGAAGAAGATCAACAAGGCCAACAAAATGATGAAATTATGGATACTCATGATCAAGATACTTCAAGTCATTCGGTTCCTCCTTATGCTTCAACTAGCAATTATCAAATGGTATCAAGAATTCATCATTCTTTTGTGAAGGATCACCCGGTTGATCAAATTGTGGGTGACATTAGTAAGGGTGTTCAAACTCGCTCTCGTATAGCTTCATTTTGTGAACATTTCTCTTTTGTATCTTGTATGGAAGCTAACCGTGTAGATGAAGCTCTACTTGATGTTGATTGGGTGAATGCAATGCATGAAGAATTAAATAATTTCACTCGAAATGAAGTTTGGGAGCTTGTTGAGAGACCAAAGAACCACAATGTTATTGGTACAAAATGGGTATTTCGAAACAAGCACAATGAAGATGGGGTAGTAGTAAGAAACAAGGCAAGATTAGTTGCACAAGGATATACTCAAATAGAGGGATTGGATTTTGGCGAGACATTTGCTCCTGTGGCAAGATTGGAAGCAATCCGAATTCTTCTTGCTTATGCTTGTGCACATAATATCAAGCTCTACCAAATGGATGTAAAGAGTGCCTTTCTAAATGGTAAGATTAGTGTATGTTGAACAACCTCCCAGTTTTGAGGACCCCAAAAGACCTAACCACGTGTTCAAGCTTTCTAAAACTCTCTATGGGCTTAAGCAAGCCCCACACGCTTGGTATGAAAGGCTTAGGGATTTCTTGCTTTCCAAAGACTTTAAAATTGGGAAGGTTGACACTACTCTATTCACTAAAAGAATTGGCAAAGATTTGTTTGTTTGTCAAATTTATGTTGATGATATCATTTTTGGATCCACTAATGAATTGTTTTGTGAGGAATTTGGAAAAATGATGTCAAAAGAATTTGAAATGTCTATGATAGGAGAATTGAGCTTCTTCCTTGGTCTTCAAATCAAACAATTGAAAGATGGAATCTTTATAAGTCAATCAAAATATTTGAAGGACATGCTCAAGAAGTTTGGCTTAGAGAATGCAAAGCCTATCAAGACTCCTATGGCAATAAATGGTCATCTAGACTTAGATGAGGGAGGTACTATGGTTGATCAAACTTTATCGCTCAATAATTGGTAGTTTACTTTATATTACCGCATCTAGGCCCGATGTTATGTTTAGTGTTTGCATGTGTGCTAGATTTCAAGCTTCACCTAGAGAGATTCACTTGAAGGCCGCAAAAAGAATTCTAAGATATTTGAAGTATACTCCAAATATTGGTCTATGGTATCCCAAAGGTGCTCAATTTGAATTAATTGGATATTCGGATTCGGACTATGCGGGGTGCAAAGTTGATAGAAAGAGCACCTCCGGTTGTTGTCAATTTCTTGGAAGATCTCTTGTTTCATGGTCTTCTAAAAAGCAAAATTCCGTTGCTCTCTCTACCGCTGAGGCAGAATATATATCAGCCGGTAATTGTTGTGCTCAATTATTATGGATGAAACAAACTCTATTGGATTATGGGATCATTTTTAAGAATGTGCCTCTCATGTGTGATAATGAGAGTGTGATAAAATTGGCTACAAATCCGGTCCAACACTCAAGAACTAAGCATATTGATATACGACATCACTTCTTGAGGGATCATGTTGGAAAGGGAGACATCTCTATATATTCAATTGGCACGGATGATCAATTAGCCAATATTTTACAAAGCCATTGGATGAAACTAGATTTTGCTCATTGAGAAGTGAAATGAATGTGATTGATCTCTTAATTGTGGCTTGAGGTTGAACGCACAAGTATAGTATTGCATTTCGCTTCTAAGCATGCTCTCTAGGCTATTTATTGGGTATTTTTTGATGAATTTTTCATTCTAGTTTGATCTAAGTAGTTTGATATGAAAATGTGCATTTCTCAAATACATAATGTGTATGTGCATGCATACTAACCCTTGAATTGGTCGAAATGTCCATATATGAGCATCAAATCAGATTTGAAATTCAAAATCAGAAAGTGGATAGAGTTTGAAAAATTGAGTATCAGGCCGCGGACCGTCCGCCTCTGGACCGCGGACCGTCCGTAGTATCAGGATCTAGACAGTCTGAGTCAGCAGGCAGACAGTCTGAATAACCAGGGCACGGACCGTCCGTCGTCCCTGCGCGGATCGTCCACGACAGGCTGTTAAGTTGGGACAGAGGCAGTCAACTCATCATTTTCACTCGTTGCCTTCTCCTCTCACACTCTCCACAAGCCTAAAGGAGACTCTCGTCGCTTGTGAGCGGACCATGAAGGGAACTTGCGCACAGACTGTCCAGAAGCTTGCGAGAAGTTCAACAATCATGTCTTCATCCCGGTATTTCATAATCTCATGGATTTCAACAAATTTCTTCAAATTTGGGGATTCTTCGAATTTTCTCTCTGATCTAGAATTAAGCAATGGATTCACAAATTTGATTGGTGAAATTGCTAGTGCTACTCATTGTGAATGTTGTGCAAAAATTTGAACGAGTTTGGATGGTTATTTTTTGCCGAATCGTTGATTGAGTGATTGGGGGGCTAGGGTTCTTGAAAAATCGCCCCTAGACGGTCGCGGACCGTCCGCCAGGTGGGCGCGGACAGTCCTGTAACACCTCAGGTGTTACCATGGCTAGGGCACATCTATGCACTAATGACTATGATCACATGTGGAAGAAACTTAAGGAGCAGAGTGTAAGAGCCTTGGAGGCTATGTTTTAACCAAGAGATGTGATTGACCAAAAGAATTACCCAAGTTGTGTGCACTTATCACCTTGGACAAGAAGGGAGAAAACCCTAGACCTCTCTTGAACCCTTATCTCCTAAACACCTTGATTAAGGGGAGAGATTAAGCAAAGGTGCAAATCATGACCAAACCTTTGGCACAAAGTTAAGTAACTTATTAATCTACAAATATAGAGAGGAAACATTGCTAAAAGACCCCTTAAGAAACCCCAAATCCATTCCCTAAGTAGAGAAAGAGCTAGAGCTCTCTAATTCTCTCTAAGTCAAAATCTACACCTAATCTAAAGATCCACCGTGTTCACCTTGAAGATGGCACCAAAACCACTTAAGTTCTATACCAAAAATGTGGCATACCACCTAGGGCACCCCCTGGAAAAAGTTGAGACCGAGACCTTGACATTTGACATGTCTTGGCATCACTTTTGTCGCGCAGCGAGCAGGGGGACAAGCCAGATTTGGCGTCCGCATATCTTCTGACCTAGGGCTTATCTTCCCTTGGAACTCACATATAAGAGATAGCCATAGGTGCCAGGAAGAGGTCTGCGCCGGAATTTTGCCAAGATTCGCACGTTTGCGATCTCAGCAGGCGTTTGAACACGGGCAGATGAACACCTCCACGTGTTCGACGCGTTCTGCGCGCGCCAGAGCACGCCCGCGCCCGACCTCGCGTGCCTCGCGTCGCGCCAAAGGCCAGCCGACGCCATGGCCCACGCTCGCACCTATAAAACGCCCAGTGACCTTAACCGTACCCCTCCGCGCACGCTCAACCTCACCAGAGCTCAAACTCACCGGTGTTTGCCCGTGCACGGCGTGTCCGCGGCCACCCGAGCCCCTGCCACCGTAGACCGGCCAACCAAGCCCTTCCCAACCCCGTTCGTCCTTCGGAGAGGACTGAGCACACCTCGGTGAAGCTCCCCGAGCGAGGAATCGAAGTTTGCTTCGTCGGAGAGGCCAGTCCACGGTCGCTGGACTCCCTCCGACCGCCGGCGAGCGTAGACCGGGTAAGCCAATGTGCCATTTTTCGATTCAATGCACAGATAGCCTCTACATCACCCCGTGAAGCTCACCGTGCCATTGGATTGAACTAGATCACCGTTATTTGGCCGGCACACCTGCCGCCGACGAGAACACCCGCCTGCGCATGTGGACCGAGCGATTCCAAGCATCCCCGCCGTCGAGCCGTACATCGTTGTGACCGCCAGGACCTCCTGGAGCCAACCCCGCCCCTCGCTGGACCTCACTCGCCGCCGGTTGTCACACCCGGGCTTTAAGGAACAAAGCCGGGTGCATCTCATACATGCGCCAAAGAAGACAACATATATAATAACAGAGTGTATAGAGATAAATGTCATAAAACATCAGAGTATTTATTACATAGCGGAAGACTTAATACAAAATAAAAGAATAAACATAAAACGAACTAAGGATCGTCGGCGCCAATGTCAACTGAGAAACGCCACCTAGATCACATCATACTCCTCGCCTTGTGGCTCCTCCTGAACCACCTGTTCTTCTCCTGTGGGGGGGTGTGAGACAGCAAGAGTGAGCTCACATACGTTCATAGCTCAACAAGTCGTGGGGAATAATGTGACATGAACTCACCAAAGGTGGGAGTTCATGAAGTGTAAGGCTGATCAATGAAATAAAGGCTGAGGCTGAGCATTGCTTTTATAAGTTGGTCAAAATTTTATTAGCAATTACTAAGTGTAAGTAAATACCAAACCTTAATAATAATAAATAAAGTAATAGTAAAATAATCCCAAATGCGATGCAAATGTCAAATTAAATTTAAGTTCCATAATTAATCATGTGAGGGTCCGAGCCGCTCTTGACCGTGAGCACGGCTAGTATACTAGTTTTACACTCTGCCGAGGTTGCGCATCTTTACCCACAAGTCATGTTATCCATCTGCCAAGAGATGGCCAATCCCATACACCTCTACCGAGGAGGCGAGGCAGGGTAACACTACGAGGCCTTTACAAAGTTCCACTAGCTTCAGAAATCCCGCTACAGTTTATAGGAAGCTCCAGTGCAGGGTTCTTGTCTGACCGCCATCGCAGCAAAATCAACCAAGGACCTCCCTACACTGACCACTCCCCTACTGCCCTTGCCCCTTTCGGGTAAGGAAGACTTCCACTAGCTTTCCTAGTTAATCAGCCAAGGGCGTCCCATTATACCCTTGTGGTAGCACTATTTTCCCGGATGGTCGCTCCATGTTCCCATTAACATAATGATCTTAACATGAACAGTAATAATAAAAGAGAATAAAAGAGTAATTATGAATAGTGTATCTCTATACCCAAATCCACATAAAGCAATAGCAGATACTACCCAAAAATATTTTAGTGGTAAACAAGGTATAAAGATAACCAAAACTGGGGTAACCTATTGGGTCCCATCAAAATTAACCTATGCAGATCATTATAATTAATAAGAACATGGTTGGGAAAAAGTAAGTGATCAAGGGCACAACTTGCCTTCAATGAGCTCCTGCTCAGCTACTTCTACTTGATGAACCTCAGATTCCACAGTGGCTTGCTCGTCTACTCGCATCAACACAATACATACATAGTATAGCATAAATTAACATCACATCAAACATGCAAATAAAATATACAGTGAAAATCTACATATTAAAATGAGATCATAGGAATTAGAATCACAAAATTTGGAGCTATAGATTTCAAGTTATGAATTTCCTAAGGTTTAATGTGCTTGAAATAGGATTAAATGATAAATTAATTTTCTAACTGTTTTCATGTCAAAACAGAGACACTAGGTGATAGAGAATATTATTACAAAATTTTAGAAACTGGAATGGTTCAATTTGGAGCAAATATGAATTTTCTATGCATTTTACAAGATTCTGGAATTGTTTTTGAATTAAAAACTAAATTCTATAATCGTTTCTCGGTTTTTATATTCCTCTGGATTGGGCGCAAGATTACCAGAGACAGCAGGGGGTTTGGCGCAAGAAAATTCTAGACTCAGAAAACTTCCCACTGAACGGCGGGCTTATTATTAAATTGTCTGGGGACTCTTATGCAAAGTGCGCAAGCGAAGGGGTACGGGCAACACTGAGCCGTCCGATCAGAAACTGAGGGCTCAGAATAGATCGATCATCCCCGAACGGTATGCATTACCAGCCGCTGGATTGGGATCCGATGGCCCAGAGTTTATGAATCCTGATCTTGCCACCACCGTTAGATTCAAGATCAATGGTTCAGAACTATCCCCGAACCGGTACAGACCGAAACTAATCGCATCCGATGAAGCCCGATCCAACGGCTAACCAACGTCGTCTACCTCCCACTCGGTGACCACACTGAGGACCCAGGTCTCCCCCACGGCGGCGGGTGCCAGCGAATTGCATGTAGCCATGCACCTACCCTCTTGCTTGAACGGGTGAAGAGAAATGAACGCGAAGTCCAGTGTTAACCCATGGCATTAGCGCATGTAATCGAACCACGACGAGTACGAGTTACCGCGCCCCGTGGCCCAATCGGCGGTGCCCAGGTTGGCGCATGACGTCGGCCAACTTCTACCCCCAATTGCTAACCCCGAGGAACATAGCACACAAAGGAGAACAGGGAGACGCAGGCCGTAGTTCTCACCCCGATCACACGCCGGAGTTGAAGCTTCCTGCCCTGCGGTGTCACTGCCCACTCCCAGCAAAGCCTCCCTGCTTGATCTCCCACAGCCGGTTTGGCTTGGCGTGAGGGGGAAGAGGGTCGTCGGGATTCCAGTGTTGGGTGAATGGAAGAGATAGAGAAGGGCGCAGAGGGGGGGTCGTGGCCTTAAGACGTGCGGGGGCGCGGCAGCCTCGCGTGCGCCGAGATTGCCAGCGAGCTTCACGCGCGAGGTGGAAGCGGTCCTTGCGGCGGGATCCGTTACGCTCCTGACCACTGGGTCCCAGCCGATAGCGAGACACAATGGAAGTCGGCAAACGCGCGCCCGTTAGATTGGCGAGTGGGGCCCAGTCCGCAGCTGTGAGCGCGCACATGGTGAAGGTTTGGGCCGCGCAGGGTAAATTGCGTATTGGGACGAATACGAGTTCAGGGCCCAGTTAGGCTAGGTTTTCTTTATTCTTTTCCTTTTTTTCTCTCCTTTTCCCTTTTATTTTCAAACCTAGGATTTGAATTCAAATTTGTACTCAATTTATCCTCAAATTATATTGTGAAATCCAAGTTACTAATTTTGGAGATATTTTTAGATGTATATTATTTTTATATGTATATATTTTTATATCATTTCTCTTGTTCTTATTTTTAAACCCTAATTTCAATCTAGGGTTTAGTCTAACCTTAGAATTATTATCTTATTATTATTATTATTATTATTATTATTATTATTATTATTATTATTATTCCTATTTTTATTTAATGCACAAACATATAACTCCAGCATGATGCATATTTTTTTATCATTTTTTTAATTCCTTTCTAAATTTTTAGGTATGCTCTTCTTATGATGCAAATGAGGCACATAAAATTGAGGAGTTATCTATTATTCTTTGTATACAACTTTGAGTATTACAAATCCTACCCCCCTTAAAAATAATCTCGTCCTCGAGATTTAGGAAGATCTAGGGAAAAGGTGGGGAAAATCTATACAAAGCTCTTCTTCTCTTTCCCAAGTTGCTTCATCTTCACCGTGGTGACTCCATTGAACTTTGCACATCTTTATAACCTTATTCCTTGTAACTCGAGTCAATGTATCAAGAATCTTGATGGGGTACTCAGCATAAGTCAGATCCTCCTGAACACTAAGGTCTTCCATTGGTAACTGTTCTTCAGGTACTCTAAGACATTTCTTCAGCTGAGATACATGAAAGACGTCATGAACATCCGCAAGATGATCTGGTAACTCCAATTGATATGCAACTTCTCCCACTCGCTTTAAGATTAAGAAGGGTCCAATAAAGTGAGGGGACAACTTTCCTTTGACTTCGAATCTTCTCATACCCCAGAGTGGTGACACCTTCAAATAGACATAATCACCCTCTTTAAACTCAAGCAGTCTTCTCCGGGTATCAGCATAACTTTTCTGCCATACAAAGCTTCAAACGGTGACATCTTCAAACTGGCCTGATAGCTATTATTATATGAGAACTCCGCATACGGTAGACTCTTATCCCAACTTCCACCATGTTTAAGAGCACAAGCTCTTAACATATCTTCCATCACTTGGTTGGTCCTCTCAGTCTGCCCATCAGTCTATGGATGGTAAGCCGAACTAAAATTCAATCTCGTATCCAATGACTCATGCAACTTCTTCCAATACCGAGAGGTAAACTATAATCCCCGGTCTGATACAATCTTCTTTGGCACACCATGTAGGCATACAATTCGTGTCATGTATAACTCTGCTAACTTGGCTCCTGAATACGTGGTCTTCACTGGAATAAAGTGGGCTACTTTAGTTAGCCTGTCCACAATCACCCATATAGAATCATATCCAGCAGACGTGCGGGGTAATCCAACAATAAAGTCCATGCCAATCTCTTCCCATTTCCACTTAGGTATCTTCAGTGGATGCAGTAGTCCGGCTAGCCTTTGGTGTTTAGCCTTAACTCTTTGGCACACATCGCACATAGCCACATGTGCAGCCATATCTCTCTTCAATCCATACCACCAATACTTTTGCTTCAAATACTGATACATCTTAGTACTCCCAGGGTGAATAGAATAAACTGAGTCATGTGCCTCCTTCAATATGGTTTCCCGAAGACTATCAATATCGGGAACACAGATCTGATTCTTGAACCATATCGTGCCTTGCTCATCCTCTGTGAACACTGGGCCTCTACCTTCTGTTATTAGATCCTTGATCTCCTGGATTTTGGCATCACCAACCTAACCTTTATGAATTTCTTGCTCCAAGGTAGGTTCCAATTCAATAGTCACTCCTTCCGTATGTGTAACAATTCCCAGGTTGAGTCTCTCAAAATCTTTTGCTAATTCATCAGGTAGCTGGACAACGAAAGCGGAGTGAACATGCTCCTTACGACTCAAGGCATCTGCAACCAAATTTTCCTTGCCTGGGTGATAGTGAATCTCCAAATCATAATCCTTAATGAGCTCCAACCAACGGCGTTGCCTAAGGTTGAGATCCTTTTGAGTGAATATGTACTTCAAATTCTTATGATCCGTATATACTTGGCACTTAGTTCCCAAGATGTAGTGTCTCCAAATCTTAAGTGCATGCACAACGGCAGCCAGTTCCAAGTAATGAGTGGGGTAGTTCAGTTCATGCTTCCGCAACTGACGAGATGCATAGGCAATCACATGTCCTTCTTGCATGAGCACACACCCAAGTCCTTGGCCACATGCATCACAATAAATGTCAAATCCCTTCTGTAGATCTGGCATAATCAATGTTGGTGGCGACTTTAGTCTCTCCTTCAATTGATCAAAGCTTTCTTAGCACTTCTCATCCCACTTGAATTTTCTTCCTTTTTCCAAAAGCGATGTCATAGGCTTAGCAATTTTAGAGAACCCTTCAATAAATCTCCGATAATATCCTGCGAGTCCCAAGAAACTCCGAATCTCAGTAACTATAGTGGGCACTCTCCACTCCATTATCTCCTTCACTTTAGCAGGATCCACTGATATCCCTCCATTAGAAGTGATATGTCCAAGGAATGGCACCTCTCCAATCCAAAACTCACATTTACTATACTTGGCGTAGAGTTGGTTATCTCGCAGCTTCTGTAGCACCAATCTCAGGTGTTCCTCATGGTCACTTTCACTCTTAGAATAGGTAAGAATATCGTCGATAAATACTACGACGAATCTATCCAAATACTCCATGAACACCTTATTTTTCAAATTCATAAAATAAGCTGGTGCATTAGTTAATCCAAATGACATAACAGTGAACTCATATAATCCATATCGGGTTGAGAAAGTCGTCTTAGGAATATCTGATGGTCTAATCTTCATCTGATGGTATCCTGATCGGAGATCAATCTTCGAGAATACCCTGGCTCCTCTCATCTGATCAAACAAATCCTCAATACGGGGTAATGGATACTTGTTCTTCACAGTGACATCATTAAGTGATCTATAGTCCACACACATCCGTTGCCACCCATCCTTCTTTTGTACAAATAACACCGGTGCTCCCTGAGGTGAGGAACTCGAACGAATGTATCCAGCCTCTTGTAACTCTGTTAATTGCTTCTTAAATTCCTTTAGTTCTTCTACGGACATCTTGTATGGCTGTTTAGAAATAGGATCAGTCCCAGGTAAGAGATCAATGACCAACTCAACTTCCATATCGGGTGGCATCCCTGGTAACTCCTCTGGAAAGACATCCGGAAAATCCTTAACCACACGGATGTTGTCACCCACAAACTTCTCATCTACTAACAATGCCGCTAGTCTAATGGTGGTAGTTACTGCAACTTCAACTTCAAATCTTTGTCCTTTGGAACTGGTGAGTTCTACAGTTCCCTTAGCACAGTGTATATACTGCCTTTGCCTTTCTTAACCATGACATACCAAGGATCGTGTCTATAGTGCTCTCTTCTAACACTATAGGAGTAGTCCATCTGGGTTAGAAACACAGGGTAAGGAAGGAAGAATTGTAGACAAGGCGAGTAATTACGAGAAATGTTATTGCGGGGGATTTATTAACTAAGTAGATTAGTGTGTCACCTACTAAAGTTAATTCATTACCTTATGGTGGTACATGCTAAGATGCCCGTCTATACTATTTCAATCAACCAAAGAAGCAAATCAGACATTTATCATCAGCACAATCAAACAATATTTTTAAATATAGAAAGTAGTTTTGGTTTGGTCTTAGGCCTCCTATCTCTTAGGAATGTCATAGGGGTAGGGATTTCAAGGTGTGAAATCCATCTTGTCTCAGGGTAGAAAAGGTAAGAATGATCAGAATAGAACAGTAGAAGGTGAGACAGGATCAAGATAAGTGTACAAAGAATCAGAGTAAGGTAAGTATAGAATGAATCAGAATGAGATAAGTAGGTAAGGGTTGTCCATTTCTATCTAGGTTTCGTCCTACAGTCAACATTTCCTCTGATACCACTTCTGTCACACCCGGGCTTTAAGGAACAAAGCCGGGTGCATCTCATACATGCGCCAAAGAAGACAACATATATAATAACAGAGTGTATAGAGATAAATGTCATAAAACATCAGAGTATTTATTACATAGCGG
The DNA here is from genome assembly GCA_029449295.1 of Zea luxurians. Lineage (NCBI taxonomy): Eukaryota > Viridiplantae > Streptophyta > Magnoliopsida > Poales > Poaceae > Zea > Zea luxurians. The sequence goes on from JAOPSE010000009.1 coordinate 125,611,258, forward strand.
AAGACTTAATTCAAAATAAAAGAATAAACATAAAACGAACTAAGGATCGTCGGCGCCAATGTCAACTGAGAAACGCCACCTAGATCAGATCATACTCCTCGCCTTGTGGCTCCTCCTGAACCACCTGTTCTTCTCCTGTGGGGGGGTGTGAGACAGCAAGAGTGAGCTCACATACATTCATAGCTCAACAAGTCGTGGGGAATAATGTGACATGAACTCACCAAAGGTGGGAGTTCATGAAGTGTAAGGCTGATCAATGAAATAAAGACTGAGGCTGAGCATTGCTTTTATAAGTTTGTCAAAATTTTATTAGCAATTACTAAGTGTAAGTAAATACCAAACCTTAATAATAATAAATAAAGTAATAGTAAAATAATCCCAAATGCGATGCAAATGTCAAATTAAATTTAAGTTCCATAATTAATCATGTGAGGGTCCAAGCCGCTCTTGACCGTGAGCACGGCTAGTATACTAGTTTTACACTCTGCCGAGGTTGCGCATCTTTACCCACAAGTCATGTTACCCATCTGCGAAGAGATGGCCAATCCCATACACCTCTACCGAGGAGGCGAGGCAGGGTAACACTACGAGGCCTTTACAAAGTTCCACTAGCTTCAGAAATCCCGCTACAGTTTATAGGAAGCTCCAGTGCAGGGTTATTGTCTGACCGCCATCGCAGCAAAATCAACCAAGGACCTCCCTACACTGACCACTCCACTATTGCCCTTGCCCCTTTCGGGTAAGGAAGACTTCCACTAGCTTTCCTAGTTAATCAGCCAAGGGCGTCCCATTATACCCTTGTGGTAGCACTGTTTTCCCGGATGGTCGCTCCATGTTCCCATTAACATAATGATCTTAACATGAACAGTAATAATAAAAGAGAATAAAAGAGTAATTATGAATAGTGTATCTCTATACCCAAATCCACATAAAGCAATAGCGGATACTATCCAAAAATATTTCAGTGGTAAACAAGGTATAAAGATAACCAAAACTAGGGTAACCTATTGGGTCCCATCAAAATTAACCTATGCAGATCATTATAATTAATAAGAACATGGTTGTGAAAAGTAAGTGATCAAGGGCACAACTTGCCTTCAATGAGCTCCTGCTCAGCTACTTCTACTTGATGAACCTCAGATTCCACAGTGGCTTGCTCGTCTACTCGCATAAACACAATACATACATAGTATAGCATAAATTAACATCACATCAAACATGCAAATAAAATATACAGTGAAAATCTACACATTAAAATGAGATCATAGGAATTAGAATCACTAAATTTGGAGCTATAGATTTCAAGTTATGAATTTCCTAAGGTTTAATGTGCTTGAAATAGGATTAAATGATAAATTAATTTTCTAACTGTTTTCATGTCAAAACAGAGACACTAGGTGATAGAGAATATTATTACAAAATTTTAGAAACTGGAATGGTTCAATTTGGAGCAAATATGAATTTTCTATGCATTTTACAAGTTTCTGGAATTGTTTTTGTATTAAAAACTAAATTCTATAATCATTTCTCGGTTTTTATATTCCTCTGGATTGGGCGCAAGATTACCAGAGATTCTAGACTCAGAAAACTTCCCACTGGACGGCGGGCTTATTATTAAATTGTCCAGGGACTCTTATGCAAAGTGCGCAAGCGAAGGGGTACGGGCAACACTGAGCTGTCCGATCAGAAACTGAGGGCTCAGAATAGATCGATCATCCCCGAACGGTATGCATTACCAGCCGCTGGATTGGGATCCGATGGCCCAGAGTTTATGAATCCTGATCTAGCCACCACCGTTAGATTCAAGATCAATGGTTCAGAACTATCCCCGAACCGGTACAGACCGAAACTAATCGCATCCGATGAAGCCCGATCCAACGGCTACCCAACGTCGTCTACCTCCCACTCGGTGACCACACCGAGGACCCAGGTCTCCCCCCGCGGCGGCGGGTGCCAGCGAATTGCATGTAGCCATGCACCTACCCTCTTGCTTGAACGGGTGAAGAGAAATGAACGCGAAGTCCAGTGTTAACCCATGGCATTAGCGCATGTAATCGAACCACGACGAGTATGGGTTACCGCGCCCCGTGGCCCAATCGGCGGTGCCCAGGTTGGCGCACGACGTCGGCCAACTTCTACCCCCAATTGCTAACCCCGAGGAACATAGCACACAAAGGAGAACAGGGAGACGCAGGTCGTAGTTCTCACCCCGATCACACGCCCGAGTTGAAGCTTCCTGCCCTGCGGCGTCACTGCCCACTCCCATCAAAGCCTCCCTGCTTGATCTCCCACAGCCGGTTTGGCTTGGCGTGAGGGGGAAGAGGGTCGTCGGGATTCCAGTCCTGGGTGAATGGAAGAGATAGAGAAGGGCGCAGAGGGGGGTCGTGGCCTTAAGATGTGCAGGGGCACGGCAGCCGCGCGTGCGCCGAGATTGCCGGCGAGCTTCACGCACGAGGTGGAAGCGGTCCTTGCGGCGGGATCCGTTACGCTCCTGACCACTGGGTCCTAGCCGACAGCGAGACACAACGGAAGTCGGCAAACGCGTGCCCGTTAGACTGGCGAGTGGGGCCCAGTCCGCAGCTGTGAGCGCGCGCATGGTGAAGGTTTGAGCCGCGCAGGGTAAATTGCGTATTGGGCCGAATACGAGTTCAGGGCCCAGTTAGGCTAGGTTTTCTTTATTCTTTTCTTTTTTTCTCTCCTTTTCCCTTTTATTTTCAAACCTAGGATTTGAATTCAAATTTGTACTCAATTTATCCTCAAATTATATTGTGAAATCCAAGTTACAAATTTTGAAGATATTTTTAGATGTATATTATTTTTATATGTATATATTTTTATATCATTTCTCTTGTTCTTATTTTTAAACCCTAATTTCAATCTAGGGTTTAGTCTAACCTTAGAATTATTATCTTATTATTATTATTATTATTATTATTATTATTATTATTCCTATTTTTATTTAATGCACAAACATATAACTCCAGCATGATGCATATGTTTTTTTATCATTTTTTTAGTTCCTTTCTAAATTTTTAGGTATGCTCTTCTTATGATGCAAATGAGGCACATAAAATTGAGAAGTTCTCTATTATTCTTTGTATACAACTTTGAGTATTACACCGGTAAGCCGCGCCACCCTTTCCTTTCGCACGGGTACTGTTTAAACCTAGGGAGGGACCGCGGGGGAGAAGAAAAGAAAGCTAGGGGGTTTTGCGCAATGTCAGTGACTCGGATGAATAGTAGCGTGGGGGTATAACTGAGAGAGTTAGTTTAAAAATAACCTAAGGACCTCGGTGCAAAGTAGTTTTCCAGGAAACCTTTTATTAAATCTAAATTAGAATTTGAACAGAACTTGAATAATTCATAACTTCTATTTTATTCATCCAAATTTAGTCAAACCAATTTTGTCAGATCTTAAATAATATAAACTACTTAGGAAAAATATAAAACCCTTATGTACTACTGAAAACTTTAGGGTTCTGATTTAAATATTGTTTTGGCCAAAAGCTAAATAATAGGAAGAAAAATAGTTGCACTATTTGACTAAGGTTAGGAAAATTTGGAGAAGTTTATGCCCACCTACTGACCTGTTTAAAAATGCTAAACCTTTCTGTCCACCCCCTTAAGTTAGTTTTTGCCATTTATTTTACAATATGTTTAAGGTTAAGAAAAATAGAAAAGGTGATTTAAATAATGAACTAGGGGGTACTCCTATTTTTGTTAGGGTACTTATTCAGTGTAGTTCACTAGAAAAATCTATTATACTCTGGTTTAGTATAAAATAAACAAGATACCTTTTATTTTAAGAAAACAAGGAAAACTTTAAAAAACCCTACAAAAATAACCCCAAGGTGAAAACACCCCAACCCTTGGGATAGCTAATGTTTTGCTATTAAGAACTTAGGAAAAATATGAAATCTGCTGTTTGACATTTTTTAAATGACAAGGCAGTAGAAAGTGTCTTTTTGGCATTAAACTTTGGAAAATCACAACTAAATAATCATCTCTTAGCTTTCTTTGATTTTTGGCACAGAAGCTTATTATTACTGTTAGATGCCAACAAAAATAACCTTTAGGACAGAACCCACCCCTAATTAAGAGTTGTAGTGCAAAGTGGCCCATTTACACAACTTTTGTTATTTTTGTCTAGAGCATAGCCTTTTTAAATTGAACCTCAAAGTCCTAGAACAGGCTATAATGACCAGTGGCAACCCACTGAAATTTTTACAAAATTTTTGGAAAGAGTTAAACCAATGTCGTAGTTCAAACCTCCACTAGAATTCATAAATAGAAAATAAAGAAAGGAAAATGAATAATGGAAAATGGTGTCATCCTAAAACCCTTTGTAAATTGTCCACTGAAATATATAAAGGAAATACCAATCCACTATGCCTATCTCTAACAAAACCTAAACTTAGAGTGATAAGCATAAACCACTAAAAGCCACGTATGACCCAAAAACCCTAAGTCACTCGTTAACTTAGTTTTCCTTCCTTTAGCATGATGTTATTAAATCCTGCATAATCATGACATACATGTTCATTGCATTTCGATAGACTGTAACCTCGCTGACGGAGAGTACGTCCTCGTGCCGAAGCAAGGAGCTGCTCAGGAGGTAGCCCCGGATCCAGCACCAGAGCCTGCACCAGAGGATCTACCTGCCACTGCTTTGGAAGGCAAGCCCTGGTTTTATGCATAACCTGTTTTATATGCTATTTTACTACACTTAATGATTGTAGGCTTGTATTGTGCACCTAAGTGTAGGAGTTGGTTGAAACCCTAGTTGCATGAACTCAGGAATCCTTTTTGTGATAAACACTAGTATGCTAGATCGAGTAGCTGCTTTACTAATTAAGGATCTCGGTAGAAGTCGAGTGATTTTTCTAGCACTCGCGCGAGGTCAGGAATTGATTGTATCCACTTTATTATCATAATGATGTTGGTTTGTGGACAACAATCCATGGGGATTGGTTGTCTACGGGATAAAAATTTGAATAAGGATTATGGTGTGGTACCGTGAGTCAAGCGTTTGAACGTACTAAACATATGCCGAGAAATATGGTAAATCGGTAAGCCTAGTACCTGATTGAACCTGGCAGCAGATTGCCCTCCTCACGCGACCTGAGACGAGGTCTCCCATTCCGGTTATGGTGGGTACAAGTGCGGTCACTGCACGACGGTAGTCGGGGTCAGTGAGGCATTGTACGCCAAGGCGGTGAGCCTCTCTCTGCTGATGGGGAATCGATGGGGACGGTTGATGTGTGTGGGGACGGAGTGCCCCTGCATGTCGTGTGTTTAGGTTTACCTTGCAAGGATAAAAACTCGATTTGAATTGTCTGCTTCTCGCAGCTAATGAGACTGCTTGATCCATGCTGCTACATTGAGTAACAAGTGGAAATATGATGAGTTGACACAAGATGTTGATTGCTAAAAATGTTTGCTACTATGTATGAGTAGATAGTACATATTTAGCCTTAAGAGAGTCACACTTAAACTTGACAAAGTTAAAACTTGATCTAGAAACTCAGCTAGTGCTTTTGGCAACCCAACCCCACAGCCAAACCGGTGCATGTCTAGAGGTAGAGGAGTACACTCCTCACACCGGGTAAGTCTAGCTGAGTATTAGTATACTCAGCCTTGCTTGTGGCATAATTTTTGCAGGTTCTCTAGAGGACATGGTTGCTGGAGTGACTTGGCCATCCATCTTGCCACCGGGTTGGACTGTCGAGTGGGACCCTACCTCGGCTAAGGAGGAGCATGAGGAGTGATGGGACAGGCTTCCCCATCTCTCTGTTCATTTACCGTTAGTTTTATTCCGCTGCACTTCGAACAATGATGACTACTTTTGCAAAACTCCGATGGTGATGTAATAATTTAATACTCATTAATGCATGGTTTTATGCTTTATTATATTTGCTCTGTGACTCACCATCGAGTGAGATTGTGGTACTTGATCCTGTCAGTGGCCTTGTCGGACTAGATCCGAGGGATTGACGGGTTATTCCCATTTAAGTGTGGTCTAGCCTCTAAGGTGGGATCTAGGCACTTAAGTTGGAATAATTCGGGCAGTTCCGCCACAGCTGGTATCGGAGCTTGTACCACCACAGAGGAATCAATAAAATATAAATACCATCCTTTTCCGAAGTAAAACTTGATAGAAACAATGTGGATAGATCGTAGGACGATCAGGATAGACCTAGGACGTGAAGCCTTAGGATGATAGAAGGGTAGCTAGGTGGCTAAGTGTTTAAGCCCTACGGGCTTCTATAAGGGATGGGAGTTCTTCCCTATCCCCTTTATATTGATGTGAGGTCGTTTAGGACGAGCATGCATGCATTCTTAAATAAACAAATAGATAATTGAGTAAAGACTTAAGTACAAAATGATGACCAACTAAGTACCATGGTACCATTTTTTTATAATTGAAGAGAGGCTGAGTTGTATTTCCTTTTTTCTCTTTTTATAATTCTTTTTCTTTTACTTACGCTTAACCGTACACAGATGACTTCCCACGGATCCTCAGACGACGGGAATGCACTGTCCCACACTGACGGGCTTGCACGAGAGGGCTTTCCCCGCATTTTGTGGGAGGTACTTCAGGGGGCCGGATACACGACACCTCCTCAGTACGCGGTGCAGCAGTTTGAGAAGCACCGAGTGCCCCGCTGTAGGGTGAGGATGACCTTGGAGCCTCATCCTCTACAGCCAGGCTGGCGTTCACTGGACTCTGAGTCCTTTGGATACCGGGCTGATGACACGATCGAGGCGATTGCTCTGCATGGGTTGACCACTTTCTGCGGATTTCATCCCTTGGAGCTATCTACCCACCCCATTGGCTTGTTCCCTGCGGAAAGGGAGGACGACCCAATGTGGAAGGATTGGGTGGAGCATGCCAAGGACATCTGGGCTATCTACCCAGGTCAGACTGCTCACTTGACCGTGCGGTGCATGAATGCCCTGTACCGTCTGCAAGTGATGTGTGGTGAGGCGATGTCCCATCTGATGGCGTTATTGGAGGCAACAAAGATCACCCTGGACAACAGAGAGGAGCTTGTGGTTGATTTGTCCACTGAGATGGTGGAAAAGGACTTGCAGGTGGAGCAGCTGTCCAATGAGATCCAAGAGTTGGAGGAATTAGTGGGGACCAGGGAGAACACCATCGAGGTTCTTGAGGATCAGCTTATTAACACCCAGCAGTAGCTTGCCGAGGCTAATGAGCACCTGGATATGCATCACCAGGAGATCCAGGATATGGAGGCCAACGAGGACGTCGACATTGAGGGAGGAGAGGAGCCTGCCTCCAGCTTGGACACTGCTGGCTCAGGGAGACCACCTTCCCCCGAGTCGAGTGTTGCCTCGTTCGCCCACTAGGTATCAGGAGTAGGGTTAGAAGTCGGTGATGGTAGGACTCCTCACAACTAGCTTAGCTTTTGCACCCTTGGGGTACTAGGCTAGATAGAGTTGAGTCTTTTGGGCCATTGATGTAATCGTGATAAACTCTTTTGGAAGCATGGTTGATGGATGATGTTAGTTTTAAATTGGGAAGGAAAGTTTATGCCTTTTAAAATCCTTTATGTTTATGTCGGAATCTATCAATTCGCCTTTTGACTCTTTCACCGCGATTAAACCTTAAACTTGAAGATGTGTTATTGAGGATATATGTGATTTTTCAGATGGCCGGGAGAGCGCGTCGTGGCCAAAATGAGCGCGTTCCTCCACCGCCGCCACCGCCTCCCACTCTGCAGGAGCTAATGGCTCAGCAGAATGAGATCTTGAGGCAGCTAGCTCAGCGTCAGCCACCACCTCAGCACTATGGTGGTGGAGATCATCAGCGTCACCCCACGGCAGCTACCTACCAGGAGTTCCTTAGTACCCAGCCTCCATTGTTCACCAGGGCAGAGGACCCACTTGATGCGGATGTATGGTTGAGAGTAGTGGAATCCAAATTCCCGCTACTCCATGGAGTTTGCTTAGAGGTCACTAAGGTCAGGCTCGCCACCCAGCAGCTTCGCGGACCTGCAAGGACTTGGTGGGACCATTTTCTTGCTATGCAGCCAGATGACCGAGAGGTGGAATGGAGAGAGTTCAAGGCAGCTTTCAGGGGACACCACATACCAGCCGGGATTATGGACCAAAAGCTCAACGAGTTTCTGGCACTCACTCAGGGCAACAGGACAGTGTTACAGTATGCTCAGGCTTTTAATGACCTGTGCCAGTATGCCGGATATCATGCAGACATGGACGAGAAGAAGAGAGACAGGTTCAGAAGGGGGCTCAGCACTAAGCTCCGTGACCGTCTCAACACCGTTAGGGCAAACAGCTATAATGAGTTGGTCAACATGGCCATCTCCTAGGAGGACTGTATCACAGCTCGTCAGGCAGAAAAGAAGAGGAAGACCCCTGTGGCAGGACCCTCAGCTCAGCCACAACGCTTCAGGATTGTGTCCGACACTCAGAACAGGGGACCCCAGCAGCAGCAAGGGAGATGGGTGATCCGACCACAGCAGCAGGCACCCAACCGTACCCAGTTTCCAGCTCAAAGGAACAGTCAGTAGCAACAGCAATATCACCAGGCAAATGACAACAGGTGTTTCACATGCGGCAACACCGGACATTATGCCAAGAATTGCCCCAGAAACCAGCAGGGGCATAATGATAATCAGAATCAAGGCAAGAGACAGAAGGTGCAAGTGAGGCAGGGCAGGCTGAACTTCACCACCATGGCTGATATTCCAGAGGGGGCACCCGTCATGACTGGTATCTTTACAGTTTTGAATTATCCTGCTATTATTCTTTTTGATTCTGGTGCATCGCATAGTTTTATCAGTGCCAAATTTAGTGCCAAGTGCTAGTTTCCCTTTCACCACACCGATGGGGGCATTACAATTTCAACACCCGGAGGCAGGGTTGCCACCTATCAAATCAACAGGCAAGTGCCTATAAAATTTGGTAGTCTTGTGATTAGAACCACCCTTCTCATCTTAGGATTGGATAGTGTGGATATTATATTGGGAGCTGACTGGTTGACCAGGCATCAGGTAGTATTGGATATTGCAGCAAGGGCCATTGAAATTCATTCCCCTACTTATGGCGAGACTGTTTTATATTTGCCTGATCAAGGTTGTACCCGTTCTTGGGCTTTCGTTATGATAGAATCCCCAGTGAAAAAGATCCCAATGGTTTATGACTACCCAGATGTATTTCCGGATGAATTGCCGGGAATGCCACCTGACAGAGACATTGAGTTCGCCATTGAATTGCAGCCCGGGACTGCTCCTATCTCCAAGAGACCCTATAGGATGCCTCCCGCGGAATTGGCAGAATTGAAAAAGCAACTGCAGGAGTTGTTGGACAAGGGGTTTATTCGCCCAAGTACTTCACCATGAGGATGTCCTGCTTTATTCGTGAAGAAAAAGGATGAGAGTTTGAGAATGTGTGTTGATTACCGCCCTCTCAATGCGGTGACCATCAAGAACAAATACCCACTGCCCCGCATTGATGTATTGTTCGATCAGTTGGTAGGAGCCAAGGTATTCTCCAAGATAGATCTTCGCTCAGGTTACCATCAGATTAAGATCCGTGCCAGTGATATTCTCAAGACGGCCTTCTCAACCAGATATGGGCTTTATGAGTTTTTGGTGATGTCCTTTGGGCTGACCAATGCCCCGGCTTATTTTATGTACTTGATGAACTCAGTATTCATGCCGGAATTGGACAAGTTCGTGGTCGTTTTAATTGATGATATTCTGGTCTATTCCAAGAATGAAGACGAACATACTGAGCATCTGCACATCGTGCTTCAGCGACTGCGCGATCATCGTCTTTATGCTAAGTTGTCTAAATGTGAATTCTGGCTGAAGGAAATTAAATTCTTAGGTCACACAATTTCTCAGGATGGGATATCAGTTGATCCTGAGAAGGTACAAGAGGTAATGGATTGGAAACCCCCGACTACAGTGAGGCAGATTCGGAGTTTCCTGGGTTTGGCAGGGTATTATCGACGATTTATTCCGGATTTCTCCAAAATTGCCAAACCAATGACTAAACTATTAAAGAAGGGAGTCAAGTATGATTGGAGCCAAAAGTGCAAAGATGCCTTTCATACTTTGAGGCAGCATTTGACAACAGCCCCAATGTTGGCTCAACCTGACAACACCAAGCCATTTGAAGTTTATTGTGATGCTTCTGGTACTGGATTGGGATGTGTCTTAATGCAAGATAATAGAGTAATTGCTTATGCTTCCCGAGCACTCAGACCCCATGAGCAGAACTACCCTACACATGATCTGGAATTAGCAGCTGTGGTTCATGCTCTCAAGATATGGAGACACTACTTGATGGGAGCTCACTATAACATTTACACTGATCACAAGAGCCTCAAATACATTTTCACTCAGGCAGATCTGAACATGAGGCAGAGAAGATGGTTAGAATTAATCAAGGACTATGATTTGGAGGTGCATTACCATCCTGGCAAAGCCATTGTTGTGGCAGATGCCTTGAGCAGAAAGGCCCAGTGCAATTGTATGAGCATGGATGCAAGAGTTACCACCCTGTGTGATGAATTGTGCAAGCTAAACCTGGAAGTTGTTTCTTCAGGTGACTTAAACTATATCTCGGTGGAGCCCACATTGCAAGAGCAAATAGTCAGGGCACAGATTGAAGATAAGGGTGTTCAGGTTATCAAAGACATGATCAAGCAGAAGGCAGAGAAATACAAGTGCTTCCGTCAGGACAGCAAGGGAATTTTATGGTTTGGAGATCGATTGGTTGTTCCCAAGGACCCTGAGCTCAGAAAGAAGCTATTGGATGAAGCTCACCTTTCCAAATTCTCCATGCACCCTGGTAGCAACAAGATGTATCATGATCTCAGATCCTTATACTGGTGGACGGGAAATTGCCAAGTATATATCCAAGTGTGACACCTGCCAAAGGATTAAAGCCAGTCATTTGAAGGCAGCAGGCCCTTTGCAACCCCTTCCCATACCATCTTGGAAATGGGAGGACATTTGCATGGACTTTATTGTGGGGTTGCCCAATACCTCCAGGCACCATGATTCCATTTGGGTTATTGTGGACAGGTTGACCAAGACCGCTCATTTCTTGCCAGTACACACCACCCACAGGACAGAGAAGTATGCTGAGATCTACATTGACCAGATAGTTCGTTTGCATGGAATACCAAGGACTATAGTATCAGACAGAGGAACACCATTTGTGGAAAGATTTTGGGAGCAATTACAGGAATCACTTGGGACCCATGTAATACGAAGCTCAGCATACCATCCCCAAACAGATGGCCAGACAGAAAGGGTAAACCAGATTTTGGAAGACATGTTGAGGGCATGTGTACTGCACTACGGAAAAGATTGGGACAAGTGTCTTTCTTTGGCAGAGTTTTCTTATAATAACAGCTACCAGTCCAGTCTAAAGATGGCACCTTTTGAAGCCTTGTATGGGAGAAGATGCAGAACTCCGCTGAATTGGTCTCAAGCAGGAGAGAGGGAAATATTTGGGCCAGATTTGGTACTTGAAGCAGAGGCAAAGGTCAGAGTCATCAAGAAGAATTTAGAAGCTTCTCAGGCCAGACAAAAGAGCTATCATGACAAGAGGCGGAAGCCTCTACAGTTTGAAGTGGGAGACCATGTTTATCTTAAGGTGTCACCCACCAAGGGTGTCCAGAGATTCAGGATCAAGGGCAAGTTAGCTCCTCGCTACATTGGACCCTATGAGATCAAGGAGGCTTGTGGACCCGTAGCCTATCAATTGAAGTTGCCACCCAGCATGTCAGCTGTTCATGATGTGTTCCATGTATCTCAGCTACGGAAATGTGTCCGCCTACCCATTGAAGTGCTACCTGAACCAGACATTGAGATAGAACCAGACCTGTCCTACCAAGAGTACCCCGTCAAGGTATTAGATCAGAAGGAGAGATCAACTCGGGCAAGGTCGATCAGAATGTATAAAGTTCAGTGGAGTCACCATTCAGTAGAAGAAGCTACATGGGAGACTGAGGATTTTCTACGCTCTCGCTTCCCCGACTTTCTACCCAAAGGAGTCGGTACGTAACCCAAAACCCCACCCCCACCTGCCCTTTGAATACAATTAGAAGAAAAACATAGATAACAAGGATAGTTTAAGTTGTGGATTTAACTTAAAAAGGACTTCCTTCTGAAGTTGCAAAGAAAATGACATTCAAAGAGCAGTTAACTAAAGAAATGTGAACAGAGGAAGAAGCAACGCACCAACGCGCCTTCATGGCACCCATCTAGAGGACTCTACCTAAAATCTCGGGACGAGATTACTTTAAGGGGGGAGGGCTGTAACACCTCAGGTGTTACCATGGCTAGGGCACATCTATGCACTAATGACTATGATCACATGTGGAAGAAACTTAAGGAGCAGAGTGTAAGAGCCTTGGAGGCTAGGTTTTAACCAAGAGATGTGATTGACCAAAAGCATTACCCAAGTTGTGTGCACTTATCACCTTGGACAAGAAGGGAGAAAACCCTAGACCTCTCTTGAACCCTTATCTCCTAAACACCTTGATTAAGGGGAGAGATTAAGCAAAGGTGCAAATCATGACCAAACCTTTGGCACAAAGTTAAGTAACTTATTAATCTACAAATATAGAGAGGAAACATTGCTAAAAGACCCCTTAAGAAACCCCAAATCCATTCCCTAAGTAGAGAAAGAGCTAGAGCTCTCTAATTCTATCTAAGTCAAAATCTACACCTAATCTAAAGGTCCACCGTGTTCACCTTGAAGATGGCACCAAAACCACTTAAGTTCTATACCAAAAATGTGGCATACCACCTAGGGCACCCCATGGAAAAAGTTGAGACCGAGACCTTGACATTTGACATGTCTTGGCATCACTTTTGTCGCGCAGCGGGCAGGGGGACAAGCCAGATTTGGCGTCCGCATATCTTCTGACCTAGGGCTTATCTTCCCTTGGAACTCACATATAAGAGATAGCCATAGGTGCCAGGAAGAGGTCTGCGCTGGATTTTTGCCATGATTCGCACGTTTGCGATCTCAGCAGGCATTTGAACACAGGCAGATGAACACCTCCACGTGTTCGACGCATTCTGCGCGCGCCAAAGCACGCCCGCGCCCGACCTCACGTGCCCCGCGTCGCGCCAAAGGCCAGCCAACGCCATGGCCCGCGCTCGCGCCTATAAAACGCCCAGTGACCTTAACCGTACCCCTCCACGCACGCTCAACCTCACCGGAGCTCAAACTCACTGGCGTTTGCCCGTGCACGGCGTGTCCGCGGCCACCCGAGCCCCTGCCACCGTAGACCAGCCAACCAAGCCCTTCCCAACCCCGTCCGACCTTCGGAGAGGACTGAGCACACCTCGGTGAAGCTCCCCGAGCGAGGAATCGAAATTTGCTTCGCCGGAGAGGCCAGTCCACGGTCGCCGGACTCCCTCCGACCGCCGGCGAGCGTAGACCGGGTAAGCCACTGCGCCATTTTTCGATTCAATGCACAGATAGCCTCTACATCACCTCGTGAAGCTCATCGTGCCATTGGATTGAACTAGATCACCATGATTTGGCCGACACACCTGCCGCCGACGAGAACACCCGCCTGCGCACATGGACCGAGCGATTCCGACCATCCCCGCCGTCGAGCCATACATCGTTGTGCCCGACAGGACCTCTCGGAGCCAACCCCGCCCCTCGCCGGACCTCTCTCGCCGCCGGTAAGCCGCGCTACCCTTTCCTTTCGCACGGGTACTGTTTAAACCTAGGGAGGGACCGCGGGGGAGAAGAAAAAAAAGCTAGGGGGTTTTGCGCAATGTCAGTGACTCGGATGAATAGTAGCGCGGGGGTATAACTGAGAGAGTTAGTTTAAAAATAACCTAAGGACCTCGGTGCAAAGTAGTTTTCCAGGAAACCTTTTATTAAATCTGAATTAGAATTTGAACAGAACTTGAATAATTCATAACTTCTGTTTTATTCATCCAAATTTAGTCAAACCAATTTTGTCAGATCTTAAATAATATAAACTACTTAGGAAAAATATAAAACCATTATGTACTACAGAAAACTTTAGGGTTCTGATTTAATTATTGTTTTGGCCAAAAGCTAAATAATAGGAAGAAAAATAGTTGCACTATTTGACTAAGGTTAGGAAAATCTGGAGAAGTTTATGCCCACCTACTAACCTGTTTAAAAATGCTAAACCTCTCTGTCCACCCCCTTAAGTTAGTTTTTGCCATTTATTTTACAATATGCTTAAGGTTAAGAAAAATAGAAAAGGTGATTTAAATAATGAACCAGGGGGTACTCCTATTTTTGTTAGGGTACTTATTCAGTGTAGTTCACTAGAAAAATCTATTATACTCTGGTTTAGTATAAAATAAACAGGATACCTTTTATTTTAAGAAAACAAGGAAAACTTAGAAAAACCCTACAAAATAACCCCAAGGTGAAAACACCCCAACCCTTGGGATAGCTAATGTTTTGCTATTAAGAACTTAGGAAAATATGAAATATGCTGTTTGACATTTTTCAAATGACAAGGCAGTAGAAAGTGCCTTTTTGGCATTAAACTTTGGAAAATCACAACTAAATAATCATCCCTTAGCTTTCTGTGATTTTTGGCACAGAAGCTTATTATTACTGTTAGATGCCAACAAAAATAACCTTTTGGACAGAACCCACCCCTAATTAAGAGTTGTAGTGCAAAGTGGCCCATTTACACAACTTTTGTTATTTTTTTCTAGAGCATAGCCTTTTTAAATTGAACCTCAAAGTCCTAGAACAGGCTATAATGACCAATGGCAACCCACTGAAATTTTTACAAAATTTTTGGAAAGAGTTAAACCAATGTCGTAGTTCAAACCTCCACTAGAATTCATAAATAGAAAATAAAGAAAGGAAAATGAATAATGGAAAATGGTGTCATCCTAAAACCATTTGTAAATTGTCCACTGAAATATATAAAGGAAATACCAATCCACTATGCCTATCTCTAACAAAACCTAAACTTAGAGTGATAAGCATAAACCACTAAAAGCCACGTATGACCCAGAAACCCTAAGTTATTCGTTAACTTAGTTTTCCTTCCTTTAGCATGTTGTTATTAAATCCTGCATAATCATGACATACATGTTCATTGCATTTCGATAGACTGTAACCTCGCTGACGGAGAGTACGTCCTCATGCCGGAGCAAGGAGCTGCTCAGGAGGTAGCCCCGGATCCAGCACCAGAGCCTGCACCAGAGGATCTACCTGCCACTATTTTGGAAGGCAAGCCCCGGTTTTATGCATAACCTGTTTTATATGCTATTTTACTACACTTAATGATTGTAGGCTTGTATTGTGCACCTAAGTGTAGGAGTTGGTTGAAACCCTAGTTGCATGAACTCAGGAATCCTTTTTGTGATAAACACTAGTATGCTAGATCGAGTAGCTGCTTTACTAATTAAGGATCTCGGTAGAAGTCAAGTGATTTTTCTAGCACTCGCGCGAGGTCAGGAATTGATTGTATCCACTTTCTTATCATAATGATGTTGGTTTGTGGACAACAATCCATGGGGATTGGTTGTCTACGAGATAAAAATTTGAATAAGGATTATGGTGTGGTACCGTGAGTCAAGCGTTTGAACGTTCTAAACATATGCCGAGAAATATGGTAAATCGGTAAGCCTAGTACCTGATTGAACCTGGCAGCAGATTGCCCTCCTCACGCGACCTGAGACGAGGTCTCCCATTCCGGTTATGGTGGGTACAAGTGCGGTCACTGCACGACGGCAGTCGGGGTCAGTGAGGCATTGTACGCCAAGGCGGTGAGCCCCTCTCTACTGACGGGGAATCGATGGGGACGGTTGATGTGTGTGGGGACGGAGTGCCCCTGCATGTCATGTGTTTAGGTTTACCTTACAAGGATAAAAACTCGATTCGAATCGTCTGCTTCTCGCAGCTAATGAGACTGCTTGATCCATGCTGCTACATTGAGTAACAAGTGGAAATATGATGAGTTGACACAAGATGTTGATTGCTAAAAATGTTTGCTACTATGTATGAGTAGATAGTACATATTTAGCCTTAAGAGAGTCACACTTAAACTTGACAAAGTTAAAACTTGATCTAGAAACTCAGCTAGTGCTTTTGGCAACCCAACCCCACAACCAAACAGCTGCATGTCTAGAGGTAGAGGAGTAGACTCCTCACACCGGGTAAGTCTAGCTGAGTATTAGTATACTTAGCCTTGCTTGTGGCATAATGTCACACCCGACTTTAAGGAACAAAGCCAGGTGCATCTCATACATGCACCAAAAAGACAACATATATAATAACAGAGTGTATAGAGATAAATGTCATAAAACATCAGAGTATTTATTACATAGCGGAAGACTTATTACAAAATAAAAGATAAAAGTAAAACGAACTAAGGATCGTCGGCGCCAATGTCAACTGAGAAACGCCACCTAGATCAGATCATACTCCTCGCCTTGTGGCTCCTTCTGAACCACCTGCTGTTCTCCTGTGGGGGGGTGTGAAACAGCAAGGGTGAGCTCACACATGATCATAGCTCAACAAGTTGTGGGGAACCAGTGGACACAAACTCACAAAGGTGTGAGTTCATGTGATGTGTAAGGCTAATCAATGATAGGGGTTAAAGCTGAGCATTGCTTTTAAGTAGTTGGTCAAAATTTTATTAGCAATTACTAAGTTTAAGTAAATACCAAACCATAAGTAAAGTAATAGAACACAATTTATAATAAACCCATGCAATGCAAATGACAAAATTGAATTTAAGTTCCATAATTTAAACATCAGAGAGTCCTGAGCTGCTCATGACCGCGAGCACGACTAGTATACCAGTTTTACACTCTGCAGAGGTTGTACCCTTTACCCACAAGTCATGCTACCCATCTGCTAAGGGGTCGCGAATCCCATACACCTCTACCTAGGAAGCGCGGCAGGGCAACACTACGAGGCCTTTACAAAGTTCCACTAGCTTCCGAAAACCCGCTACAGTTTATAGGAAGTTCCAATGCAGGGTTCTTGGCTGACTGCCATCGTAGCAAAATCAACCAAGGACCTCCCTACACTGACCACTCCCCTACTGCCCTTGCCCCTTTCGGGTAAGGTAGTCTTCCACTAGCTTTCCTAATTAGTCAGCCAAGGGCGTCCCATTAAACCCTTGTGGTGGCACGTGTTACTCAAGTTAAGCTCTATGTTCCAATTAACATTAATGAACTTGACATGAACATAAATAGAATAACAATAATAATTGGAACATAGATATAATAAATGATTATCCCAAAACCATGTAAAGCAATAGCAAACTACCCAAGTGAATCAGGGGTAAACAAGGTAATGGGATAAACAATCTAGGGTGACCTATTGGGTCCCATCAAAATTAACCTATGCATGAGTAAATGATAATTAGAGAACATTATTGGGTAGAAAGTGGTTAAGGGGACAACTTGCCTTCAATGAGCTCCTGCTCAGCTACTTCAACCTGCTGCTCACCAGGATCCTCAGCAACGGGCTCTTCTACTCGCCACAATACAAACAAGCACTGTGCATATAGAGAAATTAACATTACACCAAACATATAAACAAAATACACAGTAATAATCTATACATTAAAATAAAATTCTAGGAACAGGAATCATAATTTTTGGAGTTATAGAATTTAAGTTATGAATTTTCAAAGGTTTCATGTGTTTTAAATAGGATTAAGTGTGGGATTAATTTTCTTACTGTTGTCATGATAAAACAGAGGCTCTAAGTGATAGAGAATTAAATTACAAAAATTTAGAAAGTGGAATGGAGTAATTTGGAGTTCATATGCATTTTCTATGAATTATTGAAGTTCTAGCATATATTTTTGTATTAAAAAGTAATTTCTATAATTAAATAACTGAATTTAAAGAGCTATGGACTGGGCCTCAAATCCTAGAAAGCGCAGGGGGCTCGGGGTAACATTTCTAAGGCACAGCGCACAGCCACGATGGACTGCGGGTTGATTATATAAAAACAGAGGGGTCAAAATGCAAAATCGCGCCCGCGAAGGGGGTATGGACTAACTCTGGCCGTGCGATCACGGATGGACGCGTGGGATTAGATTTAACCAATCCCGAACCGGTACGCTATAGGAGTCCTTGGATCAACAATCTACGGTCTAGATTTAATTATCGCGGATCCAACCCAGAGCCCTCCGATCTCGATCGAACGGCGCACCCGCATCCACGCAGAACCGATACGCTTGGAGAGATCCTAGCCGATCAAGCCGGATCTGATGGCCCCCGGCTGTCGCCCTCCTTCCCCAGGCACTAGCTCACGGCGAGCAGGCCACCGCACGACGGTGGGTTCACCGGAGCCCTCGCATCCGCCCAATTCGAGCGCCAAACTCCAATTTGCCCGACCCTCGCGAGATTCGAGACATCCCGAACCCAATTCTCCCCTCAATTTCTATCGCTACACAACGCAGACCCCCGGTCCACGGTGCTTCGCGATATAGGGCGGCCGACGGTGCTCCGGTGTGAAATTCCGGGGGCACACGCCGAGGTTTCCGCGCGGCGCTACTTCTACTGCCTTCTAACAACTCCAGAGATGGGGTCGGTGCTAACCTTGAGGCTCCGGCTATCGCAGAGGCCCAATCCCACGGCGCGGCGCGGATTGACGGTGGTGCGCCCACACCGGCGAGGAATTGGCGTCGATGCAGCGAAGCTATCCCCAAATTGAGCACAACACCCCACTCCCCACTCACAGGCGATGCTCCGGCACACAATCGGGGAATGAAAACTCAGGCGGAGGGGTGAAGTCGACGGTGGCGGCGGCAGAGGGCTATGGCGGGCGAAACTCGCGCGAGGAGACGGAAGGAGCCGGGGAAAAGGGGGGATGAGTGGAATGAGTTGGCGACCGAAGCTTTTAAGCACCACAGCGCGGTCTGCGTGGTCCGATTCTGGCGGGGAGGTTCGCCGGAGATACCGGAGTTCGCCCAATGGCTAGGCGAGGGACGCGGTCGAGTTCGTTGGGTCCGGGATGACAAGAGGGCCCCGCGACGCAGCCTCTGTCAGCGCGCGGGCAGCAGCAAGCTGCGGCTGGCGCAGCGGACCCACGGATCAATGAGGGTGAGCGCGAGGGGACGATTCAACGTGGACGCCAACCAGCGAATGACGCGTGGGGCCCATTTGTCAGCGAAAAGAGGAGTGGGCGCGGGATTGAGATGGGCTGCACGCGCTGAGGAAAGTAGGAGTGGGCCGAAATGGGTATTCACGGCCCAGGTAAGGTTTCTTCTCTTTTTCTTTTTATTTTCTGTTTCGTTTCTTTTTCAAATTCAAACTTCAATTCAAATTCAAACTTTGTGGCACTTTGTATCCTGGCTAATTATTTATTTTGATCTTATCAACTGTGGTGCAGATATTTTAATGATAATTTTATTTGGATTGAATAATACTCCTTTCTCTTCCCTATTTTCATGGTTTTATTTTCAAGTTAAACTTTAAATTCTATGGATCCATTGAGATGCTATTAATGGTATATTTATTTTATTAAGCACAAATGCACATCCAAATAAAAACTCAGCATGATGCATAAACTTTAATGGTATATCCTTTTATTACTTATTTGTTTTTTTGAATTTAGTGTTCACATGTGATGATGTATAGAGGTCAAACTCACAAAAAGAGAAATTGTTTTCTCTATTGGTATTTATTTTTTTTCTAGCTATTTACAAGTAGGTGTTACACATAATTTTTACAGGTTCTCTGGAGGACTTGGTTGCTGGAGTGACTTGGCCGTCCATCTTGCCACCAGGTTGTACTGTCGAGTGGGACCCTACCTCGGCTGAGGAGGAGCATGAGGAGTGATGGGACAGGCTTCCCCATCTCTCTGTTCATTTACCGTTAGTTTTATTCCACTGCACTTCGAACAATGATGACTACTTTTGCAAAACTCCGATGGTGATGTAATAATTTAATACTCCTTAATGCATGGTTTTATGCTTTATTGTATTTGCTCTGTGACTCACCATCGAGTGAGATTGTGGTACTTGATCCTGTCAGTGGCCTTGTCGGACTAGATCCGAGGGATTGACGGGTTATTCCCATTTAAGTGTGGTCTAGCCTCTAAGGTGGGATCTAGGCACTTAAGTTGGAATAATTTGGGCAGTTGCGCCACAAGTCCGGCCCCCTAGCGCGGGCAGTCCGGACCCTGACAGAAAGTTGCATTTTCTTTCTCTATGATTGTGGCATTATCAACAATTTATCCATGGTTATTTCTCACGTCTACTGCAGTGGTCTGGGTGGTCTTCGGAAGAAGCTTGTCGGTCGCTTCAAATCAAAGCGCCCTCGTGCAGACGATGCAGACTACAATCCAACCACAGACTCAGAGGCCCAATCTTCAGTTGGGGGCAGTGTCTCTATAGACACAGAAGATGTTCCGCATACTCATCCTGACTATCTGATTGACATCACAGGATGGACTTTTCCAAAGAGGAGATTCTCTATGGCAGAATACTGCTCCAGGTGGACTGTCAATCAATATGCTCTGCCATGAGACACCAATGTTCAATTCTTTTACACTCAGCTCCAATTTGATGTCTTTTGGGGGCACATTAATGGATACCAACTTTCACAAGCATCAAGTGATAGATTGGACTTTTATGCTAGGACAATCAGTTATGGAGGACCTGATCCCAAAATTTGAGGCATGTGGTCTATATCACTTTATGGGTCAGAGGACTTATTTCAGTGAGATGGCAGTAAAGCAATTTCTGGCCACTACTGAGATTGATATCGATGAGGAATCCATCACATGGATGACTGGTTTCAAGAGATATTCTGTAACATTTGCTGAATTTGCAGCTGCCAACAGTCTGGATTATGGTACCATTTCAGCTGGGATTGATTTAAACACTGAAGATAACTTTGAAGACTTTGTGCAATTTTATGAGCCAGCAAGGCTGGGAATACCTAGGAGGTTTGGAGGGACAGCAGTACTGCGGCATCATCCTGCTGTGATTAACAATATTGCAAGAGTCACAATTCTTCCCAAGAGTGGGGACAAGAGCAAAATTAGAGACAAGTTCTGGAACATTATCCACCATGTCATGAATGGTGAGGTAATGAATGTTGTGCTTTTCATGACGAGACAGTTAAATGATCTAAAAATGGACAAAAACCAGAACTTAGCATATGCTCCTTACATTATGGCTCTCATTAAAGCCAAGACCAGATTTGAGGGCCACTGTGAGACAGTTCATACACCTTTTAGACCCTTCAAGAATGAAATTAGGTTCCTCACCAGGCCACTCACTCCCTTCCCGAATGATGAGGAAGATGCTGGTTATGATGCAGGAGAAGCTCCTGAAGCTGATGCAGAGCAGATGCCTCCACCTCCTCCTCAGCCTCAGCAGTACTGGCAGCCTGGTCTAGGCTATTTTGACCCATACTTTCAAAACATGCAGCAAGGGCTTCAGACCCACATGGATAGCCGCTTCTAGGGAATGATGACCCATATGGACCAGCGCATGGATGCCATGCAATCTCGCTTTGATGATAACTGGGATGCGCTAAACATTGAGTACTCTGAATTCTGCAGTCACATCCAAGACCATGTCACTGATCCCATCATGAATAGACTCAACAACATGCAGCAGAGTTTTTAGGACAACATGGGAGCTCTGTCTAGTCAGTTTGACAATCTCTCTACCAATGAAAGCATACAAGAGATAAGTCAGAGGCAGTAGCAGCTCCAGCAGGACTTTGGGTAGTTCTCCTCTCTCTTTGACACCTTCAGCACTCACTACTATAGCATGCATCCTCCACCAGGTGGTCAGTGAAGCCCCTCCTTTGTGGCAATTGATGCCAAAGGGGGAGAGGAGAGAAGAGAAGTTGTCATATTCAGGGGGAGCTTGTTTGTGGACATTGATACTATGCATGTGCATGTTTACCATTTTATGTCTTATGCACTTGGTATTGGCTACTATTTGAACTCTATGTCTTATGCTTGTGGACAACTATTTGTAATATTCTGTGGGTTGAACTATGTGTGTTAAATCTTATGTTTAACTCAGTTCAAATTATTCTGTGAATGGTTAATCGAGGAGTGATTATAATTGCTGCGCTTACTTTACATATTACCTCTTGTATGCCTCGATAACCATGCCTATAGGAAGATCTCCATCAAAACTCCGATCGATTATGTGTGTTTTATCTTCAGCTTGAAATATCATGCACACACATAGGGGGAGCTATTCCTACATTCTGAGTTTTATTAGGATTTATCTATCTCTCGGACAGAACTTCAAATCAAGATAAGTCCTATGAAACTCATCTCTAAAATCCTTCTTATACCTAAAGTATGAGGGAGATTTGGAAAAACAAAACTTCTCTTGGATATAATGTGTAGTTATGTCATCAATTACCAAAAAGGGGGAGATTGTGAATCATCTAGGCCCCTTAGTGATGTCATGGTAATTAATGACAACTGTTTGTGGACTAACGGTTCTTGGAGAAATAAGAATGCAGGGTTGGACCACATAGAACAGGAAATCTTGGAGATTTATAAGCATTGGTTGTGGATCAAGTGAAGGCAAAGGTATAACATAGGTTTTGTTTTTGCCGGTCTCCAGGAGTTTAGAGAAGATACTTGACCGGATTAGTAGGCTAGATAGTCGTACTATTAAGAGGGGTCAATGACTTTGATCTGTGTAAAACTTAGTGCCTCATAGAGCATCTAGTGGTTGCATTTGCATGAGGACTAACAGCGCTTCAAATTTCATGAGTTAAAAATCCTTTCAAAAGCTTGTTTGAAAAGTGCCAAGTCTTGGGATGTGCGGACCATCCGGGCCTTGCGGGCGGACCGTCCGCGATCCTCCAGTGGGGTCCGAATTCTGTTCACTTCGGACAGGTCCTGTTCATTTGTAGTGCGGACTGTCTGGGCCTTGGGGCTGGACCGTCCACAGTCCTGACCAGAGAAGGCTGCTCTCAGCACAGTCCCAGAATTATAGTGTGGACCCTCCAGCCTTGTTGGGCGGACCATCCGCAGGTGCCAAATTTGGTTTGGGCAGGGACTCTATGGTTTTTGGGATTTGTACTACGGACTGTCTGGAGGATAAGCCCGGACAGTACTGACTCCCAGGTCATGGACCGTCCGGCCTAGTAGGCGGACGGTCCGCATGTGTTAACTCCACTTGGTCAGAGCTCCGGTGCTCCAAGTTGCCAGGTCGCGGACGGTCCGGCCAAGGTGGGCGGACTGTCCGGACCTCACTAAAATGATAGCTCTAACAGATTTCAAACGGGAAAACTAGCCGTTATGTGTACGGCGGACCGTCCGGCCCTAGGGCGCGGACCGTCCGCGTGTGCGTAGAACATGTGTTGTTTGCACATAACAGTTGGATTTGAGTGGGGTGCTATAAATAGAAGGGGAGCTCGTGTATGAGGGCTCTCTTGGCCATTCCTTGCACACATTGAGCTCATTTGTGATTCTCCAACTCATTCTCTCACACCCATTGCTTGAGATTGCATTCTAGCGAGAGATTGGGTGTTTCTAGTGCATTTGCATCCATTGGTGATTCTTGAGGCACTAGGTGGTACACCGAGCAAGCGTCATCGGCTTGTTACTCTTGAAGTTTGCCGCCTCCTAGACGACTCGGGTGTTGTCTCCGTCGAGCTCTCCAAGAAGATTGTGGAGAAGCCGCGATGTTGATTGTGAGGGGTTCACGCCTACCTCGCTGGAGCGGCAAAGGTGACATTAGTGGAATCGAGGTATTGAGTGATTTGTTGTCCACTTGGCTCAAAGATCAAGTCATGTCTTGATAGAGGAGCAAGTGAGAGCTTGAAGTCCACCTCAACGTGGATTAGGGGTGATCGACAAATCACCGATACCACGGGATAAAATCCGGTGTCTTTATTTTCTTGCATTACTTATTGCCGTGCAAGTGATTAGTATTTTGCATATTGTTCATCAAGTATTCAATCACCTTAGTTGATTCTCATAGATTGTTTACTCGTTATCACTAGAGAATTTATACCTCTTTTTATATTAATTAAATTTCCCTAGTGTTTTTTGATTTTAGTCAAAACCGTCTATTCACCCCCCTCTAGCCGGTGTCCTAGATCCTACACTTGGACCAAATTTCCCCGACGCCTGTCACACCCGGTTTTGGGGGCAAAATTGAATGCATAGCATATGTGTGCCATGATCCATTTTCCACACATATGTTGACGTCACAAGTGTAATATATCAAAAGAAAATGCAATAAAGGTGTAAGTAGAGTATAAAAACTTTTATACATTATCCAGACATAAGTGTCTTAAATAGTATCATCATCAAAGTATAGCGGATATAACATGGGCATCCCACAGGAAGATGACCGGCGCGTCGCTAGACTCAGTACTCATCAACATCTTCGTCGAAGTTTTACTCGTCACCTTATGATCAAAATATTAGCAAGGGGAGAGCTCACTTATGGTGGGGGCTCAGCAAGTGGGAGGAGTTTTGCAAGGTTAACAAGGTAGGCTATAGTTAAGCGGTAAGCATTTTAGTTGGTCAATATTTTGTTAACATTACCTAACTTACTAATTGTAAGTGTATCCCAAAATACCCCAATTAATCATAAGCATACGATTATATCAAAAGCACTTAAGTGAAACCACTTAAGCAAACCATTTATAAATCATTAGATAACGATTTATTCTCCATCTTTGAGTTTAATTAACATGTGAGGGTCCAGGTTTAACCATGAGCACAACTGACATATCAGTTTTACACTCTGCAGAGGTGGTACAACTTACCCACAAGCAATGTATCTCATCTAGCCTGGGTTGTACAGACACGTAAACACTGCCGGGGTGAATGGCTAGGGATCCTTTATGAGGCTTTCACAAAATATCCTTAGTACAAAGCCACCCGCTAAGGTTTCCACATCAGTATTGATGGCCCTGTGGGCGAGGTAACTTAGCTAAGATTACCACCCCATGTTAACATGAGCTGCCACCAAACCACTGTCGCCCCCTCTTGCCCATCTTTCAGGTAGGGTTGCTAAGCACTAAGTCTATAGAGCTAAATACCAAAGTGAGAGCCATGATAGCACTCGTGGTTGCACTATTATCCTAGGTGGCCACTCCATGTTCTATTTATTATGAAATGATCTTGTTTAACCATCGGGTTAACATCATAATACAAATTTCATTTCCAGAACAATAGTATCATTAAAGAGTGACATCATAATTATCAAGTTGAGTAGTAGCACAAATTGCTAAGCATAATGTTTATCCCAGGGTAATCAAGGAATAGGTTGTTATTTCTAGGAAATCCTATTTAGGCAAATCCCATCAACTAATGCAAATATTTAAAAAGTAAACATTATTGTATGTATTATTTGGGTACAAACAGAAATGCAGAGGGAGAATCCACTTGGCTTGTTCAAACGTGTCCCGCGGGTCGTCTTTGAACGTATTCGGTTCTTCTACCACACAGTCAGCTTCTAATATAGATTCGCATATCATACATACAAAAAAACCATTCACAAATTAAATAAACATACACCATTACATGAATAACATTCACCGTTACATGAACAAGCATATACCACACAAACCATACTTAAGATAGTGCTTAGAATAAAGCCTAATTCGTATTCATTCTATTAATCCATTATAACTCTATTTTGGATTGTCACTAGGGAAAGTTATATGGACATTTGACTCTCAAGGTATATAACATAGCTTAGATGTAATGACTTAACCAATTCTGTAGAAATTAATTATCAATTAATTATTTCTATTATGAATAATGATATCCTTTTAGTTTTATCTCTTTTTACTAAAAGAAAATGTCATTATAATAATCAGAGGTCAAAACATTTAATAAATTAAACCACTTATTAGATTATAATATTTGAATTATTATGAACTATGTACCACTTACTAATTCTATGTTAAAAAAGTTTCTATTATTTATTTTGTGGGTCTAAATGAACCTATGATTATAAACTTCTAGATAAATTATAAAATTCATCATAAACAAAATTAACTATGAAATTACTTATCTAGTGTTTTTACTACTAACACATGTCTACAAAATTTTTTCATACTTCTTTCAAATCCCAAATTCTAAAGTAATCGTAAGCCAATATCATGTGTAATAACAATTCACTAATTCATCAAATTTTTTCATACTTCTTTCAAATCCCAAATTCTAAAGTAATCATAAACCAATATCATGTGTAATAACAATTCACTAATTCATCGCATATATACCCAAAAGCTATAGTTCACATACACATGCATTCCAAATCACAACATTCCCATATTACAACACAATAATTACAACATTCATAAACTAATTCAAAACACGCTTTGAAAAATTAATCAAAATCTGGGTTGTCTTCAACCTTGGATGAACGGAGAGGCATGGCCGGGGACGGTCGGTGGTGAACGGTCCATCTACACGGGCGCGACCGGGAAGCAGGGGCACGACCGAGACGGGCAGCACAGCTGGGATGGTGAGCGTGGGCAGGGGCTCAGCGTTGTGTGGGCACAACCGGAGCAGGGTGCGGCGGGGCTCGGCATGGGCGATGTTGGCGGGGCTCCGGTGAGGCAACTGAGAGAGGGATTGAGAGGGAGAGAGAGCTTTGGGCGAGCTCAGTAGGGGAGAGAGCTCTGACCGGCTGGTTTTTATAGGGAGAGGGAGGGTCGGCGGGGAGAGGGGGAGAGGGAGGTCGACGGCTCCATTAATCACCTTAATGGCAGCAGTTTCATGAGGGGAGAGGGAGTGGGGGAGAGGAAGGGATGGCAATTTCAGGCGCTGGGGAGGTGAGGTGGCGCTGGGCCGACTTGGCCGGGGTGCGGGGTGGCTTGGTCGGTGGGCGGCGCAGCGCACGCGTGTTGCGGGTGGAGGAGGGAGAAGGTCCTGTGGGCGGTGCACACGTGTAAGTGTGAGAAAGAGAGAGGGAGTGGAAACAGTTTTGCCGGTTCAACCAGTCCGGCTAGGTTTTTTTCTTTTTTCGTTTATCCTTATATCCCAAAAATATAAATAAATATATTTTTAAATATTTCTAAAAAATCATAATAACTATACCAAAAATATTTACCATTTAAAGTATTTATTTTTAGACCAAAGTTCTCATATTAATTAATTGGGTTTTCATATAAAAGAAATTTTATGAATACAATTATCATTCAATTATGAGCAAACAAAAATTATTCTAAAGATTAATAATATCAAACTCTTGATTTTAAAAAAAAATCTTTCCTATACTCTACTATAATTTAAATGCATTATTTTTACTTGATAGTTTTGAGGTGTTACAAAACCTACCCCCTAAAAAGAATCTCGTCCTCGAGATTAAGGAACTTCTGAAAATAGCTGGGGAAATTCTGCTCTGAGTTCATCTTCTCTTTCCCAAGTGCCCTCATCTTCCGAATGATGACTCCACTGAACTTTGCACATGTTGATAACTTTATTGCGAGTAATTCTGCGAGATGTTTCCAAAATTCTGATAGGATACTCCCAATAAGTCAAGTACTCATTAATGTTCAGTTCTTCCATGTAGGGCTGGGCATTCGGTTTTTTTTTAAACTTCGGTTCGGTTTTAAAAAACCTCGGTTTTCTAGACATTAGAAACCGATCGATTTTCTAGAAAATGAAAAACCGAGAAGTTCGGTTTCGGTTTTTTACTTCGGTTTTCGGTAAAAACCGAATACCAAACTTATACTCATGACAACACATATAACAAGTTTATATGATAGATTACACATATTTTTAAAAAGTAAAAATTATATAGGTACAAATATTTAGAGATACACCATACATTTAGTTCACATAATCGAATAGTCAAATTTTGGAATTGATAAAATTTGGTATTCGGTTTTTTGGTATTTCGTTTCGGTATACGGTGAAAACCGATTACGATACCGAAAACCGAATTTCTGAGATACAAAAATCGAAACCGAACCGAACTACCGAAAAAACCGAAATTTCGGTTCGGTTCGGTACAGTTCGGTTCGGTTTTCGGTTTATGGTAAAAAAGTGCCCACCCCTACTTCCATGGGTCATTATACCTCCGGTACTCTTAAACATTTCTTAAGTTGCAATGCATGAAATACGTCATGCACATCCGATAATGTGTCGGGTAGCTCCAACTGATATGCTACTTCACCTTTTCTTTCCAAATTTTGAATGGGCCGATATAACGGAGAGATAATTTATATTTAACCTTAAATATTCTCATTCCTCTCATTGGGGAAACTTTAAGATATACGAAGTCTCCAACTTCAAAGATCAATTCTCTTCTTCTATTGTCAGCATAACTTTTCTGCCTTGACTGTGCTATTTTCAAATTCTCTGTGACAATCTGCACTTGCTTTTCTGCTTCTTGGAGAATTTCTGGACCAAATACTCGACTTTCTCTAGTTTGATTCCAATATAGTGGTTTTCAACATTTTCGTCCATAGACTGCTTCAAATGGTGCCATCTTTAGACTTGCTTGGTAACTATTGTTAAACGAGAATTCTGCATAGGGCAAACTCTTATCCCAACTTTTACCATACTTTAAAGCACAAGCTCTTAACATATCTTCTAACACTTGATTTGTTCTTTCTGTTTGTCCATCTGTTTGCAGATGATAGGCTGAGCTGAAATTTAATTTAGTATCCATACACTCATGTAACCTTTTCCAAAAGCGTGAGGTAAATTGGGTTCCTCGATCTGATACGATCTTCTTTGGTACTCCATGCAGACAAACAATCCTTGACATGTATAGTTCTGCTAACTGAGCTCCTGAGTAAGTTAGCTTCACAGGTATAAAGTGTGCAAGGTTAGTCAACCTGTCTATGGTAACCCATAGAAACCATAACCATCACGAGTACGGGGTAATCCAACTATGAAATACATACCAATTTCTTCTCATTTCAATTCAGGTACTTTAATAGGTTGTAGCAAACCTGCTGGTCTTTGATGTTCTGCCTTAACTCGTTGACATACATCACATAGTGCAACATAAGTAGCAACATATTTTTTCAAACCGTACCACCAATATTTTTCCTTCAGATCCTGGTACATCTTAGTACTTCTAGGGTGAATAGAATAAGCCAAATCATTAGCTTCTCTCAAAATAAGTTGGTGTAGGCGTTCGATTTCTGGTACATAGATTCTCTTTTTAAACCATATTGTACCTTGTTCATCTTCTGTGAAATCTAAGGTCTTTCCCAAATTAATATGTGTTTTAATTTCCTTGATTTTCTCATCGGATTCATGTCCTTTACGAATCTCTTTTTCTAAAGTAGATTCCACTTACATAAATGTTGCTTCCATATTATTAAGCATACCGAGGTTAAGTTGTTCCATTTCCCAACATAATTCTTGTGGCATCAAATAGGTAGTAACATTGTTCACTTGACCTTTACGGCTCAAAGCATCTGCCACTACATTTGCTTTTCCTGGGTGATACTGTATATCTAGATCATAATCTTTGATTAACTCAAGCCATCTTCATTGTCTTAGGTGAGTTCTTTCTAAGTGAATATGTACTTCAAACTTTTGTGATCAGTGAAGATTTTACACTTGTTTCCAATCATGTAGTGTCTCCAAATCTTCAAAGTGTGCACTTCGGCAGTGTCACACCCGGATTTAAGGGATAAAGCAGGGTGCGTCTCATATGTGCGCCGAAGAAGAACAACACATATAATGACAAAGTGTATAGAGATAAATATCACAAATATCATAAATGTCATTATTACATAGCGGAAGTCTTACAAAAATAAATGATAAATATAAAAGCAAACCAAATGTCCATCCATGGTGCCATAAATCTGACTGGGAGATCCCACCTAGATCAACTCGTACTCCTCATTGTACGGCTCCTCCTGGACCACCTGTTCTTCTCATGTTGGGGGGGTTATATATCGCAAGTGTGAGCTCACAAAAGATCATAGCTCAACAAGTTGTGGGGAATAATGTGGATGAACTCACCAAAGGTGGGAGTTCATGTGAAGTGTAAGGCTGATCAACAATAGGGGTTAAAGCTGAGCATTGCTTTTAATAAGTTGGTCAAATTTTGTTAGCAATTACTATATGTAAGTAAATACCACATCAGAATAGAAATAGAACAAAATTAATAATAAATCCCATGCAATGCAAATGACAAATTGAATTTAATTCCATAATTTAATCATGCAAGAGTCTTGAGCTACTCATGACCGCGAGAACGGCTAGTATACCAGTTTTACACTCTGCAAAGGTTGTACCATGTACCCACAAGTCATGTTACCCATCTGCCACGGGGTTGTACGGGCCCCATACACCTCTACCAAGGAAGCGAGGCAGGGTAACACTACGAGGCCTTTACAAAGTTCCACTAGCTTGAGAAAACCCGCTACAGTTTCTAGGAAGAGCAATACAGGAATCCCCCATCTGACCGCCATCACAGCAAAATCAACCCGAGAACCTCCCTACATGCCTACTCCCTACTGCCCTTGCTCCTATCGGATAAGGTAGTCCTCCACTAGCTTTCCTAGTTAGTCAGCCAAGGGCGTTCCATTCCACCCTTATGGTGGCACGTGTTTCTCAAGTTAAGCTCCATGTTCCAATTAATATAATAGTCTTATCATAAACAGAAATAAAACAATAATAAACAATTGGAACATAATCATAATGTAATATTAATCACAAAACCATGTGTAGCAATAGCAATGACCACCCAAAAAATTTAGGGATAAACAAGGTGAAAAGATAACCAAACTATGGTGACCTATTGGGTCCCATCAAAATTAAGCCTATGCATGAACAAATGATTATAAAAAACATTATTAGGTAATAAAAGTGGGTAAGGGCACAACTTGCCTTTAATGAGCTCCTGCTCAGCAACTTCTACCTGTTGAACACTAGAATCCTCGGCCACTGTCTCTTCTACTTGCCACAATACAAACAAGCATGGTACAAGAGAGAAATTAACATCACACCAAACATGTATACAAAATACATAATAATAATCTAAGCATAGTAACGAGATCATAGAAAAAAGAATCACTAAATTCGAAGTTACTGATTTCAAGATATGATTTTCCGAAGGTTTCATGTATTTGGTACAAGATTAATTAAGTGATCAAATTTAATATGAGTTTCCTACTAAAACAGAGACACTAGGTGATAAACAATATTAAAACAAAATTATAGGAACTGGAATGGACAATTTGGACTTAATATGAATTTTCTAGGAATTAAACAAGTTCCAGCAAATATTTTACACTAAAAATCAATTTCTCTGTTATATTAAATATCTGGATTGCGCGCACAATTAAACCAAAGTCCATGGGCTATTACCGAAAAATTCCTAAGATTCGGAGCACTTTGCGCTGGACTGCTGGTTTATTTTCTAAAATTCTAGGGTCTCTTTAATAAAATAGGCGCCGTGAAGGGGTATAAGCTGATCTCGGCCGCCCGATTAAACAACAAGCGCCCGGATCGGATCTCACTTAAAATGAACCGATATTCTACAGGAGCCAATGGATCTGAATCCAACGGCCCACAGTCGATCCGATCCGTGGGTTGGATCGTAGGGCTTGATTCATTCGTCTGTCCCCAGATCGATGGTCCCGATTCAATGAAACCCATTCACTGCCCCAATTCTAATCTCGGTCGCCCATCCAGGATCCAACGTCCCAAAGACCTTCATCAACCTCCCGCCGATAACACGCCGGTAAGCTCTGGCCGCAATGCCCCTGACGGCGGACAGTGATCCGCCACCCCGGCTACTAGATCAAGTTCTTATTTTTTTGACGACTTCTACACCGAGCTAATACTGCGGCAAATTCACGGCGAGGAATAGAGAAAAACAACATCTCACCGAGGTGATAGAAGATGATCGACAATGGCGTCGGTGTATCCCCCGTGTTAGATAGATCCCTAGCAGCCCCACTGTCCACACGCCACACCGAGCGGTCAACAGTTGCGACCACTGGTGTTCACCCTCGGTACACGGCCGGGACACCACGGCCTCAGGAATGTACCTCGACGGCATTTCCTTCTATGTCCGGTGGCGCTCAACTCTCTGTGCTAGTATATCGCTTTTGGCCGAAACCCCAGAGAACCCTTAAGAGAGTTTGTTCATATATATGGGTTGATTTGGTCACTAGGCCCGCAACCAAGGCTCAACTACCCAGCCGATTCCTACGGCATGCAGTGGCGCGCGATCTCCATGACCGAAGGTGCTCGTGTGGAAGGATCTGGTACCCCGGGACCCATCTGCCATTGAGTAGAGGGCGCCCAGGCGTATACTGCACGCAGTTGGGCCGAGTGGGTTGGTGGCGCGCGCGAGCCAATCGGCTGGCCGAGCCCATGTCTGGTTTTCTCCTTTTCCTTTTTATTTTCCTTCCCTTTTTCAGTTTCCTTTTCTCTTTATTTTAGATTTCAAATTTTAGATTCGAATTTGGTTGTGAGTTTCACATTTGAACTAAATGTACAAATTCAAATCCAAGTGTAGGAATAATATATTTATTTATATATTTACTTTCTGTATATAGTATTCCCTTTCTCTTCTTTTCTTTGTAAATTCCCATTTTCAAACCCTAATTCCAATTTAGGTTTTAATTCCAATCCTCCACTCATTATTATATTTTTATTATTGTTATTATTATTATTATTAATTGCTCAAACAAGCAAAAGTCACATGATGAAAAGTTTAGTAATGTGTCATTTGTTATATGTTTACTTTTAGGTATGAGTGTTAACATGTGCTAATAAATAGAAGTCACACAAATAGGAAGATCACTCTATTCTCATTATTTGAAATTTTGGTATTATAGGTAGCTAATTTTAAATCGTGCGTAGGATAATTTTTTCATGTTTTCTCAACTATCTTGAGGCATAAGTTATTACTTTTCCTTCTTGCATTAATACACATCCAAGTCCTAGATGTGATGCATCACAATACACGTCAAATCCTTTGTGAATATCAGACATTACCAAGACTGGTGCAGTGGTTAGCTTTTCCTTTAATTCTTCAAAACATTTCTGGCAAGTTTCATCCCAATTAAACTCTTTACCTTTCTCCAGTAGTGAAGTAAGAGGTTTCACTAACTTGGAGAAGCCTTCGATGAATCTTCTGTACTATCCTGCTAATCCGAGAAACCTCCTGATCTTGGACACATCTGTTGGTTGCTTCCAATTTATTATTTCACTTATTTTACTAGGGTCTACCTTGATTCCTCCATCTATGATAATATGTCCTAGGAAAGCGACTTCCTTCAGCCAGAAATCATACTTTGAGAATTTTGCATATAACTGATTGTAACGAAGCTTCTACAGAACTAGTCTCAGATGATCTTCATGGGTTTCTTCATTCTGAGAGTATACTAGTATATCATTGATGAACACAACCACAAACTAGTCAAGATATTCCATGAATACTTTATTCATCAAGTTCATAAAGTAAGCAGGTGCTTTGGTTAGCCCAAATGACATGACCAAAAACTCATATAATCCATATCTTGTAGTAAAGGTTGTCTTAGGTACATCTTCAGTTCGAGTCTTCAACTGATGGTAACCTAATCTTAGGTCTATCTTTGAGAATACCTTAGCTCTCTCATCTGATCAAACAAAACTTCAATCCTAGGTAACGGGTATTTGTTCTTAATTGTCACTTCATTCAAGGTCTTGTAATCGATACACATTCTTCTCGAACCATCTTTCTTGTTCACAAATATAACTGGGGCTCCCTAAGGAAACAAACTTGGGCGAATAAAACCTTTTTCCAGAATTCTTCTATTTGTTTCTTCAGTTCAACTAAATCTTTGACATCTATTCTATAAGGTCTTTTTGAAATCGTTGCAGTTCCGGATAATAATTCAATAGAGAACTCTATATGACGATCAGGTGGCATACTTGGTAATTCCTCCGGAAATACGTTTGGGTATTCACAAACTATTCTGATGTGTTCCAAAGATTTCTCCTCCAATTGATTTACCATGGCTTCTGCTTTAGCTGGCATACTAACATCGACTTCAATTCTTTCTCCTTGCAGACTGGTTAATGTAACCATTCTCTTAGCACAAGATATTACTCTGTCATACTTGGTTAAGTAGTCTATTCCAAGTATCACATCGATTCCACTCGATTCCAAGATTATCAGCTCTACTAGAAAGCTTATTCCTCTAATCTCAAGCATAGTCTGAGGGCATGAGTGAGTGGCTCTAAATTCACCTCCAGGTGATCTAATTAATAGTTTCCTATTCAAAGGACAATTTGATATATTGTGCTTTTCCATAAATGACTTTGTTACGAAAGAGTGAGATGCTCTAAAATCAAATAAAATTAATGCAGGTATGGAGTTAATAAGGAACATACCATACACCACGTCGGCATCCTTTGGAACTGTTTCTGTTGTCACATGATTAATTCTTCCCTTACCCTGGTTCTACGAAGTCTTGTTCTGTGCAGTACCACGAGCAGGTGTATCCTGGTCAAATCTTTGACTGTTGTTCCTCTGGGGTGTCTGTGGGTTGCACTTAGGGAAATTGTTGGCATAATGACCAATTTCTCCAAACTTAAAACATCCACTGGGTTGGACTGGAGTAGTTGTATTGTTATTTCTAGTCGGTGTGTTCACGGTGCTTCCTTGACGATCCTGCTGATAACCACTAGACCTTTGACAGGTCTGAGAGCTATTCCTCTATTGGTTCTAGTATTGGTTGCTTCTCTGTCCTTGCTGTCCAGAGCGTTGCATTTGATAATTAATATTTCCACTCTGATTTCTAGAGCAAAACTGAGAACCTCGAGAGTTGTTTTGTTAGGTGTTTCTGCTAGACTGTCCTTGGAGTTTCCTCTTGTGGTCTGAAAATTCCCTTCTTTTGCTTTCTAGGCCAATTGCCTTATTAAGAAGAGTCTGGAAATTCGGGAAACTGTGGCTTTGTAGATGATAGTTCAATGGTCCAATCAATCCTTCTAAGAATCGCTCTTGGCATTTCTCGTCTGTGTCAACTTCCTGCGGTGCATAGCGAGAAAGTTGGGTGAAACGATCCCAGTATTCACTAACGGACATACCTCCTTAAGTGAGGGATAAGAATTCCTTCTTCTTAAGTTTCATTATTCCTGAGCGAATATGGTTAGCACGGATGTTCTTCTGAAATTCCTGCTAAGTTATGGTGTCTGCATTTGCATGTGCCATAGTG
This sequence comes from Zea luxurians, assembly GCA_029449295.1. NCBI lineage: Eukaryota > Viridiplantae > Streptophyta > Magnoliopsida > Poales > Poaceae > Zea > Zea luxurians. The sequence goes on from JAOPSE010000009.1 coordinate 125,646,399, forward strand.
AAGGCATCACACCAGTCGGACGCGGCGCCTTCGAGTCTTCTAGAAGCATACAATACCTTCTCTCGATCGTTACATTGTGTAATGTCCAGCTTCTTTCCTATGGCCTTAAGCCTATCATCGGCATCAGAGGGGTCAACCGAATGAGAAAATGCAGGGGGATGATGACTCATAAAATCTATGTGCTTGTCCCTAGCTTGGGGTGCATTCTGATGTTGGGGATTCTGTTGGTTCTGTTGATTCTGTTGGATTTGCTGCACTGAAGCAATGAGGCCTTAGAGAAGTTGCATCTGCACGGCGATGAACTGCTCCATTGTTGAGGTTGGGTGGTGGTGCTGGCAACTGCTGACCAGCACGTCGGTTGCGGGTGTTTCTAGGACCTGAGCGATCGTTCACCATCTGGTTGGTTAGAAAGTGCATCCTTTAGATAAGTGAAGAGTAGAGAAAGATTCTAGGGGAATATCTTTTAACTAAACTTAAGATTATTTGTTAATTTTAATGTTCTTATGGCCATCATTCCATAAGATCATTGCACTTAAGCAAAAATCCAAATCAAACATTATGCAAACATCACCATCAAATGGTTGTTATTATAAATAATATCATAAAGAGTTTCATCGTCTAATCGCAAAATCGTACTTATTACAATATGACTTATAAATCTAGAGTAGCCTAGTGATAGATCCTAGAGCTCCATAGCGAATCCCCTTGTGGGGCGGGGACACAGCTATGGTAGGGACTTGGGCTTTGGGTGGATTTCTTCCTTCGAGCTGAGCTTCGAGGGCTGCAATCTAGACATGGGCTTCTTCAAGTTCTCCATGTACACTTAAGAGATCTAGGGTAGCACTGTCTAGATCAGTGTTAAGACCTACCACCACACCTACAAGGGTGTTGAGGCGATCTTCTCCAGCTTCACCTGGAACAACACTGGTCTTACTTTCTCCATGTGGATGTAGGGGGAGATGTATGTACTCCGTGTTGTGCAGCTGTTGCCGATAAGTGTGGTTGAGGGACCACATAGCTCTTTTAGCAGCATTTCTCACCGAAGCAGCATAGGTAGACAGTGACATCAGAGACTCATGGGCTGATAGAGTCCTAAAACCTCTATCTCCTGCATCCATCACTCTGATATGCACGCGAGTGATGTAGTAATAAGCCCGAGGAGGCTCAGACACTCGCCTTGTGTCATATAGAGGTCGAACATAGGTTGCTAGAGCATGCAGTACATTCTGTAGCATGTTTGGGAAGTGTCTCGTCTCGAACATTGAGGTGTAATGCTCAGTGACAGGCCATATCCCAACAAAGTTGTCCTCCTGCTCATCGTTGGCTTCTTCATTGTTGTTTTCTTCTTCTTCTGCCTCATCGTCATCATCTTCACCATCACCAGAATCATCCAGATCGTCGCCTCCAGGAGCAGGGGCTCGAGCTACTGGCATTGGCGGTGCTGAAGATGAAGCTCCAGCTACAAAGGCATGTGATTCTGACAATGGGGTGGGCGTTGCCAAAATCTCCTCTAACCTATCCTCCAAAATCACTCCACTCTCCACATGAAGGTGGTGTAGCTCCACTGGGACTTCTTCCACCACAACTGGGTAGACATGAGCCTGCCTAGGTGTAGGAATATTGTTGGTGTTTATGCGGGTGGTTTGGACAGTACGCACCATCTACAAGAGAAAGTGTCACCTTAGTTGAATTTTAAAGAGGTAGGATTGATAAAATAAATTTTGTAAGAGCAAAATAAGCATATTTTGAACAGACTGAGCTTTCTATTTCTAACTAGTCTAACGACCTAGAGTAGCATAGGTTCTGATACCACTTCTGTCACACCCGGTTTTGGGGGCAAAACCGAATACATAGCATATGTGTGCCAGGGTCCATTTTACACACATATGGTGACGTCACAAGTGTAATATATCAAAAGACAATGTAATAAAGGTGTAAAGAGAGTATAATAACTTTATTACATCATCTAGACATAAGTGTCTAAAATAGTATCATCATCAAAGTACAGCGGATATAACATGGGCGATCTCCCATAGGAAGATGACCGACGCGTCGCTAGACTCAGTACTCATCAACATCTTCGTCAAAGTCTTCCTCATCACCTTCTGACCAAAATATTAGCAAGGGATGAGCTCACTTATGGTGGGGGCTCAGCAAGTGGGTGGAATTATGCAAGGTTAACAAGCTAGGCTATGGTTAAGTGGTAAGAATTTTAGTTGGTCAATATTTTATTAACAAAGCCTAACTTACTAATTGTAAGTGTATCCCAAAACATCTCAATTAATCATAAGCATATGATTATATCAAAATAACTTAAGTGAAACAACTTAAGCAAACAATTTATAAATCATCATATCACGATTTATTGTCCACCTTTGAGTTTAATTATCATGTGAGGGTCTAGGTTGCTCTTAACCGTGAGCACAGCTGACATATCAGCTTTACACTCTTCAGAGGTGGTATAACTTTACCCACAAGCCATGTATCTCATCTAGCCTGGGTTGTATGGACCCGTAAACACTGCCGAGGTGAATGGCTAGGGATCCATTATGAGGCTTTCACAAAATATCCTTAGTACAAAGCCACCTGCTAAGGTTTCCACATCAGTATTGATGGCCCTCTGGACGAGGTAACTTAGCCAAGACTACCACCCCATGTTAACATGAGCTACCACCAAACCACTGCCGCCCCCTCTTGCCCATCTTTCAGGTAGGGTTGCTAAGCACTAAGTCTATAGAGCTAATTACCAAAGTGAGAGTCATGATAGCACTCGTGGTTGCACTGTTATCCTAGGTGGCCACTCCATGTTCCATTTAATACGAAATGATCTTGTTTAACCATTGGGTTAACATCATAATACAAATTTCATTTCCGGAACAATAGTATCATTAAAGAGTGACTTCATAATTATCAAGTTGAGCAGTAGCACAAATTGCTAAGCATAGTGTTTATCCCATGGTAATTAAGGAATAGGGTTGGTATTTCTAAGAAATCATATTTAGGAAAATCCCATCAAATTATGCAAATATTCAAAAAGTAAACATCACTGTATGTATTATTTAGGTATAAACAGAAATGCAGACGGAGAATCCACTTGCCTTGCTCAAACGTGTCCTGCGGGTCGTCTTCGAACATATTCGGTTCTTCTACCACACAGTCAGCTTCTAATATAGACTCGCATATCGTACATACAAAAGAAAACATTCACCAAATAAATAAGCATACACTATTACATGAATAACATTCACCATTACATGAACAAGCATATACCACACAAACCATACTTAAGATAGTGCTTAGAATAAAACCTTATTTGTATTCATTATATTAATCCATTGTAACTCTATTTTGGATTGTAACATAGCTTAGATGTAATGACTTAACCAATTCTACAGAAATTAATTATCAATTAATTATTTCTATTACAAATAATGATATCCTTTTAGTTTTATATTTTCTTTCTAAAAGAAAATGTCATTATAATAATCAGAGGTCAAAATATTTAATAAATTAAATCACTGATTAGACTATAATATTTGAATTATTATGAACTATATACCACTTACTAATTATGTGTTAAGAAAGTTTCTATTATTTATTTTGTGGGTCTAAATGAACCTATGATTATAAATTTCTAGATAAATTCTAAAATTCATCATAAACAAAATTAACTATGAAATTACTTATCTAGTGTTTTACTACTAACACATCTCTACCAAATTTTGTCATACTTCTTCCCAATCCCAAATTCTAAAGTAATCATAAACCAAAATCATGTCTAATAACTATTCACTAATTCATCGCATATATACGCAAAAGCAATAGTTCACATACACATGCATTCCAAATCATAACATTCCCATATTACAACACAATAATTACAAAATTCATAAACTAATTCAAAACACGCTTTGAAAAATTAATGAAAATATGGGTTGTCTTCAACCTTGGACGAACGGCGAGGCACGGCCAGGGACAAACAATGGCGGACGATCCAGCTACATGGGTGCGACCGAGAAGCAAGGTCGGCGGGGAGAGGTAGGCCGGCGGCTCCATTAATCACCTTAATGGCGGCGATTTCATGAGGGGAGAGGGAGTGGGGGAGAGGAAGGGGAAGGGATGGCGGTTTCAGGTGCTGGGGAGGTGAGGGGCGCTAGGGCAGCTCGCCCGGGGTGCGGGGCGGCTCGACCAGTGGGCGGCATGGCTAGGGCGTGGGCGCAGTCGCGGCGCGGCGCGCACGTGTGGCAGATGGAGAAGGGAGAAGGGCCTGCGGGTGGGGCCCGCGTGTAAGTGAGATAAAGAGAGAGGGAGTGGAGACGGGTGGGCCGGTTGGGCCGCCTAGTGGGCCGGTCCGGCTAGGGTTTGTTTTTTCTTTTTTTTCTATATCCCAAAATATAAATAAATATATTTTTAAATATTTCTAAAAATTTCATAATAATTATACCAAAAATATGTACCATTTAAAGTATTTATTTTTGGACCAAAGGTCTCATATTAATTAATTGGGTTTTCATATAAAAGAAATTTTATGAATACAATTATCAATCAATTATGAGCAAACAAAAATCATTCTAAAGATAAATAAGATCAAACACTTGATTTAAAAAAATTCTTTCCTATACTCTCTACTATAATTTAAATGCATTATTTTTACTTGATGGTTTTGAGGTGTTGTAACGGCCGAATATCCGTCCCAGTGCGCGCCACGTACCGTTGGCCCACGCGATAGGCCCACACCCCGAAAAAATAGTGCGCAAAAAGTAAATGCATAAAAAAGCAATGTGCGCCCCCTTCTGACCAATTAAAAGTGCGTGGCTCCAATCCCGATGTAACCCTAAGACAAAATACATGTTGGTTCTCTGCCGCCGCTGGCTCTGATTCGCAAACACTATCTACGCGCCGATCGCAACCACCGATGGTCTGTAACATCGTTCATCTCCCCCCCACTTCATTTCTGTCTTCTGCTGATCGATTGGGAGCCGCCAAATCTACGACGACGAGGCTGCAAGAGAATTGCTAGTAACTACCTCGGTGTTGCGATCTTTCAGTTCTATCCATTTTCTGGTATGTCATCCGAACTAAACCACTGCTTTTTCATGAAATCCTATGAAAATACAGATCCAAAACATTATTTTCATGCTAAGTATAATGGATTATTAACGAGGGATTGCTAGGTTATTACTGGGCTATGTGAATGTTATTACTGCTTTGGTAACTAAATGTTACTAAGTCAGTCATTACCGAAAAGGGTTATGACTAAAATGTTTCTGATGGGTTATGACTAAAGTATTACTAATGGGTTATGAATTAAGTGTTACTGATGGGTCATGTGAATGTTAACGATGGGTTATTACATGGCAAAATAAAAGTTATTACCAAAATGTATTTTGTTACTCAGTGATATCAATGTCATTACATAGTTATTACTGAGTAAGTGGTATTCCTGATGGGTTATTATTGTTTGCATAGGTATTACTGAAGCATAAAACTGATAAGCCAGAGACTTACTGAGTGAAAAAGCAACATCGATTGTTGGATCAAGTCTAGGGTATGCAACAAGCGCAAGATCATTATTTTTACAACTGGTTCCATCAACTCCTGTGCCACACCAAGAGATAATGATACATGGGGAATTGGGTATAAGTCCATCAGTTCAACAAACAACACCACCCCAACAGTTGCTCAGGCCCAGTGATCCATTAGTTGTTAGTCTGTTATGTTGGTTATGAGATTCAAATAGGCACCATGCAACAATGACTCCTCCATCTAGAATGCCATTGCCACCCACGGTAATAACACCAGCAGTAGAAGAAATATATATTCATATAAGTAACTTTTATTTTTTTGGTGATATCTAATCCTTTTCTGATGTATTCCACAATTACTGGCATTCGAATACTGAGAACACAAAAACTGCGAGGAACTGGGGTTTGTGGAATGCTAGATGGCATGCACCGTGCAAAAGTGCCACACGTGAACATCATGAGTGGTATTAGTGATTGCATTGGTGGGTCGTCTAACCTGTCCATATTAGAAAGGGACATTCAAAACAATTAATTACTATTTCATATGGGTGAAAAACAAAAACAAGAACTAAGTATTACTGCTTTGGTAGCTGAAAGTTACTAAGTAAGCAAAAACAAATTGTTATTGTACGATACTGAGTGTTATTACTGCTTTCTTATGTATTCCTGTTAAGTACAGACCCACTAAGTTATTTTGTACTGAGTGAAAACGAAATAATTATCGAGTGATTGTTGGTTTATTACTGGGCCATAAGAATGTTATTACTGATTTGGTAACTGAGTATTACTAAGTAAGTTAAAGTTGTTACTAAATGATACTGGGTGTTATTACTCCTGTCATGGTGCTTACTACAAGCATGCAGCACTAGTCAAGGATGAGGTTGTTGATGACATACCAAAGCTCCAGTGTTTTTTGATGAATGCAAAAGGAAAACCCTATATTTGACTACTCATTTCAACTTGACGAGAAAAATGTCATCTGAAATGTCTTCTGGAGCCATGCAAGACAACAAGGTTACTACAGAGGTGTGTAACAAAAATGAGAACAGAAATAACACATTTTTTGTTATTTTTGTAACATCAAAACATTTATGAGTTGATTGGCTACAATTTTATGTAATTATCAGGTTTCAGGAATGCCGTTACTTTTGATACCACATACATAACAAATAGGTATAGCATGCACCTTGCCATGTTCGTTGGATGCAACAGTCAACTCCAGTGTGCTGTGTTTGCACAAGCGTTGCTAAGAGATGAACGAACGGACACATTTGAATGGGTTATATGTCAGTTCAAGCAATGCATGGATTTCAAAGATTCAATAACTATATTTATAGGTATTGTGTCCTGCAACTTGTTACTGAGGATGTAACAGTCACTTCGCAACATTATTACTGATTGTTAAACTACATATAACTGTAGGTGTCATAAAAGTACTATACTCGTAATTTTAATACAATTTGTAATGTTTTTACTGAACTTTGTTACATTATTACTGAGACTTTACCCATTACCCTTACGAGTTATTTATGTTGTTACTGAACCGTGTACAACTGTTTACTAAATTAAGCAACGTTGTTACTGACCAACATTCTGTTCTTTACTAAAAAGGTGCAGACCAACACAATGCGATGGAGAAGGCAATAAACAACATATTTGAAAGTACAACACATCGTTTCTATAGGTGGCATATGTTGAAAAATACAAAGATACACTTAATCAGTTGTATAAGCAAAATGAAGGACTAAAAGATAGGCTTACAATAGTTATAAAACCACCCTCTAACACCATCTGAGTTAGAAAGTGTGTGGGACAGAATGCTGGGCACTACAAGAATCCCGTTGATTCCCGTCAGCCAGATTAATTCCCATCGGCTTTTGCAGTAACTCCCGTCGGCCGTCTACTAGCTGACGGGAATTAATTTAATTACCGTCGGCCCAGTCACAGGCCGACGGGGATTAATTAATTCCCTTCGGCTACGTCACAAAGCCGACGGGGTTAAGTAATTCCCGTCAACCGCGGGACAAAGGCGACGGGGGTTATTTAATTCCCGTCGGCCAAGTAACAAGCCGACGGGGATTAATGGTTTTAGAGCCAGCAGCGGCCGCGCGTGGACTCATTCTTCCTCCTCTCTCCACTCAAACCGTCCGAGCCGCCGCCGCCCGCCCGAGCCACCGTGCTGCCGGGCCGCCGCGCTCCCACGCCGCCGCGCCCAGGCCCGCCACCCGAGGCCGGAGCGCCGCCCCCGAGGCCGCCAATGCCCGTGGGTCGCTGCCCCTGGCTCGGCTCGAGCGCTGCCGCCCCCTGCTCGTCCAGGAGCGCCGCGGCCCGCCCGAACGCTGCCTCTAGCCCTCGAGCGTCGCCGTCTCCAACCCACCGTCGTTCATCGTCCGTCCGTGTACCGTCGTCCACCGTCCGCTCGTCCACCGTCCGCCCGTGTACCGACGTAGGCTCGTCGAGGTATAATCCTACCTATATGTAAATACATGTGATTATTTTCGTTGGTTTTTTATGGCCGACGGGAGTTAGCTTTCATGTGATTAGAGTTAGTTTAATATAACATGTGATTAGAGTGTGATTAGAGTTAGTTTATGTGGCTTGATTAGAGTGTGATTATTGTTTATTTTCGTCGGTTTTTATGGCCGACGGGAGTTAACTGTAATACGATTACAATTTGTTAGTTTAATATCACATGTTAATTTTCGTCGGTTTTAATATCACATGTTATTTGTTAGTATGATTTGACTTAAATTTGGATGTTGCAATATTGTTAATTAATGATTATCATGTTAATGTGATGAAGGTGATGTTATGTGTATATATATATATATATATATATATATATATATATATATATATATATATATAGTTTTACTACTTACCTATAGATGTACGTGTGACGTGTAGAAACATGAATATCTCACACGCACTCTTTACTCGTACACATAGCCGCAATAATGGGTGATAGACGTGATTGGATGTATGAAGGTTTCAAGAAGGGTGGGTGTCACACAAGTGAATGGTTTGCCAAGACGCAGATGTTTCTGGACCATGCAGCTGCTTTGTCACAATAGATAATATTAGGTGTCCATGCAATAAATGTAGAAATATGACGAGCCACACCAGGAGGCAGGTCACACTACACCTGTGCTCGCATGGTTTCGTGTCAGGCTATAAGGTCTGGTATCTCCACGGTGAAGATGTTGAACGAGCAACAGAAGTAGAAGTTGATGACGGTGAAGATGATGTTGATAGGATGGATCAGATGCTTGAGGATCTCTAGCCTGAACTGGCACCAGATCATCATGATTCACCTACACCGGAGGTTCAGAAGTTCTTCGATCTACTCAAAGCGTCAGAAGAGCCTCTTCACGGGCACACTGACGTGACCATCCTCGAATTCATGACCCGGCTGATGTCAATCAAGTCCAAGTTTGCATTTTCAATTAATTGTTACAAGGAGCTTGTGGATTTGATTAGCGAGGTTCTTCCTACGGGTCACAAGATGCCCAAAGACATGTACCAGTCCAAGAAATTGCTTGAAGGTCTTGGTATGGAGTATGAGAAGAGTGATGTTTGCCAGGACAACTGTATGCTTTTTTGGAAGGAACATGGCAGAGAGCAGAAATGCTTAAAATGTGGGAAGTCGAGGTACGTGGAGCTTGTAAATGAAGATGGGGAGAAGGTGATGGTTCCATGGATGGCGTCCGTGCCTGATGTGTACTATGTTTGGTGTCGATATTGGGCTTCCGAAGGCTTCCAGAAAGCGTCAGCGCATCACAAACAATGTCGAGGAACCAATCCTAACCACAAGTTTGGCGGTGATGACATGATACGGAAAGCTAAAAGAATGGTAAGTTTGATCTAGCTATGTCGATCAGCAAATAGTATGATTGCTTATGAATGTTTTTGTTTATACAGGAAGCTACGAGTGGCCAAAAGCCTAGTGACATTGAGGTCTACCAGGAGGGCCACAAAGGACCAGACCCGAACAACCCTGACCAGCTCTGCAGCCAGACAGCCACGGATCGGCTGGTGAGTTTTGGCCCAAAAGTACAAACATTCAAAGTATAGAAATTTCTGTATTTGTAAGGATGTGAATGATGTATAGGCGGCATATGGGGAGGAAATTGTTCGTTGCCATGGCCCTGACTTCGACTGGCGCCATGAACCGGTGGATCCCTTGGCGGTGTACGCAAGTGGTGGTGGCAAAGCGCATGGACGGTAAGCTCTAACTTATGAAATTATATGGTTGACACTAAATTGATTATGCAGTAATCACATTTTTTGAATCACTTATAGATACGCACTCTTCGACGGATTCATTAACTCGTCATCGGTGAGATCTCAGAGGACGGGTTCGTCTTCCCGTAGCTCATGCTCTCATCGACCGAACAAGCAGGAGTTGGAGATTATGAGGATGCGTGAAGAGATGAGACAACAACGCGAATTTATGGAGGCTTGCAATGCACATAACCAAGCGATGTATCAAGTGAGTACAAATAATCTGAACTCTAAATTATTATATTTCAATACAACATCTTCAATAGTAACACATATGTTTAACAGTTAATGCAGCAACAGGGCATGGCAACAAATTTTCCACCGCCACCACATTGGAGCCAGTTTGCAAACACACCAGCTCCGCCACCACAGTTTAACACCCCTCCAACACATATACCTGCACCTGGAGATAGGGTACATTTGATAACTCTCGATTAATTTATACACTAGTATATTTTTTGATATTTGTATTAAAAATGTTGATATTTGCTAACTTGCATAGGTTACGCCCGAAGCCGGTGGTAGTGGGTCTGATCCCGCAGTACACTACCGGAATCAGCTCCTTTGCCGTGTGTCTGAGACACACGGCAAAGGCTATTTTACACTCGGCAAAGGCTTTGCCGAGTGTAACACTCGGCAAAGAACGCTCGGCGAACTGTACATCGGCAACAGCCTCTTTGCCGAGTACTTTTTGTCGGGCACTCGGCAAAGAAAAGTCACCGTCACGGCGCCAAGTGACGGTGACGGATCCTTTGCGGAGTGCCTTCTGTGGCACTCGGCAAAGAGGCCAATTTTGCCGAGTGTTTGCTCTAGAGGCCCTCGGCAAAGACTGGTCCAGTGGGCCCCACCGCCAGCCTCTTTGCCGAGTGTCAGGTGGACTGGCACTCGGCAAAGAACCCTCCAGTGGGCCCCTTCGCCAGTATATTTGCCGAGTGCTTTGGTAAAGGCACTCGGCAAAGATGTCTTTGCCGGTTCCCAGGTTTCCTTCTTTGCCGAGTGCCTTTGTGAGCACTCGGCAAAGATGGTTTTACCGGTTCCCAGGTTGCCTTCTTTGTCGAGTACCATGGTCATAGCACTCGGCAAAGCGACCCTTTGCCGAGTGTTACACTCAGCAAAGTGACCAGGATGTCCCTTTTTTATTTGCTTTTGTTGTTCCATCCAAACAAACAAAAGATATATATCATTCACATCACATTATATATCAATCACATCACAGAATGAACACATTTATCATCAACACCATATATATCACAAAGTCTCACTAAAGTCTCACAAATATAAGTAAGGATCATCACAAAACAGATATAAGTCTGCATCATCACTAACATCACCAAGTATCTCACAAGATAAAGTCTAACTAACATCACCAACACTCATAAAGGTAAGTCTGGATCATCACAAAATAGATCATCAACGAGGTGGGCATCTGGACTCGTTCGGCGAAGGGCTGGACGAAGCATGAGGGTTGTTCGACGCCGCCGATTGACCCTGCACAGAGAAGAGATTGTATGTGTGAGAACATATGAATAAGTATCATGCAGTACTAAAATTTTGATACTCACAGGAGTAGTGAACTCTGTAGGGTCAGCTGCAGGGAACAACGGAGGTGGTGGAGCATGACCCTGTGCGGCGCCAAGGCTCTGCATGTACGCGAACATCTCCGCCATCCTCTTCTCCAGCTCCTCACGTTGCCTCCTCTCATCATCTAGCTGAGTCTGTAATATTTCGCCCTAATGTTACGATAATGCAAAGAGAAGATATATAAAAATCAATGAACGATGAATAGATAAGGAATAACCTGGAGTTGCTGGATACGATGCTGTGAGGTGTCCTGCCGAGGTCGTATGGCTGGGCTCGCGCTCGTGCTCCTTGCTCGCACCTGAGAGAGAGTGGGAGTGGAGGACAAGTCGATTGCCCCGTCGGCAATCCAGTACCGCCCATGCCTCTTGCCTCCTCCGACACTCATGAGGACATCTCCGTCGATGTCCTCGGTCCTCGGATCGTAATCTGGCCCATGGACCTCCTTGGCCATGGCGGTGTACTCACTGAGTCGGTTGTGGATGGCGGGGTTGGTGTACGCCTCGGGCCCGTCATCCGGGTTGTAGGTGACGTCGGACGTCGCCTTCCCCTTGTGGGCCATGGCATATGCCGAGAACGTGGAGCAAGGCGCGCCACCATGTGCCGCCGACTGCGAGAAAACCAACGAGATGGTTAGAAATCATGTCTAATCGAAAGTTATATACCTAAATAAAAAAGAGCGCGTACCCATGCTTCCGCGTATTTGCCCAGGCTGCGGCTGCCTTGATGGTGGGAGGGACCTTGCATCAGCAAATGCCGTTCCCGGCTAGCATTGTGCGCCTCATCCCACTCAGCCGAGCACCACCTCTGCACCATCTTCTCCCAGCACTCAGGATGCGCGGCGCACCAATGAGGAATCATCTAAAAAAATATAAGTACACCGCATATCAGAAGATAAACATAAGCATATTTAGTACCAATAATAAAGTTTTGTATTTACCTGCAAATACTGGTCCGGAGTCAACGACATGGTTCGGGCGTCCTTCTTGTTCACCTTCTCCCCAAGGACGGAGCCGTGGTAAGTGACGATGGCCTGGATGCGCGCCTCGTAGTGCATGTCCACGACGAGCTTCTTACAGCACGTAGTAGACACCACATCCGCCCTAGCCTCGTATCCAGCATCGCATCTGAAGAAATCCTACATACAAAGACGATGTATCCATACATTATTTCAAGAATATGCAACAAATGCGACTTATTAAACAATATAGTGCGAGGAAGACTTACCCACAGCTCTTGCTTCACCCGCTCCGCCTTGTTGTTGAATTGTCTACCGTCCCGATCTACTGCATCGGGGGCGACGGCGTAGTGGTCGAAGGTGTATGCTGGGCTCGTCACTCCGGCGTACTCGACAAGTCCAGGGAAGTGTTCCCTGCATAGAAGGCCGAGGATGCCATTGGGGTTGCGGCCGTGACCCCCTGCAGTCTCCAAAATCATCCAAGACCTGTCCAAGTGATTAAGATGAAGTATTAGTTTCTATTATTAATTTGAACATATAATATGAAAAAGCAGCAAGAACATCTAAAGTTACCTACCTCTCTCCATCGGGTCGTATCAGCGGACGTCTGTCACGAAGTATGGGTCGCTTAGGGAGACTCGCTGGACCTCGCAGGTAGATACTCCTCGAACCTGAGGAGCCAGAACCTGAGACGTCCTGCTGAGCGGCGTCGTCGTCGTCGTCATGTTGCGCCGCATCGTCATCGTCCTGCTGTGCCGCATCGACAGCGGCTTGCTGCTCCACCTGCTGCTGTACGGCGTCGTCCTGCTGCGCCTCCTCCTCCGTCCTACGGGTGCTCCTCCTCCCCCTCCCCCTCCCCCTCCTCGTCCACGTCCCACTGCCCACCATCTTTGTCCAACAACCTGCAATTAAGAGTAAACAATTAAGCACAGATAAAAAATATGTATTTAGAAACATATGCAAAATAAATGAAATATAGCATTACATCGATTAAAAATAATCTTCATATGTGTCCGGGTTAGCCGGATCATAAGTGTCATCATCACTATCAACCATTTCATAGTCAACACCATCTGAAGGCGCAATTTCGTCATTGGCATTGCCTTCAAGTATTTCTAAGTCATTCTCATTTTGCACCTCATCATCCTCGTCATCAACAACCATTTCAATATCTACTTCCATTCCGATCGCTTCGGTTATGTCTATCTCAAATCGCCCTTCGAGCCCATCTTCTTGGAAGAACTCTCCGTCGTATGTGTCTGGGTCTAAGTTATAATCTTCATCGTTTGGAACAGGTAATTTAGCGTGCGGTGATACCTTATACACAACATCCCAACCCTTAAGATGTTGTTTTGTTTGGCACGCATATGGAAGATAATACACTTGTGTGGCCTGTTGGGCCACAATATAGACATCGTCTCCTGGTAAGGTGGAATCCTGTCGAATTTCGACTAGCCCAAGATTAGAATGTGTCCGTCTCGTAACTTCAGGGTCAAACCAATGACATTTGAATATCACTGGAGTAAGAGGTTTGGAACCATAAAAGTTGAGTTCATATATTTCTTCAATTCTTCCATAATACTCGACCTCGTCAAGCCCGGGCGTAAAGACTCCAGAACACGTGGTTTTTCGATTGGGCCGACTTTGGTCGTAGCTTGTTGTGCGAAAACGGTATCCATTGACGTCATACCCAGAAAATTTCCTGACCCTATAGGCAAAGCCATTGGCTACTTGTCTCAACTCGGCACTCATAGACGGCTCTCTTTGGCCCTGCAAGTTCAAACACGCTAGATTGTTATATTATTCGCACGTAAGAGCAACTTCAAATGACAAACTAAGCACATACCTTACGTTTAAACCAGGAAATGAAATCGGGCAATCCATTTCTCGCACCCTTTCGAAGAAGGGTATCATATTCCTGTGGAGTTGGGTCCCTTGATCGACGCCAGAATTCATGAAGAAATTGCTCCATGTATGGCGTCAACTCTTCAAGGTTGGTCAATACATATAGCATGATATGGCGCCACTCTTCATGTCTCAGGGTCTTGGTGGTCGAACCACTTGCGCTTCCGAGTTGCCCTCGAAAAATGCTGAGGTTCGATTCATTGTCGCCATCATTGTAACGAGGGGGTGGATTATGCACGCTCGGCAGTTTGTCACCATAGTAAGTTGTTGTGAAGTTTGACACCTCCTCCAGTATGTATGCCTCTGCAATGGAAGCCTCGATTTTGCATTTATTTCTACATTTCTTTCGGATAGTCTTTAGACATCTCTCAATTGGATAGCACCAACGTCCCTGCACGGGCCCCCCATTCGTGCCTCATACGGGAGATGAATAATCAAATGCTGCATCAGATTGAAGAAGCCAGGTGGAAAGATCTTCTCCAGCTTACACAGTAACACGGGTGCCATCCTTTCCAAGTCTGCAATCATGGTCCGAGCTAACTCTTTTGCACAAAGCTGGCGGAAGAAATAGCTCAACTCTGCAAGCGCTAGCCAGACATGCTCAGGGACATAGCCTCGAACCATCGCCGGAAGAATTCGTTTAATCCATATGTGGAAGTCATGACTCTTCATCCCTAAGACTCGCAGAGTAGATAAGTTCACCCCCCTACTAAGGTTAGCTTCATACCCATCAGGGAACATTAACATCTTGATCCACTCTAGTACTTCCTTCCTCTGGGCCCTGCTCAGGACGAAATCGGCCTTAGGCCTTCTCCATGTCTTACCACCACTAGGCGGCTTCATCTCTTGGTTTGGTCTATCACATAACTCTGCCAGATCCACTCTTGCCTTTACGTTATCCTTTGACTTATCAGGAATCTCCATAATTGTTGCCCAAAGTGCCTCGACGACATTCTTTTCAGTGTGCATCACGTCAATGTTGTGTGGAAGGAGCAGGTCATCATAATAGGGGAGCCGAGTCAAGCCCGACTTATGTGTCCACATATGTTGCTCACCATATCCCACAAAACCACCTTCTGGGTTGGCCACGAGACCATCTATCTGTTCGCGAACTTCGGCACCAGTCATCATTGCAGGTGGGTGGTCTGTCACCACGACACTTTTCGTAAAGTTCTTGATGTCTAGTCGGAATGCATGGTCAGGAGGGAGAAATTGTCGATGTTTATCGAATGACGAATATTTGCCACCCTTCTTCAACCAAATGAACCTAAGAACTTCCTTGCAAACTGGGCATGGGAACTTACCGTGAACACACCAGGCGCAAAATAGCCCATACGCCGGAAAGTCATGCATGGAGTACTGGTACCAAACATGCATTTTGAAGTTTGTCTTCGTAGCTCGGTCGTACGTCCATACCCCTTCCTCCCAAGCACGGACCAATTCATCAATCAAAGGCTCCATGTACACGCCCATTTTATTCCCCGGGTGTCCAGGAATTATCAACGACACGAATATGTTCTGTCTTTGAAAGCATACGCCGGGGGGGAGATTGATGGGGATAACGAACACGGGCCAACATGTGTATGGGGCAGCGGTCATTCCATAGGGATTGAACCCATCTGTGGTCAGCGCAACACGAACATTACGAGCCTCTTTGGCTTTCTCATGGTGAATGGCATCAAAGTGGGTCCATGCTTCACCATCGGATGCGTGAACCATCTTGTCAGGATTGTATCGTTTGCCTTTTTTGTGCCATGTCATCTATTTCGCGGATTCCTCTGTCATGTATAGACGCTGGATCCTCGGTATGAATGGAAGGTGGCGTAGGATTGTCACGGGGATGTCGAGCTGCCTCTTCTGTCCATCACCAGAGTCTACCTCCATGAACTTAGACGATTTACACTTCGGACAGTACTTTGCCTCAGTGTGTTCTTTCCTAAATAGGACGCAGCCCTTTGGACAAGCATGTATCTGCTCATACGTCATCTTGAGTGCACGAAGGAGTTTCTGTGCCTCGTACATGCTCTTTGGCAGAACATGATCCTCCGGAAGCAGACTGCCAATAACTGTCAACAAACCATCGAAGGCGTCTCGACTCATGCTATACTGCGACTTGAACGCCATTATACGCCCAATGGCATCCAGTTGAGAAACCTTTGTCTTGCCGTGAAGGGGTTTCTATGCCGCGTCAAACATGTCGTAGAATGACTTTGCGGTCGCCTCTGGCTCGTCCTCCGTACGTCCTTCGGCGAACTGTGCCTCGTGATAGTCGTTCAACATGTCTGCTACCCCGGCATCAGCATCGTAATCCTCGACGCGTTGTCTCACCACCTCCTCTCTCGTGCGATGCGCTTCACCATGGAAGATCCACCCAGTATAGTCCGGCATAAATCCATTCTTCCAAATATGTTCTACCATGGCCTTCTTTGGTTTTCTTTTCCGGTTGTCACATTTGCTGCACGGACAAGGGACTAGGCTAGCTCCTTTAGCAGCTTCGCCATATGCCCGTTCCACGAAAGCATCGGTCTTCCTAATCCATTCTGGGGTGACATCATTACGTCGAACGCGGCCCGTGTACATCCACTCACGGTCCTCCATCCTCTAACATATATAACCGAGTATAGTTTAATATAGACATGTAATGCATGTACACTACTTTCCTACCTTCTAATAGGTGAGGATAGGTCCTAGTCCCACCCGCGGTTGCGTAGATGGAGTTAGTTTCCATGCTCTACTCAGATCCAAGATAGAATTTCGGCAGCACCTCCCCACTGTTCTCCGGATACACGTCCTGGCAGGGAGAGTGTACTGTCCGGAGAACAACAGGGAGGTGACGCCGAAACTTTGTCTCGGACCGGAGTAGAGCATGGAAACTAACACCATCTACGCAACCGCGGGCTGTCCAAAAAACTGTGGACAATTCGAAACGGATACATTTGTAGATATGCAAAGATCTGCATATCTACACCGTATCTCTTTCGAACGGGAGACGCCTAACAGGGTTACGTGATCTACGACCATGATGCGGACATAGAGGTTATACCTAGGGTGGCGGTGGAGTCAGGCTAGCGGGGCTGTGGCAGGTTGGTGCAGTGGCAACGCGACGCGGTGCAGGCAGACCCGCAGTGGCTAGGAAGACAAGTATCTTCTCTATAAAAAATAAACAAGCATGTCAAAAAAATCGGCAGCACTTCCCCTGTATGGGGAGGTTTTCAAAACCTGCAAATAGATCTAACAGCACGATGGCTGACATGCACATATACAAACGACACGATGAATGCAAGTCACATCTAAGTGAGAGAGAGTGAGCGAGTGAGTGAGTGAGAGTGAGACGACGGTGGGCGCGACGACGGCGAGCGAGCGGGTGAGTGAGTGAGTGAGAGTGAGACGATGGCGGCAACCAAACTCACTTAATATCAAACCTAACAATTTCATATAACCATAGCGAGAGATTTCATATAACAATTTCAAACCTAACAATTTCATATAACAATTTCAAACCTAACAATTTCATATAACAATTTCATAGATCGTATAACAATTTCATAGATCGTATAACAATTTCATATAAAAATTTATCGTATACCTTAGCCGGAGTGACGGTGGTTGGCGGAGATGGCCGGAGCGGGGGGATGGCGGAGATGGCCGGAGCGGGGAGGATGGCCGGGCCGGAGCGATGGCGTGGCCGGCGGTGGAGGGCGTGGCCAGCGGCGGAGGATGGCGTGGCCGGCGGCGGAGGGCGCAGGGGCGGCGCACGTGGGGGCGGCGCGTGGGATGGCGGGGGGCGCGGGCTGGCGGCGCGCGAGGGACGGCGGCGGGAGCGGCGCGGCGCGCGGTGGAAATAGATAGAGAGTGTGAGGAAGAGAAGAAGAGAGGAAGACGACCGGTTTATTATTCAACGGCTTTGTCGAGTGCCAGATCGCGGGCACTCGGCAAAGATTTTTTAAAAATATTAAAATATTCTTTGCCGAGTGCCAAATCGCGGGCACTCGGCAAAGATTTTTTAAAAATATTAAAATATTCTTTGCCGAGTGCCAGATCGCGGGCACTCGGCAAAGAGTCCTTTGCCGAGTGCCAGCTGGATGGCACTCGGCAAAGAATCTTTTACTATCCTTTGTCGAGTGTCTCCCCGCTGACACTCGGCAAATTACTTTTTTATTTTTTTTATTTTCCCTACCAAATTTTTTGTGGTATGTTCCTACACTATGTAGACCTACATGTACCATTTTGGGACAATTATAACAATGTTTTCTATAGCTAGTACATTTAGTTTGTTTATTTGAATTTCTTCGGAAAATTCAGATTTGAACTGCAGGTCACTCGAAACTTGGAAAATCGTGCATGCAAAAATGATATCCATGCTACTTAGCACAAGTTACGACCGATTTCAGGAGCGGACCGAAAACTTCGAGCACCATGCTCACTCAACATGACCGTAAACTTGCCATCCAGGTGTTTAAAAATTGTATAAAACAGAAAAAAAAGTCAGAAATTCATGAAACTTGTCCACGTGTCATGATATCATATGTAGAGTCTGTGATAAAAAATTTAGAATGTTTGGAGAAAGTTGTGAGACATTATGTGTAGAAACCTAAGAGAACCACACATGAAATCATAGAGTTTCAATGTGTATCTCTTAGGTTTGTACACATAGTGCGTTACAACTTTCTCGAAACTTTTTCAAATTTTTATCACAGCCTCTACATATGATATCATGACACGTGGACAAGTTTCATGATTTTCTGACTTTTTTCTGTTTTATACAATTTTTAAACACCTGGATGGCAAGTTTACAGTCATGTTGAGTGAGCATGGTGCTCGAAGTTTCCGGTCCGCTCCTGAAATCGGTCGTAACTTATGCTAAGTAGCATGGATATCATTTTTGTATGCACGGTTTTCCAAGTTTCGAGTGACCTGCAGTTCAAATCTGAATTTTCCGAAGAAATTCAAATAAACAAACTAAATGTACTAGCTATAGAAAACATTGTTATAATTGTCCCAAAATGGTACATGTAGGTCTACATAGTGTAGGGAATATACCACAAAAAGTTTGGTGACCAAAATAAAAAAAATAAAAATATGCTTTGCCAAGTGTCTACATAGGACACTCGGCAAAGACTCTCTTTGCCGAGTGCCAGATATTTGACACTCGGCAAAGACTGACGGCCGTCAGTTGTAGACGGCCGCTAACGGCCCTTTGCCGAGAGCCATGTTTGCCGAGTGCTTGACGCTCGGCAAAACAGTCTTTGCCGAGTGCTTGGCTGTGCCGAGTGCCCTGCACTCGGTAAACAATCTCTTTACCGAGCGCAGGACTCTGCCGAGGGCGGCACTCGGCAAAGTCGACTGTGTCGAGTGCCCGATAAAAAGCACTCGGCAAAGCCTCCGGCACTCGGCAAAGGGCCGGATTCCGGTAGTGGTAGGGACTGGATTTGTTGACTCGCTATTCGCATTCCCTCCTCCTGGTGGCGGCAACGGTCAAAGCTCTAACCACCCAAGTGGTGGTTATCTCTAAACACTTGAACTCGTGTTCGTTATGTTTTTTAACTCCTGGACGTTATGTTTGTGTAAACACTTGATCTTAACTCGTATCTGAAATGTTTGTGTAAACACTAGATCTTTAGTTTGTGATGTGTGAATCATATCAATGCGTTTGCGATGTGTGAATCATATCAATGCGTTTGTGATGTGTATGTTCATGTGATGATATATATGTTTTGTCATATATTTGTGATGTGTATGTTCTGTGTATGTTATGTGTGCAATTGTGGAGAAATATCTAATTTGGGGTTGCTGTTGCAGAATTATAGGTTAACTCCCGTCGACCCAGTTAATTCCCATCGGTTTGACCATAGCTGACGGGAATTAACTATTCACTCCCGTCGGCCCAGTTAATCCCCGTCGGCTGACCTGGCCGACGGGAGTTAATAGTAGGGCCGACGGGGATTAATTGAATAACTCCCGTCGGTTGACCTGGCCGACGGGAATTAGCCATTACTCCCGTCGGCTAGTTAGTGGCCGACGGGGATTAATTATTCTCGTCAGTCGCCGACAGGAAGAACCTTATCCCCGACATCTGACTCCTATCGGCTGACAACCGACGGGACTAAGTCCTAAATCGACGGGGATTACTTATTCCCGTCGGTTTAAGGCTTATTCCCATCGGTTCCTGGCCGACGGGAATTAAGTGTTTTCCTGTAGTGGGGAGACTACAACCTGCATGAAAAAGTGATGATGAATAAGTTGTACGACGAAAGGAAGATGTGGATAGGTGCGTACTTCAAGGAAATATTCTGCGGAACAATCCAATCGACACAGCGAAGTGAAACTATGAACTCCATGGTTAAAGGTGCCTACATGGACATCGGGACATCAGTACATGAGTTTGCTAGAAAATACTCTGAGATGGTGGACCATATTAGGGAGAATGTGGCCAAAGAACGTTATTACTCATAGGTTTGGCTCCATTCTGTGTCTGACTTGTTATTACTGAATGTTTGAACTATTTGTTACTGATGTCAAAAATAAGGAATTTATACCAAACAGAAATGATTGGTATTTTGTGGTATTGTATGCAAAAAACATAACATCCACTTTCATCGATTTACCACGGTGGACTCCTTAGAGGGCAAAGACTCGCAAATTTCATCACCTCATTGCGGGCCTCCGCCAACTTGCTTCTTACCTTACTGAGGTCCTCTGTGGTAAATCGATGGCTCCGCTTGAGAGTCGAGAGGGAGCTTTCAGCATTTTTGTATAGTCCCTCTAGGTTATTTCGAGAAGAAGTCAGTGTCTAGATCTTGTCTTTCAACCTCTGGACTTCATCTTGAGGATGAGAGTACTCTTGGTAGTAGGTTGACAACATGGAACAAGTTACTTGGAGCTCTTGACGAGTTACCTCGTGATTCTTCTTCTCCATATCAAGCTTAGACTAGAAGGAAGTGTTCATCGACCGTGCTCTATCTAGAAATCCAGTAACTTGGTAAAGTTCGAACGGACTCCGAGCTAGCCTCTCCTCAATATCATAATATTGCTGGGCCGCAGCTGAAAAGTGCCACACAAGAATTAGTCAGATGAAAAGGCCAGAACAACAAGAAAGAAAATAGGCAGGGACAACCACTATACTGGCATTCTGTGCCTTTAGATCATCAAGCTGTTTCTGAAGAGCAGTAGCATCACATCGTGACAAAGAAGATAACTTCTCAGGGACTTGCAATGCTTGTGCTCTCAGCTAAGCAATCACATGGACTAAAACACCCTACAAAGCAAAAAGGCGACCGGTGAGATACCTATTAGAGAAACGCAAGGAATGTAAATTAAACAGCAGCAGCATGTAAATTTGCCAGGAAGGTGGGAAGAGGTAAAACTAGCATAGGTGATATCCTCTCAGAGGCAGCAACACTCGTAGAAGCCACAAGGGTAGAAGGAACAAGAGCAGAGGAATCTAATCCCCTAGCCAAAGAGCTACACCCACTGGAATATCTGAGTCGATTGAAGGGACTGCAGCATCAACGACGTCCTCAGGAGTTCTGCTTGGAGTAACGTCCACCATCGTCGTTGTCTCGGTCGGCACAACTACATCCAAATCATCCAATGCTGACTCGACACATGGCATGGCGTCCATCATTGTTGTATCTTCATCTTGGTGTAGCGACGACCCAACGTGAACTTCCGTCAAAGCATTAGGGGAGCACCCAACCGCCACACCCTCGGGGGCTACAGCACCCTCGGGGGCTGGGGCCAAGATAGCGGGTTGATCAACAGCTATGTTGATCTCTAGAAACAGGCGGGCTTACCATTGGTCCAGCCAATAAACCAGCAGTGGAGACATCACTCGACCAACCAACAAAAACATCGACGACATGGATCTCGGGATATCGCTCAACATAGCCTCTAGGATAGTTTCTTCAAGACGACAATCCATGGTCGGTATCACCAGGGATTGTATCCTCATCATCCTCGCCAGAGTAGTAAGGTCCAAGGCGTCACTCTGAGCCTTGGAACATTGCTCACGGTAGACTAACAGAAGCTCCTCCTCTTCTTATTCTTCATCCTCTGCCTCCTCTATGATGTACCTCGCCAACCTAGTGTCCTAGTCCCACCACCACTTTTCACTTCATCAACCAAAGCTGCATCCACCACCTCATCATCAATAACCGGCTCCGCACGAACGGACACTGGTTGCATGTCCACTATACATCGGAGTTTTCTCCTCTTCTACTTGGATTTTGAGGTGTCAGCTTGGACATATGATTGACTTGGTTGCTTGCACTTAGGGCTCGCAAGGCTACCTGCCTTCTTCCTGGAGGCATCTGATTGCTCGGGGGATCCACCTCCCAATTCAAGATCCACTAACTCAAACGACTCCAGCGAGCATACCAAGGACATCTTCAATCTCCGAGTCATCAGCCAGGTGTTGAATTGAAACATGGGTCTACCTATCCTTCTCATACAGACCCGGTGAGTAGCAACTATGGCCATAATTTCTGTAGTAGATGGCCGAGCTTTATGGCCAGCACCCCCACATTCTCCACGAATGGGAGGGTTGGACACAAACTCGGAAAAAGGACTCTGCAAAAAGAAAGCGGTACTAACATCATAAATAACAATCTTAACTCGGCACATGATAAGTAAAAACCAGGAGAGCAAAACTTATAACCAGAGGTAGTTTCCTCGCAGAGTAAGATTGGGGAGGACCATTGTTGACAATGGCACCCCTCAGCATCAGTTCAACCCAGCTCAGGACGTCCTCCACTGAGATCTGCCTATCTGTTACCTAGGAGGGATCTCTAACCCCGGTAAATAGATATGCAGGATACACTCTGTCTTTCAGAGGCTGGATATTTTAAGCACAAAATCAATCACAACCGCCACTACGGTCATGCTTCTATCTTTCAATTTGGTGATCATAGTTAATAGAATCCTTGCTTCAGTAACATCAGTATCAGTTGGGCCCTCTATCCAACTGGGCACCCCTAACATCTGCCTACCTCCTAGAACGGGGAGGAAGGGAGTTATTATGGTTCTCAAGTGTAAACCACTCATAACACCACCCCTTAATGCTATATTTTAGGGGATATCCACATACTCGACTTTACGGCCTCGGCGGAGTTCCTGGCTACCCCCCTAACTACCTAATGTTGACTGCCCGCCATACCTGGCTTGCAATGGTAAATATGCTTACACAACCCAAAATGGGTTAATCCTAAGAAAGGCCTCGCAAAGGTGTACGAATATGGCAATATGAAGAACAGAATTAGGATTTAGATGAGTTAGGTTGAGGGAGTAATAATCACGGAGACAACAGAAGAAAGGGGAAACAGGTAAACCTAGGTCATGAATCAGGAATGGAGCAAGACAATGGACTCATGGGTGTCCTCTATGGGGACGGTAATCATTTTCTAGAGTCGCCACGAAATCAACTCTTGGGGAGGGAGATGTCACACCCGGATTTAAGGATAAACCCGGGCACATCTCAAATGTGTGCTAGGATCAAGTCTCACACATATGATAACTCGTGGCACATAAATCAATGTCACATTTTTATTATATAATAGAGGTTCTGTACAAAATAACTAAATAATGTGTCGGAACCGCCCAAATTATTCCAACTTAAGTGCCTAAGTCCCACCTTAGAGGCTAGACCACACTTAAATAGGAATAACACGTCAGTCCCTCGGATCTAGTCTGATGACGCCACTAACAGGATCAAGTATCACGTACTCACTCGATGGTGAGGCACAGAGCAAATACAATAAAACATAAAACCAAAATTAAGGAGTATTAAATTTATTACAACATCATTGAAGTTTAAACAAAAGTAGTGATCATTGTTCGGAATGCAGCGGAATAAAACTAACGATAAATAAATGGAAGGATGGGGAAGCCTGTCCCATCACTCCTCATACTCCTCCTTAGCCGAGGTAGGGTCCCACTCGACTGTCCAGCCCGGTGGCAAGATGGACGGCCAAGTCACTCCAGTAACCATGTCTTCCAGAGAACCTGTAAAATTATGCCACAAGCAAGGCTGAGTATACTAATACTCAGCTAGACTTACCCGGTGTAAGGAGTCTACTCCTCTACCTCTAGACATGCAGATGTTTGGCTAAGGGGTTTGGTTTGCCAAAAGCACTAGCTGAGTCTAAAATCATGTTTTAGCTTTTCAAGTTTTAGTATGATCCTTTTTAATTAGATATGTACCTAGCTAATCATACATGGTATCAAACATTTTTATCAAACAACATCTTTTGTCAGTCACCTCATTTCCACTTGTTACTCAATGTAGCAGTATGGATCAAGCAGTCTCATTAGCTGCGAGAAGCAGACGATTCGAATCGAGTTTTTATCCTTACAAGGTAAACCTAAACACACGACGTGGCGAGGCACTCTGTCCCCACACACATCAACCGTCCCCATCGATTCCCCGCCAGCAGAGAGGGGCTCACTGCCTTAGCGTATAATGCCTCACTGACCCCGACTGCCGTCGTGCAGTGACCGCACTTGTACCCACCATAACTGGAATGGGAGACCACGTCTCAGGTTGCGTGAGGAGGGCAATCTGCTGCCAGGTTCAATCAGGTACTAGGCTTACCGATTTACCATATTTCTCGGCATATGCTTAGTACGTTCAAACGCTTGACACACGGTACCACACCTTAATCCTTATTCCAATTTTTTGTCTCGTAGACAACCAATCCCCATGGATCGTTGTCCACAGACCAACATCGTTACGATATGAAAATGGATACAACCAATTCCTGACCTTGCGCGAGCGCTAGAAAAATCACTCGACTTCTACCGAGATCCCTAATTAGTAAAGCAGCTACTCGACCTAGCATACTAGTATCCATCTCAAAAGAAATACTGAGTTCGTGCAACTAGGGTTTCAGTCAACTCCTACACTTAAGTGCACAGTACAAGCCTACAAACATTAAGTGCAGTAAAATAGCATATATAACGGTTATGCATAAAACCGGGGCTTGCCTTCCAAAGCTGGGGCAGGCAGATCCTCGATGGCAGGCTCTGGTGCTGGATCCTGGGCTACCTCCTGAGCAACTCCTTGCTCCGGCACGAGGATATACTCCCCGTTAGCGAGATTACAATCTATCGAATGCAATGCATGAGATATATGCATAAGTATGACATGAACATTTGTAAGGGTTATACATAGTAAAACAGTATTACTTTAGTGTTTCTCTAGGGTTTCTTTTTGGACATACTTAAGGGTTTTGTATTTTCATCTATTTTTCCCAAGGTTTTCCCTTTTTCTATTTCTATTGCTTTTTATTAAGCAGTTTTGAACTATCAGGTTTAGTCAACATTTTCCAAAAAATGTTGTAAAAATTACAGTGGGTAAATATTAACATTTGTGGGTTCTCCTAAAAATTTGAGGTGGATACTAATTCAGATACTACTTGTGCAAAATTAACAAAAACAAGTGTAAAAGGGCATTTTACACTATAGCTATGATTTAAGTGAAGTTTCTGTACCAAATTTTATTTTTGTCCAGATTCATAGGTGATATTAGGCCTCTGTGTTAAAAATCACAGAAAAAGACCTACTGAATATTTAGTTGTGAATTTCTAAAATTTAATGCCAAAAAGGTACTTATAACTAACTTGTTATTTGAAAAATATCAAACAATAAAACCCATATTTTTCCTATGTTCATAATAACAAAGTATTAGTTATCCCAAGGTTTGGGGTGTTTTCTCCTCACGATTATTTCTCTAAGATTTTCCTAAGTTTTCATTGTTTTCATAAAATAAAAGGCATCTCATTTATTTGGTACTAAACAAGGGTCTAATGAAATTTTCCAGTGAACTATATTAGATAAGTGAGCTAACAAAAATGTGGTTGCTCCCTGGTTTCTATTTTAAACCACCTTTTCTATTTTCTTTAACTTTGAACAAAAAGGATTTTAAATGGTAAAACCTACCTTAATTTGGTGTACTGAGGGGTTTACTATTTTTATATAGATTAGGGAGTGATTAAGTACTTCCCTGATTTTTCTTAACCTCAGTCTAATAGTGTAACTATTTTTCTCTCTATTATTTAGCTTTTGGCCAAATCAACATTTAATTCCAAACTTTAAATTCTTCTGCAATACTAAGGGGGTTTGCATTTTTCCTAGGTAGTTCACATTATTTAGATTCTGGCAAAATTGGTTTGACCAAATTTGGTTGAATAAAACTGAAGTTATGAATTTTACAAGCTCTGTTTGCATTTAAATTAGAAATATTAAAAAGGTTTTCTGGAAAACCAGTTTACACCGAGGTCCCTGGGATTTTCCTAAACCAGTTCTTTACTTATACCCCTGCGCAACTATTCATCTGAGTCTCTGACAGTTCAAAAAAACCCCTGACTTCTATTCCTTCTTCCCCGAGCCCCCCTTTTGAACAGTACCCGTGAAAGGAAAAAGGGCGGCGCGGCTTACCGGCGGCGAGGGCGGTCCGGCGAAGGATGGGGTTGGCTTCGGGAGGTCCTTGCAGTCACAACGAGGTACAGCTCGACGACGGTGATGGTCGGAATCGGCCGGTCCACGTGCGCAGGCAGGCGAGCTCGTCGGCGGCGTGTGCTCCGGCCTATCCACGGCGATACAGGTCAATCCAAGGGCACGGGGAGCTTCACTGGGTGCTAATGAGTCGACCCGTGCAAGGAATCGAAGAATAACTCACCATGGAGCTCGCTCTACGTTCGCTGGCGGTCGGTTGAAGTCCGGTGACCTTGATCTGGCGTCTCCGGTGAGGCAGAGCTCAATTCCTTGCCCAGGGAGCTTCACCGAGGCACGTAGAATCTATTTCGAGGGTTGGATGGGGTTGGGGATGGCTCTGCTGGCCGGTCTACGGTGGCGGGGGATCGGGCGGCCGCTGGCACACCGTCTACAGGGCAAGCTCCAGCGATCTCTTGCTCCGGTGAGGTCGAGAGCGTGCGGGGGAGTACGGCTGAAGCTTCGGCTGGCTTTATAGGCGCGGGCGCAGGCAGGGGACATGGGCATGGCTTGGCGCGTTCAAGGCGCTGGGCATGCTCTAGCGCGTTCAGGGCGCGTCGAACACGTGGAGGTGTTCTTCTGCCCATGTTCAATAGCTCGCCGAGATCGCAAACGTGCGAATCTTGGCAAAAATCCGGCGCGGGCCTCCTCCTAGCACCTAGGGCTGTCTCTTGTATGTGAGTTCCAATGGCAGATATGCCCTAGGTAGGGAGATTTGCGGACGCCAAATCTAGCTTGTCCCACTGTCCACCTCGCGACAAAAATGATGCCAAATCTTGTCAAACGAATTTGGCTCGGTTTCAAACTTTTCCAGTGGGTGCCTTAGGTGGTTTGGCACCTTTTTGGTATTCAGACCAAGTGCTTTTGGCACCATTTACTAAGTGAACACGATTGATCTTTAGATTAGGGTTAAAATTTGACTTAGAAAAGATTAGAGAGATCTAGTGTGCTCTCTACTTAAGGGGTGAATTTGGGGTCTTCAAGGGGTCTTTTTGTAATGTTTCCCCTCTGCATTTGGTAGGTTACAATGTTACTTAAACTTTGGTCAAGGATTAGAATCATGTTTTGGCAATTTGATTAACTTATCCCCTGATCCCTTGCTTGGAAATCTAGTGCCTTTAGGGGGTCTTTAGGGCTTAACCTCTTTGGCTCAAGATGACAATTGTTCAAAATGTGTGGGTGAAGCTTTTGTCATTAACCTTTCTTAGCTAACCCATGCTTCCAAGTTTTTAGGTGCTTCTTCTCCTCCCTTTTACCACATGTGATAACAAGTCATCAGTGCATAAATGAAACCATTGTCTTGGTAACACCTGGGGTGTTACAGCCCTCCCCCCTTAAAGGAATCTCGTCCTGAGATTTTGGGTAGGGATCCTTTAGGGGTACCAAGAAGGTGTGCTGGTCTGTTGCCTTTTTCCTTTAGCCAAGTTTCCCTAGTTAACTGCTCTTCGAATGTCATTCTCTTTGCAACTTCAGAAGGAAGTCCTTTTAAAGTTATTGTCAAAGCTTAGTACATCTTTAACATCTAAGTTTTTCTTATATTTAGATTCAAAGGGCAGGTGAGGGTGGGGTTTTTGGATTACGTACAGACTCCTTTGGGCAGAAAGTCGGGGAAGCGAAAACGTAGAAAATCCTCAGTCTCCCACGTAGCCTCTTCCACTGAATGGTGACTCCACTGAACCTTGTACATCCTGATCGACCTTGCCCGTGTTGACCTCTCCTTTTGATCCAATACCTTGACGGGGTGCTCTTGATAGGACAAGTCTGGTTCTATCTCCAATTCTGGTTCAGGTAGCACTTCTGTGGGTAACTGGACACACCTTCGTAGCTGAGATACATGGAACACATCATGGACTACTGACATATGGGTGGCAACTTCAATTGATATGCCACAGGTCCACAAGTCTCTTTGATCTCATAGGGCCCAATGTAGCGAGGAGCTAACTTGCCCTTGATCCTAAATCTCTAAACACCTTTGGTAGGTGACACCTTAAGATAAACATGATCTTCCACTTCAAACTGTAGAGGCTTCCTTCTCTTGTCATGATAGCTCTTTTTCCTAGCTTGAGCAGCTTCTAAGTTCTTCTTAATGACTCTTACTTTCTCCTCTGCTTCAAGAACCAGGTCAGGTCCAAAAATTTCCCTCTCTCCAGCTTGTGACCAATTTAGCGGTGTTCTACACCTTCTCCCATACAAGGCTTCAAAAGGTGTCATCTTTAAACTGGACTGGTAGCTGTTATTATAAGAGAACTCTGCCAACGAAAGACACTTGTCCCAATCCTTTCCATAGTGTAGCACACATGCCCTCAACATGTCTTCCAAAATCTGATTTACCCTCTCTGTCTGACCATCTGTTTGGGGGGTGGTATGCTGAGCTCCTTATTACATGGGTCCCAAGTGATTCTTGCAATTTCTCCCAGAAACGTGCTACAAATGGTGCTCCTCGGTCAGACACAATAGTCCTTGGTATTCCATGCAGACGAACTATCTGGTCAATATAAATTTCTGCATACTTTTCTGTCCGGTGGGTGGTATGTACTGGCAAGAAATGCGTTGTTTTGGTCAACCTATCCACAATGACCCAAATAGAATCGTGGTGTCGGGAGGTATTGGGCAATCCCACAATGAAATCCATGCAAGTATCCTCCCATTTCCAAGATGGTATGGGAAGGGGCTATAGAGTGCCTGCCACCTTCAAATGACTGGCATTGACTCTTTGGCAAGTGTCGCATTCCGATATATACTTAGCAATTTCCCTCTTCATTCTGATCCACTAGTACAAGGATCTGAGATCATGATACATCTTGTTACTGCCGGGGTGCATGGAAAATTTTGAAAGGTGAGCTTCATCCAATATTTTCTTTCTGAGCTCGGGGTTCTTGGGAACAACCAATCGGTCTCCAAACCATAGAATCCCTTTGTTGTCCTGACGGAAACATTTGTATTTATCCACCTTCTGTTCGATCATTTCCTTAATGACTTGAACACCCTTGTCACCAATCTGTGCCATGACTATTTGCTCATGTAAGGCGGGTTCCACTGAAATATAACTTAAAGCACCGGAGGAAACAACTTCTATGTTCAGCTTGTATAACTCATCACACAGGGTGGTGATTTTTGCATCCATACTCACACAGTTGCACTGGGCCTTCCGACTTAAGGCATCTACCACAACATTGGCTTTGCCAGGATGGTAATGCACTTCCAAATCATAATCCTTGATTAATTCTAACCATCTTCTCTGCCTCATATTAAGATCAGCCTGAGTGAAGATATATTTGAGACTCTTATGATCAGTGTAGATATTACAATGAGCTCCCATCAAGTAATGTCTCCATATCTTGAGAGCATGAACTACGGCCGCTAACTCAAGATCATGTGTGGGGTAGTTCTGCTCATGGGGTCTGAGTGCTCGGTAAGCATAAGCAATGACTCTGTTGTCTTGCATCAAGACACATCCCAATCCAGTACCTGAAGCATCGCAATAAACCTCAAAGGGTTTGGTGTTGTCAGGCTGAGCTAGCACGGGTGCTGTTGTCAAATGTTGCCTTAGAGCATGAAAGGCATCCTTACATTTTTGGCTCCATTCATACTTGACTCCTTTCTTCAACAATTCAGTCATGGGCTTGGCAATCCTGGAGAAATCTGGAATAAACCGCCGATAATACCCTGCCAATCCCAGAAAACTACGAATATGCCGTACTGTGGTAGGAGGTTTCCAATTCATCACTTCTTGTACTTTTTTGGGATCAACTGATACCCCCATCCTACGAAATGGTGTGACCCAAAAATTTAATCTCTCTCAGCCAGAAATCGCATTTGGACAGCTTAGCATAAAGACGATGATCGCGCAGTCGCTGAAGTACGATGTATAGATGCTCAGCATGCTCAGCTTCATTTTTGGAATAAACCAGAATATCATCAATAAAGACCACTACAAACTTGTCCAGTTCTAGCATAAAGACTGAATTCATCAAATACATGAAATAAGCCAGGGCATTGGTCAGTCCGAAAGACATCACCAGGTACTCATAAAGCCCATATCTGGTAGAAAAAGTCGTCTTGGGAATATCGCTGGCCCTGATTTTTATCTGATGATAGCCAGAGCGAAGGTCTATCTTGGAGAATACTTTGGCTCCCACCAACTGATCAAACAATACATCAATGCGGGGCAATGGATACTTATTCTTGATGGTCACCACATTGAGAGGGCGGTAATCGACACACAATCTCAGATTCTCATACTTCTTCTTTACGAACAAGGCTGGACATCCCCATGGTGAAGTACTTGGGCAAATGAACCCCTTGTCCAACAACTCTTGTAGTTGCTTTTTCAACTCCGCCAATTCTGCTGGAGGCATCCTATAGGGTCTCTTGGATATAGGGGCAGTTCCGGGTTGTAATTCGATCGCGAACTCTATGTCTCTGTCGGGTGGCATTCCTGGTAACTCATCCGGAAAAACATCTGGGTAGTCACAGATCACTGGGATTTTCTCAACAGGTGACTCCATCATAGTGAAGGCACAGGATCGGGTACAACCCTGGTTAGGCAAATATAATGTAGTCTCACCACACGTAGGGGAGTGAATCTCAATGGCCCTTGTTGCAATATCAAGTACTGCCTGATGCCTGGATAACCAGTCAGTTCCCAAAATGATGTCCACACTATCCAAACCCAAGATGAGGAGGGTGGTTCTAATCACAAGACTACCAAATTTTATAGGCACCTGCCTGTTGATTTGATAGGTGGCAACCCTGCCTCCAGGTGTAGAAATTGTAATACCCCCATTGGTGTGATGGAAAGGTAACTGGCATTTGGCACTAAATTTTGTACTGATAAAACTGTGTGATGCACCAGAATAAAAAAGAATGATTGCAGGATTATTCAAAACGGAAAAGATACCAGTCATGACGGGTGCTCCCTCCGGAATGTTAGCCATGGTGGTGAAGTTCAGCCTACCTTGCCTTACTTGCACCTTCTGCCTCTTGCCTTGATTCTGGTTGGAATTCTGCCCCTGCCTCTGCTGATTTCTAGGGCAATTCTTGGCATAGTGTCCAGTGTTACCACAAGTGAAACATCTGTTGTAATTGGCCTGTCGGTACTGCTGCTGCTGTGGCTGATTGTTCCTCTGAACTGGGGCCTGAGAGCGGTTGGGTGCCTGCTGCTGCTGCTATGGTCGAATCACCCAACGTCCTTGCTGCTGCTGAGGTCCCCTGTTCTGAGTGTCAGATACAATCCTGAAGCGCTGTGGCTGAGCTGATGATCCTGCCACAGGGGACTTCCTCTTCTTTTCTGCCTGACGGGCTGTGATGCAGTCCTCTTGAGAAATAGCCATGTTAACTAACTCATTGTAACTGTTGGCCCTGACGGTGTTCAGACGGTCGCAGAGCTTAGTGCTGAGCCCCCTCCTGAACCTATCCCTCTTCTTCTCATCAGTGTCTGCATGATATCCGGCATACTAGCATAGGTCATTGAAGGCCTGAGCGTACTGCAACACAGTGTGATTTCCCTGAGTAAGTGCCAAAAACTCATTGAGTTTGCGATCCATAATGCCTGCTGGTATATGATGCCCTCTAAAGGCTGCCTTGAACTCTCTCCATTCCACCACGTGGTCAACTGGCTGCATAGCAAGGAAATGATCCCACCATGTTCGCGCGGGTCCGTGAAGCTGCTGGGTGGCGAACCTAACCTTAGCCACATCTGAACAAATTCCATTGAGTAGTGGGAACTTGTATTCCACTACCCTAAGCCATACATCAGCATCAAACGGATCCTCTGCCCAAGTGAACAACGGCGGCTGCGTGCTGAGGAACTCCTGATAAGTGGCTGCTGCTGGGGGACGCTAATGGTGGTCACCACCACCATAATGCTGAGGTGGCGGCTGACGCTGAGCCAACTGTCGCAGAATCTCATTCTGCTGAGCCATTAGTTCTTGCATGGTAGGAGGCGGTGGCGGTGGTGGAGGAATGCGTTCATTTTGTCCACGACGCGCTCTTCCTGCCATCTGAAAGAATTAAGGATGCTCTCAATATCATACTTCTGATGTTAGTGTTCATACGTGGCGAAAGATTTGAAAGGGGTAAAACCAATATTTTTTTTGCACATTTCATAAAAGATACTACGTGGCATAACACTTTTCTCCCTAAATTAAAGTTGACATCATTCATCGTCCATACTTCCAAAAGAGTTTATTACGATTAAATCAGTGACCCAAAAGACTCAACTCTGACTAGCCTAGTACCCCAAGGGTGCAAAAGCTAAGCTAGCTTCGAGGAGTTCTACCCACCCACTTCTAACTCTATCCCTGCAACCTAGTGAGCAAACGAGGCAACGCTCGACTCGGGGGAAGGTGGTCTCCCCGAGCCAGCAGTGTCCAAGCTGGATGCAGGCTCTGGCTCCACTCCTCCCTCGATGTCAACATCCTCGTTGGCCTCCATACCCTGGATCTCCTGGTGGTGCATATCCAAATGTTGGTTGGCTTCCGCAAGTTGCTGTTGAGTGTTGATTAGCAGATCCTCGAGAACCTCAATGGTGTTCTCCCTGGTTCCCACTAGCTCCTCAAGCCCCTGGATCTCGTTGGACATCTGTTCCACCTGTAGGTCCTTTTCCACCATCTTAGTGGACAGGTCTACCACAAGTTCCTCTCTGTTATCCAAGGTGATCTTGGTAGCCTCAAACAATGCCATTAGATGAGACATTGCTTCTCCTCGCATCACTTGCAGACGATACAGAGCATCCATGCATCGCACCGTCAAGTGCGCAGTCTGCCCTAGGTAAAGAGCCCATATATCCTTGGCATGCTCCACTCGGTCTTTCCACATTGGGTCGTCCTCCTTTTCAGCGGGGAACAAGCCAATGGGATGAGTAAACAACTCCAAGGGGTGAAAACCACAGAAGGTGGTCAGCCCGTGGAGAGCAATGACCTCGATAGTATCCTCAGCCCGGTATCCGAAAGACTCTGAGTCCAACGAATGCCAGCCTGGCTGTAAGGGATGAGGCTCCAGGGTCATCCCCACCCTACAGCAGGGCACCCGGTGCTTCTCGAACAGCTGCACCGCGTACTGGGGAGGCGTCGTGTAACCTGCTCCCTGAAGTACCTCCCACAAGATACGGGGAAAACCCTCTCGTGCAAGTCCGTCCGTGTGGGAATGTGCGTTCCCTCCTTCCGAGGATCCGTGAGAAGTCATATGTGTACGGTTAAGCATAAGTGAGAAAGAAAAAGAATTTTAAAATAAAAGGGGATCAAAACTCGACCTCTCGATGGTTACGACAATGTCACTAAATGTACTTAATCTGCCATTATCAAGTATTAAGGTTTTCACCAAATTTTCAAGTAGTTTAAGTAAAGGATGCATGCATGCTCGTCCTAAACAACCTCATTTCAACTCAGAGGGAATAGGGAAAAGCTCCCATCCCTTATAGTAGCCTGTAGGGCTTACTCAAATAGCCACCTAGCTACCCCTCTATCATTCTAAGGTTTCACGTCCTAGGTCTATCCTTATCGTCCTGACGATCTATCCAACATTTTTTTCTAACAAGTTTTACTTTCGAAAAGGATGGTATTTACAGTTTATTGATTCCTCTATGGTGGTACGAGCTCTGATACCAGCTGTGGCGGAACCGCCCGAATTATTCCAACTTAAGTGCCTAAGTCCCACCTTAGAGGCTAGACCACACTTAAATAGGAATAACACGTCAGTTCCTCGGATCTAGTCCGACGAGGCCACTAACAGGATCAAGTACCACGTACTCACTCGATGGTGAGGCATAGAGCAAATACAATAAAACATAAAACCAACATTAAGGAGTGTTAAATTTATGACAACATCATCGGAGTTTAAACGAAAGTAGTGATCATTGTTCGGAATGCAGCGGAATAAAACTAACGATAAATAAATGGAAGGATGGAGAAGCATGTCCCATCACTCCTCATGCTCCTCCTCATCCGAGGTAGGGTCCCACTCGACTGTCCAGCCCGGTGGCAAGATGGACGGCCAAGTCACTCCAGCAACCATGTCTTCCAGAGAACCTGTAAAATTATGCCACAAGCAAGGCTGAGTATACTAATACTCAGCTAGACTTACCCGGTGTGAGGAGTCTACTCCTCTACCTCTAGAAATGCAGTTGTTTGGCTGAGGGGTTTGGTTTGCCAAAAGCACTAGCTGAGTCTAAAATCATGTTTTAGCTTTTCAAGTTTTAGTATGATCCTTTTTAATTAGATATGTACCTAGCTAATCATACATGGTATCAAACATTTTTATCAAACAACATATTTTGCCAGTCACCTCATTTCCACTTGTTACTCAATGTAGCAGCATGGATCAAGCAGTCTCATTAGCTGTGAGAAGCAGACGATTCGAATCGAGTTTTTATCTTTGCAAGGTAAACCTAAACACACGACGTGGTGAGGCACTCCGTCCCCACACACATCAACTGTCCCCATCGATTCCCCGCCAGCAGAGAGGGGCTCACCGCCTTGGCGTACAATACCTCACTGATCCCGACTGCCGTCGTGCAGTGACCGCACTTGTACCCACCATAACCAGAATGGGAGACCACGTCTCAGGTCGTGTGAGGAGGGCAATCTGCTGCCAGGTTCAATCAGGTACTAGGCTTACCGATTTACCATATTTCTCGGCATATGCTTAGTACGTTCAAACGCTTGACACACGGTGCCACACCTTAATCCTTATTCCAATTTTTCGTCTCGTAGACAACCAATCCCCATGGATCGTTGTCCACAGACCAACATCGTTACGATATGAAAATGGATACAACCAATTCCTGACCTCGCGTGAGCGCTAGATAAATCACTCGACTTCTACCGAGATCCCTAATTAGTAAAGCAGCTACTCGACCTAGCATACTAGTATCCATCTCAAAAGGAATCCTGAGTTCATGCAACTAGGGTTTCAGTCAACTCCTACACTTAAGTGCACAGTAGAAGCCTACAAACATTAAGTGCAGTAAAATAGCATATATAACGGTTATGCATAAAACCGAGGCTTGCCTTCCAAAGCTGGGGCAGGCAGATCCTCGATGGCAGGCTCTGGTGCTGGATCCTGGGCTACCTCCTGAGCAACTCCTTGCTCCGGCACGAGGATGTATTCCCCGTCAGCGAGATTACAATCTATCGAATGCAATGAATGAGATATATGCATAAGTATGACATGAACATTTGTAAGGGTTATGCATAGTAAAACAGTATTACTTTAGTGTTTCTCTAGGGTTTCTTTTTGGACATACTTAAGGGTTTTGTATTTTCATCTATTTTTCCCAAGGTTTTCCCTTTTTCTCTTTCTATTGTTTTTTATTAAGCAGTTTTGAACTATCAGGTTTAGTCAACATTTTCCAAAAATGTTGTAAAAATTATAGTGGGTAAATATTAACATTTGTGGGTTCTCCTAAAAATTTGAGGTGGATACTAATTAAGATACAAAAACAAGTGTAAAAGGGCATTTTACACTATAGTTATGGTTTAAGTGAGGTTTATGTACCAAATTTTATTTTTTTTCCAGATTCATAGGTGTTATTAGGCCTCTATGTTAAAAATCACAGAAAAAGACCTACTGGATATTTAGTTGTGAATTTCTAAAGTTTAATGCCAAAAAGGTACTTATAACTAACTTGTTATTTGAAAAATATCAAACAACAAAACTTATATTTTTCCTATGTTCATAATAACAAAGTATTAGTTATCCCAAGGTTTGGGGTGTTTTCTCCTCAGGATTATTTCTCTAAGATTTTCCTAAGTTTTCATTGTTTTCATAAAATAAAAGGCATCTCATTTATTTTGTACTAAACAAGGGTCTAATGAAATTTTACAGTGAACTATATTAAATAAGTGAGCTAACAAAAATGTGGTTGCTCCATGGTTTCTATTTTAAACCACCTTTTCTATTTTCTTTAACTTTGAGCAAAAAGGATTTTAAATGGTAAAACCTACCTTAATTTGGTGTACTGAGGGGTTTACTATTTTTATACGGATTAGGGAGTGATTAAGTACTTCCCTGATTTTTCTTAACCTCAGTCTAACAGTGTAACTATTTTTCCCTCTATTATTTAGCTTTTGGCCAAATCAACATTTAATTCCAAACTTTAAATTCTTCTGCAATACTAAGGGGGTTTGCATTTTTCCTAGGTAGTTCACATTATTTAGATTCTGGCAAAATTGGTTTGACCAAATTTGGTTGAATAAAACTGAAGTTATGAATTTTACAAGCTCTGTTTGCATTTAAATTAGAAATATTAAAAAGGTTTTCTGGAAAACCAGTTTACACCGAGGTCACTGGGCTTTTCCTAAACCAGTTCTTTAACTTATACCCCAGCGCAACTATTCATCTGAGTCTCTGACAGTTCAAAAACCCCCCTGACTTCTATTCCTTCTTCCCCGAGGTCCCTCCCCCCTTTTGAACAGTACCCGTGAAAGGAAAAAGGGCGGTGCGGCTTACCGGCGGCGAGGGAGGTCTGGCGAAGGGTGGGGTTAGCTTCGGGAGGTCCTTGCAATCACAACAAGGTACAGCTCGATGACGGTGATGGCCGGAATCGGCCGATCCATGTGCGCAGGCGGGCGAGCTCGTCGGCGGTGTGTGCTCCGGCCTATCCATGGCGATACAGGTCAATCCAAGGGCACGGGAAACTTCACTGGGTGCTAATGAGTCGACCCGTGCAAGGAATCGAAGAATAACTCACCGTGGAGCTCAGTCTACGTTCGCCGGCGGTCGGGTGAAGTCTGGTGACCTTGATCCGGCGTCTCCGGTGAGTCAGAGCTCGATTCCTTGCCCTGGGAGCTTCGAGGGTTGGACGGGGTTGGGGATGGCTCTGCTGGCCGGTCTACGGTGGCGGGGGATCGGGCGGCCGCTGGCACGCCGTCTGTAGGGCAAGCTCCGGTGATCTCTTGCTCCGGTGAGGTTGAGAGCGTGCAGGGGAGTACGGCTGAAGCTTCGGCTGGCTTTATAGGCGCGGGCACGGGCAGGGGACATGGGCGTGGCTTGGCGCGGTACGGGCCGCTCGGGGTCGGGCGTTGGGCGTGCTCTAGCGCGTTCAGGGCTTATCGAACACGTGGAGGTGTTCTTCTGCCCATGTTCAACAGCTCGCCGAGATCGCAAACGTGCGAATCTTGGCAAAAATCCGGCGCAGGCCTCCTCCTAGCACCTAGGGTTGTCTCTTGTATGTGAGTTCCAATGGCAGATATGCCCTAGGTAGGGAGATTTGTGGATGCCAAATCTGGCTTGTCCCACTGTCCACCTCGCGACAAAAACGATGCCAAATCTTGTCAAACGAATTTGGCTCGGTTTCAAACTTTTCCAGTGGGTGCCTTAGGTGGTTTGGCACCTTTTTGGTATTCAGACCAAGTGGTTTTGGCGCCATTTACTAAGTGAACATGGTTGATCTTTAGATTAGGGTTAAAATTTGACTTAGAAAAGATTAGAGAGCTCTAGTGTGCTCTCTACTTAAGGGGTGAATTTGGGGTCTTCAAGGGGTCTTTTTGTAATGTTTCCTTTCTGCATTTGGTAGGTTACAATGTTACTTAAACTTTGGTCAAGGATTAGAATCATGTTTTGGCAATTTGATTAACTTATCCCCTGATCCCTTGCTTGGAAGTCTAGTGCCTTTAGGGGTCTTTAGGGCTTAACCTCTTTGGCTCAAGATGACAATTGTTCAAAATGTGTGGGTGAAGCTTTTATCATTAACCTTTCTTAGCTAACCCATGCTTCCAAGTTTTTAGGTGCTTCTTCTCTTCCTTTTTACCACATGTGATAACAAGTCATCAGTGCATAAATGAAACCATTGTCTTGGTAACACCTGCGGTGTTACAAATAATTACACCATATGACGACAATGATCCTCCGCAACCATAGTTGACTGGGAGATGATGGCCTAGTCCTCTCACGAACTCATCGTAGCATCCTTCATGATCCTCATCTTGGCGGTACCTATTCTTGACCTGGTGTGAATTTAGCAAGAGTGAGCTCACATATGTTCGTCGCTCAACAAGTTGTGGGGAATAATGTGCATGAGCTCACTTACGGTGGGGCTCAGGTGAAGTGTAAGGCTTACCAAGAAGAACATGGTTAAGGCTGAGCATTGCTTTTAATAAGTTGGTCAAAATTTTATTAGCAATTACTAAGTATAAGTTTATACCAACCCAATTAAATAAGAGATCACAATTAATAATAAATCCCACAATGCAATGCAAATGACAGATTAAGTTTAATTTCATAAGTTACTCATGTGAGTGTTTGAGCCGCTCTTGACCATGAGCACGACTGATATACCAGCTTTACACTCTACAAAGGCTGAACATCTTTACCCACAAGCCGTGATACCCATCTACCACGGAGTTGTACGGACCCCATACACCTCTACCGAGGAGGTGAGGTAGGGTAGCACTACGAGGCCTTTATAAAGTTCCACTAGCTTCAGAAAACCTGCTATGGTTTCTTGAGATGGGGCGATATAGGAATCGCTCGTCTGAAAAGCCATCACAGCATGATTGACCCGAGAATCTCCCTATATCGACAGCTCCTCATACTGCCCTTGCCCCTTTCGGGTAAGGTAGCCCTCCACTAGCTTTCCTAATTAGTTAGCCAAGGGCATCCCATACCACCCTTGTCGTAGCACTATTTTTCTGAGTAGTTCTCTATGTTTCGATTAACAAAATGATCTTAGCATGAACAATAATAATCCAACAATAATGATAAGGAATGATCATAATTCAGATGTAACATTAATCCCAAATCCAGGTAGAGCAATAGCAAGACTACCTAATAGTTCATTTGTTTGCAAGCTATAGGGTAAACAAAACTAGGGTAACCTATTAGGTCCCATCAAGTTAACCTAAACATGTCACGGTGATTATAGAGAACCTTATTAGGTAAAGAAAAGTGGTCCAGGGCACAACTTGCCTTTTTGGTGCAACTTTAGGTACTTCTCCAAAATGGTCTTCAGGCTCCTCGAGACGTCGCTTCTACTTGCAGCAATACATATAGATAGACATGTAATAGGTAAAAATAACATTAAACCAAACATGGAATCAAACTGCGTGATAATATTCTACACTTCGCTATGAGATCACATGTTCGAGAACCACTAAATTCGGAGTTAAAATGTAGGATTTATGGATTTTCTAAGGTTTCTAGACTTATTTTTGTACTAGAAATTAATTTCCAGATTCATTTTATTAATAAAACAACATTTAATGGACTGCGGGTGATAAATTCCAATAGCTCAGGGTTCAGTTTGTAAAGATAAGGACTCTTTCATAATGATTTTACTACATGGGTGGATGGAGGGTTGATTCGGAGATAATTCAGGGTTTCTTTTACAATGGAGTCGCGCGAAGGGGTATGGGCTGTTTCTGGCCGTTGGATCTCCGACAGGTGGCACAGATTAGGTCACGATGTCAGCACAAACATGAGCCATAAGATCATAGATCTATTATCTAAGTTAAATTTAACCTTGATTCAATCTGCACCGTTGATATCCACCTGACGGCTGGGATCTAATTCTACAAATGGGTATTGATCTTCCAATCCTGGACATTTATCAAAAATCTATTGTGCACGAGGGTTCCTCTACCTCTGACGAGAGCCCAGTGGCAGCGCCACCAAGCATGGCAGTGGCTCGCCAGAGACGCACCACCCGAGGCCCGAGGACTCTAAACTCCCCATCGATCAGTGCTATACGAAGCACAGAACGAGGCAAACATGAAAGCCATGGGGAGCATCCACACACACTGGCGAACGCCCTCAGCTGACCACCGAGGGCATGATGATGGCGGTGAAGTCCGACCATGGAGGAAGCAGACCTACGGCGCAGGCGCGCAGCGCATCTCCACCGAGAGAGTTCCGTTCCTTCAGTGGATTACTTCGCCCAGGGAGGCCTCGACTAGCTTTGGTAGACGCATGCTATCACACCCTACCATGCCTTGCACATCGAATGCCGGTGAAGACAATGGACCACACCGACAACATTGATTCCTCTGGTTCTCTCTCCCTCGGTTGGCTGGGCGGTGCGTGAGAGGGGACCCTAGTCTCCTGGTGGTTTGACTTATGTGATATGCACAAGGAGGCAATGATTCTACGCTACTTATACTCTAGAGGCGAACCTAGCTCCCCAACAACCTCGGTGGTTGTAACAGCTCCTGGTGGTTACAGACGGTTTTGGTTGAGATAGATATGGTGTGGGGGAGAAGATGAGCCTGACCGCAGGGTCCCAGATGCTAGCAACTCGTGCGGGGCTGAAGTTGACCGACAAAACAAGGTCCACATGCCAGTGGAACAGTGGGCATTCAATGATCCATTCGTGCCGACAAAACGGGCCCACATGTCATTGGCTTGGGCACAGCCATGTGTGATCAAGAGGGGAGAGCCGAACCTTGCTGGCTGGTGCGGTGATTCTGCTAAGCGGGCCGACTGGGTGGAATCCAGCCCAGGTACAAGTAAGTTGCTTTCTTTTCATTTTCTGTTTTCTATTTTGTTTTTTGTTTTAAATTTTAAAATTCAAAACTGGTTTCAAATTTAAAACTTAATTTAAATGCACAAACAAAAATCCACTATGGGATGCAAAGTTTAAATGTTAATTTAATTAGTTATGGTATATTTAAATAAATGTTTCTTAGATACTTACCTCATAGAAGAATAATTCCCCAATAAATATTGGAGGATTTTTCTAATTGTTTTCTATATTTTTTTCAAATTAAAATTTTCAGTTTCAAAGTTTTCAATCCAAATTTTGAATAATGAAAATTTAACATTACCATTTTATTTTGTTTTTAGAAAATAATTTCAAAGGTAAGAAAATACTTATTAAAAGACATTTCAATCTAAATCTTTTTTGAAGAGTTTTCCCAAATACCAAAATAAGATTTTTGGGTGTTGCAGGAGAATGCCCATCAGGACGAGGAGCAGCAAATCGGACTCAGAAATGACAGAAGCATAGTTGCCACAAAATGGAAGGTGGCTATTAGGGTTGATAGGAGGAATGACAACCGTCGAAGCCCCCTTCTTCCTCTTAGGCGTTATGGGACTCCTCACAAGCACGGAATCGGGCGAGGAACCACAGAATCGGGGGAATTTTGTAGGAAAGGGCACAGTATAAATAACGTTAGGGTTTTCTGTCTCGAGGAACCGTTGGAAATATGTATATACCTTGGCCTCACTGCAGTGTCACAAGTAACAACACTCTTAGATCGAGCCAAGTCGGACTGGCAGAAGGGAGTTAAGTCGCCAAGTTAAGTCGGTCGGAGGGCACGTCAAGCCACAAAATCAGTCGGCAAGGATCAGTCGCCAGGGATAAGTCGCGATGATGCTAAAAGTTGAATAGAGTTGAAAAGTGTAGCCCTGGTGAATAGAACTATGAATCATGATGTAACACCTCAAAATCTCATTTTGAGAATCAGGTAAAATTCTCCAAAGCTTTTGAGTTAGAATATTTTTTTAAAAAAACTTTTGAAGTCATATCCCTTAAAATAAATATCCCTCCTATTAAAGAGAAATTAAAAAGGGTACCCGTATGAAATTAGTCATCCCACTATTGAATTATAAGTACTCTCATGAAAGATTTAAGCTAAAAGCATAGCTTCGTGTAGTTATACATTAGAACATATTTCCCTAAAATAAATAACCATTTATTGGTTTATCATTATATCTAGAAGCATTTATTTGAAGGAAATAAATAATACGCAAATAAAGAATGAAAGTTGTATTCTTGCATTCATGCTGAAGTTCTTGAGTTATGCATTTGATTTTGAGTTACACTTTGAAAACAAATTAGAATTTAAAATCTAATTTGGAAAACTTGAAAATAGAAAACAAAAAGGGAAATAAGAAAGGAAAGAGGAAATTGTATTAAAGTCATTTACTATCGCTAGAATTAAATAATGGGAAGAAGAAATTACAAGAAGTAAAGGCATTATTCTAGTAAGAATTGTAAATTCAAAGTTTAAACATGAATTTAAATTTAGTTTTGGAACTGAAAATGAGAGAAAATAGAAAATAAGGAGAGAATAAAAAGAAAAATCCACTTCAGCCGCGTGGGCCGAATCTTCCTGGCCGGCCCACTTTCTCCACTGCGACAGCCGTTTTCCTCGCTGAGTCACAGACCACGGGCCCACCTGTCGGGTCCATCTCTCCCTCGCCTCCTACCTCGTGATAGGAGATCGAA
This sequence comes from Zea luxurians, assembly GCA_029449295.1. Lineage (NCBI taxonomy): Eukaryota > Viridiplantae > Streptophyta > Magnoliopsida > Poales > Poaceae > Zea > Zea luxurians. The sequence continues at coordinate 125,689,300 of JAOPSE010000009.1, forward strand.
GCTTCAGGCCTCCTTTGGCAGCTGTGGTAGAGGAGCCCAGGGGAGTCAGCACCCAGGGAGCATAATCCCTACTACCCAAGATCCCTGGGTGAGCACCGTCCGATGGGGCTGCCCTCCCCTATTGCTCTTTGGCAGCCAACAGCCAAGGATACCCTCCCCTGCTACAAGAAACTGGTAGCCAAGGAGTAGCCAGCAGCTAGTATGATATCTCCTGAATATTTACCTGTCATGCATCACTAGCAAATTGACCAGAAAATTGATTACAATTATACAAATTGGCAGCAGCGTATTGTAATTCAGAATATGTCAACGAGATCAAATATAAACATCACATGCACTCAAGTAGAGTTCATAAACATCACATGCACTCAAGTAGAGTTCATAAACATCACATGTACAAGTAGTAGCCCATGTGTGCAGCTACTGTACAAGACCAATGTCAAACATAGTCTCATAAAAAACATAGTCATAATAAAACATAGCCCAAAACAAATTTAACATATGTTTCACATACTCATAAAAAAATAGTATTTGGCTTGCCCAAAACATTAACACAACAATGACTATGATCATCTTGACTTTCCTTTGAATAGCTTCTATTTAGTACCAGAGAGCTCCATCCCTTGTCTCCTTGCAACAGCTACAAAAACATATAAATAGCTAACCAAATCAGATATTAGTTGAACATGGTTATATAGAAACAAAACAAGGTAACTAAATTAGAGCATGCAAAAAGATACATGTTTGTGGGGTGTCTTATCATGGTCATCATCCAGACACCAACAGCTCATAAGCAGACATGAAACAATGCTTAATTGAACACCAAGAAACTGTAGAAAGTAGTAACTTTGAGCGAGAAATTAGGCAAGAACTTGTTAAATGTCCTACGTTCTTGCTGTGATAATCTGGTTGTAAACAAGATACAAGAAGAATACTCACTTTGTTACTTCCAAGCTCTTTGTGCATGTAAACCTATGACGCACACAAAAGAGAACAAAAATCAGCAAAGCAAGAATGAAAGAATAAAAGGCAAGCTGAGGAAATAAACACTAGCTGTGATAATCTGGTCAAAGAAGAAACAAGAAGAATACTCACTTTGTTACTTCCAAGTTGTGTTGGGGAAGTGATATAAGTTCTTCTTCTACAAAATTTGTCATGCAAGTGGTTAGTATAAGAAATGATATAGCTGTGATTGTAGAAACTGAGTGCTTTATATAATTACCTGTTTGTCGATCTCGTCCCTAAGCCACAACAATTGGACACGTGGCCTCTGGCTGTTCAGAAATATTTCTCTGTTCTCCTCACACTTAAACACGCCCATTGCTGCTGCCATCTCCTCTTCAGTTAACTCTTCCATCGACTCTAACACACGAACACACTTTCCAATACAATATTCTTCCTTCTTGTTACATCCCTCAGCTTGCTGATCAATCTGATTTACCACATCAAGCAACTTATCATTATGTTGCCTTTTGTAATCCAAATATTCCTCAAGAACCCCAGCAATCTGATTTTGCTTACGCTTCCTTCCATGACTCTCCGCTCGCTGTTCTGAAGATGCCGGGGTGCGGTCATGTCCACCAATCTCAACACGGGTACTTGAAGATCCCAACCCATGCAAATTTGAAGAGATTTGGTTCAACTCAGGGTTAACCCCGAGGTCATCATCAATCCTGAAAGAGCTCATAGCTTCAGCTTCAGCTTCAGCTTGAATATGTAATTGTTGTCGGGATGATGTATGTTGCTGAGTTGATGTAAAATTGAGATCACCGGTGGCACAACTGCCATCATAGAGTGCTGACAACTGATTATACAAAGGGAATGGCCTTGACTAAAATTTCTTGACCTTTGGATTACTCTATTCATTATATAAAAAATATATTACAATTAGAATGTAACCAAAATCAAAATTAAATAAGAACGATTAGTCAAATGAAATAATAATGGTTAGTAAAAAACTTACGACAATTATATTTGCCCATATTGGTGGCTCCGCAATGATCATACCCATGGCCTCATTCCATCCAACACCACTTTGCTTGCGGGCTTCCTTCAACACCTTATAGTTTGCCTTAAGTTCCTTTTCTTTTTCCTGGATCTGTGCCTTTGTAAACTTAGCCAACGGGCACTTCTCATTGAACATTTGTGTCATAGAACGCCAACCTTCTGGTGCCCAACCATTCTGGCCCCGGTACTTCACATGATTGTGCTCGTGCAAGATGTCAACAAGAATCTTCTCATAGTTCATATTCCACGAAGCTCTAGCCATGACTACATAGTATACATTAGCCAATGACTATTACATCAAAATGATACTAATGATTATTATAATCATTCCACATCTGCATAGCAATTTGATCTCTAAGAGCATTTCCAGCATTGGACTAACTACTATACTGATAATTGCTATCTCCCTCTGGTAATTCAACAAATTGACTAGAATTGATGTTAGTTGGGTGCTAATCCAACCATCCATCTTCACCATTTAAACCTCTAATCATGTTATGAAATGAAACTGCTGCTGATGGAATCAAAACCTGAGTCTCTATGGGATAAAAGGTGCCCACTTTGAGGATGGGAAATCGCTTCTTCAAGACACCGATGGACCTTTCTATGTGGTTGCGAAGGAGGGCATGAGAATGATTAAATAACTCCTTATAATCAGCATATACAGTACTCAACCCTCGCCTCCGATATTCACTTAGATGGTAAGAAACTCCTCGATATGGGGCAATAAAAGAAGGAGTGTTTGCATATCCCCCATCTACAAGATAGTATTTACCATCTGGCACTCTGAAACCCTTTCTTAAAGCTGATTGAAGAACCCCCGCATCAGATGCGGACCCTTCCCACCCACATGAGATGAATGTGAAATTCAAATCGAAGTCACACGCCAACATCACGTTTTGAGAAAGGGTTCCTTTTCGATTTCTAAATGGAGGGGCTCTCTCTTCACTAATAGTTATGGGGACGTGTGTCCCATCAATTGCACCAATGCAATTTTGAAAGTAAGGCCAAAACCGAGGATTGGATGTAATCTTCACATGTGGTTGGTTTACACTTGGGAACTTCACAAATCTTTGAGTTAGAGCAGGGATTATACCAAAGAACTCGCTTATCTTTCTATGTATGGTTTCCCCGCTATGCTGAAATTCTTTTTGTAAGATAGCATTGCTAGCATTTTGAGATATCATGTACATGAATATCCCAAGATGCTCCTCAATGCTCATATTTGAAGTGTCTTGCAACAATCCTTCCCTTCTAAGATAGCTTGCTACAGCTCTAAAGATCTCTGGCTCCATTCGAAACTCAGATTTGCACCAGCTCTCATGACCATCAAGCATTTCTCTAATTTTTCGTGCACCACTACGACAAGAAGTGTGTACTGGCCTCTTTTCAGAATAAAGGGAAGCATATATAGCTGGAACTAACACAAAAAATAACTCATCATCATCCTCCTCCTGTTTTAAATGTTTCCTTATCAACTCAATTCTAGAACCCATTTGTTAGTATCCCTAAAACAAATATACCACAAGCAGGTTCAGGCTTAAATCAAAACTGAAAGTAATGCATACTCCATAGTAAACCAAATATACCTATCAGTAGCCGTGAATTTAGCCTACAGTTCAGAGCCCACACTGATCTGTATGAACCAAGCAAAAAAACAGATAAGCAGTACTGTATTAGTGTATTTAGTATTTTTCTCATACTGCTGTAGTTCAGTAGACCACCAGTTTATGTTCAGTAGACCACCAGATAAATAGGAAATAGATAAGCAGTAGACCACCAGCAAAAAAAAATTATTACCTTCAACCTTCCGAAGAAGCTTCTTGACCTTGTGCTGAGGAGGTCATAAGCAGTACCTGATGAATCTTGCCAAAAATGAAAAAACGCAATCAGGAGAAGCAGTACGTGAGCTGAGGAGGTCGTAAGCAGTACGTGAGCTGAGAAGCAACCAAGAAGAGGAGGCTGGCGCGAGAAAATGAAACTACTGCGCGCGAGGAAGAGAACGGGGCTCTGCTGCTTTGCGCGAGGAATAGGAGGTCGCCGTGCGCGAGCTGAGGAGGCCACCTTGCGTGAGGAAGAGGGGGGTATGCTGCTCTGTGCGAGGAAGAGTAGGCCACCGCGCGCGGCGAAGAGGAGGGGGCTTTGGTGCTATGCGTGAAGTAGAGGAGGCTGTCGTGCGTGAGACACCATGCGCGAGGAAGAGGAGCGTGAAGAAGAGGAGGCAGCTGTGCGTGAGACGCCGTGCGCAAGGAAGAGGAAGCAGTGGACGACGACGAGTTCGAGAGGGAGGCGGCGGCTTCACAAGAGTGGAGACGGGGAAACCCTTCCCGACCCTCTGAGGCCGGGGGCGGCAACACCGTGCTCCTCCGTGGATCGGGCCGGGGTGCGTGGTCACCAAACGAGAAAAAAAATGCCCGAGGGTGATTTGGCCCGCGGTATTCGGGGCCAGAGAATGGGCCGGGATCCTCTCGGGATCCTGGGCTGCCAAAGGAGGCCTCACTGTTGTGCACAATCCGCGGGGAATTCGTCCTTATCGTTGCTGCATATCTCCTTGGCCGAACTCCATAGAATCCACGCTCCATCACTAACAGGTAGGGACCACCCGTCAGGCTGATCCCATCCTCAACAACCCGCTCGGGCATTGCGGCTGGCACCCAGCCTTCTTCCTGCGGATATGATGGACGGCAGCGCGGGGGTTTGTTGGGGGGATTCGATCACAAGATGTCGGTTGATTTGCCCCGCTTGGCTCGGACTCTCGGGTATATATACGGCCCTTCCTTCGACCGTCGAGATCCACCGCCACCATCAAGCTCGGGTGTGGGTCGCCGCCATGGACTGGAGTTCGAGATGGTTGTCTGCCACCGCAATCCTGCTCGTTCGCCGCCGGCATCTGCTTGTGCGCATGCTGTACAGCGGGGTCTGGGTATGGCGCTCGGGACCGTTTTCACCATGGACCAGGACGCCACGTCAGCACTGTCTGTGGAGGCATCCGCCGCCGCTGAGCTCGGAAGCCTCCAGCTCGAGCTCTTCTTCTCCGCCCGCCGTTCACCCACCATTCCCAGGTGCATCCGGCGCTGGCAATTCTAATCCGAAGATCCAGGTGTCGTCGTGATGGAGGCCAGTGGGACCGGCGGGAATTTCTTGCCAAATTACCAGTGGCGCGCCGTGCTACTATTTGTCGTGGGCAGCGTGGTCGCTCCCTGGACTCATGGTACACATACATTCGTCATGTTCGCCATACCATTATCCACGTATTGCGTCAATCGGTTTATAGATTAGGGCGAGAGAGGGGAGATTCGTGTGTCACCGGCGAGAGCTCACCGGGTGGCAATGGCGGCGCCACCGTTCGCGATGTTTTGGGTTGGGGTGAAGTAGGAGAAGCCACATGGTCTATTGGATCTTATTCAACGGTTAGGATTAGAATGTGTTTACCCGTTCGGTTTATTTGAATCTGGGCCATCAATAGTTGATCGGGCGGTGCAAGTGTAGCTCGCGCTTCGGACCGTGGATCCATGATCCAATGGGTACGATTGTGTACCGATTCGGATATTATGGTGATCTAATCGGGACCGTCTAATGCGGATCGGACGGTTCATGGTGGTTGATACCCCTTCGGCCTCGCGACTTTTACAAAAGAAACCCCCTGGTTTCCAGTATTCAACCCGTCGTCCATGCAGATGTTGTTCTGAGTCTTGGGAACACATGTACAGGGGCCCCTGTACTCTACAGAATTTGATGCACGGTCCAGAGTGTAATAAAAATAAAAAAATAGTTCAGGAAATTGATTTTAATACAAAAATAAATTCAAAAACTTGTATAAATCATATTAAATCCATTTTAGCTTCAATTTGAGTCATTCTAGTTGCAATAATTTTGTATTAATATTGTTTATCACCTAGTACCTTTGTTTAACCGTGAAACTTGAATTAAAATTGTTCAATTGAGTTAATCTATTCTGGGCGCTAAATAATTTCAGAAATTCATAACTCAATAACCGTAACTCTGTTTTGATCCATTCTAGTTGCATTAGTCTCACAATGATATTTATTATCATCTGGTAACTTTGTTTTGTCATGAAATATAGCTTAAAATGTTGCACTTAGTCTATTCTATAGTTAACCACATGGATCTTCGGAAAACCATAACTTCATAACCGTAACTCTGTTTTTAGTGGTTCTCGAACCCGCAATCTCGTTGTGATGCATAGATTATTATTATGCAGTTTATTCTTATGTTTGGTGTAATGATAATTTTTCATATACCATGTTTGTCTGTATTGCTACATTTAGCAGTGAGGACACGTGTCATCTACAGAGCAAGTTGGTACCTGGAATCTCAAGTGCTAGGCAAGTTGTGCTCTTGATCACTTCTTTTTACCCAGTCATGTTCTGATTAATCATAATGATCTACATAGGTAAATTTTGATGGGACCCAATAGGTTACCCTAGTTTGACTATCTTTATACCTTGTTACAACTGAATCTTTGAGTAGTACCTGCTATTGCTTTATGTGGTTTTGGGTATAGAGATACATTTTATTCATGATTATATTTTATTATGAGTTGTTATTTACTGTTCATGTTAAGATCATTATGTTAATTGGAACATGGAGAACCACCCGGGAAAATAGTGCTACAACAAGGGTGGTATGGGACGTCCTTGGTTGACTAATTAGGAAAGCTAGTGGAGGACTACCTTACCCGAAAGGGGCAAGGGCAGTAGGGGAGTGGTCAGTGTAGGGAGGTCCTTGGGTTGATTTTGTTGTGATCGCGGTCAGGCGAGGGATCCCAGCATTGGAGCTTCCTAGAAACTATAGCGGGTTTTCTGAAGCTAGTGGAACTTTGTAAAGGCCTCGTAGTGTTACCCTGCCTCGCCTCCTCGATAGAGGTGTATGGGATTGGCCGTCTCTTGGCAAATGGGTAACATGACTTATGGGTAAAGATGCGCAAACTCTGCAGAGTGTAAAACTGGTATATCAGCCGTGCTCACGGTCATGAGTAGCTCGAACACTCACATGATTAATTTATGGAACTAAATTCAATTTGTCATATGCATTGCATCACAAGTGTTGTTATTACTTTTGATCTACTACTTAATTGGGTTGGTATTTACTTATACATAGTAATTGCTAATAAAATTTTGACCAACTTTAAAAGCAATGCTCAGCTTCAACCACCTTCTTTGGTAAGCCTTACACTTCACGTGAGCTCCCATCTTTGGTGAGTTCATGCACATTATTCCCCACAACTTGTTGAGCTATGAACGTATGTGAGCTCACTCTTGCTGTCTCACACCCCCCCACACACAAGTCAAGAACAGGTACCGCAGGATGAGGCACATGGAGGATGTTGTGATCTGTTCGTGAGAAGTCTAGGTCGTCATCTCCCAGTCAACTTTGGGTTGTTGGATCGTTGTCTTCATATGATGTAAATATTTATTTATTTTGTATAGAACTCCTATTATGTAGTAAAGACGAGACATTCGATCATGTGCCATGATTCATCATATGTGTGAGACTTGGTCCCATCACACCTGGTGATTATGTTCGCGCCCGGGTCTTGGTGCCCTAAAACCCTTGTCAAAAACTAAAGAAGATCAAACTACCTGCTTTATTTATCAGAGTAGAAGCACTGATATAGAGGAAGGACCAGTCCATTATGAAGTAACCCTCGCAAAAAGACTGCTACTTCTACTACTGCTGTTACTACTACCACTACTGCTACTACTACTATTACCACCACTGTTGATACTACCACTATACATACTACATACTACTACTAACTAAGCTGAAGGCACCTTGCCACCGACGTTCCCGCCCTTGCTGCTGTCGCTGCTGCCTTTGCCATCCTTGCCGCATTCGTCACCACCATCGTCGTCGTTGCCTTTGTCACTGCCACCACCATTGCCTTTGCCTCCATCACTGTTGTGGGCTTTACCGAAGCCATCGCCGTCGCTGCTGTTGATGCCCCCTCTACTGCCGCTGTCACCACCCTCGTCCCCGTTGTTATACCCATCGTTGTCCTCATCCTCCTCGGACTCCTCCTTCTCAGACTCCTCAGAGTCATCGAAGCTAGCTTGTTCGATGCCACGGAGGTAGGCCCTCTCCCCCACCGACAACCCCATAAAGTCATTTGTGCAAATAGAAGACGGGGAGCTAGGGGACGAGGGAGGGGACCACTCGTCAGAGAGCTCGGAGTCATCGAAGTCCTCCGATGGCAGGGTCGAAAGACGCCTCCTCTTGCAACCCTTGTCTTTCTTCCTGCCCGTACCGCCTTTCTTGCTTGCCATAGGAGTTTTAGAAATGGAAGAAGAAAGCATTAGAAGAGGAAATGAGGGTGAGTGAAGGATTTCACTACACGTGGTTGGCTTATTCAAAGAAACGAAAGGTTGCCCTTTCGTATTCCAACCGTACAATGAATAGTTGTCAGCCTTCAAGAGTCATTTAAATTTCCCAGAGCTGCACACTTCTGTCACCCTTTAGCATGACATGACACCAGGATTTAGTAAATCAACCACTTAGGTGCATCATTATGCCCCGTCAATCCAGGCAACTGTCCTCTGGACAAGACGACATACACATCCACCCATTGGACGCACCCATTGGTTGCACATATTTGATGTTCTAGAAAACGCAATCTACGAAATTTCAAACAACAGTCCTGCAAAATGACAAACTCAAGATCGACAGAAGTTTACTGTTCAACCCTGAGTCAACCAGACCTCTATCAGCTAAGTTTAGTCGGTAGCCTTAGCAAGCTCTTGGCCAAACACACCCTGACTGGAGTTCAATCGGTATGGCTTCAGTCGGCCTAATCACATTCAAGCCAAAGTCAGTCGGCAATATGTTGTTAGACCTAAAGCATGATCAACTTACAACCGAAGAGATAGAATAAATACCAAAAAGGCAAAATCTTGGGACCTTCGAGTTGATTATATACTTAAATCAGCTCAAAGCTCGGGGGGCTACACCCATTGGGTGCACCTGGATCAGAATGTAAAAAAAGAGAGAGAAAGAAGAAAGACGCCCTCAAAGAAAAAGAGAACAAGTAACCCAGCTCATTCTTGGAGTCCCGAACCAATTACCCTTAAAAAATTGGCTCGAGCCTCGGGGCTCGTGGGAGATAGATGTATCATGGGTCATCATCACAAGGAAACATTACATGGGCCCTGAACAGATCCCTGATATAGTTGTCACCAAGATGTGCTATTGGGCCGACCTTTAGGAAAACAGGTGCTACCGGGAGGATGACACGCTCAGCCAGAAGGATTTCGAAGAGCACAGCATAAAGACGTTATCTATGCACATATATCGCAGAGGAGCCAACAGGATTCTGAGTAACGCGCCCAGCATGTGACCGGAAAGCAGATCACTTGACGACAAACTCAAAGGGAAATAACCACCGGAAGAGTTGGTGTGCGATAGAAGTGGAAATAGATAGACTCAGATATGATTAGATATGTTGTTACGATCTACAAAGGAATGTCTCCCCAGCTGGTTATATAAAGTTGAGGGGATACCCCCTACAAAACACTCTCTAGACATTCTTCTCATCGCAATGACACCACCATTAGAGTGATAGGAAATCTCATCCATCACCACCCGCAAATCATCTGTAGTCTATGAATCGCCATCAAACTCAATACACAACACCAAACAAGACGTAAGGTATTACACTTTTAGGCAGCCCGATCCTGTATAATTCGCTTGTGTACCGACATGCTCTTGCACGTACCATCGAGTCGTGACCAATGACACCGTCCTCCCAAAAGCACTGTGTGGGTTACCCCATAGTGTGCAGTCAGGGCCTAAACACCGACACAACCTCACTTTGAATTCACTACACGAGATATCCACCAGCATTGGAGGGATATAGTGATTCCAACTGGATCTCGGATGTTGATGAGATGAAAGCCACGAGTGGCTATGTGTTTACGCTTGCTGGTGCAATAGTTTTGTGGAGGTCTTGTAAATCGACTGTATTTAACCAAGTCCACCGAAGAGGCTGAACTTGTAGCACTAGAAACAACTACTGACGAGGCTGAATGGCTAAGAGAGCTATTGATGGCTTGCCTTTACTTGAAAAGCCAGTATCACCTATCCTAATGTATTGCAATAACCAAACAATGCTAGCTCGGGTTATGAATGCAAATGATAATTCAAAGTCCAATAAGCACAACAAGCATAGACTAAAATATTTTAGAAAGATGAAAACTCTAGAGTTATAGCTGTGAGCTATGTGAAAAGCGAAAATAATTTGGCAAGCCCTGTTGGGGGTCTTCTTCTCTGCCGAAGTTTCTCAAGACAAAGATGATATCTGTAAGCAACAAGAACGAATGCCGAAGTTACAACGAACATGTGTAAAAGAGCCAAAGGATGACAACTTCGGCTTAAGGAGGCGAAGAAGGTCAAACATAATGTTGAGTTGAAGAGGAAAGACTAGTTAATCCCTGATGTTTTGTATTAGGATTATTTGTATATGTTGAGGTCATAAATGTATTTTTACTTGAGTTGTGTCCCGTGCTTATAAATAGGTGAACAGTACCCCCATACTATTCACGTTGTATTGTAATTGCTCTCGCGTCATCACCTTCAAACAAGCCGAAGGTATCAATGTAATATAAACTTTGACAATGTTCATACATTTGTTATAAAATAAATATGTGAATGGATATCACATTTCGTGTATATAAATTCTTACTTTTATGAATGATGAAGACTTGTTCTTCACGACCTTCGTCCGAAGATCATTATATTTGAAAGGAGATAATGCTTCGAAGGACGAAGGTCCTTAATGTTTAACATTTGTGTTGCCTTGTTTTTTATTCATATCAATCGAAAACAAGTGAACAACAGGCCCTTTCACAAAGGGATTATCATGGAATGTGATTTATGTGATGCCTAAGAACATGGGTATGAGGCCCACCTGAAGTTGCGCCACAATGGTAACCTATCCTTTTGATCGAAGATCCCGTGATTTAGGGTTTAGGAAAACAAGTTGTCTGGTGTAACCAAAAAGAGTACATTTTAAATAAATAAATGTACCCATGTTCAATTGACACCAAGTTCTCTTTACTGTATGGAAGGATGGCATAAAGCCTTAATGTTCTTCGTTGTGAAGATATTAGCCTACAAGATTTCTTGAATGAAAACACATACTAGCTCAACTATAGGTCTCAATTCGTGAGAATAGGGTGTTATCCTAAAAGCTCATGAGAAGATACAGGAGCAAACCGTTAACGCTCCAGACAGATGAGATTATTTAGCAACCTAGTATCAGTTTTAATTTCAAGTGAAATCTTGACACACAAGACTGAGACTTCAAGGCCTAGTCCATTCTTCAGTTGTGAAAAGATGAATCTTGATATTCTAGCTATGAGTTCAACTCGTATGGGGCTATTCTGAAAGACTGGTATATACAACAATTCTATGGCATAGTGATCCTTTGTTCTCTTTTCCTTGCTTTGGAATTGGTGGGGATTGTTGGAATTTAGGCCCATTTGAGTGGCCCATTCAGTTGAAATTCCAAAGGAAAGTGGTTGTTGGTTTTTAGTCCCACATTGCTAGTTCAAGGTGGTACATACCAACTTTTATAGCTACGCTCATTCCCATGTCTAAATAGATAAAGTAATGGGAGAGAGAGCATGCTCACATGCACTCGCGCGTGTTTCCTTGTATTTTGTGTGTGTAATATCGCGTGACTTGTGACTTGTGACGCACGACCGTGGCGTGTCATTTCTAGCCACTTGTATCCTTCATTAATTAATTTTTGACTGTTGACATTTAATACATATTCTATTGTCATAATCATAGTTAATTGGTCGACTGCCAATTAATGGGCGTATTAAAGGAAAACGGTTCCATGAGGGTAGTCGCGCCTATATTAGGCCCCGAATGCATTTAGGTTTGGGGCTCTCGAAATTCTCTTCCATTTTTCCTTCTTCCTGCTTTGGAAAGCTACGTTGTGGTGATTGAGTTGTCATGATTTCATCGACCATCTTCCTTGGCGTGCACTGTAACACCCAAAATCCTATTTTGGAGTTATAAAAGTTTCAAAAAGATTTCAGTTAAAAGGGTGTTTTAAATATAGATAAAGTATATTATGTAAAGTAAATAATAACATTTAAAAGTTTGGTAATGCAAAATTTTATACAAATTTTAAAACTAGAGGATAGTTTGAAACCCAGAAGAATAAATAGTAGAAAAGATTATCTCCTTCATGAACTATATTTTTAGAAAACACTCTTTAAAATATTTGAATTAAAGTAGTCCTTGATAAATATTATACTTTACTTTCTCTTAAAGTAAATAGGTTATTTGAATAAACCTCTAAAACTAGCCACATATTTAAAATATATGCTTGAGAGGAAATATATGTGTGAAGCATTTACCTAGCAAATAAAAGCAACTAAAATAATATATAAAAATATATCTAGTTCATGCTGGAATTATTTTGGTTGATGCATGTACTTTGAAAAGGATCGGCTGGGCCGAATCCCTATCCTGGGCCATCCTGGCCCAGGACTACACCGTGCACACTCGCGCCTTGCTCATCTCTGCGCCAGCCCATCTCCACACACATGCGGCCCACCTCCCATATCTGCACATGTCGTGCTCAGGCTTCTGCCGTGCGGGCCCTCCCGGTTAGCCTCCCTTCGCCCGATCTCGACTCGTACACGTAATCATGTGTACTTCAATGTGGGCCAACCTTGTTAGCTCCATCACCATCTAGGTCGTTGCATCCGCACACAGGATCACGCGACAACGCCGCTGAGATGTCCGTCCCGATCTGGCTAAACCTCATCGCTGACCTTTGCTCTTGGTATAAAAAGCTCGCCCCATGACCCTTTCCTCACATCTGAAGTCGCCACTGAGGAACCCTCGTCACGTGAAGATGTTCACAGAGACCATGTGGGAAAGGAGAGCGTCGCCACGTGCCGTCTTCGCCTTGTCGTCGGTTTTGTCCTTAGTTGATGTCGTGGGTCAAACCCGGGGGACCGCAGATGCTTGCACGAACGTCACCCAAGCTGGAACCACCTTGGTGATGACTGAATTCCCCGCATACACATGAACTATTGGGTAGTTTGGCTATGCTCTACCTGGTTTTTTGGGAAATAATGCTAAGAAATATGATCATGCTTTATCATTGTTACTAGATTATTTATTGTTCACGATAAGATTATGGTGTTAATTGGAACATGGAGCTTAACTTGAGATAATAGTTCTACCACAAGGGTAGAATGGGATGCCCTTGGCTGATTAATTAGGAAAGCTAGTCTGACTTAATCCTTTCCCGAAAGGGGCAAGCGGGATGGATGAGTGCAGGTATAGGGAGTTCCTCAGGTCGGACTGTCAGTAAAGCTTTTCGGACGAGGGATATATCGCCTTCAGCCTAGAATCTGTAGCGGGTTCTCTCATCTAGTGGAACTTTGTAAAGGCCTCTCAGTGGATCCCTAGCCATTCACCTTGGGAGTGTCTAAGGGTCTTGCAAACCCTGGCTTAATTGGAAACACGTCTTGTGCGGTAAAGATGTGCAACATCTGTAGAGTGTAAAACTGGTATATCAGTCATGCTCACGGTCAAGAGCGACTCAGGACTCTCGCATGATTAACTTCTAGAATTAAACTTAATCTATCATTTGCATTGCATTATGGGGTTTATTATTAATTGTGATCTCTTATTTAATTGGGATGGTACTCACTTATACTTAGTAACTGCTAATAAAATTCTGACCAAATTATTAAAAACAATGTTCAGCCTTAACCATCTTCTTTGGTAAGCCTTACACTTCACATGAGCCCCCACCGTAAGTAAGCTCATGCAAATTATTCCCCACAACTTGTTGAGCAATGAGCGTATGTGAGCTCACTCTTGTTGTACTCATACCCAGATCAAGCACAGGTACCACAAGAGGAGGAACATGAAAGATGCCATGATGAGTTCGTGAGAGGTCTAGGTTGTCCTCTCCCAGTCAACTATGGTTGCGGAGGATTATTTTTGTCATATGATGTAATTATTTAGCTATTTTGTATAGAACCACTATTATATAATAAATATGTGACATTGATATCTGTACCATGAGTCATCATATGTGTGAGACTTGATTCGCGCCCGGGTTTACCCTTAAATCTGAGTGTAACATGCACTGAGGAGGCGAGTGGTATCTCCGAACCCATGCCGTCGTGAAGCCTGCACGAGGGGCGACAATAAGGTTTATAAGCAGCGCAACCTACGTGACCGCTCGAAGTCATTAAACGACGATCTGCACTACCTAACGGACGAATCGACGCATCAGCATCGACGACCTGTTTTGTCTACTTTTGTGCTTGATCAACATAAGCATCGGCAAGCCCAACATGAGTAAACATGTTAATTCGGTTGTTTATTGTGTTGATATATATGTTTCTATGTGTAGTGCGCATAAGTGTTTTGAATATCTATGAAATTTGCCTCGATTTAAAATCTGGTTTTACAATATTACGCAATTTTCCAACATATTCATCTAGTTCATTGCATAGAAATACAAAATCGATTACATAAAAACTGATCTGACTATGCCTAAAAGAATCATAACATTTTGCCTGATTCTGGACGTAATTACTTGCATAAATATGTACATAGTTTACATAAATAATAATAATTGTTAGCATAAAAATGGATAGAAAGAATAATAAACTTTTTTGAACCAATTTGTTGCAAAAAAGAACTGCATAAAAGTATCAGCTCCATAAATAAATAAGGTTTCATTAAAAATAGGGTTTATGGTGCTAACATCATGTTCCTATCCCCTAGTTGTGACATCCATGTGAACATGACGCAATTCTTTTGTGAAAAACATTTGATGACTTAAAAATGAAATCATTCTGATATGATAAAACTATGATTTGATTTTGTACTAACATTGTTGATGTTCATTCCCTCACATGCTAAAAAGGCTTCAGAAATCTTACCGATGAAAGTACAAGTGGTGATAGAAAATCGATGGGAGGAAACAGTGTTGAATGCAAAACAATGTGTGGATGGAGAGGGCGAGATGCTTACCGATGTCGACCAAATGTGCTCGCTTGAGGCTTCAGATACCGAAGAGGGGTTGGTGCCGCCCGATTCGGTCGCAAGGTTCTAGTGGAGCAAGGCGTCGGAGCGTGGTTGGGAACTCCAGGTGCTTCACTGATGGAATAATGGAACTAGAATTCGAGGAGATGCGAGGGTAATGGTTCCGTGATTTTAGGCACACGATTGTTTCCTTTTCAACGGTGTTGTGGTTTTAGGCGCATGGGTGTGTTGCTATGGTTTGGTTGAATCGTGTCCGGGTGGGAGGCCAATACGTGAGGCATGGGGTCGGTATATTGGAAGCCCAATAGTTACAGAAAGCCCTAGCTTCCCCTGGACCGTGCCAACAACCAGACGCATGCGGTCGGGTGCCCAACCCCCCATCATGCACGCGCAGGTGCATGAATGCAAATTCTATTTTTTTATAGATTTCATAAGTATGGCAGATCGTGAGAGTTTTCATTGCATGTGCACAAATTTTAGATGATATTTTCATTTCCACTGCATACGCACAAAAATTGGATGGCTCTGTAAATCTAAGATCACTCCAACAGTCATGCAACTAGGCTCGTTAGAACCAATTTATGGTATATACTGATATTAATTATGTTACATGGTGTAGTTATTTATGCAATTCGGTACACTGCGTAAAAATCTGTTTTCTGCTGCATGCGCAAATTTATGATGGCAGGAACGTGTGATGAAAAGAAATGGATTGGCATAAATATAGGATCGCTTCAACAGTCATGTAGTTGGGCTCGTTACAACCAGTTTATAATATATATTGATACTAATTATGCTACACTATGTAGGTATTTATGCAATACGGTACACTGCATAAAATTCTGGCATACGCTTCACTGGTGGCAGAGTTATGTAAAATACCCGCAGTTATGAACGTAAATTCTGATCCAACATGAAAGCTTTTGAAAACCTCTTGA
Organism: Zea luxurians; assembly: GCA_029449295.1. Lineage (NCBI taxonomy): Eukaryota > Viridiplantae > Streptophyta > Magnoliopsida > Poales > Poaceae > Zea > Zea luxurians. Next base: position 125,705,295 of record JAOPSE010000009.1, read on the forward strand.
TGTTGCCAGAGATATGTATACAAAGTGACAAAAATATGTACACGATTGTATGTTGTCCTTTCACCAGGAACATGCATTCAGGCGCGTCCCCCACTAGACGCATGCATGCAGTCCCATCTTTATGGCAGATCTGAAAAATATGACAACAACTACGCACATGCATGTGGTTCCTATTTTTATTCAGATCCAAAAATTATGGTATGTCGTGAGAGTTTCTATTGCATACGCAAAAAAATTGAATGACATTTTCGTTCCCATAGCATACACACAAAAATTGGATGGCTAATATCGCGTAAAGCATAAATCATTGTAGAAAATTGTATAAATAGCTACACCGTATATTATAATTAATAAAAAAATTATAGTATAGGCTCAACCAATATCCGCATGCATAAACAAAAAATTAGAGGAGATCATCGTTGGAGGACGCCGTCGAAGCCACCGGATTGAAAAAGTTGGTCACCGAAGAACGACTGAACCGCCGTGTAGACCGTCGATCCTAGCAGCCCGCATCTCGTGCGACTGTCATCGTCGCCGGAGCCACCTGCGCCCGACGTGGCAACCACCGCCCGAGACGGCCGCCCCTCAAGGAGCACTGCCGCCACTCGCTCGCCTCAGGCTATCCGCAACCGTTACCCCTAAATTTTTCCCCCTATATCACTTTTTCCCCCTATTTTTCCCTCTATTTTTTCATCTCCCGCAGCGGTTCCCCCTAAATACTCCCCCTATACCCCACTACCACTATAAAATATCATTTTCTATACCAACTATCAATTTTTTATCTACTAACAATTACTCGTGGATCCACAGCACAGTGTTTATGGTGATGAACAGTGACACGCTATATCTGGGGGGAGAGAGAAGGGGACCGACACGTAAGGGGCGCTGTAGGGGGCACCGCTGCGGCCATAGGGTGCCCCCTACGCGCCGCATGCAAGGGGAGGGGGAAGGGCAGCGTACACCGCTGCGGTTAGTCTCATGCCCCCCACCGCTCACCTGCCTCGTGGGTCGGCGTCCCTCGTCCTCTATGTTAAAAAAATATCTTAATACTATCTTTATGCATCTTCAAATCTCATGATCAGTTTGTCATACAAAATGCTCCGTAACGATAGAAATGACCCTGGGAAAAATATTTTATAACATAACTCATACGTGAAGAAACAAAAAGGCTTGTCAATGGTGTGATTTGATACCGTTTAACTTTTTTCCCTCTCTAGCTTAACTCAAAGGCGCAGAATACAACGTTAACTTCGAATTTCTATCAGTTTCAATTTCTCGTTAATTTATATCTGTTTTTATTTTAAAATATACAATATTTTGATAATAACATATGGTAATCTCCTTCGTTTCTATTATTGTACAGCACCAGTTGTTTTTATTTCCACCGCAATTCATTTTGCAAAAAAAAAACTTTTTATATTTCTTTTTTATTTAACCCATGTTTCAAACATCTCCTTCTCATAGGGATTACAACATTGGTTATTGCCTACACATTCACAGCCACCTAATCAATAAAGATCTAAATATCCCCTTCTTGTTTTATGTAAAATTAAGATAAAAATTATATATAAATAAGGATTTAAATCTTAATTGTTGGTTTCACATTCACAACCACTTAACTAACAAATTAAACACATACATTTTTGTGTTTTATTCAAACGGAGTTTAATTAAATGAAATGATATATAAAAACAGTAGCAATACAGGTGCATATGACTAATTAACTTTAATAAACACATCGACATGCATTATGTCAGACCACAATAATAATTATAGTACATGCGGGGGCCGGGAGGCAAGTGTAGAACATAAGGCCTCACTACGTGGGCCAACATTGCTCCATGAATCCATGATAGCGCGCCATGCGGTCACGGCGTCACGCGCACGAACTACTCGTTCCTTTCTAGACGTGGCCTGGCTCGCACCGGCAAAGCAAGCTGCCAATGCCCAGGCTTTACATCTGCAACAGCAGTTACGCGCGTACTCATGCAGACAGGCTATGAATGCGAGAGCTGTTTGGTTGTCCACTACCAACAGCTCCAACAAGGTCCCCTAAAGGGTTCTCTACCCTAAATATAGAGGACCAAACGGTTCTCTACACTCTCCAGCAACGTCCTCTAAACGGTCCTTTAAGTTTAGAGGACGCTGCTGGATTCTCTATATATAGAGTTTCTCTAAACGATCCTCTATTCATTTGACTACTTTAAATAACCGGTTTAGCAAAACTAAAATATGTACAATATATTTGAGAGTATGATAAATACGTATGTACAAAAAATAAAATTAAAAAATGTCTTTAATATGGGTATTTGAGTATAGAGAACGTGATTTAGAGGACGTTGTTGGAGAGAAATGAGATATAGAGGATGAAATCTTTTAGAGCAGACTGTAAAAGACAGATATAGAGGATGAATATAGAGGACGTTGCTGGAGACAGCCTCAGTCTATTATCACATGGCATACATCCGCGCGACCTTCTGCACCGAGCGTTTAATTTTCCGCACGCCGCGAGCCTGGCCTGAGGATTGCTTTTGCATCAACCTGGCTCGGGGGCTAAATCAGGCATCCGATCATGCGTCAATTACATCGCCGGACGCCCAGGCCTGGTTCGACAATACGCCGCTAGTATCTAGTTCAGCAGATCGTACATACAGTTATGCAGAATATTATTTTATTTTGTAGATAATAGTGTTTACATAGTGAAGCTTTAAATAGTATGTGAGATCAAGGATATGCTAGCTAGTGTAACAAAATAAAGCATATATGTAGTACATGAGTAGCAATAACACATTATGTAATAAACATGTAAACACATAATATTCACAATTTAAAAACAGACGGATGGTTACTGAATCAGTCTCCTAACCGGGCCGGACTCGTGTCTGCACCGCGGGCTAGACTGGCGGTCCAATCCCGGTAAGACTACCATGTTAGGCCGGCCCGGGCACGCTTCTAGCCAGGTCGTGCTCGTGTCGAGCCACAGACCTCGCACTGGGTCGGCTTGTTTGGACATGTGTAGCAGTAGCCAGACTACTAAACAGTCCCTATCAGACCCCATGCAGCACGTGCCTCATGTTCCTCTATAGTAACTAGGTATGTGCATGTACGTTACCACAGGAGTTAAAAGTTAGTATAAAACATAGATACGGAACAACAAACATCACTATGATACGCAAAATCTATGTGGCAAAATATCACTATAACAATAATATTATACCGACGATATAAATATGTAACAATATTATAAATATATCGCTCAAATATAATGAACTAATGTCGAACAAACATTATAATATCGCACAAACTATTTCTAAAGAATTAATATAGAATTTTGAATGATAGGCAAATATATCGACAACCATATACTAATCTAATCCTTTTTTAGTAATATTGATAAGTCTATGTTGAATGTTTGCAGAGATAGCATATCGGGGTTTAGGGATAGCATATCAGGGTTGCATCATTCGGTGTTGTTCTCGCGGCCTCAAGAAGGGTTTCTTTGTAATAAAAAGTAGTTATAGGGTCAACACAATATTAGACGATGTAAGGCATACAACAATGCACATCCATATGAATTTAATGAAAGACTAAAAAGCTAATACAAAATGAGACAATTGATGCCAGTTCAAGTGTAGGACTATACCTACCATGCAGACCAGTCTAAAGTTTCAATACATGCACTACACGACGGTTGATCTTTAGCGACCCTTATTAGGTACCAACTGTTGGTTGCTAAAGATTAGGGACCGACGGTCAGTCGCTAAATCCTTTTGTAGCAACGGTCGGTTGGTCGCTAAAAGTCTAGAAATTTAACAACTTATGGTTGGTCGCTATAGATGTTGTCGGGGACTAGCGGTGGGTCGCTATAGAGCAAGGATCACTATCAAATCTTATAGCCTGAACGTACCTGTAGATGTTAGTGACTAAAAATTAATTAAAACAAGTAAACATTGATCGCTAAATTGCGTGATGATTTATTTTTTTAATATTGCTTGTATGTTTATTTCATGGTTTGTTTATGTATGCACATGACTATAGTATGTAACTGTGTTCTTTGTGCTTATATGATATTAGATTCGAGTTGAAAGTCGTTTCAAATTTTTATTATTTATTTGTATTTGTAATAATTTGTTCAAATATTTATTATTTATTTGGTAATTTTTTTGATTTTTCGAGTAATTTAAAAATACATTTCGAAATAAATAAAAAAAACCCTTCCTAACCCTAAAGCCCACTAGAGGCCCATCTACCTAACCCTAGCAGCCGCGCGCTCCCTAGCTTCTCCCCAGCCGCCGCCGCCTCTACCTCTTCCTACGCTTCCTTCTCTCCGCGGTCCCGCACCACGGGCACGCGCCGCCGCCTCGCCCCCACGGCCTACGCCGTCGCCGCGGCAGCTGCGGCTGAGGCCCCGCTCCCCATGACGCCGCGTCCGGCCATTCATTCGTTCACCGGCCAGCGTCAGCCAGCCAGGCGTCCAACTCCAACACGTGTTGCCAGATGCCAACACTCCAGTCTCCAGGTGATGGTCGGTCAGCCACCAGGGCCTCCCCGTCCGGCCGTCCGGCCGTCGTGCGTCCAACAGTCGGGCACCGGCGGGCGGCGACCGCTCGCCCCTGCGGCTTGGGCGCTCGACCACGGCCAGTGCGGGCCGTGCGGCAGTGTCCACTCGGGCCTCGGCCAACCGCTAGCTAATCCTAATCAGTAATTACTGTAAGCGTTTCTCATTTTCTCAGTTTTTTTGTCACTACTCACTGGTGAACAGCCTTCAGTGCCCAAGCTCGTGTTGGAAACCGGCTGCAGCATGATGCTTTGGTGATTTGGTTGCTTAATAACTCAGTTCATTGGAAAATTTATTGGTTTGTCTCTCCATGTTCAGTTTGCACTTTGTGGACAAGAAGTTGTGAATGCCTTCAGTGCTGCAGTGTTGGGCCTATCTTCAGGTTGTGTTTCTTCTCAAGTCAACCAAGAGCAGCCTCATGATGGTTCCCCTCCTCTGAGAGAAGATGACAAGAATGGGCATTATTTTTTGCTATTGGAGATAATCTCACATCTCGTTGTAATTTTCTGCCATCAGCGTCTCTTGTTGCCAATGCAAATATGTTTCCATGGTTGGTTCTTATTGATTCTTTTCTATGCTTGCAGATAAGATCAATGCAAAAATGGGAGAAGGTTAGTTTGGATGACCATATATTCTGAAATAGTTGATTTAACTTGCATTGGGCATGCCAATACATTCAACAAATTTTGTCTATAACTGAATGTAGCTGGGACTACTTGGTGTAACTTGTTAGCCCCTTTGATCTTATTGTGCACACAGAAAAAAGATAACTAATTTTATGAGATAATTCCTTGCCTTTGTTTGCAAAAGTACTTTGGCCGATAAGCTGGTGTTGACTAATCATTGTATGTTGATTATGTATTCAATTCAGCATGGAGTTCAGTTCAGTTTACTTGCATACTGGCTACCATGTATACAGAATGCTAGTGTCTGCTGACACGTTCTTTTTTGCTTGTTTTTTGTTTGCTCTTCTCAAACATACAGTCTACAGGAATCAGTGGTCTTCTCCGCTCCTAAAATATTTGAGCAGTCTGGAGTGGCTAGTTTGTTTTCAGACATTGGATTTTCTCCTCATTCAACTTCAATTCTCATGAGTACCCTTAATGCTTTGCTGATACTCCCTTGTATAACTGCATAATGCTGCTGATGGATGTCTGCGGGAGAAGGTAGAATCTGAGACACCATGAAAATTAGTGATGTAGTTGTGGACTTTTGAATAATAGCTGGAGTGATATGAAACATTAGTGATGTAGTTGTGGGCTTTTGAACTGCTTCAAGCTGGAGTGATGTCGCTGTGGTGCTTTTGTGACTGATCTAGCTAGCTATCTGTAAATGATCTACTTGTGAATGATATTATAATTGTGATGTTTTTGTGAATATATAATTGTGGTGCTTTTGTGTTTATGTGATGGATCTATGACTCTGGTATACTGATTAACTGTGTATGTCTTTATGATTTGTGGTGCTTAATTAAATGTATATTATTATTATTAACAACTATAAAAAGGGCGACTTTCTGTTGGTTGCTAAATTTATAGTATGATGACTTCACGGTTGGTTGCTAAATCTATAGTACAACAACCCACGGTTGGTCGCTAAATATATCATATTAGCAACGGACGGTCGGTCGCTAAAAGATGTCGGTCGCTAAAGCCTTTAGCAACGGCACTTACAGCGACCATCCTTATGGGTCGCTAAAAGTTTTTAGCGACCAACCGTAGGTCGCTGAAGGCCGTTTTAGCAACCAACCGTAGGTCGCTGTAAGTGAACCGTCGTGTAGTGATGCTATGTGAAAGGAAATTAGGCTTACGCCTATTTCCTAATTGATTTTGATGGTTGAATTGCCCAACACAAATAATTGGACTAACTAGTTTGCTCTAGTCTATAAGTTATACAGGTGCCAAAGGTTCATACTAAGCCAATAAAAAGACCAAGAAAAGGGTTCAACAGAGAGAGCAAGGGATAACCGAAGTGCTCCCTGGTCTGGCGCACCGGACTGTCCGGTGTGCCACCGGACAGTGTCCGGTGCACCAGGGAACTCGACGCCCAACTCATCACCTTCGTGAATTCTTTAGAGGGCTCCGCTATAATTCACCGGACTGTCTGGTGCACCACCGGACAGTGTCCGGTGTCCCAGGGGAGAGCGACTCTGAACTCGCCAGCTTCGGGAATCCGCTCCGCTATAATTCACCGGACATGTCTGGTGCACACCGGACTGTCCGGTGAGCCAACAGAGCAACGACTACTTCGCGCGCAACGGTCGACTGCAACGCATTAAATGCGCGCCTGCGCGCGTAGAGGACAGAGCACGCGCGAGTGGCACACCGGACAGTCTACAGGACTTGTCCGGTGCGCCACCGGACAGCCAGGCGGGCCCACAAGACAGAGCTCCAACGGTCGGAACCCAACGGCCTGGTGACGTGGCTGGCGCACCGGACTGTCCGGTGTGCCATGCGACAGCAGTGGTTGGGGCTATAAATACCCCAACCACCCCCACATTCAAGTCATCCAAGTTTTCCACCTTTCAACTACTTACAAGAGCTCTAGCATTCAATTCTAGACACACCCAAGTGATCAAATCCTCTCCCAATTCCACAAAAGCTTTAGTGTTAAGTGAGAGTGATTTGTTGTGTTCTTTTGAGCTCTTGCGCTTGGATTGCTTCTTTTTCTCATTCGTTCTTGCGATCATCTCAATTGTAAACAACGCAAGAGACACCAATTGTGTGGTGGTCCTTGCGGGAAGTTTGGTTCCTAATTGATTTGAGAAGAGAAGCTCACTCGGTCCGAGGGACCGTTTGAGAGAGGGAAAGGGTTGAAAGAGACCCGGTCTTTGTGACCACCTCAACGGAGAGTAGGTTTGCGAGAACCGAACCTCGGTAAAACAAATCCGCGTGTCACACTCTTTATTCGCTTGCGATTTGTTTTGCACCCTCTCTCTCGGACTCAATTATATTTTTAACGCTAACCCGGCTTGTAGTTGTGATTAAGTTTGTAAATTTCAGTTTCGCCCTATTCACCCCCCCTCTAGGCGACTTTCAATTGGTATCAAAGTCCGGTTCTTCATTAGAGCCTAACCGCTCGAAGTGATGTCGGGAGATCACGCCAAGAAGGATATGGTGACCGGCGACAAGCCCACTACAAGCCACGGGAAGGCTTCATCGGAAGAGTCCCGCAACAAAAGGAAAGGGAAGGAGAAGAAATCCTCTTCCCACAAGTTGCATCAGAGTGGCAACAAGAAAAAGAAGATGAGGAAGGTGGTCTACTACGAGACCGATACTTCAACACCTTCCACTTCTGGCTCCGACACGCCGTCTGTCACTTCTAAGCGCCATGAGCACAAGAAGTTTAGTAAGATCCCCCTACGCTATCCTCGCATTCCTAAACATACGCCTTTACTTTCCGTCCCATTAGGCAAACCACCAACGTTTGATGGTGAAGATTATGCTAGGTGGAGTGATTTGATGCGATTTCATCTAACCTCACTCCACAAAAGTATATGAGATGTCATTGAGTTTGGTGTACAGGTACCATCCGTAGGGGATGAAGATTATGATGAGGACAAAGTGGCCCAAATCGAGCACTTCAACTCCCAAGCCACAACTATACTCCTCGCCTCTCTAAGTAGAGAGGAGTACAACAAGGTGCAAGGATTAAAGAGCGCCAAGGAAGTTTGGGACGTGCTCAAAACCGCGCACGAGGGAGATGAGCTAACCAAGATCACCAAGCGGGAGACAATCGAGGGGGAGCTCGGTCGTTTCCATCTTTGCCAAGGGGAGGAGCCATAAGACATGTACAACCGGCTCAAAACCTTGATGAATCAAGTGCGCAACCTCGGGAGCAAGAAATGGGATGACCACGAAATGGTTAAGGTTATTCTAAGATCACTTGTTTTCCTTAACCCTACTCAAGTCCAATTAATTCGTGGCAATCCTAGATATACACTAATGACTCTCGAGGAAGTAATCGGGAATTTTGTGAGCTTTGAGTTCATGATCAAAGGATCAAAGAAGATCAACGAGCTTGATGGCCCCTCCACGTCCGAAGCACAACCGGTCGCATTTAAGGCGACGGAGGAGAAGAAGGAGGAGTCTACATCAAGTAGAACACCCATCAACGCCTCCAAGCTCGACAACGAGGAAATGACGCTCATCATCAAGAGCTTCCGCTAAATCCTCAAGCAAAGGAGGGGGAAGGATTACAAGCCCCACTCCAAGAAAGTTTGCTACAAATGTGGTAAGCCCGGTCACTTTATAGCAAAATGTCCTATTTCCAGTGACAGTGACAGGGGCGACGACAAGAAGGGGAGAAGAAAGGAGAAGAAGAAGTACTACAAGAAGAAAGGCGGCGATGCCCATGTTTGTCGCGAGTGGGACTCCGACGAAAACTCTAGCGACTCCTCCTCCGACAAGGACGCCGCCAACATCGCCGTCACCAAGGGACTTCTCTTCCCCAACGTCGGCCACAAGTGCCTCATGGCAAAGGACGGCAAAAGAAAGAAGGTAAAATCAAGATCCTCCACTAAATATGAAACCTCTAGTGATGAGGATAATGCTAGCAATGAGGAGGATAACTTGCGTATTCTTTTTGCCAACCTAAACATGCAACAAAAAGAAAAATTAAATGAATTAATTAGTGCTATCCATGAGAAGGATGATCTCTTGGACACCCAAGAGGACTTCCTTATTAAAGAAAACAAAAAACATGTTAAGGTTAAAAATGCTTATGCTCTAGAAGTAGAAAAGTGTGAAAAATTATCTAGTGAGCTAAGCACTTGCCATGAGACTATTGACAACCTTAGAAATGAAAATGCTAGTTTAATTGTTAAGGTTGATTCAAATGCTTGTGATGTTTCAATTCCCAATCTTAGAAATGATAATGTTGATTTGCTTGCTAAGTTTGAAGAATTGAACATTTCTCTTACTAGCCTTAGGATTGAAAATGAAAAATTGCTTGCTAAGGCTAAAGAATTAGATGTTTGCAATGCTTCCATTTCCGACCTTAGAAGTAAAAATGATATATTGCATGCTAAGGTTGTAGAATTAAAATCTTGCAAACCCTCTACATCTATCGTTGAGCACACTTCCATTTGTACTAGGTGTAGAGACATTAATGTTGATGCTATTCATGATCACATGGCTTTAATTAAACAACGAAATGATCACATAGCTCAACTTAATGCTAAGATTAATGAGCATGACTTAGAAAATGAAAAATTTAAATTTGCTAGAAGCATGCTCTATAATGGGAGACGCCCTGGCATTAAGGATGGCATTGGCTTCCAACAGGGAGGCAACGTCAAACTTAATGCCCCACCTAAGAGATTGTCAAACTTTGTTAAGGGCAAGGCTCCCATGCCTCAGGATAACGAGGGTTACATTTTGTACCCTGCCGGTTATCCTGAGAGCAAAATTAGGAGAATTCACTCTAGGAAGTCTCACTCTGGCACTAATCATGCTTTTATGTATAAGGGTGAGACATCTAGTTCTAGGCAATCAACCCATGCAAAATTGCCTAAGAAGAAAGCTCCTAGTGCATCAAATGACCATAGCATTTCATTCAAAACTTTTGATGCCTCTTATGTTTTAACTAACAAATCCGGCAAGGTAGTTGCCAAATATGTTGGGGGCAAGCACAAGGGGTCAAAAACTTGTGTTTGGGTACCCAAAGTTCTTGTGTCTAATGCCAAAGGACCCAAAACCATTTGGGTACCTAAAACCAAGAACTAAACTTGTTTTGTAGGTTTATGCATCTGGGGGCTCAAGTTGGATTGTCGATAGTGGATGCACAAACCACATGACAGGGGAGAAGAAGATGTTCTCCTCTTACGAGAAAAACCAAGATCCCCAACGAGCTATCACATTCGGGGATGGAAATCAAGGTTTGGTCAAAGGACTGGGTAAAATTGCTATTTCACCTGACCATTTCATTTCCAATGTTTTCTGGTAGACTCTTTAGATTACAATTTGCTTTCCGTTTCTCAATTATGCAAAATGGGCTACAACTGTCTATTTACTGATGTAGGTGTCACTGTCTTTAGAAGAAGTGATGATTCAATAGCATTTAAGGGAGTGTTAGAGGGTCAACTATACTTAGTAGATTTTGATAGAGCTGAACTCGACACTTGCTTAATTGCTAAGACTAACATGGGCTGGCTCTGGCATCACCGACTAGCACATGTTGGGATGAAGAATCTTCATAAACTTCTAAAGGGAGAGCACATTTTAGAATTAACAAATGTTCATTTTGAGAAAGACAGGATTTGTAGCGCATGCCAAGCAGGGAAGCAAGTCGGTGCTCATCATTCACACAAGAACATCATGACGACTGACAGGCCGCTGGAGCTCCTACACATGGATCTATTCGGCCCGATAGCTTACATAAGCATCGGCAGGAGTAAGTACTGTCTAGTTATTGTGGATGATTATTCTCGCTTCACTTGGGTGTTCTTTTTGTAGGAAAAATCTTACACCCAAGAGACTTTAAAGGGATTCTTGAGACGGGCTCAAAATGAGTTCGACTTAAGGATCAAGAAAATTAGAAGCGACAACGGGATGGAGTTCAAGAACTCACAAATTGAAGGCTTCCTTGAGGAGGAGGGCATCAAGCATGAGTTCTCTTCTCCCTACACCCCTCAACAAAATGGTGTAGTGGAGAGGAAGAATAGAACTCTATTGGACATGGCAAGAACCATGCTTGATGAGTACAAGACTTCGGATCGGTTTTGGGCCGAGGCGGTCAACACCGCCTGCTACGCCATCAACCGGTTGTATCTACACCGAATCCTCAAGAAGACATCATATGAACTCCTTACCGGTAAAAAGCCAAATATTTCATATTTTAGAGTCTTTGGTAGCAAATGCTTCATTCTTGTTAAAAGAGGTAGAAAATCTAAATTTGCTCCTAAGACTGTAGAAGGCTTTTTACTAGGATATGATTCAAACACAAGGGCATATAGAGTCTTTAACAAGTCCTCTGAACAAGTTGAAGTTTCTTGTGACGTTGTGTTTGATGAGACTAACGGCTCTCAAGTAGAGCAAGTTGATCTTGATGAGATAGGTAATGAAGAGGCTTCGTGCATCGCGCTAAGGAATATGTCCATAGGGGATGTGTGTCCTAAGAAATCCGAAGAGCCTCCAAATGCACGAGATCAACCATCCTCCTCCATGCAAGCATCTCCACCAACTCAAAATGAGGATGAGGCTCAAGTTGATGAAGGAGAAGATCAAGAAAATGAGCCACCTCAAGATGACGACAATGATCAAGGGGGAGATGCAAATGATCAAGACAAGGAGGATGAAGAACCAAGACCGCCACACCCAAGAGTCCACCAAGCAATCCAACGAGATCACCCCGTCGACACCATCCTCGGTGACATTCATAAGGGGGTAACCACTAGATCTCGTATTGCACATTTTTGTGAGCATTACTCTTTTGTTTCCTCTATTGAGCCACACAGGGTAGAGGAAGCACTACAAGATTCGGATTGGGTGGTGGCGATGCAAGAGGAGCTCAACAACTTCACTAGGAATGAGGTATGGCATTTGGTTCCACGTCCTAATCAAAATGATGTAGGAACCAAGTGGGTTTTCCACAACAAGCAAGTCGAGCATGGTGTGGAGACAAGGAACAAAGCCCGACTTGTGGCCAAGGGATACTCCCAAGTTGAAGGTTTGGATTTCGGTGAAACCTATGCACCCGTAGCTAGGCTTGAGTCAATTCATATATTATTAGCCTATGCTACTTACCATGGCTTCAAGCTTTATCAAATGGACGTGAAGAGTGCCTTCCTCAACGGACCAATCAAAGAAGAGGTCTATGTTGAGCAACCTCCCGGCTTTGAAGATAGTGAGTACCCTAACCATGTTTATAAACTCTCTAAGGCACTTTATGGGCTCAAGCAAGCCCCAAGAGCATGGTATGAATGTCTTAGAGATTTCCTTATCACTAATGGATTCAAAGTCGGAAAGGCCGATCCTACACTCTTTACCAAAACACTTGAAAATGATTTGTTTGTATGCCAAATTTATGTTGATGATATTATATTTCGGTCTACTAACGAATCTACATGTGAAGAGTTTAGTAGGATCATGACACAGAAATTCGAGATGTCTATGATGGGGGAGTTGAAGTACTTCTTAGGATGTCAAGTGAAGCAACTCCAAGAGGGCACCTTCATTAGCCAAACATAGTATACTCAAGATATTCTAAGCAAGTTTGGGATGAAGGATGCCAAGCCCATCAAGACTCCCATGGGAACCAATGGGCATCTCGACCTCGACATAGAAGGTAAATCCGTCGATCAAAAGGTATATCGGTCGATGATAGGTTCTTTACTCTATTTATGTGCATCTCGACCGGATATTATGCTTTCCGTATGCATGTGTGCAAGATTCCAAGCCGACCCTAAGGAAGCTCACCTTACGGCCGTAAAACAAATCTTGAGATATTTAGTTTATACTCCTAAGTTTGGGCTTTGGTATCCTAGGGGATCCACTTTTGATTTAATTGGTTATTCTGATGCCGATTGGGCGGGGTGTAAGATTAATAGAAAGAGCACATCGGGGACTTGCCAGTTCTTGTGAAGATCCTTGGTGTCATGGGCTTCAAAGAAGCAAAATTCCGTAGCTCTCTCTACTGCCGAAGCCGAGTACATTGCCGCAGGCAATTGTTGCGCGCAATTGCTTTGGATGAGCCAAACCCTTAGGGACTATGGTTACAAATTAACCAAAGTTCCTCTTCTATGTGATAATGAGAGTGCAATCCGCATGGCAGATAATCCCGTTGAGCATAGCCGCACTAAACACATAGCCATTCGGTATCACTTCTTAAGGGATCACCAACAAAAGGGAGATATCGAGATTGCATATATTAACACTAAGGAACAATTAGCCGATATCTTTACCAAGCCACTTGATGAACAAACTTTTAACAAACTTAGGCATGAGCTAAATATTCTTGATTCTAGGAATTTCTTTTGATGTCTTGCATACATAGCTCATAAGTATACCTTTGATCATGTCTCTTTCATATGCTATGACTAATTTGTTTTCAAGTAAATTTCAAACCAAGTCACAGGTGTATTAAAAGGGAATTGGAGTCTTCGGCAAAGACAAAGGCTTCCACTCCATAACTCATCCTTCGCCGTCGCTCCAAGAACCTCTCCGCCTTTGGTATAATCTTCACTCATATTTTGTTTGCCTAAGGGGAGAAAGTAGTTTTACCAAGGGCTTATAACTCACTCAAATATCCGTTTTTGGCGATTCATGCCAAAGGGGGAGAAAGTATTAGCCCAAAGCAAAAGGACCGCACCACCACCCCGCACCACCACCCTTATTTTTAAACTATGATTTTAAAAGAGTTTTTTTCAATTTGGTATCTTATTGTGTTCAAAAGGGGGAGAAAGTAGTATTTTCAAAATTGATATCTTAAAACCCTCTTGAACTCTAAGAGGAGATTTCATTAAGGGGGAGTTTTGTTTAGTCAAAGGAAAAGCATTTGAAACAAGGGGAGAAAATTTCAAATCTTGAAAATGCTTCGCAAAATCTTATTCATTTACCTTTGACTATTTGCAAAAGAACTTTGAAAAGAATTTACAAAAGAATTTGCAAAAACAAAACATGTGGTGCAATCGTGGTTCAAAATGTTAAAAATAAAGAAACAATCCATGCGTATTTTATAAGTATTTATATTGGCTCAATTCTAAGTAACCTTTGCACTTACATTATGCAAACTAGTTCAATTATACACTTCTATACTTGCTTTGGTTTGTGTTGGCATCAATCACCAAAAAGGGGGAGATTGAAAGGGAATTAGGCTTACACCTATTTCCTAATTGATTTTGGTGGTTGAATTGCCCAACACAAATAATTGGACTAACTAGTTTGCTCTAGTCTATAAGTTATAGAGGTGCCAAAGGTTCACACTAAGCCAATAAAAAGACCAAGAAAAGGGTTCAACAGAGAGAGCAAGGGATAACCGAAGTGCTCCCTGGTCTGGCGCACCAGACTGTCCGGTGTGCCACCGGACAGTGTCCGGTGCACCACGGAACTCGACGCCCAACTCATCACCTTCGGGAATTCTTCAAAGGGCTCCGCTATAATTCACCGGACTGTCCGGTGCCCCAGGGGAGAGCGACTCTGAACTCGCCAGCTTCGGGAATCCGCTCCGCTATAATTCACCGGACATGTCCGGTGCACACCGGACTGTCCGGTGAGCCAGCGGAGCAACGACTACTTCGCGCGCAACGGTCGACTGCAACATATTAAATGCGCGCCTGCACGCGCAGAGGATAGAGCACACGCGGGTGGCACACCGGACAGTCTACAGGACTTGTCCGGTGCGCCACCGGACAACCAGGCGGGCCCACAAGACAGAGCTTCAACGGTCGGAACCCAACGGCCTGGTGAAGTGGCTGGCGCACCGGACAGTGTCCGGTGGCGCACCGGACTGTCCGGTGCGCCATGCGACAGCAGCCTCCACCAAACGGCTAGTTTGGTGGTTGAGGCTATAAATACCCCAACCACCCCCACATTCAAGTCATCCAAGTTTTCCACCTTTCAACTACTTACAAGAGCTCTAGCATTCAATTCTAGACACACCCAAGTGATCAAATCCTCTCCCAATTCCACAAAAACTTTAGTGTTAAGTGAGAGTGATTTGTTGTGTTCTTTTGAGCTCTTGCGCTTGGATTGCTTCTTTTTCTCATTCGTTCTTGCGATCATCTCAATTGTAAACAAGGCAAGAGACACCAATTGTGTGGTGGTCCTTGCGGGAAGTTTGGTTCCCAATTGATTTGAGAAGAGAAGCTCACTCGGTCCGAGGGACCGTTTGAGAGAGGGAAAGGGTTGAAAGAGACCCGGTCTTTGTGACCACCTCAACGGGGAGTAGGTTTGCGAGAACCGAACCTCGGTAAAACAAATCCGCGTGTCACACTCTTTATTCGCTTGCGATTTATTTTGCACCCTCTCTCTCGGACTCAATTATATTTTAACGCTAACCCGACTTGTAGTTGTGATTAAGTTTGTAAATTTCAGTTTCGCCCTATTCACCCCCCTCTAGGCGACTTTCACTATGCAACATCTTTTTCAAAGATACTACAATAGCTTGGTGATTACCAATAGTTGTGAAGGAGGAAATACTGAGTGAGAGGATTATATCTCAAGGGCCAATTTGTTTTGGCCTTAAAAGGTAAGCAGCAACTTAGGTTGACAAGTGTCAAGAACATTGTGGACAATATGTTCAAAATAATAGCATCACCAAACAATAATAGCATTAATGCTCCAATACTGATCCAAAACCAGTATTTTCCCTTAAATAACCCATATCAAGTTAGTATCGCTTCGCCCATTGTAATGTTCTGGTTTGTAAATTGCTGGAAAATAGAAAAATAAATAGGTTTACAAGAAGAAAAACACATCTATACTTATATCTTAAGTCATTTCGATATTATAACCTCAGAACATATGCCTCCATGTACATACATATCTTTGTGTTTTATATTTTATACTTAAGCATAAATGAAAATTGTAACAACGTACGGATGCTTTGCTAGTTTATCCACATGTGAGAGAGCCCCTGGATTCAATAGAGACTTACATGTAGAGCATGAAAAGGAACAACAATGTTGTAAATATGCATGCAATAACATAGAACCCAATGTGGTTTCTTTGGACATCCCTTCTACATTGTTTCTATTATGCATAGTATTTACACAAGTACATGCTTCCTTTTTTCTAGGGAAAGCTCAGGAAGAGGAGCCTTGCCACGATGCTTGTCCTAGAGCTTCGCTTAATCGGATCAAATACAGACGGATATCGCTGCAACCATATTTATTTTCATATTTTTATTCAGATTCTATAACAAATCCATCAGTTAAAAGCAATTCAATTTTTTGTTGTTAAATCCATTAAAGATGAGAATTATTTTTAAAAGAAAATAATATTATGAGATACAATTAACCCTTGAGTAGTATACAACTTAAATAAGTGTTTGATGCATTCATTTTTGTAGAATGACTCTTTTTTGTTAATTAGCTGCGAAGGTTTAATTTTTGTACTTGCCATGTTTTTTAAATCCAATTTACTTAAAAATGTAGGACATACCCTAATTTATTTTTCTTTCAATTTGAATAATTTACTATCACTGATTTATTATATTTTTTACCAAAAATATAAATATATTTATATATGTATAAAAAAGAAAAATAAAAAACCACGCATGCAGTCGCTGGCGTGTATGCGTGCAGCCCCCAAATGTCGTGCCCAGCCGCTGGAGCTACACCTCTCACTGACAAAATTCAGTGTCGTCCCTCCGTCATCTGCTCCATTCCACGCTGTTGCCGAGAGCCTAGACCCTATTTCTCTGCTACCTGCAAACCAGAGGTAGAAGAAGGTTAATTTTACAAGCTAGCCCCTGGCAATTACATTTAATAGTGAAGCTAGCCCCAATAATAATTTTTGTTTATAAAGATATTATTTGATATTCAAAATAAGTTAACTGTAAACCTACTAGCCTCATGATTATGTGATTACACAAGTTTAACGTCTATTTCCCATCAATTTTCATATACATGTAATCTATTTGAATTATGTTTATTATAAACATTTTATACGCAGTTTTCTAAATAAGAACTTTTGCAACAAAAAAAATAAATTGATTTAGTTATATTTACTCATGGAATATAGAGTAGATTATTATTCAAAGTTATATATACAGAGTAGTATGTTTCATACGCCTTGGTATTTCAAAAATGCTAAAAATAGTTAACTGATATAATTGGTATCCATTCTCATTTTGTAGGTAAATAATCATAGTATATATTGTTTTCGAAACTAGTGCACTTATGAAATACGAATCGTGCATAGAGTTAAAGATAATATTCTTTATTTTAGTTTCTTTTGCATAAACACGTACTTAGGCATATACCTTAGCTTTTGTAAATAAGTGATAATAACATGTGTGTATATATATTAGAAATTCTAATTGTAATTCTTCTAAAAAGGTTAAAATGGTGAATCTAGATATTTTGAAGCGTACACCTTGTTTATAAAAATATAAATAGAATATTTTTAGGATTACATGTGCACATATGTTGTGCCTATGTAAAGATTCATAAATTTCATGCGCTATTTGTGTATTATTAATTTCTTTATGTAAATAATCATCAAAAACAATTAAA
Source organism: Zea luxurians (assembly GCA_029449295.1). NCBI lineage: Eukaryota > Viridiplantae > Streptophyta > Magnoliopsida > Poales > Poaceae > Zea > Zea luxurians. Next base: position 125,723,030 of record JAOPSE010000009.1, read on the forward strand.
TTCATAAATATTCTAGCGACGACCAAAAATACAAATAATTTATCAAAACTAATAAACATTCTATAATAAGATAACCTCAAGTCCACATATGCAAATGATAAAGTAAAGTATTAATTATATTGAAACTTGAATACTTAGAGTTATTTCACATCTAACTCATGTAACAAGTGGAACTGAAATGGAAAAACGATGTCATCTTATGGATTTTATGTTCCATACATTTTGAGGAATATATATGGACATATATTACGCCTCCGTAAAATTTCATTAATTTTTGAGTCTATTTGTGTATTATTTTTTCTTCTAAAAATCATCAAAATGCGCACTGATATCCGAAAAAATATCCGGATATCCGGGAAGATACCCGTATATTTGAAATCCAAGGGATATCAGCCATCCCATATCCGTATCTGATATCCAAACTATACTATCTGGATCCGGATCCAAAATCCGGATATGCTGTTGATATCCGAAAAACTATCTAACCTGATAATTGGCCTTTTTGGATGGTCAGCGGCTCGGATAATATCCGTATAGTTTACACCCCTAACTGGGACCAGTAGGCTTGCGCTAAGAGGACACGATCAAGAAGTTCTTCTAGAACTGACTGGTTCTTCGCTTGTCACACCCAGATTTAAGAGTAAACCCGGGCGCGTCCCAAATGTGTACTAGGATCAGGTCGATTCATATTATAGAAATCAATGTCACATCTTTATTATATAATATGGGTTCTGTACAAAATAGCTAAATAATTATATCATATGACGACAACAATCTTCCGCAACCATAATTGACTAGGAGACGACGACCTAGACCTCTCCGGACTCATTGTAGCATCCTTCATGCTCCTCATCTTGTGGTACCTATTCTTGACCCGGTGTGATTATAGCAAGAGTGAGCTCACATACGTTCATCGCTCAGCAAGTGTGGGAAATAATGTGCATGAGCTCACTTACGGTGGGGACTCATATGAAGTGTAAGACTTAACAAGCAAAATGGTTAAGACTGAGCATTGCTTTTAATAAGTTGTTCAAAATTTTATTAGCAAATACTAAAGTGTATACCAACCCAACTAAATAACTGATCACAATTAATAATAAATTCCACGATGCAATGCAAATGACATGTTAAGTTTAATTCCATAAATTATTCATGTGAAGGTCTGAGCCGCTCTTGACCGTGAGCACGGCTGATATACCAGTTTTACACTCTACAGAGGTTGCACATCTTTACCCACAAGACATGTTCCCTTTGTCGCCTCGGGTTGGTCGGACCCTTAAACACTTTCAAGGTGAGTAGGCGAGGGTACACTGCGAGGCCTTTCCAAAGTTTCACTAGCACGAGAGAACCAACTACAGTTTCAGACAGAAGGAGGCGATATAGGAATCCCTCGTCCGAAAAGCCATCGGAGTACGATCGTCCCGAGAACCTCCCTATATCAACAACTTCCCCACCCAGCTTGCCCCTTTCGAGAAAGGGTTAACTAACACTAGCTTTCCTAATTAATCAGCCAAGGGCATCCCATTCCACCCTTGTGGTAGCACTGTTTTCTTGGGTGATCGCTCCATGTTCCAATTAACACAATAATCTTATCATGAAAAATAATTGAGCCAACAATAATAATAAAGAATGATCATAGTTCAGATATAATATTGATCCTAAAATCAGGTAGAGCAATAGCAAGACTACCCAATAGATCATTTGTTTGCAAGATGTAGGGTGAACAAACTAGGCAACCTATTAGGTCCCATTAGCTTAGCTTAACATTTCACGGTGATTATCAGAAACATTATTAAGTAAAGAAAGTGATCAAGGGCACAACTTGCCTTATACTTGCAAATCCAAGGACTCCTCAAAGTTGGACTTCCGGTTCCTCGTGACCTCACTTTAGTCGTAGCAATACATACAAATAATTACATAATGGATATGATAACATTATACTAAAACATGAAAACAATCTGCGTGATAATATTCTACACGTCGAGATGAAATCGTAGGTTCGAGAACCACTAAATTCGGAGTTAAAATAAATTAGTTATAAATTTTCTAAGATACTAGAATTATTTTATACTAAAATAAATTTCTATATTTATTTTATAATTTCTAGATAAAATATGGACGATGGGTTTGATATTCTAAAGGTTCCAAGTCAAACTCATAAAGTTTTGGACACACATGTGAGGATATTTGCATTGAGATGGACTGCGGTTGGTTACTTTAACAAAAACGCCATGTTATATCAGCCGTACGATCGCGATTTGGTGGCTGAAACCCGATCGGCAGGATTATGAAATGGTATCCAATTACAGCCCTCAGATCCCGACTTAACGACTCATATTAAATCCCTTTTTAAACCGAACTGGTACCCTATATCGACTGTTGGATCTCGATCCAACGATCTGGGTTAAGCCTCACCAAATGTGTCGCCATTTTCAATCAGAGCCACACATCTAAGATTCAGCGGCTCCTATTCTTCTTCCCCAACCCAACCGAAACACGGCTGGTGAACAGCAACCCGGCTCTATGGTAACTATTTGCCCCAACCGAAACGTGCTACGCGGAGAGGAGACATTGGCAAATAAGGTTCATGGTATGTCACCAGTGGTTGGGAATGCGAAGCTAGCTGCCCACGCGGCATGGCGGGTCTGTAGCGGAGACTTGTCTCCGGCGAGCAATTCGTACGAGAATAGTGGTCTTCTCCGCCCGACAACACCGCGAAGGGTTCGCACACGATCTAGCGATCATCCTCGACCACACCGCACACACAAGATGACAACGGAGATGCGGGACCACGACGGTGGCCATCATCCTTGTGCGGCGGATCCACGGCGAGCAGTTCTAGGGTCATCGAGGCCTCCCGCGCCCAGCAGTTTCCTCGGACGCGAACCACGGTACATGCGATGCTCCTCAGCCTCCACGCATGCTCTGAACGACGACGTCCGCGAGCGAATCGCTCGTCGTCTCTCCTTCTCTCCCGGCTCGGCTCCCACGGCACAACTCTCTGCTTCCTTTCTCATGCTGCGGACGAGGGATGAACTCGATGGAAGAAAGGGGAGGGGAGACCGTGATACTTATACCTGAGGAGATCTAGTTCGGGGCGGAGGAGAAACACCTAGGCATTGCAGAGTTAGTTACAGGGATCCATGGCCGGCGGTTACACGAACTTGCGCCGTGGTAAACGAAACACTTGATTTTAATGTCCGAGTGATCAATTCGGTCGTTAAAGGGAATGATATTCATCGCGCGATTAGGGATTTCAGTTGTAATATTGTCTGCTTGCACGAGACCAAGGAGTTTTTTGACAGGGCTGACCTTAGAATTTTTTTGTCTCAATTTCTTGGATGAGTTCGCTTTTGTTCCCACGGTGGGAAATTCGGGTGGCTTCATTACTGTTTGGAATAGCTCTAAGTTGGTGGGCACTGTTATTTTTCAGAATGATTACGCTTTTTCGGTCGAATTCTTTGCTAATTCGTCCAATGAATCCTGGATTGTCACTAATATTTACGCGCCCTGTACTCCGCATGGGAAAGTCGAATTCCTTAACTGGTTCTCTGATATAAATATGCCCTCAGAAAAGCTCTGACTGATTGTTGGGGACTTTAATCTCATTCGTAGGCCTGAAAACAGAAACGTTGTGGGGGGGGGGGACCTTAATCTGATGTTGAAATTTAATGAGACCATTAGTGAGCTTGACCTGCTGGAAATCCCCCTCCATGGTCTTTCCTTTACTTGGTCGAACAGGCAAAGGGAGCCTCTCCTTCAGAGATTTGACTGGTTTTTCATCTCGCAAGAATGGTCGGTTTTTTACCCTGACACTCACGCAACGACACTGCTCAGGGATTTCTCGGATCATGTTCCTTGTCTGATTTCTTTCAAGTCTAAGGTCCCCAGGCCTAAGATCTTTAGGTCTGAGAACTTCTGGCTTCATTTTGAGGAATTTATGACTGTCTTTCAAAATTCTTGGACTGCCCAGCCAACTCTTGCAGACAAAGCGAAAAACTTAACATCAAAATTCAAGTACACCAGAAAGATCCTCAAGGACTGACATCGGTCTTTGCCAAACATTGATAAAACAGTGAGACAAATTAAGTTGCTTATAGAGTTCATTGACATTATTGAGGAACATCGCGATCTTTCGATTGAAGAATGGAATTTCTGGGAGCTATTACAATCCAAAAATGCTGACCTGCTCCAAATTCAGAAAACCTATTGGAAACAACGGGCTTCCATCAAATGGGTCACCAAGGGGGATATTTGCTCTAGATTTTTTCATGCTCATGCAACGGTAAAGCATAGGCGTAATTCAATTGCGCTGCTCTCTGATGATAGTGGGTCATTCTTTTCAGATCATGACATGAAAGCTAACCTTCTGTGGAATGTCTTCAAATATCGCTTGGGTTCTTCTGACTTTTCGGAAAATGTTTTTGACCTCTCTGACCTGATTATGATGCAAGAGGGCTTACATTGGTTAGAGGAGCCTTTCACAAAGCAAGAAATCGACAGCATTGTTGCAGATCTCCCCTCCAACAAATCGTCGGGGCCCGACGAGTTTAACACCAATTTTCTCAAAAAGTGATGGCCGGTTATTTCTCAGGACTTCTACGACTTATGTGAGCAATTTTATCAGGGGGATGTCTGTCTTCGAAGTATTAATGGTTCTTTTATTGTTCTAATTCCGAAGAAGGAGAATGCTCAATTGGTGGGAGATTTTAGGCCAATTTCGCTTCTAAATAATAGTATGAAAATCATCACTAAGTTGCTGGCCAATCGTCTTCAGACAGTGATGACCTCCCTTGTTCACAAAAATCAATATGACTTCATCAAAGGTAGAACCATCTAGGACTACCTAGCTTGGGCTTATGAATACATCCATTTATGTCATGTTTCCAAAAAAAGAAATCATCGTGCTCAAGCTGGACTTTGAAAAGGCCTTTGACACAGTAGAGCATGATCTGATCCTTCAGGTGCTGTCCTTCAGAGGATTTGGGCCCAAATGGCTGGGCTAGATTAGGGATATCCTCCAATCTGGCACGTCTTCGGTCCTCCTTAATGGTGTGCCAGGCAAATCTTTCCATTGCAAGCGTGGGGTAAGACAAGGAGACCCCCTTTCGCCTCTTTTATTCGTTCTAGCGGCAAATCTGCTTCAAAGTATAAACAATAAGGCGAGACAGCAGGGCCTTCTCCAGCTACCCCTCACTGAGAACTGTGGTCAAGATTTCCCGATTGTTTAATATGCTGACGACACTCTCTTGATTTTGGAAGCTTGCCCCAGACAATTATTTTTCCTCAGAGCAGTTCTAAACTCTTTTGCTACCTCGACGGGTCTCAAAGTGAATTATCTTAAATCAAGTATGTACCCAATCAATGTTTGCCCAGCGCGGTTGGAGATTCTAGCCAGAATTTTAAACTGTGAGACAGGATCTATGCCTTTCACTTACCTTGGTGTCCCTCTAGGCCTGTCAAAACCCAGAATCTGCCACTTTTTACCACTTATTCAAAGGATTGAAGGGAGACTGTCCTGTACTTCTGCTCTCCTCTCCCAGGCCGTAAGATTGGAGGTAGTTAACTCTGTTTTCTCTGCTCTCCCGACTTTCCTGATGAGCACGCTGAAAATTCCTGCCTCCACTATCAAAAGGATTGATGCCTTCCGGAGGCATTGTCTCTGGAGAGGAAATGATGTGAACTCAAACAAATTAGCTCTTGTTGCTTGGAGCATGATTACTCAGCCAAAGCGCAATGGGGGCCTTGGAGTGGTCAGGTTGGAGACGCAAAACAAGGCCTTGCTTTTGAAACTTGTGCACAAGTTCTTCAACAAACATGACTTACCTTGGGTTAACCTGGTCTGGAACAACTACTACAGGACAGACAGACTTCCTAGTTGTTCAAATATTGGTTCCTTTTGGTGGAAAAGCCTGCTTAGTCTAGTCCAAGATTTCAAGGGCTTGGCAGCCCCAACCATTGGCAATGGAAGAACAATTCTTTTCTGGGAAGATCTGTGGAACAAGGGCATCCCGACTCAGCAATACTCGGAATTATTTTCATTTGCTTGCAACACCAAACTCTCTATCAAAGAAGCTAAGCAAAAAGAGCATCTCCTTGAGATTTTTCAGCTCCCTCTGTCTGTGCAAGCTGAAAGGGAATTAGGCTTACACCTATTTCCTAATTAATTTTGGTGGTTGAATTGCCCAACACGAATAATTGGACTAACTAGTTTGCTCTAGTCTATAAGTTATAAAGGTGACAAAGGTTCACACTAAGCCAATAGAAAGACCAAGAAAAGGGTTCAAACAAAGAGAGCAAGGGACAACCGAAGGCTGCCCTGGTCTGGCGCACCGGACAGTGTCCGGTGCCCCAGGGGACTCCAAGCTGAACTCCTCACCTTCGGGAAAACGCAGAGGCGCTCCGCTATAATTCACCGGACTGTCTGGTGCACCACCGGATAGTGTTCGGTGCCCTAGAGGAGAGCGGCTCTGAACTCGCCAGCTTCGGGAATCCGCTCCGCCATAATTCACCGGACATGTCCGGTGCACACCGGACTGTCCGGTGAGCCAGCGGAGCAACAGCTACTTCGCGCGCAACGGTCGACTGCAACGCATTAAATGCGCGCCTGCACGCGTAGAGGACAGAGCACGCGCGGGTGGCACATCGGACAGTCTACAGGACTTGTCCGGTGCACCACCGGATAGCCAGGCGGGCCCACAAGTCAGAGCTCCAACGGTCGGAACCCAACGGCCAGGTGACGTGGCTGGCGCACCGGACAGTGTCCGGTGGCGCACCGGACTGTCCGGTGCGCCATGCGTCTGCAGCCTTCCAACGACCACTTTGTGGTGGTTGGAGCTATAAATACCCCAACCACCCCACATTCATTGGCATCCAAGTTTTCCCACTTCAACTACTTACAAGAGCTCTAGCATTCAATTCTAGACACACCCAAGTGATCAAATCCTCTCCCAATTCCACACAAAGCTTTAGTGATTAGTGAGAGAGATTTACTTGTGTTCTTTCGAGCTCTTGCGCTTGGATTGCTTCTTTCTTTCGTTCTTTCTTACGAACATCTCAATTGTAATTGAGGCAAGAGACACCAATTGTGTGGTGGTCCTTGCGGGGAAGTTTGTTCTCGTTTGATTGAGAAGAAGAAGCTCACTCGGTCCGAGGGACCGTTTGAGAGAGGGAAAGGGTTGAAAGAGACCCGGTCTTTGTGACCACCTCAACGGGGAGTAGGTTTGAGAGAACCGAACCTCGATAAAACAAATCCTCGTGTCACACTCTTTATTCGCTTGCGATTTGTTTTGCGCCCTCTCTCGGACTTGTTCATATTTCTAACGCTAACCCGGCTTGTAGTTGTGATTAAGTTTGTAAATTTCAGATTCGCCCTATTCACCCCCGCTCTAGGCGACTTTCAATTGGTATCAGAGCCTGGTGCTTCATTAGAGCCTAACCGCTCGAAGTGATGTCGGGAGATCACACCAAGAAGGATATGGTGACCGGTGACAAGCCCACTACAAGCCACGGGAAGGCTTCATCGGAAGTGTCCCACAACAAAGGGAAAGGGAAGGAAAAGAAATCCTCTTCCCATAAGTCGCATCGGAGTGGCGACAAGAAAAAGAAGATGAGGAAGGTGGTCTACTATAAGACCGATACTTCATCACCTTCCACTTCCGGCTCCGACGCGCTGTCCGTCACTTCTAAGCGCCATGAGCGCAAGAAGTTTAGTAAGATCCCCCTACGCTATCCTCGCATTCCTAAACATACGCCTTTACTTTCCGTCCCATTAGGCAAACCACCAACGTTTGATGGTGAAGATTATGCTAGGTGGAGTGATTTGATGCGATTTCATCTAACCTCACTCCACAAAAGTATATGGGATGTCGTTGAGTTTGGTGTACAGGTACCATCCGTAGGGGATGAAGATTATGATGAGGACGAAGTGGCCCAAATTGAGCACTTCAACTCCCAAGCCACAACTATACTCCTCGCCTCTTTAAGTAGAGAGGAGTACAACAAGGTGCAAGGATTAAAGAGCGCCAAGGAAGTTTGGGACGTGCTCAAAACCGCGCACGAGGGAGATGAGCTAACCAAGATCACCAAGCGGGAGACAATCGAGGGGGAGCTCGGTCGCTTCCGTCTTCGCCAAGGGGAGGAGCCACAAGACATGTACAACCGACTCAAAACCTTGGTGAATCAAGTGCGCAACCTTGGGAGCAAGAAATGGGATGACCACGAAATGGTTAAGGTTATTCTAAGATCACTTGTTTTCCTTAACCCTACTCAAGTCCAATTAATTTGTGGCAATCCTAGATATACACTAATGACTCCCGAGGAAGTAATCGAGAATTTTGTGAGCTTTGAGTTCATGATCAAAGGCTCAAAGAAGATCAACGAGCTTGACGACCCCTCCACGTCCGAAGCACAACCGGTCGCATTTAAGGCGACGGAGGAGAAGAAGGAGGAGTCTACATCGAGTAGAACTCCCATCGACGCCTCCAAGCTCGACAACGAGGAAATGGCGCTCATCATCAAGAGCTTCCGCCAAATCCTAAAGCAAAGGAGGGGGAAGGATTACAAGCCCCGCTCCAAGAAAGTTTGCTACAAATGTGGTAAGCCCGGTCACTTTATAGCAAAATGTCCTATTTCTAGTGACAGTGACAGGGGCGACGACAAGAAGGGGAGAAGAAAGGAGAAGAAGAAGTACTACAAGATGAAGGGCGGCGATGCCCATGTTTGCCGGGAGTGGGACTCCGACGAGAGCTCCACTGACCCCTCCTCCGACGAGGACGCCGCAAACATCGCCGTCACCAAGGGACTTCTCTTCCCCGACGTCGACCACAAGTGCCTCATGGTAAAGGACGACAAAAGGAAGAAGGTAAAATCAAGATCCTCCACAAAATATGAAACCTCTAGTGATGAGGATAATGCTAGCAATGAAGAGGATAACTTAGGCATTCTTTTTGCCAACCTCAACATGCAACAAAAAGAAAAACTAAATGAATTGATTAGTGCTATCCATGAGAAGGATGATCTCTTGGACACCCAAGAGGACTTCCTTATTAAAGAAAATAAGAAGCATGTTAAGGTTAAAAATGCTTACGCTCTAGAAGTAGAGAAATGTGAAAAACTTTCTAGTGAGCTAAGCACTTGCCATGAGACTATTGACAACCTTAGAAATGAAAATGCTAGTTTAATTGCTAAGGTTGATTCAAATGTTTGTGATGTTTCAATTCCAAATCTTAGAAATGATAATGTTGATTTGATTACTAAGATTGAAGAATTGAACGTTTCTCTTACTAGCCTTAGAAATGAAAATGAAAAATTGCTTGCTAAGGCTAAAGAATTAGATGTTTGCAATGTTTCCATTTCCGACCTTAGAAGTAAAAATGATATATTACATGCTATGGTTGTAAAATTAAAATCTTGCAAACCCTCTACATCTACCATAGAACATACTAATATTTGCACTAGATGTAGAGATGTTAACATTGATGCTATTCATGATCACATGGCTTTAATTAAACAACAAAATGATCATATAGCAAAATTAGATGCTAAAATTGCCGAGCATGACTTAGAAAACGAAAGATTTAAATTTGCTAGAAGTATGCTCTATGGAGGGAGACGCCCTGGCATTAAGGATGGCATTGGCTTCCAACAGGGAGGCAATGTCAAACTTAATGCCCCTCCTAAGAAATTGTCCAACTTTGTTAAGCGCAAGGCTCCCATGCCTCAGGATAATGAGGGTTACATTTTGTACCCTGTCGGTTATCCCGAGAACAAAATTAGGAGAATTCACTCTAGGAAGTCTCACTCTGGCCCTAATCATGCTTTTATGTATAAGGGTGAGACATCTAGTTTTAGGCAATCAACCCATGCTAAATTGCCTAAGAAGAAAACTCCTAGTGCATCAAATGATCATAATATTTCATTTAAAACTTTTGATGCATCTTATGTTTTAACTAATAAATCCAGCAAGGTAGTTGCCAAATATGTTGGGGGCAAACACAAGGGATCAAAGACTTGTGTTTGGGTACCCAAAGTTCTTGTGTCTAATGCCAAAGGACCCAAAACCATTTGGGTACCTAAAGTCAAGAACTAAAATTGTTTTGTAGGTTTATGCATCCGGGGGCTCAAGTTGGGTAATCGACAGCGGATGCACGAACCATATGACAGGGGAGAAGAATATGTTCTCCTCCTACGAGAAAATTCAAGATCCCCAAAGAGCGACCACATTCAGGGATGGAAATCAAGGTTTGGTCAAAGGACTGGGTAAAATTGCTATCTCACCTGACCATTCCATTTCCAATGTTTTTCTTGTAGACTCTTTAGATTACAATTTGCTTTCCGTTTCTCAATTATGCAAAATGGGCTACAACTGTCTATTTACAGATGTAGGTGTCATTGTCTTTAGAAGAAGTGATGATTCAATAGCATTTAAGGGAGTGTTAGAGGGTCAGCTATACTTAGTAGATTTTGATAGAGCTGAACTCGACACTTGCTTAATTGCTAAGACTAACATGGGCTGGCTCTGGCATCGCCGACTAGCACATGTTGGGATGAAGAATCTTCATAAGCTTCTAAAGGGAGAGCACATTTTAAGATTAACAAATGTTCATTTTGAGAAAGATAGGATTTGTAGCGCATGCCAAGCAGGGAAGCAAGTTGGTACTCATCATCCACACAAGAACATCATGACGACTGACAGGCCACTGGAGCTCCTACACATGGATCTATTCGGCCCGATAGCTTACATAAGCATCGGCGGGAGTAAGTACTGTCTAGTTATTGTGGATGATTATTCTCGCTTCACTTGGGTGTTCTTTTTGCAGGAAAAATCTTATACCCAAGAGACCTTAAAAGGATTCTTGAGACGGGCTCAAAACAAGGTCGGCTTAAGGATCAAGAAAATAAGAAGCGACAACGGAACGGAGTTCAAGAACTCACAAATCAAAGGCTTCCTTGAGGAGGAGGGCATCAAGCATGAGTTCTCTTCTCCCTACACGCCACAACAAAATGGTGTAGTGGAGAGGAAAAATAGAACTCTATTGGACATGGCAAGAACCATGCTTGATGAGTACAAGACTTCGGATCGATTTTGGGCCGAGGCGGTCAACACCGCCTGCTACGCCATCAACCGATTATATCTACACCGAATCCTCAAGAAGACATCATATGAACTCCTAACCGGTAAAAAGCCCAAAATTTCATATTTTAGAGTCTTTGGTAGCAAATGCTTTATTCTTGTCAAAAGAGGTAGAAAATCTAAATTTGCTCCTAAGACAATAGAAGGCTTTTTACTAGGATATGATTCAAACACAAGGGCATATAGAGTCTTTAACAAGTCCTCTGGACAAGTTGAAGTTTCTTGTGACGTTGTGTTTGATGAGACTAACGGCTCTCAAGTAGAGCAAGTTGATCTTGATGAGATAGGTGATGAAGAGGCTCCGTGCATCGCGCTAAGGAACATGTCCATTGGGGATGTGTGTCCTAAGGAATCCGAAGAGCCTCCAAATACACAAGATCAACCATTCTCCTTCGCGCAAGCATCTCCACCAACTCAAAATGAGAATGAGGCTCAATTTGATGAAGGAGAAGATCAAGAAGATGAGCCACCTCAAGATGATGGCAATAATCAAGGGGGAGATGCAAATGATCAAGACAAGGAGGATGAAGAACCAAGACCGCCACACCCAAGAGTCCACCAAGCAATCTAACGAGATCACCCCGTCGACACCATCCTTGGCGACATTCATAAGGGGGTAACCACTAGATCTCGTGTTGCTCATTTTTGTCAACATTACTCTTTTGTTTCCTCTATTGAGCCACACATGATAGAGGAAGCACTTCAAGATTCAGATTGGGTAGTGGCGATGCAAGAGGAGCTCAACAACTTCACTAGGAATGAGGTATGGCATTTGGTTCCACGTCCTAATCAAAATGTTGTAGGAACCAAGTGGGTGTTCCACACCAAGCAAGACAAGCATGGTGTGGTGACAAGAAACAAAGCCCGACTTGTGGCCAAGGGATATTCACAAGTCGAAGGTTTGGATTTCGGTGAAACCTATGCACCCGTAGCTAGGCTTGAGTCAATTCGTATATTATTAGCTTATGCTACTTACCATGGCTTCAAGCTTTATCAAATGGACGTGAAGAGTGCCTTCCTCAATGGACCAATCAAAGAAGAGGTCTATGTTGAGCAACCTCCTGGCTTTGAAGATAGTGAGTACCCTAACCATTTTTATAAACTCTCTAAGGCGCTTTATGGGCTCAAGCAAGCCCCAAGAGCATGGTATGAATGCCTTAGAGATTTCCTTATAGATAATGGCTTCAGAGTCGGAAAGGCCGATCCTACACTCTTTACCAAAACACTTGAAAACGATTTGTTTGTATGCCAAATTTATGTTGATGATATTATATTTGGGTCTACTAACGAATCTACATGTGAAGAGTTTAGTAGGATCATGACACAGAAATTCGAGATGTCGATGATGGGAGAGTTGAAGTACTTCTTAGGATTTCAAGTGAAGCAACTCCAAGAGGGCACCTTCATTAGCCAAACGAAGTATACTCAAGATATTCTAAGCAAGTTTGGAATGAAGGATGCCAAACCCATCAAGACACCCATGGGAACCAATGGGCATCTCGACCTCGACACGAAAGGTAAATCCGTAGATCAAAAGGTATACTAGTCGATGATAGGCTCTTTACTCTATTTATGTGTATCTCGACTGGACATTATGATTTCCGTATGCATGTGTGCAAGATTCCAAGCCGACCCTAAGGAAGCTCACCTTACGGCCGTAAAACGAATCTTGAGATATTTAGTTTATACTCCTAAGTTTGGGCTTTGGTATCTTAGGGGATCCACTTTTGATTTAATTGGTTATTCAGATGCCGATTGGGCGGGGTGTAAGATTAATAGAAAGAGCACATCGGGGACTTGCCAGTTCTTGGGAAGATCCTTGGTGTCTTGGGCTTCAAAGAAGCAAAATTTCGTAGCTCTTTCTACCGCCGAAGCCGAGTATATTGCCGCAGGTCATTGTTGCGCGCAACTACTTTGGATGAGGCAAACCCTTAGGGACTATGGTTACAAATTAACCAAAGTTCCTCTTCTATGTGATAATGAGAGTGCAATCCGCATGGCAGATAATCCCGTTGAGCATAGCCGCACTAAACACATAGCCATTCGGTATCACTTCTTAAGGGATCACCAACAAAAGGGAGATATCGAGATTGCATATATTAACACTAAGGAACAATTAGCCGATATCTTTACCAAGCCACTAGATGAACAAACTTTTAACAAACTTAGGCATGAGCTAAATATTCTTGATTCTAGGAATTTCTTTTGATGTCTTGCATACATAACTCATTTATATACCTTTGATCATGTCTCTTTCATGTGCTATGACTAATGTGTTTTCAAGTAAATTTCAAACCAAGTCATAGGTATATTGAAAGGGAATTGGAGTCTTCGGCGAAGACAAAGGCTTCCACTCCGTAAACTCATCCTTCGCCGTCGCTCCGAGCATCTCTCCGTCTTTGGTATAATCTTCACTCATGTTTTATTTTCCAAAGGGGAGAAAGTAGTTTAACCAAGGGCTTATATCTCACTCAAGTATCCGTTTTTGGCGATTCATGCCAAAGGGGGAGAAAGTATTAGCCCAAAGCAAAAGGACCGCACCACCACCTTTTAAAAACTCATGATTTTCAAATTGATATCTTATTGTGTTCAAAAGGAGGGAGAAAGTAGTATTTTCAAGATTGATATCTTAAAACCCTCTTGAACACTAAGAGGAGGATTTCATTGAGGGGGAGTTTTGTTTAGTCAAAGGAAAAGCATTTGAAACAGGGGGAGAAAATTTCAAATCTTGAAAATGCTTCGCAAAATCTTATTCATTCACCTTTGACTATTAGCAAAAGGACTTTGAAAAGGATTTACAAAAGAATTTGCAAAAACAAAACATGTGGTGCAAGTGTGGTCCAAAATGTTAAAAATGAAGAAACAATCCATGCGTATCTTATAAGTATTTATATTGGCTCAATTCTAAGCAACCTTTGCACTTACATTATGCTAACTAGTTCAATTATGCACTTCTATACTTGCTTTGGTTTGTGTTGGCATCAATCACCAAAAAGGGGGAGATTGAAAGGGAATTAGGCTTACACCTATTTCCTAATTGATTTTGGTGGTTGAATTGCCCAACACGAATAATTGGACTAACTAGTTTGCTCTAGTCTATAAGTTATAAAGGTGCCAAAGGTTCACACTAAGCCAATAATAAAACCAAGAAAAGGGTTCAAACAAAGAGAGCAAGGGACAACCGAAGGCTGCCCTGGTCTGGCGCACAAACAAAGAGAGCAAGGGACAACCGAAGGCTGCCCTGGTCTGGCGCACCGGACTGTCCGGTGCACCAGGGGACTCCAAGCTGAACTCCTCACCTTCGGGAAAACACAAAGGCGATCCGCTATAATTCACCGGACTGTCCGGTGCACCACCGGACAGTGTCCGGTGCCCCAGAGGAGATCGGCTCTGAACTCGCTAGCTTCGGGAATCCGCTCCGCTATAATTCACCGGACATGTCCGGTGCACACCGGACTGTCCGGTGAGCCAGCGGAGCAACGACTACTTCGCGCGCAACGGTCGACTACAACGCATTAAATGCGCGCCTGCGCGCGCAGAGGACAGAGCACGCGCGGGTGGCACACCGGAAAGTCTACAGGACTTGTCCGGTGCACCACCGGACAGCCAGGTGGGCCCACAAGTCAGAGCTCCAACAGTCGGAACCCAACGGCCAGGTGACGTGGCTGGCGCACCGGACTGTCCGGTGCGCCATGCGTCTGTAGCCTTCCAACGGCCACTTTGTGGTGGTTGGAGCTATAAATACCCCAACCACCCCACATTCATTGGCATCCAAGTTTTCCCACTTCAACTACTTACAAGGGCTCTAGCATTCAATTCTAGACACACCCAAGTGATCAAATCCTCTCCCAATTCAACACAAAGCTTTAGTGATTAGTGAGAGAGATTTGCTTGTGTTCTTTCGAGCTCTTGCGCTTGGATTGCTTCTTTCTTTCGTTCTTTCTTACGAACATCTCAATTGTAACCGAGGCAAGAGACACCAATTGTGTGGTGGTCCTTGCGGGGAAGTTTGTTCCCGTTTGATTAAGAAGAAGAAGCTCACTCGGTCCGAGGGACCGTTTGAGAGAGGGAAAGGGTTGAAAGAGATCCGGTCTTTGTGACCACCTCAACGGAGAGTAGGTTCGAGAGAACCGAACCTCGGTAAAACAAATCCTCGTGTCACACTCTTTATTCGCTTGCGATTTGTTTTGCGTCCTCTCTCAGACTTGTTCATATTTCTAACGCTAACCCGGCTTGTAGTTGTGATTAAGTTTGTAAATTTCAGATTCGCCCTATTCACCCTCCCTCTAGGCGACTTTCACAAGCCTACGAGCAATATCTTGAACTAAACGAGGCTTGGGGACAAATCACGGTGACCAACGCTAAGGACACTTGGAAGCTCATTTGGGGATCTGAAATCTTCTCTACGAAGCAGACTTACAAGCATTTGATGGGTCAGTCTCAAGTTCATCAGATTTACAGATCGCTCTTGAAGAACAAATGTCAACCTAAGCATAAAGTCTTTTATTGGCTATGGCTAAAAAATAGGCTCAACACAAGGAATATGCTTAGGAGGAAGAACATGACTCTTGAGTCTTACACCTGCGAGAACTGCATCTGGTAGAAGGAGGAAACTCTTTATCATCTATTCCTCAGGTGCAACTTCGCGAAGGCCTGCTGGCACTCAATCGGTCTGATTCCACCTAGAATTGCTAATCCAGAGGAGGCTGCGGCAAACCTAAAATAGCAACTCAATGTTCCATTCTCTATGGAGGTTATTATTCTCATGACCTGGAGCATTTGGAAGTGCCGCAATGCTTGACTTTTTAAGAACAAAGATCCAACGGTGCAGCATTGCAAGCAGGAGTTTGCAAATGAATTGCTCCTTGTCATTCACAGAGCTTTGGGTAGATTTGATTCTGCCATCCCGGCATGGCTTCAACAATGGCAGTAGAAAGCAATGGCAGTACAAAATCTCCCTAACCCCCTGTAATTCGTCTTCTTGTTTGTTCTAAACTTTGTTTTCTTTTCAAATTTTAAATAAAATTTTCAGTAGGGGCCCTCTCCTCCTGTTCTATCAAAAAGCGAAACACCTGACAAACCTGGCCCACATAGTAGCGCTGCCAACTAGACATGAGCACGGGAGGTGCTGACAAAGCGGTCCCACCAGTCGGTGTGGTAGCCAATACGGGGGTCCAAGGGCGCAAGCGGTGGAGGTGAGGCCGACGCTACGGACCCACTTGTCGGCGCAAGTCTGAGTTGGGCTGGCGTGGGGAGGTAAAAGGAGGTTGGGCCACGCTGATTCGGCTGGGCCACGCGGACAGGATTCTAAGGGAAACGAGCCGAGAAAGAGTGGTTTCGACTCAGAACAGGTAGTTTTCTTTTATTTTCTGTTTTTATTTTTTTATTTCTGTTTTCAATTTAAAATTCGGTTTAGAATTTACACGTAAATGCACAAACAAACTTTGGCATGGTATGCAAGTTATATTTATAGGAATTATTTATTTATTGTCAAATTTAGGAAATACTTCTAAATATGCAATTCGCAAACAATAGTTTTATTTTGAGAAAATAGTCTTTTAAATGTTTAATCCAACTTAAAATCCAATAGTTATTACTTATTTATGTTGAGAGAACATAATCTCTAATAAGAATACTGTTGGGGACTTGTTCTCAAATACTATGAGTTAAGAACAAGGCAACACGAAGTATTAAATGTTAATGTATTTCGTCCTTCGAAGCATTATTTCCCTTAGAATATAACAATCTTCGGACGAAGATCATGAAGGACGTACCTTCATGATCACGGTATACATTAATGAAAGACAAAGCATATGGAACATGAAAGATAATATATATGAATAATCATATAACATCATCCACATATCTTCATTATATAAACTTGAATAAATATAAAGACAATATTTTAATTACATTTGTACCTTCGGCTTGACAGAAGGCGAAAATCCGAGCGTTGTGCACGAGCGAATACAAGATAGCGTGAACAGTACGGAGGTACTGTTCATCTATTTATAGACACAGGACACAGCCTGTGAGAAATTACATTCGTGCCCTTTACAAATGATTACAATCATAATACAAGTTATCATGGGCTGATTGGTCATTTCATCTTTAAGTCGGTGCATCTGGAAATATACTTCGAAGCTCTCTGATTGATAGCTTCGGCTTTGTGTCCATCTTTCAAAGTGCTTCTTCTTATGGGACCTTCGGCGACGAAACAGACCCGCAACAAATACTTTAGTTTAAATCTTTAGAAAAGATTTCTAAATATAAAGTATTTTTAATTCATGTGAGCATTTTCTTTATTCAATCACTTTCATTTTAATTTTTTGGATGATGTTTTCCCCTAGATCCCAAATTTAAGGTCTTTTTGGGGTGTTACATCGCTGCTGCGGGGATATATTTGCAGCGCGAACCAGGGTCTTCCACTTGTTCTGGTTCATCGATCTGCAGAATTTCAAAGTGTGTTCGAAGGCTAAAAAGGAAATGAGAAATGCACACATACCATCACGAGGCTTGGCAGTTCGCATCATCCTCCATTTTTCTTGTGTAAGCTCTCACCTTTCTGCAGAATTCCTTAATTGCCGCTTGATCCGAAAACATCACGGGAGTTTCTTCCTCAACTAGATCTCTCTCATAGAATAGTTTAATAGGCATCCTTTCTATGACATCGCTTGGAGTATCCTCGAGCAAATGTTTGAGAATGAAGAGAGCAGTATCATGATCTCGCCAATAGTTGCTACAGGATATCCACAGGCTAGTGAAAATTTGAGACGTGATTTGAACGTGTGACCATAGTTAAATCAACAGGAAAGGCTTATAAACTCGTGTATGAGCTCTCAGAGCAGATAGATATGGATGCTGAAATGTTTTCTCCTGCAAAAATAGAATTGAGATTTCAGTTTTAAAAAATCATGATCTTAAATGAAGGCATCCAAACGCCCTGTAAACGATAAAGCATATAGGAACAGCAAGCCAAAAATATAAGGTCAAATTGAACGAAGTTTTGTCACGTGAAGCACATGATCAATTTGACTGTTCGGTGAACTGGTCAACCTTTCCATCATAATGGAACCATATGATCTTTCTTTCTCATTAGCACTCACACCATCCTCTAGATTGAAGGACTGGTGAGGCAACCCGAGAGGAATGTGAATGGGAGCTACTAAAAATTCTTGACTTGCGAGTACGTGACTTTGTTCCCAAAACTCAACCCAATACCTTCTAGAGACTCAAAGCAGCAGATCAGAGTACAATGCAAACCAGTGTTGTTTGAATGTACTAAAAGCCTTAAGAACACTCAACCAAACTCTATAAAAATTCAGCAACAGAAGAGTAGAAAAGGTTGAGCGACAGTAACACGCTCCTAGCCGGCAGTGCCTCGCTATGGTTCGGCGGTGTCGAGCATGCTAAGATGCTCAACAAACTCTCAAACTTCACAGAAAGTTTACGCAGGGGAAGAAGATGGTTCTCGAAGTATCAACCCGAGCTACTCAGAAATCAAAGCGCAGACCGAAAATTCCGTTTCGGTTGGGGTATTGATAGGGGTTTCTAGAAACAAGTTCAAACTGTGTTCTTCTCAAATCACGACCAAGAACAACATCGTCTGGGCATATACAGTGACCCTTGGGCTACCAACCTTGTCTTGTTTCTCACTACCAACTCATCCTCACTCTCTTTATTTTTGAAAACCCATTTGGTACCTATGGGATGGTAGTTTGAAGGTGGCATCAAAACCTAAACCTGATTTCTCTCAAAATTTTCAAGCTCCTCATGCATAGAATTAACCCAGTTAGGCTCAGACAAAGTGTGTCCAACATCCCGGGGCTCAAAAGTAGCAACAAAAGCTAAGTGGGCAAAGTGGGACAACTGTTGATAACTAGAGCGAGTGACTCGCTCATCAATCTCACCAATCATCTATTGAGGAGGGTGATCACGCTGAACATGCTACGGAGCCGTCCTCGAAGAGGTAGCCTCCCCTTCAATAGTAACCTCAACTCCTCCAGTCTCAACAGGAGCTAACTCGAGCGAACCCTAAGTAGTGGAAGTAGGGGGATCAGGTTTGTCAACCGAAGTAGTGGAAGAAGGCATGACTCAGGCAGCCAGTGGAGTCGGCTCGGGAGCACCCCAATCAGCGTCGTCATGCTCCTCCTCCATAAAAATGGTCTATTCCATCTGATCTGGACCTACAGGCTCAAGGACAGAGGATGAACAAGGTGCAGCCTTATCGAATGTAACCTCACAAGTCTCCATGATGCGGTTAGTCTCCAAGTTAAGAACACGATAAGCACGAGAGTGTAATGCATAACCCAGGAAAACCCCATCAGAAGACCATGACTCAAACTTGTCCAAATTGCCCTGTTTCAATACAAAACATCTGCAGCCAAACACCCTAAAGTGACTAACCTTGGGTGGTCGTACAAATCGCAACTCATATGAAGTCATATTCAAGAAAGCTCGAAGAAAGATGCGGTTCGACACATGACAAGCAGTGTTGATCGCTTTGGCCCAAAAGCGCCTAGGAGTCCTATGCTCATCAAGCATCGTCTTGGCCATTTCAATAAGGGTCTGATTCTTGCGTTCAACAATGTCATTCTACCAAGGCACATACGAAGAGGAGAACTGATGCTCAAGTCCCAAAGAAGCACAAAAGGTCCCAAAATGAGTATTCTTGAATTATGTTCCATTGTCACTGTAAATAACTCTCATGGCATTCTTAGGGAACTCATTTTGCAACCAAAGAATCAAATCTTGAGCATGAGTAAAAGCCTCATCCTTCACCTTCATAAAGAATACCCAAGAATAGCGAGAAAAATCATCAATGACCACAAGCACATACCACATCCCCCCAAATGAGCAAACCCGAGTTGGACCAATAGTGTCCATATGAAGTAATTCACCGGGTTGCGAAGTCATCACCTTAGTGATTGGAGAATGGGAAGCAACAACCATCTTGTTGTGATGACAAGGGTGACAAACAAGATCCTTCTCAAATTTCAACTTGGTCAATTCTTGGATCAGGCCAAGTGAGCTTAGTCTACACAAAAGATCAAAGCTCAAGTGTCCTAGTCTCTTATGCCACCTCCAAAACAAAGAAGAGGATCCCACCAACAAACATCGAGAAAGGGACAGAAGAATGTGAAAAAACAGCACTGAAAACTCGACTGAAAGAGGAAATCCTACAAACAAGATCCCCCTGGGCATCCAAAACTAGATAAAGGCCCTTTTTAAAGTGCACTCCATAGTCATCGTCAAGGAGTTGCGAAATAGAAAGCAGATTAAAATGCAAATTCGAAACCAAAACAGCATCCTTGAGGACAAAACTCTCGTTCACTCGAATAGAGCCACGAGAGACAACATTACCTCTCGACTTATTCCCAAATGTGATGTATTCCTTACCAATCACGGGATCGAAGCTGGAGAACCATTTGTTGTTTTCGGTCATGTGGCACGAATAACCGAAATCCATGAGCCATATATTCTCTAGGCCTCTGCCCTACATCAATAGAAAGACATGGGGTGAGCAAATGGCACAACACTAGGTTAGGATACTAAGAATAATACTAGTGTTGTGGCATCTGTCCATAAAAGGTGTTAGGAAAAACACCACCCATCCTCGGTCCAGAAGGGAAGTGATAACCACAATAAAGAAACTGTGGTCCGCTCGGTAAGTAAGAACCAAAGCCACTAGCACGGGGTCCATAGCGATATGGCACATGACCAGCACCACGTCGGGCATGACCACCCTGTGGTCTCACTGCCTGAGGCCTAGCAGCAAGGAACAAGGCATCTCTAGGCCTCGCAGGACGTCTTCGAACAGGAAGATCATGAACACCATGAGAAAGTGAAAGTCGCCTAGAGGGGGGTGGACAGGTGGAATCTGAAATTTATAACTTTAAACACACTACAAGCCGGGGTTAGCGTTAAAACTAATGTCAAGTTCGAGAGAGAGGGGAAAACAAATCAACCAAGAAATGAAGCGAATGAACACGATGATTTGTTTTACCGAGGTTTGGTTCTAAAGAACCTAGTCCCCGTTGAGGTGGTCACAAAGACCTGGTCTCTTTCAACCCTTTCCCTCTCTCAAACGGTCACTTAGACCCCGCAAGGACCACCACACAATTGGTGTCTCTTGCTTCGCTTACAAGGCTTTGAGAATAAGAATGAGAGAAAGAAGAAAGCCAGCCAAGCAACAAGAGCAACAAAGAAACACAAGAACGATCCTCTCACAAGTCCTAAAGCACTAGAATTGAATTGGGGACTTTGATTGGATCGGTGGCTTTGATTTGTGTCTTGGAGTGTTGCACTTTGCTCTTGTATTGAATGAAGTGTGATGAATGCTTGGATGGTTGGAGTGGAGGTGGTTGAGGGGTATTTATAGCCTGCAACCACCAAACAACCGTTGGGGTTGGACTGCTCTCGATGGGTGCACTGGACAGTCCGGTGTGCCAGCCATGTCACCCAACAGTTAGGGTTCGGGCGTAGTCGACCGTTGGAGCTTTGTCTTCTAGTGGCACCGGACAGTCCGGTGTCGCACCAGACATGTACTGTTCACTGTTCGGTGCGCCTCTAACGACTGCTCAGACTTCTGCGTGCACTGTCCGCGCACTGTAGCGTTTGCAGGGGTCCATTGCAGTCGACCGTTGCGCGAGTAGCCATTGCTCTGCTGGTGCACCGGACAGTCCAGTGAATTATAGCGGAGCATGCCCAGAGAAACCCGAGGGTGGCGAGTTTGGAGTTGTAGGGTCCTGGTGCACCGGACACTATCCGGTGGCACACCGGACAATCCGGTGCGCCAGACCAGGACACCCTTGGTTTCTTTGCTCCTTTCTTTTTGAATCCTAACTTTGATCTTTTATTGGTTTGTGTTGAACCTTTATGCACCTATGGAATATATAATCTAGAGCAAACTAGTTAGTCCAATATTTGTGTGGGCATTCAACCACCAAAATTATTTATAGGAAAAGGTTAAACCATATTTCCCTTTCAATCTCCCCCTTTTTGGTGATTGATGCCAACACAAACCAAAGCAAGAATATAAGTGCAGAATTGAACTAGTTTGCATAATGTAAGTGCATAAGTTGCTTGGAATTAAACCAATTTATACTTTCACTAGATATGCATGGATTGCTTTCTTTCTTTTAACATTTTGGACCACATTTGCACCACTTGTTTTGTTTTTGCAAATTCTTCTGGAAAGTTTTTTTCAAAATCTTTTTGCAAATAGTCAAAGGTATATGAATAAGATTTCGAGAAGCATTTTTTAGATTTGAAATTTTCTCCCCTGTTTCAAATGCTTTTCCTTTGACTAAACAAAACTCCCCCTAAATGAATTCTCCTCTTAGTTTTCAAGAGGGTTTTAATAGATATGAATTGGAAATATATTGAGATGATAGTTTTGAAAATATACCAATTGAAAGTAATCATACCAATTTGAAATATATCAATTAAATTTTTTGAAAGGTGGTGGTGCGGTCCTTTTGTTTTGGGCTAATACTTTCTCCCCCTTTGGCATTAATCGCCAAAAACGAAGACATTGAGAGCCCTTTTTTACTTTCTCCTCCATTGGTAAATGAAATATGAGTGAAAGATTATACCAATGTGAGAGTGATGCGGAGTGACAACGAAGAGTAAATGATACCGTTAGAGTGGTGTGGAAGCCTTGTCTTCGCCGAAGACTCCATTTCCCTTTCAATCTATGGCTTAGTATAAGAATATACTCGAGAACACATTAGTCGTAGCAAATGAAAGAGATATGATCAGAGGTATATAATGAGCTATGTGTGCTATGTTTCAATCAAAGTTCTGAGAATCAAGGATATTTAGCTCATTCCTAAGTTTGGTAAAGGTTTTCTCATCTAATGGTTTGGTAAAGATATCGACTAATTGTTCTTTGGTGCTAACATAAGCGATCTCGATATCCCCCCTTTGTTGGTGATCCCTTAGAAAGTGATATCGAATGTTTATGTGCTTAGTGCAGCTGTGTTCAACGGGATTATCCGCCATGCGGATTGCACTCTCATTGTCACATAGGAGAGGGACTTTGCTCAATTTATAGCCATAGTCCCTAAGGGTTTGCCTCATCCAAAGTAATTGCGCACAACAATGACCTGCGGCAATGTACTCGGCTTCGGCGGTAGAAAGAGCTAATGAGTTTTGTTTCTTTGAAGCCCAAGACACCAGAGATATCCCTAGAAACTGACAAGTCCCTGATGTGCTCTTCCTATCAGTTTTACACCCTGCCCAATCGGCATCGGAATATCCTATTAAATCAAAAGTGGATCCCTTGGGGTACCAAAGTCCAAACTTAGGAGTGTAAACAAAATATCTCATGATTATTTTCATGACCCTAAGGTGAACTTCCTTAGGATCGGCTTGGAACCTTGCACACATGCATAAGGAAAGCATAATATCCGGTTGACATGCACATAAATAGAGTAAAGATCCTATCATCGACAGGTATACCTTTTGATCTACGGACTTACCTCCCGTGTCGAGGTCGAGATGCCTATTTGAAAGTAGCCTAGAGGGGGGGGGGGGTGAATAGGCTACACCTGAAAATTTTCACTAAAAACTCCGAGATAGGTTAAATTAAAGTTGCACTGATGCAAACCGGTTTAGTTGATTTTGATTACAACTGAACAAGTTTGAACCTGCTCAACTTAGACTAGATAATATGTTAAACAAATACGAAGTAGTGAAGAATTTAGCTAAAGACTTGCCCTACACAAAATCTACTCGAATGGATAATATGAACCAACCAACGAATTTAAAGCGCTTAACAAGAACACACAAGAACACGCAATATAACCCGAGGTTCGGCAACCACCACAAAGGTGTCCTACTCCTCGTTGAGGAGCCCACAAAGGGCCGGGTCTTTTTCAACCCTAATCCTCCACAAGCCGACCACAAAGGTCAAGGCAATCTCTTCTCAAATAAGCTCAAAGAGCGGGTGATACAAACTTCTTGGGGTCGTCCACAAATTTGGAGACTCCCAAGCAACCTCTAACCGTCAAGGAACACGAGGTTCCAAGAGTAACAAATCCGCACAAGGTTAAGTTTGCAACGAGCTCAAGAACAAAGAGAATAGGAGAATCGAGATGAAATTAACAGCGTGTTAGATCGAGTTCACCTCACACCAAGGATCCTTCAAATGATTGAAGGAGATGCGATTGCGGGTGTGAAAGGTGAAATGAATGCACTTGTTGGGAGTTTGGTCAGCCAAGATTTCGTGGGAGAGGCAGGAGTAAATAAGAGAGAGTATGTGTGTGTGGGGGGCGGGGAAATATAAAGGATCCCCCAAAAGCTGGCAGCCGTTGGGAGAAAAGGAGTAAAAACTGGTTGAACCGGTTTTCAGACCGGTTGAACCGGTTTCTACCAGGGAGATCCCGGTTCACTAACCTACTCAGCCGGAGACTCGACCGGATTCAAAACCGGTTGAGTAGGGGGAAAATCCGGTTGAACCGGTTTTCCCAAAAGATCTGCAGTGACTTTTCTGACAGCTCTGACTGTCAGACAGGTCAGAGCAGGGATGGCAGAGGAGCAGTCCAAAACCGGTTGAACCAGTTTCAGGACCGGTTGAACCGGTTTCCAGGGCTGAAACCAAATTTTGAGTATTTTGAAAGAACAAAAGTGGAGTTTTTGTGGGAAGTAAAATTTGTTTTTCTCAAGGGCATTCATGATCTGGAAAAATGTTCTCGAAGATGTTTTCAAGGGATTTTGAACTTAGCTCATTGCATAACTTACTTAACCATCGCGGATCCCTCTTAATTGCACGACGATTCCTATGACTCAAGAATTATAAATTGAGCACCGCCGATGTTTCTAAGCACTTGGAGCACGCCATTTGATGTGGAATTTTAAATCCGCTGTGCTTTCTATTTTTGCGCTCGTAAGATCTGTGCTTCTCCTGTCTGTAGAATTACTGTGTACATGCTAGGAGCAAACTTGTTAGAATCTCTGTTTGTTTTGTCATTTAATCACCAAAACCCTCAATTAGGGTTGATTGCACTTACAATCTCCCCCTTTTTGGTGATTGATGCCAAAACAAACTAGAGTAGAGATAAAAATTAAAATTACGAGTACTTGCGAGATAAAAGCCTTTGTGTATGTGTAGCTCCCACTAAATATGTGCATGAGTTTTGTGATATTAACATTGACTTGATATGTCAATTTGCAACATATTTAGAGAGAGAGAACAATCAACAACATACACAAAACAATGAGGGATGAAACACAATTATAGAGTGTGATGATAGAAAGAGTAAAATTACACATACAAGCTCATTATTGCATAGCATATGATATGAAAAGTTACTACTGCTATTACAATAATGATATCACATCTCATCACATCAAAAAAAGTTTATGGCTTCAGAGCCATGCATGCATCATACGATAGACCAATAATTATTACAAACCGATGTTCGTTACATAAATAGAAGGTACTGCCAGGCTAAGAAACCTTCTCCCCCTTTTTGGCAACAAGAACCAAAAAAGGAGAGAGCCACCAACAAAGATCACCAGTTAGGAGGAGGCTGATGAGGAGCAAAGAAAGGCAAAGTGTTCTTCCCCAGACTGATCCAGGGGAGGAGCACTTCCAGAAGGATCCTGGGGCGGAGGGTGAGAGGATGATTGACCCGGATCCCCATGGTAGGGAGGTGGGGCAAACTGCTCGCGATCATCAAAATAGGCTTCTTCTTCATCTTCTTCGTCGTCTGCTGACATAAATGGCACCCCGTAGGCCTGCTGGTGCCACTCATTGATCTCCGGGGGAGGAGGATGGAGAGGTACGTCAGGTGAGCGAGGGGCAAAGGGCATACCCATAGTGGAAGCTTGACGACGAAGATTGTCGTCAGTCTCCCGCTGATGCCTTGCCAGCTCACGTACATCAGCAGAAATGTTTTGGCACATAGAGAAAAATGCCGCAATCCCATGGGCCAAGCGGGCACCCATCCCTCGGCCACGACCTCGACCACGACCACGACCACGTGGTGTGGGAGATCCACGGACAGGGGAGGGACGCGAGGCACCGACGGCAGCAGCAGGACCAGCAGACGGACCAGCAGACGGACCAGCAGAGGTATGTGCACGGGAGCTGGAAGGGGCTTTCCTTAAGCGCCCTGCTGGATTGTTGGGATCAATCCAGAAAGGGTATAGGATTGATGTCTTGTACCTTTATCATATCGAAACTGCGTCACAACTTCAATCATCTTCATGATAAAAGGTGCATGAAGACATCCCTTCAGTGGAAAGCAGGCAACATGGATGATTTCCTGCCAGATCATATCAAAGACATTGATACTCTCTGAGCTGCTGGGCTTCATGAATGAGAGCAAAAACCTTGCTCCCTCCAAGAATATTCATCTGATTTCCCCCTTTAGGAATGAGGGTCATCCTGCTGAGGGAGTTGATGTATCTATAATACTTGTGCATGTTGGTGGACTCCCAATATTTCCCAGACTCAGAGAGATGAAGATCTCTGGCTTCATCTTTGGTAGGCTGGCGGAAATCATGGATCTTGATCTTATCACCAGAAATATCATTGTCAGTGAATCCAAGAATGTGAGCAAACCGACGGTAGCTCACCTTGTACCAGCTGCCTTCAATGTAGAAGTTAAGGAAAGTTGTATGGACTTTCCTCATCGGCTAGCTTGATCCACAGAGTTGAGCAAAACTGGGCAATGACTTCATCATTCCAATCATATTGGAATGTCATTATGTTCTTCATCTTCTTCCTTTCACAGGCCCTCAACGCCTGTGTCATCTCTGGGTCCCCAATAGCCTCACATCCTTCCCAGTTGACATAACGTTGATGTAGTATGGGTTGATGTTTCTTGGGGAGGATCACTGAGTTGTAGAAATCCACATGCTGGAGCGTCCAAAAACGGTTCCCATCAATCCTGGCATCACGAATGCGCAATGCAGGATTCTGGAAACGGATGTCCTGAAGGAGAGCAGAACCTCCGCTGGCAGTGAAATCAGTCACTGGCTCATTGCCAGCATGCCGAGCCTCCGCCCGGTGGAGGACCAACCCTCGAATAATAGGGGCGTGGGCAAGGGGAAGATCAATCTCATCATCTTTCCCGCCCTCATCATCACTTGTTGCTTCCCAAGCCTGCGGGTTTGTCGCGGGTCGGGACCGACCGGAGGGATTCCGGGCTGTCCGACCGCGAGCTCCTTGAGACCCGGAGGCCTCACCACCTTGCATGATGTTGCCACTTCCTCTCCCACGCTTGGATCTGGAGCATGGGGGAGTATCTCCATGAATCTCTTGGTTGTCAGAGGAGTCGGATTCAACCACAGAAGGATTCCTCCGACGCACCATCCTTAAAAAGAGAAGATAGAACCTATGATGAGCAAGGATCTTAACAAACACGTTTGAGTAGAGATGCGTATGATATTGAGCATGCACTTCAACCGTTCATGCGAGCGGTTCAACTACAACGAACAATATCAAACCGCTAAACTCTAACAATGTTCGTGACAAATGAAGATAATCTAAGTGGTGCAAGCACTTAAACTAAAATGTACCCAACGAATGATACACTAGATAATCTAGAACGGGTGAGATCGAGTAAAAAGAAATGAAATAGGGCAATACCTCGATCCGGAGTTTGAATCAAGAAATCCCAACAAGATCGAGGGAGATGATGGAGAACGCCGAGATGAACGGATCTCCAACAAAACTTCCAAAGAATGGATGGCACAAGTGGGTTTTGGAGAGGAGAAAATGTGGAGGAGAGAGAGGAAAAAGAGTGGGCGGCGTCGGCTGGAAAGAGGAACTGAGAAGAAGAGAAGAGAGGAAGGGGAGAGAAATAGGGGAGGCATCGGCTGGTCAACCGGTTATAAAACCGGTTCAACCGGTTATAAAACCGGTTCAACCGGTTTCTGGTCAGACTGCGCAGTAAAAGCGCGCAGAAATAGGGATTGACTGCACGGATTTTTTGGCAGACTGACAGCACAGTCTGCGAGACTGACGGCGCAGACTGCGGCGCTGACTGACAGCACGGACGCGGAGGTGGTCAAAACCGGTTCAACCGGTTTTTATATCGGTTCAACCGGTTTCCACCAGGGGAAAACCGGTTGAGTGACCTACTCAGCCGATTCACTCAACCTGTTTTCAGATATTGCCCGGAAAGGCTATAATAGCACTTAGCAAATATGACATGAGTGATTTTAATGATAAAAATAGTATTTCTCATGACATATTGCGCAAACAATCAATTTATATCCATCAAACTTGATCAAAATTTTAGTTTTTAAGACACGTTTCGAGAATCCAAGATATTTAGCTCACTCCTAAGAAAGCAAAATCTAGTCTCATCGAGGGGTTTTGTGAAGATATCGGCTAGTTGATTTTATGTGTTTACATGACATAATTCGATATCTCCTTTTGCTTCGTGGTCCCTCAGAAAATGGTGTCTTATATCTATGTGTTTGGTTCTAGAGTGTTGCACGGGATTGTTGGCTAATTTAATGGTGCTCTCATTGTCACAAAGTAGTGGGATTCTTTTAAAATCACAACCAAAATCCCTCAAGGTTTGCTTCATCCATAGCAACTGAGCACAGCAAGCACCAGCAGCTATGTATTCAGCCTCGGCAGTGGAAAGTGCAACACAATTTTGCTTCTTAGAGCTCCAAGACACCAGGGACCGCCCAAGGAATTGGCAAGTCCCCGAGGTGCTTTTTCGATCTACTTTACAACCGGCATAGTCTGAATCAGAGTAGCCAAATAAATCGAAAAAGGAGCCCTTGGGATACCAGAGACCTAGATTTTTGGTGTGAACTAGATATCTCAAAATTCTCTTAACGGCCACTAAGTGACACTCTTTTGGGTTTGCTTGAAAACGGGCACACATGCACACACTAAGCATGATATCTGGCCTAGATGCACATAAATATAGTAGAGATCCTATCATTGATCTATAAAGCTTTTGATCTACAGTTTTACCTTCTTCATTTAAGTCGAGATGCCCACTTGAAGCCATTGGTGTCTTGGCGTGCTTTGCCTTTTCCATGCCAAACTTTTTGAGCATGTCTTGTGTGTACTTGGTTTGACACAGAAAAGTTCCTTCCGTGAGTTGTTTAACTTGAAAACCCAGGAAGTACTTGAGCTCACCCATCATGGACATCTCAAACCTATTTGTCATAACCCTACTAAATTCCTCACAAAAAGTTCCATCAGTACTGCCAAATATAATGTCGTCGACATATATTTGACAAACAAATAATTGATTGTCAACTTTCCGAGTGAATAAAGTAGAGTCTACTTTTCCTATTTCAAAACCATTTTTAAGCAAGAGATCTTTAAGGCAATCATACCAAGCTCTAGGGGCTTGTTTAAGCCCGTAGAGTGCCTTGTGAAGTAGGTAAACGTGGTTTGGCTTCTTTGGATCTTCAAAGCCTGGTGGTTGCTCCACATAGACCCTCTCTTGTAGTGGTCCGTTTAGAAATGCTCTCTTGACATCCATTTGATATAACTTGAAATCATGGTTAGTAGCATAGGCAATTAATATTCTAATTGACTCTAACCTTGCTACCGGCGCATATGTGTCACCAAAATCAAGTCCTTCCACTTGAGTGTAGCCTTGGGCAACCAACTGTGCTTTGTTTCTTGTAACCACACCATGTTCATCTTGTTTGTTCCTAAAGACCCATTTTATCCCAATCACATTTTGTTTGGGTCTTTGGACTAAGGACCAAACCTCATTCCGCTTGAAGTTGTTCAACTCCTCTTGCATGGCAATTATCCAATCCGGATCACCCAATGCTTCTTCAACCTTAAGTGGCTCAAGAGAGGAAACAAACGAGTAAAATTCACAAAAATTAGCTAAACGAGATCGAGTAGTTACCCCTCTCCTGATGCTACCCAGGATGTTGTCCACCGGATGATCCCTTTGAATAGTATGATGGACTCTAGGATGAGGCACTGACGGTTGCCTTTGTATTTGCTCCTCCTCATCATTCACTTGATCAAGAGGCACTTCATCATTAACACTTTCGTGTTCATCTTCTACCACAGTTGGCATCCTTTGGGATTGATGATTTTCTTCAAGACTTGGATGACTTGAGGTTGATGGGTTTGCTTGGGTGGAGGATTTGTCACCCACCACCTTTGCACCCACATCAACAACCTCATTGGTCATCCACAAAGTTCCTTCCTCATCATCCTTTTCTTGAGGTCTCACTTCACCTATTGCAAGTTTCTTTATGGCCTCACAAGGTAGTTCTTCATTCCTGCAGTGCCATTAGAAATATGCCCTTGCGAGCCATTAGACTCATCAAATGTCACGTCTATCGCTATTTCAACAAGACCGGTGGTATTGTTGAAAACACGATATCCATGCGCATTTGATGCATAACCAAGCAAGAAGCCCTCGTCCACTCTAGGAGCAAACTTTGAGCTCTTGACTTTCTTGTTAAGAATAAAACACTTACAACCAAATACTCTAAAATAATCAACTTTAGGTTTGTTACCAGTGAGAAGCTCATAAGTAGTCTTTTTGTAGATCTTGTGAAGATAGAGACGGTTGATTGCATGACAGGCGGTGTTGACCGCTTCTGCCCAAAAGTTGTCAGGTGTCTTGTACTCACCCAACATGGTTCTAGCTGCTTCAATTAAAGTTCAGTTCTTTCTTTCCACAACACCATTTTGTTGTGGAGTGTAAGGAACTGAGAACTCATGTTTGATTCCTTCTTCGCCTAAGAATTCTTCGACACCTGTGTTCTTGAATTCCGTCCCATTATCACTTCTCACTTTCTTGATTTTGAGCTCAAACTCATTTTGAGCTCTTCTCATGAATTTCTTCAATATTTCTTGAGTTTCACCTTTATCACTCAAAAAGAAAACCCAGGTGAATCGAGAAAAATCATCAACAATGACTAAACCATAATTACTACCACCAATGCTAATGTAAGCCACAGGTCCGAAGAGGTCCATGTGAAGAAGCTCCAATGGCCTCTTTGTTGTGACCACATTCTTTGATTGATGTGGGACTCCATGTTGCTTTCCTGCTTGGCATGCGTCACAAACCCGATCTTTCTCAAATACAACATTTGTTAGTCCAATGATGTGATTATCCTTTTGAAGTTTGGCCAAATTCCTCATACCGACATGAGCTAGCCGGCGATGCCATAGCCAACCCTTGTCGCACTTTGCCACTAAACAAGTCTCAGGCGTCACTTTACTTGTTGTGAAATCAACAAGATAAAGCTTTCCCTTCAAGCGACCCGTAAAGGCAACTGAGGAGTCCTCCCTTCTAAGGATCTTCACATCCACATCAGAAAATAAACAATTATAACCCATTCCACAAAGTTGTGAAACGGACAACAAATTGTAGCTTAAAGAATCTACCAATAAAACATTTGAAAGTGATTGTTGGTCAGAGATAGGAATTTTACCAATACCAATCACCTTACTATTGCCACTATCTCCAAACACAATTTCTTGTGCTTCTTGAGTTAGTTGCATGGAATGAAACATGTCTTCCTCCCCGGTCATGAGATTTGTACATCCACTGTCAAGCACCCAACTTGACCCACCA
The DNA here is from genome assembly GCA_029449295.1 of Zea luxurians. Taxonomy (NCBI): domain Eukaryota; kingdom Viridiplantae; phylum Streptophyta; class Magnoliopsida; order Poales; family Poaceae; genus Zea; species Zea luxurians. The sequence continues at coordinate 125,754,710 of JAOPSE010000009.1, forward strand.
GAGGAGTAGACCTGCAAAACAAGTTTAGGCTATGCTTTTAGGTACCCAAATTGAATTGGGTCCTACAGTGTTAGTTATAGCCTTGGGTACCCACACACTTCTTTTCATGACTTTTCTTTTAGTGTAGGCACCCACATATTTGACAACCAATTTCCCTAAATCCCAAGTCAACATATAATCACAAAGATAAGAGTGAGAAATGGGAGCATTAAATTGTTGTCCACTTGAGGACCCCACTTCCTTCATCTTACTCTTTGTGGAACTCAAGTTTACCTTTACTTGAGGTGATTTGTCATTTGAGGAGTGAATCCTTCCCAAAGCATCATATAGAGTGGTTCCCTCTATGAACTTGGGGAATCTCCACCCCTTATGCACTGTGCTAGGGTTTTCCTTGGATGAGTTGAACCCAAGCCCCTTCTTCCATTGTTGGGCTTTAGGGACTTGTACTTGGGTTCAACTTTCTTTAACCCATCATTGCTTGAGCATCTTTTCAATATTCCTTTAGCCTTCACCTGTGGGCTATTCTTCCTTGCATGGTTAGTTAGACAACAAGAAGCATGATATTTGGCACAATGTTTGCAAAAATTATTATTTGAGGAGCTAGACTTAGATTCAATCACTAAAGATGAGGCATTGATGTTCTTGCAATTTTCAAGTTGCACTTGAAGTTCTTGATTTTGAACATTCAAGCTTAACATGTTTGATTCAAGTGCATTCTTTTCATTTGCAAGATTAGCTATAGAGGTTTTCATATTAATTACTTCTTTTTCTTTATCCTCTATAGTTTTCTTGACTAAAGATACTTCCTTAGTCAAGACATCTAGCATTTCATCTTTATTGTGTAGCAATTCTTGAAGCTCTAGGTTTCTTTCCTTTTCAAGGATAAGCAAGTCTTCTTGAGCATCAAGAGTTGCTTTTCTTTTATCTAGCTTCTCCATTAATTTGGTGATAACATTGTATCCATTCAAGCCAAATTCTTTAATCATTTTATTTTTCATGGCAATTTGTTCATCATCATCATCATTTGGAAAATCATTACTAAATAAGGTTACCTTATCTCCTTTTGCCATGAGGCAAGTTGGGGTGTAGGAGTCGTCTTGTAGGTTGGTGAAGAGTTGCGAGCTTGACGTAGATTGGATGGCCACGTTTGCCACCACTTCCTCTTCCTCGGAGCTAGAACTCTCTTCATCGGAGTTCCATTCTTCACCAATATGGGCTTGACCATATTTCTTCTTCTTGAAGTATCCCTTGGTCTTGCCTCCCTTTTTGAACTTGTCCTTCTTGTATTCCTTCTTGGCTTCTTGTTCCTTCTTGTTAGGACAATCCGCTATGAAATGACCGGTTTGGCCACATTCATAGCATGCCCTCTTCTTTCCTTTCCTTTGGAACTTGTCATTCTTCCTTACAAATTTCTTGAATGTTTTGATGAACATAGTTGTGTCTTCATCACTTGAGCTATCTTCATCACTTGATGTCTCGACCACTTTCTTTGCTTTGTGGTCTTTGTTCTTCTTGGGGGTGTCTTGTTCATTAGTGATCAAGGCATGAGAGTCTCTTGTCTTGATAGGGGCTTCTTCGGACTCGTGTTGTTGAATCTTTGCAAATAATTGATGAGGCGTCATATCCTCATAGTCATCACGATCCCTTATCATCCTTGCTAGACTCTTATCCTTTTCTTTATATGCTCTCATGAATAATCTTGTGACCTTGGAGTCACTCCAATCTTCACTTCCAAGCACTCTTATTTTGTTTACTAACACCATCAACCGATCAAAGAGTGATCGAAGCGACTCACCTTTTGTCCAATCATATCTTGCAAGCTCACTCTCCAAAGCTTCAACTCTATGTCTCTTAGCTTTGGGATCTCCTTCATGTGACATTTTAAGAATATTCCAAATGTCACGGGCATCTTCTCTTCCTTGAACTTTCCGGTATTCTTCCGGACAAAGACTTCCTTTAATTATGCTCACTGCTTGAGCATTGCGACGAACCTCTTGCATCATTTCCGGAGTCATCTCTTCTCCTTGGGCGGGCTTATACATACCTACATTAACAATCTCCCAAAGACTAGGATGCACACCGATTAAATGCGACTTCATCTTGTCGGCCCACTCGTCATAGTTCAACTCACTAAGAGTTGGTAACTTTCCAAGTGGGGCGGAAGAGAAGTTGTGAATAAAATTTCTAGAGTAATCGAATTGAACTTTACTAAATTCGTTACCTTTGCTTTTGGTAGATGATCCTTCGGTGTTGAGACTTACCTTGCTCAACACCTTCGACACCAAAAGATCGACTAGATCGTCATTGTAATCAAATTTTCCCTTACCTTTATCTTATTCAGCCTTTCTTCTTGATTCTTCTTCTTCGGCCTTTTTCTTAGCATCTTCCTCTTTCATTTTGAGGAACATTTTCTCGACAATCTTCATGGCGAGGTTGAGGACCTTGGGGTCCACTTCCTCACCAGAAGATGTGATGGGGATTTCCTCGAGGAGAGGATCCACATGGTCCCGTTGAGTAGACATGATCGTTTCCTCACGCGGTTAAGCGTAAAATGAGGTACGAAGCTTTGATACCAATTGAAAGTAGCCTAGAGGGGGGGGGGGGTGAATAGGCTACACCTAAAAATTTTCACTAAAAACTCCGAGATAGGTTAAATTAAAGTTGCACTGGTGCAAACCGGTTCAGTTGATTTTGATTACAACTGAACAAGTTTGAACCTGCTCAACTTAGATTAGATAATCTGTTAAACAAATACGAAGTAGTGAAGAATTTAGCTAAAGACTTGCCCTACACAAAATCTACTTGAATGGATAATATGAACCAACCAACGAATTTAAAGCGCTTAACAAGAACACACAAGAACACGCAATATAACACGAGGTTCGGCAACCACCACAAAGGTGTCCTACTCCTCGTTGAGGAGCCCACAAAGGGCCGAGTCTTTTCCAACCTTAATCCTCCACAAGCCGAGCACAAAGGTCAAGACAATCTCTTCTCAAAAAAGCTCAAAGAGCGGGTGATACAAACTTCTTGGGGTCGTCCACAAATTTGGAGACTCCCAAGCAACCTCTAACCGTCAAGGAACACGAGGTTCCAAGAGTAACAAATCCGCACAAGGTTAAGTTTGCAACGAGCTCAAGAACAAAGAGAATAGGAGAATCGATATGAAATTAACAGCGTGTTAGATCGAGTTCACCTCACACCAAGGATCCTTCAAATGATTGAAGGAGATGCGATTGCGGGTGTGAAAGGTGAAATGAATGCACTTGTTGGGAGTTTGGTCAACCAAGATTTCGTGGGAGAGGCAGGAGTAAATGAGAGAGAGTGTGAGGGGGGGGGGGTATATAAAGGATCCCCCAAAAGCTGGTAGCCGTTGGGAGAAAAGGAGTAAAAACCGGTTGAACCGGTTTTCAGACTGGTTGAACCGGTTTCTACCAGGGAGATCCCGGTTCACTAACCTACTCAGCCGGAGACTCGACCGGATTCAAAACCGGTTGAGTAGGGGAAAAATCCGGTTGAACCGATTTTCCCAAAAGATCTGCAGTGACTTTTCTGACAGCTCTGACTGTCAGACAGGTCAGAGTAGGGATGGCAGAGGAGCAGTCCCAAAACCGGTTGAACCGGTTTCAGGACCGGTTGAACCGGTTTCCAGGGCTGAAACCAAATTTTGAGTATTTTGAAGAGAACAAAAGTGGAGTTTTTGTGGGAAGTAAAATTTGTTTTTCTCAAGGGCATTCATGATCTGGAAAAATGTTCTCGAAGATGTTTTCAAGGGATTTTGAACTTAGCTCATTGCATAACTTAACCATCGCGGATCCCTCTTAATTGCACGGCGATTCCGATGACTCAAGAATTATAAATTGAGCACCACAGATGTTTCTAAGCACTTGGAGCATGCCATTTGATGTGGAATTTTAAATCCGCTGTGCTTTCTATTTTTATGCTCGTAAGATCTATGCTTCTCCTGTCTGTAGAATTACTGTGTACATGCTAGGAGCAAACTTGTTAGAATCTCTGTTTGTTTTGTTATTTAATCACCAAAACCCTCAATTAGGGTTGATTGCACTTACACTATTAGTTCCCATTGGTGTCTTGATGGGCTTGACATCCTTCATTCCAAACTTGTTAAATATGTCTTGAATGTACTTGGTTTGGCTGATGAAGGTGCCATCTTGGAGTTGCTTGACTTGAAATCCTAAGAAATACTTCAACTCCCCCATCATAGACATCTCGAGTTTTTGAATCATGATCCTACTAAACTCTTCACAAGTGGATTTGTTAGTAGACCCAAATATGATATCATCAACATAAATTTGGCATACAAACAAATCTTTTACAATGGTTTTAGTAAAGAGAGTAGGATCGAATTTACCGACTTTGAAGCCATTAGTGATAAGAAAATCTCGCAGGCATTCGTACCATGCTCTTGGGGCTTGCTTGAGCCCATAAAGCGCCTTTGAGAGTTTATACACATGGTTAGGGTACTCACTATCTTCAAAGCCAGGAGGTTGCTCAACATAGACCTCTTCCTTGATTGGTCCATTGAGGAAGGCACTTTTCACATTCATTTGATAAAGCTTAAAGCCATGGTAAGTAGCATAGGCAAGTAATATACAAATTGACTCAAGCCTAGCTATGGGTGCATAAGTTTCACCAAAATCCAAACCTTAGACTTGTGAATATCCCTTGGCCGCAAGTCGGGCTTTGTTCCTTGTCACCACACCATGCTCATCTTGCTTGTTGCGGAATACCCACTTAGTTCCTACAACATTTTGGTTAGGACGTGGAACTAAATGTCATACCTCATTCCTTGTGAAGTTGTTGAGCTCCTCTTGCATTGCCAACACCCAATCTGAGTCTCTTAGTGCATCCTCCACCCTGTATGGCTCAATAGAGGACACAAAAGAGTAATGTTCACAAAAATGAGCAACTCGAGATCTAGTGGTTACCCCCTTATGGATATCACCGAGAATGGAGTTCACGGGGTGATCTCTTTGAATTGCTTGGTGGACTCTTGGGTGTGGCGGTCTTTGACCCTGAATCTCTTGATCATCTTCCTTGTCTTGATCATCTTCCTTGTCTTGATCAACTTCATCTCCCCCTTGATCATTGTCCTCCTCTTGAGGTGGCTCATCCTCTTGATCTTTATCTTCATTGTCTTGAGCCTGATCCTCATCTTAAGTTGGTGGAGATGACAGTTGATCTTGTGCTTGTGCTTGTGCTTGTGTGGGCTCTTCGGATTGGAGATGACAGTTGATCTTGTGCTTGATTGGAAGATGACAGTTGATCTTGTGCTTGTGTGGGCTCTTCGGATTCCTTAGGACACACATCCCCAATGGACATGTTCCTTAGTGCGACGCATGGAGCCTCTTCATCATCTAGCTCATCAAGATCAACTTGCTCCACTTGGGAGCCATTAGTCTCATCAAACACAATGTCATAAGAAACCTCAACTAATCCAGTGGATTTGTTGAAGACTCTATATGCCCTTGTGTTTGAGTCATAACCAAGTAAAAAAGCCTTCTATAGCCTTAGGAGCAAATTTAGATTTTCTACCTTTTTTTACAAGAATAAAGCATTTGCTACCAAAGACTCTAAAATATGAAACATTGGGTTTTTTTACCGGTGAGGAGTTCATAAGATGTCTTCTTGAGGATTCAATGAAGATATAACCAGTTGATGGAGTAGCAAGCAGTGTTGATTACTTTCGCCCAAAATCAGTCCGGTGTCTTGTACTCATCAAGCATGGTTCTTGCCATGTCCAGTAGAGTTCTATTCTTCCTCTCCACTACACCATTTTGTTGAGGTGTGTAGGGAGAAGAGAACTCATGCTTGATGCCCTCTTCCTCAAGAAAGTCTTCAATTTGTGAATTCTTGAACTCCGTCCCGTTGTCGCTTCTTATCTTTTTGATCCTTAATCCAAACTCATTTTGAGCTTGTCTTAAGAATCCTTTTAAGGTCTCTTGGGTTTGAGATTTTTCATGCAAAAAGAATACCCAAGTGAAGCGAGAATAATCATCCACAATTACAAGGCAGTACTTACTCCCGCTGATGCTTATGTAAGCTATCGGGCCGAATAGATCCATGTGGGTAGTTCCAGTGGCCTGTCCGTTGTCATTATGTTCTTGTGTGGATGATGAGCGCCAACTTGCTTTCCTGTTTGACATGCGCTACAAACCCTGTCTTTCTCAAAATGAACATTTGTTAGTCCTAAAATTTGCTCTTCCTTTAGAAGCTTGTGAAGATTCTTCATCCCAACATGGGCTAGTCGGTGATGCCAGAGCCAACCCTTATTAGTCTTAGCTATTAAGCAAGTATCGAGTTCAGCTTTGTTAAAATCAACTAAGTATAGCTGATCCTCTAATACTCCCTTAAATGCTACTAAATCATCACTTCTTCTAAAGACAATAACACCTAAATCTGTAAAAAGACAGTTGTAGCCCATTTTGCATAATTGAGAAACTGAGAGCAAGTTGTAATCTAAAGAATCTACAAGAAAAACATTGGAAATAGAATGGTCAGGTGATATAGCAATTTTACCAAGTCCTTTGACCAAACCTTGATTTCGATCCCCGAATGTGATAGCTCGTTGGGGATCTTTGTTTTTCTCATAGAAGGAGAACATTCTTTTCTCCCCTGTCATGTGGTTCGTGCATCCGCTATCAATAATCCAACTTGAGCCCCCGGATGCATAAACCTACAAAACTGTTTTAGGCCTTATTCTTAGGTACCCAAACAGTCTTTGGTCCTTTCATGTTAGAAACAAGCACCTTGGGTACCCAAACACAAGTCTTTGACCCCTTGTGTTTGCCCCCAACATATTTGAGAACTACTTTGCCTGATTTGTTAGTAAGCACATAAGAAGCATAAAAAGTCTTTAAATGAAATGTTAGGCTCATTTGATGTAGTAGGAGTTTTCTTTTTAGGCAATTTAACATGGGTTGATTGCCTAGAGCTAGAAGCCTCATTCTTATACATAAAAGCATGGTGAGAAACATAATGAGATTTCTTAGCATGAATTCTCCTAATTTTATGTTCGGGATAACCAGCAGGATATAAAATATAGCCCTCGTTATCCTGAACCATGGGAGCCTTGCCCTTAACAAAATTAGACAATCTTTTAGGGGCATTAAGCTTGACAATACTTCCCTGTTGGAAACCAATGCCATCCTTAATGCCAGGGCGTCTCCCACTATAGAGCATGCTTCTAGCAAATTTAAAATTTTCATTTTCCATTTTATGCTCATTGATTTTAGTAGTTAATTGAGCTATATGATCATTTTGTTGTTTAATTAAAGCAAGGTGATCATGAATAGCATCAACATTAACATCTCTACATCTAGTATAAATAGTAACATGATCAACAATAGATGTAGAGGGTTTGCAAACATTTAATTCATCTATCTTAGATTTTAGCATGGCATTTTCATCTCTATGATAGGAAATAGAATCATTGCAAACATTCAAATCTTTAGCCTTTGAAATTAAACTAGCATTTTCAGTTTTAAGGCTAGAAATTGATTCATTCAATTTATCAATCTTAGCAATTAAACTAGCATTTTCATTTCTAAGATTGACAATTGAATCATGGCAAACATTTAATTTTTCAACCTTAGCAATTAAACTAACATTCTCAGTTCTAAGGTTTGAAATAGTGTCATGGCAAGTGCTAAGCTCCTTAGTAAGTTTTCATTTTCTCTACTTCCTGAGCATAAGCATTTTTTCACTTTAACATGCTTTTTATTTTCCTTAATAAGGAATTCCTCTTGGCTGTCCAAGAGTTCACCCTTCTCATGAATAGCACCTATCAATTCATTTAATTTTTATTTTTGTTGCATGTTAAGGTTGGCAAAAAGTGTAAGTAAATCATCTTCATCATCACTAGAACTACCCTCATCACAAGATGTAGTATACTTGGGGGTGGTTCTAGATTGTACCTTCTTCTTTTCGCCGTCCTTTGCCATGAAGCATTTGTGGCCGACGTTGGGGAAGAGAAGACCCTTATTGACGACGATGTTGGCGGCATCCTCGTTGGAGGAGGAGTCGGTGGAGCTCTCAACGGAGTCCCATTCCCGACACACATTGGCATCGTTGCCCTTCTTCTTGTAGTACCTCTTCTTCTCCTTCTTCTTCCCCCTCTTGTCGTTGTCCCTGTCACTATCACTAGACATAGGGCATTTAGCGATAAAATGACCGGGCTTACCACATTTGTAGCACACCCTCTTAGAGCAGGGTTTGTAGTCCTTCCCCCTCCTTTGCTTGAGGATTTGACGAAAGCTCTTGATGATGAGCGCCATCTCCTCATTATCGAGCTTGGAGGTGTCGATGGGGAGCCTACTTGATGTAGACTCTTCTTTCTTTTCTTCCGTCGCTTTGAATGCGACGGGTTGCACCTCGGGTGTGGAGGTGCCGCCTTGCTCCAAGTCGATGATGTGTTTGGAGCCTTTGATCATCAAATCAAAGCTCACAAACTTCCCAATTACCTCCTCGGGAGACATTAGCTTATATCTAGGATCACCACGTATTAATTGAACTTGAGTAGGATTACAAAATACGAGGGATCTAAGAATAACCTTGACCATCTCATGGTCATCCCATTTTGTGCTCCCGAGGTTGCGCACTTGATTCACCAAGGTTTTGAGCCGGTTGTACATTGCTTGTGGCTCCTCTCCTTGGTGGAGGACGAATCGACCGAGCTCTCCCGCTTGGTGATCTTGGTCACCTCATCTCCTTCGTGCGCGGTCTTTAGGACGTCCCAAATCTCCTTGGCGCTCTTTAACCCTTGCACCTTATTATACTCCTCTCGACACAAGGAGGCGAGGAGTATAGTAGTTGCTTGGGAGTCAAAGTGTCGTATTTGGGAGACCTCGTCCGAATCGTAATCTTTGTCTCCCACATTTGGTACCTGTGCTCCAAACTCAACAATGTCCCATATGCTTGCGTGGAGTGAGGTTAGGTGATGCCTCATTTTATCACTCCACATAGAATAATCTTCACCATCAAAACATGGTGGCTTGCCTAATGGAACGGAAAGTAATGGAGTGCGTTTAGAAATACGGGAATAACGAAGTGGCATCTTACTATACTTCTTGCACTCATGGCGCTTATAAGTGACGGACGACAAGTCAGAGCCGGATATGGAGGGCGATGAAGAGTCGGTCTCGTAGTAGACCACTTTCTTCATCATCTTCTACTTGTCACCACTCTGATGCGACTTGATGCGGGGAGGGGATTCCTCCTTGCCTTTGGCGCCGGACTCCCTTGATGGAGCCTTCCCATGGCTTGTGGCCTTCTCGCCGGTTTCCATTTCCCTCTTGGCAGATCCTCCCGACATCACTTCGAGTGGTTAGACTCTAAATGAAGTACCGGGTTCTGATACCAATTGATAGTCGCCTAGAGGGGGGGGGGTGGATTGGTGGAATCTGAAATTTACAACTTTAAACACACTACAAGCCGGGGTTAGCATTAGAACTAATGTCAAGTCCGGGAGAGAGGGGAACAAATCAACCAAGAAATGAAGTGAATGAACACGGTGATTTGTTTTACCGAGGTTCAATTCTAAAGAACCTAGTCCCCGTTGAGGTGGTCACAAAGACCGGGTCTCTTTCAACCCTTTCCCTCTCTCAAACGGTCACTTAGACCGAGTGAGCTTTCTTCCTTGATTTCTTGGGTCACTTAGACCCCACAAGGACCACCACACAATTGGTGTCTCTTGATTCGCTTACAAGGCTTTGAGAATAAGAATGAGAGAAAGAAGAAAGCCAACCAAGCAACAAGAGCAACAAAGAAACACAAGAATGTTCCTCTGACAAGTCCTAAAACACTAGAATTGAATTGGGGACTTTGATTGGATCGGTGGCTTTGATTTGTGTCTTGGAGTTTGATTGGATCGGTGGCTTCGATTTGTGTCTTGGAGTGTTGCACTTTGCTCTTGTATTGAATGAAGTGTGATGAATGCTTGGATGGTTGGAGTGGAGGTGGTTTAGGGGTATTTATAGCCCTCAACCACCAAACAACCGTTGGGGTTGGGCTGCTGTCGATGGGCGCACCGGACACTGTCCGGTGCACCAGCCACGTCACCCAACCGTTAGGGTTCAGGCGCAGTTGACCGTTGGAGCTTTGTCTTCTAGTGGCACCAGACAGTCTGGTGCCGCACCAGACAGGTACTGTTCATTGTCCGGTGCGCCTCTGACGACTGCTCTGACTTCTTCGCGCACTGTCCACGCACTGTAGCGTTTGCAGGGGTCCGTTGCAGTCGACCGTTGCGCGAGTAGCCATTGCTCCGCTGGTGCACCGGATAGTCCGGTGGCACACCGGACAGTCCGGTGAATTATAGCGGAGCACGCCCACAGAAACCTGAGGGTGGCGAGTTTGGAGTTGTACGGTACTGGTGCACCGGACAGTCTGGTGCACCAGACCAGGACACCCTTGGTTTCTTTGCTCCTTTCTTTTTGAACCCTAACTTTGATATTTTATTGGTTTGTGTTGAACCTTTATGCACATGTGGAATATATAATCTAGAGCAAACTAGTTAGTCCAATATTTGTGTTGGGCATTCAACCACCAAAATTATTTATAGGAAAAGGTTAAACCCTATTTCCCTTTCAGAAATGTGATTCATGTTCTTTCTGCTTGGCTTAGAAATCCACCGCTCATCTCTCTTCCTCCTAAGAAAAAAGTAGTCATATGACCCTCCCTCTCACAATAGTCATAATGGAACCTCACCTCTCTCTTGGGTGGATTTTTTTGTGGGAGGGGGCTTTCTTTTTGGGTGGCTGGGCTTTTGGAGGGGGAACACTAGAGATGTCAGGAAGGGTGTCAAGTGTGTTCCTGAGCTAGTTAGGTTTTGGAACCCACATTTGTTTCTGAGGAGGGGCTCTCACAGGCTCCTCAATCACACACTCTCTCACATGGGTGATAGGCTTAGGTGGGGTGATTTTAATATGCTTGGGGTGGCTATAGGTTCCTCTGATGGTTTCAATCCACTCCACTCACCAACCTTCCCAAAGCAAGTGACACTCCCATATTTAACATCAAAGCCTAATCCCAGTCCACTAGTTCCCCTCTTGAACTCGCTGACCACCATGCCCAACTAAGGCTCAATGCACGACACCCAACTCAAGTCCGATCGAAGGTATGTGTTTTCTTCTTTGATCCGAGTCTTATCGTTCGTGTAGGACTCAAGAGTAGACTACAAACCTTCACAAAGTGCACACTACACAGGTGCAGGGGCACTCACTAAGCTAGCCTTCTCAAGTAAGGCTATCCTAGCGTTTCTCTCTACTAGCTTAGTCTGCAAGCCTGGACAATTGGTACACGCACCTAACAAGCTAGATCTTGATCTCAGCTCATCAAGCTCATCTAGAAAAGTGGCGTACTTGGTCTGCAAAGTTGTGATGTTCGACATGTGAAGAGCACACTCATCACATTTAGTCTCGTCAGACACCACAACTGAAGCTCTAGCAGACTCAAACTCCCTAAGCGTGCTCTCATACTTGAATTTATCTTTCCTCTCATGAACAACAAGCCTAAGTAGCTTATCCTGACTAGCCAAAGTAGTCGTCAACTCCTCTACCTCAACGGTGAGATCATCTGTGCAATGTGATACCTTAGAAGCAAAGCCGTCATCGATGTCCTGGACATCGCCGCCCACCACATCATCACTAAGAGCCATGGTGCAAAGGCCGCCTGCGGTGTCAACAAGGAAGCAGAGCTCATTGATCTTGTCCTCGACTCGCCTATTAGTCTCCTCGTCGCTCGAGGAAGTCACTGCATCGTCGGAGTCATGGTCGAGGTTGCTGAGGGAGGCGAGGAAGGCACACTACTTGATCTTGTCCTTCTAGAGGTACTTCTTCTTGAGCACCTCCTTGTTAAATCCTCCCTTGGACTTGTTCTTGCATAAGGTGTAATCCCACTTGCCGTTGCGCCGACCAGAGTGGTGGTTGCATGGGCCAGCCTCCTACTTGCCCTTCTTGGGGCAACTGGCGACAAAGTGGTTGGGGTCGTCGCAATTGAAGCATCCATCCTTCAAATTGCCACACCACCGGTTCTGGAAGTTGTTGTGGAACCGCATGAACAGGCTGGTCACAAGCGACAACTCCTCATCCTCAAGGCTCTCCACCTGCTCCTCTGTAATTGTCAACAAAGAAGAAATAGCAAACATAGCAGGTGAGGGGTTAGAGGAAGAACCACCTCTAGAGACTAGGGCCATGGTGGGTACTCCGAGGTTCTCAATCTTGGCCCGGGTCTGGTGGTCAATCTCGGTGGACTTGAGCTTGCTAAAAAGCTCATCCATGATGAGAGTCACGTAGTTGGGCAACTCAATGATTGCTGAGACCTTCACCTCCCAAACCCTCCAATCTAGAGCATGTAACAATTTTAGTGCTCTCTCGTGATCATCATAGGGAAGTTGTGCCTTGTTTGCATGCATCTTGTTCACGATGGACTTTAACCAAGAGAACATGGTATCGATCGTCTCTCTAGCCAACTGAATAAAGTTCTCGTACTCCCATTTGTATGTCTCAAAGTGTCTAGTCTTCACATGATCATTGCCCTCATGGAATCTCTTGAAGGTGGACTAGATCTTGTGAGTCATAGTCAAGTGTCCAACTCGCTCAAACTCAGCAAGCGAGAGGCACGAGAACAAAGCGTTGCATGCTTTGTTGTTCAAATCATGAAACTCCACTTGAATTGGAGTGATTTGTTCACTTGCAGCATTGAATGCAACATCGAGGCAAATCTCTCAAACTCAATACACAATACTTTGGAGAAACACAGACATGCGAATCTTCCAGTATGGGTAGTTGGTCCCATAAGAACGGTGGTTTGCCAACACCACATTCTATGTCACCTTTGTGGATTTCGAACCGATAAGGGTAAGGAAATCCTTAACTAGCTTTGATACCAATTGAAGGACTAGTGAGGCGACTAGAGAGGGGTGAATGGGAGCCACTAAAAACTATCGACGTGCGAGCACATGACTTTGTTCCCAAAACTCAACCCAAAACCCTCTAGGGACTCAAAGCAGCAAATCAGAGTACAATGCAAACTAATGTCATTTGAATGTACTAAAAGCTTAAAGAACACTCAACCAAATTCTTCACATAATTTCAGCAACAGAAGAGCATAAAAGGTCAAGCGGTAGTGTCGTGCTCCTGGCCGGCAGTGCCAAGCACGCTAAGATGCTCAAAACCTCTCAAACTTCGCAGAAAGTTTGGATGTGGGGGGAAAGAATATGGTTCTTGAAGTATCAACCCGAGCAACTCAGAAATGAATGTGTAGATCGAAAATCCCATTTCAGTTGTGGTTTTGATATGGTTTTCTAGAAACGAGTTCAAACTGAGTTCTTCTCAAATCACGACCAAGAACAACACCGTCTAGGCGTATGCAGTGATCCGAGAAGTGCAACTCACCACTAATTAACCCCCAAATCAAATCCTCACACAAGAACACAAGATTTCTCCACAAATCAAAATAGGAGAGAAGGGATGAACTCAATAACACAAAGTCTCCAAAATTCCAACAAAGAACACAACTGAGATGGTGAGATGATCAAACTCTGTGGGTCATATCAGTGATCCTTCCTCGGATTAAACTTGCAGAACACAACTCATAGTCGACAGTACAAAAATCGCTATGGATCTCGTGGCACTAGTGGTGCTACCTAGAGAAGAAAACTAGGAGTTCTAAAATGAGAAGCCTAAACAAATGGCATCGAATAGATACTGAACTAACCGGCCCATAGTTAGTTTAACACAACTCATTACTCATCAATTTACAATTCACACACATGTCATCAGTTTAACCCATAGTTATATTCGCATAGACTAGTTTAAAATATATACACAGTTCATCAATCATTAGTTTAACTCATAGGCCATAGACACCACACATACATATAACATATTCATCATTTGTTACATAAATGATATGCATATAGTTTCGTTTTGCTGAAATGTGATAGCTCGTTTAGCTCGCGAGCTAGCCCATTAACAAACCGAGTTGGCTCATTAACGAACCGAGCTAGCATGTTAGCTCAGCTCGTGAAAAAAAAATCAAACGATCCGATTCGAGCCAAGCCAAGTTGGCCACGAATCAAGCGAGCCAACGAGACACGAGCATTTCGTCCAGCCCTAAATGTAATATGGGCCATTGAGCCTCATCATGGTGGCTCACTTGCGCACGTGCCCCCTTTAATCGGTTAGTTGTTGTTAAAGAGACCTTGTCTTTTGATGAAATCAACCTGCCACCTACTCAGTACAAGATTCAACACAGATAGGTGCTAATTTTAGTGAATAAGACCCTGAATTTTATGAAAAATGAACCCGCAGTACAGAGGAGCTCTGTTTATTATAAATTAAACATAAAAATTCGATTTTAGTATAAAAATAATTGCCACAACTTGTAAAAATCATATCTCCTACATTTGAACTCCGATTTTAGTGATTCTCGAACTTACGATTTCGCCTCGATGCATAGAATATTATCATGCAGTTTGTTTACATGTTTTGGTGTAATGTTATTATATCCATTATTTGCTTATTTGTATGTATTGTAGCGAGTAGAAGCGAGGTCAAGAGGAATCTGAAGCCCAAACTTGGGGGAAGTACCTGGTGTTACACCAAAAAGGCAAGTTGTGTCCTTGATCACATTCTTTGACCTAATAATGTTTATGATTCTATTAATCATCGTGTCACTATTAGGTTAAATTGATGGGACCTAATAGGTTACCTAGTCTTGTTTACCCTACACTTTGCATACAAATGAATTATTGGGTAGTCTTGCTATTGCTCTTCCTGGTTTTGGGATTTATATTTTATATGAATCATGATCATGCCTTATTACTACTTTTGACTGTTTATGAATTATGTATGATATATGATAAGATCATTTTGTTAATTAGAACATGGAGCTTAACCTGAGACAATAGTGTTACCACAAGGGTGGAATGGGATGCCCTTGGCCAATTAATTAGAAAAGCTAGTAAGAGATTACCTTACCCAATAGGGGCAAGCGAGGAGTTAATTGCTGCAGAGCATAGTGCTAATTGTAATTACTGCGATGGGGTTAAAAACCATGGAAAAAGGCTTATGCCCCCTTTTGCCTGAAACCGTATTGGGTTTTCTCGAGCTAGTGGAAGTTTGTAAAGGACTCACAGTGGATCCCAAGCCATTCACCTCAAAAGTGTCTAAGGGCCTTGCAAACCCTGGCTAGATGGGAAACACATCTTGTTGGTAAAGATGTGCAACCTCTATAGAGTGTAAAACTGGTATATCAGCCGTGCTCAAGGTCATGAGCGGCTCAGGACCCTTGCATGATTAAATAGTGGAACTATACTTAAACTTGACATGCATTGCATTTCATTATAGGATTTCATTATAGGCCGTTATCTCCCAGTCAACTATGATGGTGGAGGATCGTTATCACCATATGGTGTATTTCATTTAGTTATTTTGTATAGAGATTGTATTAAGTAATAAAGATGTGACATTGTTTTCTCTACACCAAGTCATCATATTTGTGAGACTTGATCCTAGCACACATTTGAGATGCATCTGGATTTCTCCTTAAATTTAGGTGTGACGGTGACTAACCTGACGGACCCAACTCTAGTTGAGTACCTAAACCCTAGTCTAAATTTATTTTGCAGGTTTATGCATCCGGAGCTCGATGTAACAACCCTAGTGTTTATCTCGTGTTATGACATGAGATTCGTCCTAAGCTCAAATCGTTAGTGGAAATCTTTGATTTCTTGATCACGTATATCTCTGTTGGCCAAGTTACTGATGAAAGTTTCACTGAATTTGAAATTATTGGATCTCATGAAATGCCAAAATTTGGAGCCTGTTAAAACTTTTAGCGAAAACAAGATTCGAAAATCAACCAACTCGTTTATTCGAACTCTCGACGATTGTTATCCGACCTGTGCTCGAATCCGCTTTCTCGATATCCAAACTATGTCCAAATATTAATCTGAATTCGTACTCTCAAGCAGAATCTCTAATGTGTAGACCTCTAATGAATTCTTATATAAACCAACTTGTTATCTCTATATCATCATTCATCTCTATCCATTAGGTGTATTCTAAAGATTTCTTAAAGTTGAATCAAATACTCACATGAGAAGATAAATCCTATGCTTGCTTGAAACTGCTCGTTTGAACAAATGCGAATTTTGAAATTCAGCCAAGCCTTGCCATCTTTCTCAAACAACTCTATGTACACTCTACAACAAAAGTTATTAAGGGTCCATGCCAAAAAAATGTCGAGAAAATACTCTGATTGCCTTAAAAATATAATTTGAAACTTTATAACGATACTACCTTGACCAGAGTGAAATTTATGTTTCTAATCACAATATGAGGGTTGACCTTTTACAAAGGCTGTAGAACAAATAATATAAAAAATTATATCTAATTTAAGTCTTGATTCAACCTCTAAATATCTCAACAGTGCCCTCAAGTTGGATTAAAATTATGTTTTCAGAAACTTAAACTTTTCTAAGTCTGAAATTGATGTCAATGGGGTTGACGTCTCGCGTTCTCTATATTTTGCTAAGCAACTCGAGTTTTCACAAGTATAAAAGTTGTTAATAACTAGTAGAGGCACAACATATTAAAAGATGACGTTCATCTGATTTTGTTTGACATGTTTTGACACTCAGTTTTCACTTGTTCAACAGCAGCGACAAACCTATTTTCGGGGATCATTATCTATCTAACCAATGCACGAATCACCTCAATTCTTGTGCAAGATATGTACAGTGTAGAATAAGGAAGAGATCATCTGCAGTGACTTTTCCCAAAAGAGCACGTATGATACCTCTTTTGCCTGTTTGAAAATGCCTCAGAACACACCTGCCACCGTTCGTTGCTTTGCCTCTAAGGAAGTCTACTCAGTCTAGCCACCACCATGGCTGGCCAATCCATGGCCATTGTCGCCCAGCTAACTGCAAAGCCGTAGCGGCTCAGGCTGACCACTGGTCGCGAGCTCCGCAGGCCCTTAAATACGCCCAGTCGCGCACCTCTCTGCTCTCATCTTCCTTGGACGCGCCAAGCTCTTGTCTTAGCTTCCATTACCACAGTCAGGTCCAAGCCGTCCTAGCTCCTCCTCTGTTCGGTTCGGGCTCCTTCACCAAGCCGTGCGAGCCATCGCGCGCTGCTCGGACCTCCACCCTACTCGCCGCCAGACTTCTCCCTTAGCCGCGACTCCTCTAGTGCTGGCTGCCAAGGCGAAGGTCCCTAAGGCTATCCGCAGCGGTTCCCCCTAAACTTTTCCCCCTATATCACTTTTTTGCGTCACATCGTCAACATTGCACCCCCTAAATTTTCATCTCCCGCAGCGGTTCCCTCTATATTACCCCCCTATACCCCACTACAACTATAAAATATTATTATCTAACACTATTCATCTTTTATTACTATTTTTTCTCAACTATTAAATAGGGGAGCACTGTGCAAGGGGGCGCTACAGTGCTCCCCTTGATCTGGGGGACGCGCGCGCCCTCCCCTACGGCTGCAGCGCGTAGGGGGCGCTCTGGCGTCAACCGCTGCGGGCTCAGAGGCCCCCTACGCGAGGGGAGGGGGCGCGGTAGCGCACGCGCTGCGGCTAGTCTAAGGTCACTGCTCCCTGCTCCTTGTGTGAGGGGGAAGAAGACCCCGATGTCCATGACATGTGGGCCCAGGGTCAAATGTGAGTGTGAACACCAATTACAAATTTATGTGTTGTGTTCCAAAATCCATATCTTGAGTTTGGTAGCTCCTAAAATCATGAAACTTATTTTGTTGCCTTCCTTATGAAATGTTCTACCTGTTAGATCGATAAGTTGGCATGTTTTAGTAGAAAATTGCTGCTGTAGAAATTCATATTTAAAAGAGATTTAGAAAATAAATGAACTTTCTTCTCTCCATAGTTTTAATTTAACAATTTCGAAAATGATGAGACTTGTTTTGTTAGTTAGAGGTGTCATACCCTAGCTAAGAAAAATATAAAACCCATATGTTGTTTACTGTTTTCTTGGTGTGTTAATTAAAATATGTTAAATAGAAAAAAGATGACTGATTTGCTTGTTATTTTGGATCTGTAGCTATATTGCTCCAAAGGAATTGAAATTTTTACAATAGACGCTATGTATGTTGCTTGGTGACTGGTAAAAATTTTATGATTTATGGTGCATGTACCACTGAGTTAGTGATTTAACTTGTTGGATGCATATTTAGTAGTTTTAAATGGTTTAAAAATAATATATAGATGTAAAAATGAGAAATGGTGTTCCACGGTCTTTGAATGATGTTATAGTACTATAAGAAATCTTAATATTGTCATGCATCCACAGAAAATAATTAGTTTTAGATTTAATTTGTTGTCACATGCTTTATTGCATTAGCAATTTTCTATTTTGTAGTAATTAATATATATAATCTGAGAATGTAAATTTTGTACATTAGTCATAAATTGTTATTACCTATACCTCATAAAAATCCCAACCCCAAATTGGATAGTCTAATATGACGCTAAAATAATACCTATTCTATAATTATAAGAAGAGCTAGTGAAGGATG
The DNA here is from genome assembly GCA_029449295.1 of Zea luxurians. Taxonomy (NCBI): domain Eukaryota; kingdom Viridiplantae; phylum Streptophyta; class Magnoliopsida; order Poales; family Poaceae; genus Zea; species Zea luxurians. The sequence goes on from JAOPSE010000009.1 coordinate 125,773,270, forward strand.
AAAAGTAAGCAAACCATGCATGTCTCTTGGAATGCTTAAGTTGTACATTGATATTGATTAGAGGATGTATGGTTTTGTCATGGTAATTTAGAGCAAGGTAGCCTTGTGTCACACCCGGTTTTAGAAGGCAAACCGAATGCGAACCCTGTACGTGCCAGGATCAGTTATTCACGTACACAGCAGTTACATAACATGGACATCATCACACAGTGCTCGAAATAGTATTAAAAGGGAAATAATAGTCGATTACATCATATGTCTGAGACGTCCATATAGTCCTTACAATAAATCAAAGTGCGGAAAAGAAACGTAGATAAACGCGGCCTTCACAGGCAGCCGACTGGGGGGTTGCCGCTAACCCACGCCTAGAACTCGTCGTAGTCTTGGAACTCCTAGAAGTCTCCTTCCACAGCTTCATCTTCGCCTGAGCAGTGGTTGCAATGCTGACAACCTGGGGATGGGGGGGTTTGGTGTGTAGAGCAAGGGTGAGTACACATCAACATACTCAGCAAGTATCCTGTTTGGTTGTAGTGGACTAGCTTTATGTGGGGATAAGTCAAGCAGTTGCTTTTAGTTGGTCAGATTATTATTTACTAATAGAAAGCCAGGTTTTAGCATTAACCCAAGTTATTAGCCCGATGTACCCTTTCCAAACGGAAAGAATACCACTTACCAGCACCATAGTCATAACCAAAACCATCAGTCTCATTGCCGCCTGTAACCCAAAATGTCTCTGATCAAGTACCACTAATCACTGGAGCTCCCTTGGCCGCTCATAACCGCGAGCACGGCTGATATATCAGTTTTCAAACACTCTGCAGAGGTTGTGCATTTTACCCACAAGCCGTGATTCCCTTTCTGCCCGGAGATCATGACTCTCCATTGATCACTACCAAGGTGACCCAGCAGGGCATCACTACGTAGCCTTTACAAAGATTCACCGGGGCTGTAGTCGCCCGTTAGGTTTCCTAAATGTACCGCACTCCTCCCCAAGGGACAAATCAACCTTGGCAGAGCGAGCCGCATACACCGAGCCCCATTGACGGCACGACGGCTAAGCGAACTACACCCCGGTTACTCTAATTATTCAGCTAAGGGCACCCCATTCCACCCTCATGGTTGCACTGTTTTCCCGGGCGGTCATCCATAGAACAGGTCCTTACGGAGAGGCACTCGAGAAACCGCTCGAGCCCCCTTGAAGACCACAAGTATAACATCATAACAGGAGAGGGGAAAACAACGTATCATAGATAATCTCATCATGTTCATTGATTAGAGTTAAGCAATAACATAAAGCTAAACAATAATAATCCAACCCAAATAGGTAAACAAGGACATGGATAACAAAAGCTAGTCAATCCTTAAGTATAAATGTGTAATGCGGGAGGTGAATTAAAGAATGAATAGGACAGAGATAGGTCAAGGGACACTTGCCTCCACCAACCGACTGCTGCTCAGGGGCTTCTCCTGCGAGTTCCTCGGGCTCTTCAACCGGATCGTTCTCTATGCGATTGCAAGCATACATACATCCATCCATTCAAATTAGGGAACAAACAGTACACCATACAAGAGAACAAATGAAGTAAATATGCATAGAATATCACATACGATAATGAATTTACCTTGGTTAGAAAGAAATGGGGAAAGGTCTCGCGAGAGTTAAAGCTTATGCCCGAGACGCACTACGGGTAAACGAATAACTAAACGCTAGGTGCTCTAATTCCAATTGGCTCTAACAAAAGAATTAGCTACATGCACTAATGTAAACGTGACCACTTTTAGTAGATTAACGTTGAATAAGATAGATGATTAGCTATACAAATTAACTAACGTAACCAATTTCCAAATTGAGACTCCGACCTTATTAATATAAACACGTGATTAGCGCGCATAGGACACGGGGGGGGGGGGGGGGGGTAGACGGGGCGCGACGGGTCGTGCCAAGGCACGCGCACTATGCGGGCACGCGCGCGAGGCCGCACGCACACGCCACGAACTAGTCGTGCGCACGTCGGGGCCGTGCGCTAGCCGAGCTCAAAGCCGCGCGCCATAGGCACGCTGGGCCGAGCTCGAGGCCACGCCGGGGCCGTCACGACGCGAGCAAGGCAAGGCACAGCGGGGCGAGCAGGCAAGCATGCCGGGGCAAGCGAGCAAGGGCGAGCTAGGACGCGGCCGGGCGAGGACACGGCCGGGCGCGGGGGCGGGCGGCCGAGCCGGGGTGCGACGGTGGCGGCCGAGCCGCGGCACGGGACGGGCGAGCTCGCCGGAAGGCGGGCGGGCCGGGCACGGAGGCGGCGCGGCCGGGGGCGGGGGCGGCGCGGCCGGGGACGGCGGACGGGGCCGGCGAGCACCGGGGGTGGCCGAGGTCGGGGACGAGCGGCGCGGCTGGGCGCGGGAGGCCGGGGCCGGAACCGGGGTGGCCGAGGGCGGCCGGGCGCGGGGCCGAGCGGGGCTCGCGTGGGGGCAGGGGACGCCGGCGCGGGACGGGGGGGGGGGGGGCGGCCGAGCTCGCCGGGGCCGAGGCCGAGCGCGCCCATGGCGCGGGGGAGGGCGCCGACGGGAGGGAAGGAGGAGGGAGGGGAGGAGAGGAGGGAGGAGGGGGGGGGGGGGAAGAAGCCTCACCGGAGGGGAGGACGGCGCGGCGGCGGCGCTGGGGAAGGGCGGCGGTGGCGCGGGGGTTGGGAGAGGGCGGCAGCGGCTAGGGTTAGGGTGAGGGAGAGAGAGAGGGGATGACGGGCGGGGCCCCTGGGGAGGATTTTTGGAAAAAAGAAAAGGGGAGGGGGCGGTTGGGCCGGCTGGGCCCAAAAGGGGGGGAAGGGCGCGCGGCTGGGCCGCCAGGCCGGCCCACGGCGGGGAGGGGCGGCTGGGCCGCCGCGGGACCCACGCGAGACGGGGAGGGGGGGCGGCTGGGCCGCTTGGGCCAAGGGGAAGGGGCGGCTGGGCCAAATGGGGAGAAGGGGGGGGGGGAGAGAGAAAAAGAAAAGGTTTTTCTTTTTCTAATTTCCATATTTTCTTATATGCCTAATTCTCCACTTCACTCAACCGCAAACAAAAGAGTGCATAATCTGGCATGATGCAACAAACAAAAATAGTTCTAGGTTTTGGTTACACAAGATGTCGAGCTAATTCTCGCTATAACTTTTAGAAAAGATCAAGGCTTAGCGAGAAGAAAAGGGAAAAAGGAAAGAGTAACGCCTGAATTTGGTGAGAGAAAAGAAGAAAAAATTCTACCCCCAAATTCAGGGCGTTACAAACCTATCCCCCTTAAAAGAATCTCGCCTTCGAGATTCAGGGTTGGCTAGCAAAGAGCTCAGGGTATTTAGCCATCAGATCATCTTCACGCTCCCAGGTTGCTTCTTCCTCTGAATGGTGATTCCATCTAACTTTGCACATTCTGATGGTCTTCCTTCGGGTGACTCTGTCTACAACCTCAAGGATTTGCACTGGCTTCTCAATGTAGGTGAAGTCCTCCTGGACTACAAGACCTTCCACTGGCAACTGCTCTTCTGGCACACGCAAGCACTTCTTCAACTGAGACACATGAAAAACATCATGCACTGCGGACAGATTCTCTGGCAGACTGAGCTGATAGGCCACTTCTCCACGCCTTGAGAGAATTTGGTACGGACCAATGTAGCGGGGTGCTAGCTTGCCTTTGACTCTGAACCTTCTGACTCCTCTGATCGGTGACACTTTCAGATAGACAAAGTCTCCGACTTCAAAACTCAGCTCTCTTCTTCTGGTGTCTGCATACCTTCGCTGCCTTCATTGCGCTATCCTCAGATTCTCTCGAACCATCCTGATGTTCTCTTCGGCTTCAAGCAGAATGTCTGGCCCAAACACCTGCTTTTCTCCAGGCTGATCCCATTGCAACGGAGTTCTACAACTCCTCCCATGGAGCGCCTGAAATGGTGACATCTTCAAACTGGCCTAGTAACTGTTGTTATAGGAAAACTCTGCATAAGGCAATCTCTTGTCCCATCCGGACTGGTCTTGCAATGCACAGGCTCTCAACATGTCTTACAGAATTTGATTGGTTCTTTCGGTCTGACCATCTGTCTGCGGATGATAAGCTGAACTGAAATTCAGATGTGTGCCCTAGGCTTCATGCAACTGCTGCCAGAAATGAGAGGTGAACTGCGTTCCTCTGTCTGACACTATCTTCTTTGGCACACCATGAAGACAAACGATCCGAGACATATACAACTCTGCCAATACTGCACTGCTGTAGTTGGTCTTGACAGGTATGAAGTGGGCTGACTTGGTCAAGCGGTCCACTACTACCCAAATGGAATCGTAGCTGGCTCGAGTGCGAGGCAATCTGACTATGAAATCCATACCGATTTCATCCCATTTCCACTGAGGGATTTGCAATGGTTGCAACAATCCAGCTGGTCTCTGGTGCTCTGCCTTAATTCTTCGACAACTATCGCACATAGCCACATGCTCTGCGATTTCTCTCTTCATTCCGTACCACCATAAGTTCTTCTTCAGATCCTGATACATCTTCTCACTGCCAGGGTGAATCGAATAGGCTGTCTCATGAGCTTCCTTGAGAATCAACTCTCGAATGGATTGGACATTGGGAACACACAAGCGGTCTTTGAACCGTATCACACCTTCTGCATCTTCTCGAAAATCTTTGCCTTTGCCTTCTAGAATCAGTCGCCGGATCTCACTGATCTTCTCATCATTCTTCTGCGCTTCTTTGATTTCCCGCTCCAGGGTAGGTTCCAACTCAACTGTGACTCCTCGCGAATTGTTCAGAAACCCGAGACTCAACCTGTCAAACTCCTTGGCCAACTCATAAGGCATCGGACGAGTGACCATCAGATTGACTTGACTCTTCCTGCTCAAAGCATCTGCCACTACATTCGCTTTGCCCGGATGGTAATGGATCTCCAACTCATAGTCTTTGATCAACTCTAACCATCTTCGCTGCCTCATATTCAACTCTGACTGAGTGAATATGTACTTCAGACTCTTGTGGTCTCTGTAAACATCGCATTTCTGTCCATACAGATAGTGCCTCCATGTCTTCAGTGCGTGAACCACTGCTGCCAACTCTAGATCATGGATTGGGTAATTCTTCTCATGAACCTTCAGTTGTCGGGACGAGTAAGCCACAACTCTTCCCTCTTGCATCAACACGCATCCCAAACCAGTGTAACAAGCATCACAGTACACCGAGAAGGGCTTGTGCACATCAGGCAAGACTAGGACAGGCGCCGTAGTCAACTTCTCTTTCAGCGCTTCAAAAGCCTCTTGACATTTTTGGGTCCACTTGAACTCAACTTTGTTGCCTAGCAACGCTGTCATTGGTTTCGCAATCTTCGAAAACCCTTCAATGAATCGCCGATAATATCCGGCTGTTCCAATGAAACTCTTAATTCCTCGAGCATCTGTTGGCGCTTTCCAGTTCAGAATGTCTGCCACTTTCTTCGGATCCACAGCTAATCCTTCTTTGTTGATTATGTGACCCAAGAACATGACTTCACTGATCCAGAATTCACACTTGCTCAACTTTGCATACAACTGATGCTCTCGCAATCTCCGCAATACCATCCTCAAATGATCTGCATGCTCTTCTTCGCTTTGAGAATAAATCAGAATGTCATCAATGAATACCACCACAAACTTATTGAGATAGTCCATGAATACACTGTTCATCAGATTCATGAAAAACGCTGGTGCATTGGTCAAACCAAAAGACATCACTGTGAACTCATACAAACCATACTTGGTAATGAATGCCGTCTTCGGAATGTCCGAAGGTCGGATCCTGAGCTGATGATAACCTGACCTCAGATCAATCTTGGAGAACACACTGGCTCCTCTCAACTGGTCGAACAGATCTTCTATTCTGGGCAAGGGATACTTGTTCTTGATCGTGACTTCATTCAAAGCTCGGTAATCGATACACATCCTTTTGGTGCCATCTTTCTTTTCCACAAATAGGACAGGGGCGGCCCAAGGCGAGGTGCTTGGCCGGATGTAACCTTTCTCTGACAGCTCATCAATCTGCTCCTTAAGTTCAACCAACTCTGGTCTAGATATTCTGTAAGCCCTCTTAAAGATAGGGGCGGTTCCAGGAAGAAGCTCTATGGCAAACTCAACTTTCCGCTCTGGTGGCATACCCGGTAAGTCCTTTGGAAATACATCTGGGAACTCGGACACAACCTTGATACTCTCAATGGGGTCTGCTTCACTGCTATCGACAGCTATCTGATAACAACTTCCTTTCTTTGGCTTAGGCGGGACTAACTCGGTCACCACTTCCTCTCCTAGTGGAGACACCAACTTGATTGTCCTCTTATCACAACTGATAACTGCCTGATACTTATCTAGCCAATTCATCCCCAGGATGACATCTATTCCCTAAGTACCCATTACTATGAGGTTGGCGGGAAACGCTATCCCCCTTATTTCCACACATACATTCAAACAAATGCTATCGGTTCGAATTCTACCATCGGCTGAGTCAATTTGAATGGGGGTTGACATGGTAGTAATTGGAAGATTATGTGCTTCTACCCATGATGCAGTAATGAAAGAATGCATTGCTCCAGTATCAAATAACACTTCTGCAATATGGGAGTCAACTGGGAACATACCTACTATCATGCTGGGGGTCTCCTGAACTGCTTCAGCCTCCAAGTGGTTTAGTCTCCCATGATTGTAGCGTGGCTGAGAGCGGTTGCCTACTCTAGGCTGAGGCACATTCTGTTTTGCTGGGGCATTGGGGCCTGACTGCTGCTGGGCTGCCTTCTTCGGACAATGCATCACCCAGTGGCCTTGCTCTCCATAGTGGAAACATGCCCTGTTTCCAACCTGAGCTGGTGCTGCCTGATTGTTCTGCTGGTTTGCTGGGGCAGGAAGACGAGGTGTCTGCTGATTCTGCCTCTGAAACTGACCTCCTGACTGATTGCTCTGACAGTTCTGGTACTGATGCTGAGGATACTGCCTTTGGAACTGCTGATGCTGCTGAGGTGGACGCTGGTTCTGCCTGAACTGCTGAGGTTGATTACCTGAGAAACGAGGACGGTTGCTGCTTCCAGGCTGGGGTCCACTGATCTTGCGCTTACGATCCTCCATCTCCTTACGCTTCCTCTCCGTCATGATTGCTCTGTCAATCAGGTGCTGGAATGTCGGGAAGGTATGATTCATCAGTTGGTACTGCAGAGGGTCAACCAAGCCTCTCAGGAAACGGTACTGTTGCTTGGCATCAGTGTTGACATCTTTAGGAGCATAGCGAGACAACTGCAGAAACCTGTCCCGGTACTCATTGACAGACAATGACCCCTGCTTGAGGGCCAGGAACTCCTCCTTCTTCACTGTCATCAGACCTGCAGGCACATGGTACTGACGAAAGCTTCCTCTGAACTCTTCCCAAGTGATGGTATCGGGGTGGGCATGGGTGGCGAGGTAAGACTCCCACCATGATTTGGCTGCTCCTCTCAACAGACGAGGACCATACAGGACTTTCTCCCTGTCATCGCACTAAGCGGTATGCAACTCCCGCTCCACAGTGCGCAGCCAGTCTTCAGCATCCATGGGGTCAGAAGAATGAGCAAACGTTGGTGGATGACCTCTCATGAATTCAGCACGCTTGTCTCTGGGCATCTGAGGCTGAGGTGGGGCCTGCTGCTGTTGCTGCTGCTGCTGCTGAATGGCGGCCAAAGTCTGACCGATGGCCTGGACTGCCTGAGTCTGCATCAGAAACATCTGCTCGATCGACATCGGGGGCGGGGGCGGCAGGTGCTGTTGCTGGGGCACCTCATCCTGCTGAGCGGCTCGCTCCTGCTGAGCACGCCTTCCTCCTCTACGCCTGTTCTCTGACATCTGCAGAATGCAACCACACGTCAGAACTGATCTGGCAAATCTTGCAGCATAAGAAAAGAGTATATAATCCTTCAACAGCACTGAACAGATGAGCATCTTCACTGATCTCCAACACAGACCACACAACTTCTCAGATAAAGAGGAAAGTGGAATAAAAGGTTTCCCAACTATATAGCTAACTCCATTAACATAATAGGTAAACCAAAATGCAGGGGATACCCACACTCTGGTGACAGTCGTTACAAAGATCCAAACCAAACATAGTTCATCATGACAAACATAAATGCACAGGATATAGCAAACTACCCTGTCTAACTAAGACTAACTAAGAGCGAGACTAACGCTAAGACCGTAGCTTCTATGTATATATTTTGTATTAATTACAAGATCCGACTCTAACGATCTATGGTTCTAGATTTATCTTGGTCTTGCAGTCGGGATTGCCATAAGACTGGCGTCCACGCCGAGGTGAGCGGTACGGGTGCTGAGTCCCGACGGGAGCGGGGGAACCGTCATCCAGGTGACGACGTTCCGCGCGCTCAGCCCGCAGCAGGGCGATCTCAGCACGAGCCCTACTCAGCTCGTCTAATGCATGGTCCAGCTCCGTGTTTAGCACGGCGGCTAGGTTGACTGTGCTGCTCAACCTAGGATTGCCCTCACCGACAGGTGAGACAATCATGCCTCCTGTGCTGCCAGATGGACGGCGGGGTAATACTTCAGGTCGAGACCGTCAGCTACCCCACCGAGAACCGAGCAGTAGTGCGAAAACGCACGCCGTGCAGCATCTTGCATGGCCGCCTCAGCTGAGTCCCGCTCAGAGATAGAATAGTGCTCTGAGCAGGCCTCTGCACCCTGGAGACTGTTCTCCGGACGGCGCACCAAGCAGGTCACCTCCCAGCGGTCTGGGTAGACCCCGCGACTATGCTGGTTGACCACACAGCGATACTCGATGGACCAAGTACGCCGGTTAAGTGCCCGACGTAGCAGGGTGTCGAGCGCATCGTGGAAGTGACACCCGCGAGCAGCGTCGCGAGTGATGGGTCGAGCAACCCATCCTTCCGGCTCATGGTCAGCAAAGAAGTCGGTGTCGTGGCTCGAGCTGTCGTCGCCACCTCCGTCGTCTGGGTGTCCTCCAGCAGCTACTCCAGAGGCTGGGGCGCCCAGTGGTGGTGCAGGGGGTGCCTCCAGAGGAAGCACAGGGGAGCAGCTCCTCACAGACTCTATCTCCTGTTGGAGCGAGAAAGAAGAGCCCTGTTGCTCCTGCTCCTGTCGTCGACGTTCCTGCTCCTCATGCAGGCGGTGGTGCAGTCTCTCCAAGTGGCTGGACTGTCCGGCCATGGGACGGCGAAGCGGACGCTCAGCAAGGCGGGAGGGTAAGAAGGGGATGACAGACTTTCATGCAATGTGTCTAAGTCGAGCCATCTACAAAAGACACCGCAAGCAAAAGAGTGAGAACAGAATTAATATGACCAACAAGTAATGAGCCATAAATAAATGAAGGATTAGAATAAAACACAATTTTTAGCAAGGTATAATATATAGTAGAACATAGATTTTGGTCGGTATGACCAACTTTTGAAGGGATATCAAAGTCAAGGCAGGGACAGAGGTCTATAGTCCTTAGAACGACCATTCTATTCTAGGTTAGCGGTCCTACAGTCAGCACGGCTTTGATACCACTTATGTCACACCCAGTTTTAGAAGGCAAACCGAATGCGAACCATGTACGTGCCAAGATCAGTTATTCACGTACACAGCAGTTACATAATATGGACATCATCACACAGTGCTCAAAATAGTATTAAAAGGGAAATAATAGTCGATTACATCATACGTCTGAGACGTCCATATAGTCCTTACAATAAATCAAAGTGCGGAAAAGAAACATAGATAAACGCGGCCTTCACAGGCAGCCGACTGGGGGGTTGCCGCTAACCCACGCCTAGAACTCGTCGTAGTCTTGGAACTCCTAGAAGTCTCCTTCCACAGCTTCATCTTCGCCTGAGCAGTGGTTGCAATGCTGACAACTTGGGGATGGGGGGGGGGTTTGGTGTGTAGAGCAAGGGTGAGTACACATCAACATACTCAGCAAGTATCCTGTTTGGCTGTAGTGGACTAGCTTTATGTGGGGATAAGTCAAGCAGTTGCTTTTAGTTGGTCAGATTATTATTTACTAATAGAAAGCCAAGTTTTAGCATTAACCCAAGTTATTAGCCCGATGTACCCTTTCCAAACGGAAAGAATACCACTTACCAGCACCATAGTCATAACCAAATCCATCAGTCTCATTGCCGCCTGTAACCCAAAATGTCTCTGATCAAGTACCACTAATCACTGGAGCTCCCTTGGCCGCTCATAACCGCGAGCACTACTGATATATCAGTTTTCAAACACTCTGCAGAGGTTGTGCACTTTACCCACAAGCCGTGATTCCCTTTCTGCCCGGAGATCATGACTCTCCATTGATCACTACCAAGGTGAGCCAGCAGGGCATCACTACGTAGCCTTTACAAAGATTCCCCGGGGCTATAGTCGCCCGTTAGGTTTCCTAAATGTACCGCACTCCTCCCCAAGGGACAAATCAACCTTGGCAGAGCGAGCTGCATACACCGAGCCCCATTGACGGCACGACGGCTAAGCGAACTACACCCCGGTTCCTCTAATTATTCAGCTAAGGGCACCCCATTCCACCCTCATGGTTGCACTATTTTCCCGGGCGGTCATCCATAGAACAGGTCCTTACGGAGAGGCACTCGAGAAACCGCTCGAGCCCCCTTGAAGACCACAAGTATAACATCATAACAGGAGAGTGGAAAACAACGTATCATAGATAATCTCATCATGTTCATTGATTAGAGTTAAGCAATAGCATAAAGCTAAACAATAATAATCCAACCCAAATAGGTAAACAAGGACATGGATAACAAAATCTAGTCAATCCTTAAGTATAAATGTGTAATGCGGGAGGTGAATTAAAGAATGAATAGGACAGAGATAGGTCAAGGGACACTTGCCTCCACCAACCGACTGCTGCTCAGGGGCTTCTCCTGCGAGTTCCTCGGGCTCTTCAACCGGATCGTTCTCTATGCGATTGCAAGCATACATACATCCATCCATTCAAATTAGGGAACAAACAGTACACCATACAAGAGAACAAATGAAGTAAATATGCATAGAATATCACATACGATAATGAATTTACCTTGGTTAGAAAGAAATGGGGAAAGGTCTTGCAAGAGTTAAAGCTTATGCCCGAGACGCACTACGGGTAAACGAATAACTAAACGCTACGTGCTCTAATTCCAATTGGTTCTAACAAAAGAATTAGCTACATGCCCTAATGTAAACGTGACCACTTTTAGTAGATTAACGTTAAATAAGATAGATGATTAGCTATACAAATTAACTAACGTAACCAATTTACAAATTGAGACTCCTACCTTATTAATATAAACACGTGATTAGCGCGCATAGGACACGGGGGGGGGGGGGGGGGGGGGTAGACGGGGCGCGACGGGTCGTGCCAAGGCACGCGCACGAGGCCGCACGCACACGCCACGAACTAGCCATGCGCACGTCGGGGCCGTGCGCTAGCCGAGCTCAAAGCCGCGCGCCATAGGCACGCTGGGCCGAGCTCGAGGCCACACCGGGGCCGTCACGACGTGAGCAAGGCACGATGGGGCGAGCGGGCAAGCATGCCGGGGCAAGCGAGCACGGGCGAGCGAGGACACGACCGGGCGAGGGGGCGGGCGGTCGAGTCGGAGCGCGACGGGGGCGGCCGAGCCGGGGCACGACGGGGGCGGCCGAGCCGGGGCACGGGACGGGCGGCCGAGCTGGGGCACGGGGCGGTTGAGCTCGCCGAGAGGCGGCCGAGCTCACCGGAAGGCGGGCGGGCCGGGCACGGGGGCGGCACGGCCGGGGACGGCGGACGGGGCCGGCGAGCACCGGGGCAGGCGCGGCCGAGGGCGGCCGGGCGCGAGGGCGGGCGGGCGTGGCCGAGCCGGGGGCGGCCGGGGTCAGGGACGAGCGGCGCGGCCGGGCGCGGGAGGCCAGGGCCGGAACTGGGGTGGCCGATGGCGGCCGGGCGCGGGGCCGAGCGGGGCTCGCGCGGGGGCGGGGGACGCCGGCGCGGGACGGGGAGGCGCCAGGGCGGCCGAGCCGAGCGGCCGGGCGGGCGAGGTCGGGGCCGGGGCCGAGCGCGCCCATGGCGCGGGGGAGGGCGCCGACGGGAGTGAAGGAGGAGGGAGGGGAGGAGAGGAGGGAGGAGGGGGGGGGGGAAGAAGCCTCACCGGAGGGGAGGACGGCGCGACGGCGGCGCCGGGGAGGGGCGGCGGCGGCTAGGGTTAGGGTGAGGGAGAGAGAGAGGGGATGACGGGAGGGGCCCGCGGGGAGGATTTTTGGAAAAAAGAAAAGGGGAGGGGGCGGTTGGGCCGGCTGGGCCCAAAGGGGGGGGGGGGTGAAGGGCGCACGGCTGGGCCGCCAGGCCGGCCCACGGCGGGGAGGGGCGGCTGGGCCGCCGCGGGACCCTCGCGGGAAGGGGAGGGGGGGCGGCTGGGCCACTTGGGCCAAGGGGAAGGGGCGGCTGGGCCAAAAGGGGAGAAGGGGGAAGAGAGAAAAAGAAAAGGTTTTTCTTTTTCTAATTTCCACATTTTCTTATATGCCTAATTCTCCACTTCACTCAACCGCAAACAAAAGAGTGCATAATCCGGCATGATGCAACAAACAAAAATAGTTCTAGGTTTTGGTTACACAAGATGTCGAGCTAATTCTCGCTATAACTTTTAGAAAAGATCAAGGCTTAGCGAGAAGAAAAGGGAAAAAGGAAAGAGTAACGCCTGAATTTGGTGAGAGAAAAGAAGAAAAAATTCTACCCCCAAATTCAGGGCGTTACACCTTGTGGTGCTTCACCATAATCTTGCTTGGTAGTCAGGTTGAGTATTGTTACCATGAGTAGAAATTGCTGCATATATGTTCTCTGTTGGGATGATGATTTAGTGAAGTAAATTATGTTTTCTGTAGATGCGTCCTATTCAAATGTTGTAGTTAAATTCTACAGATAGCTTGTCCTAAATTTCATGTGTTTAGGCTTAATTGTTTAGGAGTTGTGCTTGCAGCAAGACCGCTTTCAGGTTTTTGCTTATTTCTGTGCGAATCTGAATAATTGCATTGTTTGACTAAGTTAAACCTAGAATCACTTACTAATGATAATAGAAGAGTTGTAGTAATCTTCCTAAGCTTTCTAAAAAAATCTAGAAGCACATTTATTGGATATATAGAACTCAACTTATGACTGTTTAAAGTTGCAGCTTGAAATCTGTCTAAATCTGAAAAGACATGCTTCTTGGTGATGTTTGAGCTAGTTAACTCCCAAATCTCCTTAAGATGATCATAATAGAGTTTTATATAACTTACATATCTTACTTGTATTAAAATTTCATTACAATAGGCCTGATAGTTTAAGAGTTATGAATTTTACAAAATGAGTGTAGTGTGATGTCCACTATCTGGACAGATTTTGAAAACTGTATTATTTGGGTTAATTAAAATTGGAACCACTTCTTGGTGATTATAAAAGTTATATAACACTTTTACTAAGCTTTCTAAAAAGTCTTGGATCATCCTTTTTAGTGGTATAAATGTCAAGTTATAGTTATTTGAAGTGTGAAGACTGAATCTGTCTAAATCTCGACAACAAGGCCTTCCTAATGTCTTTTACTCTTTATACATAATAAATCAACCTGAAATGTTCATAAATGATTCTAAAAAATTTCATTATCTTTCTATTAAGTCTAGGATCACTTTGTTTGGATGCACGAGTCTTTAGTTATGAATTTTCGAAGTCACAAGTGTGAATCTAACCAAATCTGGACAGAGCTGTCATTTTAGTACTATTTTGACCTTGCCAAGTGTCTACTAACATTGAGATAACAATACCAAAGTTGTAGAGCATTTCTTAAACTTTTCAAAAAGTATTTGTTCTCTATTTTTTATTAATATCTTATGAGTTATGACTGAAACAAGTAACTATTGTGCTGATGTCCTAAACATGTTAATTGTGATTGAATGCTCTACTCTATTGTGTTTGAACTGCTTGCTGGTTTTGGTTTTGAGTGAATGAGTAATAATGATAGTAACTAATATAATTGGGTTAGACATAAGTAACTAGTACACGTCTCCTTAACTAGTAAATTAAACTGTTGAAGTCTAGTAAGTACTCAGCTTCAATCAACGTTATTTTAGCAAGTGTCGTTATATGGGTAAGAAACATAATTAATGATATGTTGCCATTTCTAATAATTGTGCTGCTAACCTGAGTAGTGCTAAATAACCAACCTGATTAGACTAGTATAAAAGGGCATTAGGATTAGGCTATCACGTTCTATGTGTTCTCTTGAGAGTGTGCTTGCATTAGAATATTGTGAATGATTAAAGAACCCTATTAAGTGAGTAATCTTTTTTAACTAAGTCAATCTATATAGAAGTCATAGCGAAATTATGTGTATTTAACTAGTTTAACATTAAGTAACCAATGAAAGATTAAAGTGATCATGGTAAGTGCTTGTGCTTGTGATGACATGTTTGTGTTGGATAATTATAGGAAATGTTCATCGTCCTTCGAGTAGTGTTGATGTCGTACGCCGTATGACGTGTAGTTAACTACCAGTAGTGTGTTTGGTTGCTCGCGATATCTCGCTATTTGATGTTTAGTTCGCTATCGTGTGTTTTGGGATTGCCTTGTGCTACTTTCATCATATTCATACATATGCATCCTGCATCTCATTTAGGACTGAGAGAGGATGATCGTGCGAAGTAAAGTGGTGCCAACCACAAGATACAACTGATGGATAACCCGAAGAAGGACGGATGAGACAAGCACCAAGATAGAAGATGCTCGCCAAGCGAGTGTCATCTAGCGAACACTATATAGTGTTGGAATCCAGGCAAACACCGGTTTTATGCATAACCGTTATATATGCTATTTTAATGCACTTAATGTTTGTAGGCTGGTACCGTGCACTTAAGTGTAGGAATTGCTTGAAACACTAGTTGCATGAACTTAGGATTCCTTTTGAGATGGATACTAGTATGCTAGGTCAAGTAGCTGCTATGCTAATTAAGGATTTCGGTAGAAGTCGAGTGATTTTTCTAGCACTCACGTGAGGTCAGAAATTGGTTGTATCCATTTTGATAACAGAATGATGATGGTCTATGGACACGGATCCATGGGGATGCGTTATCTATGAGGCGAAATTGGAATAAGGATTAACATTAGGATACATGTGTCAAGCGTTTGAACGTACTAAACACATGTCGGAAAATATGGTAACCGATAAACATAGTACCTGATTAAACCTGCTCGCAGACTTTACTCCTCATCGGACCTGAGACGGAGTCTCCCATTCTAGATATGGTGGGTACAAGTGTGGTCACTGCACGACGGCGACCTAGGTCAGTGGAGCATTGTATGCCAAGGCCATGAGCCATGTTCTGTTGCCAGGGAATAGATGGGGACAGTTGTCGTGTGTTGGGGCGGAGTGCCCTGACATGTTGTGTGTTTACGTTTACCTTGCAAGGTTAAAACTTGATTCGAATCATCTGCTTCTCGTAGCTAATGAGACTGCTTGATCCATTGTATTGCATTGAGTAATAAGTGGAATTGAGGTTACTGGCAAAAGATGTTGATTGACATAATGTTTGATACCATGTGTGGATAGTTTGGTGTTCATCTAATCTAAATTATTATTTTAGAACTTGAAAAGCTAAAACTTGTTTTAGACTCAACTAGTGCTTTTGGCAAACCAAACCCCCTCAGCCAAATAGCTTCATGGTCTAGAGGTAGAGGACTAGACTCCTCACACCGGGTAAGTCTAGCTGAGTATTAATATACTCAGCCTTGCTTGTGGCATAATTTTTGCAGGTACTCCTTGGATGAATTGGTTGATGGTGCAACTTGGCCTCCATCCCTGCCACCGGGGGACGACAGAGTGGGTTAGTGCTTCCGCAGGAGAGGACCAGGTTGAGTAGCGTGGCCAGGCTTCGCCATGTTACTCGGTTTTCTCCGTTAGTTATTTTTCGCTACATTAAAAACTATGGTTACTTCTTTTGAAACTCTGATAATGTAATCACTAATGATACTTCTTAAATTTGTGGTATTATGCTTTATTGTATTTCTCTGTGTCTCACCTTCGTGTGAGCTAGTGGTACTCGATCCTTGGTAAGTGGCTTTATCGAACCAGATCCGAGGAATTGACAGGTTATTCCGATTTAAGTGTGTCGCTACCTTCAAGGGGAGACTCGGGCACTTAAGCTAGAATAATCTGGGTGGTTCCGCCACAGCTGGTATCAGAGCGAATATCATTATAGAGAAGTCAATAAGTCATGAATACCAACTTTTCAAAAGTAAAACTTTCTTAGAAACTAATGTTGGATAGATCATCAGGACGATAAGGATAGATCTAGGACGTGGAGCCTTAGGAATAGATGGGTAGTTATGTGGCTATTTATATAGGTCGTAAAGGCTAATACTATTAGAAAGGATGCAGTAAAAAGCACCCGAAAAGTAGTTAGGTCTGAGAAGATGCCTAGAATGAGCATGCATCATGATTGTCGCATCATTGTTTCTTGTGCATTAACATGCTTCCCTCACCCTTTTCCAATAATAAGAAATTGTGAATAATGTGATGTATTGCTATTTTAGCAACTGCAAGAAAATAACTTATCGTGTGTTGCTACGTTGTGTTATGTGTTTCTTTTTCCTTGCTATCTAAGACATGTTGTAGTTGTTCAGCCATTTTTGCCCTTAACCAGCAAAAGTTGTTGCTTGTTCTTCTCATAGAAAAATACCCCCTCCAAACAACCTTCTGGTTAGTAAGTGAAAACCCTTATAAAATAAAATCTAATCGCATGCTTCTGTTGGTGTTTTCTAGCCCTTGTGTGTGGCACTATTGAAAATGCACCTTCACAGCTTGTAGATTATCTGCTTCCTTGTGCACATGTTTATGTCAAAAAAACTTTTGGTTGGTGTCTATTTGCGCAAAACAATATCCAACCCCAAATTCTTCTTGGAAGCCATGTCCAAATCCTCGCTAACCTCTCATCTGCTCATCTTAGAAGCCATCTGGTTTGGCGACCTCTCTTTTTGCCTGGATCTAGTAATCTTTTCCTTTGAGGATCATGTTGTGACCATATCTGTCGAGTGTCTAGATCATTCATCGAGGTCTACCACGTCGTCTTGTAATTTGCTCCAACCGATTCTCAAGTACCGGATGTTGATCAATCTAATCTCTCATTTCTAGTCATTCTCATACTCTTTCTCTAAAGATCATGCTGCCATTTTGTCAATTACATCTATAAATGGCGTATCCACTTGGTTTGATGGATCTTTGCTATTGACCTAGATTATCTCATGTCTCTGCAAGTTTATTGTCTTAATCTCATGATTGCCTCCTTCTCATATCCAATCTCAAAAAAATCTTTGACCTGATGATCTCTGTGGTAATCATAAAAGAGTATGTGGAGTTGAAGAAATTCTCGTGTGTTGCTCTTTTGTTGTCACACCCGGTTTTGGAAGGTAAACCGAATGCGAACCGTGTACGTGCTAGGATCAGAACTCACGTACACAGTGATTACATAATTGGACACCATCACACAATGCTCAAATTAAATAGCGGAAAGGTACTTTAATTACATCAAGATGTCCAAGACATCCACAGAGTCTAATACACAGCCATAGTGTTCAACATTAATATCAAAGTAGAGCCATATGTGGAGTTATATGTGGAGTTAACGTTAAGCAGTTGCTTTTAGTTAGTCATGTTTTTATTACTATAAGTAGAGCCAAATTTTAGTAATAAACCTAGTTATTACCCAGAGGCACTCCCTCCAAGAGGAAATACCAGAGATCAAAATTATAACCATCATTGCTAACCATCATCATAAAAGTAACCAAAGTTCTTCTAATCAAAGAGGATCCTAAGGCCGCTCTTAACCGTGAGCACGGCTGATATATCAGTTTCTAACACTCTGCAGAGGTCGCACACTTTACCCACAAGTCATGATTTCCTTTCTGCCCAGGGTTCTAGCCTCCCCATTGATCACTACCAAGGTGACCTAGCAGTGTCTCACTACGTAGCCTTTACAAAGATTTCCCAGAGGTCATAGCCGCATGTTAGGTTTCTCCAGTTTGATAAACACAATACATATCCCCAAAGGAAGGGTAACTAACAAAACCAAATCGAGAACCTCTACAACCAGCCTCGGTAGAGCAAGTACTATGCCCGGACACCATTGATGGCCCTACCATGAAGCCAACTACTCCTCTGGTTCCTCTAATTAATCAGCTAAGGGTGTCCCATTCCACCCTCATGGTTGTATTGTTATCCCGGGTTGTCACTCCCCAAACAGGTCCTTACAGAGAGGTACTCAGGAAACAACCTGAGTCCCCTAAAGTATCACAAGAACATCATTGGGATAACATCATCGTATCATAAATATTCACATCATGTTCATTGATTAAGTTAGAGCAATAGCATAATGCTAATCAGAATAACCCAAAAGGTAAACAAGGAGAAGGTAAATACAGACAGGTCAACACTTAAGTTTTCAATATAATAGGACATGATAGGTGTAAGGACACTTGCCTTCACCAGGTTGTTGCTCAGGGAGATCTTCGGCAACACACTCAGGAACCATGGGCTGCTCGTTGTCTAAATAAAGCGATCATACATTCAATACATTTGGAAAGTACAAATGAACAGCACATCAAACATGTACACACATTGGAACACATCTCAAAAGGTATAGTATTAATTAAATAAGAAGGAGATCATCTTTATTAGGAGTTATTTACTCTTTAAGTGTTGTCCATGATTACATAATCTAATACTACTCATTTTATTGAGACCCTAAGGTTAAACCAGAGATTAATTCTTATCTTACACATTATTAAACTCACAAGATTAAACATCCATTTATCCCTAGGATTTTCCTTTTTATTTATTTAACTAAGGGAATAAATCAACATATACATCAATCTTATATTCTAGGTATAAAATTAAAGTGTACAGACTATAGATGAACATAATTTATTTGGATAGAGAATAATTTTATGAACATTTTACAATTCGAACCACTAAATTTGGAGTTCATATGAAAAATATATGAAATAAACAAGTTTTGAAGTTTGAAATATGAAATTAAGGCTAATTCTGTAATTATTTAAAAGCACAGGGGGTTGTTTAAAAGAACACAGGGGCCTGTGCACGAAAACCAGGGACGGCGGGTTCATTTCCTAAAACCCGAGGGTCTCTTAAGCAAAAATACACACGAAGGGTTATCAGGCGAGCTCAACCATCGGATCTCAGATCAACGGACAGGATTAGATCCCGCGGACGCATGCGCGGGCGCGGGCGCGATTGACAGGCGGGGACGGGGTGCCAACGAACCGGGGGCGAGGCTGACCAGCCGGGCCTAGCGACAGGGGCGCGGGTGAGGGGGATAGAGGAGAACAGTCGGATCTGGATCGGAGGGCTGAGGTTAGATCTGCTCTGATTAATTCTAAACCGACCGATCTCGAATGGACGCCCGAGATCCAACGGCTGGTGGCCAGACGCGGGCGCAGTGGCACCGCTCGATCCCGCGGCGAAGTCTCGCTGGAGACGAGGGGACTGGCCACGGCGGGGCTCTAGGGGCTTGGGGAATAGCTTGAGCACGCTCAGGGTGATCTGGCGAACTCGACCATGGGCGCAAAACCGGCACAGGGGCACCAGAGGGCGCAGAACACGGCGATGTGGGCTACGGTGGCGCGGATCAACTCCGGCGAGGAATTGCACGGGCACTGGGACGATACTTGGCGAAATAAAGGCATGGGAAGGTTGCTCACCTCGAGTGCGAACTCCGGGACGCTTGGGGAACGACAGGGGTGCAGTGGAGCCTCGGGTCGATGGCGGCAGGCTCCGGCTATGCAAGAAATGCTCCGGTGAGTGCGAACCGGGCAAATCAGAGAGGGGAAGGGCAAACCAAAGGGCGTCCCGAGTAGCTGACGGCGAGGCAGAACTCATCGCTGCAATGGATGGGGCGCGGGCTCGACGACGGTCGCAGAACGGACGATGGTCTTCGGTGAGCGGCGACGGAGCTACCTGGTCACGTGCGTAGAGCGAGAGAGGGGGTGAGAGGGTTCGGCTGAGGGCGCAAGTGAGCGGGGGAAGTGGGCGAGCGGCATGCGGCTTCTAAAGAGGCGCGGGCTCGAAAACGTGGCTGGAGAATGCTCGATCGTGGGCGGGAGGTTGGGGACGAACTGACAAGTGGGCCCGGTAGGACAGAGAGAGAAGCGGGCGCGCGTGCGAGAGGAACAACGCCGACAGGGCTGGCCCACTGGGCAGCGGGAGGGAGAGAGGGAGAGAAGGGGCACGAGGGCTGATGCAGACAGGCGGGACCCGCCTGTCAGGCACCGAGGGTGCGCGGGAGCAGGAGCGCACGCGCGAGGCTGGGCCTGCTAGGCCGACTGGGCTGAAATGGGTTTTTTCTCTTTCCAGGGAATTTCTAATGCCTTTTCTATTTATTTTCTCTAGGGTTTTCAATTCAAATTCAAACCAAGTTTCAAATTCAAACCAAATCAAACATGTGCAACAATTCAAAGAATATTTGGAACTCAACATGATGCAACATTTCATGACTCATGTTTTGTCAAAAATAAAATAAATAATCCCTCACTAATTAAGCTAACCCTAACCAAAAGAGAAAGAGAGAGAGGAACTAGAGAGAGATAGAAACTAGAGTGAGAGAGAGAAGAGTAACACCTAAATTTGGATGATAATAAGAATGAAATTTTATACCCCCAAATTCAGGGTGTTACAGACCTATCCCCCTTAAAAGAATCTCACCCTCGATATTCAGGGCTAGCTAGCAAAGAGTTCAGGTTACTTGGCTCTCAGATCGTCTTCTCTTTCCCAGGTTGCTTCTTCTTTTGAGTGGTGATCCCACTTGACTTTGCACATCTGGATAGTGCTCCTCCGAGTGACCCAATCTGCTGTCTCCAGAATTTGAGTTGGCTTCTCAATGTATGTCAGATCTTCTTGAACTTCAAGGTCTTCCGTTGGCAACTGCACTTTTGGTACTCGCAAGCATTTTTTCAACTGAGACACGTGAAACACATCATGCACGACAAACAAATTTTATGGTAAACTGAGTTGATAAGCCACTTCTCCACGTCTTGCTTGAATCTGATATGACCCGATATATCGAGGTGCTAGCTTGCCTTTGACTCCAAACCTTTTGGTTCCTCTGATGGGTGACACTTTCAAGTAGACATAGTCTCCCACTTCAAAACTGAGTTCCCTTCATCTGGTGTCAGCATAGCTTCGCTGTCTGGACTGTGTTGCCTTAAGATTCTCTCGGACCATTCTGATATTTTCTTCTGCTTCAAGCAAGATGTTGGGGACTCGTTCTCAAATGCTATGAATCAAGAACAAGGCAACACAAAATGTTAAATATCAAAACCCTTCATCCTTTGAATCATTATTTCCCTTCGGATATAATGGATTTCGGACGAAGGTCATGAAGGACAAACCTTCATGAACATGACAAAAGATAAAGAATATTCAAACACAGAATATAAGAAATAACATAATCTCTGTAAACATTATTATTCATTTATTTTTACTTATATTACTCATGTAAATAATGGTAAATTACAAATGTACCTTCGGCTTGAAGGAATGTGAATACAGGTGTGATGCAAAAGCAAATGCCAAGTTAGCGTGAACAGTACGGGAATACTGTTCACCTATTTATAGGAACGGGTCGCAGCCCATGCAAAATTACATTAATACCCATTACATTTAACAATAACTCTATAGTAATTCTTCGAGGTCTAATTTGGCTTTTCATCTTTAAGTCGGTTCCCCTTTTCTGCTGTTATGCCGTAGCTTTTCTGCACAGCTTCGTGATCGTCTTTTCCTTCGTCGTGATCGCCTTTCGTCCCGGTCAAGCTTCATCTTTAACCGTGCTTTTGTATACCCGCAATCTAACTTCGAAGGTACCTGTTTACATATTTCTCTTGGAAAACATTGTCAAATCATGTTTTTGAGGACCTTCGGAAGCCGAAGGCCCCCAACAGTAGCCCCTCGCAATATTAATTTACTGTAAAGATAAGTTTATATTGCGATACGGACGAAGGCTATGAGCCGAAGGTCCGAAAAAACACCTTCCTTTTGCTAGAATAGCAACAGTCATTGACAAGCGGGACCCTCCAGTTTTCGACATACTGGGTGTATAAATATGAGCTCACCACAAGTTTATTTGGCACGCTATCTTGCCATTTGCTCTTCCTGCTCAAATAGCTCTCTGTCCACAAATATTTGACTGCCTCTCTAGATTTTAAGCTTCGGACCAAAAAGCCCTTTTTTTTAAAAGTACTTCCGAAGGGATGTCTCAGGAAAAGAAAGTTGTTGCCGGAGTGAAGCTGAGCCTTTCTGAGTTTAAAAATCTGGGCTTCATTGAATCAATAGCAAAAACAAATACAGAGAAAATTACTAGGGAAATTTTGGAAGGCTTATCTGAAGATACTGGTGAAAGTGATAGCTATGACGCAGACAGTGGAGGTGAGGATTCCGAAGATCGACCATGGCGACCAAGCCATTCAGTCTTCGGAAAATCAACTATTGGACAAAGTCACCTTGAAAACATGAGGGGAAGATATTTTCGAGATATATCCATCGTGAGGGCAGATGACGGAGAGAAGACTGTGCTGACTCCCGAAGATAATGAAGTCGTGATCTTCCGAAGCTTTTTTAAAGCTGGGCTACGATTTCCTTTAAGCAGGTTTGTGGTAGAAGTTCTGAAAACATATCAGGTTTATCTTCATCAACTTACCCCTGAAGCAATAATAAGAATGGGAGTCTTCGTCTGGGCCGTGAAGAGCCATAGCCTGGAACCAAGTGCGAAAAGCTTTTGCAATATACATGAGTTAATATATGAGACGAAGCCCTGGGGTAAGGAGCAATATCATAACAACTTTGGTTGCTACAGCTTTGGTGCTCGCTCTGGATCAAGCTGTCCCGTGCCAACCTTTCGGAAGAGATGGCCCGGGGAATGGATGAAAGAATGGTTCTATGTAAAAAATGATTTGAAGGTTCGAGAAGATATTAAAGATATCATCATGTGTCCTATCTGGCAGCTCTTTGGACTCCGGAAACCGAAGGTAGAAATGGATGAAGTAGCCGAAGAATGCCAAAGGGCCTTCGGCGTAGTCTGCTCTTTTATAGGGACAAGGGATTTAATACAAGAACACATTGCCTTCAGAGTATGGCCACTTGCAGATAACTGGGAAATGCCGAAAGAAACTGTTAGAGAAACTGACGAAGGTGGACTAGTCAGGCTGAAGTACACATTCAAGTACGGAGACAAGTTCGTTGAGCCAGATGATGATTGGTTAAAGAGCATTGAGACTGTAAGTGATGAATTGCTTGGGGTATATTCAAAGGCCGAAGACAATTAAATCTTCAAGCATAACTCCAAAGAAAACTCTTGAAACTTCTGGAGTGTCTACTGAAGCCTTTGTTGCTGAAGCTTCAAAGCAACAGCCTGAAGCTGAAGCTGAGGCTAGGCCTTCAGAGCCCACCAAGGAACAACCTTTGGAAACCGAAGAAAAAGCTACAAAGGCAGCTTTGGAAGCCGAAAAAATGTCAGAGCCAATTTTGGTTGAAGAAATTGACACTGCTGCCCCCGAAGCACCTTCCTCCATACGCGATTACATTGTGCGACATGCTTCGGGGAACAAATTATCTGAAGAAGAGATTTATGAAGCTGATCACTATGCCAGAGAATTAAAATATCCGAAGGGGGCACTAGTGTTCAATGGGACAGACGAAGATGACTTCCTATACTGCCTCCCTGAAAATAAAGAATTATCTGTCTACCGGGAGATGGCTAGGAGTATGGGGTTTCCGAAACTTGATGCTGGACTCTGCGCTATGACAAAGGACGATCTTGCAGATAGTCTTGCATATAATAGTCTGAAGGTATGAGAAATATATATTTAGAAATTTATAATTTTCAAATCATTCTTTTATTCTTATACTAATTCTTGTATATATAGGGTTTAATATTGAGCAACGCGCTGAGAGCGCAAAAGAATGCCGAAGACGAGAGCTATGATATTGCTTTCAACAATCTACGATCAGAGGTTATTAAGCTGAGAAACGAAGCTCTAGAAAAAATAAAATTCTGCTTACATTGGTGGACAAGATAAAGGAAGATGCAGCTACCTCTAAGGCTCAAGCTGAAGTCCAAAAATGTGAAATTAAAGATCTTCAGAAATAGCTAGCCAGAGCTAAAGAAGAACGTATACTTGAAGAGACAAAACGAGAGCTTAGTGATCAATAGGCCAATCATTTAGAAATAAATGTTAAAGAGCTTTGTGCATCCCAGAGAAGATGCTATGATAAATCTATAGTGTGTGTTCAGAAGATAAAATTCAGCTTCGCCAACGTTGGCGCATTCTCTAGCGAAGAGAATTTCTCAAGGGGCAATCCCGAAGGTCCGATGGAATGGATCAGTCACGAAGCTGAGGCCTTCGAGGAAATCCTGAATAGTCGTGGAGACATATGTGCTTTTTCGGGTGCTAGAGGAATTGCTACTGTTTTGGAGAGGAAAGGTTGCGAGCATGTAAAATCCTTAGCGCAATCCGAAGCTACTTTGTCCTCTGAAGACATTAAAGACCCCTCAGCCGAAGCAAGCATGATCGGCGGAAAATTTTTCACCGATATCTGGGACAACGGCGGCCGAGAAATGGCCCAAGAAATTATTCAAAAGAGCGAAAAAGGCATCCACGATGCTAGAAAAGTAGCAGAGGCTGCTGAGAAAAGTACAGAGCCCGAAGGGCAAATAGGTATTAATTAGTGGTTTTTATTCTATTGTAATTTTTGATTCCTGACTTTGTTCACGGTTTGTAATAGTAATATAGCCGTATCTTCTCCTCCCTCAGAACCTGCTGAAGCATCTCCGGACCCCCACTCGAAGGGGGACGATGAAATTAGAAAAATAGCCGAAGCCATCATGGACAAGGTTGTTGACCAGCTACTAAACGAAGCTGCAGAAATAGTTCTTAAGGGGGATTAAATGCTATTGTAGAAACATTTGGAACGTAACATGTGTAATACATTGTAACTTTGAATGTAATATATAATCTATTTATAGTTCAATTCTTTACGATGCATGAAATTTTGCATACATACCATTTTTTGAGCCTTCGGCGAAAAAACACCTTCCCTTCTTTTCATGCTTCGTGAAGAAAATCTTTTATATATCGCAAGAATTTGCAAACTTCTCTGATGGGGAATATCGAAGCTTCGTGAAATATTCTCCGAAGCTATTTTATGTTGCCTCTCTAATGAAGCTACACGTCTTCTTGATTTATCTTGTGCCTTAACACGATTTTCTCTTTTTCAAATCATCCTCCGAAGACCAATGGTGTATCCCCTTCTTGTTCCACATGCAATATGTTGTATGATGCTTATGTTATGCTAAATGATGTGATGATGTTATGTTATGCAAAATGATATTTGTGCCGAAAGTACACACATCCCTGCAATAAAGCACACAATCTTTTTATATCAGCGCTGACTTTTCGCTGTAAGCCTCCCTTAGGAGCTTCTTCGCCTTTTACTTCAGCGGAATCAGCGTTTATTTTTTGCTGTAAGCCTCCCTTAGGAGCTTCTTCGCCTTTTACTTCAGCGGAATCAGCGCTTATTTTTCGCTGTAAGCCTCCCTTAGGAGCTTCTTCGCCTTTTACTTTCAGCGGAATCAGCGCTTATTTTTCGCTGTAGGCTCAGAAAACTTACACTGCGCTCCCTTAGGAACGGCTTTTTGCTGCTTTGGAAAATTGCAATGCATTCCTTAGAACAAATTTTTGATAACTTCGAAAATCCTCCTTGCCAATCATAAATTCTCATGCTTCGGCATCTCAGGCCTATGGAGAAGATATATTTTCATTACAGTAAAGAGCGAAACTATTACAAGAAATTGAAAGGCGATAAAAGACGTTAAAACTACCCTTAATTGTTCCTTATTAAAAAGAAAGCAATACTGAATGTGAAAATGCGAAAAACTGCTGTCGAGGTAGGATATTTGTCAGTAAATGTGCTTCGACTCTAGCACAGTGCTATTGACTGTGCGAGCTTCGGACTCCTCTCTGAAGTCCCGCTGGAGGTTAGTGCGCTGACTCCCTTCTGGCTGCTGGCCTCTTTGTGTTGGTGGTGGCGGCAGAGGCTGCTGCCAAGATGCTTGGGGTTGGCTTGCCGAAGCAACAGAAGCTGCAGGGTGATTGCCTACATATTCTGGAATGTAAGGCGAATGATACGAAGCAGTATGCATGACTTGCTTCGGCTGACTTTGTTGTGCTGCAGCTTCTGCTATCTCCTTTTGCTTCTAGATGGTAACGTGACACATCCTGGTAGTGTGGCCCTTGTCTTCACTACAGAATAGGCAGTAAATCTTTCTTGGCTGATCTCCAAATCTTCCCCCGAAGCCCCTGGCGCCTCTGCCCCTTGGTGCTGGCGGCTGAAAAGAGCTTTGCTGCTGCCCCGAAGCTTGTGAAGAATATTGTGGCCTTTGCTGCTGACTCCCTCTATCGTCATTTTGAGTAGAGTTATGAATTGACCTAACGTGCCTCGGGTGAAATCTTCCTCCGAAGCCCCTGGTCATTTCAGAGAACCTGAATGCTTCCTCCCTTCTTTGGCGAAAGTCATTGTCAGCTCGAATATACTCTTCCATCTTCTGGAGCAGCTTCTCCAAAGTCTGTGGTGGCTTCCTGGCAAAGTATTGCGCTAAAGGTCCCGGCCGAAGTGCCTTAATCATGGCCTCAATGACAATTTCATTGGGCACTGTTGGTGCCTGTGCCCTCAGAAGCAGAAACCTTCGGACATACGCCTGAAGATATTCTTCGTGGTCCTGGGTACACTGGAATAGAGCCTGAGCGGTGACTGGTTTTGTCTGAAATCCTTGAAAGCTGGTTATCAACATATCCTTCAGCTTTTTCCATGAAGTAATTGTCCCTGGTCGAAGAGAGGAGTACCAAGTCTGAGCAACACTCTTGACGGCCATGACAAAAGACTTTGCCATGACTGCCGTATTGCCACCATACCTATATGGTTGCCTCATAGCTCATCAGAAATTGCTTCGGGTCTGAATGACCGTCATACATGGGGAGCTAAGGTGGCTTGTAAGACTGGGGCCATGGTGTAGCCTGCAATTCTGTTGATAGAGGAGAAGCATCATCAAAAGCAAAATTTCCATGATGGAAATCTTCATACCAATCGTCCTCATTGTAGAAACCCTCCTGATGGAGCTCTCTGTGCGGAGGCCTTCGGTTCTGGTCATCCTGAACAAGATGACGAACCTCTTCCGAAGCTTCATCTATCTGCCTCTGAAGGTCAGCTAGACGAGCCATCTTCTCTTTCTTTCGTTGCACCTGTTGTTGGAGCATCTCCAGGTTTTGGATTTCCTGGTGAAAGGGAAATGTGCCCTTGGGCCATTTCTAAGTATTTTGGTGATTGAGTGCCAACACAAGTGCTTAAATGTGATTTTATGTCCATGGATGAACAAGGTGCAAATCATGAAGTAAAGGTATGTTTCTAAGCCTTAGTACATTGGTTTTGTGTACTAATATACTTGTCTAAGTGTTAGAAACAGAAAGAAGAAGAAAAGAAAAGAGGAGAAAAAGACTTGGCTATGTACAGCCAAGACTCAGCTCGGTCTGGCACACCGGACTATCCAGTGTGCACCGGACAGTGTCCGGTGCGCCAGGCTGACTCGGCGCGAAGTGGCCGCTCTCGGGAATTTGCCGACGGCGTACGGCTAAAATTCACCGGACTGTCCGGTGTGCACCGGACTATCCGGTGAGCCAACGGTCGGCCGGGCCAACGGTCGGCCGCGAAATCTGCGCGAGACACGTGGCCGAGCCAACGGTCGGAAGGGGGCACCGGACTGTCCGGTGTGCACCGGACATGTCCGGTGCGCCAACGGCTCCCAGATCTGCAACGGTCGGCAACGGTCGGCAGCGCTGTTTAAGGAAAGAAATCGGGCACCGGACAGTGTCCGGTGTACACCGGACTGTCCGGTGCACCCGACGGCAGAAGGCAAGGATAGCCTTCCAGATTTGCTCTCAACGGCTCCTAGCTGCCTTGGGGCTATAAAAGGGACCCCTAGGCGCATGGAGGAGACATCCAAGCAACCTTAGAGCATTCTTGATCATCCACACTCATTCTTTGCACATTCGTTTGTGATTCTAAGTGATTCGAGCTCCGTTCTAGTGAGAACTTTGAGATAGTCATTTCGAGCTCGATTCTTGGCCGTGTGTGTGCGCATTTTGCTGTGGATTTGTGTGTGTTGCTTCCCTCCCTTACTCTGTGCTTCTTTGTGATCATATACTTGTAAGGGCAAGAGACTCCAATTTGTGGAGATTCCTTGCGAACGGGATAAAGAAAAGAAAGCAAAACACCGTGGTATTCAAGTGGGTCTTTGGACCGCTTGAGAGGGGTTGATTGCAACCCTCGTCCGTTGGGACGCCACAACGTGGAGTAGGCAAGCGTTGGTCTTGGCCGAACCACGGGATAAACCACTGTGTCATCTCTGTGTTTGATCTCTTGTGGTATTGTGTTTTGTTGAGACTTCTCTCTAGCCACTTGGCGTTTATTGTGCTAACACTTAACAAGTTTTTGTGGCTATAAGTCTAAGTTTTCACAGGATCACCTATTCACCCCCCCTCTAGGTGCTCTCAATTGGTATCAAAGCCGTTCACTTCACAAAAGGGACTAACCGACCGAAGAGATGGATCCTAAGGGGAAGGGAATTGTGATCAACGACAAAGAGAAGGAATCCTTCGTCAACGAGCCGAAGGACGACAAGCCTACCGACTCCGGCTCGGGCCATAGACGGAAGGAAGGGAAGAAGAAGAAGACGAGGCGCATCAAGGAGATCATCTACTACGACGATAGTGATGAATCTACTTCTTCCCAAAAAGACGACGACAATGACTACAAAAAGACGGTCAATTCGAACTTTTCATTTGATTATTCTCGTATTCAACATAGTTCGAATTCGCATTTGCTTTCCATTCCTCTTGGCAAACCTCCACACTTCGATGGGGAGGACTACGGATTTTGGAGTCACAAAATGCGTAGTCACTTATTCTCTCTCCATCCAAGCATATGGGAGATTGTAGAGAATGGAATGAAATTTAATAGCTCGGATAGCCCTTTGCTTATAAATGAACAGATCCATAGAAATGCACAAGCTACTACTGTTCTCTTAGCATCCTTGTGCAGGGAAGAGTACAACAAGGTGAGCGGCTTGGACAATGCCAAGCAAATATGGGACACCCTCAAGATCTCTCACGAGGGGAACGACATCACCATGCTCACCAAGATGGAGTTGGTGGAGGGCGAGCTTGGACGATTCGCCATGATAAGGGGAGAGGAGCCAACTCAAACGTACAACCGGCTCAAGACCCTTATCAACAAAATAAGGAGCTACGGAAGCACGCGATGGACGGACCACGACGTCGTCCGCCTAATGCTAAGGTCCTTTACCGTTCTTGATCCTCATCTCGTGAACAATATTCGTGAGAATCCCAGGTACACGATGATGACGCCCGAGGAAGTACTTGGAAAATTCGTAAGCGGGCGGATGATGATCAAGGAGGCAAGATACGTCGACGAAGCGTTGAACGGTCCAATCCACGAGCCTCAACCCATTGCTCTCAAGGCAACAAGGAGCAAGGAGTCGCTACCTAGCAAGGTGGCGCAAGTTGAGGCGGCCGGGCTCAATGATGAAGAGATGGCTCTCATCATCAAGAGATTCAAGACGGCGCTAAATGGTCGCAAGGGGCAGACAAGCAAGACCAAGACAAAGGGGAAGCGCTCATGCTTCAAATGTGGTAAGGTTGGTCATTTTATTGCTAACTGTCCCGAAAATGATAGTGACCAGGAGCAAGGGAAAAACGGGAAGAGAGAGAACAAGAAAGTTTACAAGAAGGCCAAAGGTGAAGCACACCGTGGAAAGGAGTGGGACTCGGATTGCTCTTCGTCCGACTCCGACGACGAAGGACTCGCCGCCACTGCCTTCAACAAATCGGCTCTCTTCCCCCACGAGCATCACACTTGCCTCATGGCAAGGGAGAAGAAGGTAATCACTAGTAATGCTAATACTTATGATTCTTCTAGTGATGATGAGTCTAGTGAGGATGAAATAGATTATTCTAGTTTATTCAAGGGATTGGATAGAACTAAGATAGCTAAGATTAATGAATTGATTGATGCCTTGAATGAAAAGGATAGAATCTTAGAAAAACAAGAAGATCTTTTATATGAAGAGCATGATAAATTTGTTAGTGCACAAAATTCACTTGCTCTAGAAGTTAAAAGAAATGGAATTCTTTCTTGTGAACTTTCTACTTGTAGTGAAACCATTTCTTCTTTAAAAGGTGAAATTAATGTTTTAACCGCTAAACTAGAAGTAGCAAGTAACTCTTGTGTTGAAAATGTTACAATTTGCACTAGGTGTAAGGATTTTGATGTTAATGCTTGTAGTGAACACCAAGTTTCAATTTCAAAACTTAATGATGAATTGGCTAGTCTTAATGCTCAACTTAAGACTAGCAAGAGTGAAGTTGATAAAATAAAATTTGCAAGGGATGCCTACACGGTTGGTAGACACCCCTCAATTAAGGATGGTCTTGGCTTCAAGAGAGAGGCCAAGAACTTAACAAGCCATAAGGCTCCCATCTTCGTCAAGGAGAAAGGGAAGGCCCCTATGGCTAGTAGTGCTAAAAAGAACCATGCTTTCTTATACCATGATAGGAGACATGCTAGAAATGCTTATAATGATTTTGATTCACATGTTTATGATTCTCATGCCATGTTTGCTTCTAGTTCTTCCTATAAGCATGATAGAGATATGTGTAGGAGAAATGTTGTGCATATGCCTAGGAGAAATTTTGCTCATGTTCCTAGAAAAGTTGTGAACAAACCTTCTACCATTTATTATGCTTGCAATGCTCCCTTTGCTATTTGTATAAAGGGTAAGAAGGTAATTGCTAGGAAGTTAGGGGCAAAATGCAAGGGAGATAAAACTTGCATTTAGGTCCCTAAGGATATATGTGCTAACCTTGTAGGACCCAACATGAGTTGGGTACCTAAGACCCAAGCCTAAATTTGCCTTGCAGGTTTATGCATCCGGGGGTTCAAGCTGGATTATCGACAGCGGATGCACAAACCATATGACGGGGGAGAAGAAGATGTTCACCTCCTACGTCAAAAATAAGGATTCCCAAGATTCAATTATATTCGGTGATGGGAATCAAGGCAAGGTAAAAGGGTTAGGTAAAATTGCAATTTCTAATGAGCACTCAATATCAAATGTATTTTTAGTTGAGTCTCTTGGTTACAATTTGCTATCTGTCAGTCAACTATGCAATATGGGATATAATTGTCTTTTTACTAATGTAGATGTGTCTGTCTTTAGAAGATGTGATGGTTCACTAGCTTTTAAGGGTGTACTAGACGGCAAGCTTTACTTAGTTGATTTTGCAAAAGAAGAGGCCGGTCTAGATGCATGCTTAATGGCTAAGACTTGCATGGGCTGGCTGTGGCATCGCCGCTTAGCACATGTGGGGATGAAGAACCTCCACAAGCTTCTAAAGGGAGAACACGTGATAGGTCTAACAAATGTTTATTTCGAAAAAGATAGACCTTGTGCAGCTTGTCAAGCAGGTAAACAAGTGGGAGGAGCACATCACAGCAAGAATGTGATGACCACGTCAAGACCTCTGGAGCTGCTGCATATGGACCTCTTTGGACCCGTCGCCTATCTGAGCATAGGAGGAAGTAAGTATGGTCTAGTTATTGTTGATGACTTTTCCCGCTTCACTTGGGTGTTCTTTTTGCAGGATAAGTCTGAAACCCAAGGGACCCTCAAGCGCTTCCTCAGGAGAGCTCAAAATGAGTTTGAGCTCAAGGTGAAGAAGATAAGGAGCGACAACGGGTCCGAATTCAAGAACCTTCAAGTGGAGGAGTTTCTTGAGGAGGAAGGGATCAAGCACGAGTTCTCCGCTCCCTACACACCTCAGCAAAATGGTGTGGTAGAGAGGAAGAACAGGACGCTCATAGATATGGCGAGGACTATGCTTGGAGAATTCAAGACCCCCGAGTGCTTTTGGTCGGAAGCCGTGAACACGGCTTGCCACGCCATCAACAGGGTCTACCTTCACCGCCTCCTCAAGAAGACGTCGTATGAGCTTCTAACCGGTAACAAACCCAATGTATCTTACTTTCGTGTTTTTGGGAGCAAGTGCTACATTCTAGTGAAGAAGGGTAGAAATTCTAAGTTTGCTCCCAAAGCTGTAGAAGGGTTTTTATTAGGTTATGATTCAAATACAAAGGCGTATAGGGTCTTCAACAAATCATCGGGTTTGGTTGAAGTCTCTAGCGATGTTGTATTTGATGAAACTAATGGCTCTCCAAGAGAGCAAGTTGTGGATTGTGATGATGTAGATGAAGAAGATGTTCCAATGGCCGCGATACGAACCATGGCGATTGGAGACGTTCGGCCACAGGAACAAGATGAACGAGATCAACCTTCTTCCTCAACAACGGTGCATCCCCCAACTCAAGACGATGAACAGGTTCATCAAAAGGAGGCGTGTGATCAAGGGGGAGCACAAGATGATCAAGTGATGGAGGAAGAAGCGCAGACGGCACCTCCAACCCAAGTTCGAGCGATGATTCAAAGGGATCATCCCGTCGACCAAATTCTGGGTGACATTAGCAAGGGAGTAACTACTCGGTCTCGACTAGTTAATTTTTGTGAACATTACTCCTTTGTCTCTTCTATTGAGCCTTTCAGGGTAGAGGAGGCCTTGCTAGATCCGGACTGGGTGTTGGCCATGCAGGAGGAACTCAACAACTTCAAGCGCAATGAAGTTTGGACACTGGTGCCTCGTCCCAAGCAAAATGTTGTGGGAACCAAGTGGGTGTTCCGCAACAAACAGGACGAGCACGGGGTGGTGACGAGGAACAAGGCTCGACTTGTGGCAAAAGGTTATGCCCAAGTCGCAGGTTTGGACTTTGAGGAGACGTTTGCTCCTGTGGCTAGGCTAGAATCAATTCGTATCTTGCTAGCATATGCCGCTCACCATTCTTTCAGGTTGTACCAAATGGATGTGAAGAGCGCTTTCCTCAACGGGCCGATCAAAGAGGAGGTGTACGTGGAGCAGCCCCCTGGCTTCGAGGATGAACGGTACCCCGACCACGTGTGTAAGCTCTCTAAGGCGCTCTATGGACTTAAGCAAGCCCCAAGAGCATGGTATGAATGCCTTAGAGATTTTTTAATTGCTAATGCGTTCAAGGTTGGGAAAGCCGATCCAACTCTTTTTACTAAGACTTGCGATGGTGATCTTTTTGTGTGCCAAATTTATGTCGACGACATAATATTTGGTTCTACTAACCAAAAGTCTTGTGAAGAGTTTAGCAGGGTGATGACGCAAAAATTCGAGATGTCAATGATGGGCGAGTTGACCTACTTCCTTGGATTTCAAGTAAAGCAACTCAAGGACGGCACCTTCATCTCCCAAATGAAGTACACGCAAGATTTGCTAAAGAGGTTTGGGATGAAGGACGCAAAGCCCGCAAAGACGCCGATGGGAACCGACGGACACACCGACCTCAACAAAGGAGGTAAGTCCATTGATCAAAAAGCATACCGGTCAATGATAGGGTCTTTACTTTATTTATGTGCTAGTAGACCGGATATTATGCTTAGCGTATGCATGTGTGCCAGATTTCAATCCGATCCTAAGGAGTGTCACTTAGTGGCGGTGAAGCGAATTCTTAGATATTTGGTTGCTACGCCTTGCTTCGGGATCTGGTATCCAAAGGGGTCTAACTTTGACTTGATTGGGTACTCAGATTCCGACTATGCTGGATGTAAGGTCGATAGGAAGAGTACATCGGGGACGTGCCAATTCTTAGGAAGGTCCTTGGTGTCATGGAACTCTAAGAAACAAACCTCCGTTGCCCTATCCACCGCTGAGGCCGAGTACGTTGCCGCAGGACAGTGTTGTGCGCAACTACTTTAGATGAGGCAAACCCTCAGGGACTTTGGCTACAATCTGAGCAAAGTCCCACTCCTATGTGATAATGAGAGTGCTATCCGAATAGCGGAAAATCCTGTTGAGCACAGCCACACAAAGCACATTGACATCCGGCATCACTTTTTGAGAGACCACCAGCAAAAGGGGGATATCGAAGTGTTTCATGTTAGCACCGAGAACCAGCTAGCCGATATCTTTACCAAGCCTCTAGATGAGAAGACCTTTTGCAGGCTGCGTAGTGAGCTAAATATCTTAGATTCGCGGAACTTGGATTGAAATGTAGCATACATGTATTTATGCGTTTGATCATGTTTCTTTGCATTTTGTTGTTAAGTATGGTGCTCAAGTTGTACAAACACTCCCTGGACCTCACAAGTCCGTTGCAAAGTGATGCACAGTTTTAGGGGGAGATGTGTTACAACTTGACCCTTTGAGACTAACCATATGCTTGAGTTTGCTTGTTTTAGTCTCAAAGGAGAATTGAAAGGGAAAGGTGGACTTGGACCATGACAGACTTCCACTGCACTCCGATGAGAGGGTAACCTATTCCAAGTTCATCTAATGAACTCTTATTGCCATTTGCTCTTAATCGGAGATTTTGGTGAGGCAATGGGGTTATAGGGCCAAAATTGATCCCGTTTTGGTGCTTGATGCCAAAGGGGGAGAAAATAAAGGCCAAAGCAAAAATGGATCAGCTACCACTTGAGAGATTTTGAAAATAGTAGAATAGAGCTTTTGGTTTGACAAAACTCTTTTGTTGACAAAACTCTTTTGTT
This sequence comes from Zea luxurians, assembly GCA_029449295.1. Lineage (NCBI taxonomy): Eukaryota > Viridiplantae > Streptophyta > Magnoliopsida > Poales > Poaceae > Zea > Zea luxurians. The sequence goes on from JAOPSE010000009.1 coordinate 125,808,034, forward strand.
GTCTCTCTTATCAAAAGTTGGCTTCTTGCGGGGAGAAGTAGTGATTATGGGAAAAAGGGGGAGTTTTTGAAATCTTTGATCAATCTCTTTTGGAATGACTCTCTTTATGCTTCAGCATGTGTGTTTGACTTAGAGATAGAGATTTGAGTTTGATTTGCAAAAACAAACCAAGTGGTGGCAAAGGATGATCCATATATGCCAAAATTGAATCAAATTTATTTGAAGTGAGTTTGCACTTGTTCTAGTTGCTTTATGTTGTGTTGGCATAAACCACCAAAAAGGGGGAGATTGAAAGGGAAATGTGCCCTTGGGCCATTTCTAAGTATTTTGGTGATTGAGTGCCAACACAAGTGCTTAAATGTGATTTTATGTCCATGGATGAACAAGGTGCAAATCATGAAGTAAAGGTATGTTTCTAAGCCTTAGTACATTGGTTTTGTGTACTAATATACTTGTCTAAGTGTTAGAAACAGAAAGAAGAAGAAAAGAAAAGAGGAGAAAAAGACTTGGCTGTGTACAGCCAAGACTCAGCTCGGTCTGGCACACCGGACTGTCCGGTGTGCACCGGACAGTGTCCGGTGCGCCAGGCTGACTCGGCGCGAAGTGGCCTCTCTCGGGAATTTGCCGACGGCGTACGGCTAAAATTCACCGGACTGTCCGGTGTGCACCGGACTGTCCGGTGAGCCAACGGTCGGCCGGGCCAACGGTCGGCCGCGAAATCTGCGCGAGACACGTGGCCGAGCCAACGGTCGGAAGGGGGCACCGGACTGTCCGGTGTGCACCGGACATGTCCGGTGCGCCAACGGCTCCCAGATCTGCAACGGTCGGCAACGGTCGGCAGCGCTGTTTAAGGAAAGAAATCGGGCACCGGACAGTGTCCGGTGTACACCGGACTGTCCGGTGCACCCGACGGCAGAAGGCAAGGATAGCCTTCCAGATTTGCTCTCAACGGCTCCTAGCTGCCTTGGGGCTATAAAAGGGACCCCTAGGCGCATGGAGGAGACATCCAAGCAACCTTAGAGCATTCTTGATCATCCACACTCATTCTTTGCACATTCGTTTGTGATTCTAAGTGATTCGAGCTCCGTTCTAGTGAGAACTTTGAGATAGTCATTTCGAGCTCGATTCTTGGCCGTGTGTGTGCGCATTTTGCTGTGGATTTGTGTGTGTTGCTTCCCTCCCTTACTCTGTGCTTCTTTGTGATCATATACTTGTAAGGGCAAGAGACTCCAATTTGTGGAGATTCCTTGCGAACGGGATAAAGAAAAGAAAGCAAAACACCGTGGTATTCAAGTGGGTCTTTGGACCGCTTGAGAGGGGTTGATTGCAACCCTCGTCCGTTGGGACGCCACAACGTGGAGTAGGCAAGCGTTGGTCTTGGCCGAACCACGGGATAAACCACTGTGTCATCTCTGTGTTTGATCTCTTGTGGTATTGTGTTTTGTTGAGACTTCTCTCTAGCCACTTGGCGTTTATTGTGCTAACACTTAACAAGTTTTTGTGGCTATAAGTCTAAGTTTTCACAGGATCACCTATTCACCCCCCCCCTCTAGGTGCTCTCACCTGGTCCAAGTCATCCTCCGGAGGCGTTGGACTGGTGGCCTTCCTCTTCTGGCTTCGGGCCTCCCTAAGAGAAAGGACGTCCTGATTGGGGTCCAGCGGCTGCAGAGTGGTAGCCCTTGTCGCTGAAGCCTTCTTCGGCGGCATGACGAAGGTGATATTTGCCGAAGATGTTCAAAAGCTCAAGAAATCGAAGTGAGTTCACTGGAGGTGGGCGCCAATGTTGGGGACTCGTTCTCAAATGTTATGAATCAAGAACAAGGCAACACAAAATGTTAAATATCAAAACCCTTCGTCCTTTGAATCATTATTTCCCTTCGGATATAATGGATTTCGGATGAAGGTCATGAAGGACAAACCTTCATGAACATGACAAAAGATAAAGAATATTCAAACACAAAATATAAGAAATAACATAATCTCTGTAAACATTATTATTAATTTATTTTTACTTATATTACTCATGTAAATAATGGTAAATTACAAATGTACCTTCGGCTTGAAGGAATGTGAATACAGGTGTGATGCAAAAGCAAATGCCAAGTTAGCGTGAACAGTACGGGAATACTGTTCACCTATTTATAGGCACGGGTCGCAGCCCATGCAAAATTACATTAATACCCATTACATTTAACAATAACTCTATAGTAATTCTTCGAGGTCTAATTTGGCTTTTCATCTTTAAGTCGGTTCCCCTTTTCTGCCGTTATGCCGAAGCTTTTCTGCACATAGCTTCGTGATCGTCTTTTCCTTCGTCGTGATCGCCTTTCGTCCCGGTCAAGCTTCGTCTTTAACCGTGCTTTTGTATACCCGCAATCTAACTTCGAAGGTACCTGTTTACATATTTCTCTTGGAAAACATTGTCAAATCATGTTTTTGAGGACCTTCGGAAGCCAAAGGCCCCCAACACAAGATATCTGGACCGAACACCTGCCTTTTGCCAGGTTGGTCCCAATGCAATGGAGTTCTGTAATTCCTCCCATAAAGCGCTTCGAATGGTGACATATTCAGGCTAGCCTAATAGATGTTGTTGTAGGAGAATTCTGCATACGGTAGCCTCTTGTCCCAACCTAACTTGTCTTGCAAAGCACAAGCTCTCAACATGACTTCAAGAATTTGGTTGGTTCTCTCAGTCTGATCATCGGTCTGCGGGTGATAAGCTGAACTGAACTTCAAGTGTGTGCCCAAAACTTCATGTAGCTGCTGCCAGAAATGAGAGGTAAACGGAGTGCCTCTATCCGATACTATCTTCTTTGGAATGCCATGCAAGCACACAATCCGAGACATGTATAATTCTGCCAACACCGCACTGTTATAGGTGGTCTTGACTGGTATGAAATGGGCCACCTTTGTTAAACGGTCCACTACTACTCAGATGGAGTCATAACCAACTCGAGTGCAGGGCAGACCGACTATAAAGTCTATCTCAATTTCATCCCATTTCCACTGAGGAATCTGTAACGGCTGCAACAAACCTGCGGGCCTCTGATGTTCTGCCTTGATCCTCTGACAACTGTTGCATCTGGCCACATACTCTGCTATCTCTCTTTTCATACCGTACCACCAGAATCTCTTCTTCAGGTCTTGGTACATTTTCTCGCTACCATGGTGTATAGAATATGCTTTCTCATGAGCTTCCTTGAGAATCAGGTCCCGGATCAATTTGATGTCGGGAACGCACAGCCTATCCTTGAACCATACCACTCCTTATGCATCTTCACGGAAATCTAGACCTTTCCCATCTATGGTCAGCTACCGAATCTCATTGATCTTCTCGTCATCCTTTTGGCCCTTCCTAATATCTTGCTCCAGAGTGGGTTCCAGCTCAACTGTCACTCCTTGAGTATTGTTCAGAAATCCGAGACTCAGTCTGTTGAATTCCTTCGCTAGCTCGAACGACATCGGGTGAGCGGCCAACATATTGGCATGACTCTTCCTGCTCAGAGCATCTGCAACCACATTTGCTTTGCCTGGGTGATAATGAATCTCCAGTTCATAATCTTTGATCAATTCTAGCCATCTTCGCTGCCTCATATTTAGCTCTGACTGAGTGAATATGTACTTGAGGCTCTTGTGATCTATGTAGATATCGCACTTCTGCCCATAAAGAAAATGTCTCCAGGTCTTCAGTGCATGAACCACTGCTGCCAGCTCTAGATCATGAGTGGGGTAATTCTTCTCATGAACTTTCAACAGTCAGGACGAGTATGCCACTACTTTCCCTTCCTGCATTAACACACATCCCAGTCTGGTGTACGAAGCATCACAATATACTGAGAACGGCTTGTGAACATCTGGCAGAACCAATACTGGTGCTGTTGTAAACTTCTGCTTCAACATCTCAAATGATTCTTGGTACGCTGGGGTCCACTTGAACTCAACCTTCTTTGCTAGCAAGGCTGTCATTGGCCTGGCAATCTTGGAGAAACCTTCAATGAAACGTCGATAGTAACAGGCCATTCCAATGAAACTCTTGATTCCGTGAACATCTTTTGGTGCTTTCCAGTCTAGAATCGCTGCTACCTTCTTTGGATCCACAGCTAGTCCATCTCGATTTATAATATGACCCAAGAACAGAACTTCGCTGATCCAGAACTCGCACTTGCTAAGTTTGGCGTACAACTAGCAATCTTGTAGCCTCTGAAGTACTTTCCTCAAATGTTCCTCATGCTCTTGCTCATTCTAGGAATATACAATAATATCATCAATGAACACTACTACGAACTTGTTGAGATAGTCCATGAACACACTGTTCATTAGATACATGAAGTAAGCTAACGCATTCGTCAAACCGAATGACATAACCATGAACTCATATAGTCCATACTTAGTGATGAATGCTGTCTTCAGTATAACTGAAGGTCAGATTCTGAGCTGATGGTAACCTGACTTCAGATCTATCTTAGAGAACACACTGGCTCCTCTCAACTGATCCAATAGGTCTTCAATTCAAGGCAGGGGGCACTTGTTCTTGACAGTGACTTCATTCAAAGCTCTGTAATCAATGCACATCCTCTTCATACCATCCTTCTTCTCCACAAATAGCACTAGGGCTGCCTAAGGTGAGGTACTTGGTCTGATGTAGCCTTTCTCTAACAACTCATCAATTTGCTTCTTGAGTTCCACCAACTCTGGTCTAGACACTCGATAGGCTCTATTGGAAATAGGGGTGGTGCCTGGGATAAGCTCTATGGCGAATTCAACCTTCCTTTTCGGTGGCATACCTGATACCTCCTCAGGGAATACATCGAGGAATTCTGACAGAATCCTAATTGCCTCAAATGGGTTGCACTCCTTGTCATCTACTGATAAATGGTGACAGGCTGCTTTTTCTAGTTCAGGCAAGTACAACTTAGTTACTATTTCCTTTCCGGATGGGGACACAAACTTAACTGTTCTCTTGTCACATCTGACAGTGGCTTGATTTATGTGTAGCCAATTCATCCCTAGGATGACATCTAACCCTTGAGTTACCATTACTACTAGGCTAGCAGGGAAGTCTATCCCCCTTATTTCAATCCTTAGATTCATATAAATCCTATCGGACTGAACTTTTCCCCCAACTGAATTAACTCTTAAAGGTGGGATCATTGGTTCTATGGGGATGTTATGTGCTTATACCCAAGATGTAGAAACAAAAGAATGTGTGGCACCATTATCAAATAATACTTTTGCTGGATAGGATTCGACTGGAAACATACCTACTGCCACGTCCTGAGCATCTTGGATTGCATTGGCCTCCAGGTGGTTCACCTTTCCACGGTTGTAGGCCTAACCACGGCCTCCTGGTGCTTGCTGTGATGCTCCTTGTCTTGCTGGTGTATTGACTGCTGGCGACTGCTAAGCTGCTTTCTTTGCACAGTTCTTCGCCTAGTGGTTTTGTTCTCCATAGTAGAAGCATGCACGACCTCCTACTTGCGCTGGAGCTACTTGGCTATTCTGGTTGGTTGCTGGGGTAGGAAGGCGGGCTGCCTGGTTGTTCTGACGCTGGTACCGATTTCCTCCCAGTTGAGTGTTCTGACGGTACTGCTGCTGTTGCTGAGGAAACTGCCTCTGGTACTAGTGTTGATGCTAACGCTGATGCTGGTGACCCTGCTTGAATTGCTAGGATGAGTTGCCTGAGTAGCAGGGATGGCTACTACTCCCGGTGTGAGATCCACCAATCTTGTGTTTCATGTCCTCCATCACCCGACGCTTCCTTTCAGTCATGATTGCTCTGTCGATCAAATGCTGGAAGGTAGGGAAAGTGTGGTTCATCAGCTGGTAGTGGAGGGGATCAACCAATCCTCTCAGAAAGCGGTACTACCTCTTAGCATCCGTGTTGACATCTTCTGGGGCGTAGCGTGATAGCTATAAAAATTTGTCCCTGTACTCACTAACAGACAGGGGGCCTTGCTTCAGGGCGAGAAACTCCTCCTTCCTCATTATCATCAGTCCCTTGTGCACATGGTAGCGACGGAAGATATCCCTAAACTCCTCCCAGGTGATGGCTTTAGGGTTGGCATGGGTGGTGAGGTAAGACTCCCACCAGGACTGTGCTGCTCCCCTTAGCTGACCGGGCCATACAGAACCTTCTTGCGATCGTTGCACTGGGCATTGTGCAACTCACGCTCCACAGTACGCAACCAATCTTCAGCGTCCATGGGATCAGCAGAGTGGGAAAAGACAGGGGGATGGCCCCTCATGAATTATGCCCGCTTGTCTCTGGGCACTTGTGGCATCTGAACTTGCACTGGAGGTTGAGGCGGGGGTGGTTGCTGCTGCACTTGCTGCATTGCTGCTAAGGTCTGACCAATTGCTTGGACTGTCTGAGTTTGCATCATGAACATCTGCTCAACTGTCATCGGGCGTGGCGGTGGCAACTGCTGCTGAGCTGCATCTTTTTGGGGTGCCTGCTGTTCTGGCTGAGCACGCCATGCACCTCTGCGCCTATTCTCAGACATCTGTAGAAAGCACACACACATTAGATCTGACTCTGCAGTCTTTCAGCATAAGAAAAGATATACAAAATCTTCATAGCACTAAACAAATGATCATCTTCACTGACAGCTTCTAAGATAAAGAGGAAAGTGGGAATAAATAGATTACCCAACTAAATGACTGACTTTATTAATAACTACACAAAGTTGCAGGGGATACCCACACCTTGGTGACAATCATTACAAAGATCCAACTTCATTACATGTTCATCACGACAAGCATTCCAACATATGATAAGCAAACTAACTCTAACCAAGACTGACTAGACTAAGACACTGAATTAAGCATTATTACAGACTCCGACTTTGTCGATCTATGGATCCAAATCTATCTCGGTCATGCAGTCTGGGGTACCATAGTCGAAGCGACCATGGGGCGGTGAATGGTAAGGGTGCTGAATCCCGACAGGGGCGGGAGAACCACCATCCAGGTAGTGGCGTGCTGCGCACTCAGCACGCAATTCCGCAACCTCCGCCTAAACATTGCCCAACTAGTCAAGGGCGTGGTCCAGCTCGGTGTTGAGCACGATGGCCAGGTTGACCATGGTGATCAGCCTGGGATTGCCCTCACCAACTAGCGAGACAATCACACCTCCAGCACTGCCAGTCGAACGACGAGGGTAGTACTTTAGGTCAAGGCCATCAGCTACCCCGCTGAACAACGAGCAATACTGAGAAAGTGCATGTCGTGCTGCATCTTGCATGGCTGCCTCGGTAGTATCCCTTAGTGATAGAATAGTGCTCTGAGAAGGCCTCTGCACCCTGGAGATCATCGTCCGAACGGCGCACCAAGCAAGTAGCCTCCCACTGGTCCGGGTATAACCCACGACGATGCTGGAAGACTACACAATGATACTCGATGGACCAAGTGTGTAGGTCGAAGGCCCGACACAGCAAGGTGTCGAGAGCATGGTGGAAGTGACACCCGCGAGCGGCGTCATGAGTGATGGGTCTAGCGATCCACCCCTTCGGCTCCGGCTTCTCCGAGAGCTCCGTGCCATGGCTCGAACTGCCACCAGCGTTGTCGTCGTCTCCGTCTCCATCTGGGTCTCCACCAGCATCCGAAATACCCTGTGGTGGTTCAGGGGGCATCTCTGGCTGTGGTGCAGGGGAAGGCGGCCTCCCAGACTCCACCTCCTGCTGAGGCGAGGGGGGAGAGTCCTGCTGCTCCTGCTCCTGCTCCTGGCATCGGCGCTCCTACTGCTCGTGCAGGCAACAATGCAGTCTCTCCAGGTGACTGGACTGACCTGGCACGGTGCGACGCTGTGGACGCTCCGCCAGGCGAGAAGGCAAAAAGGGGATCATTGACTTACGTGCAGTGCATCAAAGATGAGCCATCTACAAAAGACATCGTAAGCACAAGAGTGAGAGTAGAACTATAAGACCAAAAAGTAAACAGAAAGAAAAGTGAGACAAAACTTTTGAGATAAGTAAATAACATAGAGTTGGTCAAGATGACCAACTTTTGAAATGACACCAAGGTCAAGGTAAGAGTAGGGGTCTATAGTCCTTAGGGCGACCATTCTAGTCTAGGTTAGCGGTCCTACAGTCAGCAGGGCTTTGATACCACTTATGTCACACCCGGTTTTGGAAGGCAAACCGAATGCGAACCGTGTACGTGTCAGGATCAAAACTCACGTACACAACGATTACATAATTGGACATCATCACACAATGCTCAAATTAAATAGCGGAAAGGTACTTTAATTACATCAAGATGTCCAAGACATCCACAGAGTCTAATACACAGCCATAGTGTTCAACATTAATGTCAAAGTGCGGAGGAACGAAATGTAGAAGATAAGCCTACACACGCAACTGACTGGGGGTTTGCCACTAAGGTAAACTAAAACTCATCGTAGTCCTAGAACTCTTCAAAGTCCTCCATGTTGCCAACATCTCCTCCTAAGCACTGAGTACAGTAGGGACAACTTGAGGTGGGGTGGTTTGTAAAGCAAGGGTGAGTACACATCAACGTACTCAGCAAATGTACTGTTTGGCTAAAGTGGACTAGCTATATGTGGAGTTAAGGTTAATCAATTGCTTTTAGTTAGTCATGTTTTTATTACTATAAATAGAGCCAAATTTTAGTAATAAACCCAGTTATTACCTAGAGGCACTCCCTCCAAGAGGAAATACCAGAGATCAAAATTATAACCATCATTGCTAACCATCATCATAAAAGCAACCAAAGTTCTTCTAATCAAAGAGGATCCCAAGACTACTCTTAACCGTGAGCACGACTGATATATCAGTTTCTAACACTCTGCAGAAGTCGCACACTTTACCCACAAGTCATGATTTCCTTTCTGCCCGGGGTTCTAGCCTCCCCATTGATCACTACCAAGGTGACCTAGCAGGGTCTCACTACGTAGCCTTTATAAAGATTTCCCAGAGGTCATAGTCGCCCATTAGGTTTCTCCAGTTTGATAAACATAGTACATTTCCCCAAAGGAAGGGTGACTAACAAAACCAAATCGAGAACCTCTGCAATCAGCCCCGGTAGAGCAAGTACTGTGCCTGGACCCCATTGACGGCCCTACGGCGAAGCCAACTACTCCTCTGGTTCCTCTAATTAATCAGCTAAGGGTGTCCCATTCCACCCTCATGGTTGTACTGTTATCCCGGGTTGTCACTCCCCAAACAGGTCCTTACGAAGAGGTACTCAGAAAACAGCCTGAGTCCCCTAATGTATCACAGGAACATCATCGGGATAACATCATCGTATCATAAATATTCACATCATGTTCATTGATTAAGTTAAAGCAATAGCATAATGCTAATCAGAATAACCCAAAAGGTAAACAAGGAGAAGGTAAATATAGACTAGTCAATCCTTAAGTTTTCAATATTGTAATGTGGGACAGTGAATTATAAAGTAAAATAGGACATGATAGGTCTGAGGACACTTGCCTTCACCAGGTTGTTGCTCAGGGAGATCTTCGGCAACACACTCAGGAACCACAAGCTGCTCGTTGATCTAAATAAGGCGATCATACATTCAATACATTTGGAAAGTACAAATGAATAGCACATCAAACATGTACACACATTGGAACACATCTCAAAAGGTATAGTATTAATTAAAGAAGAAGGAGATCACATTATAACATGAACTAATCTTAATTAGGAGTTAATTACTCTTTAAGTGTTGTCCATGATTACATAATCTAATACTACTCATTTTATTGAGACCCAAAGGTTAAACCAGAGATTAATTCTTATCTTACACATTATTAAACTCACAAGATTAAACATCCATTTATCCCTAGGCTTTTCTTTTTTATTTATTTAACTAAGGGAATAAATCAACATATACATCAATCTTATATTCTAGGTATAAAATTAAAGTGTACAGACTATAGATGAACATAATTTATTTGGACAGAGAATAATTTTATGGACATTTTGCAATTTGAACCACTAAATTTGGAGTTCATATGAAAAAGATATGAAATAAACAAGTTTTGAAGTTTGAAATATGAAATTAAAGCTAATTCTGTAATTATTTAAAAGCACAGGGGGCTGTTAAAAAGAACACAGGGGCCTGCGCGTGAAAACTAGGACGGCGGGTTCATTTCCTAAAACCCGAGGGTGTCTTAAGCAAAAATACACGTGAAGGGGTATCGGGCGATCTCAACCATCGGATCTCAGATCAACGGACATGATTAGATCCCGCGGACGCGCGGGCGGGCGCGACTGACAGGCGGGGACGAGGTGCCAGCGAACCGGGGCGGGGCTGACCGGCCGGGCCTAGCGACAGGGGCGCGGGTGAGGGGGAGAGAGGAGGACAGTCGGATCTGGATCGGAGGGCTGAGTTTAGATATGCTCTTATTAAGTCTAGACCGCCCGATCTTGGACAGACGCCCGAGATCCAACGGCTGGTGGCCGGACGCGGGCGCGGTGGCGCTGCTCAATCCCGTGGCGAAGTCTCGTCGGAGACGAGGGGACTGGCCACGACGGGGCTCTAGGGGCTTGGGGAATAGCTCGAGCGCGCTCAGGGCGATCTGGCGAACTCAACCATGGGCGCAAAACCGGCACAGGGGCACCAGAGGGAGCAGAACACGACGAGGTGGGCTACGGCGGCGCGAATCAACTCCGACGAGGAATTGCGAGGGCACTGGGACGATACATGGCGAAATAAAGGCATGGGAAGGTTGCTCACCTCGAGTGCGAACTCTAGGACGCTTGGGGAACGGCGGGGGTGCGGTGGAGCCTCGGGTCGACGGCGGCGGGCTCCTGCTGCACAAGAAACGCTTCGGTGTGCATGGACCGGGAAATCAGAGAGGGGAAGGGCAAACCAAAGGGTGTCCCGAGTAGCTGACGGCGAGGCAGAACTCACCGCTACAATGGACGGGGCGCGGGCTCGACGGCGGTCGTAGAACGGTCGTAGTGCGAGAGAGGGTGCGAAAGGGTTCGGCTGAGGGCGCAAGTGAGCGCGGGGAAGTGGGCGAGCGGCGTGCGGCTTCTAAAGCGGCGCGGGCTCGAGAACGTGGCTGGAGAACGCGCGGTCGTGGGCGCGTCCACGGCGAGGGACGTGGGCAGGAGGTTGGGGACGGACTGACAGGTGGGCTCGGCAGGACAAAGAGAGAAGCGGGCGCGCGTGCAAGAGGACCGGCGCCGACAGGGTTGGCCCACTGGGCAGCGGGAGGGAGAGAAGGGGCGGGAGGGCTGGCGCCGATAGGCGGGACCCGCATGTCAGGCACCGAGGGCGCGCGGGTGCGAGCCAGGGCTTGCTGGGCCGACTGGGCTGAAATGGGTTTTTCTATTTCTAAGGAATTTCTAATGCCTTTTCTATTTGTTTTCTCTAGGGTTTTCAATTCAAATTCAAACCAAGTTTCAAATTCAAAACAAATCAAACATGTGCAACAATTCAAAGAATATTTGGAACTCAACATGATGCAACATTTCATGACTCATATGTTTTGTCAAAAATAAAATAAATAATCCCTCACTAATTAACTAACCCTAACCAAAAGAGAAAGAGAGAGAGATGAACTAGAGAGAGATAGAAACTAGAGTGAGAGAGAGAAGAGTAACACCTGAATTTGGATGATAATAAGAAAGAAATTTTATACCCCCAAATTAAGGGTGTTACATTTGCTAGCAAATTTATGTTTCAACTCCTGTCATGATCTTATTTTCTGAGCCATATTCACATGAGCTCCATCTATCTGTGCTATGTGGATTTCTCATTGGTTACATTTGGTAATGGTGTTATGATTAACGACTGATGGTGCCGTGACGAAACCGAGGGCCTCCTATGGGTGCACACATAAGCTTGAGCTACTCGGCACGCGCTGGTATCGCGGTTAATAGTCATGATCTGTTATGGGAACTACACAGATATGCTATCTTTTGTGGACATTCTCTCAGAGATCATTGCATTTTGTCTCAATATGTCGTGAAGTTCTGTCAAAATCTATCTTCTGTATCTTATCAAATACCATCTCATAAAATTGGCATCTACCTTCACCGTGGGAGTTACATGCCTCTCTACCCTTAAGAGTATTTGTTTGAATCTCGAGATGAGATTCTTTTTAAGGGGGGAAGGCTATGACACCCCTGGTGTTTATCTTGTGTTATGACATGAGATTCGTCCTAAGCTCAAATCGTTAGTGGAAATCTTTGATGTCTTGATCACATCTATCTCCGTTGGTCAAGTTACTCATGAAAGTTTCACCAAATTTGGAATTATTCAATCTCATGAAATTCCGAAATTTGGAGCCTGTTAAAACTTTTAGCGAAAACAAGATTAGGAAATCAACCAACTCGTTTATTCGAACTCTCGATGGTTGTTATTCGACCTGTGCTCGGATCCGCTTTCTCGATATCCAATCTATGTCCAAATATTAATATGAATTCGTACTCTCAAGCAGAATCTCTAATGTGTAGACCTCTAATTAATTCTTATATAAACCGACTTCTTATCTCTATATCATCATTCATCTCTATCCATCAGGTGTATTCTAAAGATTTCTTGAAGTTGAACCAAATACTCGCATGAGAAGATAAATCCTATGCTTGCTTAAAACTGCTCATTTGAACAAATGAGAATTTTGAAATTCAACCAAGCCATCCATCTTGCTCAAACAACTCTATGTAAACTCTACAAAAAAATTTACTAAGGGTCCATGCCAAGAAAATGTCGAGAAAATACTCTGATTGCCTTAAAATATAATTTGAAACTTTATAACGATACTACCTTGACCAGAGTGAAATTTCTGTTGTTAATCACAATATGAGGGTTGACCTTTTACAAAAGTTGTAGAACAAGTAATATACAACATTTTTTATACCTAATTTAAGTCTCGATTCAACCTCTAAACATCTCAAACAATGCCCTCAAGTTGGATTAAAATTCTGTTTTCAGAACATAAACTTTTCTAAGTCTGAAATTGATGCCAATCGGGTCGACTTCTCGCATTATCTAATTTTTGCTAAGCAACTCAAGTTTTCACAAGAATAAAAGTGTTTAATAACTAATAGGGGCACAACATATTAAAAGATGGCGTTCATCCGATTTCGTTTGACATGTTTTGACACTCAGTTTCCACTTGTTCAGCAGCAGCAACAAACTTGTTTTGGGGGATCATTATCTCTCTAACCAATGCACGAATCACCTCAAGTCTTGTGCAAGATATGTAGAGTGTAGAAAAAGGAAGAGATCATCTGTAGTGACTTTTACCAAAAGAGCATGTCTGATACCTCTTTTGCCCGTTTGAAAACGCCTCAGAACACACCTGCCACCGTTCATTGCTATGCCTCTGAGGAAGCCTGCTCAGTCTGGCCACCGCCATGGCTGTCCAATCCATGGCCATTGTCACCCAGCCAACAGCAAGCCGCAGCGACTCACGCAGACCACTGGCCGCGAGCTCCGCAGGCCCTTAAATACGCACAGTCACGCCCCTCTCTGCTCTCATCTTCCTTGGACGCTGTAAGGAAAATGGACCCCGGGCCATTTGGCTAATTGAGTTTTGGTGTTTGATGAACAACACAATCCGTGAACTAATAAGTTTTCCAGTGTTTGTAGTTCACAGGATGCGAAGAGAATTGGACCAAGGCAATGAGGATGCAACACCTCAAAAGAAGACATAAAAAGATGCATAGGAGTCCAATACTCAATGTCACACCCGGTTTTTAGAAGGCAAACCGAATGCGAACCATGTACGTGCCAGGATCAGTTATTCACGTACACAGCAGTTACATAACATGGACATCATCACACAGTGCTCAAAATAGTATTAAAAGGGGAAATAATAGTCGATTACATCATACGTCTGAGACGTCCATATAGTTCTTACAATAAATCAAAGTGCGGAAAAGAAACGTAGATAACGCGGCCTTCACAGGCAGCCGACTGGGGGTTGCCGCTAACCCACGCCTAGAACTCGTCGTAGTCTTGGAACTCCTGGAAGTCTCCTTCCACAGCTTCATCTTCTCCTGAGCAGTGGTTGCAATGCTGACAACCTGGGGGGGGGGGGTTTGGTGTGTAGAGCAAGGGTGAGTACACATCAACATACTCAGCAAGCATCCCGTTTGGCTGTAGTGGACTAGCTTTATATGGGGATAAGTCAAGCAGTTGCTTTTAGTTGGTCAGGTTATTACTTACTAGTAGAGAGCCAGGTTTTAACATTAACCCAAGTTATTAGCCCAATGTATCCTTTCCAAACGGAAAGAATACCACTTACCAATACCATAATCATAATCAGAACCATCAATCTCATTGCCACCTGTACCAAAGTATCTCTGATCAAGTATCACTAATCTCTGGAGCTCCCTTGGCCGCTCATAACCGCGAGCACGGCTGATATATCAGTTTCATAACACTCTGCAGAGGTTGCGCACTTTACCCACAAGCCGTGATTCCCTCTTGCCTCGGGCTGATCAAACCCTTAAACACTACCAAGGTGAGTAGGCAGGGTCTCACTACGTAGCCTTTACAAAGATTCCCCGGGGCTGTAGCCGCCCGTTAGGTTTCCTAAATGTACCGCACTCCTCCCCAAGGGACAAATCAACCTTGGCAGAGCGAGCCGCATACACCGAGCCCCATTGACGGCACAACGGCTAAGCGAACTACACCCCGGTTCCTCTAATTATTCAGCTAAGGGCGTCCCATTCCACCCTCATGGTTGCACTGTTTTCCCGGGCGGTCATCCATTGAACAGGTCCTTACGGAGAGGCACTCGAGAAACCGCTCGAGTCCCCTTAAATGCCACAAGTATGATCATAAATAAGAAGGGGAAAACAGCGTATCATAGATAATCACATCATGTTCATTGATTAGAGTTGAGCAATAGCATCAAACTAAGCAGTAATAATCCGACCCAAATAGGTAAACAAGGACATGGATAACAAAAGCTAGTCAATCCTTAGGTATAAATGTGTAATGCGGGAGGTGAATTAAAGAATGAATAGGACAGAGATAGGTCAAAGGACACTTGCCTCCACCAACCGACTGCTGCTCAGGGGCTTCTCCTGCGAATTCCTCGAGCTCTTCAACCGGATCGTTCTCTATGCGAGCGCAAACATACATACATCCACATATTTAATACAAAAGAACAGTACACCATACAAGGGAACAGGTAAAACGAATATGCATCAAGTATGACATTCGATATCGCATTTGTTATGGTTAGAAAGAAACGGGAAAGATCTCGCAGGGGGTTAAAGTTTATGCACTAATGATCAGTTACAATTGGTTCTTAACAAAAGGATTCTGTTATATATATACTAATGGAAACCTAATTATTTTAGGTTGATCAACATTGCACGAGATAAGCAATTAACTACGTGAATCAATAGCATAACGAAATTTTAAATTAAACTTCCTATTTTCCATAGCATAAACAATGATTAGTCTACCTAAAATAAAGTAATTATGATCACAGAAAGTAAATAAAATAAAATAAAAAAAATAAAAAAAACAGAGGGGGGGGGGGCGGTTGAACCGGCCCTAGGGCGGTTGAACCGGCCCTGGGCTGGGCGGCCGAGCTGGGCGGCCGGGGCGGCCGAACGCGGGGGAGGGCGGCTGAGCCGGTCGGTTGAACCGGCGGCCAGGACCGGCCGAGCTGGCGGCCAAGGCCGGCCGAGCTGGCGGCCAAGGCCGGCCGAGCTGGCGGCCAGGGGCCAGGCGGGCGGGGGGCGCGGCCGGGGGGGGGGGGGCTGGCCGAGGGGCTGGCCGGGGGGCTGGCTGGGCGCGGCCGGGGGCGGCCGTGGCCGGCTGGGGCTGGGGTTGGCCGGGCGGCGCGGCCAGGGCCGGCGCGGCCAGGGGCGGCCGAGCGGCCGGGCGGGGGAAAGAGGAGGGGAAGGGGAAGGAGGGAGGAGGGAGGAGGGGGAGGGGGAGGGGGCTCACCGGCGGGGGCGGCCGACGGCGAGGAGCGGCGGCCGAGCGCTAGGGCAGGGCGGCGGTTGGGCAGGGGGTAGGGCGGCGCTAGGGAGAGAGAGAGAGAAAATGAGAGGGAGAGGGAGAGGGTTAGGGGAAAAGGGGAGGTGGGGGGGCGGCTGGGCCTTGCCAAGGCCCAAGAGGGGGCGCCAGGGGCGGCTGGGCCGGCCGGGGTCGGCCCACGACGCGGGAGAGAGAGAAAAAGAGGAGAGAGAAAGAGAGAGAAAGAAAAAGAAAAGATTATTTCACTGTTTTCGAAATCCGATCTTTCTAGATGAATGCATTTGCACCTTCAAAGCAATCAAAAGAAATGCAAGGTTCGGCATGGTGCATCAAACAACATAAAGTATTTTTAGAGTTTTTCTTACACGGGAAATCCAAACCGAATCCCGCTAAAACTTTGGAAAAGGTCAAGGTTTAGCGAGGGGAAAAAGAAAAGAAAAGGTAACGCCCGAATTTTGGCGAGTAAAGAAAAGAAAAAAAATTCAACTGCAAAATTCGGGGCGTTACAAACCTATCCCCCTTAAAAGAATCTCGCCCTCGAGATTCAGGGCTGGCTAGCAAAGAGCTCTGGGTACTTAGCCATCAAATCATCTTCACGCTCCCAGGTTGCTTCTTCCTCAGAGTGGTGACTCCATCTGACTTTGCACATTCTGATGGTCTTCCTTCGGGTGACTCTATCTGCAACCTCAAGGATCTGAGCTGGCTTCTCAACATAGGTCAAGTCCTCCTGGACTTCCAGACCTTCCACTGGCAACTGCTCTTCTAGCACACGCAAGCACTTCTTCAATTGAGACACATGAAAGACATCATGCACAGCTGACAAATTCTCTGGCAGACTGAGCTGATAAGCCACTTCTCCACGCTTTGAGAGGATCTGGTACGGACCAATGTAGCGGGGTGCTAGCTTGCCTTTGATTCCGAACCTTCTGACTCCTCTGATCGGTGACACTTTCAGATAGACAAAGTCTCCGACTTCAAAACTCAGCTCTCTTCTTCTTGTGTCTGCATAGCTTCGCTGCCTCGATTGCGCTATCTTCAGATTCTCTCGAACCATCTTGATGTTCTCTTCGGCTTCAAGCAAAATGTCTGGCCCAAACACTTGCTTCTCTCCAGGCTGATCCCATTGCAACGGGGTTCTGCAACTCCTTCCATAGAGCGCTTGAAATGGTGACATCTTCAAACTGGCCTAGTAACTGTTGTTATAAGAAAACTCTGCATAAGGCAATCGCTTGTCCCATCCGGACTGATCTTGCAACGCACAGGCTCTCAACATGTCTTCAAGAATTTGATTGGTCCTTTCGGTCTGACCATCTGTCTGCGGATGATAAGCTGAACTGAAATTCAGATGCGTGCCCAAGGCTTCATGCAACTGCTGCCAGAAATGAGAGGTGAACTGCGTTCCTCTGTCTGACACTATCTTCTTTGGCACACCATGAAGACAAACGATCCGAGACATATACAACTCTGCCAATACTGCACTGTTGTAGGTGGTCTTGACAGGTATGAAGTGGGCTGACTTGGTCAAACGGTCCACTACTACCCAAATGGAATCGTAGCCGGCTCGAGTGCGAGGCAATCCGACTATGAAATCCATACCGATTTCATCCCATTTCCACTGAGGGATCTGCAACGGTTGCAACAATCCAGCAGGTCTCTGATGTTCTGCCTTAATTCTTCGGCAACTATCGCACTTAGCCACATGCTCTGCGATTTCCCTCTTCATTCCGTACCACCAGAATTTCTTCTTCAGATCCTGATACATCTTCTCACTGCCAGGGTGAATCGAATAAGCTGCCTCATGAGCTTCCTTGAGAATCAACTCCCGAATAGACTGGACATTGGGAACACACAAGCGGTCTTTGAACCATATCACGCCTTCTGCGTCTTCTCGAAAATCTTTGCCTCTGCCATCTAGAATCAGTCGCCGAATCTCACTAATCTTTTCATCATTCTTCTGCGCTTCTTTGATTTCGCGCTCCAAGGTAGGTTCCAATTCAACTGTGACTCCTCGCGAATTGTTCAGAAACCCGAGACTCAACCTGTCGAACTCCTTGGCCAACTCATAAGGCATCGGACGAGCGACCATCAGATTGACTTGACTCTTTCTGCTCAAAGCATCTGCCACCACGTTTGCTTTGCCTGGATGGTAATGGATCTCCAACTCGTAGTCTTTGATCAACTCTAACCATCTTCGCTGCCTCATGTTCAATTCTGACTGAGTGAATATGTACTTCAGACTCTTGTGGTCTGTGTAAACATCGCATTTCTGTCCATACAGATAGTGCCTCCATGTCTTCAGTGCGTGAACCACTGCTGCCAACTCTAGGTCATGGATTGGGTAATTCTTCTCATGGACCTTCAGCTGTCGGGACGAGTAAGCCACAACTCTTCCCTCTTGCATCAACACGCATCCCAAACCTGTGTAACAAGCATCACAGTACACGGAGAAGGGCTTGTGCACATCGGGCAAGACTAGGACAGGCGCTGTTGTCAACTTCTCTTTCAGCGCTTCGAAGGCCTCTTGACATTTCTGGGTCCACTTGAACTCAACCTTGTTGCCTAGCAACGCTGTCATTGGTTTCGCAATCTTCGAAAACCCTTCAATGAATCGCCGATAATATCCGGCCATTCCAATGAAGCTCTTGATTCCTCGAGCATCCGTTGGCGCTTTCCAGTTCAGAATGTCTGCCACTTTCTTCGGATCCACAGCCAATCCTTCTTTGTTGATTATGTGACCCAAGAACAGGACTTCACTGATCCAGAACTCACACTTGCTCAACTTTGCATACAACTGGTGCTCTCGCAATCTCTGCAATACCATCCTCAAATGATCTGCATGCTCCTCTTCACTTTGAGAATAAACCAGAATGTCATCAATGAATACCACCACAAACTTATCAAGATAATCCATGAATACACTGTTCATCAAGTTCATAAAGAAGGCTGGTGCATTGGTCAAACCAAAAGACATCACTGTGAACTCATACAACCCATACTTGGTAATGAAAGCCGTCTTCGGAATGTCCGAAGGTCGGATCCTGAGCTGATCATAACCTGACCTCAGATCAATCTTGGAGAACACACTGGCTCCTCTCAACTGGTCAAACAGATCTTCTATTCTGGGCAAGGGATACTTGTTCTTGATCGTGACTTCATTCAAAGCTCGATAATCGATACACATCCTCTTGGTGCCATCTTTCTTCTCCACAAACAGGACAGGGGCGGCCCAAGGCGAGGTGCTTGGCCGGATGTAACCTTTCTCTGACAGCTCATCAATCTGCTTCTTAAGCTCAACCAACTCTGGTCCAGATATCCTGTAAGCTCTCTTAAAGATAGGGGCGGTTCCAGGAAGAAGCTCTATGGCAAACTCAACTTTCCGCTCTGGTGGCATACCCGGTAAGTCCTTTGGAAACACATCTGGGAATTCAGACACAACCTTGATACTCTCAATCGGGTCTGCTTCACTGCTATCGACAGCCATCTGATAACAACTTCCTCTCTTCGGCTCAGGCGGGACTAACTCGGTCACCACTTCCTCTCCTAGTGGGGACACCAACTTGATTGTCCTTTTATCACAACTGATAACTGCCTGATACTTATCTAGCCAATTCATCCCTAGGATGACATCTATTCCCTGAGTACCCATTACTATAAGGTTAGCGGGAAACGCTATCCCCCTTATTTCCACACTTACATTCAAACAAATGCTATCGGCTTGAATTCTACCACCGGCTGAGTCAATTTGAATGGGGGTTGACATGGTAGTAATTGGAAGATTATGTGCTTCTACCCATGATGTAGTAATGAAAGAATGCGTTGCTCCAGTATCAAATAACACTTCTGCAATATGGGAGTCGACTGGGAACATACCTACTGTCATGCCGGGAGTCTCCTGAACTGCTTCAGCCTCCAAGTGATTCAGCCTTCCATGATTATAGCGCTGCTGAGGGCGGTTGCCTGATCCAGGCTGGGACACATTCTGCTTTGCTGGGGCATTGGGGCCTGACTGCTGCTGGGCTGCTTTCTTCGGACATTGCATCACCCAATGGCCTTGCTCTCCACAGTGGAAACAAGCCCTGTTTCCAACCTGAGCTGGTGCTGCCTGATTGTTCTGCTGGTTTGCTGGGGCAGGAAGACGAGGTGTCTGCTGATTCTGCCTCTGAAACTGACCTCCTGACTGATTACTCTGACGGTTCTGGTACTGATGCTGAGGATACTGCCTTTGGAACTGCTGATACTGCTGACGCTGCTGATGCTGCTGAGGTGGACGCTGGTTCTGCCTGAACTGCTGAGGTTGATTGCCTGAGAAACGGGGACGGCTACTGCTTCCAGGCTGGGGTCCACTGATCTTGCGCTTACGATCCTCCATCTCCTTACGCTTCCTTTCTGTCATAATTGCTCTGTCGATCAGGTACTGGAATGTCAGGAAGGTATGATTCATCAGTTGGTACTGAAGAGGGTCGACCAAGCCTCTCAAGAAACGGTACTGTCGCTTGGCGTCGGTGTTGACATCTTCGGGAGCATAACGAGACAACTGCAGAAACCTGTCTCGATACTCACTGACAGACGATGACCCTTGCTTAAGGGCCAGGAACTCCTCCTTCTTCACTGTCATCAGACCTGCAGGCACATGGTACTGACGAAAGCTACCTCTGAACTCTTCCCAGGTGATGGCATCGGGGTTGGCATGGGTGGCGAGGTAAGACTCCCACCATGATTGGGCTGCTCCTCTCAACAGACGGGGACCATACAAGACTTTCTCCCTGTCATCACACTGAGCGGTATGCAACTCCCGCTCCACAGTGCGCAGCCAATCTTCAGCATCCATGGGGTCAGAAGAGTGAGCGAACGTTGGGGGATGACCTCTCATGAATTCAGCACGCTTGTCTCTGGGCATCTGAGGCATCTGAGGCTGGGGTGGTGCTTGCTGCTGCTGCTGCTGAATGGCGGCCAGAGTCTGACCGATGGCCTGAACTGCCTGAGTCTGCATCAGAAACATCTGCTCGATCGACATCGGGGGCGGGGGTGGCAGGTGCTGCTGCTGAGGCACCTCATCCGGCTGAGCGGCTTGCTCCTGCTGAGCACGCCTTCCTCCTCTGCGCCTGTTCTCTGACATCTGCAGAACGCAACCACACATCAGAACTGATCTGGCAAATCTTGCAGCATAAGAAAAGAGTATAGAATTCTCCAACAGCACTGAACAGATGAGCATCTTCACTGATCTCCAACACAGACCACACAGCTTCTCAGATAAAAAGGAAAGTAGAATAAAGGGTTTCCCAACTATATAACTAACTCCATTAACATAATAGGTAAGCCAAAATGCAGGGATACCCACACTCTGGTGACAGTCATTACAAAGATCCAAACCAAACATAGTTCATCATGACAAACATAAATGCACAGGATATAGCAAACTACCCTGTCTAACTAAGACTAACTAAGACCGAGACTAACGCTAAGACTGAAGCTTCTATGCATATATATTTCGTATTAATTACAAGATCCAACTCTAACGATCTACGGTTCTAGATTGATCTTGGTCTTGTAGTCGGGATTGCCATAAGACTGGAGTCCACGCCGAGGTGAGCGATACGGGTGCTGAGTCCCAACGGGAGCGGGGGAACCATCATCCAAGTGACGACGTTCCGCGCGCTCAGCCCGCAGCAGGGCGATCTCAGCATGAGCCCTACTCAGCTCGTCTAATGCATGGTCCAGCTCCGTGTTTAGCACGGCGGCTAGGTTGACTGTGCTGCTCAACCTAGGATTGTCCTCACCAGCAGGTGAAACAATCATGCCTCCTGTGCTGCCAGATGGACGGCGGGGGTAATACTTTAGGTCGAGACCGTCAGCTACCCCACCGAGAACCGAGCAGTAGTGCGAAAGCGCACGCCGTGCAGCATCCTGCATGGCTGCCTCAGCTGAGTCCCGCTCAGAGATAGAATAGTGCTCTGAGCAAGCCTCCGCACCCTGGAGACTGTTCTCTGGACGGCGCACCAAGCAGGTCGCCTCCCAGCGGTCCGGGTAGACCCCGCGACTATGCTGGTAGACCACACAGCGATACTCGATGGACCAAGTACGCCGGTCAAGTGCCCGACGTAGCAGGGTGTCGAGCGCGTCGTGGAAGTGACACCCGCGAGCAGCGTCGCGAGTGATGGGTCGAGCAACCCATCCTTCCGGCTCATGGTTAGCAGGGAAGTCAGTGTCGTGGCTCAAGCTGTCGTCGTCATCTCCGTCGGCTGGGTCTCCTCCAACAGCTACTCCAGAAGCTGGGACGCCCAGTGGTGGTGCAGGGGGCGCCTCCAGGGGAAGCACAGGGGAGCAGCTCCTCACAGACTCTATCTCCTGCTGGAGCGAGAAAGAAGAGCCCTGCTGCTCCTGTCGTCGACGTTCCTGCTCCTCATGCAGGCGGTGGTGCAGTCCCTCCAAGTGGCTGGACTGTCCGGCCACGGGACGGCGAAGCGGACGCTCAGCAAGGCGGGAGGGTAAGAAGGGGATGACGGACTTTCGTGCAGTGTGTCTAAGACGAGCCATCTACAAAAGACATCGCAAGCAAAAGGGTGAGAACAGAATTAATATGACCAGCAAATAATGAACCATAAATAAATGAAGGATCAGAATAATAATGAATCATAAATAAATGAAGGATCAGGATAAACAAAATTTTCAGCAAGGTATATTATATAGTAGAACATAGGTTTGGTCAGTAGGACCAACTTTTGAAGGGATACCAAAGTCAAGGCAGGGACAGAGGTCTATAGTCCTTAGAACGACCATTCTACTCTAGGTTAGCGGTCCTACAGTCAGCACGGCTTTGATACCACTTATGTCACACCCGGTTTTTAGAAGGCAAACCGAATGCGAACCATGTACGTGCCAGGATCAGTTATTCACGTACACAGCAGTTACATAACATGGACATCATCACACAGTGCTCAAAATAGTATTAAAAGGGGAAATAATAGTCGATTACATCATACGTCTGAGACGTCCATATAGTTCTTACAATAAATCAAAGTGCGGAAAAGAAACGTAGATAACGCGGCCTTCATAGGCAGCCGACTGGGGGTTGCCGCTAACCCACGCCTAGAACTCGTCGTAGTCTTGGAACTCCTGGAAGTCTCCTTCCACAGCTTCATCTTCTCCTGAGCAGTGGTTGCAATGCTGACAACCTGGGAGGGGGGGTTTGGTGTGTAGAGCAAGGGTGAGTACACATCAACATACTCAGCAAGCATCCCGTTTGGCTGTAGTGGACTAGCTTTATATGGGGATAAGTCAAGCAGTTGCTTTTAGTTGGTCAGGTTATTACTTACTAGTAGAGAGCCAGGTTTTAACATTAACCCAAGTTATTAGCCCAATGTATCCTTTCCAAACGGAAAGAATACCACTTACCAATACCATAATCATAATCAGAACCATCAATCTCATTGCCACCTGTACCAAAGTATCTCTGATCAAGTATCACTAATCTCTGGAGCTCCCTTGGCCGCTCATAACCGCGAGCACGGCTGATATATCAGTTTCATAACACTCTGCAGAGGTTGCGCACTTTACCCACAAGCCGTGATTCCCTCTTGCCTCGGGCTGATCAAACCCTTAAACACTACCAAGGTGAGTAGGCAGGGTCTCACTACGTAGCCTTTACATAGATTCCCCGGGGCTGTAGCCGCCCGTTAGGTTTCCTAAATGTACCGCACTCCTCCCCAAGGGACAAATCAACCTTGGCAGAGCGAGCCGCATACACCGAGCCCCATTGACGGCACAACGGCTAAGCGAACTACACCCCGGTTCCTCTAATTATTCAGCTAAGGGCGTCCCATTCCACCCTCATGGTTGCACTGTTTTCCCGGGCGGTCATCCATTGAACAGGTCCTTACGGAGAGGCACTCGAGAAACCGCTCGAGTCCCCTTAAATGCCACAAGTATGATCATAAATAAGAAGGGGAAAACAGCGTATCATAGATAATCACATCATGTTCATTGATTAGAGTTGAGCAATAGCATCAAACTAAGCAGTAATAATCCGACCCAAATAGGTAAACAAGGACATGGATAACAAAAGCTAGTCAATCCTTAGGTATAAATGTGTAATGCGGGAGGTGAATTAAAGAATGAATAGGACAGAGATAGGTCAAAGGACACTTGCCTCCACCAACCGACTGCTGCTCAGGGGCTTCTCCTGCGAATTCCTCGGGCTCTTCGACCGGATCGTTCTCTATGCGAGCGCAAACATACATACATCCACATATTTAATACAAAAGAACAGTACACCATACAAGGGAACAGGTAAAACGAATATGCATCAAGTATGACATTCGATATCGCATTTGTTATGGTTAGAAAGAAACGGGAAAGATCTCGCAGGGGGTTAAAGTTTATGCACTAATGATCAGTTACAATTGGTTCTTAACAAAAGGATTCTGTTATATATATACTAATGGAAACCTAATTATTTTAGGTTGATCAACATTGCACGAGATAAGCAATTAACTACGTGAATCAATAGCATAACGAAATTTTAAATTAAACTTCCTATTTTCCCTAGCATAAACAATGATTAGTCTACCTAAAATAAAGTAATTATGATCACAGAAAGTAAATAAAATAAAATAAAAAAAATAAAAAAAACAGAGGGGGGGTGGTTGAACCGGCCCTAGGGCGGTTGAACCGGCCCTGGGCTGGGCGGCCGAGCTGGGCGGCCGGGGCGGCCGAACGCGGGGGAGGGCAGCTGAGCCGGCCGGTTGAACCGGCGGCCAGGACCGGCCGAGCTGGCGGCCAAGGCCGGCCGAGCTGGCGGCCAGGGGCCAGGCGGGCGGGGGGCGCGGCTGGGGGCGGCCGTGGCCGGCTGGGGCTGGGGTTGGCCGGGCGGCGCGGCCAGGGCCGGCGCGGCCAGGGGCGGCCGAGCGGCCGGGCGGGGGAAAGAGGAGGGGAGGGGGAAGGAGGGAGGAGGGAGGAGGGGGAGGGGGAGGGGGCTCACCGGCGGGGGCGGCCGACGGCGAGGAGCGGCGGCCGAGCGCTAGGGCAGGGCGGCGGTTGGGCAGGGGGTAGGGCGGCGCTAGGGAGAGGGAGAGAAAATGAGAGGGAGAGGGAGAGGGTTAGGGGAAAAGGGGAGGTGGGGGGGGGGGGGCGGCTGGGCCTTGCCAAGGCCCAAGAGGGGGTGCCAGGGGCGGCTGGGCCGGCCGGGGTCGGCCCACGGCGCGGGAGAGAGAGAAAAAGAGGTGAGAGAAAGAGAGAGAAAGAAAAAGAAAAGATTATTTCACTGTTTTCGAAATCCGATCTTTCTAGATGAATGCATTTGCACCTTCAAAGCAATCAAAAGAAATGCAAGGTTCGGCATGGTGCATCAAACAACATAAAGTATTTTTAGAGTTTTTCTTACACGGGAAATCCAAACCGAATCCCGCTAAAACTTTGGAAAAGGTCAAGGTTTAGCGAGGGGAAAAAGAAAAGAAAAGGTAACGCCCGAATTTTGGCGAGTAAAGAAAAGAAAAAAAATTCAACCGCAAAATTCGGGGCGTTACACTCAAGAACAAAGAAGCCCGAAGAAATCAGCGAAGAAATCCAAGACGAGGGCTGTCAGCCAGCGCCTGGTGGCGCACCGGACATCGGTGTCCGGTGTGCACCGGACTGTCCGGTGAGACACCAGACAGTCTGCGCAGAGAGGCCGCAGTCAGGCGCTCTGTGGCTGTAGCACCGGACTGTCCGGTGTGCACCGGACTGTCCGGTGTGCCAACGGGCAGACGGCAACGGTCGGATCCAACGGTCGACTGCTACAGGCGCCAACGGTCGGCTGACGTGGCGTGCACCGGACATGCTACAGTGCAGTGTCCGGTGGTGCACCGGACTGTCCGGTGCACCCGACGACAGAAAGCTGCTGCTTTCTGTCCAACGGCTAGTTGGGGGTGTGGAGGCTATAAATACCACCCCAACCGGCCATTCTCAAGTGTGAGAGCCCAAGCAACATACCAATACACATAGTGCATATTTCCAAGAGCTCAAACACCCAAGTGCTTAATAGAATCACTCGGTGATTAGCGTAGGTGCTTTGCGAAGTGCTTAGGTTAGTTAGACCGCTTTAGCGCTTGCTCTAGGTGAATCCTAGTTAGTTGAGTGAGTTTTGTAAAACCACACAACCCCTCGGCTCTTGCGTGAGTCGTTGTAATTGTACCGAGTGGGGCGAGAGTCTTGCGAGACCGTGACAACCGCGTTTGTGTCACGGCCGCCACCGTGTACCGGAGGGAACGAGGCCCACGGCGTTTCGGCCGGAAGCTCGATAGTGGAGACGGCGGGGAGCGTCCGAGAGGTGCCGGAAGCGGAGCACCACTTGCGCGTGGAGAAGGCCCGCGGCTCTCTACGGAGTTACTCGACCGTGGTGCTTGGCCCTCGCGTGGGCTTCCCTTTGCGTAGGGGCACCAACGAGGATTAGTCGGGACCTTGCGTGGTTCCGGATACCTCGGTAAAAATACCGGCGTCATCCAGGAGAGTTTGCTTCTCTACTTAGCTCTTTACATTCCGCATTTATATTAAGCATTTAAGTTTCAATCTTATTGTCATACTTGTTTAGTGTAGATTGAAACTTAGCCTTTGCGGTAGAGATAGCAACACTTAGACAAAACCTAGTTTGCACATTCTAGTTTTGATTACTTGCATAGGTTTTGCTCTAGGGATTTAAGTGTGGCCTAGTTTAGTAAAAGTTTTAGAAGTCCTAATTCACCCCCCCCCTCTTAGTTGTCACCTGTTTCCTACAAGTGGTATCAGAGCCTGGTTTGGCTCATTTGAAACGCTTTAGCTTCACCGCTAAAAGAGCCGACGCTTTTTAGAGGAAGGGATGGATACCCATAGGCCACCACACTTTGACGGCACTAACTTCCCATATTATAGTGCTAGAATGGCTTGTTACCTAGAGGCCGTTGATCTAGGTGTTTGGAGAGTCACTCGTGACGGGATGAAACCCCTCAAGAATCCCGAGAAACCCACCACGAGTGAAGAAAAAGAAATTCATTTAAATGCTAGAGCCAAAAATTGCTTGTATGAATCTCTTAGCATGGATATTTTTAATCAAGTATTTACCTTGAAAACTGCTAATGAGATTTGGCTAAAATTGCATGAGCTCCATGACGGCACATCCAATGTCCGTGAGCAAAAACATTGCCTAGTCTTAAATGAGTATAATTCTTTTGCCATGAAAGATGATGAGCTTGTTAGAGACATGTATTCTCGTTTGAATCTAATAATCAATGAGCTCAACTCTATTGGCATTAATAAGCTAGGTGATGCGGACATTGTGAGGAAGATTATCTCCCTGCTACCACAACAAAGATATGGGAGCATCATCACCATCCTTCACAACATGGAGGACTTGAGCAACATGACCCCGACCATTGTGATTGGGAAAATCGCGGCCTTTGAGATGTCACGAAAAATGAGTCGGGGAGAGGAGCCAACTTCCTCAAGGCCATATGCTTTTGCATGTGATGAAAGGAAGGGCAAAAAGAAGGCTCCCACTCCAAGTTCCTCAAGTGAAGAAGAGGAAGAAGAAGAAAGTGATGATGATGAAGATAATCAACCATGCACATCATCCTCCGAGGACGAAGAAACAATCCGACGCGTCGGAAAGGTAATGAGGATGATCCGCAAGATTAATCTAATGGGTGTGCCTCTGCAGGTCGAGGATCTTCTCTTTAACATTGACAGGAAAAAGCAAAGGAAGAGAGGATGCTTCGCATGTGGGGAGAAGGGCCACTTTAGGGACAACTGTCCAAATATGGCCAAGCCCAAAAAGGAGAGGAGCAAAGGCAAGGCGCTAACAAGTGTTAGAACTTGGGATGATTCTTTAAGTGAAGATGAACCTCCAAGGACGCGCAGCCACCGGTCCTCGTCACGATCATCACGGTCATCACACAAATGCCTTATGCCAAGAGGTAACAAAAGCATTCCTTCCTCTAGTGATGAAAGTAGTAGTGATGATGAAGGTGAGGGAAAGCCCTCTCTAGATGAGCTTGCGGAAGCCGTAAAATTTTTCCAGGATGTTTGCACTAAGCAAAAAGCTCAACTTAAAACCTTGAAAAATAAGTTGGTTAGCTCTCAAAATGATTACAAAGGTTTGCTAGAAAAATTTGAAATTTTTGCAAACTTAAATAGTGAGCTGTCAACTAAAATTGAGCTATTAGAATCTAGTGCTCCATCCACTGCTACCGATGATAGCCTTATTAAAAAGAATGAAAAACTTAAGGCTAAGTTAGCTAGCTCCCAAGAAGCTATTGAAAATTTGCTAGAGAAAATGGAAATTCTTAGCATACACAATAATGAGCTAACTACTAAGCTAGAAAACATTGGTAGCACCCCAGCAGCATCTTTAGTTGAAATACCTGAAATAATTATGAAAGATGCTTCTACTTCCTGCTTTGATTTAATTGACGATTCTAACCCCTGCAACCAAGTCGTTGTTGAGAATATTGTTGTAGAGACATGTTCGGATGAGGTTGCAAAGGAAAATGAACAATTAAAGCAAGAAGTGGCTCGCCTTGGCAAGGCTTTGTATGACAAGAAAGGCAAAGCCAAACAAATCCGACCTCCACAGGATAACACCACTGCGGGAGTGAACAAGCCTGTAGAGGGAGAAACTGTGGTTTGTAGGCTATGCCACAAGGAAGGCCACAAGTCTTTCCAATGCAAGGCGATGACCGGGGATAAACAAAGGCAAAAGCTCAAGCAAAAGCCATCAAGCAAAATCTCCAACACCTACATCAAAAAGGTGAACAAAAAGGATGCTACACCATATTTGATCAAGAAGAAAAAGAACGGAAAGGTGATAGCAATCAAGGCCAACAAGCAAGCCAACAAAGGAAAGGGGGCCAAACGCATCTGGGTGCCAAAGGAGATAATTTCAACCATGAAAAGCACCAAGAAAGTTTGGATCCCGAAAGGGAAGTGAGTGGACCAAAGGCTACGGGAAATTTGGAGACTTGGCTAAATTGGGATGTATATCATGGGATACATCATATTGGATCAAGTTTATTGCCAAGAGGGTTAGTGAAAATTTTGGACCCAAATTTCCCACCCATGACTAAGGTAACTAGTTTTATTGTATTTCTCGTTTTTAGATATGCGTATCTATTTACCTTGTATCTAGTTTACCTTTCTTGCCTAGTATTACATGTGTTATGTACTTTTGTTTAAAATCATGCATACTAGGTAAATCACATGGTAGGATTGCTTGCTTTCAATTCATATACTTAAGCAAACCTACATGGTTTAAAATGTTTATTTAAGCACGGCACATAGCTTCTATATCACTCCATAGTAAATGATGCATAAATTGAAAATTTTGATTTCTACAAAGTGTATCATTTAACTTATATGTGCCAAAGTTTGGATTATGGATAATTTGCCCCTCTTGATATCAAATCAAAGTGCATGTCTCCTACAAGTATTCAAAACTTGTATGCACACCTATAGGGGGAGGTTACTCTATAATCTAACACTTTGAGACTAACACCTTTTCAAGTCTATTTCATGTGATAGTCTCATTGTAAGGAAAATGAAGTCCCCGGAGAAAGACAACAATCTTCCACTACAAAATCTCCAAGAACTCTCATGTCTCTCAAGCTCGCCATTGATCTTCAATTGGTATCTTTTGAGACTACATTCAGTATCATTTACATGTCTTCTCCAATATTTGATTAGACTATATTTCATATCATATGCTTCCATGTTGCAAAAATGCATAAGTAGTTAACTCATATTCTGTTACCTATGCATAAGGGAAGTTAGTCTTTTCAAATCATGTCTTGCACCTCTAAATTTCACATGCTTTTTCCTAAGTAGAGGATCTCTGTCAGGGGGAGTATTTCTTCATCTCTAAAGGGGGAGAAAAACTCTTTCTAAAGGAGAATACTCACTTAGGGGGAGTAATCTTTTGAGGACTCCTTCAAGTGGTATCATTCACATAATTTAATTTAATATCCTTCTAGTGATATCATTTGATACAATTCTTGATGAGGGCAAGCTTTTATTTACTTCCTACATGCTTTTAATGTCTTCCTTTTCGGTGGTTGATGCCAAAGGGGGAGAAGTTTAGGGACCAAAGCAATGAAAACTATATCAAACACCAAACACCACCAATTTAAAATTTTATATCTACAAATGGCTTTTCAAGTGGTTTTGGTTATTTGGTCCAAAAATAGGAAGTAAGTGAATTATGGAGTTAGGGGGAGGCTTAAGTCCATAATATCACATTGTGGGGACAATCATGCATCTTAGCAAGTAGATTGCATATTTTCACTCAAATACTTGTATTATTTGCTTGCTTTGGTTGTGTTGTCATCAATCACCAAAAAGGGGGAGATTGTAAGGAAAATGGACCCCGGGCCATTTGGCTAATTGAGTTTTGGTGTTTGATGAACAACACAATCCGTGAACTAATAAGTTTTCCAGTGTTTGTAGTTCACAGGATGCGAAGAGAATTGGACCAAGGCAATGAGGATGCAACACCTCAAAAGAAGACATAAAAAGATGCATAGGAGTCCAATACTCAAGAACAAAGAAGCCCGAAGAAATCAGCGAAGAAATCCAAGACGAGGGCTGTCAGCCAGCGCCTGGTGGCGCACCGGACATCGGTGTCCGGTGTGCACCGGACTGTCCGGTGAGACACCAGACAGTCTGCGCAGAGAGGCCGCAGTCAGGCGCTCTCTGGCTGTAGCACCGGACTGTCCGGTGTGCACCGGACTGTCCGGTGTGCCAACGGGCAGACGGCAACGGTCGGATCCAACGGTCGACTGCTACAGGCGCCAACGGTCGGCTGACGTGGCGTGCACCGGACATGCTACAGTGCAGTGTCCGGTGGTGCACCGGACTGTCCGGTGCACCCGACGACAGAAAGCTGCTGCTTTCTGTCCAACGTCTAGTTGGGGCTGTGGAGGCTATAAATACCACCCCAACCGGCCATTCTCAAGTGTGAGAGCCCAAGCAACATACCAATACACATAGTGCATATTTCCAAGAGCTCAAACACCCAAGTGCTTAATAGAATCACTCGGTGATTAGCGTAGGTGCTTTGCGAAGTGCTTAGGTTAGTTAGACCGCTTTAGCGCTTGCTCTAGGTGAATCCTAGTTAGTTGAGTGAGTTTTGTAAAACCACACAACCCCTCGGCTCTTGCGTGAGTCGTTGTAATTGTACCGAGTGGGGCGAGAGTCTTGCGAGACCGTGACAACCGCGTTTGTGTCACGGCCGCCACCGTGTACCGGAGGGAACGAGGCCCACGGCGTTTCGGTCGGAAGCTCGATAGTGGAGACGGCGGGGAGCGTCCGAGAGGAGCCGGAAGCGGAGCACCACTTACGCGTGGAGAAGGCCCGCGGCTCTCTACGGAGTTACTCGACCGTGGTGCTTGGCCCTCGCGTGGGCTTCCCTTTGCGTAGGGGCACCAACGAGGATTAGTCGGGACCTTGCGTGGTTCCGGATACCTCGGTAAAAATACCGATGTCATCCACGAGAGTTTGTTTCTCTACTTAGCTCTTTACATTTCGCATTTATATTAAGCATTTAAGTTTCAATCTTATTGTCATACTTGTTTAGTGTAGATTGAAACTTAGCCTTTGCGGTAGAGATAACAACACTTAGACAAAACCTAGTTTGCACATTCTAGTTTTGATTACTTGCATAGGTTTTGCTCTAGGGATTTAAGTGTGGCCTAGTTTAGTAAAAGTTTTAGAAGTCCTAATTCACCCCCCCTCTTAGGCGTCACCCGTTTCCTACAGACGCGCCAAGCTCATGTTTCACCTTCCATACCGTAGCTAGGTTTAAGTCGTCACTTCTCCTCCTCTGTTCGGTTCGAACTCCTTCACCAAGCCGTCGAGCCGTTGCTGTTCGGACCTCCGCCCACCTCGCCGCCAGACTTCTCCCTCGACCACAGCTCCTCCAGCGCCGGCTGCCAAGGCGAAGGTCCCTCAAGTCATTGCTCCCTGCTCCTTGCGTGAGGAAGAAGAAGACCCCTTGTCCATGACATGTGGGCCTAGGGCCAAATGCGAGTGTGCACACCGATTGCAGATTATTGTGTTGTGTTTAAAAATCCATATCTTTAGTTTGTGTAATTCCCAACTTTGGAATATAAAAGAAAAGAATAAATATTTATGTGTATTGTACCTTTTCATGCATGAGAATTATTAGGAGACATAGATAAAGTGGATAATTCCTCAATAAAATGTGCATCATCCTGGAGTTTAGTTGTTTGTGCATTTAGTAAAATAGTAATATGGATAAAAAGATAATAATGAGTTGAGAATTTGGATTTATCCTAAAAGTGCAAATTTGGGAAAATTGGAAATAATATAGAAAGAGAGAAATATTATACAAAACAAAATAAAATTTAAAAAGAAATAAATAATTACCATACTATGTTCAAACTAAACATTTAATGTGAAGAGGAATTTGTCACACACTTTGAATTTAAAATGGAATTGAAGTTGGAAATAAAATTGAAGAGAAAAGGAGTAGAAAATAAAAAGGAAAAGAAATAGGAAATTGGCTCCTGGGCCTAATCTCCTTTCGGCCCAGCCGAAGCAAACCTCGTGCGACCCAAGTCCTCATACCGCGCGCGCTCTGGCTGACACGCGGGCCCCATCGTTCTGTCACCATGTACCACAACTGCGCAGGGGTCGCTGGGGGCGGGGTCCCACCTGGAGGGCGCGCACCTTCGCGGGTGGGACGCTTACGCGTGGGGCCAGACGGTCAGGACCATCGTCTCTGCAAGATTCGCGGGCGAGCTCAACGGAACCCGTGGAATTCGCGCAGCCCGTGGCTCGCTCCATGTATAAAACAATTGTGCAGCTGGCGGGGGGGGCGATGCTTCAAAACCCTAGCCGCCCGAAGTACCTTGGTCACAGTTAACAGCCCCAGTGGGAGAATGCGGAGAGAGAGAGAGAGAGAGAGGAGTTTGCCGCCAGGGACCAACCATGTCTAGCCATCCTTCGGGCGTCGATTGGGGGCCTTTGCTGCGACGCCGGGGTCTTGGGGTGGTTTCCAGGGCCTCCTCATCCAAATCCGGTTACTGGTGTGTCAGCAATTGCTCACCAGAGGTTGATCTCCATCGTGGGGGCAACCGAGCACCATGGGCGGCACGCACTCTCCACCGCAGTAGGTATGGTTACCCTCATCTAATCCGCATTAGTCTAATCATCATATTTAATCGGGTGGCGGGTAAATTTGTGTTTCAAATCAGGGGCTCGCTCGCGCCAGCGAGTCGCGCCGCCGTGGCGGCAAGGGTGCCTCCGTTGGTGACGGCGTGTTAGGGAAGATGCTTGGGCACCGTTGGATTCGCGGTCAACGGCCACGATAGGAATCTGCGTACCGATTCGGCCGAGTCGATCTCGGCGGAGATCAGCGGATGTACGGGCAAGGGGGAAACGAACTTGCGGACCGTTGGATCGGTATCCAACGGCCGCGAGTTCGTACTAGTTCGCAATCTCATCTGAACCACACACTTATGATCGGACGGCTGGAGTTAACGATACCCTTTCGTGATGTCTGTTTTGTTAAAAAGTCTCTGAGCTTTAGGGAAAACAAACCGCGGTCCGTCCTGGTGTTTACTGAGTCTGTGTAGATTTTGCGAATTAGCCCTGCACCTTTCTAGAATTTGACGCGCATTCCAGAGAGCAATGAAAATAGAAAAATAATTATAGAAATTGATTTTTAATACAAAAATAATTACAGAAACTTGTATAATTCATATTAAATCCATTTTAACTCTAAATTGACCCATTCCAGTGACATTAATATTGTTTTAATATTGAATATCAACTAATAACATTGTTTATCCATGTAACTTGGAATAAAATTGTTCACTTGAAATAATCTATTCTAAGTGCTAAATAACTTTAGAAATTCATAAATAAATAACCATAATTCAAAATTTAGTAATTCTTGTTCCTACGATCTTGTTACGCAGCATAGAATATTATCATGCATTATGTTCTATTGTTTGGTGTGATGTTAATTTTTGCTATGTTTGTTTGTATTGATGCGAGTAGACGAGCCAGCCACTGAGGATCCAGGGGTTTAGCAGGTGGAGACTGTTGAGCAGGAGCTCGTTGAAGGCAAGTTGTGCCCTTGATCATTTCTTATTACCTAGTCATGTTCTTATTAATCATAATGATCTGCATAGGTTAATTTTGATGGGACCCAATAAGTTACCCTAGTTTGACTATCTTTATACCTTGATTCCACTGAATTTTTTGGGTAGTACTTGCTATTGCTTAATTTGGTTTTGAGTATGGAGATACGTATTATTCATGATCACACTTTTAATATCAGTTTGTTATTTATTGTTCATGATAAGATCATTATGTTAATTGGAACATGGAGCGACCACCCGGGAAAACAGTGCTACCACAAGGGTGGTATGGGACGCCCTTGGCTGAATAACTAGGAAAGCTAGTGGAGGACTACCTTACCCGAAAGGGGCAAGGGCAGTAGGGGAGTGGTCAATGTAGGGAGGTCCTTGGGTTAATTTTGCTGCGATGGCGGTCAGGCGAGGGATCCCTGCATTGGAGCTTTCTAGAAACTGTAGCGGGTTTTCTGAATCTAGTGGAACTTTGTAAAGGCCTCGTAGTGTTACCCTGCCTCGCTTCCTTGGTAGAGGTGTATGGGATTCATGACCCCTTGGCAGATGGGTAACATGACTTGTGGGTAAAGATGTGCAACCTCTATAGAGTGTAAAACTGGTATACTAGCTGTGCTCACGGTCATGAGCAGCTCGGACCCTCACATAATTAATTTATGGAATTAAATTCAATTTGTCATCTGCATCGCATTGGAATTATTTATTATTACTTTTATTTATTATTAATATGGTTTGGTATTTACTTACACTTAGTAACTGCTAATAAAATTTTGACCAACTTATAAAAGCAATGCTTAGCTTCAACCTTTATTTTGTTCATGAACCTTACACATCACATTAACTCCCACCTTTGGTGAGTTCATGCACATTATTCCCCACAACTTGTTGAGCTATGATGTTTTGTGAGCTCACTCTTGCTATATATAACCCTCCCTCACAGGTGAAGAGCAGGTGGTCGAAGAGGAGCCACACAACGAGGAGTTCGACTTGATCTAGGTGGCGTCTCCCAATCATCTTTGTGGCGCCAGGGAAATAATATTTAGTTCGTTTTATATTTATCATTTATTTTGTAAGACTTCCGCTACGTAATAAGTACATTTATGATATTTATGGCATTTATCTCTATGCACTCTGTTATTATATTTGTTGTTCTTCCTTGGCGCACATATGAGACGCACCCGGCTTTATCCCTTAAATTCGGGTGTGACAGAAGTGGTATCAGAACAAATCTTGACTGTAGGACGAAACCTAGATAGATCTGGACAAAACCCATACCTACTTACCTTTCTCTGATTCTTTCTATACTTATCTTGATCTTGTCTCACCTTCTACTGTTCTACTCTGATTATTCTTACCTTTTCTATTCTAAGACAAGGAGGATTTCACACTTTGGAATCCTACATCTATGACCTCTAAAGAGATAGGAGACCCAAGACAAAATTAAAATTATTTTCTCTAGTAAAATGTTGGTTGATTGTTCTGATGATAAATGCTTGGTTTGCTTCTTTGACTGATTGAAATAGTATAGTTGGGCATCTTAGCATGTACCACCATAAGGTAATGTATTAGCTTTGGTAGGTAACACACTAATCTACTTAGCTAATAAATCCCCCAAAGTAACATGCCTCATAATTACTCTCCTTGTCTACAATTCTTTCTTCCTTACCATGTGTTTCTAAATCAGATGGTCAATACCTAGAAGGGAGGAGGAATTGATCTACCCCCCCAATCAACACAATAGAAGGGTACTCAGACAACAACAACAAGCAGAGATGAATCCTCTAAATCCTCCACCAACTAGAACTAATCCAGCAGTTGCAGTGCAGATGCAGATAATGCAACAGATGACTGATACTATGGCGGATATGCACGCGTAGATGTGGCAGGAACGCCAAGAGATGCGCCAAGAGAGAGAGAGGAGATGCGTCAGGAGAGGAGGGGGCCACAGCAGCAAGTCCCATTACCACCACCGCCACCACCACTTCCACCCCGGGACAACCACCGGGAATTTATGAGCCACAAGCCGCCTACCTTCGCTAGCTCTCCAGATCCTCTGCAAGCCGATGACTAGTTGAAGTCAGTGGAGAAAATGCTAGACATTGCTCAATGCTTTGACCAGGAGAAGGTTCTCTACGCTTCTGGTCGTCTGACTGGTCCTGCTACTGATTGGTGTGATTCTTATGTTGCTGCCTATGATGCTGCTGACACTATCACTTGGGCGGAATTTACCACACAGTTCAGAAACTACCACATTCCTGCTAGGCTAATGAAGATTGAAAAGAAGGAATTTCTGTCATTGAAGCAAGGTAGCATGTCTGTGAGCGAGTATCGAGACAAATTCATTCAGCTATCAAGATATGCTCCTGATGAGGTGGATGATGATGAAAGAAAGCAAGATCACATCACAAAAGGACTCAATGGGCCACTACAGTATGCATTGGTTGCTCATACCTTCCCATCATTTCAGAGGCTGCTTGATAAATCTCTAGCTATCGAACACAAGCGTGTTCAACTAGGAGACTTGAAGAGGAAGGCCATTGCCCAGGGGCAGGGTAGCGGCAGTATTCGTCCTCGCTACGTGCCGCCCCAGGGTACACCAGTTCATCCAGGAGGAGGACCACGTCCAGCTCAGTACGCTCCACAGGGGACTCCACAGACACCCCACACTCATCAGGCTGCCCCACTGGCACCCCGGTAAGGCCTACAGGACAGAAGATAGGCCCTACATGCTTCAAGTGTAGTCAGATTGGGCATTATGCTAATGCTTGTTCGGTGGGGAATTCTAGTGCACTAGCTCAGAACAAGCAACAGACTCCTGGCAAGGGATTCAGCATTGCCAGGGTTAACCATGTCAGTGCTGAGGCCACGGCTGACGGTGCGGACATCGCAATCGGTATGTTTTAAATTGATGCAATTCCAGCAGCATTATTATTTGATTCTGGAGCTACACATTCATTTATGTCTGCTCGATTTGCAACCACCAATGAATTACCACTGCAAAATATGAAAACACCTATGGTAGTAATCACACCTAAAGGACCTGTTGAAGCAAACTATATGACGCAAAGACTAACACTGACAATTATGGGAAGGGAATTCTTGTCTACACCCATAGTATTAGAAGAAAGCAGTATAGATCTGATTCTCGGGATGTCCTAGTTGAGGAAAGCAAAGGCAGTTATACATTGTGAAAAGGGAACCGTAGAACTCACCAGTTCCAAGGGAGAAAGATTTGAAGTAGAGATTACCATAACCGCCTCTACCAGACCTGCCATATTTCTAGTAGATGGAAAATTCGTGGGTAGAAACATCCGAGTTGTTAGAGACTTTCCAGATGTCTTTCCTGAAGAGTTACCCGGTATGCCACCAGATAGGGAAGTCGAATTCGTCATTGATCTCTTACCTGGTACTGCTCCCATTTCAAAAAGGCCATACAGGATGTCAGTGGAAGAGTTAAAAGAACTTAAGAAACAATTAACCGAGTTGCAAGAGGCAGGATACATTTGTCCGAGTTCCTCACCTTGGGGAGCACCGATATTGTTTGTACAGAAGAAGGATGGTGTTGGGGACTTGTTCTCAAATGCTGAGAGTTAAGAACAAGGCAACATAGAAGTGTTAAACGTTAAAGTCCTTCATCCTTTGAAGCATTATCTCCCTTCGGATCTAATGAATTCCGGACGAAGGTTATGAAGGACATACCTTCATAAGCACAATAAATGATGAAGAAGGATTCATATACAAAATATGAAAAATAACATAAACACTTTAAACATTATTATCAACTTATTTTTATTTGCGTTACTGTATCAACAATAACAAATTATAAATGTACCTTCGGCTCGAAGGAAAGTAAGGGTACAAGCGTGACGCGAAAGCGAATGCCAAGTCAGTGTGAACAGTACGGGAATACTGTTCACCTATTTATAGGCACGGGTCGCAGCCCATGCAAAATTACATCCAGGCCCTTTGCTTTTGACAATAACTCTATAGTAATCTATCTGGGTTTAGATAGTCTTTTTCTCTTTAAGTCGGTTTCCTCTTTTCTGCCATCATGCCGAAGCTCCCTTGCGCACAGCTTCGGCTCTGTTCCATCCTTTGTATTCTTTTCGTGCTTCTTCATACCGTGGGTACTAGTTGAAGATCCCTGTCCACACATTATACTCCAGAGACATTGTTAAATCATGTTTTTGAGGACCTTCGGAAGCCGAAGGCCCCCAACAGTAGCCCCTCACAATATTAATTTGTTAGAACGATAAATTCAGATTGCGACATGGACGAAGGCCTTAAGCCGAAGGTCCGAAAAACACCTTCCCTTTGCTAGAATAGCAACAATCATTAACAAGCGGGACCCTCCAGTTTTTAACGCACTAGGCATATAAATAAGAGCTCACCTCGAGTTCATTTGACACGCTTTCTTGCCATCTGCTCTTGCTCACCCAATTTTTAGCCCCTGCGCACCAACACTTTCTTGGCTTTGAATTTTTAAGCTTCGTATTCAAGAGCGGTTTTTAGCATTTCCGAAGATGTCTGAAGATAAAAAAGTTGTTGCTGAAACAAAGCTGAGCCTTCTTGAGGAGAAGAATCTTGGTTTTCTTGAATCAATATCAAAGACAAATATAGAAAAGATTACAAGGGAAATTTTGGAAGGTTTATCTAAAGATACTAGCGATAGCGACAGTTATGATGCGGAAAGTGGTGGGGAAGACTCGGAAGATCGACCCTGGCGGCCAAGCCATGCAGTTTTTGGAAAATCAAGCATTAAACAAAGCCATCTTATCAATATGAGGGGTAGATATTTTTGGGATTTATCTATTGTGAGGGTTGACGAAGGAGAGAAAACTTTTCCTACTCCCGAGGAAAATGAAGTCATGATATTCTAAAGTTTCTTCAAGGCTGGGCTTCGGTTTCCTCTAAGCAGTTTCGTGGTTGAAGTTTTGAAGATGTTTGAAATCTGCCTTCATCAAATTACTCCCGAAGCAATCATAAGGATGGGAATCTTCGTATGGGCTGTGAAGATCCAAGGTTTGGAGTCAAATGCAAAAAGTTTCTGCAGTATGCATGAGTTATTATATGAGACGAAACCCTAGGGTAAAGAGCAATATCATAACAATTTTGGCTGTTATAGCTTCGGTGCCCGCTCTGGGTCAAGCTGTCCCGTGCCAACTTTTCGGAAGAGATGGCCCGGGGACTGGATGAAGGAATGGTTCTATGTAAAAAACGACTTGAAGACACGAGAAGATATTAAAGATATCATCATGCGCCCTATCTGGCAGCATTTCGGCCTTAGGAAACCGAAGGTGGATATTGACGAAGCAACCGAAGAATGCCAGAGGACCTTCAGCGTAGTTTGCTCTTTCATTGGGACAAGGGATTTGATCCAGGAACACGTTGCCTTCAGAGTATGGCCACTTGTAGAAAAGTGGGAAATGCCAAAGGAAACCATCAACAAACCTACGATGTGGACTAGTTAGGTTAAAATACACCTTCAGATATGGAGATAAGTTTGTCGAGCCAGATGATGATTGGCTAAAATGTATTGAGGCCACAAGCGATGAACTGCTTGGGCCATACTCGAAGGCAGAAGATATTGCACTATCTACGGCCTTCGGAGGCCAGAAGA
This sequence comes from Zea luxurians, assembly GCA_029449295.1. Classification (NCBI taxonomy): domain Eukaryota; kingdom Viridiplantae; phylum Streptophyta; class Magnoliopsida; order Poales; family Poaceae; genus Zea; species Zea luxurians. The sequence continues at coordinate 125,847,697 of JAOPSE010000009.1, forward strand.
AGAAAAGACTCAACCGAGTTTTTGATGCCATTGGATTCGTCTATCCTGACTACTGTTACCCAATACGGGGTCAAAAAAAGAAAAGATACGGCTCCTGTGAAGGAAGTTGCTTCGGCCGCTCCTAGTGAGCCAGCGCCAAAGAGGAAAAAGATGAAGGTTCTTACGCACCGGCCACGCTATATTGAACCGGCCACAGTGCCTGAGTTTGTCGGTGAGACCTCTTCGGCCACCGAAGCCAAGGAGCCAACTCCTCTGCAGAATATTGAAGAGCCGGCCGTAATGCCGGAGATGGAAAAAATGGAAGAACCGAGGGCTGAAGAGACAAAGACATCGGAAATTTTAAGTCCTTCAACAAGAGTTGAGGTGCCAATGCCAATGCTGAGGGCACAAAAAGACCTTACAACAACTCCCAAGAGAAAAAGAATGGTTAACGTGCTAGATGTGCTAGAAACAATAAAATCTTCAAGCTCTACTTCGAAGATAGCTGCCGAAGTTCCAAAGACACAAATTGAGGCTAAAGCTGCCAAAAGTCAAGCGGAAACTGAAACTGGGCTTTCAGAGCCTACCAAGAGGGAATTCTTGGAAATTGAGAAAGAAATGGAAAAAGAATCTGCAGAAGAAATTTTATCTAAGAAAACCGCCACACCTATTCCCGAAGCATCTTCTGAAGCTCCTAACTATGTCTTACGTCATGCTTCGGGTAAAAATCTGACCAAAAAAGAAAAACGAGAAGCTCAGTTCTATGCGCAAAAATTGAAATATCCAAAAGGGGCGCTGATATTCAACGGCAGCGGAGAAGAAGACTTCTTGTATTGTCTCCCTGACAGCAAGGAGATTTCTGTCTGTCGGGAGATGAGTAAGAGCTTCAGATTCCCGACATTAGAAGACGGGCTTTCGGTGTTGTCAAAAGACGAGCTAGCCGACAGCTTAGCATACAATAGTTTAAAGGTGAAAAAATGAGATCTTTGTATTATTTTTTGAAGCCGAAATTTTTCATTTGCTTAAACTTATTAGTGCATTTTTTGCAGGGCCTTATACTTAGCAATGCCCTCAGGGCACAAAAAGATGCCGAAGATGAAGGGTGTACCATAGCCTTGAGCAACCTTCGTTCCGAAGTAATTGAACTAAGGAACGAAGGTCTCAAAAAAGATAAAATATATTACATTCGTTGGTGGATAAAATAAAAGAAGACGAAGCTGCTTTCAAAGCTCAAGGTGAGGCCCAGAAGCGCGAAATTGAGGATCTTCGGAAACAGCTAGCCGAAGCTAAAGAAAAATGCACAGTTGAAGAAGCTAAATGAGAAATTAGTGAACAATGGGCAAATCATTTAGAGAAAAACGTTGAAGAGCTTCGTGCATCCAAGAAAAGGTGTTATGAAAAGTCTATAGAATGTGTTAAGAAAATAAAAACCAGCTTCGCCAGCGTTGGCGCGTTCTCAAGTGAAGAAAATTTCATAAGGGGCGACCCTGAGGGCCCAATTGAATGGATCAGCCACGAAGCTGAAGCTTTTGAAGAAGTTTTGAATGGCCGCGGAGACATATGTGCCTTCTCGGGTGCTAGGGGGATTGCCACTGTTTTGGAGAGAAAAGGCTGCGATCATGTGAAATCCTTGGCACAAACCGAAGCCGACTTATCTTCTGAAGACATAAAAGACCCTTCGACCGAAGCAAGTTTGGTTGGTGGAAAATTTTTCACCGACATCTGGGAAAATGGTGGCCGGGAGATGGCTCAAGAAATTATACAGAAAAGCGAAAAAGGTATTCATGACGCTAGAAAAGTAGCAGAGGCCGCTGAGAAAAGTGCGGATCTCGAAGGGCGAATAGGTATTGACTACTAGTTTTTGGCTTTTTGTTGTAACTTTTTGATTTCGAACTTGTTTACACTTTGTAACACAGCCGCACTTTCTCCTCCATCAGAGCCCGCCGAGCCATTAGCGGACCTTAACGTAAAGGGGGATTACGAAATTAGAAAAATGGCCGAAGCTATCATGGATAAAGTTGTTGATCAACTACTAAACGAAGCTGCAGAAGTAGTTCTAAGGGAAGATTAGATGTTATTGTAAAAACATTTGGAATGTAATATTTGTTCGACAATATGTGTAATATTTTGTAACTTTGAATGTAACATATAAGCTATTTATGATTCAATTCTTTACGATGCATGAAACTTTACGTACATACCGTTTTTGAGCCTTCGGCGAAAAAAACACCTTCCCTTCTTTTCATGCTTCGTAAATAATATCCATATTTCATAAAAACATCCAATCTTCGTAAAATCAGTAACCAATAGATCTTTTAATTTCAGAGTTTGACGAAGGTATGCTTCTTCAATAATTATTTTTGTGCCTTGGCACTGTTTCTCCGAAACAATCTCCGAATATCAACATTGAACCCCCTTCTTGCGTCATTGATGCAATATGATGTATGATGTTATGCTATGCAAATGATGTGATGTTATGCAAAATGATATTTGCCGAAGATCAACGTTTATTTTTCACTGCAAGCCTCCCTTAGGAGCTTCTTCGCCTTTTACTTCAGCGGAATCAGCGTTTATTTTTCGCTGTAAGCCTCCCTTAGGAGCTTCTTCGCCTTTTACTTCAGCGGAATCAGCGTTTATTTTTCGCTGTAAGCCTCCCTTAGGAGCTTCTTCGCCTTTTACTTCAGCGGAATCAGCATTTATTTTTTGTTGTAAGCTCTGCATTCCCTTTGGAACGACTTTTGAGCAGAAAACTTACGTTGCGCTCCCTTAGGAACGACTTTTTGTTGCTTCGGGAAACTTACATTGCGTTCCTTAGAACGACTTTTCGTTATTTCGGAGATTCTCTTTGTAACCATAAGTTCTTATGCTTCGACAACTTTTTTTTTTGGACTCCGTTATTCTGTGGAGAAGGTATATTTTTACTATAGCAAAAACGAAGCTATTACAAGAAATTGAAAACGACAAAAAGCACTTAGGCTTTCAATAATTGTTCCTTATTAAAAAGAAAATGATGCTGAATGTAAAAACTGCTGCCGAGGTAGGATATTTGTTAGTAAATATGCTTCGATTCTGGCACAGTACTATTGACTGTGCGAGCTTCGGACTCTTCTCTGAAGTCTCGTTGGTGGTGAGTATGCTGACTTCCCTCTGGCTGCTGGCCTCGTTGCATTGGTGGTGGAGGTGGAGGCTGTTGCCAAGATGCCTGAGGTTGGCTTGCCGAAGCAACAGAAGCTGCAGGGTGGTTGCCCACATACTCTGGAATATAAGGCGAGTGGTACAAAGCAGTATGCATAACTTGCTTCGGCTGGCTCTATTTGGCTGCAGCTTCTGCTATCTCCTTCTGTTTCTGGATGGTGACATGGCACATCCTGGTCGTGTGGCCCTTGTCCTCACCACAGAATAGGCAATAAATTTTTCTGGACTGATCCCCAAACCTTCCTCCGAAGCCCCTGGCACCTCTGCCCCTTGGAGCTGGGGGCCGAGGATAGCTCTGCTGCTGCCCCGAAGCCTGGGAGGAATATTGTGGCCTCTGCTGCTGGCTTCCCCTGTCATTATTCTGAGTGGAATGAATTGATCTGACATGTCTAGGATGAATTCTCCCTCCGAAGCCCTTGGCTATTTCAGAGAACCTGTAAGCTTCCTCCCTTCTATGTCGAAAGTCATTGTCAGCGCGGATGTATTCATCCATCTTCTGAAGCAGTTTCTCCAGAGTCTGAGGGGGCTTCCTGGCAAAGTATTGGGCTGAAGGTCCTGGTCGAAGCCCCTTAATCATGGCCTCAATGACAATTTCATTGGGCACTGTTGGCTCTTGTGCCCTCAGGCGTAAGACTCTTCGGACATACGCCTGAAGATATTCTTCGTGATCTTGGGTGCACTGGAATAAAGCTTGAGCGGTGACCGGCTTCGTTTGAAACCCTTGGAAACTGGTAATCAGCATATCCTTCAGCTTCTGCCACGATGTGATTGTTCCTGGCCGAAGAGAGGAGTACCAGGTTTGTGCAACATTCTTGACAGCCATGACGAAAGACTTCGCCATGACTGCAGTATTGCCACCATAGGAAGATATTGTTGCTTCGTAGCTCATCAGAAACTGTTTCGGATCTGAGTGTCCGTCGTACATGGGGAGTTGAGGTGGCTTGTAAGACGGAGGCCAAGGTGTAGCCTGCAGTTCTGCTGACAGAGGAGAAGCATCATCAAAAGCAAAATTTCCATGATGGAAATCCTCATACCAGTCATCCTCGTTGAAGAAGCCCTCTTGATGAAGCTCTCTGTGCTGAGGCCTTCGGTTCTGCTCATCTTGAGCAAGATGGCGAACTTCTTCAGAGGCTTCGTCTATCTGCCTTTGCAGGTCAGCTAGCCTAGCCATCTTTTCCTTCTTCCTTTGCACCTGCTGATGGAGCATCTCCATGTTCCTGATCTCTTGATCCAAGTCGTCCTCCTGAGGCGTTGGACTGGTGGCCTTCCTCTTCTGGCTTCGGGCCTCCCGAAGAGAGAGGGTCTCCTGGTTGGGGTCCAGCGGCTGCAGAGCGGCAGCCCCTGTTGCTGAAGCTTTCTTTGGCGGCATGACGAAGGTCTATGCTTGCCGAAGGTGCTCGAAACTCAAAAAGTGGAAGTGAGTTCACCGGAGGTGGGCGCCAATGTTGGGGACTTGTTCTCAAATGCTGAGAGTTAAGAACAAGGCAACATAGAAAGTGTTAAATGTTAAAGTCCTTCATAACCTTCGTCCAGAATTCATTATATCTGAAGGGAGATAATGCTTCGAAGGACGAAGGACTTTAACATTTAACACTTTCTATGTTGCCTTGTTCTTAACTCTCAGCATTTGAGAACAAGTCCCCAACAGATGGTTCGCAATGGATGTGTGTGGACTATAGATCACTTAATGATGTCACCATTAAGAACAAGTACCCGTTACCTCGTATTGATGACTTATTTGATCAGATGAGAGGTGCTAGGGTGTTCTCTAAGATTGACCTCAGGTCGGGCAATCATCAAATGAAGATTAGGCCATCTGATATTTCCAAGACAGCTTTCTCTACCCGATATTGTCTATATGAATTCACAGTCATGTCGTTTGGCTTAACGAATGCACCAACCTACTTCATGAATATGATGAACAAGGTGTTCATGGAGTATCTCGATAAATTCGTCGTGGTATTCATCGATGACATTCTTATTTATTCCAAGAATGATAGTGATCATGAGGAGCATCTACGGATGGTGCTACAGAAGTTACGAGATAATCAGCTTTACGCCAAATTTACCAAGTGTGAGTTCTAGCTTGATGAAGTTCATTTCCTTGGGCATATCATCTCCAAGGGAGGAATTTCTATGGATCCGGCTAAAGTAACAGCGATAGTTGGTTGGAAGATACCAAGTACAATCTCGGAGGTTCGGAGTTTCTTGGGACTCGTGGGTTATTACCGACGATTCATTGAAGGGTTCTCCAAGATTGCTAAGCCTATGACCTTATTGTTGGAGAAGGGCAAGAAGTTTAAATGGACCTAGGAATGCCAAGAGAGTTTCAATCAACTGAGGTTTAAATTGATGGTTGCTCCAGTGTTGGTTATGCCAGATCTACAGAAGAATTTTGATATATATTGTGATGCAAGTCGCCAGGGCTTGGGATGCGTGCTTATGCAAGAAGGACATGTCATCGCTTACGCGTCTCGCCAGTTGCAAAAACATGAGTTGAACTACCCCACTCATGACTTCGAACTGGCAGCCGTAGTGCATGCACTCAAGATTTGGAGACACCATATTATGGGGACCAAGTGCTAAGTCTACACCGATCACAAGAGCTTAAAATACATCTTCACTCAGAAGGATCTCAACCTTAGGCAACGCCGCTGGTTGGAGCTCATCAAGGACTATGACTTGGAAATTCATTATCATCCGGGCAAGGCGAATCTGGTTGCGGATGCCTTGAGTCGAAAGGAGCATGTCCATGCAGCTATTGTTACCCAGTTACCCGATGAGTTAGCAGAAGATTTCGAGAAGCTCAATCTGGGGATAGTTGCTCATACCGAAGGAATTACCATAGAAGTGGAACCTACCTTAGATCAAGAAATACGAAAGGGTCAGATCGATGATGCCAAAATTCAGGAGATCAAAGATCTAATAACTGGAGGTAGAGGCCCAGACTTCACGAAAGATGTGTAGGGCACAATATGGTTCATGGACCGGATTTGTGTTCCTGAGATCGACAGTCTTCGTGAAACCATATTGAAGGAGGCACATGACTCGGCTTACTCCATCCACCCTAGTAGTACCAAGATGTACCAGGACTTGAAGCAGAAGTATTGGTGGTATGGACTAAAGAAGGATGTTGCTTCGCATGTAGCACTATGTGATGTCTGCCAGAGGGTAAAAGCTGAACATCAAAGACCTGCTGGTTTACTACACCCGCTTAAGATACCTGAGTGGAAATGGGAAGAGATTGGCATGGACTTCATTGTTGGTCTACCCCGCACATCTACTGGGTATGACTCTATATGGGTAATTGTGGACATGCTAACTAAAGTAGCCCACTTTATTCCAGTGAATACCACATATTCAGGAGCCAGGCTAGCAGAGTTGTACATGGCACGGATTGTATGCTTACATGGTGTGCCTAAGAAGATTGTGTCAAACCGGGGATCATGGTTTACTTCTCGGTTTTGGCAGAAGTTGCACGAGTGCTTGGATACAAGATTGAATTTTAGTTCAGCCTACCATCCTCAAACTGATGGGCAGACCAAAAGGACCAACCAAGTACTAGAGGATACGTTAAGAGCTTGTGCTCTTAAACATGGAGACAGTTGGGATAAGAGTTTACCGTATGCGGAGTTCTCTTACAATAATAGCTACCAGGCCAGTTTGAAGATGTCATCGATTGCGGCTCTATATGGCAGAAAATGCAGGACTCCACTATATTGGGATCAAACTGGTGAAAGGCAGTTCTTTGGGCCAAAAATTATACACGAGGCAGAAGAACAAGTCCGGCAGATAAGGGAGAATTTGAGAACCGCACAGTCAAGGCAGAAAAGCTATGCTAATACCCGGAGAAGATTATTAGAGTTTAAGGAGGGTGATCACGTATATTTGAAGGTGTCACCGATCCGGGGTATGAGGAGATTTAAAGTCAAAGGGAAATAGTCCCCTCGCTTTATTGAACCCTTCTTAATCCTAAAGCGAGTGGGAGAGGTTGCATATCAACTGGAACTACCTGATCATCTTGCGGATGTACATGATGTCTTCCATGTATCACAATTGAAGAAGTGTCTCAGGGTACCCGAAGAGCAGCTACCAATGGAGGATCTTAGTGTTCAAGATGACCTGACTTATACGGAATATCCTATCAAGATTCTTGATACTCTGACTCGTGTCACAAGGAGTAAAGTGATTAAAATGTGCAAAGTGCAATGGAGTCACCATGGAGAAGATGAAGCTACTTGGAAGAGAGAAGAAGAACTTCGAGTTGACTTTCCCCACCTCTTTCCTAGTCCATCTTAATCTCGAGGACGAGATTCTTTGTAAGTGGGGTAGGATTTGTAATACCCAACTTTGGATTATAAAAGAAAAGAATAAATCTTTATGTGTATTGTACCTTTTCATTCATGAGAATTATTAGGAGACATAGATAAAGTGGATAATTCCTCAATAAAATGTGCATCATGCTGGAGTTTAGTTGTTTGTGCATTTAACAAAATAGTAATATGGATAAAAAGATAATAATGAGTTGAGAATTTGGATTTAACCCCAAAAGTGCAAATTGGGGAAAATTGGAAATAATATAGAAAGAGAGAAATACTATATAAAACAAAATAAAATTTATAAATAAATAAATAATTACCATACTATGTTCAAACTGAACATTTAATGTGAAGAGGAATTTGTCACACACTTTGAATTTAAAATGGAATTTAAGTTGGATTTGGAAATAAAATTAAAGAGAAAAGGAGCAGAAAATAAAAAGGAAAAGAAATAGGAAATTGGAAAATGGCGCCTGGGCCTAATCTCCTTTCGGCCCAGCCGAACCAAACTTCGCGCGGCCCAAGTCCTCATATCGCGCGCGCTCCGGCTGACACGCGAGCCCCACCGTTCTGTCGCCATGTATTGCAACTGCGCAGGGGTCGCTGGGGGCGGGGTCCCACCTGGCTAGCACGCGCCTTCGCGGGCGGGACGCTCACGCATGGGGCCATGCGGTCAGGACCGTCGTCCCCGCAAGATTCGCGGGCGAGCTCAACGGAACCCGTGGAATTCGCGCAGCTGGTGGCTCGCTCCGTGTATAAAACGATTATGCAGCCGACGGGGGGCCCGATGCTTCAAAACCCTAGCTGCCCGAAGTACCTTGGTCACAGTTAACGGCCCCAATGGGAGAACACGGAGGGAGAGTGAGAGAGGAGTTTGCCACGGGGGCCAACCGTGTCTGGCTGTCCTTCGGGCGTCGATTGGGGGCCCTTGCCGCGGCGTCAGGGCCTTGGGGTGGTTTCCAGGGCCTCCTCATCCGAATCCGGTTACTGGTGTGTCAGCAATTGCTCACCGGAGGTTGATCTCCACCGTGGGGCAACCGAGCACCGTGGGCGGCATCGCACTCTCCACCACAGCTGGTATGGTTACCCTCATCTAATTCGCATTAGTCTAAGCATCGTATTTAATCGGGTGGCGGGAAAATTTGTGTTTCGAATCGGGGGCTCGCTCGCGTCGATGAGTTGCGCCGCCATGGCCGTAAGGGTGCCGCCGTTGGTGACGCCGCATTAGGGAAGATGCTCGGGCACCATTGGATTCCCCGTCAACGGCCACGATAGGAATCTGCGTACCGATTCGGTCGAGTCGATCTCGGCCGGAGATCAGCGGTTGTATGGGCGAGGGGGAAACAGACTTGCGGACCATTGGATCGGTATCCAGCGCCCGTGGGTTCATACCGGTTCGCAATCTAATCTGAACCACACACTTGTGATCAGATGGCTGGGAATTAACGATACCCCTTCGCGATGTCTGTTTTGTTAAAAAGTCCTTGAGCTTTAGGGAAAACAAACCGCGGTCCGTCCTGGTGTTTACTGAGTCTGTGTAGATTTTGCGAATTAGCTATGCACCTTTCTGGAATTTGACGCGCAGTCCAGAGAGCAATGAAAATAGAAAAATAATTATAGAAATTGATTTTTAATACAAAAATAATTCTAGAAAATTGTATAATTCATATTAAATTCATTTTAACTCCAAATTGATCCATTCCAGTTACATTAATTTTGTTTTAATATTGTCTATCAACTAGTAACACTGTTTAGCCATGTAACTTGGAATAAAATTGTTCACTTGAATTAATCTATTCTTAGTGCTTAATAACTTTAGAAATTCATAACTAAATAACCATAATTCAAAATTTAGTAATTCTTGTTCATACGATCTCGTTACGCAGCGTAGAATATTATCATGCATTATGTTCTATTGTTTGGTGTGATGTTAATTTTTGCTATACCATGTTTGTTTGTATTGATGCTAGTAGATGAGCCAGCCACTGAGGATCAGGGGTTCAGCAGGTGAAGACTACTGAGCATGAGCTTGTTGAAGGCAAGTTGTGCCCTTGATCACTTCTTTTTACCTAGTCATGTTCTTACTAATCATAATGATCTGCATAGGTTAATTTTGATGGGACCCAATAGGTTACCCTAGTTTGACTATCTTTATACCTTGATTCCACTGAACTTTTTGGGTAGTACTTACTATTGCTTAATGTGGTTTTGGGTATGGAGATACATATTATTCATGATCACACTTTTATTATCAATTTGTTATTTACTGTTCATGATAAGATCATTATGTTAATTGGAACATGGAGCGACCACCCGGAAAAATAGTGCTACCACAAGGGTGGTATGGGACGCCCTTGGTTGACTAACTAGGAAAGCCAGTGGAGGACTACCTTATCCGAAAGGGGCAAGGGCAGTAGGGGAGTGGTCAGTGTAGGGAGGTCCTTGGGTTGATTTTGCTGCGATGGCGGTCAGGCGAGGGATCCCTACATTGGAGCTTCCTAGAAACTGTAGTGGGTTTTCTGAAGCTAGTGGAACTTTGTAAAGGCCTCATAGTGTTACTCTGCCTTGCTTCCTTGGTAGAGGTGTATGGAATTCATGACCCTTGGCAGATGGGTAACATGACTTGTGGGTAAAGATGTGCAACCTCTGTAGAGTGTAAAACTGGTATACTAGCCGTGCTCACGGTCATGAGCAGCTCAGACCCTCACATGATTAATTTATGGAATTAAATTCAATTTGTCATCTGCATCGCATTGGAATTATTTATTATTACTTTTATTTATTATTAATATGGTTTGGTTTTTATTTCACTTAGTAATTGCTAATAAAATTTTGACCAACTTATAAAAGCAATGTTCAGCTTCAACCTTTATTCTGTTGATCAGCCTTACATATCACATGAAATCCCACCTTTGGTGAGTTCATGCACATTATTCCCCACAACTTGTTGAGCTATGATCTTTTGTGAGCTCACTCTTGCGATATATAACCCCCCACAGGTGAAGAGCAGGTGGTCGAAGAGGAGCCGCACAACGAGGAGTTCGACTTGATCTAGGTGGTGTCTCCCAGTCAACTTTGTGGCGCCAGAGAAATAATATTTAGTTTGTTTTATATTTATCATTTATTTTGTAAGACTTCCGCTATGTAATAAGTACATTTATGATATTTATGATATTTATCTCTATGCTCTCTGTTATTATATGTGTTGTTCTTCTTTGGCGCACATATGAGACGCACCCGACTTTATCCCTTAAATCCGGGTGTGACAGTTTGGTAGCTCCTAATATCATGAAACTTGTTTTGTTGCTTCCTTATGAAATGCTCTGCCTATTAGATCTATAAGTTGGCATGTTTTAGTAGAAAGTTGCTGCTGTAGAAATTCGTATTTAAAAGAGATTTATAAAATAAATGAACTTGCTTCTCTCCATAGTTTTAATTTAAAATTTTCGAAAATGATGAGACTTGTTTTGTTAGTTATATGGTGTCATACCCTAGCTATGAAAAATATAAAACCAATATGTTTTTTACTGTTTTCTTGGTGTGTCAATTAAAATATGTTAAATAGAAAAAAAGATGATTGATTTGCTTGTTATTTTGGATCTGTAGCTATATTGCTCTAAATGATTTGAAATTTTTACAGTAGACTCTATGTATGTTGCTTGGTGACTGGTAAAGATTTCATGATTTATGGTGCAGGTATCACTGAGTTAGTGATTTAACTTGTTGGATGCACATTTAGTAGATTTAAATGATTTAAAAATAATATATAGATGTAAAAATGAGAAATGGTGTCCCACGGTCTTTGAATGATGTTATAGTAGTCTAAGGAATCTTATTGTGGTCAGGCATCCACAGAATAATTAGTTTTAGATTCAATTTGCTCTCACATGCTTTATTGCATTAGCAATTTGTCATTTTTGTAGTAATTAATATATATAACCTGAGAATGTAAATTTTGTACATTAGTCATGAATTGTTATTACCTATACCTCATAAAAATCCTAGCCCAAATTAAATAGTCTAATATGACGCTAAAATAATACCCATTATATAATTATAAGAAGAGCTAGTGAAGGATGAAAAGTAAGCAAACCATGCATGTCTCTTGGTATGCTTGAGTTGTACATTGATATCGATTAGAGGATGTATGGTTTTGTCACGGTAATTTAGAGCAAGGTAATCTTGTGGTGCTTCACCATAATCTTGCTTGGTAGTCAAGTTGAGTATTGTTGCCATGAGTTGAAATTGTTTCATATATGTTTTCTGTTGGGATGATGATTTACTGAAGTAAATTATGTTTTCTGAAGATGCGTCCTATACAAATGTTGTAGTTAAATTCTACATATAGCTTGTACTAAAATTTCATGAGTTTAGGCTTAATTGTTTAGGAGTTGTGCTTGCAGCAAGATCGCTTTCATGTTTTTGCTTGTTTTTGTACGAATCTGAATAATTGCATTGTTTAACCAAGTTAAACCTAGAATCACTTAATAATGATATTAGAAGAGTTGTAGTAATCTTCCTAAGCTTTCTAAAAAATCTAGAAGCACATTTATTGGATATATAGAACTCTACTTATGACTGTTTAAAGTTGCAGCTTGAAATCTGTCTAAACCTGAACAGACATGCTTCTTGGTGATGTTTGAGCTAGTTAACTCTCAAATCACCTTAAGATGATCATAAAAAAGTTGTAGATAACTTACATATCTTGCTTGTATTAAAATTTCATTACTATAGTCCTGATAGTTTAAGAGTTATAAATTTTACAAAATGATTGTTGTGTGATGTCCACTGTCTGGACAGATTTCGAAAACTGTATTGTTTGGGTTAATTAAAATTGGAACCACTTCTTGGTAATTATAAAAGTTATATATTACTTTTACTAATCTTTCCAAAAAGTTTTGGATCATCCTTTTTGGTGGTCTAAAGGTCAAGTTATAGTTGTTTGAAGTGTGAAGATTGAATTTGTCTAAACCTGGACAACAAGGCCTTCCTAGTGTCTTTTACTCTTGATACATATTAAATCAACCTGAGATGTTCATAAATGATTGTCTTTCTATAAAGTCTAGGACCACTTGGTTTGCATGCATGAGTCTTTAGTTATGAATTTTCACAAGTCTGAATTTGTCCAAATCTGGACAGAGCTGTCATTATAGTACTATTTAACCTTGCTAAGTGTCTACTCATATTGAGATGACAATACCAAAGTTGTAGAGCATTTATTAGACTTTCAAAAAAGTATTTGTTCTCTATTTTTGGATTAATATCTTGTGAGTTATGACTGAAACAAGTAACTACTGTGTGTTGTCCTAAACATATTAGTTGTGATTGATTGCTCTACTCTGTTGTGTTTGTCTTGAGTGATTGCTTGCAAGTTTTGGTTTTGAGTGAATATGAGTAATAATGATAGTAACTAATATAATTGGGTTAGACATAAGTAACTAGTGCATGTCTCCCTATGTAGTAAATTAAATTATTGAAGTCTAGTAAGTCATCAGCTTCAACCAACGTTATTTTAGCAAGTGTAGTTATATGGGTAAGAAACACAATTAATGATATGATACCATTTCTAATAATTGCGCTGCTAACCTGAGTAGTACTAAATAAACAACCTGATTAGACTAGTATAAAAGGGCATTAGGATTAGGCTATCACGTTTTGTGTGTTCTCTTGAGAGTGTGCTTGCATTAGAATATTGTGAATGATTAAATAACCCAATTAAGTGATTAATCTTTTTAACTAAGTCTATCTATATAGAAGTCATAGCGAAATTATGTGTACTTAAGTAGTTTAACATTAAGTAACCAATGAAGGATTAAAGTGATCATGGTAAATGCTTGTGCTTGTGATGGTATGTTTGTGTTGGATAATTATAGGAAATGTTCATCGTCCTTCCAGTAGTGTTGATGGCATACGTCGTATGACGTGTAGTTAGCTAGCGGTAGTGTGTGTGGTTGCTCGCGATATCTCGCTATTTAGTGTTTAGTTCACTATCGTGTGTTTTGGGATTGTCTTGTGCTACTTTCATCATATTCATACATATGCAACCTGCAACTCATTTAGGACTGAGAGAGGATGATCGTGTGAAGTGAAGTGGTGCCAACCACAAGATACAGCTGATGGACAACACGAAGAAGGACGGATGAGACAAGCACCAAGAAAGAAGATGCTCGCCAAGAGGGTGTCATCTAGCGAACACTATATAGTGTTGGAATCCAGACAAGCACCGGTTTTTTGCATAACCATTATATATGCTATTTTACTGCACTTAATGTTTGTAGGCTTGTACCGTGCACTTAAGCGTAGGAATTGCTTGAAACCTTAGTTGCATGAACTAAGGATTCCTTTTGAGATGGATACTAGTATGCTAGCTTGAGTAGCTACTATGCTAATTAAGGATCTCGGTAGAAGTCGAGTGATTTTTGTAGCACTCGCACGAGGTTAGAACTTGGTTGTATCCATTTTGATAACAGAATGATGATGGTCTGTGGACACGGATCCATGGGGATGCGTTGTCTATGAGACGAAATTGGAATAAGGATTAATGTCGGATACATGTGTCAAGCGTTTGAATGTACTAAGCACATGTCGGGAAATATGGTAACCAATAAGCCTAGTACCTGATTGAACCTGCCCGCAGACTTTACTCCTCATTGGACCTGAGACGGAGTCTCCCATTCTAGATGTGGCAGGTACAAGTGCGGTCACTGCACGACGGTGGCCGGGTCAGTGGAGCATTGTATGCCAAGGCCGTGAGCCCTGTTCTGTTGCCAAGGAATCAATGGGGATGGTTGTCGTGTGTGGGGATGGAGTGCTCTGACATGTCATGTGTTTAGGTTTACCTTGCAAGGTTAAAACTCGATTCGAATTGTCTGCTTCTCATAGCTAATGAGACTGCTTGATCCATTGAATTGCATTGAGTAATAAGTGGAATTGAGGTTACTGGCAAAAGATGTTGATTGACATAATGTTTGATACCATGTGTGGATAGTTAGGTGCTCATCTAGTCTAAATTATTATTCTAGAACTTGAAAAGCTAAAACTTGTTTTAGACTCAGCTAGTGCTTTTGGCAAACCAAACCCCCTCAGCCAAACAGTTTCATGGTCTAGAGGTAGAGGAGTAGACTCCTCACACCGGGTAAGTCTGGCTGAGTATTATTATACTCAGCCTTGCTTGTGGCATAATTTTACAGGTACTCCTTGGATGAATTGGTTGATGGTGTGACTTGGCCTCCATCCCTACCACCGGGATAGACAGACGAGTGGGTTACTGCTTCGGCAGGAGAGGACCAGGTGGAGTAGAGTGGCCAGGCTTCACCATGTTTCTCGGTTTTCTCCGTTAGTTATTTTCCGCTGCATTAAAAACTATGGTTACTTATTTTGAAACTCTAATAATGTAATCACTAATGATACTTCTTAAATTTGTGGTATTATGCTTTATTGTATTCCTCTGTGTCTCACCTTTGAGTGAGCTAGTGGTACTCCATCCTTAGTAAGTGGCTTTATCGGACTAGATCCGAGGAATTGATAGCTTATTCCGATTTAAGTGTGTCGTTGCCTTCAAGGCGAGACTCGGGCACTTAAGCTGGAGTAATCTGGGCGGTTCTGCCACACTCAAGCTAAATTAGATAGCGGATGCACAAACCACATGACAAGGGAGAAGCGGATGTCTTCTTCCTACATCAAGAACAAGGATTCCCAAGACTATATAATCTTTGGTGATGGGAATCAAGGCAAGGTAAAGCGGTTAGGTAAAATTGCCATAACTACTGATCATTATGTTTCAAATGTTTTTCTGGTAGAAGCGCTAGGTTATAAATTGCTTTCGTTAGTCAGCTTTGTTCTATTAGTTATAATTGCTTATTCACTAATGTAGATGTTAATGTCTTTAGAAGATGTAATAGTTCAATAGCTTCTAAAGGTGTATTAGAGGGCAAGCTTTATTTAGTAGATTTTTCGAAAGATAATGCTGATCTTGATGCATGTTTAATTGCTAAGAACAACACGAGTTGGTTATGGCATCATCGTCTAGCACATGTTGGAATGAAGAACCTTCATAAACTTATAAAGGGAGAACATGTGTTAGGACCAACTGATGTCTGTTTTAAGAAAGACAGACCTTCTGTAGCTTGTCAAGCGGGAAAGCAAGTTGGTTCAAGTCATCTAAGCAAAATGTAATGACGACATCAAGACCACTAGAGCTTCTCCATATGGACCTATTCGACCTTGTTGCTTACCTTAGCATCGGTGGAGGTAAGTATGGTGTTTTATTGTAGATGACTACACTCTCTTCACTTGGGTATTCATCTTGCAGAATAAATTTGAAACCCAAGGGACTCTCAAGCGATTCTTAAGGCGATCTCAAAAGGAGTTCGACTTGAGGAATAAAAAGATCAGAAACGACAACAACACAGAGTTCAAGAACCTACAGGTAGAAGAGTACCTTGAGGAGGAAGGCATCAAGCACGAGTTTTCTGCCCCCTACATACCACAACAAAATGGAGTGGTGGAAAGGAAGAATAGGACACTCATCGGCATGGTGAGGACAATGCTTGGAGAATACAAGACGTTGGATCAGTTTTGGGCAGAAGCTCCCAACTCAACTTGCCACACCATAAACCGGTTGTACCAGTACCACCTCCTCAAGAAGACTGCATACGAACTCCTAACTGGTAACAAACCCAATGTTTCATATTTTTTATTATTTGGGAGCAAATGTTACATTTTGGTAAAGAAAGGTAGGAATTCAAAATTTCCTCCCAAAGTCGTAGACGAGTTTTACTAGGTTATGATTCAAATACAAGAGCATATAGGGTATTCAACAAATCCTCTAGACTTGTTGAAGTCACTAGTGATGTTGTGTATTTGATGAGACTAATGGCTCTTCAAGAGAGCAAGTTGATCTTGATGACATAGATGAGGAGGAGGTTCCAACAACCTATAACACCCTAAAAATTATTTTAGGATTTAGAAAAGACTCTCCAAAAAATTAAAAATAAAAATGTCATTAACCAGAATATTCTTTCTTTTCAAAATTATGGTTAAATAGTAATAATAAATGGTTCAAACTCATGTAGAACTTTTATAACTAGATGTTGAATTTGAACTAAGAAGATATGAAACAAATGAGAAGATCATAACATGAGTTAAGCTATTGAGTACTATCTTTATGAATGTCCTCTAAGAAAAGCCTTAAAAATTTAAGTATCCTTTAATAAATATTATGCCTTAGAAGATTATTTTTAGAGAAAGTATTTTTGCGCATGAATTTCGTATTTAAAGGCATATGTTTAAATAGGTGAATAAATAAATTCATTAAACAAGTTATGTCTTGCATTCATGCTGGAGTACCTTTTGATTGTGCATCTAAATCAAAAGTTCGCAATTCCAACTAGGATGGATTTTGAAGACTTGAATTGAAATCTAAAATAGAATAAAAAAGGAAGAAAACCCCTCAGACCAGCCCACCCTAACGTCACACGTCGGCCCAGCCTAATTTTCTCCTGCGTAGCCCAACTCACGCCTCACATTGGCGCTGACATGTGGGCCCAATCAGGCAGCCTTCGCGCGCGTGCCTCCGCTAACGCCTCTGCTTACTGGCACGCGGGCCCAAGCCTCTAGACACACCTTCCCCTTCGTGCACGCATGAACAACTGACGCCATGGATCCCGCGCGGGATTCGTAAGGCAGTTCCAACCTCCTAACCAGGATCTCCTCGCTTGGGTATATAAGGTGAACGCTGCCCCGATGACCCTCCACCCATAAACCGAAATCGGAGCTAGGCGCGGAGAGCAAAGAAGTACGTCGTCGGCAGTGCCGAAGGGAAGATGGTGCCGCCATCTTCGGTCCACCTTCGGACTTTGGCTAGGGAGCTCCACTGCGACACGCAGTGCGTGGTGGTATTGAGCCCAAGCGCGGTGGACTACAGGAGTGAACGGAATCCCTAAGGCCTTGTTCGTTTGTGCTGGATTGGTGGGTCAGAACAAATCCTAACCGGATTGCTTCTCTAATTTATATAAACTTTGATTAGCTGGAATGATTCTGGGTCCAATTTGACACAAACGACAAGGCCTAACCAGAATTGGGGATCTGCCAAGGATCCGCGTGCTGCCACAGGTGGCCCTGCTGCCGCCTCCATTGTCAGTGAGGTATCATGTCCCGTTTGTGGCATCGCTTCCTCTTGGTTTTGCATCGGATATTGAGCATGTGGAGCACAGGGCATCAGGTTGTGTGCGTGCTCGTCGGCGAGCACCACCGTGAGCTCTACGCCGCCATGTTTTCGTGTCTGGGGTAGGTGAGGGGAGAGGAGGGTGCTCTGATCGTAGATCTATCAGTCTACGGACAAGATCATATCACAGTAAAAAGGTTCGGTGACATCAAATTGAGTCCATCGGAGCTTTGGCAGAGGGTCACGATTAAATTTCTTGCCTATCGTTTCGGATGGGGGGATCACAGCGGTAGATCAGAACATGGAGTGTTGAGTGGCGAGCTTGGTGCTTTAATATCTAGAGCGTTGATCCTCAATCCGATGGCTTATGTTTTTCGTACTGGTTCGAGTTAGGTAGAGTCTAATCCAAGCCGTTTATGGGCGATCTAACAGTCGTCCTGTGAAAATACCCCTTCGCAGTGGTAATTTGCTTAAGAGCCCCTATCCTTTCTCCATATAAAACTGTCGTCCACGCATAGGTAAATACCATTACATCCAGGTCCCAGAATTTTGTAAAATAACCCCTAACTTTATAAAGAAATTCTAGAAATTGATTTATAATATAAAAGTAAATATAGAGGGTTAGAAAAATCATATCTTCCGTGTTTTAGCTCTGTTTTAACATATTCGAGTTGCGTTAACTTTATGATAATATTTTTTACACAGTAACAACATTAATTGTACCCTATTAGATATTTATTAGTAGATTAATCTTGTTAATCAAAGTTAATCTATCTATAATTATAATCTGACTGAAATATAATCTATGATCAAGTCATAACTAAGATTAAAGATGAATTAGTTATTTCTTTAAGTATATTTTTCTCATATGATTTACATTAATCAACATAGCATATAGTTTTTATCACGAAAATCTTCTGAAAACCATATCTTTTTAACCGTAACTCCGATTTTAGTGGTTCACAAACCTACGGTCTCATAGCGACACATAGAATATTATGACGCTGTTTCTTCCCATGTTTGGTGTAATGTTATTTTTATGTACTCCTTGTCTATTTGTATGTATTGCTAAGAGTAGCAGCGAGGTCACGAGAAACCCGAAGACAACTTGGTGAAGTACCTGGGGTTGCACCAATAAGGCAAGTTATGCCCTTGATCACTCTTTTTTACCTAATAATGTTCTCTATTAATCACTGTGACATACTTAGGTTAACTTGATGGGACCTAATAGGTTTCTCTAGTTTTGTTTACCCCATACCTTGCAAACAACTGAACTATTGGGTAGTCTTTCTATTGCACTACCTGGTTTTGGGATCAATGCTACATCTGAATTATGATCATGTTCCAATTTTGTTGTTGGTTTAATTATTGTTCATGACAAGATTATTGTGATAATTAGAACATGGAGCTTAACTTGAGATAACAGTGCTACCACAAGGGTGGAATGGGACGCCCTTGGCTAAGTAATTAGGAAAGCTAGGGAGAGATTACCTTACCCGAAAGGGGCAAGCGGGGAGGCGTCGCTACAAAGCTGTTGGGGACTTGTTCTCAAATGCTATGAATTAAGAACAAGGCAACACAAAAATAGGTTAATGTTTAATGCCCTTCGTCCTTCGAAACATTATTTTCCCTAAGGATATAACGATCTTCGGATGAAGGTTATGAAGGACGTACCTTCATCATCACATCATATATCAATGAAAGACGAAACATAGGAAACTGTCACACCCGGCTTTAAGGAACATAGCCAGGTGCATCTCATACATGCGCCAAGAAGATAACATATATAATAACAGAGTGTATAGAGATAAATGTTACAATAACATCAGAGTACATATTACATAGCAAAAGTCTTATTAAAAATTAAAAGATAAATATAAAACGAACTAAGGATCATCCTTGGCGCAAAGTCAACTGGGGGAAACGCCACCTAGATCAGATCAAACCCCTCGCTTTGTGGCTCCTCCTGAACCACCTGTTCTTCTCCTGTGGGGGGGTGTGAGACAGCAAGGGTGAGCTCACACATGATCATCGCTCAACAAGTTGTGGGGAATAATGTGGCATGAACTCACCAAAGGTGGGAGTTCATGTAATGTGTAAGGCTGATCAACAATAGGGGTTAAAGCTGAGCATTGCTTTTAATAAGTTGGTCAAATTTTATTAGCAGTTACTAAGTGTAAGTAAATACCAAACCATAATAAATAATAGAACAAAATTAATAATAAACCCCATGCAAATGCATATGACAATTTGAGTTTAGGTTCCATAATTTAATCATCAGAGAGTCCTGAGCTGCTCGTGACCGTGAGCTCGGCTAGTATACCAGTTTTACACTCTGCAGAGGTTGTACCCTTTACCCACAAGTCGTGTTTCCCATGTCGCCAGGGCTAGCTAGACCCTTAGACACTACCGAGGTGAATGGCTAGGGATCCACTACGAGGCCTTTACAAAGTTCCACTAGCTTCCGAAAACCCGCTACAGTTTATGGGAAGAGCACTTGCAAGAATCCCCCGTCTGACCGCCATCGCAGCAAAATCAACCCGAGAACCTCCTTGCATGCAATCCCCTACTGCCCTTGTCCCTTTCAGGTAAGGTAGTCTTCCACTAGCTTTCCTAGTTAGTTGGCCAAGGGCGTCCCATTAAACCCTTGCGGTGGCACGTGTTTCTCAAGTTAAGCTCCATGTTCCAATTAACATTTAATGATCTTGACATGAACATAAATAGAATAACACAATAATTGGAACATGGATATAATAAAATATTATCCCAAAACCATGTAAAGCAATAGCAAAACTACCTAAGTGATTCAGGGATAACAAGGTAAAATGGAATAACAATCTAGGATGACCTATTGGGTCCCATCAAAATTAAACCTATGCATGGCAGATGATTATAAAGAACATTATTGGGTAACAAAAGTGGTCAAGGGCACAACTTGCCTTCAATGAGCTCCTGCTCAGCTACTTCTATCTACTCACCAGGATCCTCAGTAGCTTGATCGTCTACTCGCCACAGTACAAACAAGCACAGGATATAGAGAAAATCAACATCACACCAAACATGTAAACAAAATATACAGTAATAATCTACACATTAAAATAAAATCCTAGGAACAGAAATCATAATTTTTGGAGTTATAGATTTTTAGATATGAATTTCCAAATGTTTTATGTGCTTAAAATAGGATTAAGTGAGAATTAAATTTTCTTACTGTTTTCATTATAAAACAGAGACTCTAAGTGATAGATAATAAAATTACAAAATTTTAGAAACTGGAATGGAGTAATTTGGAGTTCATATGCATTTTCTATGAATTATTGAAGTTCTAGCAATTATTTTCCTATTAAAAATCCATTTATAAATTATTTTCTCTGGTTGTATAATGTTCTGGACTGGGCCTCAAAATCTGAGAACAGCAGGGGGCTCGGTGCAAGTTTCCTAAGACACAGGGAACAGGGTCCCTGGACGGCGGGTTGATTTCTTTTAACCACAGGGTCTCTTTAGCAAAAGGAGCAGGCCAAAGGGGTATCTCGAGTCTACAACCGTTCGATTAGAAACAAACGGTCCAGATTGGCTCTGTTATTAACTGAACCGGTACATAATCCAGACCGTTGGATCAACTCTCTACGCTCCGGATTCGAAGTAACCTAGATCCTTTATCGCGCGTTAGATTGACATCCAACGGCGGGGATAAACCCAGGCCGAACCGGATGCCACGCTTAATCCTAGCCGCCCAACTTGCATCCAACGGAGCAGGATGCTCCTCCTTCATCTGTCTCACCACGGTGAACAGAGCGCCCAGAGCAGCCGTGGCGGTGCCGCGCCCTTCCTACGCGGCGGCGCCATTGCCGGAAACCGAAATTCCTCGATCCCAGCCGCCGAGCCTAAGTCTAATGCCTCCAATCGCATGCACGAGTGATTTCGAAACAACACATGAGCACGTACCGGCCTACGACGATCCGAGTAACTCCGCCCACAGCGCTGCAGTGACTTCACCGCGACGAGGACGAATTGGAGGCGCCCGATCGCTCGCCCTCCTTGATTCCGCCACGAGCGCGATCAGGACGATCCGGTGGAGCTCCATGACACAACCCCGAGCACCAGTCGACGGTATACGACGCGGTTGGCAACGGCGCACGCCACCAATTGCACTGGTCAAACTCGATTTCCGCCCCCAAATCAGCTGTGGTTCCACGACAAGGTTGCGGAGGTGGATGGATGGGCTGCCAGCGACCCCGTTACCCCATATAGGGACGGCACAGTCGATCGTGGAGCAACGGACTCCGCAGGCGCCGGTGTGAGTCCGCCATTCACGGCAAGGTGGTTTATCCGCGGCTGACAGCATGGGCCCGAAGGACAGAGAGAGACACAACGCACACGGACGCAACAGAAGCAGTGGCGCTAGGGGATCAGCTGGCGAAGCGGGCCCGCGCGACAGTGGGGGATCAGTTGAGACGGCGCGCGGCAGAGTAAAAAGGGGAGTGGGCCGCGCGGTGCAATTTCCTGAGTGGGCCGAATAGGGTGGAGTTGGCCCATGATGCCTTTTATTCTTTTCTGTTTTATGCTATAATTTCTTTCCTTCATTTCCAAGTTCATTTTGAATTTCGAATTTGAATTCAAACTTGTTCCACATCATATTGTGAAGTTTATAAATACCTCTTTTAGGAATATAATTATATATTTATTATTTATATTATCATAGCCTCTTTTTTGTCTCTCTTTTCTCTATTCTAAGATTTCTTTTAGATCTCAAATTCCACTTTGGACTTTACTATATTTCTTTTATATTATTTTTATTTTGTCACAAATAATGCACACAAAATAAAACCTCAGCATGATGCATAAATTAATGGTACGTCTTTTATTAATTTCTTGTTTCTAATGTGGTGTTCACATGTGTAAATGGATAGAGGCAATACATGTGAGGGAGACAATCTCATTTCTTATGCTTTTACAAATCTGGGTATTACAAATCCTACCCCCCTTAAAAATAATCACGTCCTCGAGATTTTAGGAAGATCTAGGGAAAAGGTGGGGAAAATCTATGTGAAGCTCTTCTTCTCTTTCCCAGGTTGCTTCATCTTCTCCATGGTGGCTCCATTGTACTTTGCACATCTTTATCACCTTATTCCTTGTAACTCGAGTCAATGTATCCAAAATCTTGATCGGGTACTCCGTGTAAGTCAAATCACCCTGAACACTGAGCTCTTCCATTGGTAACTGTTCCTCAGGGACACGGAGACACTTCTTAAGTTGAGACACGTGAAACACATTATGCACATCCGACAGACTATCAGGTAGCTCGAGTTGGTATGCCATCTCCCCAACTCGCTTAAAGATCAAGAATGGTCCAATATAGCGAGGGGACAATTTGCCCTTAACTTTGAATCTCCTCATTCCACGAAGTGGTGACACCTTGAGATACACATAAATACATAATCTCCTTCTTCAAATTCCAGTGGCCTTCTTCTATTATCAGCATAGCTCTTTTGCCTGGTTTGAGCTACCCTCAAATTCTCTCGAATTATACGGACTTGTTCTTCTGCTTCTTGAATCAATTCAGGCCCAAAGAACTGTCTTTCTCCAGTCTGATCCCAATATAGAGGAGTCCTGCATTTCCTGCCATATAGAGCCTCAAAAGGTGACATTTTCAGGCTGGCCTGATAGCTATTGTTATATGAGAACTCAGCATAAGGTAAACTTTTATCCCAACTTCCTCCATGCTGAAGGGCACATGCTCTCAACATATCTTCCAATACTTGATTAGTCCTTTCAATCTGTCCATCAGTCTGAGGGTGATAAGCCGTACTGAAATTCAACTTCGTGCTCATGTTCTCATGAAAGCTTCTCCAAAATCTTGAGGTAAACTGCGAACCTCGATCAGACACGATTTTCTTTGGTACTCCATGTAAACATACAATCCGAGCCATATATAACTCTGCCAGCTGTGAACCTTTATAAGTAGTCTTGACAAGAATGAAGTGAGCCACTTTAGTCAATCTATCCACAATCACTCATATAGCATCATATCCTTTCTGGGTGCGAGGCAAACCAGTAATGAAATCCATACCAATCTCTTCCCACTTCCACTCGGGTATCTTCAGTGGGTGTAGTAGTCCAGCTGGCCTCTGATGTTCAGCCTTAACTCTTTGACATACATCGCACATAGACACATGTGCAGCCACATCTCTCTTCAATCCATACCACCAATACTTCCGCTTCAAATCCTGATACATCTAGGTACTACCAGGATGAATAGAATAATCCGAATCATGGGCCTCTTTTAAAATAGTCTCTCGAAGGCTTTCAATATCAGGAACACACATCCTGTCCTTGAACCATACAGTGCCCTGCTCATCTTCCGTGAATTCCGAACCTCGACCTTCAGTAATCAAATCCTTAATCTCTTGTATTTTTGCATCACCAATTTGTCCTTTGCGGATTTCTTGCTCCAAAGTAGGTTCCACATCAATAGTAACTCCTTCAGTATGAGCAACTATCCCTAGGTTAAGTCTCCTGAAATCCTCAACAATCTCATCGGGTAGCTGGGCAACAATAGCTGAATGAACATGCTCCTTGCGACTCAAGGCATCTGCAACCAAATTTGCCTTGCCCGGGTGATAGTGAATCTCCAAATCATAATCCTTAATAAGCTCCAACCAACGGTGTTGCCTAAGGTTGAGATCCTTCTAAGTGAATATATACTTCAGACTCTTATGATCCGTGTACACTTGACACTTGGTTCCCATAATGTAGTGTCTCCAAATCTTAAGCGCATGCACAACGGCTGCCAATTCCAAGTCATGAGTGGGGTAGTTCAATTCATGTTTGCGTAACTGACGAGAAGCATAGGCAATCACATGTCCATCCTGCATGAGCACACATCCTAAGCCTTGGCCACATGCATCACAATAGATATCAAATCCTTTCTGTAGGTCTGGCATAACCAATACTGGTGGTGACATCAATTTCTTCAATTGATCAAAGCTGTCTTGGCACTTCTCGTCCCACTTAAATTCTCTTCCTTTCTCCAAAAGCGAAGTCATAGGTTTGGCAATCTTAGAAAATCCTTCAATAAATCTCCGATAATAGCCTACTAATCCCAAGAAACTCCGAATCTCAGTAAATGTAGTGGGTACTCTCCACTCCATTATCTCCTTGACCTTAGCAGGATCCATTGAAATTCCTCCATTAGAAATAATATGACCAAGAAATGGCACCTCGCCAATCCAAAACTCGCACTTGCTGAACTTGGCGTAGAGTTGATTACCTCGTAACTTCTATAGCACCAATCTCAGATGTTCCTCATGACCACTATCACTCTTGGAATAAATGAAAATATCGTTGATCTATCAGTCTACGGACAAGATCATATCACAGTAAAAAGGTTCGGTGACATCAAATCGAGTCCATCGGAGCTTTGGCAGAGGGTCACGATTAAATTTCTTGCCTATCGTTTCGGATGGGGGATCACAGCGGTAGATCAGAACTGGAGTGTTGAGTGGCGAGCTTGGTGCTTTAATATCTAGAGCGTTGATCCTCATTCCGATGGCTTATGTTTTTCGTACTGGTTCGAGTCAGGTAGAGTCTAATCCAAGCCGTTTATGGGCGATCTAACAGTCGTCCTGTGAAAATACCCCTTCGCAGTGGTAATTTGCTTAAGAGCCCCTATCCTTTCTCCATATAAAACTGTCGTCCACGCATAGGTAAAGACCATTACATCCAGGTCCCAGAATTTTGTAAAATAACCCCTAACTTTATAAAGAAATTCTAGAAATTGATTTATAATATAAAAGTAAATATAGAGGGTTAGAAAAATCATATCTTCCGTGTTTTAGCTCTGTTTTAACATATTCGAGTTGCGTTAACTTTATGATAATATTTTTTACATAGTAACAACATTAATTGTACCCTATTAGATATTTATTAGTAGATTAATCTTGTTAATCAAAGTTAATCTATCTATAATTATAATCTGACTGAAATATAATCTATCATCAAGTCATAACTTAGATTAAAGATGAATTAGTTATTTCTTTAAGTATATTTTTCTCATATGATTTACATTAATCAACATAGCATATAGTTTTTATCACGAAAATCTTCTGAAAACCATATCTTTTTAACCGTAACTCCGATTTTAGTGGTTCACGAACCTACGGTCTCATAGCGACACATAGAATATTATTACGTTGTTTCTTCGCATATTTGGTGTAAGGTTATTTTTATGTACTCCTTGTCTATTTGTATGTATTGCTAAGAGTAGCAGCGAGGTCACGAGAAACCCGAAGACAACTTGGTGAAGTACCTGGGGTTGCCCAAAAAGGCAAGTTATGCCCTTGATCACTCTTTTTTACCTAATAATGTTCTCTGTTAATCACTGTGACATACTTAGGTTAACTTGATGGGACCTAATAGGTTTCTCTAGTTTTGTTTACCCCATACCTTGCAAACAACTGAACTATTGGGTAGTCTTGCTATTGCACTACCTGGTTTTGGGATCAATGCTACATCTGAATTATGATCATGTTCCAATTTTGTTGTTGGTTTAATTATTGTTCATGACAAGATTATTGTGATAATTAGAACATGGAGCTTAACTTGAGATAACAGTGCTACCACAAGGGTGGAATGGGACGCCCTTGGCTAAGTAATTAGGAAAGCTAGGGAGAGATTACCTTACCCGAAAGGGGCAAGCGGGGAGGCGTCGCTACAAAGCTGTTGGGGACTTGTTCTCAATGCTATGAATTAAGAACAAGGCAACACAAAAATAGGTTAATGTTTAATGCCCTTCGTCCTTCGAAGCATTATTTTCCCTAAGGATATAACGATCTTCGGACGAAGGTTATGAAGGACGTACCTTCATCCTCACAGCATATATCAATGAAAGACGAAACATAGGAAACGTAAGAATTAACATGGATAGTCATGTGACACCTTTAATATATCTTGTATTATATAATCATGAATAAATAAGAATAATATTGAATTACATCTGTACCTTCGGCTTGACAGAAGACAAAAGTACAGGCGTGATGCACAAGCGAGTACAAGTCAGCGTGAACAGTACGGGGGTACTGTTCATCTATTTATAGGCATAGGACATAGCCTGTGTGAAATTACATTTATGCCCTTCATGTTTACTATTGGCTTAAGAACAATCTAACGGGGACTAGATAGCCCTTTCCTCCTTAAGTCGGTTCCTTTTTTGGCTACTGAGCCGAAGCTCCCTTATGCATAGCTTCGACGCTGGTTCAGCCTTCGTTTTGACCCTGCTGTCCATATCGTGTATAGCTTCATCCCGAATCTAAAGGTTCATGCACATGTATTATGCTTGGGAAACATTGTTAATCATGTTTTTGAGGACCTTCGGAAGACGAAGGCCGCCAACAGTAGCCCCTCGCAGTATTAATTTGTTATAACAACGAATTCAAACTGCGACGTGAATGAAGGCCTTAAGCCAAAGGTCCGAAAAAACACCTTCCCTTTGCTAGAATAGCAACAATCAATGACAGACGAGGCCCTCCAAGTTGCAGCGTGCTAAGCGTATAAATATGAACTCACACCAGCATCATTTGTTACATTGTTTCTGCTATTTGCACTATTTCTCTCAAGCTTTCAGTTCTTGCTTACTAGCTCTCGCTAGATTTTCAAGCTTCTTGAGCTTCGGTTTAAAGTCACATTTTCACCATGTCCGTGGAAAAATATCCAAGGAAAAGAAGGTTGTTGCGGAGACGAAACTGACTGAAGAGACGAAGTTGTTTGAGGAGAAGAAGGCTACGGATCCTTATATTGCTGGATTTATTGAATCGATGGCAAAGACAAACACAGAGAAGATTACTAAAGAGATACTGGAGGGTTTATCTGAAGATACTAGTGACAGTGATAGCTATGATGTGGAAAGTGGAGACGAAGATTCTGAAGATCGGCCCTGGTGGCCAAGCCATACAATCTTCGGAAAATCAACGATTAAACAGAATCATCTTGACAACATGAGAGGAAGGTATTTTCGAGACATGTCTATCGTGAGGGTTGGCGGAGACAACACCGCCCCTACCCCTAAGGAAAATGAGGTTGTTATTTTCCGAAGCTTTGTCAAGGCTGGTCTCCGGTTTCCCTTGAGAAAGTTTGTAGTTGAAGTGCTGAAGATCTTCCTTCACCAGATCACCCCCGAAGCTATAATGAGGATGGGGATTTTTGTCTAGGCTGCGAGGAGTCAGGGGCTAGAGCCAAGCGCGAAGTGCTTCTGCAGTATGCACGAACTCTTTTATAAGACAAAGGCTACTAGCAAATAACAGTACCACAACAACTTCGATTGTTATGGATTTATTGCTCGTCCCAACGCAAGCTACCCAGCGCCAACTTTTCGGAAGAGGTGGCCCAGAGCCTGGATGGAAGAGTGGTTTTATGTGAAGAATGATCTAAGGGCAAGAGAAGGCATTAAAGAAGTCATCATGCACCCCATCTGGTTCCACTTTGGCCTCCGAAGGCCGAAGGTAGAAATTGATGACACTATCGAAGCGTGTCAGAGGGCCTTCAGTACTGTTTGCTGCTTCATCGTCACAAGAGATTTAATTCAAGAACATATAGCCTTCAGGGTATGGCCGCTTGTAGAAAGCTGGGAAATGCCGAAGGAGACCACCACCGATTCTAGTGAAGGTGGTCTGGTCCTGCTGAAGTATATTGTAACACCCCAGGTGTTACTTAGGGTTTTCACTCAAGACTACATTATTGAACCCATCATCACATGTGGTTTAGTTTGAGCAAAAGACACCAAACTTGGGGATCAAGATCTTAAGAAGGTGTAACCCATCTTAGAAGTCATGCCTTGGCCTTATCATGCACTAAAGAGAAGAGAATGACTCAAACCCTAATTCAAATCCCTTATAGGCAGATGGATCCCTAGAGGAGATTATGGTAAAAAGTCTATGTAAATCACATTGTCATGACTTGGACTAATTATAAAAGTTGTAGTACACTTAATACCCTACAAAACATAGAAAGAGAGTGACCCCAAAAAGATTACAGAAAAACCCCAAAAAGGTCACCAAAGGGAAAGACATAAAAGAAAAATCAGGTTTTTCTCAAGTTCAAACTGACCCTCTTTCAAAGATCAAACATGTTCACCTTGTTCCCAAACTCAAAACCTTATGGCCCAATTGACAAAATGGTGCCCAAAGACCCCTAGAACACCCTGGAAATGTTTGAACCCAACCCTAAGCCATATAACACGACTTGGCATGGCTTTTGTCTCGGTGTGGACAGCTCGGACAGAGCCGACTTCTCACCCCCATATCTCTCTACCCCGACCATATCTTTGCTTGGAACTCACATCAAAAGGTAGGATTTGATGCAGAGAAGAGACCGTACACGGGGGTTTTGCTAAGATCTGCATGCTAAGTCAACCAAATCGGCCGTTGAACCCTTGCAGAAGTAAACCCCCACGTGTTCGACGTGGGCTGACACTCGGGGGCGCGTCTAGAGCACGCCCGCACGCGAACCCCCACGCGCCCTCGGCCGCCCCGTGCCCACACCCGTGTCGCGGCTATAAAGCCCACCCTAGTGCATGGCCATCTTCCCCGTTGCCTCCTCTGTACCATGCCTAGCTCTCCAGAGCTCGCCCGCAGCTCCGGCAACCTCCCCACGACCCGCCAGAGCCACCCGAGGGCAACCACCGTGGCCAACCCCTTTCCCGCCCACCTCCGCTCGATCCAAGCCCTCGGATAGCTTCCCCAGAAGGCCGTGAAGCTTGCCCGAGCTTGAACCGAGGACCAGCCCCACCGGAACAGTGTAATCGCGCTCGCCGGAGTTCGTGAACCCGCCGGAGCACGTGGATCGGGTAACCTTCTGCACCATTTCTCAATTCATTGCGCGCATGGCCTCTACATCACCCCGTGGAGCTCCTCATGCACTTTAATTGAACCCTACCACCGTATTTTGGCCGGAGCAGGAGCCGCTGACGACCTCCGCCGCCTGCGCTCGTGGCCAGGACAGCTCCAACCACCTCAGACACCGACCCGCACACCGACGTGACCGTCGTGACCTCCCCGACACCACTGACCACCCCGCCGGAGCTCCATTGCCGCCGGTAAGCCTTGCCACTGTAATCTTTGTCGCGGGTACTGTTTAAGCCAGCCAGGGAGCGCGGGTTAGATTTAGACTAAGTCCAGGGGGTTTTGTGCAAGGTCAGTGACTCATGCAAATAGTAGACCGAGGGCTGTTTTGTGAGAGAAAAGGGGGAGGAAACCCAGGGACTTCAGCGCAAATATGTATTTCCTTTCCATATTCGAATTACTTTTCTTTTAAATATTGCAGAGAACTTAATAAATGCATAACTTGAAGAATAATCATCCAAAATTTGTCAAACCAATTTTGCTAGACTTTGTGAAATATAAACTTTCAGGCAAAAATAATAAACCCCATAGTTCCTGTAATGTTTTATAGAGTTTTGAATTAAATAAGAAAATTGTCCAAAATTCATTAATAAAGGGAAAAAGAGAAATATCGTTAGACCAGGGTTGAGAAAAATAGTGGAGACCCTAACCTAGTAGTTACACTGCTTAAAAATAATAAACACCCCAGTATACAAGGTTAAGGAAGGTTTATTCACTAAAGCTTGAACTTAGGAAAATTAAGAAAAGGGATTGAAAATGGAAACCAGAGGGCAACCATATTTTTCCTAGCATGCCTAAGTTATGTAGTTCACAAGAAAAATCTATTGAACCATAGTCCAGTGAAAGGAAATTGCACTCACAATTATTTATGAAAAACAGAGAAAACTTTGAAAAGTCATAAGAAAATAATCCTAAGGAGAAAACACCCCTATCTTAGGAATGACTATTCTTGTGCTAAGAAGAACCTAAGAAAAATACAAGTTTTGTTGTTTGATATTTTTCAAATAGCAAGTTAGTTATAAGTGTCTTTTTGGCATTAAACTTTAGAAAATCATAACTGAATAATCACTAAGTAACTCTTTATGATTTTTGGCACAGAAGCATGTTATTAAACATAGATACCAGCAAAAATAACTCTTAGTACAGAACCCACACCTAGATCAGAGTTGTAGTGCAAAGTGACCCCTCTGCCCCAACTTTTGTTATTTTTGTTCAGGGCATAATCTATTTATTTTTGACCTCCAATTTATAGGATAGACTACAGTGACCAATAGTGACCCACTGTAATTTTTACAGAATTTTTGGAAATTTTGAAATCATTGTTGTAGTTCAAACCCAACTTAAGAGCATGAAAAGAGAATAAAAGAAAGGATTAAATAGTGGAGATAAATGTTACCCTGACCAAAGCAGCAAAACTCTTGAGTACCTACTAGAACCTTTAAGGGCAATCCAAGCCTTAATCTACTATGTTTACCTCTAAGCAAAACCTCAAACCTAAATTGATAAGCATAAACCACAAGAGCTTCTTATAACAAGGAAACCCTAAGTTATCAACTAACTTAGTTTTTCTTCACTATGCATAATGGTTACAAAATCCTGCATATCATAGCATACATATGTCTTACTCATTACATTTGATAGATTGCAACCTCGCTGACGGAGAGTACATCCTCGTGCCAGAGCAAGGAATTGCTCAGGAGGTAGCCCCGGATCCAGCACCAGAGCCTGCCATCGAGGATCTTCCTGCCCCGGCTTTGGAAGGCAAGCCCCGGTTTTATGCATAACCTATTCTATATGCTATTTTACTGCACTTAATGTTTGTAGGCTTGTACTGTGCACTTAAGTGTAGGAGTTGTTTGGAACCTTAGTTGCATGACTCAGGATACCTTTTGAGATGGATACTAGTATGCTAGGTCGAGTAGCTGCTTTACTAATTAGGGATCTCGGTAGAAGTCGAGTGATTTTCTAGCACTCGCGCGAGGTTAGGAAAAATTGGTTGTATTCACTTTCATATCATACTGATGTTGGTCTGTGGACACGGATCCATGGGGATGCGTGGTCTACGAGATGGAATTGGAATAAGGATTAACGTGTGGATACCTGTATCAAGCATTTGAACGTACTAAGCACATGCCGAGAAATATGGTAAATCGGTAAGCCTAGTACCTGATTGAACCTGACAGCAGACTTTACCCCTCACGCGACCAGAGACGTGGTCTCCCATTCCGGTTATGGTGGGTACAAGTGCGGTCAGTGCACGATGGCAGTCGGGGTCAGTGAGGCATTGTATGCTAAGGCGGTGAGCCCTGATCTACTGACGGGGAATCGATGGGGACGATTGATGTGTGTGCGGATGGAGTGCCTCGCCACGTCGTGTGTTTAGGTTTACCTTGCAAGGATAAAAACTCGATTCGAATCGTCTGCTTCTCGCAGCTAATGAGACTGCTTGATCCATTGTACTGCATTGAGTAACAAGTGAAATGTGATGATTTGGCAAAGGATGTTGATTGCTAAATTGCTTGATACCATGAATGATTAGATAGTACACATTTAGTCTTAAGAGAGTCACACTAAAACTTGAAAAAGCTAAAACTTGATTTTTAGACTCAGCTAGTGCTTTTGGCAACCAAACCCCTCAGCCAAACAGCTGCATGTCTAGAGGTAGAGGAGTAGACTCCTCACACCGGGTAAGTCTAGCTGAGTATTAGTATACTCAGCCTTGCTTGTGGCATAATTTTATAGGTTCTCTGGAGGATATGGTTGCTGGAGTGACTTGGTCGTCCATCTTGCCACCGGGTTGGACAGTCGAGTGGGACCCTACCTCGGCTGAGGAGGAGCATGAGGAGTGATGGGACAGGCTTCCCCATCCCTCCATTTATCGTTAGTTTTATTCCGCTGCATTCCGAACAATGATTACTACTTTTGCTAAAACTCCGATGATGATGTAATAAATTTAATACTCCTTAATGTATGGTTTTATGCTTTATTGTATTTGCTCTGTGCCTCACCATCGAGTGAGTACGTGGTACTTGATCCTGTTAGTGGCCCCGTCGGACTAGATCCGAGGGACTGACGTGTTATTCCCATTTAAGTGTGGTCTAGCCTCTAAGGCGGGACTTAGGCACTTAAGTTGGAATAATTCGGGCGGTTCCGCCACATATACCTTTAGGTTTGGGGATAAATTTGATGAGCCAAATGATGACTGGCTGAAGTGCATTGAAGCTACTAGAGACGAGCTACTTGGGGCATATTCCAAGGCCGAGGACAGTGCCTTGTCCGCAGCTTTCGGGGGTCGGGATAAGAAAAGATTGAATAGGGTATTTGATGCTATTGGCTTCGTATACCCTGACTATTGCTACCCGCTGCGAGGGCGAGGGTTAAAGAGAAAGGCTACTGCTTATGGAAAGATTGCTGCTTCGGCCATCACAGCTGAGGCGAAGGGCAAGAAGATGAAGGTTCTGACTCACCGACCACGTTACATTGAACCAGCCATGATTCCTGAATTTGACGAAGGTACTTCTTCAGCTGTCAAAGCAAAAGAAAGTGTTTCAATTATGCATAGCGTTGTAGAGCCAAGTGTAGTACCGAAGATAACTACAGTTGAGCTAGCCAAGGCTGAAGATAATAAGGCCAAAGAGCCACAGGTGGAAAAAGTGACAAAAATACCAGAAATCCTGAGTCCACTCGAAGCGGTAGGTTTGCCGAAGGTGCAAAAAACTTCTGCCGCAACTCCCAAGAGAAGGAGAATGGCTAACGTGCTAGATGCTGTACTGGAGACTACAAAGGCACTGAGCCCTACTCCTTCAAAGAAAGTTGTTTCAAACTGAAGCCAAATCGCAGGCCAAAACCGAAAGTGGGCAAGCAGAAGCCGAAGCTACACAAGTTCAAGCTGAAATCGAAGGTGGGCCTTCAGTGCCCACCATTACAGAGCCTGCCACACCTGAAGAAAAGGCGACAGAGCAAACTGCTCCAGAAAAGATTGAGGTTCGTGCCCCCGAAGCTTTAATGGAAAATGTCGACTATATCTTTCGACACGCTTCGAGGAAGAATTTGTCCGAAGAAGAAATTTTGGAAGCCAGGCATTATGCGCGAAAATTGAAATATCCGAAGGGTGCCTTGGTTTTTAATGGAAGCAATGAAGATGATTTCTTATACTGTCTCCCGGACAACAAAGAGATATTCGTTTGCCAGGAGATAGGTAGAAGCATCGGATTCTCGAAGCTAGAAGATGGCCTTTCAATTTTGTCGAAGGATGATCTTGTAGACAGCCTGGCATACAATAGCATAAAGGTATGGAAGTTAACTTTGAATTTGAAGATGAAGTATTTTATTTGCTATACTCAATTCTGTCCTCCTCTTGTAGGGCTTAATTCTTAGTAATGCGCTTAGGGCACAGAAAAATATTGAAGATGAAAGCTATACGATAGCTCTGAACAACCTTCGTTCAGAGGTGATTGAATTGAGAAACAAAGGACTTGAAAAAGACAATCTTAATTTCTATGGTTAACAAAGTCAAAAAAGATGAAGTTAGCTTCAAAGACCAGGCCGAAACCCAAAAGATTGAAGTTGAAGACCTTCGAAGGCAACTGGCCGAAACTAAAGAAAAATGCGCACTCGCAGAAGTTAACCGAGAAATCAGCGAATATTGGAAAAATCATTTAGAGAAAAATGTTGAAGAACTTCGCACATCCAAGGAAAGATGCTTTGAAAAATCCTTGGACTGTGTGGAGAAAATAAAAGCTAGTTTCGCCAACGTGGGTGCCTACTCTACCGAAGAAAACTTCATACGAGGCGACCCCGAAGGCGTTATTGAATGGATAAGTGGGGAGGCCGAGACCTTCGAAGAGATTTTAAGTGATCGCGGGGATGTTTGCGCATTTTCCGGTGCGCGGGGAATTTTAGCTATCTTGGAGAAGGCGGGATGCGACCATATTAAAACCATGGCCCAGACCGAAGCTGCCTTCTCCATAAATGATACGAAGGATCCTTCAGCTGAAGCAACCTTGATGGGCGGGAAATTTTACAATGATGTCTGGGTGAACGATGGCCGAGAGATGGCCATGAAATTATAAAGAAACTTGAAAAGGATACCCATGACGCCGAGCGGAAGCAAGGCTAGCTGAAGAAGCTGCAGAGCGTGAAAAACGTATAGGTATTGCTTTTTGGCTTTTTAGCTTTGGCATTTGTTTTTGTTGCTTCGGATTGATTAACTTTTCTTACTTCAGCTGAATTATCTCCGCCACCGGAACCGTTGGACCCTCTAGCGGATCTAGAAATGAAGGAAGCGCTGGACATCATAAATATGGCTGAATCCATTGTTGATGAAGTTGTTAACAAATTACTGCACAAAGTTGCAGAGAAAGTCCTTAAAGAGGAATAACACTTATTGTAAAAACATTTTGAGATGGTCAATGTATGAAAGACTAGAATGGATATTGTACCTTTATTGTAACAAGATTGTAATATTTGATGTGTATAGCTTTGAGTCGAAAATGTAAATTATTGTAATTCATTTCTTTGCGATGCAAGAAATTTTACATACATACCGTTTTTGAGCCTTCGACGAAAAAACACCTTTCCTTCTTTTCATGCTTCATAAAGAAAAAAATCCGTGCTTCGCAAAAATATCCATGCTTCCCAAAAAAGGATCCCCTCTTTTGTAACAAGGCTGATGAAACCGTATTTCCCGAAACTTACTTTGTGCCTTAGCACATTTTCATTTTTACGAAGCATTCTCCAAAGATCGACTTCATATTCAATTCGTGTCCTTGATGAAATATGATGTATGATGTGATGTTATGCGAAATGATGTGATGATATGATGCAAAATGATGAGGATGCCGAAGACACACACCCACACTGAAACCCACAAGCTCTGCATCCCCTTAGGAACGACTTTGGAGCCTTCTTCACCGTTTATTTTTTGGTGTTCACCGCTTATTTTTCGGTGTAAGTTCTGCATCCCCTTAGGAACGTATTTTGAACTTCTTTGCCTTCTATTTCGGCGGTATAAGTTCTGCATCCCCTTAGGAATGACTTTGGAACTTCTTCGCCTTATATTTTGGTGGTATTTGGCTCTGCATTCCCTTTGGTACGACTTTTGAGCAGAAAACTTACGCTGCGCTCCCTTAGGAACGACTTTCTGTAGCTTCGGCAATTTTAGCTCTGCATTCCCTTTGGAACGACTTTTGAGCAAAAAACTTACGCTGCGCTCCCTTAGGAACGACTTTCTGTAGCTTCGGCATTTTTAGCTCTGCATTCCCTTTGGAACGACTTTTGAGCTTCGTATGTCTGTGAAGAAGATATATTTCATTCTGATAGAAGCAAGATCATTACAAAAAATTAAAACTAAATTTGCATTTCTTGTTCCTTATTAAAAAACAAAATGACATAGAACATAAAAGTATTTCAGAGGCAGGATATCGCTCAATATATGTGCTTTGATTCTGGCACGGTGTTGTTGACTGTACGAGCATCGGATTGCTCCCTGAATTCACGTTGCTGTTGAGGGTGCTGGCGCCCTTCTGGCTGTTGGCTTCGGGAATAAGTAGGTTGCAGCGGTGGTGGCGGTGGAAGTTGAGGCCAAGAAGCCTGTGAATGGCTAGCCGAAGCAACAGAGGCTGCAGGATGATTGCCCACATATTCCGGTATGTAGGGAGAGTGGTACGAAGTAGTGTGCAAGACCTGCTTTGCCTGATTCTACCGAGCTTCGGCTTCTGCAATCTCCTTTTGCTTCAGAATAGTGATTTGGCACATTCTTGTAGTATGGCCCTTGTCCTCACCACAGAATAAGCAATAGAATTTCCTGGGATGATCCCCATATCTTCCTCCGAAGCCCCTGGCGCCTCTGCCCCTTGGAGCTGGCGGCCTGAAGGAGCTTTGCTGCTGTCCCGAAGACTATGAGGTGTGCTGCGGCCTCTGAAGCTGGTTTCCTTTGTCATCATTCTGACTGTTGTGGATTGATCTGACGTGCCTAGGGTGGATTCTTTCTCCGAAGCCCCTAGTCATCTCAGAGAATTTGTAAGCTTCCTCCCTTCTTTGGTGGAAGTCCTTGTCAGCCCGGATGTACTCATCCATCTTCTGAAGCAGCTTCTCCAGAGTCTGGGGGTTTCCTGGCAAAATATTGAGCCATAGGTCCTTGCCGAAGACCCTTGATCATGGCCTCAATGACAATTTCATTAGGAACTGTGGGCGCTTGTGCTCTCAGTCGCAAGAACCTTCGGACATACGCCTGAAGGTATTCCTCATGGTCTTGTGTGCACTGGAACAAGGCCTGAGCTGTGACTGGCTTCGTTTGAAAGCCTTGAAAACTGGTAAGCAGCATGTCTTTCAGCTTCTGCCATGACGTGATTGTCCTTGGCCGAAGAGAAGAATACCATGTTTGAGCCATATTTCGTACTGCCATGACAAAGGATTTTGCCATGACAGCTGCATTGCCTCCATATGAGGATATTGTTGCCTCATAACTCATCAAGAATTGCTTCGGGTCCGAGTGCCTATCGTACATGGGTAGCTGGGGTGGCTTATAGGATTGTGGCCATGGAATAGCCTGCAACTCTGCTGCCAGGGGAGAAGCATTATCAAAAGTAAAGCTACCATGTTTGAAATCATCGTACCATTCATCTTCTATGGACAAGCCCTCTTGACAAAGCTCCCGATACTGAGGCTTTTGGTCGTGATCTTCTTGAGTAAGATGACGCACTTCCTCAGTAGCTTCGTCAATCTTCTTCTGAAGGTCAACCAGCCGAGCCATCTTCTCTTTTTTTCCTTTGCACCTGCTGGTTAATGATTTCGAGGTCCCTGATCTGCTGGTCCAACTCCTCCTCTTGAGGTGTTGGACTGGTGGCTTTCCTCTTTTGACTTCGGGCCTCTCGGAGAGAGAGTGTCTTGGTTTGCGTCCAGTGGCTGAAGTACAACCCCTGGCGCTGTTATCTTCTTCGGCGACATAACGAAGGTTGATGCTTTACTGAAGGTTGTGGAAGTGAGTACACCGGAGGTGGGCGCCAATGTTGGGGACTTGTTCACAAATGCTATGAATTAAGAACAAGGCAACACAAAAATAGGTTAATGGTTAACGCCCTTCGTCCTTCGAAGCATTATTTCCCTAAGGATATAACGATCTTCAGACGAAGGTTATGAAGGACGTACCTTCATCATCACAGCATATATCAATGAAATACGAAACATAGGAAATGTAAGAAATAACATGGATAGTCATATGACAGCTTTAATATATCTTGTATTATATAATCATGAATAAATAAGAATAATATTGAATTACATCTGTACCTTCGGCTTGATAGAAGACAAAAGTACATGCATGATGCACAAGCGAGTACAAGTCAGCGTGAACAGTACGGGGGTACTTTTCATCTATTTATAGGCACAGGACGCAGCCTGTGTGAAATTACATTTATGCCCTTTATGTTTACTATTGGCTTAAGAACAATCTAACGAGGACTATATAGCCCTTTCCTCCTTAAGTCGGTTCCTTTTTCTCACCTATGCATAGCTTCGGCGCTGGTTCAGCCTTCGTTCTGACCCTGCTATCCATATCGTGTATAGCTTCATCCTGAATCCGAAGGTTCCTGCACATGTATTATGCTTGGGAAACATTGTTAATCATGTTTTTGAGGACCTTCGGAAGACGAATGCCCCCCAACAAGAGCATAGGGAGGTCCTCGGGTCGAACTGCTGCGATGGATTTTCGGACGAGGGATTCCTATGCTTCCTTATTCCTTAATCCATAGTGGATTTTCTCGAACTAGTGGAACTTTGGAAAGGCCTCGCAGTGGATCCCTAGCCATTCGCCTTGGAAGTGTCTAAAGGTCTAGCTAACCTTGGCTAATCAGGAAACAAGTCTTATGGGTAAAGATGTGCAACCTCTGCAGAGTGTAAAACTGGTATATCAGTTGTGCTCACAGTCAAGAGCGACTCAGGACTCTCGCATGATTAATTTATGGAGCTAAACTCAATCTATCATATGCATTGCATTGTGGGTGTTATTATTAATTGTGATCTCTTATTTAATTAGGTTGGTATCTACTTATACTTAGCAACTACTAATAAAATTTTGACCAAATTTAAAGCAATGCTCAGCTTTAACCATCTTTTTTGGTAAGCCTTACACTTCACATGAGCTCCCACCATAAGTGAGCTCATGCACATTATTCCCCACAACTTGTTGAGCGATGAACATATGTGAGCTCACCCATGCTATAATCAGATGCCCCCAGGTCATGGCAGGTACCCTAAGATGAAGAGCATGAAGGATGTCGCGATGAGTTCGTGGGAGGTCTAGGCCGTCGTCTCCCAGTCAACTATGGTTTCTAGATCGTTGTCTTCATATGATGTACTTATTTAGCTATTTTGTATAGAACTCCTATTATATAGTAAAGATGTGACATTCATTTCTGTACTATGAGTCATCATATGTGTGAGACTTGATCCTAGCACACATTTGAGACGCACCCGGGTTTGGACCTTAAATCCGGGTGTGACAGAAGTAGACAAATGTTGACTCTAGGACGTAACCTAGATAGAACTAGACAAACCCTTACCTACTTACCTTTATTCTGATTCTTTCTAAACTTTTCTTAACCTTTTCTCATCTATTGCTGATTTACTCTGTTTACTCTTACCTTTTCATTTCTAAAGACAAAAGTGGATTTCACACATTGAAATCCTGTACCTAAAGTGACCTTTAGGAATAGAAGACCTAATCTTAGGAAAAAACAAAACTATTTTTGTAGATATCTATACGCTTGAATGTTTGTTCTTATGATACCTATTTGATTTGGTTCTTTGATTGAGTGTGATGAGTTGTGGAGTAATGTCCACAATTGTATCTGCATATACATATAGGCATAAAAATGTAATTAGACAAGCTAGGTTATCCCCCATTAAAATATATCTAGCGTCACAGATCCATCTCACCTTGAAAGATGCTATCTTATCCCAATAGATTCATCTTGTCCTGATAAGCATACTTATCCCACCCTAGAGTAACAACTATGATCTAGTCCAAAATAAATTAATAAGAACTTATCTAGTCAAATCTAGCCATGACAAACTAATCTAGATCCCATCTAATCTAAATACGACCTAATCTAAGGTCAATCACTTAACAAGTCAATAGTAGTGAAATAAATTAGGCCCTACTCCTATAAACATGTTTTAACCTATATCAATGCCTTAGACCAACTCAGACATGAACAACAACCTAACCTACATAGTGGGTTGTATGACCATCCATTCCAACCTAACGTTAGACCAGACCTTGACCTACTTAGCATAGTATATCCTAATTATAGCTATCTCAACCACATGCCGCTAACTTGAATGGAAGCACCAAGACCCGAGAGAAGATGGATCAACCTCATCAACAAAGGATAGGACTCAGATCAGACCTCCAAGGGAATCAAGATCAACAATCCGAAATGGAGTCTTTCTGTGCCCTAACCTTTCTTACCACAACTTATCTTTGCTCTACCCATATCTCATCCTACTTACTAGGTGGATAAGACTTAGGCAAAGAATATAATGCCCATGGTTTCCTAATCACTACCAATTAGTCCAAAAAAAACTTTCTGGTTTCGAACTAATTGAAAACTAGAGCTAAATTCCAAGCAAAAGTTTGGGGTCCCTTTATTTACTATTCTCGAGGATGAAATTATTTTTAAGAGGGTAGAATTTGTAACACCCTAAAAATATATTTTGGGATTTAGAAAAGACTCTCCAAAAAATTAAGAATAAAAATGTCATTAACCAGAATATTCTTTCTTTTCAAAGTTATGGTTAAATAGTAATAATAAATGGTTCAAACTCAGGTAGAACTTTTATAACTAGACGTTGAATTTGAACTAAGAAGATATGAAACAAATGAGAAGATCATTATAGGAGTTAAGCTATTGAGTACTATCTTTATGATTGTCCTTAAAAAAGCCTTAAAATTGAAGTGTCCTTTAATAAATATTATGCCTTAGAAGATTATTTTTAGAGAAAGTATTTTTGTGCATGAATTTCATATTTAAAGGCATCTGTTTAAATAGGTGAATAAATATTTTCATTAAACAAGTTATGTCTTGCATTCATGCTGAAGTACCTTTTGATTGTGCATCTAAATCAAAAGTCCGCAATTCAAACTAGGATGGATTTTGAAGACTTGAAATTAAACTTGAATTGAAATCTAAAATAGAATGAAAAAGGAAGAAACCCCCTCAGACCAGCCCACCCTAACCTCACACGTCGGCCTAGCACACCCTCACTGCGGCCCAGCCTCCTTTTCTCCTGTACGCCCCAACTCACGCCTCACATTGGTACTGACAGGTGGGCCCAATCAGGCAGCCTTCGCGCGCGCGCCTCTGCTAACGCCTCTCCACACTAGCACGTGGGCCTAAGCCTCTAGACTCACCTTCCCCTTGGTGCATGCATGAATAGCCGACGCCATGGATCCCGCGCGGGATTCATAGGGCAGTTCCAACCTCCTAGCTGGGATCTCCTCACATCGGTATATAAGGTGAACGCCGCACCCGATGAACCTCCACCCATAAACCGAAATCAGAGCTAGGCGCTGAGAATAGAGAAGTATGTCATCGGTGGTGCCGAAGGGAAGATGGGGCCGCCATCTCTAGTCCACCTTTGGACTTTGGCCAGGGAGCTCCACCCTGACGCGCGGTGCATGGTGGTATTGAGCCTAGACGCAGTGGACTGCAACAGTAAACGGAATCCCTCACCAAAATTAGGGATCCGCCAAGGATCCGCGTGCTACCGCGGGTGGCCCTGCTGCCGCCTCCATTGTCAGTGAGGTATCATGTCCCTTTTTGCCATCACTTCTTCTTGGTTTTGCATCGAATATTGAGCATGTGGAGCACGGGGCATCAGGTTATGTGCGTGCTCATCGGCGAGCACCACCGCGAGCTCTGTGCCGCCGTGTTTTCCTGTTTGGGGTAGGTGAGGGGAGAGGAGGGTGCTCTGAGTGTTGATCTATCAGTCAACGGTCAAGATCATATTGCAGTATAAAGGTTTGGTGACATCAAATCGCGTCCATCGGAGCTTTGGCGGAGGGTCACGATTAAATCTCTTGTGTACCGTTTCGGATGGGGGAATCACGACGGTAGATCAGAACATGGAGGGTTGAGTGGCGAGTTCGGTGCTTTAATATCTAGAGCGTTGATCCTCAATCCGATGGCTTATGTTTTGTACCGGTTCGGGTCAGGTAGTGTCTAATCCAAGCTATTTACGGGCGATCTGACAGTCGTCCTGTAAAAATACCCCTTTGAAGTGGTAATTTGCTTAAGAGCCCCAGTCCTTTCTCCATATAAACCCGTTGTCCACGCATAGGTAAAGCCCATTACATCCAGATCCCAGAATTTTGTAAAACAACCCCTGACTTTATAAAGAAATTCTAGAAATTGATTTATAATATAAAAATAAAGATAGAGGGTTAGAAAAATCATATATTTCGCGTTTTAGCTCCGTTTTAACCTGTTCGAGTTGCGTTAATTTTATAGTAATATTTTTTACGCAGTAACAACATTAATTTTAACCTATTAGATATTTATTAGTAGATTAATCTTGTTAATCAAAGTTAATCTATCTATAATTATAATCTGACTGAAATATAATCTATGATCAAGTCATAACTTAGATTAAAGATGAATTAGTCACTTCTTTAAATATATTTTTCTCATATGATTTACATTAATCAACATAGAAAATAGTTTTTATCACGAAAATCTTCCAAAAAACCATATATTTTTAACTGTAACTCTGATTTTAGTGGTTCTCGAACCTACGGTCTCGTAGCGACGCGTAGAATATTCTTACGCTGTTGGTTCCCATGTTTGGTGTAATGTTATTTTTATGTACTCCTTGTCTATTTGTATGTATTGCTACGAGTAGCAGCGAGGTAACGAGAAACCCGAAGACAACTTAGTGAAGTACCTGGGGTTACACCAAAAAGTCAAGTTATGCCCTTGATTACTCTTCTTTGCCTAATAATGTTTTTTGTTAATCACGGTGACATGCTCATGTTAACTTGATGGGACCTAATAGGTTTCCCTAGTTTTGTTTACCCTATTCCATGCAAACAACTAAACTATTGGGTAGTCTTGCTATTGCACTACCTGGTTTTGGGATTAATGCTACATCTGAATTATGATCATGTCCCAATTTTGTTGTTGGTTTAATTATGTTCATGACAAGATTATTGTGATAATTGGAACATGGAGCTTAACTTGAGATAACAGTACTACCATAAGGGTGGAATGGGACGCTCTTGGCTAAGTAATTAGGAAAGCTAGGGAGAGATTACCATACCCGAAAGGGGCAAGCGGGGAGGCGTCGCTGTAGAGCATTGGGAGGTCCTCGGGTTGAACTGCTGCGATGGCTTTGCGGACAAGGGATTCTTATGCTTCCTTCTTCCTGAATTCGTAGCAGGTTTTCTCGAACTACTGGAACTTTGGAAAGGCCTTGCCGTGGATCCCTAGCCATTTACCTTGGAAGTGTCTCAGGTTCTAGCTAACCCTGGCTAATCGAGAAACATGTCTAGTGGGTAAAGATGTGTAACCTCTGCAGAGTGTAAAACTGGTATATCAGTCGTGCTCACGATCAAGAGCGACTCAGGACTCTCGCATGATTAATGTATGGAAGTAAATTCAATGTGTCATATGCATTGCATTGTGGGTGTTATTATTAATTGTGATCTCTTATTTAATTGGGTTGGTATCTACTTATACTTAGTAACTGCTAATAAAATTTTGACCAACTTTAAAAGCAATGCTTAGCTTTAACCATCTTCTTTGGTAAGCTTTACCCTTCACATGAACTCCCACCGTAAGTGAGCTCATGCACATTATTCCCCACAACTTGTTGAGCGATGAACATATGTGAGCTCACCTTGTTGTACTCACATCCCTAGGTCAAGGCAGGTACCCCAAGATGAAGAGCATGAAGGATGTTGTGACGAGTTCGTGAGAGGTCTAGGCCGTCGTCTTCCAGTCAACTATGGTTGCTGGTTCGTTGTCTTTATATGATGTAATTATTTAGCTATTTTGTATAGAACTCCTATTATATAATAAAGATGTGACATTCATTTATGTACCATGAGTCATCATATGTGTGAGACTTGATCCTAGCACACATTTGATACGCACCCGGGTTTGGCCCTAAAATCCGGGTGTGACACAACCGCAGTAAGGAACATGGTGATTGGAGATGTGCGACTGGGGCTGGAAAGACGCTTGAGCTCGACGAGCTGGTTCGGGCTCACAGTAGCACGGCCTGGCTCGAACCGGCTCGACGCTCAGAACGAGCCCGAGCCGAGCCTATTTTTGTGGCTCGTGAAAAGAGTGAGCCAGCTTGGCTTGGCTCACTATAGCTCGCGAGCTGGCTCGTGGCTCAACCCAACAACAATTTATTACATAAAATCCTAATTAGCATATAATATTAGTACTGAGTAGACAATTAATTTATGTTATTTGAGATTACTATACAAAATTAATCTATTTTCTATATTATATTAGTAATATATCTATTTTACTTATTTAAAATATGTTATCTAAAATATTTTTAAGATTTTATATTATAATTTAGAGAGCAAATTCACA
Organism: Zea luxurians; assembly: GCA_029449295.1. NCBI lineage: Eukaryota > Viridiplantae > Streptophyta > Magnoliopsida > Poales > Poaceae > Zea > Zea luxurians. The sequence goes on from JAOPSE010000009.1 coordinate 125,891,858, forward strand.
TTTATGGCTAGACTCGTTGGCTCGGCGAGCCGGCTCGCGAGCCAGGAGCGAGCCGAGCCAAGCCGAGCCGAACTCGTCTCGGCTCATTTCCACCCCTATGTGTGACCATAGGAGCCACAAGAGCAAGATCAACAATGGCGCAACACCCTACTGAAGATGAGGAACATGTACCTCAAGAATACAAGAGGAGGAAGAAGGTCAATAAGAGCCACAACCTCGAGTCTACACCACCATCTAGAGAGATCATCGGTGGACATGATCCTAGGGGACATCAACATTGGAGTAACTACTCAATCTCATGTTACTAATTTTTGTGAGCATTACTCTTTTGTGTCCTCTATTGAGCCATTCAGGATCAAAGAAGCTTTGAAGGATCCAGTCTGGGTGATGGTCACGCATGAAGAGCTCAACAACTTCAATAGAAATGAAGTTCAGATATGGATCATGTAGAACTTAGCCCTTTTCTCCCTAAAGGCTTTGTTGACCCTCCCTATCTTCCTCCGTTGTCCTCCAAATTTCATGGTCTGGTGAAGAAGAGGTTTGGTGTGCAGTGGAAGTGAGAGTAGGAAGGGGTGCAGAATTGGGCAATCGGTGGTAGTGTGGTGGTAGGGATGCAAACAGATCAGATCAAAGCGGATAATGTATTTTCCATATCCTAATCCTATTTTTGTTGTTGCATTCGGATCAGAGCGGATATTATGCATATACAAATATGGATATGTATATGGATTTTTAGGACATCGGAAACAGTATAAAGTCGGACTAGACAGAGTAGTAGAGGATTTAAAAGGTTGGATAATACACGTCTAGGTCTATTTTTTATAGCGATCAATAGTGTTGGGCACTGACACACGCCATTGCACCGTTAGTGTCACACCTGGATTTCAGGGGCACCAAAACCCGGGCGTGAAATAATCACCAAGTGTGCTAGGATCAAGTCTTACACATATGATGACTCATGGTACAGAAACAAATGTCACAAGATTAATATATAACGGAGTTATGAAAAATAATTAAATAATTACATCATACGAAGACAACGATCCAGCAACCAAAGTTGACTGGGAGACGATGGCCTAGACCTCTCACAATCTCATCACAGCATCCTCCATGTGCCTCATCCTGTGGTACCTATTCTTGACCTGGGGGATGTGAGTACAGCAAGGGTGAGCTCACATACGTTCATCGCTTAACAAGTTGTGGGGAATAATGTGCATGACCTCACCAAAGGGGAAGCCCATGTGAAGTGTAAGGCTTACCAAAGGAGATGGTTAAATCTGAGCATTGCTTTTAAAGTTGGTCAAATTTTTATTAGTAGTTACTAGGTATAAGTAGATACCAACCCAAAAAAGTAATAGATCAAAATTGATAAAACACCTACAATGCAATGCAAATGACAAATTGAGTTTAATTCCATAAGTTAATCATGTGTGTGTCTGAGCTGCTCATGACCATGAGCACGGCTAATATACCAGTTTTACACTCTTCAGAGGTTGCACATCTTTACCCACAAGTCGTGTTACCCATTTGCCACGGGGTTGTACGAACCCTATACACCTCTACCAAGGAAGTGAGGTAGGGCAGCACTACAAGGCCTTTCCAAAGTTCCACTAGTTCGAGAAAACCCACTACGGATTCACGAAGAAGGAAGCATAGGAATCCCTCTTCCGAAAAGCTTTACAGACAGTTCGACCCGAGGATCTCCCTATACTCTGCAGCGATGCCTCCCCGCTTGCCCCTACCCGGGTAAGGTAATCTCTCCCTATCTTTCCTAATTACTTGACCAAGGGCATCTATTCCACCCTTGTGGTAGCACTGTTTTCCCGGGTGGTTCTCCATGTTCCAATTAACAATATGATCTTATCATGAACAATAATTAAACAACATAATTGGAACACGATCATAATAAAACATTAGTTTCCCAAAACCAGGTAGAGCAATAACAAATCTACCTAATAATTCATCTATTTGCAAGGTGGGGGATAAACAAGCTAGGGAAACCTATTAGGTCCCATCAAATTAACCTTAGCATGTCAAAGTGATTAACAGGAACATTATTATGTAAAAAGGAGTGATCAAGGGCACAACTTGCCTTCGACTTGAGATCCCCAGGTACCAACTTGGTCTTCAAGTGACTCGTAACCTCGCTGCTAGTCGTAGCAATACAAACAAAAATGGTATAGGAAAAATTAGCATCACACCAAACATGAGAACAAACAGCGCAAAATATTCTACGTGATGCTATGAGATCGTAGGTTCGAGAACCACTAACATCGGAGTTATGGTTGAAAAGTTATGGTTTTCATAAGTTTTATGGGGTCAAATACGACTAAACCTATGTTGATTAATAAATCATGGAAAAAATTATCCCTAAGAAAATGTTAATTTAATTTTAATATAAGTTATAACTTTGTTAGAACCATAGTTTTAGTAAAACTATAGTCATAGGTTGATTTACCAGGTCCCATTAACCTTGTTTAGAAAAGTAACTTTAATAAACATGTATTTAATTACTTCTGCAAGCACTAACACCATTGTTGTTATTATGTGGACAATATTAATATGAAGCTAATGCAATTTGAACAGTTTAAATCAGAGTTAAAATAAATTAGTTATGAATTTATGAAGTTTATTGATCATTTGAGTATCATTTTTATACTGATACTATCTTCCAGGGGCTAAACTAAAAAGTCCTTATCTAATCTCATTTTCTTTACACTGAAAAATGGATGGTGGGTTGATTTTGAACAAGCCGAGGGGTTCATGTGTAAAAAGATTCGGCCGAGGGAGTATCGAGCAGAGCTGGCCGTCCGATTAAAAACCGAGCGCCAGTATCTGATTTCTTTTTAAAACAAATCGGTATGCAATATTGATTGCGGGATCACGATCCAACAACTAAAACATCATCGACCCCAGACCTAACCAGATCCACACGATCCCCGACTGATGGCTTAGATTTAACACCACGAAGGGTTATCCTGGGATCTAATCAGGGTCGTCCGAGAAACAATCGACGACATCTGAGCCGTCTTCTTCCCCCTGCTGAGACCCAACACGGCGTTGAACAGCCTGCGGCCGCGCTCCCCACCGGAGGTGTCCACCAGGCAGTCTCTGCATCAACCTACTTTCCGTCTAGCGCAAGGTGCACAAGGGATCAAGGCGACCCGATTGGGAGAAGACTTACCGGATGATTAAGTTGCGGACAGGGTCGACCATGCGGCGGGGCAGACAACCATGGCACACGAACGCCGTCGAGAAATTCTGAGGTGCTGGATCTCGATTCGCCTCGGGCAAGGCGCCGACCACCCTCCTCACGATCGAGCGAACCCCCAGGTTAATCGTTGAGGGCAGGGTTGCGCCAGGCTCGAGGTTCCCCGCTGTAACACCCGGATTTTAGGGGTCCAAAACCCGGGCGTAAACATAAACACCAGGTATGCTGGGACCAAGTCTCACACATATGATGTATAGTGGCACAGGATCGAATGTCACATCTTTATACATAACAGGAGTTCTATACAAAATAAATAATTACATTATAAGGAGACAACGGTCCAGCAACCCAAAGTTGACTGGGAGACGATGGCCTAGACCACTCACGAACTCATCACGGCATCCTCCATGCGCCTCATCCTGTGGTACCTGTTCTTGACCTGTGGTGTGTGTGAGACAGCAAGAGTGAGCTCACATACGTTCATCGCTCAACAAGTTGTGGGGAATAATGTGCATGAACTCGCCAAAGGTGGGAGCTCACGTGGAGTGTAAGGCTTACCAAAGAAGATGGTTAGAGCTGAGCATTGCTTTTAAAGTTGGTCAAAATTTTATTAGCAGTTACTAAGTATAAGTAAATACCAACCCAATTAAATAGTAGAACAAAAGTAACAACTTCACCTGTGATGCAATGCATATGACAAATTGAGTTTAAGTTTCATAATTTAATCATGTGAGTGTCCGAGCTGCTCATGACCGTGAGCACGGCTAGTATACCAGTTTTACACTCTGCAGAGGTTGCGCATCTTTACCCACAAGTCGTGTATCCCATGTCGCCAGGGTTTGCAAAGCCCTTAGACACTTCCGAGGTGAATGGCTAGGGATCCACTACGAGGCCTTTACAAAGTTCCACTAGCTTCCGAAAACCCGCTACAGTTTATAGGAAGATCCAGTGCAGGAATCCCTTGTAGGACCGCCATCGCAGCAAAATCCTCCCGAGGGCCTCCCTACACTGACCTCTCCCCTACTGCCCTTGCCCCTTTCGGGTAAGGTAGTCTTCCACTAGCTTTCCTAATTAATCAGCCAAGGGCGTCCCATTCCACCCTCGTGGTAGCACTGTTTTCCCGGGTGGTTCTCCATGTTCCAATTAACATAATGATCTCATCATGAACAATAAATAACAACTGATAACAAAAGTGTAACCATGAACAGTGTATCTCCATACTCAAAACCACATATAGCACTAGCAAGTACTACCCAGAAAGTTCAGTGGTAAACAAGGTATAAAGATAGACAAACTAGGGTAACCTATTGGGTCCCATCAAAATTAACCTATGCAGATCATTATGATTAATTAGAACATGAGTAGGTGAAAAGAAGTGATCAAGGGCACAACTTGCCTGGGCCTTGAGATTCCAGGTACCAGGATGATCTTCAGGTGACACGTGACCTCACTGCTAGTCGTAGCAATACAGACATACATGGTATAGGCAAAATTAACATTACACCAAGTATGTAAATAAAATACACAGTAATAATCTAGACATTAAAATAAGATCACAGGAACTGGAATCATTAAATTTGGAGTTATAGATTTTAAGTTATGAATTTTCAAAGGTTTTATGTGTTTAAAATGGATTAAGTGAGAGATTAAATTTCTAATTGTTTTCATGACAAAACAGAGGCTCTAGGTGGTAGATAATAAAATTACAAAATTTTAGAAAGTGGAATGGTTCAATTTGGAGCTAAAATGAATTTTCTATGAATTATACAAACTCTAGCAATTATTTAATCATTAAAAATCATTTTCTAAATTCATTTATTTGATTTCTTAACTTCCTGGACTGGGCGCACTAATACAAAGAAGCTCAGGGGGCTCGGGGTAAGATTCCCGAGACACAGCTTACTGTTACCGAGGATGGCGGGTTGTTTTCAAATAAACAGAGGGTCTCTTATGAAAAAGCGCCTGGCCGAAGGGGTATCGAGCATCCTGAGCCGTCCGATCTGGTTTCAACGGCAGAGATTAGACCGAGCCCACCGCGAAGCGGTATGCGTTCTCGGCCATCGGATCAACGACGAGCGGCCCGGATTTAATGTAGTCCCGAACGACCAACGCCCGCACGATCAAGGATCTACGGTCAGGATCTAAACATCAAAGAGGTATGCCCCGATCTAATCCTGGACGTCTACGACCGATCCAACGGCCATGAATCACCCGTGGAAGCGCTACGCCCGACCTAATTCTAAGCGCTGGATGGAGATCCAACGGCCGAGGTGTTTCCCCCCCCTACCAACGACGGCCGGCCACGGATGGGCAGAGGCCCGCGGCGGCGCGCCATGGCCGACCAACGCCCCAAGCGGCCCCCGGGTGCGAGAGCTTCAAATGAACGGGTGCTACACGATGAGAATGACTAGGCGACCGAGACTAGGGGTTTCTCACCGGCGATTGAAGCAGCGGCGAGGCAGGCCACACGACATGGCGGATCCGCGGCAGGACACAACTACGGCGAGCAATTCAGAGCGCCACGGTGGTGTCCAACTTGAATTGGAGGCGCGGACAGCTTCCTCAGGCGAAGACGATACTTCACGATCCGACTCCGAGAGCGGAGACCCCCCAGCGGCGGCTATCCCCGGCGGCGGCCCTCCCTGACTCTCTTTCTCGGCTTTCTCTCTCCCTCGGTGTTGCTTTTCTGGGCTAGGCTGGAGGCGCACGTATATATACCGAGGCGGCCAAGCAACTTCAACGGATTTCCGAGGGTCAAGGCGCAACGGCCGCGGTCGATTCGACCGGGATTCTGGCGGAGTCCGTCGTGAGCTCGGTTTGGTACGCGAGTGCGGATGAAGGAGATGACATGCGGGGCCCATGAGCCATTGATGGAACGCGCGCGCAGCGCGGTAAGAAGGCAGGCGCACGTGAGCGGCTGACAGTGGGGGCGCCCTGTCGGTCATCCTGGTTTGAAGGCGCGCGCATGCGTGTGACTTACAGGTGGGCCCGCATGGTCGGCGTGCGTCCAGCGCGCGTGAGGGGAAGCTTGTGCAGTGGGCCGCGCGGTTAGTTGGGCCGAGCGTGTAGGTTTGTTTAAGTGGGCCGAAAAGCGAGATCCGAGGCCCAGGTAAGTCTTTCTTCTTTTTCTTTTTATTTTGTATTTTCTTTTCTCCATTTTCAAATCCAATTTGAGTTCAAGTTTAAATTCAAACTTTGTGAATAACTTGTCTTTAGTTTGAAAGGTATAATTTATTAATATAAGTGTGAAGGATGTTTATTTATTTTATTTTATGTAATATTTTTCTTAGTTCTTCCCTTCTCTTTTATTTTCTATTCCAAATTCAAATTTATACTTCTATTTTAGTTTTCAGATTTTTCAAATGTATCAATTGAAATCCAAGGGTGAATATAAACCATATTATTTTAATATTACTAATTTAAGTTTTATTCTCCTTGTTATCTATTTCATGGGATGTATAAATGGTTTTCTTTAAAAGATAAATCCCTTTTCTCATCATTTTTCTTATTTTCCTAATTTCCAAAGCATTATGATACTTTGTTTATATTTTTTTTTCTCTACTAATTTTGGGTCTTACAAATCCTACCCCCCTTAAAAATAATCTCGTCCTCGAGATTTGTAAGAAAGAGGATATAGGAAGAGTGATTTAAAATCTAGCTTTTAGTTTCTAATTAGTTCAAAATCAAGAGTTTTTTTTATTTTTATTAGTTAGTTATTAGGAGAGCATAGGTATATATGGTTATAGACACTTTATTATGCAGGATAAAAGATATCTTTTAAAGCCTAAATAGGTTTGGGCAAGAAAGAGTGGGGTAAAGAAAGACTCCATCCAGGATTGTGGATCTTGACTCATCTTCTTCCTTGTCGAGGTTGAGCTGTTCTTTTTCAGCCCTTGGTGTCTTCATTCTTGGGGTTGCCACCAGAGTTAGGGACCTATGGTTAAGATAGATTTGTGGGTGACAAGTAGGTAGAGCAGCTAGTTTAGTGGGTGGCTTTAGGAGTTTAAATGAGATTGGTCAAAATTTGGTTTGGTTGTTTGCCTCTAGATTGGTTGGATAGGTCATGTAACCTATTATGTGGGTCAAAATCTGGTTTGATGTCAAGTGGTGGTTGATAGATTATGCAATCCATTAAGACTTTATTGATTGGGTAAGTTATGTAACTTGTTATATAGATCGAGTTGTTGTGTATGGCCAAGTTGATATAAGTCTCCAAATTAGGCTTAAGTGATTTAGGAGTATGGCCTTATCCTTTCTACCAGCATTAAGTAACTCAATCTAGCTTAGATCACGTTGGATTAGATAGAATCCAAATTAAGTTGGTATGACTAGATTAAACTAGTTAAGATTAGCTATATCTACCAGGGTAGGATAAATATTATTAGGATATGTTGGAATCTTTTTTAAGATAGGATGGATTATATGATATAGGTAGGCCATTGTTCAAGGATGAGTTGGTACAAGACCTTAATTTAGGTTAAGATATATTTGTAGAGACAGTGTCTAACCTATATCACCAACTTAACTAACTTGTTAATAACTCACTTTAGATTGGGTCATATTTAGATTAGATAAAATCTGGATTAGGTTGGATATAACTAGATTAGACTAGATAATATCTAATTACTTTGGATTAGATCTGGGTTGTTACTCTAGAGTGGGGTCAATATGCTAATTAGGGCAAGATGAATCCATAAGGATAAGGTAGAGTCTTTTAAGGTCAGTTAGTTCTATCAAGATGGGATAAGTAAAGTGGTTAGGATAAGTTGAATCCTTCAAGATAAGATAAATTTATTAAGAGAAAACCTCTTAAGATAAGATGGATCTAGATACATTAGGATAAGTTAAGACCTTTTGAGATAAGATAGATCTATGAGTGTGGAATAGAATTTCTTTAAGATGAGATGAATCTATTAAGATAGGGGAGAATCTTTTAAGATAAGATGAGTTGGTTAGAATGAGATCTTTTTAGGATAAGATAAATCTCTTAAGCTAGTTATGTTCTAATGGGGACAATCTAGGTTGTCTAGTTATTTTATAATTATATTTTTTTTATACCTATGTGTATATGCAGATGCAATTGTGGACATTACTCCACAACCCATCACACTCAATCAAAGATCCAAATCAAACAAGTATCATAAGAACAAACATTCAAGTTCATAGATATCTATAAAGATAGTTTTGTTTTTGTTCCTAAGAATAGGTCTTCTATTCCTAAAAGTCACTTTAGGTACAGGATTTCAAAGTGTGAAATCCACATTTGTCTTTAGAATAAATAGGTAAGAATAATCAGAGTGAAGCGGAAATAGATGAGAAAAGATTAAGATAAGTTTAGAAATGATCAGAGTAGCAAAGGTAAGTAGATAATGGTTGTTCCAGTTCTATCTAGGTTTCGTCCTACAGTCAACATTCCTCTGATACCACTTCTGTAACACCCGGATTTTAGGGGTCCAAAACCCGGGCGTAAACATAAACACCAGGTATGCTGGGACCAAGTCTCACACATATGATGTATAGTGGCACAGGATCGAATGTCACATCTTTATACATAACAGGAGTTCTATACAAAATAAATAATTACATTATAAGGAGACAACGGTCCAGCAACCCAAAGTTGACTGGGAGACGACGGCCTAGACCACTCACGAACTCATCACGGCATCCTCCATGCGCCTCATCCTGTGGTACCTGTTCTTGACCTGTGGTGTGTGTGAGACAGCAAGAGTGAGCTCACATACGTTCATCGCTCAACAAGTTGTGGGGAATAATGTGCATGAACTCGCCAAAGGTGGGAGCTCACGTGGAGTGTAAGGCTTACCAAAGAAGATGGTTAGAGCTGAGCATTGCTTTTAAAGTTGGTCAAAATTTTATTAGCAGTTACTAAGTATAAGTAAATACCAACCCAATTAAATAGTAGAACAAAAGTAACAACTTCACCTGTGATGCAATGCATATGACAAATTGAGTTTAAGTTTCATAATTTAATCATGTGAGTGTCCGAGCTGCTCATGACCGTGAGCACGGCTAGTATACCAGTTTTACACTCTGCAGAGGTTGCGCATCTTTACCCACAAGTCGTGTATCCCATGTCGCCAGGGTTTGCAAAGCCCTTAGACACTTCCGAGGTGAATGGCTAGGGATCCACTACGAGGCCTTTACAAAGTTCCACTAGCTTCCGAAAACCCGCTACAGTTTATAGGAAGATCCAGTGCAGGAATCCCTTGCAGGACCGCCATCGCAGCAAAATCCTCCCGAGGGCCTCCCTACACTGACCTCTCCCCTACTGCCCTTGCCCCTTTCGGGTAAGGTAGTCTTCCACTAGCTTTCCTAATTAATCAGCCAAGGGCGTCCCATTCCACCCTCGTGGTAGCACTGTTTTCCCGGGTGGTTCTCCATGTTCCAATTAACATAATGATCTCATCATGAACAATAAATAACAACTGATAACAAAAGTGTAACCATGAACAGTGTATCTCCATACCCAAAACCACATATAGCACTAGCAAGTACTACCCAGAAAGTTCAGTGGTAAACAAGGTATAAAGATAGACAAACTAGGGTAACCTATTGGGTCCCATCAAAATTAACCTATGCAGATCATTATGATTAATTAGAACATGAGTAGGTGAAAAGAAGTGATCAAGGGCACAACTTGCCTGGGCCTTGAGATTCCAGGTACCAGGATGATCTTCAGGTGACACGTGACCTCACTGCTAGTCGTAGCAATACAGACATACATGGTATAGGCAAAATTAACATTACACCAAGTATGTAAATAAAATACACAGTAATAATCTAGACATTAAAATAAGATCACAGGAACTGGAATCATTAAGTTTGGAGTTATAGATTTTAAGTTATGAATTTTCAAAGGTTTTATGTGTTTAAAATGGATTAAGTGAGAGATTAAATTTCTAATTGTTTTCATGACAAAACAGAGGCTCTAGGTGGTAGATAATAAAATTACAAAATTTTAGAAAGTGGAATGGTTCAATTTGGAGCTAAAATGAATTTTCTATGAATTATACAAACTCTAGCAATTATTTAATCATTAAAAATCATTTTCTAAATTCATTTATTTGATTTCTTAACTTCCTGGACTGGGCGCACTAATACAAAGAAGCTCAGGGGGCTCGGGGTAAGATTCCCGAGACACAGCCTACTGTTACCGAGGATGGCGGGTTGTTTTCAAATAAACAGAGGGTCTCTTATGAAAAAGTGCCTGGCCGAAGGGGTATCGAGCATCCTGAGCCGTCCGATCTGGTTGCAACGGCAGAGATTAGACCGAGCCCACCGCGAAGCGGTATGCGTTCTCGGCCATCGGATCAACGACGAGCGGCCCGGATCTAATGTAGTCCCGAACGACCAACGCCCGCACGATCAAGGATCTACGGTCAGGATCTAAACATCGAAGAGGTATGCCCCGATCTAATCCTGGACGTCTACGACCGATCCAACGGCCATGAATCACCCGTGGAAGCGCTACGCCCGACCTAATTCTAAGCGCTGGATGGAGATCCAACGGCCGAGGTGTTTCCCCCCCTACCAACGACGGCCGGCCACGGATGGGCAGAGGCCCGCGGTGGCGCGCCATGGCCGACCAACGCCCCAAGCGGCCCCCGGGTGCGAGAGCTTCAAATGAACGGGTGCTACACGATGAGAATGACTAGGCGACCGAGACTAGGGGTTTCTCACCGGCGATTGAAGCAGCGGCGAGGCAGGCCACACGACATGGCGGATCCGCGGCAGGACACAACTACGGCGAGCAATTCAGAGCGCCACGGTGGTGTCCAACTTGAATTGGAGGCGCGGACAGCTTCCTCAGGCGAAGACGATACTTCACGATCCGACTCCGAGAGCGGAGACCCCCCAGCGGCGGCTATCCCCGGCGGCGGCCCTCCCTGACTCTCTTTCTCGGCTTTCTCTCTCCCTCGGTGTTGCTTTTCTGGGCTAGGCTGGAGGCGCACGTATATATACCGAGGCGGCCAAGCAACTTCAACGGATTTCCGAGGGTCAAGGCGCAACGGCCGCGGTCGATTCGACCGGGATTCTGGCGGAGTCCGTCGTGAGCTCGGTTTGGTACGCGAGTGCGGATGAAGGAGATGACATGCGGGGCCCATGAGCCATTGACGGAACGCGCGCGCAGCGCGGTAAGAAGGCAGGCGCACGTGAGCGACTGACAGTGGGGGCGCCCTGTCGGTCATCCTGGTTTGAAGGCGCGCGCATGCGTGTGACTTACAGGTGGGCCCGCATGGTCGGCGTGCGTCCAGCGCGCGTGAGGGGAAGCTTGTGCAGTGGGCCGCGCGGTTAGTTGGGCCGAGCGTGTAGGTTTGTTTAAGTGGGCCGAAAAGCGAGATCCGAGGCCCAGGTAAGTCTTTCTTCTTTTTCTTTTTATTTTGTATTTTCTTTTCTCCATTTTCAAATCCAATTTGAGTTCAAGTTTAAATTCAAACTTTGTGAATAACTTGTCTTTAGTTTGAAAGGTATAATTTATTAATATAAGTGTGAAGGATGTTTATTTATTTTATTTTATGTAATATTTTTCTTAGTTCTTCCCTTCTCTTTTATTTTCTATTCCAAATTCAAATTTATACTTCTATTTTAGTTTTCAGATTTTTCAAATGTATCAATTGAAATCCAAGGGTGAATATAAACCATATTATTTTAATATTACTAATTTAAGTTTTATTCTCCTTGTTATCTATTTCATGGGATGTATAAATGGTTTTCTTTAAAAGATAAATCCCTTTTCTCATCATTTTTCTTATTTTCCTAATTTCCAAAGCATTATGATACTTTGTTTATATTTTTTTTTTCTCTACTAATTTTGGGTCTTACACCCGCACGGCGGAAATCTGTGGCTCTCTCCTCACAACACTATTCGCCCATCGATGGTTTGTGGGGGAGAAGGGAGCCAAGTCTCAAGCTTATATGCACAGGAGGAGAAGAGGACATATCTGGTGCACATGAAAGATTGGTGCACATGGTGCACATATTAAATCATCACCACTCATTTTAAATCTAACATCTCTAATTGATCATTCAATTTACAAATAACACCTTCCACCACTACACAGCACCATGTTGGGGGTGTCCTTAGCAAAATATAACAAACAACTAAAGACGTTAGATCTAAAATGAGTGGTGATGATTTAATATGTGCACCATGTGCACCAATCTTCCATGTGCACCAGATATGTTCTCGGAGAAGAAAGGAAAGTCCGAGTGGGAGTCGTTGAGCCAGCTAGGAAGTCGGCGCGAGGTTAGTAGGGGCCATGGCAGTGGTGGTTGTTGTGCCTGGCAGCTAGATTCCACGGCGCAGGAGATCAGTGACCGCTTGCGGAACCACGAAAGGGAGGTTGTACTGACCACGGGGGCCCACGAGTAAGTGACTAGGGAAGGAGCTTCTGCCAAGCGGGGCCCACAGGTCAACGAAAGGTGCACCGAGCGCGAGGAGAGCGACCGACAGACCGGGCCCGCCCACCGGCGCTGTTTCAAGGGAAGGGGTTGGGCCACGCTGTGGGAGAATACGCCTGGGCCAGAAATGAGGAACGAGGCCCACTTAGGTTTTCTTCTATTTTTCCTTTATTTCTATTTATCTTTTCAATTCTTTTCTTTTCTATTTCCCTTTTATTTTCAAATTCCAATTTTTAAACTTAAACTTGTTTCACAAATTTGAATACAAATGCAAAAATACAGGAATATCATCATGAGGTGCACATTTCTGTATTTATTTATTTTGTTATTCGACCAATATAATCCTATTAATTGAATTTGCTAAAGGGAAAAGGAACCAATTGATCTCCATAGGTTCCATAATCCCAAAACATACACTTATAAATTTATTTATCTATTTATTTTATATTTTTTATACAAATTTTAGGCTTTACAAATCCTACCCCTTAAAAGAAATCTTGTCCGTGAGATTGGTAAGAAAAGGATGTATCCCCATCTTGTCTCAAAACATATGCACAAACAAGAATCTCAGCATGATGCATAACTTATTAGCAAAATATAGGGTCAAATAGACCTTATTATTATTCCTAAAATAGTAAATACTAGCTACCAACTAAAGTAATATTTAGGTCTTATAAATAGTACTCCTAAAAATATATATATTTTATATATTTATATTGACTCTAATCCTGTTGTCCATTGCCTTCTTCACCAACTTCTTCACCTTCAACCGGCACCTCTTCCGGGCTTTCGGGTTCACCAGGTTCAGCTTCTGCTTCCACGTGGTTGACTTGACCCCGATTGACAGATAAGTGCTGACTCTTGCCTCCTGAGGCCCGACCTTGCTTCATCGGAGCCGGAGTAGTATAAGCAGCCCTGTTGGGACAGTAGTTGGCATAATGTCCGGCCTATCCACACTTGATGCATGACCTGTTTGTGGATGTATTAGGAGCAACAGGTCCATCTGTAGTGCCTGTTTGAGGAGGAGCAGATTGTGTCTGCTGAGTTTGTTGCCCGGAACTACCACGAGCAGGTGTACTTTGAGGTGTAGTATAACAGGGACAGGAACTACTTCCAGCTTGTCCCTGGTTAGTAGCTTTCCTCTTTTCTCCAAACTCAGCTCTTGTTTTTCAGAGCAATAGCTTTGTCCAGTAGTCTATGGAAGAACATGAATGTGTGTGATATCAGCTGGCAATGTAGTGGCCCGATCAAACCTTCTAGAAATAGCTCCTGCTTTTTCTCATCCTCATCGACCTCCCCAGGAGCATATCGGGATAGCTGGATGAACTTGTCTCTGTATTCGCTTACGGACATGCCTCCCCGTTTGAGGGATATGAACTCTTTCTTTTTAATCTTCATAAGGCTAGCAGAAATATGGTAATTCCTGAATTAAGTGGAGAATTCTGTCCAGGTGATGGTGTTGGCAGCAACATGAGCAGCGCAATATGCATCCCACCCATCCGTAGCTGGGCCAGTAAGGTGACCCGATGCATAGAGTACTTTCTCCCTATCTGAGCACTGAGCTATGTTGAGCATCTTGTCCATGGACTTTAACCAGTCATCAGCTTGTAGTGGGTCCGAGGAGTTAGAGAATGTCGGTGGCTTATGGCTCATAAACTCCTGGTGTCTATCCCTGGGCAGAGCTGGTGGTGGTGGTAGTTGCTGTCGTTCATGTCTCATTTCTTGGCGTTCTTGCCTCATTTCCTGTTGTATTTCTTGCCGCTCTTGGCTCATCTCCTAACGTTCTTATCGCATTTGCACTTGCATTTTTGTCATGGTGTTTTCCATTTGCTGCAGCAGCTATATCTGAGTGGTGGCAATGGGGTCTATTCTAGCCGGTGGAGGGTTTGGCGGAGGATTCATCTCTGGTTGTGGTTGGTTAACAATCCTTCTGTGACGGTTGTTATCAAGTGGATCGATACTGTCTCCATTCCTGGTATTGACCATCTGGGTTAGAAATATATGGTAAGATAGTTTTGCAAGGGAAATTATTTAGTAGGCACACGGATAGACTAGTAGCTGGTCATAAACTGAAGGATCATGGGTAGAGCTTGATCTGTTGTTTTGTGTCTATGTTGGGTTAACTATACTTATAAGATGATTCACCAAAGATGAGATAGAATTTGTTAAGATAAGATAGATATGTGACACTAGATATATTTTAATGGGAAATAATCTAGGTTGTCTAGTTATTTTATAAACGTTTTTATGCCTATATGTATATGCAGATGCAATGGTGGACATTACTCCACCACTCATCACTCTCAATCAAAGAACTGAATCAAGAAGTTATCATAAAAACAAACATTCAAGCATATACATACTTAAAAAATAGTTTTGATTTGGTTCCTAAGATTAGGTCTCCTATTCCTAAAGGTCACTTCAGGTACATGATTTCAAAGTGTGAAATCCACTTTTGTCTTTAGAAGTAAAAAGGTAAGAGTAATCAGAGTAAAGTAGCAGTAGATGAGAAAAAGATTTAAGAAAAGTTTAGAAAGAATCAGACTAGCAAAGGTAAGTAGGTAGGGGTTGTCCAGTTCTATTTAGGTTACATCCTACAGTCAACATTGTTCTGATACCACTTCTGTCACACCTAGATTTCATGGGCACCAAAACTCGGGCACGAAATAATCACCAAGTGTGCTCGGATCAAGTCTTACACATATGATGACTCATGGTACAGAAACGAATGACACAACATTAATATATAACGGAGTTCTGTACAAAATAATTAAATAATTACATCATACAAAGACAATGATCCAGCAATCAAAGTTGACTGGGAGACGATGACCTAGACCTCTCATGATCTCATCATAGCATCCTCCATGCGCCTCATCCTGTGGTACCTGTTCTTGACTGGGGGATGTGAGTACAAGGGTGAGCTCACATACGTTCATCGCTCAACAAGTTGTGGGGAATAATGTGCATGAACTCACCAAAGGTGGGAGCCCATGTGAAGTGTAAGGCTTACCAAAGGAGATGGTTAAAGCTGAGCATTGCTTTTAAAGTTGGTCAAAAAATTATTAGCATTTACTAGGTATAAGTTGATACCAACCGAAAAAGGTAATAGATCAAAATTGATAACAACACCCACAATGCAATGCACATGAAAAATTAAGTTTAATTCCATAAGTTAATCATGTGAGTGTCTTAGCCGCTCATGACCGTGAGCACGGCTGACATACCAGTTTTACACTCTGCAGAGGTTGCACATCTTTACCCACAAGTCGTGTTACCCATTTGCCATGGGTTGTATGAACCCTATGCACCTCTACCAAGGAAGCGAGGTAGGGTAGCACTGCGAGGCCTTTCCAAAGTTCCACTAGTTCGAGAAAACCCGCTACGGATTCAGGAAGAAGGAAGCATAGGAATCCCTCATCAAAAAAGCTTTACAGACAATTCGACCCGAGGACCTCCCTATACTCTGTAGCGAAGCCTCCCCGCTTGCGCCTACCCGGGTAAGGTAATCTCTCCTTAGCTTTCCTAATTACTTGGCCAAGGGCGTCCCATTCCACCCTTGTGGTAGCACTGTTTTCTAGGATGGTTCTCCATGTTCCAATTAACAATATGATCTTATCATGAACAATATTAAACAACAACATAATTGGAACATGATCATAATAAAACATTAGTTTCTCAAAACCAGGTAGAGCAATAGCAAATCTACCCAATAATTCATCTGTTTGTGTGGTGGGGGATAAACAATGCTAGGGAAACCTATTAGGTCCCATCAAATTAACCTGAGTATGTCACAGTGATTAACAGGAACATTATTAGGTAAAAAGAGTGATCAAGGGCAAAACTCGCCTTCGACTTGAGATCCCTAGGTACCAACTTGGTCTTCAAGTGGCTCATAACCTCGCTGCTAGTGGCAGCAATACAAACAAACATGGTATAGGCAAAATTAACATCACACCAAACATGAGAACAAACAATGTAAAATATTTTATGCGATGCTATGAGATCGTAGGTTCGAGAACCACTAACATCAGAGTTATGGTTGACAAGTTATGGTTTTCATAAGTTTTATGGGATCAAATACGAAGACTATGACTATGTTGATTAATAAATCATGGGAAAAATATCCCTAAGAAAATATTAATTTAATTTTAATCTAAGTTATAACTTTGGTAGAACCATATGTTTAGTTAAACTATAGTCATAGGTTGATTTGTCACATTAACCTTGTTTAGAAAAGTAACTTTAATAAACAAGTATTTAATTATTTTTGCAAGCACTAACACCATTATTGTTATCATGTGGACAATATTAATATGAAGCTAACGCAATTTGAACGGTTTAAATCGGAGTTAAAATAAATTAGTTATGAATTTATGAAGTTTATTAATCATTTGAGTATCATTTTTATACTGATATTATCTTCCAGGGGCTAAACTGAAAAGTCCTTATTTAATCTCATTTTCTTTACTCTGAAATATGGAAGGCGGGTTGATTTTGAACAAGCCAAGAGGTTCATGTGTAAAAAGATTCGGTCGAAGGGGTATCGAGTAGAGCTGGCCGTCCGATTAAAAACCGAGCGCCAGTATCTGATTTCTTTTTAAAACGAATTGGTATGCAATACTGATCGCGGGATCACGATCCAACGGCTAAAACGTCATCGACCCCCAGACCTAACCAGATCCACACGATCCCCGACTGATGGCTTGGATTGAACACCACAAAGGGTTATCCTGGGATCTAATCAGGGTCGTCCGAGAGTCGATCGACGACATCTGAGCCGTCTTCTTCCCCTTGCCGAGACCTAGCTCGGCGGTGAACAGCCCACGGCCACGCTCCCCACTGGAGGTGTCCACTAAGTGGTCCGTGCATCAACCTAGTTTCTGTCTAGCACAAGATGCACAGGGGATCAAGGCGACCCGATTAGGAAAAGACTTACCGGACGATTAAGTTGCGGACAGGGTCGACCTCACGGCGGGGCGGACAACCATGGCACACAAACGCCGGCGAGAGATTCCGGGGCGCTAGATCTCGATTCGTCCCAGGCAAGGCGTCGACCACCCACCTCACGACCGAGCGAACCCCCTTGGTTAATCGTCGAGGGCAGGGTTGAGCCAGGCTCGAGATTCCCCGCACGACAGAAATTTGCGGCTCTCTCTTCACAACACTATTTGCCCGACGATGGTTTGTGGGGAGAAGGGAGCCACGGCTCAAGCTTATATGCATAGGAGGAGGAGAAAGGAAAGTTCGAGTGGGAGTCGTTGAGCCAGCTAGGAAGTCGGTTCGAGGTTAGCAACGGCCATGGCGGTGGTGGTTGTTGCGCCTGGCAGCTAGGTCCCACGGCACAGGAGATCAGTGACCACACGCGGAATCGCGAAGGGGAGGCCGCACTGACCACGGGGGCCGACAAGTAAGTGACCAGGTAAGGAGCTTCTGCCAAGCGGGGCCCACATGTCAATGAAAGGCGCACCGAGCACATGGAGAGCGACCGCCAGACTGGGCCCGCCCACCGGCACTGTTTCAAGGGAAGGGGTTTGGTCGCGCTGTGGGAGAATACACCTGGGCCAGAAATGAGGAACGAGGCCAACTTAGGTTTTCTTCTATTTTTCCTTTATCTCTATTTATCTTTTCCATTATTTTCTTTTCTATTTCCCTTTTATTTTCAAACTCCAGTTTTTTAACTTCAACGTGTTTCACAAATTTGAATACAAATGCAGAAATACAAGAATTTTATCATGAGGTGCACATTTCTGTATTTATTTATTTTTTTATTCGACCAATATAATCCTATTAATTGAATTTGCTAAAGGGAAAAGGAACCAATTGATCTCCATAGGTTCCATAATCCCAAAACATCCACTTATAAATTTATTTATCTATTTATTTTATATTTTTTATACAAATTTTAGGCTTTACAGTTAGGTGGACCCAAAAACTCAGAGAATAGGTGAGAGCTCAGGTGCACGACAAGACAAATACTGGGGAACTGTAGTTTCTTGTTATGCGTGTCCCATTTGTGTACAGTTTCGGGGTATTTATAGGTAACTAGGCGGGTATGTGTTCCCCAAGTACCGTTATTCCTTTGATTACCTGGTACATTCCTAGAATATTCCTCTCAACGGGGGTCATTACAGTTGGGTGAGGTACACTAAATTAGACATACTCTGAAATCTACCCCATGAAGGGGCTTACAAATGGGCCTAGATGGTGACAGGGCGCAGCTTGGGTCCCACTATGATATGTCGTGGCCTTCACCTATGTGTTGCACCCTTGACTCCATGAAGTCGTGCCCTTGACATCATCAGGATTTGGACTTCACTTGTCGGGGAAAGAGTTTGGTCCTTTGGGATGCGTATGCGGGGCTGTGGTGAGCCCCCTTGACTAGTGTGGCCCTTCGCTTCGTCCCCTCTGAAGGCCGCGATCGAGGACCTCGATGCTAGTGCGAGTCGAGGTAACCTTCGTAGCTTATACCTGCACCAAACACTTGTTTGGTTGTAGTCGAATTAGTTTGATCGAGGATGCACTCGGCCTTCGCTCCAACACTAGCCCCCTGAGGGATTGATTCAACTTGGTGAGATGGTCCTGATGTCTTTTTTTGGAAGATGGTCGAAAGCTACCCTTGATCATAGGTTGAAGTGGTTCCGGGGGATTTTGTAATGTGACCGTTGGGATGTATGACGTTTCACTATGACTTTTGGTTTCTTGAGGCGTTTTTACCAAGATCTGATTTTAATCTGGCGTTGCCCTAAGGCATTTTTGCACCCACTGGGTGTCTTCGCTAAGATTTTATTTTAATCTGGCATCGCCTTGAGGCATTTTAGGCACCAGGGGGTGTCTTTGCCAATATTTTATTTTAATCTGATGTCGCCCCGAGGCGTTTTTTGCACCCGAGGGGTGTCTAGTCGCACGTCGCGAGCGGGACTCCTAGTGCGGTGGTGACTGCTTTTCGTGGCCGAATGTTCGCTTTGAGAGCCTTTTGGGCCGTGACACATCTGTTGGGGGAGGGTTTCTAGTTGCTTTATTACAAGGCTCTGCCTCATTAAAAACCTCACTCCTTCGTGAGGAAAATAGTGTGGGCCCGAGTGTTCAAATATTACATGGGCATTCGTAGGCCCTTACAATCAAAGTTGTTGTTACACAAAAAACTTCTGCAAGTTGTCCACGCTCTAGCTGTGCTCTAGCTGGACGCTTGTTTGGCTAGTTAGCCTATAGGCGTATGGCGAAGTCTTTTTAGAGACGATGTAGAGTCCCTCCCATTTTGGTCCGAGCTTTGCTTTTGCTTGTGTTCGCGGTGTTGGATGAGGATGAGGTTGCCTTCAACGAATTCTTTGATCTTGACAAAGTTGTATTTCAAAGACTTGGTTGCTTCTTGATATCTTGCAATCGTGTTGAGTGCCTCGACTCTATGGTCTTCAAGCAAGTCTTTATCCACGAGTTCGACAGCCTTCGGAGTTGAGCTGTTTCCACTCTTGATTTGAACTTTAGTTCTTGCGGTGTCATTGCCTCCACGCCATACATCAGCTTGAACAGTGTCAAACCTACGCATCTGGTCTTAGTTGTGTTCATCCCCATACGACTTCGAGAAACTGGTCAGGCCATTTCCCTCGGTTTCATCGTGTAGCCTCTTCTTGACCGTTGTGAAATTTTTTCCATTTATTCTTTCCACTGTGTCGTTGGACTAGGGGTGATACATAGAAGAAAAGTTGACTTAGGTCTCGACTGAGACACAGAAATCCCAAAATTGCTAGCTATTGAACTATTTACCGTTGTCCACGATTATCTCAGAGGGGACCACAAATCTGTAGATGATGTTCTGCCAGAAGGTTTTTTAGGTTGTGTTCGATGTTATGACGGAGACTGCCTTCGCTTCTATCCATCTGGTGAAATATTTTACAACTACAAAGGCGTACTTCAGATTCCCTTGAACTGTTGGTAGGCAGAAGACAATGTCAATTCCCCACTGTTGTAGCGGCCATGTGGGGGCGATTAGCTTGGATTTCTGCGAAAACCCTTGCTTGGAGCGAATGCCTGACAGGCTTCACAACTTTGGTTGAGATTCTATGCATCTCTAACAATTCTGGGCCAAAAGAAACCGAGCCACAATGTTTTGGAAGCTAGGGCCCTTGGGCCAACATGGCATCCGGAGAACCCTTGGTGGACGTCGCCCATCAGTTCTATGCCTTTGCGCCTGGCGATGCACTTGAGGAGTGGGTGGACGATTCCTTAGATGTATAAGTTGTCTTCAATGAGTGTGTACTGATGACATCTATATGTGAGCCTGAACTCTATCGAGGGGTCTGCTAGGTGGTAATTCCCTCGAAGGTAAGATATTATTTGGGCCCTCCAGTCCTCTTGATAGATCATGCTGACTGATATTACTTCTAAGTCTAGATGTCTAATCAAAGGTGTTTTTATGACCTAGTAGAACACGTTAGAGGGTAGGGGGTTTGCTCTTGCAGCGGCCTTCGCTAGGGTATCTACTTCTTCATTTTTGGAGTTGTCAATGTGCTGGACAGTGAAACCTCATAATTTCCTTTTGAAAGTCGCCTAGAGGGGGGTGAATAGGCGAAACCTGAATTTTATAAACTTTGAACACGAACTTCACTTGAGGTTAGGGTTAGAAATAAATAATAGTGAATTCAGAGTGCGCAAGTTAGTTCTTCTTGCTATAAGTTGCTCAATTAATGCGGATAACTTTGGGAGCTAACTCAAAACAATGTGAGCAAGAGAGAACTTCTTGCGAGAGGGGAGAGGGAAGAAACAAATCAAATAGTGAAGATCAACACAAATGGATACGGTGATTTGTTTCTTGAGGTTCGGTTCCAAAGAACCTACTCCCCGATGAGGAGGCCACAAAGGCCGGTTCTATTTCAACCCTTTCCCTCTCTCAATCGGTCACTTAGATCGGTTGAGTGCTTCTTCTCAATCTCACGGGTCACTTAGACCCCACAAGGATGACCACACAATTAGGTATCTCTTGCTAGCTTTACAAATCACTTGGAAAGACTAGAGAGAGATGAAGAAAGCAACCAAGCAACAAGAGCAACAAAAGAAACACAAATCACCCTCTCTCAAGTCATTAAACACTTTTGATCACTTAACTTGATTATGGAACTTGGAGAGGATCAAATGGCTTTGAATGTGTCTTTGGAGTGTATTCTTTGCTCTTGTATTGAATGAAGAGAGTGGGATACTTGGATAGCTTGAATGGTGGTGGTTGGGGGGTATTTATAGCCCCAACCACTATTCTAGCCGTTGGCTGACTGCTCTATCGATGGGCACACCGGATAGTCCGGTGGTGCACCGAACACAGTACTGTTCGTTGTCCGTTGCGTGCCACGTCAGCCGATCGTTGGGGTTTGGAGCGGTTGACGGTTGAAGTCGTCTATCCGGTGGCACACAGGACAGTCCGGTGCGACCTGTCGTTGCAGACTGTCTTCTGACTTCTGGCGGTGCAGACAGCGCGCGCAGTCATGCAGTCGACCGTTGGGCGAAGTTGACCGTTGCTCCGTGGTCTCAACGGACAGTCCGGTGATTTTAGTGGATGAGCACTGAGAAAACCCGAGAGCATCCAGTTCGTGGAGTGCTCCAGCCAGGGCACCGGACACTGTCCGGTGCACCACTGGCTACCACAAGTATGTTTTGCTCCAATATTGTAGAATTGCCTCAAGGTCATTTTCTATGTGTATGTGAACTTTATGCACATGAGAAAAATATCAACTAGGCAAACTAGTTAGTCCACATGGTTTGTGATGGACGTCAAACACCAAAATCGATTATAGGAAATGTTGAGCCCATTTCCCTTTCAGTCTCCCCCTTCTTGGTGATTGATGCCAACACAAACCAAAGCAAATACAAAGTGTAGAAATGTAACTAGTTTGCATTTTGTCAGATGTGCATAAGTTACTTTGAAATGAAAGCATTTCTAAGCATACATGGTTGTTTTGATATATTTAACATTTTGGGCCACATTTGCACCACTTAGCTTGTTTTTGCAAATCTTTTGGAAAAGTATTTTCAAATTCTTTTGGAAATAGCCAATGGTATAAGAATTTGATTTCTAAAAGCATTTTCAAGTTTTTGAACGTTCTCCCCCTGTTTTCAAATGCTTTTCCTTTGGCTAAATAAAAGCTCCCCCTGAATAAGTTATCCCCTTAGCTGTCAAGAGGGTTTTTGCAAATGCCTATTAATTTCTCCCCCTTTTTGAAAAAGTTTAGAAAACAGGGTGGTGAAGCGGTCCTTTTGATTTGGGCCTATATGATTTTCTACCCCTTTGGCATTAAGCGCCAAAAATAGAAAAATCGAGAGACCTTATGCAAGAAAGATATGAAAGTAAGTACATGAGTAGGGCAAAGGATACTGATGAATGTGTAGTGGAAGCCTTGCCTTTGCCTTTGGCTCCATTTCCTTTTCAATCTAATACTAAGGATAGAAAAACACTTGGAAGCACATTAGTCTTAGCTTTGGTACAAGAAGGATAAGAAATATGCATTTGTACCAAATGAAGGAGATATGATCAAAGGTATATAAATGAGCAATGTGTGCAAGATTTTAATCAAAGTTTCGATAATCTAAGATGTTTAGTTCATTCCTAAGCTTGCTAAAAGTCTTTTCATCTAGGGGTTTGGTGAAGATATCGACTAATTGGTTGTGGGTGCTAACATAAGCAATTTAGATACCCCCTTTTGTTGGTGATCTCTCAAAAAGTGATACCGGATGTCTATGTGCTTAGTGCGGCTTTGTTCAACGGGGTTATCCACCATGCAGATTGTACTCTCATTATCACATAAGAGAGGGACTTTGCTCAACTTATAGCCATAGTCCCTAAGAGTTTGCCTCATCCAGAGTAATTGTGCACAACAATGCCCTACAACAATATACTCGGCTTCGGCAGTGGATAGAGCTACTGAATTTTGTTTCTTTGAAGCCCAAGACACCAGGGATCTTCCCAGGAACTGACAAGTCTCTGATGTGCTCTTCCTATCAATTTACATCCAGCATAATCGGCATCAGAATACCCGATTAGATCAAAGGTAGATCCCTTGGGGTACCATAGCCCAAACTTAGGAGTATAAACTAAATATCTCATGATTCTTTTCACGACCCTAAGGTGAACTTCCTTAGGATTTGCCTGGAACCTTCACACATGCATGTTGACAGCATAATATCTGGTCATGAAGCACATAAATAGAGTAAGGATCCTATCGTCGACCGGTATACCTTTTGATCTACAGATTTACCTACCATGTCGAGGTCAAGATGCCTATTTGTTCCCATGGGTGTCTTGATGAGTTTGGCATTCTTCATTCCAAACTTCTTGAGAATATCTTGAATGTACTTAGTTTGACAGATGAAGGTGCCCTCCTAGAGTTGCTTGATTTGGAAACCAAGGAAATACTTCAACTCCCCCATCATGGACATCTCGAATTTCTGTATCATAATGCTACTAAACTCTTCATAAGATGACTTGTTAGTAGACCAAAAATAATATCATCAACATAAATTTGGCATATAAACAAGTCTTTATCAATTGTTTTAGTGAAGAGAGTAGGGTCAGCTTTTCCGACTTTAAAACCATTAGTGAGAAGAAAGTCTCTTAGGCATTCATACCTTGCTCTTGGGGCTTGTTTGAGCCCATAAACCGCCTTAGAGAGCTTGTAAACATGTGTAGTATACTCACTATCTTCAAAGCCGGGAGGTTGCTCAACATATACCTCTTCCTTGATAGGGCCATTGAGGAAGGCACTTTTCACGTCCATTTGATACAACTTAAAGCCATGGTAAGTAGCATAGGCAAGTAATATACGAATAGACTCAAGCCTAGCTACGGGTGCATAGGTTTCATCAAAATCCAAACCTTTGACTTATGAATATCCTTTGGCAACAAGTCGGGCTTTGTTCCTTGTCACCACAGCATGCTCATCTTTTTTGTTGCAGAATACCCACTTGGTACCTACAACATTTTGGTTAGGACGTGGAACTAAATGTCATACCTCATTCCTCGTGAAGTTGTTGAGCTCCTCTTGCATTGCCACCACCCAGTCCGGATCTCTAAGTGCATCCTCTATCCTGTATGGCTCAATAGAAGACACAAAAGAGGAATGTTCACAAAAATGAGCAACTCGAGATCTAGTGGTTACCCCCTTGTGGATGTAACCAAGTATGGAGTTGACAGGGTGATCTCTTTGAATTGCTTGGTGGACTCTTAGGTGTGGTGGTCTTTGATCCTGAATCTCTTGATCATCTTCCTTGTCTTGATCATCTTCATCTCCCCCTTGATCAATGTCCTCCTCTTGAGGTGGCTCATCATCTTGATCTTCATCTTCTTCTTCTTGAGCCATTTCCTCATCTTGAGTTCGTGCAGATGCTTGCATGGAGGATGACGACTAATCTTGTGCTTATGAGGGCTCTTCGGATTCTTTTTGACACACATCTCCAATGGACATGTTCCTTAGTACGACGCATGGAGCCTCTTCATCATCTAATTCATCAAGATCAACTTGCTCCACCTGGGAGCCATTAGTCTCATCAAACACAATGTCACAAGAAACTTCAACTAATCTAGTGGACTTGTTGAAGAATCTATATGCCCTTGTGTTTGAATCATAACCAAGTAAAAAGCCTTCTACTGCTTTAGGAGCAAAATTTGAAATTCTACCTCGTTTAATAACAATAAAGCATTTGCTCCCAAAATCTCTAAAATAATAAACATTGGGATTTTTATCGGTGAGGAGTTCATATGATGTTTTCTTGAGGATTCGGTGAAGGTAGAGTCGGTTGATGGAGTAGCATGCAGTGTTAATCGCCTCCGCCCAAAACCGATCCGGTGTCTTGTATTAATCAAGCATGGTCCTTGCCATATCCAAGAGAGTTCTATTCTTCCTCTCCACAACACCATTTTGTTGGTGTGTGTGTGTGGAGAATAGAACTCATGCTTGATGCCCTCCTCCTCAAGAAATCCTTCAATTTGAGATTCTTGAACTCTGTTCCATTGTCGCTTCTAATCTTCTTGATTCTCAATCCAAACTCATTTTGAGCCTGTCTCAATAATCTTTTTAAGGTCTCTTGGGTTTGAGATTTTTCCTACAAAAAGAACAACCAAGTGAAGTGAGAATTGTCATCCACAATTACAAGACAATACTTACTCTCGCCCATGCTTATGTAGGCAATCGGGCCGAATAGATCCATGTGGAGTAGCTCAAGTGGCCTCTCGGTCGTCATGATGTTCTTGTGTGGATGATTAGCTCCAACCTGCTGCCCTGCTTGACATGCGCTACAAATCTTTTCTTTCTCAAAATGAACATTGGTTAGTCCTAAAATGTGCTCCCTTTAGAAGCTTGTGAAGATTCTTCATTCCAACATGAGCAAGTTGGCGATGCCAGAGCCAACCCATGTTAGTCTTAGCAATTAAGCAAGTGTCTAGTTTGGCATTGTTATCATTGAAATCAACTAAATATAGTTGATCATCTAACACTCACTTAAAAGCTATTGAATCATCACTTCTTATAAAGACGGTAACACCAACGTCAGTAAATAGATAGTTGTAGCCCATTTTACATAATTGAGAAACAAAAAGCAAGTTGTAATCTAAAGAATCTACAAGAAAAACATTAGAAATAGAATGGTCGGTAGATATAGCAATTTTACCCAATCCTATGACCAAACCTTGATTTCCATCCCCGAATGTGATTGCTCTTTGGGAACCATCATTTTTCTCATATGAGGAGAACATCCTTTTCTCCCCTGTCATGTGGTTTGTGCACCCGCTATCGATTATCCAACTTGTCCCACCAGATGCATAAACCTACAAAACAAATTTAGGCATTGTTCTTATGTACCCAAACGGTCTTGGGTCCTTTCACATTAGAAACAAGCACTTTGGGTACCCAAACACAAGTCTTTGGACTCTTGTGTTTGCCCCCAACATATTTGGCAACTACCTTGCCTGATTTGTTAGTAAGCACAAAAGATGTATCAAAAGTCTTAAATGAAATGCTATGTTCATTTAATGCATTAACAATCTTTTTCTTAGGCATTTTGATATGAGTTGTATGCCTAGAGCTAGAAGCCTCATTACTATACATATAAGCATGCTGAGAGACAGAATGAGATTTTCTAGCATGAATTTTTCTATTCTTATGCTCAGGATAGTTTTCAGGGTATAAAATGTAGCCTTCCCTATCCTAAACTATGGGAGCCTTGCCCTTGATAAAATTAGAAAGCTTGTTTCTAGGGGCATTAATTTTGATCTTGCTTTGGTTCCCAGATTGAAAGCCAATGCCATCCTTAATGCCAGGACGTCTCCCATTATAAAGCATACTACGAGCAAATTTATTTTTTTCATTCTCTAGCTCATGCTCGGCAATTTTAGCTTTTAATTTAGCTATGTGATCATGTTGTTCTTTAATCATAGCAATGTGATCATTCATAGCATCAACATTAATATCTCTACATCTAGAGCAAATGGTAACATGCTCAATGGTAGATGTAGAGGGTTTGCAAGCATTCAATTCTTCAATCTTAGTAATTAAACTAACATTTTCAGTTCTAAGACAAGAAATTGAATCATTGCAAATATTAAGCTCTTTAGACAGGTTTTCACATTTTTTTACTTCAAGACCATAAGCATCTTTGAGCTTAACAAACTTTTTATTTTCCTTAACAAGAAAGTCCTCTTGGCATTCCAAGATATCATCTTTCTGGTTAATGGTTTCTATCAATTCATTATTTTTATTCGTTTGCTCTTTGGTAAGGTTTGCAAAAAGAGAAGTCAAATCATCATCATTTTCACTAGAGCTACCCTCATCATCGGAAGTAGTATATTTGGGGGCATCTTGTAACACTATAAAAATCATCAACTAAAAATAATGCATTTAGTTATTTATGGTAATTAGGATAATAAATTTTTCATTCAAGTGTTTGTTATTTATTTGCATTTTGAATCATTTTTTATTGCGCATGATTAATTATTGGATGTTTAATAGCATTTCTTCTTAAATAAAAATCCAAATAAATATATAATAATTTTTAGTCTAAAAATAAATATTTTATTTATAAATATTTTTTTTAATTATTATGAATTTTAGAGTTATTTAAAAATGTATTTCGAATTTAGAAAAAAAAGACCTAACCTAACCCTAAGGCCAACTATGGCCCATCTAACCCTCCCAGCCGCCTCCCCCTGGCTCTCCAGCCACCGCCGCCGCCCCCTGCTATCCCCTCCCCTATTCTCTTTCTCCCTCCTTCCCTCTCACCTCTCTGTCCCACGCGCCGCTAGGGCCCCGCGCCCCTACACCCACTGCCCGACGCGCGACCCCACGCCAGGAACCGACGCCGCACGCCCCAGGAACGGCCGAGCCGCCGCGACCTCAACGCCCAGCCCCGACCGGCCGTGACCCCGACGCCCAGGAGTTCACGCGCCCCTGCCCAGCCGCGACCCCGACGCCTAGGAACCCCGCAACCCGCGCTGCGCAGCCGCCGCATCCGAGCCCGATGTCCACGCCGACCGTTTGACTTCCACGACGTTATGGAGATTCAACTGCATCCGTTTCTCCTCCCTTCACTCCTCCATTACTCCCTCCCTCCATCAATGGCCTCCATGAAGACCCGTCGGCATCTCTCTCCCTTTCCTAGATCGACCCTCTCCTCTCCCTCCCTCTCCTCTATAAAACCGAGCTCCTCTATCTCCCTTCTCCCTACCCGAGCTCGCCCCCATCTCTCTCTCACTCTCCTCGTCGTTAGAGCCACCGCCATCGTTGCCGAAGTTCGTGAAAGTGCATTCATCCCTTTTGTGAGTTTTGGTGATTTGGATAACAACACATTTAAAGGTCTAACAAGTTTGCTAAGTGTTGAACAGGAAATTCAGTATGATGAACATACTTGAATAGTGTATAATGATCAGTGAACAAGGTTCAACACAAGGTCAAATAACCAATGAGACAATGCAAATGGATATAATATGGTCTCTATATTGGTTTGAATACATGGACAAGTCCTGAGAAATCACTATGCATAAATATGATCATAATAGAGGTTGAAGTGATTAAGAGGATTGGTCAAACCAAAGTGAATAAGATATGAAGAACCGTGAATTGGCTTGACCATATTACTATTAGTCCATATATGAATATATGAGAATCAAACTAGAGCTTGATTGATCTTAGCAGTTATATCTAGATGACATTCAAGCAAGGTTCACAATATTGAAGAAATGATTCTCTCAATGGATGCTCAATAGGATGTGACTCAAGAATGGCTTGATAGGGTGAAGATAGCAAGGAAAGAGCTTCGAGGAACTAAGCGAAGGTGAAGGCCAAGCGACGGCTTGTAGACCGAGGACCATGGCTAAGGTGAAGAAGAGAGTACTTGCACTAAGTCGACGAACTAATCAGCTATGAAGAGTTACAACATGTTGATGCATCAGTAAGGTGACTTGAAGCCATGATTTGAACTCATATATGGTGAAATGGCACAAGTCACAGGCTCTATTTGTGTTTGCTTCAAAAGGTGAGACAAAGATGTTTGTGATCCTTATGAAGCAACACCATGGAGAAATCACACATGAGACACCAATTACTCAAGGAGTTTACTTAATTATATTTTATTTAACTTGAGTATAGGAATCGTCGTACTATCAAGGGGATCCAAAAAGAAGGTTGGTGTTGGTACTAAAGCTCAAAATCCTTGATCTAAAACTTCCATTTTACCCTGGTTTCACTTTGGTTTTTTTCAAAATCTGTGCAACAGTTCAAAAACCGGTTCAACCGGACCTAAAACCGGTTCAACCGGTTTCTGCACTGTTCCCCTTTGTCACTGCCAGTCTGCCAGTTAGTCCTATCAGAAAAAGTCATGTGCAGATTTTTGGAAAACCGGTTCAACCGAATTTTGAATCCGGTTCAACCGAATTTGAAACCGGTTTAACCGAATTTGAAACCGGTTCAACCGAATTTGGGACCGGTCCAGTCTCCGGCTGAGTCCGCCAGTGAACCGAAAACCGACTGGTGGAATCCGGTTCAACCGGTTTTAGAACCGGTTCAACCGTTTTTCAGTCAGATTTCCCCAACGGCCACCAGCTTTTGGGGGCACCTTTATATACACCTCCCACACTCTTCCCCACAGAAGAGCACGCACAAAACTCCATTTCTAACCTGAAAAGCACCTCCCACTCTCTCTCACACACATCTTGCCTCTCCCATTTCAAATCTTTGGAGAGAAATCTTTGAGTGAGTTTGAGAGCTGCGGTTTTTGTGCTTCATCTCCAAATCTCTCTTGCTCTTCTTCATTCGAGCTTTGGTACTACATCGAGTTCTTTGTTGATTCATTACTCTTGGAGCTTCTAGCTCCTAGACGACTAGGTGTCTCTTGTGAGTCTCCAAATCTTGTGGAAGACCACAAGAAAGTTTGTATTACCCGCTCGTTTGAGCAAAGATTATTGTGTGGGCTTGACCTTTGTGGTCGGCTAAGGGAGGATTAGGGTTGAAAGAGACCCGGCTCTTTGTGGGCGCCTCAACAAGGAAGTAGGGCACCTTGGTGGTGTGACCGAACCTTGGGATAAATCTTGTGTCTCTTGTGTTCTTGCTCATTGTGTTTGTTTGTGTTCTTTGTTCTCTCACCATTGCGTGGAAGATTTGTTTATATCTTTTTGGTGTGTGGATTTTGAGAAGTGCCCTTCTCAGATCTACTACTTTGAACCCTGTGGATCATTTAGAACATCTCATTTCCATAGTTAACTGGGTGAATTTCGAGATCAATTCAGTTTTACCCAGTTTGCTTCTAGTTTTTGTTGAAAAAGTTTTAACTTGCCTATTCACCCCCCCTCTAGGCAACTTTCAATTGGTATCAGAGCCTAATCCTTGTTCTAACGCTTAACCGCGTGAGGAAGAGATCATGTCGGGGGGACTAAGAAACAAAAGTGCTTCTAAGCTTGAAAAAGTTGAGGTTGCCTCGACTTTATCTTTTGGTGCAGATGTTGATCCTAGGGCAATAGATCTTGCCATGAGAATCACCGAAAGGATGTTCCTCAAAATGAAGGAGGATGAGGCGAAGAACAAAATTGAAGAAGAAAATGATCGATGGAGACCAAACGACGAATCCACCTCTTCACAAGGTTCGTCTTTCAAATCCACTTCTCATATGTGCTTTATTTCTAATGGGAGTGACAGTGAAAGCGAAAGTGAGGATGAGGAGGAGCAAGAAAGTGATAGTGAAGATGAGGACGATCTTCAACAATTCTTCGCTCAGCTAAGCAAGAAACATCGGATGAGCTTGCTCAAACTCTTGAAAAGAGCGGAAGAACAAAAAGAAATGCTTCATAAGCAAGAAGACTTCCTCATCAGAAAAATCGAAGACTTAGAGAAGTTGACCAAAGAGCATGAGAAGCTAAAGTGCTCTCATGATGATTTGGTTCAAAGGTATGAAGACATTTCAATTGAGCAAATTAAAGTTGTTAATCATTCATCATATATTGCTCAATTAGAAAATAAAAATGATATGTTCAAGAACACGATAGAAAGGCTAAATATTGAAAATCTAGCTTTGCAAGAAAAACATGATATGCTTGTGTGCTCTCATAATAAATTTATGGATTCACGTATCATGTTAGAAATGGCTCATGAGGTTGTGTTAACTAATTTGAAATCATACCAACCTCACATATGCACATGTACTCAAGTAGAAACTATATTATCATGTGCTAACAAATGTTGCTCTCAAGAAAGCCAATCTTCCATTGAGCTAGAATTTCAGGAATTACTGATATTTCTATGACACAAGAAAATAAAGAGCTCAAGGAAGAAGTTGGAAGGCTAAGAAGGAGCTTAACTCTTTTGAAGGGAAAGTGTCATGCTCAACCTTCTCAAGATAACTGTGATAATATGGTGAAAAAGCTTGAGAAGGGGACAACCGTAGCATGCACAAAACCCCTTCAAAAGAATACCAAGCTTTCCAAGAAGGGCATGAGCAAAATCTATGGTGAGAAAATTAATGCTCATATGATTTGCTCTAACAATGTACCTATGTGCTTCAACAAAGAAAGATCAAAGAGAAGCGATAGGAGGTGCTATGGATGCAAGGAGAAGGGCCATGAAATTGATTCATGCCCCCACATGAAGAATCAAGACCTTGCACGATCAAGAAAGATGACCATCAAAAAGGATGAAAGCAAAAGGCAAATGCATTGCAAGGACAAGCATCACATTTGCTACAATTGCCGTGAAAAAGGTCATCTATTCAATGTTTGTCCAAATGGTAAAACTCCTAAGCCTAACTTGTCAATACATTCAAATATGCTTAGGAGACCCAAATTTGACTCTTGTGCTAGAAAGGTGATGAGTTCACCACATTCTAGGACCAAGGCTATTTGGGTGCCTAAGTCCTTATTGGCTAACCTTGATAGACCTATCATGAGATGGGTACCAAAATGTACTTAATAATTTTTGCACGTACCCAGAGATGATATGAAGCTTTGGGGTGCTTGAGCGGTTTAACTCAATCCTTATCTCAAGCTATCAATCTTACATTGTCTATCCTTTAAGATTGACCCAAAGATGAATTGAGTTGTTATATCACTAACTTCATATTCATCTCTAGCAAGAACTTGTGTTGTAGGGAATAAGGATTAACCTTTGTGGGAATCAAGCAAAATGCCTACAACCAAGTGATATCCAAAGGATGGTAACAATTAATTCTTAAGTGCACATTGCTTTTAATTGGTATATTCCTTTGTGTCTTTTGTAGCCACATAGGAAAAATGTAACACTTGAGAATGAACTTAAAAGATTTTACCTTGCTTTGGAAAGGATCTAATTATATGGTAGATTGCATGTTCATATTTTTATATTGTGACAATCTACATGCTTTAAATTGATTGTATGTATCTTGTGGCATATTTCAAGTTAATCATCATATTATTGCCATGACCTAGACATAAAGAGTATTATCTCATGTTCTTAAATGAATAGAGTGCTAAGTAAGAAATTCAAATTCTTATAGCACTTACCAAATGGGGAATTCTCTATATGACTAGAGTTGTGAGACTAATGTTTCTATCTAAGTGTTTATGTAGTCTCACAACATGAAAATGTGTTTCCCAAATGGAGTGTGCCATTCAACATTCAAAGAAGATCGAACCAATACTATGTGATGTATTCATTCTTGTTTAAATTGGTTTTGAGTCTTCTACATTAATCACTCACCATGCTATGAATTAAACTTGCCATGTAAACTTAATTAAATAATCATGTTACTTTCATCTTTTTTTCAATTGATGTTATGCATGATGCTTGTAAGGGTAATTTAGTTCATATCATGAGGTTTCCTTGTTTTAGTAACCTTCTTGTCATTCATATACTAGAGGTTGCTAAATAGGAAACTATCGCTTGTGTTACTAATACAATCTCTTTTAAGATATTTTATAGAAATTCATAAGTAGAGATTGTGCTCTTTCAATTGGTAAAATCACAAGTTTTAAAGGTTAATCTTCACCTAAAATAAAGATTAGGAATGCTCAAGGCAAAGGTATGGAACTAGTTGTTTCATTTGGTATGTGACCAATAATAGTTCCTTTCAAGTGACATTCTTTCAATTGGTAATAATCTATTCTATGGAAAGTAATGTCAATATGAAGGTTAAATTCCTTTGGCTTACATTTGTAAATTGGTGCATATTGTTAATTCACTCCTCCATGTGCATTAACTTAAAAGGAATTTAATTTATGCCTTTACGCCTCATAAATGATGATTTGTTTGCCATTCATATATAGATATCATCATTCATTAAATACTTCCTTGTACTACTAATACCTCTTTTCAAAGTGTTTTATCGACTAGTTTTAAAAGGAAAAGAGATAACAAAGAAGGAAGTCTCCACAAATGATGAAAATAAGAATACTAAGGTGACACCACCACAGATAGTAAGATCTGTCAAATTGGTATAACAAATGGTACATTCTATATGGTGGTAAGTATTCTTAGGCATAAGTTAATTCATTGCAAATTTGTCATGCCTTGACCATGATTTGTAATATACTCCTCATGAGACTCTTAACTGAATTGAAAGTGCATGTGGCAAGTCATTCAAATACTTGATGCACATATCTAGTGGGAGAACATTATATATCTCGTGTCATAGAGAATAAGTTTCACTTGAGTAAGCTATACTAAGACAATCCAAAGTGATAAATTTGTATCTCATTCATATGGATTGTAATCTTTGTTTTCTAAATAGCTACTCTTGATGCAGTTTAAAATTCCCTTATCGTTAATTCTAAAAGTGCATAAGAATCCTTTTTGTTGATATTCATCACATACATATGCACTAACATGGATATGATTTTTAAACTGTAAAAGGTACAATTAGTGATCCATACTCTCTAAATTTTGGAAACCCATATTTTGATATCTTAGAAATCTACTTCAATCGATATCATATGCTTCACATTGAATTGGATCACTAAGTTGTAAATTCCATGCATAACTTGTCTTTATGATATGAATGCTTGTGCGACTAACCTTGATAAGCTAGGTGCACCCAAAGTCAAGGTAGGTTCATCATCAAGAAGGCAACACAATGATGTATTAATAAAAGGAGAAAAGGCTCCTATTCTTAACTCTAGTTTTTATCTATGTGATTAAATATTGACTTGAAACCATGTAAGATGGTTGTCAAGTATATGTGGGTGCCTACACAAAGAGAAAGGCCACAATAAGGATTATGTGGGAACTCAAGGCTCTTACTACTAATCTCAAAGGACCCAATTCAAATTGGGTACCAAAATACGAAGCTTAAACTTATTTTGCAGGATCACTTCTTCAATGGATCAAGTTGGGTGCTCAATAATGAATGTATAAATCATATTTGGAGATAGTAGCAAGGGTGATAACAACTGAATCTCAAATGCATATTATTTTCAAATCTTATCTTTTTGTGACTTGTGTAGCCACTAAGGAAAAAGAAGCATTTGAGGATATACATCAGTTGTTGATTATGAAATAAAGGTCTAATTGGAAGTTGAATGAATATTATCATATGGTGAACAATCCAAAATTATGTGACGTATTCTCTATCTAGTTAATTTGGATTTGATTCTTCTTTATTAGACACTCACCATAGTATGGATTAAGTCAGCCCTTTAGACTTCATTGAATAACCATGCATATTATCCATGTCATTCAAAATATATTGTGCATAAGGGCTCAAGGGAAATTTAGTCCATATTATGATGTTTCTCTATTTTAGCAACTCGTTTGCCCTTCACATATAAAGGGTTGCTAAATAAGAAACTAGTGCTTGTGCTACTAATGCCATCTCTTGTGTTGAGTTTATCCATAGAAAATCTATGTTAAGAGATGGTGCATGTTTTAAATAGTATAAATCACAAGCTTAAAGGATACTATTCAACTAAAATAAGAAGAAGTTGATAAGAGGCCAAGGTATGAAAACTTCCTCTCCTTCAGTTGTTTTAGTATTCTATCCTTAGTGGGATGTACCATAGTATAGGTTAAATTTCCTTGCAATATAAAATGTTCAATAGTGCATATAACATTGACATCAACTATATGTGTGCACTAATTTAAAGGAATTTAGTCTATCCTTTTGGGTTTCAATAATGATGATTCATTTGCCATCCACATATAAGGATCATCATTTGTGAAACCCTCTCTTGTGTTTTTAATGCTCTCTTTTCTAAGTGTTACAACGAGGTTCTTCCAAGAGCTTTCAAGATGGATTCAAAATCTACAAAAATGAATGAAGTTCAAGATCACTTGGTTGGATGAACTCACAAAGAGAAAAGAGATCAAAGTGAATCAAGAAGGGAGTTATATTTTTTTTTGGTCAACCAAATAATGAAGATGTAGTGACATATTTATATGATATCCTTCATTATGAGGTTGAGGTTCATATTAGCATGCTTTACCCTCCAAGATTTCAATTGATATACTTTTAGTTCTTAAACTTTTAATTGGTTTAATTTTCATCATCTATGTAAAGCATGTTATGTTAAACCAAGATATAGTGCAAACATCTCCTTTAACCTCGTATTGTTAATGTGCATAAGTGTACTTTGTGTACTCTTGCATGCACAAATTAAGGAAGAGTTTAGCCTATATCTTGTGAGGCTAATGATTTCTTCAAGTTCATATTTTGTAGTCTCACACCTTGGAGAACATCAAATGAGGATGAGTGGTTCCAAGGAAATGATCAAATATTTACCACATGTCACCCCATGGATTAGTTCTATTGGGGAACGATATGTGTTCTCTAGCATAAATTCAATTGTTTCAAATATATTATGCCTTGACCAAGATATATGATGAACTCCTCTAAGAATCTTAATTGAATCAAGTGCATGTTACAAGTAATTCAAGTACTTGATGCATACATTTAGGGGGAGCTCATTCTATATCTTGTGTCCTTAAAGACTAACATTTTCTTTTACGGGGCGTTTGGATCCCTTCATTTTAGAGGAATTGGAATTCATTCAATAAAATAACTTATTTAGTTTGGAATTTGATATTCCACCACTTTCCAAAGTTCAGATATATGTCTATCTCAAATTCAAGGGGTGGAAGGTGGGAAATGATTTTATGCATTATTAGAATTGATTTCTAATCTATAACTTACATGACACTCATCGTCTCACTCCTCTATAATAAAAATGTAGCACATAAATATCTTCGACATCTTGCTAATAATAGTATACAAATATATTTTGCATAAAACCGAATTAGCTTAATTGATATATGCATAAATTACTATTATTAGAACGGAATTAAATTCCAATGATCCAAACGGGGCGTTAGTGAATTTGTGTAGTTCTTTGAAGAGAATGAGTTTCTCTTGATCATTTAAAGAGGATAAGTTTCTCTTTGAAATGTCAAGCCTATCAAAAGCTAAGATAGAAATTCATGATTATAATGAAGACCATATGGCATGGAACAAAGGTGTGTCACTCCATGAACTATTGTATTACATTTGTGTATCTAGGCTCTTACATGACTAGTGTGGGCATGTGTATGCAATATCTTAAGTCACGCCATAAGGTTGCACTTGTGGTGACGATTAAAGAATCTCTAGATATTTGATTAATACCTCTTGTGGTGATGACATAAGTTTGTCTTAAGTCATCTTAGTGAGGTATGAGTCAAACATGCTAACTTCTCAAGAATCTTGGCTTAAAATATTGCATATCATGTCTATTAGTATATCTTTTGATTATGAGTAATTCCTTCAATTGGTACAATTTCACATTTTCATACTTTATCTGTACCAAGGTTCAAATTGTAGAACTTAATCCCCTGACCTCACAAGTCCAAGTGCATAAGCTAAACAAGTATTCATCACTTGTATGCACACATTTAGGGGGAGAATGGTCTATAATTTGAATATTTGAGACTAACTTCATTTTCAAGTCTATTATGTGTGTAATCTCAAATTAGAAAGGAACCTTCGGACAAAGACAATCGCTTCCACTGCAAATTTGATGGGTATCAAAGATTCTTTGCTCCAATAAATGTATCTTTTATACATTTCATAAGAGAATGAGTTTCTCTTGTATATGCTACTCCAAAATCATCTAAAACTGGTAAACATGTATCATATTCTTTTGGATTACAAATGTCTAAAGTAGCAAGCTTATAAATTCTCCTGTCTAGAACTTAATTGATTAAATAGTGCACATGTTTCTTATGTTGCATGATTATGTTCAATTGATACTCCTTTTATGCCAATGGTACTTTAAGTTGCAAATAAGTACTCTCAACAGATATCAATTGAATTCATATACATGTGTGCACTAAAACTTGAGGAGAACTTAGTGTAATATGCTATTAGTGATCTGGTTATCTATCAAATTGTATCAATTGGTGTTTTTCAATTGATATTTTTCATACATGATCACTAGTTGTATAATCCATACTTGTGCAATTTTCATGATGCCTCTTGTTATGATAAGAAAATGCTAGGTGACATCTAGACTCCAGGTATCAAGATTTATCTTTCAATTAGTATGACAATATTCATTTGATATCTTGGACCTATGTCACAATTATGCCAACAAGAGATTGCAAAATGAACTCTAAATACAACACAAGTGTGGAACAGCCCTTTGAAAAGGTAAAACGCAAAGGTACATCACTTATGACACTTCTCCATTACCTTTGTGCCATCTAAGGACCCTCTTCATGATAGTGTGTTCACATCATGCTTACTCATAATTTCTACCCGTTATATTCTTCGTATCCTTTTTGGAGATTTATGACAAAGGGGGAGAAATTTTGCATTAAAGCTTACCTTCAGTCTTATGTAGTTAAGTGTTAGAAGACTTTTAAGAAGGAGATATATAATTAACAAAAGGTGGAATCATAAGAAAAACATAAGATGTAGAAAGTTGATTATGCATTCTATGTTATGAGCATCACGTTTATTTTATGACACAAAGCACCCTATGAATAGTATGATATAAGTTGTCTTCACTCTTTGACCCAAATATGTGCTTTTGGCATTTGAGTACAAAATTCGTATTTTCAAAAATGCACATATTTAGGGGGAGGAAACTATATCATAGGATTCAAAACCTTATTTATCAAATCTTATGTAAGCTTTAAATGTGTTGTCATCAATCACCAAAAAGGGGGAGATTGAAAGTGCATTCATCGCTTTTGTGAGTTTTGGTGATTTGGATAACAGCACATTTAAAGGTCTAACAAGTTTGCTAAGTGTTGAACAGGAAATTCAGTATGATGAACATACTTGAATAGTGTATAATGATCGGTGAACAAGGTTCAACACAAGGTCAAATAACCAATGAGACAATGCAAATGGATATAATATGGTCTCTATATTGGTTTGAATATATGGACAAGTCCTGAGAAATCACTATGCATAAATATGATCATAATAGAGGTTGAAGTGATTAAGAGGATTGGTCAAACCAAAGTGAATAAGATATGAGGAACCGTGAATTGGCTTGACCATATTACTATTAGTCCATATATGAATATATGAGAATCAAACTAGAGCTTGATTGATCTTAGCAGTTATATCTAGATGACATTCAAGCAAGGTTCACAATATTGAAGAAATGATTCTCTCAATGGATGCTCAATAGGATGTGACTCAAGAATGGCTTGATAGGGTGAAGATAGCAAGGAAAGGGCTTCGAGGAACTAAGCGAAAGTGAAGGCCAAGCGACAGCTTATAGACCGAGGACCATGGCTAAGGTGAAGAAGAGAGTACTTGCACTAAGTCGATGAACTAATCAGCTATGAAGAGTTACAACATGTTGATGCATCAGTAAGGTGACTTGAAGCCATGATTTGAACTATATATGGTGAAATGGCACAAGTCACAGGCTCTATTTGTGTTTGCTTCAAAAGGTGAGACAAAGATGTTTGTGATCCTTATGAAGCAACACCATGGAGAAATCACACATGAGACACCAATTACTCAAGGAGTTTACTTAATTATATTTTATTTAACTTGAGTATAGGAATCATCGTACTATCAAGGGGGATCCAAAAAGAAGGTTGGTGTTGGTACTAAAGCTCAAAATCCTTGATCTACAACTTCCATTTTACCCTGGTTTCACTTCGGTTTTTTCAAAATCTGTGCAACAGTTCAAAAACCGGTTCATCCGGACCTAAAACCGGTTCAACCGGTTTCTGCACTGTTCCCCTCTGTCACTGCCAGTCTGCCAGTAAGTCCTGTCAGAAAAAGTCATGTGTAGATTTTTGGAAAACCGGTTCAACCGAATTTTGAATCCGGTTCAACCGAATTTGAAACCGGTTGAACCGAATTTGAAACCGGTTCAACCGAATTTGGGACTGGTCCAGTCTCCGGCTCAGTCCGCCAGTGAACCGAAATCTGACTGGTGGAATCCGGTTCAACCGGTTTTAGAACCGGTTCAACCGTTTTTCAGTCAGATTTCCCCAACGGCCACCAGCTTTTGGGGGCACCTTTATATACACCTCCCACACTCTTCCCCACAGAAGAGCACACACAAAACTCCATTTCTAACCTGAGAAACACCTCCCACTCTCTCTCACACACCTCTTGCCTCTCCCATTTCAAATCTTTGGAGAGAAATCTTTGAGTGAGTTTGAGAGCTACGGTTTTTGTGCTTCATCTCCAAATCTCTCTTGCTCTTCTTCATTCTAGCTTTGGTACTACATCGAGTTCTTTGTGGATTCATTACTCTTGGAGCTTCTAGCTCCTAGACGACTAGGTGTCTCTTGTGAGTCTCCAAATCTTGTGGAAGACCACAAGAAAGTTTGTATTACCCACTCGTTTGAGCAAAGATTATTGTGTGGGCTTGACCTTTGTGGTCGGCAAAGGGAGGATTAGGGTTGAAAGAGACCCGGCTCTTTGTGGGCGCCTCAACGAGGAAGTAGGGCACCTTGGTGGTGTGATCGAACCTCGGGATAAATCTTGTGTCTCTTGTGTTCTTGCTCATTGTTTTTGTTTGTGTTCTTCGTTCTCTCACCATTGCGTGGAAGATTTGTTTATATCTTTTTGGTGTGTGGATTTTGAGAAGTGCCCTTCTTAGATCTACTACTTTGAACCCTGTGGATCATTTAGAACATCTCATTTCCAAAGTTAACTAGGTGAATTTCGAGATCAATTCAGTTTTACCCAGTTTGCTTCTAGTTTTTGTTGAAAAAGTTTTAACTTGCCTATTCACCCCCCCCCCTCTAGGCAACTTTCAGTTCGCCACACCGTCACTAGAGCCCGTGGAGCTCGCCGGAGCAACGCACCCGCCATCCAAAGTCGAACCCCTGCTCTTCTCCACCCGGCCGAACCCCCGTCGAACCCTCCCCATCACACGTGCAAGCTCAAGGTTGAAGACGACCCAAAATATTTTATATATTTTTGAAATTACTTTAGATTCAATTTGTGAATTGTATATTTATTATGTTGTAATATGAGCATGTCACGATTCGAAATTCACGTCTATGCGCGCTATGGAATTTTTGGTAGATATATGCGATAAGTAGTGCACCGTGATAATTCATGTTGTTCATTGCGATGACTTTTAGAATGTTGGATTAGAGAGAAATATGACGAAAATTAGTAGTCACACGTTGGTGATAAAAACACTAGATAGGAAATTTTATAGTTAATTTTGGTCACATTGAACTTTGGAAATTATTTGAGGATTATAACCATAGTTTCATTTTAATGGAATTAGTAAATGGTATAGAATTCATAACCATAAAAACATTATAGGATTTTAGATGATTTATATCCGATTATTTTTAATAATACTTGCTTGTAGAAAGAAAGAAGAAAATATCAAGAGTCGTATGGAAAATAGATTTTTACTAGCCAAAATAAAGATGCTCATAAGTATAGCACTTAACTTTTTAGAATTAGTAAAATACTTGTTTTTGTCATAATAACCATGTTTATGTTATAAAAGTCCAATTAGTGATTTATATTGATTTTTAGAATATTAATGTTAGTAGATTCATTTTTAGCTATACGCATAAACTCAAGTTAGAAATTAAAGGAATAAAATCTATTAGTCTATTTATTAGTATTAAAGACAATAATTAACATTTATTTTCATAAATGATGTTAATACGTATTAATACTAGTTAAAACTATTATTATAGCACATACTCATAATTTCACCATTTATGATGTGTGAATGTAATGGTGAATAAGAGAATGCGAATGTGAATATGAATGTGAATGTAAATGATGTTAATACGTATTAATACCAGTACGATGTGTGAATGTGAATGTAATGGTGAATGATTACCCCTCTACTGGTGTATGTTTATTTATTTGGTGTACGTATTCTTTTGTATGTGCGATACGCAAATCGATGCTAGAAGTGGACTGTGAGTTAGACGAGCCTAACACGTTCGAGGACGACCCACAGGACACGTTTGAGCAAGGAAAGTGGATTCTCCCTCTGTATATTCTATTTGTACCCAATTAATGCATATAATAATGTTTACTTTTTGGATATACTACATAATTTGATGGGATTTACCTAATTAAGGAATTCCTAGATTTACCAACTGTTTTCCATGATTACCCTGGGAAAATACTATGCTTTGCAAATTGATGCTACCGCTCAACTTAGTAATTGTTATGTCACTCCTATTTATGATATTAATGTTCCGTAAATGAAACTGGTATTATGATGTTAACCCGATGGTTAAACAAGATTATTGCATATTAATTGGAACATGGAGTGACCACCCAGGAAAACAGTGCTACCATGAGGGTGGTATGGGACGCCCTTGGCTAAATAACTAGGGAAGTCTTATGTTGGGTGTTGGTCGTGGTCGACCGGAACAGGGGCATCTGGCAAGCGCTTATAGTTCCGGCTCAGGCAGATTGGATATGGGCATAGTTCCCAAAGCTTTACCCTGCAGTCTGGACTATAAGCTGGTTACATTAGGTGTGCTCTATGCAGTTTAACCATTTCCATCATTTGCATATTGAGGACTCTAGGGAAAAGCCTCGTAGTGAGACCCTAGCCATTCACCTCGGAAGTGAATACGGGTCTGATCGACCTAGGCAAGAAGGTAATCGTGGCTCATGGGTAAAGATGCGCCACCTCTGCAGAGTGTAAAACTGATATGTCAGCTGTGCTCACGGTTAAGAGCAGCCTGGACTCCTCACATGATAATTGAACTTGAAGATGGAAATAAATCGAGATCCGATGATCTGCTAATGGTTTGCTTAAGTGATTTCACATAAGTGTTTTTGATATACTCTTATACCTTTGATTAATGGGAATACTTGGGATTCACACTTATTAGTAAGACAGTTGTTGTTAATAAAATGTTGACCAACTAAAATGCTTATTGTTCAACCTTAGCCTCACCTTGTTAAACTTGCATTAATTTTTCCCCCACTTGCTGAGCCCCGACCATAAGTGAGCTCACCCTTGCTAATATTTTGATCAGAGGGTGATGCTGGAGACTTCATTGATGACAATGATGAGTTTTAAGTCTAACGATGCGTCGGTCATCTTCCTGTGGGAGATTACCCATGTTATTTAAATTTTGCCCTACTTTGATGTTGATACTTGTTAAAGATACAATGATTCAGATGATGTAATAAAGTACTCTACTCTCTTTACGCCTTTATTGCATTGTCTTTTGATATATTACACTTGTGACGTTAACATATGTGTGGAAATGGATCTTGGCACACATATGGTATGCGCTCGGTTCTGCCCACCGGAACCGGGTGTGACAGAACTGGTATCAAAGCTATGCTAACCCTAGGTCATTAGACTAGTTAGAAATGGAAAGCCTAGTTTGTTCAAAACTTGCTAATTTCATTCCTATAAAATTATTTTATAAGCCTTACCTCTTTAAATTTTCAACTGAGTTGATATTTCTCTTGTAGATGGTCCGTACTCTCCAAACTACCCGGGTTAACACCAGCTACGCCCCTCCACCACGACAAATCCCTGTCTACCCAGTGGTAGTAGAGGAAGTTCCAGTGGACCTCCCTTGCATTCGAGTGGAGCATGGAGTCATCCTGGAAGACAGCTCGGAGGAACTTCTGTCGACGCCCACCCCATTGGCAGAGTCACTGGCCTTCGCAGCTAGGTAATCAACCTCGGCACCGCCTGCACCAGCCGTTCAAGCTCCTGCACCCAGAGGCGACAACCCAGACGACTCTGGGGACGATGATCATGAGGATGACGACGACAACGAGGACGAAGAGGAACAAGTCAACGAAGAAGCCAACTATGCCCAGCAGGACTACTTCATGGGGTTTGGTCCTGTCACCGAACATTACACATCAATATTCGAGACGGGGCACTTCCCCAACCTGCTGCACGCGTTAGGAACCTACGTCCGACCCTTGTACGAGACAAGGCGAGTGAGCGAGCCTCCTCGGGCTTGCTACTACATCACTCACATTCACGTTAGGGTGATGGATGCAGGGGATAGGGGATTCAGGACTCTGTCTGCTCATGAGTCCCTGACACCGCTATCCACCTACGCTGCTTCGGTCAGTGATGCTGCCAGACGGACTCTATGGTCTCTCAGCCACACCTACCGGCAGCAGCTGCATGACACGAGGTTCAGGCATCTTCCTCTGCGTCTGAGTGG
Organism: Zea luxurians; assembly: GCA_029449295.1. NCBI lineage: Eukaryota > Viridiplantae > Streptophyta > Magnoliopsida > Poales > Poaceae > Zea > Zea luxurians. The sequence goes on from JAOPSE010000009.1 coordinate 125,935,574, forward strand.
AGGAAGCCAGACCAGCATCGTTTTAGGTGAAGCTGGTGAGGATCGCATCAACGCCCTAGCTGGTGTAGTGGCCGGACTCAACACCGACCTGCATAGTGCCACCCTGGATCTCTCTAGGGTGCACTTGGAGCTGGAGGATGCCCATGCCAGGATTGCAGCCCTGGAAGCCCAACTTCATGGATGGGATCCGCCTGAAGCCCAGGTCCCCGGCATGGCGTTGTCTCCTCCCCGCAAGAGGCTTCGCTATGGGGAGCCCAGATCTATCACTAGGCTACTTTGAAGTTTAAGTTATCAATTCTAATAAGTTAGTTCTCGTGTAAGACGATGAATACTCTTCTAAGTTATCTATATAATAATAATAACCATGTGATGGTGTTGGATGCTGTGTTTGATTTGGATTTTTTTATGCAATGGTCTTATGGAACGATGGCCATAAGAGCACATAAAAAACACATAAACTTAAGATATTCCCCTCTAGAATCTTTTCTACTCCCCACTTCTCTAAGAATTTCACTCTCTAACCAATCAGATGGTGAACGCTCGCCAAGGACCCAACAACAACAAGAACCAGCGTGGTCAACAGATACCACCACCACCACCGAACCTTAACATGGAACAGTTCATCGCAGCTCAGATGCAGCTTCTGTAGGGTCTCACTGCATCTGTGCAGCAGATTCAGCAAAATCAGCAGAATCAGCAACACCAGTATGCACCCCCGGCTAGAGATAAGCACCGGGATTTTATGAGCCATCACCTGCCAACGTTCTCTCATGCGATTGATCCTTTGGATGCCGATGACTGGCTCAAGGTCATTGGAAAGAAGCTGGATATCACCCAGTGCCACGACCGAGAGAAGGTCTTGTACGCCTCGGGAAGACTCGAGGGTTTCGCGTCCGTTTGGTGGGATGCCTTCACAGCGGCACACCCCAATGTGGATACCATAATCTAGCAGGAGTTCCAAGTGAACTTCCGCGCTCATCATTTTCCCTCGGAATTATGAAACTGAAGAAGAAGGAGTTCCTTTCCCTTACTCAAGGGAATATGACTGTTAGTGAGTACCGTGATCGCTTCACTTAGCTTTCACGCTACGCCCCGGAGGAAGTGGATACAGACGAGAAGTGCCAAGAGCATTTCTTGGAAGGACTTATTGGACCTCTGAACTATCAGCTGCAGAGTCATACCTTCCCCAACTTCTAGACTATGTTGAACAAGGCAATTGGCCTTGAAAGTAAAAGAAGGGAACTATCTGACCATAAAAGAAAGTTCCAAGGTCAGTCTAGCAGGAACACCCGCCCGAACAACGCTCAAGGTTCTCAGTTCCGCTCTGGAAATCAGGGTGGAAATAATTATCAAGTGCAATGCTCTGGACAACAAGGCCAGAGGAATAATCAAAGTCAAAATCAGCAGAGGAACAACTCTCAGACCAACCAAAGGTCTGGTGGGAATTCACAGAATCGTCAAGGTGGCACCGTGAACACGTAGGCTAGAAGCAACAACGCACCAGTCCAACCCAATGGCTGTTTCAAGTGTAGGGAGCTTGGCCATTATGCTAACAACTACCCTAGGCGCAATCAACAGACACCTCAGAAGAGCAACAATCAGATGAATGACCAGAACACCCCTGCTCGTGGCTCTACACAGAACAGGATTCCATAGAACCAGAGTAGAGGAAGGGTCAATCACGTCACAGCTGAATCAATGCTTGAGGATGCCGACATAGTGTATGGTATGTTCCTTGTTAACTCCATACCTGCATCAGTTTTATTTGACTCTAGAGCATCGCATTCATTTATAATTGAGTCATTCGTGGAAAAGCATAACTTACCAAAGCACCCTCTTAAGAAGATGTTACACATTAGGCCACACATTCATGCCTCCATGTTAATCTCAAGATTCAAGGAATAGATTTTCCAGTCAACCTAGTGGTCTTAGGATCCAACGGTATTGACGTGATTCTTAGATGCGACTGGTTGAAAAGTTGTGATGGAGTGATACAATGTGCTAATGGAACAATTATGTTGACAAATCCTCAAGGTGAAAGAGTCCAAGTTAGCACAAACATGTCAACAAATGCAAAAGGAAAGACAGTGATAAATCACTTGGAAGAAAAGCCCTTGGAAAATATCAAGGTAGTGTGTGAATACCTAGACGTATTTCCAGAGGAATTACCAGGTATGCCACCTGATCGTGATATAGAGTTTTCTATTGAATTATTACCGGAACTGCACCTATCTCGAAAAGACCTTATAGAATGGATGTCAAGGATTTAGTAGAACTGAAGAAACAAATAGAAGAATTATTAGAAAAGGTTTCATTCGCCTAAGTTCATCCCCTTGGGGAGCCCCAGTTCTATTTGTGAGCAAGAAAGATGGTTCGAGGATAATGTGTGTTGATTATAGAAGTTTGAATGAAGTAACCATTAAGAATAAATACCCATTACCTCGGATTGAAGACTTATTTGATCAGATGAAAGGAGCTAAGATATTCTCGAAGATAGATCTAAGGTCGGGATATCATCAGTTAAAAATTCGAGCAGAAGATGTACCCAAGACAACCTTCACTACAAGATATGGATTATATGAGTTTTTGGTCATGTTGTTTGGACTGACTAATGCACCAGCATATTTTATGAACTTGATGAATAAAGTATTCATGGAATATCTGGATCAGTTTGTGGTCGTATTCATTGATGACATACTAATATACTCTCCGAATGAAGAAACACATGAAGATCATCTAAGGCTAGTCCTACAAAAGCTTCGTGACAGTATGCAAAGTTCTCGAAGTGTGATTTTTGGTTGAAGGAAATTGCTTTCCTAGGACATATTGTTACTGATGGTGGAATTAAAGTAGATCTAGGAAAGATAAGTGAAATACTAAATTGGAAGCAACCAAAGGATGTGTCCAAGATTAGAAGTTTTCTTGGATTGACAGGATACCACAGAAGATTTATTGAAGGTTTTTCCATGTTACTGGAACCTCTTACCTCTCTACTGGAGAAAGGTAAAGAGTTCAAGTGGGATGAAGCATGCCAGAATTGTTTTGAGGAACTCAAGAAAAGGTTAACTACTACACCAATATTGGTAATGCCAGACATTCACAAGGGATTTGATGTGTATTGCGATGCATCACACCTTGGACTTGGATGTGTGCTAATGCAAGAAGGAAAAGTAATAGCTTATGCCTCAAGACAGTTGAGAAAACATGAGAAGAATTATCCTACGCATGATTTGGAATTAGCTGTCGTAGTGCATGCTTTGAAGATTTGGAGGCACTATATGATTGGAAACAAGTGCAAAATTTTCATGGATCACAAAAGATTAAAATACATATTCACTTAGAAAGAACTCAATCTAAGACAGAGAAGATGGCTTGAGTTGATCAAAGACTATGATTTGGAAATACAATATCACCCAGGAAAAGCAAATGTAGTGGCTGATGCTTTGAGCCGTAAGGGTCAAGTGAACAACATCACTACTCATTTGATGTCACAGGAATTGTGCTGGGAAATGGAACAACTCAACCTTGGTATGCTCAATAATGTGGAAGCAACGGTTATGGAAGTTGAATCTACTTTGGAAGAAGAGATTCGTAAAGGACAAGAGTCTGATGAGAAAATCAAAGAAATTAAGACACAAATTGGTTTGGGTAAAGCCCCAGATTTCACGGAAGATGAATGTTGGGGGCCTTCGTCTTCCGAAGGTCCTCAAAAACATGATTTAACAATGTCTTCCAAGTGTGACATATGAACAGGTACCTTCAGACTCGGGTTAAAACCATATACAATGTGAAGAGCATGGTCGTGACGAAGGCTGGTGTTGCTCCGAAGCTACACGCAAGGGAGCTTCGGCTCAATGGCAGAAAAAGGAACCAACTTAAAGGGGAAAAGACTATCTAGTCCCTGTTAGGTTGTCTATAAGTCAATAGTAAATATGAAGGGCATGAATGTAATTTCACATAGACTGCGTCCTATGCCTATAAATAGATGAACAGTACCCCCGTACTGTTCACGCTGACTCGTACTCGCTTGTGCGTCACGCTTGTACCTTTGACTTCTGTCAAGCCGAAGGTACATATGTAACTCAATATTGTTTCTATTTTACCATATTAATATAATGAAGATGAATTGATAATGTTATATGATTGTTCATGTTGTCTCTTATTTTTCATATGCTTCTTCTCTTATTAACATATAACATGATCATGAAGGTATGTCCTTCATGGCCTTCGTCTAAAGATCATTATATCCTAAGGGAAATAATGCTTCGAAGGACGAAGGGCATTAACATTTAACATTTTATGTTGCCTTGATCTTAATTCATATCATTTGAGAACAAGTCCCCAACATTGGCGCCCACCTCTGGTGAACTCATTTGACCACCTTCGGCAAGCCCTGACCTTCGTCATGCCGCCGAAGAAAGCTTCAATGCCAGGGGCTGCTGCACTGCAGCCATTGGACACAAATCAGGAAACTCTCTCTCCGAGAGGCTCGAAGCCAGAAGAGAAAGGCCACCAGTCCAACACTCCAGGAGGAGGAGTTGGACCAAGAGATCAGGGACATGGAAATCATCCATTAACAAGTGCAAAGGAAGAAGGAGAAGATGGCGTGGCTGGCCGATCTTCAAAGGAAGATCGACGAAGCTAATGAAGAAGTGCGTCATCTTGCTCAAGATGAACAAGACCGAAGGCCCCAACATAGGGAGCTTCGTCAAGAAGGCTTATTCAACGAAGATGGATGGTATGATGATTTTAATCATGATACCTTTACTTTTGATGATGCTTCTCCCTTGGCAGCAGAACTGCAGGCTACCCCATGGCCCCCATCATACAAGCCACCTTAGCTTCCCATGTATGATGGGCACTCAGATCCAAAGCAGTTTCTGATGAGTTACGAAGCAACTATATCTTCATACAGGGGCAATACCGCAGTCATGGCGAAGTCCTTTGTCATGGCGGTCCGGAACGTAGCCCAGACATGGTATTCTTCTCTTTGGCCAGGGACTATCACGTCGTGGCAGAAGCTCAAGGACATGCTGGTTACCAGTTTCCAAGGCTTTCAAACGAAGCCAGTCATAGCTCAAGCCTTGTTCCAGTGCACGCAAGACCATGAGGAATACCTTCAGGCATATGTCCGAAGGTTCTTGCGACTGAGGGCACAAGCGCCTATAGTGCCCAATGAAATTGTCATTGAGGCCATGATCAAGGGTCTTCGGCCAGGACCCACTGCTCAATATTTTGCCAGAAAGCCCCCACAGACTCTAGAGAAGCTGCTTAAGAAGATGGATGAGTACATTCGGGCTGATAATGACTTCAGCTAAAGAAGGGAGAAAGCGTACAGATTCTCTGAGATGACCAGGGGCTTTGGAGGACGAATCCACCTGAGGCATGTCAGGTCGATTCACAGCTCTAGTCAGAACAACGACAAAGGGAGCCAGCCTCAGAGGTCACAATACACCTCACAATCTTCAGGGCAACAGCAAAGCTCTTTCAGGCCACCAGCTCCAAGGGATAGAGGCGCCAGGGGCTTCAGAGGAAGATTTGGGGATCAACCCAAGAAGATCTACTGCTTATTTTGTGGCGAGGACAAGGGCCATACTACAAGAATGTGCCAAATCACTATTCAGAAGCAAAAGGAGATCGCAGAAGCCAAAGCTCAGCAGAATCAGCCGAAGCAGGTCTTGCACACTACTTTGTGCCACTCCCCCTACATACCAGAGTATGTGGGCAATCATCCTGCAGCTTCTGTTGCTTCAGCTAGCCATTCACAGGCTTCATGGCCACAACTCCCACCCCCACCACCACTACAACCGACCTATTTTCGAAGCCAGCAGCCAGAAGGGCGCTAGCACTCTCAACAGCAACGTGAATTCAGAGAGGAATCCGAAGCTCGCACAGTCAACAGTACTGTGCCAGAATCAAAGCACATTTATTGAGCGATATCCTACCCCTAAAATACTTTTATGTTCTATGTCATTTTGTTTTTCAATAAGGAACAAACAATGTAAAACTAGTTTTAATTCCTTGTAATAGTTTCACTTTTATCAGAATGAAATATATCTTCTTCACAGAATTACGAAGCTCAAAAACTACCGAAGTTCAAAAGTCGTTCCTAAGGGAATGCAGAGCTAAAAATTCCCGAAACTACAAAAAAGTCGTTCCTAAGGGAGCATGGCGTAAGTTTTGCCGAAGCTACAAAAAGTCGTTCCTAAGGGAGCGCAGCGTAAGTTTTGCCGAAGCTATAAAAAGTTGTTCCTAAGGGAGCGCAGCGTAAGTTTTCTGCTCAAAAGTCGTTCCAAATGGAATGCAGAGCCAAATACCGCCGAAATATAAGGCGAAGAAGTTCAAAAGACGTTCCTAAGGGGATGCAAAACTTATACTGCCGAAATAGAAGGCGAAGAAGTTCAAAAGACGTTCCTAAGGGGATGCAGAACTTACACCGAAAAATAAGCAGTGAAGCCGAAAAATAAATGGCAAAGAGATATCGATCGTTCCTAAGGGGACGCAGAGATTGTGTGTTTCAATGTTGGCGTGTGAGTGTGTGTTTTCGACATTAGCATCATATTTTGCATCATATCATCACATCATCCCGCATAGCATCACATCATACATCATATCGCACTAATGACATGAATTGAATACGAAGTCATTCTTCGGAGAATGCTTTGTAAAGTAGAAATACAGTTTCATCAGCTCTATCACAAAAGAAAGGATCCTTTGTTTATGAAGCATGGATATTCTCACGAAGCTTGGATGTTCTTATGAAGCATGGATATTTTCACGAAGCTTGAATCTTTTCTTTACGAAGCATGAAAAGAAGGGAAGGTGTTTTTTGTCGAAGGCTCAAAAACGGTATGTATATAAAAGTTTCATGCATCGCAAAGAAGTGAATTACCAAATAATTTACATATTAGATTCAAGGATATACACATCGAATATTACAGTTTTGTTACAACAAAGCTACATTGACCATCTAAAAATGTTTTTACAATAAGTACTAGTCCTCTTTCAGGATCTCCTCCGCAACTTCATTTAGCAATTTGTTAACAACTTCGTCAACAATAGATTCAACAATATTGATGATCTCCAGTGCTTTCTTCGTTTCTGGATCGGCCATGGGATCGAACGGTTCCGGTGGCGGAGATAATTCAGGTACAGTGGAAAAAATTAATCAGTCTGAAGCCACAAAAACAAATGCCGAAGCTAAAATCCGTGAAACAATACCTATGTGTTTCTCGCGCTCTGCAGCTTCTTCAGCTTGTTTTGCTTGTACTCGGGTGTCATGAATGTCTTTTTCACTTTTCTTCATAATTTCGTGAGCCATCTCTCGGCCACCATTTACCCAGATGTTATTGTAAAATTTCCCGCCCATTAAACTTGCTTCAGCTGAGGGATCCTTTGTATCATCCACGGAGAAGGCAGCTTTGGCCTGAGCCAGGGTTTTGACATGGTCGCATCCCGCCTTCTCCAGGATGGCTGAAATTCCCCTTGCACCGGAGAACGCGTAGACATCCCCGCGATCACTTAAAATTTCTTCAAAAGCTTCGGCCTCTCCACTTATCCATTCGATAACACCTTCAGGGTCGCGTCGTATGAAGTTATCTTCGTTAGAATAGGCGCCCCGTTGGCGAAGCTAGCCTTTATCTTCTCCACGCAGCCCAAGGATTTTTTGAAGCATCTTTCCTTGGATGCGCGAAGTTCTTCAACTGTTTTCTCTAAATGGTTTTTCCAATATTCGTTGATCTCTCAGTTAGTTTCTGCGAGAGTGCATTTTTCTTTGGCTTCTGCCAACTGTTTCCGAAGGTCTTCGATTTCATTCTTTTGGATTTCGGCTTGAGCCTTGAAAATAACTTCATCTTCTTTCACTTTGTTTACAAATGAAATCAAAATTTTGTCTTTTTCAAGACCTTTGTTCCTTAATTCAATTACCTCTGAACGAAGGTTGTTTAGAGCCATTGTATATCCTTCATCTTCAATGTTTTTCTGAGCCCTAAGCGCATTGCTAAGAATTAAGCCCTGCAAGAGAAGGACAGAATTAAGTATAAGCAAATAAAATATTTTGTTTTCAAAGTACAAAATTAGCTTTTATACCTTTATGCTATTATACGCCAAGATGTCAGCAAGCTCATCCGTTGATAATATTGAAAGGCCATCTTTTAGCTTCGGGAATCCGATGCTTCTACCTATCTCCCGGCAGACGGATATCTCTTTATTATCCGGGAGACAGTACAAAAAATCTTCTTCCCCACTGCCATTAAACACTAATGCCCCCTTCGGGTATTTTAATTTTTGGGCATAGTGTAATGCTTCTAGCTTTTCTTCTTGAGAAAGTCTCTTCCCCGAAGCATGACGAATGATGTAATCAGTGCTTTCTTTTGAAGCTTCGGTAGCAGCAGCTTCAACCTTTTCAGACGCAATTTGCTCTGCCGCTTTTTCTTCAAGTATGATAGGCTCTGTCTCGGTGGGCTCCGAAGGCCTAGCTTCGGTTTCAACTTGAATTGCTGCAGCTTCGACTTCTGCCTGCTTTGTTTCAGCTTCGGGTTGCGCTTTCGAAGCTTCGGCAATTTTTCTTGAAGGGGTAGAACTCAAGGTCTTTGCTGTTTCTAATACAACATATAGCACATTTGCCATCCTTCTCCTCTTAGGAGTTGTGGCAGAACCCTTTTGTGCCTTCGGCACTGTCACCTCTGATGAAGGACTCAAAATCTCTAGCATTTTTGTTATTTCTTCAATTTTTGACCCTTCAGCCTTATCTTTGTCAGCCTTCGTTTCAACTAGCTCAATTGAAGGTGCCTTCGGCATTATAGCCGACTCTTCAATTCTCTGCGCAGGAGGAACAGTTTCTTTTGCTTTGACAACCGAAGAGGCCCCTTCGCCAAATTCAGGTATCACGGCCGGTTCGATGTAACGCGGCCAGTGAGTCAGAACCTTCAACTTTTTTCCCTTCGGCGCAGGCTCATCTGGGGTGGCCGAAGTAGCAGCTTTCCTCTTTTACCCCTGTCCACGCAGCGGGTAGCGGTAGTCGAGGTAAACGAAGCCAATGGCATCGAAAACTCTGTTCAGTCTCTTCTTTCCCCGGCCTCCGAAGGCTGCGGACAGGGCATTATCTTCTGCCTTGGAATATGCTCCAAGCAGTTCATCACTTGTAGCTTCGATACACTTCACCCAATCATCATTTGGTTCATCAAACGTATCCCCAAACCTAAATGTATACTTCAGCCGGACCAAACCACCTTCGCTAGAGTTAGTGATGGTCTCCTTTGGCACTTCCCAGTTTTCCACAAGTGGCCATACTTTGAAGGCTATATGTTCTTGAATTAAATCTCTAGTGCTAATGAAGGAGCAAACGGTACTGAAGGCCCCCTGGCACGCTTTGACGGCATCATCAATTTCGATCTTCGGCCTTCGGAGGCTGAAGCAGGAACTGATGGGGCGTATAATGACTTCCTTAATGTCTTCCCTCGCTTTCAAATCATTCTTCACATAAAACCATTCTTCCATCCAAGCCCCGGGCCACCTTTTTTGAAATGTCGGCACCGGGTGGCTTGCATTGGGGTGAGTGATAAATTCATAACAACCGAAGTTGTTATGATACTGTTCTTTACCCATGGCCTTCGTCTCATATAGAAGTTCGTGCACACTGCAGAAGCACTTCGCGCTTGGCTCTAGCCCTTGGCTCCTTACTGCCCAAACAAAAATCCCCATCCTTATTATGGCTTCGGGGGTGATCTGATGGAGGAAGATTTGGTAGGTCTTCAGCACTTCAACTACAAACTTACTCAAAGGGAATCGAAGCCCAGCCTTGAAGAAGCTTCCAAAGATCACAACTTCATTCTCTTCAGGGGCAGGGACATTGTGGTCACCGCCAGCCCTCACAATAGACAAATCCCGAAAGTACCTTCCTCTCATATTTTCATGATGACTCTGTTTGATGGTCGATTTTCCGAAGATTGAATGACTTAGCCTCCAGGGACGATCCTCAGAATCTTCATCCCCACTTTCCACATCATAGCTATCGCTGTCACCAGTATCTTCAGACAAGCCCTCCAGTATCTCTTTACTAATCTTATCTGTATTTGTTTTTGCCATCGACTTGATAAATCCAGCAATATAAGAATCCACAATCTTCTTCTCCTCAAAAAGCTTCTCCTCTTCAGTCAGCTTCGTCTCGGCAGCAACCTTCTTGTCTTGAGACATTTTTTCTTCAGAAATAGTGAAAACACGTCTTTTAAACCGAAGCTTAAAGAGCTTGAAAAACTAGCAAGCGCTAGTGAGCAAAAGCTATAAAATTGAGAAAACAAAGCAAATGGCACAAGCAGTGTATCAAGTGTAGTCGGTGTAAGTTCCTATTTATACGCCCCATGCGCTCCAATTTGGAGGGGCCCGTCTGTCATTGACTGTTCCTATTCTAGCAAAGGGAAGGTGTTTTTTGGACCTTTGGCTTAAGGCATTCGTCCATGTCGCAGTCTGAATTCGTTATCTTAACAAATTAATATTGCGATGGACTACTGTTGGGGCCTTCGTCTTTTGAAGGTCCTCAAAAACATGATTTAACAATGTCTTCCAAGTGTGACATATGAACAGCTACCTTCGGACTCGGGTTAAAAGCATATACAATATGAAGAGCATGGTCGTGACGAAGGCTGGTGTTGCTCCGAAGCTACGCGCAAGGGAGCTTTAGCTCAATGGCAGAAAAAGGAACCGACTTAAAGGGGAAAAGACTATCTAGTCCCCGTTAGGTTGTCTATAAGTCAATAGTAAATATGAAGGGCATGAATGTAATTTCACACAGGCTGCGTCATGTGCTTATAAATAGATGAACAGTACCCCCGTACTGTTCACGCTGACTCGTACTCGCTTGTGCGTCACGCTTGTACCTTTGACTTCTGTCAAGCCGAAGGTACATATGTAACTCATTATTATTCTATTTTTCCATATTAATATAATGAAGATGAATTGATAATGTTATATGATTGTTCATGTTGTCTCTTATTTTTCATATGCTTCTTCTCTTATTAACATATACCATGATCATGAACTTATGTCCTTCATGACCTTCGTCTGAAGATCATTATATCCTAAGGGAAATAATGCTTCGAAGAACGAAGGGCATTAACATTTAACATTTTATGTTGCCTTGTTCTTAATTCATAGCATTTGAGAACAAGTCCCCAACAATGAACAAGGCACACTATGGTTTAAAAAGGGAATTTGTGTACCGGAAATCGAACACCTACGCCAACTTCTTTTGAGAGAAGCTCATGATTCGGGTTACTCTATTCACCCTGGAAGTACAAAGATGTACCAGGATCTAAAGGAAAAGTATTGGTGGTACAGTTTGAAAAGAGATGTTGCTACTCATGTTGCATTGTGTGACGTGTGTCAGCGAGTTAATGTCGAACACCAAAGACCACAAGGATTACTACAACCTCTCAAGGTACCTGAATGGAAATGGGAAGAAATCGGTATGGATTTCATAGTTGGACTACCCCGTACTCAGGATGGCTATGATTCAATATGGGTCATAGTAGACAGGTTGACTAAAGTGGCACACTTTATACCTGTGAAGACAACTTACTCGGGAGCCCAGTTAGCAGAGTTATACATGTCGAGGATTGTTTTTCTGCATGGAGTACTGAAGAAGATCGTATCAGATCGAGGAACCCAGTTTACCTCACGCTTTTGGAAAAGACTACATGAGTCCATGGATAACAGGCTAAAATTTAGTTCAGCTTATCATCCACAAATGGATGGGCAAACGGAAAGAACAAACCAAGTGTTGGAAGATATGCTAAGAGCTTGCGCTCTAAAGCATGGTAGAAGCTAGGATAAAAGTATGCCTTATGCAGAATTCTCGTATAACAATAGTTATCAATTAAGTCTAAAAATGGCACCATTTGAAGCACTTTACGAACAAAAGTGTAGAACACCACTTTACTAGAATCAGACCGGAGAAAGTCAAGTATTTGATCCAGAATTTCTCCAAGAAGCAGAAAAGCAAGTGCAGATTATCAGAGAAAATTTGAAGACAGCACAGTCAAGACAGAAAAGCTATGCTGATAATAGAAGAATAGAATTGATATTCAAAGTAGGAGACTTCGTATACCTTTAAATTTCACCTATGAGAGGAATGAAAAGATTTAAGGTTAAGGGAAAATTATCTCCTCGCTACATTGGCCCATTCAAGATTTTGGAAAGAAAAGGTGAAGTAGCGTACCAGTTAGAGCTACCCGATAGTTTATCGGATGTGCATGACGTATTTCACGTATCACAACTCAGGAAGTGCTTGAGAGTACTAGAGGAACAGTTACCCATGGAAGAACTGAATGTTAATGAGTATTTGACTTATTCGGAGTACCCTATCAGAAGTCTAGAAACATCTCGCAGAATTACACGAAGTTGAAGTCATTAACATGTGCAAGGTTCAGTGGAGTCATCATTCGGAAGATGAGGCCACTTGGGAAAGAGAAGATGAACTCAGAGCAGAATTTCCCCAGTTATTCTCGAAAGTTTCTTAATCTCGAGGACGAGATTCTTTTAAGAGGGGTAGGTTTGTAACACTATAAAAATCATCAAATAAAAATAATGCATTTAGTTATTTATGGTAATTAGGATAATAAATTTTTCATTCAAGTGTTTGTTATTTATTTGCATTTTGAATCATTTTTTATTGCGCATGATTGATAATTGGATGTTTAATAGCATTTCTTCTTAAATGAAAATCCAAATAAATAATATACAAATTTTTAGTCTAAAAATAAATATTTTATTTATAAATAGTTTTGGTTTAATTATTATGAATTTTATAGTTATTTAAAAATGTATTTCGAATTTAGAAAAAAAAAGAAAAAAAAAGACCTAACCTAACCCTAAGGCCCACTAAGGCCCATCTAACCCTCCCAGCTGCCCCCTGGCTCTCCAGTCGCCGCCACCCCCTGCTATCCCCTTCCCTATTCTCTCTCTCCCTCCTTCCCTCTCTCCTCTCTGTCTCGCGCGCCGCCAAGGCCCCACGCCCCTACACCCACCGCCAGACGCGCGACCCCACGCCAGGAACCGACGCCGCACGCCCCAGGAACGGCCGAGCCGCCATGACCCCAATGCCCAGCCCCGACCGACCACGACCCTGATGCCCAGGAGTCAGCGCGCCCCTGCCCAACCACGACCCCGATGCCCAGGAACCCCGTGACCCACGCTGCGCAACCGCCACGTCCGAGCCCGACGTCCGCGCCGACCGTTCGACTTCCTCGACGTTATGGAGATTCAACTGCATCCGTTTCTCCTCCCTTCACTCCTCCATTACTCCCTCCCTCCATCAACGGCCTCCATGAAGACCCGTCAGCGTCTCTCTCCCTTCCCCAGGCCGAACCTCTCCTCTCCCTCCCTCTCCTCTATAAAACCGAGATCCTCTCTCTCCCTCCTCCCTACCCGAGCTTGCCCCCATCTCTCTCTCACTCTCCTCGCCGTTAGAGCCACCGCCATCGTCGCTGGAGTTCGCCACGACCGTCACCGGAGCCCGTGGAGCTCGCCGGAGCAACGCACCCGCCATCCGAAGCCGAACCCCTGCTCTTCTCCACCCGGCCGAACCCCCGTCGAACCATCCCCGTCACACGTGCAAGCTCAAGGTTGAAGACGACCCAAAATATTTTATGTATTTTTGAAATTACTTTTGATTCAGTTTGTGAATTGTATATTTATTATGTTGTAATATGAGCATGTTGCGATTCGAAGTTCATGTGTATGCGCGCTATGGAATTTTTGGTAGATATATGCGATAAGTAGTGCACCTTGATTATTCATGTTGTTCGATGCGATGACTTTTAGAATGTTGGATTAGAGAGAAATATGACAAAAATTAGTAGTCACACATTGGTGATAAAAACACTAGATATGAAATTTTATAATTAATTTTGGTCACATTGAACTTTGGAAATTATTTGGGGGGTTATAACCATAGGTTCATTTTAATGGAATTAGTAAATGGTATAGAATTCATAACGATAAAAACATTATAGGATTTTAGATTATTTATATCTGATTATTTTTAATAATACTTGCTTGTAGAAAGAAAGGAGAAAATACCACTAGTCGTATGGAAAATAGATTTTCACTAGCCAAAATAAAGATGCTCATAAGTCATAAGTATAGCACTTAACTTTTTAGAATTAGTAAAATACTTGTTTTTGTCATAATAACCGTGTTTATGTTATAAAAGTCCAATTAGTGATTATATTGATTTTTAGAATATTAATGTTATTAGATTCATTTTTAGCTATACGCATAAACTCAAGTTAGAAATTAAAGGAATAAAGTCTATTAGTCTATTTATTAGTATTAAAGACAATAATTAACATTTATTTTCATAAATGATGTTAATACGTATTAATACTAGTTAAAACTATTATTATAGCACCTACTCATAATTTCACCATTTATGACTTGCAATAATAGGCATAATTGAATTAATAAGTATTTACGCGTTAAGACGTATTTATGTGTGTGATAAGTACGATGTTGTAACACCCGGATTTTAGGGGTCCAAAACCCGGGGTTAACATAAACACCAGGTATGCTGGGACCAAGTCTCAAACATATGACGTATAGTGGCACAGGATCGAATGTCACAACTTTATATATAACAGGAGTTCTATACAAATAAATAGTTACATTATAAGGAGACAACGGTCCAGCAACCCAAAGTTGACTGGGAGACGACGACCTAGACCTCTCACGAACTCATCACAGCATCCTCCATGAGCATCATCCTGCAGTACCTGATCTTGACCTGTGGTGTATGTGAGACAGCAAGAGTGAGCTCACATACGTTCATCGCTCAACAAGTTGTGGGGAATAATGTGCATGAACTCGCCAAAGGTGGGAGCTCACGTGAAGTGTAAGGCTTACCAAAGAAGATGGTTAGAGCTGAGCATTGCTTTTAAAGTTGGTCAAAATTTTATTAGCAGTTACTAAGTATAAGTAAATACCAACCCAGTTAAATAGTAGAACAAAAGTAACAACATCACCTGCGATGCAATGCATATGACAAATTGAGTTTAAGTTCCATAATTTAATCATGTGAGTGTCCGAGCTGCTCATGACCGTGAGCACGGCTAGTATACCAGTTTTACACTCTGCAGAGGTTGCGCATCTTTACCCACAAGTCGTGTATCCCATGTCGCCAGGGTTTGCAAAGCCCTTAGACACTTCCGAGGTGAATGGCTAGGGATCCACTACGAGGCTTTTACAAAGTTCCACTAGCTTCCGAAAACCCGCTACAGTTTATAGGAAGATCCAGTGCAGGAATCCCTTGCAGGACCGCCATCGCAGCAAAATCCTCCCGAGGGCCTCCCTACACTGACCTCTCCCCTACTGCCCTTGCCCCTTTCGGGTAAGGTAGTCTTCCACTAGCTTTCCTAATTAATCAGCCAAGGGCGTCCCATTCCACCCTTGTGGTAGCACTGTTTTCCCGGGTGGTTCTCCATGTTCCAATTAACATAATGATCTTAGCATGAACCATAAATAACAACTGATAACAAAAGTATAATCATGAATGGTGTATCTCCATACCCAAAACCACATATAGCACTAGCAAGTACTACCCAGAAAGTTCAGTGGTAAACAAGGTATAAAGATAGACAAACTAGGGTAACCTATTGGGTCCCATCAAAATTAACCTATGCAGATCATTATGATTAATTAGAACATGAGTAGGTGAAAAGAAGTGATCAAGGGCACAACTTGCCTGGGCCTTGAGAATCCAGGTACCAGGATGATCTTCAGATGACTCGTGACCTCACTGCTAGTCGTAGCAATTCAAACAAACAGTGTAGGCAAAATTTAACATCACACCAAACAAGTAAACAAGATACATAATAATAATCTACACATTAAAATAAGGTTCTAGGAACAGGAATCATTAATTTTGGATTTATAGATTTTAAGTTATGAATTTTCAAAGGTTTTATGTGTTTAAAGTGGATTTAGTGAGAGATTAAATTTCTAATTGTTTTCATGACAAAACAGAGGCTCTAGGTGGTAGAGAATAAAATTACAAAATTTTAGAAAGTGGAATGGATTAATTTGGAGTTCATATGCATTTTCTATGAATTATATAAATTCTAGGAAATATTTTTATATTAAAAACTCATTTTCTAATTCATTTTCCTGATTTTATAACTCTCTGGACTGGGCCTCAATATCAGATAAGTGCAGGGGCTAATCCATAGTTTTTCCAAAGACTCAGTTCTCCACCAGAGTGGATTGCGGGTTGTTTCTATAATATTACAGGGGCTCATATGAAAGACAACCAATCGAAAGGGTATGAGTGGATTCTGGCCGCTGGATCATCAACCGGTGGCGTGGATTAGATCAGGCCTCGGATCGAACCGGTATGGAACGCTGTCCATCAGATCGAGGATCGACGGTCGTGTTTTAATGAAGAAAAACGCAATCTGCGCCGAAGGATCAAAGATCCACGGCGCACACCCACCTACGCGTAAGGATTACATTAGGATCTGATCTGCACCGCACATAAGCGATCCAACAGCCACGATCTATCCAACGCTAGTCGGTACGTCAGATTTAACCCGAGCCGCAGGATCACGATCCAGGGGCTGTGAATCATCCACCCAATCGGTCATCCCCCCATTGATCTCACCCGCTCAAACCTCATCAAACGGCCATAAGACCATCTTCCACCCCACGACGCACCAGGCAGCAGCGCCGCGGTGGCACCATCACCGGCGACACGCCATCCTGCCCCAGATGACCAATTCTCACATCCGAAGCGCTCAACTTGAAGTGAAGTCGGAAGTGAGCAAGTTGAGACGATTATTACCGATATCAGCGTAGGGGTGAGCTTTGTTCACGATGAGAGGCGGATATACGGCGGCGCTGGATCTCCAGTGCGAAATTCTGTTGACCCTGATGGATTTCCGCACCCGAGTCGGTCATGGCCGCATCCAGAGAGCATCCGCGAATCCATACGGCCACCACATGGGGGAAAAGGTTCACCAGCATAGGCACGGGTCGGTGGCGGCATACTCCGTTTCCACCCCCCCCCC
The DNA here is from genome assembly GCA_029449295.1 of Zea luxurians. Lineage (NCBI taxonomy): Eukaryota > Viridiplantae > Streptophyta > Magnoliopsida > Poales > Poaceae > Zea > Zea luxurians. The sequence continues at coordinate 125,952,631 of JAOPSE010000009.1, forward strand.
CCCAATGGCGGCGAGACTAGCAAAGGCGAGATGGACAAGAGGACCGCGGCCAGGGCTTCCATATATAGATCGGGGGAAAATAACTACAACGAAATTCCCGGCGAGATCCGCGGTGCGCGCGAGGGACGGAGGGAGTCCGAGCTAGGGAGATCCCGCTGTGTCGTCCGGCCGGCACCATCCTAACAGAACGAAGGAGATTCATCCGACGAGGTGGCCCCACACGGTAGTCTCAAGGAAACACTGCACTGCGCTATTGACAGGCTGGAGCGTGGCCCCATCGGTCAGCCCAAGCACCACAAGCGCCCGCCACCGTGGTCAGGAGTGGGCCGAAATGGGGAAGTCGGCCCAGCAGGCTGTTTTCTTTTTTTTTTCTTTTTATTTTCTTTTCTTTCTTTCTTTTTGAATCTCAATTTAAATTTCAAACTTGTGGTGAACTTGTATTCAAATTTCTGAGTATATGATTTGAATAAATTATTGTGGAATAAATTTACCTATTCATTAATTTATTCTTTTATTATATAGTATTTTCTCTTTCCTTCTCTATTTCAAACCTTAATTCTCAATTTAGGATTCAAACTTCTTCTCAAGTCATTGTTTTATTTTCTACTAGCATTATTATTGTTATTGTTTTAATGCCCAAGCAAACAAAACTCCAAATGATGCACAAGTTATTTAAGTGTCTCTTGTTAATTATTTATTTGTGTAAGTAAGGGGTTCACATGAAATGATAGATAGAGAGGACACACACATATGTATAAAGGAATATAATCCCTCCTTTTAGATTTTCTTACAAAGTGGGTGTTACAAATCCTACCCCCCTTAAAAATAATCTCGTCCTCGAGATTTGTAAGAAAAGGGAATACAAAAGGATTGGTTTGCAATTTAGCTTTTAATTTCTAAATCAAGGGTCTCTCTTTTTATTATTAGTAAGTGATAGGAGAGCATGGGTATTATATGTATTCCACTTTATTATGTAGGATAGAAGATGTCTTTAGGGCATATATAGGTTTGGGTAAGAAAGAGTAGGATAAGAAAAGACTCCATCCAAGATTGTGGACCTTGACTCATCTTGGTGACTACACTTGATCCTTGAAGACTTGAGTTGATGCTCATCCTCCTTTGATGAAGTTGATCATCTTCTTTGGTCTTATCTCATTGATTAGGAGTTAGTGTATATTATTGGCTGGGGAATATGGTTAATATAGGTATGGATGAGATAGATTACATGATGTAGGTTACAAGTTTGTTTTAGGTAGGGGTTGATAGACTATGCAATCCATCATTACTCTATTGGTTGGGTTGTTATGTAACTTGTTATATAGGTCAAGTTGTTGGGTATGGCCAAGTTGATATAAGTCTCCAAATTAGGTCTAAGTAATTTAGGAGTATGGTCCTATTTTTTTTTCTACCAGCATTAAGTAACTCACACTAGATTAGACCATATTAAATTAGATATGATCTAGATTAGATTGGGTATGAATAGATTAGACTAGTTTAGGTTAGTTAGGTCCAACTTGGTAGAATATGTATTATTAAGATATGTTTTGAGATTAGTTAGATATGTTATGGTAAGATAGAATCTCTTGCTAGGTTAAAATTGAGGGGTTATGCAACTAACAGATGGTTAAGGTAGTTGCATATGGCCAAGTCGATCTGTCATTCTTAATTTAGTGCAGGGTGAACTAAGTTAAGACCTGTTCTATAGGGGTAGAGTCTAAACTATTTCTTCCGTATTATCTAACATGTTTGATAAGTCACTTTAGATTTGATCAGATCTAGGTTAGATGGGTGTGACTAGTTTGACTAGATAAGATCTAATTAATTTGCATTAGATCATGGTTGATAAACTAGGGTGGATAAGTATGCCTATTAGGATAAGATGGATCCATAAAAATAAGATAAAATCTTTTGAGGTCAGTTAGATCTATTAGGATGAGATAAAGTCTTTTTAAGATAAGATGAGTATCTTTTAAGATGAGATGGATCTATTAAGATAAGGGAGAATCCTTTTTAAGATAAGATGAATTGGTTAGAATGAGATCTTTTAGGATAAGATAAATTTCTTAAGCTAGATAAGTTCCAATGGGGATAATCTAGGCTGTCCAGTTATTTTATAAATATATTTTTTATACCTATGTGTATATGCAGATGTGATTGTGGACATTACTCCACAACTCATCACACTCAATCAAAGATCCAAATCAAACATATATCATAAGAACAAACATTCAAGTTCATAGATATCTATAAAAATAGTTTTTTGTTTTTGTTCCTAAGATTAGGTCTCCTATCCCTAAAGGTCACTTTAAGTACAGGATTTCAAAGTGTGAAATCCACATTTGTCTCTAGAAGTGAAAAGATAAGAATAATCAGAGTAAGCGGAAATAGATGAGAAAAGATTAAGATAAGTTTAGAAAAGAATCAGAGTAGCAAAGGTAAGTAGACAATGGTTGTCTAGTTCTATCTAGGTTTCGTCCTACAGTCAACATTCCTCTGATACCACTTCTGTAACACCCGGATTTTAGGGGTCCAAAACCCGGGGTTAACATAAACACCAGGTATGCTGGGACCAAGTCTCAAACATATGACGTATAGTGGCACAGGATCGAATGTCACAACTTTATATATAACAGGAGTTCTATACAAATAAATAGTTACATTATAAGGAGACAACGGTCCAGCAACCCAAAGTTGACTGGGAGACGACGACCTAGACCTCTCACGAACTCATCACAGCATCCTCCATGAGCATCATCCTGCAGTACCTGATCTTGACCTGTGGTGTATGTGAGACAGCAAGAGTGAGCTCACATACGTTCATCGCTCAACAAGTTGTGGGGAATAATGTGCATGAACTCGCCAAAGGTGGGAGCTCACGTGAAGTGTAAGGCTTACCAAAGAAGATGGTTAGAGCTGAGCATTGCTTTTAAAGTTGGTCAAAATTTTATTAGCAGTTACTAAGTATAAGTAAATACCAACCCAGTTAAATAGTAGAACAAAAGTAACAACATCACCTGCGATGCAATGCATATGACAAATTGAGTTTAAGTTCCATAATTTAATCATGTGAGTGTCCGAGCTGCTCATGACCGTGAGCACGGCTAGTATACCAGTTTTACACTCTGCAGAGGTTGCGCATCTTTACCCACAAGTCGTGTATCCCATGTCGCCAGGGTTTGCAAAGCCCTTAGACACTTCCGAGGTGAATGGCTAGGGATCCACTACGAGGCTTTTACAAAGTTCCACTAGCTTCCGAAAACCCGCTACAGTTTATAGGAAGATCCAGTGCAGGAATCCCTTGCAGGACCGCCATCGCAGCAAAATCCTCCCGAGGGCCTCCCTACACTGACCTCTCCCCTACTGCCCTTGCCCCTTTCGGGTAAGGTAGTCTTCCACTAGCTTTCCTAATTAATCAGCCAAGGGCGTCCCATTCCACCCTTGTGGTAGCACTGTTTTCCCGGGTGGTTCTCCATGTTCCAATTAACATAATGATCTTAGCATGAACCATAAATAACAACTGATAACAAAAGTATAATCATGAATGGTGTATCTCCATACCCAAAACCACATATAGCACTAGCAAGTACTACCCAGAAAGTTCAGTGGTAAACAAGGTATAAAGATAGACAAACTAGGGTAACCTATTGGGTCCCATCAAAATTAACCTATGCAGATCATTATGATTAATTAGAACATGAGTAGGTGAAAAGAAGTGATCAAGGGCACAACTTGCCTGGGCCTTGAGAATCCAGGTACCAGGATGATCTTCAGATGACTCGTGACCTCACTGCTAGTCGTAGCAATTCAAACAAACAGTGTAGGCAAAATTTAACATCACACCAAACAAGTAAACAAGATACATAATAATAATCTACACATTAAAATAAGGTTCTAGGAACAGGAATCATTAATTTTGGATTTATAGATTTTAAGTTATGAATTTTCAAAGGTTTTATGTGTTTAAAGTGGATTTAGTGAGAGATTAAATTTCTAATTGTTTTCATGACAAAACAGAGGCTCTAGGTGGTAGAGAATAAAATTACAAAATTTTAGAAAGTGGAATGGATTAATTTGGAGTTCATATGCATTTTCTATGAATTATATAAATTCTAGGAATTATTTTTATATTAAAAACTCATTTTCTAATTCATTTTCCTGATTTTATAACTCTCTGGACTGGGCCTCAATATCAGATAAGTGCAGGGGCTAATCCATAGTTTTTCCAAAGACTCAGTTCTCCACCAGAGTGGATTGCAGGTTGTTTCTATAATATTACAGGGGCTCATATGAAAGACAACCAATCGAAAGGGTATGAGTGGATTCTGGCCGCTGGATCATCAACCGGTGGCGTGGATTAGATCAGGCCTCGGATCGAACCGGTATGGAACGCTGTCCATCAGATCGAGGATCGACGGTCGCGTTTTAATGAAGAAAAACGCAATCTGCGCCGAAGGATCAAAGATCCACGGCGCACACCCACCTACGCGTAAGGATTACATTAGGATCTGATCTGCACCGCACATAAGCGATCCAACAGCCACGATCTATCCAACGCTAGTCGGTACGTCAGATTTAACCCGAGCCGCAGGATCACGATCCAGGGGCTGTGAATCATCCACCCAATCGGTCATCCCCCCATTGATCTCACCCGCTCAAACCTCATCAAACGGCCATAAGACCATCTTCCACCCCACGACGCACCAGGCAGCAGCGCCGCGGTGGCACCATCACCGGCGACACGCCATCCTGCCCCAGATGACCAATTCTCACATCCGAAGCGCTCAACTTGAAGTGAAGTCGGAAGTGAGCAAGTTGAGACGATTATTACCGATATCAGCGTAGGGGTGAGCTTTGTTCACGATGAGAGGCGGATATACGGCGGCGCTGGATCTCCAGTGCGAAATTCTGTTGACCCTGATGGATTTCCGCACCCGAGTCGGTCATGGCCGCATCCAGAGAGCATCCGCGAATCCATACGGCCACCACATGGGGGAAAAGGTTCACCAGCATAGGCACGTGTCGGTGGCGGCATACTCCGTTTCCACCCCCCCCCCCCAATGGCGGCGAGACTAGCAAAGGCGAGATGGACAAGAGGACCGCGGCCAGGGCTTCCATATATAGATCGGGGGAAAATAACTACAACGAAATTCCCGGCGAGATCCGCGGTGCGCGCGAGGGACGGAGGGAGTCCGAGCTAGGGAGATCCCGCTGTGTCGTCCGGCCGGCACCATCCTAACAGAACGAAGGAGATTCATCCGACGAGGTGGCCCCACACGGTAGTCTCAAGGAAACACTGCACTGCGCTATTGACAGGCTGGAGCGTGGCCCCATCGGTCAGCCCAAGCACCACAAGCGCCCGCCACCGTGGTCAGGAGTGGGCCGAAATGGGGAAGTCGGCCCAGCAGGCTGTTTTCTTTTTTTTTTCTTTTTATTTTCTTTTCTTTCTTTCTTTTTGAATCTCAATTTAAATTTCAAACTTGTGGTGAACTTGTATTCAAATTTCTGAGTATATGATTTGAATAAATTATTGTGGAATAAATTTACCTATTCATTAATTTATTCTTTTATTATATAGTATTTTCTCTTTCCTTCTCTATTTCAAACCTTAATTCTCAATTTAGGATTCAAACTTCTTCTCAAGTCATTGTTTTATTTTCTACTAGCATTATTATTGTTATTGTTTTAATGCCCAAGCAAACAAAACTCCAAATGATGCACAAGTTATTTAAGTGTCTCTTGTTAATTATTTATTTGTGTAAGTAAGGGGTTCACATGAAATGATAGATAGAGAGGACACACACATATGTATAAAGGAATATAATCCCTCCTTTTAGATTTTCTTACAAAGTGGGTGTTACAGATGTGTGAATGTGAATGTAATGGTGAATGATTACGACGCTACTGGTGTATATTTATTTATTTGGCGTATGTGTTCTTTTGTATGTGCGATACGCAAATCGATGCTAGAAGTGGACTGTGAGTTAGACGAGCCTAACACGTTCAAGGACGACCCGCAGGACACGTTCAAGCAAGGCAAGTGGATTCTCCCTCTGTATATTCTATTTGTACCCAATTAATGCATATAATAATGTTTTCTTTTTGGATATACTGCATAATTTTATGGTATTTACCTAATTAAGGATTCCATAGATTTACCAACTGTATTCCTTGATTACACAGAGAAAATACTATACTTTGCAAATTGATGCTACCGCTCAACTTAATAATTGTTATGTCACTCCTGTTTATGATATTAATGTTCTGTAAATGAAATTGGTATTATGATGTTAAACCGATAGTTAAACAAGATTATTGCATATTAATTGGAACATGGAGTGACCACCCAGGAAAACAGTGCTACCATGAGGGTGGTATGAAACGCCCTTGGCTAAATAACTAGGGAAGTCTTATGTTGGGTGCTGGTCGTGGTCGATCGGAACGGGGGCATCTGGCAAGCGCTTATAGTTCCAGCTCAGGCAAACTGGATACGGGCATAGTTCTCAAAGCTTTACCCTGCAGTCTGGACTATAAGTTGGTTATGTTAGGTGTGCTCTATGCAGTTTGACCATTTCCAGCATTTGCATATTGAGGACTCTAGGGAAAAGCCTCATAGTGAGACCCTAGCCATTCACCTCGGAAGTGAATACGGGTCTGATCGACCTAGGCAAGAAGGGAATCGTGACTCATGGGTAAAGATGCGCCACCTCTGCAGAGTGTAAAACTGATATGTTAGTCGTGCTCACGGTTAAGAGCAGCCTGGACTCCTCACATGATAATTGAACTTGAAGATGGAAATAAATCGAGATTCAATGATCTACCAATGGTTTGCTTAAGTGGTTTCACTTAAGTGTTTTTGATATACTCTTATACCTTTGATTAATGGGAATACTTGGGATTCACACTTATTAATAAGACAGGTGTTGTTAATAAAATGTTGACCAACTAAAATGCTTACTACTCAGTCTTAGCCTCACCTTGTTAAACTTGCATTAATTTTCCCCCACTTGCTGAGCCCCGACCATAAGTGAGCTCACCCTTGCTAATATTTTGATCAGAGGGTGATGCTGGAGACTTTGCTGATGATGACGATGAGTTTTAAGTCTAACGATGCGCCAGTCATCTTCCTGTGGGAGATTACCCATGTTATTTAAATTCCGCCCTACTTTGATGTTGATACTTGTTAAAGATACAATGATTCAGATGATGTAGTAAAGTACTCTACTCTCTTTATGCCTTTATTGCATTGTCTTTTGATATATTACACTTGTGACGTCAACATATGTGTGGAAATGGATCTTGGCACACATATGGTATGCGCTCGGTTCTGCCCACCGGAACCGGGTGTGACACATCTCTAGAATGTACCTTCTTCTTTTTGCTATCCTTAGCCATGAGGCATTTGTGGCCGACATTGGGGAAGAGAAGGCCTTTGTTGATGGCGATGTTGGCGGTGTCCTCGTCGGAGGAGTCAGTGGAGCTCTCGTCGGAGTCCCATTCCTGCCCCATGTGTGCCACGCCACCCTTCTTCTTGTTGTAGTATCTTTTCTTTTCCATCTTCTTTTTCCCTTTCTTGTCGCCGTCCCTGTCACTATCACTTGTATATGGACATTTAGCGATAAAATGACCGGACTTACCACAACTGTAGCAAGCCCTCTTAAACCGGGGTTTGTAGTCCTTCCCCTTCCTTTGTTTGAGGATTTGCCAGAAGCTCTTGATGATAAGAGTCATCTCCTCGTTGTCGAGCTTGGAGGCGTCGATTGGGAGTCTACTTGTTGGTGTAGACTCTTCCTTCTTTTCTTCCATGTCTTTGAATGCAACGGGTTGCACCTTGGTGTGGAGGTGGCACCTTGCTCCAAGTTGACAATATGTTTGGAGTCTTTGATCATAAGTTCAAAGCTCACAAACTTACCAATTACCTCCTCGGGAGACATCTGTTTATATCTAGGATCTCCACGAATTAATTGAACTTGAGTGGGATTACGAAAGCCAAGAGATCTTAGAATAACCTTGACCATTTCATGGTCATCCCACTTGGTGCTCCCAAGGTTGCGGACTTGGTTGACCATTGTCTTGATCCAGTTATACATTGCTTGTGGCTCTTCTCCTTTGTTGAGGACGAATCGATCGAGTTCTCCCTTGATCATTTCACGTTTGGTGATCTTGTCACCTCGTCCCCTTCATGCGTCGTCTTGAGGATGTCCCAAATTTCTTTGGCATTCTTCAACTCTTGCACCTTGTTGTACTCCTCCCTACACAAAGAAGCGAGGAGTATGGAGGTGGCTTGGGAGTTGAAGTGCCTTATTTGGGCGGCCCCATCGGAGTCATAGTCCTCGTCGCCCACCTATGGTGCCTACACTCCAAACTCAACAATATCCCAAATACTTTCGTGGGGTGAGGTTAGATGGTGCCTCATTTTATCACTCCACATACAATAATCTTCACCATCAAAATTTGGTGGTTTGCCTAGGGGAATAGAGAGTAAAGGAGTGTGTTTAGAAATGCGAGGATAGCAAAGAGGCTTCTTACTATACTTCTTACGCTCTTGGCGCTTCAAAGATGTGGACTCGGCGCCAGAGGTGGAAGGTGAGGAAGAATTGGTCTTGTAGTAGACCACCTTCTTCATCTTCTTTTTCTTCTTATCACCCTTCCTATGTGACTTGATGGAGCCAGCAGATTCCTCCTTGTGCTCCTTTTGCTTGTCGCCAACCTCCTTCAATGGAGTCCTTTCTTCATTCTTCTTTCCCGAACACCCGGGCTTTTCCCCAGTCACCATCTCCCTTTTGGCGTGTTCTCCTGACATCATTTTGAGTTATTAGACTCTAATGAAGTACCGAGCTCCGATACCAATTGAAAGTCGCCTAGAGGGGGTGAATAGGCAAACCTAAATATTATAAACTTTGAACACACACTTCACCCGGGGTTAGGGTTAGAAATAAATAATAGTGAATTCAGAGTGCGGAAGTTAGTTCTTCTTGCTATGAGTTGCTCAATTAATACGGATAACTTTGGGAGCTAACTCAAAACAATGTGAGTAAGAGAACTTCTAGCGAGAGGGGAGATGGAATAAACAAATCAAATAGTGAAGATCAACACAAATGGACACGATGATTTGTTTCCCGAGGTTTGGTTCCAAAGAACCTACTCCTCGTTGAGGAGGCCATAAAGGCTAGGTCTATTTCAACTCTTTCCCTCTTTCAATCGGTCACCTAGACCGGTTGAGTGCTTCTTCTCAATCTCACGGGTCACTAAGACCCCACAAGGATCACCACACAATTAGGTGTCTCTTGCTATCTTTACAAATCACTTGGAAAGATTAGAGAGATGAAGAAAGCAACCAAGCAACAAGAGCAACAAAATAAACACAAATCACCCTCTCTCAAGTCACTAAACACTTTTGATCACTTGACTTGATTATGGAACTTAGAGAGGATCAAATGGCTTTGAATGTGTCTTGAGAGTGTATTCTTTGCTCTTGTATTGAATGAAGAGAGTGGGATGCTTGGATAGCTTGAATGGTGGTGGTTGGGGGTATTTATAGCCCCAACCACTATTCTAGTCGTTGGCTGACTGCTCTGTCGATGGGCACACCGGACAGTCCGGTGGTGCACCGGATACAGTACTGTTCATTGTTCGATGTGTGCCACGTCAGCTGACCGTTGGGGTTTGGAGCAGTTGACCGTTGAAGTCGTCTATCCTTTTGCTGCACCAGACAGTCCGGTGCAACCTATCGTCACAGACTATCTTCTTACTTTTGGTGCTACAGACTGCGCACGCAGTCGACCATTGGGCGAAGTTGACCGTTGCTCCGTGGTCTCACCGGACAGTCCGGTGGCACACCGGACAGTCCGATGATTTTTAGTGGATGAGCGTTGTGAAAACCTGAGAGTAGCTAGTTCACGGAGTGCTCCAGCTAGGGCATCGGACACTTTTCAGTGCGCCACTGGCTGCAGTAAGGCTATTTTGCTCCAATCTTGTAGAATTGCCCCAAGGTCATTTTCTTTGTATGTGAACTTTATGCACCTGAGAAAAATATCAACTAGGCAAACTAGTTAGTCCACATGATTTGTGATGGACGTCAAACACCAAAATCGATTATAGGAAATGTTGAGCCATTTCCCTTTCACCTTTCAAGACTCCACATCCCATATAGGTATTGTGGCAGAACCATCTCGTGTGCAACACAATCATTCCCGCTTTGTCCTGCGACTATCTTCAACTCTGTTTTGATGATGCGGTTTCGGACTCCGAGGGATCTCAATTTGCGCAGATCTATGTGTTGGTCACTTGTTCTCAAATGTTGTAAATCAAGAACAAGGCAACACAGTTATTAAGCATTAATGACATTTGTCCTTCGAAGCATTATTTCCTCTTAGAGATAATGATCTTCGGTCGAAGGTCATGAAGAACGTGTCTTCATTATTTCATAGATAAATAGGAATACACGAAGATGGCAAATGTAATTCAATGATTCATTCATATTTGTATTCATAAAGCACATGGATATTAACAAAATTAATATTACATTGATACTTCGGCTTGCTCGAAGGTAAGGATGCGAGAGAGTAATTACAATATAGCGTGAACAGTACGGTGTTACTGTTCATCTATTTATAAGCACGGGACGCAGCACAGATAAAATTACATTCATGCCCCCTGACACTCATCTATTTTCATAACACCAAACATTAAGGACTAAGTAGTCTTTGTCCCTTTTCGGTCATCATCACGCTCGGCCTTCATCATTAAGTCAAAGCTAAAGCTACTTGGTTACAACTTCGTCGTTCATTCTTATTACTTTCGGGCTTCATCTTCACCTTGCTATATAAAAGAAACCTTCATCCCGAAGCCGAAGCCCCCTGTAACAATCCATGTCATACCGAAAACATATGGTTAGTTACGTTTTTGAGGGCCTTCGGAGAAAGAAGGCCCCCAACAGTAGCCCCTCGCAGTATTGATTTGTTTCTTTGTAACAAATTTAGACTGCGACTTGAACGAAGGCCTTTAGCCGAAGGTCCAAAAAAACACCTTCCCTTCGCTAGAATAGCGAATTACACTGACCTGCGGGGCCCACCAATCTGTAGGGTTCTGAGTATATAAATAGAAGCCTGTGTTGTGAGTATTTTTGTGCTATTTGAGTTGCTCGCATTGTGTTTGCCATTTTAACCTTCCTTGCTTTGTTGAGTTTGATTGGATTTTGAGCTTCAGCATTCTAGCAACCATTGTCCAAATGTCTAATGAGAAGAAGATCATTGACCCAGCGTTGGCCAGATTTTACGAAGCCATGGAAAAAACCAACGTGGAGAAGATCGCCAATGAGATGTTAGCTGGAATATCTAAAAACTCTAGCGATAGTGAGAGCTTAGATGTGGAAAGTGGAAATGAAGATGCCGAAGATCGGCCATGGAGATCGAGCCATTTTGTCTTCGGAAAATCAACTATTAAGCAAGGGCAGATCGAAGCAATGAGAGGGAGGTACTTTCGTGATATTTCAATTGTCAGAGCCGGAGGGGAGAATAATGTTCCTCTTCCCGAAGCTGATGAAGTGGTGATTTTTATAAGCTTCATGAAAGCCAGACTTCAGTTCCCTCTTAACAAAATGTTGGTCGAAGTCCTAAAAACTTTTGAAATCTATCTTCACCAACTTGAATGTACTTAGTTTGGCTGATGAAGGTGCCCTCTTAAGTATGTCTTGAAATCTATCTTCATTCCAAACTTTTTAAGTATGTCTTGAATGTATTTAGTTTGGCTGATGAAGGTGCCCTCTTAGAGTTGCTTGATTTGAAATCCAAGGAAATACTTCAACTCCCCCATCATTGACATCTCGAATTTCTGTATCACGATCCTACTAAATTCTTCACAAGTTGACTTGTTAGTAGATCCAAATATAATATCATCAACATAAATTTGGCATGTAAACAAGTCTTTAGCAATTGTTTAGTGAAGAGAGTAGGGTCAGCTTTACTAAATTTGAAGCCATTATTGATAAGAAAGTCTCTCAGCCATTCATACCATGCTCTTGGAGCTTGCTTGAGCTCATAAAGCGCCTTTGAGAGCTTATAAACATGGTTAGGATACTCACTATCTTCAAAGTCGGGAGGTTGCTCAAAATATACCTCTTCCTTGATAGGGCCATTGAGGAAGGCACTCTTCACGTCCATTTGATACAACTTAAAGCCATGGTAAGTAGCATAGACAAGTAATATACGAATTGACTCAAGCCTAGCTAGGGGTGCATAGGTTTCATCAAAATCCAAACCTTCGACTTGTGAATAACCTTTGGCAACAAGTCGGGCTTTGTTCCTAGTCACCACAGCATGCTCATCTTGTTTGTTGCGGAATACTCACTTGGTACCTCCAACATTTTGGTTAGGACATAGAACTAAATGACATACCTCATTCCTCGTGAAGTTGTTGAACTCCTCTTGCATTGCCACCACCCAATCCGGATCTCTTAATGCATCCTCTATCCTGTATGGCTCAATAGAAGACACAAAAGAATAATGTTCACAAAAATGAGCAACTCGAGATCTAGTGGTTACCTCCTTGTGAATGTCACCAAGTATGGAGTGGAAGATGATGGTTGATCTTGTGCTTGTGGAGGCTCTTCGGATTCTTTTGGACACACATCCCCAATGGACATGTTCCTTAGCGTGATGCACAGAGCCTTTTCATCATCTAGTTCATCAAGATCAACTTGCTCTACTTGAGAGCCATTAGTCTCATCAAACACAATGTCACAAGAAACATTAACTAATCCAGTGGACTTGTTGAAGACTCTATATGTAACACCCCTGGTGTTACTGTTACTAAAATTTGAGCATAACATCATAAGCATTGGCATATCATGTGTTTGTCACACCTAGAGTGCAATCACTAGGCAAAAAATTCAAACAAGTTGTATTGCTATGACATTTTATGGGTAAAACCCTAGAGTAGGATACTTAACCCTAGATTGGGCTTAATAGAGTAAACAAGGGTTAATAAGGGAAAACTTTAAAACTCAATTGAAATAGTCATAAAATGTCACTAGGAATGGACCTAAGTAACATCCAAACCCTAGAAGTGTCAAAAACCCTAAAAAGAACTCTAGAAAGCCCCAGACTTAAACCCTAGGGGGCTAAGTGCAAAACTAGTGCACTTTTGGACTAAAGTGCAAAAACCATGAAATTAGGGCATCTTAACTCATGTGGTTCACAAGTATGTGGATTTGCAACTTAAACCCTAAGTTTTGGGCCTAATTGCAAAAAACCCTATTTGAACCCTATGGAGTTAAGTCTGATTTGAGTGCATTTGGCTCAACTTTGGAGCCCTATATCTGCCAAGTTATAAAGTTTTTGCCCTAGGTCACCACATCAATTTTGTAGATCTATGAAAGGAGAATAACTTTACTGTAGAGATCATGCCTTGGTACCATGAAGAACTCTGAGATAAATGTTCCCAAAGTTGGGCTATCAGTCTGTCTGAAACCTGAATTATGGTATTCAGGGGCATGGGATGAACTTTAGGGGCCATTTTGAAGATGATCCCGTGGATGTTTGAGCATGGTGACTACAGTTGATTTATAGATGGATCATTAGACAACAACTTTGCTACTGGCCGATCAACAACTTGCCATGTAAATTTAGGAGAAAATCAATGCCAAACTTGGACTGTCAGGCTGACTGCAGAACCATCCCAGATCACAGATTCATCCCCCCTCGCCGCCGATGACCTTTGCGTCGTGATTTGCGCCGTCGTCGCGATTCATGCGTCTAGGCTGTGGATCAAGTTCGCCGGGAAAAGATCTCGTCGCGGATGGGTTTAAGTTACTGTGGCCGCGCTGTCCCTCGGTTCTCCGCGCCAGCGATGTGGCCTTACGGCCGTCATCGGAATCCGCGATACTCACCGTGGTTGCGCCACACCTCCATCCTTTAACCGCACCGCCGTGACTCACGTTAGTCATCCGATGATCGCCGGGGTGCTCCACGGTACTCTCCACGAATTCAACTGCGCCAGTGACCTCCTGTTTCTCCGACCGCCGCGCATCTTCGCCCAAATCCCCGGCCACCGCTTAAAGCCCATTATAAATTGAGTGCACTGCGAGCTCCGTAGGGTAATCACGCACCAAGCCACCAAGTCGTGCCTCCAATTGTTCACCAGCGCTCTCCAATTTCTCATTTCCCCCAAATCACTCAAGAACACCGCTCGGTTTGACCTCACCGTGGTCAGCGAATCTCAGGTCCGTTCATACTCCCTGTTCTCTCGTTTAAGCGTGCTTGTGTGCCCCTGATGCTCCCTGGCCCCTCCAATTGAGCTAGAGTCCCTAGGATCGCTGGGAACATGCTCGGTTAACCGTGGTGCCCGCTGTCACCGTGGGTAGGGCATGTTAGTGAGTGACTAGTGAAATTAGTTGGGGGAAAACACTCCTTAGGACTGGAATTAGGTTTAGACCGAAGAAGAGCACCGATCATTGAGTAATTCGACCGGTATGCGCTCGCTGGAGCTCGGCTCCCCGCCGTCCACCGTCGTGGACCTCGGCCTGCGAAGAAACAGAACTCGGGGGAGGTTTCTGTGAAATGTCAGTGACTCCTGGAATAGTATTGTGACCCCGATTCAGGTTATTCAAAAGGACAGGGTCTTTCTTGCAAGTTTGCACGCGGGCGCGTGCGCGAGCGCTTTCCTCCAGTAGTGGGCTGATTTGGGCCGGTTTCGGTCCAATACTGTTCATATCTTTTCTTCTTCCTTTTCTACCAGAGCTAAAGAAATTCTAGAAAATTGTAGAAAAATGCTAAAAATCCCAAACCAATTTTGCTAGGCTTCTAATTTCCTATAGTATTTAATTAAAATAGTTTCATGATTTTTAGTCCAAATAGGAAATTATAGAGTATTTAAAACAGCCAAAGACCATGCTTCTGGATTTTTAGGGAATAAATAATAAATCCAAAATTCACTAAACTTTTAGGGAAAACTCTAAATAATACTTAGAGGCCTTGGATAAAGTTTAGTATGATTTGGACCATGTTTGATACTTAGAACCCAAAACCCTAGCCCCTGCCCTATGAACTTCACTATTGACTCCGAAACCCCTAGGTTCTCGGAGATCCGTGAAGGAAAGTTGTACTCATGACTTTAGATAATAAACGTTTATTATCTTTGCATCTTCATGAGCATTCATGATTATATATGGCTATATCTAGAAAACGAAGAGGAAGTAGAAGTTGAAGAGACAAGGACTTCATCACCACCACCACCTGAAGAACATCAGGCAGGCAACTGTTTTTATTTTGATATCTGCAGAATAGAGCCTGATTCACCAGTAACACAAGGCAAGCCCCGGTGCATTTGCCACCTCCTTGTTCCTTTTAAAATCTTTCTCACTTGCTTGATGCATTAGGTGATAGAAGTTGTGTGCTAAACCAATTCCTGCATTTCCATCCTTGGATTTGATTACTTCTCCTTAAGTCCCTATTTTAAAAAAAAAGGTTTTTCTTATGCTTAGCCTTGCTCTAGAAAAACAAAAATGTTTTGTTTTCACAAAGGATGATGCTTCAAAGTGGGTGGGATGTTTTTGAAAATAAAACTTGATGGTGGATCCATCATGGCCATGATGGGTTCAACATCGGAAAAGATGTACCTCTCACAGGTACCAAACTTTGGGTTTGAAATGATTAAGTTGAGACCGAGCGGGTGACTTGCACGAGAAGAGAGTCTCGGTGCAGTGTCTCCGTCTGAGTCGATTAAGCACCGTGTCGATGTAGGCCTGCTGACCGAGGACCCTTTAACAGGTCACATGCCTCATCATGGGTAAGCTTTGCCTCGGGCAGACTAATACCAGAATAAGATAACACGCAATGGGAGTGGAGAGATGGCGAGAGCAGCGTGTACCCTCCATGGCAAGAGGCTGGACGGTGGTGTATCTGTGCTCTCGGTTGGCATGAACCTGATCTAGTCTTAAGAACCCCGGTGGCGAGTTGACATATGCAAGGGTTAAGTGCTACATATGTTGTGTGATTAGAGATCCTCATCTGAGTATAATCGATTCGGATCGCCGTAACTTCGCGGACATGAAGACTTGGTCACTGACTTACACGTAGCATTCCAGTGAAGATGAAGGGTTGTTAAGAAATTGGCTAATATAGGTCAAGTGATTGAACTAGGGTAGAAAGAACTCTAGTTGCAGGTAATTTTACTTAACCTGACAAATAAAACTAGATTTTTAAGGATCCACCATTAGTAAGCATTTCTGCAAACAGAGTCATTGATTATTGATAAGCCTTACCTTGACTCCCTTAAAGCCAGCATATCCTTAGGAGTCTTTTACTTTGTCGGGTAAGTCTTGCGAAAGTACACTTTGTACTCAGGGCTTTGTCCCATGTTGTTTTAGGTGAAGAAGCAGCAAACTTTTGTTGCTTCTGTTCCAAGGTGGTACCGAAAGAAGAGAATCAAGACTAAAGCTGTGGGAGGAAAGGCCCTCCGTTAAAAAACTTTTACTATTTATTTGGGAGGGGGTTTTGCCTCCCATGTTATGTAATAATAATACTCTACACTCATATATTTTGGTTCTGGTCTGTAACTATATAACTCTGTCTTACTTTTCAATAAAAGTAAGTTATTGTAACTGCTTCCGCACTTTTGTATTTCTGACGTATTGTAATGTCTGCGTGACGGGTGAAACGCTCTTGGGAAAGGTAAGAAATTCAGATACCGAACTTATCAAGTGATCAGGTGCACCTGCAGGGTTGTCTGAAGTCCGTTGGACAAGGACAACTGTACGTGGGCCTAATGACTTGGGAGGTTCCGTCACAGCTGGTATCGGAGCGAAGCCCATCTCTGCAGATATTATGAGACATTTTCAAAAAGAATTTTCAAAGACTTATCTAGAAAATTTCTTTCCTTCTTATCTAACCATCTTCTGAAGTACTTATTTTAAAGACCAGATAGTGGAGTGAAATGTATAGAACGTGTGAATCAACTAAGGTTGATTCTGTAATTATACATGCATCATGCTAAAAACTATGCTAATAAGATTTTTCCCCCTCATGGAGATATGCCGCCGTGCACAAGAAAGACCGCGCGCAAGTCTACCGGGCCAATTGGCGTACCCCGCCATCAACTAACCCCAAGGCATGAAGACAGTAGCAGTGGTAGCAACGATCCAATCGGGGATCTGGAAGCACAAGTAGAGCAGCTTCGATCAGAGCTCCGTCACAGGAACGATATATGGGTCGCAAATGGTGAAAGAACAAACGAATTGAGAACAGACATCCGCCACCTGCAAGACCAACTTGCTGAACGGGATCTAGCGCTTGATTGGGCGGTTAACTCTCGTTCACTTGCTTAGGCCAAGGAAGCTAGAGCTCAAGCCTGTGTGGAGGAGCTTAGCTCAGCCGTGGACAACTTGCAGGTTTATTGTAATACACTACATGAAGAAGTTCATGTATTGTATTCACAACTGCACCCTAATGTCCCTGCGGATCCTGTCGGGATGGGATCCGGACCATCTGGAGCAGCGGGTGAAGCCCTTGGAGGGGAACTGGACCTTTTCAGGCACCCTCCTTCAATGAATTTGGTCGATGAGTGGTCTCCTACGCCTGACAGCGAGGCTACCAAGAGTGACAAGAAGCTAGAGTAGTGTAGTATAGAAGTAGTAATAATGTGTAATAGGTAATGTAATCCTATTGTAAAATTCGAGTCTGTAACATTACCCTTTTAAGTAATGTATAATGGATGGTTTGCTTTGGCATATTATATTTTTCCAAATGTTCTTTGCCTCAGATGCCGTCCAAGACTCGCGCATAGGATGGGGCAGGAACCTCCCGTGGGAGGGAAGCAACCCCTATCCACCCCCAATACCTCCAACATTAGCTGAGGCGATCGCTGCCTTAGTTAATGTCATGGCCGACAACACCCGTTTCCTGCGGGAAATGGCGGGACAACAAATGCAGCAGCAAGGCGAGCGAGCGTATCCGCAAGGACCCCGTGAAACATCATATCTGGATTTCTCAGAGACACGTCCCCCATTGTTTGTCAAGGCGAAAGATCCTCTGGAAGCGGATGAGTGGATCCGCGTTATTGAGCAAAAGTTCGGGCTTCTCCGATGTACGGAGACTCAAAAGCCCTTATTTGCGGCACAACAGTTGCGAGGCCCTGCCAGCACATGGTGGGGAAATTATGTAGCCGTTCAGCCGGTCGGCCATCAAATGAAATGGGATGAGTTCAAACTGGCTTTCCGGGAGCACTATATACCTGAAGGGGTGCTCCATATGAAGCAGGAGGAGTTTATGAAGCTCAAACAGGGTGGGGATACTGTCACTCAGTATCTCAACAAATTCAACCACTTATCCCAATATGCTATCGATCAAGTCAACACGGATTTAAAGAAGAGAAATTGCTTCATGAGAGGCCTTAATGATCGAATGCAACGAAAGATGGCCACGTGCATTGATCTTTCTTACGGAAGGGCTGTCAGCACGGCGCTGGCAGTTGAAGCAAAATATGCAGGCCTAGGAAAATCAAAGGGCAATGGAAGCGACAGACCCAATCAGGGGTCTGAGAAAAGACAAAGGTTGGTAATCCGACCTTTTAATCAGAATCGTTCTTCATCGCGTCCACCCTCCTACCCTTTCAAACAGCCGGTTTTTATCCGTCCTACCGCTGCCCCCACCGCAACAAATCAGTCGGGTGCCCCTGGTACTCGTTTCCCCACTCTCCCAAGCTCTTCAACAGGTTGCTTTAATTGTGGAAAGTCCAGACATTTTATCAAGGACTGTCCATACCCGAAGTAGAATAGATCTAATAATCAGCAGAGTTCTGGGAGTTCCACGCAAGGCAAGGGAAATGCGGCAAACAATACCACGGGCAAAAATATGAGGAAAACGGGACAGATTTATTATACTCAAGTGGCCACAACACCAGAAGGCGAACCGGTTATGATGGGTACGTTTCTCGTGGCCAATCACCCTGCAGTTATTCTTTTTGATTCTGGCGCTTCACATACACTCATAAGCAAGAAGTTTGTGGAGCAACATTGCATTCCATACCATGAATCAAGGGAAGGGTTTGTAATTCATTCGCCTGGGGGACAAATATTTACTAAAGAGGTGGCTTAACATGTGCCCGTAACATTGGCTGAACAGGACTTTCCTACAAACATGATTGTTCTAAAAGGCCAAGATATAGATGTAATTTTGGGCATGAATTGGTTAGCCCAGCATAAAGCAATCCTCAACACTGATTTGAGAACCATCAGGTTGAGTTATGGCCAAGAAGAGGTTCTTTTGTCCATCCCCGTAGCTATTCCAGCTAAACCATGTGGCAGAGTATATGAAGCCATCATACCGGAGATCCAAGATATTCCGACAGTATGTGAATTCTCGGACGTCTTCCCGAAAGATCTGCCTAGATTGCCTCCAGAAAGGGATGTAGAATTTGTGATTGAGTTGAAGCCTGGTACGGCTCCTATTTCTAGAAGGTCGTACCGAATGCCTCCAAATGAACTGGCAGAACTCAAGACCCAATTAAAAGATCTACTTGAAAAAGGATTCATCCGACCAAGTTCATCACCTTAGGGTTGTCTAGCCATCTTTGTCAAGAAGAAGGACCAAACACTACGGATGTGCGTGGATTATAGACCCCTTAATGAGGTCACCATCAAGAATAAGTACCCTCTTCCCTAGATTGACATTCTATTTGATCAACTTACCGGAGCTCGGGTATTCTCCAAGATTGACCTTAGGTCGGGTTATCATCAGATCCGTATCCAACCCGAAGATATACCAAAGACCGCATTCACCACGCGGTATGGATTATTTGAATATCTGGTTATGTCTTTCAGACTGACAAATGCTCCTGCCCACTTCCAATATCTGATGAACTCGGTATTTATGCCCGAGTTGGACAAATTTGTGGTGGTACTCATTGACAATATCTTAATATACTCCAAGAATGAAGAGGAGCATGCTCAGCACTTGCGGATCGTATTAACGAGCTTAAGGGAACACCAATTATATGCTAAGTTCAGTAAGTGCGCGTTCTGGCTGGAGGAGATCCAATTTTTGGGACATGTATTGTTAAGGGTATGTTTCGTAGCCGAAGATCCTAAAGCAAGAGAACACCTTCGGCAGATCCTCTCAGAAGCAGCGCCGAAGCTATCACCTATAAAGCTTCGGCACAGTGACAGATCTCAAGACAAAGGGGTGAACCGACTTAAAGATGAAATGACTTAAAGGCCCATGATGTTTTGTGTCATTATTGTAGTCGATTGTAAAGGACATAAATGTAATTTTACACAGGCTGAGCCCTGTGCCTATAAATAGGTGAACAGTACCCCTGTACTGTTCACGCAATCTTGTAATCGCTGACACATTACGCTGGAATTATTGTTTTCTGCTAAGACGAAGGTATAAATATACTTAAATATTATGTTTTAATATTTAGGTTTGTATAATAAAATATGTGAATAATACTACCTATTTTTGGTATACTTTTCTCTAATGTTTTGTATTTTATATTTCATTTTTCATTGTCTTATAAGTCTGATCACGAAGGTGTAACCTTCGTGACATTTTGCTCATGGCCTTCGTCTGAAGTTCATTAAATCCTCAGGGAGATAATGATTCAGCGGACGAAGGACATTAACATTTAACATTTTATGTTGCCTTGTTCTTAATTCATAGCATTTGAGAACAAGTCCCCAACGTTGGCGCCCACCTCTGGTGAACTCACTTCCACTTTTTGAGCTGATGGCTTCGTTCAACAACCAAGCTGGAGCTGCTTCGGCTTCGAAGCTGGTACTCCCGATAACAGGCGGTTCATGCTCAGAGCCAGTCAACAAGAAGCAGAAGAAGGAGGCGCAGAGAAGGGTACAACATGTTGGGGTGTAGGGACCATTCATCAAGTCAAGATGGTCCCACATCCCAATTACCTTCTCCCAAGAGGACCTTCAGCTCAAGGATTACCCTCACAATGATGCTATGGTTATTTCTTGTGTTATCAAAGGATTTCTGGTTCACAATGTTCTAGTTGACACAGGTAGTGCAGCAGATATTATATTTGCTAAGGCGTTCAGACAGATGCAAGAACCAGAGGATAAGATTCATGATGCTACACACCCTCTTTGTGGCTTCGGAGGAAGACAGATTGTAGCGCTCGGCAAGATCACGATGCCAGTGACCTTAGGATTTGTCAACAATACAAGGACTAAACAAGTTGTGTTTGATATTGTCGACATGGAGTACCCCTACAATGCAATCATTGGTCGTGGGACACTCAATGCTTTTGAAGCAATTCTTCATCCAGCATATCTTTGCATGAAGATACCTTCGGATCAAGGGCCTATTGCTATTCATGGAAGTCAGGAAGCTGCCAGAAAGGCTGAAGGAAACTGGACAGATTCAAAAGCAATCCATAATATAGATGGAGCCGAAGCTTGTGAGCAATACAAGTATAGAAGGGAGAAGGCTGCTTCGGCCGATCAGCCAAAGCCCATGCTCTTATGTGAAGATATAGCAGAGCAGAAGGTGTTGCTGGGATCTCAATTATCTGAGGAACAGGAGAAAAACCTAACAAGGTTTCTGTTCAACAACAAAGATGTCTTCGCATGGTCTGCCAACGATCTCTGTGGTGTCAACAGGGATGTCATTGAACACTCGCTCAATGTCGATCCATCCTTCAGACCCAGAAAGCAGAGGCTTCGTAAAATGTCTGATGACAAAGCCGAAGGTGCTCGGAATGAAGTGAAAAGACTTCTTAGTGCTGGAGCCATCAGAGAAGTAAAATACCCAGAATGGCTAGCTAACACTGTTATGGTGAAGAAGGCCAATGGAAAATGGAGAATGTGCATTGATTTTACTGATCTCAACAAGGCTTGTCCAAAGGATGAGTTTCCATTACCAAGGATAGATTCTCTAGTAGATGCAGTAGCTTCGTCAGAACTCATGAGTCTACTAGATTGTTATTCAGGCTACCATCAAATCTGGATGAAGAAGGAAGATGAGCCAAAAACCAGCTTCATAACCCCCAGTGGTACATATTGCTATCTTCGGATGTCTGAGGGGCTCAAGAATGTTGGAGGAAGCTTCAGCAGAATGACAGCGAAAGTCCTTCATTCTCAGATAGGCAGAAATGTGCTAACATATGTTGATGATATCATAGTAAAAAGCACGAAGCAAGAAAATCACATTGTTGATATGCAGGAAACATTTGCCAACTTTAGGCAAGCTGGCCTGAAGTTGAATCCAGAAAAATGTGTCTTCGGAGTAAAGAAGGGAAAATTCCTTGGTTGTCTAGTTTCAACAAAAGGAATCAAAGCTAATCCGAATAAAATCAAAGCTATTCTTCGGATGGAGCCGCCAAGTACAAAGAAGGGAGCTCAGCGGCTGACAGGAAGACTGGCATCTTTGAACCGATTCATATCTAGATCAGCAGAGAGAAATTTACCATTCTTTGAAGTGCTGAAGTCAGCCGAAGTCTTTCAATGGGGATCAGCTCAGCAGAAAGCCTTCGAAGAGCTGAAGCAGTATCTGATAGATCTAACGACGCTAACTCCACCCGTGCCAGGGGCTCCTCTGCTGTTGTACGTGGCAGCTTTGCACTCTGCAGTGAGTGCGACACTTGTCCAGGAGAAGCTTGAAGGACAAACTAAAAAGCAAGCCCCAGTATACTTTGTCTCCGAAGTCCTCAGTTTATCAAAGAAAAATTATACAGAATTGGAGAAGGTGCTATATGCTGTCTTAATGGCCTCCAGGAAGCTTCGGCATTACTTTCAAGCATTCCATATAATTGTCCCTTCATCATAGCCTTTGAAGGATATTATGAGGAACAGAGAAGCTACAGAAAGGATTGGAAAGTGGGCTGCGGAACTCAACGAATTCAGCATTGATTATGTGCATAGATCCTCGATCCAGTCCTAGGCGTTAGGCAGACTTCATCGCTGACTGGACGCCAGGGGCTCAAGAAGAAGAAGCAAGTAAAGATGCCGAAGCTTGGACAGTGTTTTGCGACGGTTCCTAGGGAACCTTCGGGGCAGGTGCAACTGCTGTTTTAGTTACACCTTCCAAAGTCAGAACATGCTATGCAGTGAAACTTGATTTCAGCTACACAAATAATATTGCTGAATACGAAGCTTTGCTTTTGGGGCTTCGGAAGTTAAAGGCAATGGGGATAAGAAGGGCGGTTCTTAAAACCGATTCCTAAGTTATTTCTGGTCATATTGACAAGAGTTGTAGACCAAGAGACCCGAAGCTTGAGAAATACTTGGATACAGTTCGAAGGCTTGAAGCTTCTTTCGAAGGGTTTTCTGTCAAGAATATTCCACAAGGAGAAAATGAGCACGCTGATCTGCTAGCCAAGTCAGCAGCACAGGGGCTGCCTTTACCTTTGGAAGTATTCTTTGAGACAATAAGAGCACCTTCGGTGGACCTCCTTGAAAGAGCAGTGCTCAATATATCTCCTGTTCATAGTGAAGATTGGAGAACTGAGATTATATCTTTTCTCCAGGGCAATTGCCTTTCAGATGACGAAGCTTATAACAAGAGAGTTGAGGCAATAGCTCAACCATATGTAATAATAGAAGGGGAGCTATACAAACATGGAGTCTGTTCTCCATTGCTTAAATGTTTTTCTAGAGCTGAAGGTATAGAATTGATGAAGGAAATACATGCAGGTCTGTGTGGATCTCACATCGGATCTAGGCCCTTGCTGGGGAATGTTTTTCGCCAAGGATTTTATTGGCCGAAGGCAGCTTCGGATGCAGCAGAATTAGTCCAAAAGTGTGAAGGCTGTCAAAAATGTGCAAGAGATCAAAAACATCCTTCATCTCTGACTCAGTTAATACAGCCCACTTGGTCGTTGCAAAGGTGGGGCCTTGATTTGCTAGGCCCACTTCCACCAGCACAAGAAAATTTAAAATATGTTGTGGTGGCGGTGGAATATTTTTCTAAGTGGATTGAGGCGAAGCCTTTAGCACAATAACTTCGGTCACTGTTCAGAAATTTTTCTGGCAAAATATTGTTTGTCGCTTCGGAGTGCCGAAGGCTATTACTGTGGACAATGGAACACAGTTTGATGCCGAAGCTTTCAAAGAGTTCTGTGAGCAAATTGGCACGAAGATCCATTTTGCATCGGTTAGACATCCGGAGTCAAATGGACTTGTCGAAAGAGCTAATAGCATTATAATGACAGGAATAATGAAGTTAATCTTCAATCAGCCCAGGGGAAAGTGGCCAGATGAATTAATCAAAGTGGTGTGGAGCCACAACACAACAATGTCAAGGTCAACAGGCTTTACACCATTCAAATTACTGTTTGGTGATGAAGCAATAACCCCGAAAGAAGCTAAAGCAGGATCAATAAGAACAGTGGCTGCGGTAGAGGACGAAGCTGATTATTCTGTGGCAAAAGATGCTATAGAAGGAATCAGGCTTCAGGCTATGGAGAACATCAATAAATATCAAGCCGAAACAATAAAATGGCGTGACAGAAAAGTTCGATTAAAAAATATCAGGCCAGGGCACTTGGTACTTCGGAGAGTTGCCAACCCAGATACAGTAGGTAAGCTACAGTTGAAGTAGGAAGGACCTTTTCTGGTAGTATCTTCGTCAAGACCCGGTTCTTACAGATTGAAGGATATGGACGGCAATGACATTCCTAGATCTTGGAATGCGGATGAGCTTCGGTGATATTATGTGTAGCTTGATGTAATCTTTTTATTTTTTCTATGGCACCCTTTTCCTTTCCAGAGGGAGAGAAAGGTTTTTAACAGGGCCATAGCATGTAATTTCTCTTTTTCTTATTTCAGCTCAACAAGAGCAATATCCCCCAAAGATGTAAATGTAAAAGCTGAGCATGCACCATCGAGTGCAAAGAGAAAAGAAAAAACAGGGAGAAGCTCGAAAGACGTCCCTAAGGGGATGCAGAGCACGACGAAGCTACAAAAAGCCGTTCCTAAGGGAGCGCAGCGTAAGTTTTATGCTCAAAAGTCGTTCCTAAGGGAATGCAGAGCTTACAGTGAAAAGTCAACGCTGATTCCGCTGAAATATAAGGCGAAGCGCGAAAAATCAACGCGATACCGCCGAAATAGAAGGCGAAGAAGTTCAAAAGACGTTCCTAAGGGAATGCAGAACTTACAGCGAAAAGTCAGCGCTGATACACCGAAAAATAAGCGGTGAAGCCGAAAAATAAACGGCAAAAAGACTTTGATTCTTCCTAAGGGAATGAAGGCTTTGGTTGTGGCTTCGTTCGCGTGTGTTTGGACATTCATTTGCACGGTACATTACATCATACATTTGCATTCATAAACATTCATTTAGACATACATAGGATCATCATCATCATAACACAGACAGTTGCTTCGGTTCTAAAGTCAAGGCTTCGGCAAAAAGAAAAAGAAGCAGTTTTATGCTTCGCTCTTTACGAAAAGAAGGGAAGGTGTTTTTCGCCTTCGGCTCAAAGATGCTGATTTCGTTCACACCAAAGCACTTTATACATAGATGGAAAGGTAAGAATGTATTACAAGGTATGGACAAAGTCCACAAAGCAAAATTTAATTACATTATTCTTTACACAAGTTATTACAAGAGTTTTTAGAGTCTTTTCTACAGACATCTATTCAAGCTTCATCAATATCCATGGAGCTTCGGTTTAGGTTTTGTCATCCGTTAAGCTTCGGCTTCGTCTTCTTACTCCTCAGCTTCGGCCTCGGCTTCGTCATACTGTATATATTAAAGTATTGTAAGCAAAATTCAAGCTTGAAGGAAGAGGTAGGCACAAGGTATGATTTTGTTACCAGCTTAAGATGACTCCGAGCTTCATCACTAGCTTTGCTTCGTCCACCCTTTGTCCATACCAGTTTTATAAATCTACTTGCTATGCTTTGGACAAGGTTGGGAATATTATCCAGATCTGCTGGTGATAGGCTGAAATTGGGTCTGTTGATAACCTTTCCATGTTCGCAGCCAGATTTCAGGAAGGCGACAGTTGTGCCCCGAGAAGCTACCAGGGCACAAAAGTCACCATGTCCAGCTATAACTTCATCGAGGTCATCAATTTCACCTTCGATATGTTCGAAGGCCCCTGGCAGGTCTTCAGACGAAGGAATAAATTTTTCGCTGCTGGCTCCAACCGAATAGAAGACCTGCTTCAGCCGTTGAACGCATCGATTACTAAACTCCAGACATTTATTTTGAAGGCTTGTCAATGATTTTTTTCAAATCTGAACTTCTCTGGACCTCGGCCTCAAATTTTGCATTAAGCTTCTGCT
Source organism: Zea luxurians (assembly GCA_029449295.1). Lineage (NCBI taxonomy): Eukaryota > Viridiplantae > Streptophyta > Magnoliopsida > Poales > Poaceae > Zea > Zea luxurians. The sequence continues at coordinate 125,978,867 of JAOPSE010000009.1, forward strand.
TTTCTTGTTCGAAGCTTTCTGACTGGGAGAGAAGCTTCGTATTTAATTCTGCTATTTTAGCTTCAACTTCTGCCAATAAGCCTTCGGTTGTCTGAAGTTCGAAGTCTTTCTTTTCAAGAGCAGCTGATTGGTCTTTTATTTTGCTTTCTAAATTCTCAATTATAACCTCATGTTCCTTATCTTCCAAATCTTGCTGCATTCTCAAAGCTTTGCTCAGTAGCATACTCTGCACATAAACAACCTTTGTTAGGAAACATCTTCGTTATTAAAAACAATAAAAGTTAGAAAAAAGTTGTTTACCTTGAAATTGGAATAGAATAAACTACCGACAATGTGTTGTCGTCGGTAGCGGCTAATATCTGCTTCGAGCTTCGGGAAACCAATACTCTTTGATAAAGTACCGATAACCTTCGCTCCGATCTGATCCCGGACACAGCCCAATTTTTCGTCATCGATGCCACCGAAGAGAAGTGCTCCCGGCCGATATCCGCAAGATATAGCATATTCTTTTAGCTCTTCTTTTTCAGCCTTTATCAGCTCCTGACCAACTAAGTTTTGAAAGTTAAAAATGTCATCCTCCAAAGTGTCTTCGGCTTCGGCATGTCCCATTCTCGGGCTCTAGGGCCATAGTCTCTTCGGTGGCTGCGACAGCTTCTTCTGCGGCCATGTTTAGCAGTATTTTATCAATATCAGCAATTGTGCTTTCTAAATGAATATCTTCGGTAGCTTTGGCTTCCGAAGGTGCAGCTTCGGTAGCTGTTGTGCTCTCAACAACTGGGGCCTTTAGAGCTGAAGCTTGTGGTGGTGTCCCTTCGATGGCTTCTATCACTGTAATGATTCTTTGCTTTTTTGGCCTAGCTTCTTTCTTTGTTTTTGCGGGCTCCTTTTCCTTCTGAAAAAGCTTCGTCAGATGTGGCCCCAGTGGACTTAGCTTGACAGGCAAAGATTCAGTCATTACCTTTAGAATTTCCTCCATGTCGGTAGCATAGGGTGTTGCAGCAGTTTCTTCTTCATCATCAATTGCCTTTTGCTTCGGAGCTGTAGCTTTCCTATTTTTCGAAGCATCTATTTTTGGCTCAGGTTTCAGCTTTTTCTTTTTTAATTGTTCTTCATCGTCTTTATTCAGAGCACTAGCCACTCTCTTTCTCTTTTGCCCTTCGGCATCCTTGTCTGACCGCTCATAGTCGGGATACTCGAAGTCCAGAGCATCCATCACTCGGTTTAACCTTCGCTTCGGACGGGTGCCGAAGGCTGCAGTCATCAATTGATCTTCTTTTTTAGAGTAATTGCCGAGTATTTCATTGCACATTACTTCGATCGTGTCCAGCCGCTCTTGGCAAGGCACTTTGAAATGTTTCTTGAATTTATAATAGTAAGGCAACCGAATAAATTCCCCCTTCTTCTTTCCCCCTTCAGCTTCGGCATGTCCCACTCCTTCAAAGTTGGGAACACTCTGAAGGCTAAAAATTCTTGCACTAAGTCCCTAGTGCCGATATGATCTGCAATAACTCGAAATTCAGCCAGGGCGATTTGGCTCGGACTCCCTGGTGTCATGTCGCACCGAGGTCTGGTCTCTCCGAAGATCAATTCCAATGGACTCTGGACTAGCTTCTCATTCTCTTCATCAACTTTGACGTAGAACCACTTAGACTTCTAGCCAGCTGGCCACTTGCTTCGGTAGCTAATCACTGGAAATTTTGTATTCTTGCGATAGGCAAAGTTGTAGCAGCCAAAATTTTTATGTAGCCCATCTCCTCTAGCTTTTGTCTGATAATGGAGCTCGTGCACTCGGCAGAAGCCTTCGCCAAATGGCTCCACCCCTTGGCTTCAGAGAGCCCAGATATAAACACTAAGCCTAACGATAGCGTTAGGAGTTAGCTGATGAAGGTAGATCCCAAACTTCTTCAGTACATCAGCAATCATCTTGTTCAAAGGAAATCTTAAACTAGCTTTAAAGAAACTTTTAAAGACCACTACTTCATCTTTTCCTGGCTTCGGAGTAGTCTCTTCCCCACAGAAACGAACCAGCTCTTTCTTTGCTTCATTAAAATAGCCCAAATTCAACAACTTAGGCAAATCATCTTCGGAGATGGTGGATTTCCCGAAATCCAGGTGGCTGGGTTTACTTGGCACCGCGCTGTAATCATCTTCAGACTCAGTCTCAACATCAGCCCGCTCTACTTCAGCGACAGGTGCATCCTCCGATGCTACCAGCCTTGAGCGCTGCATCACTTCGGAAATTGGGGCAGTTTCAGCACCTTCGGCTTCCTCTCCTTCGCGCGTAATCCTAGCTGTGGAGCGCACTCTGGCCATCTGATGATTGAATTTCTTGTTTTTTGAATGAAGTTGAAAATTTTTCTTTACTTTGCCGAAGCTCTTTCTTTTACGAAGCTTGAGCAAAGTAAGCAGCTTCGGTTGAGGATGCAGCAAACAAGCTTTGGCTTTGGTCAATATTTTGGCAGCAAAACAGTGCAATAGCAATGAATGCTGTGGTAACTTCACACCTACCCGTCTATTTATATAGTGCCGCAGGTGGGAAGGTGAATCGTCAAGGTCTTCCGCACCGAACAAATAGTCACCCGCACTCACTGAACGGTGGGCCACAGAGTCCGAGAACGTGAATCGCCAGGGCGCGCGTAACTGCTGCAAGATGGGGCCACTCCGCGCGCGGATTATTTTAATCGTTTCTCGCCAACGAGCTAAGGAAAGGTGTTTTTTGGATCTTCGGCATCCCGAAGCGTAGAAGACTTTTTCACGGATCAAGCTCGTTACGAAAAACGATCTAGCACCGCGAAGGGGCTACTGTTGGGGGTATGCTTCGTAGCCGAAGATCCTAAAGCAAGAGAACACCTTCGGCAGATCCTCTCAGAAGCAGCGCCAAAGCTATCACCTATAAAGCTTCGGTACAGTGATAGATCTCAAGACGAAGGGGTGAACCGACTTAAAGATGAAATGACTTAAAGGCCCATGATGTTTTGTGTCATTATTGTACTCGATTGTAAAGGACATAAATGTAATTTTACACAGGCTGCACCCTGTGCCTATAAATAGGTGAACAGTACCCCTGTACTGTTCACGCAATCTTGTAATCGCTGACACATTACGCTGGAATTATTGTTTTCTACTAAGACGAAGGTATAAATATACTTAAATATTATGTTTTAATATTTAGGTTTGTATAATAAAATATGTGAATAATATTACCTGTTTTTGGTATACTTTTCTCTAATGTTTTGTATTTTATATTCATTTTTCATTGTCTTATAAGTCTGATCACGAAGGTGTAACCTTCGTGACATTTTGCTCATGGCCTTCATCCGAAGTTCATTAAATCCTCGGGGAGATAATGCTTCAGCGAACGAAGGACATTAACATTTAACATTTTATGTTGCCTTGTTCTTAATTCATAGCATTTGAGAACAAGTCCCCAACATGTATTATCTGCCAAGGGGATTGCGGTGGATCCCAGCAAAGTCAAGGATATTTTGGAGTGGAAACCCCCAACCACTGTACATCAGATCCGAAGTTTCCTTGGACTGGCTGGTTACTACCGCCGATTCATTCCAGATTTTTCCAAGCTTGTGAAACCAATCACAAGTTTATTGAATAACGATACTAAATTTAATTGGTCTTCAAAATGTCATGAAGCCTTTGAGCAGCTGAAAGTATTAATGACCACTGCTCCGGTATTGGCTCAACCGGACATTGAAAAGCCATTTGATGTGTATTGTGACGCATCAAGCAGTGGTCTCGGTTTTGTTCTAATGCAAGAAGGCCGAGTGATAGCCTATGCTTCAAGGCAGTTGCGCCGGCATGAGGAACATTATCCAACTCATGACCTAGAGTTAGCTACGGTGGTTCATGCCCTAAAAATATGGCGTCATTATCTGCTGGGGAATGTCTGTCACATTTATACAGACCACAAAAGTTTGAAGTACATCTTTACCCAGTCAGAGCTTAATATGAGACAAAGGAGATGACTTGAGCTAATCAAGGATTATGAATTAGAGATTCACTATCACCCAGGCAAAGCCAATGTAGTGGCAGATGCATTAAGTCGCAAGGCTTCCTGCCATTGTTTGATGATACAGACTTCTGACATTATGTTATGCCATGAAATGGAGAAGCTAAACCTGGGAATGATTCAGCATGGAACTTCAAATCACTTGAAGCTTGAGTCAGTCATCCTGCCAAAGATAATTGACGCCCAAAAAATGATGAGGGAATGAAACACATTCATGAGAAAATAGAAGCCGGAAAGGCCAACTGCTTCAGAAGAGATGATCAAGGTGTTGTATGGTTTAACAACCACACAGTTGTGCCTAAGAATAATGAGATCTGCCAACAAATTCTAGATGAAGCACATCTTAGTCGCTATTCTATTCATCCCGGAAGCACTAAGATGTATCATGATCTGAAACAGCATTATTGGTGGACAAAAATGAAGATCGAAATCGCACGCTATGTGGCAAGATGTGACACTTGCAGACGTGTCAAGGCCATACACATGAAAGTTGCTGGTCCATTGCAATCATTACCTATTCCAACATGGAAGTGGGAGGATATAAGCATGGACTTTATTGTGGGATTGCCCAGGACAGCAAAAGGGTATGATTCTATTTGGGTTATAATTGATCGGCTTACGAAAATTGCTCATTTGCTGCCAGTCAAGACAGATCACCCGGTTACTATCTATGCCCAATTGTACATTGCTCGTATTCTTAGTCTGCATGGGGTTCCAAAGACTATAATGTCGGATCGTGGACCACAATTTGTAGCCAAGTTTTGGGAAGCACTTCATAAATCCCTGGGTACCAAGTTGCTTCATAGTTCGGCCTATCATCCTCAAACTAGTGGGCAAACTGAGAGGGTAAATCAGATACTTCAAGACATGTTGCGAGCATGTGTTCTGGAATTCCCATAGAAATGGGATGATTGTTTACCATTAGCAAAGTTCTCATACAATAATAGCTATCAAGAAAGCATCAAAATGGCACCCTTTGAAGCCTTGTATGGACGACGATGTCGTACTCCGTTAAACTGGTCTGGACCAGGTGAAAGAAGTTTCTTCAGACCAGATATGGTAAAGGAAACAGAAGAGAAAGTTCAACGAATAATTCATAACTTGAAAGAGGCTCAAGCTCGTCAAAAGAATTACGCAGACAAATGCCGGATGCCCTTGTACTTTCTAGTTGGAGATTATGTCTACTTGAAAGTTTCACCAATGAAGGGTGTATCACGTTTCGGGGTAAAAGGGAAGCTTGCACCCCGGTATATTGGTCCCTTTCCTATCCTCGAACAATGTTGACCAGTAGCATACCGACTTCAGTTACCCGAAACCTTGTCTGCAGTACATAATGTGTTCCACGTGTCTCAATTGAAGAAGTGTCTTCGGGTTCCCGATCGAACCATTGAAGTAACGGATGTTGCCTTAGAACCAGACTTTACATATTCAGAGCATCCTATTCAAGTCCTGGATCAAAAGGACAGAATTACCCGAAGGAGAACTCTCAAGTTTTACAAGATACAGTGGAACCAACACACGGAAGACGAGGCTACATGGGAAACTCAGGACTTTTTAGAAAAGAATTTCCCAGGCTTTTTAGCCTCATGTAATTTGTAAAGTGTATACAATTGTTGTAATAAAGGAATGAGCCCCATACCACCCCTGCCTTGTACCAAAAATAAGGAAATAAAGATATGTCGTGTTTCCTTTTCCATTACTTGCCCTAGGACTTTTAATCTTGGGACGAGATTCTTTTATGGGGGGGAAGGATGTAACACCCCTGGTGTTATTGTTACTAAAATTTGAGCATAACATCATAAGCATTGGCATATCATGTGTTTGTCACACCTAGAGTGCAATCACTAGGCAAAAAATTCAAACAAGTTGTATTGCTATGACATTTTATGGGTAAAACCCTAGAGTAGGATACTTAACCCTAGATTGAGTTTAATAGAGTAAACAAGGCTTAATAAGAGAAAACTTTAAAACTCAATTGAAATAGTCATAAAATGTCACTAGGAATGGACCTAAGTAACATCCAAACCCTAGAAGTGTCAAAAAACCCTAAAAAGAACCCTAGAAAGCCCTAGACTTAAACCCTAGGGGGCTAAGTGCAAAACTAGTGCACTTTTGGACTAAAGTGCAAAAACCATGAAATTAGGGCATCTTAACTCATGTGGTTCACAAGTATGTGGATTTGCAACTTAAACCCCCTAAGTTTTGGGCCTAATTGCAAAAAGCCCTATTTGAACCCTATGGAGTTAAGTCTGATTTGAGTGCATTTGACTCAACTTTGGAGCCCTATATCTGCCAAGCTATAAAGTTTTTGCCCTAGGTCACCACATCAATTTTGTAGATCTATGAAAGGAGAATAACTTTACTGTAGAGATCATGCCTTGGTACCATGAAGAATTCTGAGATAAATGTGCCCAAAGTTGGGCTGTCAGTCTGTCTGAAACCTGAATTATGGTATCCAGGGGCATGGGATGAACTTTAGGGGCCATTTTGAAGATGATCCCGTGGATGTTTGAGCATGGTGACTACAGTTGATTTATAGATGGATCATTAGACAACAACTTTGCTACTGGCCGATCAACAACTTGCCATGTAAATTTAGGAGAAAATCAATGCCAAACTTGGACTATCAGGCTGACTGCAGAACCATCCCATGGTACAGTAGCTGAATCAGATCGCGGATTCATCCCCCCTCGCCGTCGGTGACCTTTGCGCCGTGATTTGCGTTGTCGCCGTGATTCGTGCGTCTGGGATGTGGATCAAGTTTGTCGGGAAAAGATCTCATCGCGGATGGGTTTAAGTTACTTTGGCCGCGCTGTCCCTCAGTTCTCCGCGCCAGCGACGTGGCCTTACGGCCGTCACCGGAATCCGTGATACTCACTGCGGTTGCGCCACGCCTCCAGCCTTTAACCGCACCGTCGTGACTCACGTTAGTCATCCGATGATTGCCAGGGTGCTTGCCACGGTACTCTCCACGAATTCAACTGCGCTAGTAACCTCTTGTTTCTCCGACCGCCGCGCGTCTTCGCCCAAATCCCCGGCCACCGCTTAAGCCCGTTATAAATTAAGCGCACTGCGAGCTCCGTAGGGTAATCACGCACCAAGCCACCAAGTCGTGCCTCCAATTGTTCACTAGCGCTCTCCAATTTCTCATTTCCCCCAAATCACTAAAGAACACCGCTCGGTTTGACCTCACCGTGGTTAGCGAATCCCAGGTCCGTTCATACTCCCTGTTCTCTCGTTTAGCGTGCTTGTGTGCCCCTAATGCTCCCCGACCCCTCCAATTGAGCTAGAGTCCCTAGGATCACCGGGAACGTGCTCGGTTCACCGTGGTGCCTGCTGTCACCGTGGGCAGGGCATGTTAGTGAGTCACTAGTGAAATTAGTTGGGGGAAAACACTCCTTAGGACTGGAATTAGGTTTAGACCGAAGAAGAGCACCGATCATTGAGTAATTCGACCGGTATGCGCTCGCCGAAGCTCGGCTCCCCGCCGTCCACTGTCGTGGACCTCGGCCTGCGAAGAAACAGAACTCGAGGGAGGTTTCTGTGAAATGTCAGTGACTCCTGGAATAGTATTGTGACCCCAATTCAGGTTATTCAAAAGGACATGGTCTTTCTTGCAAGTTTGCACGCAGGCGCGCGTGCGGGCGCTTTCCTCCAGTAGTGGGCTGACTTGGGCCGGTTTCGATCCAATACTGTTCATATCTTTTCTTTTTCCTTTTCTTCCAGAGCTAAAGAAATTCTAGAAAATTGTAGAAAAATGCGAAAAATCCCAAACCAATTTTGCTAGGCTTCTAATTTCCTATAGTATTTAATTAAATAGTTTCATGATTTTTAGTCCAAATAGGAAATTATAGAGTATTTAAAAGCCAAAGACCATGCTTTTGGATTTTTAGGGAATAAATAATAAATCCAAAATTCACTAAACTTTTAGGGAAAACTCTAAATAATACTTAGAGGCCTTGGGTAAAGTTTAGTATGATTTGGACCAAGTTTGATACTTAGAACCCAAAACCCTAGCCCCTGCCCTATGAACTTCACTATTGACTCCGAAAACCCTAGGTTCTCGGAGATCCGTGAAGGAAAGTTGTACTCAAGACTTTAGATAATAAACTTTTATTATATTTGCACCTTCATGAGCATTACATGAGCATTCATGATTATATATGGCTATATCTAGAAAACAAAGAGGAAGTAGAAGTTGAAGAGACAAGGACTTCATCACCACCACCACCTAAAGAACATCAGGCAGGCAACTGTTTTTATTTTGATATCTACGAAACAGAGCCTAATTCACTAGTAACACAAGGCAAGCCCCAGTGCATTTGCCACCTCCTTGTTCCTTTTAAAATCTTTCTCACTTGCTTGATGCATTAGGTGATAGGAGTTGTGTGCTAAACCAATTCCTGCATTTCCATCCTTGGATTTGATTACTTCTCCTTAAGTCCCTGTTTTACAAAAGGTTTTTCTTATGCTTAGCCTTGCTCTAGAAAAACAAAAATGTTTTGTATTCACAAAGGATGATGCTTCAAAGTGGGTGGGGTGTTTTCGAAAATAAAACTTGATGGTGGATCCATGATGGCCATGATGGGTTCAACATCAGAAAAGATGTACCTCTGACAGGTACCAAACTTTGGGTTTGAAATGACTAAGCTGAGACCGGGCGGGTGACTTGCACGAGAAGAGAGTCTCGGTGTAGTGTCTCCGTCTGAGTCGATTAAGGACCGTGTCGATGTAGGCCTGCTGACCGAGGACCCTTTAACTGGTCACATGCCTCATCATGGGTAAGCTTTGCCTCGGGCAGACTAATACCAGAATAAGATAACACGCAATGGGAGTGGAGAGATGGCGAGAGTAGCGTGTACCCTCCGTGGCAAGAGGCTGGACGGTGGTGTATCTGTGCTCTCGGTTGGCGTGAACCTGATCTGGTCTTAAGAACCCCGGTGGCGAGTTGACATATGCAAGGGTTAAGTGCTACATATGTCGTGTGATTGGAGATCCTCAGCTGAGTTTAATTGATTCAGATCGCCATAACTTCGCGGACATGAATACTTGGTCACTGACTTACACGTAGCATTCCAGTGAAGATGAAGGGTTGTTAAGAAAAAATTGGCTAGTATAGGTCAAGTGATTGAACTAGGGTAGAAAGAACTCTAGTTGCAGGTAATTTTACTTAACCTGACAAATAAAACTGGATTTTTAAGGATCCACTATTAGTAAGCATTTCTGCAAACAGAGTCATTGATTATTGATAAGCCTTACCTTGACTCCCTTAAAGCCAGCATATCCTTGAGAGTCTTTTACTTTGTCGGGTAAGTCTTGCGAAAGTACACTTCGTACTCAGGGCTTTGTCCCATGTTGTTTTAGGTGAAGAAGCAGCAAACTTTTGTTGCTTCTGTTCCAAGGTGGTACCGAAAGAAGAGAATCAAGACTAAAGCTGCAGGAGGAAAGGCCCTCCGTTAAAAAACTTTTACTGATTATTTGGGAGGGGTTTTTGCCTCCCATGTTATGTAATAATAATACTCTGCACTCATATATTTTGGTTCTGGTCTGTAACTATATAACTCTATCTTACTTTTCAATAAAAGTAAGTTATTGTAACTGCTTCCGCACTTTTGTATCTCCGATGTATTGTAATGTCTGCGTGACGGGTGAAACGCTCTTGGGAAAGGTAAGGAATTCAGATACCAAACTTATCAAGTGATCAGGTGCACCTGCAGGGTTGTCTGAAGTCCGTTGGACAAGGACAACTGTAGGTGGGCCTAATGACTTGGGAGGTTCCGTCACACTATATGTCCTTGTGTTTGAGTCATAACCAAGTAAAAAGCCTTCTACTGCTTTAGGAGCAAATTTGGAATTTCTACCTCACTTAATAAGAATAAAGCATTTGCTCCCAAAAACTCTAAAATAAGAAACATTGGGCTTTTTACCAGTGAGGAGTTCATATGATGTTTTCTTGAGGATTCGGTGAAGGTAGAGCCGGTTGATGGAGTAGCAGGCGGTGTTAATCGCCTTTGCCCCAAACCAATCTGGTGTCTTGTACTCATCAAGTATGGTCCTTGCCATGTCCAATAGAGTTCTATTCTTCCTCTCCACTATACCATTTTGTTGAGGTGTGTATGGAGAAGAGAACTCATGCTTGATGCCCTCCTCCTCAAGAAATCCTTCAATTTGAGAGTTCTTGAACTCCGTTTCATTGTCGCTTCTAATCTTCTTGATTCTCAATCTAAACTCATTTTGAGCATGTCTCAAGAATCTCTTTAAGGTCTCTTGGGTTTGAGACATTTCCTGCAAAAAGAACACCCATGTGAAGCGAGAATAGTCATCCACAATCACAAGACAACACTTACTCCCACTGATGCTTATATAAGTGAAAGGGCCGAATAGATCCATGTGGAGTAGTTCAAGCGGCCTGTTAGTCATCATGACATTCTTGTGTGGATGATGAGATCCAACTTGCTTCCCTTCTTGACATGCGCTACAAATCCTGTCTTTCTCAAAATGAACATTTGTTAGTCCTAAAATGTGCTCTCCCTTTAGAAGCTTGTGAAGATTCTTCATCCCAACATGGGCAAGTCGGTGATGCCAGAGCCAGCCCATATTGGTCTTAGCAATTAAGCAAATGTCTAGCACATCATTGTTATCATTAAAGTCAACTAAATATAGCTGACCATCTAACACGCCCCTGGTCCAGACGGTCCACCCCTGCACATCAACGGCTGAAATCGCAACGGTCAGCAATAACGGCTATATCAACGGCTATAGAACATTTAATGTGTCGTCAGATATCAGATAAAGCAGTCACAGACGGTTCGGCCGTGCACCCCGTACGGTCCGCGAGGATGCTAAAAATGAATTTTACCGAACCCGTCACCTTCGGGTTTTTCAACGACCGGATGGTCCGCGCCTAAGGCTGGACGGTGCTTGCTTCTCCATTGGACAGTTCGTAGTGTTAACTTGTGTTTTTGCAGTGTTCCTGTCCGAGGCTCACCCTGGTGTCGCGGACGGTCCGCCGCAAGGGCCCGAACGGTATTCCGGATAGTCGACTTAGAATAGTTGTAGATGAACTTATGCACTTGAGAAATGATCAACTAGGTAAACTAGTTAGTCCATAAGGTTTGTGATGGTTGTAAAACACCAAAATCGATTATAGGAAATGTTTAAGTCCATTTCCCTTTCAAGAAGCATGTGTCCTAGTCAGTGAACGTCCCCTGAGAAAACACGACAATTAGAGCGGTCTCTACCAATAATAAATCCGACAAGAACAACTTTGACAAGACAAAGAGCACACTAGGTAGATCTACCATTAATGCCACGTCTCCCATGGGATGGGAGGAGCGGAGCTCGCATCAGAGAAGAAGACGAGTGAGCTAGGAGATGGGCTCCCGGTCCCTTTTGGCGCCGAGGAGGTTCATAGTTGGCTGGACTCGATGCAACTTTTATCACCTAGTGAACATCATTATCCGGAGGTGAGCGCCCTAATCCTCCTCGCCGGTGGCGGTGCAACGGCAGAAGAAGCGGGCGGAGGTTGTTGCGAAATGGACGAGGTTTGTTGCTAGAGCGACAGTTGTGCGAACGTTGTTGTGCGAACAAATAGGATAGGGATCAAACCGCGAGTTGATTTTGAAGAAATACAAGGGGTTCTTTGTAAAACGATGACGCGGGACGACCATTAAAACTGGTGCTTTAATATATCCGAAGGCGAGCACCCTAATTGTCACACCCGGTTTTGAAGGTAAACCAAATGCGAACCATGTACGTGCCAGGATCAGAAATTCACGTACACAGCGATTACATAAATGACTCATCATAGCACAATGCTTTGAATTACAATAAAGAGTAGGTAATAATATTAAAGACTAGAGTCATTTACATAACATAAATCAAAGTACACAGGATCGAAACGTAGCCAACGTAAACAACCCACCACAGGCAGCTGACTGGGGGAGGTCGCTAGCCTAATCCTCGAACTCGTCGACGTCCTAGAACTCCTGGAGATCCACCTCGACACCTTCTTCTTTACCTGAGCATAGATTGCACCAAAGGTAACCTAGTGTTTTGTGAAAGCAAGGGTGAGTACACATCAACGTACTCAGCAAATGTCCTGTTTGGCTGAGGTGGACTGGCTTTATGTGGGGTTAAGTCAAGCAGTTGCTTTTAGTTGGTCAGGTTAATATTACTAGTAGAAAGCCAGGTTTTAGCATTAACCCAAGTTCTTAACCCAAAGTACCCTTTCCAAACGGAAAGAATACCACTTACCATTACCATAATCATAATCAAAAAACCATCATCCTCACCACCACTTGTAAACCAACCATCTCTGATCAAAGTATCTCTAATCAATAGAGCTCCCTTGGCCGCTCATAACCGCGAGCACGACTGATATATCAGTTTCACAACACTCTGCAGAGGTTGTGCACTTTAACCACAAGTCGTGATTCCCTCTTGCCTCGGGCCGATCAAACCCTTAAACACTGCCAAGGTGAATAGGCAGGGTCTCACTACGTAGCCTTTACAAATATTCCCTGGGGCTGTAGCCGCCCGTTAGGTTTCCTAAATGCACCGCACTCCTCCCCAAGGGGTGAACCAACCTTGGCAGAGCGAGCCGCATACACCGAGCCCCATTAACGGCACGACGGCGAAGCGAACTACACCCCAGTTCCTCTAATTACTCAGCTAAGGGCGTCCCACTCCACCCTTATGGTTGCACTGTTTTCCCGGGCGGTCATCCAACGAACAGGTCCTTATGGAGAGGCACTTGAGAAACCGCTCGAGCCCTCTAAAGTATCACCAGTCCAACATCATAATCATAATGACCACATCGTATCATAGGTGTTCACATCATGTTCATTGATTAAAGTAAAGCAATAGCATGAATCTAACCATAGAAGCCCAAAAGGTAATCAAGGACCAGGTAAATAGAAAGCTAGTCAATCCTTAGGTTGTTCATAGTATGCGGGATAGTGAATTATAAAGTAAATGGGACATAATGGGTCAGAGGACACTTGCCTTCACCAAACAGATGCTCAGGGTCTTCGATCTCGTAGAACTCGAAGAGTTCGATCACTTGGTCGCCATGCTTGATCATCGATTCCTCGAAGCTCAGAAACGAGTCGCGATCTAATCGCAACGCGACGCGAAGACGAACAGGCACAAGCAAACAAACATATACATATGCATAAGAACATTACACCATACGAGATAAAATGTTATAAAAGCGAGCAATATAAAATAGAGAGCGCCTCTACGGTTACGCGAGGAAAAGAACCACGATAGTCGAAGCTACGGTCGAGGGGTTAGCGCGTTTACGTTAAACAAGTACTAATTAGAACATCCAATTCAACATAATTATATTAATTGATATTAATCAAATGTAAATTAATACTACTACTTAGTTTTGACTAACTTACTATTTTAATAGTTGACAGTTAAGCAAGTAACTTAATGAATATGAGCGATTCTAAGCGAGACGAATTAACGACGCACGACGTGCAAACACGATGTGCGCAACGCGTGGACACAAACGACTTAGCGCGCGGACAACGCGCGATACGCGCGAACGGCACGCGGCAAGGCGCGCGACACACGCGAATGGCACACGACAACGCGTGTGAACGGCACGTGCGACACACGCAAAACAACGTGCACGACAGTGCGCGACACACGAGCCAACGCGACTATGCGAACGACGTCGCGTGAACAGCTTGACAACGCGCAAACGATGCCGCACGCGAACAACACTACTACGAACACAACAAACAATTAATTAAACAAAAGTACTTAAACTAGTATTAAATAAGGCAATTAACATTTATATTTATAAAAGCACAAGTTAAAATTATAGACCCGTTCTAATTAAATTGTCATTATAAATAATCCCGACGACTAAACAAGAATGGACCAGTTAGCGCGAGCGACTATAACGAAAATAATTGAATAACGTGTGGACAGCGCAAAAATAGCGCATGAGGGAGACAGCTACAACGGCGCGCGACAACTCGCTTGACCGAGCGAGGGCACCCGACAAGCACAGCACGACGACATAGCGCGCGCAGAGCGGGCAATAGCGAGGCGAGTGGCGCGAATGCGCACACGCAGGGGAGGTAGACGAACGAGTTCTAGGGGGGTAGACGGAGGGGTAGACGGACGTCGTCAGAGTCCCGACGACGTGCCGCGCATATGCGAAAGCGAGTGCGTGCTAGCTACGAGGATGTGTTTGGGGCTGCAGTGCGCGCGGTTCGGCGAATCGCATCGTGCGGGGGCCGTGCGTAGGGGTAGACGCGTGCTGTCCAACTCGACGAGCGAGGATACGTGTATGGCTAGACGACGAACAACGAACGATGCGCACAAGGGTTGGATGACCACTCAGAACCGGCGACGTCGAGGCTTAGCACAGGGACGGCTTCGCTGGTTGTTCGCCGAAGCTGATCATGACGCTGGCCGAGGGACGGGGAGGGTAATGACGAGCAGGAGAGCAGGGGCTGCTGGTCGCCGCGCGCGGGGACACGACTTCGGACTCGCCCGGCGAGGGCACTGGCCGTCGCGTCGAGGGAGGGGACGGGTGACCCAGTGGGCTCGGCCTCGCGCTGCTGGCCGGCCGGCATGGCTGCGACGCCTGACCGCGCCGAGGAAAAGAGAGAGGGCACGCAGACTAGGCCGTGCTACCATGCCGAGCGCTAGCCACGCCGGGGAAGAAGGAGAAACAGAAAGGGGGAGAAGGGAGGATGGGCGCGAGCTCACCACGGTGATGAACGACGACTCCGGCGAGGCGAGCTTGAACGCCGACGAGGATGGGGGCCCTGGGCAGCGCTGTCGCGTGGGCTAGGAGGGGCGGTTCGGCTAGAGGTCGGCGGCTCCGTGGGTGCACGACGACGAGACGAGCATGCGGGCTGCTGGGTGAGCAGTTCTGCGTGCGTACAAAGCGGAGGGAGCGGTTGGAGAAGATGAACAGGGCTCCTAGCGGCGCCTGGGAGCACTGCATGCACGCGGCGGCTGCATGCGCGCGGGGGAAAGGGCTGGGACGCGCGCTGGGCTGGCTGGGAGCGCTGGTCGAGCAGGCCTGGTGGCCTGGGCGTGGGCGAGCGCCCCCTGCACGCGCGAGCTGGGCCACTACGTGCGAGCGGGCCAGGTGGGGAAAGCGGTGGAGCGCTGGGCCACGAGGGGGGAGGCGCGGCTGCTGGGCCGCGCGCGCTGCTGCGCTGCGGGTGGGCCACGGGTAGGGAGGCGCGGAGCTAGGCCGGGATGGCTGCGGCTGGGCCGGCCACGGGAAAGGGAGGGGGCAAGGTGGGCCGGCCGAGAGCTGGGCCGCGAGGTGAGATGAGTGGAGGGGGCCGGCTAAGGCCAAAGGAGGGGGTCCAGAGTGGGTTTTTTCCCTTTTAAATTTCTTCCTATTTTCTCTTCTTCCTACTACTTAAATTTAAACTCCTAATTGAATGAATGCTCCATGAAATAACTCCACAAACAAAATAATACATGCTTCGGCATGGATGCAACATCCAAAACTTCTCTAGGGTTTTATTGACACCTATATTTGAAGTAACACCCTATTATTTGGGAAGAAATGAATAAAGGAGCGAAAAGAAAGAGGAACAAGGAGGTAACACCCGAGTTTGATAGATATTTAGAAAAGAAATTTTATACCCCAAATTCAGGGTGTTACAAATCTAACCCCCTTAACAGAATCTCTCCCTCGAGATTCAAGAAGAGGCTAACAAGAAAATGAGATTGGTTCATCGGTTGATCACGACTTTCTTGAGTTGACTTTGACTCTGCAAGCTTGGCTTGGGAATTGGTTGCTTTGACCTTCAGATGCTCGAGATCGATTGATATAATTCTTGAGGATCCCTTGGACCTGTGGGTTAGGACCCACATACGCTTTCGCTGCGCAACTCTGATCTTTTTGGTTGACATTGATCGCATTGTCTTCATTGGGGTTAGCGGCTAACCCCCTTAACAGGAGCGTTGATATGCACTTGGTGAAGATGCTGCCGACTCTGATCTTGACGGATTAAGAGAGGTTGGAGGTTGCCAACTGGACATGTACAAGAGGAAAGGCTACAGATAGAAAAGGTAAGCATAGATGGATTAAAGAGAGAAAAGGGAGAGCATCCAACTACCTAACTCTATGGCACTCAGCTAGTAAATTGATGTCATTGCGGACCAAGTGCCACAACACATCAACACTCATCACAAAGAAGCAAATCAGTCATCACACAAAGACAAACAACACAAGCATACAACAACAAACATTTAGTTGCTACACGTGAATGTTAACTAGATGGTGGTCTTTCCTTACAAAGGGGAAACTACTCTAAGGCCAACAAAAGGCAAGGGAAATAATAAGACATGGAGGGTAGGGGCATGAGCATAATAAAGGATGGAGCTAAAGCAATGATTGTAACCGACAAGGGAGAGAATGCAACCAAGGTCAGGATAGGTAAAACACCCTCTCAAATCGAGATGGAAAAGATGATATTTCAAAAGGTAGGCATAAGATAAGCATCGTGGGAAGATCTAGTGGCCACAAAGGTAGAGGAGGTAACAGGCAAAAGCACACCAAAAGTTCGAGTTAAGACAAGACTTGCAACTTGACAAAGGAATAGGGAACGAACAAGAGCAGGATAGGTAGAACATCACTCTTGAAATGAAATGGGAGAGGAGGCTTTAAAATGCAGGTGCAAGATAAGCATCAAGGTAAAGATCAAGGGATGACAAGGGTGAGGGTGATAACGGGCAAATAAACAAAAAAGGGTGTATTTTAGACAAAACTTGCAAGGCGTCAAAGGAGGGGAAGCAATTAATGGTGAAGTAGATGAGGCATTATCCTCGAGCAGAGATCGAAAAGAGGAGGTTTTGAAGGGTAGGTTCAAAGTAAGCGTGAGTGTAAGGGTATAGATATTACAAGGGTTAAAGGTGATAATAGACAATAATGTAAGAGAGGAGGTAAATGGGCATAAGAACAAAAGATATAAGTACCATAAAGGATGGAGTTAAGACAAGACCTACAAGTGGAAAAGAAGAGGATACGTCCAAGGGCCAGATAGGTAAATTGCCACTCTCAAATTGAGGTGGAAGAGAGGAGATTTTTTAATAGTCAGAATAAAGATGAGTATCGATGCAAGATCGATGGATGAAAAGGTGATGGTGATAGCAAATAAAAACACAGCAAAGAATGGAATTAAGACAAAACTTGTAAGGCGACAAGGAGTGAAAAGAAATCAAGGGAGAGATAAGTAACTCATAGCTCTCAAACTAGGTTGAAAGAAAGGGGAGGCTTTTAAAGGATAAGTTCAAGGTAAGCATTTAGGTAGAATACCTCAATATCGCAAGGGTCAAAGGCGATAACAGACAAGGGTATGAGAGAAAAGATGAAGGCATGGGAGAGTCAGTGGTATGAGTACAACAAAGAATGGAGTTGCGTCCAAGCTTACACGCGGTAAAGAAGAGGATATATCCAAGGGTGAAGTACCGCTCACAAGTTGGGATAGAAGATTGGAGATTTTAGATAACAGATATGATGTAATCAACAAGGTGTGGTCGAGAAATGGAAAAGGTAAAGGCGACATCAAACGAAAGCGCAACGAAGTATGGAGTTGAGAACTCGCAAGCGACAAGGAAGAGGAAAAGGTGATAAACATCAAGGTAAGATATAAAGGCGATAAGGGAAAAGGTGAGAACGATGAAAAGCATAATTCATGGACAGAGTTAAGGCAAGACTCGCAAAGTAACGAAGTGGAGAAAACAATCAAGGATAAGTGAGGTTCTGACATAAGAATTGAAGTAAAAATTCATTATCGAAGGAAGTTACAAGGAATTAATGAGAGAACCACGGGTGTGCAAAAAAAATGACCGCTCATGGATCATTAAGAAACAAGGGTGGTCAAGGGGACGTTAACTGAAATGTCTTAAACAAATATTGAGATATAAAGGTAAGCATATATAAAAAATGAGAGTATGCAAGATTCCAATGGTACGAACATACTATGACCAAGAGAGTACAAAAAGATAGCGACTTAACAATATAATAGGAAAGGGTCTCAAAAGACAGTAAGATCATGGACATATAAACTGAAATGTTTAAATAGGCCACAGAATTTTTATTAGAAGTAGGTATTGAAACAAGGGTATTAAAGAATCCAGGGATACGAGCATGTCAATACCAGGGGAATAAAGATTGCAAAATGGAAGCAATTTAATGACGAAAGAGGAAGGGATCCAAAAGACAAGAAGGTTATGTTCAGGGGGCATCTACAAAGATGTCGCAAGCATAAGAGTGAGATCAGATCTAATAGATTGAGAGAAGTATAGACCATACTAGAATAAAATACTTTTGGCAAGGGGGCATATAAGGACACAACATAGAATTAGTCGAGGTGACTAATATTTTGAAGCAGAATCAAGGATGAGGTGAAGTAATAGTCAATAAGTCCTTAAAACGGTCAATGCTACTCTAGGCTAGCGGTCCTACAGTCAGCACGACTTTGATACCACTTATGTCACACCCGGTTTTGAAGGTAAACCGAATGCGAACCATGTACGTACCAGGATCAGAAATTCACGTACACAGCGATTACATAAATGACTCATCATAGCACAATGCTTCGAATTACAATAAAGAGTAGGTAATAATATTAAAGACTAGAGTCATTTACATAACATAAATCAAAGTACACAGGATCGAAACGTAGCCAACGTAAACAACCCACCATAGGCAGCTGACTGGGGGAGGTCGCTAACCTAATCCTCGAACTCGTCAACGTCCTGGAACTCCTGGAGATCCACCTCGACACCTTCTTCTTTACCTGAGCATAGATTGCACCAAAGGCAACCTGGTGTTTTGTGAAAGCAAGGGTGAGTACACATCAACGTACTCAGCAAATGTCCTGTTTGGCTGAGGTGGACTAGCTTTATGTGGGGTTAAGTCAAGCAGTTGCTTTTAGTTGGTCAGGTTAATATTACTAGTAGAAAGCCAGGTTTTAGCATTAACCCAAGTTCTTAACCCAAAGTACCCTTTCCAAACGGAAAGAATACCACTTACCATTACCATAATCATAATCAAAAAACCATCATCCTCATCACCACTTGTAAACCAACCATCTCTGATCAAAGTATCTCTAATCAATGGAGCTCCCTTGGCCGCTCATAACCGCGAGCACGGCTGATATATCAGTTTCATAACACTCTACAGAGGTTGCGCACTTTACCCACAAGCCGTGATTCCCTCTTGCCTCGGGCCGATCAAACCATTAAACGCTACCAAGGTGAATAGGAAGGGTCTCACTATGTAGCCTTTACAAAGATTCCCTGGGGCTGTAGCCGCCCGTTAGGTTTCCTAAATGCACCGCACTCCTCCCCAAGGGGCGAACCAACCTTGGCAGAGCGAGCCGCATACACCGAGCCCCATTAACGGCACGATGGCGAAGCGAACTACATCCCAGTTCCTCTAATTACTCAGCTAAGGGCGTCCCACTCCACCCTTATGGTTGCACTGTTTTCCCGGGCGGTCATCCAACGAACAGGTCCTTACGGAGAGGCACTCGAGAAACCGCTAGAGCCCCCTAAAGTATCACCAGTCCAACATCATAATCATAAGGACCACATCGTATCATAGGTGTTCACATCATGTTCATTGATTAAAGTAAAGCAATAGCATGAATCTAACCATAGAAGCCCAAAAGGTAATCAAGGACCAGGTAAATAGAAAGCTAGTCAATCCTTAGGTTGTTCATAGTATGCGGGATAGTGAATTATAAAGTAAATGGGACATAATGGGTCGGAGGACACTTGCCTTCACCAAACAGATGCTCAGGGTCTTCGAGCTCGTAGAACTCGAAGAGTTCGATCACTTGGTCGCCATGCTTGATCGTCGATTCCTCGAAGCTCAGAAACGAGTCGCGATCTAATCGCAACGCGACGCAAAGACGAACAGGCACAAGCAAACAAACATATACATATGCATAAGAACATTACACCATACAAGATAAAACGTTATAAAAGCGAGCAATATAAAATAGAGAGCGCCTCTACGGTTACGCGAGGAAAAGAACCACGATAGTCAAAGCTACGGTCGAGGGGTTAGCGCGTTTACGTTAAACAAGTACTAATTAGAACATCCAATTCAACATAATTATATTAATTGATATTAATCAAATGTAAATTAATACTACTACTTAGTTTTGACTAACTTACTATTTTAATAGTTGACATTTAAGCAAGTAACTTAATGAATATGAGCGATTCTAAGCGAGACAAATTAACGACGCACGACGTGCAAACATGATGTGCGCAACGCGTGGACACAAACGACTTAGCGCGCGGACAACGCGCGATACGCGCGAACGGCACGCGGAAAGGCGCGCGACACACGACAACGCGTGTGAACGGCACGCGCGACACACGCAAAACAACGTGCACGACAGTGCGCGACACACGAGCCAACGCGACTACGCGAACGACGTCGCGCGAACAGCTTGACGACGCGCAAACGATGTCGCACGCGAACAACACAACTACGAACACAACAAACAATTAATTAAACAAAAGTACTTAAACTAGTATTAAATAAGTTAATTAACATTTATATTTATAAAAGCACGAGTTAAATTATAGACCTGTTCTAGTTAAATTGTCATTATAAATAATCTCGACGACTAAACAAGAATGGACCAGTTAGTGCGAGCGACTATAACGAAAATAATTGAATAACGTGTGGACAGCGCAAAAATAGCGCATGAGGGCAACAGCTACAACGACGCGCGACAGCTCGCTCGACCGAGCGAGGGCACCCGGCAAGCACAACACGACGACATAGCGCGCGCAGAGCGGGCAACGGCGAGGTGAGCGGCGCGAATGCACGCACGCAGGGGAGGTAGACGAACGAGTTCTAGGGGGGTAGACGGACGTCGTCAGAGTCCTGACGACGTGTCGCGCATATGCCAAAGCGAGTGCGCGCTAGCTACGAGGATGTGTTTGGTCCTGCAGCGCGCGCGGTTCGGCGAATCGCGTCATGCGAGGGCCGTGCGTAGGGGTAGACGCGTGCTGTCCAACTCGACGAGCGAGGATACGTGTATGGCTAGACGACGAACAACGAACGATACGCACAAGGGTTGGATGACCACTCAGAACCGACGACGTCGAGGCTTAGCACAGGGACGGCTTCGCTGGTTGTTCGCCGAAGCTGATCAGGACTTTGGCCGAGGGACGGGGAGGGTAACGACGAGCAGGAGAGCAGGGGCTGCTGGTCAACGCGCGCGGGGACACGACCTCGGACTCGCCCGGCGAGGGCACTGGCCGTCGCGCCGAGGGAGGGGATGGGTGACCCGTTGGGCTCGGCCTCGCGCTGTTGGCCGGCCGGCATGGCTGCGACGCCTGACCGCGCCGAGGAAAAGAGAGAGGGCGCGCAGACTAGGCCGCGCTACCGTGCCGAGCGCCAGCCACGCCGGGGAAGAAGGCGAAAGGGAAAGGGAGAGAAGGGAGGATGGATGCGAGCTCACCACGGTGATGAACGACGATTCCGGCGAGGCGAGCTTGAACGCCGACGAGGACGGGGGCGCTGGGCAGCGCTGTTGCGCGGGCTGGGAGGGGCGGTTCGGCTAGAGTTCGGTGGCTCCGTGGGTGCGCGACGACGAGACGAGCGAGCGGGTTGCTGGGCGAGTAGTTCTGCGTGCGTACAAAGCGGAGGGAGCGGTTGGAGAAGATGAACAGGGCTCCTGGCGGCGCCTGGGAGCACTGCATGCACGAGGCGGCTGCATGCGCGCGGGGGAAAGGGCTGGGACACGCGCTGGGCTGACTGGGAGCGCTGGCCGAGCAGGCCTGGCGGCTTGGGCGTGGGCGAGCGCCCCCTGCGCGCACGAGCTGGGCCACTTGAGAGCACCTAGGGGGGTGAATAGGTGATCCTGTAACACTTCAAAACTTAAGCCACAAAACTTGGTTAATTGTTAGCGCAATAATTGCCAAGTGGCTATAGAGGAATCCTCAACAAAACACAATAACCAACAAAGATCAATCACAGAGATGGCACGGTGGTTATCCCGTGGTTCGGCCAAGACCAACGCTTGCCTACTCCACGTTGTGGCGTCCCAACGGACGAGGGTTGCAATCAACCCCTCTCAAGCGGTCCAAAGACCCACTTGAATACCACGGTGTTTTGCTTGCTTTATCTCAATCCCGTTTGCGAGGAATCTCCACAACTTGGAGCCTCTCGCCCTTACACTTGAAATTCACAAAGAACACGGAGCAAGGGAGGGATTAGCAACGCACACAAGACACAAGAATCAAAGTGTCAACACGCACACAAGTCGCAACAAGAGCTCGCAACACAACTCAATGAGTTCACAACTCCACTAGAGCTCTATATGCTATCACAATGAAACAAATGCGCGAAATCGATGTCTTGGTGCTTAGAAATGATTAGGAGATGCTTGGTGTACTCCTCCATGCGCCTAGGGGTCCCTTTTATAGCCCCAAGGCAGCTAGGAGCCGTTGGGAGCAATCTGGGAAGGCAATTCTTGCCTTCTGTCGTCTGGCGCACCGGACAGTCCGGTGCACACCGGACATGTCCGGTGCACACCGGACATGTCCGGTGCATGATTTCTTTCCATAAACAGCGCAGTCGACCGTTGGCAGCCTGGGAGCCGTTGGTGCACTTGACATGTCCGGTGCACACCGGACAGTCCGGTGCCATCTTCTAGCCGTTGGCTCGGCCACGTGTCCCGCGCAGATTGCGCGGCCGACCGTTGGCCCGGCCGACCGTTGGCTCACCGGACAGTCCGGTGCACACCGGACAGTCCGGTGAATTTTAGCCGTACGCCGTTGATGGTTTCCCGAGAGCGACGAGTTCGCCTGTGAGCGGCCCACCGGACAGTCCGGTGCACACCGGACAGTCCGGTGAATTTTAGCCGTACACCGCCGTCGAAGTCCCCAGAGCAGCCACTTTGCCCAAGCCAGCCTGGCGCACCGGACACTGTCCGGTGCACCACCGGACAGTCCGGTGCACCCAGACTGGGCAGACTTTGGCTGCTCGAGCCATCTCTTCTCCAACTCGATTTTTTCTGTTTCCAGCACTTAGACACAATACATTAGTCCATAAAACAATGTACTAAGTCTGAGAAACATACCTTTATCCTTGATTTGTACTTTGTCCACCATTTTACAATTAGGCACCTGTGTTGGGCACTAAATCACCAAAATACTTAGAAATGGCCCAAGGGCACATTTCCCTTTCACCACTGCGTGCGAGCGGGCCAGGTGGGGAAAGCGATGGAGCGCTGGGCCACGGGGGGGGGAGGCGCGACTGCTGGGCCGCGCGCGCTGCTGCGCTGCGGGTGGGCCGCGGGGAGGGAGGCGCGGAGCTGGGCCGGGATGGCTGCGGCTGGGCCGGCCACGGGAAAGGGAGGGGGCGAGGTGGGCCGGCCGAGAGCTGGGCCGCGAGGTGAGATGAGTGGAGGGGGACGACTAAGGCCAAAGGAGGGGGGGTCCAGAGTGGGTTTTTTCCCTTTTTAATTTCTTCCTATTTTCTCTTCTTCCTACTACTTAAATTTAAACTCCTAATTGAATGAATGCTCCATGAAATAACTCCACAAACAAAATAATGCATGCTTCGGCATGGATGCAACATCCAAAACTTCTCTAGGGTTTTATTGACACCTATATTTGAAGTAACACCCTATTATTTGGGAAGAAATGAATAAAGGAGCGAAAAGAAAGAGGAACAAGGAGGTAACACTCGAGTTTGATAGATATTTAGAAAAGAAATTTTATACCCCAAATTTAGGGTGTTACACTAATCCTCCTCGTCGGTGGCGGTGTAACGACAGAAGAAGCGGGCGGGGGTTGTTGCGAAATGGATGAGGTTTGTTGCTAGAGCAACAGCTGCTGCGAACGCTGTTGTGCGAACAAATAGGATAGAGATGGAATATGATCTGGTATTGCGAGTTGATTTTGAAGAAATACAAGGGGTTCTTTGTAAAAAAATGACGCGGGACGATCATTGAAACTGGTGCTTTAATATAGTAGAGATTTCAAACAGAGCCATTTTATTCTATCAGGAAGGAGGCCGAAACCAGGCTAATCCAGCTCAAACGAACGGGCCCTTATCCAATCTGATCACGCAACCTAATTTAATTCACCCTCGAGCCAAACACATGGGATTGCTTGGGAAATAGGGTTCATAGTGCATTTGGGGCTTGTATGGTTTGAAGAGTGAGAAACCTACCTGGCCCAGGCAGCGATTCCAGACGTCCGATTTTAGATGTCTAGGACTATGAATTGAGTTGACTGACCACTGACCAACGCTCAGGTCGATAACCAAACAAACCCTTGATGTCTCTATGCCGACAGGCCTCCTTGCCTAGCCCATGAGCCATGGCCCATCGCAGTTCACATATCAGCGGGCCGAATCACGCAAGTTCGTAGCCCGAATTTCCAACACCCAAGCCGTGCTCCGTCGACCGTCACCTCGAGTCAAAAACCGCCGCCGGCGTCACGAGGATGGCTGCTCCTACCGATGAGGCTGCCGGCTCAGGGACGCCGGGATCTACCGATTCGTTCCTCGCCGACTGGAGGGAACGGATCATTCTGCCGGCCGTCGCGGCTGGTGTGTCGTCTCCATTCCCGTCCTCGTTTACGTTTCTCGGGTCAGGTCCTGCGCTGGGCAGGCGTTCCTGATCCCTTTAAATTTTGTCGATTCGGTTGCTGTGCAGGTGTGCTTGGAGCCGCGTTCGGGCTGCTGTCGCGGCACCGGGCGCGCCTTGGCGCCGCCCGCGCCGCTGTCACCTACGCCGCGAACCTCGCCATCGTTGCTGGATGCTACGGAGGTGAGGTCTCTGTTCCATGAACATCCCATTGATGAGTTGCAAAGTTTGGCTTTGGGATGAACGGAGACTGGTTCTGCCGTTCTAAATTAGGCTTTACACACTGTGGGTAGAATTTCGTTTATAGGCCTTGTTTGGCACAACTTATTTTCAGCTTCTTCACAAATTTAAGCAGAAGTTCTGCCAAACAGACAACTTCTGCAGCAGCTTATCAGTTCAGCAGCTTCTCAAAATGAACTAAAAGCAACCAACAAGCAGAAGCTGCTTTCTACCAGCTTATCAGATAAGCAGCTTTTTCAACAAGCAGCAGCTGTGCCAAACAGGGCCATAATTTGATGATTCCTGGTGTGGGTGAGGTTTTGCTGTTGTAGTTCATTTTTTCTGTTACATAAATTTTGCTTGCTAAAGTTATGATCGGATTGAATGTATCAACTGGCATTTACAGGCTTGCTGGCTGCTGGACGTTATTTCTGGGTACTATGGCATAGCTAGATTTGTGAAAGTTAAATTGGTTGGTGTTCGTTTACTCAAAATGACCAAAAAAGTCATGAAATTGCTGGTGACTTGTTTTTCAGGCATAGCTAGATCTATGAGGTAGTTATTGTTTTTCAGGATTGCTACTATTAGAGTATTTCTCTGCCCACATGATACCTGATTTTTTTCTCTTTCCCATTACGGTGAGATCCATCCCTCGAGACCACCCCCACAAGACCAAGATTCTCAATGTCGACTAGGGTTTGGAATTTGGAGATTGGGGGTGGGGGGTTAAGGGTGGAAGATATCTGGTTTTAGAAGGTGCCCGTAGAATTTGGCTTGTTTGGTGTTGAGACAGTGGGGATACTAACATGGGTGGCGGAGTACGGACGGTAAGAAGCATTGAGATGTTGGAAACCCACTTCGACATGTTACCATGGTGACAAGGAGTAGTGGGAGCCATTAGAGATGATGTGAGGAGGGTGGGGCTAGGTCGACCATGTGCTAGTCAAGAGATGGTGGTGTGGAATTTAGGAGTGGGCAATCAGTTTGAACCGAGAATTCGGTTTAGTTTATTTGGTTTCCATAAACTTCGGGGTGGGGGGTTAAGGGTGGAAGATATTTGGATTTAGAAGGATGCTCATGGAATTTTGTTGGTTTGGTGTCGAGACAGTGGGGATACTAACATGGGTGGCAGAGTACAGAGGGTAAGAAGCATTGAGATGTTGAAAACTCACTTCGACATGTTACCATGGTGACAAGGAGCAGTCGGAGCCATCAGAGATGATGGGAGGAGGGTGGGGGTTAGGTTGACGACATGCTGCTCAAGAGATGGTGGTCTGGAATTTTGGAGTGGGCAATCAATTTAAACCAAGAATTCGGTTTGGTTTGTTTGTTTTTTATAAACTTCGGTTTCCAGAAATCAAGAGCCAATCAGTTAGACGCAAAAAACACAAAATTGACGAATTCATTGTTAGTTTCTTCGGTTCATTTGTCAGTTCAATTGAATAGTTTTGTCTCGCGCATCGCCTCAATCGCTCGTGCAGATGCCTAGATGCGCCGTCGTGGTCGTGCCCACATTGCCTCACGTCAGCTGCGGTATCCGGTTGTGTAGATGCGCCACTGTCTACAGAGATGCTGCCATGTGGGGACTCAAGTATGCCAGACGCCGTAGGGCTAGGGATGTACGATGGGCGGCTGAGCGTGTGGCACAGGCAGAGGCCGAGCGCAGCAACACGCTGGAAGCAACCTATCTGGTTGGATAGGTTAGGTAACTGCTAGGAGGGAAGTTAGGAAAGATAAGGATTAGTGTTAGCTTAGATCCTAAAGTATAGGGTTGATCAGTTGGGGCCATGGGCCATATATATATATCCATGTAAGTCGCAATTTGAAAGTTAAGAAAGATATTAGCCCTAATCTCCTATCTCCCTGTCTTCACTTAGCCTGCGACTGAGGAATACCTCGCCGAAGAAGACGGACGGTGGCTACGAATTACGTAGCCGTGGTCCAGCTACCCGAGGGTACATAGCCCTTGACAACCTGGTATCGCGATCCCGACGATCCTCATCTCCACCACCACCACTTTCCCACCACCAGCTGTTGCCCAATCTCCATCCTCTACCACCAGCAACGCCGTTATTCCACCACCAGTAGCCGCACATTCTCCATCATCCACCGCCAACAACATGGGTGACGACATCAAGACCGCCTTGGAGACGCTCGCGGTCAAAATGCAGGACCTAGAGACCGTCGTCCAGGCCAACGCCGCAGCGATCCAGGCTCTCGCCGCTGATCGCTCAGCGTCGTACTCCAACGGACCCCACCCGAGAACCGGCGAACACCACAACGACCGGCCGCCGCGGTTCCAGAAGATGGACTTCCCCTGTTACGACGGCAAGTCTGACCCCTCCTCTTCATAAGTCGCTGTGAGTCGTACTTTTATCAACAACGGATTATGGAGGAGGAGAAGGTGTGGATGGCGAGCTACAATTTGGAGGAGGGCTCGCAGATGTAGTTCATCCAAGTCCAGGCGAACGAGGGAACTATGTCCTGGCGTCGTTTCAAGGAACTGCTACACCTGCGCTATGGGTCGCCGCTCCGATCCGCCCTGCTGGCCGAATTGGCGGAATGCCGGCGCACGGGCACGGTCACCGAATATGAGGACCGGTTCCATGTGCTCCTCCCACGTTCCGGTCCCCTCGCAGAAGAGTAGCAGGTCCAGCTGTTCAAGGGAGGTCTCCAGCCGCCACTCATCATTTATGTCCCAGCTGATAGTACCAAGGTTATTAAAACGATAAAACGTTGGAACGCTCATGAGTGAAATTTTGACTTCTAAACGTTTAAACTTTGTTTAAACGTAGTTTTAAACAACATAGGAGAAATACCAATACATCATAATTTCATACAATAATATGAAGTTAAGTACCAAAACAGAGAGGTTAGTGGCTTACCAAAACTTCACCCATCAGCTGGATTGAACCCCAAAAGTAACTAATAGACTGGGCCCAAAAGTAGCTAATGGCCTAAAATGCATAAAACACTGCGTTTTACAGTTTAGAACGCCAAAACGCTAAAACGTGGTTTCAACCTCTAATTAGAGTTTTGACGTTTAAACATAGTTTAAACATCGTTTAAACGTAGTTTTAATAACACTAGCTGATACTTATCTGATCTAAGGATAAGAGCTATGAGATCTCTTCTAATCCCTATCCAACTAACCAGAGATAATCTCTCCTTTTTATTAGCTAACCCTTATCTAATCTATCCTAGCCGATCTCCTGGTCGCATATGGCATGTGGCCTGGTTGTGGGCCTTAGCCCTCCTAGCCACTAATGGCCATGTGCCTGGTGTAGATGTCAGTCATAACATCTCTCCCCGCCTGCTGAAACAACTCGTCCTCGAGCTGAAAGTCGGGGTATGCAGAGCGGAAGTCATCCAGTGATCTCCTACTGTTGTTGTTCCACCTCCGGGGTGGCATCAACCATGGCGTCTGCCACGACCTCGTCCGCCTAACTCAAAGTCGCCCGACTCCAAGTAGAAGAGCCGCTTGCACTGGTGGCCATGGACGAATGGCTCGTCACAGTTGAAGCACAACCCTTGACGGCGACGCTCCTGCTGTTCTGCCGGCGTGGATCAGCGGTAGGCAGCCGCGGCCGGCTGTGTAGTGCCTCCGGGTGCAGCCGCGGGCTAGAGAGGCAGCAACGCCACGCTAGTCGCTGGGGACCTGGCGGGAGCATCGCCACAATGCTGTTGGCGCGTAGCTCGAATGTCCGGGCCAAGTAAACCGCCGTCGGAAGGTCCTAAGACGCGCACATCACCACGTCGATGCGGATGTGGTCCGGAAGGGCCCCCACAAAGAGCTCCGCCTTCTGAACAACGTCAAGATTGCGCGCGTGGCAGAGAACGGTGTTGAACCGCTTCGCGAAGTCATGCACCGTGGAGCGGAACAGAAGGCAACCGATTTTTGCAAGGCGTGAATCCCGGATAGGTGGTCCGAACTGAAGATGACACATGACAGAGCTCCTTGAAGCGTTCCCATGACGGCGTCCTGCTCGAGGGCGTAATACCACGTCTGAGCCGCGCCCCAGAGGTGATAGGACGTGAGCCACGTCCAGTCGGAGGCTGACGTCTTCTGGTTGTGGAAGAACTGCTCACACTGATTGAGCCAGTTCAGGGGATCCACCGAGCCGTCGTACGTCGTGAACTCGAGCTTGTAGAACTTAGAAGCCCCTGTTAGGAAAAAAGGACAAGATATTTAAGACCAAGACACACTTATATTGTGGGTTCAATTTCAGGAAATGGGTGTGGACATTTAGCTAATAGTCGGTTCGCTTTTGGAATGTCTGTTTTCTAATATGAAGTGATCAAGACAGCTGAGCACAGTTGTATTTTTTGTGTCTGGATGTGACATATATTATCTTTGCTATACAGGTGCACGTGAACTTGCAAGAGATGCTCGAGCCACAACACCTGATGACCCCATGAATTCTGTTGTTGGTGGGCTAGCAAGTGGAGCTGTCCTTGGTCGAATACAAGGTTGGTTACTAGATTGAACACCATCCTTCATACTTGAAAGTTTGTTAGGACAATTTATACATTGAGTAGTATTTATAGCTTTGCTCCTTGCTCGCTTCATGTTCAAAATGTGGTCTCAACCCATTGTCATTCTTGTGTATTTTGTTTGTTTATTAGAACAAACTGTATAGTCTAAACCATTTGCCATTGCTATGAAGATTGTTGCCAAGTTAGTTCATTTGGGTGTAGCCAAATAATATTCAGATCTTGATTGTGCATACTTTAGAAATAATGAAAACAAACTTCTGGCAATGATCTCTCTAGTCTAAGTGAGATTGTAGAATTACAATGTATGCTCATATAAATCATCATGGGCAATAACACTATGACTTCCGACTATTAGGTTCATTAGACTTGACTATTAGGTTCTCACTGGTTACCTATTTCTATTTTTAAAGGTGAGGTGCATTGCATGTGTACTATTAAAGCTGCTATTACCAAATTTAAGCGTCCTCAAATGCACACACAAGTAACTAATTTAGTAGTTGGCATACACATGTAGACTGCACTGAAGTTGCCATTACTTGACGCGGACTGCTGTGATTGTAGGTGGACACTTTGGAGCCGTGAAGTATGCGGTCACCTTTGCAGCTGCCGGCACCGCATTAGACTACGCTGCACTGAAGTTGGCCCCTGAATGGCATTCTCTGAAAGAACAACTGTCTGAAAAGAAAGACTGGTTTACACTACCCGAGTGGTCACCTATCCAGGTGTTGGATGAGGAAGCTTTGGCTAAGAAAAAAGCTCGAGAAGAGAAGTTGTTTGCCCAACGAGCACTAGGTAAACTTGACAAGGAGGATCCCTAGCTATACGGCCTTTTGGACGACTGCGCACTAACAGAGATACGATGATTTTTATCGAGGCGCTTATCTGCGGGTCTCTGGAAGCATAGTGTTAGAAAGCATCGAGATGTATTTTTTTTCTGTACTTTGCGGCGAACCTAGATGATTGTACTTCCAAGTTTTGACGGCTAAAAACATCTCTACAAGTGTAAGAGTCGTTATGCCATTTCAACCTATTGTAGTGGACTTGCACGTTGTGTGGTGGTAGCAAAATGTTTGGATCTTGGATTAGAATATGTTATATCAATTTTTAGGGTCCGTTTAGGAACACAACATTTTTCTAGTTGTAGCATGCATGTTATTTTAGGCTAAAAGGTATTTAGGAGCACATGTAAAAACTCTGTATTTTATTAAACAATAGTTTCATCAATACCATAATATTTTTTGGTTTAAAAAACTTTGATCTAGACTAAAGTTTTTCTTTGGCGCACGACTGCTGTTTCGCCCTCTCTCCTTATTGTGTTGCAACCGAAATGTGTCTCAAAAAAACGTTGGATTAGACTAATGAGAAATATAATGTCATGGCATTCGCTAAATTATAATATTATAAACTATAGTTTAAAAGAACAGTGTTCCCAAATAGCCCCTGAGTGGACTTGCACCCGTGAAAGTATTTTTTTATCAATACATTGTTATTGGCATCTATTAATCCTTGTACCTGAAATTTATGGATCTTCATGTTTCGACGACCTATTAGTCCAATCGTACTAACCAATGTAATAATGTAGGTGAGACATTTTTCTAAAAAATATCTAGGGGAGGTGGAAGGATAGATTTAAAATATAATATTTTAAAATGTACTGTAACCTTTATTCTTGTACCGAATATTTTGTTTTTAGCCATTTTTTTGACAAAAAATTACATTTAGACCCCTGAAGGACTTAATTCATGATTTGACCCGTTACTCGGCGCTATAACCTATGGCGCCGAGGTAACACAGCTCGGCGCCATAGCCTATGGCGCTGAGCTCTGACGTGGCGTAGGCAGCTCCTAGTGGCTAGGGCTGGCGTGGCACCGACGCGGCCTCCTAGCTCGGCGCCATAGATCTTGGCGCCGAGCTAGGGAGGCCTCGGCGCCATAGCCTATGGCGCTGAGCTCTGACGTGGCGTAGGCAGCTCCTAGCGGCTAGGGCTGGCGTGGCACCGACGCGGCCTCCTAGCTCGGTGCCACAGATCTTGGCGCCGAGCTAGGGAGGCCTATAAAATGGCGGCGCTGCTGGCCGAGAGGAGCTCATTTCCCCTCAATTCAAAACTTCTTCAAAGTTGCTCCATTCAAATATTCGAGTTGGAATACTTTGTAGACCAAGGTATGGTGTCTCACTGATTCGTTTTGTATATTGGGTTGTAATTTTCGATTATTAGTTTCCATTATTGCTCCTAGAATATATAGTATAGTACATATGATGACTACATTTGATTTGATAGTTTGTGAAATCCGATTATAAAGTCTATTAAGTACATGTGTTAATTGTAATCGTTTCTTAGATGAAAGACATGTACCGGGAGGCGTTGTGGCAGAAGAGAGGTCGTCCTCGGGAGTTATATCCGGACCTATCTAGTAAGGATGCTCCTGTTCCTCCTGAACTTCCTGTGCCTAATTGTGACTGTGGCAGACTGGATTGGGTATGTCAATCCAAACATCCAGACATAGCGACTCGCTGCTTCTACCTTTGTGGCGGTTTTAACGTATGTAGCTTATGACTTGTGACTTAATATTGTTTACTAGATGTGTTTTAATGCTTCGTTCCATTTTTTTAGAGCACCTGAGGTGTTTCTTTTTCCAGTGGATCGACGGTCCTGATAAATTTGACCCTCGATATCTTCTTTTCGCTAATTGGTTGTGTGGAAGGACTAGTCATGAGCGTTTTAAGCGTTGGGTACCTCCTCCCCCGAATCCTCCACCAATAATGGATGCGGAGAAGTAGGTAGCAACAGAAAGACGAATGGACTCGCCGCCTCGATGCAATTGAGATCGTGCTGTCATCGACGAGGACACTACGAAGCACTTCGTTTGTTTGAACATTGATTATGTAAGCCCATAACAAATGTCTTAACTTTTGTTATTTTTTGCAAAAAAATACTAAATTATTCTCCTGCTGCCATACGGGTGGCGTAAGTGTCATTCCAGAGAGTGGTTGATGGTCCTATGTCCCATTGACTAGAGGCAGAGGCAAAGAAAAAGAAAAAAAATGAGTGGGCGGAAGAGTTGAAGTTTGATCCAGTACTCTGCAAATGTGGTATTGAAGCTAAGTATGGATTAGTTCCTTCTGAGCTTGGTGTTGGCTATTTTTGTGGACATATGGTAGATTACGATGAGGTTGGTATTTATTTTTTGTTTACACCAGCTGCAATGTTGCACTCGTATTTACTCATTTTTTGTAGGAGACGAGGAAATACGGTTGGGAGAGTTATGACAACATAGGAGAGGTGATATGCACAATAAAGTCCAAGAGACTAATGGGACAGAAGATGCGTTGTGGATCTCAGCTCGTCGATTCGTACATTAACAATCGCATACAGGACATGTGTAGGTACGCGAAATCAGCGAGTTTTGACAGCCCAATGCGTGCACAACAGAGGAGATTGAAGGCGGCAAATGAGAAGAGAGCACAGGATGAGAGGGAATGGGAGGCGGCTAGAGCCGAGAAACAGATGTTGGATAATCTTGCTGATCGTCTCAAGGGAAGTGAGTGAGAAAAATGACACTATAGATTTGTTTGTACAATTTATTTATCATGACTTTGCAAACTTATTTGTCTTTATATTTGCAGAGATTGGATGTGCCGTAAACTATATCGTAGATGAGGCACATGCAAGATACGTTCAGGAAAAAATGGTGACGGTGGAGCTGATGGAGGAGGAGGAGGACGACACATCTAGGTTGAGTGAGCTTATCACTCTCGTAGAGGCAAGATAACATGGGGAAGAGGAGGACGACACATCAAGGTTGAGTGAGCTCATCACACTAGCTGAGGCAGGATTACATGCTCAAGAGGAGGACGACGAGTTTATGTCTCAGGCCGCCGAAGAGGTAGAGGCGGCTTATTACAAGCAGAAGTGTGATGAGGTTGAGGCTGAGGATCAGCTATTCTCTCAAGCTGCAGATGAAGCAGAAGCCAATTATTACAAGAGAACTGCTGAAAAGTGTGATGCAGGACAATGCAGCAAGTGGAACGAGGTTGTCGTTGAGGATTGCGCGACGGATGACTCCGAAGATGAGTTACTTATAGATTGTGATTCTGATTGAACAAACTAGTAGCCTGTTATGTAGTACTTTCATATCCAAAATGTTTTAGAACGCTAATGTTTCAAATCCGTATTGTTTCTATTGCATTGTCATGTTTTTTCCAATTCACAAAAAAAGTTACAAGAGTTTCCCTTGTTTTATTAACAACCAGAGTTGAAATAATCACATATTATAAGATATCACCACATTTTAGCATATAATACATCACAAAATAACACAGAATATGACAAAATCCACATAACATAGTTCTTAATACAATGTCCACATAACATAGTCCATAATACATAGTTCACATCACAAAGTTGTCATCATAAGATCCACATCACAAAGTTTTCAGCATAAGATCCACATCACAAAGTTTATAGCATAAAGTCCACATCACATAGTATTCATTTTCTTCTAGTCTGACCCTTGCCCTTGGCCCCAAGAGCGTCGGTGCCTGGAGTGTAAGGGTCACATGGACGCGTCTACGTGGTGTGAGCTGTGACGGCTGAGTTGTGGGAGCGTCCGGCAGCTGTGATGGTCCAATCACGTCTTGACCTATGGCGCCAGCGTCGTCATCGTCATCGTCGTCATCGTCGTCGTCCACGTCTGCAAATGTATACCGCGTCGATCGCGAGGAGCTCTGTCCAGCTGTAGATGGTCCAACTGCAGAAACGGGACGGTGAACGTCCGGCTGCATAGGAGGCACAGGCACTTGCACGTCAACGCTCGCTAAGGACTGGCATCCACAACAAGCCGATGCACAACGAAGGCGACGTGATACCCTCTGTAATTGAAAGGTGAGTTACACATATACGTTAGAACATACAAATAAACAATTTTGCTTCTAAACATTCATACTCACTGATAGTAAAGAAAGCGTCGTTGAAAGGGAAATATGGTTTAACCTTTTCCTATAAATAATTTTGGTGGTTGAATGCCCAACACAAATATTGGACTAACTAGTTTGCTCTAGATTATATATTCTACAGGTGCATAAAGGTTCAACACAAACCAATAAAAGATTGAAGAAAGGGTTCAAAAAGAAAGGAGCAAAGAAACTAAGGGTGCACTGGTCTGGCACACCGGACAGTGTCCGGTGCACCAGGACCATACAACTTCAAACTCGCCACCCTCTGGTTTCTCTGAGAGTGCTCCGCTATAATTCATCGGACTGTCCGGTGTGCCACCGGACTGTCTGGTGCACCAGCGGAGCAACGGCTCCTTCGCGCAACGGTCGACTGCAAAAAGCCCCTAACTCTGTGAATAGTGAAGAACAGTGCGCGCAGAAGTCAGAGCAGTCGCTAGAGACGCACCGGACAGTGAAAAGTACCTGTCCGGTGCCATTAGAAGACAAATCTCCAACGGTCGACTGCGCCCGAACTCTAACGGTTGGGTGATGTGGCTGGCGCACCGGACAGTGTCCGGTGGCACACCGGACTGTCCGGTGTGCCCATCGATAGCAGCTCAACCCCAACGGTTGTTTGGTGGTTGAGGGCTATAAATACCCCTCAACCACCTCCACTCTAACCATCCAAGCATTCATCACAATTCATTCAATACAAGAGCAAAGTGCAACACTCCAAGACACAAATCAAAGCCACCGATCCAATCAAAGTCCCCAATTCAATTCTAGTGCTTTAGGACTTGTGAGAGGATCGTTCTTGTGTTTCTTAGTTGCTCTTGTTGCTTGGTGAAAGTCACCTAGACGGGGGTGAATAGGCAAATCTGAAATTTATAAAGTTTAACCACAACTACAAGTCAGGGTTAGCGTTAGAAATATAATCGAGTCCGAAAGAGAGGGCGAAAACAAATCACAAGCGAATAAGAGCGAATGACACAGTGATTTGTTTTACCGAGGTTCGATTCTTGCAAACCTACTCCCCGTTGAGATGGTCACAAAGACCAGGTCTCTTTCAACCCTTTCCCTCTCTCAAACGGTCACCTAGACCGAGTGAGCCTTTCTCTTCAATCAAATGGGACACTTAGTCCACTACAAGGACCACCACAACTTGGTGTCTCTTGTTTTGATTACAAGTGAGTTGGAAACAAGAATGGAGGAAGAAGAAAAGTGATCCAAGCGCAAGAGCTCAAAAGAACACAAAAGTCTCTCTCTCTAGTCACTAATTTGTTTGGAGTGATTCCGGACTTAGGAGAGGATTTGATCTCTTTATTTGTGTCTTGGAATGAAGTCTAGAGCTCTTGTATGAGGTTTGATGGCTGAAAACTTGGATGCATTGAAGTGTGGTAGTTGGGGGTATTTATAGCCCCAACCACCAAAATGCCCGTTGGGGAAGGCTGCTGTCGTATGGCACACCGGACAGTCCGGTGCACCACCGGACACTGTCTGGTGCGCCAACCACGTCACCCAACCGTTAGGGTTCGACCGTTGGAGCTTCTGACATGTGGGCCACCGGAAAGTCCGGTGGTGCACCGGACAGGCCCTGTTCACTGTCCAGTGCGCCATCTGCGCCTGCTCTGACTTCTGCGCGCGCTGTCCGCGCACTGTTCACGCACTGTACACTTTTGCAGACAACCATTGGCGCTATAGCCGTTACTCCGCTTGGCACACCGGACAGTCCGGTGCTACACCGGACAGTCCGGTGAATTATAGCGGAGTGGCTCCTAGAATTCCCGAAGGTGGCAAGTTTGGAGTTGATCTCCCTGGTGCACCGGACACTGTCCGGTGCGCCAGACCAGGGCAGCCTTCGGTTGCTTTGCTCCTTTCTTTTTGAACCCTTTCTTTTAACTTTATATTGGTTTATTGTGAACCTTTGGCACCTGTAAAACTTATAATCTAGAGCAAACTAGTTAGTCCAAATATTTGTGTTGGGCAATTCAACCACCAAAATCATTTAGGAAAAGGTGTGAGCCTATTTCCCTTTCAATCTCCCCTTTTTGGTGATTGATGCCAACACAAACCAAAGCAAATATATAAGTGCTAAATTGAACTAGTTTGCATAATGTAAGTGCAAAGGTTACTTGGAATTTAAACCAATATACATTTCATAAGATATGCATGGATGCTTTCTTCTAATTTTAACATTTTGGACCACGCTTGCACCACTTGTTTTGTTTTTGCAAATTCTTTTGGAAATTCTTTTCAAAGTCTTTTTGCAAATAGTCAAAGGTAAATGAATATGATTTTGAGAAGCATTTTCAAGATTTGAAATTTTCTCCCCCTGTTTCAAATGCTTTTTCCTTTGACTGAACAAAAACTCCCCCTCAATGAAATTCTTCTCTTAGTGTTCAAGAGGGTTTTATACCAATTTGAAATCATATCAAAAATAAGATACCAATCGAAAAACTTCTTTTAATACAATATTGAAAGATTACAATTTTTGAAATTGGTGGTGGTGCGGTCCTTTTGCTTTGGGCGAATACTTTCTCCCCCTTTGGCATGAATCGCCAAAAACGAATACTTGTGAGTGAAATATAAGCCCTTTTCAAACATTCTCCCCCTTTGGTAAATAATATATGAGTGAAGATTATACCAAATTGGAGAGCGGTGTGGAGCGACGGTGAAGGATGAATAATTCGATGGAGTGGAGTGGAAGACTTGTCTTCGCCGAAGAACTCCATTTCCCTTTCAATCTATGACTTAGCATGTAATACACTTGAAAACCACATTAGTCATAGCACATGAAAGAGATATGATCAAAGGTATATGAATGAGCTATGTGTGCAAAATATCAATCAAAATTCCTAGAATCAAGAATATTTAGCTCATGCCTAAGTTTGGTAAATGTTTTCTCATCTAATGGCTTGGTAAAGATATCGGCTAATTGTTCTTTGGTGCTAACATATGCAATCTCGATATCCCCCCGTTGTTGGCGATCCCTCAAAAA
Source organism: Zea luxurians (assembly GCA_029449295.1). Classification (NCBI taxonomy): domain Eukaryota; kingdom Viridiplantae; phylum Streptophyta; class Magnoliopsida; order Poales; family Poaceae; genus Zea; species Zea luxurians. The sequence goes on from JAOPSE010000009.1 coordinate 126,016,164, forward strand.
GTGATACCGAATGGCTATGTGCTTAGTGCGGCTGTGCTCAACGGGATTATCTGCCATGCGGATTGCACTCTCATTATCACATAGGAGAGGAACTTTGGTTAATTTGTAACCATAGTCCCTAAGGGTTTGCCTCATCCAAAGCAATTGTGCGCAACAATGGCCTGCAGCAATGTACTCGGCTTCGGCGGTAGAAAGAGCTACTGAGTTTTGCTTCTTTGAAGCCTAAGACACCAGGGATCTTCCCAAGAACTGACAAGTCCCTGATGTGCTCTTTCTATCAATTTTACACCCTGCCCAATCAGCATCTGAATATCTAATTAAATCAAAAGTGGATCCCTTGGGGTACCAAAGACCAAACTTAGGAGTATAAACTAAATATCTCAAGATTCGTTTCATGGCACTAAGGTGAACTTCCTTAGGATCGGCTTGGAATCTTGCACACATGCATACGGAAAGCATAATATCCGGTCGAGATGCACATAAGTAGAGTAAAGATCCTATCATCGACCGGTATACCTTTTGATCTACGGATTTACCTCCCGTGTCGAGGTCGAGATGCCCATTAGTTCCCATGGGTGTCTTGATGGGCTTGGCATCCTTCATCCCAAACTTGGTGAGCATGTCTTGAATGTACTTCGTTTGGCTGATGAAGGTGCCCTCTTGGAGTTGCTTGACTTGAAATCCTAGAAAATACTTCAACTCCCCCATCATAGACATCTCGAATTTTTGTACCATGATCCTACTAAACTCTTCACAAGTAGATTTGTTAGTAGACCCAAATATAATATCATCAACATAAATTTGGCATACAAACAAATCATTTGCAATAGTTTTAGTAAAGAGAGTAGGATCGGCTTTTCCGACTTTGAAGCCATTAGCGATAAGAAAATCTCTTAGGCATTCATACCATGCTCTTGGGGCTTTCTTGAGCCCATAAAGCGCCTTAGAGAGTTTATAAACGTGGTTAGAGTACTCACTATTTTCAAAGTCGGGAGGTTGCTCAACATAGACCTCCTCCTTGATTGGTCCATTGAGGAAGGCACTTTTCACGTCCATTTGATAGAGCTTAAAGCCATGGTAAGTAGCATAGGCAAGTAATATACGAATTGACTCAAGCCTAGCTACGGGTGCATAGGTTTCACCAAAATCCAAACCTTCGACTTGTGAATATCCCTTGGCCATAAGTCGGGCTTTGTTCCTTGTCACCACACCATGCTCATCTTGTTTGTTGCGGAAGACCCATTTGGTTCCTACAACATTTTGGTTAGGACGTGGAAAAAGATGCCATACCTCATTTCTCGTGAAGTTGTTGATTTCCTCTTGCATTGCCAACACCCAATCTGAATCCCTTAATGCATCTTCTACCCTGTATGGCTCAATAGAAGACACAAAGGAGTAATGTTCACAAAAATGAGCAACACGAAATCGAGTCATTACCCCCTTTTGAATATCGCCGAGGATGGTGTTCACGGGGTGATCTCGTTGTATTGCTTGGTGGACTCTTGGGTGTGGCGGTCTTGGACCCTCATCATGTTCCTTGTCTTGATCATTGGCATCTCCCCCTTGATCATTGTCCTCCTCTTGAGGTGGCTCCTCTTGATCTTCATTTTCATCATCTTGAGCTTGATCCTCATCTTGGGTTGGTGGAGATGCTTGCATGGAGGAAGATGGTTGATCTTGTGCATTTGGAGGCTCTTCGGATTCCTTAGGACACACATCCCCAATGGACATGTTCCTTAGCGCGACGCATGGAGCCTCTTCATCATCTAGCTCATCAAGATCAACTTGTTCTACTTGAGAGCCGTTAGTCTCATCAAACATAATGTCACAAGAAACTTCAACTAGTCCAGTGGACTTGTTAAAGACTCTATATGCCCTTGTGCTTGAATCATAACCAAGTAAAAAGCCTTCTACAGCCTTAGGAGCAAATTTAGATTTTCTACCTCTTTTAACAAGAATAAAACATTTGCTACCAAAGACTCTAAAATATGAAATATTGGGCTTTTTATAGGTGAGGAGTTCATAAGATGTCTTCTTGAGGATTTGGTGAAGGTAGAGACGGTTGATGGCGTAGCAAGTGGTGTTGATTGCTTCTGTCCAAAACCGGTCCGAAGTCTTGTACTCATCAAGCATGGTCCTCACCATTGTAACGCCCCGAATTTTGGAGTTGAATTTTTTCTTTTCTTCACTCGCCAAATTCGGGCGTTACCCTTTCCTTTTTCCTTTTCCCCTCGCCAAGCCTTGATCTTTTCCAAAGTTATAGCGGGATTCGGCTTGAGATCCCGTGTAAAGCAAAACCCTAAAATACTTTATTTTGTTTGTTGCACCATGCCGAACCATGCATTTATTTTGGTTGGTTGAAATTGTGAAAGCATTCATCTAGAAAATGGATTTCAGAAAAAGGAAAAACCTTTTTCTTTTCTCCCCCTCTCTTCCCCTTTTTGGCCCAGCCCCCCCCCCCCTCGCGCGGCCCAGCTGGCCAGCCGACCTTTCTCTCCCCCTCTATCCTTTCCCCGCTATGGTCCCCGCGGTGGCCCAGTCGGCTTGCGGCCCAGCCTCCCCGCCGCCCACCCCGCTCCCCACGCCGCGCCCACCGCGCGTGCGGTTGGAAAACCGCCGCCCCCCACGCGGGCCCCACCCGTCAGCTCCCCCTCCCCAAACCCCTCTCTCTCCTCCCCTGCTCGCCCCCGCTCCCCTGCCCGACCCGCCTGCGCCCCTGCTCGGCTCGCCGCCGAACCGCCCATCGCCGACCTCTCTCCCCACGCGGTAAGCCCCTCCCCTCTCCTCCCTCTCCTCTCCCCCTCCCTCCCTCACCCCTGCGCTTGCCGGTCCGCCCGTTCCCACGGCAGCCCCGCCCTCGGAGCTCGCGGCCATGGCGCGGCGTCCCGGCGCGGTCGCGCCCGCCCCGGCGTCCCAGCGTGGTCGCGCCCGCCCTCGGCGCTCGAGCGCCCCACCCATCCCGCCCGACGAGCCCCCTCGCACGCGCCTGCGAGCTCGGCCTCGGCCATGGCGGATCGCCGTGGCGCGCGGCCCGGCCTCGCGCTGCCCGGCGCGCTCCCCTCCCCGCGGCCCGGCGGCGTCCCCGCCCCCCCATCTCTCGCCCGTGCCCGGCGCGCGGCCATGGCGACGCGGCGCCCGTGCCCGGCCCCAGCTCGCCGGCACGCGACGGTGGCACCCCCGCCCCCGTCGTCCCCGCGCAGCCCGGCCGCGGTGGCCCCGCCCTCGCCGTGGTGCGCGGCCCGGCCTCGCCTCGCCCGGTGCGGCACCCTCCCCGGTGCGGCTCCCTGCCCGGCGCGGCGTGCTCGCCCGCCCATCCCCGGCGTGGCCTCGGCGGTGCGCGCGGAGCCCCGGCGCGGCCCGTGCACACACGGTGCCCCCGGCGAGCTCGCCGCACCCGCGGCTCGCGGCCGTGGCGCTCGGCCCGGCATCCTCGGCTCGACCGCCCCTGCGCAGCGCGGCCCAGGCCCGGCGCGGCTTCAGCTCGTGCGGCCGTGATGCCCCTGCGTAGCGCGGCACGTGCTCGGCTTGGCCCCGGCGTGTGCGCGACCCGTTCGCGACGCGTCAGCACGGCCTTGCGCATGCATGCTCGCATGGTGCACGGTGCTTTGGCACGGCTCATCGTGCCCTTGACGCGCTTGTCTACCCCCCCTGGACGCGCCCATCTACCCCCCCCCCCCCCGTGTGTACTCCATGTGTAGTGATCGCGTTATTTAATTAATGAATGGAAACTCAAGTTGTAAATTGGTTACGTTAGTTAATTCATGTAGTTAATCATCTACCTTATTTAATGTTGATCAATTGAAAATGGTTATGATTCTATTAGTGCATGTGACTAATCCTTGTTATTGGAACTAAGCGGAACTAGAGCACGTAATGGCTAGTTATGCGTCTACCCGTAATACGCCTTGAGTGTACCTTTAACTACTGCGAGACCTTTCTTCTCTAACCATGGCATATGCAATATCATATGTGATACTCTATGCATATTTACTCTATTTGTTCTCTTGTAATGGTGTACTGTTTGTTTCCTAATTCGAATGAATGGATGCATGTATGCTTGCGCTCGCATAGAGAACGATCCGGTTGAGGAGCCTGAAGAACTCGCAGGAGAAGCCCCTGAGCAGCAGTCGGTTGGTGGAAGCAAGTGTCCCTTGACCTATCTCTGTCCTATACATTCTTTGATTCACCTCCCGCATTACACATTTATACCTAAGGATTGACTAGCTTCTGTTATCCATGTCCTTGTTTACCTATTTGGGTTGGATTATTATTTCTTAGTCTTATGCTATTGCTCAACTCTAATCAATGAACATGATGAGAATTATCAATGATACGTTGTTTTCCCTTCTTTTATTATGATGTTATACTTGTGGTCTTCAAGGGGGCTCGAGCGGTTTCTCGAGTGCCTCTCCGTAAGGACCTGTTCGTTGGATGACCGCCCGGGAAAACAGTGCAACCATGAGGGTGGAATGGGGTGCCCTTAGCTGAATAATTAGAGGATCTGGGGTGTAGTTCGCTTCGCCGTCATGCCGTCAATGGGGCTCGGTGTATGCGGCTCGCTCTGCCAAGGTTGATTTGTCCCTTGGGGAGGAGTGCTATACATTTAGGAAACCTAACAGGCGGCTATAGCCCCGGGGAATCTTTGTAAAGGCTACATAGTGAGACCCTGCCTACTCACCTTGGGAGTGTTGAAGGGTCCGTACAACCCGAGGCAAAAAGGGAATCACGGCTCATGGGTAAAGTGTGCAACCTCTGCAGAGTGTTTGAAAACTGATATATCAGCCGTGCTCACGGTTATGAGCGGCCAAGGGAGCTCCAGTGATTAGTGATACTTGATCAGAGATGTTCGGATTGCAGGTGACAATGAGACTGATGGTTCTTGGTTTTGACTGTAGTAATGGTAAGTGGTACTCTTTCCGTTTGGAAAGGAGTACGTTTGGGTAATAACGTGGGTTAACTCTAAAACTTGGCTTTCTCTACTAGTAATAATAATCTGACCAACTAAAAGCAACTGCTTGACTTACCCCCACATAAAGCTAGTCCACTACAGCCAAACAGGACACTTGCTGAGTATGTTGATGTGTACTCACCCTTGCTCTACACACCAAACCCCCCCCTTCCCCAGGTTCTCAGCATTGCAACCACTGCTCAGGAGAAGATGAAGCCGTGGAAGGAGACTTCTAGGAGTTCCAAGACTACGACGAGTTCTAGGCGTGGGTTAGCGGCAACCCCCAGTCGGCTGCCTGTGAAGGCCGCGTTTATCTACGTTTCGTTTTCGCACTTTGATTTATTGTAAAGACTATGTGAATGTCTCAGACATATGATGTAATCGACTATTATTTCCCTTTTTAATAATATTTGAGCACTGTGTGATGATGTCCATGTTATGTAACTGCTGTGTACGTGAATTGCTGATCCTGGCACGTACATGGTTCACATTCGGTTTGCCTTCTAAAACCGGGTGCGACATAAGTGGTATCAAAGCCATGCTGACTGTAGGACCGCTAACCTAGAGTATAATGGTCGTTCTAAGGATTATAGACCTCTGTCCCTACCTTGACTTTGGCATCCCTTCAAAAGTTGGTCATATCGACCAAAACTATGTTCTACTATATATATTATACCTTGCTGAAAATTGTGTTTTATTCTAATCCTTCATTTATTTATGGTTCATTACTTGCTGGTCATACTAGTTCTGTTCTCACTCTTTTGCTTGCGGTGTCTTTTGTAGATGGCTCGTCTTAGACACACCGCACGGAAGTCTGTCATCCCCTTCTTACCCTCTCGTCTCGCGGAGCGTCCGCTTCGCTGTCCCGTGGCCGGCCAGTCCAGTCACTTGGAGAGGCTGCACCACCGCCTGCATGAGGAGCAGGAACGTCGACGACAGGAACAGCAGGGCTCTTCTTTCTCGCTCTAGCAGGAGATAGAGTCTGTGAGGAGCTACTCCCCCGTGCTTCCTCTGGAGGCGCCCCCTGCACCACCACTGGGCACCCCATCCCCTGGAGTAGCTGCTGGAGGAGACCCAGACGATGGAGGTGGCGACGACAACTCGAGCCACGACACCGACTTTTCTGCTGACCAGGAGCCGGAAGGATGGGTTGCTCGACCCATCACTCGCGACGCTGCTCGCGGGTGTCACTTCCACGATGCGCTCGACACCCTGCTACGTCGGGCACTTAACCGACGTACTTGGTCTATTGAGTATCGCTGTGTGGTCTACCAGCATAGTCGCGGGGTCTACCCGGACCGCTGGGAGGCGACCTGCTTGGTGCGCCGTCCGGAGAATAGTCTCCAGTGTGTGGAGGTCTGCTCAGAGCACTATTCCATCTCTGAGCGGGACTCAGCTGAGGCGGCCATGCAAGATGCCGCCCGGCGTGCACTTTCGCACTACTGCTCAGTGCTCGGCGGGGTAGCTGACGGTCTCAACCTGAAGTATTACCCCCGCCGTCCATCTGGCAGCACAGGAGGCGTGATTGGTTCACCTGTTGGTGAGGACAATCCTAGGTTGAGCAGCACAGTCAACCTAGCCGCCGTGCTAAACACGGAGCTAGACCATGCATTAGATGAGCTGAGTAGGGCTCGTGCTGAGATCGCCCAGCTGTGGGCTGAGCACGCGGAGCGTCGTCACCTGGACGATGGTTCCCCCGCTCCCATCGGGACTCTGCACCTGTACCGCTCACATGGGCGTGGACACCAGCCTTATGGCAATCTCGACTGCAAGACCAAGATAAATCTAGAACCATAGATCATCAGAGTCGGATCTTGTAATTAATACGAAATATATACGTAGAAGCTACAGTCTTAGCGTTGGTCTCGCTCTTAGTTAGTCTTAGTTAGACAGGGTAGTTTGCTATATCCTGTGCATTTATGTTTGTCATGATGAACTATGTTTGATTTGGATCTTTGTAATGACTGTCACCAGAATGTGGGTATCCTCTGCATTTGGGTTTATCCGTTATATGTTAAAGGAGTTAGCTATCTAGTTGGGAAGCCTTTTATTCCACTTTCCTCTTTATCTGAGAAGCTGTGTGGTCTGTGTTAGAGATCAGTGAAGATGCTCATCTGTTCAGTGTTATGGAGAATTCTATACTCTTTTCTTATGCTGCAAGATCAATTCTGATATGTGGTTGCATTCTGCAGATGTCAGAGAACAGGCGCAGAGGAGGAAGGCGTGCTCAGCAGGAGCAAGCCGCTCAGCAGGAGGAGGCACCCCAGCAACAGCAATTGCCGCCCCCGCCCCCGATGTCCATTGAGCAGATGTTCCTGATGCAGACTCAGGCAGTTCAAGCCATCGGTCAGACTCTGGCCGCCATTCAGCAGCAGCAGGCACCACATCAGCCTTAGATGCCCCAGATGCCCAGGGACAAGCGTGCTGAATTCATGAGAGGTCATCCCCCAACGTTTGCTCACTCTTCTGACCCCATGGATGCTGAAGACTGTCTATGCACTGTGGAGTGGGAGTTGCATACCGCTCAGTGTGATGACAGGGAGAAAGTCCTGTATGGTCCTCGTCTGTTGAGAGGAGCAGCTCAGTCTTGGTGGGAGTCTTATCTCGCCACCCATGCCAACCCCGACACCATCACCTGGGAAGAGTTCAGAGGTAGCTTTCGTCAGTACTATGTTCCTGCAGGTCTGATGACAGTGAAGGAGGAGTTCCTGGCCCTCAAGCAAGGGTCATCGTCTGTCAATGAGTACCAGGACAGGTTTCTGCAACTGTCTCGCTATGCTCCTGAAGATGTCAACACCGACGCCAAGAGACAGTATCGCTTACTGAGAGGCTTGGTTGACCCTCTACAGTATCAGCTGATGAATCATACCTTCCTGATGTTCCAACACCTGATTGACAGAGCAATCATGACAGAGAGGAAGTGTAAGGAGATGGAGGATCGCAAGCGCAAGATCAGTGGACCCCAGCCTGGAAGCAGCAATCGTCCTCGTTTCTCAAGCAATCAACCTCAGCAGTTCAGGCCGAACCAGCGTCCACCTCAGCATCAGCAGTTTCAAAGGTAGTATCCTCAGCACCAGTATCAGAATCGTCAGAACAATCAGTCAGGAGGAGGTCAGTTTCAGAGACAGAATCAACAGGCACCTCGTCTTCCTGCCCTAGCAAACCAGCAGAACAATCAGGCAGCACCAGCTCAGGTTGGAAACAGAGCATGTTTCCACTATGGAGAGCAAGGCCATTGGGTGATGCAATGTCCGAAGAAGGCAGCCCGGCAGCAGTCAGGTCCCAATGCCCCAGCAAAGCAGAATGTGTCTCAGCCTGGAGCAGGCAACCACTCTGAACCGCGCTATAATCATGGGAGACTGAACCACTTGGAGGCTGAAGCAGTTCAGGAGACCCCCGGCATGATAGTAGGTATGTTCCCAGTCGACTCCCATATTGCATAAGTGTTATTTGATACTGGAGCAACGCATTAATTCGTTACTGCATCATGGGTAAAAGCACATAATCTTCCAATAACTACCATGTCAACCCCCATTCAAATTGACTCGGCCGGTGGTAGAATTCGAGCTGATAGCATTTGTTTGAATGTAAGTGTGAAAATAAGGGGATATCGTTTCCCACTAACCTTATAGTAATGGGTACTCAGGGAATAGATGTCATCCTAGGGATGAATTGGCTAGATAAGTATCAGGCAGTTATCAGTTGTGATAAAAGGACAATCAAGTTGGTGTCCCCACTAGGAGAGGAAGTGGTGACCGAATTAGTCCCGCCTGAGCCGAAGAAAGGAAGTTGTTATCAGATGGCTGTTGATAGCAGTGAAGCAGACCCAATTGAGAGTATCAAGGTTGTGTCCGAGTTCCCAGACGTGTTTGCAAAGGACTTACCAGGTATGCCACCAGAGCGTAAGGTTGAGTTTGCTATAGAGCTTCTTCCTGGAACCGCCCCCATCTTTAAGAGAGATTACAGAATATCCGGACCAAAGTTGGTTGAACTTAAGAAGCAGATTGATGAGCTGTCAGAGAAAGGTTACATTCGACCAAGCACCTCGCCTTGGGCCGCCCCTGTCCTATTTGTGGAAAAGAAAGATGGCACAAAAAGGATGTGTATCGATTATCGAGCTCTAAATGAGGTCACCATCAAGAACAAGTACCCTTTGCCCAGAATAGAAGATCTGTTCGACCAGTTGAGAGGAGCCAGTGTGTTCTCCAAGATAGATCTGAGGTCAGGTTATCATCAGCTCAGGATTCGACCTTCGGACATTCCGAAGACGGCATTCATTACCAAGTATGGGTTGTATGAGTTCACGGTGATGTCTTTTGGTCTAACAAATGCACCAGCCTTCTTTATGAATCTGATGAACAGTGTATTCATGGATTATCTTAACAAGTTTATGGTGGTAGTCATCGATGACATTCTGATATATTCTCGAAGCGAAGAAGAGCATGCGGATCATTTGAAGATGGTATTGTAGAGATTGCGAGAGCACCAGTTGTATGCAAAATTGAGCAAGTGCGAGTTCTGGATCGGTGAAGTCCTGTTCTTGGGTCAAATAATCAACAAAGAAGGATTGGCTGTGGATCCGAAGAAGGTGACAGACATTCTGAACTAGAAAGCGCCAACAGATACTCGAGGAATCAAGAGCTTCTTTGGAATGGCCGGATACTATCAGCGATTCATTGAAGGGTTTTCGAAGATTGCAAAACCAATGAGAGCGTTGCTAGGAAACAAGGTCGAGTTCAAGTGGACCCAGAAATGTCAAGAGGCTTTTGAAGCGCTGAAAGAAAAGTTGACTACAGCGCCTATCTTAGTCTTGCCTGATGTGCACAAGCCCTTCTTGGTGTATTGCGATGCTTGCTACACTGGTTTGGAATGCGTATTGATGCAAGAGGGAAGAGTTGTGGCTTACTCGTCCCGACAGCTGAAGGTTCATGAGAAGAATTACCCAATCCACGACCTAGAGTTGGCAGCAGTGGTTCACGCATTGAAGACATGGAGGCACTATCTGTATGGACAGAAATGTGATGTTTACACAGACCACAAGAGTCTGAAGTACATATTCACTCAGTTAGAGCTGAATATGAGGCAACGAAGATGGTTAGAGCTGATCAAAGACTATGAGTTGGAGATTCACTACCATCCAGGCAAAGCGAACGTAGTGGCAGATGCTTTGAGCAGGAAGAGTCAAGTCAATCTGATGGTCGCTCGTCCGATGCCTTATGAGTTGGCCAAAGAGTTTGACATGTTGAGTCTCGGATTTCTAAACAACACGCGAGGAGTCACAATTAAGTTGGAACCTACCCTGGAGCGGGAAATCAAAGAAGCACAGAAGAATGATGAGAAGATCAGCGAGATCCGGCGACTGATTCTAGATGGCAGAGGCAAAGATTTTCAGGAAGATGCAGAAGGTGTGATATGGTTCAAAGACCGCTTGTGTGTTCCCAATGTCCAATCTATTCAGGAGTTAATCCTCAAGGAAGCTAATGAGACAGCCTATTCGATTCACCCTGGTAGTGAGAAGATGTATCAGGATCTGAAGAAGAAATTCTGGTGGTACGGAATGAAGAGAGAAATCGTAGAGCATGTGGCTATGTGTGATAGTTGTCGGTGGATCAAGGCAGAGCATCAGAGACCAGCTGGATTGTTGCAACCGTTGCAAATCCCTCAGTGGAAATGGATGAAATCAGCATGGATTTCATAGTCGGATTGCCTCGCACTCGAGCCGGCTACGATTCCATTTGGGTAGTAGTGGACCACTTAACCAAGTTAGCCCACTTCATACCTGTCAAGACCAACTACAGCAGTGTAGTATTGGCAGAGTTGTACATGTCTCGGATCGTTTGTCTTCATGGTGTGCCGAAGAAGATAGTGTCAGACAGAGGAACGCCGTTCACCTCTCATTTCTGGCAGCAGTTGCATGAAGCCTTGGGCACACATCTGAATTTTAGTTCAGCTTATCATCCGCAGACAGATGGTCAGACCGAAAGGACCAATACATGTTGAGAGCATGTGCGTTGCAAGACCAGTCCGGATGGGACAAGCGATTGCCTTAGGCAGAGTTCTCCTATAACAACAGTTACCAGGCCAGCTTGAAGATGTCACCATTTCAAGCGCTCTATGGAAGGAGTTGTAGAACTCCGTTGCAATGGTATCAGCCTGGGGAAAAGCAAGTGTTCGGGCCAGACATTTTGCTTGAAGCTGAAGAGAACATCAACATGGTCCGAGAGAATCTGAAGATAGCGCAATCAAGGCAGCGAAGCTATGCAGACACAAGAAGAAGAGAGCTGAGTTTTGAGGTTGGAGACTTCGTCTATCTGAAAGTGTCACCGATCAGAGGAGTCAGAAGGTTCGGAGTCAAAGGCAAGCTAGCACCCCGCTACATTGGCCCGTATCAGATTCTCGCAAGGCGTGGAGAAGTGGCCTACCAGCTCAGTCTGCCAGAGAATTTGTCCGCAGTGCATAATGTCTTTCACGTGTCTCAGTTGAAGAAGTGTCTACGTGTGCCGGAAGAGCAGTTGCCAGTTGAAGGTCTGGAGGTCCAGGAAGACTTGACCTACACAGAGAAACCAACGCAAATCCTTGAGACTGCAAACAGAGTCACCCGAAGGAAGACCATCAGAATGTGTAAAGTCAGATGGAATCACCACTCTGAGGAAGAAGCAACCTGGGAGCATGAAGATGATCTGGTGGCCAAATACCCTGAGCTCTTTGCTAGCCAGCCCTGAATCTCGAGGGCGAGATTCTTTTAAGGGGGATAGGTTTGTAACGCCCCGAATTTTGGAGTTGAATTTTTTCTTTTCTTCACTCGCCAAATTCGGGCGTTACCCTTTCCTTTTTCCTTTTCCCCTCGCTAAGCCTTGATCTTTTCCAAAGTTATAGCGGGATTCGGCTTGAGATCCCGTGTAAAGTAAAACCCTAAAATACTTTATTTTGTTTGCTGCACCATGCCGAACCATGCATTTATTCTGGTTGGTTGAAATTGTGAAAGCATTCATCTAGAAAATGGATTTCAGAAAAAGGAAAAACCTTTTTCTTTTCTCCCCCCATCTCTTCCCCTTTTTGGTCCAGCCCCCCCCCCCCCCCCCCCCGTGCGGCCCAGCTGGCCAGCCGGCCTTTCTCTCCCCCCTCTCTCCTTTCCCCGCTATGGGCCCCGCGGCGGCCCAGCCTCCCCGCCGCCCCCCGCTCCCCACGTCGCGCCCACCGCGCGTGCGTTTGGAAAACCGCCCCCCCCCCGCGTGGGCCCCACCCGTCAGCTCCCCCCTCCCCAAACCCCTCTCTCTTCCCTTGCTCGCCCCCGCTCCCCTGCCCGAGTCGCCCGCGCCCCTGCTCGGCTCGCCGCCGAACCACCCGTCGCCGGTCTCCCTCCCCCGCGCGGTAAGCCCCTCCCCTCTCCTCCCTCTCTCCTGCGCTCGCTGGCCCGCCCGTTCCCGCGGCGGCCCCGCCCTCGGAGCTCGCGGCCATGGCGCGGAGTCCCGGCGCGGTCCCGCCCGCCCCGACGTCCCGGCGCGACCCCCCCCCCCCTCGGCGCTCGAGCGCCCTGCCCGTCCCCGCCGCCCGTCCTGCCCGACGAGCCCCCTCGCGCGAGCCCGCGAGCTCGGCCCCGGCCATGGCGGCTCGCCGTGGCGCGCGGCCCGGCCTCGCCCCGCCTGGCGCGCTCCCCTCCCCGTGGCCCGGCGGCGTCCCCGCCCCCCTCTCTCACCCGTGCCCGGTGCGCGGCCATGGCGGCGCGGCGCCAGTGCCCGGCCCCGGCTCGCCGGCGCGCGGCCGTGGCATCCCCGCCCCCGTCGCCCCCGCGCAGCCCGGCCGCGGCGGCCCCGCCCTCGCCGTGGTGCGCGGCCCGGCCTCGCCCCGCCCGGTGCGGCACCCTCCCCGGCGCGGCTCCCTGCCCGGCGCGGCGTGCTCGCCCGCCTGTCCCCGGCGTGGCCTCGGCGGTGCGCGCGGAGCCCCGGCGCGGCCCGTGCACGCATGGTGCCCCCGACGAGCTCACCGCACCCGCGGCTCAAGGCCGTGGCGCTCGGCCCGGCGTCCTCGGCTCGCCCGCCCCTGCGCAGCATGGCCCCGGCCCGGCGCGGCTTCGGCTCGCGTGATCGTGGTGCCTCTGCGTAGCGCGGCTCGGCCCTGGCGTGTGCGCGACCCGTTCGCGACGCGTCAGCGCGGCCTTGCGCGTGCGTGCTCGCATGGTGCACAGTGTTTTGGCACGGCTCGGCGTGCCCTTGACGCGCTTGTCTACCCCCCTGGACGCGCCCGTCTACCCCCCCCCCCCCCCGTGTGTACTCCATGTGTAGTGATCGCGTTATTTAAATAATGAATGGAAACTCAAGTTGGAAATTGGTTACGTTAGTTAATTCATGTAGTTAATCATCTACCTTATTTAATGTTGATCAATTGAAAATGGTTATGATTCTATTAGTGCATGTGACTAATCCTTGTTATTGGAACTAAGCGGAACTAGAGCGCGTAATGGCTAGTTATGCGTCTACCCGTAATACGCCTTGAGTGTAGCTTTAACCACTGCGAGACCTTTCTTCTCTAACCATGGCATATGCAATATCGTATGTGATACTCTATGCATATTTACTTTATTTGTTCTCTTGTAATGGTGTAATGTTTGTTTCCTAATTCGAATGGATGGATGCATGTATGCTTGCGCTCGCATAGAGAACGATCCGGTTGAGGAGCCCGAAGAACTCGCAGGAGAAGCCCCTGAGCAGCAGTCGGTTGGTGGAGGCAAGTGTCCCTTGACCTATCTCTGTCCTATACATTCTTTGATTCACCTCCCGCATTACACATTTATACCTAAGGATTGACTAGCTTCTGTTATCCATGTCCTTGTTTACCTATTTGGGTTGGATTATTATTACTTAGTCTTATGCTATTGCTCAACTCTAATCAATGAACATGATGAGAATTATCAATGATACGCTGTTTTCCCTTCTTTTATTATGATGTTATACTTGTGGTCTTCAAGGGGGCTGGAGCGGTTTCTCGAGTGCCTCTCCGTAAGGACCTGTTCTGGATGACAGCCCGGGAAAACAGTGCAACCATGAGGGGTGGAATGAGGTGCCCTTAGCTGAATAATTAGAGGATCTGGGGTGTAGTTCGCTTCGCCGTCGTGCCGTCAATGGGGCTCGGTGTATGCGGCTCGCTCTGCCAAGGTTGATTTGTCCCTTGGGGAGGAGTGTGGTACATTTAGGAAACCTAACGGGCGGCTACAGCCCCGGGGAATCTTTGTAAAGGCTACGTAGTGAGACCCTGCCTACTCACCTTGGGAGTGTTCAAGGGTCCGTACAACCCGAGGCAAAAAGGGAATCACGACTCATGGGTAAAGTGTGCAACCTCTGCAGAGTGTTTGAAAACTGATATATCAGCCGTGCTCACGGTTATGAGCGGCCAAGGGAGCTCCAGTGATTAGTGATACTTGATCAGAGATGTTCGGATTGCAGGTGACAATGAGACTGATGGTTCTTGGTTTTGACTCTGGTAATGGTAAGTGGTACTCTTTCCGTTTGGAAAGGAGTACGTTTGGGTAATAACGTGGGTTAACTCTAAAACTTGGCTTTCTCTACTAGTAATAGTAATCTGACCAACTAAAAGCAACTGCTTGACTTACCCCCACATAAAGCTAGTCCACTACAGCCAAACAGGACACTTGCTGAGTATGTTGATGTGTACTCACCCTTGCTCTACACACCAAACCCCCCCTTCCCCAGGTTGTCAGCATTGCAACCACTGCTCAGGAGAAGATGAAGCCGTGGAAGGAGACTTCCAGGAGTTTCAAGACTACGACGAGTTCTAGGCATGGGTTAGCGGCAACCCCCAGTCGGCTGCCTGTGAAGGCCGTGTTTATCTACGTTTCGTTTTCGCACTTTGATTTATTGTAAAGACTATGTGGATGTCTCAGACATATGATGTAATCGACTATTATTTCCCTTTTTAATACTATTTGAGCACTATGTGATGATGTCCATGTTATGTAACTGATGTGTACGTGAATTGCTGATCCTGGCACGTACATGGTTCGCATTCGGTTTGCCTTCTAAAACCGGGTGTGACATAAGTGGTATCGAAGCCATGCTGACTGTAGGACCGCTAACCTAGAGTAGAATGGTCATTCTAAGGATTATAGACCTCTGTCCATGCCTTGACTTTGGCATCCCTTCAAAAGTTGGTCATATCGACCAAAACTATGTTCTACTATATATATTATACCTTGCTGAAAATTGTGTTTTATTCTAATCCTTCATTTATTTATGGTTCATTACTTGCTGTTCATACTAGTTCTGTTCTCACTCTTTTGCTTGCGGTGTCTTTTGTAGATGGCTCGTCTTAGACACACCGCACGGAAGTCTGTCATCCCCTTCTTACCCTCTCGTCTCGCGGAGCGTCCGCTTCGCCGTCCCGTGGCCGGTCAGTCCAGTCACTTGGAGAGGCTGCACCACCACCTGCATGAGGAGCAGGAACATCGACGACAGGAACAGCAGGGCTCTTCTTTCTCGCTCCAGCAGGAGATAGAGTTTGTGAGGAGCTGCTCCCCCGTGCTTCCTCTGGAGGCGCCCCTTGCACCACCACTGGGCGCCCCAGCCCCTGTAGTAGATGCTGGAGGAGACCCAGACGACGGAGGTGGCGACGACAGCTCGAGCCACGACACCTTCTTTTCTGCTGACCAGGAGCCGGAAGGATGGGTTGCTCGACCCATCACTCGCGACGCTGCTCGCGGGTGTCACTTCCACGATGCGCTCGACACCCTGCTACGTCGGGCACTTAACCGACGTACTTGGTCTATCGAGTATCGCTGTGTGGTCTACCAGCATAGTCGCGGGGTCTACCCGGACCGCTGGGAGGTGACCTGCTTGGTGCGCCGTCCGGAGAACAGTCTCCAGGGTGCGGAGGTCTGCTCAGAGCACTATTCCATCTCTGAGCGGGACTCAGCTGAGGCGGCCATGCAAGATGCCACATGGCGTGCGCTTTCGCACTACTGCTCAGTGCTCGGCGGGGTAGCTGACGGTCTCAACCTGAAGTATTACCTCTGCCATCCATCTGGCAGCACAGGAGGCATGATTGTTTCACCTGTTGGTGAGGACAATCCTAGGTTGAGCAGCACAGTCAACCTAGCTGCCGTGCTAAACACGAAGCTGGACCATGCATTAGATGAGCTGAGTAGGGCTCGTGCTGAGATTGCCCAGCTGCGGGCTGAGCGTGCGGAGCGTCGTCACCTGGACGATGGTTCCCCCGCTCCCATCAGGACTCAGCACCCATACCGCTCACCTCGGCGTGGACACCAGCCTTATGGAAATCCCGACTACAAGACCAAGATAAATCTAGAACCATAGATCGTCAGAGTCAGATCTTGTAACTAATACGAAATATATACGTAGAAGCTACAGTCTTAGCGTTGGTCCCACTCTTAGTTAGTCTTAGTTATACAGGGTAGTTTGCTATATCCTGTGCATTTATGTTTGTCATGATGAACTATGTTTGATTTGGATCTTTGTAATGACTGTCACCAGAATGTGGGTATCTCCTGCATTTGGGTTTATCCGTTATATGTTAAAGGAGTTAGCTATCTAGTTGGGAAGCCTTTTATTCCACTTTCCTCTTTATCTGAGAAGCTGTGTGGTCTGTGTTGGAGATCAGTGAAGATGCTCATCTGTTCAGTGTTATGGAGAATTCTATACTCTTTTCTTATGCTGCAAGATCAGTTCTGATGTGTGGTTGCATTCTGCAGATGTCAGAGAACAGGCGCAGAGGAGGAAGGCGTGCTCAGCAGGAGCAAGCCGCTCAGCAGGAGGAGGCACCCTAGCAACAACAACTGCTGCCCCCGCCCCTGATGTCCATCGAGCAGATGTTCCTGATGCAGACTCAGGCAGTTCAAGCCATCGGTGAGACTCTTGCCACCATTCAGCAGCAGCAGCAGGCACCACCTCAGCCTCAGATGCCCCAGATGCCCAGGGACAAGCATGCTGAATTCATGAGAGATCATCCCCCAACGTTTGCTCACTCTTCTGACCCCATGGATGCTGAAGACTGGCTACGCACTGTGGAGCGGGAGTTGCATACCGCTCAGTGTGATGACAGGGAGAAAGTCCTGTATGGTCCTCGTCTGTTGAGAGGAGCAGCTCAGTCATGGTGGGAGTCTTATCTCAACACCCATGCCAACCCCGACACCATCACCTGGGAAGAGTTCAGAGGTAGCTTTCGTCAGTACCATGTTCCTACAGGTCTGATGACAGTGAAGAAGGAGGAGTTCCTGGCCCTCAAGCAAGGGCCATCGTCTGCCAGTGAGTACTGGGACAGGTTTCAGAGGCAGAATCAGCAGACACCTCGTCTTCCTGCCCTAGCAAACCAGCAGAACAATCAGGCAGCACCAGCTCAGGTTGGAAACAGAGCATGTTTCCACTGTGGAGAGCAAGGCCATTGGGTGATGCAATGTCCGAAGAAGGCAGCCCGGCAGCAGTCAGGTCCCAATGCCCCAGCAAAGCAGAATGTGTCTCAGCCTGGAGCAGGCAACCGCTCTCAACTGCGCTATAATCATGGGAGACTGAACCACTTGCAGGCTGAAGCAGTTCAGGAGACCCTCGGCATGATAGTAGGTATGTTCCCAGTCGACTCCCATATTGCAGAAGTGTTATTTGATACTGGAGCAACACATTCATTCGTTACTGCATCATGGGTAAAAGCACATAATCTTCCAATAACTACCATGTCAACCCCCATTCAAATTGACTCAGCCGGTGGTAGAATTCGAGCCGATAGAATTTGTTTGAATGTAAGTGTGGAAATAAGGGGGATAGCGTTTCCCACTAACCTTATAGTAATGGGTACTCAGGGAATAGATGTCATCCTAGGGATGAATTGGCTAGATAAGTATCAGGCAGTTATCAGTTGTGATAAGAGGACAATCAAGTTGGTGTCCCCACTAGGAGAGGAAGTGGTGACCGAATTAGTCCCGCCTGAGCCGAAGAAAGGAAGTTGTTATCAGATGGCTGTTGATAGCAGTGAAGCAGACCCAATTGAGAGTATCAAGGTTGTGTCCGAGTTCCCATACGTGTTTCCAAAGGACTTACCAGGTATGCCACCAGAGCGGAAGGTTGAGTTTGCTATAGAGCTTCTTCCTAGAACCGCCCCCATCTTTAAGAGAGATTACAGAATATCCGGACCAGAGTTGGTTGAACTTAAGAAGCAGATTGATGAGCTATCAGAGAAAGGTTACATTCGGCCAAGCACCTCGCCTTGGGCCGCCCCTGTCCTATTTGTGGAAAAGAAAGATGGCACCAAAAGGATGTGTATCGATTATCGAGCTCTGAATGAGGTCACCATCAAGAACAAGTACCCTTTGCCCAGAATAGAAGATCTGTTCGACTAGTTGAGAGGAGCCAGTGTGTTCTCAGAGATAGATCTGAGGTCAGGTTATCATCAGCTCAGGATTCGACCTTCAGACATTCCGAAGACGGCATTCATTACCAAGTATGGGTTGTATGAGTTCACGGTGATGTGTTTCGGTCTAACAAATGCACCAGCCTTCTTTATGAATCTGATGAATAGTGTATTCATGGATTATCTTAACAAGTTTATGGTGGTAGTCATCGATGACATTCTGATATATTCTCGAAGCGAAGAAGAGCATGCGGATCATTTGAAGATGGTATTGCAGAGATTGCGAGAGCACCAGTTGTATGCAAAATTGAGCAAGTGCGAGTTCTGGATCAGTGAAGTCCTGTTCTTGGGTCACATAATTAACAAAGAAGTATTGGTTGTGGATCCGAAGAAGGTGACAGACATTCTGAACTGGAAAGCGCCAAAAGATGCTCGAGGAATCAAGAGCTTCATTGGAATGGCCGGATACTATCAGTGATTCATTGAAGGGTTTTTGAAGATTGCGAAACCAATGACAACGTTGCTAGGCTACAAGGTCGAGTTCAAGTGGGCCCAGAAATGTCAAGAGGCTTTTGAAGCGCTGAAAGAAAAGTTGACTACAACGCCTGTCTTAGTCTTGCCTGATGTGCACAAGCCCTTCTCAGTGTATTGCGATGCTTGCTACACTGGTTTGGGATGCGTATTGATGCAAGAGGGAAGAGTTGTGGCTTACTCGTCCCGACAGCTGAAGGTTCATGAGAAGAATTACCCAATCCATGACCTAGAATTGGCAGCAGTGGTTCACGCATTAAAGACATGAAGGCACTATCTGTATGGACAGAAATGTGATGTTTACACAGACCACAAGAGTCTGAAGTACATATTCACTCAGTCAGAGCTGAATATGAGGCAACGAAGATGGTTAGAGCTGATCAAAGACTATGAGTTGGAGATTCACTACCATCACAACAACACTGTAGATCATTTTCGGTGGCCAGGGTTATTTTCGGCGGCTGAGCCCTGGCCGCCGAAAATTATACGTTATTTCCGGCGGTCCGAGCTGGCCGCCGAAAATAGCACTAATTTCGGCGGTCTATGAGGTAGCCGCCGAAAATAGCACTAATTTCGGCGGCTACCTGTCTCGGCCGCCGAAAATTAAACATTAAAAACCGCGTGCGCGTCTCCTCCTCTGTTCTCTATCTTTCTCTCTCTCGCTCGATCCCGCACTCGGCCGTTCGTCCGCCGCCGTCGCCGCCAGCCCCTGCCGCGTGCCCGACGGTCGCCCCTCGCCGGCCGCCCCGCCGCGCCGTGGACGCCGGCCGGCCGACCCCGCCCTCGGCCCCCGCCGGCCGACCGAGCACGCGGTCCGCCCTCGTCGGCCACCGCCCCCGCCGCGCCGTGGACGACCGCCGACCGCCCCCGCCATCTGCCCCCGCCAGCCGCCTGCGGTCCGCCCTCGCCGGCCACCCCCGTCGTGTTGTGTGGACGTCCGGCCGCACAGCAGCGCCGCCGGCCCGCCCACAGCCAAGTCGCACTGCCCGCGCTGCTCACAGCCACGCCGCCCCCGCTTCACCGACGCGCCGCACGCAAGCCGGGACGCTCGGATCGACCTCGGCTCCATTAAGGTATTTTTTGTCTATTTTATTTCTTATTTTCGACGGTCTTTTATTTAATTGTCGTCGAAATTAGTATATCGTTGTAATTGTGTTTGTTGATTAGTGCATTTGATTAATACTATTGTTTAGTATATTTTTGAAATTATATTGTGTATTTTTTGCCATATTTTATTGTATAATATGTGGTTTATTAATGTATTAGTGGTTTATATATATATATGTGTTTGTTGATTAGTATTATATGTGGTTTATGTCGTTTAGGAAAGACATATGTACGTGGTATATGTGGTTCATTCTTATATTGTTTAGTGGCAGCGAGGTCATGCTGCCGAATTTTTTTGGTCCTACTAGCTTGCTGTGGGTTTAGAACCTATTCTTGCCTATACATATATATAGGACCGAAACCATTAACGTAGTTGAATAATGTTTTCACGATATGGTTTGGTTTAACAGTCTCAGGCATGGCTGAAGATCGTGCATGGATGTACAATGGCTGGAGTAGAAATGGACGTCATTCTGATGAGTGGGTAGCCAAGACCAAATATTTTGTGGACCATGTATTCGCCTTGTCCTTAACCGGCACTGTCAGATGCCCTTGTAGGCGGCACGAAAACAATATATTTCTTAATAAGGAAAGAGTTAGCCTAGATCTTTGTCAGTTTGGATTTATGCCCGGATATGAGGTGTGGGAACATCATGGTGAGGTAGTACCCAACCGGAATGTAGAAGAGGAGGAGAACAATGATTGGGCTGGCGATGATGCGATGCATGAGATGCTAGATTCGCTACGTCCAGAATTCAACCTAAGCTCCGAGGATCCTGCCACACCAGAGGTTTCCAGATTTTTTAAACTACTAAAAGACTCTGAAGAGTCGTTGCATGAACACACAGATGTGAGTATACTCGCTTTTGTGACTCGGCTCATGGCCATTAAGTCCAAGTACTTTTTCTCGAACAATTGTTACAATGAGATTTTAAAGTTATTAGGAGATGTGCTCCCAAAGCCCAATAAGTTGCCTAAAGACATGTACCAATCAAAGACAATTATCAAAGGTCTCGGTATGGATTATGAGAAGATTGATGTGTGCAAAAATAATTGTATGCTTTTCATGAAGGAGCATGCGGAAGAGAAAAAATGTCTGAAATGTGGACAATCTAGATTTGTGGAAGTTGTTAATGACGAGGGTGAGAAGGTGATGACAGATGTTGCACATAAGCAGCTCTGCTACTTGCCACTAACTCCTCGAGTGAAACGGATGTTTCTATCTAAAAAACCGCTATGCACATGCGATGGCACAAAGAAGGTGTCCGTGATAACGATGACCTAATCGTGCACCCTTCAGATGGGGATGCATGGAAGGCTCTCGACACGTTTGATCCCAAGTTTGCAGCTGATCCGAGGAATGTTCGAATCGGCCTTGCGACCGATGGCTTCACACCTTTTGGTCAAATGGCATCATCATACTCATGTTGGCCCGTCTTTGTTATTCCATACAACCTTCCACCTTCTCTTTGTATGAAATATGAATTTATATTTCTTTGCTTAATCATTCCTGGCCCAGACTATCCTGGAAAGAACCTCAATGTCATGTTAAAACCCTTGATTGAAGAGTTGAAGGAGCTTTGGAAAGGTGTTGAAGCATACGATGTTTTTACAAAACAGATATTCAAACTTCGAGTTGCGTATTTGTGGTCGGTGCATGACTTCATGGCGTATGCTATTTTTACCGGTTGGAGTACACATGGTAGATTGACATGTCCATATTGCGGTTCAGATACAGATTGCTTCCGTCTTGCTCATGGTGGAAATATCACTTACTTCGATTGTCATCGACGCTGGTTGCCCAGGAAACACCCCTTTAGGAGCGATAAGAAAAACTTTATAAAGAACACTGTGGTCACCAAAGGTCCGCCTAAACGTCTTAACGCGGCAGAAATATATGCTCAGCTGAACAACCTTATCCTAAATGAAAAGGGGGAAAAGTACGAAGGATTCGGAGTGGACCACAACTGGACACATATATGTGGTCTCTGGGAGCTCCCTTATATGTCGTCATTGATTCTTGTGCACAACATTGATGTCATGCACCAAGAAAGTAATGTTGCTGAAGCCCTCATACACACCTGCATGCATTTTGACAAAACAAAGGACAATCTGAAAGCTCGAAGAGATCTAGCAATGCTTTGTGACCGACCAACCCAAGTGCTCAATGACAACGGTAAGCCGCCACGTGCCTTGTTCTGTCTTACCTCTAAAGACAAGATCGAGGTAATGAGATGGATGAAAAAAATTAAATTTCCCGATGGTTATGTTGCGGGCTTGAAAAGAGCTGTGAATTTGAAAACGGGAAAACTAACTGGGTTAAAGAGCCATGACTTCTATATATTAATGGAGAGGATTATCCCTGTCATGTTTCGTGGTTATATGCCCGACGCCATGTGGCAAGCAATAGCTGAGCTAAGTTATTTCTACAGGCAGATCTGTGCCAAAGAAATAAGTAAAAATATGATGGAGAAGTTGGAGAAACAAATACCAGTGTTGTTATGCAAGCTAGAAAAAATATTCCCACCTGGATTCTTCAATCCGATGGAGCATCTACTTATTCACATTCCATATGAGGCAAAGGTTGGTGGACCTGTACAATATAGGTGGATGTATCACATTGAACGTGCACTCAAAAACCTGCGAGGCATGGTTCGAAATAAGGCTAGAGTAGAAGGACGCATCGCTGAAGCTTTTTTGCTAAAGGAGGTTTCATACTTCACGAGTGTGTATTTCGCAGAGGAACATAATGTCTATGCTGCTACCATGTGATACAATGTCGATGAGGAACCTCCTGTCAGTGATATCAACATTTTCCAATGGAGAGGCACAAGTACTAGTAAGGGCACGTTCTACCACCTTAGCATGGATGAAAGAATGTCCGCATTGCTATACATGTACTCTAATATGGAAGAGATGGAGCCATATTTCATGTAAGTCTTTATTTTACCCCTTAATTTCTTTACCAAAGGAGCCATATTTAATTACTTATTTGTCGTACAGTAAGTTCGACGAGGAAAATTGGACTTATTCCCATCAGCCTACAAGCAAACAACTAGATACTATGCGACGACATGGGAGGCAAGGAAGACCTAATTTTGTTGACTGGTTTTGTGAGCATGTAAACTCTTTATATTCCTTACTTTCATGTCATTTAGCCTTTTACGCGAGGTAGTCATTTTAACTGTATATTATTTGCAGTGCACAAAGACTCCTAACATACACGAGGACTTGAGACAACTATCTTATGGGACGGTCACTTGCAGAACATTTGGTCGATACGATGTGAATGGCTTTCGTTTTCGTTCAGACCAATTTGAAAAGTCTCGTCCTCGTGCAGCCACACGTAACACTGGAGTTCTGACTAGGGCACTCGATGCACTCGGTAGAGAAACTAATTATTATGGCATCATTCAAAACATCCTAGAGTTTAATTTTGCAGGGAACAAACCTTTGAAATTAGTATTCTTTCTATGTGATTGGTTTGACAGCACTAATGGGATTAGACAAAGTCAATATGGTATAACTGAAGTAAAGCACAAGGAACGACTTCGAGGCCATGATAATTTTATCCTTGCACACCAGTGCGAGCAGGTCTACTATATGTTGTACCCAAATTCGAAGTTTGAAGCATGGTGGGTAGTTCATAAGGTGAACCCTAGGGAACGTTTACATACTCCTTGCACTGCTGGTTATCAATTCGAAGACGAACAGGCCGATGATGTTTATCAAGAAGAAGAATTGCCAACTACTTTTACTATCGATGAGGGTGTTGCACTGAACTCACTAGTCGGAGACCGTAACGATGACACTACTGATGAGTGTGTTGCACCGAAACGAAAACGAAATCCAGGGAACAAAAAAGCCACATTGCGAGCTTTGGATCGAAGAAGACTCCTTGATCGTGATTCTGATGAATTTTGATGTGTAATGCAAAATTCCATATTATGTGATGTATTATTTGATTTTTTATTAGTTCACTTAATTTTATGGAGCTAATACATTTAATGTTTTTCTATTGAATATGATGAGTGGTAGGAAACCAAAGCGCACTGCTAGGGGGTTTCTTAATGCGGCTAGCAGGATACTCCCTGGTGCACGTTCCTTTTTCCAAGGGAGTTCTTCTAGCCAGAGCAGACAGGAGGCGTTGCTGAGACACGCTCGGCCAGAACTACGTGATACACCTATCGCTCTACAACGGAGTACCGATGTAAATGTTTATGTAATTGATCTTATCTGTCAGTCACTTATGTAATTGATCTTATGTAAATGTTTATGTAAATTTTTACGTGTCTCTATTTCATGTCCATAGGAAGAGGAGGACGACGAGGAGGAGGTGCAACACCATGAGGAGGAGGACGAGCAGGCCCATGAGGAGGAGGTGCAGGCCCATGCGGAGGAGGACGAGGTGGGCATAGAAGCTGAGGCGGATGACGATACCACCGAGGCTCCTGTCGTTCGACGAAGGGGCACTCGGAAGGGCCACTTTGTCCTACCTCCGTTAGCGCCTGCACAATCTGAAGCTCGAGTACTGATCATCCCGGTTGGTGATAGGTACTCACGTTTGGCCACTTTGTTCTTACTTATTTGTTTATTTTACACTATATATATATGACATGACTTTCTTGTTTTTTTGTCATGCAGCCAATGGGAAGACACGTCATTTGACGGTCGAGGTCACCATAGACAGGTTAATCAAGTCTTAGGTAACCTATGTCGTCTACATAACCCAGGAATTGTCACCGACCCGAAAGGTGTGGTGGTTCCTTGCACTAGCTGGTCGCACTTCGCACTAGCTCCACATGCTACATATGGAACAGCTCAAGGCGCCGTCAAGCACAACTTTTGGGTAATTTTTTCGAACTAACATTTATTAGTTGTTTCAACCTAACATTTATTCGTTGTTTTTGAACTAATTTTATTTTCGATGTTGGATAGAGACGCTATCGTGTGGAACCTGAGGCTCAAGAGCATGCAGACCGAGTATTAGAGAAAAATGCAAAGAAGGTGTGCAGGGATGCATTTTCCAATGCTCGTCTACAGGTTGTGAACGCGTACATGAAGCATCGAGGTCATTCTATCAACAACTTTCGACAATATTCAGATGTCTACTTGACTGTAGACCAGTACATGGAGGTAAAAATCTAATTTAACAGCTCATTCAGATGTGAATGTAATTTTGAGCTAACGCTTTATATGCAAGTAACTCTTCCATGGATGGAACACCGGTCGCAGGCTTACAAGGCTTTGTGTGAGATATGGGCTTCGCCCGAGTGGATTGAGAAGTCAAACAGAAATCGACATAGGCAGCGCCATCAGCAGGACGAGGACGATGATGAGGTCGTAGTCAACCATACCTATGGGGCTGATGGACACATTCGGTTGGCTAAGCGAATGGTGAGTATGTAGTATTCTGTTTTACTCAGAAATGAAACAGGATTGAACTCATATATTTGCAGGAGGCTCAAATTGGAGTTGTCCTGAGCCCAATCGATGTTTATAGGAGAGGGCATCGAGCGAAAAACAGTGAAATCTCCGATGAGCTGTGTAGTCAAGCGTTCGTTGAGCGTATGGTTAGTTGTTGTTATGATTAATATTTTCTTGTCATATAGCTATAAATTACATGTGTGCTGAACCTTCATATTGTATTGTAGGAGACATACGGGCAGGAGATGGTTAAGAAGTATGGAGAAGACTACGATTGGCTAGGAGCGCCTACCATCGACGCTGAAGTTGTGCATTCACTTGGAGGCAAGGCGCATGGACGGTATGAACTTGTGAATTGTTTTCAATAATATTGGAACTATGACCGAATAGCTAATTTTCTTGTTTTTCAAGATATTCTATGTTTACCAGTGTTATCGATTCGACGGAGTTGCGTTCTCGTGGCGGCTCTTCGTCACAGGCGGGCTGTGGTAGTAGCAGCCGTAGTTGCCGCTCTGTATCTAGCATGGAGGAAGCTATGAGGGAGCAGCAAGAAAAGTTTCGTGAAGAGCTGCGGCAACAACAAATGGCATTTCACCAACAGCAATCAGAGTACATGGCTGCTTACAACGCACAGGCGCAACAAGCAATGAACGTGAGTGTCTTATTTATTCTCAACACGCTCGATATTGACGATACCACCGAGGCTCCTGTCGTTCGACGAAGGGGCACTCGGAAGGGCCACTTTGTCCTACCTCCGTTAGCGCCTGCACAATCTGAAGCTCGAGTACTGATCATCCCGGTTGGTGATAGGTACTCACGTTTGGCCACTTTGTTCTTACTTATTTGTTTATTTTACACTATATATATATGACATGACTTTCTTGTTTTTTTGTCATGCAGCCAATGGGAAGACACGTCATTTGACGGTCGAGGTCACCATAGACAGGTTAATCAAGTCTTAGGTAACCTATGTCGTCTACATAACCCAGGAATTGTCACCGACCCGAAAGGTGTGGTGGTTCCTTGCACTAGCTGGTCGCACTTCGCACTAGCTCCACATGCTACATATGGAACAGCTCAAGGCGCCGTCAAGCACAACTTTTGGGTAATTTTTTCGAACTAACATTTATTAGTTGTTTCAACCTAACATTTATTCGTTGTTTTTGAACTAATTTTATTTTCGATGTTGGATAGAGACGCTATCGTGTGGAACCTGAGGCTCAAGAGCATGCAGACCGAGTATTAGAGAAAAATGCAAAGAAGGTGTGCAGGGATGCATTTTCCAATGCTCGTCTACAGGTTGTGAACGCGTACATGAAGCATCGAGGTCATTCTATCAACAACTTTCGACAATATTCAGATGTCTACTTGACTGTAGACCAGTACATGGAGGTAAAAATCTAATTTAACAGCTCATTCAGATGTGAATGTAATTTTGAGCTAACGCTTTATATGCAAGTAACTCTTCCATGGATGGAACACCGGTCGCAGGCTTACAAGGCTTTGTGTGAGATATGGGCTTCGCCCGAGTGGATTGAGAAGTCAAACAGAAATCGACATAGGCAGCGCCATCAGCAGGACGAGGACGATGATGAGGTCGTAGTCAACCATACCTATGGGGCTGATGGACACATTCGGTTGGCTAAGCGAATGGTGAGTATGTAGTATTCTGTTTTACTCAGAAATGAAACAGGATTGAACTCATATATTTGCAGGAGGCTCAAATTGGAGTTGTCCCGAGCCCAATCGATGTTTATAGGAGAGGGCATCGAGCGAAAAACAGTGAAATCTCCGATGAGCTGTGTAGTCAAGCGGTCGTTGAGCGTATGGTTAGTTGTTGTTATGATTAATATTTTCTTGTCATATAGCTATAAATTACATGTGTGCTGAACCTTCATATTGTATTGTAGGAGACATACGGGCAGGAGATGGTTAAGAAGTATGGAGAAGACTACGATTGGCTAGGAGCGCCTACCATCGACGCTGAAGTTGTGCATTCACTTGGAGGCAAGGCGCATGGACGGTATGAACTTGTGAATTGTTTTCAATAATATTGGAACTACGACCGAATAGCTAATTTTCTTGTTTTTCAAGATATTCTATGTTTACCAGTGTTATCGATTCGACGGAGTTGCGTTCTCGTGGCGGCTCTTCGTCACAGGCGGGCTGTGGTAGTAGCAGCCGTAGTTGCCGCTCTGTATCTAGCATGGAGGAAGCTATGAGGGAGCAGCAAGAAAAGTTTCGTGAAGAGCTGCGGCAACAACAAATGGCATTTCACCAACAGCAATCAGAGTACATGGCTGCTTACAACGCACAGGCGCAACAAGCAATGAACGTGAGTGTCTTATTTATTCTCAACACGCTCGATATTGGTTCTATAACTAATATATTATATTTGCAATAGTCTTGGTTTCCACAGCAGGCACAACAGCAACCATTTGTTTTCCCTCAATTTCAGCCACCGATGCCTCAGTGGGGATTACATGCTCCGCCACCTCCACCTCCACATCAGGTTATTCAATTTAGTTAAGACTTGTCGTTTGTATCAACCTAATTTCAAATCTTTACTAAACTTGATTTTGTAGGGATCCGGGGTCATGGGCCACAACACGCCACCACCGGTCATACCAGCACCAGGAGGAGCTTATGCAGGGGAGGGAGCTTATGCAGGAGAGGTCAGTTTGAGAAACAATTTGTTTGAATAGTCGTTATACATGTAACCAATGCCGTTATTAATGTCTTCTTTTTTCTTTAGGATCCAAACCCGTCACACGACTTCGTCAACCAGTTTTTGGCTTCTGGAGGTAGTGGACACAACTCCAACGACCCCGATATGTGATTAAGTTAGCTTTGTGCCGCACTGTGCGTTGTAATGAACTATTTGTGGATTTTATGTTTGTATGGACTATTTGTGGACTTTATATTTGTATGGACTCAAGTTTTATGTTGTGAACTCAAGTATGAATTTTCTATTATTGTATGAAATTTCTGTTATTGTATAAATTTTGTATGAAATTCTGTTATTTTTCGTATTTTTTCAATTTTTTTGCTCTGAAATTATTAATTTTTGGCGGCCTCCCTGGCCACCGAAAATAGGGATACTATTTTCGGCAGTGTTAATTTCCGGCAGCTGATTACGTGGCCGCCGAAAATTATTGGTTATTTTTGGCGGCCAGGGAGCGAGCCGCCGAAAATAAGCTGTTTTCGGTGGCCAGGTCCTGGCCTGCCAAAAATATAGCCTTATTTTCGGCCGTTTTTTTTGGCGGCCAGACGCCGCCGAAACTAACCTCTTTGCTGCCGAAAATAGGTTATTTTCGGCGGCAAAGGGCTTATTTTCGGTGGCTTCTGGCCGCCGAAAATGCCTGTAGCTCTTGTAGTGCATCCAGGCAAAGCGAACGTAGTGGCGGTTGCTTTGAGCAGAAAGAGTCAAGTCAATCTGATGGTCGCTCGTCCGATGCCTTATGAGTTGGCCAAAGAGTTTGACAGGTTGAGTCTCGGATTTGTAAACAACACGCGAGGAGTCACAATTGAGTTGGAACCTACCCTGGAGCGGGAAATCAAAGAAGCACAGAAGAATGATGAGAAGATCAGCGAGATCCGGCGACTGATTCTAGATGGCAGAGGCAAAGATTTTCGGAAAGATGCAGAAGGTGTGATATGGTTCAAAGACCGCTTGTGTGTTCCCAATGTCCAATCTATTCGGGAGTTGATCCTCAAGGAAGCTCATGAGACAGCCTATTCGATTCACCCTGGTAGTGAGAAGATGTATCAGGATCTGAAGAAGAAATTCTGGTGGTACGGAATGAAGAGAGAAATCGCAGAGCATGTGGCTATGTGTGATAGTTTTCGGTGGATCAAGGCAGAGCACCAGAGACCAGCTGGATTGTTGCAACCGTTGCAAATCCCTCAGTGGAAATGGGATGAAATCGGCATGGATTTCATAGTCGGATTGCCTCGCACTCAAGCCGCTACGATTCCATTTGGGTAGTAGTGGACCGCTTAACCAAGTCAGCCCACTTCATACCTGTCAAGATCAACTACAGCAGTGCAGTATTGGCAGAGTTGTACATGTCTCGGATCGTTTGTCTTCATGGTGTGCCGAAGAAGATAGTGTCAGACAGAGGAACACAATTCACCTCTCATTTCTGGCCGCAGTTGCATGAAGCCTTGGGCACACATCTGAATTTTAGTTCAGCTTATCATCCGCAGACAGATGGTCAGACCGAAAGGACCAATCGAATCCTCGAAGACATGTTGAGAGCCTGTGCGTTGCAAGATCAGTCCGGATGGGACAAGCGATTGCCTTATGCAGAGTTCTCCTATAACAACAGTTACCAGGCCAGCTTGAAGATGTCACCATTTCAGGCGCTCTATGGAAGGAGTTGTAGAACTCCGTTGCAATGGGATCAGCCTGGGGAAAAGCAAGTGTTCGGGCCAGACATTTTGCTTGAAGCTGAAGAGAACATCAAGATGGTTCGAGAGAATCTGAAGATAGCACAATCAAGGCAGTGAAGCTATGCAGACACAAGAAGAAGAGAGCTGAGTTTTGAGGTTGGAGACTTTGTCTATCTGAAAGTGTCACCGATCAGAGGAGTCAGAAGGTTCGGAGTCAAAGGCAAGCTAGCACCCCGCTACATTGGCCCGTATCAGATTCTCGCAAGGCGTGGAGAAGTGGCCTACCAGCTCAGTCTGCCAGAGAATTTGTCTACAGTGCATAATGTCTTTCACGTGTCTCAGTTGAAGAAGTGTCTGCGTGTGCCAGAAGAGCAGTTGCCAGTTGAAGGTCTGGAGGTCCAGGAAGACTTGACCTACACAGAGAAACCAACGCAAATCCTTGAGACTGCAGACAGAGTCACTCGAAGGAAGACCATGAGAATGTGTAAAGTCAGATGGAATCACAACTCTGAGGAAGAAGCAACCTGGGAGCGTGAAGATGATCTGGTGGCCAAATACCCTGAGCTCTTTGCTAGCCAGCCCTGAATCTCGAGGGCGAGATTCTTTTAAGGGGGATAGGTTTGTAACGCCCCGAATTTTGGAGTTGAATTTTTTCTTTTCTTCACTCGCCAAATTCGGGCGTTACCCTTTCCTTTTTACTTTTCCCCTCGCTAAGCCTTGATCTTTTCCAAAGTTATAGCGGGATTCGGCTTGAGATCTCGTGTAAAGCAAAACCCTAAAATACTTTATTTTGTTTGCTGCACCATGCTGAACCATGCATTTATTTTGGTTGGTTGAAATTGTGAAAGCATTCATCTAGAAAATGGATTTTAGAAAAAGGAAAAACCTTTTTCTTTTCTCCCCCTCTCTTCCCCTTTTTGGCCCAGCCGCCCCCCCCCCCCTCGCGCGGCCCAGCTGGCCAGCCGGCCTTTCTCTCCCCCCCCCTCTCTCCTTTCCCCGCTACGGGCCCCACGGCGGCCCAGCCTCCCCGCCCCCCCCCCGCTCCCCACGCCGCGCCCACCGCGCGTGCGGTTGGAAACCCCCCCCCCCCCCCCGTGCGGGCCCCACCCGTCAGCTCCCCCTCCCCAACCCCTCTCTCTCCTCCCCTACTCACCCCTGCTCGGCTCGCCGCCAAACAGCCCGTCGACGGCCTCCCTCCCCCGCGCGGTAAGCCCCTCCCCTCTCCTCTCCCCCTCCCTCCCTCTCCCCTGCGCTCGCCGGCCCGCCCGTTCCCGCGGCGGCCCCGCCCTCGGAGCTCGCAGCCATGGCGCGGCGTCCCGGCGCGGTCCCGCCCGCCCCGGCGTCCCGGCGCGACCCCCCCCCCCCCCCCCGCCCTCAGCGCTCGAGCGCCCCGCCCGTCCCCGCCGCCCGATGAGCCCCCTCGTGCGCGCCCGCGAGCTCAGCTCCGGCCATGGCGGCTCGCCGTGGCGCGCAGCCCGGCCTCGCCCCACCCGATGCGCTCCCCTCCCCGCGGCCCGGCGGCGTCCCTGCCCCCCCTCTCTCGCCCGTGCCCGGCGCGCGGCCATGGCGGTGTGGCGCCCGTGCCCGACCCCGGCGCGCGGCCGTGGCACCCCCGCCTCCGTCGTCCCCGCGCAGCCCGGCCGCGGCGGCCCCGCCCTCGCCGTGGTGCGCGGCCCGGCCTCGCCCCGCCCGGTGCGGCACCCTCCCCGGCGCGGCGTGCTCGCCCGCCCGTCCCCGGCGTGGCCTCGGCGGTGCGCGCGGAGCCCTGGCGCGGCTTGTGCACGCACGGTGCCCCCGGCGAGCTCGCCGCACCCTTTGCTCGCGGTCGTGGCGCTCGGACCGGCGTCCTCGGCTCGTCCGCCCCTGCGCAGCGCGGCCCCGGCCCGGCGCGGCTTTGGCTCGCGCGGCCGTGGTGCCCCTGCGTAGCGCGGCGCGTGCGCGGCTCGGCCCCGGCGTGTGCGCGACCCGTTCGCGACGCGTCAGCGCGGCCTTGCGCGTGCGTGCTCGCATGGTGCACGGTGCTTTGGCACGGCTCGCCGTGCCCTTGACGCACTTGTCTACCCCCCTAGACGCGCCCGTCTACCTCCCCCCCCCCGTGTGTACTCCATGTGTAGTGATCGCGTTATTTAATTAATGAATGGAAACTCAAGTTGGAAATTGGTTACGTTAGTTAATTCATGTAGTTAATCATCTAACTTGTTTAATGTTGATCAATTGAAAATGGTTATGATTCTATTAGTGCATGTGACTAATCCTTGTTATTGGAACTAAGCGGAACTAGAGCACGTAATGGCTAGTTATGCGTCTACCCGTAATACGCCTTGAGTGTAGCTTTAACCACTGCGAGACCTTTCTTCTCTAACCATGGCATATGCAATATCGTATGTGATACTCTATGCATATTTACTCTATTTGTTCTCTTGTAATGGTGTACTGTTTGTTTCCTAATTCGAATGGATGGATGCATGTATGCTTGCGCTCGCATAGAGAACGACCCGGTTGAGGAGCCCGAAGAACTCGCAGGAGAAGCCCCTGAGCAGCAGTCAGTTGGTGGAGGCAAGTGTCCCTTGACCTATCTCTGTCCTATACATTCTTTGATTCACCTCCCGCATTACACATTTATACCTAAGGATTGACTAGCTTCTGTTACCCATGTCCTTGTTTACCTATTTGGCTTGGATTATTATTGCTTAGTCTTATGCTATTGCTCAACTCTAATCAATGAACATGATGAGAATTATCAATGATACGCTGTTTTCCCTTCTTTTATTATGATGTTATACTTGTGGTCTTCAAGGGGGCTCGAGCGGTTTCTCGAGTGCCTCTCCGTAAGGACCTGTTCGTTGGATGACCGCCCAAGAAAACAGTGCAACCATGAGGGTGGAATGGGGTGTCCTTAGCTGAATAATTAGAGGATCTGGGGTGTAATTCGCTTCACCGTCGTGCCGTCAATGGGGCTCGGTGTATGCGGCTCGCTCTGCCAAGGTTGATTTGTCCCTTAGGGAGGAGTGTGGTACATTTAGGAAACCTAACGGGCGGCTACAGCCCCAGGGAATCTTTGTAAAGGCTACGTAGTGAGACACTGCCTACTCACCTTGGAGTGTTCAAGGGTCCGTACAACCCGAGGCAAAAAGGGAATCACGGCTCATGGGTAAAGTGCGCAACCTCTGCAGGGTGTTTGAAAACTGATATATCAGCCGTGCTCATGGTTATGAGCGGCCAAGGGAGCTCCAGTGATTAGTGATACTTGATCAGAGATGTTCGGATTGCAGGTGACAATGAGACTGATGGTTCTTGGTTTTGACTCTGGTAATGGTAAGTGGTACTCTTTTCGTTTGGAAAGGAGTACGTTGGGGTAATAACGTGGGTTAACTCTAAAACTTGGCTTTCTCTACTAGTAATAATAATCTGACCAACTAAAAGCAACTGCTTGACTTACCCCCACATAAAGCTAGTCCACTACAGCCAAACAGGACACTTGCTGAGTATGTTGATGTGTACTCACCCTTGCTCTACACACCAACCCCCCCCTTCCCTAGGTTGTCAGCATTGCAACCACTGCTCAGGAGAAGATGAAGCCGTGGAAGGAGACTTCCAGGAGTTCCAATACTACGACGAGTTCTAGGCGTGGGTTAGCGGCAACCCCTAGTCGGCTGCCTGTGAAGGCCGCGTTTATCTACGTTTCGTTTTCGCACTTTGATTTATTGTAAAGACTATGTGGATGTCTCAGACATATGATGTAATCGACTATTATTTCCCTTTTTAATACTATTTGAGCACTGTGTGATGATGTCCATGTTATGTAACTATTGTGTACGTGAATTGTTGATCCTTGCACGTACATGGTTCGCATTCGGTTTGCCTTCTAAAACCGGTTGTGACAGCCATGTCAAGTAGAGTTCTATTTTTCCTCTCCACTACACCATTTTGTTGTGGCGTGTAGGGAGAAGAGAACTCATGCTTGATTCCCTCCTCCTCAAGGAAGCCTTCAATTTGTGAGTTCTTGAACTCTGTCCCATTGTTGCTTCTAATCTTTTTGATCCTTAAGCTGAACTCATTTTGAGACCGTCTCAAGAATCCCTTTAAGGTCTCTTGGGTTTGAGATTTTTTCTGCAAAAAGAACACCCAAGTGAAGCGAGAGTAATCATCCACAATAACTAAACAGTACTTACTCCCGCCGATGCTTATATAAGCTATCGGGCGAATAGGTCCATGTGGAGTAGCTCAAGTGGCCTGTCAGTCGTCATGATGTTCTTGTGTGCATGATGAACACCAACTTGCTTTCCTGCTTGGCATGCACTACAAACCCTGTCTTTCTCAAAATGAACATTTGTTAGTCCCAAAATGTGTTACCCTTTAGAAGCTTATGAAGATTCTTCATCCCAACGTGGTCTAGTCGGTGATGCCAGAGCCAACCCATGTTAGTTTTAGCAATTAAGCAAGTGTCGAGTTCAGCTCTATTAAAATCAACTAAGTATAGCTGACCCTCTAACACTCCCTTAAATGCTACTGAATCATCACTTCTTCTAAAGACAGTAACACCTAAATCCGTAAAAAGACAGTTCTAGCCCATTTTACATAATTGAGAAACTGAAAGCAAGTTGTAATCTAAAGAATCTACAAGAAAAACATTGGAAATAGAATGGTCAGGTGATATAGCAATTTTACCAAGTCCTTTGACCAAACCTTGATTTCCATCCCCGAATGTGATAGCTCTTTGGGGATCTTGGTTTTTCTCATAGGAGGAGAACATCCTTTTCTCCCCAGTCATGTGGTTTGTGCACCCGCTATCAATGATCCAACTTAAGCCCCCGGATGCATAAACCTACAAAACAAGTTTAGGCCTTGTTCTTAGGTACCCAAACGGTCTTGGGTCCTTTCACATTTGAAACAAGCACCTTGGGTACCCAAACACAAGTTTTTGACCCCTTGTGTTTGCCCCCAACATATTTGGCAACTATTTTGCCTGATTTGTTAGTTAAAACATATGAAGCATCAAAGGTCTTAAATGAAATGTTATGATCATTTGATGCAATAGGAGTTTTCTTTTTAGGCAATTTAACATGGGTTGATTGCCTAGAGCTAGATGCCTCACTCTTATACATAAAAGCATGATGAGAGCCAGAGTGAGACTTCCTAGAGTGAATTCTCCTAATTTTGTGCTCGAGATAACCGGCAGGGTATAAAATGTAACCCTCGTTATCCTGAGCCATGGGAGCCTTGCCCTTGACAAAGTTAGATAGTTTCTTAGGGGCATTAAGCTTGACATTGTCCCCCTTTTGGAAGCCAATGCCATCCTTAATGCCAGGGCGTCTCCCACTATAGAGCATGCTTCTAGCAAATTTAAAATTTTCATTTTCTAAGTCATGCTCATTAATCTTAGCACTAAGTTGAGCTATGTGATTATTTTGTTGTTTAATTAAAGCTAGATGATCATGAATAGCATCAACATTAATATCTCTACATCTAGTGCAAATAGTAACATGCTCAACGGTAGATGTAGAGGATTTGCAAGTATTTAATTCAACAATCTTAGCATGTAAAATAGCATTCTCATCTCTAAGATTGGAAATAGAAGCATTGCAAACATTTAAATCTTTAGCCTTAGCAATTAATTTTTCATTCTCAATTTTAAGGCTAGAGAGTGATGCATTCAATTTGTCAATCTTAGCAATCAAATTAGCATTATCATTTCTATGGTTGACAAAAGAATCATCACTATCATTTAATTTCTCAACCTTAGCAATCAATTTATCATTCTCAAATCTAAGGTTGGAAATAGTGTCATGGCAAGTGCTTAGCTCACTAGTTAATTTTTCACATTTTTCTATCTCCTGAGCATAGGCATTTTTAACTTTAACATGCTTCTTATTTTCTTTAATAAGGAAGACTTCTTGGCTATCCAAGAGTTCATCCTTCTCATGAATAGCACTAATCAATTCATTCAATTTTTCTTTTTGTTGCATGTTTAAGTTGGCAAAAAGGGTGAGAAAGTTATCATCATCATCACTAGAGTTCTCCTCATCACTAGATGTTGCATATTTAGTAGAGGCTCTAGATTTTACCTTCTTCTTTTTATCGTCCTTTGCCATGAGGCACTTGTGGCCGACATTGGGGAAGAGAAGACCCTTGTTGACGGTGATGTTTGCGGCATCCTCGTTGGTGGAGCTCTCGTCGGAGTCCCACTCCCGGCAAACATGGGCATCGCCGCCCTTCTTCTTGTAATACTTCTTCTTCTAGCAATGAAATGACCGGGCTTACCACACTTGTAGCAAACTTTCTTGGAGCGGGGCTTGTAGTCCTTCCCCCTCCTTTGCTTGAGGATTTGGCGAAAGCTTTTGATGATTAAAGCCATCTCCTCATTGTTGAGCTTGGAGGCGTCATTGGGGAGCCTACTTGACGTAGACTCTTCTTTCTTCTCCTCCGTTACTTTAAAGGCAACATGTTGCACTTCGGGTGTGGAGGAGGCGCCTTGCTCTATGATTTTCTTGGAGCCTTTGATCATCAATTCAAAGCTCACAAATTTTCCTATCACTTCCTCGGGGGACATTAGTTTATATCTAGGATCACCATGAATTAATTGAACTTGTGTAGGATTTAGAAAAACGAGTGATCTTAGAATAACCTTGACCATTTCATGGTCATCCCATTTGGTGCTCCCGAGGTTGCGCACTTGGTTCACCAAGGTTTTGAGCCGGTTGTACATCGCTTGTGGCTCCTCCCCTTGATGAAGCATGAAGCGACCGAGCTCCCCCTCGATCGTTTCCCTCTTGGTGATCTTGGTCATCTCGTCTCCTTCGTGCGCGGTTTTTAGCACGTCCCAAATCTCTTTGGCGCTCTTCAACCCTTGCACCTTATTATACTCCTCTCGGCTTAGAGAGGCGAGGAGTATAGTAGTCACTTGGGAGTTGAAGTGCCGGATTTGGGCTACCTCATCCGAGTCATAACCTTCGTCCCCTACAGATGGTTCCTGTGCACCAAACTCAACAATGTCCCAAATACTAGCGTGGAGTGAGGTTAGATGGTGCCTCATTTTATCACTCCACATGCAATAATCTTCACCATAAAAAACCGGTGGTTTGCCTAATGGGACGAAAAGTAAAGGGGTGCGTTTGGAAATACGAGGATAGCGTAAGGGGATCTTACTAAACTTCTTGCGCTCATGGCGCTTAGAAGTGATGGACGGCGCGTCGGAGCCGGATGTAGAAGGTGATGAAGAATCAGTTTCCTAATAGACCACCTTCTTCATTTTCTTTTTCTTCTCGCCGCTCCGATGCGACTTGGTGTGGGGAGGTGATTCCTCCCTCTTCTTGTTGCCGGACTCTCCCGATGGAGCCTTCCCATGGCTTGTGGCGGGCATCTCGTCGGTCACCATCTCCTTCTTGGCGTGAGCTCCCGACATCACTTCGAGCGGTTAGGCTCTTAATGAAGTACCAGCTCTGATACCAATTGAAAGTCGCCTAGAGGGGGTTGAATAGGCAAATCTGAAATTTATAAAGTTTAACCACAAGTACAAGTCGGGGTTAGCGTTAGAAATATAATCGAGTCCGAAAGAGAGGGCAAAAATAAATCACAAGCGAATAAGAGCGAATGACACGGTGATTTGTTTTACCGAGGTTCGGTTCTTGCAAACCTACTCCCCGTTGAGGTGGTCACAAAGACCGGGTCTCTTTCAACCCTTTCCCTCTCTCAAACGGTCACCTAGACCGAGTGAGCCTTTCTCTTCAATCAAATGGGACACTTAGTCCACTACAAGGACCACCACAACTTGGTGTCTCTTGTTTTGATTACAAGTGAGTTGGAAACAAGAATGGAGGAAGAAGAAAAGCGATCCAAGTGCAAGAGCTCAAAAGAACACGAAAGTCTCTCTCTCTAGTCACTAATTTGTTTGGAGTGATTCCGGACTTGGGAGAGGATTTGATCTCTTTGTTTTTGTGTTGGAATGAAGTCTAGAGCTCTTGTATGAGGTTTGATGGCTGAAAACTTGGATGCATTGAAGTGTGGTGGTTGGGGGGTATTTATAGCCCTAACCACCAAAATGGTCGTTGGGGAAGGCTGCTGTCGTATGGCGCACTGGACAGTCCGGTGCACCACCGGACACTGTCCGGTGCGCCAGCCACGTCACCCAACCGTTAGGGTTCGACCGTTGGAGCTTCTGACATGTGGGACACCGAACAGTCCGGTGGTGCACCGGACAAGCCCTGTTCACTGTCCGGTGCGCCATCTGCGTCTGCTCTGACTTCTGCGCGCGCAGTCCGCGCACTGTTCACGCACTGTACACTTTTGCAGACGACCGTTGGCGTTGTAGCCGTTACTCCGCTTGGCACACCGGACAGTCCGGTGCTACACCGGACAGTCCGGTGAATTATAGTGGAGTGGCTCCTAGAATTCCCGAATGTGGCAAGTTTGGAGTTGATCTCCCTGGCACACCGGACACTGTCCGATGGCACACCGGACAGTCTGGTGCGCTAGACCAGGGCAGCCTTCGGTTGCTTTGCTCCTTTCTTTTTGAACCCTTTCTTTTAACTTTATATTGG
This sequence comes from Zea luxurians, assembly GCA_029449295.1. Lineage (NCBI taxonomy): Eukaryota > Viridiplantae > Streptophyta > Magnoliopsida > Poales > Poaceae > Zea > Zea luxurians. The sequence goes on from JAOPSE010000009.1 coordinate 126,054,480, forward strand.
TTTATTGTGAACCTTTGGCATCTGTAAAACTTATAATCTAGAGCAAACTAGTTAGTCCAAATATTTGTGTTGGGGAATTCAACCACCAAAATCATTTAGGAAAAGGTGTGAGCCTATTTCCCTTTCACTTGGTTGGCTGTAATATCCCAAAAAAAGTTGCCAAAGGATGATCTTCGGCGCGTGGATGTGGGAAAAAGGGTTGTGGGTCGTTGGATGCTAAGTCAGAGTCATATGTGGTGTCGTTTCGTTTCTCCCACAAAGAAACCCTAGCGGTGGCCCTTTTCCCCTTTTGCCCTTCTTGGCCGCCCCCCCCTTTCTCCCCACCCACACACTTGGCCGCCCCTTCCCCTCTCCCCTTGGCTGGCCACCCTCTCCTCCCATGGAAGCCCCTCTCCTCGGCTTCCACCTCCCTCTAGATCTTCCCACACGCAACAAGGATCGAGAAGAGGAGGAGCACGTTGAATTGAAGAGGGAGAGAGGATCAAGGAGATGTTCTTCCCCATCTCTTCTTGAAGATTTTCTTGGGGAAAACCCTAGGTATGGATGAAATCCTTGTTCCTCCCTGTAATTATGTGCTTTTGGAGGTTGTGGATCATGGGGATTAAAGGATTAGAGGTTGGATTAGATGTGGGGTTAGGTTTTGATCTCGAATTTAGTTTTCTGCGGAATAGCAAATTCGACAATTTTTGTTCATGCCAGTTTTCTGTGGTCTTAGTGGCCTCAAAAAAATGAAAAGTCTATATATGAGTCGTAGATAATTTGTAGATCTTTCCGTGGCTGCAAAGAACACCTCAATCGGACATCAGATCAGAAAGTTATTGCAGTTTGATTATAGCAATTTTCAGTCTCATAATTCTGTGTAGAATCTGTTCTCTTAAGATTTAGGCAATTTTATCAACAGAATTCAACCTTGGGTTTGTAAGAAAAGTTGTAGATAATTTCATAAGCTTTCCAGATTGTTAAAAAGTGCATTCATATGTGAAAGATCACGATGCCCAAGAGGGGGGGTGAATTGGGCTTTTCTAAAAATCAACACTAATTAAAAGCTAAACAAGAGCTAAGCAAGAGCCCAACTTCACCCCAACAACTAGCACTAAGAAAATAATACTAGAAATACAATATAAGGTGAGTGCATACACATCGTAAGATTCTTGTTCATATAAAAGTGAAATTAAATCAATGAATCAAGAACTAGAAGACTGGTGATAAAATATAAGGTGAAAACATGATACACACAGTCAATCATAAGCAACAAGAGTATATATAGAGTTCGTGAGCCAAAAGCACCAAGCTAGTACCGAGAGTAGCAAGCACATATATTACATCAAAAAACTCTCTACTAACTCTCTAGCTCCCCCTAGCTCTCACAACTCATATCTCTCCCCCTTTGGCGTCAAACACCAAAAGGGTACCCAAACCTACACATCTGAAGCGGGAGGAGGCGCGGGGGCGCATCCGGTCGCGGTCGAGGCAGCAGAGCGAATGCAGGTAGGGGGTCAGAGTCAGTCTCGGATCCAGGATCTGCTGTAGAAGCTGGAGCTGGTACTGACTCGGACTGAGGCCACGCTGCAGAAGCTGCCGGAACAGAAGTGATCACAGATACTGCCACAATAGTAGTGGTAAAAGCAGATGCTGGTGGCACTGGCGGCTGAGGGCAGACAGAGCTGAGAACCGGTGACGTGAAAGCCAGGGTGACCGGCCGGAGCGGAGAGGAAGAAGGACCAACAAAAGGAAGCAGGGGTCCTGACTGAATCGCTAGCACAACAGGAGCCTGAAGCGGAGGAGGAGGTGCAGACTGAACCGGGGGAACCGAGACACCAGAATGCTGTAGCATAAGAGCCATGAATGCCCTGCTCTCAGCCCGATCCTGGAGTAGCTGCTGCTGAAGAGAATCCTACCTGTCCTGTATGGTCTGAAACATCGAGAGCATCTTCTCGGATAATCAGGTCTGCTCGGCTGCCAGGTGAGCCTGCTGCTGAGTGAGAGACTGGAGAATCGAAGCAATAGCAGGGTCAATAGCCAGAGGGGCAGCAGGGGTAGCACTAGAACTCCCAGCCTCATGATCATGTGAGTGTGGAGGCATAGGAGGCGGAGGCGGAGGAGGAACCCCAAAATCATCATCATCATCATTATTATCATCAACTGCTGCATCCTGAGCTTCGAACTGATGAAGAGCAGCATCCTCGGTTTGAGAGTCAAAAACTGGAGCAAAAGCTGGCACAGGAGCCTCAGGCGCAGGACGGTAGGACCCAAAGACAAGGCGTGAGGCCTCAAGTGTGCCCTGAAACTGGGGAGGTCGAATCAGCTGTGCAAAAATGTGGCACAATTAGTGAGCATACGACAGCTGGCGTCGAGCACGCAGACCATCCAAGACAGTGTCCTCGATCTCACAAATAAGGAAATCCACGACGTCAAACTCGGAGTGAGAGACCAGGGCACCAAGGAGCCAGAGCTGGATATGTGTGGTAGCCTCCCTGTATCCCATCCTCGGCAGAAGAGTCCGTCTGATAAGCTCAAATAAGAACTTGGCTGCTGTAGTAAAATCTGCCGGTGAACGTCGCGACCCATCTGAGAAGGGCGGGCGGAACAGAGCCGCGACGTGAGCTGTACCCGGAGCCACACCGCCGTGAGGGCGACGAGGAGGGTCAGAGGTGCTGTAGCATAAGCTGTGAAGTCGAGTCGACGACTCGGGAAATCCAAAGAGCTAGCGAATTTGACTGGCAGTAATAGTGACATCCTCTAGCTCAAAACGAAACCTCATCCAGTGATGATCTGGGTCTATCCATACAGTCGCGTAGAAGACTCGGACCCACTCCTCAACATACCTGCCGCTTGTAGTGAAAAGAGTCAGAAGGCCAGGCAGATATGTGAGGTGCACCTCAGAGTCAGCACCGGCGGCAAGCAGAAAAGCTGGAAGATCCAAAAGCCGGTGCACTCGCAGAGCAATTTGTGCAGACAACTGTGTCCTGAAGAAGGATTCCTGAATCCTGGTGCTAAAGAGGTCAACTGCTGCAGGGTCCCTCTGAGCCGGTAACCAAGACTCCATGGGTATGTATCTGAACCTACGTACCCGTGCCGCTGTAGCATGCTGAAGGTCAAAAAGTCTAGGATCCGCAGCAAGGGGTCGTACCTCAGTCTCATCGCGCTCCCGGAATCGAGGAGGAGGGATAGGAGGGGCAGAAGCGGGAGCGGGAGGAGGAGCAGTGGAAGCTGGTGTAGTGGAGGTAGCGGGTATGGCTGTGGTGGTGGATGGCGCAACAGGGGTGACGGGAGCAGGCAGAGTGGGTGGTGGAGTGGAAGCAGTGGTGTGAGTGGAGGAGCGAGGCCGGGAGGCGAGACGACGAACACGGTATGCAATCTGATCTGACGGAGTCTGTGGCTGATCTCCAAGCTCGGCCTGCGCAGCGGCTGCTGCTGCTGCTGCCACTGCACGAGCTGCTCTGTTTGTACGCCGCTTCTTGCGGCCTTCCTGCTGCTCCAACTATACTGTCTTGCCCTTGACCTGCCTGAAGGGGCGACGAGGATCCTCATCATCGCCTCCCCCTAGCACCGACACATTCTTCGTGTGCGGCATCCTGACCTAACGACTGCAAATGAGAGAGAGTGACTAAGCACAGATCGATAATATCCGATAGAATATCAAAGGATGAGATGACTACCTGGAAAGCTCACACGAGAGGTGACGATCCAGGCAGGACAGGTGACGGCACACGGGCAATCAAGGTCACTGAAATGACAGAAGAGGTGAGCACGTATTAGTCACATAGTCATAAGTATATGAAATGTGAATAAATACATACACAGAGAAATATGGCACAGAAAACAAGAGATGAGACGATCGAGAGGTCAAACGACGTGAAAACGGCGTTTGAACGAGAAAAAGTGCCATAGGAGGTTTCGAATTCGAATTGAGGCACGAAATGACATGGAATTGAGCTGATACTTCACGAATAGGTTTATATAGGTGAATATGAGTGAAGTGTGTGTTTGGTTTGAATTTAGGCGAAGAAAATGAGATTTGGGCACTCGGCTCGGAAACGATCGCTCGAAACGGGGAATTTGGTGAAATTAAAGCCTGGAATATCGAATGAGCGTGAAATTTGGCGAATATGTTACTGGAGGTGTGGTGAAAGTGCCTGAAAAATTTGGGTTCAATTGGAGCATTTTTGGCTGGTTTGGGCATTTCACCGAACGCGTGGTGTGCGAGGATTTAGGGTTTTAGGGAAATGGCTATTTGAGGTGGGAAAACCCTCCCGAAGGAGCTAGGAACCTGCAAGGATGTTCAAGGCACACAGAGGAACACATATGACCACTTGGTTTCACTGGAATTCATAGGAATTTTAAAAGGGCACAAAGGGGTGGAGGTGAGCTCACTGAGCTGAACAGAGAGAAGAGAGAGGGGGGTGAAGACATGGCTTCTCACCAGAGGGAGAAGGGATGAGCGCAGGAGGTCGGAGGTCACCGGAGCACGGCCGGAGACGGTGGACGCAGGGTGGTCGCCGGCGAGGGGGTCTGATCGCCAGAGACCGAGAGCAGAGAGCACAGAGGGAGAAGAAGGCCTCTGGCTCGGTCGCGGGCTGGAGGCGATTTTTAAAACGCGATATGGGCGCACCGGACAGTCTACAGTGCCTGTCCGGTGCACACCGGACAGCGCACAGTAGCTGTCCGGTGAACCACCGGACAGCGCACAGGAGAAAGGAATTTTAGCGCGCGGCTGCCGGTGCACCGGACATTGCACAGTGCAGTGTCCGGTGCACACCGGACTGTCCGGTGAGCCCAGACAGAGGGAAGATTTGAAATTTTTGAATTTTTCTATCTAATTTCCAACCAAACCAAATCCCAACTTATAAACACACAAAATAACACTTGTTGGGACAGGTATTGGCACCCTCATATACTTTTCTCATACTTTTCAAAATATTTTGCCATAGGCTAGATAATTTTTAGAGAAAATAGGCAAATGGTGAAATTTGCATTTTGGCCTTGCACCAGGGGTTTTCATGAGTGATTTGAGTTTTGAATACTCCCCCTAAGTGCAGTGCCTCATGCATATTTCAAGAACCAACAATTGCATAAAAAGTAAGAATTTAAGTGTTTAAAGCTTAAAACTAAGACTTGTCAAGTTTGATCCGAGTTAAGCTTTTTCACTCACTTTGTTGGCGGTTATCTCAACTAGGTTAGACAAGCCCTAGATGCAATACAAGAAATTTAAACATGCAATGCAAGCTTGACAACACCATTTGACATGTTACATAAAATTTCTGAGATCAAGAATATTTAGTTCATTCCTCAACATGCAAAAGCGGGTCTTATCAAGTGGCTTAGTGAAAATATCCGCTAATTGATCTTCCGACCTCACTCCTTCTAAAATGATATCTCCTTTAGCAACATGATCTCTAAGGAAGTGATGACGGATATCAATGTGCTTGGTGCGAGAGTGTTGTACAGGATTATTAGCAATTTTAACAGCACTCTCATTATCACACAACAAAGGTACCTTTTCTAGAACTACGCCATAGTCTAGAAGAGTTTGTTTCATATACAAAATTTGTGTGCAACACGCACCTGCGGCAATGTATTCCGCTTCGGCAGTTGACAAGGCAACACTATTTTGCTTTTTGGATGTCCATGAAACTAGTGATCTACCAAGCAGATGGCATCCCCCAGAAGTACTTTTCCTATCAATTTTGCAACCGGCATAATCCGAATCGAAATAGCCAATTAAATCAAAAGTAGCTCCTTTGGGATACCACAGACCAACGCTTGTGGTGTGCTTGAGATACCTAAGAATTCTCTTAACAGCCCGAAGATGAGCTTTCTTAGGATTAGATTGAAATCTAGCACACATGCAGACACTAAACATAATATCGGGCCTAGATGCGGTAAGGTACAATAAACTACCAATCATAGAACGGTAGAGAGTTGGATTAACCGGGTTACCTCCCTCATCTAAGTTGAGATGTCCATTTGTTGGCATGGGGGTCTTGATTGGTTTGCACTTCTCCATGTTGAACCTTTTCAATAAGTCTTTGGTATACTTCTCTTGTGAGAGAAAGTTACCATCTTTCATTTGCTTGACTTGAAAGCCGAGGAAGTACGTTAGCTCACCAATCATTGACATCTCAAACTCCTTCGACATCAACTCACCAAATTCCTTGCAATGATAGTCATTTGTCGAGCCAAATATTATATCATCAACATATACTTGACAAATGAAAATATCACCGTTATGTTTCTTTGTGAATAGAGTTGTGTCGACGGTCCCGATCTTGAAGCCCTTTTCGATGAGGAAGTCGCGAAGGCGCTCATACCAAGCCCTTGGAGCTTGCTTTAGCCCATATAGCGCCTTGGACAACCCGTAAGCATGGTTAGGATATCTAGGGTCTTCAAATCCAAGCGGTTGCTCAACATATACAAGTTCATTTATGAAGCCATTTAAAAATGCACTTTTTACATCCATTTGATAAAGTTTTATATCATAGCATGATGCATATGCAAGTAGGATACGGATGGCTTCCAGTCGAGCAACCGGTGCAAAGGTCTCTCCAAAATCTAAGCCTTCAACTTGAGAGAATCCCTTTGCAACTAGTCTTGCCTTGTTCCTTACAATCACACCTTGATCATCTTGTTTGTTTCTGAACACCCACTTTGTTCCAATGATTCTTGCATCTTGTGGAGGCTTCTCCAGGGTCCAAACTTCGTTACGGGTGAAGTTGTTAAGTTCTTCATGCATGGCATTCACCCAGTCCGAATCCTGTAGCGCCTCATCTATACAAGTAGGCTCAACACAAGAAACAAAGGAGTGATGTTCAATAAAAGAAGCATGTCTATGTGATCGAGTAATAACCCCTTGTGAAGGACTCCCGATGATTTGGTTTTGAGGATGAGCTTGAAGTAGTGATGAGTTTCTCCTGTCTACCACTTGGGAAGAAGATCCTGGAGCATCAACATCTTCGGCTTGTACTCTTGCTTGTTCATGAGAGACAAATGTATCTTCATTTGCATGCCTCTCATCTTTTTCATCATCTTGTGGTACATTTGATGAAGAAGGCCTGTCAATGTTTTGCACCTCTTCTTCATCTTCTTTTGGTTTGATAGCTCCAATTAGCATGTTCTTCATTGCTTCCCTAAGTGGCTCATCACCTACATCATCAAGATTTTCAAGTGCTCCTTAGGAGCCATTAGTCTCATCAAATTCCACATCATATGTTTCTTCTACCACGCCAGCGGCATGGTTGAATACTCGATATGCTTTGGACTTTAATGAATAACCCAAAAGAAAACCAATATCACAACGTCTTTGAAACTTCCCTAGGTGATGGCGTTTCTTGTAGATGTAGCATTTGCACCCAAACACCTGGAAGAAGGAGACGTCTGGCTTTTTCCCATTTAGCAGTTCATAGGGAGTCTTCGCAAGTAGCCGGTGAGGAAATAGCCTGTTTGATGCATAACATGCAGTGTTGACAGCTTCGGCTCAAAACCTCTCCGGTGATTTATACTCATCAATCATTGTTCTTGCAAGTGTGATCAAGGTCCTGTTTTTCCTTTCAACAACTCCATTTTGTTGAGGTGTGTATGTTGCAGATACTTCATGCTTGATCCCAATTTCATCATAGTATTCATGAATGTTGGTGTTGTCAAATTCTATGCCATTATCACTTCTAATCTTCTTGATTTTGCAATCAAATTCATTTTGTGCTTTCTTAGCAAACTTCTTGTATATAGATGCAACTTCAGATTTGTCATGGAGAAAGAACACCCAAGTGTATCTTGAGAAGTCATCAACAATCACTAGACAATAGAGGTTGCCACCGGCACTTACATAATTTGTAGGTCCAAATAAATCCATATGAAGTAGTTCCAGTGGCCTTGATGTTGACATGAAAGCTTTAGTAGGATGTGTATTAGCAACTTGCTTTCTAGCTTGACATGCACTGCATGGCTTGTCTTTTTCAAACACCACATCCTTTAATCCTCTAACCATGTTTTTCTTTAATACCTTCTTGAGTGTGCTCATCCCAACATGTGCAAGCCTCCTATGCCAAAGCCATCCAAGTGAAGCTTTGGTGAAAAGAGGCAAGTTCTTAAGTCTGCATCTTCTGAAGTGAAATCCACTAAGTAGAGGTTGTTGTATCTAAATCCCTTGAACACCATTGATTCATCATCCATCTTTGTTACAATAACCTCTGTTGTAGTGAATAAGCATTGAAGTCCAAGATCACAGAGTTGACCCACTGATAATAAATTGAAGCTCAAAGGTGCAACCAAGAGAACATTTGATATTGATAAATCATTTGAAATTGCCACCTTGCCGAGTCCTTGCACTTTTCCTTTTGATTTGTCTCCAAATGTGATTTTATCTTGTCCATCAACATTCTCATCAAGTGAGGTGAACATCCATGGGTTGCATGTCATATGTTGTGTGCATCCACTGTCAATAACCCAATGGCTCCCACCGGTCTTGTAGTTCACCTACATCCATAGACAAATCAAGCTTGAGTTTTGAGGGCCCTATATTGCATAGGACCAGTGACTCTCTCAATCAAGGACTTTGCAACCCAGATTTGTCTAGGTCTACTCTTGTTTGGTGGACCTAGGAATGTAACTTTGACCTTTCCATTTGCAACCTTTCTTAGAACATAATGAGCATTGAAAGCAAATGGTCTTGAGTGCTTAGGCAAGGGAGTTGGTGGTTTGGCTTTGCAGTTGTGGGCAAAATGACCTTCATTTCCATACTCAAAGCATTTGATGGGCTCGTGAGTCTGCTTTGGCTTGTATTGAGTGGTAGCTTTCTTTTGCACAAAAGCATTATATCCAATACCACTCTTGTTGTTTTTCATGACAGTGTTCATAAGCAGCTCATTTTGGAGGTATTGACCCTTGTTGAACTTTTGCACACTTGTTGCAAGATGTTCATTTTCACTCTTTAGTTTCTTGACCTCATTTTTAAGCCTTTCATTATCCACTGCCAACTCATTGTTGAAATCATTGTTCTCAATAGCAACCTTTCCTCTAGTAGTTGCATCAGTCAAGTATTTCTTCAATTTTTGGTTGTCTAAAGTCAAGACTTCAACTTTTTCAGTCAATTCATCATGTAGACTAGTTTGCTCTCCTTGACTCAAATCATCACATGAGGTTGCTACATCAATCTTAACAACAGGGTTAATAGCCTCATGTGTTTTGCAAGATAAAAGTTCATTTTCAACAAGAACATTGTCATGATCAAATTTAATTTGAGTAGTCTTCCTTGATTTTTACTAGTCTATCTTGCAACTCCCTATTAGCTTCATTTAATTGGTCACATTTATCCTTAGCATTTTTTAGGGAGGTTGTGAGCTCATTCACAGTTGATGACATAGTTTTATTTTCTTCTTTTATTTCATCACTAGCTTTCATAACTATGTCATATTTGGCATTTAAAGATTCATTTTCATTTTTCAACCTATCACATTTAGCTTTTGACTTTCTAATAATTTGAGTATATTCTTTAAGCAAGTCAGCTAGCTCATCATATGAAGGTGAAGCAAATTCCTCATCACTATCACTATCACTATCATCGGTAATATCAATATCATTTTGTACCTTCCGTTCACCCCTAGCCATGAGGCATAGGTGAGAAGTTGATGATGGCGATGGTGGTGGTGAAGAGAAGTCCCCGGCGATGGCGGCAACTTTTTCATCATTCTCTTCTTCACTTGAAGAAGATCCACTTGATGACTCAATGTTAGTGAGCCAGTCACCAACAATATATGCCTTTCCATTCTTCTTCTTGTGGAACCTCTTTTGCTTCCCATCCTTCCTCTTGAAGAATTTCTTTTCCTTCTTTTCATCATCGTTGTCATCTTCTTTCTTGCCCTTGAACTTGTTCTTCTTGGGCTTGTTACATTGATGAGCAAGATGACCGAGCTCACCACAGTTGTAGCAATCCATCTCAGAAATGGGCTTTCTTTTGTTGGAAAAGAATTTCTTCTTTCTTGAATCAAATTTGATGCCTTCTCTGTTGAGCTTCTTCAACATCTTGGTGGTCTTCCTTACCATCAAGGCAATGTTAGCATTAAGGTCATCATCACTTGAGGATTCTTCCTCAACTTGTATTTTTGCTTTTCCTTTTCTTTCTTGATTTGCTTTGAGAGCCAAATCCTTTCTTTTGGAAGATGACTCTTCTTTGTCGTTGATGTGCATGTACATCTCATGAGCATTGATCTTTCCCAAAATCTGTGTAGGTGTGGTAACTAAAAGATCCATTTGATGTAGCACAGTGACAATGTGTCCATATTTGTCTATTGGGAGGACACTGAGAATCTTCCTCACAACATCCGGTTGTGAGATTTGAGTAAGCCCCAATCCATTAACTTCCTCTACAAGAATATTGAGACGTGAGTACATGACATTGGCATTTTCATTAGCAAGCATTTCAAAAGAATTTAACTTTCTCATGGCTATGTGATATCTCTCCTCACGCTCACTTCTAGTTCCTTCATGTAAAGCACAAATGTCCATCCACAAATCATGAGCATTTTTATGATTTCTTACTCTATTGAACACATCTTTGCAAAGGCCTCTAAAAAGGGTGTTTTTGGCCTTAGCATTCCATTTCTCATAATTGAACTCATCACCTACAAGATTTGTGGGATCTCTAGGTTCGAGGAATCCTTGTGTGGCGGCTTTATAGACACCAATGTCTATAGCCTCTAAATATGCTTCCATACGAATTTTCCAATATGGAAAATCGTCACCATCAAAAACGGGAGGAGGTCCATCCCCACCCCACCAGACATCGTAACTCTAGCGGCTAAGCTAATCTACGAGCAACAAGGCTCTGATACCAATTGAAAGGATCACGATGCCCAAGAGGGGGGGTGAATTGGGCTTTTCTAAAAATCAACACTAATTAAAAGCTAAAAAAGAGCTAAGCAAGAGCCCAACTTCACCCCAACAACTAGCACTAAGAAAATAATACTAGAAATACAATAATGCTAAGACAATACTTCAAATACTTGCTAAACAAATACACAATGTAAAGTGCTTGAATTAAGTGCGGAATGTAAAGCAAGGTTTAGAAGACTCCTCCAATTTTTCCCGAGGTATCGAAGAGTCGGCACTCTCCACTAGTCCTCGTTGGAGCACCCGCGCAAGGGTATCGCTCCCTCTTGGTCCTCGCAAGAACCAAGTGCTCACTACGAGATGATCCTTTGCCACTCCGGTGCGGTGGATCCCTCAAGACCGCGTACAACACTTGAGTCGGGTCACCAACAAAATCTTCACGGTGATCACCGAGCTCCCAACGCCACCAAGCCGTCTAGGTGATGCCGATCACCAAGAGTAACAAGTCGTAGACTTTCGCTTGACCAAGAGAAGCCTAATGCAAGTGGTGTGTGCTCTAGGTGGCTCTCGCTAGCGCTAATGAGGAACAAATGCGGGATTAAGATTCTCTAATCTCCTCACTAGGCTTTTGGTGCTTGCAATGCTCTAGCAATGTGCTGGAATAAATGTGGGGTGCAAGACATTGAATATGGTGGGTGGAGGGGGTATAAATAGCCCTCACCCATCAACTAGCCATTACCAGCATTTTCCTGCGCGAGGGCGCACCGGACAGTCCGGTGCGCCACCGGTGCGCCAACGGTCCTTTCAAACGGCTAGTTCTGACAGTTAGCCGTTGGACTCATGGCACACCGGACAGTGAACAGTCGTTGTCCGGTGCACACCGGACAGTCCGGTGCACTGTCCGGTGCGCCACTAAAATTCAACTCTGAAACCTGCGCTCTCAGGTTTCTGCGTGGGGAAGGCTCTTCCCCGGGCCAGCCTGGCCCCACCTGGCAGAGGGTGCATCGGACAGTCCGGTGCACACCGGACAGTCCGGTGCCCCAAGGGCAGAAACCCTACTTCTTGTTTTTCAGCTGTTTTTCAAATCGGTTTTCGTTCTAACTTGTGAGTGAGTTCTAGAGTGACACCTAGCACTGTATGTGAGTGTAATTGTGCACCAACACTACACTAGAACTCTCTTGGTCAAACTACTCATCGACAACCCCTCTTTATAGTACGACTAAAAGAGAATAAAAGACCTAACTAAATCACGAGTGTCCACATCTCCTTGACACTCGGACTCCGTAGTCCTTCACCTTTTGTTTCGTCGTTTTAGCCGTCGCTTCGAGTTCTTATCTCCGGGATTGTTTTCACGGTTGTAGTACTTCTACCTGTCATGCGACCTAACTTACCATTTGTCTCTGCAAAACACACGTTAGTCACATATAACATTACGTTGTCATTAATCACTAAAACCAACCAGGGGCCTAGATGCTTTCAATATGAATTATGAAACTCGAGCTATGTTTGTTTTACTGTGGCTGTTCCTGTTTGCCTGACAAAAATGAGCGGGTCTGTTCACTGGTAGATTTCATCAGGTAAATGACCGAATTGGCTCTTCCAACTATGGATACTTCTGTAGAGGGATAAAAGTTCTTACTTCCAGTAGAATTTCATGATTTTTGGTTGAGTGGTTTGTGAGATATCGAATTTTGAAATTAACTACACTGCTGTCTGAAACAGATTCAGTCAGTTATTTTGTCAGATGTTTTAGAACTTATAGATGGCAGAATTTAATTATCCATTGAGTACCGAAGTTGTAGGGTATTTTGTGTAGATACTCCTAGATTATTTGTTTGATATCACCACTGTTATAATTTGAAATATACAAAATTAACAAACAGCGCTGATGCTGTATGGCATGTGGTTCAGGGTTGGAGGCTTTCCACCAGGTCTTGGTTTCAAGTGTAGGAGCGATTTGTTGATTGTTGGCAAATGTTTGTGAAATATTTGTACTAAGTTTTATGCCTGCTAGCAGGTGGCTACACTCCAGATCATGCCTAGTACATTTCTTCTTCTTCGATGAAGGCAAGTGAATGTAGCGGTGATTGCTTCCGTTCTGACTTGTTATTTCTATTGCCTACACTCTAATATTCAGAAGTATTGGATTCTTTCATAATTGGACTCTATGGTGATGCTTTACTTGATTGCATTATACTGATGCTCAATCATATATTGATGATGATTATGATTCGAGTATGACTCATGAGATTAATTCACAACCCTGAAGATAAATGAAGTATTATTTGAGGTTGGTATTGTATCTGAAGGTAAATGAAGTATTATTTGAGGTTGTATTGTATGTGAAGGAAGTGAAGTATATTGATAAATACAGCATGCCATATACATTGCATGATACACTTGCATATGAAGTTGGGTTGTGACCTATGGTCCGATCGTACCAGTACAACTTAGCAGCGTACGTTACCCGAGGAGGGGTACGATGCGGCTTCATACCCTTAGAGGTATGAAGGCAGATGACATATGCATTGCATTCATATGCATTCATTGAAGTGATATTTGTAGATGATGTAGTTTTATACCCTCAGAGGTATGAAGACAGAGTACCTACATTTTGCACTCCTATGCATACATTGAAGTGATATTTGCAGGTTTTGACGCAGAGAAGTGTTATAGAACCTATTGTGGTTGTTTGAGGAAATGAGATGATATTGGTTATATTGGGACTACTGAGTTCTATATCTACAAGTATTTTTGATCTTAATTGTGATTCTTTTAAAATGTTGATTAATTTAATTTGTGGTTTAAATATCTCGTGAAAACAATTTGCTTGTTGAGATGTTTTATCTCACTCTTGCATTACTCAATGCAGGTGCTTGTTGCTCATCCAGGGAAGTGGGAAGTAGCAGCACATCCACCTTCACTCTCATAATAACACTGCTTAGGCGCAGTCATGATTTAATTAGAAGCTTCTTGACAAAGGATGTTTGTTTCTAACTAGTTGTGCGCACTGGTTAATTTAGTTCATGCCGTTATGGTTGTCTTCCCACTGCTAGCAGATTATTAATGTCGAATATGTTTTCTTATCATGATATCTATTTATACTTTGGTGCTTCCCCGTTTATGCAATTTTCAAAGGAGATGCTGTTGAAATTTTATAAACGAATGTTAGAGGTGTAGTTTAGTAGCATTCTGGGGTGTTTTTGGATCCCGGGGTGTTATAGTTGGTATCAAAGCTTAGGCTTTAGATTCTTGGCAATTTGAAGATAAATTTGACACACTTGCACATATAGGAAGGGTATGGGTTCAAGTATCTTTGATATATATTAGTGACTTTGAAGTGCAGATGACAATAATTTCACCCCTCCCTATTCCTTTACGGTGATGTGGTAAGTTGTTTATGGCTTAATGCTTGATATAGTTTATTTCTGAAATTTCGATATTGTTTTATTAATGCGGTTGATATCGCTGGTCATTTGTGAGATTGAAGTTGTTGCTATGCTTGTGATATACAAGTATGTCTATGATGTTTTCACCATGTTTTTCATGGTTGAGTTTTATTACAATAATATTGTTATATATGCTTGATTGAGGATGTTTCTAAGAGGAGTGTGAATTGTGTGTTTTGTGGTACAAGGTAATCATCAATTTGAATTTAAGTTGTTGAGTGGTTGGTGGATAGCTCCAACTATCTTTGCAAAGAATGATTGTTTATGTCGAGAAACCAGTTCTGAAAGAAATGAATATTGGTACTTTTATATGGATTTTGGGGGAAGTCTTTACATTTCCAGAATGGCTTACATGTCTCTCTTCTATCGTGTGTTTTAGTAGCCACAAAGCCTAGATGTGGTTTAAAGTGGTTGCATGTTAGTCATGCTAATTGTAGAATAAAATCTTTGATTTTCTTGATCCATTGATTATGTATTAATACGTTGAGGATCTGATGGTTCTCTCCCTGATGCATGTTTGTGGAGCCATTGTTGGACCACTTATCTATTGGTTTGAATGAAGTCATTGCCTAGCCTAGAGTTGGTTGTGTGTGGTTAGTCACCTATTCCTAAATGATGTGGTTTTTACATCATCTTGAGATGTTTGCCAAATGTGTGAAGGATTACGGGGTTAGTATTGACCCTTTAGGTCTGGTACTTTGAGTGCATCATATGATAGAATGAAATGTAAGTTTCTAAACTACAGTAGATGAAGACTTATATTATGTGTAGGTTAACCTTACTAGTTGGATATTTTCTTAGTTGAGATGTTGAATGAAGTATAGTGACATGGGTTAAGCAAGTATTGTGTTGTTGTTGGGCTATCAGTGCTCTATGTAGAGTTTTTTGCATTTCTTCGATGAACTATGTCGCACAAGATGTTATTGGCTTCTTGTCGGCTTTATTGCTCCATTAGTTATGTAGATTTTCTCCCTTTTGGTGGGGTGCAAAGTATGTTAGAGTACATGATTATCTTTTCATTATGGCAAGAACAAAGGTTTAGGAAGATTAGGAGTTTTGTTTCAATAGAACTACTTGTTTCGTGGTGCTGTGAGATGAGGTGTTTGATCTTCTTATACATTCATCTGGTGTGGATGTTTCACCATTGAATTAAAATGAATTGTTAAAGTTGGTAAAGGTTGTGCTTAGTGCATATTACCCCTTCATAAAAGAGTGTCGTTTTAAGACACTGATGCTGATGTATGGCTGCATCCAAATTCGATGTTGTGAAATCGTAGTGTTGATTGCATCTATGACTTGGTTTGAGATTCATTACATGTTGGTTCATGCTTGATGTCAGGTGGTGTAGTTTCCTTAGACAATTAGTCGAGGTAGAAGTTCTTGTGTTAATTAAGACCAAATAATGGACCCATGTTTTGAATGGTGCTGCTATATGGGGTACCTTGGATGTTTTGTTGGAGTGGTCGAATTCGAGGACGAATTCTTTTTAAGGGGGGTAGAGTGTAATATTCAAAAAAAAGTTGCCAAAGGATGATCTTCGGTGCATAGATGTGGGAAAAAGGGTTGTGGGCCGTTGGATGCTAAGTCAGAGTCATATGTGGCGTCGTTTCGTTTCTCCCGCAAAGAAACCCTAGCGGTGGCCCTTTTCCCCTTTTGCCCTTCTTGGCCGCCCCCCCTTTCTCCCCACCCACACACTTGGCTGCCCCTTCCCCTCTCCCCTTGGCTGGCCGCCCTCTCCTCCCATGGAAGCCCCTCTCCTCGGCTTCCTCCTACCTCTAGATCTTCCCACACGCAGCAAGGATCGAGAAGAGGAGGAGCACGTTGAATTGAAGAGGGAGAGAGGATCCAGGAGATGTTCTTCCCCATCTATTCTTGAAGATTTTCTTGGGGAAAACCCTAGATATGGATGAAATCCTTGTTCCTCCCTGTAATTATGTGCTTTTGGAGGTTGTGGATCATGGGGATTAAAGGATTAGAGGTTGGATTATATGTGGGGTTAGGTTTTGATCTCGAATTTAGTTTTCTGTGGAATGGCAGATTCGACAATTTCTGTTCATGCCAGTTTCCCGTGATCTTAGTGGCCTCAAAAAAATGAAAAGTCTATATATGAGTCGTAGATAATTTGTAGATCTTTCCGTGGCCGTGAAGAACACCTCAATCGGACATCAGATCAGAAAGTTATTGCAGTTTGATTATAGCAATTTTCAGTCTCATAATTCTGTGTAGAATCTGTTCTCTTAAGATTTAGGCAATTTTATCAACAGAATTCAACCTTGCGTTTGTAAGAAAAGTTGTAGATAATTTCATAAGCTTTCCAGATTGTTAAAAAGTGCATTCATATGAATTATGAAACTCCAGTTATGTTTATTTTACTGTGGCTGTTCCTGTTTGCCTGACAAAAATGAGCGGGTCTGTTCACTGGTAGATTTCATCAGATAAATGGCCGAATTGGCTCTTCCAACTATTGATACTTCTGTAGAGGGATAAAAGTTATTACTGCCAGTAGAATTTCATGATTTTTGGTTGAGTGGTTTGTGAGATATTGAATTTTGAAGTTAACTACGCTGCTGTCTGAAACAGATTCAGTCAGTTATCTTGTCAGATGTTTTAGAACTTATAGATGGCAGAATTTAATTATCCATTGAGTACCGAAGTTGTAGGGTGTTTTGTATAAATACTTCTAGATTATTTGTTTGATATCACCACTGTTATAATTTTAAAGATACAAAATTAACAAACAGCGCTGCTGCTGTATGGCATGTGGTTCAGGGTTGGAGGCTTTCCACCAGGTCTTGGTTTCAAGTGTAGGAGCGATTTGTTGATTGTTGGCGAATGTTTGTGAAATATTTGTACTAAGTTTTATACCCGCTAGCAGGTGGCTACACTCCAGATCAGGCCTAGTACATTTCTTCTTCTTCGATGAAAGCAAGTGAATGTAGCGGTGGTTGCTTCCGTTCTAACCTGTTATTTCTATTGCCTGCACTCTAATATTCAGAAGTATTGGATTCTTCATAATTGGACTCTATGGTGATGCTTTACTTGCTTGCATTATACTGATGCTCAATCATATATTGATGATGATTATGATTTGAGTATGACTGATGAGATTAATTCACACCCCTGAAGGTAAATGAAGTATTATTTGAGTTTGGTATTGTATCTGAAGGTAAATGAAGTATTATTTGAGGTTGTATTGTATGTGAAGGAAGTGAAGTATATTGATAAATGCAGCATGCCATATACATTGCATGATACACTTGCATATGAAGTTGGGTTGTGACCTATGGTCCGACCGTACCGGTACAACTTAGCATCGTACGTTACCAGAGGAGGGGTACGATGCGGCTTCATACCCTTAGAGGTATGAAGGCAGAGGACATATGCATTGCATTCATATGCATTCATTGAAGTGATATTTGCAGATGATGTGGTTTTATACCCTCAGAGGTATGAAGACATAGTACCTACACTTTGCACTCCTATGCATACATTGAAGTGTTATTTGCAGGTTTTGTTGGCGCAGAGAAGTGTTATAGAACCTATTGTGGTTGTTCGAGGAAATGAGATGATATTGGTTATATTGGGACTACTGAATTCTATATCTACAAGTATTTTTTATCTTAATTGTGATTCTTTTAAAATGTTGATTAATTCAATTTGTGGTTTAAATATCTCGTGAAAACAATTCGCTTGTTGAGATGTTTTATCTCACTCTTGCATTACTCAATGCAGGTGCTTGTTGCTCATCCAGGGAAGTAGGAAGTAGCAGCACATCCACCTTCACTCTCATAATAACACTGCTTAGGTGCAGTCGTGATTTAATTAGAAGCTTCTTGACAAAGGATGTTTGTTTCTAACTAGTTGTGCGCACTGGTTAATTTAGTTCATGCCGTTATGGTTGTCTTCCCATTGCTAGCAGATTATTAATGTCGATTATGTTTTCTTATCATGATATCTATTTATACTTTGTTGCTTCCCCGTTTATGTAATTTTCAAAGGAGATGCTGTCGAAATTTTATATACGAATGTTAGAGGTGTAGTTTAGTAGCATTCTAGGGTGTTTTTGGATCTCGGGGTGCTAAATTGTCTTTCTTCCTTCCTCATTCTTGTTCTCAAGTGACTTGTAATCAAGGCAAGAGACACCAAGTGTGTGGTGGTCCTTGCGGGGTCTAAGTGACCCGTTTGATTAAGGAGAAAAGCTCACTCAGTCTAGGTGACCGTTTGAGAGAGGAAAAGGGTTGAAAGAGACCCGGTCTTTGTGACCACCTCAACGGGGACTAGGTTCTTTAGAACCGAACCACGATAAAACAAATCACCGTGTTCATCCTCTTTACTTCTTAGTTGATTTGTTTTCCCCTCTCTCACGGACTTGATATTCGTTCTAACGCTAACCCCGGCTTGTAGTGTGTGCTTAAGTTTATAATTTTCAGATTCCGCCTATCCACCCCCCCCCCTCTAGGCGACTTTCAATTGGTATCAGAGCCCAGTACTTCATTAGAGTCTAACCACTCGAAGTGATATCGGGAAGATCCGCCATGAGGGAGATGGAAACCGGCGAAAAGGCCACAAGCCACGGGAAGGCTCCATCAAGGGAGTCCGGCACAAAAGGAAAAGAGGGATCCCCTCTCCATGTCAAGTCTCATCGGAGTGGCGACAAGAAGAAGAAGATGAAGAAAGTAGTCTACTACGAGACCGACTCTTCGTCGCCCTCCACATCCGGCTCCGACGCGGCGTCCGTCACTTCTAAGCGCCATGAGCGCAAGAAGTATAGTAAGATGCCACTTCGTTATCCCCGTATTTCTAAGCGCACTCCATTACTCTCTGTTCCATTAGGCAAGCCACCATGTTTTGATGGTGAAGATTATTGTATGTGGAGTGATAAAATGAGGCATCACCTAACCTCACTCCACGCAAGTATTTGAGACATTGTTGAGTTTGGAGCGCAGGTACCTAATGTGGGGGACGAAGATTACGATTTGGACGAGGTTGCCCAAATCCGACACTTTAACTCCCAAGCAACTACTATACTCCCCGCCTCTCTATGTCGAGAGGAGTATAATAAGGTGCAAGGGTTAAAGAGCGCCAAGGAGATTTGGGACGTCCTAAAGACCGCACACGAAGGGGATGAGGTGACCAAGATCACCAAGCGGGAGACGATCGAGGGGGAGCTCGGTCGATTCGTCCTCAACCAAGGAGAGGAGCCACAAGCGATGTACAACTGGCTCAAGACCTTGGTCAATCAAGTGCACAACCTCAGGAGCACAAAATGGGATGACCATGAAATGGTCAAGGTTATTCTAAGATTCCTTGTTTTTCGTAACCCTACTCAAGTTCAATTAATTCGTGGGGATCCTAGATACAAATTAATGTCTCCCGAGGAAGTGATAGGAAAGTTTGTGAGCTTTGAACTAATGATCAAAGGCTCCAAACACATCGTCGACTTGGAGCAAGGCGGCACCTCTACACCCAAGGTGCAACCCGTCGCATTCAAGGCGATGGATGAAAAGAAAGAAGAGTCTACATCAAGTAGGCTCCCCATCGATGCCTCCAAGCTCGACAATGAGGAGATGGCGCTCATCATCAAGAGCTTTCGCCAAATCCTCAAGCAAAGGAGGGGGAAAGACTGCAAACCCCGCTCCAAGAGGATGTGCTACAAATGTGGTAAGCCCGGTCATTTTATTGCTAAATGTCCAATGTCTAGTGATAGTGATAGGGGCGACGACAAGAGGGGAAAGAAGAAGGAGAAGAAGAAGTACTACAAGAGGAAGGGCAGCGATCCCCACGTGTGTCGGGAATGGGACTCCGACGAGAGCTCCACCGACTCCTCCTCCGACGAGGATGCCGCCAACATCGCCGTCAACAAGGGCCTCCTCTTCCCTAACGTCGGCCACAAGTGCCTCATGGCAAAGGACGGCAAAAAGAAGAAGGTACAAACTAGAACCACTCCAAAGTAAGCTACATCTAGTGATGAGGGTAGTTCTAGTGATGATGAAGATGATCTGCTTACCCTTTTTGCCAACCTTAACATGCAACAAAAAGAAAAATTGAATGAATTGATAGGAGCTATTCATGAAAAGGATGAACTTTTGGATAGCCAAGAGGAATTCCTTATTAAAGAAAACAAAAAGCATGTTAAAGTAAAAATTGCTTATGCTCATGAAGTAGAGAAAAATGAAAACTTGACTAAGGAGCTTAGCATTTGCCATGATTCAATTACCAATCTTAAGAATGAAAATGCTAGTTTAATTGCTAAGATAAATTTCTAGCCTTAGAACCAAAAATGCTAGTTTAATTTCCAAGCCTAAAGATTTGAATGTTTGCAATGATTCTATTTCCTGTCTTAGAGATGAAAATGTCATGCTAAAATCTAAGATAGATGAATTAAATGTTTGCAAACCCTCTACATCTACTGTTGATCATGTTTCTATTTGTACTAGATGTAGAGATGTTAATGTTGATGCTATAAATGATCACCTTGCTTTAATCAAACAACAAAATGATCATATAGCTCAATTAACTGCTAAAATTAATGAGCATGAAATTGAAAATGAAAATTTTAAATTTGCTAGAAGCATGCTCTGTAGTGGGAGACGCCCTAGCATTAAGGATGGAATTGGTTTCCAATAGGGAAACAATGTCAAGCTTAATGCCCCTAAAAGATTATCTAATTTTGTAAAGGGCAAGGCTCCCATGGTTCAGGATAATGAAGGTTACATTTTATATCCTGCTAATTATCCTGAGCACAAGATTAGGAGAATTCATGCTAAGAAATCTCATTCAGATTCTCACCATGCTTTTATGTATAAGAATCAGGCTTCTAGCTCTAGGCAATCAACCCATGTTAAATTGCCTAAAAAGAAAAGTCCTACTGCATCAAATGAGCCTAACATTTCATTTAAGACTTTTGATGCATCTTATGTTTTAAATAACAAATCAGGCAAAATAGTTGCCAAATATGTTGGGGGCAAACACAAGGGATCAAAGACTTGTGTTTGGTTACCCAAGGTGCTTGTTTCTAACGTGAAAGGACCCAAGACTGTTTGGGTACCTAAGAACAAGGCCTAAAACTGTTTTGCAGGTTTATGCATCCGGGGGCTCAAGTTGGATAATTGATAGCGGGTGCACAAACCACATGACTGGGGAGAAAAGAATGTCCTCCTCCTACGAGAAAAACGAAGATCCCCAAAGAGCTATCACATTCAGGGATGGAAATCAAGGTTTGGTCAAAGGACTTGGTAAAATTGCTATATCACCTGACCATTCTATTTCCAATGTTTTTTCTTGTAGATTCCTTAGATTATAACTTGCTTTCTGTATCTCAATTATACAAAATGGGCTACAACTGTCTATTCACAGATGTAGGTGTTACTATCTTTAGAAGAAGTGATGATTCAGTAGCATTTAAGGGAGTATTATAGGGTCAGCTATACTTAGTTGATTTTAACAAAACTGAACTCGATACTTGCTTAATTGCTAAGACTAATATGGGTTGGCTCTGGCATCGCCGACTAGCTCATGTTGGGATGAAGAATCTTCACAAGCTTCTAAAGGGAGAGCACATTTTAGGACTAACAAATGTTCATTTTGAGAAAGACAGGGTTTGTAGCTCATGTCAAGCAGGAAAGCAAGTTGGCACCCATCATCCACACAAGAACATAATGACAACGGACAGGCCACTAGAACTACTCCACATGGATCTATTTGGCCTGATAGCTTATATAAGCATCAGCAGGAGTAAGTACTGTCTTGTTATTGTGGATGATTATTCTCGCTTCACTTGGGTATTCTTTTTGCAAGAAAAATCACAAACCCAAGAGACTTTGAATGGATTCTTGAGACGGGCTCAAAACGAGTTTGGATTAAGAATAAAAAGATAAGAAGCGACAACGGGACGGAGTTCAAGAACTCTCAAATAGAAGGCTTTCTTGAGGATGAGGGCATCAAGCATGAGTTCTCTTCTCCCTACACACCTCAACAAAATGGTGTAGTGGAGAGGAAGAAAAGAACTCTACTAGACATGGCGAGGACCATGCTTGATGAGTACAAGACCTCGGACTGGTTTTGGGCTGAGGCGATTAACACCGCCTGCTACTCCATCAACCGGCTCTACCTTCACTGAATCCTCAAGAAGACATCATACGAACTCCTCACCGGTAAAAAGCCCAATGCTTCATATTTTAGAGTCTTTGGTAGCAAATGCTTTATTCTCATTAAAAGTGGTAGAAAATCTAAATTTGCTCCTAAGGCTGTAGAAGGCTTTTTACTTGGTTATGACTCAAACACAAGGGCATATAGTCTTCAACAAATCCACTAGATTAGTTGAGGTTTCTTGTGACATTGTGTTTGATGAGACTAATGGCTCCCAAGTAGAGCAAGTTGATCTTGATGAGCTAGATGATGAAGAGGCTCTATGCGTCGCACTAAGGAACATGTCCATTGGGGATGTGTGTCCTAAGGAATTTGAATAGCCCACTCATGCACAAGATCAACCAACATCTTCCAATCAAGCATCTCCACCAACTCAAGATGAGGATCAAGCTCAAGAAGATGAAAATGAAGATCAAGAGGATGAGCCACCTCAAGAGGAGGACAATGATCAAGGGGGAGATGATAATGATAAAGATAAGGAAGATGATCAAGAGATTCAAGGTCAATGACCGCCACACCCAAGAGTCCATCAAGCAATTCAACGAGATCACCCCGTCAACTCAATCCTTAGTGACATATATAAGGGGGTAACTACTAGATCTCGAGTGCTCATTTTTGTGAACATTACTCTTTTGTCTCCTCTATTGAGCCATACAGGGTAGAGGATGCACTAAGAGATTCGGATTGGGTGTTGGCTATGCAAGAGGAGCTCAACAACTTCATGAGGAATGAGGTATGGCATTTAGTTCCACATCCTAATCAAAATGTTGTAGGTATCAAATGGGTATTCCGCAACAAGCAAGATGAGCATGGTGTGGTGACAAGGAACAAAGCCCGACTTGTGGCCAAGGGTTATTCACAAGTCGAAGGTTTGGATTTTGGTGAAACTTATGCACCTGTAGCTAGGCTTGAATCAATTCGTATATTACTTCCCTATGCTACTTACCATGGCTTTAAGCTTTATCAAATGGACGTGAAAAGTGCCTTCCTCAATAGACCAATCAAGGAAGAGGTGTATGTTGACCAACCTCCCGGCTTTGAAGATAGTGAGTACCCTAACCATGTTTATAAACTCTCAAACTTTATGGGCTCAAGCAAGCCCCAAGAGCATGGTATGAATGCCTGTGAGATTTCCTTATCACTAATGGCTTTCAAAGTTGGAAAAGTCGATCCTACTCTTTTTACTAAAACTATTGCAAAAGATTTGTTTGTATGCCAAATTTATGTTGATGATATCATATTTGGGTCTACTAACAAATCTACTTGTGAAGAGTTTAGTAGGATCATGATTCAAAAATTCGAGATGTCTATGATGGGGGAGTTGAAGTATTTCCTAGGATTTCAAGTTAAGTAACTCCAAGACGGCACCTTCATCAGCCAAATAAAGTACATTCAAGACATACTTAGCAAGTTTGGAATGAAGGATGCTAAGCCCATTTGGACACCCATGGGAACAAATGGGCATCTCGACCTCAACACGGGAGGTAAATCCGTAGATCAAAAGGTATACCGGTCGATGATAGGATCTTTACTCTATTTATGTGCATCTCGACCGGATATTATGCTTTCCGTATGCATGTGTGCAAGGTTCCAAGCCAATCCTAAGGAAGTTCACCTTAGGGCCGTGAAAAGAATCATGAGATTTTTAGTTTACACTCCTAAGTCTGGACTTTGGTACTCCAAGGGATCCACTTTTGATTTAATAGGATATTCAGATGCTGATTGGGCAGGGTGTAAAATTGATAGGAAGAGCACATCAGGGACTTGTCAGTTTTTGGGAAGGTCCCTGGTGTCTTGGGCTTCAAAGTAACAAAACTCAGTAGCTCTTTCCGCCACCGAAGCCGAGTACATTGCCGTAGGCCATTGTTGTGCGCAATTACTTTGGATGAGGCAAACCCTAGGGACTATGGCCACAAATTGAGCAAAGTCCCTCTCCTATGTGACAATGAGAGTGCAATCCGCATGGCGGATAATCCCGTTGAACACAGCCGCACTAAGCACATAGACATTCGGTATCACTTTTTGAGGGATCACCAACAAAGGGGGATATCAAGATTGCTTATGTTAGCACCAAGGAACAATTAGCCGATATCTTTACCAAACCATTAGATGAGAAAACCTTTAGCAAACTTAGAAATGAGCTAAATATACTTGATTCTCGGAACTTTGATTGTGGCGGAACTGCCCGAATTATTCCAACTTAAGTGCCTAAGTCCCGCCTGAGAGGCTAGACCACACTTAAATGGGAACAACCCGTCAATCCCTCGGATCTAGTCCGACAAGGCCACTGACAGGATCAAGTACCACAATCTCACTCGATGGTGAGTCACAGAGCAAATACAATAAAGCATAAAACCATGCATATAAGAGTATTAAATTATTACATCACCATCAAAGTTTTGCAAAAATAGTCATCATTGTTCGAGTGCAGCGGAATAAAACTAACGATAAATAAATAGAGAGATGGGGAAGCCTGTCCCATCACTCCTCATGCTCCTCCTCAGCCGAGGCGGGATCCCACTCGACAGTCCAACCCGGTGGCAAGATGGACGGCCAAGTCACTCTAGCAACCATGTCCTCCAAAGAACCTGTAAAATTATGCCACAAGCAAGGCTGAGTATACTAATACTCAGCTAGACTTACCCGGTGTGAGGAGTCTACTCCTCTACCTCTAGACATGTAGCTGTTTGGCTGTGGGGTTTGGTTGCCAAAAGCACTAGCTGAGTTTCTAAATCAAGTTTTAACTTTGTCAAATTAAGTGTGACTCTCTTAAGGCTAAATATGTACTATCTACTCATACATAGTAGCAAACATTTTTAGCAATCAACATCTTGTATCATCTCATCATAATTCCACTTGTTACTCAATGTAGCAGCATGGATCAAGCAGTCTCATTAGCTGCGAGAAGCAGACGATTTGAATCGAGTTTTTAAACCTTGCAAGGTAAACCTAAACACACGACATGCAGGGGCACTCCGTCCCCACACACATCAACCGTCCCCATCAATTCCCCGTTAGCAATCAGGGCTCACCGCCTTAGCGTACAATGCCTCACTGACCCCGACTGCCGTCGTGCAGTGACCGCACTTGTACCCACCATAACCGGAATGGGAGACCACGTCTCAGGTTGCATGAGGGGTAAAGTCCACTGCCAGGTTCAATCAGGTACTAGGCTTACCGATTTACCATATTTCTCGGTATGTGCTTAGTACGTTCAAACGCTTGACTCACGGTACCACACCTTAATCCTTATTCCAATTTTTATCCCGTGGACAACCAATCCCCATGGATTGTTGTCCACCAACCAACATCATTATGATAAGAAGGTAGATACAACCAATTCCTGACCTCGCGCGAGTGCTAGAAAAATCACTCGACTTCTACCGAGATCCTAATTAATAAAGCAGCTACTCGACCTAGCATACTAGTATTCATCTCAACAGGAGTCCTAAGATCATGCAACTAGGGTTTCAAACAACTCCTACACTTAAGTGCATATTCAATTCTACAATCATTAAGTATAGTAAAATAGCATAAATAACAGGTTATGCATAAAACCGGGGCTTGCCTTCCAAAGCAGTGGCAGGCAGATCCTCTGGTGCAGGCTCTGGTGCTGGATCCGGGGCTACCTCCTGAGCAGCTCCTTGCTCCGGCACGAGGACGTACTCTCCGTCAGCGAGGTTACAGTCTATCGAAATGCAATGAATATGTATGTCATGATTATGCAGGATTTTATAACATTATGCTAAAGGAAGGAAACCAAGTTAATGAGTAACTTAGGGTTTCTTGGTCATACATGGCTTTTAGTGGTTTATGTTTATTACTCTAAGTTTGGGTTTTGGTAAGAATAAGCATAGTGGATGGGTATTTCCTTTATATATTTCAGTGGACAATTTACAAAGGGTTTTAGGATGACACTAATTTTCCATTATTCATTTTCCTTTCTTTATTTTCTATTTATGAGTTCTAGTGTAGGTTTGAACTACAACAGTGGGTTAACTTTTTCCAGAAATCTTGTAAAAATTACTGTGGCTTGCTTTGGGTCAATATAGCCTGTTCTAGGACTTTGAGGTTCAATTCAAAAAAAAACTAAGCTCTAGACAAAAATAACAAAAGTTGTGTAAATGGACCACTTTGCACTACAACTCTTAATTAGGGGTGGGTTCTGTCCTAAAGGTTATTTTTGTTCTCGACTTCTACCGAGATCCTAATTAATAAAGCAGCTACTCGACCTAGCATACTAGTATTCATCTCAACAGGAGTCCTGAGATCATGCAACTAGGGTTTCAAACAACTCCTACACTTAAGTGCATATTCAATCCTACAATCATTAAGTATAGTAAAATAGCATAAATAACAGGTTATGCATAAAACCGGGGCTTGCCTTCCAAAGCAGTGACAGGCAGATCCTCTGGTGCAGGCTCTGGTGCTGGATCCGGGGCTACCTCCTGAGCAGCTCCTTGCTCCGGCACGAGGACGTACTCTCCGTCAGCGAGGTTACAGTCTATCGAAATGCAATGAATATGTATGTCATGATTATGCAGGATTTTATAACATTATGCTAAAGGAAGGAAACCAAGTTAATGAGTAACTTAGGGTTTCTTGGTCATACATGGCTTTTAGTGGTTTATGTTTATTACTCTAAGTTTGGGTTTTGGTAAGAATAAGCATAGTGGATGGGTATTTCCTTTATATATTTCAGTGGACAATTTACAAAGGGTTTTAGGATGACACTAATTTTCCATTATTCATTTTCCTTTCTTTATTTTCTATTTATGAGTTCTAGTGTAGGTTTGAACTACAACAGTGGGTTAACTTTTTCCAAAAATCTTGTAAAAATTACTGTGGCTTGCCTTGGGTCAATATAGCCAGTTCTAGGACTTTGAGGTTCAATTCAAAAAAAACTAAGCTCTAGACAAAAATAACAAAAGTTGTGTAAATGGACCACTTTGCACTACAACTCTTAACTAGGTGTGGGTTCTGTCCTAAAGGTTATTTTTGTTGGCATCTAACAGTACTAATAAGCTTCTGTGCCAAGAATCACAGAAAGTTAAGGGATGATTATTTAGTTGTGATTTTCCAAAGTTTAATGCCAAAAAGGCACTTTCTACTGCCTTGTTATTTGAAAAACGTCAAACAGCAGATTTCATATTTTTCCTATGTTCTTCATAACAAAACATTAATTATCCCAAAGGTTGGGGTGTTTTCACCTTGGGGTTATTTTTCTAGGGTGTTTCTAAGCTTTCCTTGTTTTCTTAAAATAAAAGGTATCCCAATTATTTTATACTAAACCAAGGTATAATAAATTTTTCTAGTGAACTATATTGAATAAGTAGGCTAACAAAAATATGGGTGCTCCCTGGTTCCTTATTTAAATTATCTTTCCTATTTTATTTAACTTTAAGAAAAATGTGAAATAAAAGGCAAACTCTACCTTAATGGGGTATACAGAGGGGTTTATCATTTTTGAGTAGGTCAGTAGGTGATGAAGTACTTCTCTAAATTTTCTTAACCTCAGTTAAATAGTGCAACTATTTTTCCTCCTATTACTTAGCTTTTGGCCAAATCAGTATTTAAATCAGAACCCTAAAGTTTTCTGTAGCACTTAGGAGTTTTATATTTTTCTTAAGTAGTTTACATTATTTAAGATTTTGCAAAATTGGTTTGACTTGATTTAGGTGAATAAAATAGAAGATATGAATTATTCAAGTTCTGTTTGAATTTAAATCAGATTTAATAAAAGGTTTCCTGGAAAAAACACTTTGCACCGAAGTCCTCGGGTTCTTTCCAAACTAACTCTCTCAGTTATACCCCTGTGCTACTATTCCTCTGGGTCACTGACAATTCAAAAATCCCCCTGACCTTTCCTTCTTCTTCCCCGAGGTCCTTCCCCTAATGCAAACAGTACCCGTGGGAAAGAAAAGGGTGGCGCGGCTTACCGGCGGCGAGAGAGGTCCGGCGAGGGGCGGGGTTGGCTCTGGGAGGCTCTGGCGGTCACAACGGTGTACGGCTCGACGGCGGGGATGGCCGGAATCACTCGGTCCACGTGCGCAGGCGGGTGTCCTCGTCGACGGCGGGTGTGCCGGCCAAACCACGGCGACCTGGTTCAATCCACTAGCACGGTGAGCTTCACGGGGTGACGTAGAGGCCGTGTGCACAAGGAATCGAAGAATGGCGCAGAGGATTACCCGGTCTACGCTCGCCGGCGGTCGGGTGGAGTCCGGCGACCGTGGACTGGCCTCTCCGGCGAAGCAAACTCCGATTCCTCGCTCGGGGTGCTTCACCGAGGTGTGCTCAGTCTTCTTAGAGGGCTGGATGGGGTTGGGAAAGGCTTGGCTGGCCGGTCTACGGTGGCAGGGGCTCGGGTGGCCGCGGACACGCCGTGCACGGGCAAACGCCGGTGAGTTTGAGCTCCGATGAGGTTGAGCGTGTGCGGAAGGGTACGGTTAAGGTCACTAGGCATTTTATAGGCGCGGGCGTGGGCCATGGCGTCGGCTAGCCTTTGGCGCGACACGGGGCACGCGAGGTCGGGCGCGGGCGTGCTCTGGCGCGCGCAGAACGCGTCGAACACGTGGAGGTGTTCATCTGCCTATGTTGAAACGCGTGCTGAGATCGCAAACGTGTGAATCTTGGCAAAAATCCGGCGCATACCTCTTCCTGGCACCTATGGCTATCTCTTATATGTGAGTTCCAAGGGAAGATAAGCCCTAGGTCAGAAGATATGCGGACGTCAAATCTGGCTTGTCCCCCTGCCCGCTGCGCGTCAAAAATGATGCCAAGACATGTCAAATGTCAAGGTCTCGGTCTCAACTTTTTCCAGGGGGTGCCCTAGGTGGTATGCCACATTTTTGGTATAGAACTTAGGTGGTTTTGGTGCCATCTTCAAGGTGAACACGATGGATCTTTAGATTAGGTGTAGATTTTGACTTAGAGAGAATTAGAGAGCTCTAGCTCTTTCTCTACTTAGGGAATGGATTTGGGGTTTCTTAAGGGGTCTTTTAGCAATGTTTCCTCTTTATATTTGTAGGTTAATAAGTTACTTAACTTTGTGCCAAAGGTTTGGTCATGAATTGCACCTTTGCTTAATCCCACCCCTTTAACCAAGGTGTTTAGGAGAATAGGGTTCAAGAGAGGTCTAGGGTTTACTCCCTTCTTGAACAAGGTGATAAGTGCACACAACTTGGGCAATGCTTTTGGTCATTCACATTTCTTGGTTACAACCTAGCCCCCAAGGTTCTTATACTCCTTTCCTTAAGTTTCTTCCACATGTGATCACAGCCATTAGTGCATGGATGTGCCCTAGCCATGGTAACACCTGGGGTGTTACAGCCCTCCCCCTTAAAGGAATACCGTCCCGAGATTTTAGGTAGAGTCCCTTGGAGGGGTGTGTGAAGGTGTGTTGGTGTGTTACTCTTTCTTTTACCCAGGTTTCTCTTGTTACTGCTCTTCGAATGTCATTCTCTTTGCAACTTCAGAAGGAAGCCCTTTTTAAGTTAAATCCACAACTTAGACTATCCTTGTTATCTAAGTTTTTCTTATAATTGTATTCAAAGGGCAGGTGGGGGTGGGGTTTTGGGTTACGTACCGACTCCTTTGGGCAGAAAGTCGGGGAAGCGAGAGCATAGAAAATCCTCAGTCTCCCATGTGGCTTCTTTTGCTGAATGGTGACTCCACTGAACTTTATACATTCTGATCGACCTTGCCCAAGTTGATCTCTCCTTCTGATCCAATACCTTGACGGGGTACTCTTGGTAGGACAGGTCTGGTTCTATCTCAATGTCTAGTTCAGGTAGTACTTCAGTGGGTAGGCGAACACACTTCCGCAGCTGAGATACATGGAACACATCATGCACAGCTGACATGCTGGGTGGCAACTACAATTGATAGGCTACTGGTCCACAAGCCTCCTTGATCTTGTAGGGTCCAATGTAGCGAGGAGATAACTTGCCCTTGATCCCGAATCTCTAGACACCCTTGGTGGGTGACACCTTAAGATAAACATGGTCTCCCACTTCAAACTGTAGAGGCTTCCGCCTCTTATCATGATAGCTCTTTTGTCTGGCCTGAGCAGCTTCTAAGTTCTTCTTGATGACTCTGACCTTTGCCTCTGCTTCAAGTACCAAATCTGGCCCAAAAATTTCCCTCTCTCCTGCTTGAGACCAATTCAGGGGGGTTCTGCATCTTCTCCCATACAAGGCTTCAAAAGGTGCCATCTTTAGACTGGACTGGTAGTTGTTATTATAAGAAAACTCTGCCAAAGAAAGACACTTGTCCCAATCTTTTCCGTAGCGCAGTACACATGCCCTTAACATGTCTTCCAAAATCTGGTTTACCCTTTCTGTCTGGCCATCTGTTTGGGGATGGTATGCTGAGCTTCGTATGACATGGGTCCCAAGTGATTCCTGCAATTGTTCCCTAAATCATGCCACAAATGGTGGTCCTCTGTCTGATACTATAGTCCTTGGTATCCCATGCAATCGATTTATCTGGTCAATGTAGATCTCTGCATACTTCTCGGTCCTGTGGGTGGTGTGTACTGGCAAGAAATGAGCGGTCTTGGTCAACCTGTCCACAATAACCTAAATAGAATCATGGTGCCGGGAGGTATTGGGCAATCCCACGATAAAGTCCATGCAAATGTCCTCCCATTTCCAAGATGGTATGGGAAGGGGTTGCAAAGGGCCTGCTGCCTTCAAATGACTAGCTTTGATCCTCTGGCAGGTGTCACACTCGGATATGTACTTGGCAATTTCCCTCTTCATCCTGGTCCACCAGTATAATGATCTGAGATCATGATACATCTTGTTGCTACTAGGGTGCATGGAGAATTTGGAAAGGTGAGCTTCTTCCATTATCTTCTTTCTGAGCTCAGGGTCCTTGGGAACAACCAATCGATCTCCAAACCATAAAATTCCCTTGCTGTCCTGACGGAAGCACTTGTATTTCTCTGCCTTCTGCTCGATCATTTCCTTGATAACCTGAACACCCTTGTCTTCAATCTGCGCCCTGACTATTTGCTCTTGCAATGTGGGCTCCACCGAGATATAGTTTAAGTCACCAGAAGAAACAACTTCCAGGTTCAATTTGCACAACTCATCACACAGGGTGGTAACTCTTGCATCCATGCTCATACAATTGCACTGGGCCTTTCTGCTCAAGGCATCTTCCACAACATTGGCCTTCCCGGATGGTAATGCACTTCCAAATCATAGTCCTTGATTAACTCCAACCATCTCCTCTGCCTTATGTTCAAATCTGCCTGAGTGAAAATGTATTTGAGGCTCTTGTGATCAGTGTAAATGTTACAGTGAGCTCCCATCAAGTAGTGTCTCCATATCTTGAGAGCATGAACCACAGCTGCTAACTCCAGATCATGTGTAGGGTAGTTCTGCTCATGGGGTCTGAGTGCTCGGGAGGCATAAGCAATCACTCTGTTATCTTGCATTAATACACATCCCAATCCAGTACCGGAAGCATCACAATAAACTTCAAATGGCTTGGTGTTGTCAGGTTGAGCCAGCACTGGGGCTGTTGTCAAATGCTGCCTCAAAGTATGAAAGGCATCTTCGCACTTTTGGCTCCAATCATACTTGACTCCCTTCTTTAATAGCTCAGTCATTGGTTTGGCAATTCTGGATAAATCCGGAATAAATCGTCGATAATACCCTGCCAAACCCAGGAAACTCCGAATCTGCCTCACTGTAGTCGGGGGTTTCCAATCCATCACCTCTTGTACCTTCTCAGGATCAACAGATATCCCATCCTGAGAGATTGTGTTTCCCAAGAATTTAATTTCCTTCAGCCAGAATTCACATTTAGACAACTTAGCATAAAGGCGATGATTGCGCAGTCGCTGAAGCACGATGTGAAGATGCTCAGCATGTTCGTCTTCATTCTTGGAATAGACTAGAATATCATCAATGAAAACGACCACGAACTTGTCTAACTCTGGCATAAATACAGAGTTCATTAGGTACATGAAATAAGCCGGGGCATTGGTCAGCCCAAAAGACATCACCAGAAACTCATAAAGCCCATATCTGGTTGAGAAGGCCGTCTTGGGAATATCGCTGGCACGGATCTTGATCTGATGGTAACCCGAATGAAGATCTATCTTGGAGAACACTTTGGCTCCCACTAACTGATCAAACAAAACATCAATGCGGGGCAGTGGGTATTTGTTCTTGATAGTCACCGCATTGAGAGGGCGGTAATCAACACACATTCTCAAACTCTCGTCCTTTTTCTTCACAAATAAAGCTAGACATCCCCAAGGTGAAGTACTTGGGCGAATGAATCCCTTGTCCAATAACTCTTGTACTTGCTTTTTTAGTTCTACCAATTCCGCGGGAGGCATCCTATAGGGTCTTTTAGAAATAGGAGCAGTCCCGGGTTGCAATTCGATTGCGAACACGATGTCTCGGTCAGGTGGCATCCCTGGCAATTCATCTGGAAAAACATCTGGTTAGTCACAGACCACTGGGATCTTTTCCACTGGGGATTCTATCATAACGAAGGCACAGGAACGGGTACAACCTTGGTCGGGCAAATATAGTGTGGTTTCACCACAAGTTGGTGAGTGCACCTCAATGGCCCTAGCTGCAATATCAATAACTGCTTGGTGCCTGGTTAACCAGTCAGTTCCCAATATAATATCCACGCTATCCAAACCCAAAATGAGGAGGGTGGTTTTAATTATTAGACTACCAAACCTTATGGGCACATGTCTGTTGACTTGATAGGTGGCAACCCTGCCTCCTGGTGTCGAAATTGTGATACCCCCATTGGTGTGGTGAAAAGGCAACTGACACTTGGCACTAAATTTGGCACTGATAAAACTATGCGATGCACCAGAATCAAAAAGAATAATAGCAGGATAATTCAAAACTGTAAAGATACCAGTCATGACGGGTGCTCCCTCTGGAATATCAGCCATGGTGGTGAAGTTCAGCCTGCCTTGCCTCACTTGCACCTTCTGCCTTTTTCCTTGGTTCTGATTAACATTCTGCCTCTGCCTCTGCTGGTTTCTGGGGCAATTTTTGGCATAATGTCCGGTGTTGCCGCACGTGAAACACCTGTTGTCATTTGCCTGGCGATACTGCTGCTGCTGTTGATTGTTTCTCTGTGCTGGAAACTGGGTACGGTTGGGTGCCTACTGCTGTTGTTGTGGTCGGATCACCCATCGCCCTTGCTGCTGCTGAGGTCCCCTGTTTTGAGTGTCAGACACAATCCGGAAACGCTGTGGTTGAGCTGAAGGTCCTGCCACAGGGGTCTTCCTTTTCTTTTCTGCCTGACGAGCTGTGATACAATCCTCCTGGGAGATGGCCATGTTGACCAACTCATTATAGCTGTTGGCCCTGACGGTGTTGAGACGGTCACGGAGCTTAGTGCTGAGCCCCCTCCTGAACCTGTCTCTCTTCTTCTCGTCTGTATCTGCATGATATCTAGCATACTAGCACAGGTCATTAAAAGCCTGAGCATACTGCAACACTGTCCTGTTGCCCTGAGTGAGTGCCAGAAACTCGTTGAGCTTTCGGTCCATAATTCTGGCTGGTATATGGTGCCCCCTGAAAGCTGCCTTGAACTCCCTCCATTCCACCTCTCGGTCATCTGGCTGCATAGCAAGAAAATGGTCCCACCAAGTCCTTGCGGGTCCGCGAAGCTGCTAGGTGGCGAACCTAACCTTAATGACCTCTGAGCAAACTCCATGGAGTAGCGGGAATTTGGATTCCACTACTCTCAACCATACATCTGCATCAAGTGGGTCCTCTGCCCTGGTGAATAATGGAGGCTGGGTACTGAGGAACTCCTGGTAGGTAGCTGCCGCGGGGTGACGCTGATGATCTCCACCACCATAGTGCTGAGGTGGTGGCTGACGCTGAGCTAGCTGCCTCAAGATCTCATTCTGCTGAGCCATTAGCTCCTGCAGAGTGGGAGGCAGTGGCGGCGGTGGAGGAACGCGCTCATTCTGACCACAACGCGCTCTCCCAGCCATCTGAAAAATCACATATATTCTCAATAACACATCTTCAAGTTTAAGGTTTAATCGCGGTGAAATAGTCAAAAGGCGAATTGATAGATTCCGACATAAACATGAAAGATTTCAAAGGCATAAACTTTTCTTCCCAAATTAAAACCAACATCATCCATCAACCATGCTTCCAAAAGAGTTTATCATGATTACATCAATGGCCCAAAAGACTCAACTCTATCTAGCCTAGTACCCCAAGGGTGCAAAAGCTAAGCTAGCTATGAGGAGTCCTACCATCACCGACTTTTAGCTCTATCCCTGATACCTAGTGAGCGAACGAGGCAACACCCGACTCGGGGGAAGGTGGTCTCCCTGAGCCAACAGTGTCCAAGCTGGAGGCAGGCTCCTCTCCTCCCTCAATGTCGACGTCCTCGTTGGCCTCCATGTCCTGTATCTCTTGGTGATGCATATCCAGGTGCTCATTAGCCTCAGCAAGCTGCTGCTGAGTGTTAATAAGCTGATCCTCGAGAACCTCAATGGTGTTCTCCCTGGTCCCCACTAATTCCTCCAGTTCTTGGATCTCATTGGATAGCTGCTCCACCTGCAAGTCCTTTTCCACCATCTCGGTGGACAAATCCACCACAAGCTCCTCTCTGTTGTCCAGGGTGATCTTAGTCGCCTCTAATAGTGCCATCAGATGGGACATTGCCTCACCACGCATCACTTGCAGACGGTACAGGGCATTCATGCACCGTACTATCAAGTGAGCAGTCTGACCTGGGTAGATAGCCCAGATGTCCTTGGCATGCTCCACCCGATCCTTCCACATTGGGTCGTCCTCCCTCTCTGCGGGGAACAAGCCAATGGGGTGGGTAGACAGCTCCAAGGGGTGGAATCCGCAGAACGTGGTCAACCCGTGCAGAGCGATTGCTTCAATCGTGTCCTCAGCCCGGTATCCAAAGGACTCAGAGTCCAGCGAACGCCAGCCTGGCTATAGGGGATGAGGCTCCAGGGTCATCCTCACCCTACAGCGGGGCACTCGGTGCTTCTCGAACTGCTGCACCGCGTACTGAGGAGGTGTCGTGTATCCGGCCCCCTGAAGTACCTCCCACAAAATGCGAGGAAAGCCCTCTCGTGCAAGCCCGTCAGTGTGGGACAGTGCATTCCCGTCGTCTGAGGATCCGTGGGAAGTCATCTGTGTACGGTTAAGCGTAAGTAAAAGAAAAAGAATTAAAAAGAAAAAAGGAAATACAACTCAGCCTCTCTCTAATTATAACAATGGTACTAGGGTACTTAGTTGGTTATCATTTTGTAATTAAGTCTTTACTCAATTATCTATTTGTTTATTTAAGAATGCATGCATGCTCGTCCTAAACAACCTCACATCAATATAAAGGGAATAGGGAAGAACTCCCATCCCTTATAGCAGCCTGTAGGGCTTAAACACTTAGCCACCTAGCTACCCTTCTATCATCCTAAGGCTTCACGTCCTGGGTCTATCCTGATCGTCCTACGATCTATCCAACAGTGTTTCTATCAAGTTTTACTTCTAAAAAAGGATGGTATTTATATTTTATTGATTTCCTCTGTGGTGGTACAAGCTCCGATACCAGCTGTGGCGGAACTGCCCGAATTATTCCAACTTAAGTGCCTAAGTCCCGCCTCAGAGGCTAGACCACACTTAAATGGGAACAACCCGTCAATCCCTTGGATCTAGTCCGACAAGGCCACTGACAGGATCAAGTACCACAATCTCACTCGATGGTGAGTCACAGAGCAAATACAATAAAGCATAAAACCATGCATATAAGAGTATTAAATTATTACATCACCATCGGAGTTTTGCAAAAGTAGTCATCATTGTTCGAGTGAAGTGGAATAAAACTAACGATAAATAAATAGAGAGATAGGGAAGCCTGTCCCATCACTCCTCATGCTCCTCCTCAGCCGAGGAGGGGTCCCACTCGACAGTCCAACCCGGTGGCAAGATGGACGACCAAGTCACTCCAGCAACCATGTCCTCCAAAGAACCTGTAAAATTATGCCACAAGCAAGGCTGAGTATACTAATACTCACTAATACTCAGCTAGACTTACCCGGTGTGAGGAGTCTACTCCTCTACCTCTAGACATGCAGCTGTTTGGCTGTGGGGTTTGGTTGCCAAAAGCACTAGCTGAGTTTCTAAATCAAGTTTTAACTTTGTCAAATTAAGTGTGACTCTCTTAAGGCTAAATATGTACTATCTACTCATACATAGTAGCAAACATTTTTAGCAATCAACATCTTGTATCATTTCATCATAATTCCACTTGTTACTCAATGTAGCAGCATGGATCAAGCAGTCTCATTAGCTGCGAGAAGCAGACGATTCGAATCGAGTTTTTAAACCTTGCAAGGTAAACCTAAACACACGACATGCAGGGGCACTCCGTCCCCACACACATCAACTGTCTCCATCGATTCCTCGTCAGCAGATCAAGGCTCATCGCCTTGGCGTACAATGCCTCACTGACCCCGACTGCCGTCGTGCAGTGACCGCACTTGTACCCACCATAACCGGAATGGGAGACCACGTCTTAGGTCGCATGAGGGGTAAAGTCCACTGCCAGGTTCAATCAGGGACTAGGCTTACCGATTTACCATATTTCTTGGTATGTGCTTAGTACGTTCAAACGCTTGACTCACGGTACCACACCTTAATCCTTATTCCAATTTTTATCCCGTGGACAACCAATCCCCATGGATTGTTGTCCACCAACCAACATCATTATGATAAGAAGGTAGATACAACCAATTCCTGACCTCGCGCGAGTGCTAGAAAAATCACTCGACTTCTACCGAGATCCTAATTAATAAAGCAGCTACTCGACCTAGCATACTAGTATTCATCTCAACAGGAGTCCTGAGATCATGCAACTAGGGTTTCAAACAACTCCTACACTTAAGTGCACATTCAATCCTACAATCATTAAGTATAGTAAAATAGCATAAATAACAGGTTATGCATAAAACCGGGGCTTGCCTTCCAAAGAGTGGCAGGCAGATCCTCTGGTGCAGGCTCTGGTGCTGGATCCGGGGCTACCTCCTGAGCAGCTCCTTGCTCCGGCACGAGGACGTACTCTCCATCAGCGAGGTTACAGTCTATCGAAATGCAATGAATATGTATGTCATGATTATGCAGGATTTTATAACATTATGCTAAAGGAAGGAAACAAAGTTAATGAGTAACTTAGGGTTTCTTGGTCATACATGGCTTTTAGTGGTTTATGTTTATTACTCTAAGTTTGGGTTTTGGTAAGGATAAGCATAGTGGATGGGTATTTCCTTTATATATTTCAGTGGACAATTTACAAAGGGTTTTAGGACGACACTAATTTTCCATTATTCATTTTCCTTTCTTTATTTTCTATTTATGAATTCTAGTGTAGGTTTGAACTACAACAGTGGGTTAACTTTTTCCAAAAATCTTGTAAAAATTACACTGGCTTGCCTTGGGTCAATATAGCCTGTTCTAGGACTTTGAGGTTCAATTCAAAAAAAAACTAAGCTCTAGACAAAAATAACAAAAGTTGTGTAAATGGACCACTTTGCACTACAACTCTTAATTAGGTGTGGGTTCTGTCCTAAAGGTTATTTTTGTTGGCATCTAACAGTACTAATAAGCTTCTGTGCCAAGAATCATAGAAAGTTAAGGGATGATTATTTAGTTGTGATTTTCCAAAGTTTAATGCCAAAAAGGCACTTTCTACTGCCTTGTTATTTGAAAAACGTCAAACAGCAGATTTCATATTTTTCCTATGTTCTTCATAACAAAACATTAATTATCCTAAAGGTTGGGGTGTTTTCACCTTGGGGTTATTTTTCTAGGGTTTTTCTAAGCTTTCCTTATTTTCTTAAAATAAAAGGTATCCCAATTATTTTATACTAAACCAAGGTATAATAAATTTTTCTAGTGGACTATATTGAATAAGTAGGCTAACAAAAATATGGGTGCTCCCTGGTTCCTTATTTAAATTACCTTTCCTATTTTATTTAACTTTAAGCAAAATGTGAAATAAAAGGCAAACTCTACCTTAATGGGGTATACAGAAGGGTTTATCATTTTTGAGTAGGTCAGTAGGTGATCAAGTACTTCTCTAAATTTTCTTAACCTCAGTTAAATAGTGCAACTAGTTTTCCTCCTATTACTTAGCTTTTGGCCAAATCAGTATTTAAATCAGAACCCTAAAGTTTTCTGTAGCACTTAGGGGTTTTATATTTTTCTTAAGTAGTTTACATTATTTAAGATTTGGCAAAATTGGTTTGACTTGATTTGGGTGAATAAAACAGAAGATATGAATTATTCAAGTTCTGTTTGAATTTAAATCAGATTTAATAAAAGGTTTCCTGGAAAAACCACTTTGCACCGAAGTCCTCGAGTTCTTTCCAAACTAACTCTCTTAGTTATACCCCTGCGCTACTATTCCTCTGGGTCACTGACAATTCAAAATTCCCCCCGACCTTTCCTTCTTCTTCCCCGAGGTCCTTCCCCTAATGCAAACAGTACCCGCACGGAAGAAAAGGGCGGCGCGGCTTACCGGCGGCGAGAGAGGTCCGGCGAGGGGCGAGGTTGGCTCCGGGAGGCTCTGGCAGTCACAACGGTGTACGGCTCGACGGCGGGGATGGCCGGAATCGCTCGGTCCACGTGCGCAGGCGGATGTCCTCGTCGGCGGCGGGTGTGCCGGCCAAACCACGGCGACCTGGTTCAATCCACTGGCACGGTGAGCTTCACGGGGTGACGTAGAGGCCGTGTGCACAAGGAATCGAAGAATGGCGCAGAGGATTACCCGGTCTACGCTCGCCGGCGGTCGGGTGGAGTCCAGCGACCGTGGACTGGCCTCTCCGGCGAAGCAAACTCCGATTCCTCGTTCGAGGAGCTTCACCGAGGTGTGCTCAGTCTTCTCAGAGGGCTGGACGGGGTTGGGAAAGGCTTGGCTGGCCGGTCTACGGTGGCAGGGGCTCGGGTGGCCGCGGACACGCCGTGCACGGGCAAACGCCGGTGAGTATGAGCTCTGGTGAGGTTGAGCGCGTGCGGAGGGGTACGGTTAAGGTCACTGGGTGTTTTATAGGCGCGGGCGCGGGCCATGGCGTCGGCTGGCCTTTGGCGCGACGCGGGGCACGTGAGGTCGGGCGCGGGCGTGCTCTGGCGCGCGCAGAACGCGTCGAACACGTGGAGGTGTTCATCTTCCCGTGTTCAAATGCCTGCTGAGATCGCAAATGTGCGAATCTTGGCAAAAATCCAGCGCAGACCTCTTCCTGGCACCCGTGGCTATCTCTTATATGTGAGTTCCAAGGGAAGATAAGCCCGAGGTCAGAAGATATGCGGACGCCAAATCTGGCTTGTCCCCCTGCCCGCTGCGCGACAAAAATGATGCCAAGACATGTCAAATGTCAAGGTCTCGGTCTCAACTTTTTCCAGGGGGTGCCCTAGGTGGTATGCCACATTTTTGGTATAGAACTTAGGTGGTTTTGGTGCCATCTTCAAGGTGAACACGATGGATCTTTAGATTAGGTGTAGATTTTGACTTAGAGAGAATTAGAGAGCTCTAGCTCTTTCTCTACTTAGGGAATGGATTTGGGGTTTCTTAAGGGGTCTTTTAGCAATGTTTCCTCTTTATATTTGTAGTTTAATAAGTTACTTAACTTTGTGCCAAAGGTTTGGTCATGAATTGCACCTTTGCTTAATCCCACCCCTTTAACCAAGGTGTTTAGGAGAATAGGGTTCAAGAGAGGTCTAGGGTTTACTCCCTTCTTGAACAAGGTGATAAGTGCACACAACTTGGGCAATGCTTTTGGTCATTCACATTTCTTGGTTACAACCTAGCCCCCAAGGTTCTTATACTCCTTTCCTTAAGTTTCTTCCACATGTGATCACAGCCATTAGTGCATGGATGTACCCTAGCCATGGTAACACCTGGGGTGTTACATTGATTGACACTTTGCACACATAGATCATTTATATACCTTCGATCGTATCTCTTTCATGGCTACGACTAATGTGTGGTCAAGTGTATTTCTATGCTAAGTCGTAGATGGAAAGGGAAATGGAGTACTCGACGAAGACAAGGCTTCCACTCCACTCTACCGGTATCTTTTATCCTTCGTCGTTACTCCGCACTCCAAATTGGTATAATCCTTCACTCTTATTTACTTGTACTAATGGGGAGAAAGTTTAAAGGGCTCATAAAAGTCTCCGTTTTTGGCGATTAATGCCAAAGGGGGAGAAAGTATTAGCCCAAAGCAAAAGGACCGCACCACCACCTTTCAAAAAATTTTAAGTGATATATTTCAAATTGGTATGTTTATCTTCAATTGATATATTTTCAAAACTAGCATATCAATATATCTCTAATTAGTATCTATTAAAACCCTCTTGAAAACTAAGAGGAGAATTTCATTCAGGGGTAGTTTTGTTAAGTCAAAGGAAAAGCATTTGAAATAGGGGGAGAAATTTCAAATATTGAGAATGCTTCTTACAATCTTATTCATATACCTTTGACTTTTTGCAAAAGACTTTGAAAAAGAATTTCCAAAAAGATTTCCAAAAACAAAACAAGTGGTGCAAATGTGGTCCAAAATGTTAAAAGAAAGAAAGCAATCTGTCGGCGTTTCGACCCTGGGGGGTCCCTGGACCGATGAGTAAATTGTCGCTGCGTGCCCCAGCCCAGATGAGTCGGCGCGAGACGGAGCGCGAAGGGGGGAGACAGGCATAAAAAGGGGAAACCCACGGCCTTCGTGTTTGTCCCGCGCCCAATTCGGGTGCGCTTGCAGTAGGGGGTTACAAGCATCCACGCGGGAGGGAGCGAGAGGCTTACGCGAGCGTCGTCCCGTCCTTCCCCGCGCGGCCAACCCTCTGTAAGAGGGCCCTGGACCTTCCTTTTATAGGCGTAAGGAGAGGATCCAGGTGTACAATGGGAGGTGTAGCAGTGTGCTAATGTTTCTAGCAGAGAAGAGCTAGTGCCCTAAGTACATGCCGTCGTGGCAGCCGGAGAGGTTTTGGCACCCGGTTCGTGTGGTGTCGTGGCCGTCGGAGGAGCGCTGGAGCCTAGCAGAAGGACAGCTGTCGGGGCTGTCGAGTCCTTGCTGACGTCTCCTTGCTTCCGTAAGGGGGCTGAGAGCCGCCGTCGTCATGGAGCATGTGGGGCGCCATCATTACTTGTTTACCGGAGCGAGCCAGATGGGACGCCGGTCTTGTTCCCCGTAGCCTGAGTTAGCTTGGGGTAGGGTAATGATGGCGCCTCCTATGACGTGGTCGGTCCGAGCCCTGGGTTGGGCGAGGTGGAGGCTCCTCCGAGGTCGAGGTCGAGTCTGTCTTTCGAGGCCGAGGTCGAGTCCGAGCCCCTGGGTCGGGCGAGGCGGAGACCGTCGGCTGAGGCCAGGGCTGAGTCCGAGCCCTGGGGTCGGACGAGGCGAAGTTCGTCGTCTTCCGGGGCCGAGCCCGAGTCCGAGCCCTGGGGTCGGGCGAGGCGGAGTTCGTCGTCTTCCGGGGCTGAGCCCGAGTCCGAGCCCTGGGGGCGGGCGAAGCGGAGTTCGTCGTCTTCCGGGGCTGAGCCCGAGTCTGAGCCCTAGGGTCGGGCGAGGCGGAGTTCGTCGTCTTCCGGGGCTGAGCCCGAGTCCGAGCCCTGGGGTCGGGCGATGTGGAGTTCGTCGTCTTCCGGGGCTAAGCCTGAGTCCGAGCCCTGGGGTCGGGCGATGCGGAGTTTCCTATGGCGCCTGAGGCCGGACTTGGCTGATGTCAGCCTCACTTTGTCGAGTGGCACAGCAGTCTGAGCGGCGCAGGCGGCGTTGTCCTCTTGTCAGGCCGGTCAGTGGAGTGGCAAAGTGACTACAGTCACTTCGGCTCTGTCGACTGAAGGGCGCGCGTTAGGATAAGGTATCAGGCCACCTTTGCATTAAATGCTCCTGCGATATGGTCGGTCAGCGTGGCGACTTGGCCAAGGTTGCTTCTTGGCGAAGACTGGGCCTCGGGCGAGCCGAAGGTGTGTCCGTTGCTGGAGGGGGTCCTCGGGCGAGACGTAAATCCTCCGGGGTCGGCTACCCTTGCCCGAGGCTGGGCTCGGGCGAGGCGAGATCGTGTCCCTTGAGTGGACCGAGCCTTGACTTAATCACACCCATCAGGCCTTTGCAGCTTTGTGCTGATGGGGGTTACCAGCTGAGATTAGGAGTCTTGGGGGTACCCCTAATTATGGTCCCCAACAGTAGCCCCCGAGCCTCGAAGGGAGTGTTAATACTCGCTTGGAGGCTTTTGTCGCACTTTTTTGCAAGGGGACCGGCCTTTCTCGGTTGCATTTTGTTCCGGTGGGTGCGCGCGAGCGCACCCGCCGGGTGTAGCCCCCGAGGCCTCGGAGGAGTGGTTTGACTCCTTCGAGGTCTTAATGTGTTTCGCGATGCTATGGCCGGTCTGGTTGTTCCCTCATGCGAGCTGGCCGTAGCCCGGGTGCACGGTCGGGTCCCAAGTTCTCGGGCTCGTATGTTGACGCTGTCAACGGTTTGGCCGGAGCCGGGATTGCGAGAGAAGCCCCCGAGCCTCCGCACAGAGCGAGAGGACGGTCAAGGACAGACTCGACTTTTTTACATACGCCCCTGCGTCGCCTTTCCGCAAGGAGGAGGGGGGGAAAAGCGC
The DNA here is from genome assembly GCA_029449295.1 of Zea luxurians. Classification (NCBI taxonomy): domain Eukaryota; kingdom Viridiplantae; phylum Streptophyta; class Magnoliopsida; order Poales; family Poaceae; genus Zea; species Zea luxurians. The sequence goes on from JAOPSE010000009.1 coordinate 126,097,534, forward strand.
CATGTTGCCCTTGGAGGGCGCCGAACATGGTGTCTCCAGTGAGCTGCTAACGGGTAATCCGAGTGGACGCCCGTGCCCCATTTGTTAGGGGTCGGCTAGAGGCCTGGAGGCGCGCTTTAAAAGTACCTGCGGGTGACCTGCCGGACCCGGTCCCCTTTTGATGGGGTCCGAGGGCTCGATGCCTCCCTCTGATGGGATTCCGTTACAAGATCGTTACCGCTGGTCTCAGAAATGTCCTAGGGTACCTCGGGAGCGTAGCTCGAGCCTTGGTTATGTATCGAACGTACCTAGGGTCATCCCTCGCTCTGCGTCTGAGGCGGTTGTGAACCCTTCGAGGGCCAGCCTACGAACCCCAGATCAGTAGTGGGCGCGGAGCCCGAGTGGCCTGAAGCGGCCGTTGAACCCTTCCGAGGGGCCGGCCTTCGAACCTCTGACCAGTAGTGGGCGCGGAGCCCGAACGCTCTGAGGCGGCTTGTTGAACCCCTCCGAGGGGCCAGCCTTCGAACCTCTGATTAGTAGGGGGGCTCGGGGCCCATTTCCTTCGCGGAGAAGGATCCCTTTCGGGGTATCCCCTTTCCCGGTCCCTGTTGTAAGAGAGAGAAAGAGGAAAAGGAAAAGTATACGAAATCGAATGACGTGGCGCACCTTTTTTGACGCGGTCATTATGGCGAAGGCGAAGCGTCGCCCGCTTCTCCTGCCAAAGGTGTCGCCTGTCCCGCCGCAGAGTTAATGCGACGGGACGAGTGGTTCGCGGGGCAGCCGTTGCGCGTGCACGAGTCGTTCGAGGAACAGGACACGGGCGCGCCGTCTTCACGCCGTGGGAGAGGGCTCTCCCGCTGTCCCAGGAGGGGACGTGAGCTTGGCTGATGACTTGACCGCTGCTTTCACTCGCCTACCACCGCCATTACTGCCGGCCCATTTCTGGCCGTATCGACCGTCGCGCCTTCTCCCGCGGCTGACTGGCCCGTGACCGATGTGCCTGGTTGGCACTGTTGGGTCATGCGCAGGGTTGCCTCGAGTCGCGGTACTGGTTCCGCAGTCGAAGAGGCACGGTAGTGGTGCGAGTGGCGGTGCAGTTTCTTGCACGTAGCAACCGGCGCGCCGGTTATATGACGTGTGGGCCTGGGCCTCCATGCTGGACGTGTCGAAGTCGAAAGGGTGTGCCCCTTTGGTGCGGTTGCATGCCACCTGCATGGCGGTCCGCCCTTTCACCCGCTGGTCTGGGCGAAAGTGGAGGATTGCTCGTAACCGCTGGGCAGTTGCACGTACCACGCGCGCGGCTGTTTGGCTTCTTCTGCCCCTGGCCAGCTTTGCATGACGCGTGGGACCTAGCCCCCGTGTCATAGGGGGAGGACCTTGGAGCGTGTTGGAGAAGACTTAGCCCGCGATGGCTGAGGACGCAAGTGGGGAGAGTTGCCTTTAAAAGGAGGGTGACCCCCTTGAAAGGCAACCATGTCTTCGCGCTCCCCTTATGCATCGCGTCTTTCCGCCTTCCGAGCCCCTGGATGGGGGACACTCGCAGTCTTTCCGCCTTGTCGTCGGAGGAACGCAACTTCGCGGAAGTTGGTACCTTTCAGCCATCGTTCGGCTTCAAGGATTTTCATCAGGCAGCCCGGTCGCATCCCCTCGCCGGTGGTCACCCAAGATGGTGACCTCCAGTTCGATGGTGGGGAGAAGCGAGCCGGGCTGCGATCTTGGTCTCACCCTCAGCTTCAAGGATCTTCATCATCCTTGCTGGGGCGGAGAGCGAGGTGAGCCAGGGCTCTACCTCCCGCACGGGTCGGCTGGCCACCTCCTCTTCCAGCTTCTGGTGGTGGAGACCATCATCCAGCTCTGCGGAGGAGGCGTCCTCCAGCCATGCCGGGGAAGGCGAACTGTTGCTGCCCAGCTAGGATGCAACATTCCGTCCTCCTCCTCGCTTTCGTGGCGAGGATGGGAGCGAGGACCTGCCGGTGCGCTTTGGAGCGGCCCACGCTCGCCGGTGCGGCGTTGGTGGAGAGGCGGACGCCGCCGTCGGTGCTGCCATGGTGGCAGCTGGAGAAAGCTTCCCCACCATCGAGGTCGTCAGCGCCGCCTACGGACCGACCCCTGGCTCTTTGGCTTTAATATCTAGTTCGCGTCCCTTGAGTGGGGACGCGAACGAGAGCCTTCCGGTGGCCGCGTCCGTCCTGGGACCATGGCTGCTGCTGCAGAGGTCGCTGGCGAGTCGCCCGGAGCTTGTCGCCCCGCGGGCCCTCCAATGTGGGGGGTTGTTCGTACCCGCGGAGGCGGAACCAGAGTTCCGTTTGTAATGGCACCTTGAGTGCCGGTGTCTGTTCATTGTGGCTGTCGGGGCCTGGACATGTATGTATTTTTGGCACGGAGCCGTGTTTTTTCCTCATTTCGAGCACTAAGACTCGCCTGTCGGCTATCTAAACCGCTTCACCAAGCGTGAGTTGCCTCGTGCGAAGGTGACGAGTGAGGTATCCGTATCCCAGAGGCGTAGGAGTCCCTCGGCTCGATCAGCCTTGCTGCTCGAGGCTTCTCTTGCTTAGTTAAAGGAACCCTCGGCCGCTCTTCGATGAGCCGAAGCCGGAGGTAGCGGTGTTAGCGTGGACAGAGGCAGAGTTGGCTCAAAAAGAAGACTTTGTCGGCCGGAGACTGGCCGGGCCGTCCACTAGCGGGACCGACGCCAGAGTCGAGATGCCGAGGCCACGAGCTGGGCTGATGTCCTCGGGGGACAGCTGGCTGAGGCTTCGGGGTGGCCGGCCGAGCTGTCTGCTCGGGCCAGATTCCTGGAGAAGGCCCTGGCGGCGATGGCCCGGGCGCGGTGCTGATGTCGTCCTTCGGAGTGGAGATCCTCCGACCGCGTCGCCGTCCGAGGCTAGGTCGGACTTCGCCGAAGGTGTAGTTGACGCCGAGGGTGCCGCTGCTCCCTTCAACTGTCAAGGTCCGAGTCTGCAGGATCGGTTTATCTTGTAGTGCGTGTATGTTTTCTGTGGCCGCCGAGGCCCAAACACACTGTCATCGTGTTGTAAAGCTGCGTTTCTTTTCCTCTTGTTTCGAGTATCTGGACTTATTTGTCGGTAACAGAATTGTTTGTCTGAGCGAGAGTTACTTTTCACAGAAGGTGATGAGTGAGGTATCCGTATCCCGGAGGCGTAGGAGTCCCTCGGCTCGGTCGGCCTTGCCGCTTACGTGTACTCTTACTCGTCCGTAGGGTTCTGCCATCGATATAGTCGAGAAGGCCCGAAAATCGTTTCGGCAGAAGAGTTTTCGAGCGTGAAGACTTGTTCGGTCCGCGGAATCACCTATCCGAGCGTGAGTTACTTATCGCAGAAGGTGATGAGTGAGGTATCCGTATCCCGGAGGCGTAGGAGTCCCTCGGCTCGGTCATCCTTGGCTGCTTACGTGTACTCCGTCGTTTTCAGGATCCCACTTTCGAAGTAGTCGAAAAGCACGAAAGACATTCTGGCAGAAAAGATCTTTTTCCGAGGAAAATTTTGACGCAGAGGGGGTTCCCCCCTTCTAGCCCCCGAGGGAGGGTCGGGCTTTGCCGAGGCAAAGCTGACCCTTCCTTGATGGTTAGACTTCGTGTGTGAACGAGGCGTATGAACGACTTGAAAGCATCTTAAGGGTAGAAGCGACGTAGCTGTCGGATGTTCCAAGCATTGCTGTAGACCTTGCCTTGACTGTTGGCCAGCTTGTACGTCCCGGGCTTCAGAACTTTGGCGATGACGAACGGCCCTTCCCAGGGAGGCGTGAGCTTGTGCCACCCTCGGGCGTCTTGTCGCAGCCGAAGCACCAAGTCGCCCACCTGGAGGTCTCGGGACCAAACCCCTCGGGCGTGGTAGCGTCGCAGGGACTGCTGATACCACGCCGAGTGTAGCAAGGCCATGTCCCGAGCCTCTTCCAGCTGGTCCAGTGAGTCTTCTCGGTTAGCTCGATTGCTTTGGTCGTCGTAGGCCCTCGTCCTCGAGGAACCGTATTCTAAGTCTGTGGGCAAGATGGCCTTGGCCCCATAGACTAGAAAGAACGGTGTGAAGCCCGTGGCTCGGCTCGGCGTTGTCCTCAGACTCCAGACCACCGAGGGGAGCTCCTTCATCCATCGCTTGCCGAACTTGTTGAGGTCGTTGTAGATCCGCGGCTTGAGTCCTTGCAGGATCATGCCGTTGGCACGCTCTACTTGCCCATTCGTCATGGGGTGAGCCACGGCGGCCCAGTCCACCCGGATGTGGTGATCCTCGCAGAAGTCCAGGAACTTTCTGCCGGTGAACTGGGTGCCGTTGTCGGTGATGATGGAGTTCGGGACCCCAAAGCGATGGATGATGTTGGTGAAGAACGCCACCGCCTGTTCGGACCTGATGCTGTTCAGGGGTCGGACCTCGATCCACTTGGAGAATTTGTCGATGGCGACCAGCAGGTGCGTGTAGCCCCCTGGTGGGAGTCTTGCGGCCTAGCTTGCTCACCAGGTCGCGGCAGGTGGTGCTGGCGAGGAACGCGTCGATGACATCCGAGTCGGTGACATTGGGCAGCTCGGTGCGCTGCTTCGAGAATCGCCGGATGTAGTCCCGGAGAGACTCCCCCGGCTGCTGGCGGCAGCTTCGGAGATCCCAGGAGTTCCCAGGGCGCACGTACGTGCCCTGGAAGTTGCCGGCGAAGGCTTGGACCAGGTCGTCCCAGTTGGAGATCTGCCCCGGAGGCAGGTGCTCCAGCCAGGCTCGAGCGGTATCGGAGAGGAACAGGGGGAGGTTGCGGATGATGAGGTTGTCATCGTTCGTTCCACCCAGGTGGCAGGCCAGCCGATAGTCCGCGAGCCACAGTTCCGGCCCTCGTCTCCCCCGAGTACTTTGTGATAGTAGTCGGGGTTCGGAAACGGGTCGGGAACGGCGCCCGTCGTATGGCCGGGCTGAAAGCCTGCGGACCGGGTGGTTCGGGCGAGGGACTCCGATCCTCCCCGCTGTCGTAGCGTCCCCCACGCCTGGGGTGGTAGCCTCGGCGCACCCTCTCGTCGAGGTGGGTTCGACGGTTGCGGTGAGGGTGTTCGTTGCCGAGGCAACCCGGGGCCGTAGGCGCTGTGTTGCGCGTGCGCCCGGTGTGGACCGAGGCTTCCCGCATGAATCGGGAGGTCGCGGCGTGATGCTCCGAGGGGTACCCCTGCCTTCGGGAGGCAGAGCTTTCGGCCCGTCGGACCGCGGCATCCTCCAGGAGATTCTTGAGCTCTCCCTGGATACGCCGCCCCTCGGTGGTAGATGGCTCTGGCATCGCGCGGAGAAGTATTGCTGCTGCAGCCAGGTTTTGGCCGACCCCACTAGAGGTCGATGGCGGCCTTGCCCTGACGTCATCGGCGATGCGGTGCTGGATGCCCTGGGGTAGATGAAGCGCTTCTCCGGCCGGAGGTTGGCCTGCCCATTCCTGCCCGATGTCCCGGCGGAACGACTCAAGTGTTCCTGCTCCCTCGTCGAGCCTGGCCTGCATCTCGCGGATTTGCTCGAGCTGTGAGTCCTAACCCCCCGCAGGGACTGGGACCACGGCTAGCTCCCGAAGGATGTCAACGCGAGGCGCAGGCCTAGGGGGATCACCGTTTTCCGGTATACCAAGAAGGTTGCCTTCGCCGGGACCCCCTAGATCGACGTGGAAACATTCACGACTTGGGCCGCAGTCCTCGTCGCCGAGGCTGCGGCTACCGTCGAAACAGTCGGAAAGGCAGTAGTCGCATGCGGTCATGAAGTCCCGCATGGCACTGGGGTTGCCAAGTCCGGAGAAATCCCAACAAAAGTCGGGCTCGTCATCTTCCTCGGAACCCGAGGGCCCGTAGGTCGAGACGGCTGTCAGTCGGTCCCAGGGTGACCGCATACGATACCCCGGAGGGTTTGGACTCGCCTCTATGAAAGAGTCCACCAAAGCGAAGTCGCTTGGTGGGTCGATGTAACGCCCTGAATTTGGGGTAGAATTTTTTTTCTTCTTTTCTCTCACCAAATTCAGGCGTTACTCTTTCCTTTTCCCTTTTCTTCTCGCTAAGCCTTGATCTTTTCCAAAAGTTATAGCGAGAATTAGCTCGACATCTTGTGTAAGCAAAACCTAGAACTATTTTTGGTTGTTGCATCATGCCGGATTATGCACTCTCTTGTTTGTGGTTGAGTGAATTGAAGAATTAGGCATATAAGAAAATATGGAAATTAGAAAAAGAAAAGCCTTTTCTTCCCCCCCCCCCCCCTTCTCCCTTTTGGCCCAGCCGCCCCCTCTCCCTTCGCGCCGGCCCAGCTGGCGGCCCAGCCGCCCCCCTTTCCCCCCCCCCCCTTCCCGCGTGGGCCCCGCGGCGGCCCAGCCGCCCCCCTCCCCCCGCCGTGGGCCGCCCAGACAGCCCAGCCGCGCCCCCTCCCCCCTTTGGGCCCAGCCGGCCCAACCGCCCCCCCCCCCTTCCCCCTTTTTTTCTTTTTCCAAAATTCCCTCCCCGCGGGCCCCGCCTGTCATACCCCTCCCCAACTCCCTCTCCCCTAACCCTAGCCGCCGCGGCCGCCCCTTCCCCCCGGCGCCGCCGCCGCGCCGCCCCCTCCGGTGAGCCCCCCCTCTCCTCCCTTCCCCCTCCCCCGCCCGCCGGCGCCGCTCCCCGGCGCGCCACCCCGGGCCCACGCCCGCGCCTCGCCGCGGCAAGGCCGCCCCGCCCCAACCCCGCCCGGCCCTAGCCTCGGCCCCGCCGCGGCCACGTCGGCCGCGCCCGCCCTCGCCTCGAGCTCGGCCGCCCCCGACCCCGGCCTCGCCCCACACCGCTTAGCCCCGGCTGTCCCGGCCATGGCGGCTCGACGCGCTCCCCTGTCCGCGCCGTCGCCGTCGCCCGTGTTCGCCCGCCCGCCCCGGCGTGCCCTGCTCGCGTCGTGATGGCCTCGGCGCGGCCTCGAGCTCGGCCCAGTGTACCTTTGGCGCGCGGCCTCGAGCTCGGCCAGCGTGCGGCCCCGACGCGTGCGCGACTCGTTCGCGACATGATCGTCTACCCCGAGCCACCCGTCTACCCCCCCCCCTGTGCACTCTGTGCGTAGTGATCGTGTTATGTAATCAATAAATGGAA